>JAHFWJ010000430.1:0-4800000 GCA_028555115.1 Himalopsyche japonica
AAAAAACAATACTACAGAGCACCTAATTCATCGGCGGTTAAATTAAGTCAGCGTTCCAAGAATCCAGCAGTGGATTCCGCCTCTGCTGTTTGAGAAAATGACGTTCGGAAAAGGAGTTTTTATGAGTTGACTGCGGGAAATTGTAAAATGTACGACATCGTTTAAAACCATACACTGAAGGAATTGCCACTTTAGTTTTCCGACGCTTTGAAAGAAAATGTATTTTTTACAACAATCTTGAGCTATTATTTGAATTGGCATTGACTTGAATAAATTCCGACGCAATAAAAGCAAAATAGTCGCTATTTAGACGTTAACTATCACTTCTTAGTGTAAAGGCATTATTTCAAATAACAAAAACACATTCATGAGATTATTTGTAAGTACTATTTTCAAGGTTTATTTTATGATCATGACCGGTTTCGCTCATCGAGACTATTATCAACTGACTTTATAGTTTTTATACTCCTCTTTGAACTCTTAATGGATCTAAACATTTTATTTGTTGATTATTATACTCCATTTAAATGTCTATTTTATCACTTTTACGGTGTTAACTGTCACTTCTTGATGGAAAGGCATGAAATTTTAAATAATACAAACGCATTTTATAGTTTATTAATTGAATTGGCATTTACTTGATAAAACTCTATTATAACATGGTGAAAAAATTGCAATGTATTTTAGTTCTACAATTTTTTTTATAAGATATAATTGATAGCTATTTCGGCTCACGCCATCGTCAAAACTATTCTTCTTCAGCAGTTCTGACGGTGGCGTGAGCCGAAATAGCTATCAACTATATTTTTTAAAAAAATTGCAGAACTAAAATACGTTGCTATTTTTTCACCATGACATTTTTAGTACTTATTTCCACAATATATTTTTTGGTCAGAACCGTTTCGCTCATCGCAAGCATTATCAACTGATCAAAAAATATATTGTGGAAATAAGTACTAAGAAACGTGTCTATATATTATGACTGAGTGTATATTTTTTTTCAATTATTCAATTTTTGGTTTTGTATACGTCCTACTTATTATTTTTTTCCATGTATAAATAACCTTGTTTATAATCCGTATTTTAACAGTTGATAATGCTCGCTTGCTTGGTTGATTTTCTTGCTATCCTTATTGTTAGTTTTGTTGTTTATTTCTTTAAAATCCAACAATAAATGTTTAAATATTTTGACGTTGCAAAAGCAATGAACTTATAATTTATATTTTTTGTAAAATATATAAATTGGAATGAACAAAATATTAACAGTCCAATGTCTTTTCAGTCAAGTCTTATTTTTAAGAGACAATTTTCAATACTACCCTACTGTACTCTTTCATGTTTCAATATACTATTTACTACTACAACTTCAAAAATACCCCCATCGTAATATAATAAATTGATTGTATTAACAGGGTGGAAAAAATAGCAATGCATTTTAACCTAACCTAACCTAACCTAACCAATTACACAGTCATATATATGATAGATAAGCAAATGTACGTTTAAGCATAGTGCATATTAACTGACGATGGCGTGGGCCGAAATAGCTATCTATATTTAGTTTTTTTGCTAGCATGATACAAGCTAGGTTGTTAAAACACTGGAGAAGATGTATTGTGTACCCTTATACATGTATTTATAAACAGCTATATATAGATAAGTAAATATTTATTTAAACATATTTCTGACGATGAGATGACCCGAAACAGCTATCAACTATTTCTTATACAAAAATTGTGTAGAACTAAAATACATTGCTATTTTTTTCACCCTGTTATAATGGCGTTCTACCAATTAAATGCCAATTCAATCAATAGAATTGATTGTTATACTTACAGTGGAAACATGATTCTGAGTTCTGACGATGAATGAGCCGAAATAGCTATCAAATATATTTAAAAAAATAATTTTGTAGAACTAATATAATTAGAACTAATAATACATTGCTATTTTTTCACCGTGTTATTATGGAGTTCTACCAAGTAAATGCCAATTCAAACCTGATTCGCGCAATTTGTGATTGCAACGTAACTTTTAACGATAGATTTTCTTAATTGTAAATAAAAACAGTGGGCTTGTCCCGTATTCCTCGTTTATTTGTGCAACTTTTAAAAAGCTGTGAATCGAGGTGGCATTGTTTATGACTAAAGCTCTGAAGAACTTAGGCGTGTATGGCTCGGGGCAGTGAGAGAAAAGAAGTAAGGAGCGATTGAAATCGGCCGCTTCGAAGATGGCCGATCTTCATTTCCTTTTTATTCTGTGTTGTTTGGTTTGGCTGTACTTCTCAACGTAAGTTGCAAGGCAAATAAAACCGCCGCACTTATTGGAACACAAGGCAACAAACATTGATTGTTATTTTTTTTTTTTTGTTTTTTTCATTCAATTTCTTCTAAAGTGTTTCCACAACAGACGACTGCAGATATGTTGCAAAATCGAATGATTACATTAAAGGATAGTATGAATTTACAACATACTTAAAGAAAACAAGTTATTGTCGGTTGAATTATTTTTGTTGCATAAATTTTTTTCTTGATTGTCAAAAATGAAGTAGAATGAGTTTTTATTTACGTTTAATTGCACCATTATATTTAATATAAATCACTTTTGAGGTGTCAACTGTCACTTCTTGGTGGAAACGTATGATATTTTGAATAATAAAAACACACTTTTTAGTACTTATTTCCACAATACATTTTTTGATCAGGACCGGTTTCGCTCATCGCGAGCATCAGCATAGCATTTGAATGATCATAACAAGCGTTTGATCAGTTGATAATAATAATTACATAACTAAAAAATGTGTTTTTATTACTTAAAATAAAATTTTAAATTTTGATTATTTTTTTTTTATTTAAATTTAAACGCAGAAACATTTTAAGACTTGATGAAATCGTATATGGTTATATTTTACAAATCATACGTAATATTTGACGCATAAAAAACTGATAACAATAACTCAAGAAGTATTTAAAATGTTTTTTTTTTATTATTATTAATGTAATTTATGATATCGACCGAAGGTGCTTGATGGAATTTCGGTATCAAATTCGTTTTTTTACATCTTTGTACGATTCTATATTTTTTGTCACTTACCACCCGAGTTTCGCCTTTTGGCATTTTCAGGCATTCTATCACACGGATGCAACAGAACTGACTGATAGAATGCCTGAAGATGCCGAAAGACAAAACCCGCGTCGTTGGTGACAATACATGTGGAATGGTATAAAGTTGTAACAATTCGAATTTATTATT
Source organism: Himalopsyche japonica (assembly GCA_028555115.1). Classification (NCBI taxonomy): domain Eukaryota; kingdom Metazoa; phylum Arthropoda; class Insecta; order Trichoptera; family Rhyacophilidae; genus Himalopsyche; species Himalopsyche japonica. Next base: position 3,253 of record JAHFWJ010000430.1, read on the forward strand.
AATACATTAAAGGCTCTTTTTTTCATTATCATGGAGCTAGCCGTTTTTTATATTATATTTTAAAATATGCTTAGAAATTACTACTGGGTAAAATTAAAAGTTGTTTCCACTTTACCTCAATATAATCGAATTGGTTGATTGAATTGGCATTCACTTGGTAGAACTCCATTATAACACGGTGAAAAAATAGCAATGTATTTTAGTTCTACAAAATACATTGCTATTTTTTCACCGTGTTAATCGAATTGGATTTAAAAAAGCATTTTTTTTTTTTAAGTCGATTTTATTATGATATATAAATCAAATAGACCCACATCGAATTACTTTAAGAGTTGATTGACGTCATGGGAATAAAACAAATTAAAGCTTTCGAAGAAATATCGTTTGAGAACCGCTTGTTAATGGGTTTTTTCGGTTTATTTATGACTCCTGGTGCCGTTTGCAAAGAAAATGCAAATTACACTTTTTCTTTTTGTCTAAAAGAACAAAGATTTCCAAAGACGGTTGATAGAGCGAGGGAAAATTAATTCAATCGATATTCGGCAAAAAGACAATTTGAACTTTGGCAAGATAACAATTCACAAAGCAATCAATCTTTGCTTAAAAACTTCGTTTGAAAATCTGAAATACGAAAAAGGATGTTTTCTTTTGTTGCATTTAAAAAACAGATTGATCATCCTGTGACTAGGACTTTTAAATGTGTACTGAAATACATTTTGAAACAAGGAAATAAGTTCGAAAAAAGCTTAGAAAAATGTCCCAGTAATACATAATAGCAGCTTCTATAGTCTAGTTACAGTAGTAAGAGCGTTACCTCAATGAACATATTGAGGAAACACATTGAGTTCAAATGTTGATCAAGATTTTGGGCATGTTGGTTTATGAAATCTCCTCGTGAACTTCATTTTAAAAGAGATCTCTTGTAGTTAATTTATTTGCTTTCAAAATTTTCAAAAACAACATTTATTGAAAATCATTAACAGTTATAGCACAATAAAACTATTAATTACGTAAATTACGCGGTTAATTATGTACATTTAATGTACGTTTAAACATAGTTCTGACGATGGTGTGACCCTAAATAGCTTTCAAATATATCTTAAATAAAACTTCGTAGAACTAAAATACATTGCTATTTTTTCACCGTGTTATGATGGAGTTCTACCAAGTAAATGCCAATTCAATCAATAAATTAACAGTCATACCAATTTATTTTTTATAATTAAATAAAATTTAAAACTATCCAAAAACTTAGGTGTTGATATTTATGTGTTTTCGAAGATGGAAAAGATAATATTTATAAATAAAAAAATCAGCAAGCTAGGGGACTTAACAAAAATTAATCATTAACTAAGATTAACCATTAATTAAAACTTAATATAATCTTATATTTTAACGAAAATGTCAAATATTCCGTATCAAGATTCGATAGTAACTGTGGTTGCTTTTGTTAGATTTTGTAGAGAATGTATCAGTCATATACCGCTATTTTTCCCACGTGTTTTTCTGATTGAATATAACCAATGAAAACCATTTACTAAATATCATTTATATTGCATCCGAATGATAATTGGATTGTCTAAAGATGCTGAAAGGCGATAACAGAGTCGTGAATGATACAACATATGAAAATGTACAAGGTTTCAATAATAGAAATTCAATATTGAAAATTGTTTCCATATTACTTAACTGGTTTCCGGTTGAGAAAAATAAAGGATATTCAAAAATCGAATATTCCCGTAGTGTTGACGTTAGTCAAAATTATGCAGATTATCAGGAAATATCATGATGTATTTCATTCTAGTTATTTTCAATACTGATATATTTTATAATATTAAAACTAAAATACCGTATTTTATTTGTGAATTGTAGAAAATTTGTACATATTATAGTATTTTGTTAATCAGGACCTGAGTTCTGCAAGTCGACTTATATGTATGATAAGGTTGTATTGCTTCCGTGTGATAGTATGTATAAAAAAGCGAAACCCTTGTAAAGAATGACAAAACATATGTGTACAATGTTTCAACAAATTAAAATTCATATTAAAATTCCATCAACTACTCTAAGTCGATATCGTAAGTGACACCGTGATTATTATTATATCCTTTGAAACTTTATCCGATTTAAAACACATTACGAACTAAGAAGAAGTCTTAACAATATTTCACTTACGAATAGAGATTTCTTATAGTTAAGCTCTCTAATATATATATGTACATATAAGTTGCAATCCAGTACAGCCGGGGTGTATCTATGTGTCAATGTCGGCGAGTATTAGGAACGCACGAGTTCCGTTCTCGCCATGTAACGCTTAAACCGGAATTAGCCCTTCATTTGACCCGGAAATGTCGGTCGGTCCGACGGCCGTCGGTCGGGATTTGCAGAAATTCGACGTCCAATACTAGTGAGCTTTCTTAGATGGCCAAAACAAATTGTGAACACATCACGTAGACCGGAAAAATAATTGTATTAATACAATTTGAAACGTCTCGTATGGATGAACGTAAGCAAGTAGCAGATTGATTGTTTTTTTTTTCTTGGGCTTTAACTGTATTGTATTAATATTTCAGCTGTTGGCGAAATTCAGTAATAGCAGAAAAAAAGCTTATTTCAATGTTATTTTATATCAAACATGACAGTTTAATAAAATATATGAAAATTTAAATATTTTCGTTTTATCATATCCATGTAATAAATGAAATAATTTCAGTATATCTCTTAAAATACGCAGAAGGAAAACATAACTTGTAATTCTTTTGTCGTATGTATTTCAAAAAACTGAAACTATTTACAGAGGGCCATTTTTTAAAATTTATTTTTAAATAGTTCAAATTTAAATTGTTGAAACTTTGTACGATTCCACGTGTTTTGTCACTAACGACCCGGGTTTCTTTCAGTATCTTCAGGCAATCTTTCACATGTGTGCAACAGTACTGACAAACAATAAACAGTTAGCATCGTTTATATATAAAAGAAGTTAATTAAAAACAAACACAGATTCGAAGGCAAGAACCAAATGACAACCAAAATTAATTTCAATAATATAAATTTAATAATTATAACAGTCAATTGTCTGTGATAAGTTTCATTAACCCTTTAAGGCGTGGTACAATGCATGAAGATGCCGAAAGGCAAAACCCGGGTCGTTTCTGTAGCAAATCATCTTCGGCCAGTATTTAAGCTTATTGAAAGTGCAACCTGTTTTGTTAAGTTTATTTTAAATTTTAATTTAGCTTTTTTGGTAGCACGATATAAGCTAGGTTGTTAAAACAGAAGAGAATATGCATTGTGTATCTTTTCTACGCACCTATATATATATATGTGTAATAAAATGTACGTATAAACATAGTTCTGACGATGGCATGAGCCGAAAGAGCTTTCAACTATATCTGATAAAATTTTGTAAAACTAAAATATATTGCTATTTTTTCACCGTGTTATAAAAATATAAATTTATATGTTAATATACCTTTTATTTAGTTGTTTAGTTTTACCTCCAAGTCACCACGGAGGTGGAAAAAACGCCATCTCATTGTAGTACCTGGTGCCCAGGAGAGAACATGTTGTTATCATTGATACAGCAAGCACGGCACGGCGTAAAACCGCCATTTTTAATCCATTAACGAGGAGTTTTTCAGATAAAAATCTGATTTAATCTCGTAAAACGTTTTGCTGTAAATAAATGTTACGATTTAATTTGATGGGTTTTGTGGCTTAACTCGAAAAACATAGTAAAGCAAAGCGACCGATGTGAACTGCAAGGGTATATAAACATCGAAACGACAATAAAACCTGCCAAACGACAAGATATTAATACTTTCGCTTAATATTTTAATGAACCGCTAATGTGCTGATAGACACATGGTTATATTTTCATTTTAATGGTTTCGCTTTTAGTGTCGTATACATAAAATTCTAACAGCGAAGTTTTATTGATTGAATCGATATTTATTAATTAAAGCTCTTTTAGTAATCAATGCTAAGTTACGATACTATGTATAAGGCAGTGTAGTCAAAAGTTTTTTCTTGTCACTATATAGGCAGAAATCGCTAACTCGCAAAATATTCAAATCATTCAAATTCAATACTCACTTCATTCACGGCTCATGTTTCAGTTTTGTAAATCTTCGAGGATTTTATTACAAAATTTAACAATTCGATCTATCAGTCAGTAAAGACGAATAACAAAAAATATATACACTTAGTCTACGCACTAACTTACATGAAATTTATTTTAATAACTACTGGTTTAGTAATAATGAAATTCACATTTGTATAAAAAAAATTTTAAAACTATTAACAAAACAATCTCTTGACTTTTTAATAAGAGACGCTTACAAGAATCTACTATTATTCAAAAACAATTGAAAATTTTATCACTTATTCATGTATAATATTACACGAACTAAATATTCAATTCTCAACTGATTGAACTAATTTCATGTAAATTATATAACTAAAGAAAATGCGAGGAATTTAATTGTTCATTCAGTACTGGTTGAGAGCTTAGTTGTGCATTGTATATATATATAAAATTTCCGAATAGAATAGTTTAATAGGTTTATCTACGTTGAACGAGTGATTCATTGATACTCAATGATTCGCAAATGTCGATTTATTTTTATTTAATATAAAATTTAAAACTTTATTGACATCAATACTTATAAAACAATACAAGTTGCGATATTCGTAATATTGGAATAAACATCGTATTGACTTATTAAGTCATTCTTTGACAAGTCTATGGTTTTATTTTGCACTATTTTATATCACTGTCTTTTGAAGCTATTATCTTATATTGAAATCAAAGCAGTAATATCGAAGTGTTTCGGTTTGTCGCTTTGCTTTACTCTTTTTTACGCTAAAAAAAGAATTTTCCTTTTTATTTGTGCTGAAAATAAAATCGCGGCGTATTAATGTTTATTTTCACACATTTCCGTGAATTTTAACGGTGAATAGTTTATGCTTAAAAAGCAATTTAAATCTAAGATATATTTCCCCTTATTCTACTCAGAACGCTAATCTGCGTGTCTTTCAAGTTAATTTACAGTTTCGTCGTAAAGTAACTAACGTAAGAACATTAAAAAAATATAGGTCGCACGACTGAACCAGTTCTTACTATTAAAGTATTAGTGTTAAATTATCTAGTATTATAGCATATTATTGAAAGAAAATTATTGTTTTGTAATATTTTAAACGTAAATTTATTTTCCCTTTTAATGAGAATATTAAACTTTAATTACACCCAGTCCTTTTTTACGCGATACATTGGTTCCAGAAAAAGGCGCGTAAAAAAATCACAACTTTTACGCAATTGCATTACATTTCTTTACATACCCTAAAACATAAATTCGCATAATATCCGATACACTAATATGCATATTTAAAAAAATGGAATTCTTTACAAAATTAAGTTTTAAAAAATTGGTTGTCTGTAAAGTCGGTTTACGGACGATAGTTTAACGTGACAACGTCATAAGAAAACATTGATGAAATGATTGCATACTTTTATGAATAAAATGGAATCATTTTTATTGAATTATCATTATTTTGTATGGATACGAAGAAGGACTGAAATGAAATCTACAATTTGTTTCTGAAAGAAATCGTTGATAATTTATTGTTAAAAGTATATTTGTTATACGTTAATCAGATTTTTAATATGCAAGAATTAATTACCTTTATTGCCGCAATTGTTGTTGTAATATAAACAATGAAAACCACATTAACATTTCACTTCACTTTATAAACAGTTGTAAACAGATCACGTGTAGGTACTGTAGGTGTATAAGTTGTGTGCTGCCGCTGTCTCTTTTCTACTCAGACGCATCAACCAATCGAGTGGAAGAGAGATAGATGCGGCACAATCCGAACGGTAGGCCGATCGTGCCTCTCTATCGCTTATCCGCGCTCTCGCTCGCACGCTTGCCTTCGGCGTAACGCGACAAACGGGACAATGAGTCATGTTTTTTCGTGCGTGCAGCGGGCGTTCATCGATTTATAAGACGTTGTCACGTCAAAATACACATATTTTTTATTTAAAAAAATAATGAAACGTACAAGCCTAGCATCATATACAAATTTCTTCTTTAAAACGAATTTGGGGAAAAAATCGCGTAAAAACGAATGAAAGGCGTAAAAAATGTAACGGTGCCGTCAAAATAAAATTGCGTATAATCGAATTCGCGTAAAAAAAGGACTGGGTGTACAAGAATGAAAAATTATCGAAATAATCGTTAATAAATACAAATGATTGTAACCTTGTTAAGCCATGACTGCCTCCGATATTGCTTACAATATATTTTATGAAACCGATTTCAACAGATATTTTTCCAATGTAACTGTTTGTTGCTCAGTTAATCAACCTCGTGTTTTTAAAAGGTTTAAAATAGAAGGAATAGACTGTATCAGGACTTCAAATCGAAGAATCTAATGAGTAGTCTTTACCTTTATTTTTTATTTCTTTAAATAAGAACAAAAACCCATTAATAACCATTTTATGAAAGCTCTCGTACTGGAACAATTGAAATCAGTGAACACCGTTAGTGAGACTGGAATATATAATGTTATTTTATAAAAACAGCTTAATTTGAAGAAACTGTCAATAAAATCGATTAATCATTTTTCAAGAGATTTATTGGTAGTTTTGATCGATTTTACTGTCGTTTTTAAATTAGTAGGTATACGACAGGAATAGTTTTCTCAATTACAGTTGTCAAGTATTGTAAATATATTGATTCACTTGGTAGAACTCTGTTATAACACGGTGAAAAAAATAGCAATGTTCTACAAAATTATTATTAAATACCGCTTTATTTATAAAATGTCCTGTGGCTCATGTTTTTCCGTTTATATCGGACAGATCGCGTAGATATAGAAGTATATCTACGCGTAGATATAGAAGTATAGCTAAGGAACATGTAAGATCATTCAACAGTAAAAAAAACAGATTCACAATTCGCTAATCACGTTATTAAGGAATCACATAATATAAATTCAAACTCAGAGCCTAAATGTTTGCATCTTTGTAGTGAGGATTGGAGAATGACGGCTTTGGAACAGCTGGAAATCAATAGACATCAATTATCACAAAGGATTCTTAACGAACAAACTAATATAATAGTATCGCCACTAGTCCAACCGTATTACAAAAGGGTAGTCTGATTTGCTTCCGTAATGTAACTGTTCCGTAACTTATTCTCATAGACACATATTGTTTCATTTAGAATTTTTAAAAATTTAGGGTTATTGTGTGAAAGTAACAACCTAGGCCATTGGAACAGGAGAGAGGATGTGTTGTGTGCCTTTTCTGCACAGCTATATATAGATAAGCGTATGTTAGTTTAAGCATAGTTCTGACAATGGCGTGAGCCGAAATAGCTATCAACTATGTTTTTTAAAAATAATTTTGTTGAACTAAAATATATTTCTATTTTTTTTACCGTGTTATTGTAAATATCTCTTTATATCGAGATATCGGATTATATGTTCAAATTTAAATGTCAGCATTATTAAAACAGTATTATGGTATTTATTATTATATATAGCTAATAGCCAACGACCATACCACGTTGTAAACACCGGCTCTCGTGCGATCACCGAAGTTAAGCAACATTGGGCGCGGATAGTGCTTGGATGGGTGACCGCTCGGGAACACCGAGTGCCGTGTTCTCTTGGCTATGGGAAGGAAAACCCAGACAGAAAACCGAACACCAACCCGCCTGGGCAGCGTGGTGTTGCTATGTCCAAACCCCCCCTGAAAAAAAAAAAAAACAGGGGGAGGCCTTCATCCAGCAGTGGATCGACCCCGGCTGATGATGATGATGATGATGATATAGCTAATAAACTTGAATTATGATTAAAGTAAACTACTAACTACATACTTTGTCATTCACGGTCCGAGATTTACCTTTCGGTATCTTATAATTCTTATAATTATACTACGCAAAACAACTGACAGACAGTAAACAGTTTCCTTCGCTTATATAGAAGAAAAATTAGACAGTAAACGTATAGAATCTAACGTTAGAAACTAAATATTTATCTGAAATAATTAAAATAACATCTCGTTTTATTACAATGATATTCAATTTTGAAAACGATAATCTTAAAATCAATTCAATTTAATGACTTTGTCTTTGAATGAGGACAGGTTTCCCCAATAATAGACTACAATTATAATATTATTTGGTACATTGATACTAAGAAATATATACTTCTATCTATCTCAATAATCATAGAATTTTGAATTAATTACTATTAGCTATTTTTATTTTTTATTAATGGTAAAGTTTTGCATTAAAATATATATAAATATATTTGATTTTTTATCCAAATCTAAAAGTTTTCGGTCAAAAATAAATAGTAAATAAAATCTTTTTCAAGTGTTTAAAATTGGTATTAAATTCAAGTCGTTTAATTCGTTGTATCTGGGCTTACTGTAACTAACAAAGGTTTAAATAGATAAAGATATTTCGTGAAAAATGACTGGGCACAAAGTGATTTAAGATTGGCTTTACAAGAAGAAAGTGCCTTCCGACGAAATTAATGTTTTAGCGCCACACCATCTTTGAAAGGCTATAATCTCCAGTTACGTACTAAATTATCAAGGCAAAGATTGTGTATTTTTTTTTCACGTAATCCGAGTTAATCTCTTCTGCTTATTATTTGATGAGGTAACCTTTATAAAAACAGCTTAACTTTCCCCACTGCTCTTGTTTCTCCTACATCTCCTGGAAACAGGGATGGTAATACGGTAATACCCAGTGAATAAATCAATAGGACCTGGTATTTTTTTTTTTATATTTTAAAAGAGTCTTTTTTTAACAAACTGAGAATTCTGCCATCCTTGATTATACTTAATTATATAATATTTTCTGAGAAGTTGTGGACATAATTCGTTTTCCTTCTAAAATAATATTACTTTTAAAACACATTAATGCTCCGAATATCGACATATTTCACATGGATGAGCATAAATTCAGACGATTACTAATGTTTAATGCATAAATAATTTAAGTAGATTTTTCTGTAGCTTGCTCTTTTTTAAATTTATAAGGTCATCTTTTCTACGTTACAAAAGTAATTAACTTATTATTACAATTTTTTAAGGGTAATAAAAAAAATAATTAGATATTTCGGTTTTTACCATTGCCATAACATCGAATTGACAATAAATAATACCTTATACACATATTTATTTGCAATTTTATTGAAACACACAGTTTATCGTGTAAGCCTCTATTTATACAGTAGCATTAATTACATAGTACATTATAACAGTAACAAAACTATATTTTCCACAAAATATTACGATTTCCACATAACCAATCAAAAGAATATAGATATATAATTAATACTTGTACTATTAATAATTTGAAATTTAAAATTGAAACATTATAAATTTTACCGACGCGAGTTTTGGCATTTTCAGGCATTATTTCGTAATTTTATTACGGAAATATTACTAAATATTTTGTTTTATTATTAAAATATATGTAGTGCCTTTTTAACAGTAAGTGACAGTTAAATAAAGACGAAGGTTTAATTCATTTAGATGATAAACATAGTAAATATATATTCTAAAACGTTTAATATGACATTTATTGAATGAATTGGCATTATTTGGTAGAACTCCATTATAACACGGTGAAAAAAAATGTATTGTATTTTAGTTCTACAATGTTTTTTGAGATATAGTTGATAGCTATTTCGGCTCACGCCATCGTCAGAACTATGCTTAAGCTCAACTATATCTTTAAAAAAATTGTAGAACTAAAACACATCGCAATTTTTTCACCGTGCGTGTAATACGAAATTATCGGTTTTTGCGAATTTAAAACAAATACAAAATCAGAATCCCGTTACAGGTGACACGAGAATTGTCATCCCTACCTGAAAGTAAATAAATTGCTAAATATTTCAAAGAAGTTTTTTTGCTTTTTTTCGTTTCCTTCTACGTTTTTAATATGTAACTAACCAGTTCGAGTTCGTAAATGCAGTCGTATCTACGTGACATGTTTAGTAGCCGGGATGGTTTCGGGATTTATGAACATCTAGATATGGTCGGCAGCGAAATATCTTTTGCCGGGGCTTAAGCATTGACATTTTACGGTAGTAGGAAATTGGATGGAAAAGTTTTTTTTCAGCCGAACGGTATTTTTGTCACTGCATATTTTAAATTTAAAACGAACCATTAACCGCGCGAATAACTATTTTCATACAAACGATTGAATACATTTAATGTCGTTAACAATTAATTTATTTCTTTGTATAATACAATTACGTTACAATTTCAATTTCAAATATATTCGCAAAATATCAATTAAAATATTTAATTCATACACAGTTCCAATTTCAAAATTTCAAGCCAGAGATTAGATGGTTAATTTAATATTATTTATTGTGCGTAATTCGTTCTCTACCCAATGATTGACCAAACCTATCATAACAAAGTCAATGCTGTATGTTTAATTAGATTATTTTTATTCCCAAATTTGAATGACACTTATTAAAATCACATCAATAGTTATTGAAATATTTCAGATTTTTATTTTATTCATAGCCTTAGGGTATACCAGTGCGAATACTTTACTATCTGTCAGCTATATTGCATCCGTGTGATTGACTGCCTGAAGGTATCGAAAGGTCATTTCAGGTGGTAAGTTACAAGCTATGAGGAATTAGAAAATTAAATTCAAATTTCATTACAATTTATCGGATTCCTTCATATTGAATATTATATTTTAGTATACGACTATATTCAATGAATATTTTTTAGAAAAAAACACTATTTGGCGGAATTACTTTAATTTTCGTGTAGAAAATTAATAGCATATTTATTGCTGGAAAAATTAGCAGAGATACATAAATTGATTGAATTAGCATTTACTTGGAAGAAATCCATTAAAACACGTTGAAAAAATACCAATATATTTTAGTTCTACAAAATTTATAAGGTATATAGTTGATTTCTATTTCGGCTTACGCATTCATCAGAACTATGTTTGAGCGTATATTTAATTATATAAATGTAGTATAAATATTTATTCAGTATACTATACTTATTTACTATTTACGTTCATCCTCACGCAATAAGTTATGACGAAGGCGTAAGCCGAAATCAACTATATATCTTATAAATTTTTTAGAATTAAAAAACTTTGCTATTTTTTAACCGTGAGATACATAAAACATCTAGAAAAATTGACAGCATGTTTTTCAGTACTACTTCTGCGATAATGTTATGATCGATTCTTTATGTTGGATTTGTTGATAATACTCGCGATGAGGACTACGTGAAAATGGTACTAAAAAGGTGTGTTTTTATTATTTAAAAAATCATGCCATTCCACCAAGAAGTTAATATACAATAATACATTAAACATATTTAAAATAATGTTTAAATAACAGAAAGTAATAATATATAATATATGAATTGGGTATATTATATTATTCTTTAATAAAAATCTACATAAGTTGTAGAATATACGGATTTTGAATAAATAATTCCATATAAAAAAAAGCTGGCAACACTATACTTGGAATTATTTACTTCCTTCCGTATTTATGTACATGTGAAAGCTTCTAAAAACATCGTCAAATCCAGCCTAGCTTTATTCGTTATAGTATAATTTGGAGAATTCACCGTGCCGGGAATAATTATATCATTTGACGTCTCTGGCGCTATTACAAGAACCTTTTGCACAAAGGTAGGTAGATGCTTCATAAAGATGACAGCATTCAGGACGAACATAACAGAGACGCCCCTCGGCATCAACAAAATCGATCAATTGAAGCCGATACGTGTAAAAGATTAGCATACATCCATGTGTCATTTTGTCGAATATATCAATTTTAAAAAGTTTAGTATCGAAAAAATCAATGATGTAAGTCAAATACTGGTGTAGCGCGCAGCGTTGCAAATTTGTTGCATATCCACGGCGCAAGCGCAAACGTAGTAGACTACTGTCAAATTGCGAATGTAATGAATACACAGTGTTTGTTTTTAATTAAATTATTTAAGAACTCTATAATTTGGCTCGAAATCACTAATATCATCTGATTCAAATCCAGCAGCATGCTCTTCTCTTTCTGACCGTGTAAAAGTGAATCCGCGTAAAAAAGGTATCGCGTAAATCGAGGGATGAGTGAAGTGCTGTTTTTTTATATTATTAAGTGAATTGGCATTCACTTGGTAGAACTCCATTATAACACGGTGAAAAAAATAGCAATGTATTTTAGTTCTACAATTTTTTTTCTTTTAGATTAAGTTTTAGTCGTTTAAAAGTAGCCTATATGGCTCTCTTCCTCCAGGCAATTCTTTTCAAACGACTAAAACTTAATCTTAAAAAAAAAAAAATTGTAGAACTAAAACACATTGCTATTTTTTTCGCTGTGTTGTTTTTTTATTGTACGAGGATGCGTTAAGTAATATTTATATGTTTATGGGCGTGACAGCTTTAATCAAATTAAGAAACACTATACGAATCTCTGTCTATTTGAAATAATTCAAGCTTCAAGCGCATCATAAATATGCACATCTATTAGATATGGGGTTGTAAAGATGAAGTGCTTAGGGTTGTGAGGCAGAAAACCCCGTGCTGACAACACAAATATTTCATCACTTCTCACTTCATGTCATACTCGTGAAAAGGTTTTACCTCTCTGTGGATATGTATTAAGCATTGCCTATCCGACGTCTATCTTACTTATACAAAGCTCTGGACAAATGACAGAATATAACGCGTCAAGTCGAAGCCAAACGATACATCTAGGGATAATTTCACGGGGATTAGAGTTCGTCATCTGGTAAACCAGTCCATAAAATATTTACAATTTATTTGTATTAACTAAACTATTTTTAAAAAACGTAGAAGACATACTCAAACATTGTTTATATTATACTGTCCTGAAATAAAGAATCAAATTGTAAAAAATCACAACAGAAATGACGTCAATTTTCATCGAGATTACCGATACAAAAATAAAATAATGTTCAAAGTAAAAAGGCTCGATTTACCACGGTGAAAAAATAACATTATATTTCATTTCAATAAAGTTATACAGTTGATAGCTATTTCGGCTTACGCCCTCATTAGAATAGTTCTTATAAATAAATAGCTAACAAATTTTGAATATATAAATCCTTATGAATTTTTTAATGTAAAAATGAATTGCTATTGTCTCACTGTATTATAATGGAGTTCTACCAAGTTAATACCAATTATATCAAAAGATTTATTCTACATTTTATTTAAACTATATATTACATGTATCACGAAAAGATTTTAGTTGATTTACTATAAATATAGAACAACAAAGTTTCTTCCAATTGATGTGTATACACAAAAACGTGATTAATATTAAAATACTGTTTTTCATTAAAATAATATAAATGTGGTTTCTTTTCAAAATTAACGACATTAACGTGTTTTTTTAATACCATTATAAAGGGCTGTACAAAAAGTGCACAGCATAATTATCGAGATTTTATACCTGAAAATTTCCCGGTAACGCAAATATTATATTAACAAATGATTTAAGGTAAGGTTAAGGATTTAAGGGTAATTTGTTTTTATATATAGTATTGACAATTCTATTTTCTAAATAATTTATACGACTTAAAATTTCAATTTTGCATTCAAGTATGTATAAAACTTTGAATATAAACTGGGTCCAACTTAACCGTCTATTAATATTGAACGACTAATTTATCGTCACTGATTCATCCTTGATGTAAAACTTCACGTAAAATAATTTCACAATATCAAAAATCTAATTAGTTAAGCTTTTTAAATAATTTATAACTTAATGTATTTTATTCTTTCATAAAATTACAGAATCAACCGTACTTTTTGTGTCGAATTGCGATTACACGTATGCGACTATAAAAAAAGTTTGAACCGCTTAGAGACACTAAATACTATTAAAATATACGTAAATTTAATATATTTTCATAATATCCTTTAATTAAATTCCATGGAGAAAGAATAATTAATTTATTGATAAATTCTGTGTCCCAAGCGTTGGTGGCGTGATGAAGCGTGCGGCGAGATATGGTCATTTTTGTTTGAACACCTTTGTTTAAAGGTTTGAGCCAAACCCCAAAATTCATCCCTTATTACCATTGTTTTGAAACAAATTTACAGCCAATCACAGGCTGGCTTTTAATTAACTTGAAAATTTATGGAATTAATCCGATCTAGCTTTATAATATTATCATAAATCTTATATAGTACGTTAACTTCTACGGGGGAAACTCCAATAAGTAATAACTCAATCTTTTTTAACCTATATTAAATTACTATATCAAAGTAAAATATTTGTAGGATACTCTTAGCTTTAGGTCAATTTATTTCTAGATTCGGTAAAAAAATATTTGAATATACTTTCATTTGGGTCTAGATTGGCCATTAAGTAAAATTATCACGTGATTAGGAACCCTAGAAAACATGTGCTCTAGATTTTTTCTTCATATATATATACATATTTATAATGGCCTATATACGTAAACCTACTGCAAACCGTTAAGTCGAACTATGTATGTGATACAACATCTTTATATACAACCGATATACCATCTGCCTTTATCAAACCGCAATAAATTCCACGAACAATAAAAAACAGGATGCGTTATAGATTTTGCTTTTGTTATTCCACGTGTAGCTTTTTCGTTCGCTTTTCAAACTGGTTAGTCCATTGTGAAAATTAACATTTGATCACACTTGACAAGTATAAATATTACATATATTTTTAGTGTTACATTAATATTTTAACAGACTTTTGACTTATTTCTAGCATGGGCCACAAAAAAAAATGTATCTATGAAAGCAAAAGAGTATGATTATTTAAACAATAAAATATTATATATAGTAAAATTTCCCGAGTTTTATATTTTTATTATAAAAACTGGTTTCGCTCATTACAAGTATTATCAACTGGTTTCGCTCATTACAAGTATTATCAACTGATACTGTATACAGATAGAAATAAGCCTGATATACAAAATTTTGATTTATAACTGCCATGTACACAAAACAAACGGTATAATATAGAAGTAAATAATAAACAGGTAATCATACAATATATATATATATGAAATTTAATATAAAAGAGCCCCAAGTATCCATTAACAAAATTAAAGTTTTTTTATTAGATAAATGTTTAAAAAACACTTATTAACAAGAAAAATAGATGGACATTTTTAAAAATCAAATTAACACTCAAATTGTTAGTTGTAACGAAGGCGTGAACCGAAATAGCTATCAAACTATATCTCATAAAGTGTTGTAAAACTAAAATACATTTTTATTTTTTCACCGTATTATAATGGAGTTCTACCAAGAAAATGGCAATTTAATCAATAAACTCAAATTATTTTTGTAACCGTAATTTTTATAATAATTAATGATTTTAAATAAATGAAGACACATTTTTAAGTACTTATTTCCACGATATATAATATTATATATCATCTATATCCATCAAGAAGTGACTGTCAACACTTGAATACAACAGTGAATAATTGTTCAGTTATATTTCAAACATTTGTATGAAACGCTTGATAATAAATTTTTAAAAATACAATACAAGCTGTCAATGTTAGACAATCGTGACAATATAAATTCACACCTAAAACAAACTGACAGTTGATACGTTAAAACGAAATCTTCATGCAATGATACATTCTTTTTGTGGTCTTGCAATATCTCTTGCAAAGCTGCTTGTCAAAGATTTACTTCTATAATAATCTTTCATTCAACTTTGTCTCCTAAAAGAAATGACTGTTGAAAGCCGATTTACTTTCACGTGATTCTCTTTATGCTTCCGTAAGAAGGCATTATCTTCTCGACGTTTTCCATTGCTCTCTCCAGATTTCAGAGTAAGCGTATGGCCGAAGACTTAATACATATTATATTTATATTATAAGACGCTGGAATTATTCCTTTGTAGTGAAAGCATCGTGTTTTGTTTTCGTAGTATCAAATACGGTTCAAACATGTAAATATTTTATTCTGCAGTCGACAGACACTGTCTTTGTTATCAGTTATGGGGCACATATGAGTATATGTCACTGAAACGATATAATTTTTTTTTCATTGAAATTTTAACTCATTCCGTGCTAACGATACGCCTAGCGTGTCTATACGTATATTCACTATGTGTTCAAGACCCGCTTAGCGCGTTAATTTGAACAATAAGAATATAAAAATAACTCGACTATTTCTATAACGTTGTTTTGGAAAATTCATGGATTTTTTTTTCAATTTTCCAGAATTTCCACAATTTAGGTTGATAGATACAGATAGTGCTTGGATGGGTGACCGCTCGGGAACACCGAGTGCCGTGCTCTCTTGGCTATGGGAAGGAAAACCCAGACAGAAAACCGAACACCAACCCGCCTGGGCAGCGTGGTGTTGCTATGTCCAAACCCCCCCTGAAAAAAAAAACAGGGGGAGGCCTTCATCCAGCAGTGGATCGACCCCGGCTGATGATGATGATGAGATACATACAATTCAATACCGCGCATAAAACTACAAATTTCATACTTTTCACACCAAAAAGTCATAGTCAAAATTAATAGTTGTGGCAAGCCTCAGTGTTGAAAAAATCCAAACGCTAAGCATAAATAATTTCTACAGATGACATAAAAGGTAATACCCTCACAATAAGTAAACTTATTTGAAATAGTATATAACTTGGACAATATATTCGATAAAAAAAGAGTGGATACCTCTTTCTGCATCGAATACCCAATGATCAAAATCAAAATAATTTAAAAAAATGAATTTTGAAAAGGATAGATATCAGGCTAGTTTTCAACACAAATTTTAGAGCCTTTACGAGAATACTTAAATATTATTGAGTAAAAACTAACAAGACACTGAAATCTTTCGTTTTAACATTTGAGACGTTGGCATTCAGAGGATTAAAAAAAAACATATTGAAAACGACTAGCTGTCAACCAAACGGATTCTAGACCAATTCTTCCTACGTTCTTCAGGCATGCTCTAACTTTTTTATTTGGCTAGATACATATTTTCGGTTTTTTGTATGGGCCACAGCATTGTAAACAATAATAATCATAATTTTAATTCATAATAAAAACACATTTTTTAGTTCTTATTTTCACAATATACTTTATGGTCAGGATCGTTTTCGCTCGTCGCGAGGATTATCAACTGATGTAAATGCTCTATGAACGAAACCGATCCTGATCATAAACCCTTTTGTACTTAAAATTTGTTTTTATTATTTAAAATATCATAACTTTCCATCAAGAAGTGATAGTTAACACATTAAAAGTGAGTATTTAATAATAATTTATTAATTTATTAAGGATTTTAATTTGGTTTGATTATTGATTTTAAGAAGTCTTTAACCTGTTATTTCATTTTTACTTATATATATATTATGTGATTATCGGTTTATTATTTCCTGCTCTATTATACATGGTAATTATAAATCAACAGTTAACACATTAAAAGTAAATTATAATGAAGTAAAAAATAAAATTGTAGTTATTAATCTTTATAAAAGTTTATTTAAAAAAAAATTGTATGCTATGTTGAGACAAAATAGTTTGTAATATACAAATCAGGCTTAAAGTGGCTAAATGAAAATAAAAAAAAACTCAGCAAGCTGCAATATGGCCCGCGGATCACTGATTGAGCACAGCTGTCTACTTTAAGTCTCTCCTCGATATTAGCTGCTTTAGGGCTCTACAGATCCACATCGCGAGCAGAAGTCGTTAACTGCAGATTACAAATTAAATATTCCTATTGACTTTATGACAGCATTTGACATAAATATATAAACACAATTAGATTTCATCTCTTAGAACAAGTACGAGAATGATTACATGTTTGTATAATATAAGCAAGATGGTATATTGTCTGTTTTTTCTAATACAATAGCTAAATTTGTTTTATTTCATTATAATATTTGTATCGATTTTCCATCTGCAACACATTTACATTTGTAATAAAACAGTTTCTAATTTCAAGTATGTAAGAATTTTGTGTATACCATACTATATATTGATTGAATTGGCATTTACTTTGTAGAACTCCATTATAACACGGTGAATAATAAATACATTGCTATTTTTTCACCGTGTTATACCATACTATCTCATTATTTGGCTAAAAACTAATGTTTGAAGCTATTTATTTAACTCTTTCCCGGCTGACACGCTTAAATGATAATTCAAAGCCCAGACTTCAAAAATGTATTGAATAATATTGGTTTGAAACAATCTTATTGAGTTTGTCAAGACAAATCAAGCACTCAAAAATTAGCGAATACAAAAAGGTTTCAACTACTATTAATTCATATATTTTCAGGTATCAAGTATCAACATAGTAAAAACAGGCGTCTCAACAATTGAGACGTTAACAGTCAGGGGGTTAAGCATAATATTTAACCCTTTGATTTGTGAGTTAATTCTATGGCATACTGTCTTGAAGTGAATTAATTTTTAGCATCTTTTTTTTTCTCTTATTTTTTTGGTGCTTTTTTCACGTTTTTATAGTATGGTATATATTTATTAATTTATTATTTAATTAAAACAAGTGGTTCTCAACATTTTATTCATTGATAATTTAATTTAAAAAAGTGTTGTTGAAACATTTTGGGAACTTGGGAAGCCTTTTCTATTTACTCGGAGAGTTCCACAAGCATGTGTTCGTTTCTTGAATAAATGATCGAAAAATGCTGGGCTTGTGTACCAGTTATGAATAATAATTTAGTACAATGGAATTGCGTAACAATAAAGACCTATATATTGAAGTCAAAACAAAAAAAAATGATAAACATTTTTTTTCGCAATGTTAACTTATTTTTTTTTTTATTCAAAAATACATGATAAAATTCAAATAATATTCAATTATCATTGAAAAATCTATATGGAATATATAAAAAATACATTTTAGATAGTGTAAACGTACCGGTACGTTCATACCGCTAAAAGGGTTAATATTCAATTTATTACATTGGACTATACTTTAAGTCGCAGAAAAATATATAATTTATAAGGTGTTTTATCGTTCTTTTAAAATGTGATTTAATTTTATGTTTAATTGTAGTGTATTTATAAGCATAGAATAAAAATAAATGGTACTCCAGCCCGGTGCTACAAATATGTTTATAGTGCCGCATATCCTATAATCAACTGTCATTTTCACTTATTTATCATGTTATAATAGGATAGTAGTAGTTGCATGGATTTGAAGTAATATAAACCGATTTGATAACGGTACATTAATTATTGATGCAACCTATTGCAGCTCTCTTCACGCTTGTGTAAACATGACATAACCTCACAACGCTTAAATAATCAATCGTCATCTCCTCTCACTGAGAAACTAAATCGCAATATACTATAAACATATAAAATATATTTTAAATTGTTGTAACTTTGTACGTTTCCACATGTATTGTCACTAACGACCCGGGAAACGGCGAAACCCGGGTCGTAAGTGACAAAACATGTGGAATCGTACAAATTTGTAACAATTCGAATTTGATATTGAAATTCTATCTAGCCACCTTCAGTCGATATCATATCTGTCACAAAAACTGTTTTAATAACAGTTATTGTGAAACGCCAAGAAAATAACGCTTTGCATTATTTAAAAAAGATATCCATAGTCGTGTTAATTAACATGATTTCTATGTAAAGCATTATTTCAATATTTATTTACAGTATCAAATATAACAATAAAATGCTCCAAAGCGCGTCGTGTGTATGGTTTTTGTTTTTGTATATTTTTTGATGCGGGTGATAGGTTAAAACCTTAAAATGCATTTTGATTATTGTGTAAAAAAATCACAAAAAACTATAGTTTATCAATAATCAAAAATATCTGGAAGTTTTCTATTCTACTATGATTCTCTTTGTTGTACTTTTGAATTATTATCTCACAGTATAGTTCCTAATTTTGATTATTGAAGGATTTGAAAATCGCGTATTTTCTTGATTATGTGACGAATTTGTATATGAATTCGGATTGCTTCTTATAGTCGATGGTCTCTAACAATCGTTGTAAAACTCCGCAGTCGTAATGAATCAATCAAAAAATGCAGAAGTTGTCATGAATTGACATACTGCTTTAGTTTTTGTAACGATGATTTAGCAATGTTTTATTAATTGTTCTATAAAAAGTAAGAGTGCGTCTATAATCGATAACTTCTAACAATCGTTGAAGAACTCCGCATTCGTAATAAACATACAAAAAATTGCACATAATGGGTGTCAGTTGTACGGAAGAAAATTCCGTAGAAAATTACTGCATGACTAATCTTCTTAAAAGAATTAAGGATACACTTTTGTGGAGAGACTTGTCACTGAATCAAAAGATGTTTTATCTTTTAAATTCATTTTTATTTGGATTGTTTGACTTTACATAATATTGTTCGTATAGTGTTTTTTAATGTTATATAAAAAAGGTCCGTCTATTAATCGATGACTTCTTGTATTCCAGGAAATACGGTAGTCAATTCCATACGGCAGGATGTATGGAAAATGACATAAAGAAGTCTCGCAATTGATTTCTTCCTTCTTTTTTGTGAAGCACACTTTTTGTTGGGTTCAATCTTACCCTAAGAAAGAACTGACTGGCGCATTATGTGTAAAGACATATTTTCTTGTTAATAATAAGAGATTTTTTTGGCGAAGCAGTAACTAAAATACAATAATAATATAAATCCCTTATAAGTCCTAAAAACACATAATTGCTTGAAAATAAGTTCGACAATGGCTTTTTTAATTCTATACAACATGTAGATAAAAGCGTCTGTATTTTAATAAGCGAAACTTGTTTTTCTTTTTATTCTATCTCAAGGGTATATTTTATATTTATTCTAAAACCAAATTTCTGAATGCATTTTTTAATTTAGAAAATATATATGAAAATTTTCGCTGAAATTCCCAACGAATAATAACTAAATTAAATAGTTACAAATTTATACGATTCCACAATTTTTGTCACTAACGACTTGGGTTTCGCCTATCGGCATCTTCAGGCATTTTATCACAAGGATGCAAAAGGACTGACACACAGCAAACAGTTAAAATCGTTTATATACCAAATGTATAAATGACAGGAAAACACAGACCCCAAGGCAAGAATTAAAATAATATATATTTTTAAAAGGAATTTGAATGAATTTCATTCATTATTTACTTATATTTCCTTTTGATGC
This sequence comes from Himalopsyche japonica, assembly GCA_028555115.1. Classification (NCBI taxonomy): domain Eukaryota; kingdom Metazoa; phylum Arthropoda; class Insecta; order Trichoptera; family Rhyacophilidae; genus Himalopsyche; species Himalopsyche japonica. The sequence goes on from JAHFWJ010000430.1 coordinate 24,463, forward strand.
CATTACATTATATTATAATGTTGTGTTTACTATTTAAACCATTTTAATAATATACAAATCGGCTCCGCGTATATTTTTGCATTCAACTAAATGGTCTAATTCAAACTATATTTGTAGTATGTTCCTTTAAAAATCTTATGAAGCAAACGATTACTTAAAGAACACTGCCGTATTATATGCAATTCGATTTTTTAAATTGGCATAATTTTTTAATGTTGGTATTTGTTATTTATGAAAAAAAAAACATTTACATAGTGGGAAGATTAAGAATAGTTGATCATATTTTTCGAAAACAGAAACGATACACTTTAAATTATCTTGAAACAATAAAACCGGAGTTTTTCAGCACGTATAAATTTCGTGCCTGTTCGTAAAATTATGCAATACGCGGCATAATTCATGTGTAGCACAATATTTGAGTTTTAACTAAAAAGTTTCGAAACATTTAAAGGTTTATTCTCTGTGGTACCTTTAATACAATATGTCAACATCTTGTCACACATTTAGCCGAACAAATTTGGTACAACAGTTTACTAAATTATCATATAACTGCAATATGTGCTTATTGTTTATGTAGAAAATAATATTAACATAATAATGACGTTGTTAATAACTGCCATCTTTATTGATTGTTTCAATAAAATAATTATAGATTGGTACGTTTCTTGTCCGAGAAACGACAAATAAAGAGGTTTTCTTTAACGATGATTTCATCATCAAATTATTTTTATTTTCTATGACGTTTTTTGGTTCAAATGTCCTTTTAATGTTGTTATAATTAAATGTATATAAATCTTAATAATACTGAAGGTGTTATTTATAATTATACTAGATTACTTGACATTAATTTTTATCATTATTATGACAAGAATTAATTTACGGTCTATTTCAATTATCTACACATGTCTTTAATTCGTTTTTATTTTAACATGCTGTGGAAATTTTTAAAAACATTTTTTTTAATGTTAAATGATAATATCTAATTTCATAAATTTATTTTTTAAAAACGGGTCTTTAAATATCTTGTAATACAATAATATGATAACATTAAAATTTCATTCAAAAAAAGAATGGATTTTTTAACCTAAATAATAATGTTATTTTTGTATAATAATTTAAAAAAATCTGTTATCTTTATTAATTTTCCTCTAGCCATGTAAAAATATTCAAAGAGAATTACAGCTGAATATTTTAGCATATTTTAAGCACTGATTTCATTCTACCATTCCCGGATAATTATTATTATGATTTCCATGCTGCATGGCATTCGTGGTCAGGAAAAATTTTAACTCGTTAAAATTAAGAATTATAAACAATATCTTACCAGTGGAGCGGGTTTTCAAAAATGGAACAAACAACTACACTTCACGTCACATCTCACCAGACCACAGAAGCGCACGTACGTTCATAAAAAACCGATTTTCTACGATCATTCACGTAAATTTCATGCGTACATTTTATAATTGGTAACACATCTATTCGCGTTGGCGGATAGACCGCTACTGAAATTTTCTAAAATCAGCATCCCTCACTTCGGAACGGCCACAAATGAGATGAGCTGTAATGATCAAAACTGCCTCAAAATATAAGGGTAAACTCTTAATATATAAACGTTAATAACAATAATATATGAACTAAATCAATTATGACTTAATAAATAACAAAAAAAATATCAAATAAAGCATTTTTCGAATAATTTTTTAATCATTTAAAACAGCGCAGCGCTCGCCTACTGTTGTTCCTCTGATAAGGACGAGAAAAGTGGCGCCAGTGTTCTGTACGAGGATGAGGGAAACTGTACAGTTTACATGCATGTGTTAGTCTGGATTTCGGTTGAATGTGTTGGAGTGCTATACATATTTGTAAATGGAAGGCTGTGGCGTGTATGGACACATTATAAAGAGTTGTTAACACAATACATTTGAAAAATACGAATAATAAGCAATCTCGATATTCAAAAACGGAAAACTATTTGAAAGCTTTTTGTCTTCCAATTTGGTATATATTATATAAAATTAATAAAGCACAATATATTCGAAACTAATTTTATTTTGTAAAATGAAGTGATCAGGATTATCAATTTCATATAGCAATTCCCGAGTTGATCAAAATCAGTCCAGATCATCATGTTATAAAAACTGAAAAAAATTTAAAAATGAATTTTACATATAAATTTATATTATATATAATAGCTTTCAAATAATAAATTATAGTTTACATCTAAAACGTGATTTATTTGATCTATGCTATTTTTGACTACATATACAAAAGTGATGATATGTATGTATAATATAATATAACATTTTGCTTAAGAAATATTTCTTTAATATACATTTTCAAAAAGATAATATGGTGACTTTCTGCCCAAAATAATAATGTCAGCTTACAATTATCACACATAATGTTTATTTTGATTTATTTATCAACCTATACCACAGCACACACACACGTACACATTCTTAGGCAGCTAATGCACTTATAGAAGGACTGTGGACGAAATTAATGGTATTTTTTTTACAGAAAATACACACATATATATATTTACAATATTACTGAGTAAACGTCTATAGTTGACACAGAAACTTAATTAAACCTTGATTATCGATTGAATATTTTTAAATACTTGAAGTAAAGATATTATAACAAACAAATAAATTTAAGGGAGTGAAAATAGACAAGAGGAAAATTACTTATCGATCGCTCTTATATTTAGTTGCTTTTACTGAGTGGATAATATTTTTGGAAAAATTGTACATCAGAATTATGATTTAAAATAAGATTAAAGATTAAAGAAGTATAAACATTTAAAACACGAAAAAAGATACCAATACATCATTATTAAGTAATAACATGATACGTATGTGTATTAGGTATAATTGTTAATAAAACATTTCTTTAAAAAATAAGTTTAACTTTAAATGTGAAAAGAAAGTTTTTAAACAATTGTGAACGGTCCTTCGCTTTCCCCGGGAAAACCCACCCAGTTTCAGACAAGAGCTGGCGCCGCCTTCACACCATCAAACACTTTCGTACCTACATACCAACACAATTCAATTTCCATCTACACGTATACACTGCTCTGTCAGTACTCGATAAGTAAAGTGTCGTGATGTAATTATTAACAAGCATGCAATGCTTTTCGCTTCTCAGTGACTTTTTACAATTTACTAATTGATATGTTGATGTAGGCATTCAGTATTATCGACATCTTAACGTCTGTCATACAAAAATATAACCAAAATATTTTACATTCACATTAATATTTTATATTAATTTTGGAGCACACAAAATTTCAGGTCTTTTAACGTCGTCGTAAATTTTGAAAATAAAATTGCTGTAAAAACAAAATGCTTTTTTCGTGTGAATTGCGCATAGGAGTTGCCTTGTATTATCAGATGATTTACAATTAAGCGAAGAAAAATAGATATAAAGCATAAACCACTTTTAAGATCTCACTGTCACCTCGTGATGGAAAGGCATGATATTTTAAATAATAAAAACATACTAAATAAAATTATTTAAAATATATTTTATTATCATATTGATCACAATTAATACTTAGCAAATTCATATTTTTTAATGTATTATGAAGCTATACATAAAAAATCTATGAATGTCTGTGTATTTGTCCTGTATGCATTACTAAACTATTCATCCATTCGATATAAAAAATTACAAATTTATTGATTACACTCCAAAAAATGTTTCTAGCATTCAACTCCCTCAAAAAATAGTCCCCCCCAAATAGTAAATAAATATTAATAAATCGACACTATTTACAATTAAATTGTTTGTTATCATAACGAATTTCCTTGAATTTCTTTACTCTTCTAAGATTACAGCAACGTGCGACAGGTCAACTAGTTATTTTATTTAAGTTATATTTTAACTCAATAAAAAAATAAAATTGGTTATTGCATATTTTTCCCTATTGAAAGAATTATAGTTAATAGTATACAGTAACCGTTTTTTGTCATATTTAAGCGTCTAATAAAAAAAAATCATTCGGATCTACTACAGATATTCAATGGCGGCCAAAAATCTTTTGATAAATTTATCTAAAAATACTTTTCAAAAATGCACAGTGCAACGCAAATACAGTCAGTGGAAAAACATAATTAACAATGTTATTTTTATATTAAATTTTCATTTATGCAACGTTACTTCAAATTCCATTTAAAATATTCAACTCCATTTTTTTTACAATATTCTTCAAACATTTATGGAAAAAGTAATTTAAAAATTAATTCTTAAGCACCCCATCTACCTAGTACAGAATCTAAGCGTGTGTAGGTAAATCCATCACTTTGGTAGTATGTTTGACATAAAGCCTAGTTCACCAACACAAGCGCGGTATAAGATAATGTACGTACCTATCAATATAATACACGTACATGGAGTACGGATAATACGAAATAAGTGTAAGATTTTCATGGTAAATTTTTCTGCTATCGAGGAAGGTGGGACAATGTGGGACAGCTGGGAAAATGCGGTAAATAATTCACTTATCAAAAGGTTAATTCTGACAAACGGACAATGATTAATAATATGTTTGTTACATTCACCTACAAATGAATATAATGTAACAGACTTTTTGTGGTATTTAATACTATTCATGGCGTTGTACAATTAATATTCTATTAGGCTTTCTCTTTTTGAATTATTTGAAATTTCGAAGAAAAATGAACTCGTCCACAAATTTCTGTCAGCGAGTTACACTAGATAACAAAATGATTAATCAGTCATCCTTGATAATGTAAAATTTTCTGCACGTGTCTTTTGAGAATTAGTGGAAATGGAAGTTTTTTTTTTCATCAACAATTTGGAATAGTATTGCTTCGGATGTCGAGATATTACACGTGGACAAAAGTGAGGTTAGACGAATACTGTATTTTTGGTTCACAAAAGAAAATTTTAATTAAATGTACTCGCTTGACTTATTTATTGATCTCCAACATTTAGTACATATACATCGGTTTTTTTCAAATGTTTATTAAACTTTTTGAGCTGTGACCTATATTCAAATAATTCCATAAACTCATTATTATGAAAAATACAATTTGTAAACGAAATCGGCAAAATCATTAGATCACTAAATCAATGTATGCTATTTGTTAATAATACCGTATTGTTCTTTGTCGCTCTAAATATTTCAGTCGACACAACAGTATAATTTTTTACGGCAAATATTATCCTATTTTACTGATTATAAAATAAAAGTCATCTTACTGATGTAGCCATTTTTCTAAATCGACTACATGTTTTATGTTTTTACATATTACGTTAGACTATTTTTAAAGATTTTTTAATCTGATTCTTTTTTTTGAAGAAAATATGTCTAAATATAAGCCTCTCTTTCATTTTTGTTATTTTAGCTTCAACAGAATCTCATTAACCTTTTGAATGCCGTTAGGTATTCATGTGGCGAGATACTAAGGGCTGGCAATTTCTATAAAAAAAAACAAAGATTACACCTTTTGGTGATAATTCTTAACAATATATCGGAGTCAACAAATGTTTACTTGATTAATTAAAAAAGTCGACTTAATATTGAGAGTTTAAGTACAGCGCGTATACGCGCTCATTTATTTATTTAAGTGCACGAGATTATATGATAGATCGCATTTACGCTCTTGCTTCCGAGAACCGGTTAAAAAGATTAGTGAAAAAAGTAAATATATATTACCTTTATTTAAATACTCGAAAGAACTATTTTTAGTGATATTATTTTATTGATTATTTTTTTTTAAATAATACTTCGAAAAAACCTGACTCTCCAACCCCAATTTACTCCTTTCTTTTCCTCCCACACCGATAAACAAAAGTTGACTCATACTCACACACAGACATAAAAGTCAAACCACCACACCGAAAGACATAAGAGCACGTGACCACTTGAGATGAATTCAAAAATGTAACGGAATATAAGAGAAGTTCCCGCTAAAAGGTCGCAAGTACTCGCATTTATTATTAATGTTTTACCTGGGGCCCTGCTTGTAATTTTTATTATTATTTAATTTGTACGTGTTAGAGCAGTGCGGATAGAGAAAACCGTATTTCTCTTTTAAGTATATCAGATTTTCATATTTGGAAGACTGTAAAATTGTGTGTGAAGATTTAAAGTTTTCTTGTCTATGAACGTAAACCGGCACTTGAACACAATATCGTAGAATATTTACATGCAACTAATCTACATTTAAAAAATATATTTTCTGATACAAGCATATTGGTTGTCTTCTCAATTTGTTTAAAACAATTTAATTTTAGTGACTAATTGCAGATATAAATCATTAAAGTATAAACACTTAAATATCGTTTGTAATCGAATTACAATATTGTTCAATGTTTCTCAAGCAATATTTAAATATGTCGACTTTAGTTACTGCACAAATATTATATGCCGGTTTCTGTCTTAAATTATTTCCGTCTATTATCATATCATATATACTGATTTTTGCGATCCTATTAACAATTTTAGGTAATACATTCAAAAACTAATAAAATGCAATATAATAAATTATTTTCCGTGAATGTATTGTTGAATTTTCATTAAAAATTGAAGTGTTGAAAACACTGACTTTCAAATGGATAAACCAACTAACTAACTAAAAGGAGAGATTTTGCGATTTATTAGCCATTAATAGGTTACTACTAAATTATAAAATGTCTGAAAGAGTGCTACTTAAACTTGGACAAGAGAGTGTGTCATGAAAAAAATTGTCAATGTTTGTGTGTTCGTTTTTCGCGTTAGTGTATCCGAGATTTTCAGCATTGAAATCAGTTCAGTATAAATTTGCTGTTTTTATTTTCTTTATTGTACTATTTACAACAATTTTTTTTCGGTGGTCGTTCAGGATGTCGAAAAAACAGGTAAGATTTAAAAATATCTTTTGTGACTATTTAATAATTTTCTTAAAACGGGATATCATTTTATTTTAAATAATCGTGTTCGCCACTTTTAATGTGATAACTGTCACTTCTTGGTGGAAAGGCTTGATATTTTAAATAATGAAAACACATATTTTTAAATTTGAGCTGTTAGTCCTGTTGCAGACGTGTGACAGAATGCCTGAAGATCGCGAAAGGCGAAACACGAGTCGTTAGAGACAAAACATGTGGAATCGTACAAAATTTTATCAATTCAAATTTGATATTGAAGTTCCATTAAGTACCTTCAGTCGATATCATAATTTACATTTTTTTGCTGAAAATAGTTTATTTTTTTTAACATTTCATTACAGTCTTATTACAACATAAATTGTTAGAGCAAAATAAAAAAAAATATATTAATTAAGTCTGTAATATTTCTCAAAATACGTCCCTGTTATTTAAAGACACTTTTTTCTGTAATTGTTACTGTTTTTCATTATTTTTCTCAAAACGGGACCAGGGACAGGCAACCTTAAATCGGGACATATGGTCACATTAAAGATACCTGTAGGCATATGCTCTTCACCGTGTATTCCAGCCAGTACCTATGTTTGATCTGGACTAATTTTTGTTTAAAAACAACAAATGAATTACTTTATCTTTCAAAATAAAAACAACATCAATCACACAACTTTAAAAGCGAGACAACTATGATAACTCAATCAAAACAGTATATTTTTCTTTCGAATCTGACTTTTCGAACTGACAGCTTAAAATTAGTTTTCCTGTCTTAGGTATGTACAAAATATACTTCGGTAAATTTTATTTAGCTAGCGACGTTGAAATTCAATCTTCCTTTCGGAGTTTGTGATATTTTACACGAGAAGAAAAATTAAAAATAAACATCATTTTTCCGTCAAAAGTTTTCGAACTTAAAATAAGTAGCTTTTTTGTACTCCTATCGTTTATTATATTTAACTCTTTCAGCAAAGTAGAAAATCGTTAATTACAAATTTGATTAATGAATCATTTTACGTTTGAATTACTCTTCTCCGTGTCAATTTCTTATATAGCCAATTTTAATAATATCCAGAAAGAAATCGCCTCTGAATAACAAAATAACAAACTTTTCGTAATTTTCGTCACTTCTATACAATATAAACATCTAACTTTCAACGTTTAAAAAAACGGTTTAATTAGATACCTATTGTCTTTGCTAATTTAATTTGCTACCTGATTGCTGTAGCAAATTTCTCACAAAACTCAAAACATTGTTTGAGTTTCAAGCATATAATCACTTATCATTCGTTAAACATGCACATTTTATTACTACAGAACACAGGGGGGAAATAAATCCATCGTATGTGTACATTTTTACGTTTCGCGTGGGAGAATTCCTCATTTTCTCCGAGAAAGTTTATGCCATTTATTTCCTTCATTTATTCAACACTTTTGACGGTGTGAAATGTGCTGTTAGGTCTATTCAGGTATATACTGCTGTGTTCAATTTAACACATTCACTGCTACCTCGAAACACTTTGTATTTTACTTATATATTTAACGCACACATTGCCAAAATAAGTCTGTCAATTTTAAGAATGTGAGTAGAGAATTGTGGTTCTCTCACTGGTTTACTGTAGCCGTATTATAAAGATTAGCGGTCGTATAGAAATGTCTCTGATGATCTTTATAGACACTAATAGATCAAAACGATATTGCGTAGATCTTAAGATTAAAAGTACTGGTTGTAACAAGAGTGGCATGCCAATTCTTTTCTCAAATCCTAGCCGGTTATTTTTTATCACCATTATTAAAAGAGATCAAACAACTGAATAACAAGCAGTTATCGCATAAAAAAATCTATCAAGATAACTCTATGGAACTCTAACGAAGACCACACACTGGAAGCGGATATGGGAAGTATTTTAAATAATAAAAATATATTTTAAGTACTTATATATTTATAGGCAAAACCGGTCCCATGTACTATTAAAATAAATATTTACAATACGTATTTATATAATGTATATATTGTTTCGTAGTAACCGTTTGCTGACTGTCAAATCTATAGCATCGGTATAATAATATTCCTGAAAATAATGAAAAGCAAAACCCGGGTTGTATGTGACAAAATTTGTGTAAATGTACATAATGAACGATTCAAATTTTATAATATGGTCACACTGGAGCATTCTTTCTAAATCCATAGTTCGATCTTATTTCATCGCTCAAATACACGAAGTCAGTAATATTTTGATTTGGTGTTATTATTTAAATACAATGTATATCCACATGGAATCATTTAAAAAGTAATTCACGAAAAAACTCGATCTACTTGATGAAGGCAATCTCTTATCCAAAAAAATATATTATATTTGAATGAAAAACGATATGAGCATTAATTTTTAGTAATAATTATATTTAATAAGGCTTTATATTTTGAATGAATACTCTATACTGTGAACAGGCATAGTTGTAAAAATACTTTGCAAGAAATTGTCAGGCTGTGTAGAGCTTGACTCAACACTGACGATTATGAAATAAATTCAATATGAAAAAGAAATGTGAAATTTAGGAGATCAGAAAACCACAGATAGTGTAGGAAGACGCAAAAAAATGCGTTGGCTTTCACCCAAGGAACATAAAACACTCCTACTTATTTACAATATTGCTTTGAGTATTGCTGCGTTTGCATAGTGACATAAAAAAGTGAGTGATGTGGAATTTTCCCGGGAAACAGTAGATAAGTGCGTAAATATATCGGGGGCAACCCTACATCGCGTAAAAAATATCTTATATTAGTCCTGCGTCGCTTTTAAAGTTTTTATTCGGTGTAAAAGGACCGAATGTTATTATTTTATTATTTTTTCCAAGTCATATTTCCAACACACTCGTATTTTCATCGCTTTGATGTGTGTTTGTTTTCACGAGGCGCAATCTTCACTTATATGATGATTATTAATTTTTAAGTTGCAATGTTGTTTTTTATTTTATTTCTGTTTTGTAGAAGGAGTCTTAAATATTCGTCAAAAACAAATATCCAAATATTTTTTTTTCACATATCTATCGAGACATTAAATATTTTTCAGTTTGTTCTATTTTGCAGTACGTGACTGTTGACATCGACAAAAGGTGCTTGATCGAATTTAAATATCAAATTTTAATTGTTGAAACATTGTACGATTCCACATGTCTTGTCAATAACGACCTAGATTTTGCCTTTCAGCATCATATTGCACTATATCACACAAACGCTATGGAACTGAATTGACTGTTTTTACTTTGTTTGTTAATTCAAACTTACTTATTTCAAATTCGAATTGTTACAACTTTGTACGATATCACATATTTTGTCGCTAACGACCCGGGTTTCGCCTTTCGTCAGTTTTGTTGCACCCGTGTGATAGAATCGTACAAAGTTGTAATAATTGAAATTTGATATTGAAATTCCATCAAGCAACTTCAGTCGATATCATAAATTACTTATTTCAACTGATTTATCTCACTGCCAAGCACTTCCTTTGGGAATATCTGGATACAGAAAACGAACAGGAAAAATTGCTCAAGACGTTCATATCGATTTGGTTGCATCCTTGACAAATTAAAAGCTATTCAAAAAGTTCGGATCGTCCCATGAAAGCAAGTGGAACTCAATTCGTAAGAGCTTTTAAGTTGCCTGTTTACTTTCATAACTTTTATAATAATATATTTTAACTAAGTTTATTATTTATTTTAACATTCTGCCCATTTCAGTGCGTTCAATAAAGTCTTGAAGAATTTCTCCTCGGAAATTCCTACCAAAAATTTTAAGCTAGCATAGCTTTCTGTGAGAAGAGTGCAAAGCCAAATTGGTAGGCGCAAAGATTATTTATCTTGGAAATATAATAAATAATTGATAGTTATATTTGATGTAATTAATAATGTTAAATTTAATTCGTAATGGCGGGTTATGTTCAACGCCTGCGTCATTTAAGTCGTTTCTTTGTGAATATATTCCTCAAAAAAGTAAGTCTGTAAAACGGGCTTCGCTACATAAAGGGTAATGCGTTTGGCTTTATGAAAAAAAAAACATTTTGTATGCATAATAAATGAGAATAGTACCGCGTATATATTTTCAAAGTCCCTGATTATCACCTTGTTGCTAAACTGCGTAGATAAATCTCTTATTAAATCATCAAAACATAATTTAGACTATTTCATCAACACATTTTTCAATCATCTGTACCTCCAAAGTGGAACATATTCGATCATTTATCCAGGTTTATTAGTTTCCGAACAATAACAAATATTTAAAAAAAAATAGTTAAGCAGTGTTAATGACAAAAATATGCAAATATATTAACAATGTCGACTGAAACTTAAAATTAGTAAATACATCAGTATTGAAAATAATTGTAATGAAATACAGCCAGGTTTTTCCTGAACATTTTCAAAGTTTTTACTAACATCAACATTACGGAAATATTCGGTGTTTAAATATCCTTTATTTGGCTCAACAGGAAACCGATTATACAATATAGAAACCATTAGCAATATCGAATGAGGGTGGTTGATGAAATATCAATATCAAATTTGAATTGTTGAGACATTGTATAAATCTACATATTTTGTCACTCACAATCCAAGCTTTTCCTTTCGGCATCTTCTCATTCACAAAGATAATATAGAACTCATTCATAGTAATCGGTTTGTATCTTTTATATACAAGCGGAATTACACATGAAAAATATAGATCCAATCACTACGAGTTAAGTCATCTTAAATAATTTCAACTACTACTTTTGATTCAATTTATGATGTTGTCTGAAGGTGCTTATTAATTATTAACAATTCAAATTTGCTATTGAAATTCCATCGTCAACGACTCATTAACAATATTTATCGTTAAAAAAACTTAGCAATTAATTATTATTCGATTAATAGTATTAAATTTGTTTTAGCTGCTGTTTACTGCTTGCCATGGGATTCGTGTTTTCCTGTAATTAATAACTTTGCTATATAGACGATGCTAACTGTTTGTTGTGTGTCAGTTTTGTTGCATCCTGATACCTGATAAGATGCCGAAATGCGAAACCCAGGTCGTTAGTTACAACACATGTGGAATCGTACAAAATTTTAACAATTCAAATTTAACTGTTGATTTGATTATGATGACGTTATTTCATTGTAACAAATATTCGTTAGGGTATATACCGTTTCGAGGAGCAAACTATTTCAAAAAAATCCCAACTTATTTCATTCTTATACACCATGCATACAACTTTCTATCTTCACCATTCGCGTTTTGCTTAAAAAGTTGACCAATGATATTTTTCCTCAGACTGCTTGCCTTATTTGCCACAACTTAAATAAAAATTTATCGTAAATAAAAAAATTAATAAGAATTCGTCTGATATATGATTTTACAATATTCCTAAATTAATTACAGGGTTGAACACACAAACGTGGGCACAAACACAAAACTGTCTATCAAATTTGAACACATAAAGTAATTAAGGTAATGTTATTATGCCTGTTGTTTTATTAAAGTTCTGGTGGATAAAAATTGCTATTTTCGTTAACTGAATTTGGGCTGATTGTTATTATTAACAAAATGTCATCCGTCAACCTTAATTGTTTAATAACAAACCAGGATTGTAGAGTCGGAGTCGTGGAGTTGAGGTGTTTTGGTGAAGTCGGAGTTATGAAAAACGAGCGACTTTGACTACATTATTGATTTGACGATTTTTAAGACTATCTCAAGGAAAAATTTGCCGGTTTGGTTAGTTGATCTTTAATACAGTGCAAATTAATAGGAAAGGTAGGGACAAAACTTACAAAAATAAACCTTTTTTAGTCGAAGTCGTGTTTTTTTTAACGACTGCACAGCCCTGTTACAAACAGTGATTGATTGAATTCGCATTTAATTGGTAGAACTCCATTATTACACGGTGAAAAATTAGCAATGCATTTTAGGTCTGCAAAATTTATAAGGTATATATAGTTGATATATAAATTTTGTAGAGCTAAAATGCATTGAATTGTTACAACTTTGTACGATTCCACACGTTTTGTCACTAACGACCCGGGTTTCGTCTTTCGACAGACTTTTCGTCAGTTCTGTTGCATCCGTGTGATAGAATGCCTAAAGGTGCCGAAAGGCGAAGCCCGGGTCGTTAGTGACAAAACATGAGAAATCGTACAAAGTTGTAACAATTCAAATTTGATATTGAAATTCCATCAAGCACCTCCAGTCGATATCATAAATTATAAAATGCATTGCTATTTTTTACAAGCAGTGCTATTTAAAACCGTCCACATTTCGTTTTTTTTTTGCATAAAAATATTTTATCGGAAGGATGTATGATACTTTCGTAAACAAATTACTGAATCGCAATACTTGCAGTAGTAACAAATCATAGTTCTTTGGTAATAATTAATAATGATGAAATAATGGTGTCGCATCTCTATGAGTTATTCGAACAGCGGCGCAGCGGCCAGTTTGTAGTTTTTCGGGACGATAAGCAAAAAGTGGTTCTCATGTGCGTCCACCAACAGTTTAACAGTAAATATTGGTATTTAAAAAAATGTGTTTTTACAAATGAAATTGTAAAATTAATTTTTTTTTTAATTGATTGAATAACCCTGACTTATCCAGCATTTAGTCGAGTTTAGGTCAAGGACCATTTTAATAATAAAAATGTTCAAAAATTTTGGTCGAAGTTATATGTTGACCATGAATCAAGTCAATATAAAGAATTAACAACAATTACTTTATTATTTTTGTCGATTTTACCTACAACGTATTTTAGAAAACAAGCAAATTATACGTTTTTGTGTACTTTCGATTTACACGTTTTTCTCACTAACCTATTTACCGTGTAAATCGAAGGATATGTGTATTTCGATTATGAAATTATATTACAAGTAATCATTATATACTTAATATGTTCTTTTTTATTTCATATATTTAACCGACAAGAAATTCAAACTCATAAAACGTATTAGCTGTTCTTAAACTGATATCAATTCTAAAAGACAAGCCCCGTCAAGAAAATAAAGATTGGATTACGAGATAAGACAATAATAATTCCATTAATTCCTCTTCTAAGCTGTTATCAAAATGTCTCCATTTCAGCAAGCCCATTTGCACTAAATAATTATGACATTAATGATAATTGTCAATCAATTTTTGATTCAATATTTATTCCCAACAATATTTAAGTACGTATTATTTATGAGTAGCCATTTTTTATTTGTATACATGTTCGATCATGACACATAAAAATGTTCGATTGTATTCTTTATTTGAATTTGATTATTTCAGCATCTGTTTATCGAAAGCATTTGTTGCCAGTGAAAAAAAGGGTAAATCCTTTTATTTGTTATGTCATCGTTTTCTTGCATTTTTATTTCAGCGTTTAGTTATAGAAAAACATCTGGGGCACCTGCCGCACTGCTTACAACATGGAAATATCGTTTTTATCGTTTTCGGTAAAGGGTTTCTTTTCTTTATCAGTGGATATCAAACATTTACGGTAATGTTAATGATTCTTTAGCATTAAAATAAGAGAGGAGTAGGTTCTTAGTATAGCTTAATAGGTTTTATGGTGAAACCATTAATATTGACGATAATGATGCAGCCGATCCTAACGTCCAAACTGTTTTAAGCTGGTATCCGAAGGAGTTTTATACCATCTGCTGAATTCACGTTTAATTCGTGATTGTTTTGTATTTAAAAAAAACAGTCAAATTATATTTTACGTATATTCTGAATCAGGAAGATGCACAGCTAATATTTTATTTAGTAATTACTCTTACCAATACTAGTACATAAATACTAATACTAGCACTCAAATAATACATATATTTCAAAAGCATTCAAATCACATTGTACAAATTATTTGATATGAAAAGTGCCATTAAAACTTCTTTCTTCGTTTTGTTATGGATTTTTATAAAAAAAAAAAACAAAGGAGCTAAAATACCCATAAAGACGCAAATAAGAAAGAATTGACAAGCCAGCTTTGAAGCGAGGTACCGATTCTTGCAACAATTTTAAATCGCATTCTTAACAAATTTATTTCATTTTATAACCATTTAAAAAGCAAATCAAATATAATGATTTTAAACACATCACAGTAAATATTATGAGCAGTTATAGATTATTCTACGGACGCGAAAGACGTGCGTTTGGGGTTTCAAAATTTTAGGGGACTGAAAAATATATATGGTCGATACATTTTTAAATATGTATTTAATATTTATTTGAATAAATATGTATGCTGCACATGCGCATGCCAATTTAAAATGCTGGCCATATCCTCGGTAATGTTTTTTTTTTAATTTTATTTTTAAATGAGCGAAAACTCCTCAAATCAATCTTATAAGCTATTGGATCTATAGGATGGTAACTTGGTAGCTTATATAGCGCCTTCTACATATTTGCAGCCTCATACGGCGTGCTAATTGATGTATGTAAATATTGCTGGATCATTATTTTTTAAGCTAGTGACAATCTGTCTATTAAAGTGCAGCCAAGTCAAATCTGAGACAATAAAAAACAATACCAGCACTGAAGCTAGAGTAATTAATATGCTGCACGTTTGTAAAATAAAGGAAAACGTCTGTAAATATTAAAACGCACGGCCTTAAAAGGTTGTAGTAGGGATTAGTATGTTCGATAAGATTTGTATAAGAAAAAAATTGAAATGAAAATAAGATGATTTTTTTAAACAAATTTAATTTTTTTCGTTTCTCCTTTTTATTTTTATACATATTACTTAATATACATATAATTATTTTAATCAGACAGAATGAAAAAAAAACATTTAACAATTTTTACTTTATAATATTTAATAAAAGCCCAAAGATTTCTCGAAATAAATAAGTTCAACATTACTGTACAACTAAAATAAATAACATGGAACATTTTGACGTCATCATTTGTCAATACCATAGTATTTTGTCTTTCCCACCTTTTCTCAAACGGAAACTTATGCTAGAGCTAAAGCTGTTCATATTTTTAGGCTTCTTTGATAATATTTATATTTTTTTTTTTAATTTGCGCTAGATCCTAAATTATTTTCACTGTTATAGTTAGGCATACTTAGCATAGCGATGACTGGCAATACTAAAGATGGCGTCCGTATTTTGACAACTACTGCCCGTCACGCTTTAAAGTTTGGTCCCGGTTAAATTGACAAAATACCCACACAATGGCTGATGTTCTGGATATTGAAAACTCAGAAGAGTTTGAAGTTGATGATGAAGGAGAACGTGAGTAAAATTTAATGTGGATAATTACAATGCGACTGTAAAAGTGCCTTAACCCCATTTTTTTTGCAAAATAATATTTCAGACGTTGATACCGAATACCGCTATCTCAATTTATTTCACGGTAGAGCAGTTTCTTTCAATGAGTCATCCACTATATCAATAACAATGAAATTATTTAATATTGCCCGAGTATTTTGTTATTGTAATATATTTGTTTTACAGAGGGTATTGCTCGCTTGAAAGAAAAGGCGCGTATTAAGAAAGGTCGTGGATTTGGAGGTGGTGGTGATCAGCCATCCAGCAATGCTGTAGTCAGCAAGAGTAGTGCCAATCGTGGAGGCAACGCGCGGTATGACCGGCTGTCTGCCTCTGCAGCGCCTGGCGGAGGAGAACTTGGACCACAGAGATCTGTGGAAGGCTGGATTTTGTTTGTCAGCGGAGTGCACGAAGAAGCCCAAGAGGATGATATCCAGGTTCCGAATTATTTTTATAATTAATCAAGCCATACCACCAATCTAACAAATAATAAAATGTATGCTTTCGACAAAGCTGTTTATAATCCTTTAAAAATATTACACTATCCTAAGCTTGGTGAATGTTATTTTAAATAATAAAAACACATTTTTTAGTACTTATTTCCACAATATATTTTTTGATCAGGACCGGTTTCGCTTCAGTTGATAATGCTCGCGATGAGCGAAACCGGCTCTGATCAAAAAATATATTGTAGAAATAAGTACTAAAAATGTGTTTTTATTATTTAAAATATCATGCCTTTCCATCAAGAAGTGACAGTTAACACCTTAAAAGCTTAGTGAATGTATTGATCAAATGGCTACAGTAATCAATGGAAAACAAAAATATTTTACTATGAACATTAATGAATAAAATTGGATGCCAACCGATATCTATAGAATTAGTTTTGACCCTTTTTGTCGTTTTGTGCTGAGGTAAATTAATTTTACTTATGCTATTATCATTGAGTTTGGTGCAGTGGTAAACGTCGTTGATATTTATGGCATATCTCATAACACACAGAAAAAGACAACAGTTATCAACAAATCAAGTACCTGTGCCTACCTCTTGGCCAACATTGATGTTAAAATAGGTTTTGTTCTCTGTTCGGTAGGACGTTACAGGGATAATACATTTTGAATTGTTGAAATCTGGTCAAACAGTTACAGCAGAGCTATACTATGCCCAACTAGAACGATTAAAGCAGTCTTTAAAAAACGAAGTGTATTGATCAATAACAATAGGCGGATTTTACAGCATGATAATGCAAGACCTCATGCGGCAAAAATTATTCAGCAAAAAATAACAGAACTTGATTTCGAACTCCTGCCACATTTTTCCATATTCATCAGACATAGCACCTTCGGATTATTATCTCTTCAAGTCGATGGAGCATTCACTTCATGGCGAGTTTACGAAAAGGGTATCAAAAAGTTGCTTCTTTTATGGAGGAAGATAATAGACAACGAGGGAAATTATTTTAAAGAATGATATTGTAGAGTTTTTTAAAAAGAAATGTCATTTCTTTCCGTTTTACCTAATATTTATTTGACTACAGGCATTTCCAATTGAGTGCTTGATTGTTTTCGATAGTAGGCTACTCAAATGGCTTTATATCATAAATGTTGACACTGCTAGCAATTTATTAACAATTATTGTATGGCCTGTGAACAAGAAATGCGTCAAAATAAAATTGAAACCTAAACATTCAAAAAGTCATGAGCGATTAATGCCAACTATGTATTCCACATCACCTGTAAGAGGCCATATTTCATATTTTATTCTTGAGAATTATTCCATTCAACTAATTTGTTTCTTTTGTAATTTTTCAGGACAAATTTTCAGAATTTGGTGATATTAAAAATATCCATTTGAATTTGGATCGCAGAACTGGGTTTCTCAAGGGATATGCTCTGGTCGAATTTGAAACTTACAAGCAGGCACAGGTGAATTGCAACATATTTTTTTATACAGCTTTTCTAAATGCAATTATTTTTATTGTGCTGACAACAGTATTGTTATGGTAATATGTTGTCATTAATTTATCACTACTCGAAAACGATCTTTGTTCAAGCTTCTCAAATGACGTAGTGTAAAAAAAAAACCTTTATTAATTACCCTACTCAGGTTCACAATGAAAGATTGAGGTTCTGATGAATGAGAAAATGTGTTCAGATTTTTGTTGATAGCAACTAGCTCACCGAAAATTATTCTTTTCTTTTTAAGCCTAGTGATTTTAAATTTATAAACTATAGGCAATAAAATAACACCATTTATTAATTATAAAAACAAAATCCTCCCAAACTTACTAATTGGCTGATTTGCTTCAGTGTAGAGTTGAGAGTAATCGAATGTATAAGCTATTCAAAAAGTATCACTAGTTAACCACTTTTGGCTTTGACTTTGTTGATGGTGGAAACTCTAAGGTGTTTATCCTGCTATGCCTAATGGCAAAGTTGAATAAAATGTTATTCAGTTGCAGTATCATATGGCATGTTTCATATGTGAGACTCCTCTAAAAGTAAAGCAAATGGTAGTTACTCTTTCTGCTCAATCTAAACGTGTTTACGAAATGGTTATTTAATAATGTGATATTTTATTGTTCCAGAGTGCCAGAGAAGCTTTAAATGCTTCCGATGTACTAGGACAAAACATCTCCGTCGACTGGTGCTTCACCAAAGGACCGAATAAGCAGCATTCACGTGGCAAAAGGCGATAGTCCACGCATTGTGCTAACCTATACAATTTAAATTAATAACTAATTTTATCTTAGTTTAACGGCGATTGACAGTCTGTCTTACGTTATCTAGTTATCATAATTTGTAAATTGGTAACTTCTTCTATTTCATTAAGAAAGAAGTGAAACATGTATTGAAATAATTTATGTGTGATACTTACGTATGAATGACCCTGTTTATCAATCGAAGTGACAGTTTTTTATAGACACTAGCTTTGAACCAATCTGCACCTCTTAACAATTGAAACCAAAATTGAAATGTCTATTTAAATACATACAAAAAAATATTCTTATGTAAGAATAGATCTAAGCGTAATAAAATGCAACTTTTGTAAAATCAATGTGTATTATTGTTAACCTGGGTACGCTAGTTCACCAAACTTGGTAGATGGGCTCAAACCAATAATATTCTATAAAAATGTCTATTTTTATGTTATGTTATCAAAAAATATGTATAACATAATTATTTAATGTCACTTAGTGTAACTTCTAGATAACATACTTTCCTGTTTACCATTGTTTTCTTTTGGCGAAATTTTTTTGTCATTAGTTATTTTTACTGTCAACATATCTACAAGTGTATCATGAACACAAGTTACATCTGTTTCTTTGTTTCATTGATTAAAAATAATGATTGTAAGAGAATTTCACATCTCATTCAACATTGTTTTAATTTGTAAGGAAATTGTGACCATGGCTTTATTTATTGGCTGGTTGGATTACTTTTAGAATTTTACTTGCCGATGGTGAAATCACTTCTTTATTAACACTACTATGAACTGGCATAAAGCCATTTTATTTATATTCTCTGAAATGCTGTCTAAAATTTGTTGCTGGGAACCTTTTACCATAGACAATTCATCAAACCATCTAGTGACAAATGACAGAAATTTTCTTATGAAACCTTATACATTTTGTCTCAAATTTTGATATGCTAAGTACCTTTAAATGTCATTTCGTCATAACCTTAAAAAATCAAAAATTAAATTAACTTAAAATCTTATCAGCTATCATTTTTATTCATCATTTTAGAACATATACTATGATAAAGTAACGTGTAGCTCTTCGCTTTGTTATTATCGGCTGTAGGCATGCGACTTACTATTCACCAAACCTCAATGTAATATCGAATTGTAGATATACTCCTCGTAAGCAATAAGTGACAAAAGTTTTAACAAACCAAATTGTTAATGTGTCTGGATTATAATATGGACGGGCAGAGGTAACAATCCCATAAGGTACAGGTACTTACTTATATCACGCTTATGAGCTTTGTCCTTCTGTATTTGAAGTTATTATAGTCTTCAAATTTATTGATTGAATTGACATTCACTTGGTAGAACTCCATTATAACATGGTGAAAAAAAAGAAACATATTTCTTCCACGTGTTTTCGGTTTCACCTTTCGGCATACTCCAGGCATTCTAGTGCATGGATTTATTATAGGAACAACAGGAACAAAAAATATAGATTCCAAGTCTAGACCTCAATCCGTACCTGAGTTAATTTTCATAACTGTTCATTGAACTGCAATGACATCCAAATTTTGAAAAACCACCGACAATAAAACCTTTGTGCTGAGCAGTGTTAACGACAATCAACTGACATATACAATAAAATGTAATTGTGAATTTTATGACTTTGAGATACTGACTTAATTTGATTGTTCAGATTATTGATCAATTGAAGTAATCTCACGTAATGGATATAACAAGGGAAGTTTCAATATCGACTGAGAACTAGTTGTGCCTATTCTATCTATTTTTCAAAGAGTAAAGATAATAGAATAATACTTTCACAGATCAAGCAGGTAGCAAATTGCTTATACTTTATCCAGTGTTTTTTCTTTAAATCAGACGAGTGGAGAATTTACAAGACTATCCATAATGCCTTGTGAAACACGAGTCATAAATTAATTTATTAAACTGTCTATTCCGGGATTCAAAACTGGGAGAATAGCAATCAAACCAAATAAGTGTCATAATATCTGTCTACGCCATGGGTTCCTAAACTTTTTCGGTTTCTAGCGCCCATAATATATTAGATTGTTTTTGCAGCGCTAAGTTAATAGATTAGTTATATCATGAAAAACCTTATGTTGTCTTACATTTTATAAAGTAAAAATGTAGTAAAAGAAAATTTTCAGTGCACCCCAAAAGAACAATTTGGATAACTCTGGTCTATGCCAATTCGGAACAAATCATATAAGTGTGCATTAAAATACCATTAAAAAATTCCTGTCATTGCCTCAGTGATACAAAAGATGCAATTAGCAATTTATTCCAGAGAAAGATTTACTTCCCAATAATTTCATTCTGACCCTACTCTAGTTTTGTAAGAGCAATTTATGATAAAATTTCTTATTGATTGTTAACTTCATATATGGCATAGGTTCCCAACCTTTTTCGGGTGGCGACCCCTATTCATAAAATCCATGTGACCCGCAACTCCCCATACAATTCAAAAGCATACAAAAAAAAATATTTTTTTAGTTGACCGTATAAGTTGGCGATCCCAGGTTGAGAACCTATGATATATCGTTTAGCGTAATTATGATAGTAAAAATAAAACAACAATTTTAGGTATAATTCAAAATCATCCAGTAATCAGTTTATTTGGAAAAGAAACAAAAATAAAACACAAGTGACAAAAGAACAGAAAGAAAACGTCATCAGACCTATGCGCAAAAAATAATACAATAAAACGTTTTATCACATATATATATTAAAAAAAACTAGTAATATTAAACATAAAAAGCGGCCATTTTGAAACGAGTGTCAGTCGGGGACATTACAAAATGGCGACCCGCTGCGATACCGACAGTAATGAGACCGTTGCCTGTGCATACGATTATACTCGTATCACAGAATCAATCTATATACAACAGGCACAAATTGAAGATTTAGCCTTTGTTAAAAAGTTAATGATAATAAAGAATACGTAGTTTGAAGAAATTGCGACACAGTAGCACAAAAGACAATGTCCACTTAGAGAAATACTGACAAGTTTACTAAATTTACAATCAACACGTTTGTATCATAAAACTGAAACAAATTCATAACATAATAGATATAATACAAGCTTATTAATAGATTAAACATAATTCTGATAAATTTTCTTGTATATTTCTTTATAATATGGACAGAACGTAATCATATTCCAAGAAAATCTATCAAAGTCAAAAAACGCATTATGTTACCATTCTGTTATATTAATCAATCTATTAGTATGTCTAAATTTTGACAGCATTTCTCTAAGCACACAAAGTCACTCGTGCCACTTATATGGTCAAGAGAAAGTGTGTTTTTACAAAAGCAAAGAATTGCTGATGAATTACATTGTTAAATACAATAAATAAAGAAATTCATTATCACTACAATAAATATCAGTATCGCTTTACTAAAAACCTATGACGTTTTTCTCCCTGTGCATTTTCTACACTTTGGTTTGTGGGATTAATACATGAGAGAAATCAAATAAACTCCAAAGATGTCGTTACAATATGAACTACAGGTAAATTAAAATTGAAATGAAGTATCTGTTTGTTACAAATATCAAACAGACATGATGAGGTATAGCCTGTTTGAAAACCTGCTGATAAATACGTTACAATTTTTTATCAACAGATGGCAAAGACCTGATGGATTGAGTCTCTGCTATTCATTCATTATCATTAGTTTCGTTTTTTTTTCTTACGATGTTTAGTCTCTTTCTGCGGGAGGTATGTGAAAGAGACAAGATTCTATTGTGTTTAGAATCGTCTTCTCTGGTTTTCCAGCATTTGTTTCAGACTGAAGCTTGACAGAGCTATCCCTGTGGCGGCTAGGGCTGCCGCCGACCGGAACACCGCCCTATCGGGTGACCGGTGCTGTGAACAAAACAAAAAGAAAAAATTAGTCACAATACATATATAAACAAGTTTTAAAAACTTTTTTGCATTGCATAAAAATAGAAAGTTATGAATGCATAAAGTCAAGTAGAGTGATTTTTTGACTAATATTTTTTATATTTTTAAAAAACCTTTTTTCGTTTTCAATGCTTCGCTTTCAGTCAGTGTTCTAATTCACGAATGTATCTTGAATGTTATGTTGCCAAACGTTAAATAAACATTGTCTTACCCACAGCATGATAAATTTAATATATTTTATCTTATTATATAATATTCCACTTTATTAAAAAAGTTTAAAAAGCTTTGCAATTTCAACAATTTAAATTGTTTATTTCAAAAATCACATTTCATTGTGTAGAGGTAAAAATATTTTCATTTCCATACAATAATTACACCTGTGATAATTAAAACATCCAAACACATGCAAATAAAATACCCGATTCAATAATAAAAATTATAAACGATTGCAATGCAATTAATCAATTCAATGGACAGAAATAACATACAGTTCGATTAGCAATAAAAACTGAGCTCATAGTAACAAGACAAAAGAGGTGGAAGCAGATAATGAAATTATTTTAGAGGAAAACCTCCAGTGTCTGAGAACAGCTTGTTTGTGGGTGACATTGGAATATTTCGACAAGTATTTTTAGACTAAAATGTTTTCATTAGACCCGGTGAAGCTGTAATTTGTGTGGAGTTCAAAATATTAAAATAGACACGCTGATTTGTCTTCCTATCATAAAAAATATTGTTTATTCAACTATACTAATATTTTATCACCACAAATATGACATTTTAAGTGGTTTATCAAAAACAAAAATGCTATTTAAAATTTTGTTGTAGTATGTTATACATATTTATTTTATTTCAACCATGATTGCTCCCAATTCGGAGTAGATTGGCTCCTAATACAGGATCCCACTAGATGTATTTTTACGAAACAGTAAGAATAGAAAAATTGTAATAGGAAACAACTTATCACTCTTTTTATATCTTATTTCTAAGAAGTGATATTTTTGATATGTCTATTAAAAGGGTGTATGGATAATACCCATAGGTTTAACCACCTGACTCTTTTGGGCATGATCATGTCCAATAGTTTGAGCACCCAGAGAGAAATTAACTGTCTACATACTTTGCACAAATTATAAGAAAGATTAATAACTTTATTATATATATACAATGCTAACTGTTCATCTTACGTCAGTTCTGTTGCATCCGTGTGATAGAATGTATGAAGATGCCGAAAGACGAAACCCGGATCGTTAGTGACAAAACATGTGGAATCATACAAAGTTGTAACAATTCAAATTTAAAAAGAAAGAGGTAAACTTTACAATTGCATTTTTTATGAATCATAGGCATGAATTGCTCGTCATCCAATCGTATAGCCAACCTGCCAATGGTGATACCACTAAAAAGGAATCGTCAACAGCATTGTTTTGTATGTCAAACTATTCCGCATGGTAGCAAGTTAGTTTGAACGAGCACCTTAATTTAATATATTGCAGTAAACTTCGAACAAACTTAATCAATTAATTGATTAATTAAATGTCTGCATATGTGTATATAGATGATAAATAAACAAGTTGTGAAAGTCTAAAATGAGCCATATTTTTTTAAATGTTTAAGCAATGCATTGTTTGAATTGGTACACAAATATTAAACTAAGATTTATTCAAAAATAGAGTAATGAAAGAATTTTATACTAGAATTTAATTGAAATACTAATAAATTCCAGTATACAAAAAAGTACAAACAATGCAATGTTTCACTTGATGAATGAATGAACACATGATTCATTTATAGAGTCCCCTGATTCATGATTCATGGAAAAAGCAGATCATGACAAGACATACGGGTAATGAACTAGGAAGGAATTATGTATGCACAGGAGAAAAAGCCAACAATAGCTTTGTTAAATATTCCGCAAGAACACTAAATGCAGACGTTTTTAACGACAGCCAACGTTGAAAATAAACAGAGGTTGCACATATTCGGTATGCGATCTGTGTTTGTTTTTGGACGAGGTTAACAGTCAAGTTGAGTGACTATGACTATACTGAAGAACTAATACTTATTCTCGACTGCACAAATAAAGAAAACCGGATATATTTTAGCTGCACCATTTGCACTATTAAACAGTTTTAGAGATGAAAAATTAGCGTCGTAACTGTTGAAACGACTCTTCAAATGTGTTGATAGATTATACACAAAAATAAAACAGTGTCGAATTTGAATTGTAATAATATACTTTGATTTGTTTTTATAATCGCCGTAAGTTTGTTGTTGATTGTCATGAATTAATTATTGGAAAATTTTGTGTAGGAATATCGTTTTAACAGGTCAGCAAAAAATTAGTTGATTAATCGCTTGTTAAATTTTTCTTATAGCGTTTATAAAACAAGAAAATCAGCGAGAAAACCTAACACTGTTGATTAATTTCATCGAGAGAGTTTGAGTTTGAATATTGTCAGAAGGCTGTATGATTACAATGAAAATCACATTTCAGTAAAGCACTACAAACATAATAAAGATTAATAGAAAAATACAAGAATCTCACTGCTCGGCTTAAGAATATCGAGCTTTAACAGCTGGGTTCTACAAGTGTAACTAATAAAAAAGGGTGTAGGACAAATTGAATTTTAAAACAAGTTAGATTGTTCATATCTAACCCAAAGCAAATAGTAGTTTAGGATATTTAACAGATAATAACATTTAATTTATTGCTTGTTTTCAATGTATTGTAGTGTGTATTTATTAGCCACAACAATATTAATTTTATTGAGAATATTTGCTTAACCTTGAATAAGCGGCCAAAACTGATTCAACATTTAAAAACTCGTTAATTTCAAGATGCAACAACATTTAAAAATTACAACATAAGCTTGTGTATTGTGAAATCGGATAAAACTGCTTGTAAGTAAGTAGTCATAAGAAACATTTTTTATTTAAAAAAAATATTTATTCCGTTTCGTTAAACTAAGTAAAAACATAGATTTGAATTACTTTTACAAATATATAAATAAAGTTAAACAATACCGATTTTGACGATTGATAAGAGTTGCTTATATGTACATGAAACGGAAAAGATTTATATCAATCATTGGCAACATTAGCTTTATAAATTATGACAGGTGCAATACACAATCCCAGTTGAAAACGCTTTCTAAAATTATATCAATAAAATTGCAGTCAAAAACGTTTGATTAAAGAACGCAACATGAATTGAAACAACTTTCGCGCCTTTTAAAATGTCAAACGCGATGTTATTATTTATGTACATGTGTACCAACATATTAAATTGATAATATTGTTAATGGCATGATTTTAACAAAAATGACAGTACTTCATATGCATGAATACATATTGATGTTACGAGTTTTATTTCATATTGTAATACAGAATAATTGAGTGAAAGTTGAAATGCAGCACTAAGTAATAATACTCTATCAAATAGTGAAGCTAATTACAACGGACTGCGTAAACAAATAATCACCATTAAATTTTAATACTTCTTTTATCTATTAAAGTTAGGCAAACAAACGCAAGAAAAACCGGATTGTTAATAGTATCGGTTTTATCTTTCGAAATTAACAATGCGTATGTAAGGTTACGATGCTAATGGCTTTTGGCGTCGATTGATAATAGTAAATATTTTATGCATGTAGTATTGAATACTAGAAGCATTGCACCCGAAAAAAGACGGATGTACGACAGTCCCTGCAATAGTAGGAAGTGTGTGGATAAATAAATTTATTATGAGTGGTAACATTCTGACTTCCTATAATAGATCTAAACCGTTTGTTGGTCGTCAAGGTTTTATTCACAATGCGTGCGATTGCATTAAATACTAAGTGGGAATCAACAGTACAACTTATTTTAACTAGTTTTAGTCGCTTCCTGACACTGAATAATAAGCGGTTGCTAAATCTTGATACGAATTTAGAGTTAAAAATTTCTTTTTTTGGCCGCGAATAATTCGAATTAAGAATAAAATCGTTATTTTAAATTCATATCTCAGTTTTCGGAGTGTTACCCGCAATAAAAATACATTTAAATTGCTATGATTATATCGGTTTATCGAATTGCTTAATTGGCGTAATTTTATATGAATCATCGGTTCCACGAAGCTGTTAGTCTTTCCAAACATCTTTATAAGACTTACACAAATATAATGGGGAAATATATTATAATATATGGTTAAAATATATTTTTTACATTTGCCACCAAAAAACCTCGAAGGGAGAGGAAGCCAGCCTTCTGCATATCATGCGTCAATTTTTTGGCAGATGAGTTCACATGCGCCATACGAAAAGCACCGTTTCGGTTTTAGGGGTAAGATTACTTCGCTTATGGGAGGGAAAGGAATCTCTCTCTCACACACTCTTTGCCATACACATCCTAAAATTATTAACTGTCAAAAAAGGTAACGATTTTATGAGTAAGAAGACTGTGTGGACTAAAATAATAAGTAGGCACGAGGATGTAATTTGCTATGGTTTGGCTGCCCCTGCTCTATGGTGTCACGGACGGAACTGCATTTATGCGAGGCCTATTTATATCACAAATATTATGTGGCCGAATAAATTTGAATTGAAACACATTTAAAATTATAAATAAATTCACTCAAACTGTAAAAACGCCTATTTGACCAACGTATATCTTATCACAAACACCACATGGAAGTTTTAAAATGACATTTGTGAATTAAATTTACAAGACTTAGCACTAACTAGAGTACAGCTTCTTGGAAACAAGATACAGTTTCAGTAACAAACTATATAGGTGGGGGAAAAAAACATTTGTCAGCCGTCTGAATATGCCATAACCTAAGTATTCAAATACTCTTTCCTGTTTGGCCCACACAAATACGCCAACAATCACAACACATATTTTTGTTCTTCCGAGTGTTTCGATAAAAATACGTCAGTCCGAACGTTCAGCATACGTTCTCATTTAAATTAGCATTAAACACAATTCGGAAATACGACGTAATAATAATTTATTTATCAAAACACGTTGTGGCCCTGATAAAAACTGAAAAAATCGCGTAACATGGCGCCGTCTGCGAAACGCTCGCTTTCCTCCAACATTGTCACGCGGGTGTGTTATACGGCTATGAATAGACCGAAAGATTTTTTTAGCACTGGCAACTCGTCAAAAACGAAGATTTCAAGCGAGCATAATGAATGGCAAATAATAAAGTAATTGATTACGGTAAGGGGAACACACTCGTGAATATTCTCACTGACGTCGGAATTCCAGTTGAATAATATTAAGAGAAAAATCGGGAAAATAACGAATTATAATGCGTTCAGTTAATCATGAATCCGCTGCAAATCTTTGAAAAAAACAGATAGGCAGAAGCATATCCACTCGAGCTAAAAATCATATACGATCATTCAATAATAATAGATTCACAATTTGCAAATCACGTTATAAAAGATTCGCATAATATAAATTTAAACTCAGCGCCTACGTGTTTACATCATTGTAAAAAAGGTCGCAAGATGACGGCTTTGGAACAGCTGGAAATCAATAGATATCAATTCATCACATAAAATTCTAAACGAACAAACTAATATATGTCTGTCGCCGCTCCTAAGACCATTGCGAGGGGCTAATTCTTTTCCTTGATAAACCATATCCGTGCAATATGCAAAAGCTCATTGATATAGCCGCCTTTTTAGTTTCGTTTACAATTTTTTTTATTAGTTTTATTGCCAGCATGAAATAAGCTAGGTCGTTAAAACAGGAGAGAAGATGTATTGTGTACCTTTTCTACACAGCTATATATAGTATATAAATAAGCAAATGTCCGTTTAAATATAGTTCTGGCGATGGCGTGAGCCGAAATAACTATCAACTATATCTTATAAAAAAAATTTAGAACTAAAATACATAGCTATTTTTTCATCCTACTGTAATATTACTGTTAATACTGCGTTACTTCAACAGTTCGATCAGCCAAAGAGTTAGAAACAAGTAAAAAACACGGTTCAGTTTCTAATCGAAGTCAAAATTTAAACGGTCGTTCGCAATACTACTTGTCAGCAGTTTTACGACAGAACTAAGGTATAAAGGGAATGTTGTTTCCGCTGGTATAGGGCCTGAGTCGATAAGAATTTTTGTGTGTAACTAATTATCTATCTACAAGGCAATCGAGAGGCTGTAAAATCAACATACATAAACCTTCGTAGTTTACATAATAGTATCCGAGTCGACGTATAGTAAATAATTGATTTTCTTTCATTTTTGGTTTCTAAATGTCCGTTTAATCTCACGAAGAAAAGCTTCTAAGTCAGTTATAGTATGGTTTAATTTAAAAAAAAAGATTAAATTTTAATGTGAAATAATGATAATAAACAACAGCTAGTTCATTTCCTTAGATCTTCTACTATGTGTCTGTTAAACTGCATCCGTGTAATATGCATGATGATGTCGAAATATGAAACCCGAGTCGCGTTTGACAAAACTCGTGAAAATGTTGAACGATTCAAAAATTAAAATTTTATATTGAAACAACCTTCAGTCAATGTTGTAAATTATAAAAAATTGTCATTTTTAAAGTATTAATGATGGCCACTTGTCAGTATGCATCGGGTCGTTTATTAATAAGCAAAAACCCTATATCATAGTCTAACAACAATACCAATAAAAAATCTAGTAATAAAAACGAAATTTCTTGTAATGAAATTTATTTGAAATGAATAAAAAAAATTGCATCGGAAAATTTATAACTATTGTATAATATATTCTGCCGTTTATATGTAAATGCATTATGAGTGAAAATTTGAAAAAAGAACGAACATACTGTCAAATAATACGCCATTTTAATTTCAATAGACAATTTCAGTAGTATGTAACATATATACGAAGAAATAGGCCGGATTTAAAATCGTGCAATTTAGTTTCAACTAGTTATTATGATAATTCGATTCATTACAGCATTATTATTCAGACAGTAATAGTAAAAATATATTTTTCCTATATTACGCAAGCAAGTTCATACAAAAACCACATTGAACATGTAGGTACGTAATCAATCAGAGACTGTGATTATTCAATACAAAAGTAGGTCGGCGAATTATTTGAATATCACTAAGGACGTCTCGCGTCAGTTTAGATAAGGATACTCTTATCCACTTTACGTCAGTATAGTGTTTATTTTTTGTGCCGAGTTGTTGACCGTGTCCTTTAGACGCGTTGAAAAAAAAACGTAAATACCAGACTGCTTTTACGGTAGGCACTAACCTCAATTCCAGGCAAATGTATGAATATAAAAACATTTTTTTCCCTAATAGATCAATCTGGGAAGAATATTACGTACAATTATTAAGCACATAATCAGAAGAGTGAATTGTTGCTTATCAATAATTATCAAGAAGCTTTTACAGTCGACCCCTATTGCGTAGACATTCGGACAACGCGTATTGCGTACGTTTGTACGTTCTAGGCGACCATACAAAATTTGAGGTTAGATTCTTGCAATTATATTTATGAACTGCACGAAATCATCAAACATTTTTCTATATAGAAATTATAGTTTAATATTAAACGACCTTGACCTTGAATATATTTAGCGGCTGTTGAAAATATGTTTTTAATAAATATAAAACATGTATTTTTAATAAAATACATTTATAAAAATATATTATTTTTGACCTTGAAAATTTAGCGTTTCGTAAAAATCACGCTATAGAAAACAGAAAACTTCTCTATAGCGTGACGAACTAGGTTTACTGTACTTCTAATTTGCGTTACATTTTTATTCGCTAACACGCGATCCACTAGCGACGTTGATTCTAGGCCATAGGTTCCTAACCTGGGGGTCGCCAACTTATACGGTCAACTAAAATAATGTTTTTTTGGTATGCTTCTGAATTGTACGGGAGGTCGCGGGTCAAATGGATTTTATGAAAAGGGCTCGCCACCCGAAAAGGGTTGGGAGCCCATGTTCTAGGCTAAGGTTGAACCGAATTGAATATTAACGTTCAATGTTATACGGTTACAGATTTGTTTCCATAGATAAACTTTTTTTAATTTGAGACAAATGACAAAACAAGACTACTGAAAAATCACTGATTGATGTTTGGTATCTAAATAAATAATTTTTAATGTAAAATAATGTAATGTTTATGTATGACAATATACGTCATGCTTCGAAGGGTTAACTTCATGTAAAACGGGCGTATCGTTTAGTAACCTGCGACACATTTTATACGGTAAAGTATTTAAAATTCGTATAAATAACGTTACTTCGCGCATTGTACAACACGGTGATCGTTAATTGGCTACAACGTGACAACATACAGAAATAACCATGAAAGAAGAAAATAAGCCCATCCTATTATGAGACATGCAATTATAATTCCGAAGTAATACTTTTCAAAGGTCGCACTGTCATGATAAAATCGATGGATTAAATAAAAGGGCAACGACGTAACTACATATTGACAAGCTTTCAAAAGGGGGGAAAACAATTATTTCAATAAAATCATTTACAGGCAAATCTAAAACAGGTATGGTCACTATATAGATACGAAATTAAGAATCGATAGTAAAACATTGCGCGTGTGAACATTTCGTGCATCATGTTAAAACTTATTTTCTAAACGGAAAAACACGCTTAATTTAACATACGTTAATTATCACATGCCTAAAATAACGGATGATAAAAAAAATTATTATTATCCATCTCAAAATAAAATCTGTATAGATTACAAATAAACGGTGCGACATTTATAACAAATGCGCAGAACGGAGGCGAACAATTCGTATTCAAGTGGGCATAATTTATTTATATTTTTTTGTTTACGACGACGAATTTTCGCAACGCCACTGTTGTATGTGATCTTTAATTCATCTTCTAATTCAATTCTCAACATTACCTACGGACGACGCTCGATTTACACGCGATCGAAGTTATAATACTACAATATCAAAGTTGTATATTAAAAATAAGTCATAAAATAAACGATATTCATTTGATCTCACAGCAAAATCGATTAAAATACGTCAAATTTTTTATATCTGTCATATTCTCTCTATCTGGCAATTTGCGTGATAAATATAATACTACGTAATATTGCTGATAGTTGTTCCAAATTGAAACAGCACAAGAGATAGTACCTAAATTTACGAGATATATTTATGTTAACAGAGAGACCAAACAATAATCATAGAAAAGATAATGCTACGGTTTAACAAGTATAAATCATTTCAACATATTTTAATGCACAGGTCGCCAACCTATGATTCACGTGGAATTTTGGTGGTCCTGAGAATATATTAACGTATTTCAAGCACGCAGTAAGAAGTAGCAATCACATTAATTTGTAACAATTAGAAAAGTCCAAATACCGTTTTATATTGAGAAATAAAATTTTGGCCAGCGAGGTTCAAAGGTGCAAGTTCAGAAGTACATGAGGTTTGAAAGTTTGACCGCCGCTGTGCTCGAGAATATTTCATAAATAAAGTCTTATGAACCATAGAAAGAAAGATTATTATCAATTTAAATATTAATTCAATCATTCCAATTTTTTCTTTTAATTAGTTGATAATGCTTGCAAAAAATGAAATCAGTCCTAATATGAAAAATATGAAATTGTGATATACTTTATGTTTTCATTATTTATAAGTAAACTTCTAAACAGTCAACACTCTGATCGCTAACGTCTCAACTATTGAGACAACTGAATACGACGTGATAATAGTCCATAGTTGACACTCCAATACAAAGGGGAGTTAACAGTATTAAAACATTGCTAAAATGAGCTAATTTTTATAATTAATATAATATAATAATGCCTACACTCTTGAATTAATTTATGAAAAATTCAGATTCGCTAAGCACCATACATTTAAACTATAGTGTCAAATGAATTTATTATAGGACCCCCGATACCCTTCTTGTAATACAATTTCGACTACGTTTAATACAAGCCATCTAGCTAATACAAAAATCATTAAATACAGATCTTAAGCCTCACTGACTAAGCACCATTAGTTTCCAGACACATCCAAACAAAGTATGGCGAGTGGCATTACCGCCTATCAACATTCGATTGGATTTAATCAAACACGAATGTGTGGCATGTATATTTGTGCATTACAGACAGACAGAGAAATCATTAAATATTTATTTAATTTATAATGAATAAATAACTGTGCTTTGCTCCCACGACCTAATACGCAGTGAACTTTGTAACACAGTTTCATTTTATCTGTATGACACATTTTATGTATTGTTTTTAGTTATGAAAAACTATAATATTATCTGGATGAATGAAGCACATTGACTCTCACAGAGTAACTTAAGAACGGACATCACAGAATCATCTATTTTGAGAGAGCTGCCGGTTTCAAGATGGGTGAATTAGTTTTTGAGAATTGATTGATTTGAACTTAGAAGATAGCAACGTTTCAAAATATTCGAAATGTCGTAAAATCATGAACCGTATCAATGATGAAATTGAATGCCAGAGTGATTTTGTGCCAACCTCTAATCAATTAAAAAATATTTAAAAAAAAAAATACTATTCCTGTCTTATGTTTTACTAGTTATTACAAATCTTAACTCATAAGAGAGAACATACAATTTGGTGTCTTCGGGCATTCAATCACACGGGTCAGTTTTGTTGCATGGTGCGATGGAATGCCTAAGGATGCCGGAAGACGAAACATGGGTCGTTACGGACAAAATATGTGGAATCGTATAAAGTTTCAGTAATTCAAATCTCATACTCATCAATTATATCTCATGGTAACTTTGCCCACATGCGACTTAAAAAAAGCAACTTTTGTAACACATGTAACAAAAAAAACTGTATTGACTCACATAACCGGCTCAAAGGTTTATAAATTCTGTTCATGGCCATGTTTCTTTTCTTATTGAGCACATGGAATGACAATCGCAAGACCTTTAAATATTCACAATTCGCCACCGAATCTATGTAATTTTGCTGTGACCTATTTATGATGTTCAATATAATTTGTTTATTATTTCAGTTGTTTTTAATATATATGTTGTCTCAAGGATTATAAAATCAACTATAACCAACTAATCTAGAGAAAATAGAAGACAAATAGAATAATTTGTTGTTGTTTGAATCATAGATAAGATACAATTAAAATGAAATTATAATACATATAAGTGAAATATACAAATAGCCTTATAAAGATTCATTAGAAGTGTAAATATTATCTTAGAAATTCAATACGTAAATTTGATATTGGATGAAATAAGACAAGATGGCATCTTTTGTTTAGATTCCCACAATGGCAATGATCTACGCTAATATACTGAAAAAAACCTTATCACAAAAGGGAAGCGAGATTACTATTTATCATAGCCAAAGTCCATACTATTGTCAATTGACAAGTCATTTTGTCTTGATAATGTATTAAATAACATTATTCTACGTTTCAATTTAAAGACTTCTTGTATTATTGATTGTAAAAGACAAATAAACGTTGAATAATCAGTGAAAACATGAAAGGAAATTGTTTTTCATGCTGTTTTATTCAGAATAATAGGTCTATAAAATTTTGTATGTTTTATTATCAATATTATAAACTAAATATATATATAGAAAAAAAAAACCATAACTGAAAAGACTATAAAGTCAGATAACATATTGGCTTTTTCAAATTTCACAATTTTTTAAATTATATAACAGTACAAAAGATGCTTGGGTGTTTAAGAAATACTCCAGGATAACAAGTCATTCGCATACTTCTTCCAATAACCTGATTTAAAGCACTAAAAGGTTATGAAAATAAGCTGGAAATAGAAACTATGGAGTGTTTTAAATTGCAATGATTCAAATGAAAAAGCATCCATATTGAATCAATAAGAAATCTTGCCTATAACTGTCATTTTAAATAAAATGTATACCTGACATACAATAAAAAAACAAGCGTGTTACAATTCAGTCAAACGATAAGCAATATGTTCTAAAATCAATATTTGACTCTTATTCAATCACATTGCAATAAAATACTCACATCGAGCAATAAATTTTCATTTTGATGAGTAAAATGTTCAAACAAAATAATTTTGTTGCACACACACATAGCAACAAATATTTTGAAGTCAAGATGCAAACAATGAAAATTGCAGCTATCAAATTTGCTCTCAATAAATTCATCATCTAAGACCCGGTTTTGATTTAAAACTTAACCGACATAGGTCAACTAAACAGCTGTGCACGATATGAAGTGATAAGCATAGTTTATAAGCAAAACCAATAAACATAATTTTTTTGAAATATATTATCATCTACTTACTCCCATATGGGCAATTACACAAAATAATTTCAGAATGATATGAAGAGGTAAAATTCTGAAAATGAAGTTTTTTGCTATTTTTTACTGTGTGCCTGTATTATATGATAGCAATATAAAATTGTTATATAAATAGAATAGATTTTCTATAAAGTTGTTATATTTGAATACAAGTCTGCACTCCTGCATTCCTCTGGTAAAAATGTGGTATTTTTGGAAATATGAAATCTATTTAGTGTCTTCGTAAATTAATACGAAAAAAAAAACCAATTAATTATGTTTTGTTTTTTTAGAATAGTAACACTTCGACTTGGTTTATTTAAAAGTGAATTTTTGTTTCCGTTACACATCATGGTATTTCAGGTCACATTACAACTTTTAGGACAAGATCAGGTTGAAATAATGGAAGGACAAAGTGATCAAAGCGTGTCATCACAAACAACCGGAAACTTGATTACATAATGTTTCTCAGATATAACTGCAAAAACTTGAAGAGAACGTTGAAGTAACTTGATAGCCCAAAAAAGGTTTAGCCGTTTTGTTTATCGCATGTTGCCTAGATATGTGAAAACCAATAACTCAGCAACCTTCAGAGCTGAATGAATAGACTCTGTTGCTCAAAATTTATTTCCATAGAAAGTAGAGAAATAAGAAAATGGATAGAACAGAATTAGCTACTTTCAGATTTACTAACAAACAGAAATCTAAAGCGTGATTGAAAGATCATTATTTGAAACATGTGCATAGCCAAAATTGATCAATGACCGAGCAAATATATACCAACCATTCTATACCTCTCACAATATGAAATGAGTTCTGGCAGTAAGAAAAGATGTTTTGAATTATTTTTACATAAACATTTTCTTCACAGCTTTATTGACTGACAAAGAATGCAGTCATTAAAATTTCAATTCTCTTGAAAAAAACATGTCGAAAACAAACAAAAAAATTGCATTTCATGTAAAAAAGAAATAACTTTTGAAATTAAAACCATACAAGAAAGTCTATGTGCATTCATTAGTCAATATTTATCATTTTTATATATATAATATATATCAAACATCAATTCATTCAAAACTAGTATTTCTTTACAAAACTCCTTTGCCAGAATGATGACTTTGTATTCCTCAGTATAAAACGACAGCAGCGTAATAAATTAAAAAATAAAATGAATTATCACACTGTTACTAAATGCGACATACCCACATTTCTCTGTATGCCTACAAAGTTAGCATAATCAACATGTAGACTAGTGTACAAAAGAACCAGATAAAACTGAAATGCCTTTAAAATATTGCTTAACAAATTTTTTACATAAGATAATGTTCATTAATGCGGAGCTGACCATGGCTAGTTTATCAGTTTATTTATGCATGTAAAACTATTCAAACATTCAGAGTTAGCTGAAAATTCTGCTGCTTACATCAATTCATTGTAAACATTGTCACAGAAATTACCTTTACTGAATAAAAGTAATATATTATCAATGTTTCATTTCAAAAATAAATTGTATTTAACGGGTGCTCATTTATTGAACTAATAAATTTACAAACAAAGAACGTCGTAGTGTTTAGATTTTTTTAATAGAAGTTCTTTTATGCATAAAATCCTGCAAATTTATAATCTACCATTTATACAACGTTTTTCTCCTAATTAAAGACTACCAATTCAATTACTAAATTCATGGTTAATCTTGCCTAATGAATTCAATCAGACAATACCCGATGAAAATATTCATATATTGAAAAAAAAGTTCTGAAAAAATTCCTTTGGAATTTCACCAAGTTTATTTGGAACAGGTAAAATTTTTGAATTATATATTGCAGTGTGCCAAAATTTTAGATATGCACGACTCTGGAATGTGTATATATATATATTTCATTTTGTATCAACCAACACATGGTATATTGAATACTTTTTTATGACATTTTTTCATGTCACAATGCGATGAGATAATGCTAGAATTTTTGCTTACACAAATATTTAAGCAAATGGCACAATGTCAGGGCAATACAATATTACAGAACTAATGCAGATTAATTATCTATTGCTGATAAAAGATTACAATCAATCACACATTCCGGTAAACGTCAGAAATTATAGAATTACTGAAATAGTCTTGATAAGGTATTATTTCAGCTCTATCTAGTTACTTTTAAGGTGTCACTTCTTGATTGATCTTGATCAAATAATATATTGTGGAAATAAGTACTAAAAAATGTGTTTTTATTATTTAAAAAATCTACCTAGTTAATATGACATGTAATCAATGCAAGTAAAGTCTCTAGGTATTGTCGTACTCAATTCAAACAATTCATTATATTATCATTGATAATAAATTAAAAACTAGGACGAGTTAGTAATATGGTAACATTATATTTTTTTCTTGATGAAATATGTTTTAAAAATAGAATGAAATAAATGCTATTATTTGGATTCTTATTTTAAGATTTTAGGATTAATAATTTTAACATTTTAATTAAATATTTTGTTTTTATGATTGCTGGCAATATTATTTCATACAACATTATTTATGGGTTTATTTAGTTGTAAATAAGTAAAGCATGGCAGGTTAATCGAAAGAAATTTTTATAATACACAAATGGTTTATTTACAGCGCAATAAAAGTGATAAGATACTTAAATGGTTGTTGAGAAACATGTCAACGATATATTTTGAAATGCATATGCATATTTCTCATAAATCCTAAAGCAAATTAAAAAATTCTTGTATCAAAAAGTGAACGCATATATGAACAATGCTAACTGTTCGTAGAAATATATTTATCAAATATTTACACCGCGAAACAGAGGATTAAGCAATGCGAAACACCACTTTGATTCTTTCAATACTACCAACAAGCATCAACTAAGATATTTATCCGATGATAGTAATAAGCATTTCTTAAGAATGAAAATAACATAGACCAGTATTTTTTACATATTAATATTGATTTAATAATAACTTAACGAAAAAACGATGTAGCTTCAAATTATTGGATGTGTATTTTACACAATAAGCAGAAATAACGGTCAGTCAGAAATCACCATATTTCAAGACATGTGTGTAAATTTACTCTACACTGGCTAAATGAATTACTTTCAAACTTTCTTTATTTTAAACTGTATTATTACAACTTAAATATGTTGTAATTTTGGTAAGTTTAGTACAAAGAAAGAGTTTACTTGATGTGATGTTTCGTAACATTTGAACGAGGTTTCACTTTGAAATATCACTTTCTAATAGGAAATAAAATGGTCGAAACTCACCTGTGTGTATGACAGCCTAATCGCTAAGCGGGTAGCTTGCGTGATCTTCATCGCAATTCTATTTAGCTGCTGTTAAGCCGCCTCCTTCGATGAAACACAATACAAATAAAAATCAGTTTCAAATTGTCGTAAAAGTTTTTTTTACTAAAATTTTCAAGAACTGTCAGAATTATCTCAAAGAACTATTTGTCTATGGCCACTGCTATAATTTTTTAAAATATTTTTATTGTTATATCGTGATGCGTTCAGTCGCAGTGATTGATTTAAACTACCGCCGTATGAAACAGAAAAAGATTACACATTTAATTCACGTTGAAGTGTGTCGTAGGACGTCTGTTCTGTATTTTTAGACGTCAATAAGTACGCTGAGATGCGCAACCATACGAGCGACAGTGAATCGTTCAGTCGAAATGATCTACTTATGTCGAATCGATTCATTTAGACTGAGCTGTTTAATCAGACAAAATAACCATGAAGAAACAAGTAAATTGTACATAAAATGTTCATAATACAACGAATATGTAAAAAAAAACGTATTATATATGTATAGTTTACATAAGTACCTACATCAAATGTAACTGATGAGAAGATGGCGAAAAACGTTTTTTTATACATTCACCCAAAGCACAGGCAAATTGTCTAAATATGATGGTAAGTACCCATTAGTAAAAGAATATTCAATATAGATATATTTAACAAATATACTACAGTTTCAGTCTAAAAAATTACTCAAAAACAATGGGATATTAAAATAAATTAAGTCGTTGGATCGCAAAATGTCCAAATAATTGATGTATTTAGGCCAAAAACGATTTTTTACATATTTAAATCGGCAAGTATCGGTTTTATACATGTTATACATTTCAGTGATTCATATTTTGACGATTTTTTATCCGTTGTCATTTTCTCTACACGATTGCTTTACTTTAGTAACATTTAGTATGTTTTGAAGCGAAGAATAGTATATAGAAATACGGATTTACTATTTCAAGAGGTTATGATTATTTTAACAATTTTAAAAATTCCCGAAAGAACGTTATTAAGAACGAAAACTGCCCATCTCTAATTTTGACACAATATGAATATACGATACATACAAGTTTTACATAACCTCAAAACTAGAAAACTAATATAGAATAACGTCTGTCGCATTAGATTATGTAACAGGAAAACGCCACAGTTTTGCAAAGTGTGCCGTTAATGAAATAAACATGTGTATAATTGATTTAATGAGTAAATAAATTCATTTTAGAAATTATATTATGACAAATACAGAAAAAACGTCTTACCTCTGCCAGAAAACAAAGTTAAAAGGTGGCTTAGCGCCTCCACGCGTTCAAATATGATAACTGCATTTCGATAGCAAATAATAATAATACAAATGCATAGTTGTAGATAGATACGTGCAGAATTTTAGGGTAGACAAGATATTACTAATTAGTTATAGCAATTCATCATAGACTAATTAATTGACAAAAATCTTTGTAGGGCAATTAATATAAATAAAATGATTTTTGACAATGTGAAATTGATTTGATATTTCATTTACATAACGTAATTATAACCGTCAGTCAAGTATTTAATGATAATATTACTCCAATCTGAAAACCGATCAATACAGAGTTTGGTTAGATAAATTATTGTTTGTGGTGCAATTAAACCAACACGGTTATAATGTTGTTTGAACGTATTTTTTGCTGGTTTTGATAATTTGGCCATTCATAAACTTGTATCTATCTTTATTTATTAATGATTATTTTGTATCTGAAAAACAATATGAAAAAAAAGATGCATTTTCAGTTCATCTATAAAACATTGATTGGTATATTCAATTTTAAAGTGACATGTCAACAATGAAAGATAAAGTTTTGTATCCGAAAATAAGTTTATGTAGCGGGCTGCCATTTCTTTTTTTATTTTAACGCACCGCTTCTGACAATTAATATCGGCGAAATAAAAATATTTGTATAACGACTTCATACCATATGTACGTGACTGATATAAATTTTGTCGCTCCAAGTGTCTCGAAAACATTTATGATAGTTTATAAATAAACAAATGTATTAATTTATCTGTCTCTGCTTACAACGCATAGCGGAAAGATAACAGATTTCGTCTATAAAAAGTTTAATTTTGTCAGATTTTTTTTTTACCTTTCCTAATTATCTGCATTAAAATAAAAATCAACATATCAATCGGGCAAATAGCCAAATTTTACTATATTGAAACTGAAACGAAGATGACTTATTTCTTCTTGTTCATTGAGATATTTTTCATAATCGTTTAATCAAAAAAGAAATCGGAGTCGCTCGTATTTTAGGACTCCGACTCTAAAGTCTTGCTATATATCCATACTACCAATGTTTATATTAATCATAATTATCCCATATCAATCAGTCATGATTATTAATCAATAGCCAATGTTAGATTCAGACGCTTTCGCAAAAGAATACGTAATTTGCATGCCTTAACTCTCTGACAGTTGACGTTTCAGATGTTGAGACGGCTGATTGCCCAATGCCGATAATTGACACTAAAAATTGTATGGAGATAGCTATACTAAAACAGACATCTAAGATCTAATTTTTGTATTGAAACCTAGCGTAGATCGTTCTGATAATCGTTATAAATTTTGCACAACTGAATTTATCGACAACTAGATTAAAACCAAGCAAACTCGTATCGTTTTAAAGCATACAAGCTTATCAATCGAGCATGGAATTGTCTGTGTCTAAAGCTGGCCAATAACTACATCTTTTGGCCCCTAATCTGTATTACTGATTAAGAAAATAATATAAATTATATTTTTGTATTATACGAAAAACCCGGAAAATGATTGCTATTGTTCAACGTGAAACGTGGGAATTTCTATGCTTATTGCGTTTCAGAATATATTCCAAATCTCATTCGAAAAATAGACATCGAGATGTGCGACTGATTATTTTTAAAACGAAACTGAAAATAGTCCAGTAGCACTGTACGTATGTAAAATAAGATGAATAATCGAATTGACTCGCTTCGGAGCAATAAAGAAATTATATGTGTGCATACATATATCAATAATTGAGTATTATATTTTTATTGGACTAGTGTCCCAGTTTTGCTTGCTTTTTTTATCATCCATTAGCGTCTTGTCGATAACGCATCGATCGAAGAGAGTATATGTACATTCTGTCTGTGTACTTAATTATGTGATCGATCCTCGTTTGTTTCTGATATTTCATCATTATAAAACATATATACACCTATCCCTCGATATACACGGTAGACACGTTCCTGAGAAAAACGTGTAAATTGAAATTGTATATTTTTTGATGTAAAACAGTGTAAATCGAAAAGTACACAAAAACGCATAATTTGGTTGTTTTCTAAAATACATAAATAAAACAAAATTATTAAAAAGTAGAATTATTCGTATTCTTTTATTAATTAAATACACATAAAGCATGTATAGAGGAACAAAAAAATTAAATCCAAAAGATTCTTAAAAAAATATTGCAGCGGTTGGTGGAGTTTTTATCATTCATCACTATCACAAATCACTGTCAATCTCTTCTGTGTGACTGGTTCAAAGTCACTTTCATCATTCGAAATTATTTGTGCCAATTCGATGTTTGAAGTAGAAGCACTTACACCTCGAG
The DNA here is from genome assembly GCA_028555115.1 of Himalopsyche japonica. Lineage (NCBI taxonomy): Eukaryota > Metazoa > Arthropoda > Insecta > Trichoptera > Rhyacophilidae > Himalopsyche > Himalopsyche japonica. Next base: position 66,436 of record JAHFWJ010000430.1, read on the forward strand.
GAAATTTGGTAATAAAATTCGTTATTAACATTTGCTTTGAATCTCTTGTTAGACTTTTATGGACCTCATCATATTGAGCCAAGCATTGATTAATACCACGTTGGAATCGAAGGGCCCGTTCAACATTTGAGTCATTTTGTACAAAATGATTACCTAACATAATTTTTTTCCCAATTCGAGTCTTTCGTGGATGATTTTAGCTGTAAATCTAAGCGGCTCAAATTCGTTTTTAATCCGTGTAAAAGTGAAAACACGTAAATCAAGTACCTTGTAAACCGAGGGATAGGTGTATGTAATTCAAATATTTAGGAAATATTTTTGTCTTTGCGAATAGTTAGATTGCAGATTTGATACTATATATATATATACATCAATATACTATGCAAAGAATCTAAATACAATGGGTGATCGATTAACAAATAGTTCGGACTGCGAACAAATCGGACAACGAACGGTATCACGTAAGATTTTTGTATTCGGACAACGAATGCATATCCGGATAACAAACTAAAACGATCTTTCTAATCCTTAATAACAAATATATGGTAAGTTGATAATCGGTTCACAAATAAGCCGGATAGTCATGGAACAGAATATGTTCGTTAGACGGTCACCCACCGTATTCAACAGACAGCGTTGCAAGCTTATTGCGCAGTCTCCGCGCAAACCCAATTTCAAATTGCGAATGTGATTTATTGAAGTCAATGTTTATTTTGGCGTCATCCTAATAAATCATTATTAATTGACACTATTTTATTTTTTTATCGTACAATCAACTTATTAGTCATTTCGAATGATAAAAACTAAATTTTATAAATATATCTTTGTTAACGCGCATCTTGCAGCAATTCTCAAAGGTTGGAAAATATATTTCTTACATTACATGTTAATTCGGTTTTTCGAAGATGACAATTTTAGTACATTTATTTATCAAATTGTCCCAATCACTTCCAAAACTTTTCGGCCCTTGTAAGAATGTTAATGAGTTGTTGCTCAGAAGACGACAATCGGCCATAGTTTTTTACGACACGAGTCAAGGAGTCGCAACGCTTTTTTTTGCTAAGCAAAGGTTCAATATTTAATGCTTTAAAACCAGCCATATCTTTTATATACAAGAGCACGGCAGGTGTTGCAATGTAACAAACAAAGAAAGTGTTTGTGTTATAATTCTGTCTTTCGAAGTGCTTTTGGATACACAATACTTTTTCTTTATCCGTCTGTTGCGTACAGTAATAAAGCGGAAAGTTTTACGATACGTGAGCAGGCCACGTAAAGCTGTCCATGTGAGAAACATTTCCACATAGTCTAGTGCAGACGTGGGGAACCTGCGGCCTTTTGGCTTTTCTAGTGCAACCTTTTGACTGATAAAATGCAAACAAAGTCAAAATTACAAACTCAAATAAATGATCTACATTTAAAGACCAACTGATACAAGGAATTTTTATGCTTGAACCAAATATTCAAATGCTTTCTAACAAAATCCAGAAAAGCCAATTAGCCATTAATGTTTGGCAAACTATAACATTAACAAACATTAACACGGTGAAAAAAATAGCAATGCGTTTTAGTTCTACAAAATTATTTTTTAAATTATAGTTGATAGCTATTTCGGCTCACACCATCGTCAGAACTATGCTTAAGCTTTGTACTTGTAGCATGTTCACTATTGCGGGGAGCCAAGGACACGTTTAGTGCCCTTCTTACCCTGTCGTCTGTGGTATGTTGTGGTTATGGTGAAAAAATTTTCTTTTCGCTCAGATGAACTCGAACGGTCCGAGTCAGACGAGCGAAGCTGGAAGATGAAGATCTCGGTCGTGCGTTGAAGAGGTCTCGGCATTTGCTTATCTATTATATATATAGCTGTGTAGAAAAGGTACACAATACATCTTCCTTTCATCATCTCTCCTATTTTAACTTCCTAGCATGTTTCCTGTTTGTAATAAAATTAACATCTGTAAATGAAACTAAAAAGGCTGCTATATCAATAAGTTTACATTTGGCACGGAAATGGTCCATTACCGAAACAAAGGTACATCAGTCAGCGGAATCAATAATGGTGACGGACATATATTAGTTCGTTCGTTAAGAATTTTTTGTGATAGTTGATATCTATTGATCTCTAGCTGTTCCAAAGCCAACATTCTGCGACCCTTACTACAAAGATGCAAACACTAAGGCGCTGAGTTTGAATTAATATTATGTGATTCCTTTATAACGTGATTAGCGACTTGTGAATCTGTTTTTTTTTTAAATTATCCACAATAAGCGGAACCGGTACTGATCTCATAGTTGTAATAGTTTAGTAACCTTTAAGGCCGTGTGCACAATAATCCACCAAAGTTTCATTGCAATTGAATCAATGGTATAGGAACGCATACGGAACGAACAAAAAAACATTCACTTTTATAAGATTGACAAAATGTGTGTTCTAATACTTATTTCTACAAAAATAGTGCTACAATAAGCGCTATTTTTTATATTACCGCCATGAATGAAGATTTCTTTATAGATTTTATAAGATTCTATAAATATCAATAATTCACGATAAGATGAAACGAAATTTACTTTAGAATATAAATATTTAATTGAAATCTGCGCAATCTACTATTTCATAATATTATCAAATCAAGCATCTTGTGATATGCAAATATCAAAATTAAACAAAGATAAATTTATTTATTTCACTTCAATCAAGAATTCAGGAAGAAATGTAAATTGCACTTAATTGTATACTTAACCGCTTGAGTGCCGCGAAATTTTAAGCGAGGTGACATTCATATACTGCGATTTTTATTAACTTATTGAATTTATAAATAATACTAGTTTTATTTATAGATTGACATATATTGTTTGAATTTTTTATATCAAAGACTCGAAATTTTAACTTTTATTAAAGGTTGTCACTAGCACTAATAATATTTTATAAAACATTAATTAAAAGTAAATATTAGTTAGAATAATTAAAATTGAATAGGGACAGGATATTGACAGCCAAGCGCAATAACGATAATATTTACGGAACGTGCACATTCGAGAAAAATCACAAGATACCTGACCCAAGTAAGTATGGACATATTTCTGGAGTTCAGGTATAAATTCAAAACAAAAGATCCAAATGGTGAAAGTTGGCCAAGGGATATATTTAGACTTGCATTATTTCGCTTCACAATTATTTACGTTTCATAATTATTCACGCTTCAATTGTTTGGATTACACCAAAAGTGGCAACCCTAGCGACCTCTCTACATCGACTTCTATTGAATTTGATTTTTCGATAAGATTTATAAACAGGAATGACACATTTTTTTTCTCCACGATAATAGATAGATGTCTCTAGTATTATGTGAAAAAATAACATGATATTTCTAATTGGAATAATTTAAATGTCTGTGGACACATATGCCCCTACGATATTCGCGGCGTCCCCGCTTAGAGGATACATGGATGTCCTCGCGGTACTGAAACGGTTAAAGATCTAGAAATGTCAATATAAGTATGAATGTTTTTCGGCGGTCAATAACCAAGTTGCTTTTTGTCTACGATACTCCTGACATCTATCCGTATTAAATGATAGTTTTACTTGGAGTTTAAAGAATCATTTTCTAGTATATTTTAGTATTAAACCATTTTAAATAGATGGCAGTAATGATTAATTATGACAATGTTACAAAATTACCATTATTTATCGATAGTATTATATATTCTACAATAGCTGAGGCGAATTTTTGTTAATCAGTTCTCTGCTAAACGACTTTGAGGATTATCCAATGGTTTATATTTTACTCATAAATTCAGTGCTGCCGGTATTGAAAAAAATATGTTAAAATCATCAATAACGTTTCATAGAAAGGTTTTACTCTGTTTTTGAGTATCAACTGTCAATACACTGCAATCCGTCGTCTCAATAGTTGAGACGTTAACAGTCGGCGGGTTATAATGTATGATTCTATTGATTGAATTGGCATTTACTTGGTAGAACTCCATTATAACAAGGTGAAAAGATAGCATTGTATTTTAGTTCTACAATTTTTTTATAAATAGCTATCAACTTTATCTTATCTTATGAAAAAATTGTAAAAAAATTAAAATACATAGAACTAAAATACATAACTATTTTTTCATATTTCATCCGTGTTATGAATAATTCTGTTTCCGATCTCATTCGATCTATCTTTTTCATCATCGACGTCGAAGATATTCCAATGAAAACTGAAATCAAAATAAATGAATATTTTGTTTTTTCAACAACAAAAAATAATGTTGAATGAAAGAAGTGTTTCTGATTGAATTGGCATTTACTTGGTAGAACTCCATTATAACACGGTGAAAAAATTGCAATGTATTTAGTTCTAGAAAATTAATAAGATTATGTATCTTATAAATTTTGCTCAACTAAAATACATTGCTATGTTTTCACCGTGTTAAAGAAGTTTTAGTTCAAAGCTATTTTTGGAGCCCCTGATTCTAAGGCCCAATGAGCGCGCCTTTTCCTATAAAATGGTTATCCACCACCGCAGATGTCGTACATATATATATTTAATAGTATTTTGACATTTACATACAGACCTCCAAAATGAAGATGCTCTCTACCACTGATACATGAATTTTGCCTCATTACGTAGAGCAGTATTTTTTTTCCTAATTAATACTTTAATTACTCGTTTATCTGAGATTTATCTTTTTGATGAAAAACATCCCAAATTCCAAATCGATTCCTATTGAAATCCTTTACACCAAGAGTGTACGTGATAGGACATAATATTTTTGACGGATACATTGGTAACTTAGAGGTAAATATTATTGGTTATAGATTGTATTTAAATGACAGTAAAGAAGCGAGATTTACTGTTGGTTAAATATGGATACATTACCACTCAAGCTTGTGAGATATTCTAATGATTTTTAAATTGTTAGGCAAAACTATAAAATTAATTGATAACTTTCCTATACCACACGGTGTGTTACGAAACGTGACACGTATTAAGTTTCTCTGAGATGGATCTTTAAACTTATTGGCCTAATTGTATTGTAAGGTTATTCATTACTAAGTTAAGCAGTCCTATTTTTAACATATAAATCACGAATAGGTTTTTGAATATTCTCCTTTTATCGGACGTGGGGAGGGAGTAAGAATAAAATAGTTATACTTATTATCATAAGAATACTAATAACACAATAACAACTAGTGTTGAGAGGTGAAAAATAATTTAATAGTAGTTATCCATTTTTTTATTATAAATGTTATGCACTAATATATGCTTATTAACTATCCTTATCAAATAGGCACAACAACGTGTCACATCCATCTAGTAACACATCAAATGGATTAACAAAGGTTTTAGTTTTTATTTATAAAAAAAAATAATTTAATTTATTATTTTTAATGTGTTAACTTAAGTTATCAGTTGTAAATTATTATATTTGACAGTTGATATTGCTCACAACGAGCGAAACCGGTAGTAGTGCCATAAATTGTGTTTTATTGTTGAAATAATATGTTATTTAACACACTTTTATGTTTTCCTAAAAATGATTCCTTCTTTTATGAGAAGATGGAGTGCTCGACGCCTTCTACTTCATTGGATGAATGTTATGCCATAAAATTTGCAATCCCGGATGTAAGCAATTGGCAGTTAATGGTAATAAAAGTAGAGGAGAATGGTTGAAACGGCCAACATTGAAACCAGCCTGTTTCATCAAAAAAGGAGAAGATGTTAAATTTTAACTCATCCGCATAAACTGTAAGTAATAGTGTTGTCCGACATGTTTATAATAACATAATTGGGTTAAAAATCTGTATTCAAAACGTACATATACAATAAAAACGAGCGATGGGTAAATGGTGATCAAAAGAAAACTTTCAACAGTTCCCACGCAACATTATTTTATTCGAAGTGAGCGCTTTCTCTTGCAAATTTATTAAAAGGCTAAAAATATGTAAATGGTATGATATCATATACAAAAAGCCATTTACGTTTTTTTTAGCTTGAAACAAAATATTTAGTAGCATAGTTTATTAAACAGCTATCCGTAAAATATTGTCAAATCGAAAAACATGAGATAATCTCGATGGGAAATAGCACATTGAAAAGTTATGATCGTGTCAATGTGAAATGACATTACTCCATTTCAAATTCCTTAAATATGAAATTTTAATGCAAAAACGCATGTTTTTAAAAATCTAATTTAAAAATTTACAGGACCCAGATCCGCTTTATCGCTAAAGTAACTTATTTTTACTACCAGATTACAGAGATAGGTTATTTTTACAAATTTGTTACTGTTTCAACTAAGCTTTACTTTTTGTTGACATGTAATTTACGATAAATAAATGTATTGATTGTAGTGCGTTTTACTTAGGAGAGATCCATTGTAATAATAATGTTACAATTTTTTTAGTGTCTAGTTTTACAAAAAGCATGTGATATAGTTGATTGATAATAAAAAATATATAATAAGGGTGGGTATTCATATTTACTAAACTCATTTTTTGAAAAAAGTGTGACTTGTAACGTTTTCGAAATACACGGTTGAATTGTAGTATTCTTTTTTGTAAATAAAAACAAAACACATTTTTACTACTGTTTCCAAAATATATTTTATGATTAGGATCGGTTTCGCCAATCTCGATCGTTATCAAATGATTATTATTATAAAATGTGTTTTTATTTTTCAATTGAATTGGCATTTACTTGGTAGTACTCCATTATAATACGGAGAAAAAAAGCAATGTGTTTTAGTTCTAAAAAAAATATTAGTTATATATTATATATAGTTGATAGCTTCATTGAGTTGGCATTTATTTTGTAGAACCCCATTAAAAGACGGTGAAAAATAGCAATGTATATAACTTAAAAAAAATTAAGTTAATATATATACACCCAGTCCTTTTTGTACGCGATACATTGGCTCCAGAAAAAGGCGCGCAAAAAAATCGCGTAAAAAATCATCTCTTTCATATAATTTGATAAATTGGTACCAAAAATCAAAATATGCGTTACCAGAAACGTATTTTGAAATTCATGCAAAAAAAAAAAAAATATTTTATGATCTTATATACACTTATATGAATTATTAAAGGCCGACAAAAGTGCTCTTCAACGAATTTAATAATTGCATTGTGTTTAAACAAGTTTACGAGCGGACATACATCACATGATTTTTGCAATTGCATTATATTTCTTTAAAAACCCTACAACATAAATTCGCATAATATCCGATACACTTGTCAACATTTGGCAATTGTATGTGTATTTAAAAAAATGGAATGCTTTACAAAATTAAATTTTAAAAATACACACATTTTTTTTTATTTAAAAAAATAATGAAATGTACATGCCTAGCATCATATATAAATTTCTTCTTTAAAACAAATTTGGGGAAAAATCGCGTAAAAACGAGTGAAGCGCGTAAAAAAATGTAACGGTGCCGTCCAAAAAAACGTATAATCGAATTCGCGTAAAAAGAGGACTGGGTCTAAATATACAAGTTGATAGCTATTTATTTATTTGAACTATTGTGATGATAGCGAAAGCCGAAATAACTATCAACTATATACATTATAAATTTTGCAGAACTATAATATATTACTATTTTTTCAATGTGTTTTTATTATTTAAATTATCAAGCCTTTTAAGCCTTTCAAGAAGTAATAACTAAAACATTAAAAATGTCGTATTCTTGTTTGAGCCAATCAATTATAAGTATTAATAGTAATGAATATTTGATATTTCATTTACACCGTGTACTCTTTCGATGATTGACATCACGCAATAAAATCTAACTGTACTAAATTCTATCGAGATTTGATAAAGAACCGTTAGAGAATTATTTTGGAATTTGGGAAATACCCATAAATACAATTGACCTCTTTGGACATTTAGATCACGTACTTACTTATTATACACAAGGATCTGCTGTCCTTGGTGCCTGCCATTTGTATGCCAAATAACAATACATATCATGATACCTTGCGGAAAGTAGCTATAAAATACCCATGGATGATTAGTGTTGACTAATATGGCATGCTAATAAAAGGTAAATTTACTAGCAAGATGGATTGTCGCAGTATGTGTGCTATACGCGTACACGTTATTAATACATCGGTTTTCAATGTTGACACCTGTCGTATTTTAATTAACGTTTAGTATCGAGAATATCCTATCATATTGTTATATACCAGGGCTGACCAACAGGGCAGTCGTGGCCGTATTATCAATTTCTATTCTTAAAACAAAAACAAAAAAATGCTGTTAATAAGAAAATTACTTTTTGACGATTAATCAATGTATTATAGGCAATGTTCGTTTCGCAGTCAAGCTTTTCCTGTTGGTATAGATTGACCACTTAACTTATGCGCGTAGAAATTTAGCGCTGTGTGCATTTCCGGTTTGACACAAAAGTTGCTAGAGTTCGAAAATTTTAAATTCATCACAAATTCAAAAATACATTTTATTTAAAATTATTTATCTACAATAGGTTAAATGTTCATAAATGCTGTGGCTTCTTACTTGCCATTTTTGCGTACTGTTCACTCGGGTTTCAAATTTAGTTTCATCATCCGCCGCATTTCCGGGAGCACTGTTATAGCGGTCGGTTAATATATATTAAATATACAGTGGGTGATCGGTTAGCGAATACAACTTGTTCTGCAAGACTATGTTTGCTATCCGAATTGTTCGTTAACCGTTCATCGAATTGCCATAGATTTTTCGTCCAGGAAATCACAACACGGACCGAGTCAAAACCACGCCATTTTCAAAAGTCTGTCGAATGTGAAACGTCGATTAGTGTTACAGATAGAATAAGTGAATTAGAATGATCGTTATATTGTAGTTCGAATTATCCCGAATATTTTTTTGCTGTCCGAATAATGTGAAACGTCGATTAGTGTTACAGATAGAATAAGTGAATTAGAATGATCGTTATATTGTAGTTCGTTACCCGAATATTTTTTTGCTGTCCGAATACACACTGTATATATAAATATATGACTTTTAAGGAGTAAACTGTTACTTTTACGTGAAAAACATGATATATTATATAAATTATAAAACCAAAACATTCAATACTATTTTTAAAATTTTTTTTTTTGAATTTCTTTGAGGGGGCTTGATGGGATTTCAATATAAAATATATATAGTTGAAAAAACATGTGGAATCGGACAATTCATTTGGGTATCAAATTTGAATCGTTACAACTTTGTACGATTCCACATTTGGATATGTTTTAATGTATATTATTGTAAACTTTTACTTATTTCTTAAGCAATTTATTTTTTTTAGCTGAAATTTATTGTATTATACTTTTGTATAAATTAAAGAAATTTGGATACCCCTGGTCAAACATTTCTTATTAAGACAACAACCTACGATTTATTCATTGATATTTTTCAGACCTTGACTTCCCACAATAGGGTTTCAATTTATTTAAGATAAGAATATAGTATCGATACTACATGCATAAATACAAATGCATCGTAATTAACAAAACACATTTATCGGTCAATGATGAATTTTTGATTTCGTTACTGATGCACATTTAGATAATTCAATAAACATCCTTGATTCTCAGCACTGTACCCACCACCAATCGCTACGGTATCACAAACTTCCTCTGATTATAAGTTTCTCAATATTTGAACACACGCAATCAAGTGTGCAGCCGATAAAATCCAAGTATAATGCCGCCAATTATTTTACTATTAAACACAAAAACAATTGAATGCTTTTTCCATATGCCATTTTCGATATTCTATATTATAGAATTATATTTTCATATTAACTTTTACTACTACAGTGGAACCTCGATCAACCGTTCTCGCATAATACGTTTTCCCGGATGGAACGCTTATTTTTTATAGTCCCGTCAAACTCCCATAAGAACAATGTTAAATAATCCCGCATTGACCGTTTCCCGATTCCCCGATTTCCTCGATAATCCGTCTAAATATTATCCCGATTGACCGTTTTTATTGCATATTTCTCCGTATCTCGGCAAGCAAGTTTGACACAGCCGAGTGCAGGAGCTATGTCTAGACACGTTGGAATCCGCTGTACATGTTAGACGTAACGCATTCGACGCATGTGCTATTTTTTGGGTTGAAATCCATTACACGCGTATTATTGTTTATGATGCAAATGTAGAGTTGTTTAAAATTCATGGTAATAATGATTCCTGTACATACAAACTTTTAGTCACAAGTTTAGTAACAAGTCTTTGTTCCGATTAAAGTGCCAAATAACAAAGAAGCAAACGAACATAAAGGACAGGAAAAAAATGTACAAGTAACCAAATATTTTTTACTTGTTAATTATTATTTGAAGCTTTCCCGCATTCACCGTTTCCCGTAATCACCGTTATTTTTTCAGGGTCCCTTGGAAAACGTAAAATCGAGGTTTCACTGTAATGGGGTCGAATTCACTAATTATACGACAGTACTATCACTTAATAATATCAACCATTCTTAATTTATAATAATATACATTTAGCACTAATGAATTAGTTTTTTATATCCCTTACGCGATCTAACAGGGAATGAACTAAATTTGTATCTTGTTTTTTCAATAATGAAAGAGCATTTTTTAGTATTTATTTTATTATTTACGATGAGCGAAACCGTTTCTGATCATAAAATATAATGTGGAAATAAATACTAAAAAATGAAGAACCATCAAGAAGTGACAGTTAACACCTTAAAGTGATATCATATCTTGATATAAGCTATATATTCGAAGGCGTTAACTGTCACAGCTTAGTAGAAAGGATTAATATATACATTTTTTAGTAATATTTCGACAAATTAATATTTTTATTATAAAGGCAAGTTTCGCTCATTTATCATCCGTTAATTCTCACGATGAGCTAAACCAGTTCTGATCATAGAAATATAAAATTGTGGAAATAGAACTAAAAGTTGTTTTTTTTTATTATTGGTATGTGAGCGATATTGTGCATTGATTATGAATTAAAAACTTTGTTACAAGTGTAACGGTTATACATAATTTACGATATCGACTAAAGGTGCTTGATGAAATTTCAATATCAAATTTGAATTTCTTGATTGAATTGGCGTTTACTTGGTAGAAGTCCATTATAACACGGTGAAAAAATAGCATTGTATTAGTTCTGAGGATTGCGTGAGCCGAAATAGCTATCAACCATATCTTAAAAAAATAAATAATTTTGTAGAACTAAAATACATTGCTATTTTTTCACCGTGCTCAAATTTGTACTGTTGAAATTTTGTACGAGTTTCGTATTTAAATGTAAGATCTGTTGCATCCGTGTGATCTAATATCAATATCAAATTTGAATGGCTGCAATTTTGTACGATTCAACATGTTTTGTCACTAAAGACCCGCATTTCGCCTTTCGCCATCTTCGGGCATTCTATCACACGGATGCAGTAGAACTGAGGAACTGTGGAGAACAGAGTTCTGTTGCATCCGTGTGATAGTATGCCTGAAACCCGGGTCATTACTGACAAAACATGTGGAATCGTACACAGCTTCAACAATTCAAATTTGGTTACATATAAAGTAAAAGTTGTTTATTGAGTATTTTTTTTAATAAGATGTTTTCTTGTGATTATGTAATAGAAAATGCGTGCTAGGAACTTCGATCAATTCGTGAACAAAATAGTCACACACCCGAAAAAGCTCAGTAGATATTATTGATGTGATCACAATAAAGTTATTTAATCAAAGATATATTCCCACACCCTTCTGAAGACGTGTCCGGCTAAGCAAGTCAGCGAGGCAGGGTTGGAATACGAAACGAGGCATTTCTTGGCTATTATCGCCCACATCACGTGCCTCGTGTAGGTACATGCTGTTTATCTTTGCAGAAATAAAATATCAACTAGGATTTTTTTACCGTTTCGCAAAACGAGGGTCAACGTCTCCGCTGCCATCCTAGGGTGCAACGATCCAAGTGAATAGTTGGGGAATTTCGCCACTAGGATATGTTAGAAACGTATGCCAGCAGTCAAAATATAATACAACCGATAACATCAGATATACAGCAGGAATGTTTCAAATATGTTACTATAATATCTTATACGAAAGTGCATCGTGAATAAAATAAAACTATTTTTCAACCAGTCTCACAAAGAATATTTTAGTCCTGTTTATTTACCTGCTATTTGCGATCAGCTGTTTATAAAAACATGCTTCCGTAATAGACCATTTCCGTGCCTCATGTAAACTTATTGTCATAGCAGTATTTTTAAGTATCATTTACAATTTTTTAAATTTAGTTTTATTGCGAGGAAGAAACAAAGCTAGGCCGTTAAAACAAGAGAGAATATGTATTGTGTACTTTTTCTACACAACTATATATAGATAGGCGAATGTTAGTTTAAGCATAGTTCTGACGATGGCGTGAGCCGAAATAGCTATCAACCATCTCAAAAAAAAATTGTTGAACTAAAATACATTTTTTTTCGCCGTGGTATAATGGACTTCTACCAAATAAATGCCAATTCAATCAATACAATCAATCAATAAACTGGAAGAGCTTAGCAGAGAGCTTTCAAAATAAAAAAAATATCTTGACAGCTTTAAACTCCACTTGACTTTACCAAGGAAGATTTCAGATTAAATGTTAGATATTTGTATTTGAATTGAAATAAGTCTTTCAAAATACATTTGTCGGAAATTCCTTCTTAAGTACTGTAGAAACGTGTCAAAACAGTTAAGCAATAAGTGTAACAAAAAATGATCGAATATAATTTTAGACTTTCAATAAAGTTGAACAAAGTAAGTTTAATGTACCAAAATACAATGCCATTTTTTTCACCGTGTTATAATTGAGTTCTACCAAGTGAATGCCAATTCATCAACATTGGCCAGCCAGTCAACAACATTATGAAGCGTCTACATAATATGATCTAGTAACTTACGTCATACGTCTAATGCAGAGATTCCCAACCTTTTTGTACTCTAAAATATCGGTAGGGTAGCGAGCACCACCTTTTTTTTCTAAGGATGTTTATAATTGAAAATGAGAAGTAAATAAAAAAAACCTCATACATTCAATATCGCAACGATACGAACGAATACAATAAACCTGGATACTTAAAAAAAAACTCTGATAGTTAAATAAAAATCGTTTAAATTTGAATTGCTACAACTTTATACGATTCTACATGTTTTGTCACTAACGAATCGGGTTTCACCTTTCGGCATCTTCAGGCGCTCTCTCACAGAACTGACTATTCGAACCCTTGAGATTCGTCGCGGAAGACAACGATGTTGATTACTTCATCAAGGACCCGACACTAAAAAAATATGATGACAGCGTCATTGCTATTTTGATACTTCTTAAATGTTTCTTAACGAGTGACTCGGGGTTTCGCATTACGGCATCTTGTGGCATTCTATCACACGGACGCAACAGAACTGACATAACACGGTGGAAAAATAGCTATTTCCAATTTGAATTGTTACAACTTTGTGCGATTCCACATGTTTTGTCACTAACGACCCGGGTTTCGCCTTTCGGCATCTTCGGGCGTTCTATCACACGGATGCAACAGAGTACAATAACGTACAATAAACGTCGTCTCTAATAATTACAGGAAAACGCAAACCCCAAGTCAAGTACTAAATGGCAGCTAAAACAAATTAATAATAATAAACTCATTATAATTAACACAATTGCCTGTGATAATTTTCATTAAATTTTTAACTAACCGCTTATTGTCCGTCAGTTCTGTTGCATCCGTGTGATAGAATGTTCATTAACGATCTTGTTAATGAGTCATTCTTGAAAGGGTTTTACAGCAAATATTAATCAACTAACACTCAAATATTAATGAGTTTTTTTTATATAGAGATACCTACTATCAAACATCTTATGTATCATCACATGCAATTATGTAAATTATTATTAGATTAATATTATTAAATTTGATTTAGCTGCAATATAATGCTTGCCTTTGGGGTAAGTGTTTTCCTGTTATTAATAACTTTGGTATATCGACGATGCTAATTGTTTATTTTACGTCAGTTCTGTTGCATCCGTGTGATGGAATGTCTCAAGATACCGTAAAGCGAAACCCGGGTTGTTAGTGACAAAACATGTGGAATCTTACAACGTTGTAACAATTCGAATTTGATGTTGAAATTCCATTAAGCACCTTCAATCGATATCATAAATCTTTAGTTTTCACATAAATAATAATACTTTCAAATTGTTAACTGTCAGTTCTTGGTGGAAAAGCATTACAATTCAAGTAATAAAAACATATTTTTTTACTATCTCTAAAATATAATTATGATCAAAATCGGTTTGACTCTTTGCAAGCATTATAAACTGACAAAATACAAACTACAAATACGAAAGGCTTAAAAACTAAAGAAAAAAATAGTTTACAGATAAAATCTTTAAATACGGTGAAAATATAGCAATTTATTTTTGTTCTATTAAAGTTATAAGGTGTAAAGTTGATAGCTATTTCGACTTACGCCCTCATCAAGACTTTGTTTAAATGTTAAATTTACTTATTTATATATAGAGTACTTATTTTAACATAGTTTTGATAAGGGAATTATAAAGATTTTGTAAAATACATTACACTATAAATTACAAACGTCCACTATCATAAAATAAGATATATATTAATCATTAAGAATAAACCTGGCTTATCCAGCATTTAGTCGAGTTTAAGTAAAGGACTGCTTTAATAATAAAACTGTTTAAAAATTTTGGTCGGAGTTATACGTTGACCATGAATCAAGTCAATATAAAGAATTAACAACAATTGATTTATTAATTTTGTCGATTTTACCTACAATTGTATATTGTGAAAGATCATTCAGTGTAATGCATTATATAAAAAATAAATATCGAGAATTTTTTTTTCACATTTGATGCGGCCATGAGATATTTACATATGATGCTGATGTTAATAATGCGGTCACAGTGAAATTTTACGTGAGAACCACTGTTATAGACCACTCATTTTTTCCAGCGCGAAATCGATTGCGTCTCTCAACAATACACGATTGTGCGTTGCATAATTTTATAGCTGACGCGTGTATCAATGTCAAGGCTATTGCCGTATTTAAATTTTACCATCGTCATCATCAGCAAGCTAGTCCTGAACCACCAGAGCAATGATCGCCAATTGCGATACATCCATGCCAGAGAGATGACATAAACATATACATAAATTAGAACTTCGATATCATGTTCCTGCATTCATCATTTTGCAAGTCCCGACCATGCACCCATATTATCACGCATTTATCGTTCCCAATTTATCAATTTTCTCGATCTATCGTCTAAATATTTTAGTCCCTCCAAAAATATTTTCGCTTTTGACCGTTGAATATTTCTTGCTCTGTCAATTAATACAAGCGTTATTGATCTTCAATAAAAAGAACAAATTGTGAATCTATTTCTGAATTGGCTAATCACGCTATGAAGGAATCACATAATATAAATTCAAACTCAGCGCCTTAGTGTTTGCATCTTTGTAGTAAGGGTCGCAGGATGACGGCTTTGGAACAGCTGGAAATCAATAGATATCAACTATCACAAAGGATTTTTAACTAACAAACTAATATAGTGTCTTCTCCATTAATCAACCTTCTCCGCTGTGGTCTGAATTGGTTCCATAATAGACCATTTCCATGCCACATGTAAACTTATTGTCATAGCCGTCTTTTTATTTTCAGTTACAATTTTTGAACAATTCAGTTTTATTGCGAGCAAGAAATAAGTCGTTAAAACCGGAGAGAGGATGTATTGTGTACCTTTTCTACACAGCTATATATAGATAAACAAATTTAATAATAAAAAAAAGTTTAAGCATAGTTCTGACGATGGCGTGAACCGAAATAGCTATGAACTATATTTAAAATTAATAAAAATGTTTGTAGAACTAAAATACATTGTGTTTAATTATTAAAATATAAAATTAGCAGTTTGAAATATGATATAAACCGATAAAGGTTGTCTAGAAATAGACTATTTATACACTAATCTTTTTCACGGCTGCGTGATGACAAGTGGTACACGATTCTAAATCATAATCATTTTAATATATCAATCTAATAATAATCAATCAATATAAATCATAATACTTTTTTTAATATATTTAAAGACGGCCATAGGAATTTGAATGTGAAAGTGCTTATGACAGTACGTTATTTCAAAGAAACCGTTAAGATTTTTGTTTAACAATCATACAAAATATTTAAATATACTATATACAAATTTATTTGTTTTCTGTAATGCCACATTTTTAAATTATTTTTTTGTTCATTACTTACTTGATAGTTGATATAAAATTTTAAATGAATCAAACTGCATAAATAAATTCAAGTTGTCAAAAATTTGTACGGTTCCAAATATCTGTAATTAACGACTCAAGTTTCAACTTTTGACATTTTCAAGCATTCTATCACACGGATGCAACAGAACTGACAGCGCAATACATGTGGAATCGTCAAAAGTTGCAACAGTTCAAATTTGATATTTAAATTCCATCAATCACCTTAAGTCGATATCATAAACTGTATGAATAAAAATTGGAAAGTATTGAATAATAAATTAACTAAATTAGACGAGGCGTGTTTCTAAGTTTAACACGTGTTTAACTTCTTTTAAAAACATCTTCGAACTTTAATTTACTATAAAAAAGTCCTCAAAATTATCGTCAATATTGGAACATTCTAACATATATAAAGATAAAGATTCCATAAAACAACAGATATTTTCGACAAATCATATTTATATGTGTGTATTGAAATATTGAAAAGAACATATTTGTGACACACCCCCTCCCCAGTAAGGTTGAGCTTTTTTCCATGTTTGTAAAATCATATATGTATTGAAAATTAATTAATCTAGACCAGTAGTTCTAACGTGAAATTTCACTGTGGCCGCATTATAAATATCAGCTGTCATATGGAAATGTCTCGTGGCCGCACCAAATGTGATAAAAATAGCTTCGATATTTATTTTTTATATAGTGCATTACACTGAATAATCTTTCACAATATAAGGTTGCAGGTAAAATCGACAAAATGAATAAAGCTATTGTTGTTAATTCGTTATATTGACTTGATTCATAGTCAAAGTATAACTTTGATCAAAATTTTTGAACAGTTTTGTTATTAAAACGGTCCTTTACTTAAACTCGACTAAATGCTGGATAAGTCAGATTTATTCAATCAACTTAAAATAATAATAATTTTACAAATTCATGTGTAAAAACGCATTTTTTTAAATATCAAAATTTACTTTAAAACTGTTTGCCGCAGCAAAGTCCTCTGGTGGCCGCAATTGAGAACCATTGATATAGACTATCTTTTAAGCCCTAAAATTTAGGGAGTCGATTCAGTGTTGACGAAGAAACTAACAAACAATTACCATCTTATATGTGAATTGGGAGTCAATTTTGCATCCGTGGCGAGCGATATTAGCCAGGGCGAATTGTTATTTCATATTTATCATTTAATGAATTTGACTGTAATTTTGTACGTTTTAATAGTATATGCAGAAACAATTTGATCTTTTTATTCTGAGAAGGTTTCACAAAAGTGCAGCAAGATCTTTCATGAATAAAACATAATGAGCGCAAACAGTAATGAAGTTCCCTCCCATATGAATAAAATTTCTTAAAACAAACATTCTACGGGATTTGCATGTTGTCTATAAAATTAATGACACATAAAAATCCCTCCCACATTCTTACTTATTTATTATCTATGGCCAAATGTAGCAGTTCTCAAACGTTTTGATGGGATGGACCTGAAACTTTTTACAGACAACCACTGTCAATTGGGAACTATATTGCGTGGAAAACGATGAAATTTTAATTTCACTAAATATTCCTACAGGCCAACTTGTTGGTTATATTATACTTTAATTTTAATCGTTATCAATAGTTTAATTAAGTCATGCTTGCTGTCAATGACCGTATTGTTTTTAAAACAGTTTAAAAGAACAGTTTTAATAGAAAAGTTCAATATCAAATAGTTCTTCAATTGTCTTTGGCATCGGATAGCATTTCTGCCAATTGATGGATATTATAGAATATATATACAATTATTATATATCTCTGCTATTGATCAAAGAAAGATGAAGTGATTAAAACGATTTGTGAGCAAAATGATTAATAAAATATTTGAATACCAAATTTTACCACAATTTTCATAATTTTATCTTATTAAGATTGGCACCGGTTTCGCTCATTACGAGCTTCAACTGATAATTTCACTGTCATTGAAAAGGTGAGGAACTAACGAAACCGGTCATAAAATTTTTAAAATATTGCTAGGCATTGTTTTTTGATTATTTTAAAATATCTATACTGATTGAAAATATTTAATTTCATTGACATTATTAAAAAAAAAGCATTGATGATAGGATATACTATTAGTAAAAGAAATTTCTTCGAATTGATTGAATTGGCATTTACTTGGTAGAGCTCCATTACAACGCGGTGAAAAAATAGCAGTGTATTTTAGTTCTACATTTTTTTTAAAGATACAGTCGGATCACGCCATCGTCGGAACTAGCAACATCGTAGGAGCCGAAATAGCTATCAATTATGTCTTATAAAGAAATTGTGGAACTATAATACATCGCTATTTTTTCATCATGGTATTTCTTTGATAAGTTTAATTGTGGTGTGTAGATCAAAATCAATTATAACTTGAAAATATGAAATTTAGCCCACGTCATAAACCACTGCGCTATGGAGGTTCTATATATAATAATCAGTGAAAATACATATTTTCTTGCTATTGGTATTATTGATTGATACGATAATATTTTAAAATTAGAATCCGGCGAGATAGCGGCACACAGATTACGAATCATCTGTTGAATAAACCCTATTTTGTATGCGAAGACTTCCCTATGTATAGAATGACAAGTAAGGCCTGAATAAGACATCATCATCTATTAAAGCAAGCAATGCGATCTTTTCGCAAAGGACTTAATATTTTCAATATAAATATATCCTTAATAGGATCTCTCTTCATATAGTGCAAAGCTAGCAACAAGGAAAGTCATTCCCGAGTATGCGAAGTTAGTTTTGACGTTTCAACAGTTCCCGCGCATTTTATTGAAACATTCTTTTTTTTAAATAAAGCGATCGATAATTAGTTCATTTATTATCAGCCAGTCAAATATTTTCAGTTGTAGGCTTGGAACAGTTTTCTATTTGCAAAATAATTTAATTGAAAAAATTAAATCATGGCAAGCCTAAAATTGGCAGTATCGGGTGTGTGTGTTTTCTTATTCATGATTTTATCTACGGTAGACTGTCAAAGATCACGAGGACCTAGAATGCGAGTAAGTAAATGATTTAATTAATTAAGAAAAGATTATTATAAAATCTAGACAATTATAATTTAAGCAAAGTTTCTATTTTAATAATTTTATTTTTTTGACGTAAGATAACTACGATAAATAAAATATTTAGTCAGCATTACATCGATTCAATAAAACAAAAAACTCAGTTTCTCCCCATTGTTAAATTTGTATATAAACATATTTTTTGAATTCGTATTTGCTTGGTAGAACTCCATTATAACACGGTAACATCGATTTATTTTAGAAATGTATTCTCAGATGAAAATTTCATCGATGCGAGTATAAAAATATTTTTAAATTTACTGAAAATATTATATTAAATTAAAAAAAAAATGTTTGAAAAAATAGCAATGTATTTTAGTTCTTAAATATTTATAAAGTATAAGGTTGAGAGCTATTTTAGCTTACACCTCATCAGAACTATTCTGTTTATCTTTAGTTCTGCTGATGGATCAACCGAAATAGCTATCAACTATACATGTTATACATTTTGTAGAACTAAAATCCATTGCTATTTTTTCACCATGTTATATGAAAATAAATTAATTTTTTTTTAATATTTAATATAATATTTTCAGTGAATTAAAAAATATGTTTACACTCGCATCGATGAAATTTTAATTTGAGAATACGACTTTTTTAAAATAAACCGATAAATTATATTTTTTCTTTTATAATGTAAATTGAAATGTACCGAATAGTTGATAATATAAAAGGTCAGTTATAAGTTTATTGCATTTTTGTCATGGAATATTTTTAATAAAAAATGTATATTATTTTATTTGTAGATAATTCCACGACAATCTCAAGCTGAAACATTGAGTCTCCCCAGTAACGCTACGTCAATCAGAGAAGATATCACAGACAATTTTAGGTAAAATTATTTAAAATTTACCTATATGGCGCATAAAATTATTTTACATAATAGACAATTCGGATAATGTAAAAATGATGGGAATATATGAACATATATTTTAAAGCTCATTTTAATTAAAAATTCAAATATATTCATAAACCATAATATTTATTGCGATACAAAAAGTTTCTTATTGAATTGAATTTAGCTCGAACTAAGTAACGCAAGTAAGTTAATATTGAAATCTGTAACACATTTTCCTTCAAAATTTTGGATACTTTTGTCTACTGGTAAATTTCACAACTCATATTTTCAATTTATGATATCGACTGAAGGTTCTTGATGTAATAGCAATATCATATTTGAATTGTTACAACTTTGTACGATTCCACATGTTTTCAGTGACAAAACATGTGGAATCGTTCAAATTTTTAGCAATTCAAATTTCATATTTTCAACATCTATTTATTGATATAGAGTCAGTTTCGTTGCATCCGTGTGATGGAATGCCTGATGATGCCGAAAGGCGAAACCCGGGTCTTCAGTGACAAAACATGTGGAATCGTACAAAATTGTAGCAATTCAAATTTGATACTGAAATTCCATCAAGCACCTTTAGTCGATATCATAAATTATATATTATATATTTATTGATAAGACAAGATGAGAATATAAAATATTGAGAATCAATCTCTTCTCTATTGAGATATATTAAGCATATTTCAACGTTGAACATTTCGAAAATTGAGTCAACAGTGTTGGTGTTAACCCAACTAATATTCTCAATTAAATATTCTCAGGAAAATCAGGCAAAATTTATAATCAAACTTTAGCTTTAACACTATTAAATCTGTCTTATTGCTGCCACAATGTTTGATTTACTACAATCAGTTGTCTCAATAAATGATATGTTAGCAGCCAAGAAACAGATAATTAATTTCTTATTGAATATAGACGTTGAATAATTTGGTTATAAAATTCGTAATTAGAGGAATTTCTACGACTTTCGAAAAGAATTCATATTTACATACTGACTTCAATCAACATGGCTATATTTAAAAAAAATAAAAAAAACTAAAATATAACACGTTTTATGATGATAAATGTTATATATACTTACTTTAAAATGTATTACAAATTTACAAAAGACAAACAATTGATTTAGAAAATACACCGCCATTTTGAAAATTCAAATTCTCGTGTTCGTTTGTTTTTGTTCGATTTAAAAAGTGTATTGGCGCTTTTTTCATGAGTGTTATTTGTTCTTTAGCTGTGAAAATAAAACATATGGATACTATGCGGACATAGACAATGATTGCCAAATATTCCACGTCTGCTTACCAGTTACCTACGCCGATGGCAAGAATCAGACGTTCAGATGGAGTTTTATTTGCCCAGAAAGTACTGTCTTTAACCAGGTAATATATATATATTCAACGATAAGCTATAATCAAATAATGATACGTCTTTTCGGTTGTTGTTTCTTCAATTGACCGCTTAAGTAGTTTTATCACAGAAAATTTACTTGGTAGAACTCCATTATAACACGGTGAAAACATAGTAATGTATTTAGTTCTACAATTTTTTTATAAGATATAGTTGATAGCTGTTTTGGCTCACGCCATCTGTTCATTTTTCTGACGGTGGCGTGAACCGAAACAGCTATCAATTCTATATCAATATCTTATAAAATTTTGTAGAAATTAAATACATTTCTATTTTTTCACCGGGTCAGAATTTTTTTTGTTCAATTTCTGCGTTATATTTAATGATCAAGACCTGTTTCACTCATCGCGAGTATTTATAAATTTGATTATTAAAATTGATAATACCTGAAGATATCGAACAACGAGACCTGTGACACGAATGACAGAAAATGTGCAAAATTTTGACAATTAATTTTTTCTATGGAATTCCGACAAGCTCGTAAAATAAATTAAAATCAGTCTTCTTATCTCTCATAAAACAGTTTGTTTTATATAAAAAGACTTTTTTTATGCGTTGAATTAATTCACGGACACGCGCGCTCGGAAAATGCTTATCATGATTGTATTGGTTTCAGGAAAACTTTGTTTGTGTGCGTGAAGAAGATATGACGATAAAGTGCGAAGATTCTGAAGAGTATTATAATTTGAACGATAATTTTGGTAATAAAGAGGAAACCGAAAGCGATCTGGAAAATCCTGAGATGGAAAATTCGGATAATCCCGAAAGCTCAGCAAATAGCATAGACGCGAACCCCAGCGAAGACATGGCCAACAATGAGAGTGAAATGATGGGAGACAGCGCTGCGCCTGAACAGAATATTGAAGCTGGAAAAAAACGCCGGAGACCTGTCGGTAAAGAAGGAAACAGCAGACGTAGAAACAATGAAAGAAATGGCCGATTGAATAAGTAGTTTCACAATATTGACAGTTCTCATTACTTAACGCGACGAGTCATTGCCGTATTTTAAACGGCATTCAAATACCACTATAAGGCAGCTTAGCGAATGTTTTCTTTAACTATTTCGTTTATGCTTTGCTTTCCTCTAAATAATTAATTGACATTTACGTAATGTTGTAGTATTAAACGCAAATGCTTAATTATATTAGTAAAATGTATGCTTCGCTTTAATTACTTTAAATATTTTAATCATGTCACTGACTGTTAAGGAATAATTATTTGAGAATGTCAAATATCGACCAACGAATCTATTGTCATTTAAAAAAAAAATACTTAACGCAATGTTGAATTTTAATTCTTCAATTTTATATTATTGAGAACAAGACCGGCTTCTCTCATCGCAAGCATTATCAAATAATCATTAGGATTATCATGTCAAATACAAATGCAAATTATGAGCGAAATAGATCTTAATCTTTATAATGTTAAGTTTAGGAAATAATACTACACATTGTGTTTTTTTTTAAATATTGCATCTTTGCACTAAGTGACAGCAAATAGATAAAAAGTTGAGTCTTTTATGTTGACGAAAAATAGCATCATCTAGGTGAAACATTTGAAGTTACGTCAAACTTAAATCTAGTTAGTATTAAGTCTTGCAATAAAAATTTGTAAATAGCCTTAGAATTAAACATTAAATAATAATTCAGATAGTAGTCTATGACTTATGTTAGTTAATAAAAATGTCTTATATCTATGCTTCATTGTTCAAATAAAAAATCAATAAAATGAATAAAAATTAACACAACACATGACGTGTTTATTTTATTGTGATCGATTTTAAGTGGGTTTTTTTGCAATATAAAAAAAATTCCTTCTTTAATAACTTTATCAAAGATACTTCTTTTTGCAAGTTCATTATGAATTTAAAGCGATAGTGGTTTGGAATATCAATCAATTTAATTGTCAAAACATTTTCATAATTAAATATTCTACACGATACTGTAAATAAACAAAATATATATTCAAAATAAAATTTATTTCAATTAAAAAAATACATTACTAGATACTTAAAAAATTTCATAGGTTATATAAATACTTATCATATAATCATTTTATATTTAATTAATCAGTCAAAATTTCCTAGCCTCTTAATTTTATCACATATTTTCAACAATTCACTAAACATAACATCAGATCTCTCAGTAATAAAAGGCTTTGTTATGTGAGATAAAACAGATTCCTTGTTTTCATTTGTAACTTTTTTTCTTGAAGTCTCAAATGATTGGGATAAATCGGTTTCTCTTTCATTATCATTGTATTGAGAATCATTATCAGTCAATTTTGTTAGTCCTTCAACCTTAACTTTGCCGTAAGTATCACTTTCGTCGACATTGTCGAATTTTCTTCCAATAATCTCATTGATATGGCATCCAACAAAATATAGCACATAAATTGAGATTACGGTTGTAGCTAAAAATATGAATCTTTCTGTCCAGTTGAAAACTCCGAGCATGGCGTATATCCAACGTCCTGTAGCAAAATATGTCCACATCAATCTGAAAATGATTAAAAATGTTAAAAAACTACTGAAATTTCT
The DNA here is from genome assembly GCA_028555115.1 of Himalopsyche japonica. Taxonomy (NCBI): domain Eukaryota; kingdom Metazoa; phylum Arthropoda; class Insecta; order Trichoptera; family Rhyacophilidae; genus Himalopsyche; species Himalopsyche japonica. The sequence continues at coordinate 90,616 of JAHFWJ010000430.1, forward strand.
AAGAAAATTATCTTAAGCCCTACTATAAATGCTAGAAATATTTATGCTCTTTTGTATCTTAATCAAAAACCGCGATGGAATGACAGACATAAAGGTTTCTCATATTAAATGTTCGATTTCAACATTAAAAAAATGATCACAGATACCACATGTTTTTGAAATCCCAAAATTAAATTCTGAGAGGTAAATTATTAATTTCAAGAAACTTTTAAAGATATATAATGAGTTGCTTTATATTTTTCCATAACTTTTTATTTTGAAATTGTAGCATTTATTAAAAACCGATTTATCCAATGTCATCATACAATCAAAATGTATATATCTTTCCAGAGGTATTATATATCTTCAAACATGTATTGATTTTAAGGTGTTAACTGTCACTTCTTGATGGAAAGGCATTATATTTTAAATAATAAAAACACATTTTTTTTAGTACTTATTTCCACAATATATTTTTGATCAGTACCGGTTTCGCTCATCGCGAGCATTATCAACTGATCAGTTGATAAGCGATGAGCGAAACCGGTCCTGATCAAAAAATATATTGTGGAAATAAGTATTAAAAAAATGTGTTTTTATTATTTAAAACATGTATTGTTTATGCAGGTAAAACCTTTTCGAGTCATTCAAGCATTTAAATACCCAATGAAATATACTATAAACTATTATAAAACAGTATATTGAATCAGTATAGGTCAGTGGTTCTCATGTGCGGCCACCAACAGTTTTATAGTTAATATTGATATTTAATAAAAGTGTGTTTTTACAAATGAATTTGTAAAATTATTGTTATTTTAAAATTGATAGAATAAACCTGGCTTATTCAGCGTTCAGTCAAGTTTAAGTAAAGGACCGTTTTATTAATTTTGTAAATTTTACCTACAACTGTATATCATGAATGATCATTCAGTGTAATGCACTATATAAAAAAAGAAATATCGAAATTATTTTTATTACATTTGGTGCGGCCACGAGACATTTCCATAGGATAGCTGATGTTTATAATGTGGCCACAGTAAAATTTCACGTGAGAACCATTGGTATAGATGGAACTACATACATTCATAAAAATATCGCATATATTCCATTGGAATAGCGAGTATTTGATTTTAGATTTTTTTTTAGATATGATGTCCGCTTGGGATGCAAATAGTTAAATTAACATATTTTAGCTCACAATTTCATGTGTTATGTACAATAAACATTTTTTTTACTAAGCAATCATCTCCAAAATTTTATACTTATTGAGACAATCCGTAAAGAAATTACTGTAAAATTACTTACACAATAAAATAAGCAAATACGATGACTCCAAGTGAGAATAGTTGTCTGGATTGTTCTCTGAACTTCCTTTTTCTTGACATCATCAGCTCTGCACAGACTACAACTACAATATGAGTGTGCATGGCATGGTTTAATATCGGTGATATTAGCTTGTCACAAACTCTTGGTAGCACTAATTCTCTATCGTAATTGTAAACAGCCCAAAACAAAATGCAGACAAACTGAAAGAATAAACATTTATTATTTAGTTTTAAAAAAATTGGAAAATACTTCATAGTCGTTCATACAGATTACATGGTCTATTACAAAGAAAATCGACTAACTAACAACTGCTAAAACTGGTGGGATAGTTACATCTCTTTTCTGTTGACAATTTCTATTGATACATAATTTGTTCTCTCAGTTATTGTCAATAAAGAATATATTTTCGACGAATGGGAATGTATTTGTAAGGTGGATATAAATTAAATTTGTCAACAGTAATAAGTCAATATTTCAACCTCACTCCCCTTTTGTCAACTGTCAATCTTTCAGTAATCTCATAAAGTAATTATATCAAAATTTTTATCTTTCATTATAAGATAAAAGTATTTCGCAAAGCAATCTGACAAAAAACACTTAGTGTTACTGTAATATAAGACATCGACTAGAGGTGTTTGATTTGTTTCACATGCTTTGCAACAGTGCGCCCGTATTATAAAATACCTGAAGAAAGGTAATACTCAGATCACTCGTGACAAAACATGTGGAATCTTACAAAGTTTCAACCATCAAATCAGAGTATTTTGAATTACGAAGAATTGATTAATTAGTTAATTAGTTGAGATATTTTTTCACACATTTATTGATTTAATATAATGCTATCTGTTAATAAAACAATAATACTTTTTTTCTCACGTAAGGATGTCGCTGTATTGAAATCATAACCTATTATTTGTTTGATGATTTTTAAAAATAACTGTAAATATTGACTTTTATAGAAAAAAAGGTTTTCAACTAACCATCACATTGCGTAATGAATAATTAAAACTTTTATACATAGAATATTCAAGTATAAATAAAGTAATTTGTTTTTTTTTTATACATTGTTGTCACTGCTTTAAAGCATTATGCATAGATGTCGATATGTACCAACTAATTTATATATATATATATATATTTTAATACTTACTATTGTGAAGGGAAAAACGAATGTCACGAAAATAAAGTCCCTCGCTATGGCAAGTCTTTTTATGAGCTTGTGCGATGGCCATATCTTCTCCACTGTATCTGGAATTATTTCGCTGACATCACACATTATTGCCAGTGCTAAGAAAACCATTTGAAATACCTGCAATGATAATAATAAAAATTATATTAATTTAATTTATGATATCGACTGAAGGTGCTTGATGGAATTTCATTATCAAATTTGAATTGTTACGGGCTTTACATTAATATAATTATTATTAAAGATTCCAAATTTTTTGTCACTAACGACACGGGTTTCGTCTTTCGACATCTTCAAGCATTCTATCACACGGATGCAACAGGACTGACGAAACCGACTTTTTAAAGTTGTTACAATTCAAATTTTATATTTATTTAAATGGTACTATCATTGAATATTGGTTGATTGAAATGAGTTCTATTTTTGATTTATATAGGAATAATTTAAATATTTTTTGTTTTCATATTAGAAAGGAGCGCTTAGCGTATTAAATATATAGTTATTTGATTCCGTTGGTGGTTGAAAATAATTATAAATTAAATCTGCTGAAATCTACTGATATTATCACTTTTTATTTAATACTTCTCTCTTTGTTAAATGAGAGATTGAATAACTGAGTGACAAACAGTTTTCAAGCGTCTTCTACGAGAGAATAGTGTTCATATTAACATGGCTAAAGCAGTGCTGCTTTGAAAGCTTGGTAGCAATATTTTTTTGGTAAAAAAAGCACTTACGAAATTCCATCCGGTGAAGTATCGTTCTGAAAAGTCTCGTATATCCAAGAGTCTTTGATGGGTGACTTTGGAAAAGTCCAAAGTACTGAGCCATATGCAAGATGCCAGGTGATGAACGAGGAACGAGGAGTGGATCACTAAACGACATCGCGCTCTGGAAATATCTGAAAAGAAAAAATACTTTATTTAAACTCATCAACAATTTAAAAAAATATATGTTATATCTAGTAAGCCGCATCTTTCATATAAATTTAACCGTTTTTGTGCATATTAAAAACATTGTTGAATTAAAAATAAGCAACAAAAAAAGACATGATGCTATAAAGCAATAGTTTTTTTTAATAAACAATAATTACTTACACATTAGAATTAAATATATAACATATAAATTAAAGTACTCATATTATTGTTTATAATAAACAAATCAAATATGTTACACTAAAAGACATCGTTTTTACAAATATAAATTTTTATTACATCGAAATTGGTAACATTTGTTAATTTCAATGAATGGTCCAAGAAAAAGCGTTTCATTCACTGAAGAACATTTTAAAGTAACAATCGATGATTGCGTTATATCAGGTTGTGTTATTAATAACGGAAAAAGACTACAAAAAACTATTATTATTGTTGTTAATATTCATTAAATTGAATGCCAACCTAAAAACAAAAATAATGTATGATGATTCCAATGTGTTGAAATGTCATGTTACGCAAGAACAATTTTGGGATAATTGTCAATTTATTAAACGCAGGATGTGTCAGTACGAAATATCCTATCAATTTCTTTAAATAACAGCATCTTATATAATTTGACAACTGTTTTCAAACAAAAAATAATTAATTGTGAAGACACCTTGCGATGGGATGAAATAGTTAAAGCCAACATAAACTGCAAATCTTTATGAGACGGTATTATTATATACAGACCACCGTACACCCGTACTCCGAAACCATTAAAGATCAACTAACCAATCCGCAAATTGTTTATCGAGATATTTTTCAAAATCGTCTAATCGATTTTCCACGACTCCGGCTCTGACCAAAACACCGCGATCTCATGACTCTATAGCCCGTAAAGGTTTAAACGCTTAAAAACTACAATTTGCTGTATTTTTCGCAAACCTTTTGGCACAGTTCCTGACTTCGTAAGTCATTTTTGAAGTGTAGTGAATTCGAAAATCTAATTTATTTTATATTACGAAGATTGACAAATAAAGTACCCAAAACCATCAATAACATACTCAGTTTAAATCACTTGTGCTAAATATTTTTAAATAACTGCAAAATAAATAATTCTTTCTTCCTTTTACATTATTGATTATTATATAATACAATATAAACGAGTTGTTCTGTAAAAACTATATGATTCGCGAAACGTTCAATTCCAAGAAGAGTTTGGGAAACCCTACCCTTAAGCAACTAAAAGCGATACATTACAAGATATTGTTTCAAACTGTTTTGAGAATTGACTTGTCAGCTTGATTTTTTTGATAAAGTATTTTACATAACATTTTACCATAAGATAATTTCAATATTTCGACACCATTCTTATCGTGAAATTGTACACATAATACGTTGTTTATATAATATAAAATATTATAAAATACAGTTTTTTACATTTAATATTATAGTGTCCATGTCTACAGCAATTCAACTGACACAATCTCAACAGAAGATTTTTCTACGAGGAATGTTTGTGATTCATTTTATCAACGTATTTAACTATAAGTCAAGAAGCTTGCTGGTTGTATGCAGGGTCAGCAGTCTGCCATGCACAGATCAATACTTTCTCTGAGAAATACTCTAAAATCTCTAGTCAGAAAATCGAAGGTAAGCTCAGACCAAACTATCAGATGCGTGGCATAATTTAAATTAAAATGTAAAAATCAATACGTATTATTTGTTATACAATACGTTTTTTCGCGTTTCTTTACATTAATTGATCAAAACGCTTGCAATGAACGAAACCAGTCCTGGTAATTATAATATTACATTTGATAGTAAATTAATAGTTGATAATTTACAGAGTACTTATACCTCCAAGTTTCGATTTTCACAGAATTGAATTAATAAAATTCTGCGTTATCTAATTGCTTGTTACAAAATTCCTTTAGAAAACTGCTTATTGCCAAGTTCCTTTTTCAAATTGAATAAATGAAAAATGATAGTGCTAGAACAAGACTGAAGTAATTGGCGCATCGTTCTCATTACACCCAATTTTTTATATCAAACAGAATTCCAGAGGATTTGAACTTTTCTGTACCGTAACTTAACTGAACGTCTTTGACCACTACACCACAGACCTTCTTTTTACATAAATTTAAAAAATAAATAATTTATAAAATATTACTTACTCTTTAATGAATCCATTTTGATACACGAATTGAAAACCACCATTAATTTACCGAACATACGAATCTGTTACTTTACATAATATATTAACGATGTTATATATAATATATTTCAAAAAATATTCTGAATCAATTATAGATGTCACTTTAAGTTATTAATCAATATATTAGAAAATCTGGCAAATAAGCTAAGTAAAACGATTGTGGATGAGACGTTGGAAGTTGATGTTGATTTGGCAGAAGCTAAGAGTGTACTACTTGAAGAATGGATTTAAGCGGATGTGTTATTGTGAAGAAATAGTCTTTTTCTATCGATAATTATCAACGTTTGGAATCTTGTTGATACTGTTATTTGTTTTGGCTTAGAAACATTTGTCTTAAACATTCATTATTGTTGTGCTTATCAAATACAGTAGTTAGAAACCGGCAGCACATTTTTGCCACAGAAAATTCTTGCCCGGTTACGAACTACCGTAATACCTTAGTAAATACATACATATAATAAATGTAAAAACCTTTTTAAACTTATTTCCACAATATATTTTTTGACTTTTTTTCTATAATAAATAATGCTCGCGATGAGCGAACCGGTCCTGATCGAAAATATATTATCGAAATAAGCGCTAGAAAATGTGTTTTTATTATTTAAAATATCATGCTTTTCCACCAGGAAGTGACAGCTAACACCTTAAGAGTGAATAATAATTTTGGCTTATTTGCCCTGCTTCATTCACTAGTAACAGATTTAACCACTGCACCATGGTTCTGGCGTATACATATAATCAATAAAACCATTTCTACTTCCTATGAACCCGATGGAGTTTGAAAACGTTTTTCTACTAAATACGCTTTTTTTTCTTTTTAACTTCATAAAGCACTAATGTTGTACCCACCACCAATCGCTACGGTATCACAAACTTCCTCTGATTATAAGTTTCTCAATATTTGAACACACGCAATCAAGTGTGCAGCCGATAAAATCCAAGTATAATGCCGCCAATTATTTTACTATTAAACACAAAAACAATTGAATGCTTTTTCCATATGCCATTTTCGATATTCTATATTATAGAATTATATTTTCATATTAACTTTTACTACTACAGTGGATCCTCGATCAACCGTTCTCGCATAATACGTTTTCCCGGATGGAACGCTAATTTTTTATAGTCCCGTCAAACTCCCATAAGAACAATGTTAAATAATCCCGCATTGACCGTTTCCCGATTCCCCGATTTCCTCGATAAACCGTCTAAATATTTTGGTCCCGTCACAAATATTATCTCGATTGACCGTTTTTATTGCATATTTCTCCGTATCTCGGCAAGCAAGTTTGACACAGCCGAGTGCAAGTGTTATATCTGGACAAGTTGGAATCCGCTGTACATGTTAGACGTAACGCATTGGACGCATATGCTATTTTTTGGGTTGAAATCCACCACGCGCGTATTATTGTTTATGATACAAATGTAGAGTTGTTTAAAATTCATGGTAATAATGATTCCTGTACATAAAAACTTTTAGTCACAAGTTTAGTAACAAGTCTTGGTTCCGATTAAAGTGCCAAATAACAAAGAAGCAAACTAACATAAAGGACTTTTTTAAAAATTAATTTTTATATGCAGTATTTACAAGTAACTAATAAATAATAATTTTATACGATTTTACTTGTTTATTATTATTTGAAGCTTTCCCGCTTTCATCATTTCCCGCATTTACCATTATTTTTTCAGGGTCCCTTGGAAAACGTAAAATCGAGGATTCACTGTATCTGACTTGTCTAGTTCATTGAAGTTGGCAATGTTCAGTTATAGATGTCTCTGTTAGTGGTTTGACATAATTTTGGAAACATTATAAAATTTACTTAAAATAATTATTAGTCATACTTACTTACGTTTATTATTTTTTTCTCTCTTAAGAAAAAGAATTGTGTTTCACTGTGCATAAAAAAATGTTTAAAATCACTACTTTAGACTAACAGAAGTTCACTATCGAAAGGGTATGCATTATAGAAATACTATCTTTTGACATCTGTGACCCTTTAATGAAATGCAAAGGCGTGCAAAAAGTTTTGTAAATGGGTTTAATTTAAATAAAATATTTATTATATAGTTTGGGTAGTGTTATATCAACAATACGTCTAAAAGTTATACGTATTTTAGCATGTTTATGATTATAACAATGATTGAAGTATATTTGATAAAAAATAAACCAAGAAAAAGATTCTAGTAAATGGTTGAAGAAGACAGTCATTAAAAAATATAAAAAACACTGTAAATAAACATATAAAGTGTGCAGGTTAAAGAATTAATTACTTAAATAATAGGCAACTTGATATTTTGTACTATAATATTATTTAAATAACAATAAAAAACATCTCTATTAATTTTTACTTTGAAAACTTCCTGCTTATTGTAAATTCGGTCGTTTCAACAAATGTAAGCGATAATACGCAATGTTTTTTCCAATATAAATCATTGCAATCGAATTGAAATTTTAACAAAGAAGCATTTATTAAAACTATTTAAATTTATTCTGCGGGATATACACAATAGAATGGGACAGGATAGCGACTAGTTGTAAATTATTACATTATCGCCCCAAAAGCAAAATGGTATTTGCGGAGTCTTTTGTGAGTAGATTTTTTTTACAAAATATTTAAATTTTTGACAGATTTTAGGTTATATTTATGTCAAAATTAAACGTTGTTTTTAATTTATTATTTTAAATATTCAATTTAGTAACAGGAAAATAAAAAAATATGTTTCATTAAATTGGAATAAATGTCGGTTTTGTCTTGTAAATTTGAATGGAACATCAATTCATTGACGAACATTAATTAATGAAGGTTAGTTTTCAAATACTCACGGTACCCTTTCTCTTATATTTTAAATTATAATATAACTAAATCGGTTTTGTTTTTAAGCCGTAATTTTACGTACCACGTAAAGAAAAAGTTTTACTAATTAAAATGCATCCATGACTCGAAAATTCCACTTCCTCTTTTTTTGGCTATGGTGTACATTCAGGACAGTATATATTTAAATAAAAAACAAATAAAAATATATTATTAAATTCTGCAGATAAGAACACGCGAGTGTCTACCACTCGGCTACAATGTTTTTTTACTTACTACAGTGCAAGGTATCGTATACTTACATATGCTTTTAATATAAACCTATTCAAATTAAAGCACACTGAAGATGTATTGAAAATACTATATATAATATTGAAAAAGAAAATATAAAAAGATATATGAAAAGAAAATATTGTAATATAAACACATCATTGAGTTCTTTTAGCGCACCCCTGTCTGTATATTATGTTATTTACCAGTACGTCACTGTAACTTTAATAATGCTAATGTGCTCAGATAATCAAATGTTGTGACAATTCGTTATCGAGTTTATCTTATCAACGCAAGCAATTAGAAGCTTTCTTTTATATTAAACATAACAATAACAAATTTCAAATATGAAATAAAAAGGATTCTTTGTCAAGTCAGGACAGGATAAATGAAAACAGTCATAATCTGTTATTAAATGTATTTGAAATAGTTGTATTGATTATTTAGTTTATGAATAAAAAGCTACGTTAAGTAATCGAAAAATGAGCTTTGAAGTTAGACTTTCACAATAAAGAGTTTTAAATTAATAATCTAAAAAGCGCACATAAATTCGTAAAATTGGTGCGTATTTTGCAAAAATTATTTGCTATAAGAAAAATACATCATGCAGTGTAGCCATCTAGTAGCAAAGTCATGCAATGCACGAAAGCTTAGTGAAAAGAGAGACCCAAATTTCTGCGTATAGACGCATAATAGAAAGTTATAGAAATTTATAGAAAAATGAATGTTTGCCTGTTTGTATGTGATGTACGCTTCCCTTTACCATTCATCCGATTGAGATGAAAATTTAGTGGATTTTTGTAAACAGGCCTGAAAAATATTTTATGCTAGAAGAACTTATTAGATCCGGAAAAATGCGATAAAAAACTTAGTTGTTTTTCACATGCTCGCGAAGTTTTCTGAATTAATACAACCAATAGATCAGAACCGGTTTCGCTTATCAAACACTTACTAACGCTTATTATATACTATTAACTGTTACACTGGACTATATGGATATGCTTCTCACATAGGTAGCTTTATGTGGCCTGCTCACGCGTCGTAAAAACGTCTGATTTGTTCGTGTTCGCAACACTCGGAAAAACCAAATATGTTATGCATCCGAAAGAATGTCAATTAACAGAAAGAAAATACAAACACTTTTCTTTCAGTGGTATTGCAAAGCAGGCTGGGTACTAGCTAATATTCAATATAGCAAATTAATTTGCCATTTTCTTAGACTTTTTTCAAAAAAGTTATATTCTTACCAATTTGTTAAAATTAATTTGTTGTTTATCTTATACGTTTTGAATTCATGTAAAGGAGCAGACCTTTGGTGACGTTTGCACTAGGGATTGCAATTTACCGTCAAATTTCAATAACCGGTAAACGGTAAATAGTTTCACCTCTTTTCTACATTACTTACGGTAATTTACCGGTAAATGAAAAAACATATAGACGTGTAATATATCATTAAAGTATAACTGTACGTGGCTACTTTCACTAAAAATGGTATCCTGGATTGAAACATAAATAATTAAAAATACATTTCAGGTGAATATTGACGTGATAAAATATACTTTAAATATGTTTCAGGTGAATATGTGAATGTTTTAAATGTTCTTTTTGGGTAAATCACATTTTTTATTATTTACCACACAAACATTGATTAATTTAAATTACGACTGTGTAATATTTGGTTTACCCGCCTGTAAGAAGCTCATACGCTAAAATACTAGTTTATCCATTAACTTATCGTACATATATATTTATGCATGTATGCATAATTTTTATCTATTAATATAAATGCATAATTAAAAAAACAATGTATTGGGTTTATTAATAAATGGTTATTTTCTTTGGTATAATGAAAACATAGTTGAATATGTACCTAAATATGAATTTTATTCGCGATCTGTCCCATAAAAACTAGAATCAGCTGCAGCCTGCAGTGGAAATCACGGTGACCGCGATTGCGATGACAGATGACACCAGTATGATAAATAAAAAACTTTTTCAATCAATCAATCTTGAAGGAGTTGAAAAAACACTTCTCACTCCCTCATGCATATATCATAATAAAAAATCGTTATAATATACCTGTATCTGGCATTAATTCGCGATAAAAACATTTCCGGTAAAAACCGGTAAATTGAAAATTTGGTAATAACCGTTCGTGCATTTTAGGCCGTTTATCGGTTAACCGGTAATGCAATCCCTAGTTTGCACGAAGGCCTTAAAATTCTATCTACGTCATTGCATAATTCTCCACTGAATAAATTAGTCAATATGTTAATTACTGTTGTTTGTTTTAATTAGCAAATTTATATTATTGAATATTTCTTTGTTCAGCTAATTTTGGATTACAGTAGTAATGATTACGCTAACGGCTTACGTAACGTTCCCCAAGACAGACCGTATGGGTAGAAGTCTATTCGTCTGGTGTTATGATTGTTATATCAACTATGCGGGATCGACGCCGGGTCAAAAATAAGATAACACACCTAATGCTTGCTGCAAGAGTGGAAACAAAAAGCATTATGATTAGGTCACGGGTTCCCAAACTCATCCAGTCATTGTGGAGTGACTTGCGATCTAATTTCACATCAAATCATAATTCTTGCAAGATTCATTTCTAATTTCAAAAGTATAAACTTAACGTCAAAACATTACGTTTGAAGATAACTAAATTTAAATTAATCTTAGCTCATTAAATTAAGTAAATAATATCTATAAATATGTAATGGACACGGTGAGAAAACAGCATTGTATTTTAGTTTTAAAAAAATTATAAGGTGTATAGTTGATAGCTATTTCGGCCTACGCCCTCTAGTTCTGATAAGGGTGAAGCCGAAATAACTATCATTCTATCAAGTCGTATCAGTTCTACCAAGTAAATACCAATTCGATCAATAAATAAATATATATATGAGTTTTTTTAGCTTTTTATCTTGCATTTAAATTGACTGGTTAATCTATAATAGTAAGAAGCGTATCCTTGGGGTTTTAAAATTTAAGAAACGCTAAAAAATGACTTAGATGTTATAGAGCGTTTTTGTTTTTGTTTCTTATTGAATTTAGTTAAACTTAAAATTTATTTCACACGGAATTATAACTTAACAAAAATTGCTTTTGTACAGTAAAAAAATACTTGTAATTGTATAAAATGAAGGCTTTCGTTGGAACTCTTTCGATATTGGCAATAAAACAGTTGCGATTCATAGAAATTAAAAACATAAATTTGAAGAAAACATTTGCATCTTGGCAATTCATTTTCAAAATTCATCAACAAGTTGTTGTCGAAGCTAATATTAATGAATATTATCTGCTTTGAAAATAAATGAAGATTTCAGAAGCGAAAAGAATCGAAATGAAAAAGTAGTGGATGTATTTATGCACTTAAAAAATATATAGTACAAAAGAACTAACTCTACATTAGTTATTTGATAATATGAGTCATGTAGCGTTTAACTGTTTCTAAGATAGCATGGAATGTTTTCTGTATTCAAAGTAATAAAACAAAAATTTATTTTTTAACATTTATATTGAGTAAACTTTCATAATATCGATGACATCTATTCTGGAAACACGCAACGTAAATTATTTATCTCAGACTGTTTTACTGTTTATTTTTTATTATAATGCAAAGCTTTTTGAACGCGACAAACACTTGATATAACTTTTATATTGTACTTTACTCAGCTTTTGCCTTTTTGTAAATTCAACACTCTAAAATTAAACATTGTTTTTAAAGGGTGGATTTCGAAACTTAAAATACGAATAACCAAGGAGAAATTCCTTATGCATTGGTTGCATGAACTAATATACAGAAAGTTGAAGTTAATAATTATAAAAAAGAGTTTTCAAAAATTGAGTTCTATTTGCTTTCTATAAGACGATGTGAACACGTTGAATGACTTCTATAATAATTTGTTTATTGTGACAGTTGTATTATTTTGAGAAAAAAATTCTCTGTTCTTTGTTTATATCCTGATATTTCCGAAGCATATCACCATCATCCTGAATTCTAATGCCCTATTTACATATATAACTATAAGAAGCCAGAAGAATATCCACTCGAGCTAATGAGCATGTAAGATCATTCAATAATAAAAAAACAGATTCAAATTTGCAAATCACTTTATAAAAGAATCGCATAATATAAATTTAAAGTCAGCGCCTATGTGTTTACATCTTTGTAATAAAGGTCGCAAGATGACGGCTTTCGAACAGCTGGAAATTAACAGATATCAATTGTCACACGAAATTTTAAACGAACAAACAAATATAAGTCAGTCGCCGCTCCTCAGACCACTGCAAGGGGCTATTGCCTTCCCGTAATAAACCATCTCCGTCCAATATTTAAGCTTATTGAAATTGCCGCCTGTTTAGTTTCATTTACAAATTGCTAGTAAAATAAGCTAGTCCATTCCTTTTCTACACAGCTATATATAGATAAGCAAATGTACGCTTAAACATAGTTCTGACGGTGGCGTGAGCCGAAATAGCTATGTATTTAAGTTCTACGAACTTTTATGAAATACAGTTGATAGCTATTTCGGCTCACGCCATCATCAGAACTATGAATAGATGAACGAACGAGGGAACAGATGGCGTGAGCCGAAAGAGCTATCAACTATATCTCATAATAAAAATGTAGAACTAAAATACATTGCTATTTTTTCGCCGTGGTATAATGGAGTTCTACCAAATAAATGCCCATTCAATCAATACAATCAATCAATAAACTGGAAGAGCTTAGTAGAGAGCTTTCAAAATAAATAAAAAAATATCTTGACAGCTTTAAACTCCACTTGCCTTTACCAAGGAATTTTTCAGACCACCAACCTTACCAAGGAAGATTTCAGACTAAATAAATCTTTTGTCAAAATACATTTGTCAAAAATTTCTTCTTCAATTCTGTAGAAACGTGTCAAAACAGTTAAGCAATAAATGTTACAAAAAATGATCGAATATAATTTTAGACTTTTAATAAAGTTGAACAAAGTAAGTATAATGTATGCCGAATTATTTTGATTGTTTTTTTTTAATTTTGTGTGCTATTAAAAATTGAGACGGGATACAGATATGTTTTTGATTAATTTAACGGTTTCGTGACCCATTTGAATACTTGGGAACTCGGGTATCGTAAGTGTTAGGAATGCGATAAGATACTCAGACGTCCGGGAATGTGTTATCTCACAGATAACAAACGTTCATGCCTTTGATTTTGATACATCCTTGATTGGGGTCATTTAATATAACATAATTATCACTATGTTTAATTATGTAATTTATGATATTGACTGAAGGCGCATGATGGAATTTCGATATCAAATTTGAATTGTAACAACTTTGAAAAACAAATTAAGTACAAATGAAATAAGTAGGGAGTTCTTTAAAAAAACCCAATTTTATTCTAATGGTAGAGGATTATTATTTGTTGTAAAACCCTTTCAAGAATGTTTTATTCCCAAGATTAATTGTTAATGAAAATTATCACAGGCTATTAGGTGTTATTATTATTAGATCAATATTATTAAATATGTTTTAGCTGCCATTTAATTCTTGCCTTGGGGTCTGTGTTTTCCTTCAATTAATACCTTTGGTATATAGACGATGCAAACTGTTTATTGTGCACAGTTATGTTGCATCTGTGTGATAGAATGCCTGAAGATGCCAAATGACGAAATCCGGGTTAAATTAAATCCACTATGTTTAGTTTTGTTCAATTTTGTCGTCAATTAGATTCAATTTTGTATATTTATCCACCAATCTTATTTTCTTGATTGAATTGGCATTCACTTGGTAGAACTCCATTATAACACGGTGAAAAAATAGCAATGTATTTTAGTTCTACAAAATTATCACGCCATCGTCAGAACTATAGTTCTGACGATGGCGTGATAATTTTGTAGAACTAAAATACATTGCTATTTTTTCACCGTGTTAATCTTATTTTCAATTGGTACTATTGGACTTTCTTTGCGCTATGATTTTTTCGAGGTTTTACGTTTCAATCCTGGAATAGAAACTTATATAAACTGAATTTGAATCTTTTAAACTATAAACATTTTCACAAGTTTTATCACTCATGATAAAACGGGTTTCATCTTTCGGTATCGTCAGACTCTATAATACAATGATGCAGTTGGTTCTATCGCAGATCTATTGTGTATTAGAAAGGCGAAACCCGGGTCGTGAATGACAAAACGTGTGTAGCTGTACATACATATTTCGAGCGATTAAGATATCTGAAAACCGTAAACAAACTTTCAATATATTTTCTTTACTTTATTCTTCTACATCTCTCGTTAAAAAAATCCACGCCTCGATTTAACATTATGAATATATTTTTAAATAATAATTACTTTATTACAATTAACATAGGTCTCCCATATTATTATTTGTAGATATTGTGATATGACAAATATTTTTTTATTTAAAAAATGGCGTGTTCCATGGCAATAGACCGCACATCCAGGATGCATATCACTGCTATAGGATGTAAAAAAAATGAAGAGCTAGCGACCATAACGTGAGAAATTTTATATAATTTGAACAATTAAAATTTGATACTCAAATTTCATCAAGCACCCTCGGTCGACATAGTAAATTTTATAAACTGATTTTATCATGAAGATTACGAAGATAAATCAAAACAGCAACACCTACTCGATTATTTATCGCACTATTATTTGTCCACCATTTTAAAAATACTCGCCCTGCATAAAGTTAAACTAGTTATCTTATCTCATCATAGAAATATATTTTTGAAAATAAAATATATTCACCGGTATGTTACTATGACCCCGGATTTTATAATATTGTAAAATATAACATCTATTAATAATAAATTTATACATAAATGTGATGAAACTAGGACATCTGTTGACAAGAAATGGAAATATTTTGTTACATCTTGTAAATATAGATCATAGATGTCTTTTATCATTTATTTTATTACCGAGGATTATAAATAAAACGTATTGATTAAAAAATGATTTTTGTTATATTTTATACTACAAGAAAACTGTATCGACATATTAAATTTAAAAACTTTTAAGGTGTTAACTGTCACTTCTTGATGGAAAGGCATTATATTTTAAATAATAAAAACACATTTTTTTAGTACTTATTTCCACAATATATTTTTTGATCAGGACCGGTTTCGCTCATCGCGAGCATTATCATCAGTTGATAATGCTCGCGATGAGCGACACCGGTCCTGATCAAAAAATATATTGTGGAAATAAGTACTAAAAAAATGTGTTTTTATTATTTAAAATAAATTTAAAAAATTATCGTAGCTATTTTTTTAAATCATTCACTTCTGAATTCATTGTTTCTGGGTAATATTATTTACTTATACAAAAACAAAGTACTGTCAAACTGCTTGCTGTATGATGTACATGTTTATTTCTTGCAATAAAACAATTTAAATGTTTTATACTCAAGAATGGTTTATATGTTTCTATCTTTTTTCAATTTTTAGTTAATTCTTGCTGTTTTTTGGTATTTTAGTTTATTTTAGTTCTTAGAAATCGTATCTATCTATAAACAATGTTTGTATAGTAAGTTGTATTTAACTTGGAACGTGTTCTGTCACTTTTGAGTACAAGAGCATTATATTGTAAATAATGAAAACCATTTTTAGTACTATTTCCCCATTATATATTATGAGTGTAACCGATATTGATCATAAAATATAGTTTTTATTTTTTAATATTGTTTTTATAATTTTTTAACTAAAAAGTTCTAAATATATATTGTTATGTGCACTTTTCTTGGTAAAACATGCTTAATTCGAGTGTCAAAACGCTGTTTGTCTAAAAAATAGATGTCAAACATTTTTTGGCCAGACTGTAACAGAAATAAAACACATTATAGTTTTCCGATTGTTTTTTTGTAATTTTTTTGTTGTTTGGTAAGGAAAGGACATAGGGATAAAAATTAAATAATACATATACAAAATACATATACAGATTACAGCCTAACTGAGACTTAAATTTACAAAAAAGCCTACAGGTAATCCGCCAAGTTGACGTGTCTGTAAGTTACATGGCTGGGTGACCTAAGGCCAGCGTTGGTCTCGTCAGCTTGCGAGAAACTCGCCGAATACCTCGGCTGCTGAATATAAAAACTCTGAGGTGTTCTTACAGTGATACCGTGGACGTATCCAACGCTATCTGATGCAGAACTGATGCTATCTTGACTCTGTCCAGCGAATCGCTGGTTTCCGAATTTACCCCGTGAATTGGTCGGAGGGTTCTGAATATTAGCTTGAAAATTACTGTACTGGGGTACACTATCTGGTACATTATAGTTATTCCTAAATCTTGAGAACGAATAGTCTCTATCTGGAGGTATTGAAAATGGACTTGGGAAATTTCTGATGGGCGCCAGATTTGGTAATGTTGGATTTAACGCTTCATTTATCGTTACGTCGTAATCATTTTCTAATGAATCTGCCAAGTTTTGTTTGATTGATATATTTTCTGGTATTTTTTTCTCGGAGTACGGTCTGTTTGTTGGTTTGTAAGGGTCTGATATCTGCGGTGATGGTTTAAAGGGTTTTTCTGATGGTTTAATTGGGGTATTATCTTTCTGATATCGTATATTTGGAACTATTGGACCCTTGATGTCTTGTTGGTTGTCATATTGTTGGTTTTTTGAACTAGCTTGGTAATCCTGTTGCTTGTTCTTTTGGAACTTGGTTGTTTCGTTGTTTTCATCATCAAAAAATGTTTTTTCTTTATAAGAGTCTTCAAATTGTTCATCTCTTTGGTTGTAGCTTACACCAGAATTTTTCAACACGCTGACAGGCTTATTCAAATCGACTGCCTTCACACTTTCAACATTATCTGTCTTTGTTGGTTTGTCTTGTTGTTCTGATGACACTTCGATGGAGTATGTATCTTCGGCATACTTAGCATCTGATAGAAGAGGTTTATCATCCTTAATATCGTAGTCAGAATCGTAAATGTAGTCAGGAATGACAACATTTTCCGTGGTCGTGGATGTGCTTGTTGTAGATGTTGTCGTTGAAGTCTTATTGAAGTTTTTTCCTCCTAGAGGTTGTAGACCTCTTGGTAGGTAAGGACTTCCGCCTCGTGATGGCAAGAACGGTCGTTTGACAACTCTTACGAGTGGCTTAATAGTTGATGCCTTTTCTTCTACTGGGGCATTTGTGGTCGTAGTTGTGCTTGTGGTTGTCGGAGTTGTTGTTGTGGTTTCAGTAGGTCTATTTCTTGAGAAAAATGGCAAACGTTGTGTAGTAGTAGGGATTTCTTTTTCTGCAACGTCATCTTCAAAACTATCGTACTCTTTTGATTCAGGCTCCTTAACTGGAGCCGCTGTAGTTGTTTTTTCTACTTCTTTACGTGGTGTCACCTTTTCTTGCTTTGCATCAGCGACTTTGGACTTGGGTTCATCATCATCGTAATAATATTCATCTTCAAATTTAGACGGCCGTTTTCTGGCAGTATATTTGCTTTCTCCTCTTCCTCGACCGCTTTGAAAGAGGCTTGGTCTTTTTGGTCTTGGCTCTACGTCATCCTCATAACTGTCCTCGTCGGTTGCCAGTGGTCGTGTGTCTTTAATAATTTCTGGTCTCCTGTTTCTAAGTGTTCCGGACGCACCGGAGAGCTGTCGTTTTGGTGCGTCTTGGTCAAAATTTGACCTTGGCCTATCTTGTGGGGGGGATTTATATCTGTCTTGTTCTGGCCTTGCGCGGGAAAAAGACGAAGTCTTAATGGATGCAGCTGTTGTTTTAGGATCTTCTATTTCATAGTCATCATAATATTCTTCATCTGCTGGTAATTTGGGAGCTGCTGTCGTAGATGATACATACTGGTACTTGTTTTTTTCTGTCTTTGGCACTGGTCGTGCAATTCGTGGTGGGACTCTTGGCTTGTTAAACAATGACATCCCGGCTGGCTTTAAAGGACCACCGTCATTTGTTTCTTGCTTTTTTGAATCTCCAGCGTACGACCTACTCTCCTCTTTAGCGGTGGGACCGTCAGTACTGAATCTCCCTTCATTCCTTGAAGGTCTGTCATCGTCTCTCGACGGCCTGTCTGAATTTTTGGGTGGTCTTGTGCTATCTTTAGCTGGTCTATCGTCCCTTGATGAAGTGGAATCATCTTTAGAATTTTTATCATCTTTGGATGGACTTTCATCACGCCCTCTACCTTTTGGTCTTTCATCCCTTAATGGTCTTTCATCTTTTTTATCATCATCTCTCAATGGCCTTCTTGGGCGGTCACTGCTTCTCCTATCATCATCGTAAGGTCTTCTGTCTGAATCTCCACTTCCTCGCTTGTCGTCTGAGGGTCTTGAAGATTTTCTTGGCCTGTCAAACGAAGAATTTTTCGAATCATCATCTGAGGTTTTCCTACTAGGGGATCTATCTCGGTCTTCTGCTGGTCTTCTTCCGGACTTTCTGGGTCTGTCATAGGGTCTTCTATCTTCATAATCATCTTCGTCTTGGCGTGTTCTGCCCTCAGGTCTGCGTTCATATCTGTAAGTTATAATCATAGTTTTGCTTGAAACCTATTTTTTCTATATATTGAATATTAAAATGTCATTTTGTTACATTGTCGTTGCGTTACGTTGTCATTCTTTATAAGCTACACAAAGCACATCAATCAATTCGCTAGCCAATTAAGTTAAATGCAATATCGAGATATATTCATATTATTATAGTATATTCAATTAGTGTCACTAATAAGCCAAATAAACACCAAAGGAAATTTTCATATATCTGTCTAAAAACTCACAATGAGTCAAATGTTGTCAGTCTTTTAAGACAATTAAAAAATATACACCCATACGCGATTTTTTTTTACGCGCCGTTTTCTGGAACCAATGTATCGCGTAAGAAAAGGACTGGGTGTATAAGGAAATCGGTATCCACCGCAAATTTGTCATGTATATGTCAGGTATATTTTGGAAAAGTGATGGCATTGTCAGCATATTTTTTTATTTTCTTTTTGAATTGTAGTATATTTTTGATGCAAATGACATACCTATCATCTTCATAATCATCATCGTAAGCTGGTCTTCTTTGTGAAGGCCTTGGTCTTTTTCTACGTCTACTTCCTCCTCTTCCCTCAGCATATGGTCTTCTGAAAAATAAAATACAACGAACCCTTAAATCTTCTATTCTTTATTACATATCAATTCGTGAACACAAATATTTTGACAAATAAAACTCTTTTTAACACAGGCTCTTATAATTTAAAAATAAGTGACATTTCAAATTTGTAAGTAATCTTCAAATAATTTCCCTATTTAAAATGTTTATATTTTCTATTAACCTATAAAATACTAATTGTGTTTGTCTATGGATCATAAGAAATTATAGAAATAACCATAGACGAATTTGTATTTTGCTCCTTGATTAACGGCTATGTTCATATATCCATAAAAATATCAAATATTTCTTTTTAGTTATGATTCATAGGGAACCCAATATGTATGGAGATGTAATATTTTAAGTCATGTAACAATAGTATTGGGAAGAATGTTAACAACCTCGTATATCACTTATTTCTTCGCTTAACTGCTGCTACATAAAAAACAGTCGACATGGCAGTTTGTATGGATATTGATTTACATAAAAAAACATTCATCTAGTTACTAAGGTGAATGAACAAAAATCCTTGTAAAGAAATGTTTTGTAAACATTTTGTGTGCAATTCAACTAGTAACCAATTTAAAATAATACCAAAATTTGAGAAGGTATATAATGCTATAATGAGACCTCTATATCGTTTATTGGTATTTATCCCTAAATGTATTGTTTACCTTTCATCTTCGTAGTAATCTTCTTCTTCCCTGGCCGCTGGATAGAAATCATCATCTTCGTAATAGTCATACTGTGGTCTGCGCCTTCTGGAGAGTGGTCTCCTTCTCCTCGGCGCCGGGGCTGCCGGAGCAGGAAGAGGAACGTAACGGACCACTGGTGGTGCACTTGTCAATCCTTTGTAAAAGTCGTCATTCCTGAAGGCAAAATTATTACACTTTGAGTTTGTCTACAACGTAATACATTTAGATTTAAAAAATATATGAAAGTGCATAAGTTGCATAGTGAATTTTGGTTGTAAAATTATCTTGTCATACTATTAGAGGAATTGGAAATAAATAATGAAATCAAATATTATTCAACGTTACAACAAATTTCGTCATTTGAATAAATTATTTTTTTACGTTTCACACTATGAAGAAAATGAATAAATTTTTAAATGATTTATTGGATATTAATAGCGCTCCTTATCTGAGAATAATATATAAAACTTCTTCATTCAACAAAATATAATGACAGTTTTAGAAAGAGAAGTGCGTTTTACAAGGATGAACCACAAAAACAAGTATCAAATTTAAATTGTTACAATTTTGTATGACGTACTGACGTCAGTTCTGTTGCATCCGTGTAATAGAATGCCTGAAGATGCCGAAAGGCGAAACCCGAGTCGTAAGTGACCAAACATGTGGAGTCGTACAAAGTTGTAACAATTCAAATTTGACATAGGATGATACTAAAGAAATTACTCAATTGATGGCATTAACATATGTATTTTCGTGTATTATAATTATTAAAATAGTTAAATTACTACTTTTTGTATCAACACTCACTGCCATTAAAGATAAGCATAAATATACAGATATTAAAACAGCGACATCTGTTAATGAGACATATCGATTTAAAAAACAAATTCTTCATTACACACTAATCCGTTAGATCAGCTAAGTGCTTTTAAAATTCTAGTAAATTCAATTTTATGTTTGTAAAAAAACCTTTTATTTTTTTCGTTCACAAGTATCATTATATTTCAATTTGATTCTTTACAATTAACCTCAAATTTTATTATGGTACAATAGAGAATTTTTTATACATACCTAACTTGCGTGAGATATGGAGCTATGACTTTCGGTTCCAACTTCACTGTCGCCTGTGTGGTCGTTGTGTTGTACCAATAGAGGTCGTCATTTCTAAAACGAAAAAATAATAAATAATTAAATTACAGATTTCTGTTTTACCACATTTTTTGACGAATGCGCAAAGGATATTTTTAAACATACTTCTTCCAGAACTTGTGGGAGTTCTTACAGTCTACTTCGGAGACGAAATGACAGATGAAGGTCTTCTGGTCGAAAGCTGTGTAGTTGGCGCACAGAAAATCATATCTGAAGCCGTCAAGACACTGATGGTATACCTGGAAGACAAAAAGATGGCGGTTTTTGTTATTAATTTCGATGACAGATATACAGATTGATATTTGACAGTTGGTTGAAAATTGGAAATCGTTTTACACAGTCTGCAGTTTAACCACTGTATTCGGAAGTGTTGTTGTTTTCGACAACTCTCAATTTGAAGAATAATGTTCCCTAATAAAATACCTGATTAGTTTTGTATGTGATACGATAAGAAAAGCGACCTCTGTAATCTCAAGGCAAGTTTTTCACTACATACAAATAAAAAATCAACTTGAAATTTTCATAAAGTGAATGTAAAATAATGTTTGTTTTTTTTTTAATCTAAAATTTAATCGACAATACTTAACGCAATATCAATAAAACGCAAACGTTAAAGACGCTTAAGTTATAAGAATCACCGTTGGCTGCCACTTGAGTAAACCAAATGTAATTGGCAAATATTGAAACCAAATCGATTGAAAAACAAAGATTCCGTCAACTACGATTCAAATTAACACGGTGAAAAAATAGTAATGTAATTTAGTTTTACATTTTTTTTAAAGATTTGAATCTGATAGCTCTGACGATGGCGTGAGCCAAAATAGCTATCAACGATATCTCATAAAAAAAATGTAGAACTAAAATACATTGCTATTTTTTCACCGTGCTATAATGGAGTTCTACCAAGTGAATGCCAATTCAATCAATACAAGTCATGGATGTTTTAAATTAACCCTCTAACTACCGTTGACAGAACTGATTTGCAGTTTGTTGATAGATTATATTAGAAATATATGAGTGATAATAGTGTCATAACTTTTGTGTTTAAGTATAGCTTGTTTTGTACTGAAAATATCTATAATTTTGTTCAGCACAACGCAATACTGAATTAATCTTTGAAAGAGTCTGTTTCGATTTATCTCTTATGGGACTCGGTAGAGAATGGGTTGCAATAGTCACGTTCCACAAATCGACAGTTAACATGTTTCAGGCCTCTAAAACCTTAGGCCCGAAGACTTTGTACGTAAAATTCGTTTTACCAACCTGGCATTTGAGCTCCACATTGGCATAGAATCCATCATGAAGCTGCTCATCACACTTGAAGTTGATCAGATCCATGGCTGGAACCGTTGACAGGAAAGGATACGCTGATAAATTGTATCCGTTAAGTTCACGAGGGAGATTCGGATCGTGAACGTAGTCAATCTGAGGGATTCCAGTGAGATTCTTGATTTCAGTATTGTCAATCAGATTCGGATCAGTAGGATCCGTGGAATTGCTTGCCTCTACACCACCCTAGAAATAAGATAATATTGAAGTAAGAGTCGCAGGATGACGGCTTTGGAACAGCTGGAAATCAATAGGCATCAACTATCACAAAGGATTCTTAACGAACAAACTAATATATTGTCTAGCCCACTAATTAAACCTCTCCACGGGGGGAAGAGGTCTGATTTGCTTCCGTAATAGACAATTTTCGTGCCATATGTAAACTAATTAATATAGCCGTCATGTTAGTTTAAGCATAGTTCTGACGATGGAGTGAGCCGAAATAGCTATCAACTGTATTTTAAAAAATAATTTTGTAGAACTAAATTACATTGCTATTTTTTTCACCGTGTTATAATGGGGCTCTACCAAGTGAATGGCAATTCAATCAATAAAAAAATAAGAATTTCATCGCATAATTACAGTTTAATTTTATTCCGATTTATTCTACTCAACTGGACTACTTAAATATGTTTTTTTCGTCGCTACTTGCTTGCTGGAAAATGACAATTTGAATTGTTACAACTTTGTACGATTCCACATGTTTTGTCGCTAACGACCCGGGTTTCGCCTTTCGGCATCTTGATGCGTTTTATCACACGAATGCAACAGAGCTGACTTAAAATATAAAGTTAGCATCGTCTATATACCAACGTTATTAATGACAGGATAACAATAATAACGATTCAAACTTGATATTGAAATTCCATCATGTTCAGTCGATATCATAAATTATAAATAAATGGTAATAATGAAAATGATTGCTTATACAGACATCCTCGACTTACGACCGAGATACGTTCCTGGACTTTGGTCGTAAGTCGAATTTCATACAAAGTATGTATGTACTTACATATTAAAATAAACATATGTTTTTTTATTGTTAATTTTATACTTAAATATTAATGCAAAATAAAATATCTCCTTCATTAATATTTAAAATCTTTCGTCATCTGTACTTATATAAGTACAATCCGTCGGCTCATCATCAGTAGTGGAAAAAGAAGCAGAAGTAGTCTTTTAAAAAAACATTTCTAACTTTAGTTGAGATGTTGGTTGTTTTTTTTCCTGTATATTTCTTTATAGGAAGCAAGATCTTCATGAATGCGTTTATACTCAAAAATCTTTCGTTGTCCGAATCCATTTTTGCAAACATTTGCATTACTTGGTCAATTTGAGGGAATTTTAATTTACACTTATAATTACATTTATTTTGTATTTTTTTTTGGTCGTAAGTGCGAATTGTCGCAATTCGATTACCACCTGTAATACAATTACAAAATATGTACTTATACTCATAAACACAAACTGAACTCTAGACTAACAATATAAGTAAAACAACATTCTCTAGTCAGGTTGTTATTGAACGATAACAACTCGTCAATTTTGATTTTAATTCTACGACCATTCGTCCAAATAAAACAGTTCTAGATTAAAACCATCGTTCGGCGCACTACAATGCATCAATTTTGTTTTTTTCGAGTTTCGCTTTTATTAAAAATCAACTTTCTACGGTGAAGATTTATTTAATTTTATCTTCAACAATAACGCAGTCTGTCGTAGGTCGACACTCAAAAATTATGATCAATACGTACAGCCATACTAAACAACTGGTTCGCGATACGGAAAACTTTGTTACGATCTAATTTATGATATCGACCGAAGTTGTTTGATGGAATTTCAATATCAAATTCAAGTTGTAATCATTATTATCATATAATCAATAACTTTGGTATATATAAGATGCTAACTGTATATTTTAAGTAAGTTCTGTTGCATCCGTGTGATAGAATGCCTGAAGATGCCGAAAGGCGAAACTCGGGTCGTAAGTGACAAAATATGTGGAATCGTACAAAGTTGTAACAATTCAAATTTGATATAATCATTTAAACATTGAGATAGTCAACGTATTTCGCTTCAAATAAATGATGTCAAAATATAATAACTATTAAACATTTTTACATTGCTGTTATTCCGTTTACTGTTAAAATTTTCTATAATTTATTGATTTATTTTAAAATTTATTAAACACTCTGATATAGTAAAGCTTATCTACCTCGTTTTGAAGCTAAGTGATAAGCTTAATTAGTTTTGGTTCTTCAAATAGCATAATTGTAAAGTGCGGTTACTTTTGCTCAGGTCCAGAATCGAAACATATAGAAAAAAGTGGAACTTAAAATATTTCCATAAATACGTAATAAATGTCATTACTCCGTTACTTTTTTCTAGTTTCGGACCAAAACGGGGAGAATCATGTTAAATTCACCCTTATTTAAAGTAAGGATTGTTAAATTAACTAATTTGCTTATCAATCTTTTTCACAGATACGTAAGATCTATTCAAATCATTACAAGAAAAACTTACACTGATAGTACCCCTGATGTTTAAAGTTAACATACGCTCCTTAATCAGAAACTCCATCACAAAAAAAAACTCGACAAAATATCAAAAATGACGACTTTCCAAAAAAAATGTTATGCACCGCTGAAAGCTTGGATCCAATCTTAGATAGCCCACAATTTGAGAAAACTCTTCAATTACATTCTGCCCACAATCACAGTTCAATAATAATTTATTTAATCACCACATTTTATCTGCAACATTAAAATTGAATTTGGCTAACAGTCTCGGAATAATTTATTTATTATTTGCTATACATTAATTATGAATAATAGGTCTTTGGCATTGCGAATTTAACGCCCCGGATTCTCCTTATGTGTCAGTGAAAATAAAGTTATTTAAACACGACAACGAATAAATATTATGATGGCTTATTTAACGATAGGGACGATAAATAACTGCGAACACTCCAGAAAAGGTTTGTGAAGATTTTATTTATAATTTGGATGTTTTTATTTATATATTTTGAAAACATACTGAATCAATCTGTACGCTTAGATTGACACTTGTATGTAGAAAGGCATTGCAATAAAACACAATGTTTAGCACAATTTCTGCAATTTTATAGCAATATTCGATCGTTGTGATTACAAACCATGCTCACGATGAGCAGAATTGGCTATGAACTTCCCAATAAAAAATTATGGAAATAGATTTAGATTTTTATTTTATTTTTTAAAAATAAACACGCTTACATAATTTCACAATATAATTGAGTTTGAGTGCCAAAATTTTATTTTTTCAATACGTCGCTTGTCACATGTTATGGAAGTAAAAAAATAGATGAAATGTTTGTGTAACTTCAGATTATAATATATATATTTGCATTAATAAGTCAATAAAATTAATCAAGTATTTATTAACATTAAAATAATATTAATTTAATTCAAAAAAAATGTAAATACATTGAATCTTCGTAATTAATGAGATTTTCGTTGTTGGATGCTAGATTCCAAATGTTTTATGTCGGGTTCATAGTTGATAGCTTTTAGTAAAATACAAACAGTTTTATATAATACCAAGTTTGTCTGTTAGTCTTTTTCTTATGTCTGATTTGATAAAGTTCACTGATGAAAATAATTACACACAGGAATAATAAGTGGGTGAAAATCCGTCCAACTTTTCCGACTTCGTTTAAAAAAAAATTGTTTGTTTATTATTGTATTACCACCGAAAGATTTTTTAATTTTTGAACGACTGTTAATAGCTATGTAAATGCTTATTATTTTTCTATTAAATTAAAGAAAAAATATTTGTAGTGAATAGTCACAAAAGGTAATTCGATTGAGTTTTAATATCTCATTCGTACCCTAAATTGATTTCAATTACAATACATTGTCCATTTCAGAATCCCATAAAGTGAATTTTTGAAAACTATCTATTTAAAAACGGCGCTTTCATAAAGTTAACACAACTTACGTGTCGTTGTTATAATATAAAACGGCTGTTTTCACGCTCAGTTAATTTATTTGACGTGATATATTATTTCTACAACCAGCTTGTCACATACTGATAAAAGATAGACTAAGAAGGAAAAAATATTTTCAACTATCGACACACATTTATTTGATTGTTCTTTTATACACAAAGCATTATGATTTCAAAGTTTTTATATTTATCCACATTTTTTATACGCTTAGACACCACTGTGAGGATCAAATTCAATGCTGAAAATCAAATACTTAAAACAAAGATTAAGCCTTTCGTTGATTTTTCGGTAATGCGACACCATATTATTTTTAATTCCATTGTCATGTTTATTGTCAATTTAGCAGAAATTTTTACATGTATGCGTTCGAAAGTAGTTTAGAGCATGGTTTATCAACAGGTGGTCCGGGATGTGATATTATTTCGATAAACAATCGAATTTTATGATGTATTTTATGGATTTTAACTGATATTTTTTTGTTACTGTCTGTTTTAATATACTTAAATATTGTTATATCAGCATACGGTGTTGAAAAAAATATTTTTGCATTTTTTGGTCGTCCGCGGATGTAAAAAAGTTGAGAAACTATTGTGTAGGGCAATGCTGTGGATATTGCATGCATTTAGATTGCGTGAAATTATTTAAAAAAGCCTCCTAATTAAAGGGTTAATAATGATAAATTTTAAGTCTAAGAAATTATTATGTTAATGACAAATTCTATAAGGTTTTTTTTATTAACAAAAGTATGTAAAATAACTGTTCATTTAATATATTTCAATTTGTGTAAGTATTTTGGGAAAAACTCCCAACAATTAAAGTCTATTTTTTATTCTTTTACACAGTGGGTGATCAGTTAACGAACATAACCTATTTCAAGACTATATTCGGTATCCGAATTATTCGTCAACCGATTATGATAATATTACAGATAGAATAAGTGGACTAGAAAGGTAATTTTAGTTCGTTGTCCGAATTTGTGATCATTATTCAAACACAAAAACCTTTCATGATAGTGTACGATTTGTTCGCAGTCCGAAATGTTCGTTAACCGATCACCCACTGTATATGTATAAAAAGAAGCATTAAATTGTTTTTTTTTTATTTTTACTAACAAAAGGTTCAGCCATAAACAGCGTTTTTATTAACAAATTTTAGCTATCAAAATAAATATAGCTATTTACTGATTGAATTGGCATTTACTTGGCAGAACTCCATTAACATTGCTATTTTTCAACCATTTTAAGATGCTTATCGCTAATGATTATGATATCAACCATATTTGATCGTGTGCCAAGTTTACTAATATTACTACAGTCTGATGCGTGAACAATAAGTGTCGTTAAAAATATAATATTTCTTTTAGTAAAAAATATTATATTAAAAGAAGAGTGTCCTACTTTTAGTATAGCTTAGAACATGTTTAAATTTTAAGACCACCAAAAATCTCGACAACATATTTTTCACAACATCTTACACTCTTCTAAGTCAAGCTATACACTGCATACCGTGCATGAAATTTCTCATACATCCTTATCAAACACAAGATAATTTTTAATTTATTTTTAATACGTGATATAAATCTTTCAAAATAATTACCGCATTTTATCGTTGCCGTAACATTCCAACAGAGAAAAGAAAATCAGCATTGCATTTTTTCAATACCGGTATTAAATTTATTTCTGCATAATATAATCTCTTGTATGCTAATAGTAATGCACAGTAGTGCACACACATAATTTTCATTTTCACACAAACAGAAAGATTTACATTTGATCCCGTAATAAGTGAAAATGTATAAAAAAAGTGATTTTTGTAAAATTCAAACTTTAAAAAAATCATTTTCAATAATTTACTTGTCAAATCGACTTTAATTTTGTAGAACTACATTATAATAAGGTAAAACTATCGAAGTCTTACGCTTTACAAAGTAAAAACTATCGCTGACGAAAACGATTTTGATTTTCGCCATCGTCAGAACTATATATATACATATTTTATTAATAAAAGATTGACAATACGCTGTGTCTAATTTATTCTTAGATACTTGCCAGATTGAAATAAGTAGGTATATCTATTGTATATGAAAAAGCCCATATATATTTTAATGTTAGTGGATTAATATTTGTTGAAAACCCTTTCAAGAAAGACTCATTAACAAGATTAATCGTTAATGAAAATAATCATAGGCAATTGTGTTAATTATTTGTAAATTAATATTATAAAATTTTTTTTAGCTGCCTTTTACTGCTTGCCATGGGATTCGTGTTTTCCTGTAATTAATAACTTTGCTATATAGACGATGCTAACTGTTCATTGTGCGTCAGTTCTGTTGCATCCGTGTGATATAATGTCTGAAGATGCCTAAAGGCGAAACCCGGGTTTTTAGTGACGAAACATGTGGAATCTTACAAAGTTGTAACAAGTCAAATTTGATATTAAAACCCGTTTTTTTATTTGGAAATGGAGTCGTTTCTTGCAGTTATTCTATTATAAAAGTAAGAATTATTAACACGGTGAAAAAATAGCAATGTATTTTAGTTCATATTTGAATTGTTGAAACTTTGTACAGTTTAAAAATGTCAAATTTGATGTATTTATATATTGAACAAAACATAGTGTACATTTTGGCCACCACAATGACGTGGTATTCAAAGTGATACACGCCAGTCAATAATCGGAAAAACCTTATTCACAAAAGCGACTTGAACAAATTTTGAATAAATTATTACGGATTATCTCAATAGAATTATCGAAATGGTTTCTGAATAGGAATTAGCTGTTTAAACTCTGTTATTGCTGGTTTACGGAAGTGTCGGCTTAACTGGAGTGGAACAGCTGTTCAATGTTTCTCAATTTGAATGAAATTGTTTGGGTTCGAGTTGCAAGTGTGGATAATTATTTGACAGGTTTGTGTTGCCCGTGCATTGTTAATATGATTATGCGTGAAATTATAATATTTCATAAATGCAATTTTAGTTTATTGTATTTAAAAAAGTCAAAATATTTTTTTTGAGGATCAAATTTTGTATATAAGATTATTATCTCTTCGATGATACACTTGGACATATAAGCGGCGATAATATATAAATTAATAATATATTCTATAAATACAACTAATTTAAGTAAATAAAAATGTGATGATCACTGATAATGAATAAATGATGAATTGAATTGTGAAGGATAGGAAGGTACAGTTGTTTGACAAAAAAAATAAATATGTTTGTTCGATTGAACCATCGAGACAATTCCCATATGCCATAAACTGAAGATTTCTTTTAATAGACAGAATTGGGCATTTTTAAAGACCACGATCTAAATTTGGATTTCCATCACCACGAGGACAATTTGGATCCGGCTTAATTTTAACTTTATGTAGCTTTGGATTAATCGTTGCGTTTCTAGTAATAAATTGTGAGGTCCGGTTATTTTAAGAGTTTTTATATGCCATGCTGAAGAAATTTAATATCTTGTTTAATATATATTTTGATTTAAATTAAAAAAAGACTTATATTTATAATAAAATATTTTACATGGCACACCCTTTAAATTAAAGTGTAACAATTAAAAAGTCGATATTATATATATAATTATAAAATTAAGACAAATTACAAATATTAAAATATAAATATCATATTAAAGTGTTAACTGTCTCTTAATACTCGTTATAAGCGAAACCGGTCCTGATCATAAATTATATGGTGAAAATAGTAATAAAAAATTTGTTTTTAATATTTAAAGAAATAAAATATATCTTATAAGAAATGTAATTTCTATAGTTAGTCAACTAGCTCTAGCAGCTAGCATTCTAGCAATGGAAAAAAATATTTGCGAATTGATTTGTAAATAGTGTTACATTTTACATTGCGACGGTCACCATAAGTGAAGCATTTTAATAAAAGTTATATATTTTTTGATTTTTTATAAATTAAAAACTTTTTCAAATTATATTGCAGATGAACCTATCAAACGTAAAGAATCCTCTTTCAAAAATTAGTTATAATAATAAGTGACCAGATATTTGGACCGCTTTTTTAACAAATGTTTGAGAACCTTTCGATAAGCAAATTGCTGTTAAAGAAATAACTTCGGTAAAGAAAGCGATCTTTATTGGTTTGGAATAAATTTCAATACTTCCGTCAAACGTACCAACAACAGAAATAATTGATTTATCAGGTTATCGATATAATTAGACGAGATATAATGAACTGTTTAATATGACACATTTTACAATACACATATTGAAACGGCTGTCTAAAATGAGTCTTATTAATTTCTCCTTCGAAGTATAGCCCGATAAACTTGGCTAACACTAAAAATAGAGGTTTAGTTCGTAAAACATTATGATATAGATGTTGTGATATCTTTTGTGTGGCTCAGCAGATAATAGGTTAAGAAAAGTTTGTACATTTAAATAGCTGAACACATATAAGTGAAATAAAATTGGACAAATCGCCATTTGATTGAACTGGGTTGTGATATGTCAATATATTAAACGTTTGAATATTTTTTACAGTACGCTTTTGTCGCTTTCATCGATGGTTTTTGTTATAACCTAATGCACGAAATGATTTTTTTTTACAAAAAATAAGCAAGCTTATTTCCGATAACGTGAAAAAATGTTTCTGTTAGGGTTTTGTAGTCATTCGACAATCAAAATTCCATGCCCATTTTATGATAAGACATTTTTTTTATGATAAGCCACGGTAAAATAGTTAAATTACTATAATTACATGTAAATATAATGTTTTCTCTAGAGCAGTGGTTCTAAAACTTTTTTAGTTTCCAATGCCTTAAATATATCAGAATTTTTCCGCGGCGCCCTAAGAGAAAACATTGCCTCAAATAATATTGCACAAAGAGCAGCGGTTCTCAAACTTTTCCAGTTTCCAGCGCCCTAAATATATCAGAATTTTTCCGCGGCGTCCTAAGAGATAACATTGCCTCAAATAATATTGTACAAAGAGCAGTGGTTCTCAAACTTTTCCAGTATTCACCGCTCTAAATATATCAGAATTTTTCCGCAGCGTCTTAAAAGAAAATATTACCTCAAGTAATACTTTACAAAGAAATAATATTTTTTATACAAAATTTTTCGCGAAGCACAGTTTGGGTACCACTGGTTTTGAATCTAAAGAAGTAAGCGCTGTTTTTGTATATATATATAATTCCTTTATATTCATACAGGGTTTTTAAATGAAAATTTTTACTTATCTCTTCGACATGAAATATCGAAACCCAGTTCAGTCAGTTCTGTAACCTCCGTGTGATAGGATGCCTGGAGATGACGAAAGGCGAAACCCGGGTCGTTCGTGACAAAATATGACATGAAATCGTGCAAAGTTGTAGCAATTCAAATTTGATATTGAAACCAGTTTTTTATTTGGAAACGGAGTTGTTTCTTGCAAACATTTTGTTATCAAAGTAAGAATGATAAACATGGTTCAAAAATAGCAATGTTCTACAATTATATCTTATAAAAAATTTTTAGAACTAAAATAGAAGTTAATCTTATTCACACTTGTATAGATCGTTTCCTCCAGTTTCTGGGCTCTTATCTAACTACAATTGAGCTTTCATCTTTTTTTAATACTTTCCTATAACGCGAGTCCTGACAGCGCGTTTTCGTACTATAGATGTTTTAAAAGTACACAATTCAAAGAAAAAATAGCAATGTATGTTAGTTCTACAACATTTATAAGGTGTATAGTCGATAGTTATTTCCGTTTACGCCGTCATCAGAACTATAGTTTAACAGAATAGCTCTGATAATTTTTGTAGAACTAAAATACATTGCCATTTTTTCACCGTGTTATAACGGAGTTCTACCAAGTAAATGCCAATTCAATCAATAAGAATGATAAATGTGTTAAATACCTCAGCCGTGGAAGGATCTGCTGTCGTTGTGGTTGTAGTTGTAGACGTGGTCGTTGTCTTGAAGAGGGCCGTTGCCCTCACCGCCTCAGCGTCATGGAATACGAGGCATACTGCTAATGCAAACCCTGAAATAATCAAGTAAGGTTAATATTCTGTTTGTTATTTTGGTATGCCATAAAACGAATGGAACTACAGTAATAAAGTAAAATTAAATACAGAAATTATTATTACAGATTAGATAAAATTAATCACTAATATTTTTTTTTTCCATTGAAGAGAATTTCTATTTCAGGAATAAATCCGGAATATATAGGCTGCAGTGTAATGACTACCAGTATTTTTACGTGGGAAAAAGCACGCCTACTCTAGACATTAGACTGTCAAAACACTTAACTGCTTTTAAATTAATCTTATGTACAGCGACATTTGCTTACCTTTTACAACTTTTAGAGAATTTAACTATACTTATTAAGTATTTGGTAAATAATGTGTAGAAAATTGACCACTGTCTTTCTTACAATCATAACGCGGTGCTAAATATAAGGTTAAAGCTCTACTTATAATGCTTATAAAGAAATTTTATCAAGAATATAAGTATATATATTGTTATTGTTTAATTTATGAGAGTGTTAACAGAGTAGTTAGTTCTGTTGCATCCGTGTGATAGAATGCCTGAAGATGTTGAAAGGCGACACCCGGGTCGTTAGTGACTCAACAAACATAGGGAATCGGACAAAGTGCTAACAATTCAAATTTGATATTGAAATTCTATCAGGCACCTTCAGTCGATACCACAAACCATTTTCGTTTACTTGGAATTTGTCAACGTCCGATACAATACTGTTAAATATTGAAAATGCATATATTATATAAGTGGCATTTACTCTTTTTAAAAATAATAAAACAAAAAAAAAACTCCTACATCGATTCCAACTATGATAGATATTTAAAAGTTAAAATTTATCTGTATGAAAGATAAATATACAAAAATTTTAACCAATCATAACAATAAAAAAATTACACTCGATTCCTCGATTGTGTCCTATGTTGTAATGTTTTTAAGAATGTTATAAGACGCATAATTTATGCCACTTTTGTTGACAACATAATAATCGAATTTTTACTTTACCACCAAATAAATAAATCAATACACTGCAATAAATACTTGAAATGAAAGGCAAACAGTCGCCAAGGGTAATAAAAAACACGCTTCGTTTCAATGAATTGCATTTTATTATCGTCCATACATCAATTACGCTAGACATAAAACTATTTTTTTTTAATGGATTGAATTAAAATGATTTCCAAGCTTCTTAATCTTTATCAATCATTTTTTATTTATATTTCAATTAAAAGTTTATTAAATCGATCCTTTCGTTTTATTAAATATATGCAATATCTAATTGAAAGGCTTATTTTATTATATATATTTTTTTTGAAATTATGTGAATTGTTTTGTGTAAGATATTGTTCGACAAACTACATCATGCAGTTATTCATTTTAGCTACAATAATTGTATTAATATTATAAAGAAACAAATTATTTTTATCTATCGTTTTTACTTTAAAAATACTTTGAATGGCTTATGAATAATTCTGTTTAGTTTTTGTATGGACAGACGTTGATTGCAAACTTTAGTTTTTAGCTCAATTATAGAAAGTGTTTAAGTTTCAAACCGGCAAGCAATTAAAATTTGGTAAACATTCTAATCAATCAGGAATATCCTTACATATATTCTGCATTTTTTATTTTATCAAGATGTATATTTTAGCCGTAAGCGAAATGATATTTGCAATAATGGTCAAACTGATTTTTTTGAAAGTTTTGATCTTGACGTTTTTAGAACAGACACAAATGTTTTTTTTTTTTTAATCAGAAATATTTCTATGATTTTTTTTTAACTTTAATTATATTTTAGCCTAAGTGTTATTTTTGATTTATTTACTTGTAGTGTGTTTACAATTGTAGGAATTCGTTTTACCCGCTTCTAAGATAAACTATCATTAATGGATATAACGTTGAGAACAAAAAAGTATTTTAACTTGTAAAAAATACTTAATTTAAATGTATACACAATCAAATTAAGCCTAAAATAAATGTGGTTTGCCTATAAATTTTAATGTACCCTCTATTATGAATCCTCTACTATATATTAAATCGCTATGTTTTCATAAGGTAAAAAAATCAATGTTTTAAGCATTTTTTTAATTTGTGGCTTTTGAAATCTATTGCTGTTTCTTGCACTATTATAATTGTGATCCAATTCAATTTAAGTTTATATTGATGATGCTATATAACGAATAGATATACAATATCATAACACGGTGAAAAAAATAGCAATGTATTTAAGTTCTACAAAATTATTTTTTTTAAATTTATTTGATAGCTATTTCGGCTCACGCCATCGTCAGTACTATGGTAAAACTAACATTTGCTTATCTATATATAGCTGTGTAGAAAAGGTACACAATACATCTTCTCCCCTGTTTTTACGACCTAACTTGCTTCCTGCTCGCAATAAAACTAACAATTGTAAATGAAACTAAAAAGGCGGCTATATAAATAATTTCACATATGACTCAGTAATGGTCCATTACAGAAACAAAGGAAGACCGCCCAGGGGATTCAATAATGGTGACCGACATATATTAGTTTGTTCTTTAAGAATCCTTTGTGATAGTACATTGCTATTTTTTTCACCGTGTTATAATGGAGTTCTACCAAGTGAATGCCAATTCAATCAATAAATATATAATGTATCATGTCGCACATTTAGTAATAAAAATTTGATGTACAATTAAATATTTAATAAGTCACCGTGTTAAGACCCAAACAGTAAGTAATTTTAATAAGTCAGTTTTTATATTGATTAAATTTAGTTCACTAGTAAATTTATAATTACTCTTTTGCTGTGGAATGAATTATTTTCGCGAGAAGGCTAAGTTATGATACTCGATATAAATGTATTCCGATAATTTGCAGCAGTATCCTTGCTGCTGATTTAGTGTCCTTTTTTCAGGATAACATAAATATTTATGCTGAAGCTGGTAAGAGGGTCGAATGACCTTTCCTTGTATACGATTTCAATATGTCCTTGATAGAGCCGTTGCCTCCTCTGTAAAGAATGTCGTTTTTACTTTGCATACAGAAACAGATCAAGCGCTGTGTGGGTGAATAAGGTACAAAACCGATTTGAATAACAAGTGAACGAAAAAAATGTCTATCTTGAGT
Source organism: Himalopsyche japonica (assembly GCA_028555115.1). Classification (NCBI taxonomy): domain Eukaryota; kingdom Metazoa; phylum Arthropoda; class Insecta; order Trichoptera; family Rhyacophilidae; genus Himalopsyche; species Himalopsyche japonica. Next base: position 126,708 of record JAHFWJ010000430.1, read on the forward strand.
AATTTTACATATTATAAAAGAACCAATTAAGCATCTAGAACCGTACAAATTAAACAAAAGACGCTCGAAAAAGATAACAAAACTTTTCTCATAAAATTGATTGTCATCATCAACAAATCAATAATTTTGAATGTTATTTCAGTTGAGTAATTGGATTCTAGTCTTACAGTCTGTACTTTTCATTGATTGCATTGGCATTTACGTGGTAGAACTCCATTATAACACGGTGAAAAAAAGCAATGTATTTTAGATTTACAAAATTTTATAAGATGTGGTCGATAGCTTTTTCGTCTCACGCCTTCGTCAGAACTATCTTATCTGTACTTTTCTTTTATAATTGATTCCCCTTGTGTATAACCGATGCACACTGTTTATTGCGTGTCAGTTGTGTTATGTCCGTGTGATGTAATGCCTGAGGATACCGAATGGTGAAACCACGGTCGTTAATGATAAAAAATGTGGAATCGTACAAAGTTTAGGCAGGACTATACTATTTGTATTGATATATGGTATATGTAGGTGAGGGTAATAACGTTAAACCTAATTATGTCAGAACTAAGATGGTTGTAAACAAAATTGATTGTTGAATATTTTTTTACAATTATAATTCAATTAAACCGAACAATGGACAGGTTTTCATTCGATTTATCGATTCTGTATGAAGACATGTATTTTTGTGACGTCTAAAAATTGCAATGAACCAAAAGCTAAACGCTAACCACAAATCCGTCCGTGTCCTTTGTTCCACTATGTCTACGAAGATTGAAATGTTGAAAACTGAATAATAAGCAGTTCTCTAAAAAGAAAAAAGCCTCAATAAGATACCTTCTTTATAAACCTAGATTCTCGGACGCCAGTAAAAAAAAGTTAAAAACAGAAACAACAATACAATTATACTCTTTTAATTGACGTGTATGCGGGATGTGAAAGAAAATATTGATTGAATATTGGAATGTTGGCAGAGTCAACGAAAAATCAGAGATACCTGGAATCTATTTACACATACACTCTCGTCCTATTAGTGGCTAAAATATTAAGCCAGAATTGTTACAAAGAACCCTTTGTATGTCAGTTAAAAACTAGGTTTCTAGTGTTGTAATTTGTAAGTCTAAGTCGTTATATAAACAGTAGTATTATAAAAATCAATAAGAAATAATGAAGATTTAATTACCTGCAACTATGTGTATTAGCAATCGGTCACGTGTTCTTTTCATTGTGCTATATTATAATCTGAAACAAAAATAAAACAATAATATTAAAAACAAGTTTAAAACACACTTTTTGTCAAATAAACAAAATACAATAGTAAAAGATGTCATTTTGTGTCCAGAGGGAGCATTTAATTCCTCATGAGTTTTATATAACAAATTAGTAACTATGTATATTTTAAATAATAAAAATACATTTAAGTACTATTTCATCAATATATTTATGATCAGATTTTCAGTTTCAGTTTTTTCCTGTAGATAAAAACGTTGCCAATTTCATTTTTAATTTGTTAAGTGTCACTTTTCGGTGGAAAGGCATTATAGCACGGTGAAAAAAAAACGTGTTATAATAGAATTCTACCAAGTAAATGCCAATAAAATAAATAGAAAGGTATTATATTTAAATATACATCAAAGGAAGCTCATGAAGAGCGAAATTGGTGTTGATTTAGAAACTATAATATAATGAAGGAAAAGTGACGGTTAATATCTTAAAATGGAATTGGTAACTTTTAATTTAACACGAAAAAAAGTTACGTCCATGAATTCATTACATTTTATTGAATTCATTATTTTTTTAATTTTAATTCATTCAAAAATCATTACAAATGACTATTAATTCATAATATCATCAATTTAAGAAATCTTATGGATGCATCAATATTTTGTCAGATGTTTTATTAAGGAAACTGATTATTAATCAACCGTTTAACTTCAAGATTTTAATCTAAATTTATCGAAATCATTATTTATCGCTATTTCACAGTGTTAAAATGAATTATGGGAATTTTCAATCAAAAGCGCCATCTGGTAAATAACCCATGATGTAAACACAATATGGCTTAAAATAAGACGATTAAAAAAGGTGTGATTAAATTATTACTATCGACACAAAAATGAATAATATTTAAAAAAAAAAAAAAAGATATTTAAAAAATTACCGGATTTAAAAATTTCACATTAATTCATGCATTATTATCTAAAAGCCATTGCAGAGTTTCAATTATTTCCCTACCTATCCATGGTCCGGTAACTGCAAAATAATTACCTATAATTATTATCTATTGATGCAACGCTCAATTGTATTTTTTTCATAAAAATGCAAAGTAAGTGAAAGTCAGACATTTTTTTTGTTTATTTTACCTACCTATCTATCATTGTTTCCTCGTCTTGCAAGATTTTGTCTATGGTAAAATATTCAATTTATTTCACTTTATGGTAAACGCATTCTATTTTTGATATGCAATCAAAAGCAATTCTTTACGGTATTATTTTATACGTGTGTAAATTGAACACGTTAAAGACAGACATGTAGTAAATATTCAACGTTTTCGGTTAAGTCAGTTAGGGTCTTAAAAACTTAAAAATACTATCGTTAAAGAAATTAGTCACCGTTACTGTCAATCAGTTCTGCTGCATCCGTGTGATAGAATGCCTGAAGATGCCGAAAGGCGAAACCCAAAACATGTGGAATTGTAAAACGTTCTAACTATTCAAATTTAAAAATATTTCATAAGCTATACTAATTACTATTATCCTGCTTTTTTCGTTGCTATTAATTTATTGACTGAATTGGCATTTACTTGGTAGAACTCCATTATAACACAGTGAAAAAAAGCAATGCATTTTAGTTCAAGAATTTTTTTTATAAGATATAGTTGACAGCTATTTCGGCCCCCGCCATTGTCAGAACTATGACTAGTTCAGACTAGTACGAACTATGACTAATCAGAACTAGTTCTGACGATGGCGTGAGCCGATATAGCTTTCAACTTTATCTTATAAAAAAAATTGTAGAGCTAAAAAACATTGCTATTTTTCACCGTGTTAAACATTTAATTTAAAAAAAAAGGACGCCATTGAAATATACTGAAAAACATTTTATCGTACTGAAGTGGTTAAAGGCGTTCCTATCTTTCTCTGAAATGTAAGCCTTAAAGCGTTTCTTTTGTGCAATCAAAGTATTGCTAAATAATTCACACGTTTTCCGCTTATCATAATGTTCATTTTCGTGAGACAGACTTGAATTTTGAGTAATAAATTTGTACCACTGGATAGCTTATCTTTCCAAGCGTAAATATAGCTTACACACATCATAAAAGATTGTTTTTAAACAATGAAATTACATACATGTATTCACTATAACCTAGAAACCATTGATGATTTGATAAAATTTTATGCCTATCATTAATCAATGTAAATTCAATGATTTTCTTATCTGACGAGTAAAATTTAAATACGAATGAAGTTAAACTAATATAAGGCCAATCAAATTGAATAATGTATGCTAATTCTACTTTATCTTACAAATAGAGTGTGAAGTTTCAAATTATAAAAACTATAAATGATGTGTTATTTAATTAATCGTATGAGGAAAATAAAGGATTTTCTGACTAGCGTTGCGTTAGACAATTTACAGCATGCCAGGAAATATATGAAACATATTATTAATTATGTAATTTATGATATTGACTGAAGGTGCTTGATGAAATTTCAATATCAAATTTGAATTGTTACAACTTTGTATGATTCCACATGTTTTGTCACTAACGACCCGGGTTTTGCCATTCAGAATCTTCAGGCATTCTATCACACGGTTGCAACAGAACTGACGTAAAATAAACAATTAGCATCGTATATATACTGATGTTATTAATTACAGGAAAACACCTACCCAAACAGCTAAAACAAATTTAACAATATTAATGTGATAATAATTAACACAATTGCCTGTGATAATTTTAGTTAATGATCTTATTAATGAGTCATTCTTGAAAGGGTTTTTCAATAAGGAGAAACCCGGGTCGTTAGTGACAAAACATGTGGAATCGTACAAAGTTGTAACAATTCAAATGTGATAGAAACGGTTGTGAAGCATTATTATTTAAAATTGTCAATAAATCATTATATTTATTGCTTTTAACGTGGAAAATCAATATTCATGTCGGTATATACGTGACCTAACAGAGTCCATGAACACAACTATTTCACCTCAATCTTGCATTATAATAAAATAACATTCCACGTTATATTGCACAACAGCCATTCTATTTCATAACATCCTCAATATGATTACCATCCTTATTACAACATATCATTTCAATTCATTACAATGTAACCTTAAAGGTACAATAAGATTCCACATTAACGTCCCACATTATAACACAATATCAGCAATCTACAATGAGATTTCCATGAGATTTGGTGAATTACTGCTGTTTTAACGGTGTATCGGTGTAAGCCTTTCTCAAGGCTTACCTTAGAATGGAGACGGTGAACGGAGCAAGTAACTTGAAGCTGCCATTGTTTGAACTCTTCATTGTCTTTTTCTCAATGTTTTTCATTGTTTATTTTTATAGACAGTCTTGTTCAATAGACGGATTCAATTTCTATAGAAACGATAAGAATTAAATTGCGATTTTATAATACGCTGATATGTAATTAGTTTTCCGTTAGTGCGATACTAAGCGAAGAATACAGAAATTATTTTTAATTGGTGTAAGAAAATTAAGAAAATATTTTATAATTTAGTTAGTTTTGATTCTCAATAACATGATTGCAAATGTTATGTTAAAACAAATCGACTTAATTTAGTATTAACAATATCTTTGAACTAAATTTAAACTAGTGCTGATAAAAGTACAATTGATTAACATATCAACGATTGGTCAGTTAAGGTTGTAGATCGTTTTAATTTGTCGGTACAAGTTTATTAGTGCGGTACTATTAAACGATTTAAGCATTAAAATTGTTGTTTTCGTGTACAAATTTAATAGTTTAAACACTTTTACACATAATAACGAAAAAAAGACACATTTGTAAAATATTGAATAAACATAAAATATAATCAACAAACATACTTCTTAAACCCACCGTTAAAATAAATAATCATCGTAATAAAAGATGGATTCTACGGTTTAAGGATTAATGCTATTTCATATGTGATTTTTGTAACGAAACGACGTAATTGTCCACCTAATATTTTCTTTACTCTAGCAATATTAAATGACAGTAAGAGGAAGATGTCCCCACTCTTCAGTATGGCAATGTAAATATACATACAGTCTTATTCTGACATGTATTTGTGGCTAGACATTTAAAGAAACTAGAAAGTTTTGCTTGACAAATTTTACGCAGAGCGTTATAATATTTGTTTATCGTTTTCACATTTATTGCATTGGTAGTTCTTTATAAAAATACAATTTAATTGTAGCTTTATTTACAGCTGTTATTAGATGATTTGTCAAACTTTAACGATGTCGATAGACAGGAGTGTTTAGTTGTTAAATAATTGCCTTGATTTTATGATATCCTTTCTGTAAACTTTACGTATTAAATTTTATAATAAGTACCAACAATATAAAGTTGAATGGAAGAAACCGTAAAAAAAAACATTCCGATCGGCGTCAAGATTTTAAACATTACTGCCTAGGCTTTATGAGTGTCATTTTCAAGGCGTTAACAAGAGAAGAGAGTTAAGACACAAACAATTTAATATTTCCAATATTAGAACCGGTTTCGTTCTTTGCAAGCTTTATCTATTGATAAATTGTGGAAATAATACTAAAAAGTGTTTACTTATTATTGAAAAAAAAGCTCTAAATGTGCCTTAATGTCTGCAATCAATTAAGCCAAAATACAACTGAGTGTATCAACAAGTTGATGTATTTTCGTAAGCATTAAAGTTGTTGTTTCTGTCTATCGTTATTTTTTTACCTTTAGTCATATCGAAAATAAATATCATAAAATATGTACGTTTTTTCGGATTTTACGAATCATTTATCTAGTGACATAACGGTCTGAAAAGGTTTATAATATATGCAGGTATTAATTGTTCGATTGTGATCAATTGTGAACTTGGGCTTTGCTTTTAAGCACTTCATATTAAAAGTGTTGTCATATAAGATTCAATGTCGTTTTTACCTGCCGCCATAACTCATTCCACTTTCAATTGTATATTACAGCTCGTTTTTAACATAACTGTTGAATAATTGCTGTGATTGTAGCATTGTTTATTTGTATAATGAGTTACGCCGTTTTAAATCCGACTTTATGATACGCATTTTGTAATAAAGTGAATTTTAAGTTAGAATATAATAATTGCGTATATTTTATATGGTTATACACCAACGCATGTTTTGTTGTTGCTTAAGCAAACTATCTTAAGCTGAATTGGTGTTCGTTAAAATCAAGTACAAATCATGGTATTTCGTGATCCTAATACAGACGTAGGCAATATTTAACCAGAGGGCCACCAAGTGACACGTTTGATAATTTAGGAAAAATAAAACATTATATGTATAAAAAAAGCATCAATATGAAACAAGCTCTGTGAGAAAGTGTAAATGGAATACAATTTATGATATCGCCTGAAAGTGCTTGATGGAATATCAATTCTATAAGGCACTCTATCTCACTAATACAACATAACTGATGCCTGAAGATGTCGAAAGGCAAAACCTAGGTCGCTAGGGACAAAACATGAGGATCTATCATGCGGATGCAACAAAACCGACACATAATAAACAGTATGCGTTGTTTATATAACAAAGGGCCTAATTAAACGAAAAACACAGATCGTTAGTATGGTACCAAATGACAACTTAAATAATTTTAAATAATATTGATTTAATAATAGCAACATTCAAGAGGTTTTTATAAGTTTGATTAACGCTAAATACCGTTAATGAGTCTTGCACGAACATATTTTCCAATAAATGCAATTGGAAAATTTTAGACTTAGAAAAACCTATGGTCGCTAGTGACATAAGATGTGAAATTGTACGAAGTTTCAACAATTTAAATCAAAAATTATAAACTGGGAGATATTTTTCAATAATAAGAAACACTCAAAAGCATTTGAGATAATTTTATAACCTGACGTTTGTGGGCAATGGTAAATAGCCAGTTATTAAAAGCAGTATCAATTGTATCGGTCAGTGAAAGTATGCCGAGTCAGTGGACATAGGCAGCTGGTAGACGCCATTGCAGTCGCGTGCCAAAAATATTAAACTACTTAATAATGAAATGTAAAAGTGTTGCGAAACCAATTCAACGTCTGTTAAAAAAGCCAAACTGAATGCTGTCGATGACAAATCGGTTATGCCAAATCGGAGAGTGGATTGTTAGGATATTATTTACGTTACGCGGTTGTGGCAAGACGTGCATTACTTTGTAACACTGTATGTAAATAAAAGCCAATGATATATTGACTATCGAAGGCTAATACTAAGAGAAACAGCGTTATGATATTGTAACGAAAGTGACAGTTTTTATTCTATAAAAAGGCGTTCAACTAAACATCTACTGATTGTTCAAATATATCATCGGCTTAGCTAACAAACTGTGAAAAAAAGAATAATTTATAGCTGATTTTTTAGTTAAACTTTAATAATTGATAAATTTTTAATAGAATTAGTAAATTGGTAGATTCATGTAAAACAGAGCTTAACAACCGGTGTGTCGCGACACATCGATGTTCGACCAGACAATGCTTAGTATACCGTAATGTATTTTTCAACACTTCAATATATTTTTTAAATATAATCATATAGAAGCAGAAATAATTGTTTTTTTTTTGCTGGATTTATATGCTATAAATACATAAATATTATACACACGATTTACAATATTGAACGGAAAATTTATAACAAACAAAAATGTACGTTCATAAAGTAAAAAACGCAAAAAGAATGAGTTTTAACATATGCGTCGATATTGCATATAATGCTTATTTTTCAATATTGTATTGTGGTGTGCCGTGAAATTTTGGAAATAAGCGTTGGTGTGCCATGTAAGACAAAAGGTTGAGGAGTACTGATGTAGAATATATAAAACAACGTTGGTTGAAACTAAATTAGTTTAGTTTTATGCTTTTGTGGCCATTTTTCTACGATATTTATAAATATTATATTAGTTAAGCTGGCGATGTCCATTTTGAATAAACTTTTCTATAACTCTTTGAAAAAAAAAACATCTTTTCAACCGTTTTGTACATCGTACACATTGTTAGTTTTGTATACTGATTCTACGCTCGATGGAAGGTTTATGTGAGGTTTATGTTATGCTTTGAAACGAGAAATGATTAGCTTAATGTTCTCGACTTAATCAAGTTATCGTTGTAAGGCATATAAACTACCTTATCGCGCACGAGAGCGCCTGTACCTTAAGCCAGGTATTGCCAACTGTTGTTCACAACTCAGTTATTTAATCATCAGTTGATGATAATACTTGCCATGAACGAAACTGGTCCTGAACAATACAATATAAAATTTAAGAGAAGGTTAAATTTATTGTTTTATTTATTTAAATATATTGCCTTTCTATCTAGAAATGACATTTTACAGTATAAAAGTGATTTTGAAAAGTGATGATTTCAAAATAATGCTATAAATATAGCTAATTCGCTCCGATGACTATTTATGTAAGAAAATAAAATATATTGTTATTTCTGCTTATATGTAACACAGCACACACACACACACGCACATATACAAGATATCTCTGTTTGCGCACGCATATAGATAGTGTGAATGTAATAATTGTGCTTTTTTTTACGTAGGTTAATTTCAGCGCACATATCGCATGTTTTCAAATTGTTTGTAATAAAAACCTCTTCCCCAGTGCTTGAATTTAATATTTCATATCAACCCAGAATCTTTTAAGTGACATTTTTACTTTTCTATCTACTTACCTAGTAAAACTTTAAAGCCTAACCGACCGTTAAATACCAAACCTCTTATACACTATATTAATAATTGTTTGAAAGACTTACTAACTTTTAATATTTGCTAAGAGCAAATCATCCATCAACTTGTTATCTTTCGAAAGATGATAGAAAAAAAGAAAGCCTTTAGCTATGTGAACATCGCATGTGGTTTTGACATTTTGTGAGCAACAAATTTACTCGCTAGGCAGCTATTTCCGGTGAATATATCCGGTGTTATTTGATGGAGTGTTAATGATAACCGTAAAATTAGATGAGCTACATATATTATATTTTATATGTCACTTATATTTTAAATCAAATTTTTCGTTTTAGGATTGTATTTTATAAATACTAAATTTTATTAATCTTTTTGGAGGTAGTTTAGCTGTCTTCTTTTGATTAACTTTTCATAGAAATTTTGCCTAACTAAATACTCTAAGTTTATGATATTTTAATCAATGTAAAATGCACTGAAATTTTTTTAAATTAAACTTTACTAAGTTTAGTAGTGCTGAATGAACTATTGAAAGAAATATTTCACAATTAAAAACGATTATCACTGACGTAGATGCCAGTGGACGTACTTTGATCTTCTGACTGATAACATTTCAAATCTTGATTCAGTAGATAGTTTTCAATAGATAATAAATACTCAAAAATAAACGAGTGTAGAAAGAGTAAATTTTTTATTGTGTAAGCTTTTTTGTTGTTAATATACCGCTTCTGTCTATTTTTCACCGTGTTATAATGGAGTTATACCAAGTAAATGCCAATTCAATCAATATATAGTCAAGCTATTCAAAACGTTATACACATATTCAGCGTGTGTCTAGATAATCTTGAAACATTAAGTATTTGTTTTTTACAAACTAAAATAATAAAATATACACCCATCCCACGCTTACATACGATATTCGCTTAACACGGTTTCGGTAAAAAAATATGTTTCGACGTTTCGAAGATGTGCACACAACTGTGCGAAATTCTAAGAATAACAGTAAGGGTATACCGGGAATAGAACTGCGCTTTTCAAACAACAAATAGTACCCGAAGTATATAAACAATACATCAGACATTTTGTCTCTCGTTGCTCACCGTGTTTATCACCGTTGAATCATGACAGCTGATAAAATAATTACTGCTTATAATTTCACGACTATTTAAGGTGTATTTTTCTTATTTCTAATAAATATTTTTATTATTTGTATAATAGAGTATAAATAATATAAAGACATATAAAATTTTAGACCCATAATGTCAAAACCGAAATTTAGTAGAAAAATAATTTCTCTGGCGACAAAAATACAAATTTTGGATCAATTTAAAGACGGACAGAGTACGACTGATATTGCAAAAAAAATAAGTCTGAACTGAACTGGAACTGAAGTTATTTGTACCTGTTTTTTTTATTAATATCTCTAAACAAACCTATCCCCTCTATTTCATACATTTTATGTTAGTCTCGTTTAACACGATTTCGCTTAGCACGGTGATCTAGCAAAACCTATTTTCCGTGTTAAGCGAGGGATGGGTGTATCTTTTCAGGCGTTGAAACCGATCTTCTCATTGTACCGCATCTTAATTGTGTTGTACACGAAGCTGTTCTAATAAACTGACTTTCGAGAAATGACCACTTTACGTTTCTCGATAGTTACAAAGGCTTTTAAAAGAGTTTTGATTGGATAGATCACTCCAGATTAGATACGATCAACGAGAGTGAGATGATGCTCAACATCCGCCCATTGTGCCCGGAAATTGAAAAGAAATTTGAAATTAGAGCCGTCGTGACATGTCGTCGTCCATGTTGCGCGTGTTTGACATATGAAAAGGCATTTTGGCTGACATTAAAAAAAACACACACACCACCAGTGAAATCGAAGGTGATCGATTTCTTTTTCTTTATGGCTTTATTTATTCAGATGACATCTTATCATTTAAATAATTGATGACGCAGCGTTTTTATCATTGATATGATCAGGACCGCTCTTTCGGCATGTGCAATAATTTCACGTGTATAATAATTTCGAGTGCTTCAAATTTAGGGACGGTACTTTGTAGATAAAACAAAAAAAAAAATTCTTTGTAATATATTAATTATTTACAATAAATACATAATATACTTTATTGAAATGATTATTTTAAACTGAAGACATTTTAAGCTATGTCCGCTCTCAATGATGAGCATATAGCATGATAATGGAGGAATCTTAATATTTGTTTTTATAGTGTATAATATCTGCTTGTTATTAAGTTCCTTAACTTCTCTTTTTTTAAAGAGAGTATGGATAGAATCTGTGCATTCAAACATGAATGCGTTGATCGACTGGAAAAATATTTTATGAAACATTATGTATAACGAATTGAAATCAATTTTACATTTCATGAATTTATCATATAAAATTATGTTTGTTTTAATTATTTTTTTAAGTAATTTTTGTGTTTTGTTATGACGTCTGACAATAGTCACGATAAAATACATATATATTTTTTAAATGAAAAATATAATATTCCATTTTTCTGTCAGTTGCCAACGACAAACAGGTTTTTCATCTTCTTCGTTATATAAACATATATTATATAATATAATATATTAGTAAGCATTTCCTCTACAATAGATTTATGAAGTTTTCTCCAGAAATCTGTTTTAAACGAAACCTTTCATAATATAATAATATAATATAAAGATCGATACAGCGACTAACTTATTCATAGTCTTTGTATAATACTGTTTATTTAGAGGCTTCATCAGAAGCATTTATTTACTTTATAAAAAAAGTGGGCAGTAGAGAACGCACTTCGTAAAAATAAACTTCATATTCATTTCCAATAATAACAATCAAATTTTGTATTAATTTTACAGTCAGTATAATTTATTATCGATTTTTCCTTAATCACACGTATGATTAACTGAAATGAACCCTTTTTTTTGTTGCTTTTTTTTCAAGAAGGAGGAGTAGGTTTCAAGGCGCGGGCGGCCGGTACCCTCGGGGTAGACCTGACTGTATTTAATTATATGTATAAAAAAAAAAAATTCGAAAACTTCATGTTGAGAAGATGATGTCACATTGTTTATGGATCAGACACTTTATTTGAAATTGGAAGTCATCAACATTCAAACATTACAAACTTTGTACAATTCCATATATTTTCTCACTAACGACCCGTTTCGCACTTTGGCATATTCAGGCATTCTATCACACGAATGCAACCAAACTGACGTAAAATAAACAGTTAGCATCGTCGATATACCAAAGTTATTAATTACAGGTAAACACTTAACCCAAGGCATGCAGTAAATTGCAGCAACAAACAAATTTAATAATATTAATCCAAAAATAGCTAACACAAATGCCTGTTATAATGAGTCATTCTTTCAAGACAAAACGTTGAATTTCCATCAAGCACCTTCCGTCAATATCATAAATTAAATCAAGCCTTATAACCTCAAAGCAACATCATAACAACTGAAGCAAATTTGATTGGCTATTCTAAGTGAATGTATATTTTTTTCTTTAATGCCAATTTTATATACCATAGAGTTGATAGTAATTTTGATAACAATTTTTAAACAAACTCTTAATTATTGTGCAAGCTAGCGTGAAAATGAATGACACAACAGAGCTCTTGATTCAGGCTTATTATATCTCCATTTTCGCAACAATGCCGTAAGCTACGTAAAAGCTCTCGAGCAATTGAAAATTAATACATGTAGTCAAGGCAATATTCTTATATCTCCAAACGAGCGTAAAATCATCACCTTTACTTTAGCAAGTACAAGAAATTCAGTTATTCACGCATCGTTATTAAAATATATTACATTTATTTTACAAACAAATTATTGTATATATATTTATTTTCTTCGGATAGTTGGAAATCTATAAAACATGCCAAGTTTTATCTAAATTTATATAAGTCAATCAATTCATGTGTGTATGTTTGTCTTTTATGCATTACTACACCATTTATCCGATCGACATCAAACTTTACAAATTTCTTGAACACACTCCCAAAAATGTTTCTAGTATATCACTCTATTCCCAACTAGCCCCAAATAGTAGATAAATTAAATTAAAACGACACTATTAACAATTAAACTGTCATAATTTATGATTTCGATTGAAAGTGCTTGAAGGAATTTCAATATCAAATTTAAAGAGTTATAACTTTTCCGTTGCATCTGTGTGATATAATGCCTGAAGATGCCGAGAGAGAACATACAATTTTGCATCTTCGGGAATTCCATTACACGGGTCAGTTTTGTTGCATCCGTACGATGGAATGCCTAAGGATGCCGGAAGGCAAAACCTGGATCGTTAGTAATAAAACATGTGGGATCGTGCAAAGTTGTAACAATGCAAATTTAATTAAATTGTTTGTTATCTTAACTAGTTTCCTTGAATTTCCTTACTGTGAGATCGCAGCAATGTGCAACGGATCAACTAGTTTATGAATAAAATTATTCATGTCTAAGCAAGTGAGACGTTATATTGTCTATGTTTCACAAATAAAATATATTAAGCTATGTTTAAAAAAGAAAAAATTTACAATAGTGCAAACATGTTAAAAAATTTAGAGCGAAATATTTTGTTTTTTTTTCCTATGTAAAATGAATGGCAATTCAATCAGTCAAATGACTTTTATCTTTCTGCTCGTGTTAATTTGATGTGACAAACGTTTGCTTTGAAATAGGTGTGCCATAATGCCAAATGCCGGAAGTCTATTAAAAATGATATTTCAATACAAACGAGACTAAGCTAAACGCCATATTAAAATACAAGTTTATTTTACTTCGCGCGGTTACTCAATGACGTGTATTTAGCAACTGTTTGTAAATTATTGAATTTAAAAGAGAGTTGAGAATATTTAAGTTCAATGTTTTGAGATACTAACTAGGGCTTCCTATACCGGGATCCCGATCAGAGACTCAACAACGTAATCACGGGATTCCACGATCTATATATATATTATATATATATATGTAACAGTTTATAAAATTCAATATTGAAAACTTTTAAAGAAGAAAAACTAAGCAATTTCCGACAAAATAATTGAGAAGAAGGTTTCACTTTCAACCAATATTAACTTAAAGTTTTTTTTAAGGTGGTAGCTGTTACTTCTTGACGGAAAGGCATGATGTTTCAAATACTAAAAACACAATTTTTAATACTTATTTTCACAATATGTTTTTTGATCAAGATCGGTTTCGCTCATCGCGAGCGATCAGTTGATAATGCTCGCGATGAGCGAAACCGGTCTGGAATATATCGTGGAAATAAGTACTAAAAACTGTGTTTTTATTATTTAAAATATTAACTTAAAGCTTCATCACTGAGTTTTTTCATGGAATTATGGGACAACTTAGCTTTAATACAGCCTTACTAAACATTCAGCATGCTTGCCATACAAAATGTCTCTATCTGTAGAAATTTCATTTTTTATCTCATTATTGTTATTGTTTCATCCTTAATATAAAACTAACGAATTATAATTAAGTTTCATTGTGCAAATTTTTAGTCGTTTATTTTTCTTATCAAAAAAGTATTTCTAGAGGATTAATATATTATACATCATTATGAATGTGCTTTTGAAAATAAGCTTATTATTTTGCAATACATTTATATTTAAATCGTTCAAACTCTGTACAATTCCATAGTTTTTGACATAGTGTGTGTCACCTAGTGGGTGTCACTTTCATTGTACAAGAAAGCATAGACGGTTGAAAAAATCCAGACATTTTAAATTCGTGTAATATTAAACGGTGAAATAAACCGTGCAGTTAGTGATAAAACGTATGGAAAAGTAAAAATTTTGACTGGCTCAATTTTGATATTAAAATTTCAACGCGCGCCCTATTCACGTCTTAATTCAGTTAGTTGTTCATTTTTCTTATCAAAAAAGTATTTCAGCAAAAGTTTTTCTACAAGAATCACTTGTTGCGCAACTTTAAGTTTTATAATGATATAATGATAGGATCCGGGAAAGACTACTTGAAAGCTTTTCGCTTTTGCTACGCTTTATGCGTGTCTAAAATATCACAAACTTCCAACAATCGCTTGGAAAAACAATTATTTTAATAGTCCATATCCATTATCAAAGTCAATTACTTTGACCACTGCAATTCAAACGTGTACAAATGTGTACATAGGTAAAATAATCTGTTTCAAAAGAAAACTTATCACAAATGCCAAGGACTGTATATATTATATCAACGTTCTTAATTCACTTGACAAGAAAATGTCAACCGGAATGTATGCACGTACGCAATTATCCTAACACAGAACAAAATAGACAACGGCTAGCACGGAAATTTCCGTGTAGCATTTTTTTCTACCGGAATTAATATTTACTGCTTATTTATTCCGGAACACTTTCTACATAATAATCACATCTGTTGTTATGCGTAGACAACAAATCCTTCAGAAATCAGGATACGATATAGTGAAATAATATACGCTGCATAATTTGTTATATTTTAATCTCTTGACATTTGTGGACAGGATGGCCTAGAAATAAAAAAAATCGCCAACAGGTTCAATAAACTTATTCAAAAGTTTTAAATTAGCGCTGTTAATGATTGATTGCTGGGTATGTTACGATTTAAATATTTTTGTACAGAATTAAAACCTCGTTATCTTAGTCTTTTGAGCAGCGGTTGACAACCGTTGGATATTTGTGCATCCACGACTATTTATGATTATTTCAAAATGAGATGATATTTTAGCACGGTAAAAAAATAGCAATGTATTTTAGTTCTATATCGTATCTGGTAAATGATAATTCAATCAATTTATGATATTTCAACAATAAAGGTATTGTAAATACACTTTTAAGGTGTTAACTGTATTTTTTTGATGGAAAGACTTTTAAAGAATTTTAAACAATAAATGATGAAGAAAATTCATTGCAAGTATTATCGGTTGATAAAACTCGCCATGAATGAAACCAGGGTCACGATTATAAAATATATTGCGGAAAAAAGTATTAAATTTTTTTTTTATTATTTTTTAAAAATTTACATATTAGTTAAATCGGGATGTATTTTAGTTTTTTTCAGATATAAAAAGAATTTTTGAGAAATCTGGATATAAATTGTTTGTCATGAAAACTGCACAACCAGCCTGCCAATGCGTATGCCAGTGATAAAAGCAATTTTTATAAAATATTACTATTAAAAAACAGCATAAATTATTAATATAAACTAAAACTGAGCAATAAAACATTTCTATTATTTAAATTTTCTAACAACCCAGGTTTCGCCTTTCGGCATCTTCAGGTATTCTATCACACACGATGCTACAGAACTAATTTCAGTTCTCAGTTCTGTTATATTTAGAATGCTGAGAAGCGAAACCCGCGTCGTTAGTGACAAAATATGTGAAATCGTACACAGTTTCAGCAATTAAAATTTCATATTAAAGTTCCATCAAGCACCTTCAGTCAATATCATAAATTGAACAATGGAAGTGTTATTTATAGTTAAAGAATCTTCCAATGGATTTCTTGCATAAATATATTAACCTTTCAATGGATTTTTCAATTTCGTGTCGCTTGGTACGAATAATTGTGTGAAACGTTTTCCATTTTTTTGATTTTGACAAAGTGTGGACATAGCCTTATTTACTTTTCAACGCTTCGTGTATATATGTTAATAAATGAACGAAAATTATTGCCATACTCGTTTATATAACTACTGTTTTTTCTAACTTATAGTTAGTTACTACCGCCATTATCGTACGAATAGATCAATCATTCTAGATATTGCACATAATATGTAACAGGAAGTAAATTACACGAAACAACCTTGAGTATCGATTACAAAATACCTGGAGTAGTTAGTTACTTACTTGTTACGTTCTCTTGTGTTGTATTGTGTTAATAGGTGATTTTTATTTCGTTTTCACTTTCGATAGAAGTTCACCGTGAGGAAAACCGCACCCTAGGGCTCAGATTTATCAAACCAAACGGGTATTCCAATAACCAGTTGATACGTCATCTTTGTTTGCGATTCGTGGTGCATAATTATCTCTGACCACAACCAATGTTCAAAATAAACAACTGTATTTTAACCCTTTGACTGACAAAACCTAAAACAACAAAATTTGTTAATTGAGTAAGTATTTCTGGATCCGTAAGATCTGACGTCATCAGTGAGTAAGGCAGTGGTTCTCATGTGCAGCCACCAACAGCTTCATAGTAAATAAGTATATATTAAAGAAACACTGTTTTATTTTTTTATTGCGGTATTATTACAATTTAATTCTTTACATTACTAGACTTTAAAAAATGTCGGTTATAAATTATTTTTTACGCTTTTAAAATTTAATAGCCCGTAGTTATACGGTAATCAGGTATTTAAAAATGATATGTATTTACAGATTAATTAATAAGATTATTTATATTTTAAAATCGATTAAATTCGACTGGCTTATTTTTTGTAAATTCAAATCCTATTTTAAACACATTTCAAATAAAAAAAACGGTGCACCGTTGATGTGGTTGCAACCACAAAACATTTTTATAGAACCGCTGATGTTTGTAATGCGTTCACAGTCTTGTTTTGAATCGTTCAAATCCTGTACAATGTAAAAAAAAGTGTCGTTCACGATCCAGGTTTACTTTTCTAGTACAGAAAGTTCAAATCCGTGAAATATAAAACGCCTAAATGCGAAATACCTGTCGTAACCAAAAACGTATGGAAATATACAAAATTTAACTCAATTTTGATATTTAATTTCAATACACGCCTTCCGTCGATATTTCAAATCAAAAACATAATAACAATTCAGCTTAATTCATGTCAAAATGAAAATTTATGTGAATTTCATTTTTCAAATAAAATGATAGATGAAATGGTATATATTTTTTTAATTAATCACTACATATTTCTCGTCTTTTGTTAAATTTAAACACAGCAAAAAGTATTTCTGTTAAAATTTTATTTTTTTAAATCATCAAAACGGAAGAATTTTAGGATATTATTTATAGACTTATTCATAATATTCAGATGCAGATTCCACTAATATTTTTAAATAAACATAAAATGCGTGACATTGGCATATGTAAACTTTTTACTGGCAATTTTTTATATTAAATAGCACATTCAAAAAAAAATTAAATGGAAAAACTATATTGCTAATTAAATACTTAACCAGGTCAAAACACAAAATAACGAGTTGAAAAACAAACATGTTATTCATATTCGTAGTTTTAATGAATATTTCTAAACAACTAAGAAATGGAACATTTTTTTCCAAACTTTTGATCAATTTTCATTTCAATCAAAATTAAATATGATATATATTATTATACCCGTTAATTGGTAAAATTACACAGAATTTATTTGGGAAATATTATATATATGCCGATATCCTGATTCATGGTTAAAAATGCAGTTCTATGACGAAGATATGAGTTGATAAATCTATCACCTTTGTTCTACTTCATAGTAAAAATGAACACGCATTATAAATATACTCAACCTTTGTTGCACGCTCTATCAATGCAGTTGTGTTGCACTGAATGCAGATAGCCTCGAATGCAACTAGGGACTACACACCGGTATTATGAAGACCGGGATCTCATTGTTTTGGCTAGTTTTAAAAATAACGGTTTTTTTGACCTTTGCTTTTTCAATAATGTGAATTAATTTTAATTCACAGATATTGTTTTGTGTGTCGCCAGATGGTTATTTTCTGATCGAGACGTCGTTGATGCTTCGAGTAAATATTTTGCTTGGAAGAATTCTCAACACATTTGTGTACACCCTTTTCAAATATACTCTTATAATTAATTTCATAATATATATTATAGATTGGCTACTCAAATAATTTGATAAATCATTAAATTAATAAGACTTATGACAATCATTTGATATTGAATATTTAAGTATTTGAATGAAAATCAATATGGAGCAAGTTATGTTATAATTCAATTAACAACATCAGAATTTTTCTATTTGAAATATTCGATACTCAGTTGAACAACTTCTCTCTTTTCTTACAGAGAAAAGATAGAAAGATGCAGATAAAACATAACGTGTGATTAACTTATCACTCTCGCTGTGTCTTGTTTTATGTATCGTTTAAATAAGAGGGAATTTCAATCATCGTATGTATTTTTTTCGTTAAAAGAAATCATTTTATGAAACACTCTAAATCGGCATTTGAGCTCATGAGTTTTGTAGCTATAGCCGACGACATTGACCATTCAGCCACGGAAACGAATGATCTTTTTTAGCACACTTAAAACCGGAATTTAAAAATAACCAAATACCGGAATCGATACATAATTCCGGTATTTAAATCCCTAAATGTCGCTTATTAGTGTTGCTGTATGTCCAACAGTGAAATGCAATGTGAAATAACACTTTCTAAGGCCTCGCTTACTACGAATAATAGCTTTGATACCGCGGTAACTCAGTGTACTTTGTTTAATGCAACAACAATGCAATACGAATACATTTTATCTCTTTAAGTAGGAACGGCGTTGGGCAATAAAAAGAAACTTTAAAATATTGAATTGATCGGATTTTTATTCTAATGTTTGTACGATTAATGAATAGTTAAATGTTTTACACGAATGAAGTCTCTTAATGTTTCGAAGGAGCTCAACAAACCGTAATTTAGTTAAATTGTATCAAGCTTTTGAAAGCTTGAACATTAAAGGCTTTTTAAGTGATCTTTATGTGCCCATTATCTAATGGAAAAATAATATTTTATTCAAAACTCAAAAGTAATCATTTATCAAAATAAATATTTGCAATTTCTTGCTATCACTCTTGAATATTCAACGTAATAGCAGTATACCTCTGATTCTATTATCTATTGTTAAGACATTTTGTCAATATATTTTAGAAAATATCAAAATAAGAGGAAACATATTATTTTTATAGTCATTCTAATAAGAAAATAAAAACTAAGTAAGAATTTACGACATTTATTGCTGAAATGTCTACTATTCTAGACTTTAGGCATTAATTATCTATCATAAAGAATATTATTTCGGTCACGACTGTAAAAATCAGGAACATATCATGAAAATATTAAGGTAATAAGTTATGCCACAAAGAAGAAACTAAAACACTTTAATAATTACTTTATGAAAAAATTTGTCGCACAAAGAGTGAAATAATAACATACCTAAAATAAATTTGGTTTAAAATGACATATTTCATCCACAAATAAAAAATATATTTTAACAATATTATGCAATTATTCAATTATGCAATGACAGTTTGAGGAAAATTAATAACTGATAAATTCTTTCCAATGAAATCACAATTTTCTACGAAAAATACGACGATGATCTTTGGCCACAATTTCTCACTCAAATATATATTTTTTATATAGATTAAAACAATCAAAATACGTGGTCGTGGCCAATATCGCAGTCGCCTGTGACGCACTTCACTGGTTTAATATCCAGTGTAATTTTTCAAACGTTGTTTGTAATGTCTATAAATTCTCTCCTAAGTATCCAATCCTAAATAACTATTAGCTATTGTATAACCACAAAACCTATCCTTTCCCAACTCTTTCTATGAACATTTACTTTTTACAATATATTATAATTTAAGCGACTTGCATTAGAATTTTTTGAATAAATACTTTCATTATTGCCTCGATTTAGGGAGACATGCTTTACATTTAGAGCAGATTTAGATCAAAAAAAAGTAGAGCATATTTCTATAAAAACAATGAAAATAAATTTCTATCGCCGCATATGCATGCATTTAATTTTTATTTAGGTTCAAGTTCACTTTGCCAATAACCGTACAGAACATTTTACAATTTTATTAATACCACTAGATGAACTCGCAACATTAACTTTATTTAACGTAAATGTACGTAGTTTATTACCAGTAATAAAGATTGATTTCGCAAAATTGATCGTAAATTATTGTGTTTCTTTCTATGAACAATCGTGTATATTGTTTTGTTCGTATCAAAATTTATGATATCAAACATAATGATGCTAATAATTATTTTGCATGCTTCTCAACTATTTAAATAAAAACAATATGCCTACACTATTGTGACGTGAATTTTCTCACGTTTGCTTTTTCTTGTCCTGAATGTAATTGAAGTCTTAGTAGCAATGCGCATATAACAAAAAACCGGTTGTTTTAGAATTATCTTCGAAGTGTATTAACATTTTGATTCAATGCGGAATAAAGTTGAAAAAATAATGTTTTGACAGGCTTTAAAAACTACGATAAAAATATGTTTTATTACTATATATACTGATGAAATAAAGTTTAATTAAGACAAAATTTAATCGAGAATTACAAATATCAGACTAACAAAGCTGCGAGTTAAAAAAATACGGATAATATATATTTGTTATGAAAACGATTTCTTTTCTTATGACAATGAGTTAGATTCTAACGTAACTGTTAAAATTGATTACAATGTATTGAAAGTTGATACCCAAATACATAAGATTGTTAAAAATCTATTTATTTAAATTACGTCTAACTTACCCTGAGAATCTCTGACCTAACACTAATGAGTTATTTTTTTAAAGATTTTGATGTTGGTATATCTTTTGAGTGGCTTAGCAAGACAAATATTTTCATTGAATTAATCAGAAACGGAGGAAATAAACAACTTAAAAACGCGAAGAAAGAAAAAATATAATTATATTTTATCTAATCAGAATATTAACTTAAATCCAACTTCAAACAAACATTGATAATATGTAACTGAAATACATTGCTTTATAGTTTTTTTGATGGTTTCAGTCATAGCGGAATTTCATTTTAAATCTATAACTGATGACTTTGTTCATCCACTCAGTGTTTTATTTAATGTGACACTTGTTTCGCTTCTTTAGGAAGCATGTATAGAATAACTATAAAATCATCTGAAGGCTATAAACTGCCGACACGATCAATTGACGTATCGGTAAATCGCTGATGACTAATTGCTGACGGTTAATTACGAAAATTTTTCCTTGACTAGACTGTTCCTAATACAGAATGAATAGATTTCTAATAAAATACATAAAGATATTTTTGTTCGATACGCACTTGCTTAATTTGTCTATTTGAAACATGTTAAAGATAAAAGAGTAAAATCAGGATAAAGCGAAACGCTCTTTTTATGATCAGGTGTTAACTGTCACTACTTGATGGAAAGGCGAGATATTTTAAATATTAAAATACATTTTAAGTACTATTTCAACAATATGATCACGACTGATTTCGCACATCAAGTTGATGCAATGCATTTTAACATCACAGACATCTTAATTTTCATACATACACAATAGAAGCTGATCCATGCTGCTGAGCTGAGTTTATGACCAAAACCAATGACGTTTACTACTCGATAATGTACTTAGAAATAATTTGAAATATAAATAATAAAATGTTTAGGATTAGGTTGTGTATAACGTCGGCATTGCTGCTTGCCTTGTGTAATTTTGAAATAAATTCAACTCGTAATTATTATAATATTGTCGAGGAATTTCTACCAGACACACGTTATTAGACAACAAGTGAACGAGTATTGCCATTTACGTAAACATTATTTATGCAACCAATCTAGTTCTGAAATGGAACTAACATATGATCCGATACAATTCATAATCTGCTAAAAAATTGTTCCGATTTCATTTTCAATATGGAGCATGAGAACTATTGACGCGGTACAGTTCTCGAATTTATTATATACCGGATCCTAATAGAGACATTAACACGCCAAACGCAATAAAATAAGGATTTGTGCTAAAGATCAAATTTTAATTGTTGAAACATCGTTTGTTGACAAAACCACTTTTTTGTCGCTAACGACCCGTGTTTCGCCTTTCGGCATACTCGTCAGCCAGTTCAAAATGCCTGATAATTTTGGAAGGTGAAAACACCGTCGTTAGTGAAAAAATGTGCGGAAACATACAAAGTTTTAACAATTCAAATTTAATTTATGATATCAAATGAAGGTGCTTGCTTGATGGAATTCCAATATCAAATTTGATCAAAATATCTTTATTTTATAATAATAATTTGGTGGAATTACCGTCACCGTTACAATTAAAGGATGTCAGTGGTGAGAAAACTTTTCACCGCAAGAACTAAATAATTAATATTCATTTTCGCAAATTTATGTTGCTCATTTGTAATTAAGTTAAACATGATAAAAACGTAATCAAAGCAAAAACCTCTACAGCTATTGTACTTGCTATCTTTTATTTAAATTTTTTCTATAATTATTTGCTGAAGTAATGGAAAAAAATATTTTTAGCGACATTAAAATGCATGATCACTTTTTAACACGAAACCATTCTGTGAAGTTATTTATCTTGATAGATGTAATTCTTTATAATGGACTGTAAATGTATGTCTCAGTATTATATGATGTATATATCAACTATACTTAATGATAAACCTTCAATATTTAATGATAAATGTTATATCAATAGCGATTACATGCGTGCATAATAATATTATTCGAGTTTCTCGATTTTCTACCGAGACTCAAGCGGTAGGTCAACAACAAAACCTGGCGACTTCAACGTATGGTAAGTTACGAACCCTGTCTTGCATAATAATTTTGAATATTTTTGTAAAATTTCCTCTTCATACTATTTTTTATAACCAATACTGCTTACCATTTAAAAAAATACCTTGATTTTCTTTTTACTCAATGCTTTATAATAAAACTAAAACAATTTATTTTTATGTTATATGCGTTGACGTTGAATAAGGTTTCGTTAGAAATATTTAGAATTAATTTTAATAATGCCTGCTTAAATTAAGTATTGGTTATAGTCATATAATAAGAAATTTTACTAAAAACTCAAAACATAATTTAGTATTTCAAAATTAATTTTCAATATAATCGTACAGAATATTTTTCTTCAACGCATTAATTTGGATTTGCCATGTCAATTTACTGGGTCAATCTAGACGGCTACTGATTTTAATTACAATATTTCAATGTGCGTTCTACTTCAAAAATCATTTTAACTCACTGAATTTAATGGTTTCTTGATTGTGAATTGCTTAATACGATCTTTATTGCAAATTTGTTTCACATATACAAAATAATTTTTTCTAACAGTACATAATAATGACCTTTAAAGTGATATTTTATGTAACTAATACTGCATACCATTTTAAAAAAATACTTAAAGATTTCAAATAGATATTTATTGATATTTACCGAACAAGTTTTAATGTGCATTTACAGAAATGAATATCAATTGTCTTATTGTCATTTTATTTACTTTGGCATTTCAATTAAGATTGTTTTATCTAATAAGCTACGAATCGTAACATCGATTGCAAAAAATCAAGGTAACCTTTAGTTTTAGATGAAAAATAAATATAAAAATAACAATATCAAAAATTTACTACGGTAACCCTTTTAGTGAAGATTTTTAAAACGTACGCCATATAATAAAAACAAATTAAGTTCAATTTATTAAATATATTAGCATCTACACAGTGAAATTGCATTATAATATGATAAAAAAACTAAATAGGATATTTTTGTACATGATTGTCGAAAAATATTGTGGCTAGCTTCTTTAACATAACAATATATTTACAGTAAGTAGTTTTACTATTGGGGAACAAACATTTTATTGTTTTTGTTAAGCCCATTCTTAAAATAATACACATTTTATTGAATATAAATTCCAATATTTACAAAATAACAAAATGATAAAATATAAAATAATTATACTAAGTAAATATATTTCTAAACTCTTACAATCCTATGTTTATTATGCTAGTATGTTTTTTTAATTTTTATGCGGCTTTTCCAAGATTCTTTTACACCTCAAAAGCTTTCAGATTTGTCATTCATTTTGATTGACTCGTTCTAGAAATTTTTATGACATTACTCAATATACAGTTATTTTAGTAATCGTGCTGAAATCTTGACTTGGAACAAATAGGTCTTAAATTTTAACGAATCAATGAACATATAATTCACACTTAAGAAAAACCTTACTTACTTTTTTATAAAATCAATTAATATAAGCATCCATGATAAATACTATTTGAATAATGCAAATAGGTGGGCTCTCAATGTGAATAATTTCTTATCTAATTAGAGTTATCTTAACGTATAAATATTCTTTTGATGAGAGAAATAGTAAAATGGGTGTCTGTCTAAGACAAGATATACGGTTAGTAAATCGTTTTCGTCGGGCTCTGTTTTTATTATATAAACAACATATGTTTCAATTTCTTTAAAAAGAAATCCATATATCGATTGAAAAGAATATCGTTTTCAAAAGAACTGGAATACGTAAGTTCCGTGACACAAAACAACGACATTCATCACTGCACCAAAAACCATGTAATAAGATTTTACGAAAACTAACATAACAAATCGCTCTATTGGGTCGTTGGATGACTAATGAAACAACAGTATTTGGGAAACTTTGGCTTAATTCAACAATATATTCTTAGAATAGTTTATTCATTTCAACACTTCTATAACAGTTATATGTCTTTCTTAAAGAACAATTTGTTCAACCGTTTAAAATATACTCTAGTTTCGGCAATCCCCTCCTAATTAAACCATATCTCGTAAAGGCGAGCATTTTTATTTTAATAATTGTGAATAGATGATGGTTTTTATTTCTAAGGTACATAGTGAATATGAAAGCAATTTGACATGCAATACGTGCAATATATAATTATAGGCTAATTCTTTCGAAAGGATAGTCCTTTCCTTATATACGAAATGTCGTCATATATCGTAAGCCTATTATTAATGGATTCATTGTAATATTATCAAGGACGATAAATATATATTTATCAGTAATTATAGCGTACTAGGTCGTAGTTATACGTTGAAAAAAAGTCACAAATGACAAGTCCGATAAGTTCGTCTGTATGCTAGCGCGACCGACGCTATCTGTATTGTAGCCTTCAACTCCCGGCTTAATTCGCTTTCAGCAAAACAACTTTTACAATTATCACTTCATATACTTTGAAACATTACAAAATCTAAATGATTTTTTGCTTACACACTTAGTATATTTAATTAGGCTCACAGTTTAAATGACACCAGTAAAGCAAACGGCGTTATATATTAATAATCGAATATGTTTTACTTTTATAAAACAATAAACTTATTGAATATTGAAAGTATTTTAGAACTTGAAATAACATTTTTTGATTTTTATTGTAATGGAGAGAGTATTTTTGTTTCAAAACAATTGAAATATTAAAAAAAAACAATTTTACGTACAGATAAACGAGCAAAAAATAATTTCTGATATCGGCTGAAAGTGCTTGATGGAATTTAAAAATCAAATTTAAATTGTTAAAACTTTGTACGATTCCCCATGTTTTGTCACTAACGACCTGGGTTTCGCTTTTCGGCGTGTGTATATATATATATGATACTGAAAGGCGTAATCCGGGTCGTAACAATTCAAATTTGAGCAAAAATTAGATGAACGCCTTACAAGATGATTCTTTAGGTCAAAAGTTTTCAAACAGCTTAGTGCTGAATTGCAAAAGATTCATAAATATTTGGGGTTACTAAACTTTTTTGAAAGACCATCAAAGATAATGCATAATAAATCAGAGAAAGCTTATTTTCACTTATGACTTATTATTGATATAGAGCAAATAGTCTCGTAGTGGAAGTTCTTATTAGATTTTTTAATAGTAAAGCTGTATGTAGCTTAACTATTCGATCTCTATTTTAAATAAATAGAAGGTATACAAGTAATAAAGCTAGATTTGAACTAGAGTAGACTAGATATTTTTGGACTAAGTTTGATGGAATTTACGGAAATCAAAAATACTTGTACTCGAATACAATCAATTCATTGATTAAAAAAATACATTTTCTGAACTAAGGTTTGAGCCCGTCACGACATCAAGCTACGTTTTGACTATTTATTGACCTTTTTCTAAAGATGTATTCTGTCTGTAGAACTATCGAGAAATAAGAATTTTTTTCCTTACGAGCAATATAGGCATCAGTTATGGTTAAATAAACACAATGCTTCTCAGATAATAAATGAACGAATATTAAAAATATTACAAACCAACGACTTGGACCACTGCAACACGGATCCAACACTATATTTTGCTCTACACATCTTTATTCATCTTATCATTTAGTTAGCGCCCTTTCTTATAAAAACGGCCGGCCCCTGTTTTAAATGATAAATTAATTCTTGACACACAAAGCGCAGTGAAAACAGATTGTTCAACCGGGGAACTAAAATTGTTTTCATTTCGTGTTATACTTGATTGAGATTTTGATTGTGGCGCAGCGTGTCGAAATGTTCACAAAGCACGCCACACTTCATAGAGAGAGTGTATGTTGCAATGCGTGGCCATACACGTAGCAAACATATGAAATAATCCATATATTAAATTAAAACTAGTGCAGGTGAACTGGTCTATCTGACAACACGTTCGAGGAAGTGATACGTTAAAAATCAAAACGCTTTAATGGTCGAGACACCTCGCTGGCGGGTGATAGACCATTTGCTTCCTGACTGCAATACTGAACACAATTAAGCTATTTGTACAGATAAGACGTTTCCAATTTAAATGTTTTCGAGGCTTGTGTAAAATTTAACAAACTTCCTGATATATCATTCCGTGACAAAGACTTTCAATTTAATCTCCGCTTAAATAGCTGTTTGTTTAATTATTTTTGCGTTTATTTTTAATTGTTAGCTTAAAAAAATGTTTTTAATTGGAGTTTAAACATCCATTAACCATTAAAGTAACAGTGCATTTTTAAGCTGTTTACAGGTATTTAAGGTTAACCTTAACATTAATTTAGATTAAATATCTTTTCAAAACTAGTAACTATCTGCAAGAGACTTGTTTTTTATTGAAATACTTGTTCACTTCTCACACTGCTTAGTTTTATTCATCCAAAAAACCAAACAATTCAGAAAAATGTCACGAGTTAATAGCTTATAAGATATTTTTTAGCGTTCTTATCGATTTATCACTAAATGCAACAATTTTTTTTTTAATTGTATATAAATATATTTGGTAGATTACAAATAAATTTATATTTTTGTTTTCGTGAAATCTATAATAATGACATCAAAGATAAATAATTACTCTTATTTTGTCATATTATTTACATAATTCATCCTTAGCATATTCAAACTGTTAATGTTTTAACTTTATATATTTTAATTGTCTTAAACTAACATAATTAACTTTATCGTTTAAAATCTCTTAAAGCTTTGTTACAGTTTGTATTATACTACTTTCAAAAATGATTGTTAAATAATTTTTGCAATCCAAGAATTTGGGTCTTATCAAGACAAAAACAAAATTGAGAAAATGGTACAAAAAAATAAATGATAACAGTTTATTCACAATTTTTTTAGAACAGTCTGTTAAGAAATGGTTTTTTAATTTAAATTGTGTTGTGTTGAGAATAAAATGTTTGCAAAAGTTCTCAAAAGCTGTAATCTAACGCAAGCATCGTGTTGTGTTAATTTAATGGTCGATTTTTTTATCAATCGTTATGCTTTCTCTCTTGACATACTATAATCCCTTTACAGAATGAATGCATTAATAGAAAGGAGTCAAAAATAACCAGAACGTAGGTCAATATCGTCGCTACATTTCATTTCACAATTAGATATGGTGGCTAGAAATGAACGAAATCACAAACATGTATGCATATAGTTGAAGTTTTTTATTTCTTGAATTGTGTATTTTAAAAACGTGTGTAGTACGAAACCGTGCTATCAGAACTCGCGTTATTGGAAAGTCTTAAGAAAAGATGAAAGCTCAATTGTAGTTAGATTTGAGTCCAGAAACTGTAAGAAGTGATCTATATAAGTGTGAAATAAGATTAACTTTTATAGTTCTAAATTTATTTTATAAGATACAGTCGATAGCTATTTCGGCTCACGCCATTGTCAGAACTAGTTCTTTCAGATCTATTTACAACAGAAATATACAGAATTACAGTTCTGACGATGGTGTGAGCAGAAATAGCTATCGACTTATAAAAAAATTGTAGAACTAAAATACATTGCTATTTTTTCACCGTGACATGATGGAGTTCTACCAAGTAAATGCCAATTCAATCAATAAAATTACCTTCAATTAAATAATATAAAACTTAATTTAATAACTAAAATTCCATTCGGATTTCTGGTCTAATAACATTTGCGAATACATATTGTTGGACGTGTATTTAAATTAACTTGTAAGTCACGCATAATATTTTGGGAAAACCACAACGTTTTTTTTTTTGTATGAATATATATTCATTTCGTTTCATAATACTATTATGAAAGATGCTAATTTACAGTGAAGATTTTGAGTTGATTTTATTTGCTGCGTTTTTAGCTTCTGTTTATTTAATTAATAAGAGGTGTCGGGACAAGATTAACTGGTCACAATTTCGTTTATTGATGCTAAAAATATTTTTAATGTATTCAATGTATTAACGTTTCCATTTTAAAGAGTGTGATTTATTTCACATGGAATATTGATTGGCTAGACAAAAAAAATATTATTTTTTTATTAATCAATTATTAATAAAAGGGAAAAATAATATAACAGCTGATAAACTTAGATAACTATCGAGTATAAAATTTTAAAAATTTATATACTCAATATTGAATATTTATATGACGTCTGTAAAACTTCTTTCCAACATCTAACTAATTATTGTAACTCAATTTAACTTGGAAAAAATGTTTACTATAATATTATTATTCACCTTTAAGCTGTTAGCTGTCATTTCTTAATCTTAAAATTTCTTCACTCGTTACTTCTCCGAATGAGTTCTTTATGATTGTTCTGAGCTTTTAATTGATTTATTGAATTTGAATTTACTAGAAAGAACTCCATTATAATACCGTGAAAAAATAGCAATGTATTTTATTTCTATAAAATTTTATATATTAGCTATTTCGGCCCACGCCATCGTCAGAACTGTAATTGACTAGACTTTTAATTGATTATTGATTTACGTTTATTTTGTTTGAAAATTATTAATAAGTGATGGTTAACAATTTACTTTTATTTACAATAAATTTACATTATTTTTATCAATATTGTATGATTTCCTGTAAATTGTTTCCTGGTTCTTGAACCCATGGTTTTGTATTCCTGCTACCTTAAACCCAAAAATGGTGTAAAAATACACTTGCTTGTGAATTGTATTCTCAGTTGATAATGCTCGCGATGAGCGAAACCGGCTCTGATCAAAAAATAAATTAATATAATATTCTTACAATATAAAAGAACTGTTAAAAAATGTAACAAATCGATTCTGTAGTTGACGATGTCATAAAACTTCTAATCCAAATTCACTGTTAGTTTGAATGCATCCGTGCACTTAAATGTTTCAAGATGCCAAAAGGTGAAACACATTTTGTGAATGACGAAGCATGTAATAAAAAAATAATTGTACATAATTTAAACTAGTCTTATTTAATTCTGGAATTCTACAAGAAGCCTTCAGTTGATATTTTAAATTATTAATTTTATACATGAATCACAAAATAGTCTCGTGAATTCACATTGTTCGAAAGAATAATTATCATATATTTAAGCTTTCAGTATAATTTTATTATAAATTTATAAATTTTAAGTTAATACATAAACTGTATTGCAAAATATGACTCAAAGATAATGTTAAAGTATTGATTTTCTTGTGTGTTAATTTTTTAAATGGTAAGGTTCGAATAAATAAACAATCACGATTGCTTACTTAATGGAATTTCAAAATAATATCATCGTTTTTACACGAACACCGAATGAAATATGTTTCAATTATTTATATTTACTTTAAAAGCATATTTACGTATTTCGAAAGATAAATTTAAATGCATTTAATTCATTTCGATAAAAATGCTGCGACATTTTTTAATATAATTTGAAACAAAGTATAAAAATGCCACTGTGTTGTAAGACTATTGATAAAATTTATTATATCGAGTAAAGGTGCTTGATGGATTTCAATTTCAAATTTGAATTGTTACAACTTTTTACGATTCCATATGTTCTGTCACTAACGACCCGGGTTTCGCCTTTCGGCATCTTCATCTTCTTTGTGAGTTCTGTTGCATGCTGAATGCCTGAAGATGCCGAAAGGCAAAACCCGGGTCGTTAGTGACAGAACATGTGGAATCGTACAAAGTTGTAACAATTCAAATTTGATTATTGATAACTGTTCGAAACAATACTCTTATCACACGGTGAAAAAAATAGCAATGTATTCTAGTTCTACAAAATTATTGTTTTTTAAGATAGAGTTGATAGCTGTTTTGTTTCACGTCATCGTCAGAGCTATGCTTAAAAGAACATTTGCTTATATATATATATATATATATATGTATATATAGCAGTGTAGAAAAGGTACACAATACATCTTCTCTCCTGTTTTAACAACCTAGCTTGTTAAAACAGGTTACGGAAACAAAACGGCTCCCCGTAGTGGGTTAAGCAATGATGATCGACATATATTAGGTTGTTCGTTAAGAATCCTTCGTGACATTTGATCAATAGATATCAACTATATCTAAAAAAATAATAATTTTGTAGAACTAAAATACATTGCTATTTTTTCACCGTGTTATAATGGAGTTCTACCAAGTGAGTGCCAATTCAATCTATAAAATTCTTATCAATGGAGTGTATCACGTGTAAAGTTTTTTTTTTATGTTATCTCCGTGAATTAATGTAGCGAATTGGGTATTTGATTGACTATTAATCTGTAGTGCAATAAATTTTGAAAGCACGAAAAGAATTATAGAAATCGATAATAAAAAACATCATAAACACCGATGCACTATATCTCGGTATCTAAAACTAATTCGTAAATGGAAACTTTTGATCTCTAAAGCAAGCTTTTACCACTAACCTAGACACGCTGGCCATCCTCTCGTATATAAATCTGATACAAATGAGAAAGGAAATTTAGTCACACTTGTTTTATTTCTGCATTTTTTTTTGATTAAGTAAGTCAGCTGCGTGACTACAAATCTACAAATGCCTTTCAGAGTTTGTTTAAGCACTGTAATCCCCGAAAAAATTTGGCAAAAAAATAATTTATTAAGTGTTTATTTAAAGTATTATAGCAGGGGTTATATAAGATAAACGCATACAAATTTTTTGATAAAGTTAAAAGCATTATAATAATATACCCTTGTGCAGTAGTTCTCACGTGAAACTTCACTGTATCCACATTATAAATATCAACTGTCCTATGTAAATGTCTCACATGTGGTAAAAATAGTTTCGATGTTTATTTTTTATAAAGTGCATTACACTGAATAATCTTTCACACTATACAGTTGTAGGTAAAATCGACCGAATTAATAAAGCAATTGTTGTTAACCCTTAATATTGACTTGATTCATGGTCAAAGTATAACTTCAACCAAAGTTTTTGAACAGTTTTATTATTAAAACGGTCTTTTATTTAAGCTCGACTAAATGCTGGATAATTGATTCAATCAATTTTAAAATAATAATATTTTACAAATTCATTTGTAAATCACTTCATCTTTTAAATAACAATATTTACTATGACTTATTACTTATGAAAACCACTGTTCTAGTGTGAAAAATTGCCAACATTCTCCCTAATGAAGAGCCATACCACAATGTTTTTGAGCTTTACACAAACTTTTCAAGTTCTATAGAGGCTATTTTTTCTGTTGTCGGTATAGGCATCAAATTATGTTTGTCATATTCCCAGCAACCTGTTAAGTGTATCATGCAAGATGGACTCAGTTCTGTAATATCGTCTGCAGAAGGGAGAATGTTAGTATTGAGTGTAGCGCGCGCAACATGTGAGTTTTTATATCTTTTAAATTAATCCTTCATCGGCGATAACGTTAATTGAATGATTGTTTTGAAAAGGCTTAAAAGTTGACTTTAAGAAAATCTAATATTTCCTGGACAAATAAATTGCTTGATGTCACAAATTTTACAGTTTTTTAAAGGCTGATATAACACGTCAAAATACGTATCTGAGACTCGAACTGTTAATTCAATTAATTGACTGGCATCCATACACATAGAAGTTCGTAATGTTAGCATCATTTCTGACATTCCGATTGTCAATAAATCGTGTAAAAATTAATAATCCAATTCTATCTGTTCTGTGATACAAGTGATTTAATGAAACTTTTACAATTAGAATTCGTTGATATTCATTTATGATATCGACTGAAGGTACTTGATGGAATTTCAATATCAAATTTGAAATGTTGCAACTTTGTACGATTCCACATGTTTCGTCGCTAACGACCCGTCATTCGCCTTTCGGCATCTTCAGTCATTCTATCACACGAGTAACACAGAACTGACGTCAACGTGACTGTATCGTCAACAAACAAATTATTGTATATATTTATTACCTTCGAATAGTTGTAAATCTATAAAATATGTCATTTTTTATCTAATTATATAAATCAATCAATGCATGTGTGTATGTTTGTCTTTTATGCATTAACTATTCATCCGATCGATATCAAACCTTACGAATTTCTTGAATACACTCCCGCAAATGTTTCTAATATATCACTTCCTTCCCAACTACACCCCAAACAGTAAATAAATTGAATTAAAACGACACTATTCAAACTGAAATTGTTATAATGTATGATTTTGATTGAAGGTGCTTGATGAAATTTCGATATATCAAATTTGAATTGTTACAGCTTCTCTGTTGCATCCGTGTGATAGATGTGTAAGATTCCGAAAGGGGAAACCCGGTTTGTAAGCTACAAAACACGTGGAATCGTAAAAATTTGTAACAATTCAAATCCGTTAATGCTCATTTAAATATGCACATTCGCTTTCCGTCGCACATTTGGGATCTATTCTGTTATATAAATTTGAATATATCTCTAGTTGTACAATATTACGACCCCTTTTAACATAGTTATAACAGCTGTTTTAATACTATTTACATTAGTTTGCGACTTGACCAGTCCCCAGGCGGTTGACGACAAGCTGCAATTTATTCCGCCTTTCAAATCCAAATATTTATCATTTGGCAATCTGTGTCATTTTTTTATTATACTGCACCCATTAAAAAAAAAAAACAAAAACAACCTGTCGTTTTAGAAATGACATATTTTTTACTATTTAAGTATTTTTTTCTTTAGTTTGCTTGAGTGCATTTCTGTTTGTTTGTGCCGTTCTTAGGATGCAAGCATATGGTATAATACTTAGGTACGTGTTAGTTGTTCAACATCCACCCGTTATGTGTATACAGTCGTTGTTTATTTATTTATAACCACACGGTACAAAAATTATCAATTCATTGCTTTTGCACCGTAACATATTTAAATATAAAAATTCAACAAATACACAGTAAAACAATCAATAAGGATTGCAAAAAAAGTCAATCAAGTAAGCTCATGAAATGTCTACTTGTTATTCGGCTGTTATTTTTTGCTAGCATGATGTAACCTAGGTTGTTAAAACAGAAAGGAGATGTATTGCATACCTTGTCTACACAGGTGTATATAGATAATCAAATGTACATTAAATATAGTTTTGAAGATGGCGTAAGCTGAAATAGCTATCAACTATATCTTATGAAAATTTTGTAGAACTAAAATACATTGCTATTTTTTCACCGTATTATAATAGAGTTCTACCATGTAGCTGCCAACTGAATCAATTAAAAGATTTTTGTAACAAATATTTTTCCAATGGTACTAATCGTTTTACCCGCCACTACCTACTACAGCTTCACACTTCACACAATAGATTATGGGAAAATTTTGTTACGAGTGATCATAATCAATACTTAAAATCAACATTCATGACTGGCTAAAAATACATGAGAGGCAATCAAAATTTGCATATATTTTAGCAAAATCATAAATCAAAACTTCACATAAAATTAAATGGAAACACCCCAAACTTTTCGAAAAAACTAAACTTGTTGAATATGCAGTTTTAAACAGGTTTTTTTTTTTAAATTTTAATTTCTCATCAATTATTAATTATTAGATGCCAGTTTCAACAAGTTGATATTTGAATTCATTTTTTACCATCGTCTTTTTATATATTTATTTATATTTTTAAATCAGCGAAAGTAAAAAGTTTTTTTTTCTTCCTGATAATTCATGCTAGTGCTTAAAAATTACCTCGTTTTAAAGATAGGCTTAAACCAGATTTCAATTTAAATAAAGTAGAAATAGAATTTCATTTGTTTTATTTAAAAATAACATACACTTTCAAATTTGAATTTTTGAAATACTGTATGATTCCACATGTTTTGTCAACAATGATCCGGGTTTCGCCTTTCGGCACCTTCAGGAATTATATCACACGAATGCAACAGAATTGAAGCCAGTCATAGAATGCCTGAAGATACCGAAAGGCGAATCCTGAATTTCTAGTGACATGTGGAATCGTACAAACTTTCAACAATTCAAATTTGATATTGAAATTTTGTCAAGCACCTTCAGTCGATGTCATAAATTACACATTTAAAATTTTCATAATGTCTCGCTACTATGGGATTAACTATAAAAATAAAATATATTTAAAAAATAACATAATAAAATTTTAAAAAATATACAACATATGTCCTACATCAACCTATGTCAACAAGGTCAATCACAAAATATTTAACAATGCTGCACCTATTTGCAGAATTGGTTTGACATATAAAAGACTACAGGTTCATTTGTGCAGAAATAATTTTGATATTTAATGTTTTTTTTTATTAACAGGGGATTGTAAATTCACGCCGCTAACTTACTTATCAGCAATAAATAACCTCAAATGTCATAACGGCAGATGGCACCTTCGTGGTATTAAATACCAAGTACTCTGAATGCACCGCAGTTGTTGCAAATAAGTGATCGATTTAGAATAACATTCATGCAACTGCGAAAAGTCTAATGCTTATAATTCGTGGCGCACGATTGTGTTCTATACACCTAATTTAATATTCCGAGCGAAGAGTATAATCGAAAGTGTTGAAAACAAGTGAAAAAATTTAAATATACAGGGTTATACATACGAAGCTTGCCCACGAATTAATGAATTGTTCGAATTGTGATATCTCCTGTACAGTTGGTATCAATAAAAAAATACGTAACACGGTGAAAAACTAGCAATGTATTTTAGTCCTGCAAAATTTTATAAGATGCATTTGATAGCTATTTCGGCTCATTCATCGTCAGAACTATGTTTAAACGTACATTTACTTATCTATATATAGCTGTGTAGAAAAGGTACACAATACATCTTCTCTTCTGTTTCAACAACCTAGCAATAAAACAAAAAAAAATATTAAAAATATACTAAACAGGCGGCACTTTTGCTAAGCTTAAATACTGGCCGGATATGATTTATTACAGAAATGTATTAGCCTTTCGCAATGGTCTGAGGAGCGGCGAAAGACTTATATTTGTCTGTTCAATTAAAATTTCGTGTGACAATTGATATCTGTTGATTTCTAACTGTTCCAAAGACGTCATCTTATGACCTTTATTATAAAGATGTAAACACGCAAGCGCTGAGTTAAAATTTTTGTTATGCGATATAAGCTAGGTTGTTAAAACATAAGAAAAGATGTATTATGTAAATTTTCTACACAACTACACACAGATAAGTAAATGTACGTTTAAACATAGTTCTAACGATGGCGTGAGCCGAAAAAGCTATCAACTATATCTTATGAAATTTTGTAGAACTAAAAATACATTGCTACTTTTCCACCATGTGATGTGTATTATAAACACTCTGTATATCAGCATATAAACGGACGAAAATGCACGACGTCGTTCACAGGAGATGGCTTTTTAAGCCGTGTCTTGCCGCTCAATTATAATTATGTCTAAAAGGTTACGAAAAAAATTAAATTCACAACGTCGAATTGCAAAATGTCAGAACATCTTCTTTACACCGTGACATCATTGTATGCACATGCAGCCGTGACGCCATCGTATTCCTTTCTTTGCCAAATACCAGCATCCTGTTTTATCAGATTGCCACTCCATCATCAACATCGCCTAGAGCAGTGATAGCCAAAATAAGACTCTTCAAAAACCAGTTATTTTTTTCATTCAGAAAATCAATTAAAGAAAAAAATTCAAAAAAAAAACTGTTTTATTGTAAACATGTTCACTATATATGTATTATATGTACTCGATTTACGCTGCACTCGATTTACGCGGTACACATTCAACGAGGTACTCGATTTACGCGGTACTCATATTACGCGGTTTCACTTTTACGCGGTCAGAAAAAATAACATTTTTTTTTTGAAAAATCAAACATATTTTGTGGCACGCGTCACACAAACGCGTATGTTTCAATACATTAGATTACTCCCACTTCTAGGACCAGACATCTTCAGAGGAAATTTACAACGACTTTAAAAAAATAAAACACAAAAATTAGTTACAGATTATTTAATAAGATGAGAAGAAGATCCTGCTGCTGGATTTGAATCCGATGATAGTAGTGATTTCGAGCCAACCAAAAAGAAAAAAAATGATTGAATTAGAATATAGCAGCGAGGAGGCGGCATAATAAAATTGCAATATTACTATTATGATTTTAACTATAAGCATATTATCGACTTATATCGAGATATTAAATTTATTTCTTAGTAAAAACCTTTTTTTATGCAGATATATATGTATATACAATGTAATTGTTTTAAGTGGTTTTCTGGAACCTATTCCGTTACTTTATTTGAAGTCTCGATTTATGCGGATTTTTATTTTCTGGGACCTATCTTCTGTTTTTGTATGAACTTGAATTCTCTGTTTACGCGATCTCTCTTGAAACGTATCTACCGCTTAAATCGAGGGATGAGTGTACTTGCGAATGGACTTAGTTACATTATCTTAACGAAAGTTATTCCTTGAGAATTACTTGTTTTTTAGTTGTTTGACCATTTTAATTTGAAGAGTAATGATAGAAGGACATGAATAGTATTTAGCTAATTACTGTCACTAACCCACGCTAACATTTGATCCAAATTAATGGGATGTTGTTATGATATCAAAGACACAAATGCTTTCCAAAAATATATTAAAATATTAATCTATTAATGTTTCAATATATAATTAAGCCACTCAACGTCATAACCAAAAACAAGCAATCAGTTTAGCCAATTGATTACTGGTCTAAAATGTTTGTCAGTTTGTATTATTTAAAAAAAATCAAGGTTGTTGTATTTTTAAAGCGTAAATTAAAATTAATAAAAATTGCCAAAGGTAGCAATTTATTTAAAATAAACGTATTCCACCATGTCTACAAATATTGTCAACTTTTGATAAAATAGTTTTTTATACATGGATAAAGAAATGGCCAACATTCATTTAAAAATACAAAATAAACAATATAAGTTTCTAATAATGTTCAACGCTGGTGAAAATGTGTGCGTGATGAGCAAATCTTGTCCGAATCATCATAAAAAAAGACAAAAATAAAGTATTACATTGATAGATAACAGCTTATGGTTAAAAACTTATAATATATTACTAGGAGTACGTAATGAAAACTTTTGGAAACCACTGGCTTAGAAAAATAGACGTATTAAACGATGAGTTTTGTCCATTGTTCTTTTTTAAATATATTTAAAATTATTTATTTAAAGTGCTTCTATTTATGTAAATACATTTTTTCCCGCGACTACTTTATTTGAATTCTTTTAATTATTATACATACATTTTTTTGCTGTGTATATAACATTTTTTAAATATAAAATGCTACGTGTATTGGTATGGGATCAGCTGTTAAGTCATCAGTCGTTTATTTACAGTAAATACATTTGAATCGTTTTATTATATAATACAGCAAATATTTTATTAACAACAAAAGAGTGACGAGACATGGCATATAAATTGAAACCATAAAATACAAAATTACATTTGATGAAATAGACAAAAATATTTTTTTATAGAAATTAGGTAAACTTCAATATAAAACTTTAATTAAATAATATTAATTGTATATATATAAAAAATCAGAGTTGATAGTTTTGTATCTTATTTTGACATTAACTAACTAAAAATTACACATACGTTTATTTAAAATGTCTCAACACAAAATGCTATTTTTTAGCCAGTCAAATGCAAATAGGCAACGATTTCCTACTCATATTCCAATGCTTTCCAATAAGCTCATAAATTGGAATTTCTAAACATATTTTTAAATATAATTGAGTTCATAGATTAACGAGCGATTAAACAGCGTCTTGAAAGCGGCTAAATCACTTGCTGTATATGCTTTCGGTGAGACACAACCCTGCTTGTCTCCTCTTTAAACTGGTGAAATTCTGGGCTGTCCGACTGTTCAGTGCATAGATTCCCAACCCTTTTCGGGTGGCGACCCCTTTTTATAAAATCCATGTGACCCGCGACTCCCCAAACAATCCAAAAGCATACAATATTTATTTTTTTTAAGTTGGTAGTAGAAGTTGGCGAGCCCCAAAAAACCCTCTGCGACCCACCTGCCACGAGGTAATTAATATTGATTGTATAATATATTCAATATGAACTTCCGGAAACCTTCCGTGAAGCAATCGAAAATAAATAAATCTTCTAAGTATCCAATACACCGAGATGTTTCGGCTTCATAAAAATGTCGATATTGAATTCTGAGGTCAAACTGAAAATTTCGTCACAACTTTCTTTTTGTTTGTTGGTGAATAAATAAATGACTTGCCACAATATTACGCGATGCCTGCATTTTGAAATCTTTTTAATTATATATTCCGGCTCCAAGAAATAATGTATTATAAAATAGAAAAATAAACATATATAATTATTTTTCGTTATTTTTCCATGGCCTACATATCATTTTTACGTCAATTGACGATCAAGTGATTCTTTTTTTATATTACATAAGTATCTCGAATTTATATTTTTCCTCAATTTGTAGTTTATTTTTAGTCAGAATTGAATAAAACGTTTGGTGCCAAAATACCATTATTGAATATAGTTTAGGATCACTCTCTCTATAGAAACAAAAAAAGCTTAACGTTTTATACAAAAGCTCTTTATAAACTACTTAAATTATATTATGATAAATGTATAATAATAAAATATATCCTTCAATATGTAAGAATTCGGCTGATGAAAATGTATCGATTGATATTAAACTGTTGTAATGGCTTCAAATAATTCTCACTAGAGCTAGGGGGCTAAGAATCGGATATGAAATGAAATTGCTACAGTAAAGTCTGTTATTTTTGTACAAATATAATTGATTGGAATAACCGTTTTTTGCTTGACTCCATTTTTGTTTTATCCAACCAATCAAAAATGTCTAAAATAATTGAATAGTTGGCTGCAGAACTCTTAATTTAAAATGTTAATATTTAACGAAAAAATGTTAAATTTTATCTTCTTAATATAATATATCAGAATTTTAATCTAGCTTGAATAGGGGCTGAAAGTGTATAAAAATACAATTAATTTCCACATCGATTTTACAATTTTCCGGCGTTGCTAAATTGGAATATTTTACTTTTTTTTGTTCTCATTACAATAAACAATGACAAATAAAGATTTATAAGTATAAACAGTTGGCAGTGCTTTAACTCGAACCAAGAAATATTCTTTTTTTAGTCGATTACAGAAGAACAATTACATGTGTAGTCTCCTTCTAATGTTTTTTTTAATTGCTAGACACTTGTATAGCCTACGAATTGTTGTTTGACACTTTAATTTTATACATTATGTTGGAAGTTCTATATTTAAATGCTCTAATTTTTGCGGTTGTATCCACAAACTTCAACCATTACGGTTATTAACAGTATAAGGTAAATATTGTAATTATCTCGATTTTTAATAACAAAATCACATTTTTTAGTACTAATAACTGATTGGTAACGCTCGTGATGATCACAAAAAATTTTAATCTTGGAAATATTACTAAAAAATTGTTTTTGTTATTTAAAATTTAATATAATACATTTACACTAATAAATGACAGTTAACACATTAAAAATAAGAACATTGATTATATGATTACTTTTTCGATTTTTGTGTGTTTTATTAATACTGTTCATAACAAAGTAGTTTTTTAAGATGCTTCATGTATCGAATACTGTCATTATACATTTTAGTTATGAAATCTACCATCGCTATGTAGTTGTATAGAGAATGAATTATTATTGCCTAGGCTTTTTAAGTGTCAAGACATATTTCAAGAAAGGGTTTTACGAATGTTTGATGAACTTATTATAATAGAAAGATATACAATGACGTCTTCGTTGATACTTATCGTTGTTTATGTTATGGATCAAAGCGTTAATTGTCACTTAGTACGTATTTGTGGTAAAATTAGGCTAAGTTTTAATTGGTAGCTATATTCAAAACGTGAGGAGACACACAGTCCGTTATTCAACCAATCCAAATTGAAAACTAACGACCGACAATCGTTTACCGTTATACGGTATTGTTTTGTAACGACGGTGGTAATAATTACATGCGTTCAGCTTTATGCGAATGTGTTTTGGTTCAAATATTCAAAACTCCATTGGCAACACAATTTCGCTTGCAATGCACGGTACGACAACTCTGCAAATTGTATTCTAGGAAATATCTTGCATCATCAATTTTTGATTATTATTCATAATAGTTTTTTGATTATAATAATTTTCTTATTCTTATTCTTGCTAATGAGTATTTGATGTTTGTTTCTGAACTCTTAATAGATTTTAAATTTGACCTTATTTTTATTACAAATTTTCACAAAAAAGTCCTTAATATTTCATTCGTCAACCATTTTACTGCATTTAGGTATATTCTATATGATTACCTGTAAATTATTTTTTTCCTTACTTTTTAAAGCCTTTTATGACGTATACTTATTGATGATTAATTCATTTTTTTTTTTGAATTGTTACAACTTTGTACGATCCTACATGTTTTGTCACTAACAACCCGGGTTTTGCCTTTCGGCACCTTCGGGCACTCTATCACACGGATGCAACAGAAATGACTTTTGACAAAACATGTGGAATCGTACAAAGTTGTAACAACTCAAATTTGATATTGAAATTCCATCAAGCACCTTCAGTTGACATCGTAAATTACATATTTAGTACTTATTTCCATAAATCGTATTTTGATCAGGACCGGTTTTGCTCATCACTAACATTATCAACTGAGAACACAATTTACAAGAAAGTCTATTTATACAAAAATATTGAGTCAAAATTAGCAGGAATGAAAAATATAATCATACTATATATAAAAAACAATTTTACCAATTTCACTTCAATCAGTCTCGATTTAAAGTGTATTTCGAGTTTAATCTATTTATACAATATTTTTGAGTTAAAGGTAGCAGGTACGAAAAATATGTTTATATTATATTTTTGAAAACAATTTTACCAATTTCACTTCAACCATTATCAATTTAAAGTGTATTTTGAGTGAATTTATCGATTCGTGAATGTGTTAAAAGTCTAGAAACACAAAGATAAACGAAAGTTCTTATAATCTTATAATGAATATATATTATACAATATTCGTCTGTCATAGAGTATCTCAAGTACTAAGTAATATCATTCGATGAATACTAGAGCTCATCAAAAATGTTACATCATGAATATCAACAGTCATATACCGTATGGATCGTTATATGTGTTCATAAACTCCGTCAATACAACAGTATCGTCGGCTTATGTAATGATTTAACTATCGTGTACTAGATATTCAACAAGCACGCTTAGAGTCCACTCATTTGGATCATTGTTCAGAGAGTTAAGACACACTTTTCAATATGGTCGCGTGAATTTTTCATTCAACAACAGTGCTTGTGATCGATGTCTATAACAATATTTAAAAATCAATAGAGACCTACATTTTACGCATTTACATAAAATTCGTGAACAATTTAAAAGACCTAACCTACATAATGCGACTATAGCAGTTAGGTCTTTGGGTTTCTGGCACAATAACTTTTTATTTTAATAGTTTATTTATTTTAAAAACACCCTGTGTGTAATAATTATCAACGCGTCAATTATTTTTTAAAATATTCTGATAGATAAATTAAAGAATAAGTAACATCAAAACCGCTCATATTAAATATTAGATTAAAAAAAACCAAAATAACATTAAATATATATATATATACACATTTTTTCCAAGCTTGCATTTACTATAATATAATAATTACAAATAAATACGTTCTCATCTCAAAACTTTTTTTTATGTAGATAGTTACTTTTAAGGTGTTAACTGTCACTACTTGATAGAAAGGCATGCTATTTCAAATAATAAAAACACATTTTAGTACTTTTTTCCACTATAAATATTTTTTTGATCAGGACCGGTTTCGCCCATCGCAAACATTATCAATTGAGATCAGTTG
Source organism: Himalopsyche japonica (assembly GCA_028555115.1). NCBI lineage: Eukaryota > Metazoa > Arthropoda > Insecta > Trichoptera > Rhyacophilidae > Himalopsyche > Himalopsyche japonica. The sequence continues at coordinate 169,920 of JAHFWJ010000430.1, forward strand.
ATAAAAAACTAAAAAATGTGTATTGTATGATTTTCCGTAAATTGTTTCTTAGTTCTTGAACCCATGGTTTTGTTTACCTGCTACCTTTAACTCAAATATTTTGTATAATTAAACTTGATTATAAATTGTATTTTATCAGTTGATAATGCTCGTGTACTAAAAAATGTGTTTTTATTATTTAAAAAAAATATGTAGATAGGCCTTTGTAGCTTTAAAGTCCTTCGATTTACTCACAGTATGTTTATAAACAAATAAATTGTATCCAAAATTGTCACCGTACAATAATGTCATTTTTGATAATTAATACAGTAAAATTTTAAGTACTTACTGAAACAATTTTAACCGCTCAACTCAGTACATTTCAATACATTTTCCCCATTCACAAACCATGTTTTGTATTTTGTATCTTCAAACGTTTGTTTACAAAAGTTAGTAGCTTATATCGTTTATATATTCAAAGATTTACGAAAAATGAAAGCACTAAATAAAAAAAATATTTTATTATAAACGAATTTGGAAAAACCGTTAGTAATACAAAACACGAAGATTCCCAAACGCAAAACTAAAGTCGTGAATGACAAAACATTTGGAAATGTGATGATTTTTAAAGAATAAGATTTTGTCGTTATGGCAACGATGTTTATTTATTACAAAAGCTTTCGTATCGCTTCCACTTTAACATTATGTGTCTCTCAAAGTTATACAGGCCGGATTTGGCCGTACGAAATAAAAATTGAGAAACAGTGCAGTCCGGTACTATTGATCAATAAATTTCACTCAGTCACTGGTAGTTTATAGGTGGCTGTATGTTTTACCAACCTATCGAATAATATAATACTATGCGAATTGGACGCCATTATCAACCAAAGTGTTGCGTCACATTTTCTTTAAAGAAAGAAAGTCACCGATTTCGTTTATGTAACAGAAACATTCGTAATGCGGAATGTCTGCGAGATTTTAAATAATATAAATTATTTATTCAGTTATGACAGTATTATTCAAATGTGACGAATTATCAGTAAGTGCAGTTGTATCACTGTTGTGGCAAAAGGCTCGACTGAGATTGGTTAATTTTGGCGAAATTTCTTACACGAGCATTTTTATTTATTGATCATCGTAAAAAAAACATTATTAAATCATTCGCGTTTTTTTTTATAATATAATGATTGAATTGGCATTTACTTGCTAGAATTCCATTACAACACGGTGAAAAATAGCAATGTTTTTTAGCTCTAAATTTTTTTTATAAGATATAGTAACATATATAGCTATTTCGAAGCAAGAAATAGCTATCAACTACATCTCATTAAAAAAATTGTAGAACTAAAATACATTGCTATTTTTTCACCGTGTTATAATTAACAAAATTTAATATCACTGAGATCAAATAAGCAGTAATTAAAATTACTTCAGATTTGTATTTTGGTCCTAGCACTAATGCTAAGTTAATAAGTTAAGTTAATGACCCTAAGGTCTATATTTTTTCTGTGTAATTCAAATTAAACATATCAAGATCGTTAATGAAAATTATCACAGGCAATCGTGTTAATTAATATAAGATTAAAATTATTGAATTTGTTTTAGCTGCCATTTACTGCTTGCCTTGGAGGTTGTGTTTTCCTGTAATTAATACCTTTGGTATATGGACGATGCTAACTGTTTATTGTGCGTTAGTTCTGTTGAATCCGTGTGATAGAATACCTGAAGATGCTGTAAGGCGAAACTCCGGTCGTTAGTGACAAAACATACAGAATCGTACAAAGTTGTAATAATTCAAATTTGATATCAAATTGTGTTTTTGTTAAATTGATACGTGTGATAAAATGGATGAATATACCGAAAGACGAAACACGGGTCGTCAGTGACAAAACATGTAGAAATGTGCAAAATTTCAACAATTCAAAATTGACAAATTGTGAATTAGAGTTAAATAGTATGGGTACTTTTTTATGATAACGTTTCCACTCTTCATATCGATATTCCTCTATTTTCAAGTATTTGAAACCAAAGAAAGTGATGTTAAACAGCTTTATTATGACACTGCATTTTTATTGCTGACTTGATTGGATCCTTGATAAACTAAAAAGCATTAAGAGATTTCACGGTGTCCTATGAATAGTGAATATAACTTAATTCCATAAATATTATTTATTTTAAAATAATTATTTTTTTGACATCATCCATGCAATCAAGTGTTAGAGGATTTCTCTTTATACATTCCTAAGAAAAAAATTCTGGGTATAACTTAATATAGAAGAAATACTATTTCAATATATAAGAAAAGTTTGAAGCCGTAGTGGATAGTAGTGGGTGCAATGTCGAGTACCATAGTAAATAAAAAAATGCATAGCAATGTGCAATGTATAAGCGCAATGTCCATAAAGGATGTCAAAGGTATCAAGTCGAAAATATTATCTATTTTATATTTCTATTAGAATTCAGCACTTCGTTATTTTCACATTATCGTTGAGTTCAGCCAAGTGAATTTCAAATATACTTACAAATATTTTAGCACCACTGATAAAAATACATGCACAATGGGATTTAGTACCCAAAAAACCATTTGGTATAAAATTCTAAGTAATTAAAATATTTGGTAATGCTTGCGATAAGCGAAACCGGTCTTGGTCATTAAATATATTGTGGGGAAACAAGTGCTAAAAATTGCGTTGTTATTATTTAAAATGTCATGGATTTCTACCAAGAAATGACCGTTAACCTCTTAAAAGAATAAAATTATAATGTAAATGAAATGTGTACAAAATTAAAATACTGTTATTGGTTTTTGGTGTATGCAAATGTACTGCCCACATATAGCCGCCAGCAATTAACCACCGTATCAATTGATTGCATAAATAAATTGTAGTCAACAAATGATCGCCCGTATATTTCATCGCTAACCAAAACATAAACTGCATACAATAATTATTCCTCTTAAGCTAAAAACAATTTAACAAAAAAAAAATCGATTCGGAACGATTCGGAAAATATAATTAATAATTGATTGACTTGGCATTCACTTGGTAGAACTCCATTATAATTTTCACCGTGTTATAATTAATAATGCTTAGCTAAAAACAATATCTATTTGAATTTATTGTTTTATCTTGGCGGTTAAATGTGAAAGTGATCATTTTTAGTGTATCAGCTATTTTTGCGATCAATTGATGTGGCTGTAAACTGCAAGCGGTATAATCACTAGCGATCAATTGCAGGCGATAAAATTTTAAGGCACCATATAATATTTTGCATTTACATCAACTATATTAGCAGTAAAAATAAAATTCTTAGATAATATAAAATTAATTCAGTTCACTCGATGGAAATGTAATAATGTTATTCATAGATTCTCTGCAATTTATGTTTAGTGATATAACGAGTTTTACAAGACTTATTTTCCAGTGAACAATCCACGATTCAGAATAAACCAATTAATTCTTTTTTTTTTGCATAAAATAAATAACTTTATAGCTATAAAGAATATAATAATGTCTAAATTTTATTTGCATTATTAAGATTGAAAGTGAGTGTGTACAGGACGCCACCATTTTGTTTATTTACATACAGATCGTTGATGGCTTATAATTTCACTCGTATTTGTGCACACAGTTTGCAAATTACGTTTTTGGCATATTTAAATAAATATAGCATATTTTTAAAAGGTTATGTTGTATTATTATACAATTGATAAATGAAATAGCCATGTTTGTTATACAGTCGTTAATTTTTTAATGAAAATTGTCTATATCCAACATTACTGTGTTGTGGCAAATCAAGGTAGATGATGATTTTGCTTGTGTTATTCTTTTTCAGGATTATTTTGTCGTTGTTTTTCTCACATAAACTAACCAAGTCATACGTTTTGAGTATATTCAAATAAATATATCATATTTGTATAAGGTTTCGCAATTGATAAATGAAGTAACCATATTTGTTTTACAGTCGTTAAACTTTGAGTAAAAAATCTTCATATCTAACACTAGTGTGTTATGCCAAATGCCAGACGATGATAATTGTTGTATTTTTCTCTCACGAATAGAGCAAGCAATATGTACATTGGTCACTCATAGCTCATGGCAGTGTATAAGTGCATTCATCAAAAAGATTCCTCACTAAACATTCAACCGACAAACCTTATTGAATATTTTTGATCGTTTTTTGGCGGAAACTATTTTTTATTTATTAAATACATATACAGTGGAACCTCGATCAACCGTTCTCGCATAATACGTTTTCCCGGATGGAACGCTTACTTTTTATAGTCCCGTCAAACTCCCATAAGAACAATGTTAAATAATCCCGCATTGACCGTTTCCCGATTCCCCGATTTCCTCGATAAACCGTCTAAATATTTTGGTCCCGTCACAAATATTATCTTGATTGACCGTTTTTATTGCATATTTCTCCGTATCTCGGCAAGCAAGTTTGACACAGCCGAGTGCAGGTGTTATGTCTAGACACGCTGGAATCCGCTGTACATGTTAGACATAACGCATGTGCTATTTTTTGGGTTGAAATCCACCACACGCGTATTATTGTTTATGATGCAAGTGTGGAGTTGGTTAAAATTCATGGTAATAATGATTCATGTACATACAAACTTTTAGTCACAAGTTTAGTAACAAGTCTTTGTTCAGATTAAAGTGCCAAATAACAAAGAAGCAAACGAACATAAAGGACGTTTTTAAAAAATAAATTTTATATACAGTATGTACAAGTAACTAATAAATAAATATTTTTTACGATTTTACTTGTTTATAATTATTTGAAGCTTTACCGCATTAACCGTTTCCCGCAATTATCGTTATTTTTTCAGGGTCCCTTTGAAAACGTAAAATCGAGGTTTCACTGTACTTACAAAAAATATAATTTTATGCTCAAATTAATTGAACTTGGAGTATATAAAATAAGTAATAATTAATTTAAAGTAAATTGAATTTAAAAAAAAATTAAAAGCATTCGTGTGAATGACCTCTCTTTCATGTGGAATGAGTCGACAACCCAAACATTACAATTTATTATAACATTAGAAGCTCTTACATATGACCATCTCCATTGGCAGGTTTTAACTCTTTAAAATAACAAGCATTCTACTTCTCAAATATAAAATATCTTAATATACAAAGAAAAACTTTTTCAAATTAAATATACAGCCCGATTAAACTCAATCACAATAAATAGTTCTGACGAGGTCGTAAGTCGAAATAGATATCAATTATATGTCTCATAAATATTGTAGAACTAAGATACGTCGGTATTTTTTATTGTGTTATAGTGGAGTTCTACCAAGTCAATTTCAATTCAATCGATTCAATCAACTGATCTACATTTCCTTTCACAATTGACTCACGTACATCTTATATATTATCGTCTCTTTATTTTATTTTTTTACAATACACGTAGACATTCGTAGATTAATAGACAACCGGCGGTTGGCGAACCCTGTTTAAAACACTAAAAAGTAACGTTTTTCTTTTAATAATAAATCTTATTTTGGAAATCAATAATTGGTTATACTGACATTTAGATTTATCGTTTATCTTTCAACTACACTACACTATTCTGTTAAAGAAAAATAAAATTACATTTTCGTATGTTATCAGTCGCAGTAAAAGGTTGTCAGCCACTGATGTAGTGCATTAAAAACACAACAGTTTCAACCTTTATTGACCTGTGATAGACTAAGTAAACCAATAAAGAATAAAACATGTAAATCGAGTGAGATATTTGAAGCATTTCAAATAGCTAAACGGCCGAGGGGACAAAATTCACGAGCGGGCATCGATCGCCGCACCTTTCACAATGCAAACACCGGCACGTGACGAGAATTTTCAATCGAAATGTTTTTCACAAAAGTCCAAAAGAAAGGATTACCGATTCGACGGCAGTTATTTACGGCAATGAATATCGTATACCTTAAATCGTCGGTGCATTGCACCCAGGAATTATTTAACCAAATTGAATAACTAAATGTTTTCCGAAAATAAACGAAAATATTGTTATGCTTACATGACGATGTTCAGAGAATTAAAATATACGTCTTTTGCGAATAATTATTTTAAAATATTCATTATTGTGAATTGTTGAATTTTATACGATTCATCAAGCTTTGTCACTAATTACAATGGTTTCACATTTAAGGTGTTCACTGTCACTTCTTGATGGAAAGGCATGAGATTTTTAATAATAAAAACAAAAAAAAATACTTGATGATATCGACTGAAGGTGCTTGATGGAATTTCAATATCAAATTTGAATTGTTAAAACTTTGTACGATTCCACATGTTTTGTCGCTAACGACCCGGGTTTCGTCAGTTTAGTTCTGTTGCATCCGTGTGACAGAATGCCTGAAGATACCGAAAGGCGAAATCCGGGTTGTTATCCGGGGGGTTAGTGACAAAACATGTGGAATCGTACAAAGTTTTAACAATTCATATTTTTAAAAATTAGTCCACAATATATTTAAATTGTGGAAAATATTATTATTGAAAAAATTCTGTTATGTATTCTATAAAATGCTAATATATAAATTATCATTGAAAAAATTCTGTTATGTATTCTATAAAATGGTAATATATAAATTATCATTGAAAAAATTCTATTATTTATTCTATAAACAGCTAATATATAAATTATCATTGAAAAAAATCTGTTATGTATTCTATAAAATGCTAATATATAAATTATCATTGAAAAAATTCTGTTATGTATTTAAATTAATTCTTCCGTTTGCGTATGAATGCTGAAGGATACTAACTTATAAATCAAGGAGCACTTCTGGATGGATAAACCATCATATATTTTAACGTTTTATGTAAATTCCTGTCAATTTTGGTAATGCATGAAACAAGGAAGAAATAACTGGTAAATCCCGAATAAATTTCCCAGTATTTGATTGAAAAACAATGCAAAGATACAGTACTGTTTGTTCATCGGTTATGAATCCAAAATGAATTATCCATTGTCAAATGTTCACTCAAATATAATTACCTATAGAGGTATCGTGTCATAAATATGAATTTCTTTTTCGAACTGACCCGCTGTAAATTATCACCGCGATCAAATTAAAATCGAGAAATGAAATTTTGGATGTATTTTTTTTTAATAAACTTTCTTATTGAGAACAACCAATCATGGGTTCGTTTCGTTGATTGGGTCACCGTGAAAACATTCTTTCAGTTTTAATTTCAACAGTTAAAATACTGAAGCATTAAAAACGAGGAAAAGTATCAAATTAATATGATATCAACTTCTTTGAATTTCGTTATTACATGGTAAAAACGACATACGTTAGCAGTGGGACTGACAATATAAGTCGCATATGATTTATAATAAATGTGCATTTGTGTATTAACACTAACATATATCGGAAATAAATGTTATGTGTCCATAAGTATAACTTTATTTTTCTGGTCATTTTCTGTTAAGTACGAAAAAAACACAAAAAACATCAGTCGGAGGGTTAACAGTTCATTTTGTAGATTCTCTACAAAAATTACCTTGTATAATTATAATTGGACAGTATAATTGTAATTGCTGAAAAATGACGTTAAAATCATTCTTTTTAAATTAATTCTCACTTTACTAAAACATCGTCTTCTTGAATTTATATTCATAGGCACATCGATCATGGTTTTAACAAAAACACTTGTAAACCTTTTCTTGTTACGAAAAACAACATTTTATTGACGGCTAATTTTGTATTAGACTAAAAAAGTTTCTTTCGTTTTATATCCTTAGTATTCATTCTTTTAATACTTAATATAAAATTTGTATTTTAAATAAATAAAACACAATTTTAATGCTTATTTCCACAGTATATATTGTACGTTCTGGACCGATCTCGTTAATCACGAGTATTATCAACTGAGCTTAAGCGAAATCGGTCGTGATCATAAAATGAACTGTAGAAATAAGAACTAAAATTGTGTTATTATTATTTAAAATATTATGCCTTTTCATCAAGAAGTGATAGTTAGCACCTTAAAAGTGATTAAATTTTGAAATATTAATAAGTTATTATAAAGCGTTAAAATTGTCGTCAATTCCGTTGCATCCGTGTAATTAAAAAACATGCGGAAATTTGTAGCAAATCAAAGTCAGAAAATTGTATTTTGTAATTTTTGTAACGTGTATGTACCAAATAATTAATATGCCTGTGTCTTGAAGACCAGACGAGATGAACTCATAAGTCTATTAAAATTCAATACATACTAGTTTCTACTTACAAATCTGACCGCTAGGCCACGTAAATTTAAACGAAAAACCAAAGCCACAAACGTGTTATCAATTGCCAAAAATATGACAATTGTGTTCAGTGCATAATAAATTATTCATTAAATTTATAAACAATAAGATCTTCGCTTTTTTCTTTTGAAACCTCTGAATATACATTATTTTAATTTTTCTCATTAAGTCGATATAACTCAACTTTATATTTAAAAAGTGTAGTATTAATTGCGTATTTTTTTATAATTCAACAATTATTATGATCATAATAACCTATTGCATAATTTTTATATTAGAGTATGAATATTTTCATTTTAATAATATCGTCACGAATATTTAGATATAAGATATCTACCTTGGAATTGAATTATGGTAATTGTTTAGAATTATCTAACGAATATTGCAAATCATATCGATTAATATAATACAAAAAAGGTCTTTCAATAGGTATGATTGAAATTTATAAGGTTGTTGTAAACCATGTTGTTAAAGTGACATCTGTCAAATTTGTTGTCAATTGCTTAATATACTACGACAAATCACTATGGAAAGTTAAAGCGTTGAACAACACGTGCATATCATCAATTTTGGATGGACATTCTATACAAATGATTTGAGAGCAAGGAACTGGCCATTGAGATCTTGAAATTTAACGCCTATAGACTTCTTCTTTTGCGGATATTTAAAATCGCAAGTCTTTTCGAATAAGCCACTAACACTTGACACCGTCAAGTCAACACAACAAACGCCATCCAACAAATTCAACCAGATTCGTGCGGCAAAGTCGGTTTATAAAAAACTAAACCACTATGTGTTATAATGGAGTTCTATCAAGTGTCTGCCAATTCAATCAATAATCTACAATCGATTTAAAAAAAAGTGTCGAATGAATGTGTTTTTGAAGAATGCAATTAATTATCATAATAGTATTCAAAAAAAAACGTAAATTTACATTTTATGTACAATTTACGTGTCGTAAATTTTATAATAAATTAAGTTTTGATTTTAATACCGTAATTTTAATTTAACTTTTAATTAAAACCATGCTTAACACGAACTTTTATTGCGCGAAAATTTTGTAGATACATGTGACCGTGTTATACAAGGTCTGTGTGTACATAATAATTTATCGCTGTTCTCAAACTGTCTTTCAAAGAAAGAAGAGTTAAATTATATATCATTTATTCGCTTTCAATTTTATCGCTTACATCAAAATAAACCGCGTGTCTCTGTATAAAGAATAGTATGTAAGTAAATGGATTTACTTTTAATTTATTGTTAATATGTCAAACCTTGGACTCGATTCGTGTACCGTGACATGAAGCTACTGATCGCTACGATACCGTCGTGCTTAAAATCGCCTTATCATTTTATGGCTATATCTTGTTTCACAGGACCGAATCTAGCGATTTTTAAAGACGCGAGACTATTTTAAATACTTGAATGTAGTCGACTGTAAATTTGTGATCGATTTGTATTTTTTTTTCAATTATGTTGGCTTCCGATGTGGAAATATGAATGAAGCATCTGACTAGAGGTTGTTTTTACAAAAATAGTTGTAATTCATTCGTCTAAACCAGTGGTTTTCTTGTGTGGCCACCAACAGTTTTATGGTCAAAACTACTAAAATGTGTTATTTCAAAATTGATTGAATAAACCTGACTTATCCAGCATTTAGTTGAGTTTGACTAAAGGACCGTTTTAATAATAAAACTGTTAAAAAATTTGTTCGAAGTTATATGTTGACCATGAATCAAGTCAATATAAAGAATTAACAACAATTGGTTTAGTCGATTTTACCTACAACTGTACAATGTAAAAGATTATTCAGTGTAATGCACAATATAAAAAATAAATATCGAAACTACTTTTATCACATTTGGAGCGGCCACAGTGAAATTTCGTGAGAACCACTGGTCTAAACTCACTTTCACGGAAAAGTATTTAATAATCACAGAAATACACACAGTTTCACTAACAATCTTTGAAAAATTACTTTAAAAATGCCCAATTGAAAAATCTGGTAAATTGCTCCTGCAAACTGTACCTTGATTTAACAAAGGCAAAATGCACAACGAGTAGAATATAAATGATGAACTGCTTTTAAGTGAATTGCTATATCTCCCTTCAATTTTTGATTGTTGAAGATTACTGGAACTGTTGATTTAGTTCTGTTGCATCCGTGTGATAGAATGCGAGTAGATGCCAATAGGCGAAACTCACGTGGAATACTATAAAGTTTTAACAATTTAAATTACATTTCTCTACGTTTCAAAGATAGCCGGAATAGATAAGGTTAGAAATGGTTAGTTGATCGTTTTTTCTGCGTGTCTGTCTTTGATGACAAGTTGGATCGAAGAAATTCTTAGGCTTGACAAGCAATGACGAGTGTTGACAAAATTAACGAAGAAGAAAGTGATTTGAGCGTATACTTTTCTAGTGTTGTCAAATAAGATTTTGTCTGCTGACTTGTTCCATAATTTCTTGTATCTTTTTTTTATTTCTACGTTACAAAAGCAACATGTGTACAATTTTATATTTACGTATTATATATAATACTTGAAATTAAATAATTAATTTTAAATCAGTCATTATTCGGAAAAGATTCATAATATCAACAATGAGTAAAATAAAATGTGTAAATCCCTGGTGACAAGTCTTAATATGTGAGCGTTTTTGTGACTGACAAATATTATATTAAAATTTCATATTTTACACTTATTAAAAAAATCACCTAAAACGAGGCATTCACCACCGTCGTATCGTCATTAATATTAACAAATAAAAACAAATCTTGCGAGCAATGCCGCTTTGCAAAGTGTCTCTGAATTTTTAATAACGCAGAAAAGTGTTAATCTGGTTTTAAAATCATAAACGCAGATAATAATCTTCACAAAAAAACACTGGTTATTCAATTTGATGACTAGTTGATTAACTATCTCTGGTTAATTATACGGTCGATGAATTTCGCATCTGGCTTAACTAAATAAAATATTCAATGCTGCTTTATTTACACGAATAAAGTGTTATTTTTTTAAGTTATTTCATTTCACACTGTTATATATTTTTCAATTGAATAAACACTATTTACAAAAGAAAACTTTATCATAGTGTGATAAAAACCACCGATAAAATTTACTTAAGAAATATTCAATTAAAGAAGAAAGGGATTTGAATGTTTCTACTCATCAAATCAAAAAGTCTCTAGTTAATACTATATATTCGTATCGAGACTATAAACTCACGTACTGCTTCAGTACAGAATCTCAATTAGATGTCATTCATTTTTTTTTCTTGTTACTTATCTGGGTGAATAATTCAACTAGTATATTTACTTCACTGTTATGTTTATTTGATGTTTTTGTTTTAGACTGAAAATCATTAAAGAAAACTTGTTCGATTTAGCTTTTCAAAAGTTCATATAAAGATCTTGGATTGTCTTGTATAATTAATTCAACGTAGCGAAAAGAATGCAATATCCAGTTGCACATTTTATTCACACGTTTTTTTATGAAGTCCTGTTACGTAATACTATTTATATTGTAGTTGCATGCGATCTTATCACCGTTGTAAATAAATCGACTGCTTTTTTTAATAAACATGGATTGTACTCACGACTCGATCGAAGGATTTCTGCTATTCTGTAGATTGATAGTTTTTCCATTAACTTATTTTATTCTATTTAAAATTTCTAAAAAGCCTGATTTGTAAAGTAGTTTACGAAAAAATCAATTCTGAATAAATAATAATTATTATTATTATGAACAAAAACAGAAATATTTTGTATTTATTACACTTGACTCAACACTTTTAAAGAGATTATACTCTTGACACTTCTTGGTCATAAAATAAGTTAACATTTTTTGTACTCTTTCCGCAAATTAAATAAAATAATGATCGGTACCATTTCCTCTTAATTTTATATATGTCTTTATTATATTTCTATATTCAGGAAAGGTAATGTTTGAAGCTTTCAAAAGATCTTTTTTCTACCCTCACAAAAGTTTCTAATTTACTATGTACTACATATTTGAAAAGTTTTTTAGCCTTTGCAATCTTTAACCTTACGAAACTGTAAACTATGTAACACTTCAATTCTATTACTTTGAATCGAATTAAAAACTTTTGGCATTTTAAATAGGTACCGCTTTTGCGAAACTGTCACACTTCGATGTTATGAATTTCCAATGATGTATGAATTTTGCAAACCATCGATTGTTCTAAAACAAAAATTAATTTTCGAATTAACTTTTTATCTAAATGTTTTATTTAATGTAATAAATAGTACATTAATGGCATTGTAACGTATACCGAGTACTTGATAGTCAATCACAATAATACTCACGATATATCAAACAAAAGCTTAAAAATATAATGTTACTTTAAACAATATATTGTATTTTATCTGGCTTTTTCCCGTTGCATCCATTTGAGCAGTGACACTGTAGTTCATTAAATATTTTATTAAAAAAAAATAATCACACAAATTGTAAATCGTAGCCGTTTCTATTACCGTGCCATCAACACTCATTTCTTAAAAATAGCAACGATCACAAAAGCCATAAATTTGACCATCCCTGTAATAGCAGATAGCTATCAAGTGTAACCAAGTGCCAAATAAAATATTATAAAAAAATCTGCTTGGAAAGTGAAAAAAATACAATTATATCTCACATGGATCATGCAATTTTTGCTAAAAGATTTTTTAAATATAGACACTTTTATTTTCTAAATAATTACCATATAATTAATTCTGCGTAAACGATCGAGAATTCCATGAATATTTCCGCTATCTCCAATAATTATCAAACAGATCTTAAATACAAAATTAATTTTAACACAAAAATTCATATTTCAAGACCGACATTTCACAATATCTAAACGAAACAGCGATAGCAAATCTGCGGTCTCATTTGTCTTTAAATGTGGCCATTCGACTTTGCATGCAGAGCGAATTAACTATAATTGCTTTATCAATTTTGTCGATATTTATTAACTGTATACTGTGAACGATCATTCAATGTAATGCACTTTATAAAAAACCAATATCGAAACTATTTTTATCACACTCGGTGCGGCCACAAGACATTTTCATAAAAGTTGATGTTAATAATACGGCCACAGTGAAATTTCACGTTAGAACTACTCAAATTTTTAAGAAGGAGAAATTCAAAAATAATATATATCAATACTTACATTCACAGGTATGTTCAGGAACTGCAGGTGTTTCTTGAAAACTACTTTGTTAATTCAAATATTTTTCCACCAACACTTTGTGTCCAAAAGTCAAACACAATGATTATTCTAATTATACTAAAAAAATATCAATCACTTTTCACTGTAAAATGAAAATAAATTAATTTAATTACATTGTATTAAAATTTTTTTTTATTATATATTATGAGGGTTTAATTAATATCACATTTTTTATCGTTCGTTTCATTTAAGATTTAAAAACTTTTAAAAAGGTATTTAGGCTAATTTTTCAATAACCATTAAAAGGTAATTAAAGTTTGATTGATGAATACAAAATTAGTATTTTTATAATTTAATAAAAACACAAAAATAGTACTTATTACTAGCCATTTACAGTCATTGTGAAATATTTAATTAAACAAATCAAATAAACTTGTATCGACATTACACAAAATAAAACGACCATCGATTTGTTATGGATGCAATATTCTTTCGTCACGGATACACGAAATGTGTTTCGAAATTGTCATATCGAGTTTACGACACGTACAAATTAAGTTTTTGACAATTTATTGAATTAAACAAAAAAAAAATAATATTATAAATCATGTCTCAGAAGAATATGACAAATAATGTTTAAAATAACGTATTTGTTTTGAAATTTCGTTGATCTGAAGCATTCAGTTTAGATCAATTTATTCCGATTTCAGTAAATGGAAACTATTTTATAATTGGGTGATTTTTCAATTAGATTTATACATAGAAAGTTCTGTCAACTGTATCGATATAAAAAATACATTTTACATCACTACTGATATTTTGATTTCGTATGTAAAATTTTGTAAGCAATATTTATCTTTTAATATTAAAAAATAAATCATAATTAAAAGCATTACCAACAGAAAAGTCAGACATTAAATATTCATGAATGATATTGTCTGCAGTTGCTTAATAGAATTTGATTATCTAATAATAATTGCTGCATCCGTGTGGTGGAACGCCTGAAGATGCCGAAAGGCGAAACCCGGTTCGTTAGAGACAAGAAATGTGTAATTGTACAAAATTTTAAAAGTTCAAATTAAATAATCAATTAAAAATACATTTCAAACAAAAACACATATTACTTTTTGTATTTCATCAACTGATCAATTGATAATGCTCGCGGTTAGTGAAACCGGTCCTCTTTATAAAATATATGTGTCTTAATATATATAATTTATGATATCAACTGGAGGTGCTTGATGAAATTTCAATATCAAATTTGAATTGATGAAACTTAGTACGATTCCACATTTTTTATCACTAGCGACCAGGGTTTCGCCTTTCGGTATCTTCAGGCACTCCATCGCGCGGCTGCAATAGAACTGACAAATTACTAACATATATATTTGGCGGTACTATTATTTCGGTATCGATGTTATCAAGAATAAAATAGGTAAACATTTTTTCGATTACAGTGCTATTTGCGTGACCCAATGCTTACCAAAGTTCGGCTTAAATTCATTTTAAACTATTCATTTGGATAGGATAGGTTATTATCGTTTTAAAACTGAATGCCTCAAATCGAATCCAAATAACCTGTTAACTAATATGTGTTAAGTGCGTAGATTATTTTCAAACACTTTCAATCGCCGAAGTACTTGACGTAATAGTGAAATGTGATGTAAATAATCATCGCGTAGAGCGCAAATTTAATGTAAAGTCGCGTAAAATCTTTCAAATTATAGTAAATCACATTTAGTATATGCAGTAGATTGTCAAAGTTCACCATTTTGTTATATTATTTACATGTTGCAGCACTGAACAAATATTTTAAGCAGTTAGTATTAAAGATTGAAATTAATTATGAAATGCTTTCGGCAATTTCTTTATCAACGATTCTCACGTTAATTCTGCAAGATAAAATAAAAGATATCTAATATTTTTCTAGCGACAATTTTCTTTTTATTGAGATTAGCTAATTACACTGTGGATTGATTGTTTTTTGATCACTCTTTTTAATCACTACGAATTCTTACTGTCACCTATTTTATATTATAAATTCATAATTAATTTTGTGAGAATATGTTGTTACACTGTATTAAAGTAATTGTATTTTAAATAATAAAAACACATTTTTAGTACTTATTTTCACAATATATCGTCTGATCAAGACCGGTTTCACTCATCGCGAACATTATCAATTCATGAAGCGAAACCGGTCATGATCAAAAAATATATAGTGAAAAAAAGTACTAAAAAATGTATTTTTATTATTTAAAATATCATGTCTTTCCATTAATAAGTGATGGTTAACACCTTAAAAGTTGAAGTAATTGATAAATTTATTGTAAATCGTTTTTTTTTTGGTTCTCGAACCGTTTGTTTTTAATATCTTTTAATTATTAAATTACAATACTCATTGTAGCGGCTGATGTTTTCTTATTAAACATAATGTGTTCCATCAAGTAGTGACAGTTAACATGTTAAAAGTGATTAAATTAAATTTCAAGCAACCGACATAAAATAACTTTTTAAGCTAGGCTATACTTTATGTTTATATTCTTTAATTTTACAATTGTAACTAGCTTGGATGCAAAATTTCATTATTTCATATTATATACGTCACTGTAAGCGACCATTGTAAAAAAAAAAGATTTTGTTTGACAGGCATCGCTGAGTTTAATATATCACCGGAAGAGAAACCGTCTATAATAAAGTAACGATTACATTGACAAAATAACGAATACGACAGTGGGCGCGAGATAAAAAAAGATCGTCACTATTTGTTATTTGAATGCCAATTAATTCGTTCTTTTTTCAAATCAAGGCTGTTCGAAAATCTTTTTTTATTTGTACATGCGCCAATGTCTACTGTGTGGTCATTTATGAACCTGTCCATAAGTCTGGGTTGAATCACGCAGAAGATTACTTTTGTCTAAATGTGGCATTGTTGCTAACTCGATAAAATATTCAATAAATTAATTAAAATTGTATTGATATGGCATTTATGATGTCAAATAAAAACCTCTGAATACAACCTTTAGATTAAAAGCATTTTAATTCAATTTTAAAGAAAAAGACTTTTTTAAAAAAGTAAATTTATACATAATAATGTTAAGTTATACTTGCTCCAAATACGAATGGGGTTTTGATGAAACTTAAAAATAGATTCAAAAAATGGGACTTGGCGAAAAATCATCTTTTTTCAGTTATCTACTGTATCATTTATTCATCAGATACCAGTTGAAAATTTTGAAAAAAAAAACCAATGTTTTTAGTTTCTTTCAACTATAATCGGCAATCACTTTTAAGGTGTTAACTGTCACTTCTTGATGGAAATCATTTGATAATGCTCGCGATGAGCGAAACCGGTCCTGACCAAAAAAGTATATTGTGGAAATAAGTAATAAAAACTGTGTTTTTATTATTTAAAAAATAATGGACAAATTAATTATATCTATATTGTTACTTAACATATCTTTCAGCATTAATGCTGCTGAAAATTAACCTTTCAAATTGTTTACACTTCCACATGTTTTGACAATCGCTGCCTTGGTTTCGCCTTTCGGCATTTTCGTGCATTTTACTACACGGACGCCCTTTAACTATCAGTCAGGATGCAGTTTACAATAAATTTTTTACATATTTCAAAAAAATAACGTCTCTAATCAAGTAGCTAAATTTAATATTACTATCAAAAGAAGGAGAATTGTTGCTTAAGTATAAACAATACAATGTATTAAACAAATAGGATTTTTTAAATGTTGGTATTATGTGCTAAAATAATAAAATTACTTGTGTTAGCATATTATATTTACGTATCAGGAAAATTAATAAAATAAAAAGATGTCGCCAAACGCATATTTGACGTTTTATGATCGTTTGAAAATGGAATATTATATAAGTAGGCGGGATGTTCATATATGTACATTTATTATTATCATGATTATGCCAGATTTCTTGCAATACACTGTAAAGCAATGCATTTAAAACCGGTATTTTCTATTAAATTAATAAACCAAAGGTCAAATTAAGCTACTAGTTAGGACATCGGTAAACGGTGTGATATTATGTCATTTGCAAGTAATTCTCAATCGTTGTTTCGCGACACACAGGTGTACCACGAACAGCTGTTGTCAAGTGTGTCGCAATAGCTTTGAAAGTCCACAAAATGTCACATTCAAATATGTATTCTAAAAATAAAACATATTTGTATTTTTTTTAAAACTAGTTTTTTTATAAATGTTATTCAGTTGATTCTGTTCTGTTGGATCCATGTGATAGAATGCATGAAGATGTCGAAAGCGAAACCCGGGTCGTTAGTGACAAAACATGTGGAATCGTTCAAAGTTATAACAATACAAATTTATTACTTAACCCTTTAACAGCTCGTGGCGGAGACGTTCGTCATATATATTCGTTACCCAGACACTGTTGGCGTAATTTTTTTAACCAGAATAAAATCTATTGAAAGCAAATAATTTGGCGTTTTTAATAATATACTATGCACAAATAAAGTAATCTGCCATTGAGGTGTATCCAAGAATTTAATATATTCAAAGCTGTAAAAGATTTGTATAATGTTTTGATACGAAAAAAATACAATTATTAAAAAATGAAACTTGTTTTGATGACGAGCTATCGTTAAAACAACTTTGAATTATCGTAAAACTAGACCTATTTCAAATTAATTGATATCTTCTAATCAAGTCTATTAATTCAAGTATTATTATCAACTCTACAACAATTTTAATCTGTAAGAAGTTTTACTGTATTCCTGATAACGTTTATAATGTCCATTTTTATATAGTGATTTTTAGAAAGATTTACGTACCTGTATAGATTTTTATTAGAAAATTTTGAACAATCAACAAATTATAGTATTTTATTAACGATGTGCTTTATAAATAAAGTTACCCACTAGCAAGTAAGCATTATTTACACCGTGGATAAATATGCTAAAAAAATATTTTTTTAACCTTTAAAAACTGATGTTCCGTATTAATGGAATGAATTGATATTAAATGAACTATTTACTTTGAACTATTTACTTTACAGCATATTATTTGAGATACAGGATCTAAAAAGTTCTTAGAATTACATTACAAGGTTATGGAATGCATATTTTTCTTTGGCATAACTTAAATACAGATTTCGTAGAAGTTTTCCATTGAAGTTTGTCGAGTGAAAAATGGTTTAACCCGAATTAGTGACCACATAATATTTTATTTTAGTTGCAGCATTTAAAAGGTTCTCAGAATTTTTGTACAATATTATTCTGCATCATTAATTTATATTTTTCCTTAGCGCTACACAAATAAATATTTTAATTTTGTTTTCCATCGAAGTTAGCTGAGTGAAAATTTACAACATTTCGTTTGTCCGCTGTTATGATTAGAAACTGGATTATATGTTGTGGTTACATTATAGTATCTTAACCCTCTAAATGGTAACGTCTCAACTGTTGAGACGGCTGATTTTACGGTGTTGATAGTTGATACCCAAAAATATATGAATTAGTGGTTAAAACCTTCTTGTACTCGCAAATTTTTGAGTTAATGCATTGCTTGATTTGTCCTGACAAACTCAATAAAAAAATTTCAAACCATTATTATTCAATATTTTTTCGAAGTCTAGGCATTGGAATATTCATCTAAATGCTCAGCAGGGAACGAGTTAAAATTACGATTTTATAATAAAATTATTGTTTTTAAATTTGAATCATAATAACTAAATAAACGGATATAAATTCAAAAAAAAAATAAACCCATATTTAATGTGTAAGTAAAACACATTTTTCAGTACTTTTTACTGTGTATCATTTCCCACAATATATTTTACAATCACGACCAGTTTCGCTCATAGTTGATACACTCTTGATGACCGAAAGCAGTTCTGATAGTACTAAAAATGTGTTTTTTATTATTCAGAAAACCTATTTCTTGTTTCTTAATTGACTTGATAGAATTCCATTAAAACACGGTGAAAAAATAGCAATGTATTTTCGTTGTACAAAATTTTATAAGATTTAGTCGATAGCTATTTCGGCTCACGCCTTCGTCAGAACCATTTCTGTCAACTATATTTAACAAGTTTTGTAGAACTAAATTATGTTCCTATTTTTTCGCTAAGTACTATTTCTTGTGTTTTACCTACGAGTTACCCATCATTGAATGGTGGCCGACGACTGAATCTGTTACCCTATCTGATTTTCGTAATCAATATGGCATGAATATGTAAGAACACTTAATAGTTTGATGCGATTTATTGTCTACGTTTATTTCTTTGATTGATTTTAAATTTAAAAAAGTGCACGCAACGCTGTGCTTAGAAATAAATATTGCCCGTACTGAATAATTTATTTTGTTTTCCATTCGCCAGCTAAAGAATTTCATTTTCCCCGACGCTTTGCGCTTCGATACACTTACAATATCTGCAAGTTTCTATAATACAACACTGACTTTAGAAGTAATCAGTTTCTTAGAAAACTTTTTTGCTGTACACCCAGTGTAAAAATATCATAAATCACTTTCATAACTAACTTAGTAAAAAAACATTGCGTTACAAGAATATATTTTTAATGGAGGCAACACTAATAAGCAGAATAATTGTAACCTTAAATCAACTGAGTAGCTTAAAATCATATAACGATACGTGTACTTTACAATATTGATGTAAGCAACGTTTTTTTAACCCTTTCTGTCCCGTAATATGTAAAAAGTACGTGTAGTTTTTAACTATTTAAATTTACTGATGAAATATATTGAATTTTTAATCAAGTCTTTCCTACGTGCCCTAAATGAATAAATCAATCAGTGTATGTAATATTTAACAGTATTTAACTTTTTTAATTGGAGTCGTGTTGTTAGTCAATATCAGAGTCGGACTGGGAGTTCTTATCTTGATAATATTAAATAGTACTATACATTGTGTTTTTTTTTTGTTGCTGTAACAATGTCAATTGATTTTAGGTTCTCAGGTTGTTCGAAATTCAAAAACTGATGTCATTTAAATATCGAACACTAAATAACCCTCGATTTATTTAAATAAATATTTTCATCTATAGGACATAGATAATATAATAATTTATTAAGTTTTTTTTTATGCAAGACTAACATATGTATGTCAAGTGTCCCTCGCATGTGACTTAACAATGACTAAATTTTTAATTTAAACCATGACATTTAAAAACATTTTTCTCTTGTTTCTTAGCAAGAAACAGCGTTAAGCAAATTTAATTATAATCACAACATGTCAACGCTGTAAAATTTATGTTATTTTTTTTAGTTTTTATTTATTCGACAGGAACTCGCGCGCAGTACACGAGGCATATTCTATCGACTAGAAAATAAAAATTGTTTTCAAAAAAACCAATAGAACCCGACTGAGATATAACGTAATAGAGCAACACTGGCGACAATAAAAGAAGTGTAACCGCTCAGAAAACGAAAAAAACCGCCATAAAAGCTGTTTATTTATTATTAAGTCGAAATATCAAAAACTTTCTCCGGCGGCGGAGTTAAAAAAATGTGTACGAGAGAGAAATTGATCAGATTTTTTCGATGTGTTAACATTATTGTTTTGATTCGCTCGGTGTGACCGTTTTAATTAATGTGTTCTATTGATAATTAATCAGTAACTTGAGAAAAATAAATCATTCTTACAACGCAAAGCGAGTATTAGCTGTCATCTGACAATGATTCTAAACGAGTGTGTTCGTAAATTGTCGATTTTTTAGAGAGTTCATTTTATCGTAAACATTATTTAAAACTAGAATTATAATTTTTCAGTCAAAATACACACAGCTGATTGCTTTTAACAGATTTAAAAAATAACCTACAATAAATAAAAAAAAAAGATAACCTCGTAATTTGAATAAATGTATAGTACCAAAATCCACAACGAGATAATGAAACAATTTAATTATACATTAAAACGTCGCCATATTGACAGAAATGATAAACAATAATATATTATGAATATGTTTTTTAAGATTTTTGGATATGACAACACTTAAAACACAACACAAATAAAATTCATGTTTATAGCATACAACTACTAACATTTAAATACCGTCACGTGTAAACAATATTTCGTCTTTTAATCACGTAATATATGATATTTTAACTATTTCCAGTTTATCTAAAGTATTTTCTGTCAAAAATGTCTAAGCGAAAATCATTATAAACATATGTAAAGATAATGGCGTGAAGCCGAAATAGCCATATATCGTTTATTCATTAATTAAACACTATGTTTTCAAATACCAGACAAAATAAATTCTATGGAAAATAATCAAATATATTCATATCATATTAAAAATATTTGACTTGAAGATGCCATAAAGAAATTTTAAAACATTTTATCAAGTCAAAAAATTTACTTTATCATCTTCTTTCTCTCGATCAAGGAATTGCTTTTAAGAATGTTAAAATGCTTTATATATGAACTGAAAAAACGTCGTTGATTTCAGGTAAGTTTTGGAACCAAATATATTTAAGAACAAAATCTTTACATTTATAAAAGCTTAAAAACTTGAACAAAAAACGCATAAAAAATACAAAACTTGTATCACGAGAACTATTGTTTAATTTTACCAGTACACAAAATATTTAATAAAATAATATGACGTAAATCACTTATAATAATATATGTTAATTAACAGTGCTTCATAAAATACCGCCCCAATATGAACGTAATAGAAAAAAATAATTATTTCAAATGAATATTATATTTAATAGCTCTTGCTTAATATTAGTGTAGTGAAAATTTTTGGTGTCATACTTAAAATAATATAGTTTAAAAATCATAACACTGTTCGTTTTCATTTTCTTTCGTATATACTAGACAGTTTATAAAATTTAGGTATATTATTAATTGATATGCCCATAGACAAACAGTCAATATAATTCTTTTCTATTGTATTTGAATAAAAGAACGGTTAATTTCGAAGATTGATTTGTAATCGATTTATGGATTTTTGTTGCGATTAAGAGTTGTAATGTGGTGTCTGAATTTTCTTCCGCTTATTCCGTTCAAATTTTCATTTTCTATCGTATAACATTCCGCATTTCTTTTATTTACTTATTTTAACAACAAAATTCTCACATATCTGTCGTCAAATAGTATATTCAGGAACGAATTTACCAGCACAATAAACAGCCTGAAAATTTGGACCTACATGCACACTTTTTCCAGCCAACTTTTATATAATTATAAGAAATATTAAGCTTAAAAAAACTTCATGATTTTATTTTTTGTACTGTTCCAACCATCATTTTTATTTCATTTTCTATTACATCTTATATTTAGGTTTTAGAGTATTGTATGAGAAATTGTCAAAGGCTACATTATACATATGACATACCTAATAAAAGCCAAGAATTTTTTTTTGAATACTTCTTTTAACACGAAAATATATTTTCGTCTGTATCTTCACGATACCCCAACTGTTTTCGCAAGTTGGTCTTTGAATTTTTTGAAATTTATGTCTGCTAATTTATATTTCGCCAACAAGAGAAAACCAGTTTTACAAATGGCCAAAAACTTGCTCCATTGCAATTTCACAACTATTTATTACTATAACGAATCCTTGGGCTTTGTCGACGAATAATACTCTTCGAAATGAAGATACTAACCGCACGATTCCAATGTCGAGTGACAAAATTCAGAGAATTTCGCCGAGACTGCCATATCGTTAGTTGACGACTTTGAAAAAATTGCGAAAAATACCTGTCTTGCATTAGTAAATAAATGGATTAGTAATTCTGGTTGCGTGCCACACATTAATCTAAAAACAATCTGGTATTCCGACAGACGTCAGAATATACAGTTTTTTATAATGTTAAGTCTTGCGAACATTAAATCTGTTATAATAATTTCATTGAACAAAAGATTTATTTAGAGATGGCCGATTGCAATATTTTGATAAAATATACTCAAAACTATAAGAGTGTCAAAATTGTTGTGCACGAATTATTTTTTTGTCACAATAAAGCCTTTTTAACTGGATGACTGTCTGAGACGAGATATCTCGTCAATGTCTTTAAACGTATTTCCCTCCAAAAATATTCCTTCTATTAAATGATTCTTTTACAGGACACACACTGATATTTATAAGAAAAGCTTAAAACATTTAACCACAACTGTAAAAGATTTATACATCGAGTATTCGTTATTTCTTCGAGTGCTTAAACTGTCATTTGAGAGATGTACAGGGTTACCAAAATTAATTTACTTCAAAGTTCTTCAAGAAAACCTGCTTTTTATGATGTAACATAACAGTAAACAATCGGTGGGTTTATTGAATATTTCTGTGTATGAAATTTGAAAAAAAAACAACGAAAATTCACTTTTTATGTTGCAAATTATAGTCGGCGTGCTGGGGTTAGACGTATTTTTTTCTGGCAGCCAATGGATTAAAATCTGTTTTTTTTTTTAATATTATGTAGGACAGAAGTTTTGTCATATTCGAACAAAAATACCATTAAAAACATTGCCGCCAAGCTGGGTAATGTACAATGTATTTTAGCACACTTCTCGCTGTTTCTTGAACGATAAGTAAATTGTCATTTTCTAATCCACTTAAACAACCATAAGCTGTTCGCAAGTATATGAGAGATCTCATTAGAAATAATAAGCTACAAAGGAAACTAGTTTAATATATATTATTGGCTTGTTATGTAACAAATCATATATAGAGCGTGTCTTTTTAACTTGCAAACTTTGTGTCTAAGTTTGAGAAAAAAGGACAATAATGAGACACGGTTAAATTGATAAAAATATTGACGTGATAAATGTTGACAAACTCGTAATAAAAAACAGTAATTTCTTGATTTATTTCCACATTGCACTAATAATAAAATATCATTTAGCTTAAATTTGTCTTTTATAAGGACTGCGATCGAAATTTATCAATTGTTTCTGTAAAAACAATAAAGTAATAAAACAACGTGATTTCTTTGATGCTCATGAAAACAATTTTGCTTTGAGTCATCTTTAAAAATAAATTTTATACTTCATCATTAATTTAGGTGAAATTTTTAAATTATTTAAATAAAATCAAAAAAATTAAGTGTTTTATAAAACCTGTATTAGAGTTACTATTTCAACATACATGTTATTTATAAATAATGTCAAAATTTTGAAGAAAAAAAATAGTAATAAAACACTCGAAGCTGCGCGTGTGTGCGGCCGCGCAGCAATTTTTGTACCTCAGTTCTTTCATCTAGGGTTGACACTTATTTTATTTTTTTCAGTAAAGTACTTAAAATAATTAAGCGTTTTTTTTTGTTTGATTTTGGATGTATTTCTTTATTGTAATCCAATATCTTAAAATACACCAAAAAAGAATAGTTTATTACGAAAGTTATTGAAATTTCGCTGGCAAAAATGTTGAATTTACGCTGCGCATTTGTTGGTTAGGCCTGGTTAATCTTTAGATTTCCGCGTAGAGAATCTCTCTTTCCATAAATTCCTTTGCTATTTTCATGAGGAAGCGGTCAATTTGTTAGAGTTTCATTATAATAGATTATAAATAGCAAAATATTGAGTCTGTGATGATTGTTTAATATATATTACTGACAAGAATTTACAACAACCATCATTCGCCTTACTTGAACGATGAACCATACTTTTCAATTACTGACACATTTTTACTATTCAAACGTAAATAATAATTAAAATAGTATTAAATGTTGAAACAATGTCAACAATTTAAAATTAAAAGATCCCTAAGTAAAGCGAAACGAAACTTAAGCTTAATGGTGTCTTACAACGAGGGCTATTTTGACGCCATTCACTTGACCTCGCAATTTTTCAAGGCTAGACATGAAATGAAACGTTAAGAGAGAAAGGGGTGTGAATTAATTGACAGACATCCAAGGCTTAGTAAAAAAATCTATTATATGTAACCAACAGTTTGAAAGTAACTACAATTGCGCCTAAAAGTGACTTAATTAAGCCAGGGGCGCAAGTTAATGTGACATACATAACCTCACATTGTTATGTAATACAAGGAAAAGTCGGTGGGAATACCCTTGTTCTGCAAGAACTGAATTTCAAGATCATCATTTAACAACAAAATGGCGTAGGCAGATTGTTTATGGTACAACATTTTTTCGGGTATAATAACATTTTTGAATAAAAAAAAAACAAGACAGTTAGTTATATACCATATGTGACTTGTATTCTGCCAAAACAACTTTGTACAGAGAATTAAACGAAAGATTTTTTTTTAATTATTTAATAAAGATTGTCTTTTATTTTAAAGTGTTTTACTTTCTTCAAATAATTATTGGCGGATTGTATTTTTTAAATTATAATAATTAACTATGTGTATTTATAAAAAAAGGTTTTGCTATGTTTTACGACTAAGCAATAATATTTGCATATTGAATATTGTTTTTAATAGTATAAGTTTGAGTAAGAAATGGTTGGTACTAATGTTATGAATACATATTGGACACAATATTTGAGAATCATTGAGACTGTTTCTCAATGATACTCAGTGTTGTGTCCACTTATTACCACAAAGAGAAGATATAATTAATAAAAAACATCTCTAGGAAATTTACTGTTTTGTACCAAAACTTATATCAGTCAACTAATTACCATTGTCTATGTTTTGTTTTTGAACTTTTAGTTGAATATCTTCGATGTTGAACATTTCAACTTTGAGTAACAATAGAAAATATTGAGTATGCTTTCTAACGCGGTTAATTGGACACACGTACGTAGTTTAAAAAAAACTATTAAATTAACAAATTTGGACACAAATTTATGTGCCCGCCGTGATTTCAGCTGTTTTAACGCAACGCTCGTCTTGAAAAAGAGAAATATATTATTAATTCTATACATATAAAACGTTTGTGAAAATGGAAATCCTACGCGAGTTTTATATGTTGCAAGTTATGACATACTGTATTAATATGTTGTTTTTTAATAGCATCAAGTTAATGGTTGATTAAATATTATTTTCACTAATAAAATTATAAAAATATCTACATTTGATAAAAAATCGAAATTATTTGACACTTTCCTCAATATTCAAAGAAAGATTTAGAAATATTTTTATAGTCAATTTAAATGACATGTACGTATACAAACTATTGCCAAATTGTACAAATTTATTCTGTATTACGAATTAAATATCAATCTAATGATTATTCTTTTAAAAATCCTCGCATTTTTAAATATCGAATATGCTATAACGAATCAAAGAGCACATTCGAATGAAGAAATTCTGTGGAATTGCCATAGATAATAATAGTTTGTTAATTTATTTCAAGAAATTTATTATAGCTTTGTATTTATGCTAAACATTTTGACGCAAAATTGAGATACAATAAAACTTACTTCCTATACACCGAAGACCAGAAACAATCAATCCACAGGGAACACTGAAAATTTTACACAAATTTACGATCAACTACAAACGAACGATTTTATTTTTTGACAAAAATACACCGCACAAAAACTATCACCAAAAAATCGAAAGCGTTTATCCGATAAACCAAAAAAAATTATCTTGTTTTATGATTTTTTGATATACTTCATAACAACTACAAAGTTCTGATACTGCAAAGCTATTTAAGTGTGTTTTTTATCACTGATGTTGCAATTTTCGGGCACTAACTTTGACTGTAGGTTGAAATGCAAATTGCCGTTTTTCCTCGACTGTTTTTGACGCGTTGGCGAGACGTGCTAACGGCCAGAAAGACTGGCCTCGACTGATTTGGAATGGTGTAGTGGAGGAATAGTTGCAATGTAGGGGCAATGCGACTGCTGTAGGATTGCTTCAAGAGTGGGATTTGTGTTTGGTTCATTGGTTAAGTGCGCAATTGTTGTACAATCTTTGAAGAAACCTGCCGTTTCAAACTTCCAACTGTAATTCGGAGCCTTAAGTACACACAACACTTGCAATATCATAGAAAAACTAACCCTTACCAAAAAATTATATTCTAATTGCTGAAATATTGATAAAAAGGTTTTTTTTCTTAATTGCGTTAATTTATTTAGTGCTATATCCAATAGATAATTTCGCGAATTGGTTTACACACAATTAATGGATTTGTGAGTATTAATTCCTGAAAAGTTTTCATTCCATTACAACAAATATATTTCATCATTTTTGAATACAGTTTTCCACACAAGGGGCCCTGAACGAAAAATGCGGGAAAGCTTAAAATAATAAAAAGAAATCCTAAGAAAACATAAAGTTTCCCTTTAAATTTCCAAAACTATACAAAAAATTGTAATATGAGAGGGTTTTGTAAAAGATATATTAATTACACGGTGAAAAAATAGCAATGTATTTTAGTTCTACAAAATTATTTTTAACAAATATAGTTGATAGCTATTTCGGCTCACGCCATCGTCAGAACTATGCTTAAACTACTACTACTACTACTATCGTTTTACACTATAATGGGGATTAAGGGCGCGTTTAACGCCCTTCTTTCCCTTTCGTCGCTGGTGTTTTGTGTTTTTTTTTTTTTGTGGATCCTCTTAATTTTTTTTTAAAAGCGTCAGGCTAGATTTTTTGCGTGACGCTTTTTCGATCTCTTTTAGGGCAAGTGACTCGCAGGTTGCGTGTCACTTGCAGACATTTGCTTATCTATATATAGCTGTGCAGAAAAGGCACACAACACATCCTCTCTCCTGTTCCAACGGCCTAGCTTGTTACTTTAACACAATGACACTAAATTTTCAAAATTCTAAATGAAACAATAGGTGTCTATGACAATAAGATTATATGTGGGACGGAAGTGATCCTTCTGGAAGTAAATCAGACCACCCCTTTGTGCAACGGCTGGACAAGTGGCGATGCTATTATGTTAGTTTGGTCGTTAAGAATCCTTTGTGATAATTGGTGTCTATTGATTTCTAGCTGTTCTAAAGCCGTCATTCTCCGACCCTTACTACAAAGATGCAAACATTTAGGGGCTGAGTTTGAATTTATAGTATGTGATTCATTAATAACGTGACTAGCGAATTGTGAATCTGTTTTATTATTGTTGAATGGTCTTACATGTTCCTTAGCTCGAGTAGATATACTTCTACCGGTTTGTCCGATATAAACGGATAAACATGAGCCACAGGACATTTTATAAATACCGCTTCTGTCCAGTATATTGATTTAGTGATAGTTAATGAATGACACCAATTATCACAAAGAATTCTTAACGACCAAACTAACATAATAGCATCGCCACTTGTCCAGCCATTGCACAAAGGGGTGGTCTGATTTACTTCCAGAAGGATCACTTCCGTCCCACATATAATCTTATTGTCATAGACACCTATTGTTTCATTTAGAATTTTGAAAATTTTGTGTCATTGTGTTAAAGTAACAAGCTAGGCCGTTGGAACAGGAGAGAGGATGTGTTGTGTGCCTTTTCTGCACAGCTATATATAGATAAGCGAATGTTAGTTTAAGCATAGTTCTGACGATGGCGTGAGCCGAAATAGCTATCAACTATATTTGTTAAAAATAATTTTGTAGAACTAAAATACATTGCTATTTTTTCACAGTGTTATAATGGAGTTCTACCAAGTGAATGCCAATTCAATTAATATATATTAATTACATCCTATTTATTGAAATAATCGAATGGTGTTTAAAACTTCTTTATTACAGAAAATCTCTAGACATTTGAGCGAACTATATATCTCATCATTCATTTCTTTGGTATAAAATTTAATGTCCTCAAACTCACAAATTGAATTGGATAGAAAGATTTTCTACAAAATTTTCTAAAAAATTTTACAAAATCCGGTCAATGGGTGTAATATTTGAGACAGGACCATAAAATTTAGACGGCAAATCGACGAAATCGATAAATCAGGGAACGGCTAATGCGCGACTACTTAACATTGTTCTTACGGGTATTTGGTGGGACTTTAAAAAATGAACGATGCATCCGGGAACACGTATTGTGCGAGAACGGTTGATCAGGGTTTCACTGTAGTTCTAACTATATACAAATCCACAATTCTAATCACTTCTGTTATGTTATCTCACTGATTCAATTAAATCAACAGTTTACATCACTAAGATACAAGAAGGATTGCGAAAAACATTGAAAATAATTTTAGGAAAGCTTATAACAACTGATTTCATTATAATGTTATTCAAATCAGTTGTTATTGTAGTGTCAGTTCTATAACATCCGTTGTGAATTCTCTCATGCACTATCAGTCGTTATCGTTAATAGATGAACTATATTTTGTTATAAAAATGATTAATTGACTACACAAATCTATTTAGCATCAATTTCACTTTATCTTTTGGTTTCTTAGAGGAAATTTTCGTGCAAAATCCGATGCCTTATATTATTTGCTTTATCAACTATTTTAGTATGATTTAATTATTAAGAGCAATTCGATATTATTGATCTAAATAATCTGAGACATACAGAAAGAAAATATACGTCATTCAGTTCAAAATATCCAAATTTGCACATTGCCCTGACTAACTGATCACAAGCTTACGGCAATTATAAAAAAAATCTTGAAGAGTTTATCTTAATTAATATCTAACTTGCTGTTATTTTTCTTATATTTGCAAAGATTTTTTGTTGAAACAACTTATGATAAAAGTGAATAGTAAATGGAACGAATTAAATTAAACAATTAAATCTACAAATCAAATGAATATTATTGTGTTGTTTTATGTTTCATATTATCTTATAACACACCGAGAATCGTTATGATTAATGTCAATTATATTTTGGACATTTATCAATAAGTCAATCTTTTTTGTTTATAATCAATAAAAAAACCACCAAAAAATTGGTTGTCTGTAAAATCGGTTTACGGACGATAGTTTAACGTGACAACGTTACATAAGAAAACATTGATGAAATGATTGCATACTTTTATGAATAAAATGGAATCATTTTTATTGAATTATCATTATTTTGTATGGATACGAAGAAGGACTGAAATGAAATCTACAATTTTTTTTCTGAAAGAAATCGTTGATAATTTATTGTTAAAAGTATATTTGTTATACGTTAATCAGATTTTAATATGCAAGAATTAATTACCTTTATTGCCGCAATTGTTGTTGTAATATAAACAATGAAAACCACATTAACATTTCACTTCACTTTATAAACAGTTGTAAACAGATCACGTGTAGGTAGGTGTATAAGTTGTGTGCTGCCGCTGTCTCTTTTCTACTCAGACGCATCGACCAATCGAGTGGAAGAGAGATAGATGCGGCACAATCCGAACGGTAGGCCGATCGTGCCTCTCTATCGCTTATCCGCGCTCTCGCTCACACGCTTGCCTTCGGCGTAACGCGACAAACGGGACAATGAGTCATGTTTTTTCGTGCGTGCAGCGGGCGTTCATCGATTTATAAGACGTTGTCACGTCAAAAATTATCAATGTATTCAAACATGGAAACGTGAGACCAAAAAAATGGTTGCCTATTCGAAGTCACAAATGATTGTTACTCACTTTAGATGTGTAAAAGAAAACATGCAACTGCTGACTTGCATCGAGTCATATTTTTTTAACTAAATTTCGAGATTCATACTGTCGCGCACTTTTTCTCGAACGGACTATAATCCGCGGAAAACTGCTGTGAAATAAACACGTCTTGTTACCTAATACTTTCACATACAACCAATATGAAATCTATAAGAGCGATTTTGATATTTCTCCCACACGCCACCAAGCAATACCGACCACTGTTTGCACCTTGCAAAAAGCCTATTTTACCGTAAAAAAAACACGTCTGCAAAATCGGATCAAGCAAATATGATCTTTATAGAAACGATATAGTTAATTCTGTAGCTTAGTTGTCTACAATTTTGACCCTTATAATAGTTTGAAATAACATTTATTTTTCTTTACTGCGTATTATATATTTCAAAATGTACGTTTAAAGTATTTTCTTATTGTCAATCGCCTGCCTGATAATAAATATGTATCATATCAATTAGATAAATATATATACAGGAAATGTTTTTTATCGAAATACAAATTCCAAGGGTACCAACGACTTTTTCGCTTCCATCCTCAACGGACTCATAAATTTACTTCAATGCGTATCCCGCTACACTTATGTATTAATCGTGTATCAGTTTTTAGCTAGGAATTTTTATTATTTAGGGTAATACCCACACAATTAATAAACGTGTTTGAAATAGTATATACCTTGGACAATATATTTAATAAGAAAAAGAGTGGATACCTCTTTCTGCGAATACCCAATGATCAAAATCATAATGACTTAAAAAAATGTCTTTTGAAAAGGATAGAATAAAAGCTATTTGAAAAACCAAAATGTAATTCAAAATGAATACACGTGTATACCGACCATTAAATTATGAACTTGACGCAGATTTATCGAGATGTAATATGAGACGACGTCGAGTTATTTGTACTTGCCGATACTCACATGTATTGTCTTTGAAATAATTCATATTATTAATACACCCATCCCTCGCTTAACACGGAAGATAGATTCTGCTAGATCGCCGTGCTAAGCGAAATCGTGTTAAGCGAGACTAACAAATGTATAAAATAGTGGGGAAAGGTTTTTTTAGAGATATTAAGAAAAAACAGGTAGATGAAATTTATTGATATATAATGATACGGATAAAATATATTATTCAGTTCAGACTTAATTTTTGTGCAATATCAGTCGTACTGTTTATCTTTAAGTTGATCAAAAATTTGTATTTTTGTCTCCAAAGAAATTATCTTTCTACTAAATTTCGGGTTTGACATTATGGGTCTAAAATTTTATATGCCTATATATTATTTAAACTTCATTATACAAATAATAAAAATATGTATTAGAAATAAGAAAAATATACCTTGAATAGTTGTGAAATTATAATCAGTAATTATTTTATCATCTGCCAGGATTCAACGAATGAACATGGTAGACAACGAGAGACTAAGTGTCTGATATATTGTCTATATATTTCAAGTACTATTTGTTGTTCGAAATGTGCAGTTCTATTCCCGGTATACCCTTACCGTTATTCTTAGAATTTCACACAGCTGTGTGCACATCTACGAAACATCGAAACATTTTTTTTTCACTGAAACTGAAACCGTGTTTAACCGAAGTCGTGTTAAGCGAGGGATGGGTGTAGTTTGCAATACATACGATTTTTCGGTTAGCAGTAAAAGTGTTAATTCATCTATGTTGGTATTAACCAAACAAATACATATATTCAAGGCAAAATCAAACTATATTTTGGTACAAAAATTAACTGTTACACAATTTTTTTGACCCTGTTATATATATATATTTAATATTTTTACTTATCAACAGTGGTTATTCGGTTAACGAATAGTTCGGACTACGAACAAATCAGATAACTAAAACTATCACGGAAGATTTTTGCATAATTTATGAAATCGACTGAAAGTGCTTGATGGAATTTCAATATCAAATTTGAATTGTTAAAACTTTGTACGATTCCACATGTTTTGTCACGAACAACTCGGGTTTCGCTTTCGGTATCTTCAGGCATTCTGTCACACGGTTGCAACAGAACTTCGTCAGTTATAATTTGAAGATTTTTGTGTTCGGACAACGAACTGAACGATTTTTCTATGATAATTCACTTATTCTACCTGTAAAAAAATCGACGTTCGTATTATCGGTTAACGAGCAATTCGCATAGCGAACATCATCTTGAAACAGATTATGTTCGTTAACCGATACCCACTGTACTTACAAATGCTTTTCTGGACATATTAAACATTAAAACGACCTTTCAATAATAATGAATGGTTTATCTTTCCAGTGGTGTACGAAGATTTCATTTAAGGTATGTTAACGCATAAACAGCGGCATTTAAATAGCTCAAATGGAATGCGACAATCTGCCAACAAATGGTTAATTCAAAGCGGATCAATCACAGCTTTCTCCATTCAATATCAATTTGAGACATTTGCGAATAAACAAAGATGTTAACTGTGGTCATTTATGGATGTATACTCAACAAAACACTTTTAAAAGCTACGAGGTGAGTCATATTTCATGCTTTAAGCCAGTGGTCCGCAACCGGTGTGCCGACGGCGACGCTTGGTGTGACAGAACAGAAGAAAATTCACATAATTCATCTACACCAGTGGTTTTCACGTAAAATTTCACTGTGGCCGTATTACAAAACATCAACTGTCCTACGGAAATTTCTCGTGGCCGCACCAAATGTGAAAAATAATTTCGATATTTATTTTTTTATTTAGTGCGTTACACCAAATGATCTTTCACAATATAAAGTTGTAGGTAAAATCGACAAAATTAATAAAGCAATTGTTGTTAATTCTTTATAATGACTTGATTCATGATCAACGTATAACTTCGACCAAATGTTTTTAACAGTTTTATTATTAAAAAGGTCCTTTACTTAAACTCGACTGAATGCTGGATAAGTCAGGTATATTCAATCAATTTTAAAATAATAATAGTTTTACAAATTCATCTGTAAAAACACATTTTTTTATATGAATATTTACTATAAAACTATTGGTGGCCGCACATGAGAACCACTGATCTACACCATAAAGTGTAGATGTAGATCTAGATTTTATGGTGTATAATTATATGTTATAAGTACATATTATACATATTATACTCACGATCGACGATATAAAACATTAATTTATAAGAAATAAAAATTTACGTGCATAAATTAAACAATGCATAAATAATGAGTTTTAAAAAATGGATCGATGTTGCATATTCCGTTTTTTTTTTAATATAAATATTGACTTATGGTGTCGGGAAATTTTGGAAAAAAGCGTTGGTGTGCCGCGGGGGACAAAAGGTTTCGGAGCACTGTTATAAGTGACACGTTTGAATGAAATATTCTAGTTATTAACAAGGATACAAAATGATTATGTGAAAGGATTAAAATTTGGCTAAATAACGTATCAAGACACGGCGTTTCGAGGCCGATTTAAAATAAAAAAAATATATAAATTTGAAAAGGCGACATTTATAAACCAATAGCTTGTAGAGAAACAAATGAGACCATAATCAAGTTGTACACCAATACGTGGTCTCAATAATTGCACAATAAATAAAACACAAACACAATTTAAACATATTTTTTATTATGATATATTATATTACTCATAAGGGCTTGGAATGATATTTTTTTTAAATAACATAAATACAACAAAACGATTAGTGGTTTAGTATGCAACAAGAAATTTAGCACCAGGACTAGCCTGAATAAAAGGGCCTATCTGCGAAATCGTTACTGTCTTTCGTGAAACTTCAGTCGGTTTAATGCAAAAAAGATCTAAGTACATTTTTGTTCCTAGGGCAATCTTTAAGGCGTATCTACTTCCACGTGGAGCTATGGACTCCAAAATTGAGTATTTTTAGGATTTTCTAAAAATAGAAATAAACGCGTTCAAGAAGAATTGTGTAATATACGCCATTTTAAGTCAAATGTCAAGAAAAATAATTCAGTAGTGATGTCGATTAACAAACTTATTTTTTTGTACAAAAATTAGTTTTATGTACGAAAGTTAAAAATTTTTTTTTTACACATTTGAGTATTAACTATCAATACAATGTAATACAACCCGTCTCAACAGTTGAAAAGTTAGCTTTAAAGTTGAAATGTTCAAAGATTTAACTTGATGGACGATAGTTGAAAAAAAAAAGTCCCAATTTCGTCACATATACAATTTTGAATGCTTTCAATTATAGAGTTTATATATAAATATGTACTGTGTTATTGCATCTATTTTTTTGATAATAGTCGAACAATATTTCTAAAAAAAAAAAAACAAACTATTTTTCTTGTTCAACAATTGAAACCAACTGAAATTAAGAAACGTTCATTACTATCTGAAGTTATCATTTTTTTTTGAATATACTAAAATCAAACATACATACTCAAAAAAATCACATATATAACAATTACTACAATTACAACTAAATCAACCTTCAAATGTAGTTAGACCTCTTTTGCATAATTCAAAGTAAAATCCTTCGTGACTTACATCAATAGCATAATAACTGGTTTTTTTAATAAATATTATATACCAAAAAAAAACTAGTAATATAAAAAGTAATTAAAATCATCCTTTATTGGTATATGGAATAATTAAAAAATATTCCACCAAACAGTGACTCAAAGCAGTTAATTTTACAGACACCAAAGTGGAATTTTACAGGTTCTCAGAATTGTAAACGATTTTTTTTTTTTAGTATTGTATAACTGGTATGTTATTTTGTTTTTAGACATATTTTTTA
This sequence comes from Himalopsyche japonica, assembly GCA_028555115.1. Classification (NCBI taxonomy): domain Eukaryota; kingdom Metazoa; phylum Arthropoda; class Insecta; order Trichoptera; family Rhyacophilidae; genus Himalopsyche; species Himalopsyche japonica. Next base: position 205,579 of record JAHFWJ010000430.1, read on the forward strand.
ATTAAAGCGTCAAGATAAATAATATCATATTTGGTTATACATTAATTTATACAAAAATACACCAATGATTGTTTCTCATTGTCGACAGATAACAAGTTGATTGCGATACAGGTGATTGGTTTTACATAAATTAAACATTATTTGAGTTCACACACAGCATTTAATAGAGATTTATCGGAGACGTGAAAATATATTTTTAAAAGGAGCTAACTGACATCATAAAATGAATAATTCACATAATCACATCGCCAACATAAAAATATTTATTTTGTTTTCAATACCATATATGTGTACAGTAAAACCCTCATTTAAACTATGGTCGGGACCATGTAATTTGGAGTAGTGTAATTGGGGGAGTGAATTTTATTTAAAATTAAGGATTTTGTTTTTTTCCACGAAAAATACAAAACTAAGTTTATTCTCAGTTTTGCAAAAAAAAATATATATATATGGAAGATATATTATATATAGTTGCTTGGTGATAAAATGCATAGCGCTCGCAAAATCCAGCACACAGATAGTCACCTGGATGTGCGTGTATAGCCTGTCACCTGTTAAATACACAAACAATTGACTGTATGCACTACACAGACGGCCATCTGACTGTGTGTGTGCAGCCAAGCGATCGTGCAATTGGGGGATTTGCGGCAAATATTTCAATTTCAAGTCAGTGCCTAATTCGGAGTAGTGTAATTGAGGTTTCCACTGTATATATAAAATAGTCATATTTTAAGTCAGAAATCATTAAAAAATTTATATATTAATGCATGCTGGTGGAAAATGAATAATGACTTCTAAATACACTTACAATATACAAATTTATTTCATTTCCATTAAATGTCAAAAATAGTTTGATTTAAACATTCAAATGTCAGTTAGACCTCTTTAGCGCACCGATAAAATATTTTCCATTTTGTTATTATTACACTAACCATGTTAACAATAATCAACTATCGAATAATTTGTGTTTTTTAATTATTATTATTATCATATAATATTAAATTTAATACATTTTAGTTAATATTTACCTTTTAACATGTAAAAATAAATCTTTACCACATCAAAAACTAACTACTGTATAATGTCATAATGATAAAATGCTATGCACAATTTTTAACTATACTTATCGATTACTGTATTATATTTGTCTATTTCAGCGCACAAACGTTCTAAGTGCCATATCACCGCTTCAAATACATAATTAGTAAAATAATAAATCTTGCAATGTATATTTCATACTAATTTTTATACGCATATCATTGTAATAAAATTCATTCTAGAAGACCATGTATGATACTTTAATAAGTTATATGAAAAAAAGACAAAATGTAATTTATTGTTTGAATCAAGCGTTATTCGATTTTTGTATAAAAATCAAACAATTTTTTTCTGCAATAATAAAACAAACAATAATTACATAGTATTCAAACCCACTTTTACCATTATAAACAGTGGCGGCTCGTGGATAAATATATCTGGGGGTTCTGCGGTTGATCAAAAATAAAAAAAATATTTGGTTTTTATTTTACTATTAACCCTTTGCACTCCGTAAAAAAATAAAAAAGAACTTCGAACATCATTGAATCAAATGGACAATATACACGCTATAATCAAATAATTATATATTTTAAAATTATTTCATGATTGCTAAGTTTTAATCTATCACATAAAAAAAATAGCATTTCAAAACATGATATTTTTTAAAACATTCCCCTGGGTGAAGCATAGCTCTGAATATTTTTTTTTTATAATTTATCAGTGTTATTACTAGTATATGTTTTCGGAAACACAGACGCGGTACAACAGCAGACTGGGTATCATTTATGGATCCAGGATATTGGGAACAGCTGCACACGTAAAAATTGTTTGGTTACGGTCGATATTGCCGCTTTGATTGCTTTATTGCCATTATAATATTAATGTTTTCTTATACCTAATGTTGTAATCGGACAAAACAAACACTATACAATAATAATAAATGGTACTTGAAAGGAAAAAAGGGTTGGAAATAATCGTAATATCATTTTTAAAATGTGCCGTCAAATGTCGAGTCGGGCTCGACATAGGAGTTGTACAGGTTAAAATCAAACATTGTTTAAATTTTTAATTCAATGTGTTAATTTAACATGATTTTGTTAATTAAACCGTAAGATACTCTCGGAGTGGCAGTACATGACCAAGCTTCTAACTGCAAGCCCTCTTCCCCGCACTTCTTCGACCAAACGATCATACTCCATTGAAAACGGTACTGCACAAAATCATAAAGATACGTCACTTTTTTGATATTAGAATACGGTAGTGTACGATAATTATTGGATATATTGGTTCACGGGTGAGTTTAATACGCTTCTAAAATATATGAATATTTTCATATATAATATACGTAAATTTGTGTATATTAAAATATAACATTTTTTTTCAATTCGTTTGGGGGTACTGCAGTTCCGCAACGCATATAGACGAGCCGTCACTGAATATAAATTATATCAAATAAAGATTTTCAAACAGGGTTTGAATTCACACACACACGCCGTTGTCACTATTGTAAATGTGTCAAATTAAGCAAAAAGGAACTATCTGACAATACTAGAAAACAGCAGTTATTTTTTTAATAAAACCTGGTTCTTATTCATAAAAAAATCTTATATTTTTGAATAGCCTAAAGTAACAAAAACGAGGTTATAATAGAATGGGGTAAATAGTTAATTAACCACTATCACTATGCCTAGTTTTTAGACTAAGCTGTGGTTAAGAAATAGTGAAAACGTTACAGAAATCAATGTATTCGAACACAATCATATAAACCAATAAACCACAGGCTCCCAACCTTTTCCAGGTGGTGGCCCCGTTTCATAAAATCCATGTGACCTGCAATATAATCCAAGAGCGCACAAAAAATATTTTTTTAAGTAGGCGACCCCCAGGTTGGTAGCATATGTAATAAACAATCAATACATGAAAGTGTTAATTTCAGAATTAAGAAAAACACCATAGAGTAGAATACAATAGAAATAAAACCTTTTACCACTCCTCTACAGTCTTGTCTTTAGTTCCATGTAACTTAACAATTTTCACAAATGGTCTGCGTCAAAGTATACAAAAAGGTCAGATAGTTCCGTGCTGCGTCACTATTTCAAATGTCAATATTAAGAAATATTTTGGTAAGAAATTTTTGGATAAAATATAACAAATAAAAAAACAGAATATATGAAGAGTTCTATATTGCACACAAATAAGTCAAAAATCAAAATGATCTAAGTCGCACACAGTACATGCAATAAAACAATTTTTTTACGTTACATGTGATTTGTGACACAATAAAATTAATAGAGTATCTCTTGAGAATATAACTAGATTTTATTTACTGTATGCGAATTGACCAAAGAAACAACATTACGTTGAGATAAGCACCAAATTTTTTAATGACATTTTCGTGGTAATATCAAATCATAATTAACACTTTGATCGCGTATCAATTTTAAGCGTGATGAATAGAATTAATACAGAATAATGAGGTCTAGTGAAGCAAACCTTGACTATTATGGCGATCAAAGTATTAAACATATTGCAACTCCGATAAAGTAGATTTCTCCGTAAAGCCAAAAAGGTAATCTAAATTGTTATTTCCAATGGATTTGAGAGAAACTTTGTGTTTATATAGTAACTATCACATTAAAAAAATTAATAGAAGATCAATCTTTTCAATATAGGACTGATTTTGGTTTCAAAATATCACCTAATTTGTCCTGCTACTGCCACCTCCATACACTTGTCAAAAGTATTATGTATAAATATTTAAAACATCGATTTTTCCAACCCTTCAAATTTATCGCAATCTCCGCCAGGTAACAAATCAGTTTGAAACTACGCGTTAAACGTTGCACCTAACTTCACACTGAACTTTGTACCAATCTCACGGCATCGCAATGTGACACCCCATGACCTTTGACAGTAATGGCGCTCGTTCATTTGAGTTTGATTGGTGGCTTCGATTCGTCACGGTAATGGCGATTTACGAGTGAGTTATTTGTTAGGGATATATTTGTTTATATGATTGTGGCAACATAGGACATTTGTTTGTGTTTTTTTAAAACATTCCTAATGCATCTGGCTTCCATAAAAGCCAACCCAAATATTTTTTATTGCTCTATTAATGACTCTATATGGAAAGAAAGGACAAATTTAATTTGTATGAAAACCAGTATTTCTAAGGAAAATTTTTCAACGCAATTTTATGTGATATACGCATATTACTGTATACAAAACTAAAAATCATAAATTTCGATTTATGGATCAAATTTATCGGAGTTGCAATAATCAATCTACAAAATTACCTTCGCAAAATTATCTTGTTCAATATAACAAAGACATACAAACAATTACGCGTTTTCCTCACAGCGTATAATATCGATTTCAAAGCTGCCATCGTCTAAATATAAAATTGCACATTTTAGTAAAATTATCAAGTTATAAAAAAAATCATTGATAAAAAAATTATACAACAATTTATTAGCTAAAAAATTATTATTATTAATGCTATCAAACAAGGCGGTCCTAAAAATTAAGCTAACATTAATTTTAGACGCAAGCGTTTCAAATACGCCCGCCATAAAAATATTCTTTCAGCCGACAATAATTACACATTTTTGTTTCTCCTCGGTAAATTATTAACTTCGACATAACGTAAAAAAGTTGCGTGACCTTAAACGGCACTACGCAATATAATATTATATCACGGGTGATTTGTAAGTACGAGTATTGTTATATTAATGAATATCTTATAAGTAGCTTCTACGACAGCGGGATCTCGATGTATCATTCTTGAAAATCGTCAAAGAATCAATATTGCCAAGATGGAAAATCGTTGTTTTATACAGATGTGTATGCTATCAAACGAAACAGACACGCCCTCACAATTCTCTTAACTTCATCACAAATGACATCAAAACTGCACAGCTCAATCAAAAGCATTCTACACATGGAATTCAGACCAGATTTACTGAATTAATGATAAGACGAAGTGAAATTAAAATCGTTAAAAGTTCACTCAAATGTACGAACGAGCAGAACTATTTGTGGTCCGTCCTCACACAAGACCAATAAGCCACACTGAATTTGCAACATTACATCAGGAATTTATTATTCCTAACGTCCCTTTAGATTCAACATGGAAACGATAGTAGTCAATTTTTATTGTAAATCCACGAATGATACATCGAAAATCCACTGTATATTACAATATAGAAAAAGATCAAAGCTGAGATTACATATGGTCATACATTTATTTTCCGTGGTCCATTATTAACTTAACTACTGCTCAATTTCAAGGTGTCGTGTCTCAAATTTTCACCACCATTTTACGAACTAATTTACATACAGTTTTTCAGACATTTCCTTATCATACTCAATAAAATAATGACGGAGGCATTTTGTACCATAAATAAATTTCATATTCCATTCCATTACCATAGATTTATCTAACTGCCGTGACAAGAGATACAAAATCATTTTAAAACCTTACATCGAATTTGCTTGCTACAAATTGAAAGAAGACTTTAAAAGACAAATATCTCATCAGCCTTAGAAATAAGAAATAATTTTTCAGCTTGCCGTTATTTAATTTATTACAGCAGAATTGATATAAGCAGCATTGTTATAAGTTTTTAGCTTGCCACAATTATCACTTTATTCCAATCAACAAAAGTTAAGTCTTCAAATTTGCTGGCTATCTTAACCGACATGAATAATATTGTAAAATGTTGAATTTGACAGAGAACTTACAAGTCATGTTAGATTAACAGTTTGTTTTGCTCTCCTAAAAAATGTATGATTTTGACTTACTCCAGTGTACTTTATGTGGTATATATTTTCAGGTTACGTATAGTAAACTTTAGCAATTTTCGCTGGAATCAAAACAAATGATATATCTCCGTTAAGCAGTCAAAAGGTTAAAACAGCAGCAGCTGGATTGCGGACAACACACACATTTCGGATTTCATTTTCGGACAGGAACAATTGTAATCGATAAAGTGGATATTTTACACAAAACGCGACTTCTTTCAGAATGTTTCTTCTCGTTCCCATGTCACGGATATTTTTTTATGATATGACCTCGATATGGTATCTCGCATTTCCGCCGCCGATCAAGGTCTGTTCGCCAGCTCGTCCATGCGACATCTGACGGCCATTTCAGCCACTTCCAGACTGTTGTAGTCGAGTTCTTTAACTAGGCATAGAACGGCTGACAACAGGTTTGAGTTCTGGAAGAAAGACAATTTATTATTCAATAATTCAAACAACATATCATTATTAGTAAAGTGAAAGTTAAAAATCATTTTTTCAGGGTTTCGCCTTTCGAAATCTTTAGGCATTCTGTCACACGGGTGCAACATCAACAGCAAGTGTTCAATTTATATGACTAAAGAACCATTTTGCTTGCATCAATATATGCACGGCTCTACAAAAGTCTATTTTGATAGACAACTGTAAATACGGTTCTCATGTGCGGCCATCAACAGTTTTATAATAAATATTGATATTCAAAAAAAAATGAATTTGTAAAATTATTATTATTTTAAAATTGATTGAATAAACCTGACTTATCCAGCATTTAGTCGAGTTTAACTAAAGGATCGTTTTAATAACAAAAATGTTCAAAAATTTTGGTTAAAGTTATATGTCGAACATGAATCAAGTCAATATAAAGAATTAACAACAATTAATTGCTTTATTAATATTGACAATTTTACCTACAACTGTATATGGTGGAAGATCATTCAGTGTAATGCACTAAAATAAATATCGAAACTATTTTTATCACATTTGTTGCGGCCACGAGACATTTCCATACGACAGCTGATGTTTATAATGCAGCCACAGTGAAATTTCAAGTGAAAACCACTGCTATATATTAAGAGTAATAAATCACAAAAACTTCCAAAATACGTCTGAAAAAAACGGTAATAACTTCTTGCAGGTTTGTGAGGAAATAAACAAAATAATGAACATCCCAACTCACTCTTGTCATTGGCCGTCTGGTGAACCCTTTGTGGTCTGCCATAACAGCCGACGCGATTTGACCGGTCGAGCCCAAATTTTCCCTCTCTTTCGCTGAGCTCACGATGCTGTCTCTCTCCCACTGGTCTTGTTGACTCCCATGCTGCCGACTCGAAGGCGTCTGATGCTGATTCTGCTGCTGGTAGTACTGCTGCTCCGATTGAAGGTTTTGACTCGAGTATCTGTATTAATTAATTATTTACTCGATTACAGCTGCAAACATTATTATTCGATTGGATTTAATACCTTAGACGTTATGAGTACAATATTTCTTCCTATTTTATTTTTGCGACGTAAAAAAAATATTATTTTTTCAATATAAAAAGTTACATAGAATATAACACAGAATCATGGCTTTTGATCCTTATAATATCTTTACACTTCACGGTCCGCGAAAACATGTTACGATAAGGGAAAGCACACATTTAATTTATGTTTCATTAATTAATCCTTTCCGCACGAACATCTCAGGGTATGAGACGCGAGTTTTCAGACATCTATAATACAGGCAATCTTTTGCATATACGACTGATTTTGGTATCAAAATATCGCCTAATTTGTCCTGCTACGGCCACTTCCATACACTTGTCAAAAGTATTATGTATAAATATTTCAAACATCGATTTTTCCAACCTTTCAAATTTATCGCAATCTCCGCCAGGTAACAAATCAGTTTGAAACTACGCGTTAAACATTGCACCTAACTTCGCACGGAACTTTGCACCAATCCAACGGCATTGCAATGTGACACTCCATGATGCGTGACAGTAATGGCGCTTGTTCATTTGTGTTTGATTGGTGGCTTCGTTACATCACGGTAATGGCGATATCTGTTTATGTGATTGTGACAACAAAGGACATTTCTTTGTGGTTTTTAATGTTGTGAAACATTCCTAATGCATCTGGCTTCCATAAAAGCCCACCCAATTATTTTTTACTGCTCTATTTATTGACTCTATATCGAAAGAAAGGACAAATTTAATTTGTATGAAAAAAAGCCGCATGGAACGGGTTAAATTCATTAGAGTCAATTTTTCATCTATCATTTTTAAAAACCGTGACAGTAGTAATGATGCAAGCGGATAATTTCTTAATGAATCTATACAAACACCAATATAATTCCCTGTACAAAAAAACTTCGTATTGAACGAGTAAATTTACCGATCAGGTCGTTCATAATAGCTCTCGCCGTGCTGCGACTGTGGTGAAGTCATATCGATAGAATGCCGTGCGCTCTGACTCTGCTGGTGATGATTGCGGGGCGGGCCTGACCTCTCGTCTCCGCCGTTTGATGCATACTCTTGCTGAAAAGGAACGAAACGGAACACTGTCAAAATAGATAAGTCCCGAAGAATTTTTTTAACATTCAACATATGTCCATGCACTTATAAGATCACTTAAAATTTGCTGCATGCATAATAAGCGTGGTTGTGGGTGCTAAAAAAGCATTATTGATGAATAACCAAAACAGGTACTGAAATGAAAATAAATTTAAGATAAAATACTTACCGATTGATATAATTTATGATATTGACTGAGGGTGCTTGATGGAATTTCAATATCAAATTTGAGTTGTTACAACTTTGTACGATACCGCATTTTCTGTCACTAACGATCCGGGTTTCACCTTTCGGCATCGGTCAGTGCCCGAAGATGCCGAAAGACGAAACCCGGGTTGTTGGTGACGAAACATGTGGAATCGTACAAAGTTGTAACAATTCAAACTTACCAATTGGTTCAGTCAACGTTACTAAGGCGACACATTAAATTATGCCTTTTCTCCGCACACATATAACAATTGAAGATTGTGGCTCACGACTTATTAAGACTTCAATTAAGCTATAGTCAAATAACAGCGGATAACCTAAAGGCGTGTACTCTTGTATGTAGTCCAAAATAGAAAGTAATATGGCCCGTATAATATTTTTTTTATATTTTCGGCTCCACCATGTCCAGTCAAAAAATAGTTAGCAACACATTAATTTGAAATCAGACGTTTGACATAATGCCTCTTTAGTGAAATACCTACATTTGTAGATAAAATCTCCTATTACCCATTTGTAAACAATTATAGTCAAGAATATAACATACGGTTTTCCTGTACCATGCATTCTTCTGATTCCCATTTCAAGTAATATTTTAGTAAGAATATTGTTTGTAAATACGAACTAATTTACTGTGAGTGTTTCATTAACGAGTCTACAAACTTATTATTTAAGTACGAGTCTAGTATAAAAGAGAGTATCTCTTACGGTACACAGTTGGTTAACCGCTGTTTTATTCCCATGTTTATTTGTGTCTAGACTGTACTAAAACCCAAGGAATATATATACTCAATTCCTTCATACAGACCCGTACAATTGCTGTATCTTCTACACTCTTTTTGTGTTGGCAGTTTTAAGTAAAGAACTACTACCAACATAGAAAAAAAAGTGTAAGCACATAGGAATTGTACTGCTCAACCTGAAGGAATCGAACATTTCTTACTTATTTTCTATTAGCATCTAGCCACTAATAAACATGAGAAAAGGTCACAATTTTGTATGTGCACAAGTGTCAGTTTGTCAAAAGACAGTGGCTATGTTCTTATACTGAGCCTCATTCACATGCATAATAAAAAAGCAATACGCAACACATTATCATCAGCGTATCTCATTGAAATGTCTTCAAAATCCATTTGATTTGTGTGATCAATCGTTTGTGATAAAATTTTCGACCAAAATTTCATCTATCAACTGTACTAATACAAAATTCCGGTGTCGGCATGCGTCCATTGTGTAGCGACTAATATACCATGCATTCTGATAAAGCAATGAACCTTGATACTGTGAGCCGACTGACTATGCTGCAGCAATCGCCGCTGCACGACGATGTCCGTCGGTCCGTCCGCGGGTCCCGTGTTCGAGTCCTGAGAATCCGGCTGGTGGTTGAGGGGATTCCGCAAAGCCATCGGGTGGGGGTTTTGAATGACCATGGTGTGGTTAGATGAATGATTGGGCTGGCTCGCCGAGCATAGCTCGTCGCCCATCGACGCGGAGCGCTTGTTAATATCGATAAATTACATTATTGGTTAGTCCGGTTAGTCCGATGTGATGAACGACAATACAATATAAATAATACATTAAACATTGTGTTAATCGGTTAAACCACAACAAAATCAAATCAATTGTTATTTATCAAGCAAAAAAAACTTCTTGCAATTTATATAAAATCTAAACTTTATTGATTGAATTAGCATTCACTCAATAGAACTCCATTATAACACGTTGAAAAAAATAGCAATGTATTTTAGTTCTACAAAATTATTTGGTTTATAAATATAATTGATAGCTATTTCGGCTCACGCCATCATCAGAACTATGTTTAAACTAGTATTTGCTTATCTATACATAGCTGTATAGAAAAGGTACACAATACAAATCTTCTCTTCTGTTTTAGAAGCGGTATTTATAAAATGTCCTGTGGCTCATGTTTGACCGTTTATATCGCACAGACAGGTGGAAGTATATCCACTTCAGCTAAGGAACATGTAAGATCATTCAACAGTAAAAAAACAGATTCACAATTCGCTAATCACGTTATAAAGGAATCACTTAATATATTGTAAATTCAAACTCAGCCCCTAAGTGTTTACATCTTTGGAGTAAGGGTCGCAGGATGACGGCTTTGGAACAATTGGAGATCAATAGATATCAACTATCACAAAGGATTCTTAACGAACAAACTAACATATCTCCGTCACCATTATTGACTCCTCTGACTGATGTATCTTTGTTTCTGTAATGGACCATTTCCGTGCCATATGTAAACTTATTGATATAGCCGCCTTTTAGTTTCATTTACAATTGTTAGTTTTATTGCGAACAGGAAACAAGCTAGGTCGTTAAAACAGGAGAGAAGATGTATTGTGTACCTTTTCTACACAGCTATATATAGAAAAGCAAATGTTAATTTAAGCATAGTTCTGACGATGGCGGGAGCCGAAATAGCTATCAACTATATTTTAAAAATAATTTTGTAGAACTTAAATTCACCGTGTTAAAATCTAAACTACCAAAGACAATAGACTGAATGAATAAAATGGCAGTTTTAACTGCTGCTAACGCATTTATAGCTTTCCCTTCTCTGGGAAGCATCTTTAACCTTTCCAGAAGTATGGAAGTATGGATGTATGGATGTTCGCCGACGCGATTTTTTCGTAAAGGAGTATGGACACATCAACAATTATTGTGATCATATATTCAAATGCTACGTGTCAATAGTTTGTGATCCCTGGATTATGCAACTGGTTTTATTACGATAAAACCCTAAAAACATGAGTTGTATTTTTTTACAATGATTTGATTAAAAAAAAATTATATAAAAAAAACTCACTCCTCACAGCACGGTTAAAATAAATTAATGACTCCTGGAAAGGTTAAACTAAATACCTCTGAAACTAATGTATTGATTCCAATCCATCAATTATAGAGGGATCGTCTTGTCGACCAATCATGGAGAAAGGTAAGAGTTGTTGAATACAGTAATTATTGAAAGAATGTCAAGAAATATGAACCAACCAACATTTGTATTACACGTTCACTTTGACAGTACTTTCCAATGAAGTGAGAAATATGTCATCAATTACGATTTACTATACACAGCAATTAGGAAGATGGCAGCACTAAATGGTAGCAAATTTTTAATTATTATCATTTTTCAGGTGCATTGGCCGTCAACGCAATATATTTGAAGACATTGGTGTTTGCGAACCCATAAAACAGGAAGCAGCAAAACCAATTACCTAATCACCAGTCTTATAATTTTCATCCTTACTCACTTCAAAAATGGATTGGTTTAGCAACTGAGTAACAAGCAGTTTTCGTACAAAAATTAAACTTAAAAACTGTTGAGATATCTCTATAAAGGGGCCACATTTTCTAAATTGGAATTTGGAATGAATTTTAAAATAATATTCTCCAATATATATTCTTTTATAATAAAAAATTAAATTAAATCGGTAATAATTTAAATAATAAATACCTACATTTAACCCACTGGCTACTGACATCTCAAAAAATTGAGTTGTCCAATTACAGTGTATAGATCAGGGGTTCCCTTAAGATATCAGAATTTTTTTGAGGCACCCTATGTCAAAACATTGATTATCTCATGACCAACTTTTTGCTATTATTGATTGAATTGGCATTCACTTGATAGAACTCCATTATAACACGGTGAAAAAATATCAATGAATTTTAGTTCTACAATTTTTTTTAAGATATAGTTGACAGCTATCTTACACATCTTCAGAACTATGTACTTTCTACACAGCTATATATAGATAAGCAAATGTTCGTTTAAGCATAGTTCTGAAGATGGCGTGAGCCAAAATAGCTATCAACTATATCTTATAAAAAAAAAATTGTAGAACTAAAATACATTGCTATTTTTCATCATGTAACTTTATGCTACCTTAAATTTTATAACGCAATGATGTTATTAATATTTCATCATCATCATCATCAGCCGGGGTCGATCCACTGCTGGATGGAGGCCTCCCCGTTTTTTTTTTTTTTTTTTTCAGAGGGGGCTTGGACATAGCAACACCACGCTGCCCAGGCGGGTTGGTGTTCGGTTTTCTGTCTGGGTTTTCCTTCCCATAGCCAAGAGAACACGGCACTCGGTGTTCCCGAGCGGTCACCCATCCAAGCACTATCCGCGCTCAATATTGCTTAACTTCGGTGATCGCTCGAGAGCCGGTGCTTTCAACGTGGTATGGTCGTTGGCTATTAGTATTTAGTGAACGAAAAATTTCACGGCGCACCAATAGAGCAGCCACAGCAGACAGTTTAGGTAACTCTGGTATAGATGGTTGATAAATATAAAAGTGTATGTATGAGCTATGTTTTGTAGTATAATGTAATCTTATTTGCTTGGAAAGTTTTCATAAATTTATTAAATGCCAACAGTACTGAATTGTTTTGCGAAGTATTCTATGTTACAATATTCTTTACATGGTTCAGCAGAAACATTTTAAAATCAAATAAAAATTCTATATATTGATTGAATTAGCATTCACTTGGTAGAACTCCATTATAACATGGTGAAAAAAATTACAATGCATTTTAGTTCTACAAAATAATTTTTTTAAGATATAGTTGATAGCTATTTCGGCTCACGCATCGTCAGAAGTATGTTGAAACGAACATTTGCTTATCTATATATAGCTGTGTCTATATATCACAAAGAATTTTTAATGAACAAACGAATATATATCGATCACCATTGCTCAACCCTCTGCAGGGGGATATTTTGTTTACGTAATAGATCATTTCCGTGCCATATGTAAGCTTATTGATATAGCCGCCTTTTTAGTTTCATTTACAATTTTTAGTTTTATTGCGAGCAAGAAACAAGCTAGTTCGCTAAAACAGGAGAGAAGATGTATTGTGTACGTTTACTACACAACTATATATAGATAAGCAAATTTTAGTTTAACCATAGTTTTGACGATAGCGTGAGCCGAAATAGCTATCAACTGTATGTTAAGAAAATAATTTTGTAGAACTAAAATACATTGCTATTTTTTTCACCGTGTTAAAAAATCTATAGTTTTGATTGTAGTCTCCAATGTAAGATGGTTTATTAAAGTAATGGTGTAGTACAGAAAAAGTATTCAAAAATAACCAGCGTATATAGAGCGAAACGTAGCACGGATGTGTCATTCAGAGAGGAATTGCTTTTGCACAATATTGGCACTCTTGAATCTAGTCGAAAGTAAAAAAAAAATACTATATTGTTGTGACAGTGTGCGATACTACTACATTGAAACTATTGATCAAACATTACATTGTGTCATAGTCACACAGATTGAGTGTACGTCTAGTGTTGACAGAGGTGTGGTACAATCAAAGAAAATTTGAGACTTTACCGGTGTAAGTGGTACGTTCGTTGTAGTTGTGGTAATTCTTCATCAAAGACAATATCTAAGATGGGCGGACTTACGAATGTAAACTCAAAAAGACAATTGTTCGGAAGAGCAAACATAAGTTGAAAAGATTCTATTCTATTCTAAAATACAGTCGAAAATGTTTAATGAGAAAATACTTGATATATGAAATTACAATGAATCCTGGTGTGTTTCACATAAAGTATATTCCATTACAAATTCGAATTGTTACAGCTTTGTACGATTCCACATGTTTTGTCACTAACGACCCGGGTTCCGCCTTTCAGCATCTTCAGGTATTCTATCACATAGATGCAACAGAACTGACGTAAAATAAACAGTCAGCATCGTCTATATACTAAAGTTATTCATTACAGGAAAAAATTTGACCCAAGGCAAGTAGTAAATAAAGTTGCTTAAATTTTGTTGTTGATATTGACTGAAGGTGCTTGATGAAATTTCGAAATCGAATCTGAATTGTTGAAACTTTGTACAGTACCACATGTTTTATCGTTAACCACCCAGGTTTTTTCTTTTCGGCATCTTCTAGTATTCTATCACACAGATGCAATTTAATATCAATCTAATAATAATTAACACAATTGCCTGTGATAACTTTCATCAACGATCTTGTTAATGAGTCATTCTTGAAAGGGTTTTTCAACAAATATTAATCAACTAACATTAAAATATAAATGGATTTTTGGTTTTTTTTAATAATCATTAGATTAATATTATTAAATTTGTTTTAGCTGCAATTTACTGCTTGCCTTGGGGTGAGTGTTTCCTGTAATTAATAACTTTGGTATATAGACAATGCTAACTGTTTATTTTACATCAGTTCTGTTGCATCCGTATGATAGAATGCCTGAAGATGCCAAAAGACGAAACCCGGATTTTTAGAGACAAAACAATTGGAATCGTACAAAGTTTCAACAATTTATATTTAAGAATATATATATATATGGTTTCATCAGACACTTCTAAATCTTCTTGAAGTCAAACAAAATATATAGGATATTCACCTCGAAGTATTGCGATCTTGAAGTAGGATTCTCGTATTTCTGGTCATCGCTATTGGCAGGGGAATAGCACCTTTGTCTTCCGGGACTCGTCTGAAATAAAACAACACTCAATAAGACAAAGATGTTGCTTTCTTCCACAGTAGAACGCAGGCACCAAACGGAAGATTTCATCATTCAGATGCAGATATTAAAATTTCTTTTCAAATTTTACTTATTTCTTTAGGTCTAGTTAACTTATATCAAAACATGCTTGCTAAGAACTCGGAGCAAATGGATTTTAAAACTCCTGGTGAGAATGCAATATTATAGTAATCTGGAAGGAAATGTGATGGAATTATACAACAAAAAAATAATAAGATGTCTAATAACGAAGGCAGTATTTAGTTAATAACAAATGAAGATAGAACAAGTCACTCTTAAATTCATTGGGATTTCACTTCGAAACTTGATATCCACAAATACAGTAAAATTACACAATGGGAAATTTATATAACTCAGAATCAAATAAGAATTAAATGGAGCAATTGATAAAGAGAAATTGGGAAAAGCGAGAATAAATATGCCTGATTTTGTGCTGAAGATCCATTAACCGTGGGAGGCGACCTCGGCAAAGCTGAAGGTCGACCGTAGCCTTGACTTGTAGGCGCGTCTTCGTGTCTGTCGTAATCCTGTCAAGTAATTTTCAGAATATTAATAAAAAACACTTTTGTAAGAGAGCTGATACCATGGTCCAATGAATATTTATCATTAACGGTCGATATTACCCTTTTTGGCAAGAAATTATAATGATTATCATTAACCCTTCATCAGATAAATGAAACAATAGGAAAGCCACACACCGGTACGTCGTTAACTTCAGATAGGTTAAAAGTTTTCATAGCTGATTAATTCTGTCTACTGTCTGTACATATATGATTGATTGTTATGATGCTTCATGTTTGGCAAATAGAAAATAATGTAATAAATACAGTTTATTGATTAAATTTGCGAGTTCTAACGATGGCGTGAGCCAAAATAGCTATCAACTATATCTTATAAAAAAAAATTGTACAACTAAAATACATTGCTATTTTTTCACCATGTAATAAATACAGCATTGAAATAAAGAACTACCAACAATAAAAAGGTGTATAAAGAAATATGAAAATCATATTTCTTAGCCAAAAGGTATCTAATAAACATGGGAAAAGACCGCATGTAGTCTAATATATAGATTTTTTTTCTTAACCACTTGCACACCAGCAACCCGCAAGTGCATCGCATACTTATTCATTCTATACACCAGCAACTCTATACTGCGTCATTTGTATGACAAATTTGGACAGTTACTTGGAATAGATAAAATAGTAGTGTTTGCGATTCTCCAGGCTAAATTGAAAGAATTATCCATTCAAATTCTAAATCTTCTATTTTAAATATTTGACACTGGCAACTAAGTATTATAGTTAAAACGCTATTGTATTCTGTCAGCAGAAAAATATTTTATTTTATTTTGAGACACGATGTACAATACAAATTTTTTTAGGCTAATATCCTTTTGTACCAAACGACAACAGGTAAAAATCATTTAAAACTTAGGGTAAATGATTTCTTTTAAAGTAACTCAGATGTGATACAGAATGATATTTGCTTGTATTATTCAAATATTAACCTGGTGATTTCTTGATCCATTTGTGGCGGGGGGAGACCGTCTTAAAGCCGAAGGTCTGCCGTAGCCAGATGAAGATACAGCATGAGATTCGTAAGGTTCTTGACTTCTTTCCGTCTCCTGTAATGACCACAGTCAATTGATTAACAACGATTGATAAATTTGCAGAAGCGTTGAAGTAATCTGGCGGTGACAATTTCTTCTCTTCAATGTGCTTTTAGCTGCATGATGCTATTTTATTAGAAACTTTTAATTTTATTTTATACATTATTTATTGATATTTATTAAAATCTGTATTATAATTTTTCTTCTGGCAACACTCAAAATGTTTATTTATATTTTAATGTTTTTATTACAGCGCATCTTATTATTTATTTTTTAGGCCTTAAATTTATTAAATATTATTTTAATGCCATAGCACTCACTGACGTGAAAAAAATTGGCACACCTGTCTCAAGAGATTAATAGAGATTATAGAGAGAAGACTTACTCTTACCCCGTTTCTATAATCATCTCGGTCGCTGTTTCTGTCCGAATGTTCGTAAGTGTCCTAAAAAATGAATTCAAAAACCAATCAAACAATAGCATACTTTAAGAGCTCTCGAGTGAAATGATGTGATCAAAGAATTCAATTTATTCAGACACCTTCAAAATGAAACGAACAATAAAAAATAATATTAGCTCTATTGACTGCTAGCCGTAAATATATACTAACACGGAATATTTAAAAAAAATCAATTCAGTAGTTTTAGCATTCACAAAATAACATTTAACCCATCCTGTGCTGAAATAATGTTTCGGGGATAAAATCAAAAATATATTTTTAGTTAAAGGTTGTTCTTTTTGATAAACATTTTATTTGGGATTTATATTACGATCAGATCAAGATTGACAGCTTGTTAAATGAGCTTTTTTAACACTTTAGACGCCTCCATTTTCGGCTCTAAATTTTCTATAAAAATGTAACAAAACATACCTGAAAATCATTTACTACATTATTCTTTATTAGATTTTCTCAAAAAAGTCAAAAATCCAAGTTAATTTTTTCAGTAATGCCTCACAAAAATTGAACATTTTTTCAATTTGAATTGTTAAAACTTTATACAATTCTACATGTTTTAACTAACGATCTGGGTTTCGTCTTTCAGCATCTTCAGGCATTCTATCACATGTGAGAGTATAGAGAGTGTAGTGAGAAAACATGTGGAATCGTACAAGTTTCAACAACTCAAATTTGATATTAAAATTCCATTAAGCACCTTCTTACATTTTTTCTTTGTGTGGCAGTACTGAGAAAACAAACATGTATTTTTGCTTTTACAATATTTTAGGGTGATAGATTGTATAAAAAATATTATTATGCCAACCTTGTGACAGCCGTTCCACTAATGCATGAAAAACATTAGAATGGTTTAATATTTTAAATTCTGAAGTTCATATGACATTCTATAGATGTCTCTGCTTCAAATTCATTAAAAAAAAAATCCATATATGCCCTCATGCTAGCGTTTGCGTACATACAAGTAATTGGCGTCTATATGGTTGATACTATATTTTAATTCAAAACAACAATTAAGATAACGGTTTATTACTTATGATATTTTTTAATATGGTTATTAGATGTGCATTACTGAAATAAGAACATTGATTGATACTTCCTTATTGCATCAACGTTTGACTTAAATTATTATTTTGATTTGCTTTGATATTTGCAAAGCTGACATTTAATATGAAATATCTATATCTTGTATTGCAAACTCTACTGTAGACCACATCGATACAACTTAACAGGCGTTTTATACGTTCAGCTGGACACTTGTAGACTTTTTTAGGATTTTTTTAAAGATATATTTAATTTGATTAAACTTATAACTAATCAAAATTAAATTAAAAATATTGTTAGTTATAGATCAATACAGAAAGAATATTACTCATAATTTGAATTAATTATTACGGTATTTTTAGATGAAGTAATTTACCAATTCAGGTTCATAATCGTCTTCAGCATCAGAGTCGACAATTGGCATTCCTTTTCTAGACGCTTCTTCTACCTGTAAACGAAAAATAAAAAAGTTAATATGAAATACACAAAACGAACGAATTTTATGAGAAACTGTGAAAATGTTATTTTGATAAATAATTGATACCAGTCACAGATGGCACCCGTCGCGATCAAAGTATTAACTCATTCCCTGCTGAGCGGTTTAAAGGATATTCCAACATGTAGACTTCAAAAATTTATTGAGTAATATTGGTTTGAAACAATTTTATTGAGTTTGTCAGAAAAAATCAAGCAATGCATCAACTCAAAATTTAGCGAGTACAAGACTTGGGACTTAACCACTGTTAATTCATATATTTTTGGGTATCAACTATCAACACAGAAAAATCAGCTGTCTCAACAGTTGGTTAACGGGGGTTAAAAAATAATAAATAACATCAGCAACATTTTGTTTTTACCGAATAGCCTTACATAATTCATCTTCGCCGTAGATATTAGTGATGTAACTTTAGTTGATATGATAAATTAAATTTTCCTTAAATAAACTTCAATTTTTTAAGTAAATTCTAGAGTAAAATGCATTCTCTTATGTTTTTAAATAGTTCTCTTCTATTTGGTTGCAATTTATAAACTGATCTTTCATAATTTAGTTGCTTTGGATTATATTGAATTCACAAAATTCAATTTAGAATTTACTCTACTGAATATTATATATTTAACATACTGTAAAATTTTATTTTACCTCATCTGGATTCACTGGAACATTATCAAGTTTTTCTAAGTCAGGTAGCGCTCTAATAACTGTCAATCGATATCTGAAAAAATAATCATATTTTTAATTTTGTCATTCTGATCATCGTCTGGTATACGGAGCTGTTTCCTTTTTAACAAAAACATTTTACCAAAATAGCCACGGTCAATTTCGGAGACGTGAAAAACGAACTCTGACTACTTTTTCAATTAGACAATCTTGAAGAATATCTCAAAGTACACTTCAATGACAACAATTTTTTCCCATATTGCATTAAACAGATCATTTTCTATAATTTATGATATCAACTGAAGGTGCTTGATGGAATTTCAATATTAAATTTGAATTGTTACAACTTTGTACGATTCTACATGTTTTGTTACTAACGACCCAAGTTTCACCTTTCGGCATCTAAGTCAGTTCTGTTGCATCCATGTGATAGAATGCCTGAAGATGCCGAAAGGCGAATCCTGGGTTGTTAGTGACAAATGTAGAATCGTATAATGTTTTAACAATTCAAATTAAATCATTTTCTGTTTTAAAAAAATACTTTACAAAATACATTAAAAATACATTGAATGACTCAAAAATATCCATTAACAGTGTCTGAGAATTGAATATACACAACGAATGCATCTCTTGACAGGCTGTTACAGGGTTAACAAAGAGCTTTGTATTTGAAAAGAGATTTACTTTGTATTTGCACTTACAAATATCTGACATGATTTTATTGCCTTTTATTAAGGTTGTTATCATTAAAAATGTACTTGAAGAGGCAGACAATGTGAAATCGGTTATTTAAATACAGCGGTATGTGTCGGTAATAACCAGATTGCAGTCAATGGCAGCAAGAACATCACTTAAATAATAATAAATGAATGCAAGACGGTGCAGTGACTTGAAGATGGCGGGCATTGTCATCCGTTGGTCATTTCTTTGAATCATACCAAGTGCTGTGAATCATTGAATGCTAAAATTGTTACAAGTAAACTGTTTCAATAATTGATCTCGAACTGTTACATTGATTTCAAGAATTGTCTGATAAAAAAGTATGTGTTTTTTGTAATCTACCAAAGTAAAATTATTAATCCATAGTATAGGGATGTCGCTATCTGTTTTGAAAAATAGAAGAACAGCTTTAAAAACATGAACTATTTTTCAGTAACACGGTGTAAAAATAGCAATGTATTTTTTTAGTTCTACAAAATTGTTATAAGATATAGTTGGTAGCTATTTTGGCTCACGCCATCATCAGAACTATTTACGACAGAACTATAAACCATGTTTGAAGCAAACACTAATGTTTTATCTATTCCAAGTAACTGTCCAAATTTGTCATACAAATGACGCAGTATAGAGTTGCTGGTGTATAGAATGAATAAGTATGCAAAGCACTTGTAGGTTGCTGGTGTGCAAGTGGTTAGGAAAAAAAATCTATATATTAGAATACATGCGGTCTTTTCCCATGTTTATTAGATACCTTTTGGCTAAGAAATATGATTTTCGTATTTCTTTATACACCTTTTTATTGTTGGTAGTTCTTTATTTCATACAAATGACGCAGTATAGAGTTGCTGGCTTATGGCTGGCAACAGAAAGCACCATCAATGGATATCATCAAATAAAAAAATTTCTAAATAAATACAAATGGTAGGTAAAACGTATGACTTAAGCACCTGAAACAATTTTGGCTTCAAAGGACTGATCTATCGGATATTTGTAGCTATCCAACACATGTTAAATTTGCCACTATAACACTAAAAAGCAATCAATTAGTGGTATAAATGAAAGAACTATTTTTTGAAATGTTACAACTTTGTACGATTCCACATGTTTTGTCACTAACAACCCGGGTGTCGCCTTTCGGCATCTTAAGGCATTCTATCACACGGATGCAACAGAACTGAGGTTAGTGACAAAAAATTTGGAATCGTAAAAAGTTGTAACAATTGATTTTGATATTTAAATTCCATCAAGCACCTTTAGTCGATATCATAAATGAAAGAATTATTCTAAATCTTCCAGCAACTAACTATCAATTACTAAAAAACGTCTCCGTTGATTTGAATAAATACTGTTTCTCAAGCCTTCTGTATGCCAGACAACAACTTCATTTGTCCGCTTACGTTGGTGATTTGCAGCAGGGGTTTTCGTCCATCCATAATATTCTTAGGGCAGGAAGATTTCGGAGGTACCTGACCTCCGAAAGGTTTGATATCGTGTTCTTCCTCAGGTAGAGTTCGCGAAGCCGCCTGCAGTATTGGAAGTCTGATAACGCGTTGATCTTGTTTATACTGAAACAAAAAAAAAATATATATTTTAAATAATCAATTCAAATTTTCTAACCGGCATGGTGTTGCAAATCTTAAAACCCCATTAGTAGTTTAAATGTTGCGAAAAAATTCAAGCAACTTGTGGCATGTGTCATGTATTGACGCATCGAAGAAGAAGAAGAAAAAGTAGTAAATGAGTTCTTCGATCTGATTAAATAAAAAACTAAAAAACCATAAGCCTTGAGAATTGCCTGCTTTTACAAAATGCATACAGAAAAGGATTTTGTTTTCAAGTAAATACATATGATATTAATTTATCAGTGCACTATTGAACGTTGACTTCTGCGAGGGCAATCAATTAATTATCTACATGCAGTTGAATTATCTTCTAGTTGTTATTGCATTGCTTAACCCGTTCCCTGCTCAGCTGACAGTTGCACGCCTTTTCCTTCATAATAAACTCCTTTAGTATATAAGCTTGTATTGTGTGTCAGTTCTGTTGCATCTGTGTCATAGAATGCCTTAAGATGTCGAAAGGTGATACCTAGGTCGTTAGTGACAAAATATATGGAATCATACAAAGTTTCAATCATTCAAATTTGATATAATCTATGACAACGACTGGAGGCACTTGATGGTATTTCAATATCAAATTTGAATTGTTACAACTTTGTACGATTCCACATGTTTTGTCACTAACTGACTCGGTTCTGTTGCATCCATGTGATAGAGTGCCTGAAGATGCCGAAAGGCGAAACCCGGGTCGTTAGTGACAAAATATATGGAATCATACAAAGTTTCAACGATTCAAATTTGATAGTCAAAATTATCCTGATAATGTCCAAAAGTTTGGTCAACATCAACATAACTGAATCAATTTTTAAAATATTCAGGGATGGAATATCTATTATATGATATGACATGGAAAGGGCTTATAATAAATTGTGCTGTTTCACATTTCCTAAAACGCCCGCTCTATCTCTCGTCACCTATTATCACACCCTAGATCAGTGGTTCTCACGTAAAATTTCACTGTGGCCGCATTATAAACATCAGCTGTCCTATGGAAATGTCTCGTGGCCACACCAAATGTGATAAAAATAGTTTCGATATTTATTTTTTATAAAGTGCATTACACTGAATGATCTTTCACAATATGTAGTTGTGGGTAAAATCGACAAAATTAACAAAGAAATTCTAGTTAATTTTTTACATTGACTTGATTCATGGTCAACGTATAACTTCGACCAAAATTTTTGAACAGTTTTATAATTACAACGTTCCTTTACTTAAACTCGACTAAATAGCTGGATAAGTCATGTTTATTCAATCAATTTTAAAATAATAATAATTTTACAAATTCATTTGTAAAAACACATTTTTTAAATATCAATATTTACTATAAAACTGTTGGCGGCCGCAGCAAAATCCTCTGGTGGCCGCACATGAGAACTACTGCCCTAGATCCATTAGAACGTGATGTCATAACATTAACAACATTCAACATTTCCCACCCCCGCAATAAGTGTCACAACTCAAATTATGCCGATTTATTCGAAATTCGAAAAAAAAAACATCAGTTCTGTAGTTCGTTAACTCACCGCTGGGAAACCGAAATGAAACTATAATATATTGTTAGTATAACTTGGAATATCGTCACAATTTGCACGGCACAATGGCACGGTTTTTTTCGGAACTCAATAGATAAAAAAAAATACCAAATGTAAATAAAAAAAAAAACAATTATATTTTTTCTTACTACACTAAAATCGATTTACTGCTCATGATTAAAAATTAAGAACTATATTTTTTTGAATAGTGACATTCTTCTTGTGGAAGTATGTTTCGCTGTTGATAGTTTTCAAGTATACAGTTGTTTTTTTGATATTCTATATTCCTTTAAAAGATTCTTTCGATAACCTAAACGTCAAAAACTCAATAAATATAAATTGCGTCGTAATATCCATCATTCGTATCGTTAACGGTTCAATCAATCAAAGTGTGATGGGTAAAATTTGTGCTTACGTAGGTATTGTAGAAAAACGCCAATTTCATTGCGGCAGGTGCGTATTCGTGACTTAGCAAAAAAACAAGCTAACTACAATTTAGGAATATTAAAAAACCTGGACTTTTTTCGCTCAACACGAGCATTATCGATAAATCAGTTATTACCAATAATTTGATTAAGTTCATCGAGTTGACTGTCACTTCTCGGCGGAAAAGCATTATATTTAAATAATAAAACACAGTGTTCTGTACTACTTCTGGTTTCGACAATCTCGAGCGTTATCAACTGATCGACACCGATATTTGTACTGCCATACTATTTACCACTTGTATATACACTATGTAGAATTTATTAGATTGAATTGGCATTTACTTGGTAGAACTCCATTATAACACGGTGAAAAAGTAGCAATGTATTTTAGTCCTACATTTTTTTTTATAAGATATAGTTTGTAGCTATTTCGGCTCACGCTATCGTCAGAACTATGCTTAAATGAACATTTGCTTATCTATACATAGCTGTGTAGAAAAGGCACACAATACATCTTCTCTCCTGGTTTAACGAATTAGCTTATTTCCTGATAGCAATAAAACTACAATTTTTAAAATTGTAAATGAAACGAAAAGGGCGGCTATATCAATAAACTTACATATTGAATGGAAATGGTTTATTGGATGGGGATGGTTTATTACGGAAACGAATCAGCCCCTTGTAATGGCTTGAGGAGTGGCGACCGACACATATTAGTTTGTTCGTTAAGAATTTTTTTGTGATAATTGATATCTTTTGATTTCCAGCTGTTCTAAAGCCGTCATCTTTTCTACACATCTATATATAGATAAGCAAATGTTCGTTTCAACATACTTTTGACGATGCGTGAGCCGAAATATCTATCAACTATATCTTATAAATAAGTTGTAGAGCTAAAATACATTGCTATTTTTTCACTGTGTTACTATGTAGAATTATTATTACATTAAATTTTTATTATTTAAATACAAAAAAAAAACAAAAATATTTTCCAGTAGAGCAAATTAAAAACTTCTTAATTTCATTGATTTCGCGTGAATTAACTCGGGTTGTTTGTATCCCGTCTCAAATGTGTTACGGTGTCTAAATTAATGTTAAACAAAAATCCGTTTCGAACTTGTCACAAAATTTCAAAGTCCGTAGATATATTTTGAACATTCGGAAACGAGTCACTATGTCAAAAAAAGCTTTCAATTTTTATTAAATCTATTCCACTTCCGTTTTTAAGTAACGTTTCATATATATATATATTGTTTTTAAATATAGATCGTAATAAAAAAGACGAGAAATATTTTCGCGCGGTCGCCACATGTGATAATCAAACCATCTGTCGTATTAATCACTTTCAATAAATAAAATTGAAAAAAAAAATCAATCATGACATAACGTTAGCATTGAATATTTGAATACATTGTATGAAACAAAAAAATAATTATAATATTATGAAACCCGACAATATAACGCGATTAATTTTCCAGTATTGATAATTGAATTCTGAATGCGTTAAAAACAACACCATATTGTGATTAGTGGCTGCAATCATTGCCGTAT
Organism: Himalopsyche japonica; assembly: GCA_028555115.1. Classification (NCBI taxonomy): domain Eukaryota; kingdom Metazoa; phylum Arthropoda; class Insecta; order Trichoptera; family Rhyacophilidae; genus Himalopsyche; species Himalopsyche japonica. The sequence continues at coordinate 230,854 of JAHFWJ010000430.1, forward strand.
TGCAAAAATTTTAAATAATAAAAACACATTTTTAGTACTTATTTCCACAATCTATTTTTTTATCGGGACCGGTTTCGCTCGTTGCGAGCATTATCAACTGATGAACTAAACAACTAAAGTACTAAAAAAATGTGTTTTTATTATTTAAAATGTCACGACTTTCCATCAAGAAGTGACAGTTAACACCTTAAAAGGTATTGCAAAAAGTTGGGTTCCGGTATTTTGAAGGTTCCTTCAATATTTAAATAATGTTTTTTTTATATATATTTTAGCCCCATGTTGCTTTCCTTTCCATGCATTTATATTGTATAAATCGATACTGGACTGTCCATTAGATCTAGTAAAACTCGATCATATGAGGCGAAAGTTGCAAGACCCATTCGACAGGTCCAATGTAATATATAATATTCTTTCGGATTTGAATTTTCATATAAATAATATTACTAACTTTTCCACTTTATTTTTATCTTAATTCTGTTTTCACATAGTTATTGTTTTTAGTAACATGGTGAAAAAATAGCAATGTGTTTTAGTTAAAATACAATACAATTCTTGCTCGCAATGAAACTAAAAAGGCGGCTATATCAATAAATTTACATATGGCACGGAAATGGTCTATTACAGAAACAAAACAGCCCCCCGTAGAGGGTTAAGCAATGACGATCGACATATACTAGTTTGTTCGTTAAGAATCCTTTGTGGTAGTTGAAATCTATTGATTTCCAGCTGTTCTAAAGCCGTCATCTTGCGACCTTTATTACAAAGGTGCAAACACTCAGGCGCTGAGTTTGAATTTGTTGTATATTATGTGATTCCTTTATAACGTGATTAGCAAATTGTGAGTCTGTTTTTTTAATAATTTTGTAGAACTAAAATACACTGGTATTTTTTTCACCGTGTTCAAATAAAATCATTAACGACTCAATTTCGCCTTTTCCTCAATCTGGCAGCGTTTTATTCGAAATATGCGACTATTTCTAATTTCTAACACAATGTAGCGTATTCCACCAGTCGAAAGGTGCGGTGTCGGCATGCGTCATAAAAATGTAGGTGGGTTTGGTGAGGTACTTTCCATACATATTCGTTGATGGAAAATCGATATATGGGATGGTAAGCTACTAATACTTGCTTTCCATCTGTGTTTTACGACTAAGTTCGGTAGATTGCCAATTAATTGCGAACGTAATAAAGGAACAATTTCTACCGATCGGAAAATTTACCACACACACAAGTTTCTGCAACAACTCTACCATACAACAAATTTTGACTTAAAGCAAATAAAATTTCTTTACTCCAATGGTCACAAACGTGCGCCCCGCGGGCCAGATCTGACTCTTGAAAAATTCCAGATATTTGTATATAAATTATTCATATACAGAAGACATTCATTTTTTTCATCTCGATTCATCGATTGGATTGATATAAGACCAGGCAGTACACCCAAAGTGAAAGAATTAATTGATTGAATTGGCATTCACTTGGAAGAACTCCATTATAACACGGTGAAAAAATAGCAATGTATTTTAGTTCTACAAAATTATTTTTAACAAATATAGTTGATAGCTATTTCGGCTCACTCCATCGTCAGAACTACGCTCAAACTAACATTTGCTTATCTATATATAGCTGTGCAGAAAAGGCACACAACACATCCTCTCTCCTGTTCCAACGGCATAGCTTGTTACTTTAACACAGTGACACAAAATTTTCAAAATTATAAATGAAACAATAGGTGTCTATGACAATAAGATTATATGTGGGACGGAAGTGGTCCTTCTGGAAGCAAATCAGACCACCCCTTTGTACAACGGCTGGACAAGTGGCGATACTATTATGTTAGTTCGTTCGTTAAGAATCCTTTGTGATAATTGGTGTCTATTGATTTCCAGCGGTTCCAAAGCCGTCATTCTCCGACCCTTGCTACAAAGATGCAAACATTTAGGGGTGTTTGAAGTTTTGAAGTGTTAAAAGTTTGGTGACCACTGGTTTACATTTTATATACACCCGTGGTTTGCTAGCCCAGCGGTCACCATAGTAGCGGAGCTTTTTTACGTTATATGACGAATTGATAAATTTGATTTCGAGTAAACACTTGTCAAAAAAAAAACTCACTGATTGATAGAGTGTATCGATTTGATAAAAAATAATTAATTTATCGATGAGACACAAAAAAAACTATATATTTTGTCCCACAATCCGCCGGTTCGATAAAACTGAAATTTGTTAAACAAACAGTTCCTTAGAAACTGAGTAATATAGGAATTATTTCTTAAGCATTCTTTTATCAAATATACAGGAAAGACTTTCTACTTAATGTGCAAGTTGTGCGGTGCATACGGGCGGCCAAATTAGCTACATTTTTTTTTATAATGTGACATTGTAAATATATTTTTATCATTAAGTAACATGAACATCGAAGGTTTTATGATGATTTTTATTAAAATAAACATATAGAAACAGCCAACATGTATTTGCAAACTGGTAACCAAATTCCTAAGCGCGACACCGCATACATAATATATTAATATCATATATTGCTATGTTCAAATTATCTAATTTTATAGATTAGATTAATTAAAATATGTTTAATAAGAAGTAATTTTAGCGATACTAAGAAATACAATTCGTAATCATAAATGAATTTATTGTATGTAATACAATTATCTTGAGTGGACTTGCATACATGAGTATAACTCGATTCTTGGTAATATGAGATCAAGTACAAAAAATACCAAATATTATACAACAGCGCTTCCGTAAGATTGCCAGTATACACAACAGAAAATCAATAAAAAAAAATATATAATAAATATATGCGTCTATTAGACTAACTTACGTTTGAAATAAATGTCATGTGACCAAAGTACAAGTGTACTTCTTAGTGTTATCTTGTATCAAAACAATAGCGACAGTAATATTAATAATAATAATGAAAAAATGACTTCAGAATACAATTTTGTGATCTTCTTGAAATTTACATTTTGAACTTATACTCATGAAACCAGCTGTCATAGATTATATCACATTTTGTACAGATATATCAGATGTAAAAATGCTAAAAGGCGAAATACAAATCGTTGTTGATAAAACATGTGAGACAGTACAAAGTTTCAACAATTTAAATTTGATAATTAAGTCGATATTATAACAGTAAAATTATTTCAATAATCGGTGTATTGAACATTCATCAAATTCAGTTCTTTCTGGTTCAGTATGTCTAAATACGCCGAAAAGCGAATTGCACAGAGTTTGAACACTTCGACTTTCGATCTTCGTCTGTCGATATCTTAAATAATTAAACGTATCTCATGTGAAAAACATAACACTGTGTGAGCCAAAGGGTTTACCTTTTTTCTGCTGGGCCGCATAATAGATGTTCCAAGACAAAATAATTCAATAAATAATTTAGAAGTGTTGGTGTAAAATAAAATTAATTATTTTTGGAACAAATCAGACCATGTTTGAATACAAAATTAGTCTGTATATAAGCGCTTTAACCGGATGACCGTCTGAGACGATATATCGAGAATCGCATTAAACGTTCTTTTCTACAAAAATATTCATTCTATAAAAATGATTTTTTGACAGGACGCACACTGATCGAAAGATCACTCTATAAGAAAGGTTTAAAAACATTTAACCATAACTGTTTAAGGATTTCTACGTCGATTTTTCGCGATTTCTTTGAGTGTTCGAACTGTCACTAGCCCTGTGATTCTCATGTGCGGCCACCAAAGGATGTTGCTGCGGCCACCAACAGTTTTATAGTAAATATTGATATTCAAAAAAAATTGTTTTTACAAATGAATTTTTTAAATTATTATTATTTTAAAATTGATTGAATAAACATGACTTGTCCATCATTTAGTCGAGATTAAGTAAAGGACCGTTTTGATAATAAAACTGTTCAAAAATTTTGGTCTAAGTTATACGTTGACCATGAATCAAATCAATTTAAAGAACTAACAGTTACTTAATTAATTTTATCGATTTCATCTACAATTGTATATTGTGAAAGATCATTCAGTGTAATGCACTATATTGGTGTGGCCACAAGACATTTCCATAGGACAGCTGATGTTTATAATGCGGCCACAGTGAAATTTCACGTGAGAACCACTGCACTAGACAGATGTTAACACTTTCGGGGTTACCAAATTCAATTTTCTTCAAAATCCTTCAAGAAAACCTGCTTTCTCATGATATTATAATAAACAATTGGTGAGTTGATTAATTATTTATGTATGATATTTAAAAAAAAACATCGGAAATTCACTCTTTTTGTTACAAATTATAGGCGATATACATTTTTTTCAGGCAGCCAAAGGATTAAAACAGCCAAAACTATTATATTTTTCAGTATTAACTAGCAATATACTGTAATCGTTACGTATGCAGTCTGTAAGTAAAGTTGTTCGTTCAAAATTGATTGACTATTTAAGTTGTTCTCTGTCCGTTTCAAAAAATTCCTATCCAAACTTCAATTCGTGTCAAATGTATATCGACCGGATTTGCATTGTTTTTTTTTTCAAAGCCAAGAATTGTAGGTCGATCGGTTCTCAACGGGAGCTCCTTCCTTGAAGATCACGAGCCACGGGCCGAACTTCCGCCCACCTCCATCTCGATTTCGCACGTAGGTAGGCGAACACGCTGCAGCCGCCTACAGAATGTCCCGCGAAAATAGCGCACAACAAACAACATGAGACTATTATTAGTGTATTAGTGTGTTTTGTTCCGCAACAATTTGACGTATAATATTATATTTATAATGCATTTGTTGCTATTGCATTGTTATCAAAAGGTCGGACCGTTTAGAGACGGCTAGAAACCAAATTACGGTTGTATGGGCGGGCAGGCAGTCTATATTACTTAGAAATTCGACGTAATTTAACTAATAACATTTAAGAATAATTTAATTCACAATGACTTTATTCACAATAAAGATCAGTTCGTTTCGATTCGTCGAGAATTATTCGATTACAATAACGACACACACGATTAGGACCGGTTTCGCTTACGGCGAATATTATCAACCGATCGGTACAATCGACGAATCGGATCTTATTAACCCTTTAACCGGGCGTTTCCCTCCCCATTTACGCAACTTGCATCGACTTTTAAAATGAAATCGGAACATACACCAACTCGCAAAACAGTAGAATAAAAAAAAAACTTACCACCCGTTTCCGTACACCATATATATTTTGAGGACGTTTTTATACGTTATACATAAGCATACCCTAGTCACTGCTGTGTTCATTAAACGTATATATACGTCCAACCCGGTTAAGTTTTATAATTTTATTGTATTAAATGTTACTTCTCAGTGAAAAGGCATTATATTTAAATAAAAAAAACACAATATTTAGTACTGTCTCTACAACTTTGTATTAATTATATCAGGACCAGTTTCGCTCACCACGAGCATTATTAATGTATTATTATTTGAATATTTGACGGCAAATGTGACATTTTTTAAATAAAATATGTCCGGTCGTGTTACCAAGACTATATTGTACCAAAGGTTGCTGACCGCTGACTTACGCCAATTAACACCGATTTAGTCACTCAAAATTCGGCGCGCAAGTGCCGATGCCGAAATTTCCGAGAACCATTCATTAAATATAATATAATCACTGCATTGACAGTGGGGTGACATTCAGAACGCTGCGCGTAGAAAAAAAACTAGGCATTTATAATGTTATGCAACAGCCGACAGCAACAATAAACAAAAAGTCTCAACAAGTTTCTAACATATTATACAATGCATTTTTATAAATAATAATAAACAAAATTCAACGTCCTGACCCACACATATGTTATTTCCGAGACGAGGTGCACACAGTGAGTGTTATTTCCTCTATATTTCGCTTACAATGCAATCACATTGAAAAAAAAATAATTGCTGAAAACCGGTTTTACATATCTGATCGACACTGACAGCCTAAGTTTTCGCGTAGAAAAAAATATTCGCCTCATATATGAGCATACTGCGTAAATGCCTACATAGGGTAACAAATACAGTCATCGGCCATCCTTCATTGGTAATCCCTATCAGCTGTAAAACAAAATTCATATGTATTTAACGACCTAGACGTCAATGTCGACAAAATTAATGGATTCTTTTAATAAATTTAAATCAGAATCATTTATAGAATGTTATCTCATTTCCAGAAACTTCAAATTTTGAACCACTTTCATGTTATTCTAATTCGAGTGAAACAACCGCCACAGGGCTATGCCAATATTAATTGTTTAAATTAATACACATTGTGATAGCCTTTGAAATATTTACGCATATATTAAATACATATGTTACAGAGAAAATTTTACGCAACAATTGTATAAGAGCGACCAAAATCATGAATATTTTTCTTTTTCAGTACCAATTTATATATTTTTCATTGTTGTGTGGCAGTCCTAAAAGTAAACTTGAGTCATTGTAATTTTTTGAAGCTTTTGGTTATTATTGAATGTATTCAGAAAATAAATGATTTTTGGTTATATACACTGTAGCAATTTTAAAATAAAATCAAAATTGAGCGTAGCGACGAAACTATTTTTGTTATATTTTTTCCTAATCATCATGTTTAATAATACGAAATATGTTGACAAAAACGGTACTTGTTGCTTGTTAAATATATATATATTATATATAAAAAAAAATGTGCTTTCGCAACTGGCCGATCACTGTATCTGTTACCCTAACCTTTATTTTCATTCAATTATTTATGTAGGTATTTTATATATTAAAAGAGAAAAAGGCTCTGGTTGCTGAGATCCGATAAATCACATAAAAAAGTAATAGATTTATTTATTTTTATTTAAATTAAATTCAACATAGACGAATCGCAGCGCATTCCACGCGATTTTAAAACGTAAAGAGTGTTTTAAATACGTTTACTGTTTTTTTTTATTTGATATCATGATAAATATATAGGCGACAGCACAACGAATTTTTTTTAATAAATATGTGTACTTACAAACGTTTTTTCACTTTCTCTATTATAAAAGTCTTTCAATAGTGGCGCTTGAAATTTGTGATAATGAAAAAATAAAGAAGTTGTAAATGAGAAATTCTTTCATTTTTTTAATTTAAAAATATAAAGTCTGTCAGATGTCCACTGAGGCTTTGCTATTTGGGAGATCTAATTTTCAATGACCTTGCCGCATGAACCTGGCTAAATATATTGATTGGCGTTTGTTATATTGACTTTGAAGACGTCCATTTTTTGTGGTTTATTAGCAAAAACTTTCGTTTTAAAATAGCCCCAAATGAAGAAGTCTAAAGGCGTTAAATTGTGTATGCAGAATTTATATGCGAATTTGATGGTTTGCACACTTTTTTCAATTCTATTTAATGATAATTTTCCGTAGTTTATTGAAGAACTGATAGATGTGACTTTAACAACATGACTGACCCTTTAGTTTATTTTCAAGCTATATTAACCTTTCCAGGACTATGGACGTACGAGTACGTCGTCGCGATTTTTTCGTAAAGGAGTACGGACGCACTTGTTGTATATATAAACAATTATTCTGATAATATATTCAAGTGCTGTGTGTCAATGGTTTGTGATCCCTGGATTATGCAACTGGTTTTATTACGATAAAACCCTAAGTAAAACACGTAAGTTGTATATTTTTTACAATGATTTGACTAAAAAAACTCACTCCTCACAGCACGGTTAGAATTAATTCGTTACTCCTGGAAATGTTAAAGGCAAAAAATAATCGACCATCTTTTTATTGAAATAAAATCGTATCGGATATGCAACACCTCGTGAGAATATAGCTTTAAAAACGTCGGTGATAATCCAAGCCGTGATTCTTGACCCAATGAACTTGGCTAATGATTTGAAATGAGTAAAACATAAGAAAACTCCGCGCGTTGAATAACGCAATATAAAATGCAACAGCTATTTTTGTATCGTGCATTTTTCACATTTGTCGCGCGACTTCCATACTAAATATAAACGCAAACACGATAAGCGTCTATGATACTATTCCGTGCCCGCACCAATTAACAGACACGTTTACTTGTTAATACGGTAAATCAATTCGAACCAAACCGATGCGATCTTTTTTTTGCATTGTTTTTTTCGTCTGAAAATCTTACAAAAACTTATAACAAAACGTTCATAGATATGTAAATATTTATTATAGAAATGCATTGCACTATATTCATAATTACACAACGTAAAAAAAAAACGAGCATAACACGGTGAAAAAATGGCAATGTATTTTAGTTCTTCAATTTTTTTTATAAGATATAGTTGATAGCTATTTCGGCTCACGACATCGTCAGAACTATGCGTCAATATCGGAATTCCAACTTTTCGTCATTTTCAACTATCTGGATATCGAATGGTAAAACTGAAACTATCCGGATATCGAATAGTAACACTGAAACTATCCGGATAGTTTCAGTAAGTATGAAAATAACAAAACATTACTATATACATATATAAATTTATGTACTAAAACAATACATTAAAAACGATTTCATTTGTAATATAAGTCATTTATTCAGATTTTAACGATTCATATTTTAAAAATAAGAGAGCATTAAATGTATCATATTTTAAATTTGTTCTTAATTTAGTTATAATTTTTCCTGCTGTTGATAATACCCGTTCCGTTGCTGTTGTTGGTTTTATTGTTAGAAGTGTTTTAAACAACACGTTCAACTTTTCCGACCTTATTTAAATTGATCTAAGTATTTAACATATTTTTTCAGATTATTTGTATTGTGATTTGTGTTGGTGTCAGTTTCCGCGAGAGATAAAATAGAATTACGCATTTGATGTTGCAATTCGGAAGTCAAAAAAGAGAGAGGTGTTATTTCTACAACAGAGTCTTGAGAGATTTCATCATTACTAGAAAACAAATTTGGGTGAATTCTCTTAATAATACTTTGTGCTAAAGAAATGGCCTCATATTTGTTTGAGTATCGAAAATGTTCTGTAAACGAATGCTATCCGGATATCGAATAGTTAAAAAGGGCCGGATATATCCGGATATCCGAGTTGGAATCCCTAATATCGACCAATCCGGATAATCGAAGTTGCACTGTATATACAGTGCACTCTCGATTATCCGGGCTAATGCTGGGGAGGATGGTCACGGATAATTGAAAAACACGGATAATCTGAATCATTTTTTAACACATTGTTCATATATTCATTATTTATTAGGAAAACGCAAAAAAATACGTAAAAATATAATATTTTATCATAATAACAAACGCAGTCCCGAGAGCTGACAAATATGGGCAATAAATATCGAAATTAACAAATTTACTGCGGGCACTCGCGCCGGTTTATGCACTTCACTGGAAATGTAAATAGAAACGCATGTGGAGTACAAAGGATTTCAATTTTTGACTCATTCTAGTCCCATAAATTGTGATGTTTATTGCGGTATATGCGAACATTTATACATTCAATACACACAAGTGGTAAACACAAACACATCGTTAAATTCATCCTCTTTTTCAAACAACGCGCATATCCAAGATCGCAATTCATTAATGCGTCTCATAATCGTTATAGAAAAAAAATCAATCAGATTATATTTGAATAAAAAAATATTTATTTTCAGGCACGAATAATCCGCAAACCGGATAATCCATACACGGATAATCGAGAGTACACTGTATACAAATTTGGGATTTACGAGGTTTGCAATTACCCAGCGGTGCGACTTATTAGCGTTCGGCTATTTGCCGCCGTACTCCTTGTTAAAACGACTAAAAATACAATAATGACAACGGCTACCGATGATGTCACACGATTTTTTCCGTGTCCGCAATTCAGAAATCGCTCCCATTTTTGGAAATACGTCATTTCAGCGTTTCTCCGATACAAATAATTAATTACCACTAAAAAAGCGAAATTATAATACCCAGCGGCTCGTTAAAATAATCTCAAAGTCACGCCTATACTAACACGAGTGACAATTTTACAGACTGTTGGTTTTTGTTTTTCTGTAGTGCGTTAATTATTTTTTGATATCAATACTAAACACCAAAATCTCGATATAACGGACACCTATTAAACGAACTTTAGATATAGTGGACAAAAAATCCAGCCAACTGTCAAAAAATCAAAAACGTCCTGTTAATATTATACAGGTTATCCTCGAGTTACGACCGAGATACGTTTGTGAGCCGAATTGGTCGTAAGTCTAAATTCATATAAAATATGTATGTTCTTTTTATTGTTTAATTTATATTTTTTTATTCATACAAAATAAAACATTTACTTCAATAATATTTAAAATCTTTCGCCATATGTACTTATATAAATACAATCCATTGGCTCATCATCAGTAGTGGAAGAAGAAATAGTAGTAGCCTTTTTATTAACACTTCCCCTACTGTGATAAAAAAATACGTCCGTCACGGTGATGAACACTCAGTGACCAATTGAAAAAATATGCTTTGAATTGGAATAATGCTTAGGTATGTTCTTTCGCTAACTGTATTATAATTGTATAATATATATTATTCCCGATAATGCAAAAATTCATGAAAATCAATAAAATAATGAAATAATCATAAGCTTTTCGAGAAGACAACCGCGAGACGTCCTCCCTGTGCATTGACTCAACGATGACTAATGCAACGAATTTTTGTATAAGGGCAGAATGCGTATGCGCAAGGATAGAAATAGAAAAACAATAGAGCATAAAAAAATAATTTTAAATCTTTATTTACTCTATTTTATTAAAAACTAACATTTTAAGGATGCCTTGCATAATTGGTAAAATTTTAAGAATGTCTGGAATCTCTAATACCAGACATCGACTAGAGAAATATTAATTATTTTAATTACAAACTATCATGGCTGTATGACAATTTCGTTGCGATTAGCGATATGGCTCAAAATCTTTCTCCTCTTCGGAAGAAGTAAGAAGCGCAGTGCAGTTGCGAACAACACGCACTTAATTAAAAAAAACGCATAACTTTAAAGTCGCACAAAAAAAAATCGCGCAAAAAGAGGTTTGAGTGTAATTGGTTACAGATCAACATTTTAAAGAACAAAACAGCCAACTATCGATGGGGCACGTGTTTAGTATGCCTGCTGTAGTTAATACTAATCCTTGTTAAAGGACGCGAAATCGCCGCCCACGCCAGTGCCGGATGACGCGCTTTGGACGCCCATGCGCTCGTCGCGCCGCCCGATATGGGTCCTCGCCGCACATGTCCTTTTAGGGGAGGCCTTCAGCTATTGCGAGTCATTTTAAACAAAAGCGGAATGTGTCCGCAACAATAACAAGTCATAAATCACGCGGCTTGTATAAGGAGATATTAAAATAAAAACTAAATGGCACATAAGTGTACAACTATCTCCTGATACAATGTTTAAATTCTTTATACATAGTTAAATAAGTACTTGTTAAATAAGCACTCGCATAAGGCGTCCGCTGTAACATTATACGAAATGAACTAATTATTTCAAACTTCCATTTACTACTCTATAATAATCTATCATCTGTAGATAAAATACGTTAACACAGAGTTACCCAAAACGTACGCCGTGAAAATGTTTCTTTACAAAATACTATTATTGTAATATTACTAATTTATAAAATGTAAAGTTACATCAGGTTTGCCATGAGATAACCAGTGTTTTGACTTGAGTCGCTGCGAAATTTTTTTATATTTTAAGGGGCAACGGAAACCGAAAAGGTTTGGGAGCCCCTGAGTTGACACATACGAATTCAAGGAATAAGTTTAAATTCAATTATATTGCAACGACTCATTCTCGAAACCATATCTACGCATTTTGTCCTATTTTATGCTATCAATGCTATCCTTGATTGGTATTCAATTTATGTGTGAGTATCATTAGTTATGGTCCACGATGAATTTTTACGATGCTTATTTCAATACAACCAGGGCGAAACTGGGCAATAGTCCACTATGTTTTCATTTATAGAACACAACGCGCGAATTACAGAAGCGTGACATATACGCTTGACGTATTTTAGTAAAGGGTAACATATTTTTAACCTCCTGAATATTAAAATTGTTGAGGCAATTGATTGCAATGTGATAATAGATTATACTCAAAAGAATAAATTCTTTACATTGGCAACACTATCGAGTAAAAGCTAATTTATATGTTTAAATATAGCATGATTCGTCCTGATACACTACACTATAGACCGACCGCAATAACGGTGCGCCCAGAAATACGGCGGATGATGAAACTAAATTTGAAAACCCTGGATAAAACGAATGAACAGACCGCATAAATGACAAGTAAGAAGCCACGGTATTTATGAACATTGAAACCTATTGTAGATAAATATTTTTATGTAAAATGAATAATACTTATGGAATAATAGTAGGGAATTTTAAATTTTCGAACTCTAGTAACTTTTGTGTCAGACCGAAAATGCACACAGCGCTACGTTTCCACACGCATAAGTAACGTGGTCGATCAGTACCGAATTAATTTTTGAAGTATTCAACATCGGAATATCGTTTATCTGGTTAACTAACAGGTTTAATTCCAGGGACGTCAATTGGTGTTCAGAGAGGAGCATTTTCAACTCCCACGAAATTAAAAAAAAACATATTCACCCATTTTTGCACATATAGACGAAACAAAAAATCAACGTTTTCCCTCGTAAATATAAAATATTAATCTGAAACGAAGTCCCTGGTTAATTCAGCAGAGAGTGAGCGTGGCATGTTCTTAAAATGATCTAATAATGAGTTTGAATCTATACCGGGTGAATCCGGTTGAAAAAAGCTGCTGTTGTATTTATAGTTATTGTATTAACTTCGGATAGATATAACCTTATTTTTCGTATTCCTCTTAATGAAGTTCAAAAAAAGGGGGAATCGTAACTCACCTTAACGCAAGAACTTCGACGCCGGACATCCGCCGCAATATGCTTACGTCCGACAAATCTGCGCCCCTGTAAAAAAAAAACCATATTAATTTTAAATAGTTATATATGGCATAGATAAATAGACGCGTTTAGTTAAAAAAATCACACACTTCAGCGCACACGATACACTCACTTTCAAATACGGAAACTTAACCTTCTAAGACCTAATGCGCATTGCAATGAACAACAAAATATAATATTTTTTTAAAGTCGATTGCTATTTTGATTTTTCTTCTTGGTAATCAAATCAGTAATTATTAAAATGTTGAAGATTTGTATGCGTTTGACCAAGTTGACTAATTAACTTTCAAAATGAAAAAAATTCTATTAATTATATAATCATTTCAAAACACAACTCCGACTAAAAAAAAAATTTTTTCGCGTTTTTTTTCTACCTTTGTTATTAACATTAAGTTAACCCAACCAATTCGACAATTGTACATTGCGGTATTCTTCAAAATCGTCTAATCGAGAAAGCAGTCGAGATCACTCGTTTTTCACAACTCCCAAACTTCGACTCCTATATTGACCAATAACACGACTCCGAATCCACAACTCTGGTTTTTAAGGAAATAAAAGCTTGTATTTTTTACGTGTGAAACGGTTATAAGAGAAATAAAATATCAGTTTATCTTGTAAATTGAAAATAAGAGTTATCCAATTGTCATTTTAGCCCCTAACATAAACAAAGTTTTATTTAAAGATTAATGTAATTTTTCGTTAATATTAAAACAAACTATAAAAGGCTGGTTTTTAATTCTGCGTGAATAAGCGTTGAAAAAATTGCATTCGGTTTTTATGTTACCCATCTACGCGTCGTAATGACAGCCCACTATGGGCATAAAAACATAACAAATATTATAAAATGCACCGCGAGTAGAAGAAAAAAACCTGTGGGAACAAAAAAATAACGGATTGATCGCATAACAATCAGCCCATGAGTAACGGAGTCAAATGTTCTCACGTCAAAGCATATTGTTATTATTTATTACATGTTTTAATCGGGCAATTTTGTACACATGAGAACAAAGAATATTCATTTGTTATAATATGCATCGGAACGAGGCGAGGAATTAAATAGATGGATTTTATCATTTATGATAAATTTTTAGTGCTGTTATAAAAAGGTCAAAGGTTTTTAAGTAAGTTTTCTTAAAAAAAGGCATGCACTTTGCTACGGTAGCGGATGTATACATGCGAAGAAATTTTTAATTCTTTTACCATTTCTTTTTAATCACGACATACAGTAATTCGGTCCATTTAAGAATGATAAAAATTCTAAGAACAAATTGACATCGATTATCCAATTCAAATGTGCACTCATTGTGTAAATGAATACTATAACCGTTTCAGTTTTTTGATAAGAAACATCTTATCGATAGACGAAATCAAAGGTGGACAACCGTTTTATCGCGGAGCAAAATTTAGTCAATCCCAACATAGAAATACTATTTAAAAATATATAAATATTTTAAATTTAAAAAACGAAAATTATTTATTATTCAAAAAGCTAAAAAAACCTCAAAATTTTAATACAAAATACGTCTGAATGGAAGTCGACAACCTTAAAGCTTTCACTCTATATGCAATGATTTTGAGTTTTTAATTTGAGGGTGATCACAATTTTTTCATAAGGCGTTTGGCTTCTCAGTATACTCTTTAAATGATTCATTCTTGAAAATAATTATTGAACTATGTATTGAAAAAAATACTAGTTTTACTTCGTTTTTTTCCTTCTCATTACAATTGACGAACCACAAGAGCGTATCTAAATAACAACTGCGAACTTCTTCCAATATAACAACCAATACAATCTACCAATTAGGGAACTCAATCCCGAACCCTTTGTGTGATTCCGGGTTTTAGAAATAATTTGAAATTATTTTCATATGTGATTGCTTCGATTGGAATAAAAATACGATTTTTGTCCATTGCAACATATTTTGGAAATTGAATTGACGAAACTCTCAAAAATTGCCGAAAAATATAATTGAGTCAGTTATATTACACCCGTGTAATATAATGCCTGAAGATACCAAAAGCCGAAACCCGGGCGTAAGTAAAAAAAAAAAAAAGCGTGTCGAATTGTATATTACAAAGTTACAGCGATTCAAATTTTATATTGAAATTCTATCAAGCACCCTCAGTCAATATGGGAAATTATAATAAAATTTTGATGTATCAACTGTTAACACACTGCGATCCACCGTCTGAACAAATGAGACACCGGCAGTCAGTAGGTTAACGTACTAAATATAAAAAATAAACAAAAAATAATCGTTGATATTATATATAAAGTCTGCAGAGGTTAATTGAATTGTATCGAACCTAATCAAAAAGGTTAGCATTGGAACTATCAGTTTGGTACGAACAACGTTAATTTGTTCATCTTTTATCAGTGGTATTCAAAGCGTCAAAGATATTTCTAGTCGACCGCCTGTTCGATACTCAAAAAAAAAAGTTTTTTTTCGGTTGAATTAAATACAGTACAATTTAGCAAGTGCATCCGTTATGTTCCCCTTTCATATAAATAACTGCATTATACATTTGTCCACCCCGCATAAGAGATTTCTTGAACTCTTAACTGGAAAGGACTATGAACCAAATTATGATAAGCTTACTGAAGATATGCGATGTCATGCTTCCAGTACACCCTGTGACACATCATAAATATTAACTATTTAATTTATTATTTGTATAGCTTATAAGAAACATATTTATTGATTGAATTGGCATTAACTTCACTTTTAAGGTGTTAACTGTCACTTCTTGATGGAAAGGCATTATATTTTAAATAATAAAAACACATTTTTTTAGTACTTATTTCCACAATATATTTTTTGATCAGGACCGGTTTCGAAATTCTCAATTCTCAATTCTCAAACTCAAATTAATTTTTTGTTTTGTATAAATAGACTTGTTTGTAAATTGTATTCTATCAGTTGATAATGCTCGCGATGAGCGAAACCGGTCCTGATCAAAAAATATATTGTGGAAATAAGTACTAAAAAAATGTGTTTTTATTATTTAAAATGGCATTTACTTGGTAGAACTCCATTATAACGCGGCCCAGGCTTATTTTAAATTATAATTTAGTATTTTTTTTGCTAGCATGATATAAGCTAGATTGTTAAAACAGAATAGAAGATGTATTGCGTACCTTGTCTACACAGCTACAATAGGTAAGCAAATGTACGATTAAACATAGTTCTGACGACGGCGTGAGTCGAAAAAGATACCAACTTTGTCTTATAAAAAAAATTGTAGAACTAAAATACATTGCTATTTTTTCACGGTGTTATAATAAACATATTTCTTGTGTTTATAAAACTAAAATAAAAGATCATGTTTTATTTACGTAGTATTTCTATGTATGTTATGAAGTCATCATGAAATGCGCATATTAATGTAACTTCGTATTATCTATGTTTATTTTATTTTGAATAATGTAACTTTAACTCAAATACTTTAATTAAAATATCACGCCTTTCCATCAAGAAGTGACAGTTGACACCTCAAAAATATGTTTATTGTTATTTAAAACTTGCTCGATGCTTAAAATTACTATTTTTCGCGCAAACAGACCGCCGCCGATGATAGTGGCAAAAAGTTTGGTGACCCGTGTTACATGTGACGTGCACATCAGTTGCATGATGGCGCACAGGTATATTCACCTGCGGCGATAGTGCACCAGCGGTTTGACCATCTCGCTGGCCAGCGATCCAAGACAACCGGCGAGACGGTCGGGTGGTTGCGAGAGCGCTCCTACTTAATCGACTAGCGCGGGTTCGAAGCCCGCCCGTTAACGGATAGAATCAGATACACGCCAACAGTAGCGTGCTAGTAAAAGAAAATCAGCTTGCACTGCCGTCATCTGTTAGAGAAAAACACTGTGACCGAATTTATAATACGTGGTATTATTTTCACTAGAGTCGGGAACGCGTAATTTGGAGTAGTATAATCGGGAGAGTGAATCTCATACAAAATTACGATGCTAACTGTTTATTTTACGTCAGTTCTGTTGCATCCATGTGATAGAATGCCTAAAGATGCCGAAAGGCGAAACCCGGGTCGTTTGTGACAAAACATGTGGAATCGTACAAAATTACAATAATGCAAATTTGATATTGAAATTCCATCAAGCACCTTCAGTCGATATCACAAATTATTTAGTTACTAGGTGATAAAATGCATATCCCTCGCAAAATCCTGCACATAGATAGTCGCCCAGCTGTGTATGTATAGCCTGGCACGTTTTTAATACACATATGCTAGCCAACATTTCGCTAACGCATGTGCGGCCAAGCGATCGTGCAATTGGGGGATTTGCGGAATTGAAAAATAAAATAACACTATGACTTTTCGTTGCATTTTTTCGTCGCTATAATCGTAAATAGTATTACATTTTCCAAGGTGCTAGTTTTTCGGGAACAGTGTATGTGAAACTACTATTATATAATACCGAACATGAGTAAAAAACTGTTGTATTATATGTTCTAGCACTTTTTCTTACAAAATTCCAATTATGCTGTTATGTTATAAATGTTCAAATTTTATATGGGCGTTTTGTGTGCAATTTACTAACATTTAATTTAATTGCGATGCTGACAGAGGGTTATGGATTCCGTGAACGCTACTGCACACAAACGGAGTCGCTCGATGAAACGCACTACGAAAACCGGTTAAGTGTCACTCCAATCAGCCATTTCCGACGAAAAAGTTGCCAATTGATGAACAAAAAAAAAATCAACAAGACTGCGGAAGTCAATTAGCGCTCACAATGCGTTGAATTTCGCGGAAAATTTTTGGCGTTCAATGATTTTTTAAATCCAACTTGCATGGGTACCTGGGAAACTTGCAAGCAGTTCTCAACTTGTTTCCTTTTTCCACATAACTGAAAATTGAGAGCAAAACAGTTAATCAAAACCAGTACGTGAAGAAACGTGTGCGTCAATCGGCATTTGTTGTATATAACCTAACAATGGTCGAATTTGTTAAGTATGCTAATAAAAAGGATTGATTCATTATAAGTAAATTTAAAAATAAAATACTTAATTTTCCTTTCACACTGGAGAAAAAATTTTCGTAAACTTTTTTTCTCTGCTTTATAATGTTGCCATAGGAAATGAAAATGTTTCTATAGAACCACTGATGTTTATAATGTGACCACAGTTATATTAAAGTAAAATTATACACGGAAACCACTGCTTTAGACTGCACAATATGTTCTCTTGTGTACTGTATGAATATTTTATCTGAAAATTAAATATGTTAAAGACCCTATTTTACGTTTTTACATAGCGTACAAATTGGAGTTTTTTTGATTGATGGTATTAAAATGAAAATATAAATTTTGAATTATTTAAACTGTATACATTTATTTCCACATGTTTTATCTCTCACGGCCAGGGTTTCGCCAGTCGGCATTCTATAACACCGAAGCAATAGAACTGTATATATGTGAAAAATGTATGAAAAATATAAAATTGACAGATATTTCGACTTACGCCCTCGTCAGAATTCGCATAATATACGTGTGAGTACGAAAATATGCGTATCAGTTCTAGTGCTAGAATTCCAGATGATGTCGAAAGGCAAAACCCGGTACATGAGTGACAAAACGTGTGAAAATGTTAACGGTTTCGACAATGCAAATTTGACATTGAAATTTCATCAAACACCCAGGTCAAATTAAATAAATTATAAAATAAAAATACGAATCGGTCTGGTACATTTTGGTAATCCCTTGATGCAATTTCTTCTTTCGACACTTATTCATAATATATTTGTTCGGAGGGCATATCTTTTATGTGAACAATATTGTATGGTCAAATACACACGTATGTATTTTTTGAGAACCACAATTTGCCATACAGGATTGTATTTGGTTGGAAATATTCTTACTCCAGTACATTTTTCATAGATCACGTGTTACTTCAAATATTCTCGCTGTATACCGTACCAACATATATCATACAGTGTGATTGTTCCGTTATTGATTGTTTTTACGATGTAACAGAACCGCAAGATGTCCCATTGCGACGATAACAGTTCATCTCTCGGCAAAAGTTTATGGCCATGTTTATTGTCAAGCGAATATTACTTATTTATGTTTTTTTTTCAATTCTATGCTAGCGATACAGTGGAGATAATTATGTGTGATGGACTCGATTGCGAGTCGATTCGGTACATCAGTGACATCAACGCACGACATCTCGAGTCATAAACAAAAATAATACAATATGACCAAAGACTAATATTAGATAAATGACAAAACCCAAACCAGCACATGCGGCAACTATGCTGAACTGAGAAAAATTTACTCTAAGCATACGTGCAAAAAGATTTTTTTAATATTATTGTTCATCTGATATGACTGAAATAAATAAAATAAAAGAATATAATAGAATCACTGGACGTCATAAAAAAATATTACGTTGTGAGAAAAAATAGAGTCGACAGCACTTGAAATGTTTACAATTTTGATGTATAGGAAATTATTGGCCAATAAAGAAGCACTTCTTCGACACCACAGTTTAAATTCTTTAACAACTTAGACGCCAATAGCGTGCAGGCACGCAAACGCTACTACAAGAATATTTATGAATGTAATTTATCAATGGATTTTTTTAATTAGATTTAAATCAGAGTCATCTATGGAATGTTATCCGATTCCCAGAATTATGTATTTTTTTAACCATTCTCGTGCTATAATTTATGATATCGACTGAATGTGCTTGATGAAATCTCAATACCAAATATGAATTGTTACAACTTTGTACGATTCCACGTGTCTTGTCACAAATGACCCGGGTTTCGCCTTTAGACATCTTCAGGCATTCCATCACACGTGTCAGTTCTGTTGCATACGACACTGAGATTTTACGCCCGATATTACATGATAATAGACTCCTTTTTAAATATTATTTTCTTACAAAATTCTTTACTTAATTTGACGTTAATAAAAATAAAAAAAATCGACTTCCAAAAATCAATCACAGATATGAATAGCATCAATATCTGAAGAAATAACAACTAAACAAAAAGTACGGTAACGGCTATTGATAAAAGACAACACATTCTGTTCATATGATAAATTATATATGGTACTTGATGTAACGCAGTGATCGGCAACCTTTTGGGAGACTGGGTTATAAAAAAAAACATCATATTTTCTTGGTGGATAATTCAATTCCCCGCGGTTTGTTGGTTGCCGACCACTGATTGTAATGTGTCTAACAAATAGCGTGTATGCAAAAAAAATTGCAAAAAATCGAGTTTATTAAATTTTACGACATCGAAAACAAAAGTGATTTTTTTATATGAATTAGTTTAACGAAAAATTCATTTAACAATTTCGTAGCCTCAATGACTGTTTTATAGCTTTATATTTACATATAAGACGTTAGGTAATCAATTTTTAAAAATACAGTTGCGAGTTATTGATGCACTATAGTGTTATTTTCTAAATCGTTCGACAGCCACCGGGTCGGCGATGTCTTCAGTAACGGTGGATAACGGCCGTTATTGAAGTAGCGGATGCGAGTTAACGATTTAAAAAACGAAAATTTGACACGGCCTCTTACCTTTCCGCCTCCGCGGGGAACCACCGCCGCGCAATTGGCCCGCCCGGCAAATCGAAACGGAACAATATATTTACAAAACGCCGATCATTTCCTACAGTAAAACTGAAACTAGTCTATTATAATACAAGCTGTCTGTTACTGTCCAATATACAGATTTTATCGCGAAAGGAATTTAGCTGAATTAAATTATTTTATTGCAATTTTTCTGATTCATATTTAACCCGTTGCATTCGGGATACCAGCATAGAAGCGGCATTGTTCTTTCCCTAATAACCCTGGCACCAAATCATTCTAATGTAATTTATGAGGTATTTTTTTGTTCAATGATAATTATAATTGGAATTTAGTTTCTTAATCTTTTGAATTCAAGGATACCAATTCTTAATTCCAATATTTTTTCTCTTCAATTCTTAATTTAAATATTTAAGTGCTGAGAAGTCAAATCCAAACTTTGCAATTTTAGCAATCAATCAAATTCAATTTTCAATATAAAATTTGAAATGCTGTAACTTTGTACATTTTGTGACTAACAAAACATAGAAATATGTAAAGTTTCAACGATTCATATTTGGATAAATAATCTACAATACATTACTCACACACACTGTCAAGCAAAATATTTCAAATTTACTAAGAATAACTGTTTTTTTTATTGTAAAGATATAAAATAATTCACTAACTAACTTCAAGATTAAATCAAACATAAAAATGTTATTTTCTTCTATGCACTTCGAAATCGGCAACGATTTAATATCAATGCCTTTTTTTCGAATAGAATGAGTGCGGCGATAAAATGTCGAAACACAAACAAGGGGTTAATTTAACCCAGATTATACTGTCGTCTGCGGTTAAATTAATATTTTTTATTATTTTCAATTAAAATTTATTTTAATTTACATTTAACGATCAATTTTCTAAGGATTTTTTTAATGTTTGCGGTGGTATTACAAATTTTAGCCTCATCGCGGGCGGGAATTCGACATAGTATACAAAATGTATATGTACGTTGTTTCTTTCTATAATGGTTTTTAACAATATACCTACGCATGCATGAACGCACCGAGGCAGCTTTGTTTGCGAAAACAGAATAACTTAACCAAAAGCAAAACAACTGTGAAAATGAGCGAATAAAAAATTTCTCCTCTCTACCACATTGATAATTAGATACAGCTAACATTCAACGTGCGTAATGAATGCAGTTATAAATTTGAAATTTAATTATTTGATTAGATGCCGTGATTTAACGGAGGTAGATTTTCGCCGGCTAAGTGAAAAAAACAAAGTTATTTTCTTGCTTGCCCACTATGCCAGCAGAAGGAGAATTTTATATGAAAACGTAAAAGACCGGTTAAAAAATCGCCCGTCTTGCACTTGCGGTAAATTCAATGCTTTGCCACACAAATAAATGAACAGCAAGTTGGGGGTCAATAATTTCTCCCCAGACATAAAGCGGTTAACAGTGGTAACACAATACTTTGAAAACTTACTTTTTTTGAGCTGTGAAAACGTTTATCTAGATAAATAAAAATTAATGTATGTGTGTCTGTTTATCCTAAATGTATTACCAAACCATTCATGCGATCGATATGAAAATTTTGTAATTTTTTGAGTACACTCCCACGAATATTTCTGGCATACAACCCCTCCAAAAGAAAATCGATATATAATATAATTTTATTATAAATTATCTATAAATATAAAAATCAATGTATGTGCGTCTGTTTGTCCTTTATGCATAACTAAAACATTCAAAGTAATTCTTTAATTCACTAAATTTTCCAGGTATGCCACTGCACTTTACATTTTAGTATTGAAAATTGGCGTATCTATCATTCTCTACGAAACATTAATCAATCACGAATTTGTAACAGTACAAGACTTTCGGTGAAAAGATAATGAACAATGTCATCGAAGCCATATTTTTGAATGTAATTCAAATAATCCCAACAGATTTGATATATTTGACTTCAAACGTTTACAGTTTCCGATACGAATCGATTTTGCAATGACCTAAGCAAAGCACAAAGACAATCGCTACAAGTATGTGGACTAGATTTGGTTAATCCGTCCTTCTCTCAAGGACAACTCTATGTGGCTAGCTCACGCGTCGGAAAACCTTCTGATTTATTCGTGTACGCACACGCACCAGACGGAAAAACAAAAGATACCATGTACCCACAAGCACTCAAATAAATAAATAGAATTAAAACGACGATATTATACTCGATATCGGCTATTTACGATTTGTTTTCATCTATGTCTGTTCTCAAATACGAACTGTAGTGAACGATCAATCGTTATCGCTTTATTTTATCGTTGAATATGAGACCATTAAAAACGATGACTCGAGAAATTACTTTCTGTATATGATAAAATCAACGCAGCATTTTAAAGTGGTTAAAATATCTATAAAATTATACGAAAGCGGCCGTAAAAATAGTCTTGAATGGGAACGTAACATTGGAGCAAACGTTTAGACGTTTATATAAGTAAAATAATATATTCAAATATGCGCCAGAAAGTAAAACTGGTTTCATTCCTGAGATACGAGTAGGCCCGCCGAATAAATTTGTAACCGGTCTCCGTGCCGTATCTACTATTTACTATGCACACCTTTACTTTAAAGCAGCGGTTCTCAGACGCCGTTTCGCGATTGGAGGAAGCAATCCCATGTCTCAAATAAAAAAATATCTTGGAATATAACCCGAGAAAGTACCTTTATTTCTACATGATATACATTCTTTTTTGGCATGATTTACGTCTTTTCACCGTAGCCTTATCTCAACTCAAGATGTTGTCTTTTTTATTAACCGGTTGTGTGCCAAAGCTTTCAATATATACCAGTATAGCACGCAGGGCCACGATTATCTTTGAAATAAAAATACCTAAGAAATACGTATTTTCATTTTCTCTAGATCGACATCGATATGCGGATAAAATGTTTGTAAAGTTAAATTTGTCGGCCTAGTCCAGTGTAAGTATGTGTAAAGTGAACCGTATATTTACGCCTTTGGCACATATCCGGATAAATAATATTATGAAATGTTTAGTACTATTTTCGCAATTTTCTGTTAATAAAATCAGGGCCAGTTTCGCTCATCGCGAGCATTGTCAGCTGTGTTGACCGAAACCGGTATTAATCATATAAATAAAAAACTGCGAAAATAAATTTTTTAAGGCATTGTGTTTCATTATTTAAATATAATGCCTTTCTAACAAAGAAGTGACAGTAAACGCCTAAAAAGAAATGAAGATTAGATACGAGAGCTGCTTTTTCTTCAACCTGTTTTTTTGGAAGGAATTTATATGAGAGCTAATGGTAAGCAAATCATTCCTGCTTACTATTAGATTAGCTTATCGCTTATCAGATATTACCCGTTAACACATTGGCTGCGGCAAAAATGACTACCATATAAAAAAGTGTTTTGAAAACACATTTTATTATGATATGCTAAATTTATATAATATAAGATGGCTTGTAGCAATCACTTTGCAATATTTGACATCATACAAACATAGAGTAACTATTGACGTGATAGACGCCTGATTAGCGTTTCTTCAATACATTAGATTACGCGCTAGGTGCGTTTTCGGCATCCAACGTGTTAATGGATCTGATAAGTGAGAGGTAATTTCAGACCGTCTTTAAATAGACAGAAATATCATTTTATGAAATTGTCTGTTCTGAGGTTTGAATTCGTGATAATCTCAACCAAATTTAACGATTCCCACTCGACTAAATGATCAATACAATTTCATAGTGAAACAATATTTGATTATTTCTTTTTAGGAAAACCAATGGCGTAATATCGTTATAAAAATCTACCGACTGATATTTATTTTTAGACGATATAAAAAGTAAATAGTAATGCTTTTTTTGCATGCGTGTGAGACTGCATTGCTTCCTTCAGCGAATTACTATAGAGAATGTTTAAGGATTAAAAATCTCATAGTAGAAAATAATCATTGACGAATTTTGAACTATTTCACAAAGTAATTCGATACAGTTGAGCTAGAAAAAAATGACACCTAAAACTTAAACAAATGAGAATCGATTATGTCATTCAAATGTGTTTGATACGGTGTAATTGCAAGTGTAACGAATCAGTGGCAAGTCGACAGCTAGATCAAATCGCAAACATTTTTTTTTAAACCAACGGTGCCACAGTATATGTTAAAAACTGAAAATATTCAATCGTAATTCAAACGCGTACATATATTGTTTTAATTAATTACTGCACGTTTAAAAAGATGGTTTTTTTTATTAGAGAAAAATTTACGCTCCAGGCAGTGAATTGGTTGAGTATTTTTATTTTTAGAACTGATAAATATTGCATCTTAAACTCAAAACCAAAAACATAAATTAAATTTTGTATTTTTGCGTTACAATAGCGGAGGTAATAAGTTTAAATATCGTCGTTTAACATGCAATATCGCGTTAATGACAGTTTGACCAAAACGTATTGTTGATGCCGTTCGATGTTAAATCTGTTTTTCCACGAATATGCATTCATGTAGAGCCGGTTATTTATTTAAATCGACGAATTTTTAGACAACTTCTAACACCAATTTTATCGAATTTAATTCGAAATTTAAATAGTATAAATGTTATGTCTCTCTTGCGTTTTTTAAATTTTTGTTCGCTATTTCGGTATGGTTTTACGCATTTGTACTATTAAAAAAATGTTGAGAACCCATACTTCAGATCATACATTTCGAAGCACAAAAAAGTGATAGTACTTTGGTCAAAGAATTTAGTTGATTTTTCATTGTGGCCAATAACCAGTTCGCGGTATAGGCATTCTTCGGTTGACTTCTTACATCATTTGTAAACAAAATCTGAAGCTCGTGCAAGCGATGACCTATTTATGATAGCATATCCTTCCGAACTAAAAAAGGCGTTGTCATATTTGAACCGTGGATCGAATAGAAAAGTGATAGATATACAATATATCGACCAAAACTTGAATGGACACGCCCCTTCAAAAATACAAGCTTCATTCGGAATATAACCCATAGTAAGGGAAAGCAGCGACGTAGCTGGCTTAAAATAGTGACATATGTATTTCCATATTTTTCAAGTGAAACAATTCCTGTTTTAAACATAATATGAATGCGATGATTTTTTTTTATACAGTCAATATATATATTCAGTTTCATGTTGTAAGAAAATATCCGCTACCCAAAACAGCATAATTACACAAGTGTTTTTTTTATTACAAATATGATAACTTTTTGTAAGTTAATCGCTTAACCTAAGACTTCGAAGAAATTAATAAAATTTTAAAATAATAAAAACACATTTTTAGTACCTAACAATTGATCAGTAGATAATGCTCAGGACGAGCGAAAACGAACATAAAGTAAATTGTAGAATTAGAACAAAAAAGCGTGTTTTTATTATTTAAGGTATAATAGCTTCCCACCAACAAGTGACAGTTTACACATTAAAAGCTTATAGTATTCGGATGAATTGAAGTTCATTAAAAGTTAACTAACAGCTCTCTCGGCGACACAATCGGATAGGAAGTATCACATCTATACCTTTTTGAGTTTTTTTTTTGTTTTAAATAAAAATTTATTTTAATTTACATATCAACTCACTGACTGCTAATATCTAACTGTTGAGACGGCTTATTACAGTAAATTAACAGTTGATACTAAAAAAAACAACAGTAATAATTAAATTATTTATTAATAAAAATATATTTTATGTAATCAATATTCTTCTTATAAAATAATATTAATTACTAACCATATGCTTTACAATGATTTATCGAAGTGTTGTGTTTATACTAACTACAAACCATAATGCATAAAACAAACGATATTGGGAAAACATTTCGACCTCCAACTGTGTAAAAAAGTGGTAAAATCTACATATAGCGATCCCAGTGTTCCAACCCTGGCAACACCGTATACTTAATATTTGAACTAGTCTATCCTTTCATATTACCGTACGCAGTTCATTCTGTTTTTATATTGGCGGGGTGGTGTTGCCATACAAACTAATAATTAACAATGTCTGACAGAAAAAGCCCAAACCGGATAAGAACAATGCTTGAAAATCGCGCGCAAACGGTAATTCGGTACCAGGAACGAAATTCCCCTTTCGGATTATCAAATAGATATTCAGAAGGCGTGCCATTAAAAGAGTAGTCGATAATATAATCAATCAAATTACTTTGAACCTATGTTAATACATATTTTTACAAGTTGGCTTGAATTAAATGCGTTTCACAGTGTTGCAATTCCAATTATTATTATCCCCAACATGTAAACTTTTCTCGCTACAATACGTTGACCATTTCTTATTTCAACATGTAAAATTTTATATATAGTAAAATATCATTTATTTAAATATGTATCTACTACCGCTACTTATGAGGAGCATATTAATAAATCTTAATAAATATAATTTAAAAGTTAGAGAAAACTCATGTGTTCATTCAGGCGACAAATTACTTCACATAAATATACAATTTTGAATCATACAATACTAACTACCAAAGTTCATTCATTTTCCAATGAATCAAAGATTATAAATATACTTATGTTGTAGACAACTGACCGGAAAATCAAATTATTGAAATGAATTTTCGATTAATTGATTGAATTGGAATTTACTTGGTAGAACTCTATTATAACACGGTGAAAAAATAGCAATGTATTATAGTTCTACAATTTTTTTTAAGATATAGTTGATAGCTATTTCGGCTCATCGTCAGAACTATGCTTAAACGAACATTCGCTTATCTATATATAGCTGTGTAGAAAAAGTACACAATACATTTTCTCTCCTGTTTTTTCAATCTACGAAATTGTACACATTTTTTCAAACATATACGATCCTAGAGTGTAGCATAGTGCCTCCTAATAGTATTGTAAAAAAATATCAAATTATTTTTTTTAACGAAATCATTGTCGCTGCTATAGCTAAAAGATAGTTCCATTAAATTCTATCTTTTTAGCAGTATACCAAATATTATCTATATGCTCAAACGTACTTTAGTTAAGTTGCAACACTTACCTTCGATTTGCTGACTATATTGATCACGACCAATAGGTAATATTGTATATCTCTAATTCTAGCATAATAAAGACATTATTATTTGTACGCCATACTGTTTCCATTGAGTATGCATAATTCTTTCACGGTTACTTAATGTAACATATATCGGCACAGCTATTTTCCATTCACAACTCTTTCATCACTTCTTATACAATATATTCACGTAAGATTTAACAATAAATGTATATCAGGGACGGCGTGAACTTTTTCGGGCTGAGTTCCAAAATTATTTCAGGTCTTCAAATGAAAGCTTTTTTTATGTTCCTTCAATTACTTACTCAAATAATTGATAACTAAGCCAAATTCTTCGATCTTTCTGACGAGAAAACAACAGTTTTTTTTGTGAATTTGCATTTTAGTGTGCACTAAAAATCTAAATTTTACACGGCTTACATGACATTACGGATACCTGAAGATGCCCGGGACGTTAGTGACAAAACATGTAGAATCGTACAAAGTTTTAATAATTCAAATTCTATATTTAAATTTCATCAAGCACCTTCAGTCGATATCATAAATTCTTGAAATTTCATTGAAAATTAACAAATATTTGAAATTAACACAATTAAACGTGATTTCGTGTAACTGCAAGTAAGTTGACCGGTAACTAAATCGGAATTAACTACCCGGGTTCCTGGGAACAAACTGAACCCAGCTTTAAATGAAAGTAGCAGAAATAATTAACAGTAGTTTAGTCAAAATAAACCTAATCATGAAACCTGAAATCTATATAAATGTTCAAATAATTCTAGTATAAACAGAATACAAAAATTCTACGACGTAATTTGAATTATTCATTTGTGAATGTAAATCTAAAAATGTATCGATAGAATCATAAATGAGTCATAATCCAATCATAATTTCAGCTGCGTTTTATAAAACTTTATACAAATATTTCAGCCATTTTTGCATTTTAAAAACTAATGAAAATATCCTATTTTCGATTATACGTCCAAAATAAATCGTTTTGTAAACGGAACCAAGTTTAGTGTTTCCACATCTGAATGAATAACATATAATATTATTCATACTTCATAATCAGAAATCGTAACGATGTCATTCATTTATAAGTCTATTTTAATGTTGTTTACATCCAGTTATTTATTAGTGCAAGACTATTATTATAGAGACATAAATATCACTTTGAAGTTGTTACCTGTCACTTCTTGATGGAAATGTTCTTGATATTTTAAATAATAAAAAAACATTTTTGGTCACATTTTCGCAATATATAGTATGCGCTGAGCGAAACCGGTATTGACCATAAAATATATTGTGAAAAATAGTACTAAAAATGTGTTTACATTATTTTAATATATATATGTAAATTAATAGTTCTTATTTAACAAAACTACTTTTTAGTTGCCAATCGTATAAATATAATATAGTTCGCCGTCACCATTTCGAATAAAATCTGAAATATTTAACCGAACACATTTTGAAAATCGAATGCATTCTAATGATTTAAAAAGAAATGAGCGTAACGTAAATTGTATATATTCAATTAATTTTTAGCAGTATTTTAATCTGTTAAGATTCCAACAAGAAAAAAAGCAAATTAATATTAGCTGCACATAAACATATATTTTTTAAATATCTGTAAATATTCTGACAGCCTAGAAAATTGTTGTGATATAACGGTTTCCAAAACAAACAAAACATGAGTAACTTACTGAATGACGATGTAATGACCAAACAAGAGTCATCTAGCCTATGATAGGTATCAAATCTGATTCAATTAAATCTAATATATTTTTAGCAATGAATTCATTAAACCAAGATTTTAATTAGATTAATTCCGCTCACGTTTTCTCCAGTGATTTTGAGAAAATACCAACCAGGCACTACCTATACTAAAAATATAATTTAAGACTTATTAATAGTCGCAGAAGCATGTTTTATTTAGAGGAAGTTGTGCCTGGAATAAATTCCAAAACACATGAATCACTGACATATTAAGGCGTCGAATATTTCAAGGAAATTGAATAAAAGATAATGTAAAGTTATGGTATTTCGACCATGAATAAAGACATACCAGCAGTTCAATTTCTTGACTAATGATAAATCCGACTGCCTGGCACGAGCCACAACCATTTCTTCTGTTAGACGCGTCATTTTTTAATATTTAATCACTAATAATTTCGTCTATAAATCCAAAAAACAAACAAACAATTCTTTTCACATTTTGTTTACGCGACACACTGCTGTCACTTAAAGGTATTAGGAAAAAACTGAGCGTGAAAATGAAATGGAACTTTACTAGAAAACGTCAAACATTCTTAGTGTTGCAATATGGTTTATTATGAGAGTCTCACTTTTATTCTGAAAATTCCGTATAATGGCGATTCTTTGAAATTGAGTAATTTATTGAATGGAATAGTATTTTTTATTTATATTGTTAGTAATGCATAAAAAATTGTTGTAAGAAAGTATATATCAATCACTATTGCAGTTACGAGCACACTATGTAGACATTTCATGAACATGTATATAGAATTGACAGGCGCTGTCACTGCTGTCAGATTTAACCTACTATTGGTTTATTGTGTTGACAGTTCGAATATTAAAATTATAAATATGACTCGGAGTTGAATAAACCTTAAAGATGGATACAACAGAAATATTAGATGCGTCGAGCAAAGATGCACAGATCAAATTTCCAGAGTCTGTATTAAATGTTATTGAACAAGTGTTACCGAACACCGACCAACTCGACAACCCAGATTTTAATACAATCAACTATATAAATTCTCTATTCCCAACAGAACAATCGCTTTCAAATATCGATAGCGTAGTTTCAAAAATGGAATACAAAATAAGCACCATAGACGACGAAATACAAACGTTAGTTCGAGGACAGAATGTTTCGCGGCACGATGGCCAAAAAGCTTTGGAAGAAGCTCACAAAGTAATTAAAGAGTTGGCTATTCAAGTTATAGATATTAATAAGAAAGCAGAAAAGAGTGAAGAAATGGTAAAAGAGATTACCAGTGAAATAAAACAACTAGATTGTGCGAAATGCAATCTTACTGCAGCCATCACAACTTTGAATCACCTACATATGCTTGTTGGCGGGATTGAATCGCTAAAAACTCTAACACAAAAGCGTCTATACAAAGAAATATTGTTGCCTCTACAGGCTATAATGGAAGTAATAAAACATTTTGAGAACTACACAGATATTAAACAAATCAAAGATTTAAATGACCAAGTATTGCAGATAAAAAATGATTTGGGCACCCAAATAATGGCAGATTTTAAAGATTCTTTCACAGGTACCTAAAATAAAAATTCTTTATTTTCTAATACTATTATTATTTATAAAATGACTATATTTTTATTCAGTTCACACATTCATAGTTAATTAAATTATAGTTGTTTATTTTTACCATTCGGAGTACATTTAGCTCTCTCACAGTAAATTAATATAACATCTGTGGCCATAAAAATAAAAGGCTAACTACGACTGGTCTAACCAACGCCATTATATTTTTGCCTTTTTACAATATGGTTAAAGTGGTTTTTGAATAATCGGTCATTGTTTCTAATCCATGTTTATTAACTCTTCAACATCTAGAAATAATTAAAATTGTAGGATAGCAACACATTGATGAGTCGTTAACTTTAAACCGGTTAAATATATAATAGATATGCTTTACTAATTGAAACAGAGATGTCATTTTTTATTTTTTTTCAAGTGAGGGGCAAAAATTTCCAGCATATTAATTGTTATTTTGTATGTTTATATGTAAGACATCGTTGCAAGGTTCAAGGAACAAGTTGAAAATTCTAAAATTTTGACAAAACAAAAAATAAATTAAATGAATGAGTATGCACCGACTTAAATATACATTCATACCATGCACGAATATACATAGACTATTTCACATATGAATATATGAAATTTATTTTTTCAATCTGTATTTCAGCTCCCTCGTCAAAGAATTACATACCTAACAAAACATTAGCCGAGGCATGTCTCGTTGTATCAACCCTGGATCCGAAAGTGAAGCTTGACCTTTTAAAATGGTTCATAGGTATTCAATTGCAGGTAACAAAACAACCATCAGAATCATCATTCTTCTTTCATAAGAATATTCAAGGATCTGTCACAACGATTGTGCGGCGTTAGTTTGCTGTTGTCTCCATAACTAACTGCCTTCTTAAGTATATTCCATTACAAATTCAAAATGTTACAACTTTGTACAATTCCTCATGTTTTGTCACTAACATGTGTTGTCACAACAGAACTGACGTAAAGAAAACAGTTAGCATCGTCTATATACTAAAGTTATTAATTACAGGAAAACATTTACCCTAAGGCAAGCAGTAAATTGCAGCTAAAACAAATTTAAATGATCAACTCAATCTTCCCAACTCCCCCTTGTTATACCCTTTACTTGAGATCGGTTCAATGAATCGACAATCTCACAACGTAAATTCTTATATTTCATCAGTAGATGTTTGATGGTAGGTATCTCTATATATAATAAAAAACCCATTTATATTTTAATATTAGTTATTTGTTGTAAAACCCTTTCAAGAATGACTCATTAAAATTGTGGTAATAATTACTAGATTCATATTATTAAATTTTTTTTAGCTGCAATTTACTGCTTGCCTTGGGGTTTGTGTCTTCCCGTAATTATTAACGTCAGTGTATAGACGATGCTAACTGTTCAGTTCAGTTCGTCAGTTCTGTTGCATCCGTGTGATAGAATGCCTGAAGATGCCAAAGGACAAAACACGAGTCGTTAGCGACAAAACATGTAGAATCGTACAAAGTTGTAACAATTCAAATTCCATCAAGCACCTTTAGTCGATATCATAAATTATATTCCATTACTATCGGCAATACTAACACAACTGCAATGTCACTGAATTACTCTTGCTTTTCACAACATATTTGGTTAATACAATAAATTATTTCATATATCATTTAATTTGATTCGAAATGGTTCCAGGAGTACGTCCACCTCTTCTCCACTGATCAAGACACAGCGTGGCTCGACAAAGTAGACAAGAGGTACGCATGGGTGAAAAGGCATCTTATTAAATTCGAAGAATCATTAGGACCTGTTTTTCCAGCCGATTGGGAAGTATCGGAGATGATTGTTGTCGAGTTTTGCAGGGTAAGATAGCTGCGTCAGCTAAAACATATTAATTCAGTGGGAGGGTGAATTATTTATGTAATATTTTTTGTTTAATTTTATTTATTTCAGTTGACAAAAGCTGAACTTACAAAAGTAATGGCTGCTAGAAAACAGGAAATAGATGTAAAACTTTTGCTCTACGCAATACAGAAAACCTTTCATTTCGAGAGTCTCCTCGATAAAAGATTTACAGGTATGATTGTTTTGCTTATTCCTAAAATTCTACATGTCCACAATGTTCAGTTCTGTTCAGTTCTTCACCATTGATACTTAATTCCACTTTAACTCAACAGGTATAACGCTTCGTGATGGAACAGAACCTGTTAAAAAAATTAGTGCATCTTCACAAAAATCAAATGAAGTCCGACAGCAACCTACGGGCCAGGCAAAGCCTCAAACGACGAATCCGTTTGAAAATGCTGACGATGATGAAGGGGTTACTATTACAATCAATTCTTTTAACTTGTTTTGCATAATTTTACCAACATTATAACATTACTATTATTACAAATATCTTGCTTTTGAAGTAATATATCTCACGTTTGTAAATGAACAACATATGTGTATTTTCAAAGTCTTTTGTTGCACAAATAAATTCAAAAATAACTTTCTTACTAAACCACGCAGTGTTTTTCATAATTGACAGTAAATTGAAAAAAAAATGTTAATTGCATAATTATAGATCTCTTCTCAAACTTGTTGGGTCCTTTAGAAAAAATTTAAGAACACCATTTACATAAAAAAAAAACGCTTATTTTCTTTCACTCTTCTGTAGAATATTGTAATTTAAAATTCCTCAATTCAAATATTTTTGTAGTCAGTTTACCTCAAGGTAAAACTATTGTATAATAAAAACTCTCTTTGAGTATGTGATATATACAACAAGTTTTTAATTAACCCAATTTGAAATTTGAATGATGTGAAATTACATATTAATATTTCAATCTACTTTTAACTATTTTAGGACTCTCCTGAGCGTTCCGATGAAGTGTCATCCATGCAAATCGGAAGTCCTACCAATGCATCGAATGAAACGGCTTCCCTAGCTGAGAAATCGCCTTTCATTGGTTTAGTTGGGAGTTGTTTCGAACCTTACCTTTATCTCTACATTGAAAGTTTGGACACCAATTTAGCAGAACTTATGGACCGATTTATTCAAGTATAATAACATATATCTTTTCTCATTCCTCATCCTCTCAATATTCATAAATGTTTTTGGCTGATAAGTTTTATTTTTGGCCCAAAAAGAAATCTATTTCAGCATAAGGCAATTCTGAGTTTATTTTCATCTTTGACTTACAAATCATAAGCAACAAAACGATTCAAAAACAGTTAAATAATTTTTCTCCTAAAAACACTTTTTGTTGACTGATTACTTGGGAAGTCTTTTTGGGAATATTTTTAAAGTAATGGAAAAATTATATACATTCCTTTATATATATAATACACTATAAAAGGCCAATTTAGATTCACAGAAAAAAAAACTTACGTTTGTTAAATATAGATGTAGATGGATTTTTGAATAGATGGATGGAGATTGATTATATTATTTTTCATGCTATAAGAAACCTGATGACAATACTTACAAGAGATTTAATTCATTCTCTGCTGAGCCGTTTAAAGGATAGTCCAACACCTAGACTTCAAAAATTTATTAAGTAATATTGGTTTGAAACAATCTTATTGAGTTTGTCAGGACAAATCAAGCAATGTATCAACTCAAAATTTAGCGAGTACAAGAAGGCTTTAATCACTGTGAATTCATATATTTTCGGGTATCAGCTATCAACACACAACAGCCGTATCAACAGTTGAGATATTAGCAGTCAGAGGGTTAAATGTCATTGATCTGTTTCAGGACGCGAAGCAATCACCTCCGGGTACAACAAATGAGAGTGGTCAGAGTACTGTGTTGCCGAGCTGTGCCGATCTCTTTTTGTTCTACAAGAAATGTATGGTACAGTGCTCTCAACTTACCACCGGACAGCCCATGCTTGGTAATAAAAAAATACTACTTTTGATAGATCTTTACAAAATAAAGTACCATGAAACTACAATTTTAAATTTTTCAAGAGAGAAGAAAAGCTTCTACCAGTACTGTCCTATAAAAATGAATCATGACACTTGGCAAATACAATGTACTAAACTTCGACAATAGATGCTTGCGTTGAATACTAGATGTGAGGTGGTTTGACTTTGTGAAAAACCTACACACACAGTGGTCATGAAAACACATCAGAACTGGTTGGGTTATGTGCTTGCCGCTTTTACCGACCAGAGAGATTCTGGGGTCATCATTTTTTTTAATGTTTCACCATTTCTTCGCTTATCACATTCGTGTTCTCCGTGGTATAACCCATTCCATGCGGTTGTTTTTCATACAAATTAAATTTGTCCTTTCTATCCATATAGAGTCATAAACAGAACAATAAAAGATAATTGGGTTCGCTTTTATGGAAGCCAAATGCATTAGGAATGTTTCGCAACATTAAAAAACACAAAGAAATGTCCTATGTTGTCACAATTACTTTAACAAATAACTCACTTGTAAATCGTCATTACCGTGACGTAACGAAACCACCAATCAAACTCAAATGAACAAGTGCCATTACTGTCACGTGTCATGGAGTATCACAAATCAATGTTTTAAACATTTAAATATAATACTTTTGACAAGTGCATGGAGGTGGCAGTAGCAGGACAAATTAGGCGATATTTTGAAACCAAAATCAGTCCTATATGCAAAAGATTGCCTGTATTATCGATGTTTGAAAGCTCGTGTCTCATACCTTGAGACGTTCGTGTGGAAAGGATTAATTATATCCTCTACATCATTTGTGTGTAGGGTAGGTAAAGCGTGTTCATCACTGATGGATCACCAATCACTCCAACTTGTTTGTCTCCTGGATATAGGGTGAAAAATGAAAAATATTATTTATCTTGTGTCTTCTAGGTCTGACTGCAATCTTCCAAAAATACTTGCGAAGTTATGCTGGTAACATTTTACAAGGAGGCCTTCCGAAACAAGGTGGTAGTAGCTCTACACTCAGCAGCACCGCAAGTCAAGTCTCTGCCATCACCAGAGACCTTTCTACAGCTGGATTCTTCCATAATCTGCTCAAGGAAGGAGACTGCATCAGGTATAATTAATCAATGAAAAATGTGTTCTTAACAATTGTTTTAGACTACACTTAATTCGATATCTAGATGGAAGGGAAATATGTAAGCCATCTTTCATTCAGGCATTCAGTTGGTAGAACTCCATTATAACACGGTGAAAAAATCACAAAGGATTCTTAACGAACAAACTTATATATGTCGATCGCCATTGCTTAACCCTCTACGGGGGGTTGTTTTGTTTCCGTAATAGACCATTTCCGTGCCATATGTTAACTTATTGATATAACCGCCTTTTAGTTTCATTTACAATTTTTAGTTTAATTGCGAAAAAGAAACAAGCTAGGTCGTTAAAAAAGGAGAGAAGATGTATTGTGTACCTTTTCAACACAGCTATATATAGATAAGCAAATATTCGTTATAGCATAGTTCTGACGATGGCGAGAGCCGAAATAGCTATCAAATATATCTTAAAATAAATAATTTTGTAGAACTAAAATACATCGCTATTTTTTTCACCCTGTTGTATAAAATATATTTATAATTGTTTGCCTTATTTTTCTAGATTCACAAAGCAAGAACTATCTCGTATAACCTGCATAATCACAACAGCAGAATATTGCCTTGAAACGACTGTACATTTAGAAATAAAACTAAGAGAAAAGGTTACCCAAGGACTTGCAGCAAAAGTCGACCTGTCACAAGAACAAGATCTATTCCACAAAATAATATCCGCATCCATCCAACTTCTTGTGCAAGACTTGGAAACGGCGTGCGAACCTTCATTATTGGCTATGACAAAAATATCATGGCAGAATGTCGATTCGGTTGGAGACCAAAGCCCTTATGTAACACAAATCGTATCGCACCTTAAAACAACTGTCCCAATCGTGCGTGATAATCTATCGTCGTCACGTAAATATTTCACACAATTTTGCATTAAATTCGCAAACAGTTTCATACCAAAGTTTATACAGAATATATACAAATGTAAACCGATTTCGACAGTGGGTTCCGAACAATTATTACTCGATACTCATATGCTCAAGACTGTATTAATGGATTTACCGTCACTGGCTTCTCACGTAAAGAGACAACCCCCTGCTACTTATACCAAAGTCGTCGTAAGGAGTATGACCAAAGCTGAGATGGTCCTAAAGCTTGTTATGGCTCCGTTATCAGTGACGGGAGCTGACGGGTTTGCTGAGCAGTTTGTTAGGCTATTACCGGAATGTTCTTTGGCGGAGTTCCATAAGGTTTTGGAAATGAAAGGTGTTAAATTGAATAGAACTCAAGCTGTAAGCTGGGATGCCGCGTTTAGGCAAAGATCCAAACAAGGAATCACTCAGAAATAGATTGTTTATATAATGTAGTACATTATAAGGATACGATATGTGATTGCAAATTTCTTTAGATTCATTTCACGATTTGATCAGAGATATATTGTTAAGTTCATGTACCAGGTAACCACACTAACATAGAATAGAAATAGATTTACTTCCATATTTTCTACAGTCTTTACGATGGATTTATGTTACATAACTTTGTACGATTCCACATGTTTGTCGCTAATGACCCTAGTTTCGCCTTTCGGCATCTTCAGGCATTCTATCACACGGATGCAACAGAACTGACCAAGATCTGATTCTGATCGTCAGTTCTGTTGTGTCCGTGTAATAGAATGCCTGAAGATGCCGAAAGGCGAAACCCGGGTCATTAGCGACAAAACATGTGGAATCGCACAAAGTTGTAATAATTCAAATTTGATATTGAAATTCCATCAAGCACCTTCATGCGATATCATAAATTACATAACTTTGTTATTCTTTCATTTAATTTGACTATATTCACCGCATTCAATTAAAGGACCGCCAACATATTTAATTAGATTTGAAAAAGTTACACTACTCAGGAAAAAATCTTGTGCATTAATTGCCTCAGATCTATCAAGCATTTCGCTGCCCATACTTTTTGGCGCAAAGTAGACAGAATAAAATCTTCGAAAAAATGCTCTAATTTTGACAATTGGAAGTGAAGCTTCGACTCTAAATAGTCAGGCAACAAATGACTCGTGTGACAGACAACAAACTACTGAAGACACACATAATACTGCAGGTTACTACTGAAAAACATTAGCGCTCGATAGAGGCTCTTGATGAGTTCATGGGAATCAGACCGCTGCAATACTCATTAAATACAACATCATTATCCAACTTTCAAGCTTCAGTGATCAGACGTTTAATTATAAGTATTTGATAATAAATTATAGTTTTCTTAGTTTTTAATGTTTAACAGATGTTATATACATATTTTCATTAAATGGATGGATTTTTTTACTTTACGCATCTAATCAGATGTAAAATTGGCTTTTGAAACATTATATATATTTTAAAGTACTTAAAACATTCCATTATTATAAAAAAAAAATATATATTACCCCTACCATTGCGTAAGTAAAACTTTGCAAAACATCAATTACATCTCTTTACTAATTACATTTTCCAAATATTTTATTTTTCAATCATCTCCCATGTAAATACAAAAATTTTAGACAGCCCTGAATTATACAAAAAAAACTTTTTTTCATCATTTCAAATGTTTATCACCAATATGTAAATGAAATAAATCATTTTTTATATACAATTTAGGATGTTAAGCGCATTATAACAAGCTTGTTATCAATATTTATTAATTTCATAAACTATTGGAATCATACAACAAAATGTAAAACAGATATCAAAATAAAAAGACGTTTATTCGGTATTTTTTAAATTGTTTTTCTTTTATTTTTTTTTGTTTCAGAGCAAAATATATGTGTAAAAAAATATAATTATGGTATACAAGGAAAACTGATTCAATACAAGGAATATGTAAAATACATGCAACTCACCTCATGTTAGACCAAAAGTGACTTGACCTCATAACATATTTGATGTTCAAGTTCATCTCTTCATCAAATGAAGTTCACAATTATCATTGAATTGAACGGTCATTCAATTCAACAGAATTCTCCTTGTCAAATAATACAATCTTACTTTTTAAAGGAGAAGGTTGTTTTTCAATACATAAAAACGTGAACTTACAAAAAATTTTCGTATATCAGACATTTTTACTAATTTTCCTTGCAAAAACATTATTGAATAACAATA
Source organism: Himalopsyche japonica (assembly GCA_028555115.1). Lineage (NCBI taxonomy): Eukaryota > Metazoa > Arthropoda > Insecta > Trichoptera > Rhyacophilidae > Himalopsyche > Himalopsyche japonica. The sequence goes on from JAHFWJ010000430.1 coordinate 269,840, forward strand.
ACATTGGACAGTATTGGTAAATAGTATTTCTAAGGTCTAGGATGGTTTTCATAAGTAATGGTCACTGTAGTTTTAATAGATAGAAAAAAATTGCCTCAATTGTCATACAGGAGAAAGTGACAATTTTTGTTTTGTTGTTGTTATACATTTGAAAGTCAGTGTTTTTCAACATTCGTAAATAATCTAAAAATGTCCCTGATGTTTCTGAGTTAATTAACCATTTTTAGGAGCAAATATTAAATACATAAGGCATCAAATTGGTCTTGGGTAAATTTTGATTTAAAATATACTTAATCACTTTCTTTTGTATGAACAACAATATATTTCAATCAACAATTATACAGGCTATCTAAGAATATTTTCACAGCGGTGTAGTGGTAAATGAAATGGTAAACGGCAATATATTATAACACCTAAACACATCAAGTCTCAGCAGTTTTAAATTGACATTTCATACCAAACTAAGAAATTAACTTTCATTATGAACATATTTCAATTCAGTACCTAACAGTTATTAGTCGATTAATTAAATTAAATTTCTATGATTTTTAACAAGCCAAAAACACTTGATTTAATCGAAACTCAACAATGATTTGAAGTACGCAATGGATTGGATAATGGTTTCCATATCACATAAACACCCGACTCTTTGTTGAAGTATAGACATATAAAATCTATTTTCTCAATTCTAGCTAACTATAAGCTGCCATTTTGTTACTCAAATAATTTAACAAAATGGCTGCTGCAAGATTGATGTTATATATTGTTTATACAATAAAAAAAAGGCAGAGTTTTCCATTACCACCATACAAAGCATATCATTCTTGTATAAATACAAAATTGAGAACACATTTTTTGAATAGCTACAAAATAGATTCACTTTTACAGTGTCAATTGTAATTTCTTGGTGAAAGGCATTACATTCAAATAATTAATACACATTTTTTTTAGTACTAACATATTCTATAATAAAATGATCAAGGCTTAAATTAATGAATTTTCAAGAGAAAATAATACCATCAATGAATGATCAGTATATTGTAAAATATGAAAATGGTAAAAAACAAAATGAGTTTAATTGATTAAAAAATAAAAAAGTTTCTATTTAAAATTAGATAGATTTAATATTTATAATTATACTCTTAATTAAGTGATTAAATTTAGACAAATGGCCAATTAATAAGGGCACAACCTCATTTTAAGTATTTATAAGTAACTATTGACGAAAGATAGTCATAAACCACACAAGAAAAAGCAAATTTGGATTTTAAATTTTAAATTAAAAACAACATTGCCATATTTTTTTATCAAATCTTTTTGACCTGTCTTCTACTGAGCAGCTTCAAGAAAATTTCAAAAGATAACTCAGTGCTGTAAGTGTTATCTACACTCATATATTTTCAGGAAAAATCAATGTGTGTCTCTTCTGTGGTTTAAAACTAATCTTCAATTAAAATAAGGCACAGAAATCTTCAAATACAATTAATATCTTCACATGTGTTAAGTATTAAGTGACATGTTCATTAAATAGGACGGAATTTAAAATCTTTAAAATATTCAAAACATAAATCAACTTGTATCAAAGAAAAATGGCATATTTTCAAACATCCATGTTTTAAACAAAGATTATTAAATGTAGCTTTGACTAAAAAATTCAGATTATTGGTCGAATTATCATTTATTTGATATAACTTCATTATAATAGGAAAAATAAAGATAACAAAATATTTAGATCAGTGTCTATTAACCTTTTTTGTTAATGGCATCTCCGTGAATCTGAAAATAGGTTCTAGTGATTTTTTGATTTGAGAAAATACATTCATTGAACGGTAATCAAAAAGTTTTCAAAAACTTCACCATTATTTAAGTTCATTCTATACACAAAATCATTCAAATATTTAAAAATAAATTTGGATAGTATAATGCAGCTTTGATTTTCATATTAAACATCTAACTTTAGAAACTTATCTCGCCACCAAGGGGTATACACACCCTAGGGGTATACACATCCTAGGTTAAGGACCACTGATGTAGTTCTACGAAACATTTTAGATTGTTGATTGCTATTTCGTCTTTACATAGAGTGAAACTAAATAGCTATCAATAATCGTAAAAGATTCTTGTATAACTTAAAACTATGACATTTTTACCTTTATTTACATTATATATAGAATTAGAATTATTATATTAGAATATTTCAGAACCAAGCATTATTATTAAAATATTACACCATTATGACAAATATCCCGTAAACTGTTAATAATTGATTGTGGTACAGTGATGTTGCTTTTATATTCCTGGTTAGTCAAGTTGTATCCACTAAAAATCCCCGTAAATCTATCAATAAGTGAATTGGTCATTCATGACTCACAGCAAACTATAGGTAAATTCCCACTTGACGTAAATGTGCAATATGGTGCGCTTTATCACAAGCAAGCCACTTGTGATGCTCACTATAGAAAAACTGTTTCTTACCATTCCTCTTCGTGCATTGATGTTGAGGAATGTAGTTTTATCTATTCAGTATATATACAAATTCAAAAACAACCTAACCTAGAAAATTATTATTAAAAAAGCTTAAACTGAAAATATACTATTGGGTCTAAAGATGCAATATTCAAAATGAATGTTTTTTTTTCTTTTTTTATCAATTTTATATAGTAATGCAGAATAGATCAAAATGGTTTCTTTTATATAAATACCACTCACCGAATTATAAAATATATTATAACAAAGTACACGGATAAAATAACTCTATGAGACAATTGTTTAAGCATGTAAAATAAAATATAAATGCACTTTGTGATTAGACGTCAGATTGACTAAGGACAGATGGCAAATTGAGCGCAGTTATGTAGAAAACAATCATCAATCAAAACTTAAACAAAGTAAATTTTATATTCTTAAGAGTATTCAATGTTGTAACCACAAAAATTCATTTATTTTGAGAATTTTCGACTAGAATGTCTGGGGTAAAATTTTTTAAAAATATTCTTACAAATTGAATTCTATTCATTTTCTGTGACACTATGAACTCTTTAAATGCACTGCAATTATTCAGACATACAACTAAATCGGTTTCACAGATAGATTCGAGTAATAGTGGTTTTTTCTTGAACATTTTTCACCATTCCCAAATAATGTCATCAGCATTTTAAGTCATATTGGGAAGAGGATTTATTATAATAATCAAAAGCACTCGAATGTCTGCATTCCACTTAACTACATTCAATTGCAGCAGCCTGTTTATAAAAAGTAAAAACAAATATACAATATTCCTTTATAAAATTTTACAGTGTCATCTATTGAAGAGAAAAAATATTAAATTACTTCTATTATTGCTTATAGTGTTTATAAAATTCATCAAATCTAGCTAATCAAAATTTTCAAAATGTTTCAGAAACAATTTGATACTGTTAACTTATCATTAAAATAATTAGCACAACTTCGTATAATAACAATATTGACGATTTATTATTGAATGGCAAGAATGAATCTTTTCGTAATTTCATAAATATTAAAATTGCAGGTCTAATTTTTTGCTATTAAAAAAAATATTAATCAACAGTACCATCATCACATCACAGTGACAAATTGGATATGATATTAATCGTGCATTTTATGTCACATTCATCTCAACTAAGAAGCCTTATTTAATTTTTAATATACTGTCGGTCAAACATTCTCATTTAATTTATTCCTAACATGGCCAGTTAAAATAAATTTAAAAATTCATGCAAAAGTTAGATTATAAAAATTGCCTAATTTATGATATCGACTGAAGGTGCTTGATAGAATTTCAATGTCAAATTTGTATCAATTATTTAGTTCTTGCCATGGGGTCTGTGTTTTCCTTTAATTAATACCTTTGGTATTTAGGCGATGCGAATTGTTTATGAAGATGCATCAGTTCTATTGCATCCGTGTGATAAAATGCCTGAAGATGCCGAAAGACGAAACCCGGGTCATCAGCGACAAAACAAGTGGAATCGTACAAAGTTTTAACAATTCAAATTTGATAAAATTACTTGTTTGTTTGTATACAATGAATGAAAATAAACAGTTATTAACATGTAAGACACTTTCGAATCAATTTTTACAAAATATGACACCAGCTATCAATGTTACACTATTCACACTGTAACATAATCAAAAAGAAATAGCTGAATATAATTGAATCTCATTTAAACTTCATCCAAAATTTGTAACTATCATCATTAACTTCTTGTTGATACAATAAAAAATAAAACCATATATAATTAAGTTACTCATTCTAAATTTTCGTATTATTTTAAAGCTGCATCAAATATCTAATTCGACAGAATTGATCTGAACCAAGTCACTAACGATCAAAGTAGGGTCATATTTTTTGTAGACTTATTATGACTGTGGAAATCTGTTGTCTTTTTTCTATCCTTCTGCAATAAACAAGTGCCAAATGTGAAACTGATTCACATCAAATAAGTTTGTCACTGTTAAGGTGCAAGATAAAATTAAATACAACCTAGATATGCTACAAATATATCATCATGTCAGACATATTGTTCTTTTTACTTGTATAAAATGCTAACGAAAAAAAAATATTCTCACTCTGACTATAACACTCTTGAAGCAACTATTATTTTATATTAAAAACACATTTTATAGTACTTAATTCCATAATCCACTGATAATGCTTGCAATGAGCAAACAAATTTACGAGTGAGTCATTTGTTAGGGATATATTTGTTAATGTAATTGTGACAACATAGGACATTTCTTTGTGTTTTTTAATGTTGTGAAACATTCCTAATGCATCTAGCTTCCATAAAAGCCAACCCAATTATTTTTTATTGCTGTATTTATAGCTCTATGTGGAAAGAGAACATTTTGAAAAATATCAACGTGGACAGATTTAGTTAATATGAAAAACTGTCGCACTGATCGGGTTAAAAAATGTGTTTTTATTATATAAAATATCACGCCTTTCCATCTATAAGAGACAGTTAACACCTTTAAAGTAATAATAGATAGTGTTTATTTCAACCGTAACCAAAAAACAAGAATAAATGTCCAAATACTAAAACATTATATCTACTGAACCACTAAAAGATGTTTGTTCCAACACTGAATATTTAACAAATTAATTCAGTAATGTCGGTTTAAAACAAAGTTATGAATCCTCTTCTTGTGATAAGTAAAGTGACTTAATTCAAACCCAATTTCTTTTCACATCTCTTAAAATTAATTAAGGCACCGTAAAACTATTAAAATAATTCATTTTTTTTTTTTTACTAGTAACTACCGAAAGGTATAAATATTTTTTGTCATATAATAATCATTAAATTTCACTTAAAATTACAAGGACCGATATGAGCATCCATAAGGCATCTATGGTCACAAATTTTTTGATTAGGATGACATTAATAAATTGAATAAACTAAAAAAATCAGCAAATAGGTATTAATTTTGTGCGCTCTGTAAAAAAACAACTTATTGACATTTGAAACAAAATCAACCTACAAATTTGGTGTAAAATGGTGTATCTTTAGCAATCGTTTTTGAAACCCTCCTTTGGTATGGAATAATGTTCTAAAATACAAAATTTATGAGAATTGCATACACAATATATAGACCCAACCAACTGCCTTTATACAAGGGTAAACCTTAAAAATGGAATCGCTAAACAGAAAACAAAATGCCATACCCGCTAAGATATAAAGCATTTGCGATATTAATTAAAATTTGAAACATATATTTATTTAGTTATTAAGACTGTGTTATTTTCTAACTGTGAAAAAAGACAATCAGTTTTAGGTACCCCTGTATAATTTGTCGTTTTTTTTAATTTTATTCATGAGACACAAATTTAAATTCTAAACAGTTTATAGCAGAATTTTTATAACAAATAATTTCCAGGTCAAAAAATGAATTACCTTCTACTATCGTTTTTTCGAAATAACATATTCATTCCCTATCTTCCTACAATATATAATACACATTAAAAGACCCAAAAAAAAAAGCCTTTATATAAAAACACGGTGAAAAAATAGTAATGTATTTTAGTTCCACAATTTTTAAAAAAAAAAAAATTTTATAAAATATAATTGATAGCTATTTCAGCTCACGCCATCGTCAGAACCATATGCTTAAACGAACATTTGCTAGTCGTTTAAAAAGAATTGTCTGGGTAGCCATATCGGCTACTTTCAATTTATTGATTGAATTGGCATTCATTTCGAAGTGAACACAGCTACATATAGATTAGCAAACGTTCTTTTAAGCATAGTTCCGACGATGGTGTGAGCCGAAATAGCTATCAAATACATATTAAAAAAAAAATTGTAGAACTAAAATACATTGCTATTTTTTCACTGTGTTTTAATGGAGTACTACCAAGTGAATGCCAATTCAATCAAGCTGATTTTAAAGTTGGCTTTATATATTTTTTCTTTCATTCATACTCTTGGATCTTGGGGATTTTGTAAGTAGCTACAAGGAATTTTAAGGGTATCAATATATAATCGATTCAATAATAATAGAATTTGACAAATGAAACAATCTTCATACGTCAGAAATTGTGCAATAGTTCTATGTAAAAGCTCACAATTCTGACTACATAATCAAATTTAAAATAATATCATTTGGGTTATAAATAATACAGTTCGGTAAAAAGCGCTAGCTGACTCTATCGTTCTCGAAGCCTCGGTAAGCTGGTACTCGGAACTGTCCTGGGAAGCCCATGCGAGGTTTGGCCAAAACCCCGATACTCGAGTTGAGCGGTTTAGGATCCGGTGGAAGTGGCAGAACGCCATCTTCATTTGAAAGACCATTCTCATCTCGGTAACGGCCAAAGTCTTCAGCATCCAATTCTAAAAAGAAGATTAATCATATTTATAATATCGTTGATCGTTACTTGCCAGATTGAAATAAGTAGGTATTTGTATAAAATTTTTTTTTAAAAAAAAACCCCCATTCATATTTTAATGTTAGTTAATTAATATTTGTTGTAAAACCCTTTCAATTATGACTCATTAACAAGATCATTAATGAAAATTATCACAGGTGAGTGTGTTAATTATTATTAGATTTGTTTAAGCTGCCATTTCCTGCTTGCCTTGGGGTAAGTGTTTTCCTATAATTAATAACTTTGGTATATAGATGATGCTAACTGTTTATTTTACGTCAGTTCTGTTGCATCCGTGTGATAGAATGCCTGAAGATGAACCTATTGCCCGCTACAAAAAACCCCACGTTTTCGATCATTCAGACCACCTCTGAATCGAAAATATTTGAGATAAATGAACTCACTACTGCATAAGTATATTTGCAGAGATCGTTGTACTGTTTTTTTTTTAGTTATACAGGTTACCCTCGACTTACGACCGAGATACGTTCCTGGACTTTGGTCATAAGCCAAATTGGTCGTAAGTCGAATTTAATAAAAAAATATTTATGTAAACAGAACTGACTGCTGCATCCGTGTGATAGAATGCCTGAAGATACTGAAAGGCGAAACCCGCATCGTTAGTGACAAAACACGTGGAATCGTATAAAGTTGTAACAATTCAAATTTGATATTTATAATAAATTATTATTTTTTTATTAGAATATATGAACTAATGAATATAATGACTACATACAAAAAATAGCAATGTATTTTAGTACTACAATATTTTTTTATAAGATATAGTTGATAGTTATTTCAGCTCACGCCATCATCAGAACTATCATATACAAATAGCTGTCAACTATATCTTTATATAATAAATAATTTTGTAGAACTAAAATACATTGCTATTTTTTCACCGTGTTATAACGACTACATATCGTTTTAAGCTATTTGTTGGCAATTTTTATTCAACAACTTCATTTAAGGTAACATGGTTGCAAAAACCTTCTGATAAAACATAAATTAAAATCGTTTCAAAATGCTTTCTGCAATTTCGCAAACAGATCATATTGAAATATAATAATGTGACGATTGGAAGAATTACTTACGGAAGTTAGACGGTGATTCTCCAAACTTATTTCTGGCGGTGAATTCCACACGCCACCGTTGAAACTTTGAAGTACTATCACAGTCTGTCGTCACAACATCGTCTCCGCTGTTTAAGCCTGACACGTCTAAACACGTCCCCGTCTGGGCGTGACGTATCTGATTAGTGCTCATGAGGATCCATTCCTAGATTTAAAAATAAATTATTATTCAAAAATATTGTCTATAGATAGAATGGATAGTTACTTAGTTATAACCCATTATAAGACACTACTTAAAATAAAGGATGAAACAACTAACACTAGCAATGCGGTGTTCGCATTGCAGTATTAGACTTCTGTGATAGACATAAAGTCACCTTTGTTATATCCACATGATAAATCTATGCATTAGAATAGTACCATACTTTTTTAAAAATTTTATAATAAGAATGTATCTTTTGTTAATTTTGTTATATAATCTTAATTCATACAAGATGTCCGTTTTAGCTGTCTCACAAACAAGCACATTACACTGCAGGTTTCTTCCTGACATTCCTGCGTCATTTGGTGACGCGATTCAAAAAAAAAGTTTTTCAAATGTGATCAATGTGATTTTAAATGAAGCTTTTGAAGATTTTATTTTTAAATGTCAACAACCACAGATAGAATGTTATAAAAGTGAAAAAAAACAATAATTTATAATTATTAATATTTCTGTTTGCATTATATAATGATTACAACCCCTGCTTTGATAGCGCAAGGCTCGATCAAATTCAAACAGTAAAGATTTTACTAGGAGCCAAAAAACTTGATTGAGTACTAAGGAATAAGGTGACAAATATAGTCATCAGTTACCCTTCACTGATGGGCCAATCAGCAGTATTTTATAATAAATAAGCCTTAGTAGTATTGTATATAATATAGTGTTACCTTAGAAGCCAAAGAATGATAACTAAGTATAATGAAAATATTCACCTGATCTTTTTTCTTTCCATGGCACTCAGACATGAGAACAGTGCGGTAATGAGTGTCTTCCCTAAAAATAATAATTAGAAAACAAATATTAGTAAAGAAAATAATTTGTCATTAAATTTGAATTGTTACAACATTGTGCGATTCCACATGTTTGAAACCCGTGTCGTTAGTGACAAAACACATGGAATCGTACAAAGTTGTAACAATCCAAATTTGATATTGAAATTCCATCAAGCACCTTCAGTCGATATCATAAATTGCCATTACTTCAACTGTAATTATATTGTAGTGCGTAAGTTTAATAAAAACTACTAAATTAATTATAGAAATATTTTGTGTTAGAATATCTTTTATGTGGCTCGGCAGAGAATTGGTTAAGCCAAGGGTGGGGAGCCTTTTCAAAAGGCCACATTCACTTATCTGATTCAACATAAGGTCACGGTAAAGAAAACATTGACACCCTTCACCCTCTAAACTACAATAAATATAAATTAGTCAAAAAGCAATTTTAAAAAAATCTGTTTTGGAAAAATACACATTTAAAAATCTAATTTATTATATTGTACATCATTAAAAATATGTTAGACATATGTATCCATTTAAAAGAATCATATTTTAATACATATTATTTTTTGTTGAGATCTATTATTATTGCCTAAGAAACATAATACGTAATAAAGTATGAAGATCATTAAAAATATGTGTTAATGTTACAGTTTATCAACCTTTAATGGCTAATTTGAATATTTGGTTCAATTTGACTTTATTTGCTTTTTATCAGTCAAAAGGCCGCATTGTATTCAAAAGTTTTCGGAGTATATTTTGTTTCCTTATTAGACAAGCGTAAGAAAAATTAAGAAAACTTAAATATTTTTGTATACTGTGATATCTTTTGATCATATAAGGGAAAATTACCCAACTTGAAGTTTGTTTGTTCCAACTTATATACCCTATACAATATTGTGTCAACATAACCCCTATTACAATGCAGAGAATAATGATTGGACTTTCGTTTGCAATCCAAATATAATAATGAAAATAAAGCACATCGAAATTTATCATAAAAGATCACGGTTTTAGTGGAAGTAGTTAAGTTAAACATTCAAAGTCATATATTTAAATTAATCAAAACAATTTACCTATGGTACTGTACCATTGCACATTTTTCTTCAGTTCTTAATTCTCCGTTTTTGGTCAGACTGAGGTACTGCGGATACAAGAGCCGATCATGGCAAGAGTAAACTCCTAACGCTCCCAATTGGAGTTCTTCCCTGCCGAGGATATCTATGCACAGCCTCGTGTGAGGATTCTTGAATCTGTGGATGAAAATTGTGATTAACATCAGCTAAAAATCAACTTGATTATTTATAAAATTTATGATATCGACTGAAGGTGCTTGATGGAATTTCAATATCAAATATGAATTTTTACAACTTTGTATGATTCCACATGTTTTGTCACTAACGACCCGGGTTTCGCCTTTCGGCATCTTCAGGGATTCCATCATTTTTCATTCCCTCATTTCACTCAGGCATTTGTCAGTTCTGTTGCATCCGTATGATAGAATGCCTGAAAATGCCGAAAAGCGAAACCCGGGTTGTTAGTGACAAAACATGTGGAATCATCCAAAGTTGTAACAATTCAAATTCGATTATTTATATTGATGTTGACAAATCGGGTGTACGCATATTGAGGATAGTGATCATAAGAAATATTCAAAATATATTATAGTCCCAGCAAAACAATAAAATTGTTGAACAATTCCACATTTATTGGTTTTTTGCATCAAATCTTTTATTTTGAGAATTTCAAAATGAAATTTCTTTTCGTTGACTTAAATTAATTTGACTGTCCAATATTCCCAACTGTTCTGTAAATCATCGATTATAACATGCAAGATATGTGCAATCTTCCTTAGAAACTACTAACAATCTATTCCACACAAAAAAACTCACTAACCTCCCATAGCCGACAACATTTCTTCCCGGAACAAACTTCTCCGGATAAACGTTCTGTAAATACCACTCAAATGATTTACAATGAAGTTTCTCCTTCAGGATTTTCCGATGTGTCACATCACCGATATCAGCTCTGTTCTAAAAACAATCACATATATATTTAAAATAAAGAAAACACAATATCTAGTACTATTTCCACATTTTTAATATTTTTTTTAGTTTTAAATTTTTTTTTCAAGGATGCCTTCATCAAATCACGTTGTGTTGCATATCAGACCGTTTGGAAGGACGAGCAGAAGCTAACACTGTTTGTTTTAAGACGATCGTACGTCATTTAAGGGAGTTATGTCAAAAAATCAGTTTTTTTTAATGATGCTTTCAATAAATCACGTTGTGTTGCATTTCTATTCGGAAGGACAAGTAGAAGCTAATGCTGTTTGTTTCAGGACAATCGTACGTCATTTGGGGGAGATATATAGAGAGATAAAAGGTCAGATTTTAAAGTTTTTTTCAGGGATGCCTTCATCAAATCACGTTTTGTTACACATCAAACTGTTTGGAAGGACGAGCTGATACTAGGTAACTGAAATAAAAATCCATTAAATAACTAACCTCTAAATCTTTACGGTGATCAAAGAAATATTTAGAATACTCGTCCATCCATACAAGGGCTAGTCGAGCTGTGTTTATACCTAAAAAATATTAACAGTTTTCGTATATTTGAAAAAGCCAAAAAGTTAGTATGAGTTTCACACTTATATAAATAATTTGATTTGGTTAAAAAGATTGATACATACCATGTGTGTCACGATTATCAGGGAATTTATATGGGTGAAAATCTCTGAAGACATGACCAACACGTGAGCAAGGAATCGTCTCCAAAATGCCACCACCTGGAAGTAAAGGAAAATTTTTAATCCCAACGACAACACTTTAAGTGTAAATGAAGAATAGAAAGTTCTACTTTCAAAACTCATTTCAGACTGGACAAGTTAAAGTAAACATTTCAAGTATATCATCAGCATATAAAAAAATATTCCTTATAAGAATTAAAAACTTTTAGTGCCTAGTTTCTCAACTGGTGGTCCGCGGAGATCTTTGAGTGGTCCACGATGTGACATTAATTAAAATTTTGTAGAACTAAAATACATTGCTATTTTTTCACCGTGTTATAATGGAGTTCTACCAAGTAAATGCCGATTCAATCAATAAATCGAATTTTATGTTGTATTTTTAAACTATATTTTTTTGTTCCTGTCTATTAATAAACTTAAATATTGTTATATCGGCATAAAATGTTGTAAAATTAGTTGTTTTGAATAAAAAAATGAATTATATAAATATTGATTATTTTATTCCAAGTTTATTATGAAACAATAAGCCTGAAGATGTTTAAAAGATAAACAAAACCTGCTCAAAATTACTACATGTATTTCACTGAACAACAATGAAAATTGAGCACAACCAACTCATTTGTACACAACACTATCACATTGTTCTAAAAAATTGGTGGCTTTGCAAACAAAAATGGTGGACTGTGAACAGCTGTTTAAATTAAGCAATCAGATATGATACAACAATTTTATTCAATGAGGTCTCAAACAAAAGACTACATTATGATGTAAATGAGGAATTCGGGTCAGAAATTTACAAGGAATATTAAATAGACACTCATAATTGATGAATAGCAACACTCTTTCAAAGTAAAATCAAAATCATGACCATTACCACTGTGTCCACCATGCAGTGGTTAATATTACTACCTTTCATTACAGCTTTTTTAATGTATGGATTTCTAATTTGAATTGTTACAACTTTGTACGATTCCACATGCTTCGTCACTAATGACCCGCATTTCGCCTTTCGGCATCTTCAGGCATTCTATTGCATCCGTGTGATAGAATGCCGGAAGACATGCGGAACCATACAAACTTGTAACAATTCAAATTTGATATTGAAATTCCATCAAGCGCCTTCGGTCGACATCATAAATTCTATATATTTCTGTTTGAAGGCATAGATGTTTGTGACATCTAAAAAAAGCCGTATAGCGAGAGTGATTGGCTAAACATTAATTCCGTTTGATTCGTCAAAATTCTGTACGATTCTGCATGTTTTGTCACTAACGAAACGGGTTTCGCCTTTCGGCATCACCAGGCATTATATCACACGGACACAACAGAACTAACATTCTGTTCTATTGCATCCATGTGATAGAATGCCTGAAGATGCCGAAAGGCGCAAACCTGTTCAATAGTGTCAAAACATGTGGAATCGTACAAAGTTGTAACAATTCAAATTATTCGTCTTATCTTTTCTATCCCTACTCGTAAGTTGAGCAATTTAATACAGAGCAGTTATCATAGAAAAATTCTACAATGATACCTTCATTACAAAGCAATTTTCTCGACAATAGGAGTGGACATCAAAATTACAACAAGATTAAAAAAATAAAGGTTTACATTGCCAAACCCTGAAGCTCATTTCCAAGTTCTCTCCGCCCCATCCATCCATTTGCTCGTCGTACGATCCGACTTCCCAGAAATAATTACGCTCAATCGCAAAGAGACCTCCCGCCATTGTTGGTGATCTATAACAAAATATTATATCATAAAGAACTTTTAGATATTAAGGAAATCATTATAGTTGTGTATAACACTGTAGCAATCAAGTGATATGTCGTGTAAAGCTTAGCCGTTCTCCCAAGTCTTATATTTTATAATTTGTCCCTAGTAATCTCTAGATGTTTGATAGATAGTTTGATTTTTTATTATTTAAAATATTATGCCTTTCCATCAAGAAGTGACAGTTAACACCTTGAAAGTTATATTTTAATGTAAGTTGATTAATATTTGCTGTAAAACCCTTTCAAGAAAGACTCATTAACAAGATCGTTAATGAAAATTATCACAGGTAATTGTGTTAATTATAATAAGATTAATATTATTACATTAATTTTAGCTGCAATTTACTGCTTGCCTTGTGGTAAGTGTTTTCCTGTAATTAATAACTTTGGTGTATAGATGATGCTAACTGTTTATTTTACGTCAGTTCTGTTGCATCCGTGTGATGGAATGCCCGAAGATGCCGAAAGGCGAAACTCGGGTCGTTAGTGACAAAACATGTGGAATCACACAAAGTTGTAACAATTCAAATTTGATATTGAAATTCCATCAAGCACCTTCAGTTGATATCATAAATTTAATTATTCAGGACTGGTTTTGTCCATCGCAAACATCATCAACTGAATTGACAAGCAAGACCAGTTTTTATAATAAAATATATTGTAAAAATGTGTTTTAAGTATTAAAAAAAAAAAAATTGTCTTTCCACCAAGAAGTGACAGTTAATACAATTAATTAAAAGTGATTACCATTATTTCTTTATGGATGGATACTATGTGTGTAATCTTAGGCAAATAATTTTTGTCATTTGTTTGCTAGTAACAATATTCAATATGTTTTGATAAACTATGATAAAAACAATTAACTATTTGATAGGTTAGCATAATTGGACCAATTCATTACCTTGTTGGAGATATGTCACTCTCTCGTCGTGCCAACTCTTTCTCACTTATCGGAATCCACATAAAATGACCAGAGAATATGAAGCCTCCAACCTTAAATAAATGAATATAATAATTTATTGATTGTATTGGCAATCACTTGGTAGAACTCCATTATAACACGGTGAAAAAAATAGCAATGTATTTTAGTTCTACAAAATTATTTAAAAAAATATAGTTGATAGCTATTTCAGCTCACGCCATCGTCAGAACTATGCTTAAACTAACATTCGCTTATCCATATATAGCTGTGCAGAAAAGGCACACAACACATCCTCTCTCCTGTTCCAACGGCCTAGCTTGTTACTTTAACACAATGTCACTAAATTTTCAAAAATTCTAAATGAAACAATAAGTGTCTATGACAATAAGTTTATATGTGGGATGGAAGTGGTCATTATGGAAGCAAATCAGACCACCCCTTTGTACAACGGCTGGACAAGTGGCGATACTATTATGTTAGTTTGTTCGTTAAGAATCCTTTGTGATAATTGGTGTCTATTGATTTCCAGCTGTTCCAAAGCCGTCATTCTCCGACCCTTACTACAAAGATGCAAACATTTAGGCGCTGAGTTTGAATTTATATTATGTGATTCATTAATAACGTGATTAGCGAATTGTGAATCTGTTGAATGATCTTACATGTTCCTTAGCTCGAGTAGATATACTTCTACCTGTCTGTCCGATATAAACGGATAAACATGAGCCACAGGAAATTTTATAAATACCGCTTCTGTCCAGTTTATTAATTTTATCTTTACTATTTTTAAGATGGCTGCCTAAGTTATTGTTGACCTTGAAAGCCTATTATATAAAAAACAATTAAGTTAACTAACTAATGAAGTGACAGTTAACACCTTAAAAGTGATTCTACTATAACTCAAAGTTTTTTAAACTATTTGCTTAAATATATGATTTTTTTACCGATCAACCACCGCCAGTAATGTAATAAAATATTATTCTACTGATTGTGATGAAAAGGAATGAAACAATTTACCTGGAATCCATATCCTGAAGTGCTGTAATAGAAGGTATCTCCGTCGATAACATCAATGATGGGAACCAACACGGCCCTCCTTTCGTGCTTGATACGATGCAGAAGTGGTCTCAGCCAGTCTTTGACTCCTTCACAGTGAGCATCGAGGAACACGAGAACTTCGGCTTTGGCTAATCGGGCACCTGCCAGTCGTGCCCGGATAAGTCCCGACCTTGACAAACAAACATTCATCAAAAATATCATTTGTAGGGTATAACCTTCCGAGTAATACAATTATAAACTGTAATGTCGTTGAAATAAAACTTTAATACAATGATCATTTATTAACCCAGGGCTGTGAATTCGAAGTTTTTTGAGTTGAAGTTGAGAAGAATTTGGAGTTGCAGTGTATCGATCGGAGTTAGAGCCAGAACGTGAGTTTGATTGCAATGGGTTAAAGAGATTTAAATAGTAATAGTGTTTGTTCCTAATGAAACACAATTGTTTACCAGTCTTTTCCCGAGTTAAATGGCGAACTTTTTAAAATATTTGCCATGATGAATCTTAGGTATTTGTTTCTGTTGCTTTGAGGCCTATCAATAATGACTTGAATACCTCTAGCATAAATAATTAATTTCTTTAAGCATACATGAGCTATTTTAAAGTTCCCAAAGAATTGGTGTTCCCAAGCACACGCTTCTCTACCACTGAGTCTTTCTTTCTTTCTTTGAAAAGAATGATTGAGTAAAAAGCAGAAAATTTCCATTGCAACACCTTCATTAGAATATACAGTGGAACCCCCAATTATACTACTCCGAATTACGCACTGACTTGAAAAATTCGCCACAAATCCCCAATCGCACAATCACTTGGCTGCGGACATACAGTCAAATGTTGGCTAGCATCTGTGTATTCAACATGTGCCAGGCTATACACGCACAGCTGGACAACTGTCTATGTGCTAGATTTTGCAAGCAATATACATTTTATTACCTAGTTACTTAATATTACGTCCATATTTTTTTTTACAAAAGTAAGAATAATAGTTTTGCATTTTTTTCAAATTATATATATTATATTATAATTAAACAAAATCCTTAATTTTGTACGAGATTCACTCCCCCAATTACACAGTCCCGAGATTAGTGTAAATAGGGGTATTATTATATCTCACATTTATAGCAATAATTCATATAATAATAATTCGCAATAAACAAAAATTTTAAGATATATTGTATATTAATACCTTATATCAAGTCTCAATATCTTCACCTTCCCTTCCTTCATTCTAGTGGCAACATACCAATCCAGTTTCCCTTTTAACTCTTCACTCGTGGAACCATCGTCAACGAGTATAACCTCCTTGACATGCTTCCCGCCAGTCAAGATAGCGCTCCAAGCGGTGCGAACAACAACCGAATACGGCTCGTTGTGGAACACTATTACAACTGACGCAGAAGGAAGGTCTTCGTCATACACTACTGAGGCACATTTTGGATTACGATAATCTGGAACAAACGGAAAGTATATTAAATGAGATATATTACAAAAATTAATTTATTTTTAAACAGTATCTTCTTGTAGTTCTACAAAATTTTATAGGATATAGTTGATAGTTATTTCAGCTCACGCCTTCATCAGAACTATGATGGCTCTGGAACAGCTGGAAATAAACAGAATAAATATAAAATATGTAGTTATAATTTAATATATCTATGAATATTCCAACTTGATCATGAAAATTCAATGTTTTGTAAAAAACTACATTATATGAGGGCTGCTGCTGTGTACGTTATACGAAATTTCTCTGTTATAAGGGGGGGGTTAACACTATTTGTTTTCCTATGTTAGAGTATAAAAAAAGCATGCAAAGTGACAAAGCTCTGTTTTGTTTTCTCACTCTAATAACTTTGGCATCAGAAGGCAAAATGAGAAAACAAATGACTGACTCGTAAGGGTGTTCGATTAGAATCGAACTGTGAGTCATTGTTTTTCATTAAGAATTCACACAACTCTAACAAAGATGCAATCCGTTCAAAGTGTTTGATACACATCTACATGACTCATTTTCCATGTCTAGTTTGAATACTATGTTGCCATAATAATCATCTGATATGAATTTTTTTTTTTTAGTGAAGTCATTCATTTATAAAACAACATTTAAATTATTCATTTGAATAGCCATAAATCACTTTAAAAAAAGGTTCTATACTCAAGGTCATTAAAAATAGCACCATAACTTTGTTTGTAAAGAAAAAACACAAAAAGAGATTGTGTAAAAAACTCGTAGATTTTTTTTAACATTAAAACATAATAGTATAAATGCCTACTAAAGATTACTAAAAAACATTAATTATTCAACAATCTCTCTATTAGAATAATAATGTTTTATTTATGTTAAAGATGTATAATAAAATAAAGATTAAAAACCAGTCATACTCAACCGGTGGTGTATGACGCTTTTGGCAACAGTGAAAGTATCTATTTTGAGAAAGTTAACATTCTCAATGGGTTCCGCGATAGCTTTGTAGAAGTCTATTTTATGTGAAATTTTAAATAACTTTGATTATTCCACATATTGTGTTACTGATTGCTGCATGTGTTTTTTTTTTTATTTTATATTAAGTTAACACACGTCAAGTACCAATAAGGGGTTGAATTAGAAAAAATACTATTCTTATTTAAATTATTAAAAATAAATTAATTTGTAAGCAATTATCAATGTCTAAAATAATTTATGATATCCACTGAAGGTGCTTAATGGAATTTCGATATCAAATTTGAATTTTTACAACCTTGTACGATTCCACATGTTTTGTCACTAACGACCCGGGTTTCGCCTTTCACCATCTTTAGGTATTCTATCACACAGATGCAACAGAACTGGCGCACAAAAAACAGTTAGCATCATCTATATACCAAAGGTATTAATTACAGGAAAACACGAACCCCAAGGCGAGCAGTAAATGGCAGCTTAAACAAATTCAATAATATTAATCTAATAATAATTAACACAATTGCCTGTGATAATTTTCATTAACGATCTTGTTAATGAGTCATTCTTGAAAGGGTTTAACAACAAATAATAATCAGCTATCATTAAAATATAATTGGATGTATTTTTTTAAGAAATACTTACTTATTTCAATCTGGCAAGTAACGATCAAACATCTAGTGATGAAATGTAAGAATTTTCTTCATGAGATTGTCGATTCATTGAACCGATCTAACATAATCACGATCCCGGGTCGTAACAATTCAAATATATTAACTTTTAATTTTAGATTCTTACTTAATTTTTATTTTCGAGTTTTTGGTCACTGGTTGGTAACCGCTGCAATACGTCAATGTGGCAGTGAAAAGTCAACTGGTATGTGAATAATCGTTGAAGAGAGGCAATGGTCGGCAAAGAATTATTAAATGTCAAACAGCAAAAATTTTACAACGCACATTAAATAACAGATCTTCTGCAATGCATCAGTATTCTACTGACCCACAAAACTACTAATATATTATAAATGGCTCGTTTTTTCGATTTTTACGTAATTTTTAAATTTTCATAGTAGTTTTAGAGTTTAAATATAAATATAATCCTCGGGCCGCTAGTGTATTAACTGTTGAAACCGGAGCTGTGGGAGTCATTAGAAAAAATATTGTTTTTTCCTACCTTTCCCATGTATGTACATTAAACTAAAGATCGCCCAACCAATTCGGTAAATATCTAATTCTTTCATATTATGTATGTTATAGGAATTAATAAAAATAACAAAGTTCTAACTTTTTATTTGAATATACACATGGGCCTCGTATAACACGGCTATATGGTTCCACAAAAACCTCGTGTAATACAAATCGGTGTTATACAAGTTTATATATATATGTACTTTATTTTAATTAAGGAAGTATGCATTTACATTTTAATTTAAAGAAACCTTAATAGCATAATACACCATTCACTTAGAATTCTATATTTTTTACTTTTTTTCGAGATAGGTTGTGAATTTTCATCATCGGAGGACTCTGAATTTGAAGAAATCGTTATAAGCGATTGCCTGCTTTTAGTGTATAATTTACGCATTTCCGAAAGACATTCCAAAATGTTTTGTAATTCCGTCTTAAATTTTGAACTCCTTTCCATTGTAGGATCATTATCAATAAAAAAATTGGTTGTCTGTAAAGTCAGTTTACGGACGATAGTTTAACGTGACAATGTCATAAGAAAACATTGATGAAATGATTGCATACTTTTATGAATAAAATGGAATCATTTTTATTGAATTATCATTATTTTGTATGGATACGAAGAAGGAGTGAAATGAAATCTACAATTTTTTATTGATATATTTTATTCGCACGCGACAAACGGGACAATGAGTCATGTTTTTTCGTGCGTGCAGCGGGCGATCATCGATTTATAAGACGTTGTCACGTCAAAAAAAAATTAATTAGCCAATTCCAAGCCTTCATTTATTGTTTTTAATATGAAACATTTAGCTACTTCGCTGCAAAGTCATTGATTAAGGTGGATTTATTCAATTCATTTCATTTTAATTATCTTTTTCCTGTAAACCATGTCATATGAAGCGTGTTGTATAAAAACATGTCTCAATTTATACATCCGTGTTATGTAAAACCGTGCTATACGAGGCTTAGGTGTACACCTATCCCTCGATTTACACGGTAGATAGGTTCCTGAGTGTAAATCGAAAAAGCATATATAAATCTTAAAGTACACAAAAAATGTATAATTTGATTGTTTTCTAAAATACATAAATAAAACAAAATTATTAAAAATTACATAATTCTCGTTTTTTATTTACGAATATGAAGAATTTAAATTTTCAAGTTGAACACTCAAACAAAATTTGCGTCGCTGTAAATGACGTCAAGCTCAAGTCAAAGATAAATGCCAAAATAAAAAAATAAAATATTGAGGAGACATACGTGCAGTGGAATGCATACAGTTGGATTCGTGTAGAAATGGATTTCTCCAGATGAATTCCCCGGCACAAACAAATATAATGCAATTGACGAGAACATTGTTTCTGTTGATCATAGCCAGTTATTTTCAACATTTTTGTTTATCTGTGTAAAACAAGTACAGTGTAAATCGAGGGATAAGTGTATTCTCAAAAATGGCATTGCTTCTATTCAAATTACAATTAAAGATTTTAAGAGAGGAAAATAATCATTCTAATGTTACTTGGGTTAGCGGCAATGTTGAATCTTTTATATGATTTCTGGACACCTCTGTTTTGACATTTCAACATTTAAATTGTACTCTCGGTCAATTTTTTTCACTTTATTTCAACGCATCGTAAAATTCATTATTAAATATTGAAAAAGTTTTCTTCATCTACTATATTGAGAACGAGGACGATTTATTTCTTCTACATAGTTAATTGAGATATTACATAAAATCGTCTTTCGTTTTTCACGACTTCGCAACTACACAGCCCTCGTTGAGATGATTGCAGTGTGTTGATAGTTTTCAGTTAAAATAACAGTGTTGAAACTTTCATTTAGCTATTTTTTATTTAGAAATACAGCCTGGTTTGCCCTGACAATGTCCATAAGTGTGGTCAACATTGAATTCAAGTTTTAAATATCCTCTATTTGCCTCAGCAGGGAACGGGTTAAGCTGAATGCAATCATCACTCGGATTACTTGGCATTTACATAAAACACTTTCAGTTTACCGCAGAGGTTTCCAACCTTTGCGCTACTCCGCCTCGCTTCCAATTATATTTAAATAAATACAATAACATAGTATTTTAAATGTATTTATAAAACATCAAGAAAAATAAAAAAAAAAAGACCACGACAGTTCTGTTGCATCCGTGTGATAGAACGCCTGAAGATGCCGAAAGGCGAAACCCGGAACGTTAGTGATAAAAATGTGGAATCGTACAAAGTTGTAACAATTCAAATTTGAAATTGAAATTCCATCAAGCACCTTCAGTCGATATCATAAATTATATTTATTTATGTTGGTAGAGCTTTATTTAAACGCAGCTACATTACTGATAATAATTATTGATTGAATTGATATATACTTGGTAGAACTCTATTATAGCACGGTGGAAAAATAGCAACGTATTTTAGTTCTACAAAATTTAATTAAAAATCAGAAATGTAGACACACGTCCGAATAGTTCTGATGAGGGCGTAAGGCGAAATAGCCATCAACTATACACCTTAAAATTTTGTACGGCTAAAATACATTACAATTTTTTCATCGTCTTGCAATTATGATATTTATAAAATAAAACGAAAAAAATAGCTACACATGTAATTAATTTAATTAAGCGAGAAAGGGTAGCAAAACAAAAAGGTTTGCGACACCACTGGCATATAAAACGAAAAATCGCCGTATTTTTTCGTCATTTTATAAGACATTTAATAGATATATCCGCAATTAATTGTCATCATAGCCGTGCACATTTTTTACGCAAATATGACGTAATTGGCATATTCTTGTTTTTCAAGATACCGTACTAAATATAGCACTAAATCGAACAACTGCACGAACGAGAGAAAAAACCATTTACAAATAAATTAGGCAAGAAGCATTCAATTTCATAAGTACAACATATCTCTTCATTTCATTGACTGAACATTTGAAAAGCAAACGGGCACGAATGACATTTTTGAAAATTTAAATGTAATTTCTTTTATATTTGTTTACTCTGTGTGAGAGGCGAAATTTCATTAGAGGAACAAGCCTATTAAATCAAAATTATGATAATAAATCAATAATGAATTCATGTATGTCAAAATACATTTAATTTAACACGTATAGTTGTATAAATGCCAACATTTTTACGTGGGTAAAATCACACGTACCTTAAAAGATTAGAATTGCGGAACAGTTAGCTTAAACACCGTTTTTAATTAAGTAGATACCTCTACATTTGCTTAACATTTAACGTCGGAAAAACATTTATTTAACGCGGATGAAGGTGTTCAGTTATTTCGTCATAACACGGGTGATTATAAATTATTTTAATATAGATTTTAGAAATATA
The DNA here is from genome assembly GCA_028555115.1 of Himalopsyche japonica. NCBI lineage: Eukaryota > Metazoa > Arthropoda > Insecta > Trichoptera > Rhyacophilidae > Himalopsyche > Himalopsyche japonica. The sequence continues at coordinate 292,300 of JAHFWJ010000430.1, forward strand.
CAGTGCTCAATTAAATTCAAGTTATATTCTTAACGACCAGCTTAATATTCCCAATTCCCCCTTATTATATCCGTCATGCGAGATCAGTTCAATGAGTCAACAATCTTATAAATTAGATTCTTATTGTTACATGATGTTTTACGTTACAGGACGTTTAATTCTTACCGGTATTACCAAACTAAAATAAGTACGTATTTATAAGTCTAAAATTTCGCAATTTCTTTTTAATGATGGTTGATTATTATTCCTTGTAGAATTCTTTCATGAAAGACTCATAACAGTATTAAGCGATAATAAAATAAATCTAAAAATAGGGTCTATGTTTTTGCTTTGAAATTAATTCCTTTGGAATAATAGCCTATGTAAGTTGTGTCTTAGTTCTGTTGCATCCGTGTGATAGAATGCCTGAAGATGCCGAAAGGCGAAACCCGGAACGTTAGTGACAAAACATGTGGAATCGTACGAATTTTCAACAATTCAAATTTAAAACTGATAACTTTGTTGTTTTACTTGATGTGTTACTATATGTGATATTTGTTTCGCTTGTTTTGCACATCTTTAAATGAAAATTATCATTATTTGAATAAATGTAATATAGAAATACTTCATCGCATAGAAGATGGAGTATATCAGGAAAAATCACGATTATTTTTCAAAACAAAAAAGCTCTCATACAAAAGCTATGTCATGGATGCAACAGAAATGGCCTGAAGATGCTGGAAGGCGAAACATGTGGAACATGAAAACCGTACAAATTGTCAACAATCCAAATTTGATATTGAAATCCCATCAAGCACCTTCGGTCAATATTATAAATGTAGCGGTTTTTATTTCACATAAAATTACGTGCTATATTATCGAAAATACCAAACAAACAAAATGATTAAATCAATTCGAGAGTTAAAAAGCGAAATTAGTCAAGATAAAAAATCTACATAAAAACGTCCGAAAAATTTACATGAAAATAAAAGTAAAAATGCATTTCGTTAGCCGCGCGAGGTGGAGTGTATTATTAAAAATTATAAAACGCGATCTATGTGACGATAAAAGTAATGTCAGAAACACGAGTATTTATTTTATCAAAGAAATGTAAAGAAACAACCTGTGAATGCAATATCGCGTATGTACGACATCGACCAAATATCCAGGCCGAAAGCTGAATTGTCAACGTCAATTTCTTCGGAGTTCAGGCACTCTAATCCAAATACGGACACTTGGTGTCGTTCAACTTTTAAATCGATTTAAGCAAGACTGTGGACATTGTCCATCATCACACTCCAGCTAAAAAAAATTAAGTTTGAATTTTGTTGAACAACTTTGTACGATTCCACATGTTTCGTCACTAACGACCCGGGTTTCGCCTTTCAGCATCTTCAGGCATTCTATCACACGGATGCAGCAGTCAGTTCTGTTTACATAAATATTTTTTTATTAAATTCGACTTACGACCAATTTGGCTTATGACCAAAGTCCAGGAACGTATCTCGGTCGTAAGTCGAGGGTAACCTGTATAACTAAAAAAAAAAACAGTACAACGATCTCTGCAAATATACTTATGCAGTAGTGAGTTCATTTATCTCAAATATTTTCGATTCAGAGGTGGTCTGAATGATCGAAAACGTGGGGTTTTTTGTAGCGGGCAATAGGTTCATCGAATTCCCAGAGAAGTTTTACGTTCAGTTTTTAAAAAAAGTCGCGTATAAATGTGGTAGAATAGACGAACTATCGTATTATTGTGTGTGGTTTGTCACATACGTGGTATTTCAAATGTATACGCCGGCTTAATAATATACAACGATATTTCGACGTGAATTGTGACAGTGGTGATAAACCGGTGGTTTACGGCCCACGAAGAGATGTGAGAGACTTTAGGGCGATATGAAAAAAACAGAAAAATATTCGATGGCCACTAACGTCTACTATTGAGAAAATATATATTAATAGTTGATAATCAAAAATATGTTAACATTATTAATTTTCTTCTCAGTTGATAATGCTTGCGATGAGCGAAACCACTCCTGATCATAAAATATATCGTAGAAATAATTTTAAAAAAATACTAATAAATAAGTATAATACAATATAATGTAGTTAGTATAATATATTTGCACAATATATTTAACGATCAGGACCGGTTTCACTCATCGCGAGCATCAAATAAATAAACAACTATACATATAATGATGGTTGTACTCCAAAAACGGGACCTTACTTAGAGTTTAAAAATCGTTTGTAATCGCGAGTCGCGACAGCAAATAGATTAGGAAACACTGAATTTAATGTGTATCTTTATCAATTATGTTTATGTTTGTATAAATGAAATTCAAGGAAAGTGAAAATGACGGTTCAAATAGTAAATTTGATTTTTTATACGCAATGAACACGTCATCAATGATTCAAAGCACGAAACTTGCTTTATGACTTATATATTTTGTTTTTATTTAATAGTGTGATAGTAATCTCGGTCAGTATTTTTTATCCCGTTTTACGCGGTAAATACATTTCTCAAAGACCCTTATAAATAAAAATCGAATAAAAAAAGACAAGGAACAAATATAAAATGAAAAGATTGGTTCCATTACATAAGAAATAAACTGCGTTAATTAACACATTGATTTCATATTAAATTTAAAGATGCATAACGAAAAATCCGCGCATAAAAGATCTACAGTACTTTGTATTAAAAATATTTATTCAAAATTGTTGCAAGTGTAAAAATGCACTTTTTTGACCGCGTTAAAGTTAAACCGATTAATTCAGGAAGGTGAATGTTTCTATAAAGTATTGAATTTCACTGTTTTTTGTTTGGTTTTATTTACTTTTTTAACTACAAACACATCTTCTTTTATAATTAATTGACAGTTTTAAATATTAGGTGATCCCGGAACTAATGTCGTTTTTTACAGTAAAACTCAAATTTGATTTTAAATTATTATTATTTTTTAAACACAGTAACACTGGTAATAGTGTTGTCTATGACTCTTTGCTATCTATTTTCGAGATCTAAAATTCCTTTCTCATAAAAGGTATTTGGTTTAGAATCGAAGAACTCCAAGAAACCTGATTTTAGCTCTTCAATACTGTCGATTTTTTTATTCATTAATTGCGTTTCTAAAGAAAGAAACAAGTCCGGAGAATATGGTGAATGCGATAAAGCATCCCAGCCAAGGTCGTGGATATTTTTTCGTGTAATGTCGGCAACGTGCGGACGGGCATTTTTGTGTTGAAGAATAACATTCCTTCTTTTCATAAGAGCAGGTCTAATTTCTTGTAAATTTGTATTTAACTTGTCCATCTGATCACAATAGAGAGCTGCAGTAATCGGTAATCGCTGCGTCTTCGGTGATAAAGTCATGGAGAAACGGGTAAGAATGTTGCTTTTCTTGCAGTATTTTGCATATGCTGACGCGTTACAATTGTAATGTGCGCGTAAGTCATGGCAGCCGGTTTGCAATCTCTTGTAATAAAGAAGAGCTCACCCGTCTCAGGTCATACTACACATCTGCGAGATTAACGAAAGTAAAATTTGCATACAAGGAGTTCTGTCACGCGATTCAATAATTTCTGAACACTTTTCGGGAAAACACACTCGGAAAAGTGGTCGTTGTGCCACGCCGCCACAAGTGCCAGTTTCCGTTGTTTCCTTCGCCAGATGGTCGATTTGGATAATAATATCATTATATACATTTCTATTATTTCCTATGGGGTGAAAATATAAAATAAATCGCACAACCGCACGGAGTTGAATCGTATCATTTACATTTACGAATTAAAATGCAAGGGGAAGTAAGTACGTTGTTAAAAACTTTGAATTACTAAGTAATTAAGTAAGCAAAGCGAATGCTACGGTTAAAAATCGTTCATTACATTACAACAAAGCCAATGTACGTTGTTTGCGAATGAACGAATCATAATGACCTTATATTTCACGAGTACAAGAGTCATTTCTTTGTCTCTATAGAAGTATTAAAATTGCATTTTCGTGCGTTGTTAACTCGTTCCCTGCTTAGCCATATAAAGAATATTCCAACACCTAAGACTTATTGAATTATTTAAGAAAATTTATTGAATAATATTGGTTTGAAACAATCTTATTGAGTTTTTCAGGACAAACTAATCAATGCATAAACGCAAAAATTAGCGAGGACAAGAAGGTTTTAATCACTGTTTATTCATATATTTTCGGGTATCAGCTATCAACACAGTAAAATCAGCCGTCTCAACAGTTGAGACGTTAGCAGTCAGGGGTTAACAATGCAGCCCGTTGAGAAAAAAATAGCTCCAGAGACCAAATAAATTTAAAAAATAAAAACAAAACGTTTAAAACTATAATTACCATTTTATATTTTTAAGATGACACCCGGTTTCGCTCATCATGAACATTATCAGCTAACATAAAATTGTGGAATCAGTAGAAAACATTATGTTTTTATTATTTAAAATATCAAATTAATATGTTGAACCAAATGTTGATGACAGAACAAATGCAGATACATCAAATAATTATCATTCAAAACGGCACTAATATCAAAAAAGTGACGGATCTTTATGATTTTGTACTGTACAGTAAAAACTCCATTTACACTTAAGTCGGGAACGTGTAATTTGGAGTAGTGTAATTGGGGGAATGAATCTCATACAAAATTAGGGATTTTGTTTTTTTTCGAGAAAAATAGAAAACTTATATTATTTTAGTAATTAATTTTGTTAAGATTATTAGTTTTGCAAAAAAATATATGGACGAAATATTTAGTTACTAGGTAGTAAAATGCAAAATCGCCACAGCTGGGCATGCGTTGAATACACAGACGCTAGCCAACATTTGACTGTATGGACCACACAGACCATCTGGCTGTGTGTGCGCAGACAAGCGGTCGTGCAATTGGGGGATTTACGGCGAATATTTCAAGCCAACACGTAATCCAAGTATGCTCGTTTGGTCGAAGTAAAGAAGTTTGGTCTGGTATTGCAACTCCGACAGTATTTTATGCTATTTTTAACATAAACATATTAAATTAACTAAAATTATATTGAAATAAAAAATAAATAATATTTGGTTTTAATAATTTTAATGTTGATAGTAAAACAAAATACAAATTAATATTTTTTTTTTATTTCTGATCAACCGCAGGTAGCCCCAGATATTTTATACACGAGCCGCTACTGTAAAAAAAAAACCATGCAAACTACAAAATGTACGTCAATGATTCCATTCAAAACGCAATAAATTCGTGAGTATTCTGTTTAATATTCTCGAAAAACAAAGAACATATTCGAAATTTAAATGTATATTTTTTGAAAATGGAATCTTAAGTATTCAGTATTTCTCGAGTGATTTCGAAAGTGATCTCTATGTAGAAGCTATTAAAGGCGCAAACGGTATGTTTTAAAACGCATAACGAATGAAATGTTTGATAAATTATTACACACTTAATCATACAAAGCGGTCGAAATTATTTACACAAGTAATACATATGTAAGTACTGTAATAAGGCTGAATATGTCTGCAAATAAAATGCAGCTGAACAAAAATTATCATACAAACAATCTGCTTTTGTCAGATATGGGCAACCGTTAGTTTATTGCAACACTTGATAATTATTAATAAAGTATATTTTTCTTGTTGATTGAATTGCCGTGTATTTGCTAGATCTCTGGACACATTAAATTATTGTTAATGTTTAAACAATAAAAACACATCTTTTTAGTACTTATTTCCACAATATATTTTTTGATCTGGACCGGTTTCGCTCATAGCGAGCGTTATCAAACGGATGAATTGATGAATCATTCATGCCTTTCTATCAGGGAGTGACAGTGAACACCTTAAAAGTATTGTTAATGTTTTTATTTAAATAAACTTTGTGGTAGTAAGTCTGAAGATATATCTGAAAGAGACGAAAGACGTGTCACAATTAGTAACAATACGTGAAATAATCAAAGTTATTTTTAATTTCACATTAAATTAATGAGCTATACAATAACATGATATGGTTTTTATAAGCATTTCGGATAAAACCATCGTCAGAAATCAGTCTTGTTTTTTTAACGATTACACAACCCTGATATTTACAATCAGCGTTTTATGTTTTGGTTAATACAGATATATTGTCTATGAAACAATATCACCGCGATATTATTAATCGCTCGTGTGAATGGATACTTAACTTAATAGACAATTAGCATAAGTCAGAAGACCGCGTTTCACACGATCGCGATTTTTGACCTAATACCACCGGTAACTTTTACTGTGACAAACTCAAATATCGGCACATGCGTCAGGGTTGCGCATCCCTGCGCATAGCTATAACTAATTTGTGCGGATTCCTATAGCAACGTTTTTATTATATAATAATACAGTTAAAGACGTAGTTTAAGAAAACGGGTTAATGTGTTAATTACTTACCATGGTTAATTTATTATAAGTATTATAAATGCTGAAGCAATACAAATTATAACAGCAATAAAATTGAATTGGATTTACGAGGACCTAATAGTAAAGCTAAGTCAAATGATACGCATTCCCCAAGCCGAATTGTACAATTGTTATTGTTAAAAATTCTTTTATATATTGATGAAGGCCATTTGAGTAAATTTCAAAATATATAATTTGTATTGTAAAAACTTTGTACGATTCCACATGTTTTGTTACTAACGACTCGGGCTTAGCCCCTCGGCATCTTCAGGCATTCCATCACACGGATGCGACAGAAGTTGTAAAATCTACTTTAATACATTAAAAAATAGTATTTGCTTTCGTCCACATGGAATATGTCGATATCCGAAGCAGTACTGTTAGTGCTCTTACCATTAGCATCCCCATTGGCAGACTGGTTCGACCCCTTGGAAGAACTAACATTTTATCACAATTTTTCAAAAAAATATCCGGAACATACAATTTGATATTATTAACTATGGCAGAATTCTCATTTTGACCTCGAATGAGTCGAAAGAAATATGTGAATAGATACATTTCTCTTCGAGTTTTTAAACTCTTAAAGTGAATCGAAATAAAATTCAACAATCTCACATTAATTGATATATATTTTGATATAGACTGAAGATGCTTGATAGAATTTCAATGTTAAATTTGAATTGTTACAACTTTGTACGAATCCACATGTTTTGTCACTGTCAGTTCTGTTGCATCCGTATGGTAGAATGCATGAAGATGCCGAAAGGTAAAACCTGGGTCGTTCGTGACAAAACATGTGGAATCGCACATAGTTGCAAAAATTTTAATCTCACTATTTTTGCCTAAAGATGCCGAAAGGCGAAACCGGGCCGTCAGTGAAAAAACATGTGGAATCGCACAAAGTTGCAACGATTTAAATCTCTCACTACTTTGTCGAAGAGAAAGCAGATGGCTGATGGAACATAATTTGTGAATCGCTGGTATAAGCAGCATATAAATCAGGGGCGTAACTAGGTACCACATCGAATGTCACCCTTGACATTGTTTTCATCGTTGTGCACCAAAAACATCATGTTTCCGATTACACCATAATATCCATTGTACTTTTTCTAATGATCCGGTCTGTTGCTTCCGGATCGGTAGACCACAACCGTAGCACTTGTCAATAACACGTCCGGAATCTCAGATGGATTATATATTATCGAAACGGCACGTGATATCGGACAAGGAATGAGAAAGAAAGAAACTAATGTACTGACGAAAGAATTCCAATATTTCATGTCGATTGTGCGGCAAATCATCGCGTAAACAATCATGAGGCTATTCTATACAAAACTTAAGACAAATAGAATATTTAGATCGTTAAATAAATTTTAATACAAATGTTTATTGATTTTATATCAAACACCGACATGAAGAGCTGTCTAGCGTACAAAATAAGACAAAATATAATTAAATCGTCAAGGGCTGTGACCGATAAATCGCAAATGAGACGACGGGGGATTTGCCAGACCCCAAGATAAATATCTTTATTCTCTCATATTACAACCATAATAAAAATGATTTTACGGCTTTTAGAGATAACTTCGCATCAGTCTTATTATATTTCACACAAAATAATATACTTTTTTAATAAATGATCATATTTTAGTGGAGCATAAAAAAGATTACCGTCTCAGCTCAAATATCAATTCGCGACTGATGAAATCGAGTCTGCGAACGCATACTTACGTCACGTGATGTTCGTTTGTTCGTGTGTTTCTATTTAAAGAACATATTTATGTGAGAGAAGATATTGAAAAATATATTTTAAAAAAATCAAATTTGAATTGTTATAATGTCAGTTCTGTTTTATCCGTGTGATAGAACGCCTGAAGATGCCGAAAGGCGAAACCCAGATCGTTGGTGAAAAACATGTGGAATTTTACAGAGCTTTAATAAATCAAATTTTATATTAAAATTCCATCAAACATATTTAATCGATAACATAAATTATTTAAAATTTTTATTTCTTGATAAATATAAGGAGTATAAAGCTATTTTTTCTGGGGTCTCAAAAACCACCCATCACAGGCTATTTTTGGACATAGTCCTTTAAAGGTTAACAGCTCAAGTTACATTATTATATATGCCCGATAATGTGAGACTTTACTCATCTAAGTCCTTAACTGCATAAAACAGTATTCGAAAAATTATTTCTGATCGAAATCAATTCCTTCGTCTTATGATATGCAAAAATTAAATTCGATTAAATAGGTGCGCCTGATTTTGCAGTTATACATTCTCGAGTTTATCGTTTTAAAATAAATTGCTGTGTTGCAAGAACACCGTATAATAACGGTGTGACATGACCTTATGTAATGTGGTATCTTTACTATCCATAAAGAGAGTCAAAATGCTGAGAAAACATAAACATCTTCATCAAAAAGGCTACATTACACGTCTGAATTGAAAACTTGATTTCGATTAAACTGCGAAAAAACAATATTTTAAAATTAAAAAAATAACAGATTCGTTGGGATATTAAAGTGGGGAGAATGTGTTTTTTTATCAAATATTAATCAATTCATTTATGATTGATATCGACTGAAAGCGTTTGATAGTATATCAATATCAAATTTGAATTGTTGAAATTTTGTACGATTCCACATGCTTTGTCAATAACGACCCGGGTTTCGCTTCTTTATTCGAGTGAATACTTTATTAAACAGGGCTGTAGAACAGTGGTTCTCACGTGAAACTTCACTGTGGCCGCATTATAAACATCAGCTGTCCTGTCCTATGGAAATGCCTCGTGGGCGCACCAAATGTAATAAAAATAGTTTTGATATTTATTTTTTATATAGTGCATTACACTTAACGATCATTCACAATATACAGTTGTAGGTAAAATCAACAAAATTAATAAAGCAATTGTTGTTAATTTTTTATATTGACTTGATTCGTGGCCAACGTACTACTTCGACCAACATTTTTGAACAGTCTTATTATTAAAACGGTCCTTTACTTAAACTCGAGTGAATACTGGATAAGTCAGGCTTATTCAATCAATTTTTAAATAATAATAAGTCTAAAAATTCATTTGTAAAATACATTTTTTTTAAATATCAATATTTACTATAAAACTGTTGGTGGCCGCACACGAGTACCACTGCTGTAGAGTCACGTTGTTTTTGTTGTAGTCGGAGTTGTGAAGTCGAGGTGTTATGGCAGGAGTTGAGAGTCGTGAAATACGAGCGACGATTGTGAAAAATATCTCAATGGAAAATTTGCCGAATTGGTCGGTTGATCTTTTACTTAATGCACGTAAATAGGAAAGGAAGAAAAAAAATCTGACCAAATCAAACTATTTTTAGTAGGATCGTCGTCGGATTTGTGTTATTTTAACGAATGTAACAGTCCGTGTCATAGAATATCTGAAGATGCCTAAAGTCGAAACTCGGGTCGTAAGTGACAAAACATGTGGAATCTTACAAAATTTAAACGATTCAAATTTATTTATCAATTCGTTTAAAGCACATACAGAAAATACGCATTGTTGTATAATGCGATTATGTATATGAACGCTTCAACAAAATCTACATTAAAGTTCATTTCAATTTACTCACGTCGAATCTTGATATGCCGACGTCTAGAGAATTAATTATTGCTGCGGCCTCCAAAAACTTTATAGTGGATATCGATATTGCTTAAAAATGTGTTTCTTTTTTTTTCAATTTAATTTGTACGTGTGAGTCTACAAGACGTTTTAATAGAACGTACAATAGAATGCGCCCATAGTAAAAAATTTGTGAGCCACTGATACAAAGCTAATTGCTAACTTTAACTTTTTACTGAGTGTAAGGAAAGAAAACTAAAAAATGTTGTTTACTATTCCTTATCACTGAGACACATTTTTTAGATCGAATAAGACAGATGGAAAGTCATAAAGTATTATATAAACAAAAACCTAAACATAGATTTAAAAATATCAAACGTTTAAAAACAAGGCTGTAAGGTCGTTAAAAAACCACAACTGCTACTCCAACATTGACCAACAACACAGATACGACTTAAAAAAAATTTTTCATGTTTTTCCCTACTTTTCCTATTTATATGCATTTCATTAAAGATCAACAAGCCAATCTCTAATAGCAAATTAGTCAAAGTCGCTAGTTTTTCACGACACCGATTGCACATACATATTTAAAAGTATTGCCTAGAGTAGAAACCGACTTCAATGAAATTCTACATATACAACATTATGAAATAGATGTTAGTCAGAGATATCGTTATTCCACACATGGATGTGCAAATAGCATCTTTAAATATTTATTGTGGTATCCAAAATCTGAAAGGGTTAAAACTCACCCTTAAAATCTCATAACACAACAGCTATCGTGTACTATTATTCTAAATTATTGAAGACGAGTTAAAATAACTATTTGTGATAAACCGGATATAGGTTATAGAAAACATGAAACATAAAATCAACTTATCGAGAAATATATTATCAGGAAAATTTTATGTTTTCAGATCAAACTAAAAGATTAAAAAATTATTCAGAGTTTGCAATATTTTATAAAGATTTACCAATATCGGAAGATGTTACTTATGGACAATTTCTACAAAAAGTATTAATTAACGATTAATTTTCACTCATTTTTCAAAATGTCAATCTGCTTAATGATCCATATTCTAGAACAGTGGTTCTCATGTGCGGCCACCAGAGGATTTTGCTGCGGCTACCAACACTTTTATAGTAAATATTGATATTTAAAAAATGCGTTTTTAAAAATGAATTTATAAAATTATTATTATTTTAAGGACCGCTTCAATAATAAAACAGTTAAAAAATTTGGTCGTAGTTATATAATACGTTGACCATGAATCAAGTCAATATATAGAATTAACGACAATTGCTTCATTAGTTTTGTCGGTTTTACCTAAAACTGTATATTGTGAAAGATCATTCAGTGTAATGCACTATATAAAAAATAATTATCGAAACTATTTTTATCACATTTGCCGTACGGCCACGAGACATTTTCATATGATATCTGTTTATAATGCGGCCACAGTGAAATTTTACGTGAGAACCACTACGTACAGCGTATAATTTTTTTTTTTAATTAAGTTAAATCTTTAACTCGCCAACACGTCATGTAACATGGTCTTTAAAACAAATACAAAATGATCTTTTCACAACGAGAAATTTTGTAATAATCGAGTACTCATTCAATGAAACGAAAAGAAAGTTTTAACATTTAATTTATGCAAGATGATTTCAAAATTTATCGCCGACGTCAGTTTGGAAAATGTTCTTTTTGATACGTGGCAAGATTTGCAAGACCGTCTTTGTGTTCCTAATTCAAAATATTATCTGTCATCTGAAAATATTGGATACGAAATTATTTCCGTTAGAAGCATGCTCAAATTGGCGGGAAATTTTGCCAACTGACAGCTTAAATAACACTCGAATTGTGATATTTTCAGTGCAATTATTGATAATGAACCTTTTCGGAATGGTATTCAATTTATAAAAAAGAAGCCATTGAAAGACATTTGATATATAATATGATTTAATGATACTATAGTATAGGACAGTGGTTCTCACATGAAATTTCACTGTGGCCGCATTATAAACATCAGCTGTCCTATGGAAATGTCTGCCGAAAGGCGAAACCAGGGTCGTTAGTGACAAAACATGTGGAATCGTACAAAGTTGTAACAATTAAAATTTGGTTGGCTAATCTTCAATTTAATTCACATGAAAAGGAAAAGTAGGAAAAACCCTCACAAAAAAACAATGTTTCTTAGTCCGAGTCGTGTTATTGATCACAGCCCTACTTGAAATCCATAAATCGATCGAAAAATCATTTTATGAAACTGTCCGCATGGATGTGTAAGCGATTTTCTTCTACTCGAGTTGACCTCGAATGACTTAAGAGATTTGAAAACATCTGGCAAATGTAATATGCAAAAAATGTAGAGTCAATTTGCATTAAAAAAAAACTGCGTAATGATTACCAACGACTATTTACTCTAATACCCCGTTATTTGACGATTCAATCGATTTAATTTGCTGCTGATTTAACGCTGTAATTTTGACGTTCTTCTGTATTTTCTGTATATATTTCTTGTATATTCTGTATATTTTTCTCAATTAAAAATTTTACTTGAATAAGTGAAAAAAAGAATACAGTAGGTGATCGGTTGACGAGCATTTCAGACTGCGAACAAATCGAACGATCACTATCAAGATTTTTTTGTGTGTTCGAACAACGAACACATACTTGGATACTTTAGTCGGATGTCATGAAGATATACAGTGGAACCTCGATAAACTGTTCTCGCATAATACGTTTTCCCGAATGGAACGCTTATTTTTTATAGTCCCGTCAAACTCCTATAAGAACAATGTTAAATAATCCCGCATTGACCGTTTCCCGATTCTCCGATTCCCCGATTTCCTCGATAAACCGTCTAAATATTTTGGTCCCGTCACAAATATTATCCCGATTGACCGTTTTTATTGCATATTTCTCCGTATCTCGGCAAGCAAGTTTGACACAGCCGAGTGCAGGTGTTATGTCTAGATACGTTGGAATCCGTTAATAATGATTCCTGTACATACAAAATTTTAGTCACAAGTTTAGTAACAAGTCTTTGTTCTGATTAACGTGCCAAATAACAAAGAAGCAAACGAACATAATGGACTTTTTTAAAAAAAATATATTTTATACAGTATGTACAAGTAACTAAATATTTTTTACTTGTTTATTATTCACTTTTAAGGTGTTAACTGTCACTTCTTGATGGAAAGGCATTATATTTTAAATAATAGAAACACATTTTTTTAGTACTTATTTCCACAATATATTTTTAGATCAGGACCGGTTTCGCTCATCGCGAGCATTATCAACTGAATCAGTTGATAATGCTCGCGATGAGCGAAACCGGTCCTGATCAAAACATAATGGACTTATTTAAAAAAAAATATTTTATACAGTATGTACAAGTAACTAAATATTTTTTACTTGTTTATTATTCACTTTTAAGGTGTTAACTGTCACTTCTTGATGGAAAGGCATTATATTTTAAATAATAAAAACACATTTTTTTAGTACTTATTTCCACAATATATTTTTTGATCAGGACCGGTTTCGCTCATCGCGAGCATTATCAACTGATTCAGTTGATAATGCTCGCGATGAGCGAAACCGGTCCTGATCTAAAAATATATTGTGGAAATAAGTACTAAAAAAATGTGTTTTTATTATTTAAAATATTGTTTATTATTATTTGAAGCTTTCCCGCATTCACCGTTTCCCGCAATTACCGTTATTTTTTCAGGGTCCCTTGGAAATCGTAAAATCGAGGTTTCACTGTACTTATGTTTAAAAAAATATATGAATGTTATGGGTTACATCTGGAAAAAGACATTTGGTCGATAAAAAAATGATTGAACGTTGATAAGTTTCAATATCTAATTTCTAGTATAGTAAAGATCTCAAAACTTTCTATGTAGAAAGGACTTGTATTTAATTTTTGCGTTATCTTCTATATAATAATTATACGATATTATAAAAAAATGAATGATGAAATACATTTTGACTGTATGTAAATAAAATACCTACATTTCAGCTCTTCAATTATTATATTAAAATTATAAAAAATCCCAATCGTAATTAGGGTCGACGGTTGTCTATCTTTGCTCTTGGCCAATAGTTTTCATGTGCGGCCAGCAACAGCTTTATAGTAAATATTGATATTTTTAAAAAAATGTGTTTTTACAAATAAATTTGTAAAATTATTATTATTTTAAAATTTATTGAATAAACCTGACTCATCCAGCATGTAGTCGAGTATGTAGTAAAGGACCATTTTAATAATAAAACTGTTTAAAAATTTTGGTCGAAGTAGTACGTTGAATATGAATCAAGTCAATATAAAGAATTGACAACAATTGCTTTATTAATTTTGTCGATTTTACCTCCAACTGTATATTGTGAAAGATCGTTCAGTGTAATGCACTATATAAAAAATAAATATCGAAACTATTTTTATCACATTTGCTGCGGCCACGAGACATTTCCATAGGACAGCTGATGTTTATAATGCGGACACAGCGAAATTTCACATGAGAACCACTGGTCTAGACCCTAGTTATTCAAGCGGTAGTCCGCGGAGATTTTTGGGTGGTCCACAATGTGATATTGTTTCGATAAACAATTGAATTTTATCTGGTATTTCATGGATTTTGAAATTATATTTTTTGTTACTGTCTGTTTTGATATACTTACATATTGATATATCAGCATACGGAGTTACAAAATTAATTGGTTTGAATAACAAAATCAATTATATAAATTTTTATTATTTAATTCCAATATTGATGGTCCGCAAAACATTTTTGGATTTTTTAGTGGTCCGCGGATGTAAAACGGTTGAGAAACTATGCTCCAGATCGAGCGGCTTGATCGGTCTCGTAGAGGTTTTATCGGCCTTTTGGGGAAGCACTAGTGACCACTTGTAACCTATAAACGAATGACCCTAAATGTCCGATGTCAATTAAATGCATTATTTTAAAATTTCTCTAAATATTTTTTAAAAAATCCGAAAAATCGCTCTTTGTGACATAAAGGATTAAATATAACCAGAGTATACTCTTGCATCAATTGTGTTGCAACAACAAAAAAGCAGATTTTCCCAAAATGGTTAAATATTTGCAATGATTAACCTTGCTCGGTGTAATAAAAAATAAATAAAAACCAGCCATGTCAAGTATGCCTTTGTCAATAGACAATTGCAGTCAGATAATAGATTATAAAATGTTCTCATTGGGCTTCTAAATGAGAGCGTGAGAGAGATAAAAGCTGTTTCAAGAGTATAGCCGCAATATGAAATGTTTGTGATCTAAATTTGAAATGAATTGTAATACGATCACGAGTGATTTAGAAAATGCATTATTTTCAACCACGCCACCTCCTAACGTGAATATAGACGCAATATGAAGTATTTGTATTCTAAATTTGAAAGGAATTGTAACACAAACATCACGAGTAATTTTGAAAATGCATTATTTTCAACATGTCATCTGCAAACGTGAAAATATTCACGCATTATGAAAGTATCGATGGAATTGGCGTTTACTTCACAGAATTCTAGTATAAAATAGCATACGCGCATACTTATTCATTACAAATCAGAAATTGAGTACAATATTTCTCACTTATAAAATAAACAAATTTAACTTTTCCAGAAGTATGGACGTACTAGTACGTTGGCGCGATTTTTTTTTTAACAAATTTGAGACTAGTTAAGAATACTGAAGTACAATCAGTTCCTATATAAAAAGCTTTTTTTAATGCATGACATATGCCCCACACTGGTAGTGGACATGTATAAAAAAAATGCCACGCAACACTCAACAACAGGGAGTATAACTCAAAGAATGTAAATTATGATTTTTATTAATGTAAACGTACGGGGTTGGCTAATCTATGCTCGCACGCAGGCGGCTTTACTTTTAGGTGCGGCCCTGGAATTAAAAATATACGGAGATTAGAGTTTACGCCAGATATTAAAAAGAATTCGAGTTCAAGTCCAGTCAATTTTGGCATTCGATATTTTGGCCATTGTCATTCTAAGGCGTATTTTATTATTGAATTGATCTATATGTAACAACGGTTCTCATGTGCGGCCAACAGTTTTATAGTAAATATTGTTATTTGATAAAAATGTCTTTTTACAAATGAATTTGTAAAATTATTAATATTTTAAAATTGATTGAATGAACCTGACTTATCCAGCATTTAGTCGAGTTTAAGTAAACGACCGTTTTAATAATAAAACTGTTATTATATATAATATAAAGAATTAACAACAAATGTTTTATTAATTTAGTCGATTTTACCTACAACTGTATATTGTAAAAGATCATTCAGTGTAATGCATTATATAAAAAATAAATATCGAAACTATTTTTATCACATTTGGTGCGGCCATGAGACATTTCCATAGGACAGCTGATGTTTATAATGCGGCCACAATGAAATTTCATGTGAGAACCGCTGATCTATTACGAAAAAAACAACAAAATGTCGCGCATTTAACACGCTATCATAAGTATTTTTTGTATTCTTTAAATCTTTTAAAAGTTCAAAAATAGTCCCTTAATATATTTGTTCAGTGTTCAGAATTATTCAAAAAGTTTACAAGAGATTTAATCTAACACCAGTTTATCGGTTTTGGTTCAGCTGCCTTGTGCACACGTCAAATTTTATTGCAAGCGTAAAAAAATCGAGTGCGTCCAAAAATAATACATTATAAACAATCGGAAGTCGCTTTCTACAGCGAACGTAATATCGGTACACTAATATATAATTTTGTATCGGATTCAACTAAAACAAAGCGATGGCCTGTTTTCTAATACTCAATATGAATAACGCGGTGAAAAATGAGACCATAGTTCCACTGCAGAAAACACAACAAATGAATCTAAGGCAATCTATCTTTTGTATACATAAAATATAAATTATGCCCGATAGTATCAAACAAATTCTACCTGCGAGTTATTTATTAATGTTCTTGGTTTTAGTGTAGATTAATTTGAAATAAAACATCAAGCATTTTTCGTTGTTTTTAGGTCCCATGAAAAACGTGGAATCGTGGTTTTAAAAAAATCTTTTAAGACAACGCGCTGGATAACAGTGTTAAATAACGTTTTTTGTCAATTGTGCCGCCCCCAAATCTGACGCCCCAAGAGAATATCAAATTTGAAATGAATCTGGACCTACCAGTCATACACAAAACCAACACAACAAAGATTACATCAGTGGTCAGCAACCTTTTGAGAGACCGGATAAAAAAATTTAATTCTGTAAATATTTGCTTAGTGGGCAAAAGCTTAGAACAAATCTATTTTGAAACTTTGTACAACTCCACAGGTTTTTTTTTACCAACGACCCGGGTTTCGCCTTTCGGCATCTTCAAGCACTCGGATGCAATGGATGCACGGATTTCAGTTCGGTTGCATCCATGCGATAAAATCGTTGAAGACAAAACATATAGAGTCATAGAAAGTTTCAACTATTCAAATTTAAATTGTATTAACATAATACATGAGTAAATAAAAATTTACCTTCAGCTACTTACATAAAACCGATAAAAATCATTATTATTTTTTTCATTTTCAGATATTTTCAATGAATACAATTTGCAAAATAACGATAAAAAACTTGTCATATTTCATTGCCGGGTAACTCAAAATGTTGTTGAGGGTAATTCAATTACCCACGGGTAATAGGTTGCCGATCACTAGTTTACATCTTTCTTATAAAATGTTCATAAAAATATTGAAAATCGAACGCAGTTAGTTATTTACGGACGCTTTCAACTAATAAAACTACATAATTGATGTATTTTTTCATTTTACTGCGCTGCAACTTACTATATTACAGTTTGAAATATTTTTTGTTCTATCGTCTAAATTTATTTTGAAGAAAATTGCAATATTGAAACATATTCACAATTATTAAACCGCCTCTGAAATAAAATGTCCAGATTCTATGCAACCACACAGCTCTGCTTGGCGGAATTTGGTGAAGGTATCAACCTCAAAAAAACAAAGATTTTCAACGATCTTTTCCTCAATGTATATTTACTAAATTTTAATAACAATGCAGTTCTGTAATAAATTTAATTACTATTAGCATAATTAAAACATATATTTCATAGGAATCAAGTTGGAAGTTATCACAATATCTCAAATGGAATATTTTATGACACTTTTTCAATCTAGTCGTAAAACTTCGTATATTGTTGAATTCCTTGTTTATTGGAATTTTTGCCAATATTCTATCCATAATAACCATAGATAATGTTGTCAGTTTCCGCAAAATTAAATTACTTTTTAGTTAGTTTTCTTACCAAAACAACTTTTACTTATCATTGTATTACTTAATTACACATAAGTTTTGGTTTATTATTGTTTACGTATATTTCTGCAACAAGAAAATAAACTAATTTAGCAATGAAAAACAATAACTGGTGATAAGATACGCAAATTAATAGGTCAAACAAAAACTAGTACAGTAAAAATGGACTATTTAAAAAGTGAGTAGAGATATTGCAGTTACGCATAATAAATAAGATTTTTTTAGTTTATCTAAGGCAAATAGTATCAATAAATGCATGATGAAATTGCCCGACGTTTTAGCATCCCAATAATTATGTGTATCGAGTCCCTACCGCCTACAAGCATACCAAAGGTCATGGACCCAACTGTATATCGTTAATTATCTATATCGTACAATAATTTTGTTGCAATTTATCTTAACTAGAATCAAAATAGCTCACATTATCGTACAACACATAGTAAAAAATCAGAAATAGATCGCGGACGCTAGTATAGGTGCCACACTTGCATGGTTTATTTGTAAATAAATTTACATTCAAAGCGCTCGCATTGAAATTCCTTAACTCTCAGCGAACCCACTTACTTAAAAAGTTTCAAAACTAAATAATGTTCGACCGGAATTGGAATATAATTAATCGAACGTTAGTTTTAATTCGTAAAAAACAATATAGTTTACCTTTTAATGTTCTATTGTAGGCAATTTTGTTACTTAAAACTATGTTCATTGAAAAAGTTTGGAGTGCTTCCTCGCCAGCTTTTTTGTCATCTCCCGTCAGATACACCGGCTCTCCTAAGTCTCCCAAACCAGGCACAATATTAGCTTCATCTGCCCTCACTTGTTGTTCGTATAACCGCTCTTCATCCGTCAAATGATCGTCTTTATAAAACAAAAAATCCGACAGAAACCCTTTCTCGAATGAGTCTTTTTTGTGGGTTTTTTTGAAAATAACTATCACTGAAGTTAAGCACAAGAATAACGCGCAACATTTAAAAATAAACTTGAACCGTCGGCTAGGTAAACGTCGAATTAACATTTTGAATGCGAGAATACATAAAATTAACGAAAAGAAACTATTTACAAAGTGACACACCGCACGACTGGCCGAAGCATTACTTGTTTATGTTTACGGCGCTGAATGGCTGTGCTGCCAGGTGTTTTTTTAATAATATGCGTGACTGCCAGCCTACAAATGTACTTATTCCTCACTTCATTAGAGACTTATTACATAATTACTTTATTTATTATTGGCAGCTGTCCGGTGATACAACAGGCTCAATCGTGGCGCAGTATTTATATTTGTTGTAATTTGGTTTCAAAAAAAAAAAAAAAGCAAACTTATTTTACTTTGCTAATTACAAATATTTAAAAAAAAATAGTATTTAATTACTTGATATTTTTATTGAAATAAGCTGCGTTCAAACTTCAACTGCTCTCAGCTTGAAGTATATAATTACATACTACGTAGTGCTTTTTAGGTTTTTTTGTCTCTCATTTTCTTAGTCTCGTCCATGTCATTTCGTATTATACAGCTTATTTAAACAATATATTTTTCTTATCGATGATCACAAGAAGCCGTCCAGGGCTATGGGAATACAATATAATAAATAGTTCTTTACTCATGGAGATATTCACAAATATATGTATATGTCAACCTAATTAATGCACATATGCATCATGAGCTAAGTACTATACAACAAATTTTAACTCAGACGCAAATATTTTGTGAAACTTTTCATTAAAAAATGAATCAATATTGAAAAGTTAAGCCTTTGGCATAGATTACATATAGTGCTTAGACAGAACGTTAGTTAGAACAAGCTTGGGATAAAACTTAGCAGCTGAGTATTTATATAATTGTGAAATATAATCGTCATTTTATACTCTGTCACAAGATAAGGTAAAATTATTTTTTAAGTTTATATTACTCAATATTTAAGTGTTAAAACTATTTATAGGAGGCATATGTGGGAGATGCAATAAAATAATTTAATTTTGGATAATATGATTTTGATCAAGCGGCAACACAGTCGTCTAGTTATTTTTCGCACTTTTGACACAACTTCTCTGAGTTAACTATTCTTTTTGTATTATCTTATTTTTATAATTATTTTACGATGGCAGCCAAACAATTAACGAAACTAGGCTTCCTGGAGACATCGCGGACTGCGTTTTTGGCGTGTGACATCCAAGAAGCCTTTAGGAAAACTATCCCGAACTTCGATCACTCCGTCAATGTTGCGAATAGGATGGTATGCAGATAAAATTATAAGATTTATTATCTAAGATTACTTTATGTAAACTCTCCATATCTTTATTAAATATTTTATAACGCAATAAGAATTTAATTAACCTACGTATTTATGTGGTAAACGCTAAACTTCTTAATCTATTGTCATACAACCGATATATTTTCATCATAATATTTTCGATACACACTTCATGATTATAGTGGTATCTTTATTTAATAATAGATTTATGCTTTGGATAAGAAACCCAACCTATTACTCTGACGTATTGATTTATGATACTTAAATATGACTCGAATGTTTTTACGTAGCATTTTTCGCACTTACACCAAAAAATATGAGAAAAATAATACCTCGAATTCGTCATACTATTTTATTGAATTGAATTTTTAATAAGGTACTTGATATGATGTATGAAAAAATATCCTCATGCTTAAAAAAAAGATACCAATTCTTACAAGCAAAAAAAAAAGTTTAAAATTTGTGTACTTTTATTATATTTAAAATGGTGTGATTTATATGAATGTACTTAAGTACATATTAATCTGAAGGGTTCGATGTACAAAAAAAATGCAATGAATTATCTACATATAGAAACAGTCAATTTCAAAATAAACATACTTTTGAGATTAGAAAAAACTTAGTAAATAAGAAATTTTAGAAATTAAAGTTTAAAGTTTTTTAGTTCTTTTTTTAAAATATTGTATGATTTACTTGTAAATTATTTTCTTAGATCTTAAACCATTGGTTTTGTATACCTGGTAATTATTAACTCAAATTTTGTATAAATAGGCTTGTTACAATTTGTATCCTATCAGTTAATGGTGCTCACAATGAGCGAAACCGGTCTTAATCTTACTTATATAAAATTGCGGAAATAATACGAAAAATATCATTTATTATAAAAACTTTATCAATATATATAATTTATAAAATAGGAAACTTGAGTTAATGCTAATTTTTTTTTTACTTATTGCTTGTTGCTTTAATTGTTTTCATGAAAAATTTAGAGTTATAAATGGCAACATCCAGATGGATAAAGCTTTTTTCAAAAAAAAAAAAAATTTGTGATAACTTTCGAATAATTAAATCTAAGATACTGCCATCTCCCAATGGTTTAGTTGTTTCCGTACATATTTTAAATTGATGGTACACATGCTTTTTTATCATTCTTTTAGTCAGCGGCCGCTTCCATATTCCAAATTCCACTTTATGTTTCGGAACAATACCCAAAAGGACTTGGACCAACATCACCTAAGTTCGACAAGTCTGTAGCGGTATTGACATTTCCAAAAACCAAATTCAGTATGGCAACCCCAACTCTCATGGACGATATCAAGAAAAGGTTTGGTGATAAATTAGATGCTGTCGTCTTATTTGGACTTGAAGTAAGTTGATAAAGGTATATAAATAAATAGTTACTCAAATGTTATTTATTGGAGGATGTACTTAGTATTATTTAAAATCTTTTAATTTATATGTGTACTGTATTTATGACTAGTTATTTCTTATTGCTCGTGTGTTGTATTTTGTTGTCAGTACATTAGTTGATTTATTTTGCCTATATTTATTGTGTCAAAAACTTGCTGTTTAAAATTTTCATATCATGCCAAAACATATACTGATACAATCTTTTGTCAAAGATGAGAATTCATAGAAAACTTCTACAACAAAAACAGGCAGTCAACATCAATTGAGTTAGTTTTAGAGGATCCTTTTTATAATAATTTTAGCATTGAAAGTTATGAAAGTGAGTGAATATTTTATCTAATATTGTTTTAATATATCAACATTTTTAAATCATCGTAGAATGTTTGACCCAAAAACAACCCAATATCGCAGCTCTTGAAACTTAAGAGATTATGGGTTCATCGACTTACCTGCTTTTATTAACCCGTACTCGGTTGAGTACTCTATACAGACCATTTCAATACCATATAGTCCTAACACTTAACAGAGATTATCAGGCTATCTTTTAATATAACAATTAACTCTTATACTAAATTTTTGATAGTGCTAACTCTATATACAATTGATAATTATCAACACATTCTAAAATCAGCTATCTCAACAGTTGTGACAATGGCAATACGGTATAGTAATGGTAAGGTAACCCTAAAAGAAATAAATGTATCTTTGAATAAATTTTATCTTATATAATTTTAGACCCATGCATGTATTGAGCAGACTGCAATGGATTTTCTGAGCCATGATATTGCTGTACATATATTAGCTGATGGCTGTGTCTCCAGAACTCAATATGATAGAGTTACTTCACTTCAGGTTTGCCAACATAAATTTCACAATCTTGTATCCCTAAATGAAACAAAACAAATAAAAAAATATATATACTTCTTTGTTATATTGATTGTTTATTTATGCTCATCATTCTATTAGTGTATATTATTAAAAATCATGAGAATAGAAACATAGGCCATTCATTTAGCTGATGAAAGTTTGGTTTTTTTCAGGGGCTGCTGTATTGTGTTAATTATTCTATTTTTTAGACACTAAATATTTTTATTGAGCTATAGAAAAGCAACAAATTAGTATTAAATTTAAAAAATATATTTTTATATTTCAGAGACTCCGAGAACTTGGTTGCCATGTGACTACGTCAGAGAGTGTGTTGTTCAAACTCATGAAAGATAAAGACCATCCTAAATTCAAGGAAATTTCTAAATTAGTTATGGTTTCTTTACCTGACTCATTCGGGCTGGATAATAATATGTCTGTGTCAAAATTGTAAATATTTTTTAATATTATGTGCATAGTTTTTTATGCCTGTCCAATGAGAAAAAATTAAACACATCTCTACAAGCCATGTAAAAGTTGAACTTCTTATTTTGTTGTCATTAAATGATAAATAATTTATTCTTCAATGACAATACATACACAAATATTGTCCTAGTTCAATAGTTCAATATTTTTCTAATATAAAAAGTGTGACTTACATTTGTGTTGCTACATCACTTGTCAATATTTTTTTGCCGCCTTAGCTAAATAAAATAGAAGCGCTCTCCCAAAGACACAAATTCCCTACATATTGCCTGTTGCCCTTTTTGTAAAAATAAAATAACTCAAATGCCCCCCACATTTTTGAGGATTGTCATCAAGGCATGTTTTATTATTCATCAATGTTGCAATTGTCTTGTTAATGACATTGGTAATTAATTGTCATTATAATATGTGAATGTTTATTTTCAATTACTGTTGATAAGTCAAATTAAATTTTTAGACCCTATTATATTTAATTAAAATATATTCTTGATGAGTAAAATCTTTTGAATTAATTTTATATATGTTTATACTATTATTTTAGTTATGAAATAAAACTGTTAATAATAAATGATTTAATTTTTATACCTACCCATCCTTATTGTGTTAATAAATTAGCCGTTTTTCATGTATATTAAGTAAATGGAGTGCCTTTCTAACCTATTACACAGTCTTACTTGTCATATAAACACATCACTTACTTCACACAGAATATCAGTTCCACCTGATTAAGATAATTGACAAAACTGTGGTAAGGTAACTTTTGCGAAGCAAAACCAAACAATCTTTTTTCTTTCTCATAATAAATGACTATTTTCTTCTAAAACGGAGCTCCTCAAACCCTTTAGGATTGAAGGTACTTTTTTTATACGAATTTTCATTTTGGTAAAATCTAATTAAATTTTGTCAAATTGTGATTATTTTATTTAATTTTTTTTAGTATATAATGACATTATATTGATTGACACAATACAAGATAACCGCTCCTTTAAATCAATCAACTACCTAGGTAGCATTAGCGAAAAAATTCATCGGGAGATTAAACACTCAATAAACGTAGCTTTCAAGGTCAACAATAACTTAGGCAGACATCTTAAAAATAGTAAAGATAAAATTAATAAACTGGACAGAAGCAGTATTTATAAAATGTCCTGTGGCTCATGTTTATCCATTTATATCGGACAGACAGGTAGAAGTATATCTACTCGAGCTAAGGAACATGTAAGATCATTCAACAGTAAAAAACAGATTCACAATTCGCTAATCACGTTATTAATGAATCACATAATGTAAATTCAAACTCAGCGCCTAAATGTTTGCATCTTTGTAGTAAGGGTGTCGGAGAATGACGGCTTTGGAACAGCTGGAAATCAATAGACACCAATTATCACAAAGGATTCTTAAGGAACAAACTAATATATTAGTATCGCCACTTGTCCGGCCGTTGTACAAAGGGGTGGTCTGATTTGCTTGCATAATGACCACTTCCGTCCCACATATAAACTTATTGTCAAGGACAACTATTGTTTCATTTAAAATTTTTGAAAATTTAGTGTCATTGTGTTAAAGTAACAAGCTAGGCCGTTGGAACAGGAGAGAGGATGTGTTGTGTGCCTTTTCTGCACAGCTATGTATAGATAAGCGAATGTTAGTTTAAGCATAGTTCTGACGATGGATTGAGCCGAAATAGCTATCAACTATATTTTTTTAAAAATAATTTTGTAGAACTAAAATACATTGCTATTTTTTTCACCGTGTTATAATGACATATTTTTGAAAGATGAATTGAACATTTTGATTTTTTCTTAGTATCGTCTTAAAAAGTACAGTGGAACCTCGATCAACCATTCTCGCATAATACGTTTTCCCGGATGGAACGCTTATTTTTTATAGTCCCGTCAAACTCCCATAAGAACAATGTTAAATAATCGCGCATTGACCGTTTCCCGATCCCCGATTTCTTTAATAAACCGTCTAAATATTTTGGTCCCGTCAAAAATATTTACCCGGTTGACCGTTTTTATTGCATATTTCTCCGAATCTCGGCAAGCAAGCTTGACACAGCCGAGTGCAGGTGTTATGTCTGGACAAGTTGGAATCCGCTGTACATGTTAGACGTAACGCATTGGACGCATGTGCGTCCATTTTGGGGTTGAAATCCACCACACGCGTATTATTGTTTATGATGCAAATGTAGAGTTGTTTAAAATTCATGGTAATAATGATTCCTGTACATACAAACTTTTAGGCACAAGTTTAGTAACAAGTCTTTGTTCCGATTCAAGTGCCAAATAACAAAGAAGCAAACGAACATAAAGGACTTTTTTAAAAAAAAAAATTTATATACAGTATATTCAAGTAACTAATATATAAATATTTTTTACGATTTTACTTGTCTATAATTATTTGAAGCTTTCCCGCATTCACCGTTTCCCGCATTTACCGTTATTTTTTCAGGGTCCCTTGGAAAACGTAAAATATAGGTTTCACTGTACTGCATTAAGAATCCAGAAATTGAATTAAACGAAAATGGAAAAAATTACATTCTTGATTTTAGTAGTCTTCAATTGTCACATAAATAATATTTCGTTATTGCAATACATTTGCATATGGGTGACAAATAAGTTATCTGTGGTTATCAAACGTCAGAATTTGCTGTCAGTACCGCGTGTACTATTTCATTCGAAAAAATAATTTGGGTAATTATTACTGAAAATGATAATATATTCGAACGAAAACAATACGTCGGCACTCAAACTGCTAATATGTGCCAAGCTAGCGAAAGAAAGCGTACAATTACGGATTGGAAGCGTTGCCGGTAAGTTTTTATTTACTGGCTGTCAGCGCCGACACAAATTTAGAATGATGACATATGCTGCAATTATTTTAAAATTGGAATTATTTTCAACGATAATATTTTTTATTATTCCTGCCACGGTACATTATTGCCGCGGATTTCGATCAGGATGCGTTCTTGAAAATTCATTATCTGACAATAATTCTTTCTTTCTATATATTCTCACCTTGACACTTTTTGAACTATCACCTGTTGTATAATTTATAACACTTACTAAATGAACAATAAACAATATTTATGTGAAATGGCAACACCACCTATTATAGAGCAACCCTCTTCAAATACAAAAATTCAAATTATATATGGAATTCACCATGTGTTCTAACAATAATGTATACTTCAGTATATATTCTTTGTAGATTACTAAGACTTGAAATATGCTTAGTTGTTCTTAGATTAATGAACAGAGACAGCAGTAGTATTCTCCTCAAGTATTGAGATCTCAAATAATGCATTATGATTAAATTAGTATAGATCTCTCATTTTATTTTTTACTTTTATTCAATTATCAAAATACTTTATTCAGCAAAGCTCAATTTTTCAAATGAATTGTTACCATTATATAAGTCCTACCAGTCTTGTAGCCGAGGGGTCAACATCAATAAATGCTCAAGATGCATTATATTAAATTTTAGTGACCATTATTAAAATTATTGACACTATTGTGATTGAAAGCATTGATGTCTGGGATGTGTAATTTGCTTCCTATCTTATTTCTTTATAAAATAGTTTATGATTCCCCATGTTTTGATGTAATAATTTAAGATAGAATATTTCATTATTTAACTGTTAATTTATACACTTCTTTTAGATAATTGTACTCTGTCTCTGAAACAGCTACCACTACTGGAAGTGTCGCCAGAGTTGAAATTTTTCTCTAGCAATGCAGCATGTTTATTTTTGGTTCCCAGTGCAAATTTAAATGACAAATTGCAAAGGTAAATTTTCCTCTAAATTTATTTGTTAATGCCCTTGAGAGTTTTGGGTTTTAATTTCTTCAACTATTTTCCTTCCTAAAAATAATTTAATTATGAAAAGCTTAGAATTTTATGTAGAATATAGAAGATTAATAATTAATCATGTTTTACCAGTTATTTAGCCAGTGGAGAATGCTTTATAGGAAGTGAACTGCACCGTGTTATAATGGAACTCTACCAAGTAAATGCCAATTCAATCAATTGAAAGTGAACTTTTTTGTTGTGAGTTTCATTTCTCGAATTGCAAATGACCACATTGATGTCTTAAGATTAACGATAAGTTAATGACCCCTTGGTATGTCCTTTTCCTATCATTTTACATTTAAAAGTTTCCGTTTTAGTTCTCAATGGCTAGAATGGGAAGCTACGAAACTGCTTCCGAATGTTGTCAACTTGGGAGCATCCAAGCCTTCGAAGGAAGTGGTTACTAGGTTCACAAAACTCATTGAAGAGTTAAATGCGGCGTTAGAAGGGAAAGACTTCATGCTTGGGGTAAGAATAATGATTATTATCTCATTAATTTGTGGGTTATATGCTATATATTTATATAATATAATGTAATAATTTCTGTTGTAGAAAGCAATGTCGGCAACTGATATTTGCATATGGTGTACGCTTTACTTGGTTTCCAGTGATGTAAACCTTGCTAAACAATACTTGACCAATGCAACCAACCTGAAGAAATGGCAAGAAAGGATTTCTGGCACAAAAGAAGTACAAGTATGTATGAAACAGATTTTTTAAGTTTACTCAATTAACCCTTGGACTATTGTATCTCAACTGTTGAGAAAGACGATTGCAGTGTATTGATAGATAGTACTAAATTATATAATTGTTCTTAAGTTTATTTAACACCGATACAATTGAATAAATTTTTGAAGCTCTTTGCATTTGAATATCTATTATATAACTCAGCAAGGAATAGGTTAAGAGTTCTTCTTCTTCCTGTTTGGCTTTGACTTGAGTTTAACACAAAGCACGTTGACTCAATATTAAAAAAAAAACACATTGTTTCAAAGAAACGTACCTCTATACTGGATGATTTTGAATTGCTTATAGTATATGACTTGGAATGACATAATCAAAGATGTTACAATTATGAAATAGTTTTTCTCTACAATGTATTTTTCTGATAATGATTGGTCACTGACAAAATCTTTTTTTGGTCTTAGTTGTTACATAACTTATTGGAAATTCGTCTCAAATATACTTATTCTACTGTGTGCTACTAACTGCAAAATGTGTTTTGCTGGACTAAAGATGCTTCTCAAAGAAGCAAAACACTTATCACAAACAGTAGGATAACGATGTTATGAATTCTTAATATTATATAAATGTTATTCAGTTTTGAACCCTTCTTTTTTGGAGAGAATAATGATAGAACTAAAACAGGATTAGTGGTTGACTTATTAAAGCATCATAGATGTCTTTGACTTTAAACATAAATGCTTAATTTCATCCTAGGAGTCACTTAAGGAATATCCCATTAAGCCAACGGAAGTCTGTCAAGCATTGAATGCTGCATCAATCAGTGGAGGCTATGTTATTCCAACTCAGTCGGCTGCAACTCCAAATGAAGCCAGGTCAGTAACTTTCTTTTTTTTCTAATGTTGTCTTTGTGAACAGTTTTTTGTCCATATTCTGAAATGATATGTGTCATTGATGGATATCAATATTTTCAACTCTAAATTTTGTTGTGAAAACGAAACAAAAAATACAGAGAAAGATATTAATTACATTGAAAAGTTTTTACATGAAAATATATAATTTATGACTAAAAAAAAAGAAATCGATGAATGTTGTCTCTTTTGATGTTATTGTGCACCATTTTGGTATTATATATACATAGATTTTTAATCTTAATGCTTCAAGGGCTATCACAAAATGTACACATAAATTTATGAAAATAATATTGGTGCAGCCCTGTGACAGCTGTTACTTTGAATGTGAATGAAATGAGGGTAGTTTTAGAATATTTCATAAATTTCCTAGTAATGGCATTTACCTCCTTGCCCGTTATTGGCTATGTGGTTAATCAGCAAAGCTGATCATTTATGAATTCATAATGGAAGAAAAAAAGTTAAGCTTTCATTAACATTATTTTTAGCAAATATTAGTATGCAAGCAATAAATCTAGAGCATTTGCATAAAGATAAGTTGAATCAAAAATTATCAAAACTTGGGATGCCAAAGTATTAATTTTATGTTTTTAGTAATTCTCCAGCAACGGGTGTATCTCCGGAACAAAAGCCAGAGGTTGCTGTCACTCCTGAAGAATTAGCATTCGCTCAAGAAGCTTGGATCAACGGAGGAAAAAAATTAGGAAAACCGTTGCCGGATGAAAAGATTGTGTAAGCTATTCCAGTTATTAAACATGAATATGTTAATATGCATAAATTATTCATTCATTGACAGACGTCACTATTTGCTTGAATGATATTGTTTTAATTATGAATATCTAGGATAAATTATTCATTCGTTCACAGATGTCACTGTTTGTTTAAACGATATTATTCTACTGGTGTGTTGACTTTAATTAATAATACTAGATGGCATTAGTGTTATTGTAGGCAAGGTGTAATATTTGGCAATATTACCATCATATCAACTATCGAGAGATTGGGTTGTATATTTGCATCTGTTTGCAAAAACAAATACAATATAATATATTTACTAGTGGCTTACTTGGTTATGAATTTGTTTTTACACTCTAGAAGAACAAGCAATTCGTGTCAACGAATTCTAAAAAAATTATCAGGATTAGGCAAATCGACATTATTAAAGATAACAGTTTTCAAATTTGAATTGTTACAACTTTGCACGATTCCACATGTTTTGTCACTAACGACCCGGGTTTCGCCTTTAGGCATCTTCAGGCATTCTATTACACGGATGCAACAGAACTGACGATCAGAATCTCAGATCAGGTTTTGTTGCATCCGTGTAATAGAATGCCTGAAGATGCCAAAAGGCGAAACCCGGGTTGTTAATGACAAAACATGTGGAATCATACAAAGTTGTAACAATTCAAATTTGATATTGAAATTCCATCAAGCACCTTCAGTCGATATCATAAATTATAACAGTTTTCATTTTGACTTTGTGTAAGTCGAAAGAAATATGTGGTTAGATACATTTTTCTTCGAGCGTTCAAACTTTCAATCATGTCTAATTGAAAGTCATTTGGATAAATGTATCACATGCATGGGTAATGCCGATATGCCTTCAAATAAAGAAGTCTCGAAAATTTCTTCTGTACCTTCTCCAGCATAACGGTATAGCATAATTTGTATGCTATTGATTTCTTGACAATATATGCATCAATAGTGGAACTGCATTACTTGGAAGTCCAGTATTATGGCTATTAACTTTAATTGTGCAAAATATCCAACAGTTGAATTGAATAATGGTATTTTCCCCAAATAGCTACTTTAAAATATACTTATCTTGATTTATTTATATTAATATTTTCAGACTTCCGAAAGAAGGATACAGAAATATTCTCATTACGTCAGCCCTCCCTTATGTGAATAATGTCCCTCACCTTGGCAACATTATTGGATGCGTTTTATCAGCTGATGTTTTTGCCAGGTAATATATAAAATTATATATTATAGAAATCAAACACTAACATATAATAAATAATTTATTTTAATAACCATTTTTTGATGAAAATGACTGCTAAAAGTGCTACAAAAAATATTTTTGTAAAAATAAGTTTTGAAGTACATAAATGTCAGAGGTGGTTTAAAGAACCCCTGAGTAATAATTTGCAATAATATGTATATTTTTTCATACAGATATTGCCGTCTTTGTGGATACAATACACTGTTTGTTTGTGGAACAGATGAGTATGGAACTGCAACCGAAACCAAGGTCAGTACTGAACCAAATTTCCTAAACTCATTAACATACACATTAAATGTGATCCAAGGTATTATTCCTCAACAATTCAACATTGTGTGATAATCAATAATTTGGTTTTCCAGGCATTAGAAGAACGCATCACACCTCGAGAAATCTGTGATAAATATTTCGAAATCCACAATGCAGTTTACAGGTGGTTTGGGATTGGTTTCGATTACTTTGGAAGGACAACGACGACTGAACAAACTGAGTAAGTTTATCGTCAAGATTTCATTTTAATAACTTAAAGCAAAATTAATCTTTTAATTAATTCTAAGCATTTTCCGCAATATTCTTCCCAGATACATATGTATCAAAAAATATGTATAATTTAAATTCTTACAACTTTGTACGATTCCATATGTCTTATCACAAACGACCCGGGTTTCGCCCTTCGGCATCTTCAGGTATTCCATCGCACGGATGCAACGGAACTGACTGTAAATAAAACATATGGAATCGTACAAAGTTGTAACAATTCAAATTGAGTATTGAAGTTCCATCAAGCACCTTCAGTCGATATCATAAATTATACAAGAAATATGTATTTTTTCATGTGTACTACAAAATAGCCGGGTAAGAAGTAAGTGAAAGGACAGCACTTCCAGTCTTAGTTTGATTTCAATTAAGATAAGCATGTTTGGCCCGACATATCTTTTATTCTATTATAGGTAGTTAATACTACAAGTTAATTACACATAAAAATTGTAAATAAAAAATCAATTGGAAAGAAGTGATTGTTTTTTTTAAAGCCATCTAAGGAAGGGCAAGTGGTTCACTTCCAGAGATTAGGAGAGTATAACTTATCCACTAGCAAATGAGACTGTTTTCACTGACGTTTTGTGTGTTTTTGGGTCAATCATAGCACGGCCATTGCAGATGATAATTTATCAACGTATCTAAACCAGTGGTTCTCATATAATATTTTACTGTGATCGCATTATACACATCAAACAAACAATCAATTGCGTTGCTTAATCTTTCTTTGTAAAAAAGAAAAATAGTATTGGGATAGCACAGGATTAATGATAAGCTAGATGATTTTACTACACCTTGTTTTTTAGGATTAAATGGGTGGGATGGAAATTCTAGATATCACATTTAGAAGCACCGAAACCTTTCAACAAAATTGATAAATTGATGAAGAGAATGTTGTTCGAATCAGGCTCAAACCTTTGAGATCTGTTACTTATTCTAATTAATTCTAACTTAATCTTTATATGTTTCATGAAAATTTACACCAATAAATCAATCCTCTGGGGCTAAACGGTAACAAGTATTAATTTGTGTTTCTTTTCCATTTCAGAATTGCTCAAGAAATGTTTCACGCTCTTCATAAAAACGGATTCGTCGACACACAGACCGTTGAGCAACTCTTATGTGAGAAGTGCAACAGATTCTTAGCTGACAGGTGATTACATCAAATTATTTTCACATTCTAGTTTTGAATAATTCACAAGTCCTCTCAGCAATATCGCCATACTGTGGAATAGTACTTGCATAATTTTGCCATACTGGCAAATTTGCATTGTTACAACTTACGATTGTTGTACGATTCCACATTCCACATCAAATTGTTGTTTATTTTGGACGACACAACAGCTCTGATATAAACCTGTATAAAATATTGATAAAAATTACAAATCTTTTAAAAAAATGATTTTAATATTGATTGTTGTTTTTATGTATTATTGGCCAAATTATATTGTTGCGATAAATTTGCAGGCCACCAAAATCTTGCTGTCCACTATTTTACAACCGGTTCCTTAAACAATCAAAATTGACATGGCGAAAAAAATAACAATAAATTTTAATTCTACAATCTTTTTTATAAGATATAGTTGATAGCTATTTCGGCTCGTACCATTGTCATAGTTCTGAAATTTTGTAGAACTAAAATACATTGCTATTTTTTTTCACCGTGTTGTAACAGAGTTCTACCAAGTAAATGCCAATTCAATCAATAAATCAAAATTAACTATTGCAATTCTCATATTTGATCATTCTTGAACTAGCTTTTTCTTATAATATAAAAATGTTGTAGGTTTGTTGAAGGCGGTTGCCCACATCCCGGTTGCGGTTATGAAGACGCTCGTGGCGATCAGTGCGATGGCTGCGGGAAACTCATCAATGCACCAGAATTGATCAATCCACGATGCAAGCTCTGCTCCACTAAACCTGTCTTAAGAACCAGCTCACATTTCTTCCTTGATTTACCCTTGGTAAATCTTAGTAAAAACATTTTGAATTTCTTGATCAAGGATTAATTGTTCCAGGCGGATGATACATAATAAAATTATAAACATGTACATATTTTTTTAAAAGTAAAAAACTAAGTAAGCAAAACTATTTCCCTCAGTTCAATATGTAAACTGTTGTTCAATGTTTTACTGGAAAGACTGAAAATTATGGTGAATATAAATTATATTTAGGCATAAGTTATTTCTCTTTGGTCTGGACCTGTTTTATCTCAAGTCGTTGACTTACGTTGAGTTTAATAACATGGTAAAAAAAATAGCAATATATTTTAGTTGTACAAAATTTATAACGTGTATAGATGATAGCTATTTTGGCTCACGCCTTCATCAGAACTATATTCAAACGTACATTTACCTATTTATATATAGCTGTGTAGAAAAGGTACACAATACATCTTTTCTGTTTTAACACCCTAGCTTCAAATTGTGCTAATAAATTGTAAAATACGGCACTTTGATTTTATTCATTTCTTGAAGTGCAAGTTGATTTGTGTTTTTTTGAGTTGTGTTTTGATTTTGTTTAAATTTAATTGAGTTTAGTATTTTACGCTGGAAATAACCAAACAGCGGTCCGCCTTTCATCATTCACTCAATGTGCAGACTTTGCAAAGAGAGTGATAAATCAAGACAAATATACCATAAAATATTCTTTTTTTTTTTCTCAGTTGGAGCCTCTTCTGCAAGTATGGGTGTCGGCAAGTGAAAGCGGCTGGTCAAACAGCGCTCAGCAAATTACTAGATCTTGGTTGAAAACTGGTCTCCGATCTCGCTGCATTACAAGAGATTTAGACTGGGGAGTTTCTGTCCCGATGAAAGGTTTTGAAAAAAAGGTAAGTTTACTAAATAATTAAAAATTACTTCACCGTAGAAATTTATTTATACTGTAATATAATCAAAATTTGGATAACGACTTTGTTCAGGTTACTTGATTGTGTTCCAGAAAGAGAAATAGTTTATAACTTGAATATTTTTTAAAAATTTTCAGGTATTCTACGTATGGTTTGACGCTCCAATTGGATATATCTCGATCACAAAACGATATACCGCCCAGTACGAGCAATGGTGGAAACCAGATCCTAAGCACAATGTGAGTGTATTACAGATTATTTTTATGTACATTTTGTGGCGTTTAATAACATATTTAACCCGTCTAAAGCTAATGACTGAACCGCTGATGTGTAACTGTCCTACTGTTTTATTTATTTCTAGCTCTTAAAGGTTATAACATGTTTAGTAATGAAATTTTTCTAGGTTACTTTATACCAATTTATGGCAAAAGACAATGTCCCGTTCCATTCTGTAGTCTTCCCAGCCACTCTCTTGGGCATCGGACAGAAGCATGTCATGGTGAAGCATATCATGGCTACAGGTAAAATATACTATTCAATTTTGTTTTTCGAGTGACAGTTAAATCAGCCATAAAATTATGGTTGAAGTCAAATGCCTTCAGGTTTTACAGTGTAGGTTCCAATATCAATAACTTAAAAAAATTCGAATAGTGAAAAGGAAACTATGATAGCATAGTAGAGTGTGGTTATGCAGAAAGCAGATAGTTAATATTATGCACAAAACAATCTAGCATAATGGTTCTATCTTCTATATAAATCAGTCTGGCGGTCAGAACTGATAGGTTTTGCCTCTTTTTGTATCAGTATATTTTCCAGCACTTACACCTATGTCTTTAGGATAGAATTATACATATTGGCTGATAATAGGTTAATATCTAGTTGTGAAAATACAATCTACATGTAAATTGTCACACTATAACTTTATTTTACTCTAAAAAGTTTGAATTTAATGCCATTTTATATGCTTCATTTAAGAATTGATAGCTTACATTTTTAAAAACTTATTTTTTATTTCAGAATATTTGAACTATGAAGATGGAAAATTCTCAAAATCAAGAGGTGTTGGTGTATTTGGAACTGATGCACAGGTAATTAAATTGTCTCTAGAACAGTGGTTCTCACGTGAAATTTCATTGTGGCCGCATTATAAACATTAGCGGCTTATGGAAATGTCTCGTGGCCGCACCAAATGTAATAAAAATTGTTTCTATATTTATTTTTTATATAGTGCATTACACTGAATGATCTTTCACTATATAAGTTGTAGGTAAAATCGTAAAATCAACAAAATTAATAAAGCAATTGTTGTTAATTCTTTATATTGACTTGATTCATGGTTAACTTATAACTTCGACCAAAATTTTTTACAGTTTTATTATTAAAATGGTCCTTTACTTAAACTCGACTAAATGATGGCTAAGACAAGTCTTTTCAATCAATTTCAAAATAATAATAATTTTACAAAATCGATTGTAAGCCGCATGCGGCCGCACATGAGAACCACTGCTCTAGAAATACATGTGCTTATTATTTTTTATTGAAGAGAAGATTTACTTTTAATGTCATTCAGTTCAAACTTCAACTTCTCTCTTTTAACCTTTTGACTGCCAAAAGGTATTCAGGTGGGCCAGCAATTTCTTTGAAAAATTGAACCCTAATTTATTATTGTATTTATACATTTTTCAGTCGATAATTCTTGGCAATATGTTGCGTCTTAATATTTCACTTTGATTCCAAGAGATGTCTGTGTGTTTCAATATTTGATTGTTTAAAACAACCAAACTTGACTAGTTATTGAATGTTAAAGTACAGCACTCATTTTCTATCGCCAGCCTATTGTGGACAGGATTATAAAGCATGTTAATGCATATGGCATAGAGCAAATTAAAGAGAAGATAGAATAAAGGTTAGAGGCCTCATTGTTAGGATTTGATGCGCTGAAGGTATTTTTAAACATAAAAGACATCAATTCCTTCAAAAATAAAATATCATCCATCCACCAAAAAATCAATTAACGTCATTGACCACATGACTTCGAACCTGGCAACCGTATAACACATCTTTTTAATCTGCTAATCGCAATGTTTTGATTCTTTATTTTTGCATTAAGTTATATTAAAAATATATATTTCTAAAAAACTAACACTGGAACTAAAAAGATAAAAATATTTTATTTGAATTGTTATAACTTTGTACGATTCCACATGT
The DNA here is from genome assembly GCA_028555115.1 of Himalopsyche japonica. NCBI lineage: Eukaryota > Metazoa > Arthropoda > Insecta > Trichoptera > Rhyacophilidae > Himalopsyche > Himalopsyche japonica. The sequence continues at coordinate 328,696 of JAHFWJ010000430.1, forward strand.
TTTGTCACTAACGACCCGAGTTTTGCCTTTTGGAATCTTCAGGCATTCTATCACACGGATGCAACAGAGCTGACATTACTGACTGTAACAATTCAAATTTGATATTGAAATTCCATCAAGCACCTTCAGTCGATATCATAAATTATAACACTGTGAAAAAAATAGCAATGTATTTTAGTTCTACAAAATTATTTTTTTAAATATTGTTGGTAGCTATTTCAGCTCACGCCATCGCCAGAACTATGCTTAAACTAACATTTGCATATCTATATACAGCTGTGTAGAAAAGGTACAAAAAACATCTTCTCTCCTGTTTTAACGACCTAGCTTGTTTCCTGTTTGCAATAAAACTAAGAATTGTAAATGAAACTAAAAAGGCAGCTATAATCAATAAGTTTACATATGGCACGGAAATGATCCATTACAGAAACAAAGAGACACCAGTCAGAGGATTCAATAATGGTGACCGACATATATCAGTTTGTTCGTTAAGAATCCTTTGTGATAGTTGATGTCTATTGATTTCCAGCTGTTCCAAAGCCGTCATTCTGCGACCCTTACTACAAAGATGCAAACACTTAGGCGCTGAGTTTGAATTTATATTATGTAATTCCTTAATAACGTGATTAGCGAATTGTGAATCTGTTTTTTTTATAGTTGAATGATCTTACATGTTCCTTAGCTGGAGTGGATATACTTCTACCTGTCTGTCCGATATAAACGAACAAACATGAGCCACAGGACATTTTATAAATACCGCTTCTGTCAAGTTTACTAATTTTATCTTTACTATTTTTAAGATGTCTGCCTTAATTGGTCATTCAATCAATAAATTATAAATTATATAAAAATATATGTAAAGATAAAGAGTATTCCATTGCTATAATACTATATGTTCTTCCTAGGATACTGGTATCCCGTCAGACATATTCCGATTCTACCTCTTGAGCATCAGGCCCGAAGGCCAGGACTCTAACTTCAGTTGGCTGGATATGGCTACTAGAAACAATTCGGAACTGCTAAACAATCTGGGAAACTTTGTGAACAGAGCGACTGTTTTCTGTGCCAACTCGTTCAACGGGACAATACCTCAGATGAGCTTGGAAGCCGGAGACTATAATTTGCTAGCATTGGTGAACAGAGAAATTAAAAGTAAGGTTATATTTTGTATAATTAAAGAGTCATGTCAATCATATTTTTGTAAGCCATTTGCTTCCTACCGTGGATTTCATAGTCGTACTACTAATAGTAAAAATTAATCAAACTGCTGAAATTTTGTAGCTTTACTGAGTAAATCAAATTATTTTGTTGCATAAGAACTTGGAACATAATAATATAATGGAAAGGAAATATAAAGGAAAATAACTTACCTGTCTCACAAAACATGATAGATATAACTGGTTACGATTGTGTAATCACCTACTCAAAATTTGGTTGTACTGAAATGCTAAAAATATTTACACCTGCCTGCCGAATTTTAAATGATTAAAGAGAGCAGTTAGCTAACAATTGCTCCAGTCCTAGCCCAATCTTATCTATCCCTACTCTCTCCATGAGAGAGATTGAAAAATTCTCGCCGAAAAAAACTTTTGTTAACCTGTTTCATACGGCTGTTTTTCATACAAATTAAATTTGTCCTTTCTTTCCATATAGAGTTATAAATGGAGCAATAGAAAATAATTGGGTTGGCTTTTATGCCAGATGCATTTGGAATGTTTCATAAGATTAAAAAATACAAAAAAATGTCATATGTTATCACAATCACTTTAACAAATATATCCTTAACAAATAACTCACTTATAATCGCTATATCGCTATAACTCAATCAAACTCAAACAAACAAGCGCCATGACTCTCACATGTCACAGAGTGTCACATTGCAATGCCGCGAGATTGGTGCAAAGTTCAGTGCGAAGTTAGATGCATAGTTTCATACTGCTTTGTGACCTGGCGGAGATCACGATAAATTTAAAGTGTTCAAAAAATAGATGTTTTAAACATTTAAACCTAATACTTTTGACAAGTGTATGAAGGTGGCAGTAGCAGGACAAATTAGGCGATATTTTGAAACCAAAATCAGTCCTATGTGCAAAAGATTGCCTGTATTACCGACGTTTGAAAGCTCACATCTCATAGCTTGAGACAATCGCGTGAAAAGTTACTTTTATTTACGTGTTGTGTGTCTATTTTATAGGTTATATGGAATCGTTAGAGTTATCAAAACAACGAGATGCGTTAAGACACGTGCTTAATATTTCTCGACACGGAAACCAGTTTATGCAGTTCCAGCAACCGTGGGTGCTCCTCAAGGGAACAGATGACGCTAAGTATGTTCAATGTAATTGTCTTTCCAACATGATATAGATTTCGGTAGACTTCCTATATATTAATTATTTACAATTATTTTTTTGTAGAACTCGTGCTGGTACGGTTGTTGGTTTATCATGCAACATCTCTTGTCTTCTCGGCGTTTTACTTTCGCCTTTCATGCCCCAGACCGCCAGGACTCTATTGGGACAGTTGGGAACTAATTTAGACATAGTTGGAAAACTTAACTTCGAGTAAGATTTTATTGTTTTCTTAAAAAAAATTCTTTGGTCATATAATATTGAGCAAAAAGTCCATATCTACTCTGTTCTCTTCTGGAATTAATATCAAGAGAATCAAATGGTCACTCATGAATTCAATTAAAACCTTGGCCAGAATTGTAATAAAATTTTTTGAAAGCGATGATGAATATAATTTATTTTGCGTTTAAATTGAAGAAATATAATAAAACTGGTTTTATGTAAAATTACTTCATACTCAAACAATTTTAACTCAAAAGAGATACATATCAAATTGTTTTTGAACAGGTATCCATGCTTCCGTATGCTGTTATCCCCTGGTCACAAAATCGGCACACCCTCTCCTCTCTTTAACAAGATTGAACTTGCCAAAGTTGAAGAGTTGAAAAAGAAGTATGCTGGACGTCAGTCACCTCCGAAGGAAGTTATCAAAGTTGATGGACTCTCCGCTCAAGAATTGGATGCTCTGATACTTAAACAGGTAACAAGGTTACATTGTGGATGAACAATAAGAAATTAGATCAATCAGATATTTTGATACAATGATGAAATAATAACACATTTTTCCCAAGTAAAAAAAGCTTTCCAAGTATAGGGTGTTTTTTTTAGAGGTATTGAACTTTAAGTTGGCAACACTTTTTTAACTGGCGGCCATTTTGTCAGTTAAGTTATTTATGGTTAGTTTTGTTTGGTATTTCAACATGAATAGACTGATGCCTGAACAACGCTTCCAAATTGCCCAAAACAAGATTGTCGTTGGTTCCTTTTTCCATAAGCAAATTTTGTTTAGCGATGAAGCTCACTTTTAGTTGAATGGATACGTCAATAAACAAAACTGCCATATTTGGAGTGATGATAATCCTCAAGTGTATGTTGAGACACCGTTACGTCCAGAAAAACTGACTGTTTGGTGTGCTTTATGGGCTGGTGGAATCATTGGTCCGTACTAATTTAAAAACGATGCTGGCCAGAACGTCAATGGTGACAACTATAGAGCCATGATTACTGACTTTTTCGTTCATCAATTGAACAACCATGACGTGCAGGAGCTGCTGTTTCAACAAGACGGCGCAACATGTCATACAGCTCGTGTCACAATTGATTTATTGAAGGAAAAATTTGGTAACCGCATAGCTTCACGTTTCGGAGCCGCGAAGTAGCCTCCAAGATTGTGAAATTTAACGCCGCTTGACTATTTTCTGTAGGGATATGTGAAGTCGCTAGTCTACGCCGATAAGCCCGAAACGATTGACCACTTGGAGGACAACATTCGCCGCGTTATTGCCGATATACGGCCACAAATGTTGGAAAAAGTCATTGAAAATTGGACCTCCAGATTAGACTACATTATAATGCCAAAAAATTGTCTTTCGAATAAAGTAAATTTCCTGTCGATTTAAAAAATTCATCTTTGTTTTATTCCATTTCAAAGTTCTATACCTCTAAAACAAATATCCTATATATATAACATGTTTACCTTCTCAATATTTATAAAGTATAGTGTAAAAAATAAGATGACAGTTTAATTTAATCCACACAACAAACAATGTGTGGCTTTTTTAATTGATACATTTATTATCTTATTCAATTAGCATCACCTCTCAAATTCTCATTCATGGAAATGTATTTTTTTTCAATTACAAAAACAGCCTCTTGTAGCTTTCTTGCCATTTTTTTGAAATTTTATTCTCGCAGTGAGTTATGATTCTGGGCCACTTATTCGTATATTTACCTTTCTTATTTATGTTTTTCTTTTCATGAAAGGGTGAGAAAGTGCGACAGTTAAAGGGCAGTGGGGCAGAGAAAGCAGTATGGCAACCAGAAGTGGAAGTGTTGCTAGCACTGAAAAAGAAACTTGCTCAGGGCCCGACCGTAGTGAAGCAAGAAGCTGGCGGGCAGACTGCTGCCGAAATAGAGGCGGAGATTGCTAAGCAGGTAAAAAACAAAATAAATCATCAATAATAATGACTTTTGGTTTTTTACGACTGTATTCACAACAGTTATTCAGCAGTCAGTTCTGTTGCATACGTGTGATAATATGCCTGAAGATGCCGAAAGCTGAAACCTGGGTCCCTAGTGACAAAACATGTGGAATCGTACAAAGTTGTGACATAGTTGAGCAGTCAGAGGATCGGCAGTTTTGAGTGACCTTCTGTATTGTAAACGTGAACTATTATTAATATGTAAACGTGGTATTAATTTGAATGTTGACATTCTATATTGACAAGATTGTATACAGTATTACAATAATAGATTTTTTTCTGAATCGACTTCTGTGCCAATTTATTGTATTTCCATTTTTTTATTACTTTATTTCAATTGTTTATTTACATTGCAAAAGCAATTAATTCACATTTTTAATAATGTAAAATAAATAATACAAATTGACAGGGTGAGAAAGTCCGGCAATTGAAAAGCAGTGGAGTAGAGAAGGCAGTATGGCAACCAGAAGTGGAACTTTTGCTGGCGCTCAAAAAGAAACTCACGCAGGCTCCGACTGCAGTGAAGCAAGAATCTGGTGGGCAGACTGTCGCTGAAATAGAGGCCGAGATAGCTAAGCAGGTGAGCTTCCTAATAGCTGATTCTACTGATAATATTCAACACAAAAATGAAAACAATTTTTCGATGACTATTCAATTTTTATTGATCAATTTCTACAGTAGAATTGTGAAAATATTTCGTCATTTTGTTAAAAGAAATAACTAAGTGAACGATAGTAAACACAGCATAGATAGGAACAGCTTTTTTTTCAATCTATTGATTCTGTTCAAAGACATGTGGTTTGTGATGTGTATCTAACCACTAGTTCTACCCTAGACCTGTCCTTTCTATTCATACTCTCTTCAAACAAGGAAAGGTTGAGTAATTAGCAGTTCTTGTAAAAAAACTTCCGTTGAGATAACTTTGCAGGGAAATCATATGCTCTATATTCGTAGCGAACATGGTTTAAAAGAATATGTAATATATATAATAACAAAAATAGTTAAACTTGGTGTTTTTGCTTTTGCAGGGTGACAAAGTGCGTCAGTTGAAAACGAGCAAAGTTGATAAGTCCATTTGGCAGCCGGAAGTTGACATATTGCTGGGTCTTAAAAATAAACTGACTCGAGCTCAGCAAGTTAAATCGGAAGGTGGTGATGTCAAATCCAGCAATGTAACAAGTATTTCTGAATTAGAAGCGGAAATAGCCAAACAGGTAACGAAAAAATTGATATAATAATTTTACTTCATCCTACTAATCATGTAAAAGATATTGCAGCATTAAATATTGTATTAAAAATTCATTTAGCAGTATTAGTGTTGAAAAAACTTGTGGAGATTGCGAACAAATCAGGCTGTTTCAACGCAAAAGTTTGAGTGTATTCAAAAGTTTTGGCAATTTTATATTTTCGAAGATCAACTATCAACCTGCCTGTCTGTCTTATCATTTTATTTCTTTTCTACTTTGAAAAAGAGAGTGTGGACTCCTTCTGGACGCTTGCAAATTGCGAGTAAAAATGGCTTTAAAAAGCAAATGAAACAAATAAACATGGATTTTTCGATTAATATTTATGGTTAGAGATTTTTGTAATCTTCTATTGTTGATGTGAAATTAATTTTTAACCCGATCGGCGTGACAGTTTTTCATAGAAACAAAATCTGTCCGCGTTGCTATTTTTCAAAATGTTCTCTTTCCACATAGAGCTATAAATACAGCAATAAAAAATAATTGGGTTGGCTTTTATGGAAGCTAGATGCATTAGGAATGTTACACAACATTAAAAAACACCAAGAAATGTCCTATGTTGTCACAATCACCTTAACAAATAACTAACTCGTAAATGGCCATTAAGGTGACGTAACGAAGCAACCAATCAAACTGAAATGAACAAGCGCCATTACTGTCAAATGTCATGGAGTGTAACATTGCAATGCCACGAGATTGGTGCAAAGTTTAGTGTTTAGTTAGACGCGAGTTTAGCACGCAGTTTCAAACTGATATGTTAAAAATGGCGTGATCGGAATAAATTTGAAGGGTTCGAAAAATCGATGTTTTAAGCATTTAAACCTAATACTTTTGACAATTTTATGGAGGTAGTAGTATCAGGACGAATTGGGCGATATTTTAAAACCAAAATCAGTCCTATATGCAAAAGATTGCCTGCGTTATCGACATTTGAATGTTCGCGTCCCAACGTCTGGGGCGCTTCCATGGAAGAGATTAAAATAATGTAACTGAAAAATAGTATTGAGTAGTGTAATGTCTATTATCTCACTAATTTTATTGTGATGTCATTAGGGGGAAAAGGTTCGCCAGCTCAAAACAAGCGGAACTGAGAAAGCGGTGTGGCAACCTGAAGTGAACATATTGTTAGCACTGAAGAACACCTTGGCGAAGCTCAACCCGTCTGCTGCGGCAGAAAGGTATGTTTAAAGTTTAAATGATATATTTTTTCTTTAGGATATATTCATGTGATGATTTATTTGCTAGTGATGCATCTCTATCCAGTGATGTGGCTACTTAATTAATTTTTGTATTTTGATTTAGCTCCAGTACCAATTCGAAGAAAGAAAAGAAAGCCGCAAAGAAGAACTGATTTATTTACCGTGCAATGGATTATTATTTAGTTTGGCGGTCAAATTAATAGATATTATTTATTTATACCGAAATTATATTGCGAATTAAATGATATTAAACTCATGTGAACTAACCAAATGTGAATTATTTTTGTTGAAATGCTGAAGAATAAAACTGCTCATACATCGAATAACTTGTAACTCTTAGTAACAAATTTTTGTAAATAATATTACTATTGTATTCCTGGAAAAATCGGAGTAGCAAAATTGCTCAAATTCAATATATAACATAACTTCACTCCAGAGTTCAACTTTGATGTTTTCTGAAATATGTATTTATATATATGGTCTTGTAACATAGTTGTCAATTTCAATTGCGCTTTTAACCTGTTCCCTGCTGAATCACACAAATGATATTCCAACAACGAATAATTCAAAAAATAAATCAACAAAATTCCAAGACAAATCAAGCTACGTTCCAATACAAAAATTAACTTCTTCACAGATGTTTTGATACTGATAAGTTTTAACTATCTACACACTGCAATAAGACGTCCAGTAGTCAGAGAGTTAAGATGTTATCTATCACTTCTTGGTGGAAAGGTATTATATTTAAATAATATATCACAAATTTTATATTATCACAAGTTTAGTACTATTTCCATAGTTTCACACTATTAAGTTCAGGGAATGGTTTCACTCACTGTGAGAATTATCAAGTGATACTATACAAATTAAAACATGGGTATTAATACAAAATTTTGAGTTAGTATATCACCGAGTACACAAAACAAAAAGTTCATTAACAACGAAACGATCTGGAGAATGTTTAATTGTGGAAATAGTATTTATAAATGAGTTATATTTTTCAAATAGTTTTTTTATAGGGATTTCACGACAAATAAATTTATTTCATTGATTAACCTTTTACATGATGAGTTGCATTAAATTTATTCCAACACCGACTCTACATGAATATATCGCCTGTGTTAGTATGATTATTTGGTTATTAAATAAACTAATGGAGATTTTCAGGACAAATCTGTTTTGAGATGTTAACAGCAAGGCGTAAATGATTACCCAATGTTACAATGATTGTAAAAACACTTCCGTTTCCAGAGCCTTGAAAAAAAGGATTAAGAAATGGTGACAAAGAAATGCACGATACTTGTAGATTTTTTTTAATTTGCGTTTTACAACAAACAATATTACTAAAATAAACTAAACAAAGTCTTCATGCTAACTTTGAAGGCACACAATAAGATCAAACTATTTCAAATACCAAGTGAAATTAGTTATTTTGTGAATTTCAATATTAGCTTGAATTTGAAGTTGTTAGGAAGCTAAACGCCGAGGTATTAATTAATTAATTCATCAGTTATTTCTAAATAGTAGAATAGTGAGAAATAAAAACACAAAATAGCAAAGAGGCAAAATTGTATTTAATAATGAATGTTATATTTCCATGAGGGTAATATAACAATCCATTATATATGATAAGCGAAAGCTCATACAGGTAAAGTATATTCCTAACCTTTTCAGATTAAATTCACTCAAAAACTTGTTTTGGTAAGTTTATACTTCAAACAGTAACATGGGATAGATTAGTCACACATTTAGTGCAGCATATGGTGCTTACATCTTGCTAGTTACAATGTTTGTTTCAGAAAACTAATGGTATAGCGTCCATCGAGCCTTCAAACGGGAACATTTCTTCATATAAATCCGCCTCATAACATCAAAATAATCTCTAGAGCAATTAACACGTTGAATTAGAATTTGTGGCACAAAATTATATGATACATTTTTCATATACTTAGAGAAATCATACAGTAACTAAACAACATAAACTTGTTAATTTGTAATGTCATAACTATCGATAAACTGCTGGCAAATCCGCTTAATGATTTATTTCTTCGAAAGCGGATATGCAATCAGTAATTTCAATGGAATATTTATTCTTCTCTTTAGTAATTTCGTTGACAGATCTATAATTTCAATTCTGATTCAATCTTCCAAAGTAACATACTGCTTACAACGAAAAATATTCCTAACATTGCTTTTTCTCTAAATTTAAATACTTAAAAACTACCAACTAGTCTAGTTTGTTGTATTTAAATGATTTAATTTGTTTCTTTACCAAATTTGAAGACATAATATTGTTAGCATGACAACAAAGCTAACTCTGCAAGGGAAAATAATGTAAGTTGCTGTTTAAAGCATGAATGCTCTATTTTTTTGAATTTAATTTTTATTTAGTTAATTGGATCCCTTGGCATCTGGGAGGCAAATTATTTAAATGGCATTTCAATAAGTAAAACAAAATTATGCGATTATGCATATTAATAATTATTTGAAAATACTTGAATAGAGTTTGGAAAAGTTTAAAGATAAAATATAATGCTAAATAAACTTTTTATCGAAGAATAAGGAACATTTGTTATTTTTTATTAACTGGATTCGCTTGCTCGGACGTATTGAAATGTTGGCAGTCAGAGGGTTAAGCGTTTGATTGCAAGATTTCATCCTAAATTATCATTCCAACTCAATTCAAATAACCAGAATTGTGTCTTGAATCGACAAGGTAAATTTCTGATAGTTTCATAAGTTGGTTCCTATTCCTTGGGAGTTGTCTAATATTTGACTGTTCCACTTATTGGGAATCAACAAATTTAAAACGATTTTGGATTGTTGAAATACTACACTTTTCCACAAGTTTTGTCACGTATGACCAGGATTTCCACATTATTTGGCTCTTAGCCTTAGGAAACGTGTTTTTCCTATATGATTTTTTTTGTGCATTACATATTCAAACTGTTTATTTGAACTTGTGGATCAGTATTATTGCATCTGTGTGATAGAATGCCTGAAGATACCGAAAGGTGAAACATGAATCATGAAAGACAAAATATCTGGAAAAGTACAATATTTCAACAATACTGATTCAATATAAGAAATAATGAAATGATTTCATAGAAATATGTGTAAACATACATTTAACACTTGCTAGCCTAGATGTCGTAATTTCCGTGTAATTACAAGCAAGCAACTGTTTAATAATAAAAGACTTGATAGAATAGAACATACAATTAATAAACCACTATTCTAAGAGATACTTCATCTATCTATAACATTAAATGAAATTTCTAAACACATTTTCATATCAAAGATACGATTCTATAAAAATTTGTACGTAGATATAAATTATGACATTTTTATCGCTAGGCTTCAACAGCAACTTATTATAGTACAAATGGAATTAATTTTCATCATAATTTTTTACACTTGCAGGTTTGTTTGATGAATTGTTTGTGAATTCAAAGTGGGGCAAGTAAATAAAGTTTGTTTAGAGTGACAAATGCACTGAAAAATTGAACAAGGATTTGAAGGAATTAACATTATGATTCTCACGTTATTTTGTAATGGACTGTTTTAAGATTTGATGATTAATTTCATTGACAGCTTGTATTATAGATATTTTTTGAATTTATTAACAAGTATTTTGTACATTGAGATATAAACAGTGGCGACTTGTGGATAAGTTATCTGGGTGTGCTGTAGTTGATCAGAAATAAAAATAAATGTTTATTTGGATTTAATTTTACTATCAACATCAAAATTGATAAAATCAAACATAATTTATATTTTTATTTCAATATGAGTAATTGATAATATAAGTCAGTTAATTTAATATGATTGTGTTAAAAAAAAGTGTATGATACAGTTGAAGTGGCAGTACTAAACCAAGTTTCTAGCTGTAAGCCCCCTCCTTCGACCAACCGAGCATACTTCATTGAAAACAATACTGCACAAAATCATAAAGATACATCACTTTTTTTATATTAGTACTGCGTTGAATGATATTTATTGGATATATTGGTGCGTGGGTGCGCTTAATAGACGTTTAAATTACTTTTATTGTGTTAACTGTCACTTTTTGATGGAAAGGCATGATATTTTAGATAATAAAAACACATTTTTTAGTACTTATTATAACAATAACATAACCAATCTTTTTACCAATGCAAATTTTTCGCTTGTATTATTAAATTTTTTTTAACAGGCCTAGTTAGAAATAAGTCTAACGTTTGTTACAACATATCAATGCTGGACAATTAACAGTTTATCTTGATTGAATGACGTATGAAATGAAATGTTATATAGTTAAAATGAAACTATGTTTATACTCAATTGGCAAAAAAGTCTATAATACTATTTTGATGTTACCATTTCCATTTTGGACTTACGTTGCTTTCGAAGCTTAACAGATTTTATCACACCGAGAGTTTTAAGGTTCGTCTATAGAAAACATTTAGTAAAGTCATCGAAATAGTAATAACATGGCCGAATTTTCTGCTATAGATAATTCCATGCCACATTTATACTGCTAATCACAACACCTATCTACTTAATTATATTGTAATAAACATTTAAACATTAAAATAAAAATATCGAAAGGTAATAAACAATTTATAAATAAACAATATATTTATTTAAACTTAAAATAAGTTATACATAACCTATTCATTATATATCTCATTTTCTCCTGGTAAAATGAAGGATTTTATTTAAATTTAATATAAACAGGAAAATTAATATAATTGGGAATGAATAGGTTGGCCCAATTTTGTGTCAATGATTTTTGATTTTTATATTTAACAAAAAAAAAAATCTAAAATGCATTCAGCTCTCTTGCAAACATTTCAAAGTGAATCATTCAATGTCTGTTTTTCCCTCAAGAAACAGATATTTCCTGTGCATATTTCAACATTCAAACAAGAGATAAATAGCAATGTAGGTCCAAAAAAATTATAAGATATATAGTTGATAGCTATTTCGGCTCACGCCTTCATTAGAACTATTTCTTCAAAAATTATTCAAGCAGAACAAAATTAACATCTCTTGTTTACAAATTTAACTTAGCATAGTTCTGATGAGCCGTATAATAATTTTAATCTCTAATCTAACAATTCTACAAGACTTGAGTGAGTATGACATTGGATGAATATGTGTTTTTGCCATAGACAACAGCATTGAGTAAGATTCTAGTTGCATTGGTGTATCCATACCGTCTAGGCATGGTCTAATATTCATAGTATGGAAGAAAAATCACTCATTAGCTTTTCTATGACAAACAATGCACAACACACTACCTAAGAATAGCACACAATTATTGCTCATTTTTTTATTGGAATTCCCATTTAAAATTGTAAAATAGTAAGCTATACCTATAAAAAGATTTAAGTAATAAAATACATATAATGCTAAAAACCATTCATAACTGTCATGGCCGAAATATAGAACATCAGCAGTTTTAAATGTCTGATTTGAAACATTTGAATTTTGATTTAGCATAGACTTAAATGGATTAGAACCAGGAAGTGGGCTCCTAATGGCAAAAAATATATTAAGTAACTGATGCAGACATAGCAACCGCAAAGGTCACCAAAATTAAATGGATATTTCCATTATTTGTTTTACTCCATTTAAAGTTATATGGTGAAAACAATTTTCTAATTGTTTAAAATTTCAATCTACTTTTGTTACCAACCTAACATGCAGATCACAATATAATAATTATGTAACTATGATTATACAATTCTCTGAATTGATATCTTCTGCCTCAGAGGCATTTTGTACTATCTTCAGTAACAAAATCCAGTTAAATTTTGCAACAATAAAAAGCATGGTAAAATGCAAATGGTGTGACCTAGCTTCTCAAGTTATGTAACACAAGTGACAAAAGACAACCGTTTTTGAATTAAGAAAACATTGCGTATGAATAAGCATTCAAAAAAGGTACTGAATAAAACAAATATATTTTGTGTCTGTGATTTGTCTATTGCTCTATTTATTAAAAGAACAAATTGAGAAGGAACTGTCGAAGATTTCATTAAAAAGCGAATTTCTTAAACTGAAAAAAAATACAGCTGCTCTATTACTAGAATCAAGAAATTTTCAGCTAATTTTCTTAATTCTTTGTTTACAATCAAAGCTTTTCTTTGCTGAGCAACAAATTCAATTTCTTTGTCAGTTCATTTCCAAACGAATGTTTGTAGCTATCACTTATGGTGTCCAGTAGGCTGTAAGGAGTTTCGTAAAACACATCACTTGTTATATTTGCCTTATCGAATTCTTTACCAGCGACTCTGAACCCGGAACCCGACATTTCGATGCAAAATTTCTTCTTTTCGTTGGTTTCCAAGTTTAGGAAAATCTTCTGATTTGTACTAGGTAGAGTTTTAGATATTTGAATGGACTTGACGTGTTTTTTTACGTCTGATATGACACTGTTCGCTTCCTTCTTCCAGGATTCCTTATCCAGAATAGTCGAATCCATCTCGGCCATATGGATATGATCGACAATAAATATTATTTAGAGTAAACGATCACACGAACAGTTTCCAGAATATTAGCGAACACTTGCTACTTATATCAATCGCACAGTGTTAATCGAATATTTCGCATAATAGCATTACTTTTGCTGCATTTATGACGTCAAAAACGCAATCTGACACTTTTGCAGCTGACAGTTCGATACATTCTTTTTTGATATTGCCATGTCTATTTAATTCTCAATATTTTTCCCTGTTGATAAGAACACTTTTTCCGTTTTATTTTCAAGATTTTAAATAGAATACCCATTTTTATTGCTATACTTATGTTATCATTTTTTGATATCGCAAATAGTTATAAAAAATTAAGAAAATAGGAATATATTTATATATTGTGGATTTAACTGAAAGTATAATAGTTTTATTGAACGATATGGTCTTTGATGGAATTTTAATATCAAAATAAATTTATTGAAATTTTGCATTTCCATCTGTTTTGTCATTCACTGGTGGTCAGTCAGTTCTATTGTATCTGTGTGATATAATGTCCGAAGACGCCGAAAGGCGAAACCCGGATTATGAGTTATAAAACGTGTGGAATTGTACAGATTTTTAACAATTCAAAAGAATAAACGTAAGTTTGTTAAATATTTTCCGATCAAAAAGAAACATCTTTAAATAAAGGCTTTTTATCAAACAATACATTAATGTTATTATGAAGGTACAAAAATATAATACAATATATAATTTAATAGAACAAAGAATACAATATATAATTTATGATATCTACTGAAGATGCTAGATGGAATTTTAATATAAAAATTGAATTGTTTACAATTCCACATGTTTAAGTCGTCGATTCTGTTGCATTCGTAGATTCTATCCCACGGCATTTGCATGGAGATGCAAAAAGACAAAACCCGGTTCGTTAGTGAGAGAAAAAATCTAATTTAATAAAATAAATTTTATTTTGGAGCATAGCAATTTTTTGCAAATTTATCAACTATTCATGTAGGCAAACAGGTACAATTCGGACTGCGCACAAATTGGACAACAAACACTATCACGAAAGATTTTTGTGTTTGGACAACGAACACATATTCGGATAACGAACTAAAACGACCTTTCCAATCCACTAATTCTATTTGTAAAATTCGGTTGATCGGCTAACGAACAATTCGGATAGCGAATATGGTCTTGGAACCAATTATGTTCGTTAACCGGTCACTCATTATTATATAAGTTTTCTACAAACATTGTCACCTTCACAGCGGAAAGGTGGTCATTAATTTTAACTCCTGAAACCACCTTTCTCAACCCTATTAACACAATAAATTTTTATATAATGAATGAATTTCATATATTTTTAGTAAAACTTTTTCATAGACTTAAATTTTTCGAAAAGTGACCACTATTTTGTCACAAATAAATTTTATACTACAATAGCAGATTTATATCACAAAACAATGTAATTTTAAGTAGATCGGTAAAAGAATTCCTTTTAATAATTTGTGAAAAAAACAAGCATTTATATTGTTTAACTGTGGGAAACAAGAATCAAAAAACTAGTGTCGCTTCATTACTGAAAATTACTGTTGATTTTAACTTGTTGGTGAGAGAAAATTTTCGCCTCTACGTCTTCATTGTTTATGTGATATTTTTCTTGCAGTCGTAAATATTAATTATTATTAAATATAATAACTTGTGATAACAATCATGCAGTATCGTTATAGTACTGTTTAAGCTTGAATATCACTAGAATATGTACAGTAGCTGTTCAGTTCCAACAATACAATCGATGTATATCAATTAAACTTTATTGATTTTTAACTAATGGTGCTAAAATTCTATCAACTGACTCGCACCTTGGTAAATACTATCCCCCAATCGTTATACATTTTTATTTGAAATTAATAAAAAAAATATCATTCTTTAAGTAAGTACGTAATTTATACATTCCACAAGTTTATTTGAAAGCGTTTTGGTATTTATTTGTAACATTCGTCGGATCTAATTCTTATATTATTTTTTGTATGGTGACTTCCGAGTCATGATTTAATGAATTATGTGGAATCCCATGAACTCAGTGACAAATTTTTCGAATTAATAGTCATTATTAAGTCTGACACGTGTCAATTACTTAAATTTTCCCTTTTTCAAAATAAAATGTATTCATTAACGAAAATCCATGTTCCGCCTCTGCAGAGCATACTGCAATTATAAATATAATAAAAATTATGTTTAAAAATAATGTCGATATAATCTGAAATCTAATTCTATCCAACTCTGAAATCATATACATGATTTTATACATTATTTCGAGCTTAATAATTTCACGTATTAACCGTTTCATCTAATTTCCAGGTATACGGTTACAAAATCCATACTTAAAAAAAAAAAAAACAGCGATCCGAACATATAGCACCATATTTTAACCCATTCCCAGACAACTGCATGAAGGATATTCCAATATGAAATATTTAATATTTCAGTTTAAATAAACAAGCCCCTAAATTCCCTTATTATAATAACAACGCATTCATCTAAATATATCTTTGGATTAAAAAAAATATTTTTTTTGAAGATAGATAACGCCTGTGTAAATGACGGAACAGGAAATATTAAACCTAAACTGTCAAAAGTAATATTCATGGCGGGATCAACATCGAAAATCCACGAATCAGACACGATAAAGGAGGGATTATTTAAAATTCTTCTTATGGACGCCTAGTCTATATAAAATGAACGAAACATTTCGGAAAAAGATGAATACGAGAATGAAGATCAGGGTTTCACATTTTTTTTCCTTTTTAAAGTAAGTACATACAATGAGAAATCGGTTAACGAACAGTTCGGACTAAGAACAAATCAAACAACAAAGATTATCACGAAAGATTTTTTGATCGGATAACGAACTAAAACGATCTCGCTAATCCACTTAGAATAAGTAATATATCATAGTAATGATCAGTTAACGAACAATTTGGATAACGAACATAGTCTTGGAACAGATTATTTTTGTTAACCGATCACCCATTGTATATTCAAAGACGAAAAATGAGAAGCGAAAATTTGAATAAATGTTCTATGTTATTACAGTATTGCAATGTATTAAAATTCATTTATCCTTAAAAGAAAAATGTGTTTCAATAATTTATTTATTTGAATTTCGACCAATATTAAGATGCTTTGAATGAAATATATCCAGTGAATTATTCAAATGCCAAATTATACCAGGGACTAATAGCGACATTTTTGTTTATATATAATATATTTTTTTGTTGAATTGTTACAACTTTGTACGATTCCACATGCTTTGTCACTAACGACCGAGGTTTCGCAGTTCATTTCTGTTGCATCCGTGTGATAGAATGCCTGAAGATGCCGAAAGGCGAAACCCGAGTCGTTAGTGACAAAACATGTGGAATCGTACAAAGTTGTAACAATTCAAATTTGATATTGAAATTCCATCAAGCACCTTCAGTCGACATCATAAATAATATTTTATTTCTAAAACTGCCACCACATATTTTGAAGCAAACCGACGCCACGCAGTTTATAAGTGCCAAAGAAATGAATGTTTTTAAAGTAATATAATGTGGCAATTATTACAATATATTATATTTATATTCACTAAAAAAAATTGAAAGAAAAAATGCCATAGACAATATTAAAGGACTTTCTTCTTAAATACGTCACGTGTGGTCAGTGTAATTACAGAAACGTATTTTTTTAATTGACTGAGACAACGTATTTCAATAAGTTTATCCGTGGGAGATAAATAATCTGGAAGTAAATGTTGTTTTGTTTGATATTTCTGACAGAAAGAGATAGAGAATTCCATAGTAAATATTTTCCTTTCAAGGTGATAATTTCTTCCACGCTTGATGCGACTAAAGTCATTTCTCGTTGGTGTTACCATTATAATAATATTGCCATTATTCTAGAGTCGTGGGACACATTATACATCTATCTGCGAAAGTTGAACAACAGAAGTATTATGATATTCATTACTGTCGACAGCCCCTATACGCATTAACCTTTTGGGATGAGATTCTCTTAATTGTATTTTTTGAATTGCTTAAAATCAGCAAGTAAAACTTTTTTTTTTGGATTTTTATAAACATCTACTAAACAAATTTTATCAATGAATGAATGTAAAATATTTATTGATTAAATTATAATTTGACCTTGAAGTTTGAAATTTTGTTAAAAAACTGCGCTATAGAAGAGACAGTTATACGAGGGACTACCGCATATGCTGTAGATGTGCTCTGCAACCGGTGTGCCGCGAGATTATACTATGTGTACTACTGCCTATTTTTATAGCAAAAGTTAAAAATCAAATAATACGTCTGCAGTATATATTATTTTTCGAATGTGCAATCGTATGAAGATAGAATGAATGATGTCTTCTTTTTTATGATATCTTCTGAAGGTGCTTGATGGAACTTCAATATAAAATTTGAATTGTTACAACTTTGTACGATTCCACATGTTTTGTCACTAACGACCCGGGTCTCGCCTTTCGACATTGTCAGGCATTCTATCACACAGATGCAACAGAACTGACGCACAATAAACAGTTAGCATCGTCTATATCACTTTTAAGGTGTTAACTGTCACTTCTTGATGGAAAGGCATGATATTTAAAATAATAAAAACACATTTTTTAGTACTTATTTCCACAATATATGTTTTGATCAGGACCGGTTTCGCTCATCGCGAGCATTATCAACTAATATCATTATCAGTTGATAATGCTCGCGATGAGCGAAACCGTTCCTGATCAAAAAATATATTGTGGAAATAAGTACTAAAAAATGTGTTTTTATTATTTAAAACATCGTCTTTATTTATTTATTTATTAATTACAGGAAAACACGAATCCCAAGGCGAAAAGCTAAGTGGCAACTAAAACACATTTTATATTATGTAATATTGAATAACATGTCGAATCGTATAAGTTATAACAATTCAAATTTGATATTGAAACTTCATCAAGCACCTTCAGTCGATATCATAAATTATAGTAAAAATATTTATTTATACTTTTAAATGTGAAAGAAGTGAAATAATATTTTTAATGTAGCTCCACTTTGACGAATTCGACAGCAAGGCGTTGATAATATTGAATGTTATTGTGAAGATCAGAATATACCAAAAGACGCAGAAAACACCGAAAGCCAGGGGCCGTGAGAACAGGGGCGGCGCGAGTAATTAATGAGAAAATTAATTTATTTGATACCGAAAGCGGAATTTATTCATTCTCCAGCCATTTTACGCAAGAAGCGAATGAATCGCGAATAAATGTGATCAATGAAAAAGAATTGAGTTTAATTTATTCGTTCGCACACTTGAAAGTGATTCTTTGTAAATGTGACAGGACTAAAAATATTTCGCCATGTCTAATTCTGTTGAATTACATTTGCTACGTACGTGAATATTTGAGTTTAACTGTTTCGAATCAAAATTAATTTATTTTCCTAAATAATAATTTAAAAATTTAAATACTACTGGTGATAACAAAATAATTGTCTTTCGTAAATCCTATAAAGATTTGGTGAAGATCATTGAGTGAAAATTTTCTTGAACCAATGCAGAGCTGCACAGACTTACTACCAAATTGGCCTAAAAATATTACATTTTAATATTTGAAAAGATCGCTTATTTTTTATGGTTTCGGTGGTAGTTTTCTAGAATCTAATTTTGAATATATTTTTTTGAAATTTTACTTGGCGTGTTACTAAATGCGACACGTGTTCCGCTTCTTTAAGAAACATTTTCAGATCAACTGTATCGCAAGGTTATTCATTGCTAAGGTAAACAGTGCATCTAATTCGTAACTTAAAAATGAAGAACGGGTTAGACTTTTACTCTTCTACTGCACATGGGGAGGAGGGAATAAACAATAATAATGTCAATTATCATAACAGCATTAATTAAAAATTAATTACTTATGCTAAGAAATAAAAAATGACAACAGAAATATAGTTAATATTAGTGGGCTAACTTTTCTTTTAAAAGTTAATTACAGTTTTATTAAATCTTTCCCTGCTGAGCCAGAAATAGTTTTTGTGTTAATTAATTTTTCGGCGAACATCAAGACAAGTTGGGCTATATTTCATTAAATATATTGACATTTAAATGAAAGTTTTGATACTGTTAACTTCGACAAATTTTAAGTGTCATCTATCAACATACTGACAATGTAAAATAATATCAATATAATAGCAATGTAAATATCTTATAAAAAAAATTGTGGAGCTAAAATACATTGCTATTTTTTCCACCGTGGATTTGATATTCTTATACGAACACTAAAAATGTTTTTATTACATTTATAAAGAGCACTTGGTTTAAAAGACTTAGTACATAACTGTTTGACTGTTGTCACAACCAAAGATATTTATGCGTATAAAAATACAAAGCAAAAAATATTTATTCGCGATCACGTATCGTGTTGAAATCCTTCAAAATTTGATACGCTCTCGATAGCATAAGTTGATCTGGTGTGGCTACGTTTATTTACAATAATGCCACAGTGCACGCTTTACGTGTCCTTACGTTATAGGAGGCGACGGCGGTTTAGATTCAAATATTTAAAGATACTGTGAACAGAAGAATAAAATATCATAAAGTACATTTCGTTTATCCTATATTTAAAATGTCAGAAAATAATAGTTATAAATGGTGTTTATATTTCACGATACAGTTTATCCGTCAGTTTATTTCATTTGAATATATGTATACAACTTTTTTATTGGATTGTGGTATTTTGCTTATCATCAGTGTTAAATTATTTCATGAGCAAATTTGAATTGTTACAAATTTGTACGATTCCATATGTTTTGTCACTAACGACCCAGGATTCGCCTTTCGGCATCTTCAGGCATTCTATCACACGGATGCAACAGAACTGACGACTGAGACTCAGTTCTGTTGCATCCGTGTGATAGAATGCCTGAAGATGCCAAAGGGCGAAACTCAGGTCGTTAGTGACAAAAAAATATGAAAATCGTACAAAGCTGTAACAATTCAAATTTGATATTGAAAATCCATCAAGCACCTTCAGTTGATATCATAAATTATTTCATAAGCACTAGAGAGGTGCACTTAGAGTCTCAAAAACAGTTTTATGTAAAGACCTTAAGGTGTTTACTGTCATTTTTTTTTGGGAAAGTATTATTATATATTAAATAATAAAATAAATTTTGTGTACAGTTTCCACAATAAATTTTATTATCTGAATTAGTTGATAATACTCGTGATGGATGAAACTAGTTTTGGTATTTATCTCGTTCTTTTTTTAAGTATACAGATATACTTTTTAAATCTTTTCTAGCTGTACATAAATGTCACTATGCATAATCACCCTAAATAATACAACAAAATTAATAAAGGAATACAATTAAATGATTTTTAAAACGTTATGGACACCAGTGTCCGCTTGCGATTCAAATGGTTAATATAATTGTAGTCTAGAGAATATTGATCGATGAAAGAATAATGAAGCATTCGAACAAATTATTTTTAATTGATTAATAAGACACATTGAATACGGAAGAGTAGTAACAAAATGAATTCTTTTCAAATTAAAAAGAAAATGAATGTCACTGTCGTGAAATAATTACATTTACCATTTAATTGTTATAGAATATTTAAACGTCGCGTGTGTTGTAAGCAATGTTGCCGTATTCGAAAACAAGTCAATTATCTATGGCATTCACTTTTAAATAATGAAATAACAATTATTTGTGACTTACGTAAAATAGAATATTTATTCAACTTGACTTTATGGTTGTTTAACTATTCAAAGTCAGCGGCATAAGTATGAGCGCATACAGCGATGATTCGACCAAAGAATTTTGGCAGTAGATATTTATTGTATTATAAATATAAAATGGCTGTAATTATTGCAATTGTTTCATGCAAGTTTTGAATCGGGGATTAATGCCCGTAATTCTTTTACAAAAACATAACAGCGTTGACGAATCAATGACAGATGATTTAATGATAGACAGTGTATGATATGTAAATCGTGTTTTAACCACATACCTGATGATGTCTCACCTGTTGACACGGCTGATAGTTGAAACTTAAAAATATAAGAAAGTCAACAATTGTAACATTCATGAAATATCTAATTTTTCTTTTGTAGTATTTCAATAATAAAAACACATTTTTAGTACGGATTTTTACAATATATTTTATAATCAGGACCTGTTTCGTTCATTGCGAACAATATCAAGTGAAGTTGGTTATGATCACAATGAGCGAAATCGGTTCTGAAAAAGTGTGTTTTTATTACACGGTGAAAAAAAAATAGCAATGTATTTTAGTTCTACAAAATTATTAAAAAAAAAAAAGTTGATAGCTATTTCGGCTCATTGCCAGTTGATGTCTATTGATTTCCAGCTGTTCCAAAGCCGTCACGCGACCCTTACTACAAAGATGCAAATACTTAGGCGCTGAGCTGAATTTATATTAAGTGATTCCTTAATTTGATAGCCATTGAAATGTCACGCAAAATATACTCGAAGAGGAAAAACCTTTCCCGCAAAAAAACATCCTTAAAATTGATAGCCATTGAAATGTCACGCAAAATCAACTCGAGAAGACAAAACCTTCGACGCGTTATATATCAGATGCAAAATTTGTATTAATTGTTATTCGTTATTTGGACATTGTCAGGGTATTAACCTTAACCATCCTGGACTTTAAACAATGACGGATTGCGTGTTTGACTAGCAAACAAGCGTCATAAATTTTTTAATAGTATCCATTATATGAAGCTCTCTATTTCACAACCATTCATATTATCTCATATACATTGCTATCAATTTTCCAAGACCATCTTACGAAAGCTCAAATTGAAAAATATTGAATAAATATTAATTTAATAATGTTAACAGTGAAATAGCAATACGAATAATTGCGATATTATCACATCATAAATATATATTTTAAATAAAAAATTAAAAATATATCTATCACGTATATATATGTCTAAATATAAGCATTCCACCAATCTCGCTAAAGCCTTTTTAACCAGACCGACAGAAGTATTTTTACAGAATATAGACAGGCAAACTTGATTTATTAAGCACATTTACGTTTTCTCATAAAAAAATCTCGTATTGTAAAACCAATACAAGGAAGCATCAATCGACTTATCGACACGTCAAATCGAAGAACGGTAGTCAAAAACGTTACTAATCCAATAAGGTAATCGACTCATAATACAGGTTATCCTCGACTTACGACCGAGACACGTTCCTGGACTTTGGTCGTAAGTCTAATTTCATACAAAATATAAATATACTTACTTACATTTTAAAATAAAACTTATATTTAAATATATGTTTGTATTTTTTTATCGTCGTACTTATATAAGTACAATCCGTTGGCTCATCATCAGTAGTGGAAGAAGAAATAGTAGTAGCCTTTTTATTAACACTTCCCCTACTGTGCTTATAAAAATACGTCCGCCACGGTGATGGACACTCAGTGACTAATTGAAAAAATACGTTTTAAATTGGAATAATGCTTAGGTAGGTTCTTTCGCTGACTGTATTTTAATTGCATTGTGTACACTATTCCCAATAATCCAAAAATTCATGAAAATCTGTAAAATAATGAAATAATCATTTCGAGAAGACAACCGCGAGACATAGCCCCTGTGCATTGACTCAACGATGACTAATGCAACGAATTTTCGTATAAGGGCAGAATGCAGTAGTAGTCTTCTTAAAAAACAGTTTCAATTTTGGTTGAGCTTTTTTTCCTGTATATTGCAACGTAATGCAATTTTTCAAAAAATGCTATATTTTTGGTCGTAAGTGCGAATGTTCGTAAGTCGAACTACATGTAAACGTCAATAGAGTTCGTAATGAAAATCTGCTGGCACGCCTGATTTTTTTAAATGGATATGTGTTGGTAATTACTGCATCATTGACGATTTTTGGATGGTAAAAACGATTGGTGATTCCGTGATTGGAGCGATATGCTGGCACTAGCTGACCCCAAGTCGAAGAACTGACTTTTTGATAAATTAGCTGAAAATTTCCTTGGAGTTAAAACAGTCACGCGAATTTAAGTCTTGGCACTTTAGGTATCGGCATGCGATTAATATTCATTATTATTTCATCGAACGATTGAACCAGAAAAAGAACTGTCAAAAATATATATATTATTTGTGACAACCCTAGAAGAATTTTGTATTATTTATGTAAAAAACTATGTAGTTAATCATAAAATAACTTTTCTATAAAAATCAACAATAACTTAAGTATAAAATTATTATCCGTGTGCGTTATGTGGCATTTTCAAGGAAAAATCTATGATTAAAAATGGTGGCGTATAGAAAAAATCCCTGGAGCTGACTTGGCGTTTAAAAGGTTAATGGGGTTCAGCAGAAAACGGGTTATCTTTTATATTTTAATTACTGCCTTTTTAATTATGATTAAAAGCGGTTAACTAAAATATATAATAATGCATCAAAATAGATCAATAGAGTTGAAACTAGTATTTTTCTAGTGGTTTATATTCATTGTTTTTTTTGTTGTCTTCAAACTGGCTAGTATTGTAGGACGGGGGTAATAAATTAAATAAGTGAATGAACACAAAACGAATAAAAATAAATTATATACTACTGTTAAACAAGTTACTCACCTGTTAAATGAAGACTACTGGATATTCAGAAATTGTCTATTACATTGAAACCTCTTTACTATTTAGTTCAATTTGTTTTACAGTGTTCGCTGACAAGTCTTTTCGAAATTGTATTATTGATAATTATAAAAAAAAACAATCAACTCTTTCATTTTTATTTTCTGTAGATATAAAAAAAAATAATGAACATTGCACAGCTTAATCGCACGGTTATTTTTATATGAAGATGTTTAATAAGTAGACAAAACACGTTTCGCGACTCGTTTATCAATCATTAAAACACTTTATATACATTATAGACAATTCGAACACTCGGGAAACAGAACAAAACATAGTTCTGATGATGGCGTGAGCCGAAATAGCTATCAACTGTATCTTTAAAATTTTGTGTAACTAAAATAAATTGCTATTTTTCAACCGTGTTATAATGGAGTTCTATCAGGTAAATGCCAATTCAATCAATAAATTAAATTTGAATTGTATGACTTGCTATAGTCTATTTCTACAATGTTTTTATTTATTTTTTATCATATAAATGAAAACATAATTTTTATCATAAGTCTTTCGCCGCTCCTCATGCTATTACGAGGGGCTAATACTTTTCTGTAATAAATCATCTCCGGCTAATATTTAAGCTTGTTTAAATTGCCGCCAGTTTAGTTTAATTTAAATTTAGATTTTTAATTTCATTGCTAGCAAGGAATAAGCTAGGCTGTTAAAGCAGGGGAGAATATGTATTGTGTACCTTTTCTACACAGCTATATATATAGATAAGCAAATGTACGTTTAAACATGGTTCTGACGATGGCGTGAGCCGAAATAGCTATCAACTATATCTTGTAAACAATTTTTGTTGAACTAAAATACATTGCTATTTTTTCACCGTGTTATGATGGAGTTCTACCAATTAAATGCCAATTCAATCAATATAATATAGTGCATATTTCCATTATTTCAATCCAGTTTTACTAAGATCCACTTTATTCGGATTGTATCATAAAGTATATATAATATATTGTCAAATATCAAACTTTCAAATGTTTTAAATAGTACATATTATTTTTATAATATCGTATTTTGAAGTGTAATTTTTATGTTTGATAGATTAAGGCTTAGCAATCATGAAAGAATTATAAAATATGTTATTAATTAATTATAGCGTGTATATCGTCCATTTGTTTCAATGACGTTCGAATGTTATGAAAATCTTAAAATTAATTTAGGAGTTTGTACAATGCTTTTTAATTCTTTTTTACGGAGTGCAAGGGGTTAAAATATCATGCTTTTTCTCGAGTTTGCTTAAAAAAATCTCCGCTTTCCTAATTGGAACTGTTAATTGCCACGAGTTTACCACCGGATGATATGTTTACTATCCGTCACCCTGTACCCCACGATAGCATAAATCGCCCAAGAAGAATGCACTTGGACGGCCGTGGCCCGTTCGATGGTGGTTCAGTGTTACGCAGACTTTGTGCGAGTCGAGTAGTCCGCGCCGGCTCGTAGCAATTGGATAGTTAACTTCTCGGCGCTTGGTGGATCGTCGCTCGCAAGTAACCGTGGTACGCGATTCGCAAGAAAGCATTATTTTAACTTTCCCTCGGCGGGGATTTGCGACTGTGTTTGTTGTTGAGTGTGCATGTAGTATTAATTTCACTGGAACGACTTGTTGCGGAGCAAAAAAAAAGAAAGAAAAAAAAAACAAAACAACGTCTCGGAACGGAGTAAAAAATAACAAACGATGTAAGATATTTTTTAAAAAACGCTTTTTATCCCTCAGATATAAACTGTCAATTGACGAAAAAAAAATGCCCAATCTAATTTGAATTGTTACAACTTTGTAAGATTCCACATGTTTTCACCAACGACCCGGGTTTCGCCTTTCGGCATCTTCAGGCGTTCTATGCAACAGAACTGACGTAAAATAAACAGTTAGCATCGTCTATATACCAAAGTTATTTATTATAAGAAAACACTTACCCCAAGGCAAGCAATAAATTACAGCCAAAACAAATTTAATAATATTAATCTAATAATAATTAACCCAATTGCCTGTGATAATTTTCATTAACAATCTTGTTAATGAGTCATTCTTGAAAAGGTTTATAACAAATATCAATCAACTAACATTAAAATATAAATGGTTTTTTTTAATTGATTGAATTGGCATTTAATTATTGGATTGAAACAGTAAGCATCGTCTATACAGCAAAGTTATTAATTACAGTCGGGTCGTTAGTGACAAAACATGTGGAATCGTACAAAGTTGTAGCAATTCAAATTTGATATTGGAATACCACCAAAAACCTTCAGTCGATATCATAAATTAATGCATAATCTGCTGTATGTATGTAAAAGTTTTCCTAGACCAGCGGTTGGGGAACCGGAGTAAATTACTCCAATTGGGATAAAAATGAAATCCTTGTTTTCCGTGTAAATTAAATCTACATAAAAGATCTTTAATTTACATTGCTTGTCTCCTTTTCAAAATGAGAAGGTAATATCGACTTACGCGAAAATATTTTGAGGTAATGGCTAAGAAAGTTACCTCCGACCTCTGTCCTAGACTGATTAAGGTGTCAACTGTCGCACCTCGGTGGGAATGCGTTAATTATTTGAAAAAATAAAGGTATTATACTTAGAACTAAATCAACAGTAATATATATATATTAGATTAGGGCCGGTTTCGCTCATCGCAAGCGATATAAACTTATAAGCAAAATCATCCGTGTATTTAGTAGTTATCCTAAAATTTTACAGTATATTTAAAACCGGTTACTGAATTTGATGGTGATAACTGTTATTTATTCGTAGAAATGTATTATATTTAAATAATGAAATACAATTCTTAACACTATAAAAACAGGACAAGTTTCGCTCATCGCAATAATTAACACTGATAAGTGAAATCAGTAATGATTTTAAAAATACTAAATTGTGGAAATTGTACCATGTATTGCGTTTTTATTATTAAAAAAATAATATGTTTAGGTTCAGGGATATATAATTAATATTGAAGCGGGCCGTGATCGAATATTAATAAATATATTTTTTAAGCCTCGTTTTCTTACAACGTCAAGTATGTGTATGCTTAAACCGTTTTATGCTGAGCCAAATAGAGGATATTCCAATACAGAATATTATTTTAATAAGTCAGTAACATTGCAGTAGGTTAAATTTATTTAATTATACAAAATCAGGCCATATTTCAAATAATATCTTTTGGAGAAAAGTTATGACAATACAAACTATCTTATATGTTTAAGTGCCAACATTTAACACACTGCAATTACCCATCACAACAGTTGAGACGGTAGCAGTAAGAAGGTTTACGATATGTCGCAAATTCAGGTTACTATGATTACTGATTCTTTCTTAATTTCACAATCACTTTTTGTGTTATAACAGTTAGAATAAAAGACAACGTATAATGTTGAACTTTGTTTTTGGCGTTATTAGAACTCAAAATCTGTCAAGTTTGAACAATTCCACATGCTAAAATAAATCCACAAAGTTTCAGCAATTCCAATTTGATATTCAAATTCTATCAAGCACGTTCAGTCGTTATGATAAATTAAAAGTCTGTCCTTTTCGTATTGCATTTGTTTTTATTACTGTCTCTAAAATGAAAGTTTCATCGACAGCGTGATATTACTTGGCATCTTTTGTTGGAAAAACTGAGAATACATGTATATTTTCCTCTAAGTAAATTTTTGATCAAACAAGTGATTAATTTTGAATAGAAAACCGGATAAGATATCATTTGATCACAACATATTAACGAGGGGAAGTTACGATAAACTGTCACAATAAATTTTAGACATTTTTAACTTCTTGTCAAAAAGAGTTGCACCAAATAATAAGTTTCTCGAATGCAAGTTATTTAAAATAATAAATAAACATTTTTAGTACTTATTTTTATAATATATTTTATGATCTAGACCAGTTTTGCTAATCGCGAGGATTGTGAACGGAATAAAAAGAAATTATTTAAAATATTATGCCTTTAAATCAAGAAGAAACAGATAAACGTGAGCTAATATGTCAACGAAAGCTTTAATGCTTAGATTAAAACAATGGAAATGAAGAAGTCTATAAAATTCCATAAAATGTAGTATAAACCATTTTTTTGTTGATTTTTATTAAACTTACCCGGGTTTCACTTTTCGGCATTTTTAGGTGTCTATTGCATCCATAAAATACAATCCCTGAATATTTCGGATGATTAAAACCGGGCTGTGAATGACAAAACATGTAGACAAGTACAAATATTCAACATTTCAAATTTGATATTGATAATCCATCAATTGCCTTCAGTCTAATTCGATTTTTAAATTAATAATAAAATCATATTTCGTAGCTTCTTAAGAATCGTCCCCTAAAATGGCGTTCATGCCATTTTGTATTTTTGGCGCCAGTTTACTGTCAGTCATAAAATCGAATATTTTTTTCTTAATCTTGGAATTAGAAGCAATTTATTGTCATTTCCACTCGAGTTGACGATCGGTTTTTGTATAATTATATACTTAAATTATCATTAAAAAAAACCCTAGCATATTTGCGTAGATTTAATGTATTTTTAATATATATAATATTTAACAAGGAACGTTTCAAAGCATTGAACCATGTTGTTTTGCTTTTCAAGTAGAAACCAGCCGAAAACAATATGCTAATGTTTATTGATTCTATAGATACAGTATAAACGAATATTTTATTTTTATATAAATACAAAATTAGTTATTTTATCTACTTTTACAATAATTGTTTAATGACAGTGAATTACAAGGAATAATCCTATCTAAAAGCTTTTAAATTATTGTAGCCATCAGACTTAATTATACAAAAAATTCATCCGTGTAAATTACTTGCAGTGAATGACTTTGACAGGCAAGATGGCGTGCTTTTTATTCATCACTCTCAACGAAAACGAACGTTGTTAAAAAAAATGTTATGAATATATCTAATCTATGGATAATAATTGAAATCAGCATGGCAACATTATTCGGCATGCTGAAATGGAATTTCATGCCATGACGATTTCCAGATATTCGATTGGCTGCACTGATTAAAATACGAATATGAATGAATTGTATTGTATTATTGTGTTACCTAGTTGTAGTATAATCGTATAAATATTACGATAAACAAAGAAAATGGCCGCTCTTTCCAAACTGTAGAACTTTTACAAAGAACAATTTAATGATTTTGACGTACAATATAATAAAACCAATCAACCAGTTATTATGGCTAGCCACTATCATTGTATAAAATTTCTTTATCCGCGGCAAGTTAAGTTTCAGTTTTATTTGCCATTCTTAGCAAAAAATATTTATGCCGCCATTTATATATTTATTACAGTATTATTTTAAAACATGATTTATTTTATAATGTATTTCATAAAAAGAGCCCTACCTAATACATCTGTTTATATTTTAACAAATATATTAAATCAATATGGTCATAAGCATTAATGATAAAAGCCTTTTAAAAAGTCTGTTTTTGCGCGTTGGATTATGTGTACAGAGCAGCGGTTCGTTAGTAAAAAATCTGTATTCGCATTATAAACATCAGTGTTTCTAAATTTGAATTGTTGCGACTTTGTACGATTCCATATGTCTTATCACAAACGTCCCGGGTTTCACCCTTCGGCATCTTCGGGTTCAAAAGTTCATCAAAGTTGCAACAATTCAAATTTAATAGTGAAGTTCCATCAAGCACCTTCGGCCGATATCATAAATTATATCAGTGTTTCTATAAAAATGCAAATTTTTTTTTTGAGTTTTGATAAAAATAACAGTTGCATTTACAAAGGACAAGTCAGGTATATTGAATCAATTTGAAAGTATTAGTAATTCTATGAAAAATACATTTTTTTGTAGATATCAATATTATTTATATATGAAACTGTTGGTGGCCGCAAATTAGAACCGCTGGTATTGGAACATTGAAATGTGCGCCGGAAATATTCGTCAGTAATTGTTTGATTTGAAATGGTCTACGGTATTTTTTAAATTTACTAATTGAATTTGCATTCGTTTCGAAGACTAAAATAAACAAGCATTTAGCCGTTTTTTTTTGTTGACGATTTTTGATAGTCAGTTTAATAGAGACAGGTTCCTTGAATTTAAGAGAAAAACACAAAAATTTGTGTGTCGATGTATTGTGTATCTTTTCTACACAGCTATATATAACATAGATAAGCAAATGCTCGTTCAAGCCTAGTTCTGACGACGGCGTGAGCCAAAATAGCTATTAACTACAATATATAAAAAAAATTAGAGCTAATATACATTGCTACTTTTTCACCGTGTTATAATGAAGTTCTACCAAAAAAATGTCAATTCAATCAATAAAATTTTAATTATTAAAACTTTGTGCCACACCACATGTTTTGTCGCTAACGACACGGGTTTTACTTTTCGATAACTTCATGCATAACCAGTGGCGGCTCGTCTACACGCATTGCGGAACTGCAACACCCCCAAACGAATTGAGAAATATGTAATAAGTAAAATAATATTTTTGTAGAACTTAAATACATTGCTATTTTTTTCACCGTGTTATAATGGAATTCTACCAAGTGAATGCCAATTCAATCAATAAATTATCTATTTGATTTATCTTTTTATTTCGCTTTTCCCAAAACGTATGGTGTAAGTGACATAGCCTAAGCGTTGCTGTAATGTTTGTGTGGATACAGGAGCATGTTGAACTCTTTGGACTCCGAACAATCGATTTGCTCTTAAATCTACTTTTGTCAAATGTCGTCTTGCATGAGCAAGTTGAATTAAAAATGATACTTGATTCCGGTAACTATTGAAGTGTAAATCTCTTATTCGAATCCCACTCTTGTTAAAATCTCTCTCAAAGGTAAGATATTTCTTCTTTCACGGCCGAAAAAAGTCACAGACTCTATTCAATTGAATGAAGAATAATAATGGGTAAAAAAAACCAACAGCAACAACAGAATGTCGTATTCAAAGAATTCGTATTGTGCTAACAATCTGGAGAGAGTGTCGCTCCCACTCTAAAATAGTTTTGTTCCTTTCGCACGCTCCGTGTGACACAGGGCTGAATTGTCAATTCGGTTAAAAATCTTTTACAATTAATTAGAAATTTAAAAAAAAAATCCAAAAATTACAATAATGTTCTTCATGTTTTATGAATCTAACATTCGTCAGATTTCTAAGATATTTTTTAATGAAAGTTCACAACACAGAAAATTAATGATTTTTTTTATAACATTTTCAAAATAGTTTTTAACCGGTTGACTGCCAACGTCTCAACTGTCAAGTATCAAAATACTCAAAATTATAAGACTATTAACAATTTAATTGGTATTTCCTACGCAGAACTCTATTATTACACGGTGAATTTTGTAGAACTAAAACAGATTGCTATATTTTCACAGTATTAGTATTAAGAGTGTTAAAAAATTCGTGTACGAGCTAATTGCAGTTATAAAATTGAGTCATATTTGTATAGATTTTCTTCGACTCACAGACTAACGTTAGTGTAACACACTTCATGTGTTACACTAACAGTACTGAAATAAATTAAACTATTCATGCTAAGAAAATTTTAGATTTTTGTGGCTGATAGCTATTTCGGCTTACGCCATCGTCAGACCTGTGGTGAAAGCTGAATAGTTATCAATTACTACTTAAAAAAATGAGCCAAAGATGTAGATATATTTTTTGCATTTTTATAATGGAGTTCTACCAATTTAATGTCATTTTAATAAACGATTGTACTTTTTTTAAAATTAAAAATAATGGAAATATATTTTTAGTTCTATTTCTACTATATATATTTTATGATCAGTACTGGTTTCACTCATTGAGAGCAATGTCAGCTGATTTTCGTTCCGTCTTTTTTTGAATATTTATTATGTTGCTTAGCACAGAATTAGTTATTAATCAAAAAACATATATTGTATTGTTGGCTAGAATTGTTCTTATATCAACACAAACACTCATGTTCGAAATGTCAAATTTAGTTTGGAAAACTGATTTTGGTGGGATTTGATCCCAGCTACAACAGATAAATAAAGCAAAACGATTTTAAATAAATAAAAAGGGCGGATAACGTAGTCCATAATGAATCAAATCGAAAAGTAAGTCTGGTTACGCATCTGTTTCGTTTTATGTATAGCAATTATATCAATTATACTTATCAAATTTTATTTAAATTCGTATATATAAAAAAAAAAGTTTTCTTCGGTAATTTTTTTGAAAAATATTTCGTAAATATATGTATAATTGTAGCTATTTGTTTTTTGTCACTAAATGGTATACACTTAACTAAAATATATGTTATCAACAGACACATATTATGTAGTTTAGATGCCCAATTACGAAATTTCGAAAAAATGCCCAAAGAATTCCATACAAGTGTAAAATGTATTATTATAATATGTAAAGTACCGTTGAATGCTTTAGAAAACAGGTTTTGAAATCGAAAAGATGACGGTAGTAAAAATATATCTATACGAATATAAGCACGATAACATAGCTGCAACAGTTTTCACGCGTGCCGATCAATAATTATACATTTCAACTGAGAGTGCTTGATAAAATTTCAAAGTATTCAGTTACCCAGTTACATTATAATGTATGAGTAAATTAACATGGAAACCTCTCATAACAAAATCATAAGGTTTTATAAGATTATCACATTTAAATTCTATTTTTGAATTTATTTTAAACATGTATTAAGCTCCTTGCCTTAGAGTCTATATTGATTGTGAAATTCTGAAGCAATGCAAACTGTTTGTTGACTGAGTTTTGTTGCTAGAACATATAAAATGTCGAATGAACGAGTCCGGGTTGTGAGTGACAAAATTCGGAGAATTGTACACAGCTTCAAAAATTAAAATTAACAATTATTTGGAAAAGCTTTGTAAAAGAAATCAGTTTAATTTATGATGTCGACTGAAGGTTCTTAGTAGAATTACAATATCAAATTTGAATTGTTGAAACATTGTATGATTCCACATTTTTTTAAAATTGATGACCAGGATTTTGCATTTCGAAGACTTCAAACTCTATGACATGCGTGTGATAGAATTTTTGATGATTCCTAAAGGCAAAACCCGGGTCGTTATTGACAAAACTAATAAAATCATAAAAAATTCCAACAATTCAAATTTGAAATCGAGGTTCGTTTAAGTTTCAGCAAATTAACTAGATAATTTTTTTTATCAATTTAATATTTGAGTCGTGGGAATGGGTACTTTTAATGCTATTTCTCCTCGTGTTGATCTCATGTGACGTTTTAAATTCTAACCTTGTTTATCTCTTAAAATGGCTGTTATGTAAAAAAAACATTGTAGTTATTTTTATATTAATCCACAATCTATTATATATAAATTAAGAAATGCTATAAAAATTTACAGGTTATTCATAAAATATATATTATAAATAGCTATGTTAAGATTTATATGTTATCAGTTGATTAAGCTCATCACTATAATTAATATATCATTTCGCATTTAGAAAACGTTCGAAAAATTGTATTATTTTTAAAAAAAAGTATTTTTTTCTCTAATACCGGTATTTTAGAATTTCGAATCCCGGTGTTGCCAACCCTAATATCAAAGACACTGTTCGAGTTGTTTCAAGAGCTTTTTATTTGGGTTACTGGGTATATGAATCAGCTGGTAAGCCACCAAGTAATTGCTCTCGTATTAAGTAAGAGTGGAGAGATTTTGCGGTTGGGAAAAATGCCACGTGACTTCGAAACCATAATAGTATGCCCAAAGCAAAAAACATTAGCGCTGGAGTCGATCACGTCTGACAGTGAGTTGGTACAAAAAACACGTTAACAATGTGCAAACACAAGGGAGTAAAGTCGTTTAAATTTCCGACTATATTAACGACAATCTTTTAACTTTTAACCCTTTCCTTGCAAGGTTAAGTAAAGAATGTTCCAAGGTCAAATAACTTTTAAAAAAATCATAAGTGTTAGGGTTAAATATACTAAAAACAAAACAGACTTAACATATATTATATAAACAAAAAAATTGCTAATGACGGCTATTTTAACACAGTCAACATTATAATATTTTTAAGCATAAAATATCAATAAACTGTAATCAGCCATTTTTGTTCTACAAAATTGTAGAACTAAAATACATTGCTATTTTTTCACCGTGTTATAATGGAGTTTTACCAAGTAAATGCCAATTCAAGCAATAAAATAAAAAGCCCATTTATATTTTAATTTTACTTGATTAATATTTGTTCAATAAAATCCTCTCAAAAAAGACTCATTAACAACATCGTTTGTGGAAATTAACGCAGGCAACTGTGTTGATTATTATAAGATTAATATTACTAAATTTGTTTTAGCTGCAATTTACTGCTTGCCTTGGGGTAAGTGTTTTCCTTAAATTAATAACTTTGGTGTATAGACGATGCTTATTGTTTATTTTACGTCAGTTCTGTTGCATCTGTGTGATAGAATGCCTGACAATGTCGAAAGGCGAAACCCGGGTCGTTAGTGACAAAACATGTGGAATCGTACAAAGTTGTAGCAATTCAAATTTATTTATTTATTTATAATTATACGTTACAAAGTTTACAAACCATAAATTCATTGATTTTGCAATGTTTACATTTTGTATTTGAACGTATAGTGTTGGAGATTTAACAAATCCACAGCAAAACGATTAACAAGGATAGCAAGAAATTCAACCAAGCAAGCTCATGAAACATCTACATTGAGTGGAAAACTGAGAGAAGATGTATTGTATAACTTTTCTATACAGCTATATATAGATATGAAAATATTTATTTAAACATAGTGCTGACAATGATGAGCCGAAACAGCTATCAACTATATCTTGAAAAAAAAATTCTATTTTTTTTTCTTTTCATATAGAGATACCTAATATCAAACATCTAGTGACCAAACTTGTGGAATCGTACAAAGTTGTAACAATTCAAATTTGATATTGAAATTCCATCAAGCACCTTCAGTCGATATCATAAATTAAATAAATAAATACAACAGTCGTTGAAAGTATCGAATCGTGTATACAAATGCATAACACTACAGAAGGCAATTCGCCATAGCACAAAAACAAGTTATGGATGAGTAGTCGCTGAAGCGTAAGTGATATAAAGTGAGGAGCGAATCGAGTCTTGACCGTTCGCGTAGTAGGCTCTTTGCCCAGCCACTCGGCGCACAAGTGAAAGTCGAGGGTTCGATTTCCGACGGAGATCTTTCGATTTCGTTTTCTGTCCAACACTTTCGTTGGTCGGCTGCATATGAACGGTTATGAATGACTTTTTTTAGCTACGAATCGTGAAAAAAAATGTAAAATAATATCAAAAGTAAAAATAATTGCCATTCTAGGACAAGACTGTAGTGAGTCGAAAACTGTAGTTTTGAAATAGTTGAATATAAAGATTTTAGTCTCACTCAAAAATGCTTAATTTTCTTCTGAAAATTCTTATTGTTTACGCTATATCATAACTCTTTTCATTTTTGTTAAAATAATTGATTTGAATTCAACATTATCAATAAACTATTTTTGCAATTGCCTTTTAAATTTAATAGCACTTAGATAAGAAAGTTTCGTTGTTAGATAGAACAGTGCTTCCCAAATTTTTACATGCAACAGCCCCCTAAAACAAAACAAAAAAATAATCCATGTTTCCCCTGGACAAAAAACATTTTGAAAATAAAAATGATGATTTTACGGCCCTGATTTTCGAATCTCAGAGCTAGAGGATACGTAAGAGAAACAACTGTATGGTTCGTCAGTTCCGCTGCATCCGTATGATGTGATGCCTGAAGATGCCGAGAAGCGATACCCGGGTCGTTAGTGGCAAAACATGTGGAATCGTACAAAGTTTTAAAAAATCACAGCTGTACAGTTAAAAGTTAAAGTTAACTCTTACTTTTTAGTGGAAATAAGTTATATTTAAATACTAAAACACAATGTTTAATCACTTAAGGTTTAACTGTCACTTCTTGATGAAAATACATATTTTTTTATTCAATAAAAACACATTTTTTAATATTATTTCGACAATATATTTTATAATCAGTACCGGTTTCGCCCGTCGCGAGCATTATCCTATTATATACCTGCTTACTATTAACTATTTTTTTTTATTTAAACAAGACTTGTGTGTATTTTGTGTCCTATCAATTGATAAAGCTCGCGATGAGCAAAACAGATCCTGATCATAAAATATTATATATTTTGGAAATAGTACTAAAAAATGTTTCTTATATTATTTAATTATTGAAAAAATTTAAACATTCACTGTAAATACTGTTACACTAAACATTCAACTGTAGCGCAGTTGTTTATGTGAACCGGTCTCGGCAAAAAATGTGGGCAAACAGGAGGATCGCTGATCGAATGCCGGGAAAGTGGAAATGCAATAGCCGGCCGGGTAAAGGGGCACTGTTTATGTTTTTTATTATTTCATATTTATTCTGTAACATAAAACTGTTTAGTCGCATTAGTAATTGCATTACTGTATATTATGTAATATTTATTTGTTATTTAATTTTATTGAATGATGTTCAATTTTATTGACCATTACGCCGGTGAAAGACGAACGGTATGCGTACAAATACTATTCAACCGTACGAATGTTTATTAATGTAATTAATGAAGAAAAAAGAGCTAAGTAGTTTTTTCTGAAAGATAACTTTGGAATTGAAACGTAGTCAAGTGTATTTTGAGAATATTCATAAATTTGGTGCACACTTCACTACTGAAATATTCAGGTTTGGAATATTCTTTATTTGTCTCAATATAAAATAGATTTACAGAAGAAACAACTATTTTTTAAATAATAAAAACACATTTTTTAGTACTTATTTCCACAATATATAATATTATATGTTTTGATCAAAGCCGGTTTCGCTCATCGCGAGCATTATCAACTGTTCATACAAAATTTTGAGTTAAAGTTAGCACTTATACAAAACCATTGGTTCAAGTACTAATATTAATACAAATAATGTAAATTAATTTAAAAATTCAAAGTATTCACTCATTAATAATTGTCAAACAAAATTAAGGTATATCAATAATCCATAAAGAGCTGTAAACAATCATAAAGAACTCATTAGGAGAATCAACGAGTGGGATATTTTTTTAAAACATTATCACCTGCACTCAAATACTTAGTGGAATATAATGGTAAAAAGAATTTTAGCGACAAAGATCGACAAACGAAATATTTAAGCAATGAAAATGATTTCATATCAACATTCTTCGTATTTTCTGTTCAATATTACCAGGAAACTAAAAAGTAATGACCCGAATTCCTTGACCGTAATATAAAATTAAAAATCTGTTCCAAAATGTAGCATTTTCCGCTAAAATGAGTGCAAAAGAATGTTTCTCGCCTCATTTCCTGCGCACTACAGGAAGCTCGGATCATGCAATTATTTTCTTTTTCCTACACTTCCTGATAGTTTATTTAGGCTGTACAGGCTGTAATAATGCTAGGATTACGTAAGAAATGCCTTTATAATGATGAAGCTAATAAGTAAAGAGATCACGATAGGCTTATATGGCATTTCGACAGTATAATGAATCATTGTTTTTTTCGCCACCGCTAACATGAAAGCAGAGGCGCAACTGTGCATACTAAGCACTTTTAATAGCACGGTGAAAAAATGACATTGTATTTTAGTTCTACGATTTTTTTAAGATATAGTTGACAGCTATTTCGGCTCACGCCATCCTCAGAACTATGTTTAAACGTACATTTGCTTATCTGTATATAGCTGTGTAAAAAAGGTACACAATACATCTTCTCTTCTGTTTTAACAAACCAGCTTATATCGTGAAAAAAACTAAATGAAATTAAAAATAGACTAAACTTAAATAAACAGGTAGCATTTTTAATAATCTTAAATACTAGCCGGAGATGAATGCATTAGCCCCTCGCAATGGTGTGAGGAGCGGTAAAAGACTTATATTTTTCTATTCGTTTAAAATTGTTAAAATTGAGTTCTACCAAGTAAATGCCAATTCAATCAATACTCTTTTAATAAAACCAAAAGTCACTTTTTGAAATGAGTTTGTTTTTTAATGAAGTTGATTTTATTCATTTAATATTTTTACATCTATAAATAATGTTAAAAATGATTTTTTTTATTATGATTTATTCTATTCAATTCTGTATAGCAAGAATGGACAATTGGTCAGTCGCGATGCAAATTTTAGTCGGTCCCAATCCCGTTTTTGATTTTTTTATTTTAATTTTAATTTTTGATATTCAAAATTATTATAAATATTTAAAAAAATATTTAAATTATATAATTTGGAAAATATCAAACGATGGGGCCTCTAAATTGCATCCGCCACTGTCTACCGCTACGAAGTCTTGGCAATATTAGACCAAATTTCGTAGGCGCCAAATTGCAAAGCAATAGCCAAACCTGAAGATAGGAAATCCTTAGACATATTTTATCAATGAAGTTATAATTAGTATGAAAAATTAATGTTTATATAATCAGTAACTATTATATTATTTACCACGGGTATGATTTATAGCGTATGAATATTACAAAATGTTTTCATTTTCTTTTATGGACTGATGATAGTGATTGTTACGCATATTTTATATGAATGGTAGATAAGCGCAAAACACGCTTATGTTTACCAAAACTTTTAAATCTCTAAAATAACACGGCGAAAAAATATCAATAAATTTAAGTTTTTAAAAAAATATAGCTATTTCGGCTTACGCCCTCATCAGAACTATCGGGCGCAAGCCGAAATAGCTATCAACTATATATGGCATAATTTTTGTAGAACTAAAATACATTGCCTTTTTTTCACTGTGTTATAATGGAGTTCTACCAAGTAAATGCCAATTTAATCAATAATGTTAAAAAAATAGCTCTATATATGTATTTTTTTATATTATTTAACAAGGAATTCTAATAGTGTTAAACTAATGCTTTTTGAAAACACTTAAAGTAAACTTTTATTAGTGGAAGTCGTATTGTTGGTCAATGCCGGAGTTGGCGTCGTATTTTTGATCGATGTCGAGTCGAATTCAGAATTGTGTTTTTCTAAATGATTCCACAGCTCTGATAAATATAATAAAATCACCTAAGCAAAACTTTTACTGAAAAATCTCAATAGTAAAACAAAAAAAAAATATATTTCATCAACATTGCACACTTATTTTCGACAAAATTCGTTATAATATAATTTACAACAGTTTTGCTTTTTAATTGAGTGCAACATCGTTTTGAAAATAGTTTAAGTATAAAATTAAAAACGCGAAATTGCGGAAACTTCCATGCGAATTAAAAACAAATGGACATCGATTTTACTATTGGGATATACTATATTATCTTATTGAAAGGAAACCGGGAAATCAGTCAATAGACTTACATAAACAAAGTATTGTCTCGTTTACGTAATACACATAAACGCTGGCATCATACGGGTTAAAAACACTAAAGTAATTGATACATGACAAAGAAACAATGCCCGCCTAAGTTGATTTTGCAACTATTAAAAGGTGGTACACTTTTTATTTCTTCTTTTCTTCTGTCGACCTCAATGTTTTTTTTTATTACAATAATACCCGGAAAAGTATACTTAGCTTTTTACACAACACAAATTTTGTTTTTATACAGGCGCTTGCTGTTTTGTGATTTCAATCATTCAATCGCAAAATATGTTCTACTATACTAAAATTAATTTCAAGAACGAATATTAGCTGCAAACAGCATAGAAAATGGATGGATATTATCATTACAATTTAACCTCTCAAGATGAAAGAAGTTTTATTATTCATTTTTTTAATTAGGAAATTTCCAGAGAAAATTATTTTACACACAAGTTTCGCTGTTATAAGACATATTAAAAGGATCAAGTCATTCAAAACTGGTTATAAATTTCTGCCGAAAACTTTTTCAGACTTAAATTTGATTTGTTACAACTTAGAACGATTCCATATGTTTTGTCACCAACGCCCTAGGTTTCGCGTTCCGGCATCTTTGGGCATTCTATCACACGGATGCAACAGAACTGAAGATGACGAAAGACGAAACCCGGGTCCAATTTGATATTGAAATTCCATCACCAACCCTAAGTCGATATCATAAATTACAAATAAATTAAAAATTGAATTGTTAAAACTTTGTACGATTCCATATGTTTTGTCACTAACAGAACTGACTCAGTCACTCAGAATCATACAAAAATTTAACAATTCAAATTTGATATTGAAATTCCATCATGCACCCTCAGTGGACATGATAAATTGTAAATAAATTCAGTTGGTAATTTCGTATTATAGATTTATATCAATAATTGAATATGTCACTTTGACTTTAATACTGAATTTTAACGTAAATTTGATTGGAGTTCATTTAAAAAGGTTAAATAAGTGTTACGAAAATCCAAACAAACGTCCAAAAATTAATTAATTAAAGCAAATGGAAATTGATTGTTCACAAATCGCACACAGAGTGCTGTTTTTACGATTAAATATTTTTTAATTTTTCAGAACTGAAGAGAATGGCTTCAAACGTTTTCGAATATATATCACTTAATTTTTTT
Source organism: Himalopsyche japonica (assembly GCA_028555115.1). NCBI lineage: Eukaryota > Metazoa > Arthropoda > Insecta > Trichoptera > Rhyacophilidae > Himalopsyche > Himalopsyche japonica. The sequence goes on from JAHFWJ010000430.1 coordinate 369,390, forward strand.
CAGTTTTGGATAATTTTTCCAATGTTAAATGCAAATTATTTGACAGATAAATTCGCGAAACAAACAGTTTAATTAGTGTCGTAACTTAAAATGAATAATCAGCCATTTAAAAACAACTGCGGTAAAATAATTGTATAAAAATATTTTAATTGTGTAAAAAAAAACGCGCGAAATTAATTCCCGTGACTTACCAACGTTCCATTATTTAAATTGTGAAAATTCACTCGTCACTCTGTTAACACCTACGCCATGGATGGTGAACATTTTCGAACGTTTATTTCATCACAATTACAAATTACTCGCGTAATTACGCATGATTTTAAAATTTCGATGCGTTTTTTTAACCGATTTATTAACGATATAGTTTTTTGTTTTAATTGTCTTAGAAGGTTTTATAGCACAATAAAATATTTATAATTTTAAATAAACAAAATATATGATGTATGAATAAGTTAAAAGAAACACAGCATTTGGTCAGTTAACGATTAGTTCGGACAGCGGACACTATCGCGAATTTTTATCTTCGGACTAGGAGCACTTATTCGGACAGCGAACTAACACGGTCTTTCTAATGCACCTATTCTATATTTAAAACCTCGATAATCGGTTTTGAACACTTTTGGATAATGAATTAAAACGAACTTTCCAATCCCTAATAAAATTTATGGTAAACTGATGATTGATTTACGAATGATTCGGATAGTGTACATAGTCTTGGGACAGATTATGTTCGTTAACCAACAATTGTATTCTCAATGTATTCTTAAATAATATATTAAGTAAAGCTTAATAAAATCGTAATCCCTCTTTCAACGATTTTTAACAGTATTTATTTAAAATAATAGTGTCTTTTTACTTACAAAATCCTTTTACTTTATAACGTGATTGATTTAAACTTAATCATACGACTATTAAATATGTGCGATAGTATTTTATCTATATCTTAAAAAAGAGTATAATGAATAAAGCTAAGCTTAATTTCAGCTAAATTATAGTTATAACGATCGCGTTAATCAAAATAGCTGTCAATAACCATGTTTTTTAAAAATGAGTTTTACATTTTGTTGTTTTTACCTCTTCGTAAAATATTTTTGTCAAGTAAATGCTTATTCAATAAATAAATTGAAAAATCACTCAAACATTTCAAATCATAATAAAGCCGATAGTAATTTCCACTGTACACCTCAACGCTTTTATTATTATCTACTATGCACCAAAGCGGAAAAAACATTCAAAAAAGTATTAATCAGTAAGACATGATTCTTGTCCAACATATTTAAAAAAAATAAGGATATTTTTAAATGTTAATTTGAACTCTATTAGAATAGAATTTTAGATGAAAATTTATCAATATTATTTGTTTATTTAAGAATCAAAATCAAAAATAATGTTTTTGGGGCAGAGGTACACTGAAAGAGTTCTGCGTTCAGAGTTCCGCTTTCTGAATTGCAAATGGTTTGTACAAACCACACATGAAAATAAATACAAACATTAAAATGTAAAAACACCAAAATATTCATTAATATGTTTTAAAGTATTACATGTCCGAATAAAGATCTCTGGCGATAAAATTAACTAATAATAACATAATCAAGTTTGCCAAACTTCGCTCTTATGCTATCAGTTTTACATCTACGGTTGACGTAAATGTTCTCATAAATATAAGCGAGACGAAGATATGCTAAAGTGATTCCTTCTCACTCTTCCCTTTCACGCTCGTGCAAGCGAGACGGCGTTGTATTTGTATAGTGATGTCCCACTCTGGCACGCCAAAACTTTCTTTATACTCTTCAAGACATTGACCGTGAAGGATAAAGACATTAATTTACACGTAAAACATCGTAACCGAAGATTTTTTTTTTTATTATTAAAAAAGAACAATAATTGTATTATCGCCTTGGCCAAGTGATATTGCAGTAGAATTCGTATTTTTGAGTTCTAAAAATGTTATTTATAATTATTTACATATTTTTAAATGAAAAAATCAGGTACAGTTTCACCCATCGCGAGCATTATCAACTAATATAATAAAAAACAAAACATAGGTATAAATTTACAGTCGATAATTAGTAGGTATACAAAACGAATTGTTCTAACGGTTAATCAATCATACAGAATATATATACAAAAAGTTAAATTGATAACAAATAAAATTTTAATGTTTTTTTAAAAATTAAATGTCCCTTGTTTCACAACTTGTTTTATTTAATGTAAAACGACATTGCTTTTATGCAACGTTTGGGGAAAAATTGACAGACAGATAGAAAGACATATGCATGTTTTTTTTATGATGTACATATATAATAATAAAGACATCTGTCGACGTTTTTAATAAGCAAATGTGATCGGTCATACCAACGAACAATGTGACATTTTAAATAATAAATATTTTTTAGTACTGTTTTCACTATATATTTATGAGCCGGTTTCGCTCATCGTGAGCATTATCAACTAATAAGATACAAATTAAAAAAATGCTTATTAATTAAAATATTTTATGAAAATTTTACCAAATAATTTGTTGGTATTTTTTTTTCAATAGCAAAAAACACATTTTTTAGTACTTATTTCCACAATATATTTTTGATCACGACCGGTTTCGCTCATCGCGGGCATTTTCAACTGATGATGCTAAAGACTGGCTTCTCCTTAAAGCATCCATAGAATGCCTGAAGATGCCGAAAGGCGAAACCCTGGTCGTTAGTGACATAACATGTGGAATCGTACAAAGTTGTAACAATTCAGGCTTGCTATTGAAGTTCCATCAAGCACCTTCAGTCGATATCATAAATTAAGTCTATGCATATAAAATATTTGATTTAAAGGTAGCAGGTATGCAAAACCATGGATTCAAGAACCAAGAAACAATTCACCGGGAATCATACAATATTTATACAAATAATGTAAATTAATTTAAATATGAAATATTCACAGTCACTTATTAAACATTTTCAAACAAAATGTGGAAATATGTATAATACTAAAAAATGTATCAACTATATCGTAAAAAAAATTTGTAGAACTAAAATACATTGCTATTTTTTCACCATTTTATAATGGAGTTCTACCAAGTAAATGCCAGTTCAATCAATCAATAAAGTAAAATATGGGTTTTTATTATTTAAAATATCATGCCTTTCCATTAAGAAGAGACAGTTAGCACCATCAAAATATTTTTTTTTATTTGATATATTTTGCTTTTATACAAAGAAGTGACACTTAACACATTAAAAGTGAAAAATGTGACATTAGAAAAACGTCTCACGTTATTTTTGCGGTAAATTCGCACTATATTTCAATTTCTCCCCTTCAGGTGAAAAAACATATTCTTTATACTATTGTTTTATATAACAATAATCTATTTGAGCGATAAAATCGTTTGTTATGACTATTCCATTCATTTTTATTCTATAGATAATTATTCCGGTACGGTCTGGTGAGTATGATTATGTATGCATTTTTATGTGTATACATACACCAAAGCTGCAATTGTATTGAAAACATAATTTACAATATTCTAGTATATAATATTTGTAAGACAAAATTCTTTTCGATCGGGAATGAAACGTTACGTCGTAGTATTAAGATATTTTTTTTTTTTTAATGTTGCCATGAAAATATCGATTTGCTTGTGAAGAAAAACTAAAATAATTTTTACTCTCTGGGCAATGTCACCAACAAAACAAAATGATTTTATCGAATACCTAAAATGTGTATTTTTTTACGTATTTCTTACAGACTTGATCGATTTTTCACGCTTGCCTAGGTATCGAATTTGTCACACAGTGGTGTACGTTAATACATCAAGTCGGAAGCTTTTTTTTATCGGAATTTTATTTAATTCTCTTTTGTTTTTACTGACCATTACTTAAAAATAATATTCAACACTATTATATCCAGGCCGAAGCGAGATTTCTGCTATCCTTGATAATGTTAAATTGGAAATTTTTCGAAAAGTCGTAGACATACTATCCATGGCTTTATTCATCAGACTTTCATTTAGGAACGCTCACTTTTAATAGTTTGAAAACTCGCAAAGAAATGTACCTCACCACATATTTCTTTTGACTTATACGAGGTCAAAATGGGAATTCTGCCATTCTTGATAACATCAAATTGTATGTTTCGGATAAGCCAAATTGTGGACATGAGTTTTTTGTATTTCATAAGTATAGAACAAGCCTGCCAATGAGGATGTTACTGAATTAATAATATTCAACAATATCACTCCGGATGTTGACATATTCTGCATAGACAAGAGTGAGTTCAAATGAATACTATTTTTTAATAATATATATGAACGTAAATTTGGCCTGAGTTTGATCGGTTAACTCTTTCGTTAATTTTTCTTCATTATACATTTAAATATAATATATTAAATGAATAAATAAAAATTATTGAACGTTTTATCTATGGAAATTATCAAAAATTCTTATGTAATTGGTTCCTAAAAACGTGTAAAAAATCGAATGCTTTCAAGTAATGTGAGATTAGAACAAAAAATCAAACATTGCGTTTTAAATTATTTATTTATCCGTCTTATGTGAAATATACAGCTTCTTAATGGAATTAGAAATTTTCATATATAAAAACTGCTTGTTAATCAAATACTCAACTTCTCTGATACAATAAGAATAGAGATGGAAAAGATAGACTAATATTCAACTAGTCCCACTCTAGCTACGACCCGTTTTGGGAAGTATGTTATTTCGATACAACTTTATAAAGTTGGTACTTATATAAAAAACATATATAAAAATTAATAGAATAATCATATAATACTTATTGGACACCTAACACAATCAAAGTTTGACAGATCGCTTAAAACAACATGTAACATTTTAATGATTATTATTAATATTTTATTAGTTCAATTTAGAAAATCAGGTGATTATAAGCTTAAAAAATTTGTGTTGATAGTTTCCCTTTTTTAATTTATATTGTATCAGTTGATAATGCTCGCGATAATTAAAACCAGTCGCTAAAATAGAACTATACATTATGTTCTATTATTTAAATATTTTTATAAACTAATACGACCATCATTCTTGTAAACTAACGCTCTTTAACAAAATTACAATTCTAAATAAATATAATTTTATCGAACGCCACTGCTTCTTAAATTTTCAACTATTACTACAGCAGAGTGTACAATGGATTCATGGTCAGTTCGGCAAATAATTTCGGTTAGTATATTTTATTTTTATATTCAACAAATAACCGTCGATAGCGGGATTTGAACTTGGCAGTCACGGATGCCGGTTTCTGAATTTAAGTACTTGACTAACCATTCTCGATGAAAATAATACTTTGGTTAAAATTACTAGAATTGAACCGTTTAACCAATTAAAATTGTAATAGTGCTATTCATCAAATATTATATTGTTGATAACTTCACAGCAGTATTGTTTTTCAGTGCATCATTTATTTAATTATTAAAATAATAAGCAACAATCCATGAGCGGAATCGATCCTCATTTTATATATATATATAGCACTAAATATTGCGTTTTTATTCATAAAAAAAATTGAGGAGGTTTTACAATTATAGCAGTATCACTGATACAATACAATACACATTAAAAACACAACTATTTAAACAAAATTTCAGCTTGAAATTTACCAGCTATCAAAACCAAAGGTTTAATTAAGAACTGAGAAAATAGTTTACATGAATTTTTAACTTAATGAAGTAAAATAGTACTGACATAAAATCAAATTCATAAATGAAATATTCTTATGCAAGAGATAAAAAATAGGAAATTTTCACGATGAAATATTTTTTTCTAAATTATTATACAAAATTGTGGGAATAGTACTTGGCATTGTGATTTTTTATTATTGAAACATAATATCTTTCCACCAAGAAGTGACAGTTAACAACCTTAAAGTGATATTTCTTTTAAGTAATTGAATTGAAATTAACTTGGTAGAACTCCATTATAAGCTATTGACTGCACTATTCGTTTGATTGACATGAAAGTGTACAAATTTCTTAAATAGACTTTTGCAAATGTTTCTAGCATACCACTTCTCCCCCCAATTCCCCCAAATAGTTAATAAATAGAATTAAATAACAATAATACAAATTAAATTGTTTTCTGTCGTAACGATTTTCATTGAATTTCCTTACTCTGAGATCGCAGCAATACGCGACAGGTCAGCTAGTACGCTTTTAATTTAATGTTGTAGACCTAGCTTAAAATATATTGCTCTTTTTTTTACCGTGTGATTTTTTTTCTTTATATAATTAAATAGGTTACTGAAAAATTTTCCACTGTTTGTCGTTTATGTAAAGATGTTAATTTTGACAAAACGAATACTTTTTTAATGACATAATAATTAACCAATAAAAACAGCCTTTTATTGCTATATTTTAATTTGAATTAAGTTGTTTGCGAATTATATAAAAAACCAAATTCAGGATAAGGCTGCCGTCTGACATAATAAGTCTATAATTTTAAATATATTCTGAAAACAACATATGACTCATAGAAAATATGACAATATACAAATTTTATAAATCCACATTAAGTTGATGCAAATATTTTGAATAATTTAATATAATGCAATATGATTTTTTTAAATAGAAATGCAGTATATTAGAAAATGAATTATATGTGGTTTTTATTTATTTTTTATTTTTACGTAATTTATTAAATAATATCATGTGAAGAAATATGTTACATAATAATTGTAAAAAATATGTTAAAAGCTCAAAGCAATTTTATAATCTGCAAGATTGCATAATACTTAAAATTTTAAATCACATAATTATGCAAATAAAATATTGGCACGTCAATATTACGTTAGATACTATATATATAAAATTTTAATGTATTTCCGGTTTTGCACCCGTTATATGTAATATTAAATAAAATGGGCGTCAGTTTTCGATAGTTGTTAATGACAAATATTACACAATAAACACGAATAATAGAACGTAATAATGAAAAAATTGCAACGTATTTTAGTCCTAGAATTTTTGTAAAATTAAAATGCTTTTGCTATTTTGCCATCGAGTTATAGTGGAGTTTGACTAAGTAAATGCCATATTGAACAACGAATAATCAAGCATTTAGCTGTACGTTGACAAAAAATACAGTAGATAGCTATTACAGCTTAAAAACAACGTATTTTTCATGTCCAAAAAAGCTATCAACAATCTTATTAATTTCTCTTATATTAAAACAAAACATTTTAAATAACAAAAACACACTTTTTAGTAATTATTTTCACAAATTTTTTGATAAGGACCGGTTTCGCTCATCGCGAGCATTATCAACTGAAATTTAAATTATTAAAAATATCACGGCTTCCCATCAAGAAGTGACTGTTAACACCTCATAAGTGATTTATGAAGCGGGTACGGCCAAACTTACGGTCTTATTTGAAAAATACAAATCAAAACAGTCTTTAGCATCATCAGTTGAAAATGCCCGCGATGAGCGAAACCGGTCCTGATCAAAAAGCATATCGTGGGAATAAGTACTAAAAAATGTGTTTTTATTTTTAAAAATATCATGCCTTTCCATCAAGAAGTGACAGTTGATACACCTTAAAAGTAATTAAAACATTATTATTTATAAAAAAAATATTTTCTTATGATAAGTATCGGTTTCAATACAAATAAATCAATATAAATGAATATGCACTCTGAGATATAACAGAGAAGAAGAAACTATAATTTTTACTTCTCGTATTCGTAAAAATGACATAACGAGGGTTTCGTTTTTTTTCATGACAATATTCGATAGCTTTGTAGAGTATCCTCGAGTAAAATCCTCTGATCGAAAAAGTAGTCACTCATTTTTTGTTAGACTCCGACTCCGGCCAAAACACCGCCACTCCACTACTCCAACTTCGACGTAAAGAAGTAAAAAGTGGCAAATATTCTTTGCGATCAAAATTAAAAAAATAATAAAACATTTCTCAACCCCATTGAGAAAATATCAGAAGGGGATGATTCTTATAATAATAATTATTATTGGACTCTAACTCCGATTCCAAGGTCCTGATTTTATCGTCTCCCATTTCCGGTTCCTGTATAAATACTATTATTACGTTTATATTAGTCTTCTATATGTACACCAATTGTTGACAAAGTTATGACTTGATTTAATTGAAGTTGGGTTGACATAAGACGAGATGATATATTATTCACCAACCGGATATCGCTCGGTGAGAGGCTGCATGAGAAATTTCTGACTCATTCAAATTTCTGATAACAATGTTGCTTAACATTTTTATTACTTATTGAAATACCTGCAATGTGGAAAACCCACCGTCGCAACGATTTATCAGTCAACCTTCGAACAAATAAAAATATAAAATGTTGAATCAGTTTACCTTTTAGCAAGAGAAATCACGTAAGCATCAAGATTAATTAACTACAAAACGTTTCGGGTTAACTCAAACAAATTATAAATTAATTCCTACATATTGACGGATTAACGTTGACGTAGCATGTATTGTATTGTATTTTTTTTTAAATTTTCAAGCAAGTGTATTCTAACACGGTGAAAAAATAAGAATGGATTTTAGTTCTATACAAAATTTATAATGTATATAGTTGATAGCTATTTCGGCTTACACCTTCATAAGAACTATGTTTAAACGTACATATAACTGTGCAGAAAAAGTACACAATACATCTTCTCTTCCGTTTTAACACCCATGTGGCACGATGATATTTTTCATTTATCGAAGTGCGATTTGATCACGATTTTTCGGGTTTTTTTGTGTGAAAAAACGTAAATAGTGATTAAGTACTGTACTGAGATGATTTATTACAAAAATGCATTAGCCTTCCGTAACGGTTTGAGAAGCTGTGAAAGATTTATATTTGTTCGTTCATTAGGAATATCATTGGAATTAAAATAATAAATTTATGATATCGACTGAAGGTGCTTGATAGAGTTTCAATATCAAATTTGAATTTTTGAAACCTTGTATGATATCATATGTTTTATCACTGACGATCTGGGTTTCGCCTATCTGTTGCATCTATGTGATAGAATGCCCGAAGATGCCGAAAGACAAAACACGATTCGTCAGTAATATAACATTTGAAATCGTACAAGGTTTCACAATTCAAATTAAAAAAATAAATCTTTACGTAAAAATATATGCAACAATTGTCATTCTAATTGTATAGGAAAAAAAATATTGTAAAATCTGTTTTGATTGAATCGTTAAATTTGTTTGAGACAAAATATTTCAGTTCTAAATTACTACCGAACCCATCAAAAATAATCAACTATCCCATTTCCTAATATGGTCATCTCGTTTTTAAAATTGTGTGCAAAACATCACAACCAGGAGTTATGCACTTATAACAGCCGCGAATTGTAAGCCCGAAAAACCAACCTCTACGTTGTAGTCGTATATATTTAATAAATACAATTCATTTTGTTGTTTATTATAATTCTTTTTGTCTATTTTTTTTTTATCGTATTTTATTACCAACTCAGAATTTTATTATCAACTCAGAGTACACATATTTTTGTAGCCATTTATATGCTATTTTTATTAAAATTAAACGAAGAAAATTGTACATATCGCCATTTATGTACAATTTCTGTCACTTTTCTATTGTCTATTTGTTTCACACATTTTTTAAAAATATTTCAATAGAGCAACCATTATTCCTTTAGTAAAATTTTTGCATATTGATAAAAGTAAACATTTGACGAGCTATATTGAATTGCATTTTTTCTTAAGTCAAAGATGTCCACTGGCTAATTGGATCGAGCTATAAAATTTTCATAAAAAGAAGTAAAACCAACTTTCGTTTCACAAACTTTTTTCAATATTTCTAATACTACAACGGAAATAAGTGTTAACGGAAACTCTGTTAGTATCTTCTCGTCAAATTACTCTGTAAAAATATACGATGAAAATTGCTGCCATTTATCAAAAATGAATGCGTCAGAAGTATCAAAAAGTCTTCACGTAGTTAATAAAGTTCATCAACTCTTGGCCAAAACCTATCGAAGTGATCAAAGACAATGAAGACGATTCGGCTGTCAAATGGCAGCTTATTATAATAGTTGTCAGCTGTTCATGTGAAACTACCGAAAGACCGAATAAAGAAAGTTGGAAATAGCGGAAACTAAATTGAGCGAAGGGAAATTATTGAAATAAAAAAAAATAATCGTGGCGTGCAGCAGTATTCGGTAGCGTGCTTCATTAAGCAATAATATTTTATTATCACTTTCCACATTACGGACGCCGCCATGTTATCGTTTTGATTTGATGTTGCCACACTAATTGTGTTCTTCTGCGCATGCGTGTTTTGCTATGTTCACATTACTCGACATGTTGACTTATCGTTTTTTTCTCTGCCGCACTAAGAACTAGGGAATCAATTATCTTTCGTAAATAACATATTAAACGAAAAAAGTGATGTATTCGTATTGCGAAAATTGTTGTAAACTCTTTGAAAGCCTTCACATTTTCCTTAGAAGCTACATAATTGACATAATCAATGATATCAAAAGATTCGTTTGATCCGTTCGTTTCTGTACATTTCCAGAAGAAATGATTTTTTATTTGGATAATCATATTGTCACATTTAAGTATTATAAAACTTCTTTAATTAATAATGGCTATTTTTAAAAAAATGTCCACTTCCTACGTGAACCCTTTATGGACTACTTATTGAGAATCTCAACAAAATATGCATAAGTGAAGACGAACTGGTATATTGATTAAATTGGCATTTACTTGGTAAAACTACATTATAACACGGTGAAAAAATAGCGTAAAAAATAATGTATTTTAGTACCACAATTTTTTTATAAGGTATAGTTGATAGCTATTTCGGCTCACGCTATCTTCAGAACTATGCTTAAACGAACATTTGGTTATCTATATATAGCTGTGTAGAAAATGTACACAATACATCTTCTCTCCTGTCTTAACGACCGAGCTTATTTCTTGCTAGCAATAAAACTAAAAAAAACATTAAAAATTGTAAATGAAACTAAAAAAGTGGTTATATCAATTAGCTTACATACTGCACGGAAATGGTTTATTGGATGACAAACTGGTCGTTATAAAAGCTTAACTACATATTTTTTTAAAAGGGTAACATTATAAATATGAGCATATGAAGGAACTAGCAGTCAGTAAGTCGCTCTCAACACGAGACGTTATCAAAAAAATGAGTACTATATTATATTAAGATCAAAAGTATGCACGTTTTCATCGAATCATATTGAGCCAAATGATTTGACTTTCAAGGTACCATTTCTATTATCAGATTTTCAGAAAACTAAACAAAAAACCTTGATATATTTCGGGATATACCCAATTTTGGCTCGCGATCGACCGGTTGGACACCCATGTGTTAGGACATTTTATTTTAGCTTTCATTTTTATCCTCTTGACACAATCATGGCGCTATACCATTAAAGCAATTGTAACATTAACCCAAAATTAAACATTTGAACGATTTTCCTGCATTTAAATGTTAAACAGCCTATTTAATTGTACATAGTAATATTTACGTTACGAAAAATATGAATTGCATTAAAAAGAAATGAGGAAAAACAACATCATAATTTGACAATTGCCAGATTTAAAAAAAAAATTAAAAAACCTGCGTTTTTGCGCCATGAAGTTATTTTATCCGAGGAATGATAAATAATATTACGGTAAAAAACGGCGTGTGTTTTAGTTCTATAAAATTTATACGGTACATAGTTGATAGCTATTTCGGCTAACGCCCTCATCAGAACATAAATATACAGCGGTGTCGAAAAAGTACACAATACTTCTTCTCCACTGTTGTAACATTCTAGATTTATATTGAAATAATAAATTCTTAAATGTGGCAAATTGATTTTATGTATTTTTCGAAGTGAGAGTTAATTTAGATTTTGTTTATTGCGTGGGAATAAACTAAAATAAGTATTGTGCTAAGTTGATTTATTTAAACAAAATGCATTAACCTTCTGTAATAATCTGAGAAGCGGCGATAGATTTATATTTGTTTTTTCATTAAGAATTTCATTGGATTGCTGATATCAATTAATTTCTAATTGTTTCAATGCATTTATTTTTTCGGCCTTTGCTACAAAGTGTTAACTGCTAATTTGTTAGATTTAATTGGAATTTATTTCGTAGAACTCCATTATATTACTGTAAAAAAAAAATATTAAAAAAATAAAAAAAAAATCAAATTACCACGCTTAAAAAAGATTAGGGCGTTACAACAGAAGAGAAGATGTATTGTATACCTTTTCTACATCGCTATATATACAGTTAAGTAAACGTACGCTTGAACATATTTCTGATGATGGCGTAAGCCGGAATAGCTAACAATCATACATCTAATTTATGATATCGACTGAAGGTGCTTGCTGAAATTTCAATATCAAATTTAAATTGCAACAACATTGTACGATTCCACTTGATTTGTCACTAACGACCTGGGTTACGCCTTTCGGCATCTTCGGGCATTCTATCACACGAATGTAACAGAGGGAGAGGGAAGAAATTAAAACTCATGGTGTATTGACGATGCTAATTATTGCTGTTTATTATGCGTCAGTTCTGGATGCGGAATTTTACAAAGTTGTACCAGTTCAAATTTGATATTGAAATTCCAACAAATACCTTCAGTCTATTTAATAAATTAGATGTATATATATAGTTGGACGTTGACAATGGAGTTCTACTAAGTGTATGACTTGGTCAGTAGAATGCCAGAAGATGTTGAAGACAAAATACGTGGAATCGTACAGAGTTGTAACAATTCAAATTTAACTATATATCTTCTATTTTTTATCACTGTGTTGTAATAGAGTCCTACCAAATAAATACAGATTTATTCAATAAATAATGACAGTATTTGATTCTAAGTTAATGAAGAGTTTCATGAGATTGAGTACCCAACGACTTCATGACATGTCTGTACGAAATCGAAATTGTTACGTAAAAAAAAGAAATTTCATTTGATTGCCCCGGTAGGCAAGCATGTCAGCTGTTCTATTATAGCAACGTTCGCTACTAGATTAAAAAACAGTAATGATTTTCGGCTAGGTTCCGCGCGTGATTCCTTCAGTTACGAATCGTAATATGTCATTAAATTTCAATCTGTAGAAGGAATGCACTTTAGTTTGGAACCTGCTCGGCCTTATCATTATTGTATATTATTATAAAAATGAAAAGTTTCTAAATATCAATTTATATATGATTTTTTTTTTTTTTGATAAAAGAATGTGACCGCGTAAATAAAACTATTGTCAATTGACTATACCGGATGATCATAGCGCACAATTCGAGAGCAAAGCAACGTTCACATTAACCCGTTTGTGCTGAACCTTGTTGCGGGTATAGATAGCAACATTAAAAATTTCAAAATGTAGTTCAAAATATGCCGACAAAATTTATAAAGATTATCCGAACAAATCAGACTTTAATTTATGATATCGACTGAAGGTGCTTGATGGATTTTAAACATCAAATTTGAATTGTTACTTTGTACGATTCCACATGTTCTGTCACTGACAACGCGGGTTTCGCCTTTCGACATCTTCAGCATTATTATTTGCTGTAAAATCTTTTCAATATTAATCGTCAATGAAACATATCAAAGGCAACTGTTCTAATTATTATTAGATCAATGTTACTAAATTTGTTTAGCTACCATTTAGTTCTTGCCTTGGGGTCTGTGTTTTCCTTCATTTAATACCGTTGGTATATAGACGATGCTGTTTATTTTGCGTTAGTTCTGTTGCATCAGTGTGATAGAATGCCTGAAGTTGCTGAAAGGCGAAACCTGAGTCTTTAGTAACAAAACGTGTGGAATCCTTCAAAGTTTTAACAATTCAAATTTGATATTAAAGTTTCACTAAGCACCTTCAGTCGATATCATGAATAAAAAAATAGACTCCTTATTGATTGATAATATGAAGAACTTTTGAATTCTTAGAATTGAATTAAATTGATGTTTTTCATGGTGTTATCACGTAAGTAATTTTTAAATTAGCTCTCTTATGGTATTGGTTGATGGAATGAGAAACATAAATAAGTATTTAAATATGTTCATTCAATTGAATACCATTTCAAAAAATATTTTTTTATTCGAAACCAGAGTTAGAGATTCGATTTTCATTTGATAACCCTGCTTTCAGGACGAATTGATTCGATATTTAAGGATTGCATGCAAGGGTGATAAATAAATGTTTGACAAATTGACAGTATTTCTTTATAGATTAAAAATCATTTTCAATATTTCTTGGAAATCACGCCCAAGAATTTAGTACAATACGTTTCGCATTGCACGGATTTTTTGTAGAACCGTGTTATATGCTGTGCGAGAGTATTTTAAAAACTGTTTTTTTATTTGAAAGAAATCAGATATCATCAACACATAATTAAAACTCTCTATAGGTAAAGAAAAATTTAACAAAATGTGCTTTAAATGTCTTTAAATTCACACAGTTATTTGAATAAAAATTCAACGCCTTTGTCCACGGTGCCATACTTCCTAACAACGGCGCGTGTATGTGAGCGGTGAGCGGAAATTTCTTTTTTTACGTAATACTTTCGTTTCACGGTAAGGTCACACAGAAAACATTATCATATAAATAATTGTTTATTCTAGAATGTTAGACAATGTTGGTAATTAATTGGATTGCTAAAAGGTACTCTCAATACATTGCACGTGGTTTAAACACGTGGTGTAACAACTGTGAGATTATAAAACACTCATGAAAATAAAAAAAATATATAAATGTGAATTTTTTATGCAACAAAAAGGCTCAGAATTGCCTACCAGTTTACCGGTAGTGTTCTATACGAGTTCCGTTGCATAAACACGACTGTCAACAAATACCTATGTAATTTATGATATCGACTGAAGGTCCTTGATGGAATTTCAATATCAAATTTGAATTGTTCAACTCTGTACGAATTCACATGTTTTGTCACTAACGACCCGGGTTTCGCCTTTCGGCATCTTCAGGCATTCTGTGGCACGGATGAAACAGAACTGACGTATCAACATACAAATTAAATATGTATGTATTTGTCCATTTTTATGTTAGGTTAATGTAATTGAAATTAATTGAAAGTGCCGCCTGTTTATTTTAGTTTATTTTATTTGAAATTTAATTTAGTTTTTTTTTGCTAGCTAGATATAAGCTAGGTTGTTAAAACAGAAGAGAAGATGTATTGTGTACCTTTCTTACACAGCTATATATAGATAAGCAAATGCACGTTTAAACATAGTTCTGACGATGGCGTGAGCCGAAATAGCTATCAATTATATCTTATAAAAATTTTGTAGAACTAAAATACATTGCTATTTTTTCACCGTATTATAATGGAGTTCTACCAAGTAAATTTTAATTCAATCAATAAAGTTATTGTATTATTTGCCTTCACGTGACAAATATGAGTGACTGAGATTGGATTACAGAAGTTTCAATATTTCTAAAACAGTGATATTCAAACTTTGTGGACTCACGGTACCTTAGAAAAATATTTTGTTTTGAGGAATCCCATAACATCCTGAGAAAAATATATTTGTAATAATATTCAAAGTAGATTAATGTGTTACAGTTACTTTAGATTAAATTGATGTTTTTTACTCATTCTTTAACTCGCAAATTTTAATTTTGACTAGCGGAACCCCCGAGAGGTGCCGATGAAGAATTTTTTTAAAACCACCGCTGTAGTTAATTGTAAAGCTTATTTGAGTTAAAGTAGAACGAGTAGCCGTATTTTCTATGACACCAGATTTTTTTAATATTTGAGACAATTGAGACCGATCGTTCCAATCGAAGGTTCAACCTAGTTGTGTAATTCTTACCTTTTTTCATTAATTAAATTCATAAATAAGGATTTCACCGGCAGAAGTTTGATATAGTTAAGGCGCGGTTTGATTACCAAGCCTTAGTTTCAATGTCACGCTTCATACATAAACCTGACTCGAAGACCAGATTTTTTCAACCCGGTACAAGCCTAATTCTACTTAATTTACGATTAAATATGATGAAATTTGATATTGTAATCGTCAATAAATATTTTTATTGGCTACCGCATAGATAACTCGATTTGATGACCCGAGCAGGGCTCAAAATTTTCTGATCTGACAGAAGCCCGTGCAGAACTCTGCTAAATGTGGTAACAGGAAAAATAATTGAAATTATATGGATTGCAAAAATACGAAATGGTTTATAAACGCAATCTTCGATTAGTGAAATAAAATGACAGCTTTACACAATATTTTAAAGGGGTTACAATTATAATAAAAATGACATTTTATATTGTAATTGCAAAATACTAATGTGTTATTTTTTGTATATTTTATTACAACATTCTGATGCATTTTATTTTTTGCGTAGTATTAAACTTTGCACTCGTAAATGAATGCAAATTTTAATTACATCATTTTGAAAAATTCAATGTAGGCCAATATTAAATACCACATTGCCTTAAGAAATTTAGTGGATTTCGTATTGCCAATTTGATGACTGAGGAAATTTACAGTTATTTATCGACCTCTGTCGAGTTTATGTAAAATACAATAGTTGTTTCGTTGCTTGTATACGATGGATGTTTCATGTTTTGTTTATGGTTATTGTTCCTTCCAACTATATATGCTTATATCTTTGATTGGTTAACTTTTGAGTGAAAGTTCAAATAAAAACAAAAGCAAAACCAAACTTAAAATGTTGAATTTCGAAGACATTTTTTCAATCGATGATTATATTTAAATAATAAATTACAATTTTAGCATTATTTCTTCAGTTTTATATTTCTAAGCCAATACCCGGTTTCGCTTATATCATGCATTATCAATTGAAGATCATAGCATCCAAAATAATGGAGTATAATGTATTCAAAAATTATTGCAAAATATAAACTCACTCTATCAAATACAACGAAAGATTTTTGTGTTCAGATAACGAACACAAACGATCTTTCCAATCCAATTATTCTATGTGTAAAACCTCAATGATCGGCTAACGAATAGTTCGAATTGCGAACAAAAATGACAACTACCATAAAAAAAAATTGATTTCGGACAGTGAAAAAATATTCGGATAATGAACTAAAACGATATTTCTAGTACACTTATTTTATCTTAAATATATTATAAAAGTGATCAATTGTCGAACAACTCGGATAGCGAACATGGTCTTGGAACAGATAATGTTCGTTAACCGATCCCACTGTATTCGGAATTATAATCGAAGTGATATTCAGATAACGAACTAAAACGATATTTCTAGTCCTTTTATTCTATCTGTAAAAACTCGGTAATGGGCAAACGAACAAATCGGATAATATACTAAAAAGATCTTTTTAATCCATTTATTCTATCTGTAAAACTTTGATGAACGGTTGACAAACAATTCGGATAACGAAGATAGTTTTGGAAAAGTTTGTATTGCTTAAACGATTACCCAATGTATAATTATCTAAAATCATACAAACAACCTTTTAAAAGCTTTTAATGTTATTTTAGTTCATTTTAAATGAGCTTTTGCTATGTATTACAGAACTGGTGTATTTAATTACATTGTTTTTACTTTGAAAAAATTCCTTGTTTATGTAGTTTGATGACTTTTTGCGCGCTCCCCATTTACACGCTTATCGCAAAGCCTATCTGTCTACGAATCCGATATTTAAAATTTAGATTAACTAGAATTAGAAAGTTTAGTTGGTGTCAATTTTAAGATCGCATCATCATCATCAAAAATTGAGCGCGATGCCGAAATAGCTATTAAAAATATTTAAGTCACAAATAATGCTTAAAATAACATGAAATTTTATATTCTAGTTTTTATTTGATACCAAAATTTATGTTATATTTTTTTTTGCGAAACATGTAACATTTCATTTTAATTGTCGTTTTGTATTATATATTTTTTAACAAAAATCTTCTTTCACATATGACGCAAAAAACTGCACACAGAAATGACCTTTTACTTTTGGGGCGACGAAAATACTATCTTCTTTTTTAAGTCGGTATACATAGATAAGAACTAAAGTCAATTTAAATATAGTTCCAACGATGATGAAACTGAAATAGCTAATTAATTACAGCATTGCTGACAGCGGGATTATCAAACTTCCGGAGTCGTATAAAACTCAGTTTAACACCGATTCCAATTTTAAATTTAAACTTGACTCCGACTCTGTTTCTAAGAAAGCAATCTTTCAAAATGGAACTCAATTTGAATATCCTTTTCATTTAATATTTACATACTAATTTATTGTATAATAAAGATCAGATTATTCCAAAATATTTTACATATAATAATTATTTCATCAACCAAGAGTCAACGTTTAGTTTTGAACCATTTATATATTGTAACAGATCAAAACTATAAGAGATTTAATTTACGATATCGGCTGATGGTAACTGCTTGATGAAATTTCATTTCATCAATTTTGAACTGTTGAAACTGTAAACGCTTCCACATGTTTTTTCACTAACGACACGGGTTTCGCCTATTGGCATCTTCACACATTCTATCACACGGGTGCAACATGTACATTTACACATGTTTCTTCACTCATGAAATAGGGATTCGACTTTCGGCATCATTAGATTTTCTATCGCTTAAATGGCGTTATATTGCATCAGGAAATGTCCACACTTGCAACAATTCTAATTTCAAAGAATCATTTTCATCTTCACTCAAATTTTTATACAAATCATATTTTATTATCATTAAAAATATTATGACTTTTACGTTGTCAACTGTCACTTATTGATGGAAAGGTGTGATATTTCAAATAATAAAAACACATTTTCATCACTTATTTCCACCAGATGTTTTATAATCCGGACCGGTTTCGCTCATCGCGAGAATTACCAGTTGATAAACCGGTGCAGATCATAAAATATATTGTGGAAATAAGCACAAAAAAATATTGATTGAATTAGCATTTATTTGGTAGAACTCCATTAAAACACGGTGAAAAAACAACAATGTATTTAAATTCTACAAAATTTATTAATGATAGCTTACGCCCTCGTCAAAACTATAGGTCCGACATAGATAATAACTTCGTAGAACATAAATACAATGCTATTTTTTCATCGTGTGACTAAAGAAAGTGTTTTTATTATTTAACACCTTAAAAGCCATAACATATTAATTACAGTCTTCAATAATCAAATATTGTCTCCAATAAAAGCGCATTAACTCAAATTCCCAGCCTGACTGATAATATTCATTATGTAGCGTATCCTTGTAACCATATACTCCAAATTTTATTACTGTATTGTTAATCCTGCATATCTAATATGATTTTTCCGTTTGTTACAGAAATTATGTGAACATCTTCCGCAACAACGTACGAACCGTCGTATCGAATCGAAAGTCGTTCCCACTCTAAAAATCTTAGCGTAAACAACAATCAGTGAAATTACAAAGAACACTCCGTGCACCATTAAAAGTAAAGTATTATTTTGTTTTTACAACGGCCAGTCTCAAAACCGTCCACCATCCGCAGACAAAAGATGGCGATATACTGTGTCAAGTTTAAATAACACTCGAAACAAAAGAAATGAATAATAATATTTGGCAAATACAATAATATAAACGCAACACGTGATGCAAATCACACTTTCACTGGGATTATTATATTTTATATTATTTAAAAGCATTTACTTATAACATTTTTTGGCAAGCTTTTTTATAACAGTTTGAAAAATATTTATGATGTGAAACTATTCACGGATGAATGTTTTTAGTATTGATTGTAAAAAAATAGTTAATTTTTCGGATTTAAATTTTAATTCTTAAAACTTTGTACGATTCCACATGTTTTGTCACTAACGACCCGGGTATCGCATTAAGTTTTCGAACGTCAGTTCTGTTGCATCCGTGTGATAGAATGCCTGAAGATGCCGAAAGGCGAAACCCGGGTCGTGAAAAGTTTTAACAATTCAAATTTGATATTGAAATTCCATCAAGCTCCTTCAGTTGATAACATAAATTATTTTTCGGATTTATCTTATTATTTTAATTGGTATTATATAAGTAAACAAATCATAAAAATTAAAAAAGTCAATGTTTATTGCTTCTGTAACGTCAAAAATACGTTAAAATTTAACGTTTAAAAATAAGGAATAAATAACAAGAGAAAAAAAAACAGGAAGTTTACTAAGCAAGCTTCTATAATATCTGAAATATTTTTGTTTGTTCATTAAAAAAATCGCTTATTTTTTCATTTAAAACTTGTTTTGGTTATTATTTAAGCAATACCTCGTTTTTTTAACAACCATAGCCTGGCTATTTGTAAGAATTAGATGTTCGTTTACAAAGCAATCAATTGGTGCCTTTCCGAATTAATTAAAAATGAAAATTATATTCCAAAATCTTAAAGATTGTAAAATATATAAGAGAAAGGGAATTTATTTTTAAACTTGAAAGAAAATATAGTCATGGGTAAAACCAAAATTCTTGCAAAGACGATCGAAATCATTTGGCTCTTAGATAATTTCATAAACACATCTTCTTCAGTACTGTCCTTGTATATCTTTCATAATTCTGGGGTAGCAGTTTTGAAAACGAATATTGAAATCACATTCGATATATTTGAATAATTTCCGGTGACAAATTTTCCAAACAAATTCTTTAGCTGCTATTTAGAACTATGATCAATTTATAATTAGTTTGTGCGTATGATTATAATTATTCTTGCAAGTAATTTTAATGTTCATAGTTTACAAACAGAATTTTGGACATATTTTTTATATAAAAGATAAATGCAAAGGGGCGGTACTTTCTTTGATATCCATTTGTAATTTTTAAAATAGTTTTAACTATCTTTGCTAGGTTATGCTATCATTACAACAGTTGAGAAGACAAATCGTATTGTTATAATTTATGATATCGAATGAAGGTGCTTGATGGAATTTAATATCAAATTTGAATTGTTACAACTTTGTACGATTGCACATGTTTTGTCACTAACAACCCGAAAACTGTTCTGTTGCATCCGTGTGATAGATTGCTTGGAGATGCCGAAAGATGAAACCCGGGTCATTAGTGAAAAAACATGTGGAATCGTACAAAGTTGTAACAATTCAAATGATATCGTATTGTGTTAATAGTTGATATTAACAACTATAAAATTAAAAGAGTGATTTTTTTTTATTTTAGGCATGGATTTCATCAGTGGCGTAGTATTTAATTAAAAAATATGGGGGTACTGCTTATTTTGATTGACTTTGAACCACATTCGTGCATATCAATTTCAATTTCAAAAATAATGAAATTTAGATGGAATATGTTATTTCTCATATATTTATATATATCGAAGTGAAAAAATATTTAAGAAAAATTACAATTGGTCCTTTTTTCATATTGTAGTGTTTTATATAAAAACGTCTTTTTTGTGCAAAGAAATTCGTTTTATATTAGTAATGATAAAAATATGGTATTTGTTTCAAAAAAATAACAAATTCATTAGTTATATAGGGTATTATCTTTAATTAATTGTTAACAACACAAATAATAAAAAACCTGGTTCAATCTGAATAAAAAATCTCTAAATAATTAAATCAACGGTTGTCCATCACTCTCATAAGAATTTTAGTTTTCGTAATCGGAATAATTCAAATATTGTATGACTTTTTCCAAAACCGTGTTACTCAAATACCTCGTGCGATTTTTAAAATTTCAAAACATTTAGCGTCTTGGCTTGTTTGTACAAGGTAGATTGAAAAAATAATCATTCGTTAGCCAATATGACTGTAATGAAAAAGAATGTCACTCTTTAGTATAGATTTACGCCAATATTGAAATAATTTTTATGCTTCGCTATTAAATATAACGCAATGCGATTAATTTCTTGAAAGATATATTTATTGTAAGACCGTTCGTTTTTTTAATATAAGCGCTTATACGACAATAAACAAGAGTATAAAGTAATTTATTTCTGTTATTTATTTTGCGATACACTAATTCGAAAACACAATAATTTATTTATGATCTGATCTAAATAGCAAAATTTTCTTATGCCAACTGCAAGATAATAAATAAGCGAGTTTCTAAACCAAATACTGACTCTAAACTACAATATTAATGTGTCAAATTTATTAAGATTAAAAACGTGTTTCTATAGGCGATATTGTTAGGGTATAATCAGGGCATGTTGCAAATTCTGGTTTGAATAGTTGATTTGCTACAGTAAAGTCTTGAACCATAAAAAAATCAAAAATTATCGGAACATCAATACAATAAACCAGCGGCCGGGGAACCGAGATAGATTACCCCAGACGAGGTAAATATGATATTTTTAGGGATAATAAGGAAATTTTTCTAATTTGCTATTTTATAAACGTGCTAGTGAGACTCAAAATGAAAGGGCAATATAGTGACTTACACAAAAATATTTTGGGGTAATGGTTATAAAAGACCGCTGCATTTAACTGTTCGTACAACGAATTTAATTCGTTATTTAGTCAGTTATGTTGCATATATGTGTAAAATGCCTGATGATGCCGAAAAAAGAAGCCTGGGACATTGGCGACAAAAAATGTGAAACCGTACAAATTTCAACAATCAAATTTTATTCTATCATACTTGATAATACCAGGCTTTAATTTCTTGATCATTTTTTGAGAAATTCTGAACGTGAGTTGTTTGTTCTACAAATGTTTAAAACAACGGTTTTGCTGTAGCCACCAAAATGCATTTTAAATATTCATATTAAGAAAAATGCATTAAAAAAAAAATGTATCATTGTGACCACGAGTAGTTTCCATAGCACCGCTAATGTATACAATGCGGCCACAAGAAAAATTTCGTGAGAACTACTAGTCCAGAACGATGTACTTACATATACGTTTTGTCACTCACGCGCTGGGTTTTGCCCTTTGGCAATTTCAGGCATTATATCACGTGAATGCAATAAATGTGACACAAAATATATAGTTTGCATGGGTTATGTACAAATATATATATAAAATAACTTTAATTTGTAATGCCCGGGTCATGGCTTACAAAACTTGTGGAAATTTACAAATTTTCAACAATTCAAATAAAAAAAAAGATTTAATTTTAATGTGTATTAAAAAATCTTCCATCTTTGCCAATTGCCATATTTAATCGTTTTTGCCGATGCAATATCAACGATCTTATATGTTGTAATTTTTGTTATATGTTTCAAAGAAATTAAAACTATATGTAAATCCTGTTAACTAATTAATAATGTTTATTAGCCGTTATAATTGAATAGCAATCGTTTGAATGATGTTTGGAAGATTTAACGATATGAAAACGTTTATCAAACCATAAAAAATGCCGCAATCATAATAATGTGTTAATTAACTGTACGGTTTAATAATACAGACAGTAAAGTGTTGCGCAACTCTCAACAATTCAAAACTGGCGTACTAAACAATATGATTAATTTGAGCAAGTAATTATACTTTCTTTTGGATTTGCAATGCATGCTTAGGTGGAAAGATGGACGTACTCTTCTTGAATATCATTTTTCTACATCATTTCGTAACATAATAAACAATATTAATCAGTTGTGAAAAGAAATTGCACGCATGTGTTGACCATAAATCTATCAAGCATTTGCGAGACTTAAGAATTTTTTAAAAATAAACGTAAACACACATGAAGTTTTACGCATTGAAAATAATCAAATTTGGTGGGAATCTAACAATTATTTAATTCAATTTGATTTCTACGTTACAAAAACAGAAGATTCGTGAGAAAATCTAATTAAATTTTCAACTAGCGATTTTTGTACGTATTGTGTCTGATATTGTCAAAGCAACGCTGAGGTACTCAAACAAATAATTCGGCGTTCAATTCGTAATATATTATCCTTGAGTCTTTATGCGTCGTATTAAATAGACTACAATAAAAATTTAAATAAGATTATTATCGATTCGTATTACTTTGTAACAAAAAATGACTCGCAGCCACTCAGACTTGATTTCTTCGAGTCATTATTATTTTGAAATATTGTATCTTACAAGAAAAATGAAAATTAACTGCGAAAATGACCATTATAATCAAATACGATTCGAGTTAATTTGTCACAAATAAAATGATTCGCAGTCAAATCCTATTAGATTTGTTTTCTCATTTATCTGCTTTCGGTTAAACCGTCTAAAAATAATTTAAAAAATCTCGGTGTTCATGTAAATATAATTGGATTCTCCGCGAGTCGTTTTCTTTTAATATTCCCGTTTTTTAGCATTAAGTAGTACTAGGGTAAAAAAAACACGTGTTTTTAAAAACATATAGATATATATCATATTTAATGAATTGATTGTAAGTATTTAATACCTTTTTTGAGAATCTGATGATAATATTTATGATAATTAAAACCAGTCTTGATCATCGTATTAAAAATTTTTATTATTGTCATTTTTTTTTCGATCAAAAACTGTCACTTTTATATTGTTAAGTCTTCTTCAAAATATTTTATGAAATAATTAATAGATGTACTCAATATAAGGAAAATCAAACCAGAAATAAATATTATAATTGCAAACAAATTTACATATTAGCCGTCGAGATGTCGTCATTTATCTCGATTTGGCAAACAATGCAATTTAAAAATGTCAAACTATGTCGTTGTATTTTATAATATTTTCCGCATCAGATTTACAAATAGTTTTTTTATGTATTTATATATTGGATGTAGGCTCGAGAGAAGGCAGTTAGTCGATAGCTACACAGTGTTATTGTATTATATATGTTTGAGTAAAAAGTGGTCACCCTAGCGGCGAGCAATCCACAATGATACACACGGCGAGTTAAGAAGTTGGGGGATCTCGTTAAAAATTTTGATCGCAAGCGCTAGTCTTTTTTTGGTCGCCGCGAAGAGTGGTGCCGAGTCAGGGTGCTTATTGCCGCAAGAGTTAATCGGAACTTTGGTTGTAACCGCTCGTGACGAGCGCGCGGCGACGTCACGGCCCAGCGAAAGTTGAGCGATCGAAAGTAAATGCGGCTCGCTTAGCGTTTGCAGGAGAAAGTGAAATGGTCTCCGACACGCGCGATGTTAGGTAACGATATATACGTATTATACACACTGTACACTGCCACTGGACACGATTAAAATAATGCCATCCAAAATAATGATTTAGTAATCGTAAAAAATATTTTCATACTAACAGCGCCGGTCCAGTATCCTGTAATTCAAGTATAACAACATTAAAAACTACACTAAAAAAACCTAAAAATCCATAAACAAAAAGTGTGAATTATTTTCATTAATAAACAGTGAATTTAAAACGCTCATTAAACATCAAAACCTCATATAAATTAAACGTAAAAAAAACTACAACAAGAAGATAAAACGATAATAAAATAATACAAGTGACCTTGTAATAAAACGTTAATTTACCTGTTATAATGAATCAATTTTTCTATTATAAAAAGCTAAATAACATCGTAACGAGAAAATTGATATGTTCGCAGAGTTAAGGGAAGAAATTTAATGAGCTTATATGTGTTAATTTAAATGAACATTTGCTTTGTGGATTTTTATGAGAGCACTTAATGAAAGCTTAGTTTTTTGGTCATATTGGAAAAGTTGTAAGTGTGATATACTGCTGTAAATGGATAACAATTTTAAATTGAAGAATATTTCATCGAAAACAATTATATTTTTTAAGTTTTTTTGAATAAAAACGAAACAGATCGAGTTAAAGATCATCATTTTATTTCCGTATAATGTTGGTCGAACCAAGATGGAAGATCTTAGTACTGATAATGGGTCTACTTCTGGCTCAAGCGATAGATAGTCCAGGGAGAAGATCCTTGAAGCTTCACGATGACAAAAAAATCAGACGGATACTTGTGCAGAGTCCACCGTTCCAAGATAGAGAATTCAACAAATTCCAATCAAGAGAAGCGAAAAGCGTGGACTTGCAGAGCTTCCCGGATTCTATTGGGGAAATACCGGCCTCTTCTTTAGGCGCTGTCAGTTTTCCAGAAGAATCGTCGGGAGCGAGAAGATCTCAGATAACATTCAGAGACGAGCCTTACAGAGAAGAAGGAAGATACCGTGAAGGAGGCGAATTTAATGGGCATCAAGGAAGAGCTAACGAAGAATATAACAATGCAAATAATATTCCATTTAGAAGCACAAAAATTAAATTCCAAGACGATAGCGAATATGAAGATGCAGTATCAGAGCCGAACTTTGCAGCTAACGAAGACAATACTGATCAGACTGCATTCGAAAACTTCAGTAACCAAAATCAAGAACTGGGAAGTAATTCAAGATATCATGAAAATTATGTTCCTGCCCCAGGAGCTTATAAAGAATTCGGACCTCATTTGCCAAGGAATAATATAAACTTTAGACCAGCTTCAAGTGAAAATTTTGCAGTTTCAAAACCGTTTCATCCACGATTTCCGTTCCATAGTCCATATTTCATGCCTCCAAAGTCTATCAATAGCGACTTTAATAATTATTTCAATGGATTTCCTAACCCTGCAGAGTTCGCACCGGTCGTTAAAGGAACGCACTTCAATAACGGTTTCGCACAAAAAACACCGTTGGTTAATGCTTGGAAATCGAGGACTCCTCGCGTTGTGTTTCCTTTCTCTCCTGAAAACGTTGCCCAGTTCCAGTCCAATTCCCATCAAGGAGGTACAGGAAACTCATTATCGAACGGTATCAATTACAATAATGACAATGTGGTGTTCAGAGACCAGAATTTTGGATTGAACGACTTATCTTCGCTCCAGGAGATCAGGAACGACTTCAGTCTTCAAGATATTGGTGCCGCTGATGACAGCCAAATACGAGAAAGAGGTAAATCATTCTGACTACAATTTATTAATACTAATTGTTTTCGATTTTGTGGTTTGAAATAACAGTCATTCACTTCATTTTCTTTGCGTTTTTAGGTTTAAAGCAGGCGCTTTAAATACGTCATTCTTTACAAAGTTATTAAGAAAGGCAATCAATAGTTACGAAAAAAAGTATTAAAAAAAAATTGGCAGTATTGAAAGTTGATCTAACCAAAATTCAAAAATTTAGGCATTGCTCCAAAACACGTTTCGTTTACTGCCAGGAATAAAACAACTCAGGAATTAATATAGCTTGTAAATTATTCCTGCTTTAATACAGATCATAATACAATATAACAAAAAAAATATTCCTATTAAATATCAGATTTTTAGTGAAGTTTTAGCATCAAAGTTAAATTGTTCCAAAATATGAACTCTAGAAAAACTACCGGATGAAATTCACTTTTTTTTTATAATAGCTTTTTTTATAATCACTTCGACGCTGTAAATAACGAATCTAAATAAAGTTTTTAAGATTAATAAAATAGTAAGGAAAAATTTAAACAGTTAAAAGGACTCAAATTTCATAGTTATTTTTTTTAATTACTCATAAAACTGATACTTATTTATATAAATAAATCTTCAGTACGTTACGTAAATTATTGAACAATTGAAATAATCTAAAAAAAAAACACCGGGAGATGTCTATCCATTCCTCAAGTCATCGCCATAACTATCCATAAACGGTTGTCTTTACAATTGTTATTTGACAGCTTTTATAGAGAATATCAATATAAACTCGAACTAAGCTTTTGATAAATTATATTCTCTTCTCTAAAAGCTTACTATGGATTGTATGTAGAATCGATCAATAAACAAATATTTTTTAATTTTTGTATAAACTTTCTATACAAATATGGCATTGTTTAATTTGAATCAGTTTAATTATATTATACATTTTTGACTGACTGTTATTTCAAATCAATACCTTTCTATCCCATTCTTTGATTTTCTTTTTTTTTTGTTGTCAATACATGAGTTGTTTCAACAGTTTTTTAATATTTTTGTCAATCAATAAAATGTTAACGAATTTATTTCAAGACGATGAATTTGAATGACTGAATAAAATAAGAAGAATCATTTCACTAAATAATTAGTTATTTGTTTTACTATTTTAATCCAATTGATAATTTTTAAAAATTTAAATTAATTGTGAATATTTTTCGTAGTAAATATGTTTATTTTAATGTTAGATGTTATCCGTTTGCTTATTTTATTGCAAAGCATGTTTTATAAAATCATCTAACGTCGCTTGTTCTAAAACAAATGAGTGCAAATCCAATTGTCATAAAACAATAATGTATAAACATAACTTCGCATGTATTGTATAGCTTTTCTTTTTGTGTTGCTTCTAACATTGCTTGATTTTTCTGTTTTCTTTTTTTTTTAGTTTTTTTTTAAATATTTATTTTGAGTTTGTGTTGGGTTTTAGAAGTATTTTAAATGTAACATTAATACATTATTTCCTGTTTTATTTTTTTTATTCCAATTGAATATTTAGATACAACGTGATTATAACGTCATCTTAAAAAAATTACGGCCGGTATTCGCAAGGGGTTTTTATTATTTACAGAGTAAAATCTAAGCGTTATTTGATGTCAGTTTTATTGACATTATATATATATCAACGTAAATTTCTATAGTGTTACAATTATATAAACCTTTAGAGGTTTTCATAACAAATATTTTAGGGTATATCTTTACATAAAATACCAAGTTTAGCCTCGAATATTTTGACACTGGTAACATTCTTACGTTTTTAAATATCACCGCACTACAATCTGGTCTCACAACAGTTGGAAAGTTATTATTCAGTGAGTTGATGAATGAATACTACTTTTGTAATCTATACACAATTTACATGCTGATAAAAAGTATTTTTGTTTTTTATAAAAACTTAAGCACGTTACGGTAACTTAACGTTATTATTTAAAAATTAAGCCTTTTAGTTAATCTTAGTAAAGTTTAATATTTTTTCAGTGTTGTATATTTTTCTGTTAGGTTAATTTATCTAGTGATGTTTTTAGTGGTTTAAAAGCATCGTGCAGTTTTTCAAATTTGGAATAATTGTGCCAAAAACTTCAAATATATAATTTATTTATATATGTTCAAGTGACTGTATATTTTAAGCGAAAATGTATTTTCACTAGTGACAGTATAGTTAGCGAAAATGTACTAAGTCTGATAACAATAGTATTATAATCCTGTGTATGTTTTTAATGAAAATTGTAAAACGAATTTATAACGGCATTCAACATATTTCAACGTATGATAATGTTGCATAGAACAGTTTACTGAGATCATACGATTTGATACCTTTATACTTCTTACTTTGGGGCTTTCCTATATCGAAAGTCTTTTAAAATAAACCGTAAATGATTGACGCCCTCAAAGTCAATATAAAAACAATTCAGCCAGATGTATGCGAAAAAGTTAAAATTGAACCTCCCAATAACGTGCCACCAAGCAAAGCCGTGGCGAAAATTTGAAGGCCATATTCCACACTTAATGTTATAATTTACATTAACACAAATTTCGAGCGTTCCTATTGAAAGACCCTTTATATATTGAAGCACTCATTACTATTATATATGATATAATTGGTAAAATATTATATATAATTATTATTTTTTTGCATATAGCGTAATTTAATTTGATTATATTCTTGATTATAAATAAGTAGAGGTCCTTTCCTTTTTATTAGTAATTTATTATTCTTCATTTACATATATTCTGTTTATAACATATAAAATATTTTCTTAAGTTTTTATAAGTAACACATTTGTATTGTATACCTGGAAATAATTGACTGAAAATTTTGTATAAATATTCTGCAATTTTTGATAATGTTCGCGATTTGTAAAACCGGTCCTGACCCAATGAATGTAAAACTATGGAAATAGTTGTAAACACTGTGTTTTTATTATTAAAAATATAAAATCTTATATAATTTATTTTCACCTCATTAAAGTCAAAGTGATTAATTATTTATAGAACGCGATTTTTTTTACCAGAAAGTCACCATAAGTTTACTAAAAAACAACGCTACTGAATTAAATATCTATAACGTGCTTCAGTAGAGATCGTACTAAAAAATTGTACTATGAACGATTCTTTTTTAACGAATAGGTGACCGAATCGTTGATATTTGAATCAGTAGATCTTTACACGATTCTTTGGTACTAATTTAAACTTGAGTCAATAACAAATAACAGAAAAGTTTATTGCTTTTCAGTTATTATGCTCATTGCATTACCATACTTCAGTAACTGTATTGTTCCCATAATGTTTGATTACATTGTAAAGGACCTGCGTCATATAGTTCGATAGTTTTTCGCGGCCATCATTAGTATTCAGGTTTCAAAGAGCAGCCAATTTACTTCTGAATTATTTATTCTGCAATCACTTGCAATCGAAAGTGTTTATTACGCGATTTTTAAGTGCTGACCATTTCAGTTACCGAGACACAGTTCCCTATTCTTTTACGGGACCAAGATATGTGTTTTTGTCAAGCTAAACAGGTGGCTTATTCAAATTATTAAAATGACAAGTAAGAAGCCACGGTATTTATAAACATTGAAACCTGTTGTGGATAAATATTTTATTGTAACATGTATTTATGAAATAGCAGGGAATTAAAAATTTTCGAAATCTGGCCACTTAGTGTCAGACCAAAAATGCACACAGCGCTACGTTTCCACGCGCAAGTTACGTGGTCGATCTATATGTTAACACATCACACACATTTCAGAATAATCTTAGATGAATAATATTTCCAAATGAGAATTTTAGGTGACATCACTCGGTTTACAACCATATCAAGTATCAATTCATGCTATTTTATTATATTTATGTTACAAAAAACTAATTCGTAATTTTAGTAAACATATAATTTTCATATGTAAAATAATATGAATTAAGAACTTAGACTTGGTCGTTATATATTTTTGAGAATATATCATATATAAAAAAATATTTACAAACTATCAGTTCGAGTGTATTTGAATACACTAGAATGCCTGAAGATGCCAAAAGACAAAACACTTTAATTTAGTAACTAAAAATATTATAATATTAAAAATAGTTTATATCATTGAAAGTGTATTTGATATACCTTCATTCTTTAACCCTTTCCCAGTGACCTTCGTACATCATATTCCAATACCGAAACTTCAATGAATGATTCAGAGGTATTAAATTATATTATGAAGATTTTATGGACCAATCAGACAATACGTTTTTACGCAAAAATTATACCGTAAACGAAAGATATTTTATGCTATCAAAACTAATTTATATTTGTCTATTAATAATCAATACATTGAAACAGTTTTCCCATCAGTTGATACGTAAGCATGTAGTAAGTTAATTCTATTTTTGGGCTAATTATCTATTCCAATAGATCAGTGTTTCTTAGTCTTTGAAGCGAGTTGCACCTCTTTGAATCTGAAAATAGGTCTCCACACCCCCTCCCCCCATTGAAAAATGCGTATAATTTTTTTAACTTAAAAAAATATTTTTTTTGCGATATATATTGTATATTTAAAATAAATAATACATTTTATGTGTCAATAACAAAATAATATATTTTTATTAATGGCTTAGCTAATGTTGGTTGACCAATGAAATATTCAAATAGCTTTCAAATACCGCAAACACAATTTGCATTGTTAAAGGCTTCTCCCGTACCCCCGGTTAGGAACCACTGATATAGATGTTATAACTGCCAAGGACATGTAAAAATATCTTATTTCAACCGTAAGTCAGTTGTGTAAATAGAATTAACCAATGTTATATTGACATTCTAATCTAAACTAATTTTACATAATTTATTATATCGACTTAGGGTGCTTGATGAAATTTAAATATCAAATATGAATTGTTGAAACTTTGAATGAATTTACATCCTTTGTCACTTTAACCAGTAAAGAATGCTTGAAGATGCTGAAAGTCAAAACTCAGTTCGTTAGTATCAGCACATGTGGAATCGTAAATAGTGTCAACAATTCAAATTTTAATTTGACATACATTCATGGCCATATCATTGTTATTTTAAGCGCTATAATGCATCATCTTCAGTATATAAATATGTAAAATAAATTAGAACATGTAAAATGGAGAAACCACCCATGTCAACAATAAAACTGATCACAATATCCGTTTTTACCTTCCCGATGTTGACATCTCAACATGCCGAGCACATCCGTGTTCGAAAATGCAAGATCTATCTCGTTCGTATTGTGAACATGGCGAGGTAAAAAATAAATATACGAACGCCTCCAAACATTATTTGACTGCCTTGAGTGAAAGTCATTCTCATTTCGATACTGCTTTACCACTGAGTCATAAATATAGTATTTTTTTATGTCATATCATTTAATACGACATGTATTTTTCAATAAAATACAGCGACGGACTCGTGTTCTTCCAAATTTTATACGAAAAACAATGCAATGAAGCGGAATTTAAGTTAGTAATGTCATATGTCAATTGATGGTAATCAAACTGTTTTAATATCTCTTGATAACCCACCGTAGAGACAGATAAGTGAAGTGTTTTTGATCCTCGCTAAATATCATAGTTTGTTTTTTTTTTTAATTCTTTCTCTCTGCTGAGACACATAATAGATGTTGCAAATTAGAATTAAAAAAATGATTTTATAATATTGGTGCTATATTTTAATACAAAACTCTTGTAATAAAATTACTCGTGTGAGGCTGTTTCGACACTTTAAACGTTATTTTTAAATTCTATGTATAATATACACATACTGAAATAAAAATCAATGGATTCAAGTAGATAGAAGTAATTAGAACCGTTTGAGTGTTGACAAAAATGGATCAAATAAATTTACAGTGAACGCTTTCAAAAATTCTTTTGGCAAATTAACAGTTTATTATAAAAATTTTCACAAATCACAAATTTGTTTTTACCGTTATCCTATTGACTGTTAATTCTTAATGTCCAGTAACAGTTTGTTAGGGCACCAATTTTAGTGCGCCAATTTTTTTTTTTTTGAGTAGTTACTTGTAAAATATGGCAGTCGTCATTTAAATATTTTTGATAACGTCTTCATCACTTTAGGAAAACAATTGTCCACATCATAACTGTAACTCAAGTTTCAAAACACAATTATCATAAAACAAATTAGAATAACTACATAAAAAAGAACTATTACTAAAACAGTGACAATAAACAAAGTAAAACTGTTTTTTTTATATGAAACGTGCAACAAAATGTCATTCATAATGACGTTGATTAGGAATTTCGTAACACTTTTTCGTTTTCTAGTTCCGCATTATTTTTAAGTGCCCATTATTCTTTCGTTAGCATGTTATCTCCATGAATATTTACGGTTTTGGTACAAAACTCGAGACTTAGTAATTCAAGATCAATATACTAAAGTGTAGGAGTTTTACCTACCAATAAAACTCTTATTGTGTTTCCAGCAATGTCCAAGATCCCCTGAGATGATGCGTCTCTGTTTTCGAGCCACGCGTCCAAACCCTACGTTGGCAACACCTTTTCTTCTCCCCTCTCTTCCCTACCCAAGCCATCCGGGTGACGCCGTTATGTATGTCATTGTCACTCAAGGTGCACCAGGTAGGGGTTACCTGGATCTTGGACATTGCTGGAAACAAAATAAGAGTTTTATTGGTAGGTAAAACTCCTATATTGTGTTTTCTGGCAGCAATGTCCAAGATCCCCTGAGTGAATGTTTGTTATCACCTGGTGGCTCGTGGGGGAAGAGTTATGTCATCAATGTGAGATCTTAACTAGTCTTCAGCTGATGGTCCGGGTACGATCTTGTGGCCATCTAGAAAGGGTTAGTGATAAGGCCTTCCGTCGGATATGATCACTCTCGCCAGTTATTACCACTCGTCTATGGCTTTCCTGGAGGCCGGCTTATCGAGCCTCATAGCTGTAAAAAATCGTTCTTGGAGGTCTCCGCCTTTCTTTCGACTTCCTTCCGAGGTATTAACCAGTTGGCGAAGCCAATAATATTGGGGCTATATTTTGCGTGTCTCCTTTCCTAATGTGCCAACCCGATTGCTGATGGGTAGTTGACCCGAACGCAGGCCATAAAGTTATCTGGTCCCGTTCCTCTCTAAGCCGGCTGCCTGAATATCTGATTGAACTGATATTTATTATTTTACTCCAATGTTGATGGTCCGCAAAATATTTTTGGATTTTTTGGTGGTACGCGGATGTAAAAAGGCTGAGAAACTAACCCTCATCTGAACCATCAATGATATTATAATTGTTGTAGAACTAAAACACATTGATGTTTTTTTCAATGTGGCTTTATTATTTAAAATATCATGAATTTCCATTAAGAAGTGGCAGCTTACATTTCAAAAGTAAATTTTTCGTTTTGCGTTCCTACTTTTTGTGACCTATAAAATATACAATCGTCAATTTATTGTAACGTTGATTAGTAAGTTTGTAAATTATACGTATATTTTTTAATTTTAGAGGTCTCAAACCGTCATGTGTCAACTAATATGAAGTATGCACAAGAACAATACCTGTGATATAACACGAAACGTAATTTAGGATCGTAAAAACACGTGCGTGCGTTCCGAATTATGGTACGTGCAACGTAAAAAAAAGCGTGCGTTACGTATGCTGGTAAATAAATTGTAAAATTATACGTTCATCAATAATTATTATTGTTCATTTCCGATGACCAAATGCAGGACGCGTCGTAAAGAATACGAAGGCACTTGCGTAACGCCATGCATGCGGGCTAATTGTACCGCACGCTGTACCGGATATCGGAGAAAACAGATATCAACAACCATTCTAATATAAAATTTTAAATACAAATAAAGGTCGCAAGATGACCGCTTTGGAACAGCTGGAAATCAATAGATATCAATTATCACGCAAAATTCTAAACGAACAAAACGAAAGTCTGTCGCCGCTTCTCAGACCATTGCAAGGAGCTAATTATTTTCCGTAATAAGCAATCTCTGTTGAATATTTAAGCTTGTTTAAATTGCCGCCTGTTTAGTTTCATTTACAATTTTTTTTTTTAGTTTTATTGCCAGCAGGAAATAAGCTAGGTTGTTAAAACAGGAGAGAAGATGTATTATGTACCTTTTCTACACAGCTATAAATAGATAAGAAATTTACGTTTAAACATAGTTCTGATGATGGCGTGAGCCGAAATGACTATCAACTATATATTTAAAATATTGTATAACTAAAATACATTGCTATTTTTCCACCGTGTTATAATGGAGTTCTACCAATTAAATGCCAATTCAATCAATAAATTATCTACGGCAATTTGAGGTCGTATTCGACGTAATTCGAGGTAATTGGCAAATATTGAAACCAAATCGATTGAAAAACAAAGATTCCGTCAACTACGATTCAAATTAACACGGTGAAAAAATAGTAATGTATTTTAGTTTTACAATTTTTTTAAAGATTTGAATCTGATAGCTCTGACGATGGCGTGAGCCAAAATAGCTATCAACTATATCTCATAAAAAAAATGTAGAACTAAAATACATTGCTATTTTTTCATTGTGTTATAATGGAGTTCTACCGAGTAAATGTCAATTCAATCAATATAATTTTAATTATTAAAACTTCGTGCCATACTACATGTTTTGTCGCTAATGACACGGGTTTTATTTTTCGACAACTTCATGCATAACCAGTGGCGTTTCGTCTATACGCATTGCGGAACTGTAGCACCCCCAAACGAATTGAGAAATATTTAATAATCGTAAGTTTATGTATATTATATGACAATATCAATATACACCTAAGCCTCATATTACACTTTTTTATACAACACGGATGTATAAATTGTGACATATTTTTGAACAACACGATTTGTATAACACGGCTTAAGGTAAAAAAAAAAAATGAAATTTTTAATGAACCTACAACAATTAATGACTCGGAAAGCAGTTGCAGCGAAGAAGTTACATGTTTCACATTGAAAACAATAAGCAACGGCTTGAAATTGGCTAATAAATTAGATTTTTTTATTGATAATGATCCTATAATGGAAAGGAGTTCAAAATTCAAGACGGAATTACAAAATATTTTGGAACCTAATAAGAAAACACGTAAAGATTTATACGCTATAATCAGACAATCGCTTATTAAAGATTTTTGTAAGGTTAGCCTTAGTTGATTTTTTGTAGTTTTAGAACTACAAAAAATCAAAGTCCTCCGATGATGAAAACTTACAACCGATCTCAAAAAAGAGTAAAAAATATAGAATTCTTAGTGATAAATATGATGAATGAATGGTATATTATTTTATTAAAGTTTCTTTCAGTTAATATGTAAATGGATATTTGTTTATTTACAAAAATAAAGTAAAAAATTATATAATAATTATATATAACTATGTTCGATTTTTTTTTTGGAACGCAAACCTTAATTTTGTATGATCTTCAAACCGTGCATAACACGGATTTGTATTACACGAGGTTTTTGTGGAACCATATAACCGTGGCATACGAAGCCCAGGCGTAATTTAAGCGTGTATTAAGCATGGTTGACGATGCCGATAGGCGAAACCCGGGACGTTAGTGGCAAAACATGTAGAATCGTACAAAATTTTAACAATTCAAATAAGTATTATAAATCGTAATTATGATTCAAATAACAACATAAATAATGTTTGATTTAAAAAAAATCATGTTTATATAAAAATAAAATCTAAATAAACATTTTTTTATTTCTGATCAACCGCAGTACCCCCAGATATATTATTCACGAGCCGCCACTGTGCATAACTGACACACATTAAAAAGCTTGCATCGATTATATGCAATAAGAATTAATTACAAAAGAGAAACACATACCTCAATGCAAGGATCCAAATATATATAATTTGGAAATGGCTTTTAAAACTGTTGGTTTGATAAAATGTCAAATATTCAAATTTATGGTTTTGAAAGTTATTTCAGATTTATATTTGGATTACAGATTCTGTGTTTTTCCTTTGTGATTAATTCATCGTTTATATAACAGATGCAAACTATTTAATGTGTGTCGATTATATTGCATTAGATTGATAAAATGCCTGAAGATGTTGATGGGAAAAACCCGGGTCGTTGAAATTCCATTAAGCACTCTCCATTGATATCATAAATTATTCTAAAATACTTCCGATTATTTCACCCTTTGACTGATAATCTTTCACCTGTTTAGTTGGCTTGTTGAAAGTATGTTGAAAATAGATAATCAAAAATATAAAAATATATTATACATACAATTATGGTAATTAAGAAATCACATTCGGGAGAGCTGTTTTTTTGTGTTGAAATTTCTTTATTTAAATGCGGTAATATTTATGACTACTACTCTACTACGACACTACTGTTTTTAAGCAATCTGTTAAACTTTAAATCGATTAGGTTATTAAAAACACCATGAAAAAAAGCAATGTATTTTAGTTCTATAAAATTTATAAGGTATTTAGATGATAGCTATTTCGGCTGGCTTTCGCCCTCATCATAACTATGCTTAGACATACTTTTACTTTTAACATATATATAGCTGTGTAGAAAAGGTACACAATACAACTTCTCTTCTGTTTTAACATCGTAGTTTTTAATTACAATACTTAATTCTTAAATGTGGCAAATCGATTTTATATTATATATTTATTGCTTAAATGATTGTTCTTTCAAACTTTCTATGTTTCATTCTATTTATTTTAGATATTTGAATGAATTTAAAAATTAGTTTTCAGCACTAACCTAATCTTTTTATTACACTGATAATAATATACCAACATTATAAAGATGTATTGAAAAAAATCCTTTCGAATAAGGCTTATGCTCTGGACAACAATTCCAAAACATAGACACAATAAACATACCAACCGTATCGACTTAAATTTCACGCATAATAAATAGAAACAATCTTGTTATGACCTATACTATAGGTCCTATAGCCTAGTTTCTCAACCGGTGGTCCGCGATGTAAAATTATTTCGATAAAAAACGAATTTTATGGATTTTTAAATTATATTTTTTTTGCTACTGTCTGTTTTTAATATACTCAAATATTGTTATATTATCATACGGTGTTGCAAAAAAATTAAAAAAAAAAAATCAATTATATATATATATATATATATATATTTATTATTGTATTCCAATGTTGATGGTCTGCAAAAAATTTTTGGATTTTTTGGTGGTCCGCGGATTTAAAAAGGTTGAGAAACTATGACTTATAGCACAATACTGAGATTAAAAAAGCAAGTTGCGTGAAGGTCGCTTTTTGAATTGTATCTTTTTGAACACTTTGCTTAACAATACTATTGTTACATTTGTTAACTTATTCTTCTCGAAAACCTATTTTTCACAACACATTCAACATATTTTGTCACTAAAGACCCAGGTTTCGCCTTTCAGCATCTTCAGGCATTCTACCTTATTCTTACTTATTATTTTACTTTTGATGCTTAAAAAATAGTGATAAAATCATAAATATTACAAAGCAAAAACAAACTATATGTATCTAAAAATTATTTTAAAGTAAGTCAACGAAATCAAAGAATGATTCATTTGAGGATAATCTGTAATATACTGAATATTTTAAGGTCACAAACTTAAATTTATTAAATGTAATAATGCATACTTGAGAAACCTGTTCATGAATTTCGATTTCAAAAATGAAATCAAGTCATTTTTAATATTATTCCATCGTCGTCATTTACATTATAGAATTGTGTTAGAATAAAAAACAAAAACTTCAAATAGTCTTCTATTGTTAAGCACAAAAACCGCTTCTTTTTACTTCGATATATATAGATATTCCTTTCGTACCATTATATTTATATATTACAATCAAAATTTAAGTACGATTTATATTTCAAGACTCATTGTTCTTGTGATATTTGTATGATTCTTTATTCTATCCATAAATGAAAACAGTTCTCAAATATTGTATATCAAACATCTTTTTCTCTCTCAACGAATCTAGTTTATCATTTGAGATGTTGACACGTGTTCGATATCAACCGATATATTACTGTTAAAAAATCTTATACTATAGAATCCATAAGACCCATGCTTGTAATGAACACTGTTTCAAAAAACCCATGTACTTTTACCCATAAACTTTTAAAACTGTTTAATGTAGAGATGAAATATACAGGGGGTTGGCGATAGATGAGTTTAGATTTTCCCCCAATATCCGGCCTCGCGAAAATTTCTCTAGTATATCGGAAAAAATAATTCACTTTTAAAGTTTTAACTATCACTTCTTGGCGGAAATGCATGACATTTTTTATAACAAAAACACTTTCTTTCGTACTTATTTCTAAAATATATTTTATGATCATGGCTGGTTTCGCTCATAGCCAGTATTATCAACTCTACAGCTTCTTGGAGAGATAGAGAGAGAGATTCTTAAGTTGATAAAGTTTATAGTAAGCGAAACCGGTTCTGATTAATCCATATTTATGGGGAAAAGGTACTAAAAATGTGATTTTATTAATAAAAAAAAACATGTATTACTAACCAGCCTAACAAAAATAATAACATCGTCTCTCCCGAGCCAAAAGAACATTAGTGACAAATTTGGAGGGCCTCAATAATTTTGGAACCAGGCCCCGTTAAAATTTATGCCAGCCCTGATAATATGTTAACAACGTACACATTAACATAATTTTCTTCAGCAATAAACATAATATACAAAAAAACGTTGGATATTAACATTTAAAACCTCTCATATACCAATTGCAATCAACCACTTCGTAACACTTTCACCTCCGGTTAGTCATAAGGTATAAATTTTATCGTTATGATGCACTGGACAAGAAAAGGAAAACTAAATTTATCTTTTCGTGGTCATTTTAAGCATTCATTAATTTTACATAACAATAATGCACACATTATATAAAATATTCTACTACAAATGTTACTTGTCGTAAGATGTTATTACTAAGTCACGGTGTGAGGCTTTTATATGTTGAGACAACATTTTAGTCCAAAAAACACAACAATTTAGAATAGCGATATTTTTAGTATTTATTTTAGATAATCCAGACCACTTAACAATTTAAAATATTACTCTCTTTTATATATTATGATCAGGGCTGTAAATTCGTTAAAAAAACACAATTTCGACATTGAACAACAACAAACATAACTCCCTCTAAAACATGTTTAATTTTGTAAAGTTTTTTCCTACTTTTCCTATTTATGTATATCAAAGATCATTCAACTAACAATAGTAGTTTGTATATAAATTTATAAAGTCATTAAGCCAACGACCTGGAGACGATTATTGAAATTTTATCTTTTAAAAAGCTAAAATTTTATCACATTTTAGTATGTTACTTTGCCTTGATGACTTGCAATAAGCAACATTAAGTGCGGCGATCCACGATTGAAGCTACAATGAAAGTCACGCAATTTTCCGCTTGCACAAGCATGAAAGAACATCCTGTATTTGTAAAATTATATGCGTTTACGTTTAACAAACAAACAAGGTTTTTCTAATAATTGAAAAAAAATAGCGTTTTTTTTAAACATTAATGTGATAAGAATTACCGACTGTTTTTTTTTTTTTTGTTTGAAAATTTGACATTGAAACAAAATGATTTTTGTATATTGCAACCCCATATCAAAGATCGACAAACGTCGGTTCACGAATTCTCTGTCGTATATCTTGGAGCTAAAAAAATAGCACTAATTTATTTTTTTATTAAATTGATAAAATAATCATTTTCTCTTTTTATAGAGATATATATTTGTTCTTCTAGCGAACATTGACTTTTTATTAAATACACAATGTTTAGTACTATTTCCAAAATGTAATATTTTTTATATCACGACAGATTCGCCCATCGCAAGAATTATCAACTCAAATAAAACAGATTAAAAAGACAGCTATGCAAACAAATTTTTAAATAAAATAAAAAAAACACATTTTTTAGAACTTATTTCCACGGTATGTATTATGATCAGGAATGGCTTCGCTCATCGCGAGTACTATCAACTGATATAACACAATTCACAAGCAAGTTTATTTATAAAGGAAATCATACAATATTAATACAAATGTAAATTGTAGTTTTAATTATATAAATATAGGTGTTTTTTGAAATTATTTAAATATTAATTTCAATGCTTGAATATTAAAAACATTAAATATTTATGTTTAGGACCGCGTTTGCTCTTCGCGAGCATTATCAACTGACTTAATAAAAATGAAAAACAAAGTTTTTAATACAATATTATGAGTCGATGATTGCCAAAAAAAAAATACCAATTGTTTGGTTATACAAAATTTGAGTTGATAGTTAACAGGTATACACAAACAAAAGGTTAAAGAACTGAGAAAATAATTTACAGGTACAATATAAAGAAACTATTTAACATAAACTAATGCTGTGATAAATCTTAAAGAAGGCCATATGCAACAAATTAAATAATGCCATAGCGGAGAATTATTGAATGAAATATGTGTAGTTCATATCGGGACCTATTACATCGTATTGTATTAATAGGACCAGACTTAGATGTAGTGCGGCCCTCTAATTTAAATTTTAAAAAGTAAAGGAAAATTAATGTTTATTGTAACCACACAAAAGATGCATGAAATAATATAACTATAACAGTATAAACAACAAATATATAAAATAAATACTATAGAATATAATTTTTTTTAAATACAAAATAAAGGTCTTTTGTTTGAACAGTTGGTTACCATTATAAGCCGTATGATTGCTTCTATATCAGGAAGGAATGTTTCGTTTGAATATTATTTGGTACGAGTATATGTGACAAATATGGTTCTTTTTCCTAACATACATATATCGGTTTGGGGCGTTTTGGTTTCAACTTTTAGCAC
Source organism: Himalopsyche japonica (assembly GCA_028555115.1). Classification (NCBI taxonomy): domain Eukaryota; kingdom Metazoa; phylum Arthropoda; class Insecta; order Trichoptera; family Rhyacophilidae; genus Himalopsyche; species Himalopsyche japonica. Next base: position 411,050 of record JAHFWJ010000430.1, read on the forward strand.
ATAGATAAATCCAGCCCTGCTCATAAATCGTTCCTAAATAAATAAAGTAACACGTTCAATCTGCATGCACACTTTATATTTGAGAGTTTTTTTTTTTGGTTAGTGTTAGGGTAGAACATTAAAATACTTTTAAAATACTGACACAAACTTCCTAAAACGAATCTAGAAAAAGACCCGCGACTTGCAGTGCCTCGCCATCAACCAAAAACAATGGACAAACCCAAAGAATTAACCCAATGGCCACGCCGAGCTAGAACACCAAAAAAAGCAAACTTAGACACCCTTTACTCACAAAAGCACCAAATTTCAATCGTAAATAAATCTCTGGGGTACAAATATAATGGAACAGTCAATAGCTTCTCGAATTCTGGCAGACACCCAAAAACCTTGCAGTATTTGGCGCAGTATTTTAAGCCACGTCCGGAAGTTGCTAAATCTTCTCCATTCCTGATGCCAAGTCCTCCTTTTGATGTGAAAAATGTTGATTTCACAACAGAGCGACTAAAAACAACCCAAAAACGCCAAGACGCAGAATTCTGCTCCCAAGGTGGAAGTTGTGAGTTTTTCCTCTACTGTTGGATGAGCGGAGGACTTCTTGATGGATCCTGCGGAGGTTTACTCAAGGGATGCTGTCACAGAGTCGCTAAAACTGGTGCTTTAGGTGTTCAAGATTCCAACAGTTTGGATGTGCAGACACCAACGGCTGCCGACTCTGTTCTTGGACTCGGCCAAGGTGTTACACTGCCCAATTATGGACCCGTCATAAACGATAACAGTAAGTGGATATGGCATGGAATTACTGTGAATGCTGCATCGTCGTTAATTGGTGCATGATTTTGGACGTGGGTTTGCTGATGATGGAGAGATACTTGGATTTATTTATTACCTAATTAACAAAACATATTTATATATATACAGCAATATGAATGTAGATAAACTAACCAAAAATCTGCGCCTTCAGATGTATATTTAGTTGAATACGTATCTCAAAAATATTGTGAGTTTTTGTGACACCTCAATTTAAATAAAGCATTGATTTTAGACAAAAATTTTGATACGTTTGTAATGAAATATTTTCGAGCCAACATTGGTTATTCATGATTTGTTCATAAAATTAAATTAACATTTAAAAAACAAAAATAAATTGTACTATTTTATTGTTTTATTTAATAAAATCTTCTAAAACAGTGTTGTCAAAAAGTCAACAATATATGTATTAAAATATTTCATTTATAATATCGGCTTTAGGTGCTTGATGGAATTTCAATATCAAATCTGAATTGTTAAAACATCGTACGATTCGACATGTTTTGTCTTAACATCCATTGACTTACTTCTAAAATTATCTAATTTAATTTTAATAATAGATGATTACTATTTGTTATAGAATCCTTTCGCAAGAGACTCATTAACAGTATTTAGTGTAAATAAAAATCATTATACGCAATTGAATGTTTAATCAATATTATCGAAATTTATTTTCGTTGTTTATTTGGATCCTATCGCAAGGTTTTGTGTTTTTCTTTTGTAATTAACTTCTTTGGTATATAACCGACGCTAACTGTTTATTGTGTGTCAATTCTGGCATCTATGTGATAAAATCCCTGAAGAGACTGAAAGCCGTTAGTGACAAAACATGTGGAATCGTTCAAAGTTTCAACGCTTCAAATTGAAAATTATTGTTTTTATGAATGTTTTAATAGTGTTTTATTAGTATGATGATTGAATTGGCGTCGATAAAAAAGAAAACTGCGTATTGTGAACTCCGTCAAAATTCCTTTCGTAAGCGAAATTATTGACAGTGTCCGAAGATAAAACAGTTGGTGTAATATTTAACAACGAGACAATTTCACTTGTCAAAAATAAGTAGGCATGATTTCACTTCTGATTGATATGTAAATACTCTCATTTTCGGAAGAAAATTAAATTTGTAGCGAAATCACTCCAAAGCGGTCGACATTTAATGAAGTGTTAAAACGAAAAGCAAACAAAAACGTCTTTCTCCATTGTTTGCTGTTGCTGTCCATAGACACAGAATCTCGTTATACATTTTTATGGGTGCACGAAGTATTTTAAATACAGCCGGCTCGTTATCATAAACAATCATATTTTTTATAAATTTTTTACCTCGTTTTTGAGGTGCGTATAAAGTTTTTCAAACTGATGCTTGAAGCTCTGAATCGTTTATATTAAAAAATTTAAATTACAGTACATACTTTTATCTAATTAAGTTTTTATTTATAAAGGTTATAAAAAAATAAAATCATTATCTATGATACTGTGAAAAGATAGCAATAAATTTTAGTTGTACATATTTTTTTTAAGATAATGTTGATTGCTATTTCTGTCAATATAAATCGGTCGCCGATCCTCAGACCATTGCGAGAGGCTATTGCCTTCCCGTAATAAACTAATAAACCGTCTCCTTCCAATATTTAAGCTTATTGAGATTGCCGCCTGTTTAGTTTCATTTACAATTTTGTTTTGTAGTTTCATTGCTTACTGGAAATAAGCTAGGTCGTTAAAACAGGAGAGAAGATGTATTGTATACTTTTTTTACACAGCTATGTATAGATAAGCAAATATACGTTGAAACATAGTTCTGATGATGGCGTGAGCCGAAATAACTATCAACTATATATTTAAAATATTGTATAACTAAAATACATTGCTATTTTTCCACCGTGTTATAATGGAGTTCTACCAATTAAATGCCAATTCAATCAATAAATTATCTACGGCAATTTGAGGTCGCTTTGATTTCTACTGTTTTGTGGTATTGATTTGGAAATCTGAAATGAATTACAGAAGGTTGATTCAAATATTATGATAACTATGATATAAGGATATACAAAAATTTCGTAAAGTAACATTATATTGCATCTGTTATGATCATAATAACGAAAATTATTTTTTATATATAATTTTGTTGGCATCTATTATAATGTAACCAAAATAAACAGTTAGAAAATTAAGAAACGTTATTATTGTGAATTAGTAATTAATATAGTCGATCGAATCACAAGATACAGTGGGAAATAACGGATCATTTAATACATAGTTTCCCAACCGGTGGTCCGCGGAGATTTTTGGGTGGTCCGAAACAATCGGATTTTATGCTGTATTTTATGGATTTTTTAATTATATTTTTTTGTTACTGTTCGTTTTAATACACTTTAATATTATTATATCAGCAAACGGTGTTGCAAAATTAAATATTTTTAATAAAAAATCAATAACATAAATGTTTATATTTTATTCCAATATTGATGGTCCGCAAAACATTTTTAGATTCTTTGGTGGTCCGCGGATGTAAAAATGTTGATAAGCTATGATATAAAACATACAAATAAGGACATCACAAAGAAAATAAAAAATTACACGCGTGACGTTACATATATGGCAAATTGTGCCTTACGTTATTAATATAAATATGGTCTCTTTGATTTTTTCAGGAAGTTATGTATTTTAATGTAATGCAAGAAATTAATGAAAGAATTTTATGTTTTTTAGCTTTCTTCCTCAAATTTTGACAATGTGTATTCTTAATAAGTTTTCGTTGTAGATTAAGCCTCTAGCTTTTTTAATCTCTATTTACAGACGTTGTATATTAGAGAGAAGATAGGAGAAAGAAAGAAGAGATTAATTACTTTATGAATCGATTGGTAAATCAAGATTTGATTTTTTTCATTCGAGGTCCTAACAATAATCGATAGCTAGCTAGAACAAGACATGACTCTAAGAATTTCAAAGCTACGGAACCAATATGCATAATTTATTCAAATGTCTCTCATTTAAAAAAAACAGATAGCCCTTTTGCACTTGACAATATAAATGATATATATGCATCAATATTTTTTTCGTCGTGGTTAACAAAATATTATAATAGCGAATTTAATGAGATATGCGGCAACACTCGATACGGCTCGTATATTATTATTATTACTATCATTAAATTGGCGCCAAACTTTCATCCGATTCTGCTACTGGTGTTGCAAGCAATCAAATAAAAAAAATATGCCTCGGGCGGATGGTTAAAAATTCTCCGAACGTCCGATGCAAATAGTGAACTGGCAATACACATGAAGGATTTTTTGGCGGGTTTGATTCGTGCGATTCGATAGGCATCTGAGTGAATTACAATGATATTTGCGGACAATAATAATATTGCTCAATATAAACAACAAATGAATAAGTACTTTCCTCATTAAGCTAAAAAAAAATGGCTTAACAGTTTTATCAATTTTAAATTATTTATAAAACAACATTCATTCAAGTTACCCTGACATACAATTTATGATAGATGTGTAATGGAATGCATGAAGATGCTGAAAGGTGAAACCCGGGTCGCTAGTGAAAAAACATGTGGAATCGTTCAAAGTTGTAACCATTCAAATTTAAAATTAAATAACACGGTGAAAACATGGCAATATATTTTATTTCCATATTTTTTTCTTAGTAATAGTGATAGATAGACTAATGATAGTTCTGACGATCAACTATTGTATATCTGATGAAAAAAAATTGTAGAACTAAAATTTATTGCTATTTTTTCACCGTGTTAAAATGGAGTTCAACCAAGTAAATGTCAATTCAATCAATAAAAATAGATATATACATTTTTGGATTGAAAAAGTAATTAATTTCATTACATTATAACAATGTAGATAATTATTATTAATTATAAAGAACGAGAAGTGAAAGCTATCTACTAATTAATTTTAAGGACTTTACGAATGCTAATTGTCAATGTTGATATATTTTTTATATTTAATATTATTCCTTGATGAGTGTTTCTGATTACCATCGCTGTTGTTGGTTCGATAGGACAATGTGTTGTTAATATCTTGTGTTAAGTGAGTTTTCTATTTTCTTCGATACATTTTTAATACTATTCTGTTGATTGAACGAACCAATCTAAAATATATTTATGTTAATTAACTTCAGCTACAAAATGTCGAGAAACATTTACAGTATAATCATACGCCTAACTCTATTTGCCAGATTGCTCTTCTCTCACTCTATCAATCAATGTTATTTTGTCCTGGAATGTATTACTAAGAATTAATTTTTCGCCCACTCAACTATTGGTAAGAAAATAATGCGCATTTGGCTTTAATCATCATACAACATCGATCAATATAAGTTGATCATTCAGTTCGACAAAATTACTCAAAAGTTAAGTTACTGCAATTAAAAACTCAAACTTTGCCACACGTTACCTCTATAAATATATACAATTTTTGTACAGTCTTGTTTAAAATACTACAGTAGATTTACATATTATATCTATTACAATATTTTACGGTTAAATATTGTTATAGTTATTATGTCTTTAAGTTAATTTTGTTGCTATAAGTTTTCAATCATCACTGTTGTATTATAATATATTTTAAAACTAGCGATTGAAATGTGGTGAGAAAAAAGCCGTAAGTCAATTTAGGTTTTGACTGGTTACATTAACTGCGATAGTGTTAAAATGTATTTGCTTTTTAAATCGAGATTTGATTATGAAAAATTGTATTGTCTTGAAATTGTCGTGTTATATATTTCGATTTTCGAACATTAGAAGAGTAATTTTCTTTTAATAACCTTTTGTTGTCAAAACTAGCGTATATTTAATTTTATTTCCCAATAAAACATTGTAAAAACAATAGATATAAAATTTTTGTAACGTATATGCACCAAATAAATAATCATTTTTTATGACTGCGTTTTTGTATGTTTGTATTATATTTGGGTAGATTTCGTGTCAGCAGATCCGATCCGTCGGTGTATAGTACCAACTCGCCCATGAACGAAGAAAGTGAAACTTGTTAGTATGGCAATAAAATAATAAATATTGCAAATGGCCAGTCGAATCGAGATGCTATTAAACGTTTGTGTTGCGGTTAACATTAATCTGTACATACACGTCACTCGTGAACTTGCGTCATTCATTCTAACCTTAACTTCTTACATACATTGATCATTATAAAATTTAACTTAGGGTAACATATTCCGTATGTTTTTGTTGACAGACATCAGCTTTTACCAGTCATATGACATTGTTTTGTATAACCATATATTATGTTTCAATTTAAGAAAAAACTTATGACAAATGAAAACATGCAAGCAATCATCTCTTTTATTGTTCGTGTTTCTTAATGTGCTTTACATTTTAAATCAGTATGTCCATCTCGCGGCCAAAAAGAAAAGTTATTTTGATATAAAAAAAATAATCGACATCCAATTGAAGGCTTCAAAAAAAGGAAAAAAAACCGTATTATTCATAATAAGATACAAATATGATTTTTTTTATATTTATATACATAGATGTTGATAGCTATTCCGGCTACTGCCATCGTCAGAGCTATATCTATAATAGTTTCCAAAATCAAAATCAACATTTTTAGGTCTAAATATTTTTTATTTTTCATTAGCATAATGGAGTTCTACTAAGCAAATTCCAATTCGTTTGTTTGTATATATACTATCTACGTATTTTAAATTCTGTTTTTAATAATATGTAAGTATGTGTTATGTATATCGTATATATTCGTATACAATGTAACAAATATTGAATTCGTGTTTAAGGCAATGTTTTTAATTTTCTGAATTAATTGGAGTATTTGTTTATTATTGGAAAGTTTTGTAAATTATATTTATGTTATAATAAGAACTCTAAAAATGGTTTGCAACACCCCAGAGCTTCAATATTATATTTAGTAATGATTTTCTCAAATAATAATTGCGTTATCGACATTATCTTCAAATTCAAGAACTAATCAAAATTTTGACCTAATAAAATAAATTAAAAATCTTGAATATGCGTTTGTTCAATTTATTGTCTCGTCGAGCTTATCACGAATAACGTTAAAAATTAACTTCATCTAGTTTGACATGAAACTCTTAAAATATCATTTTTTAAATGTGTTAACTGTTACTTCTTAATAGAAATGTGTTGATATTTCTTTTTTAAATTAATTTACTCCCTGTAAATTGTTTTCGTAGTTCTTGAACCTTTGGTTCTGTACACCTGCTTACAATCCACTCATTTTTTTGTATAAATAGGCTTGTCCATAATTTGTGTTGAATTGGCATTTACTTGTCAGAACTCTATTACAACACGGTGCAAAAATAGCAATGTATTTTAGTTCCACAGAATTTTTATGATATATTTGATAGCTATTTCGGCTCACCATCGTCAGAAACATAGTTCAAGTAAACAACAATAGTTCTGACGATGGCGTGAGCCAAAATAGCTATCAACTACATCCTTAAAATTTTGCGGAAATAAAATACATTGCTATTTTTTCACCGTGTTAGTACTAATATGTGTCTTTTTATTATATAAAATGTAAATTAATTTTGTTGGTTTTGTCACTGAATATTCACTAAGAATATTCTAAATGAATTAAGTTTCTTTGAAGAATGACGTCACAGAGGAAATGTATGTTCAAAAAGCAAAATATTCTAATATCTTAAACGACTGAAGTAATATAATATAATCATACCAACAACTTGACAACTACTGTATTTTGAACATTAAACTATAACGTGAATTTCACCAAGATATACAAGTCAATATCAAGAAACTGTGTATACACAGTTTTCAATTTTTAAAGGCTGTATAGTGAAATATTATTTAATTTATGAAAGAGCACCGGATTTGAGCCTCAGACCTCTCACCTTACAAGCGGGCGACCTGGCGACTCGGCGGCGCGGTGAAATTTGCATTTAGTCATTGGGAGAAAGTCAATCTTGTATAAACGTCTTATAAAGATACGAGTTGGTATTTATTTCATCTTCAATCCGTCATTTTATACCATCATATTTTTCTGCAAAACAACATTAACGCAGCACGATTTTGTATATTGGCTATACTGTTTTTTTTTTCAATAATTATTTACCCTTGTTCAAGGCAACACTGACGAGACCGAACTTTGTAATCTGTGTATATTCTTAAAACCGTCAAATTTTTTTTAGCATACAATATAATTGATACTAAAACACAATATTTAGTAGTATTTTCACAATTTTAATCAGGACCGGTTTCGCTTAAAATGAGCACTATAACAACGCTTGTTATACAATACAAAGTTTTACGTTATTAATTACCAGGTAAACAAAACAAATGTTTCAAAAATTAAGAAAATAATACAGGTAATACAATATAAAATACACCTTAATGAAGTAAAATAATTTATGGATAAAATGTCAAAGATTCAATTTGCAGTTACACTCCGAAGTCTCTAAGCATGTGATGTATATGAAAGCCTTTAATTAATAATCTTTATATTGTATGCAATAAAAATGTTTAAGCTGTTCCTTAAGTCCGCTGATACCGCAAAAGAATGCAATAATGTTTACCATGCCGCAATGGACCTAGTCATTCATTGATAACTTTTATCGTATGTTTAACTATTTATTTATTTATTTACATTTTTTTAAATATTGGAAACTTGCTAGAAAATCAACAGACTACGATAATATATTTAAAAACAGTATTCGTCTGAACTCACTCTTGTCCACGAGAAATGTGTATGTATACTAATTAATATCCACTTTTAAGGTGTTATCTGTCACTTATTGGTGACATAAAAACACAAATTTTGTAATATTTTTAATTTTTTAATTAGACCCGGTTTCGTTGACCCCAAGCATTATCAACTTGTCGTGACGCCCGTCCTGGTTTAAAATATATAAAATTACAGCAAATAATAAAATAAAATATCGCTATGATTTCATTATTTAAATGCGAAACAATACTGTTGAAAATTTTCTAATTGTGGTCCTTTACTACTGGCATCTCCATTGGCAGTGTGATTCTACAATTTAGAAGAACAGGTGGGCCGTATAACGTAGCATAAACATATATCTTCAACCTATGAAATAAAAGCGAACGTTGAATCAAAATGGTCAGTACTTAATAACTTCGTAATAACACTTTCGATTGAAAGTGATCGCAGAATAAATAATTCATAAGTAAATCGTCTGCTCTTTGAAACCTGAATACTAATGATGGCCACGTAAAAATATAGAAAAATATGACGCAGATTCTTTAAAATGTAATCAAAGATTATGGGAACAATACAGTTACTGAAACGTGACAATGAAATAAATATAACAACTGGATCGCAATACACTCTTCAGTTATTTACTGTTGACTCAAGTTTAAATCAGTACCAAAGAATCGTGTAAAGATCTACTGATTCTTATGTGAACGATTCGGTCATCCATTCATTAAAAAAGAATCGTTCATAATACAATCAAGTACAGTTGGTTTTTAGTAAAATTATGGTGACGTTCCGGTATAAAATCTGACCATATTTTAACACAAAAAATCGCTTGTAATCAATATATTATTTAATTACTTTAGTATCAATTATCCTTGTACTGTTTTATCTAAGCATTTAATCATTGAATTTTTTATAAAAAAACCTTTCAAAAATCATTTTGACTAAAATTCCGAATACAATAATCTGTTCCAAGAATATGTTCGCTATCCGAATTGTTCTATAACTGATCATTATTACATTACAGATAGAATAAGTGGATTAGAAATATTATTTTAGTTCGTTATCCGAATGTGTGTTCATTGTCTGAATACAAAGCTATTTTGTAATAGTATTTATTGTCCGATTTGTTCGTTAACCGATCGCACGCTGTACTCGCTTAAAATAAATATTAGACCATAGTTTCTCAACCGATGGTCCGCGAAGATTTTTGGATGAGCCGAAACAATCGAATTTTATGTTGTATTTTATGGATTTTTAATTGTATTTTTTTGTTACTGTTGGTTTTAATATGCTTAAATATTATTATATTAGCATACGGTGTTGTAAAGTCAAATATTTTGAATAAAAATCAATTATGTAGATCAATATTAATGTTTTATTCCACGGTCATCAAAACATTTTTGGACTTTTTGGTGGTCCGCGGATATGAAAAGGTTGAGAAACTATGTATAAGACTATCGAATATTTCTTATTACGTTTGTTCTTTTAATTCATATCCGCTTTCAACGTTAGGGTTACAACATTTTAAAATGTAAAAGTAACTCAACACGAGTTTTTTAAGAGCTCTGTTTGTTGATATTTACTAAAGAATCCTTTCATCAATGACTCATTAACAGTATTTAGTGTTAATAAACTTATCACAAACAATTGATTGTCATTATTATTAAATCAATATTGTATTGAAAGTTTTTTTAGTCATATATTTTGATCCTAGCTTTAGGGTCTGTGTTTTTTCTTTGTCATTAATTCCTTTTGTATATTATACAACTGATTATAGCTGTTTATTGTATGCCAGTATGTTGCATCCGTGTGAGAATGTATGAAAATAACGAAAAGGGTTAAAAAAAAACATGTGGAATCGTACAAAGATTCAACAATTCAAATTCAAAACAAAATTGTGCGTCCATGAGACATTATATAAGACCGCGGATGCTTATAATGCGGCCACTGGTGTAGATTAATAATAAAAACACTCAAAATAACACTTGTAGTACGTAGAATGTCCTCTATTTAACTAAAATAACGTATCAATGTAAAATTTCTTTAAAAGTATAATATGGAAAACAAATGCCATGCGCTATATATTTGAACAAACGATTAGAAACTTTTTTTTTCATAACATAAATAATTGAGAATCGGATTGTATGTAATAAACACATAACTCAAAGATTCAATAACCTGTTTATATTCGTTTTTATTGATCATAACTTTATAATGCTTCCTAGTTGTAAATTTAATTTTCCAAAGTATTGTAATAGTTATGTTACATCACTTTTGAGTGATTAAATATTGATTAATAATCATTCTGAAGCAAACTCATTAAAAATTATTCAGCTTATCGCACTGGTAATTCTCAATGATATAATAATGAATGGACAAAAAAATTGAGCGTTTTATTTGATATGAAATGGATTTTTCGAAGTGGGTAAAGCACTGAATCTTTACAAGTGACTCGTCAAGTCCGAGTTGATCGGATTAGGTTGTTCATTGTGTAGTCAAATGTTTTCAGCAAAACTATATTCTTGACATAATTGTATTTAACTAGATGTATTTGTTCCGTCGAACTGGGTATATTTTAATTTAATTAGGTCAATTTAATTAATTTCGTTTCATCATCATCATCATCAGCCGGGGTCGATCCACTGCTGGATGAAAGCCTCCCCCTGCTTTTTTTTCCAGGGGGGTTGTTTGGACATAGCAACACCACGCTGCCCAGGCGGGTTGGTGTCCGGTTTTCTGTCTAGGTTTTCCTTCCCATAGCCAAGAGAACACGGCACGCGGTGTTCCCGAGCAGTCACCCATCCAAGCACTATCCGCCGTCCAATGCTGCTTAACTTCGGTGATCGCACGAGACCCGGTGCTTTCAACGTGGTATGGTCGTTGGCAAATTTCGTTTATCCGCCGTCAGAATGCTGTAAGTCTTTCGCCGCTCCTCAGACGACTGCTTTCAACGTGGTATGGTCGTTGGCTAATTTCGTTTAAAAACAGACAAATGTAAGTCTTTCGCCGCTCCTCAGACGACTGCAAAAGGCTAATGCATTTCTGCAATAAATCATCTCCGGCCAATATTTGAGCTTATTGAAAGTTGCCGCCTGTTTACTTTAGTTTATTTTAAATTTAAATTTAGTTTTATTACTAGCACGATATAAGCTAGGTTGTTAAAACATAGGAGAAAATGTATTGTGCACCTTTTCTACACAGCGTTATATAGATAAGCAAACGTACGCTTAACCGGTTAACTGCCGGTAGGAACATATATGGCGGTACCCAGCACGCCGCGAATTTTACGACAAAAATACAACCATCTTAACATATCATTATTGAAAGTGTTATAAAGTTTATTTATAAAACTTACCAAATAAATGAAGAGCGCGCCAGTCGTGCAGTCATTTATCCATAATCATAAAATTAATTGTACATTTTAAATAATTGATTTTCTTTAGTAAAAGCCCATTTAAAACGGCGCGTCTTAAGACATAATTTTTGTATGAGCGGCGCTCCGTTCATAGAAAATTATGCGTCTTAAGACGCTTTTGGCAGTTAACCGGTTACGCATAGTTCTGACGATGGGTGAGCCGAAACAGCTATCAACTATATCTTATTGAATTTTGTAGAACTAAAATACCTTGCTATTTTTTCACCGTGTTTTTTAAACCACCTCTGACATTTACGAACATCTAAAACATCCTCCAGTTTGGCACAAATACTAAAATTAAAATACATTGCAATTTTTTCACCGTGTTATAATGGAGTTCTACCAAGTAAACGCCAATTCAATCAATAAATTATTTTTGTTACACTGTATATTAACTATGAATTGGTTAAAACACGTATGTGGAAGGATTTAACGCTTACAGTACGGGGCGTCAATTTTGTCTCAATCTTGCATTCTACGACCGTACGGAGAGATGATTTTTTGTTCTACGGTTACATTTCTCGTCAGTTGAGCACTCGTTTTAATGTGCATAATTGATTTTGTATTATATTTCTTCCAAAAAAAAAACTATGTCGTAAATCGAAAAATGCCTCGCAATCAAACGATTGATTTAATGATCCGGGAAAAATTTAAGTCCCATGTGAACCAAAACTATATTGGCATTACTGAATAACTGATCTAGGCTACGCCGTTCCGGAAGATTTTGACGGAACCCATAAATTGTTACAATTCAAATTGAAATTCGGCACACAACTTCGTCTGAGGTGGACATGTGCCAAAGAATTAAATATATGCAACAGAGTTTATTTGGAGGTTCATGAAAAGCGCAAGTGACATTGCTTCTTGTTCGATGAATATAAATTGCTTACACGCATAATGATGTGAGACATTTCAATCGCTACCCAGAACGTACATATTTTTCGATTGAACAAAAGAATACTTTAATGATTATTATCATCTACTAGAAGAGATGAAAATAAATTATTATAACGTTATACGGTCGTTTCATATTTGACATACATGAAGTGAGTTGCAATTAACGTAGACTCATACATTATTCATACAAAAGTAACACCCCCATTTACACTAACGTCCGGATCTCGTAATTTGGAATAGTGTAATTGGGGGATTGAATCTGATACAAAATTCGGGATTTTGTTTTTTTTCCGCGAAAAATGCAGAACTAAGATTATTCTCAGTTTTGCTAAAAAAATATAAGGACGACATTTTAGTTACAAAATCCAGAACACAGACTGTCGTCCGGCTGTATGTGTATAGCCTGGCACATGTTAAATACATAGACGCTTGTCAACATTTAATTGTATGCACCACACAGACGATTGTCCGGCTGCGTGTGTGTAGCCAAGCGATCGTGCAATCGGGGTATTTGCGACGAATATTTCAAGCCAGCGTGTAATTCGGAGGAGTGTAATTGGAGGTTCCATCATATTCATCAAATATAATATAAATTGATTTTAGTGTTGAAATTCTTTAATTTAAACGATATTGTATATATTGCAAACGCGTTTTTCTTTTCAATTTTTTAAATTATTTGAGATAAAAACGAACTCAAAATTATTTAGTGATCGATTCTCACATTTCTATATTTATATTTTAAGCTTTTGACACTATTATCATTAACAGGCACCGAATTTATGTTTACAAGCTCTTAGGTGTGCTTTCATCGGACTGTTACTGCTAAGAGTGACTGACTTTTGCAAACTTAAATGCAAAACTTGACACGTTGACACTTGACAAACCACGTATAACTTCGATCAAAATTTTAAAACAGATTTATTATTAAAACGGTTTTTTACTTAAAGTCGACTAATTGCTGGGTAAATCGGGTTTATTCAATCAATTTAAAAATAATAGTTTTACAAATTCATTTGTAAAAACACATTTTTTTTAAATATCAATATTTACTATAAAACTGTCGGTGGCCGCAGCAAAATCCTCTGGTGGCTGCACATGAGACCCACTGGTATAGATTGTGGTTAGGAACAGTCTGTTATTTTATTATTCACTAACTATATTTTTACATAACCTTACTTAGGGAGACGAAATGATAAAAAAAATATAGCATTACATTATATATTTGTTAAGATTTGTCAATGAGACGCCGATTTTTATCTTTTCTATTTATAATCGTGAGAGCGTACGTAAATTTTCGATTTCAATAAGTGTTTTAGACACCTTGCAATATATTCGGTATCTGTAAATCGTTATTTTGGTCACAGATTTGACCAAATCATCAACATTCAGAAGACGTCTTTACGAATCGCAAAAAAAAACACCTTGAGCTTAAAAAAATACGTTTTGGAAAACTGGGTAGATAAAAAAGTCTTCCGTTTGAGATAAAATAAAAAAAAACTTTGTTTGAAATTTTCAAAAACATCGAAGGAAATCCGAACGGACTTTCCGTATTTATCATTCCTCGTTTTAATGATATCCTCTGACTATCTATATTATTATTTTGGACTCGTATCGGACCGGTTGATCTGATTATAAATAAATTGTAGAAATATTAGTAAGCAATGTCACTATTGCTTAAAATAATGTTTAATTATTCTTTGTTACAATCAATCTTGAGTGTTAAATCGGGCCTTTGTGAGAACGGACGACATCAATTACGTATTCTCATACGGGATTCGTCTCTAGATACTTTCATAGAATTTTATATATTATAAATTTAGCTTTGGTCTTAAGACATAAACAGATTTCGATATCACTTTTAAAATGATAACTGTCACTTTTTGATAGAAATGCATGATATTTTTAAAAGTAAAAAACATTTTTAGTACAAATTACATTATATACTTTATGATCAGGACCTGTTTTACTCATCGTGAGTATTATCAACTGATGAGGTTTCGATATACTGTACGTATTTTTACAATATCAAAGACATATATAAACACTCCAAATCTGACTTCACACTGTTTGAATCAAGTGTATTTCTACATATAGGGAATTTCAACTAGTGGTACTGTTAATTAATTATGTAAAATATTAGTAAAGTAAATCTCTAAGCATTGGCAGACAATTTGAAGTAAAAGTTGGCGTACAATCAGTCATTAGTAGATAAGATACTGAACACACTGTAGTTTATGAAGTGAAATAAACAGGCCTCACATAAATATACGTAACTTGGCTTGAATTTGCTCGTTTTGCGTTCGCTTGTAAGACATAATTATATTTCATTAGTAACAATTTCTCTAACCGATTTATTCAGTTACAAGTAAAATCCAATCAGTCTCGCGCTAGCTTCAAACAACGAAACACCTCTCAAGTTTTAGCTAAAAGTTCAAACAAATTTAATTTATAAAGTAAAATAAATATAACACATTTTTATAATACATTACAACTTTTTTTAAAGCATAGTGCAAAGTTATAGTGAATTGTTTTAATAATAAATCAAAAGCATTTTTTTAATATACAAAACACCAAAAAAAAATATTTCTCAATTAAAAATTTAAATTACAATTTATATTACTCATAAAATAAACCTTTTTAAGTTCGGGTGTATATGAAAAATTATTAAAAAACAGAATTGCTTATGAAAGTTTCGCACCGTAGCACTATTTCGTGACTGGCGTAGAGGGTCTACGCCTCGTTTTAAATGAGTCAATTTTAAATTATTTTTGCTTTTTTTTAAGCCCGTTGTGATGAAAAGAAATTGAAGTTGATATAATATTTAATAAGATTTAATTCAGTGTATTTTATATTACTTCTTCCGCTAATATTATTAATGCATATATTTAGGTTATATTTTGTTCATATATAGAAAAAAGTCGTGAAAATTGTCAGTGAGATTTCATATGTTATATTTTGAAGAAAATTTAGTTTAACATAATATTGTCTAAGTTCAATAATGAATTTCGTTGTTGAGACTTTGTTGAGACATGTATTGTCAGTTTCAAGTTTCGCCTTTCAGCCAATTCTGTTGCATCCGCGTTATAGAATGCCTAAGGATGCCGAAATATGATATGAAATATGATGCCTTTATCATAAACTATATCTATATTTTTATATTTCCTCTTCTATAAGCGATGCAAACGGCTTACTAACTGTGAAATTCTATTGCATCTGTGAAACATAATGATGAGATATTTTAAATAATAAAAACACATTTTTTAGTACTTATTTCCACAATATATTTTTTGATCAGGACCGGTTTCGCTCATCGCGAGCATATTGTGGAAATAAGTACTAAAAAACGTGTTTTTTTTTATTTAAAATATCATGCCTTTCCATCAAGAAGTGACAGTTAACACCTTAAAAGTGAATGATGAGATACAAAAATAGGGTCGTGCGTGACAAAACGTATAGCAGATTTTCAAAATTCTATTCATGTAATTAATTCTTCATTGCCTAAGGAATTAAATTTGAATTGTCGAAATATTGTATGATTCCAAGTTTTTTCTCACTAACAACCCGGGTTTCACCTTTCTGCATCCATTAGACATTCTATCACACAGACGTATAATATTAATTTATTAATATATACACGTTACAAAAATTACAAATTCGCTGCTTTTGCAATGTCAAAATATTTAAACGTTTAGTGTTGGAAATTCAAGAAAAAGACATCAAAACAAAAAATTAGGATAACAAGAAAGTAAACCAAGCAATCTCATGAAAAATCTACTTTATAATGTAACAGAACAGACACTGAAAACACTACGATGTCTATTCCATTGTATCGGTATGAAAGAATGCCTAAAATGACGAAATGCGAAACACGAAGCAACAAAACATGTGGTATCGTATAAAGTTTAACAATTCAAATTTGATATTGATATTACATCAAGCACCTTCAGTTAATATCATATACTCATTTTCATAATACATTTAAATTTGACTCGAGAAATCCAGTCCAAAGTATGATTTGAAAATCTGTGCAGTTAAAGATCGAAATCGTCATGAAGTAAAAGCGGATATTTGACTCCAATCTAAACGATTTTTAAACGCATAATTTCTCCATATCCGTTACTACAGAGCGATTTCCGGAGTTCCACATTACGTAATTCAACAGGAAACTTCGTTCAAATACTAGTTTGTTTGTGACAAATTATTGCGGAAGTTCCTCTAAGTACCGCATTGAATCTCACTCGAGAAATATTTAGTTATCATATACGCTAGACAATGTCACTTTCGATATCGATAGTTAGTTTTACAAATCGGGGGTGTCTAAACTGCGGCCCGCAAGCATTATTAATCCAAAAAAATCCGGCCTGGCACGTTTCTTTTTATAAATAATGTAACAGGACAAATAAAAGTGGATATTTTTAGCAATGAAATCGTGATACAGTTTTTAATTTTCCGTTTCATATTTTAATTTTTATGTTTACAATATTATTTGTTTTTTTGACTTTTAAAAACCGTTTTTATAACAGAATTACTTTCTCACTGTATATACTTTCAACACCAAATTTGAATTGTTACTTTGTACGATTCCACATGTTTTGTCACTAACGATCCGGGTTTCGCCTTTCGGCATCTTCAGGTATTCTACCATACGGATGCCTCAGAAATGATTGTGTGTGTGTGTGTGTGTGTGTGATATCATAGAATGCCTGAAGATGCCGAAAGACGAAACCCGAGTTTTTAGAGACAAAAGGTGTGAAATCATACAAATTTGTAACAATTAAAATTTGATATTGAAATTACACTAAGCACCTTCAGTCGATATCATAAATTTTAACATTAAAATTTTTTCAATTGTCTCGAAGATAATTTTGTAGAGACTCATTTTTAATAAACTTAAAACACCGATTATTTTGTCACTCTTCTTTGTATTACTAAATGTGACACGTGTTTCACTTGTTAGAGAAGTATTTTCAGACTAATTATATAATATGATAAAGTGTCTAAAAACAGGCCGAGTTGAGTAACATAGTGCATTAGCTTCTGCTGTCATAAGCAAACAAATAATAAAATTATTAATTGTTTTATCGACAGTAACATATATAATATTACTCACATAAATTTAAATTTAAATCTCGCAGTAAAACGATTAACGCCTCAATGCGAATATGACGTAATCGATTTATCGATAAATTAATAATTTTTTAATTTCAATAAATTATGTACAAATTCGATTTTATTAACAATTCAATTATCAACTTTTGATTTCCGGATCGGCCAGTTTATTACATAATTTAGTCACATTGCTGCCAACTTGACTATTTCGAAAATATTTGAAAATGCATATTGGGAAATATGATTTAGAACGCCGATAGTATTCCATTGAAATTTCCATACATGTAGAACACTCACCAAAATGCATGTAACCAAGTCTTGGGTATTTTTTTTTTAACAATTGTCTCAAAAATTTTAGCACTTATGTGTAAACGCTGCAAAAATAGTTTTAAACTATAATACGTAGTAGTACATATTTCTTTGTGTACTCAAATAAATTATCTCGTATTTAGAAAAAAATGACTATATTTACTGTGTACTTTTATTTAAATTATTAACTAATTTTAATAATACTGAACAATCAAATGTTATTTACGATAAGGATAGCTTCAGGATATCAAAGATATGTTGATATTTTCAGCATACAACAATATGGTTATTTTTTTGTTTTGTTTTCGAAAAGTCAATCTGTCCGGACCTCGAAACAAAATGCTTGGATACCTCTGATATTCAATTTTGTTTACTTTAGAGAAATCATGTATTAAATAACGATGTTAATTATGATGATTATATGATCCATACATCGCGTCATTTTAGTAAAATAGGAAGTAAATATAACAGTAGTTTTAATGTTTCATTTACTAACAGAAAATTGATTAACGTGCAGTTCTAATTTTATATAGAAACAAGCTTTTGGATTATTGATTGAATGGGATATTATTCGATTTTTCAATTCGATTATTTGGTTTCTCTTTTTAGACTATAGATTAATTTTATACGCAGGAAAACGTTTTAAATACGATACATTAAATATATACAACAATGAAATATCTGACCGTTTTCTTTCGAAACTGTGTACTTATATGATTTCACGCAAGAATTAAATAAGAGCGTCATTTCAAACGAAAGAATTACATGTTTTTATTGAGTAAAAATAAGTCAATATTTTTTGTGTTTTACCTTCAATGAATGCTACTTACATAACGGCTGCCTACCAAAAACCTTTATTAAGAAAAAATAAAGCTTCTACAAACATTTTTAGAGAAATCATGCTTGATAACAATAAATTAATCTAGCCAAAATGTGTCATTCAAAACGATTTAAAACAAAAAATCTTATGACTTAATCAGCCATTTTAAAGTGTTAACTGTCTCTCTTGATGGTAGACATGAATTTTAAATAATAAAAGCACATTTCCATCATTTGATATACTCACGATGAGCAAAACCAGTCGTAAAATATTGTATATTGTAGAAATACGTACTAAAAATGTTTGATTTATTATTTAAAAAACTTAATCAACCGCTTAAATGTATCGGGTATTTAATCATTCGGTTCATATAATTAAACTACTGCGTTGGTCCATTAGCTATAACCATGAGTGTAGCACTCGCATTACGTTTTATTTCTCAGTTAAAATTGCCTTATACATATTCATCAACATGTCTGAGGGAATATTAAATACGATTGTTGCAATACATTTAAATTGTACAAGTGTTATATTAAAAAAATGCTGAATCGGTTTCACTAAACTAGTGCGAAAGCTTCGACTCAACTGACTGATAAGCCGGCTTAATTTTTCAGAGTGTTTTGTGTACTTTAAAACGAGAAAATTTGCGTTTAATATTCTCGTTTTTAAGCAAATTGTCGATTTAAGGTATTCAAACAACTTAATCGTCTGCGAGAGCGCCTCGTTTTAATGCCAGCTGTTATGAGTTTATTGTACTTATTATTATCGCGTAGAATATTGTACGCAATCAGTTGTGTTTTACTTTAAATAATAAAAATAGTGGAATATTTACGTTACAAATGTTTGTCTTACGTAGCAGTATATTTTTTTAGCAAAAAATGAATAGTTTTGTATATTTATTGACAGTTTTAAAAGTGTTGTTGACATTTTTGAGTGCAAATGTTTCGTGTTCAACCCTAGCTAATCAACTTAAGGAAGCTTTGGTCAGATCTGAGTATGGATTAGGCAAGCACAAAGGTTTGTAGCCAAAAAATATATTTAATATGAAACTGACATCGTGAATTCACAGTATTAAATAACAGACCAAGAAAACTTTGTCATTTTTAGGTTATGTGTTCATTAGTAATGTTGGAAAATGCAACTTTTGCTCTCTTTTAATTAAACGGGTTCAGTGACACACCAAACGAAAATAGATTCAGAAAAAAACTCATAAATATTCGGGTCATATTTCAAAACACTGTAAAATTGATAGTAAAAAAATAATGTCAAATTTGAATTGTTACAACTTTGTACAATTCCACATGTTTCGTCACTAAAGTCCCGGGTTTCATCTTTCGACATCTTCAGACATTCTATCACACGAATGTAACAGAACTGAACAAATGGACAGAACAATCCTGGGTGACAAGACATGTGGAATCGTACAAAGTTCTAACAATTCAAATTTGATATTGAAATTCCATCAAGCACCTTCAGTTGATATCATAAGTTAAACTAACAAACAGTAATGTTTTTTTAGTGTTGTAGTATATATGTTGTCAAATGCAATTTTTCGCTCTATTTTTATAAAACATATTTATATTTGAAACGAAAATAGTGTCTGAAAAACTCTCAAATAGTATAGTTTATTTTCAAGATATTTTTGAATTGGTATTAAAAATTAATCACAAACTATAAAGATGTTTTGTTTTTCCATAAAAATATACAATAATTTTTTTATCCAGACTTATTTTGTGAATTGCTACCCTTCAAAATTGTATCGATTGTATCGAAATCAATCAATCGATTGTATCAAAATTGTATCGAAAAATCGATTGTATTTTTTTCATAAGGAAAAATATGTTAAGTTTATAGCAGTCAATTATTGCAATACAATACAATCAAGTATTGCTAATATGGATTTCTCAATGACATTGCTATGGTCAGACGTTTTGGCGAAGATCGTGACACAACAATCGCCATAAAGCTCTCATTTTACTTCACTGTCACGAACTGAATAAAAAACGTGTAAATCCACATGTCGCATAATGATTGTTTTATGTTTAATATTCCTATATCTTTATCATTTTCAAGAAACTTCTTTTCGATGTTACTACAAATTGAGAATTAGAAGTGTATACATTACACCAGTGCTCTTCAACTGTTTTTTACCTACAGCACATCTGTGTAATAATTAATTTATTGAGGCATACCACAAAAGAAAATAAATAAACTTCATATAAAAAAGTTAATTTAATTCTGTACGATGGAAAACTGTTTTTTTTTTTAGAATTATATTTTAATTTATGATATGGACTGAGAATTGAATTTGAATTATTGAAAGTGTGTACATTTTCACATATTTGAAACTGGAAATGAACACAGTTTCAATAATTAAAATTAAGGTATATGCAAACTCAAATTTAAAAATGATAACTAAAAAGATTAGTTGAAGTTTTTCAAGCTTCTTTTTGGAATAATTGCGCTGAGACACATCTTAGATTGTTTCGCAGCACAGTGGTTGCAGATCACTGTGTAATACAATTGATTAATTATATAAATAAGCATTTATTTGTTAGAAATTCATTATAACACGGTGAAAAGTTACTTAAATTTAATAATAAAAAATTAAAACAAAAATACATTATTTTTAGCGTTTAATTATCAAAGTATTTCTCAAAGTACCGAAACACGTTTCTAAATTATTAACGCAACCAATGAAATAACGTCAATGCCAATTAAAAAAAAAAAAAAATTATGAACCTAATTACTAAATGTAATAACATATCTTGACAACTTTTATTGTAAACCCCGCATATTGTAAAATATCCTTAACAATAGACCTTTAATTATGTAATTATTGTATATTTAAAGTAAATAAATTAACTGTAGTATTGTAAAAGCTTATTAATTACTGCCAAGTCTTTAAGTGCAAAGCTCTTAAATCAATCTACATAACATAACAGAGCCTTAGAAAATATATACTTTAATATGAGGTTTAAATTAAATAAAATTACTACCGTTTTTGAACAGATGTAACAGTAATTAAATATTGATTTACAATAATTTATTAAATAAGTATACTAAATAAATTTTCATTCTACATACACAAACAATAAATAAATGATAAATAATGTTAGCGAGTTATAAATTGTTAGTTCTACTTATGAATAACTAAACCAAGAAAATTCTGAAGATAACGTAAAGCTGGAATAACTATGTACTACAAATTAAAGTTTTTGTCAAACTATTTGAAACATTTTTATGTTATATAAGGTCCGCCAAATAACTTTTTTTTTTGAAAATCGTTTTGCAAAACATCGAGTGTAGCTTCAGCTGTGTGGCATGTAGCGCCGTCCTGTTGAAACCAAATGTTGCCAATATCCTCCTCTTCAATTTTTGCGAACAAAAATTCGTTCAGCATGGTCCGATAACGATCGCCATTGACTGTAACGGCCACTCCTTGCTTATTTTCGAAGAAAAATGGCCCAATTATGCCTCTGGACCAAAATCCGCACCAAACAGTGACTCGTTTTGGGTGTACCGGCTTTTCAATGTATGCGTGCGGGTTTTCTGTGCCCCAAATGCGACAATTTTGCTTGTTTACATACCCGCCAAGATCAAAATGAGCTTCATCCGAAAAGATGATTTTTTTGGCAAAATCGGCATCTTCTGTAAGTCGATCGCAGGCCCACTCAGCGAAGCGAAAACGCATTGGATGGTCAGTTGGCTTCAACTCCTGAACCAATTGGACTTTGTATGGCGTCATACCAAGGTCTTTATGCAAAATTCGTCTCAATGATGTCTCCGAAATGTTCAATTGTTGAGAACGACGGTGAATTCATGTTGATGGCGCTTCACGCACACTTTCTGCCACAGCATCAATATTCTCGGGTGTACGCACTGTTTTTGGCTTTTCACGCTTTGGTTTATCGATGAGGATGCCAGTTTCTTTCACTTTTTCACAAGATAACGAACATACGGAGCTGACGGTGCTTCTCTTCTTCCAAAATCCGTACGCAACTTTCGCACACATTCTGCAACATTACCATGATTTTCAAAGTAATGTCGCAATATTTCCCAGCGTTATTCAAGCGTATACACAACCATATTCGTTCAGCGGAAGGATAAAACTAATTATTTGTTGAATCAGACATGAGCTAAGTGTTACCATTCACGAAATAAGCACTAGTTGAAAAAAAAAACTTTAGATGTCGGACCCTATATATACTTTTTTAAGTCGTTGAGCATTGCACTTTAAGTTGGTGAAATATCAAAGTCTCTAAATGTAATCTGTTTTTTTTCAGGTTTCAGTGATAATACGTTATAATGTAATACTCGTATCCCTCGATTTACGCGGCACTTCTTTTGCACGGTTCACACGTGGTCAAGAATGATGCACTAAAAATAAATCATTTTCGAATATACTTACTAATAATATCAATAAATAGTTTTAATACCAATTAAGTTTATTAACTGTGACTAGTATTGGAATACATCTTCAAATTAATTGTGAAATCAATTTGTTCATTTAAGCCAGTGGTAGCCAACCTAGTCCTTATCACCCTCTAGTGGGCGCTCCAGCTTTTACGGTGTGCGGCAGGAGTTTTAAGAACATTAATTTAAGTTACTTACCTATTTTATAAATCACAATTGCCGTGAAACCAATGAACGGCTATAAAATTTTACCACTAACAGAGATACAACAATGAGCTATAGATTGAAAAAAAGTTGACTACCCCTGATTCAAGCAGTTAATTTTAAATAAAAGGTCCTTTATTTTATTTTTTTGTACGAGTTTATTGTCTTTTTTACGCGGTTTCAATTAACACGGACACTTGTAAAACATCTCAACCGCGTTAATCGGGGGATGTGGGTAATTACAAAATGATAGAAATAAACATGTATATAACTAAATTACTCATGTTTTTTTTTATTTATTTTATTTAAATGTAAATTTATATATGTATGTAATAATTAACATCCCAATTATAAGTAACCATGAATTGGGTGCCATTATAATATCGAAGATGGAAAACCAAAATAAATACAATTAAAATTCAATTAACACTCATTAAATATAAATAAGTCATTTTGGCCTTCCAAGTTCGATTTAAGCTTAAATATTCAAAAGATGCCGTTTTAATAACAACTTAATTGTAACATGAAAACATATTCAAATAACACGACTAATATTTCTAATAACACGGAAAAACACGCAACCAATTTTAAGAGCACTTTCACAAGTATAAGATACTATAACTATTATTAACCAATTAAAACTATACAATTAAATATTTAATACAATAAATGTGATTTAATAATTTTTTTTTACAGATTAAAATTTTATTGTATTTTATATATAAGGAAAACAACGCATTATGATTTTTATTAACCTTTAATGATTCGTTTTATAAATTGCATCATTCGTACATCAAAATACATTTATAATATTTTCATGACACTACATAAACTTTAAAAAAATAAATTATATTTTAAGCAATCAATTTTATACATTTTAGAAATTAATTATTTATAATATATCGTTAGCCATTTTGTGTATTTCCAAATGTCGTAATCAAGTGGTAACCCTAGATTGCTTGTATGTTACTGACTGTACTAAATATTCTTATACAATGCGTGACCGGATAACGAACAGTTCGGACTGCATTCGGATAACGAACTAAAACAATCTTCCCAATACAATTATTTTATCAGTGGTAAATCGATGTTCGGTTAACGAACAATTCGAAGTTTTCAAACAAATTTTGTTCGTTAACCGAAAATCACGAAAAAAAATATTCGGATAACGAACATTGTCTTGGAACAGATTATGTTCGGTAAACGACCTTCCACTGTATACTAATAAAAACTGCCATTTATATCATATAATTTGGGCTAGAAAAATGTTTCTCATATAAGCGAAACAAGTGTCACATTTAGTAACACAGAAACTAAGTTATCAAATTATTTTCATACATTAAATGATCTACCATAAATGTACCTCATACGGTTTTCCTTCAAGTGTATTGAAAAATTTTATTGTGATATTTTTTATACCTTCAAGTATTTTTTGTATCATTAT
This sequence comes from Himalopsyche japonica, assembly GCA_028555115.1. Lineage (NCBI taxonomy): Eukaryota > Metazoa > Arthropoda > Insecta > Trichoptera > Rhyacophilidae > Himalopsyche > Himalopsyche japonica. The sequence continues at coordinate 436,165 of JAHFWJ010000430.1, forward strand.
TTAAATGATCATTTTGTCGTCATCCTAAAATCTGTTTTTGTTTATTTCATGGAAACTAGGATGTGGCATATCAGTGGCGAAACAGGCTGCACAGAGAAGGATTGTCGGTGGTGACGACGCAGGATTCGGTTCATTTCCCTGGCAGGCATACATAAGGATCGGATCATCGAGGTTTAATGACAATTGTCAATTTTAATTAACAATATTAACAGTAACTAAAAAGTTAGTACAGTAATTTAACATACTTAACTACTGACCATCAACAATATAAACGAATCAGCCATTATTAACTCGTTCCCTACGGGAGCGTGTAAAGAATTTTCTTACATCTAATAATATAATCATACGCTCTGAATTCTATAAGTTGGCCGATACGTCATTGTAATCTTTCAAGCCGTATATTTTAGTAAACTAATTATTTATTTTATTAATTTACAACCCATCTTTCTCGTTTTTGTGTTAGTGCTTATTTGCTACCCATTAGACCAGGGATTCCCAACCCCGTGCCCGCCACTATTCGACCGTGATAGATTTTATTCATAAATACTAATAAAAAAAAAATATATTTTTATAATTTATGATATCGGCTGAAGGTGCTTGATGGAATTTCAATATAAAATTTGAATTGTTACGGCTTTGTACTTTTCCACATGTTTTGTCACTAATTAACAAGATCGTTAATAAAAATTATCACAGGAAATTGTGTTAATTATTATTAGATTGATATTGTTAAATGTGTTTTAGATGTTATTTACTGCTTGCCTAGGGGAAGTGTTTTCCTGTATTTAATAACTTTAGTATATATACGATGCTAACTGTCTATTTTACGTCAGTTCTGTTACATCCGTGTGATAGAATGCCTGAAGATGTCGAAAGGCGAAACACGGGTCGTTAGTGACAAAACATGTGGAATCGTACAAAGTTGTAACAATTCAAATTTAAATTATTTTTATTTAACTGTTAGAGTTTTAATTTTTTGAAGTACCTAGGTTTATTATATTCGTTCGTATCTTTGCGATATTGTATATATGAGATTTTTTTTATTTACTACTTATGTCCAATTATAAATATCTTTAAAAAATATAGGTGATACTCGCAACCCTACCTGTATTTTAGAATGCGCTCCTGAATGTAAAAAAGTTGACAATTCCTGCATTAGAAGTATGTTACTAGATCATATTATGTAGACGCTTCATAATGTTGTTGATTTTAGTTTTTATAAACAGCTGATCGCAAATAGCAGGTAAGGATGTTAATATAATATTTAAACTATTAAAAAATCTGAAATCCTACTAACAATTTCAGATGCAACATGCTTATGTCCTTATTCGAGCTCATTGGATGGCGTCAGTGTTGGATAGAGAGGTAATTTTTGTAGAACGGAACGTCACAAATTATAGAACTGAGTGGCGGATGTCATTTTTAGTAGAACGACGTGCTGCCGTAGTTTTTCGTTTTACTCTGTAGTCAAAACATCGTTTTGCCTTTTGAAATATATCTTTATCTATCTTTTTTCGGTAAAAAAGTAGAACACAAAGTATTATAGACATCTCTTCTATCCAACACGCTCCGTCTGTATCACGCACTGTCTTTTGAAAATTATAACTACAGTTTTTCGTTCTTAAGACAAAATATGATAGTTTTTCTTTCTACAAATATTCCTGTAAAAATTTGATTAAAAAATTTCGCCTTTTTCCACTCGTGCGCATGTTCTATCCATACAATGTTTAATTAGATGTATTGTATATATAATATTATTCTGTTAGGAACTATATTTATCACAGATTATGTTTTTCTAATTTTCCATTAGGTGTTTGTTAACTAATTAATGTGAAAACAAAAATTGTTAAATTAAATTTATAAGATATAGATAAGCAAATCTTCGTTTAAGCATAGTTCTGACGACAGGTTAGCCGAAATAGCTATAAACTATATCCTATAAATTAACACGGTGAAAAAATAGCAATATATTTTAGTTCTACAACTATTTTTATAAGATATGGTTGATGGCTATTTCGGCTCACGCATCGTCCGAATTATATAATATATGTATATAGTTCTGACGATAGCGTGAGCCGAAATAGCTTTCAACTATATCTTATAAAATTTTGTAGAACTAAAATACATTGCTATTTTTTCACCGTGCTATAATGGAGTTCTACCAAGTGAGTGCCAATTTAATCAATAAATTAACTTTGTTTCGTCTAAGAAAAAGTACAATTATTTGAATCAACGCTTCATGTATATTAAAATTTTTGAAATTGCATTTTAACCCGTTGTCCCCGTTTAACACTTGTTTTTTATTTAATTAATACCACAAATGTAACATGGTGGAAAAAGATGATAAGATGGTGGGAAAATACAAAAGAAAATTCTTTTTTTGTTTTGTTCAATTAAGTAACAATTTGGTTTTAACTAGTAGTTGTCAATGGCAAATTTTATAATTAATCTCTGCAAAATTATATAAAATTCATTTTTTTCAATCACAAATATATCATTAGCAATATTGAACGTGCCCCAATCAACGCGTAAATAAAAATGCATTTATTGATCATTTATTATAAAAAAGCAATCATTTTGATGTTATTTGAATTGCATGTTAAATATATATTAAGTGCAGAATGAAATAAATATGTGGAGAATATTTTAAAGCTCTAAAGGGGATTTACCTTTTACAGTTAATGTTGCCAGTATTATGTAACAAGAATATCTGTAATGATTCAAATTATACTTGAGCATTTAATTCAATTTTCGATACACGAAACAATAAGAAATATTTGTTTGTAAATAAATTTTAATGTATGTTTTACTACTTTTGACTTTAAGTTTCGACAAGGTGAAAATATCCAATACGGTGAAAAAATAGCTATGCATTTTAGTTCTACAAAATTTCAACGATATGAAGAACTATTTTTGACGATGGTGTAAGCCGAAATAGCTATCAAGTATATCTTTAAGCTTTGTAGAACTAAAATAAATTGCTATTTTTTCACCATGTTATAATGGAATTCTACCAAGTAAATGCCAATTTAATTACCAAAAATAGTCAAGTTTTTAACTATATTGTGTGTTAAATTTGATGGTTAATATCTATTTCGACTTATACCATCATCAGGACTATGATTATAGTTTTTTTATCACTAGTTTTTTATAAATATTAATAATTGTTTCATTATAAATTACTGTGGCCAAAAACTAGGATTTTGATGTAGTGGTTTTGTATTGGTATATTTAAGAGTTTTATAAACAGTATATTCAACCAGGTGCGGCGGATCTTTGGTTTCGAGGCGCCACGTGGTGACGGCAGGACACTGCGTCGCACGTGCCACTCCTCGTCAGGTCCACGTGACTCTCGGAGACTATGTGATAAACTCGGCAGTGGAGCCTCTTCCAGCGTATACCTTCGGAGTTTCCAGGATCAGCGTGCATCCTTACTTCAAGTTTACTCCGCAAGCTGATCGATTCGACATTGCCGTTCTGACACTGGATAGGAACGTGCACTATATGCCTCATATAGGTTAGTTAAATTTTATTATGCTACTTAATGATAGTTTGCGGGAATCTGATATGAGAGTAAAAGTTTTGATAAAGGCTTTCATTGATTCATTACGCAATTAAAAATAAAAGCAGCTACGTCCATCTAGCCAACAAAATAAAAAAACGTTGTTATGTTTCGACCACCACTTGTTTGCACCACTTGTTAATTATTTTTTTCCATCTTGTTATATTTTTAATTAAGAAAAATATCCTCATTTATGGAGATCAATTAAACTATGTTTGCTGTATCGGCATTTAATGGTTACTGTCAACTGCCGTAACTTTGCCTGTTTTTTTACACCACAAAATTTAAATACATATATTCCAATTTTGCTGTATTTACAAAAAGGCTGCGAAATGTTATCTGTTAGCGATCTCTCTAGGCAAAGTTACGGCAGTTGAGAGAAACCACTCCAAAATACTATAGAGATTAGTTCTATTTGCATTTTTTTTTACTATCATTGTAAGCATTATCAACTAATCCAATAGAAATTAATGCGAAGCTATTTAAAAAAAAAGAACTAGTAATTATCAGAAATACAAAACCAATGGTTTATGAAATATGAAATTAATTTTAAGATAAAAAAAAATGTTTATACATTAACTATAAGAGTAAACAGATCAAATTTTAAATACCCCCTTATAATTAAATGGCATTAATATGTAATAAAAATTAAGTTGAATCAAAAGTAAAGAAATAATCATCAAATATTCATTTGCAAGAGTAATGATTGCGATAATCTAACATTCGAATATTATATAAAATAATTTATTATGTTCCCTATACTTGATTTAATTTGTATTTATCAGTTGATAATGCTCTCAATGAGTGAAACCGGCCCTGGTCTTAAATATATAAAATTTCGGAAATAGTACAATATGTTTTATTATATAATTTATGATATCGACTGAAGGTGCTCGAGGGAATTTCTATATAAAATTTGAATTGTTACAACTTTGTACGATTCCACATGTTTTGTCACTAACGACTCGGGTTTTGTCAGTTCTGTTGCATCCGTGTGATAGAAAGCCTGAAGATGCCGAAAGGCGAAACTCAGGTCGTTAGAGACAAAGCATGTGGAATCGTACATAGTTGTAATAATTCAAAATTGTGTTTTATTATTTAAATACTGTAACTTCCCACCAAGAAGTGAATCATTGATTATTGCAATATAATAATTGATAAATTTAATTTTCAGCCCCGATTTGTTTGCCCGAGAAGGGCACCGACTTCCTCGGCCAATTCGGCTGGGCAGCCGGTTGGGGTGCTTTGAGTCCTGGATCCCGACTTCGGCCGAAGACCCTGCAGGCTGTCGACGTCCCCGTTCTGGACAATAGAGCCTGCGAACGGTGGCACCGAGCGAACGGTAAGCTTCGAAATTGACCAGTTTGACTTCATCTGCTTTCGTGTTTCGCAATTATTCCCACAGAGGCGCTTGCTTATAAATTGGACCAAAATCACCAACTTAATGCATTATTTAATTTTTATTGAAATTATTTCCAACATCGATCAATATTTTAAATAATAAAAACACATTTTTTTGTACTTATTTTTCACAATATATTTTCCGAAAAATCAGTCCTGATCAAAAATATATTGTCGAAATAAATACTATAAAATGTCAAATTTGAACTGTGACAACTTTGTGCGATTCCACGGATGCAACATAACTGAAGATGTCGAAAGGCGAAACCCGAGTCGTCAGTGACAAAATATACATCATTATAAAAATCTTCAATAAATCAATTTTTATTGAAAAAATATTTTATATAAAGTATATTAGAGAAGTTGCAACGCGAGTTTTGCATTAGTTTGTTGAAAAAACGTATTGTTTTTGTTGAATTTTAATTGTATCAGACTATTACATACATATATTAGATATATTATAGTTATGTCTACTTTCGCCAATACTATGAATGCATTGATTGAATTGGCATTTACTTGGTAGAACTCCATTATAACACGGTGAAAAAATAGCGACAAATTGAATTCTGACGATGGCGTGAGCCGAAATAGCTATCAGTTATATCTTATAAAGAAAATTTTAGAACTAAAATACATTGCTATTCTTTTCGCCTTGTTACTAAAAAATGTGTTTTTATTATTTAAAATATCATGCCTTTCCATCAAAAAGTGACATATAACACCTTAAAAGTATTTGAGTATTAATGGTCCGAAAATGATTTTCGTTTTTTTACCGGTCCGCACGTGTATGACGGTTGAGGAGCACTGATTTAGACAATTCTTAAGACTATTCCGCGTAATTTTAAATTGCGATTTCTTTTCGCGCCGTTTTATTAAATCACGTTTCATTTTTAGATCGCAGCTTTCGTCAGTAAAATGCACTCACGATATTGCGACACGAAAGGGTTAAAAGTCGTGTCGTGTTCGTTAACGTAGCACACCGTTAACAAAGAAAAAGAAAATTGCCTAAAATTGTGTTCAAATGGGTACAAAGAACAAACAAATTTGTTGGCAATTCACACACGTGCGAGCTGTTTTGTTTTTAATTGGATCGAAACCGAGCGACGCACTATTGTGACACTTATTTGAGACAATAGAACCGTCACGGTCGACTCGTTTACTTTGTGTTATGAAGGCATTTAACGAGTTGACGTCGCGAAATGCGTACATACCCAATCTTTTTTTGCGCGATACGTAGGTTTCAGAAAGTGCCGCGTATAACAAATCGCGTAAAAAGAATATTTTCAAACAATTTGATAAATTAGTTTCAAAAATCGCGTAGCTACGAGTAAAATGCGTGAAAAAAAGTAACGATTCGTTCAAAAAATCGCGTAAAAAGGGTTCATGTGTACATATTTTTATTAGAAACTCATTTGCACAACGACTAAAAGTGACTTTAATTAATGATCAGGTAAAATGAAAGTTTTGTCACTTCTATGTTAAATTAAATTCTGTTGATAGACTTTAGTAATTTTTTATTTTATTTTGGTCTGAAAACCGTTTTAACTGAAATATAACCATAATAACTGAAATTTAGAAAACAAATTATGTGTTTTTTGTGTACTTTTCGATTTTTACGGTTTTACATTAGAAAATTTCGATTTACACGTTTTTCTCAGGAATATATCTACCATGTAAATCGAGTGATGTGTGTATATATTTAATAAGCTCACTTCTCTTAAATGGACCTAACTCATTTTTTTTTTTTTTGAAAATGTCAGTTGGCTCACGTCAGCTCTAATTGGTTAATAAGATAATTAGCTTAATGTATTTTTTATTACAGGAATCAACGTGGTAATCTACCCCGAGATGATGTGCGCTGGATACCGAAGCGGTGGAAAAGATTCTTGCCAAGGTGACAGTGGAGGTCCACTGATGCTGGAGCGTTCCGGAAGGTGGTACCTGGCAGGCGTGGTCTCGGCAGGGTATTCGTGTGCAAACAGACAACAGCCCGGCATATACCATAGAGTAGCATATACCGTGGACTGGATAGCACATATCATCGGGCAGTGAACGTTATTTAATAGCTATACTTAGCTAGTTAACAACGATAATAAATTATTTTAAGAAGACTTATATGATATGAGAGACGATAAATATTTTTTCGAATAACCATAAATTAATTTTTGACATAAACTTTGAATTTTATACAAGCACGTTATCTTTGTAACTTTATAGTGAGGAAAATTTTCAGAATCATTAAGTATTTTTGAACAACCTGACATTAATTTTACAAGTAAACATTGAATCTCATGAAAACGTGTAAACCTTAGATTCAGTGAAATCAATTAAATTTGTATTGATATCGAACCAATTCAAAATAAACCAGATAAAATATTAAAATAATCACATATTTCATGCGATATAACATAGTTTCTCAACCTTTTTATTACTTCGGACCATCAAAAAATCCAAAAATGGTTTGCAGACCATCAACATTGGAATTGGAATAATAAATATTTAAATAATTGATTTTTTATTCAAATCAATTAATTTTGCAAGCCCGTATGCTGATATAAAAATATTTGAGTACATTAAAACAGACATTAAAAAAATATATAGTTTAAAAATACAACATAAAATTCGATTGTTTATCGAAATAATATCACATTGCGGATCACTGGTTGAGAAACTATGTGATATACCACAAATATGTTTAATCAATCATGTAGTGATCAAAGATGAATAACTCTAATTTAAAAGCAACATGATTGTCAACATATTCATTGCTTAGTAATGTCAGTGTCAAATGCAATTTTGTCATTTTGTTGCTGCATTTTTAATAAATAATTGTTAATTTAAAACACAATCACTATCGAATCTATTAATCGAATGTTTACTCAATGTTGAGTCCTCACTATATTTTACCAATATTTTACCTAGCAATACATGCTATACATGCATTGTAGTAGTTATTCAAGACTTGGTTGCTATGCCACCACAGTGTGCCAATTTTACTTCTCCATTGACATTCTCAAGTTATCAAAAATATTTTTAAATAAAAATCAATACTGCATACGTTAAAAAAGGAACAAAAAGAATGTTTTAAAGTTTTTATTTTATACGAGTATATAATTTTATTTTTGGTTGAAAGAGCCTAATTGTTAATTTTTGTCTTTGAGTATTAAATATGCAGCAACAATTGAATTATCTGTTATTTTGTTAAGCATTTAAAATGTGGTATATCACCTGCTTCAACTTGCCTATAAATTATTAATCTTTTTATATGCAATAGAACTTTCCATTTATTGTTTGATTTGGCATTTACTTGGTAGAACTCCACTATAACATGGCCATTTTGTTAACTTTAAATTTCTCCAAACATTCCATAAATTATCAAAATAATTAACCCATATTCATTTTTTCTCCGCACAAATTTCATATTATTTTAATGAATTGTTATATTTTATAACAAAAAATCTACGAATGTTTCATTTCACTGACAAATGTGCTCAAATGTGAACATTAACGTAATTTAAAAAATATCAGAATTTTATGTTTGTATATGTTCTGATAAAAAAATAACGCATCCCGTATTTAGTACTATTAAATAACTTATGTATAGATATTACTGAATGCATTAATAAATGCAAAGCCAATTAGAATTATTTTATATAAACAAATGGGTATAGAAAATTTTTATTATTATAAAAAACCAGTGCCTAATTATAAAAAAATACTTTAATTAAATTTAACAGCAAAGTGATTGTTGATTTTTAATAATAATTTAAGTAGTTTTTTAATAGTATTTATAAGTCATTTATCATTTACGATATCGACTGAGGGTTTTTGATGGTATTTTAATCGAATTTGGATCGTTCGAATACTGTATATTTCCTAATGTTTTTTCACTCACAATTTGAATTATGTCTTTTGGTATTTTCAGGCATTCTTTATGTACAATTTACATTTGTCTACAACAATTACGGTATATATTTTTCGTATTTTACTGTTTATAGACTTCTAATTCTATTGCATCTGTTATGAGTGACAAAACATTTGCATGTGTACAGGGTTTGAACGATTCAAATGTCATTTATCATTATCGATATCTAATTTTAATTATCAAAAAGTTTGAATAGCTTTGTGTTATTTTAAAGAAAACCCTATTTTAGTACCCCGTGTTGCTCATTTATGGTTTTTCGATGAAATTTACTTTGATTAATTGAAAAATATGTGGTGTAAATATTCCAAAATCAAATGATTGAAGTGACAAATATTTTATTAATATTGACCAATAGCAATATTGCCTTGCTTTAAAGTGTGTTTGTAAATAAGTCATATTAAGCAAGAAATACAATATTATAATATTTAATGAAATAGTTGTAAATAAAAACAAATTTCAAAAATACATTCAGTTTTGTTTTAATTTAAGATAAATCATTTTATATACCTTTAACACATGAGATATCCCCATACAAGTAGTATTTTTTTAAATGTCAGTGATTGGCTTTTTAAAAATAAAACTTTGGAAAAATGTTGTTAGATGGAAGTATAAAAATACTTAAAAACGAAATAATGTATGAAAGCAATGTCGTATGTTTAATCTGTTACCAATATTTTTTAGAAAAAATAAATTATTTTCTTTTTACCTTGATACATTACCATCTCTATTCCACACTTTTAACTATGAGCAAAAGTTTTTTTCAAATATGCACAATTTAAATAGCCTTCTTAGCTTTTTAGCTTCAATGCCTATTATTTCAGGAGTAAAGCATGCTTAAAATTATAAAATGCATTTAACATAATTATATATAACTTTACCATGGGGCGTTTTAATATCAGGAATATTCAAAAATAGTTTATATTTTATGAACTTATTTAAAATTTTGTAGCCAACACTCATTTACATAAATTTCTTGAAAAAATCATCTCAATTAAATACTTTTGTACAATAACTAATCAGTGCAATGTCTTCAAAATTGATTATACCGTATTTGTAACTAAACGATTGTTCAAAAAGAGGATTTCATATACAAACATATTGCTTGAATTTTTTAAATTTTTGTTATCTAAAAAATCATTCCTCCCAAGTTCATTTATAATATTATTTCATTTGCTCATTAAAAATTAAATTGGATCGAGTATTAAAATACTCGTCTTTATATTTCCAGTAAACTGTACATAACAAAATATACTTACTTCCAAATTCATACAATGTCAGTGATGCATGACAAAAACATCCTTAATATCAACTTATTACTTGTATATAATATGATATAAACATGTTAATCGATTTTGTCAAATACTGATATATCTCCATACTTTAAATATCTGGTCTTTAAAAAAAATTACTTTTACTATAGAAAAGTTGTTTTAAATATAAAAATAACTTATTATCTTTTTCCATAATACAGAATAATTGTAATTAGCTTTAATCTACAATAATATTGTAAATAATTTGTTGATTTTATTTATAGCCGTAGATAAATAATATTAAAAATACGATTTATTTTAAAATATAACACTTTGTATAAACCAGAAAGGTCTCATATGTAAATATATTTTTATAGGTTTTTTAACCTATTGTTTTTTTTATATATTGATTATTTTCAAATAAATCTGATTATAAAACAAAAAAATGGTTTTTAATTTTTAGTTTGTATTTATTGTTAAATTGCTCACAAATAAGTAAAGTAACCGAACAGTTTATAAAAACTCATCAAATTTAAACACATGTTTATAATGATGAATAGAAAGCAATGTATTTTAGTTCTACAAAATTTCTTTTTTTTTTCTTCTACATCTAAATTTTTAGTTCTACAATATTTTGTAGAACTAAAATACATTGCTATTTTTTCATTGTGTTATAATGGAGTTCTACCAAGTGAATGCCAATTCAATCAATGAATAGAAAGGTTCAGATTTCGATACAGTTATATCTAAATAAAATTGTTTTTCGACGGATTTAATGTTTACATTGTGACAGTTCATTTTGAATATGAATTAAAAGTCATAATTTTTTATAACCATAGCTACTGAAAAAAATTATATATATATATAAAATATATCTCGGCTTGTAAAAATATAAATTAGGGTGACGAAACGCGTAACGAAATCGTAGGCTGTAGATAATTATGGTCAATTATCATTTAATGGCAATGAGAATAATGTAATCACAAAACAGGCAAGATGGAGTCAAGAGGTTAAGTGACAACAGAAGGTAAATGTATGTAAAAAAATAAAACAACAAAATAAGAAAATACCTTCATTACAAAAAGAAAACATTTCAAAAATGTGAGACACATCTTAATATCAAGAAATGCTTCAAGCATTATTATTTTTAATATCAAAATATTACAATAGTTTATTTTGTTATCGTAAGAAGCAAATGGGCGCAATTTTTGTTTTCTCTCACACTGGACTTGAAAATAAGTCTGTTAAAAAAAATAAAATTGAAGCAATTTATCCAATCATTCATATTAATTCTATTTTTCATAAATTTTTGAATAATACAAAAGCTCTAAGGAAAATATATCTGTTATGGAAATAATTACGTAAAAAAATGGTTCGTGTCTTCGGTGAAAAATAATTTGAGGTTATCAACAAAAAAATATAAACGACTACATACAATATATCAAATTTATACTGACAGAAAACATCCTTGATTTTTTATTATTATATAGTACACAAACTTTACCTTTACCGTTGATTAAGCATTCACTATCATATTTTAACTTGTCTAATTCGATATCATAGTAACAATATACCAAAATTGCTTTCTATAAATTACTAATAACGTCGATTGATACGGCGGTAAATTGCAGGTAAAATTTCTTTTGGACTTCACCACATGGTATGATTTGTAATTTTAAATTGTTAAGTACCGGTTATGATATTAATTGACATTGGATTGATTTTACAAAAAAAAAAAAATTAAGATTAAGAAAGTCATTAACAATCTTATATTTTTTAGTAACAATTGTTGACACTATAATCTACTGTGTCAACAGTTGAATGGTTGGTTATATCTTGTGACTTAAGGAATTTTACAACTACGTAGATTGTTATTATGCATGCATTTTGATATTTTTTATAAAAAAGCATCAAAAACTGACTTAACGCATTCTGTCAGTATAATCACGATATGATCTTAGAAATTTATGTTATTATTATCTCACTGGACTTAATAATAAATAATTAAATTGTTTCAAGCCTAAATTAAATAATCTTGTTAGTTTATATCAAAAATCACAAATTATTGGTATATATTTCACATACAACTATGTAGGACTGCCATATTTTAATGACATATTTGGTGCTAGAAAAATCATATACAGTAAACAATGTCAAGGATAGTGAAGAATACATCCACTGATTCATCAATCTCTCGGTTGATTCAAATGTTCCACAAATTATTGAAAATATATCAAAACAATATATAAAAATAAAAATGATAATTGATTAATGGTAGATATATTCCGATGAAAAAAAAATTTGAAATATCCAGTTTCATTGGAGACACTTTGATCGTAATATTACATCAAATATATACATATATATATATTGCACATTTACGCTAATGACCAGAATAATATATATAAATTAAGTTAAGTGCTGACATATTAAAAAATGGTTTATAGATTTAAACTTCACTGCTTAGCCAATATCTTCAATTTGCGATATACTGAATAATTATTTTTTATCATTGAAAAAAATTGGTGACAAATGGGTATAAGTGCTTTGTTTTTAGATTTGAATAAGTAAAAATGAACATAGTAAGTAATACAGGCATGAATTTAAAGAAAGAACAATAGAAACATAATTTATATTGATTGATATTAATAAATTTTAGATTTGTTTCCCATTATCGACATTCAGTCATGGTCATCCTTTCGGTTGATTAACATTTAAAAAAATGTATAAAATAATATACTCCATTTAAAATCACCCTCATCACATTTGATAACCTACTTCTGTATGGTCAATTGTCAAGCAACAACTTGCTGGGTAAAGAGCTTGCAAATGTGCTTATTTTAATGTGAGATTCAAGGAGAAAAATCCAATAGTTCAACAGTAATGAAAACATAATCTTCCCACAACATGGGTTAATATTGATAACGTAATTGTACTTAGAACCTTTATGAGCTGAGAAATTAATACATACAATACAAATGAATATAGGTCATAATTGAGATATAAACAGATTCAGTTTGTTTATTGAAATTTTTATTATAAATTTAAAAATGAAATACTACAATATTTGACGGCAACAAATGCAAGAATCAGTCAATTACTTTAAGTTTATATTCTATGGTACAATCGTATATAAAAATAATACTGCATTTCAATCAATATACGATATTTAGTATTAACAAATTGAAGATATCGGCTTAGCTGCGACATAAAACATAAAATATTCACGACTTATGCACATTTTATTATTTTGAATAATTCATACAATCACAATAAAGTTTATATAAGTTTTAATAATATTTTGATATTTAAGAAACGAGCCAGGCATAAGAAATTTCTCGACCCTTTACAATTCGTATGACTGCGCAACGAAAACAAATGACTCGTGGGTTAATTTCTAAGTGGATTCTGTTTGAGTAATTCGTTTTCTCACTTTGCCTGCTGTTTGTTAATAATACAGAATTAGAGCAGGAATACAACTGTTTGTTAAAGGTTTTAATACAAGTAAACAAGTGATTCTTGTTCACTACATAGATTTGATGATTACGATTTATTCATTCCTATATCCATAATATTCAAGTTGAGTTGAATACAGTTTCAGAAAAAAATGTGTCGCTAGTTTTATTAATTAAGAATTTATCATCAACTGATTCAAAATTTTGATAAATATCGAAATCAATATCAGCTATCATTAACCAAGATACTTTCATAAAATAAATATATTAAGGGCATTATTGAACATATATTACTCAAATTAGCGAGGCATTAAATCAAGATCCCGTTCCATTATGAAATAATTTTATAAATGCAAATTCTAATTAAAATGGCAAAAATATTATACATGTTACTTCTCTTCCTGACAAGCATTTTTATTTAAATACATGTAAAAAATACGGATTCCAAATTTTGATAAAAATTCAACAGATGGTAACATAACACATATTCATATAAATTTGATCCTAAATATCTGTGAGAAATCATTTAGTATAAATAATTAAAAAACAAATCATTACATTTTTTGACAAGTAAAATGCAAGCACCCAAAAAATTATTAGCAAATATTCATTTATGTTATAACCAACGACATTCATTAAACTTATAAGTGTAATAAATCATATATATAGACATCAATGTGTTGTAACCCAACAGTGGGTTACAACAAACTGTATTTTAATAATAAAATAATTTTTGCAATTCAGTCAATGGCAGTAAATGACAGTAAATTGAAGTGATCCAAAGCAAGTTGACAGTTCAATGAAAGATCCTGTTTACAGATATTTGTACTGAGAATGTCGCTTCTTCTTCCAGTTAGTGGTTCCAATCCACGGGTGTGCTTGGCATAACCTAACAATACTGACATGACAAGGTTGAGCCTATTTTTTTTTAACGTTTTTCATTTTCGATATAAAGAATATAGAGGTAACTTGACAGAATAGTCTAGAGCCTAGACTCCCAACCTGGGGGCCGCCAACTTATACGGTCAACTAAAAATTTTTTTTTTTGTATGCTTTTGGATTGTATGGGGTCGTGGGTCACATGGATTTTATGAAAAGGGGTCGCCATCCGAAAAGGTTGGGAGCCAATGGTCTAGTGCATAGTTTCTCAACCGGTAGTCCGTAGAGATTTTTGGGTGGTCTGCGATGTGATATTATTTCGATAAACAATCGATTTTTATGTCGTATTTTATGGATTTTTAAATTATATTTTTTTGTTACTGTCTGTTTTAATATACTTGAATATTGTTATATCAGCATACGATGTAGCAAAATTAATTATCTTGAATAATAAAAATCAAATATATAAACATTTATTATTTTATTCTAATGTTGATGGCCTGCAAAACCTTTTTGGATTTTTTGATGGTCTACAGATGTTAAAAGGTTGAGAAACTATGATTTTGAGCATAAGTTCTCAACCTGGGGGTTGCAAAGGGTTTTTAGGTGGGTCGCCAATTTATACGGTCAACTGAAAAAAAAAATTGTATGCTTTTGGATTGTATGGAGGTCGCGGGTCACATGGATTTTATGTAAAGAGGTCGCCACCCAAAAAAGGTTGGGAGCCTGTGGTCTAGAGAATAGAATAGAGAAAATAGAATGGAGTGATAGTGCTGTTACAAGACTATTGCTTAGCTTATCAGATGGGTTTGAGGGTATATCAGACACCACAAACATCAATGCCGAGAAATATATAAAACAATTCGTAAAATTGCCTGTTGTTTTGAGTTTAAATACTTACATGCAGATAAGCAAACAACACCAAAAAGGACATTTACGAATACATATGGATATTTTAAATTAAACTTAAAGCAGAGACATCTATAGTATGTCACCTGATTTAAAAAAAATATATATTATATTATTCACATTCAAGTGAAACAGCTGGCACTGAACTTGGCCAATATTTTATTATATGTATTTTTTGTGATCGCCCGCCCTTGAAGCATTTACAGCGGAAAAAAACCTGACACCTATTTTTTGCCTTTCAATAGAAACTTATAAAGAATAATGAGATAAATAAATGAATTTCCAAGCATTTATAATTTGAAAATGGTGGCGTCCAAAGGGTTTAGCAGGATTCTGTGTATAAGTAGTTAGTACTATTATTAATATCTCTGCGGCACTTCCAACCGGGCGAGTCTCACTTGTAAATTGTACTAATCCTTCTTCTGTTTCGCTTTTCGGCATCAGAGGTGGGTCTGTAAATGAACACATTAAAGACGTCGATTAATATATTAACCTTTAAAGGAGTATGGACATATATGTCAACAATTATTGTGATAATATATTCAAGTGCTATTTGTCAATGTATTTGTGTGTGGTTTGTGATCCCTGGATTATGCAGCTGGTTTTATTATAATAGAATCCAAAAAACGTGAGTTGTATTTTTTTTTACGATAAAAAAAATTTACATAAAAAAAATTCACTCCTCACAGCAGGATCAAAATTAATCAGTAACTCCTGGAAAGGTTAATTGTTACCATGACAAAAGTAATTTTCAAAAATATTTGTTTTTTCTATTGAACAATGCAAAAGTATTTTCAGGCCAGAAACACAGAGAATTCTGAATTCAAATCTTCCTGTCTGATTCGTAATCATTTTAAAGCATGTAATAAATATTACGCACATTGTACGTAATATTGAATTAATTATAATAATACGCATATTATACGCGGACGAGAGAGAAATCAGATGAATACTATTTTTTACCGTATTAAAGTAGATTTTGTCTGAACTTGCTCGGTTGACTTGAATGCAAAATTCTATTATTATCTTTTTCATTTCTACGTTCCAAGAGCAATAAACTTATAAATTTGTGTAATTTATATCGACTAAAGGTTCTTGATGGAATTTAAATTTCAAATTTGATTTGATACAACTTTTTACGATTCTATGTGTTTTGTCACTAATGACCCAGGTTTCGGTTCAGTTGCATCCGTGTGATAGAATGCCTGATGTCATTAGTGACAAAACATGTGGAATCGTACAAAGTTGTAACAATTCAAATTTTATATATTTGTATCAAAGAGATGGACCAATCACTTGTAAATGATTTCAAGGTTTTGCATTTGAAACAGCATAAAAAAAACAAATCACACACAGAGGCAATACATAAATTGAATATTGAAATGATAAATAACCCAATTAAAATTGCTAATTACTAAAAATAAAAATATTATCAGGAATCGGAATTCCGGAGAAATATTTAAATTCAAATAACTAAAAAAAAAAAAGCAATTTTCATACAAACCTGACAACTTATTTTCTTTCTTTTGGTTGTAAATTAGAGCCTAAAAAGATTAATTGGCACGAAAAAAAATTGTGTCAAAAATTAACAATTACCACAATAATCGGAATCACAGTATTACACAAATAAATCAATAATAATATTTATATAATGATTGAATAAGTTTGATAGAATTTCTAAATCTAGATAAAATCGCCAAATTTTTTTTTTTTTTTTGACGAACAAACATTTATTTATCATTAGTTTTGTATGCATGGACTAGAATGAGACTCGTCCAACCAACAATTATTCAATTTAAAAATAATTATTAATAAGGTAACAATATGATGAGATAATAATGAATTGTTTGTATTCACTGGTATCTCTAGAAAATTTGTTTCTTGCAGTACTATGAGACTTGTCCACCATTTTGGTGTGGAATAGTAAAAAAAAATAATTATTTTATGGTTGATTTGATTGCAAGAAACGACTATAGATGGCGGTTTTTAGCACTGACATTTTTTTGATTCAATAGCGATGACTAAATCAGTTGATTTATTTTTGTAGGTTGGAAGACTGGTTTTGATTTACACCTACAATAAAAAAAAATTCATAACCAATCACCTTCGACATATCCTGAACGTTAAAACGCGTGACATGGCATTTTAATAAACAAGTCCACGTGCGGCATTCTTCAGTCGACAGTATTATAATTCAAAGCGTCCTTAATTAAAATAAAACATATAAAAACAAAAAAAATGTCAATAAAACAAAGCAATATTTTAGAGTATTTTCTTTTATTGCATCATTAACAAAAATAAATATTATTCGAAAAATATACAAAAATTTACTAATGACCTATAAACGTCAACATGGGTAACTTTGGCCATGATAAATTTCATTGGATGTCAGTGTTGCATGTGTGTCGAAAATATTTTGTTGCCAACCAATTTTATCCTTTCCTCCTTTTATAAAAGCATCAATTCATTTTAATTTACGAAGTTTACTATAAATACATAAATGACGGCAAACAATGGTCATGTTGACAGTGTGTTGTGAATATTTGCGAATGGTATACGTTGACAATGGTAACAGAAAATAATGCTTTTAGATTTTTTCAATAGATGGAGTTACACAAATGTTGCTATACATGCAATTTGATAAATATCATAGATTTATTGACAAATTTTTGTAACTACCAAAAATAAGTAACTGCAGATTTTTATTAATTACTTTATTTTGAAGAAAAATCAATCTTAAATGTATTGTATACTTTGGGAAGCATCAACGTCAAATCACTTGTCAACATAAGTTAAAACGCTTTAAAATTGATGATGTCGACATGAAAGACAGACTATTCAACTGAATAGAACTGAATCTAAAAGCAACATGCAATATTTTTAAAAAGGAAAATTGGACCGCATTGTAAAATCTGCATTATTAAACAGCAATTTATCAAATATATTTATTGAGATGATAAAAATTCAGTTGTATGATCAAAGTTGCCCCTATTGTCGAAATTAATCAGTTCCCTGCCTACTCACAATGCAATTACAATATATTCATTCATGAATAAAATTAATAAGCATTGAATAATGAGTTTCTAAATCAATGAATAAATAAATAAGATTCAGCAATATTTGAATTGTTTTAGAGTTTCTGTATGATAACAATATATGTAGTACAATAGATAGGCAGGGAAGCGATTGATAAAATAATTCTTTACAATACCAAATTCACTAGATGCATCTTTCTTCTATTTGTGATTTAATGAATGACATAGCTATTTGACACGGCAATTGATTGAATTAATAAGATTACTGACATCATAGGCACTTGTTTGTTACGCTGTATGCGTTGTGTGTATTCTAAATTAATATTATCAGATTTGTGGTCAAAGTTGTTGGCTTGCATGATGGACTTTAAATGTTCAAATCCAAGTACTAACAGTATTTTTTGTTGATGTCATAAAATTTCCTCTCATCTATCCGATTTAAAAAAAAAACAAAACAGAGCAAGATCGATTAGCTAATCATTTCTCAAAGAAAAAAAAAATCAGTTATATGCCATTATCAGTTCATATACTCTTGATTATGAGTGAACATCGTTAAAACAAAATACTGCATATGAAAAAATATATGCACTTTAACCGTTAGAATGCTACGCGGCGCAAAAGCGCTGCGATCGTTTGTATCGAAAATTGCGGCGCAGTTTCAGTGTGTTTTCGGTGCTCCGCGGGAGTGCACGTACGCTAACCTCGCGCGTAATTTGTAATGAGAGTGCATTCTTATACATTTAAAAATAACTTTTATCGTTTTTTATATTATTTTAAAATATCACTGCTCGAAACCATCGTAAGGGAAACAAATCGATATGCTGCACAGTTTTTGGCCTCGCACACTGTATCGGATAATTCTCGAGCAAAAAAGTGGACGCCGACAACAATATACGAAATGAAAGCCTTTATTGCTGTCATACTCGAAATGGGAATAACGAGAAGGCCAACAATTAGTAGTTATTAGTAGCTATTTGTGCGGCAAAACATAATTGTTGAGCTATTTTTTTTTGATTTTTTATTTTCTAAAAGAAATAAAATACAATAATATTGATATCACTTTATGTTTAATAAACATTAATAAACAATAAACATTTTATCTTTATAATGCAAAAATAATTAATAAAATTGATTGATATTTGTCTAAGTTAGAGTGTTTTATTTGACACCATTATTTTTTCCTCTAAATTAATCAATATGTGTATAGCAATTTTCATTCATTTTTGCCAAAATTGCTTAGCACTAAAACGGTTAAGCATATATAACAGTTATACTCAACTTGGGGTCCGAGAGCTACATTCGGCACGCAATTCCACGTATGAATATAGCTATTATAAATCTAATTTATCTTACAGTTTGTCCCAATTTCAAAAATTAGTTATTTTGAAATAAATTCTTCACTTTATTATTAGTGTTGCGGCTAGTACAACGTATCAAAAATATGTATATGACCGAAGTAAAAAAAGAAGGTTGAGTACAGCTGACATAAAAAAATATGTGACTTTACGAAACCATTTAAGATGTTTCTCAAATAGTGGAAAAATAAAAACAACGATTTTGATCTTATATTAAAAAAAACACGCTAAGATATTGCCGTTGCAAAAAAATAAGAGCATGTCTCTATTGAATTAAATAAGTAATATAACAAAGTCATAAATATTAAGTATGGTATAATACGGATGAAAAAAACAATTACTGTGGTAAAAACATACAATATTTGCAGCATGGTCAATAGCTTTGTCATTAAGTGCGTGTGATGCAAACACTATCTTGCATA
Source organism: Himalopsyche japonica (assembly GCA_028555115.1). NCBI lineage: Eukaryota > Metazoa > Arthropoda > Insecta > Trichoptera > Rhyacophilidae > Himalopsyche > Himalopsyche japonica. The sequence goes on from JAHFWJ010000430.1 coordinate 456,358, forward strand.
TTATTAAAGTAAATGATATTTTTATTCAATATATATATAGATATATACAAATTATGAAACATACTCGAAATGATTGATGATGAACTGAATATGTCATTATAATACAATTTGGAATGATGATTTCGAATTGATTGTAATCAGATTATTCGATATCAATCAAAGGGTGCCGAGTGATTTTTCTAATGGTGAGGTGCTTTAAATTATACAAAAAAAAAAAAAATGCGAGGCAATAAATATATCATTATAAAAATGGATAATTAATTAAAAAAAATAGTTTTAAAATTACAATTTATAATTCCATATTTATAAGAATCGATAATTTCATATGAAAAGAATGAGTATTTTAACAGGGGGTATATTGTGATATTGCGGAAGCCCCACAAAGGATATTCAATGATCAATTACATAAAAATTTTGAATGTGGATTTCATGAAATTTACAATATTGACCTAGAACACTTGATGGACATATCAAAATGTTATATATGGTTATAAGATTACCGTTTTCAAATTTAAATGTCACTCAGATTGTTTTCGTCAGAACTACTTCTGATAAAGGCGTAAGCCGAAATATCTATCAACTATATATCTTATAAATTTTGTAAAACTAAAATGCATCACTATTTTTTCACCGTGTTATAATGAAGTTCTACCAATTAAATGCCAATTCAATCAATGCATTCATAGTATTATTACTAACGATTATTAAAAACACATTAAGCTCCTAGACCATAGGTTCCCAACCTATTTCGGGTAGCGACCCCTTTTCATAAAATCCATGTGACCCGCGACCCCCCATGCAATCCAAAAGCGTAAAAAAAATTTTTTTTAGTTGACCGTATAAGTTGGCGACCCCCCCAAAAAACCCTTCGCGACCCCCAGGTTAGGAACCTAGGTCCTAGACTATTGATGTTTTTCATAATTCCTCTTGTATATAAGTGATGTAAACTGTTTACTGAGTGTCAGTTTGAGTGCATCCATATACTAAATTGCATGAAGATGCCTAAAGTAGAATCCCAGGCCGTGAGTGTCTCTGGTAAGATAAAAAAAAATTTTATGTCAATAGTAGGTGAAAAGGTTCCCCATCTGCTTGTAAAAAATGCGAGACACACTGTCCTATCTCCGTCTCATAATCAAATAAACATGGTATATTTGCTATTGTTTAGCATTTTCTTGATATATGATAGGGTGATACATTTTATAAATGAAAATAAACAGATTGATAATAAAGGTAGCTCATTCTCATCATATGAAATATCTTCTACCGTTAAATAGAAAATAATTGATTTGTCTATAAGTAACTAAGTAAAAATGCACTGTTTTTTGTGTTATTTAATACGAAATGCCGTTCAATCAACATGCCAATTCAAATCGATATTAGCTACGTCAATTCGGCAAAAAATCGATTCATCTTGCAACCGTTTCATTAAAAACGGACAAGAGCGTGGTAATATTGCCGAATAATTATAGTATATTCGCTGCATTTACGTGCGGCATAGATTAAACACAATATAACTGCCGTTACAACCATAATGATACCATTTCTAATACTACTTTGTACCACACGTTCTTCACAAACTTAATCCAAGGTGCCTGGCATAAAATTCAATCGGTGAAAATGTGACAGTTTGGTGATATGCATGTTGGGTGATTTTTGATGATTTTTTTTCTAAAGCAAGCGTCTTGTTATTCGAAGGCTTCACGCGGGTATTTCAGCTTTCTCTGCCATCACCAACTGCTATCGAAAGAGGAAAAATAACACAATAATTATGATTTATTATTATGTACATTATGCGTAGGAACAAATAAAAGCAAAGAAGCATACTCTAATAAAATATGTCATAGGGTATATCTCTAAAAATCAGGGCTGTGAAATCGTGGTGTTACGACCGGCGTCAGAATCTTGAAAAATGAGCAACTCGGAATAATATTTCGATAAGAAAATTTTAACCTCTTAACCAGGTAATTTAGTTTTACATATTTTAAAAATGCGTATGTGCAACGGGTTATTGAATCTATAGGATTACGTATTATTTCGTTACGCCCATTGTAAACGTAGAAGGGACGAAATATGTCATCAGGCAAATGTTAACAACACAGTCTTATTTAAGTTCTACAAAATTTTGTGGAACTAAAATACATTGCTATTTTTTCACCGTGTTATAATGGATTTCTACCAAGTAAATGCCAATTCAATCGATAAATAGTTAGCACTAGATGAAACGTTTCATAGTTCGTCATGTGCAGAACTTTTGTTGATGAAAGAGTGGAAGAATAAAACCCGAATATGATGAAATATCTCATCATATCCGGTTAACAGGTTAAAAAAAATCAATGAACAATTTACGGGATTGTTTGATCTTTAATTTAATGCGTATAAATAGGAAAGGTAGTAAAAAAACTTTCAAAAATTAAGCTTTTTTTGATCGAAGTCGTGTTATTAGTTAATGTCGAAGTTGGAGTCATGTTCATTGAATGAGTCCACAGCCCTGTCAAAAATATATACATTTAGAGCAGTGGTTCTCATGTGAAATTTCACTGTGGCCGCATTATAAACATCAACTGTCCTATGGAAATGTCTCGTGGCCGCACCAAATGTGATAAAAAATTGTTTCGATATTTATTTTTTATAAAGTGCATTACACTGAATGAACTTTCACAATATAAAGTTGTAGGTAAAATCGACAAAATTAATAAAGCAGTTGTCGTTAATTCTTTATATTGACTTGATTCATGGTCAATGTATAACTTCGATCAAAATTTCAAAACAGTTTTATTATTAAAACGGTTCTTTACTTAAAGTCGACTAAATGCTGGATAAGTCAGGTTTATTCAATCAATTTTAAAACAATAATACTTTTACAATTTTTTTTTAAATATCAATATTTACTATAAAACTGTTGGTGGCCGCAGAAAAATCCTCTGTGGCCGCACATGAGAACCACTGATTTAGAGTAATACCTTTGTACCACTAAGCACATAAAACGTATTTCTGTCCGAAAACATATGTTTAGACTAGATGAATCTTTGCTAAAATAAACATTGTAACAAAATGATATTGTTAAATACAAATTAACGTGCAAACATTGTTCTTATCATTAAAAACATGCTTTAGTATTTGTATCAAGAATAAGCATTTAGATCCCTTTTTTCTTATAAGAGTATTTTTCAATAAATCGGAAATGTATATACTATTGAGCTCTGAAAGGTCAAAGTAAAAATAAATAACCACAGGCAACCAACATTCAAAATTAAATAATATTAGAAACGTTTTTTTAAAGCAATAATTAGTTACATACAAAAGTAAAGTCATGCACAAATAAGAATAAAGAAGAAATAACAAAAAGTAAATAGAATGAAATAATGATGATGACATATTAAACTGCTCAGTAGAACAAACCTAAGTCACATTTTTAATTAAACAGATCGAGTTAGGCTTCTTTTGCGCTGATAAAATTGTGGGTTACACTTACGTGTATAATGATAATTCACTAATTAATCTACAGTAAAAGACGTGATGTTTTTTTCTCAATAATTTAATCATTTTTTTTTCAATTCAATTATCATGAAACAACAACTTGATATTTAATAATAATTACCGAATTCGATAAAAACGATTATAATTTTTTTCATCAATTTTAGCTTAACATTTTATTCATTATTATGATACACACTTATAAGTATAACGATTATGTATGTATGAGTAACATGGATTAACAAAAGCGATTGATTCCATTAACAGTACAATATTTCAAAGCAAGCATGACTTAAAAATAAAAAAATATTATCTTTTCAAACACTGATACGTAAGATGTCAAATGAAATCAATATTAACCCGCCTTATATGAATTTTTCACTTACGAAAATTCTCTTGGTATGTCCCATTTCATATTAATATAGGATGTTTTTTTAGAGGTATATTTTAACTGGCGTCCATTTTGTCAGCTGTCAAGTGATTTATGGTTAGTTTGGTTTGGCATTTCAACATGAATAGACTGCTGAATGAATAGCTCGTGCTACAATTGATTTATTGAAGGAAACTTTTGGTAACCGCATAGTTTTACGTTTCGGACCCGTGAATTGGCCTCCAAGATCGTGTGATTTAACGCCGCTAGACTATTTTCTGTGGGGATATGTGAAGTCGCTAGTCTACGCCGATAAGCCCAAAATGATTGACCACTTGGAGGACAACATTCACCACATTATTGCCGATATACGGCCACAAATTTTGGAAAAAGTCATCGAAAATTGGACCTCCAGATTAGACTATGTCCGAGCTAGCCGTGGCGGTCATATGCCAGAAGTCATATTTAAATTATAATGCCAAAGATTATCTTTCGAATAAAGTCAATTGAATGTCTATTTAAAAAATTCATCTTTGTTTTATTCCATTTCAAAGTTCTATAGCTCTAAGAAAACACCCTATATTATCAATTGTTTTTTTTTTTTTACAAGTGGCTTAACCCACAAATGAAAATTTGAATAATCAATGACTATTACAACACACAAAATGTAGTTTGTTAACATCATTACTTTTAAAGTAATTTATGAATTATTTTAAACGAAGTCAGTATGTTATATGCTGTGAGGGACCTATATCTTATAACTGGTTACCTTTAATACATATTTAAATTATATAACATTTTACGGATAAACAAATACAAAGAATAATCAGATCCCAAATGCCTGACGACATATTGAATATTGAGTGGCTTACCCTGTTTCTGTTTATAACTGCTGAAAAATTTTGAGTGAGTATTATTACGCATTTTTTCCATTGCAATTACAATGAAACATGTTGTTAACAAAAATTTATAGGTATTGTGGGTTAAGCCACTTTGTAAAATCACAAACAATAATTAATAAAAAAATGTAATAACGGAACACACAACCGAATAAGTAAATACAAATACATAAAAATGTTAAAAAGGCGAGAAGGGGGTAACCCACATTTTTTGGTTAATACAGACAAAAAACATTTATCGCTGCAGCATATTCAATTCGATTGCTATACATTCTGACAAAATGTAAAAATTAGTATCAATTAAATTTGTGGGTTACGCACGATTCATAAAGTCAAGCAAAGTGTTTTTAAACATCTAAATACGAGTAAATGACATTTGAATATGGTATTGAATATAAAATGATCAATAAAAATAGATTGATGCATTTTGTGAAACTTTAAAATTTATTACGTCTAAATTTTGGTTTTTATTCATTGAAATAAAACAGTTAGAAGTTTATACACATTAATACAAAACTTCAAATATTTTTTTTTCTTCTACACGAGTCAAAATTTCATAGAGAATAACTACAGAACCAGTACATCAGTCAAAGTTTGTATGAAAAATTACGTTACATTTGTGAACATGCTAAATGTTATTCTTGATGTTCACAAAAGAAGCTAATGTTTTACGTTCATTACGAACAAAACAATATAATAATTTACACATCTCTTGAATAATATTTAAATTAATTTTGAAGATTACAAAAAAAATTTAAGTCATAATTATGGGAATGCATGGCGATATTTTAGTTTATAAATCTATAATGCTATATTCACATAGAACTATGGAAAAAAACAAAACAGACTTAACCCTTTAAAGAGCAAGTAATATTTAACTAATTAACTAATTTAATTAATTAACTATTTTTTTATGTAACAAATAATTTCTTAGAATGTCAAAATAAAAATGAATTTATTCATTATTTATGATATCGTCTGAGAGTGCTTGATGGAATTTCAATATGAAATTTTAATTGTTAGAATTTTGATTTATTGTAAAATTCTTTACTAAAACTTATCATTTGCAAATTGATCATCATTATAATCAAATCAATAGTTTTGAAAGTTTTTTATTCATTTTTACTTTAAATAAACATATAAAGACCATTTCTTTCAATTCAGACATAGATCTTTGTTGCACTCTGAACGCATATAGTTCTTTACTGGTATAAATTAAAGGAAAGAAAGTAAAGGAACCAACGCGAAATTTCAACCATGGTTAAAAATTTACTTCCAAATATTAACTTGTTTCAAAATTGATTTGTCCATATGAAAGAAATAATAAACTAAAAAAAAAAAATACAGGAATGATCATAGATACATAACAGACAACATAACACTTAGATACACACATATGGTGACACTCGTTGAAGGGTTAAGTGTGAATATTCATTCTAATTTGGGCAGGAAATTTAAAATTTAATAAACAAATTGATGACAAAATATTGTTAAAAATTAGTCCAATTTTGAAGAAAACCAATATGATAAACTGACAAATTAACAGAACATAGTTTTCATAAGAGTGTGATAAAATTTTTTGACAAAATCTGCAAATTGTTTTTATAAAATCACTAATGTTTTGCATATGTGTTGACGAAGTGAGTTACAGTTCCATAAAATTGAGGTTTTAGGCGATTCAATAGTATATATAATACACAAAAAATGTAGAGAAAATTCATTTAAAATTTCTAGCACTATGTGAATATGCTATATTAAAAATTATGTCACAATTCCTTAGATTTAGCATGTTCCTCGCTATACATATTTTTTTGCTTGCAATTAATTGTCTATCTGTGATAGAATGCCTGAAGATACCAAAAGGCAAAACTTGGATTTAAATTTCATCCACTAAAATCGTTAAAACAATGATGAATAAAATCATCACTTTAAAAAGAGGTTCTAAATGTAATTGAGAAATTTATTTATTGAATTACTATTGACTTGATGGAACTCAATTATAATGTAAAAAAAAAAGTACGATAGCTATTTCGGCTTCTGCCATCGTCAGAATCATGATTATGATAAATTCAAACTTAGCCTCATATATTGTTTAAATCTATCATGAATCATTAATCTTATTAAAAAAAGGTATTAAAATTTGTAGTACTTAATGTTTTTTCATTGCACTGTGATGTGTTTTGTAATCATTCAGTGTTTAAAATAAGCCATAAAATATTACATCATTCATTTCATAATTGCCGACATTGCCAGCCATAAATACAAGATAATAAGAAAACTACTTTACCGGTGTTTCAAAATGTGCCCTAAAATGAAAAGTTAAGTTAAAGTCACTGAGCCGTATGAATACTGATACATTGGTTAAAATTAATCAAAATTTGATACAAGATTTAAAGCAAGACTAAATAAGGAACACGCTAAATAAAGACCGATACAAGAATATATTATAAAATAATGTTTCAACAATGCGGTAAGTAGGTTTTTCTTTGAACTTTTACAAAACATTAAAAGAATATAGAATATTTGCCGTTTCACAAGCATTTTGGTTACACAATTTCAATATTTTCAATAACTATTTCAATATACTTAGAACAATTATTTCTCAAAAATATGCAAAGAATTACTGAAGCGTAATTTATCAGGAAAGACTCAAAAAGAAACGGTCATTTCTCGATTAACTGTGACTGATTAATATTTGTTTTAATTTAATTTTCGGAACATTGAATTGAAAAATAGTGCCTGTAATTTAGAGCTGAAAGGATCTAAGTGTTAGTTGAAAAAACCAAATATTGTTATTTTTATTATATTTTGAATGTGTTCATATTCGAATGGCAAAATGGACCATCTGTTGAGTATGTTGAGAACAGCGAAAATTGCATTTCAGTAGTAACCGATATATTTTAGAACCTTTTAACCTTTTGTCTGCTCTGTTTTTGCAAAATCTCAGCGAAATATGCTACCAAATATTATTAATAAAAAAAACTATAATGTTTTTTATTAACATCTTCACCATTTTTCATGTCAATGAATGCAATCATATTGATTTATTCAAACGAAATATATATGAAATGGTCTATGTTGGGATTATATTCGGAAGAGTGAAGAATTTGACATAGACCCTTTCAACTCTAACATACAGATACACCCAAGCAAATATTATCAATACATATTGGAAAGGTTTCAGCGTACTTATCTACGTTTTGAATATACATGTTCCTTTTGAAAACTGCGTATCATTATATTAATTTAAAATTTCAGGATTTACTGAAAGCTTCAACACTTAGCGTAGCATTAAAAAACTGGGGTTCGTTTCCTTACAAGTAATAAACATTCACAACATAGATATTATTCATAATAGATAATCACTTTACAGTAGATACATTATTCAATTTATGAAATTTTATATTTCAAAAAATCAATACAACTCCCACGTTTACGTCGGGTCTAGGCTCACAAGGGTGTAACTACAATAACATAGAAAAAAAAGATTTCAATTTTAATTAAAAGCATGCTTTTTTATAGCACTATAAATAAAGAATGTAAAAAGCCCTGTTTGTAGTTACACCCTTATGGTTTCAAAACCCATACTATAACAAAAAAAAACTATGAATTAGCCTTGAACTCGCAAATATTGATTCAATAAACAGTCTAAATAACATTCTATGATAACTTAACATTCACACCCAGGATCAAAAGATACCAAGTGATTTAAATCAATCGGATGTTCATTTATTATTCATAGTTTTTTTTTTTTGTTACACGTTTATTTATTAAGAAACACGCAGCAGGTATATTTAAATATGGAACAAAAGTGTTCTTACAAAATGGGGGAAGACCTATCATTGGACAATAACAATTATTTGTAATAAGTGGCATCCAATAAGGACTTAAAGCAATATTTGAATGAAGCTAGAAACGTGGAACTTTGCATCAAGAAAAAAATGTTCAATAAGTCACAATAAAAAGACAAATTCCATAGTCTTGCACTCCCATGTGAATGCACAAGTTTTTTGACAAATATATTAAAAAATCCATTTTGCTAAGGTATAAATATTGACAAGTCTAGATTTGTAGAAATTACATTTAGATATAGACTATAATTAAACTAAAAATTACATTTTTTAGCCTCAATTCATAGAGAGGTAATTATAAATACAGATGGATCCAAATGACAAAAAAAAAATATTTAATTTCACATGGATTAATGTAGCACTGACAAATCAAAAAAAATATAAATTATTAAGCACTACTCAAATGCATATATATATATATATAAGAATATAATTTATGATATCGACTGAAGGTGCTTGATGGAATTTTAAAATAAAAATTTGGATTGACAAAACATGTGGAATCGTACAAAGTTGTAGCATATATAAAGATATAATTTTGTTGCATGTTTACTTCCAAAATGCCATAACATAACCTACAACTTTTTAGTTGAGGTGTTCACAGTTTTACTTAGAATTTTTGTAATTTTTTCAATGCAATAGAGAAAGGATAAAAAAATTTAATGAGCTCAATTATTATATTATCAGAAAATTTTTTTTTTTTTTGATGCAAAGTATTCTTTTATTATTATGGATATAATTATGAGAAGCATAACATGTTATTAGGAATAACAAGTCCACGGAATCGGAACGCATTATGTCTATAGACTGGAAGTTCCAATACGTATCTCTTTGATGACATATACATATACAAATCCAAAAACAAAATCCATTAACTAGATTAATGTGACTTGTGAATGATAAAAAGCAAACTGACTGAAAAATTTTCATGGTAAGACTGAAAAGAATCAAACACGATTTATCTGCGTTAGTGTCAGAAAGATGTATCTGCCGAGATTTTTTTAAGCAAATTAAAACCATCTACAACCAACTTGTTATTTAAAAATAAATTGACTACTCGTTGAAGACGGAAGGACAGTACATGGAATAAATTAAAGATTATCAACAGGAGTGCATCAAATAGATCATAGTTTCTCAACTAGTGGTCTGTGAAGTTTTTTGGGTGAGCCAAAACAATCAAATTTTAATTTGTATTTTATGAATTTTAGAATTATATATTTTTGTTACTGTCTGTTTTAATATACTTAAATATTATTGCATTAGCATATGGTGTTACAAAATTAAATGTTTTGATTAAAAAATTTAATTATATAAATATTTTAATTTTATTCCAATGTTGATGGTCCTCAAAACATTTTTGGACTTTTCGGTGGTCCGCGGATGTAAAAAGGTTGAGAAACTATGAAATAGATCATCAGATTTATTCAGAGGTCAATAGCATGTCTCTCTGATCGTTTATGTCTCAATTGTTGAGACGACCAATTGAATTGATCGTTGACACTCAAATATACGAGTGTAATGTTGATTCTCCATGAGTTATTCACCACATTAAATATTTTTTTTGAATTTTACGTTGCTATAATTTTCTAAATCACTCGGTAGGTAACAAATAAATTTATATCCCACAACTGTTTCGATGATCTATTTACGTTCTATTCCCACGAAGACATAAGCAATTTATCTTAAAACTGTATGCAATTTGTCTCGGCAGATACACCCTTCTGGCGCTGAGACAAAGATTCGTGCAGAAGTATACAGCGCCTATTTAAGTGACAATCCATAACACTGTACACAACTCAAAATCAATTAAATAACACCAAAAATCAATATACACACCTACCATCCAAATTTCACAGTACAGCGAGGGTTACGCCCATATAGTAGTACCAAAAGTTACATATGAAGAAAAAAATTGACATCAATGTATTAATGATTACCGATAAACATAAGACTCGTGAATATTACTTTAGCTCATTCTAGAATTTGATAGAAAATTATCAATCAATGTTTCAAATCATTTATTTATCAGATTGACCAAACTTATATTAAACAGTGTACAAATAAACTTACAGTATCATTTGGAAGTTTGTAAATATTTGTTATCAATAATTTTTTTTTGTAAAAGTTTGGGAATTTTCTCATAGAAAAAGTATGAAATATTGTAGTTAAACTCCTGTTTCATTTAACGCTAATGTACGCATTCCGAGAGTCTTAAATTTATCGACAAATAATTGATAAAAATATGTTCACATACATATATTCAAGCTATAAAATTCTACTGTTTTCCTTATTACTCAATGATCTTTTAAAAATAATTAATTTACATAATATCAAATACTAAAAAAATCTTTTCGAAAATTCCTATTTCACCTTTTTATAATTAAATCTATCGTCTATGTAACGTATGATATCCAAAAAAGCGTTAAACTTTCACGTCAACAACACTTATTAATATCGCCCCTCTTTTGTTACCCTTCAAGAACTGCAGAAAATGAGACTATATCATTGATGAGTGAAAATATTCAGGAATGTAAAACGGAACCAACTGCAATTTACTGCTGCTAATATTTGATTTGCTTGAATTCTTCATGAACCTTTATTAAACGGAGATCTTCATAGAGATACAAAATTAACTCTTAAAACGGCAGTTGGAACCTTTTTGCATAAACTAATTTGTATACATAATTAATTTTTATAAACATATACATTAAAAATTACATATACAATCATATACAGTGACGATAATATTTCATTATTATGAGTCTTTATTATTCAATAAACTCTAAATAAATAAAATGTTAAAAGTTATTTATAGTAAATAGTTCTCAAAGAATATAAGAGGGGGTTCGGGGAATTGCAGTATACACATTCATATATTAAAAAATTACAAGTAAAACTATCAGCTATGACGAATTAAAAATAAAACAAAAATCCTAAAGCCGTCATGTTGCCTTGCTAATAATATACAAATAAAAATATATTATTATTTGGCGGCGTTTGTGATTTTTCAATTTGCAACACTTCATACGAAAAATTGCATCACGAATTGGCAATAAGTCCATACGAAATCGAGAGTGAAAGGTTGGTTCTTCTGCAGAATGTCCAAAGGTAACAAGTCATTAAAACTTGTAAGTTGATAGACATGTAATATTCATTAGGCATTTTTAGTTTATTTGGCATATACATTGAAATCAAACAAATACTAATGTAATGTTTGTGTTGCCAACGAGAAGATATTATCATCTATCCCCAAACCGTATCATATCGAAGGACATTTCACAGCACAGTAATGCCTACAATAATCTTTTACAGCAATTTTCGTATTAAGTGTTGCAGTTTGATAAAAATTTAACATCATTCATAGTCAAAGTCGACGCGGTTCTTTAAACTTTGCTACTTATTTACGCATATAAATTAAAAATTATGCAAAATCAAATCAATTTTCAAGTGCGGCAATTAAAATAATACGAACCATAGGCAGATTATACAGACATAGACAAAATAATAACAATAGAAACATTGGTGATACAAGATCAAATAATAGGTATCGTAGAAAAAGTTAAAAACAGTTTCATATAAAAATACATCATTAAGTCCAAAAGAGCAGCGTCCAGAATGTAAGCGTTAAAATGAAGAAATTCATCAGATTAGAGAAATGTTATTACACACATTATATCATACAAGGCAGCCATTTTTAGTCATAATGTTAGAAACAGAGGTAGGATTAATGTTATTAATACTGTCGACTGAAGAAATATTTTTCGAAGCACTAGAAGACAAACGTAATAACCTAACAAATGATTAGTAAACATGATTATCTACAAAAATAATTACAATACTGTTGAATTACAAGTAAAAGTGACCATGTACGAAATAATTTGAAGGTAACATTATTTGTCACCATTTCAACAATACCAATGTAGTTAATCTCAATGAATAGTTTAGCAGATAGGTTGGTAAATCTTTTATTTAACCCTTTGCACTCCACAAAAAAAATAAAAAAGCGTTGTACCAACTCCTTAATTAATTTTAAGATTTTCATAATATTCCAACGTCATTGAATCAAATGGAAGATATACACACTATAATTAATTAATAACATATTTTAAAATTATTTCATGATTGCAAAGCTTTAATCTATCAAATAAAAAAAAATTAATTCCAAAATATGATGTTTTAAAAATAATATGTACTATTTAAAACATTTGAAAGTGTGATATTTTTTAAAACATTCCCCTGGGTGAAGCATAGATCTGAATAATTATTTTTTATAATTTATCAGTGTTACTACTAGTATATGTTTTCGGAAACACAGATGCGGTACAACTGCATACTGGGTATCGTTTATGGATCTAGGATAATGGGAACAGCTGCACACGTAAAAATTGTTTGCTTACTGGCAGCATTCGCACTTAGACTTTGCCGCTTTGATTGCTTTATTGCCATTATAATATTGATGTTTTCTTATACCTAATGTAGCAATCGGACAAAACAAACACTATGCAATAACAATAAATGGTACTAGAAAGGAAAAAAAGGTTGGAAATAATCGTAATTTCATTTTTAAAATGCGCTGTCAAATGTCGAGTCAGGCTCGACATAGGAGTTGTACGGGTTAATGCACAAGGAAAAAAAACCTAAAAAAATTTAACATTGTTTTAATTGGAATGTTGTTGTTAATGTTGGAGTTGAACTCCATAACAATAAAACACAATGTTTAGTACTATTTCTAATAAAAAGATCAGAAACTACTTACGCTCATTGCACGCAATAACAACGTACTACGTTCTCTACCAACAATAAAAATTCAAATTCACCTTTCTACCAACTTGCATCTTAATCAGTCAGTCCACCTTAAATACCTTTGGTTTAATTAAATTCAAAAATATATAGGCAGGGTTGCTGTAAAGAGCTTTTCATTCAAAATAAGCACTTAACACCCACTGATTGTCTACTAGTCAACCGACACTCAAACTTTTTTATGACGATTTCACATGATCAATTTTACTTGTAATAAAAACTGGATAAGTACACAATGCATTCCAATTTATTATTGTTCAAAGCAGAAATTTGTGTGACAGGAAAAAGAGCTTAATTACATGAATGACAAGAGAAACATTTGGGAACAAAAACTAGTTCGAATCGTTACAACTTTGTACAATTCCACATGTTTTGTCACTAATGACCCGGGTTTCGCCTTTCGGCATCATTAGGCATTCTATCACACGAATGCAACAGAACTGAATTAAAATAAACAGTTAGCAAAGTTATTAATTACAGGAAAACACTTATCCCAAAGTAAGCAGTAAATTACAGCCAAAAGGAATTTAATAATATTAATCTAATAATAATTAACACAATTGCCTGTGATAATTTTCATTATGATCTTGATAACGAGTCATTCTTGAAAGGGTTTTTCAACAAATATCAATAATCAACTAACATAAAAAGATAAATGGATTTTTTTTTGTGTTTTTTCCTTCGGTATAGACGATGCTGTTTATTTTACGTTAGTTCTGTTGCATCTGTGTGATAGGATGCCCGAAGACGCCGAAAGGGGAAACCCGGGTCGTTAGCGATAATACACGAGGAATCATACAAAGTTGTAATAATTCAAATCCGATTTGAATTGTTGAATATTTTTACAATTCCACATATTTTGTCTTTAATGACCAAAGTTTCACCTTTCAATGTCATCAGACATTTTATCACATAGATGCAACAGAACTCTGAACAGGCTAGTTCTATTGCATCCGTGTGATAGGATGCCCGAAGACGCCGAAAGGGGAAACCCGTGTCGTTAGCGACAATACACGAGGAATCATACAAAGCTGTAACGATTCAAATTTGATATTGAAATTCCATCAAGCGCCTCCAGTCGATATTATAAAGAAAAACTGTTTTTGAACTAAAAACTATTTTTTTTTGCATGCACGCTTATGTATGCTTAACACGCTGGGCTCAAAAGTGAATAAACATTTAAAGTGTTAACTATCACTCTTTGATGGAAATGTATCATATTTTAAATAATAAAAACACATTTTTAGTACTTATTTTCACAATATATTTTTTGATCAGGACCGGTTTCACTCATAGCGAGCATTATCAACTGATTATCAACATTATCACCAGTTGATAATGCTGGCAATGAGCGAAACTGGTCCTGATCAAAAAATATATTGTGGAAATACGTACTAAAAAACTTGTTATCATTTAAAAAAATAAAATAAAGATGTATATACACTTATCAGCACTGTAACGATCCAAGTGATTGGAAGAACCAGATAGTTTTAAGCTCATTTTTTCCATTAAGACGGAATTACACTTTCTGCTTTCAACGGCTATAAACACAGTAAAGAAATAGGGTTAAAGAATTTTAGCCACGTACCATTTCGCTTGTGAGACAGTTGATATCGACAGAGGTGGCACTCGAGCTATTGACATTGACCACTGCCGAGGTGGTCGTCGATGAGCCGGACACGTTGTTGGAGAGGTTCTGCGGTGGCGGGTCGCGCCTTCTGCCGACGGCCGGCGGAACCCCGCCCATTCGAACGGGGGTGGAAAGGATGCCTGCAGAAACGAAACATGTACAATTACATCATGTCTACACAACACGACAAACATTTTGAATAAAATAAGTTATAGAAATTCCTTTGGCCTAAAAACTATTGCTGGATACGAATTATCCAAAAGTGTGATAATATGATACCCTCAGGCTTGAATACATCAACATCCAACACAGTTGATTAGAGCGGTGAAACAAGGGACAACACGGGTTGCGCAAATGTTTGCACGATTTAATGAAGTGACTTACAGTAAGCCTGAGAATATCTATTGGCAAACCGAAATTATTACAAGATTAGAATTATCTAAAAATTTAATATTTATTGATTGAATTGGCATTCACTTGGTAGAACTCTATTATAACGCGATGAAAAAATAGCAATGTATTTTAGTTCTACAAAATTATTTTTTTAAGATATAGTTGATAGCTATTTCGACTCACGCCATCGTCGAAACTATACTTAGATGAACATCTGCTTATCTATATATAGCTGTGTAGAAAGGGTACACGATACATCTTCTCTCTTGTTTTCACGACCTAGCTTGTTTCTTGCTCGCAATAGAACGGCGATCGACATATATTAGTTTGTTTGAGTGTTGATATTAAAGGTATTCAAGTAAAACATTCATTTTTATATGAAGACCTACCCACCAACTAGACCCAATCTAACCCGCTACCACGAACTACATTCAATACTGATTCAGGGAAATAGTCAAAAAAATACATACCTTGATCTCCACTACTGCTGGACTCCGTAAAGCTTGGCGTTCCTTCCGTCCATGTGGGGGTTGAGCCTTCCGTCGAGGCGGGAGGTGTCCAACAGACTCCTCGGACATCACCACAACTGTTAACAACAATAATTTCAAAATCGATTCATATAATACTCAAACGCTAAGAAACAAGCAACAATGAATATACAAAAAGGTATTATATATCGCAAACTATTTATCTCACATTTTTGTTCAGCAGAAAACAAATGGTCGATTAAAGTATTTCCTTGATTTTATAACACCGTCAATTATAATAAGCAACCGTTTTTATATGCGAAAAATAAAAACATTCTTAGTCCGTGGTGAAGCAGTCAATGTGGACAATAAGTCAATTTATCAACATTATCTTTAATGAACCATACAAAAACTTAGTTAGAATTAAATTTGAATTATTACAACTTTGTACGATTCCACATGTTTTGTCACTAACGACGCAGGTTTCGCCTTTTGGCATCTTCAGGCAATATAAACTACTGCAACAAACTAAATATGTCCGCGTTGCTATTTTTCAAAATGTTCTCTTTCCACATAGAGCTATAAATACACCAATAAAAAATAATTGGGTTGGCTTTTATGGAAGCTAGATGCATTAGGAATGTTTCACAACATTGAAAAACACAAAGCAATATCCTATGCTGTCACAATCACGTTTTAACAAATATATCACTTACAAATAATTCACTCTTAAATCGCCATTACAGTGACGTAACGAAGCCACCAATCAAATTCAAATGCCAACAAGCGCCATTATTGTAACGTGTCATTGAGTGTCACATTGTAATGCCGCGAGATTGGTGGAAAGTTCAGTGCGAAGTTACTTTGTGATTTGTTACTTTGGCAGAGTTCGGATTAAATTTGAAGGGTTCGAAAAATCGATATTTCAAACATTTAACGCTAATACTTTTGACAAGTTGATGGAGGTGGTAGTATCAGGACGAATTGGGCGATATTTTAAAACCAAAATCAGTCCTATATGCAAAAGATTGCCTGCGTTACCGACGTTTGAATGTTCGCGTCCCAACGTCTGGGACACTCGCGTACAGGCCTTGCACATTGCCGTCCCATACGTTGGGGTGCTAGCGTGGAAAGGATTAAAAACTTAATGTTTGAATAAAATCAACATAACCTGCAGACTATTTCACCAAATTCGACATATATTATCGAATTTTAACTGTCGAAACTTTGTACGATTTCATATATACTGTCACTAACAGACTGACTCGTCATTTCTATTGCATCCGTGTGATTGAATGTGGAATTGTACAAAGAAGTAATAAAAAAAAAAAAAAAATTAAACATTAATTATATGTTATATACCTTGAATTTCCAGCAGCTATTGATGAAGCACTACTTGCAGTCAAAACAGAACATGTGGAAGTAGCGGCTGGTGTCATTATGGAGTGGCTGTCACCTCTACCCTGAAAACAGCAAACGTTATATTCGTTAAATGATGCACGTTACAGTGATCAAATATAAAGTAACACATATTCAAAGAAGGGTTGGACTGAACTACCATTTTAAAGGCAAAAAATACATTACCACACATTAAAGCCAATAAAAATAATATATAGGAGGTTAACCCTTTAGATCAGGGATTCCCAACCCCGTGCCCGCGGGCGCCATGGTGCCACTTCATGTGTGCTCTATTTTAACGTAACAGATTTTTTCATAAACACTAATTAAAAATGTAAATTATTTTTAAATATTTGTTAGTTTTTTTTTTTCGAGTAACTAGGTTTATTATATAGTGACAATAAACGTAGAGATTTTTATTTTATTTATTAATCACGTCTAATTATAAATACCCATGGAAAAAAATGGGTGGTGCCCGTCACCCTACCGGTATTTTAGAATGCGCTCTAGAGTATAAAAAGGTTGGAAATCCCTGCTTTGGATGATGAAACTATTTTCAACTCGTATTTTTTTTATGGAAACGCAATATTAAAATTTATAAAACAAAATCTTTACATATTTTATGATATCGATTGAAAGTGCTTGATGGAATTTCAATATCAAATTTGAATTGTTACAACTCTGTACGATTCCACATGTTTTGTCACTAGCAAACTGGGTTTTCGCCTTTCGGCACCTTCAGGCATTCTATCACACACAGATGCAACAGAACTGACTAAGTCTGTCAAAACTGACAATTCTGCTGCATCCGTGTGTGATAGAATGCCTGAAGATGCCGAAAGGCGAAACCCATGTCGTTAGTGACAAAGCGTGTGGAATCGTACAAAGTTATAATGGTTCAAACTTCACGTAAATGTCTTTGTAGTTTTCTAGTTTTTGGTGTCCTGGAAGAACGGACGTTAAGTGAATTACGTTCTGAAATAATTTAATATTTCTGGGAATCAAATTATGGATTATTGGACCGATGTGACGGCAGGTTAATCCCTTCATGCAATTGACCTAGTTATGGCTGTGTTCAAAAATTAAATGCATCAGACATGTTCGACCCAAAATAATAATCGATTGAATTGGCATTTATTTACTAGAGAACTCAATTATAAGACGGAGAAAAAATAGCAAGGTATTTTAGTTCTACAAGGTTTATAAGATATATAGTTGATAGCTATTTCGGCTCACCCTTCGTCAGAACTATTATTATTCATTGCTATACATTGCAGTCAATGAAAAATAAAATCAAAGGTTAACCCTTTAGCCAACACTATTTTCAACTTTTTCATGAAAATACTATATTGAAATCAATAAAAAAATGTATTTGTACATATCCTTGCGGTTTACTAGTTTTTGGTGTCCTGAAAGTGTTGAAGTATACGTGAATTATATTCTGAAATAGTTCGGTATTTCTTGAAATCAAAGCTTATTGGACCAGTGTGAGGTCAGATCACAGCAAACGGGTCAATCCCCTAATGCAATTGGCCTAGTGATGGCTGTGCTCAAAAGCGTAATGTATTTGACTAGGTCAACCTAAAAAAATATACTATGAATGTGTTAATACCAACCTTTCTAGCCATGCTAACACTGGCTGAACTGGAAGTAGTTGACGCGGAGTCCGTCCTCGAGGAGCCGGCGGGCCTGTGCTGGTTTTGGTTTCGGCCTCGGGGGACGGCGTCTTCAAACGGGGGAGGGGGGGTGCTTCCGCAGCTCGGAGGGGGACCTAAGTACGCAATACAAAAGGAATACTAGCGTCACTACTTCGTGTATCGATGCAAGGTATCTTAGCGTACTCTAAGACATATATAACTATAACGTAACATAATTATTGGAGTTACTATATTGTTCACTGGGTTTCAATTTAGATACAAAGTAAACGCAGAAGAGTTTATGTTTTGTACTATCTTTATACGTAAAAGAAACCCGTTTTAAAAACTGTATCTTTTTGAATATTTGTTCAGAGTTTTAAATGGATTTTCAGTTAATTTAATCATATATACAAATCATTGACTAATTAGGCGCCAGGCAATTTATAATAGTTTGGTTGGTCATAAACAATTTAGGCAAAAAAATTGTCTTGTTTGCCTAAAATCTAGACAACATAAATGTGATTTTATCGAATATTTGCAATTTTTTTTCGTCTAGTTTTAAAAGGCGTAAACACCAACACTCATCTTCAAAACAGTGAACATTTCATTTTAATATAAAAAAAATTATATCAACATTGTTGACATGCATCTATCTATAGAAAGGTATAGATATCTAAGGGATCATTGTTGCCGACGGTTTAACGACATTTAAATTAAAACATTTCGTTAATAATTTGATATTTTTCTATGCTAATAGTGTGTTAATGACATATAAAAGCTCTGAATGAAAACCAGTATCCGGTAAAGTGTTGTTACTAACGGAAATTTTCAAAACAACTCAATTCCAAAACCACGATAAGCAACTTCTGCGTACGATGGCAGCACAATGCAAGGGACCATAAAGAATGATTATACTCCAAAAAGCCGGGAGAGGTTATACCAGCAGAAAATTGACAATAAGCAATGATTGATAGTGTAAGATATATATATATAAAAGAAGCCAAGTTAGGCATAGAATGCATTTAGATTAAAAAAAGTTGTAACCCACAAAATCGACAGTTTGTCCAATAACAGTAAAATATTTTGCTTAATGATTAAATTGTCATTGAATGGCTCTTTTACCAATTCGACAAAAAAAAATGTGGGTTACAACCTTTCATAGCGGTTGAATTACCAGCAATAGGATATTAAAGGTTACTTGTTAGAAAGCAAACAGTTTTAAGTCACAGTAAAACTGAGGGTTATAACTTTTCAACTATCGTTATGTTATACATACATCTAATTTTAGGAACAGTTTAATTTATATAATATAACACAACCGAATTCAATATGAAACTTAACCAAAAGAAATAACTTAACTAAAAAAAAAAAACAACTTAACCAAAAGAAAATTATTCATAAATATCTGTAGACATTTTCGAATTCATTATAATAATTGATATGAAACGAACATGACATATCAAATTCAGGTAAAAACCGTGAATTGTTAACCTAATGAACAAGATTTTTTTTTTTCAATATTTTGAAGTTCTATATGAATTGAGGCTTAAACTTTCAAATATAAAAGTAAATTTTAAAAACATGCCACTATCCCATTGAGGTTTAACCCAAGTCAAATTAACAGGAGTGGTCGATATATATGAATTTATATACTATCATTTCTGTTCATTTTTGGTACAAAAAATTAACAAAAGTTCATTATTTTGAATATATTGGTTCAGAAATATAATATGCCACTACTAATAGCCAAATCGTGTAAGCACAGTGAAATATTATTGCAAATTTCAAAAATGTATGTCAACAGAAAATAAATGAATGCGGCTTACTCTCTTTGTAAGCTTTTAGAGAGATTCATGACATACGACCAATTGCAGTATCATTAATTATAGATTTTAATTATATTACAAAATATGAATGATGTTTTTAAAAACCTCTACTAAAACACTTTTTAAAAATAATTGCAAGTATAGATAAACTGCATAAATTTAGAAAACGTAGCAATATCCAACACAATAACGTATAATTAAAATAAAACAATATTATAAATAAAATTTCTAGATATATACCGTATGACAAAACAAACAATATATAATTATTCAAAACCGTCTCTTTTTTCAAATGTTTCTACTCAAACGAAATCTTCGATATCCATTTGCATCCTAATATGATCGGTTTTTTGACCCATGTTATACGCCATAGGAACTGTATTGGACATGCTCCTTTGTATAATAACTTCGGAAGAAGCGAACCTAGGCGGCGCCGAAGTACCGGAATCTTCAGGTACGCTCAATGAAAACCTTTTGATCTTCTCTCCGACGTTTCCTTGATTAAAGCTACTGTCGAAACCGGCAGTATAATTATCTGAATTGAAGGTTCTCGGTAATGTGTTTGATTTAGCTTCGGTGTTTTTTGCATAATCGTCAAACTCCATTTTAAGCTCAAGGACTTTGCTACGCGTGACTTTAAAAGATGATTTAGAGCTTCTGCAACTACTCCGAGTCAAGTCTGTAGTTTCGAATTGCTTCATTTGTTTTTGGAACCAGTTAATCTTAGACTTTGCTTTGCTCGAGCAAACTTCGTTTTCAGTAGATATTTTCTGATCCTCTTCGTTATACACTTTGATTTCAAACTTAGCCGGTGATTTTTTGGCATCAGGTATTGCGGGAGCGAGATATTTTCCAGGCCTTTTAAGTTTCAATCGCTTTCCTATCGATTGCTTCCTAAAATTGTCTTTTTCAACTTTTTCAATTTTTTCAACATTCTCGACAAATCCACCATCGTCATCGCTATCGTCGTGCTCTTTCATAGCTTTAATGATCGATGCCTTCGAATCAGGAGAACTTTTAACACAATCCGAACTATTACTATAATTCGATTCTTTCGGCCGTCGTTTGGAAAGTTTATTGAAATTACTAACCATACTTTTTAACACTTTTGAACCGGTCGAATCCGGACTTTTTGTATCAATACTGTCTTCAGAAAAACTCGGCCTGTCTTCGGAATCCAAAATCCTTGACACATTAAAACCTTTACCAGTACTATCATCTTTCTTATGCTTCTGTGAGAATTTCTTTTTCATAAATTTGCTCATACCGAACGCTTTACCTGACGAATTTAGTACCGCATTCGTTGAATGCAGATTTTCTCTAACATCTTGGTTGTAATTAAAACACTCCATTTTTCCCGTCTGTCTTTTGAGACTATTCTCTTTACCATCATCGTCGTGTTTATCTTCCTTTTCAGGATACAAAAACGATTTAGTAGGTTTATAATCGGGAAATTTTCCAGTGCCGTAAGGAAAATCTTTGGAGCTAGAATGAACATCGGCGTTTGAAGGTATACGGAAATCGAAATCCTTTTCAAAACTCTTCAATGAAGAATTGCTCTCATCGTCACTGGCCGGATCCGAAGTACTTATATAATTCGGAAGTCCACACGTGTACTCATTCAATCTACCGGACTTTGGAGTATTAAATTCAAAATCAAGATCTCTGTTATCCAACTTAGTGAACGACGACATCTTACTGTCGTAAAAACTTTTGTCCGATTCGATTTTATCATAGTCGATATCTTCGCGGTGTTTAAAATTAGACTGAACACTTTGGTAAGGTGATTTAGCTCGGGTGATGCCCAGACGGTGAGCCCCAAATCCTGGCAGGACTTGAGCTGTATGCTGCGAGGTTACGACACTCGGATTGCTCCGAAAGTTTTGAGGTTGCAATTGTACTGAATATTCATTTTTGAATTGGTTCAGAGACTGCGGACCGCTTTGAAGAGTCCTCTGATGCAACAATTTAGAAGCCAGATGTTGTTCTAATAACTTCGCATGCTCAGAACGTAACGGGAAAGAATCTCGACCTGGTGGATGATATCCGAATTTATCATTATCATTTTGCTGTTTTAATAGAGTCGGGTTGTGTAAAGATTGGCTATCCGTTATTCCCGGGTATCGATCTGTCTTGTGACACATCTGAAGTTGGGAGACACGTTGGTGCTGTAACAATTGCAAGCCTGGCTGCTGACGTCGTCTGTCACCTTTGGGGGATGGCTGTCCGGAGCTGCCTCCTCGTTTGACCTTGGGCGAGCCTCTCGGAGGGACAGGCGGGGGAACACGTTGCGGATTCTGCAGCAGCTGCTTATCCTGGGAGGACTGCTGGGACTGCTGGGCTTGCTTGACCGTCTTGAGAAACCCAGGATACCCCGGTGGCGCCGACTTCCCATCGATAGACGTCGAGTCCACTTCCGGAGGGCTGGCTGCGATCGTATCAACGTGGATTGTTCCGCAATTGCAATTTCAGCGATCAAACACATCACACGTTAAATGACCAAAGTGCAATAAAATGGGCAAACAAAAAACATATTGGTTTTACATAAATAATCAAATAATTTTTTTAATGATTGAATATATTTTATTAAATAAAATCGTTAAAATAAAAAATTATTGATTACAAGTTTAATTAATTCATTTGGCAGGAGTAGAAGGGAGATTTACAATCAAATATTTATATAAGTAATAAAAATGTAAATATTTAATAATTATATTATTCAAAAAGTATTCAGTGCGTTTAGTTAATTGATAAAAATTTGGCACACCGTTCCACAGATGGCGTTCGAGTCGCACAGCGAGTTTATTATAATTACGACAAAGATATGATGGAAAATTTTGTGTAGAAAAGATTATTTTTTATTTTTTTGAGTTAAAAAGGTTGAAATTGTAATTTTTTTTTCAACATAGCTTGATGGTGTCGCGATCCGATTTAGTGTGGAATGTAAGAAGCGATTTTTAAATCACATATTATCAATCAAGTATTACATTTACAGATGATTCAACATAACAAAGTATGCGTTCCAAACAAAAAACAAAAAGAAAAGGGACCGATGTAGTGAAAAAACAAAAGAATGTGTAGTCGGAAAAATATTTTCAAAAATGGAATATGTCGTCGTGGTGTGACAATAAGTAAAAATAAAAATACATAAAATTTAAATGGTGTTTTTGCCAAACCGTCGATGATGCATGTAGGATACGGCGTCGATAAATATTATAGTTAATACATACAGATAATGGAAGTCCGGAACAGATAATAGCAGCATGAAAGAAATGAAACAGGACAATATAACGTAAGCAGCAACACTCCCCGTTGGCAGATATAGTTATTATTAGAAGACAATGGTGTATTTAAAATAAAAATTTAAGGTGGAACAGTGGAATTTCAGTCTGTCTCTTTCAATTACACAAGAAACGTATCCATTACTAATGAGTCACAGTTAAAACAAACTTGGCAACACCATTTGTTGTAGTACAATTGTAAATCATGGTACTAAAAATTACAAGGTAACATACAATTGATGAGGTATACTTATTCTGTTTTGCGCAACATACGACCTCTCTGACAATTTAATTCATTTTAATACAACTTGTTGTTATTTAGTTATTTTAAAAATTAACATATGAAAGGAAATGTTGACAATTGGTCCCATCTATAGCCAACAAAACACACTATTGTTAATTTTCTCAATTTTACTGTTACTGTAAATTACAAAAGAGTATGATTGAAATTCCACTGTATTTGAAATTCAAAACAAGCTACGATCAGACGGCAATAAATTTCAACAATATATAGTAATATTTGTATATATAGATAAACGATAAGCAATATGGGATTTTTAATACATTAGGAAAGGCTTACTATAAAAACATCTGCTAAAATTTTATAACTGGCGTTTTAAGTTATTTTATGAACAGTTTGTATTTTACGAATGATAAGTAATTGAGAAGTGAAAATCAAACAGCTCACTTTTAAGCGACAATGTTTTTATATCCACGTTCAGTCAAGGATCAGAAAAAAAACAAAAAGCAATCGGCAGACACTTTTAGGTGCGTGAGGGCTTGCTTGTAAATGAGTTTAAAATGCATAAATGTATTAAATAAAAAATTGTATCATTTATATGCTGTTCTAGTAAAAATTTTTTTGGGTTCTTGTGTTTCTATAAATGTGGTTCGTGCATTGTCTGGCAACACACAAATTCATTGATGGTTGATCTCTTAAAAATACTCAATATTACCAAAATTAAACGTTGACTTTGAAAGAAGTATGAATGTGAATTTGCGATTTGTTTATGCTTCAATTATGAATTGCAATGCCATCTATAGGCAGTTGTATGTAAATTTATATATGTATATTAATTTTGGATCATTCTTCTCATTATAATACACAAATGTATTAGAAAACAGTCAAACAATTATCAGATAGAAGACTTACTTCATTAAAGGTTAAACTGTTTGCAGTGACAACGGAATGCTTCAAAGATCTCAAATTAAAGTAAAATTTACAGCTCCGAATTATTTTGTCACTAATAATCCAGGGTATTGGTTGAATTGCCGTTTATTTGGTAGAACTCCATTATAACACGGTGAAAAAATAGCAGTGTAATTTGAGTCCTGCAAATATTTTTTTTTCAAATATAGTTGATAGCTATTTCGGCTCATGCCATCGTCAGAACTATGCTCAAACTAACATTTGCTTATCTACATATAGCTGTGTAGAAAAGGTACACAATAAATTTTCTCTCCTGTTTTAGGGACACAGCTTGTTTCCTGCTTGTTTGAAAAATGGATTAATTTAGCAATGTGTTTGTGTTTACGTAACTAATTTGTGATTTTTTTTAACCACGTGTTTTGAATGTATGAATGTTCGCATATACCGTAATAAACATCACAATTTATGGGACTAGAATGAGTCCAGAATTGAAATCCTTTGTAAACGGCATGCATTTCTATTTACATTTCCAGTGAAGTGCATAAACTGGAACGAGTGCCGGCAGTAAATTTGTTTATTTCGATATTTATTGCCAATATTTTTCAGCTCTCAGGACTATGTTTGTTATGTTAATATGATAAAATATTATGTTTTTACATATTTTTTTGTGTTTTCTTGATAAATAATGAATATATAAATAAAGTGTTAAAAAATTGTATTGTGTATATGATATTATATTCGAAAATAAAATAAAAAATTGATGATTCGGATTATCCGTGTTTTTCAATTATCCGTGACCATCCTCCCCAGTTTTAGCCCGGATAATCGAGAGTGCACTATATTATTTAAAATAACGCTCTAATAGTTAATCTTATCTCGCTAGATAGAATAGAGCATGTAAGATTTCAGCACGACAAAAATTGATCTCGAATAAATGTCGCCCGTTGGATTAACACAGTTGTAAAATTTTAGCAGATCAGCGATGAAATACGTGTTACGGCCATTGACCGTTAAGGCTTGGATACTTTGCGAATACGTAAAACAAAATGGGGTCATGTCCGCATTCTCACCTGCCCTCGTACTGCTGATTCCACTCGAACTTGCGGCGCCTGCCGAAGACACGAGGTTATGTGACAATTCACCGCACATGTCGGGGGGGAAATGGTGATTGATGAGGTAATGATGAGCGGGTTTCCAATATCCAAAAGCACCAGAGAGAAATGTTAGAAAGAAACTTTAATTAGTAACAAGCATTCTTTAAAAGCCGTTGCGGTATTTATGAATAACATAGCGTACTATATAATCATAGGTCCCCAACCTTTTTCCGGGTGACGACCCCTTTTCGTAAAATCCACGTGACCCGCAACCCCGCATACAATCCAAGAGCATAAAAATTTTTTTTTTTTTAGTTGACCGTATAAGTGGCGACCCCCGGGTTGGGAACCTATGGTATAATGCATACAAAATCGATTTTTAAACTTTAGTTTGACTAGCGTTAATTGACTCACGGAATGTGTGCAGTATGATGGAAAGCATGTTGCTGTCTTCCTCGCATTATGCTGTCGATTACCACAACATATTTCAACACATTTTTACTACAAAAAGAACAGGGCCAGTAAAACTTAACGCACATATTACGTCTCAATTGTCGAGACGAGTTGATCAAAGTATATGAGCTAAAAATACAGTCGTAATTCATTCAGAATATCATCATAAGTTTATTCATGAACAATAAAAACAAATTTGATTTGTTACAACCTTGTACGATTCCACATGTTTTGTCACTAATGACCCATGTTTCGCCTTTCGGCATCTTCAGGCGTTTTATCACACGGACGCAACAGAACTGACGTAAAATAAACAGTTAGCATAGTCTATATACCAAAGTTATTAATAACAGGAAAACACTTATCCCAAGGCAAGCAGTAAATTGCAGCTGATAATTTATATTTTAATGTTAGTTGATTGATATTTGTTGTAAAACCTTTTCAAGAATAACTCATTAACAAGATTGTTAATGAAAATTATCACAGCAATTATGTTAACTATTATTAGATTAATGTTATTAAATTTGTTTTAGCTGCAATTTACTGCTTACCTTGGGGTAAGTGTTTTCCATTAATTAATTACTTTGGTGTATAGATGATGCTAACTTTTTATTTTAAATCAGGGTACGTTGCGTCTGTTGCATCCGTGTGATACCAGCCTACATTCCGCATTCATCACACAAATGTACAATTCGCTGACTCTTGTTTTGTAACTAATACCAAAATTCACCCATTTTACTCAGCCCCTATTCAACCTGTCTTGGAGTCGATATGTTAAGTTTCTCAGTGATAATCCTTAGAATATTTCATCCCTCCCGCATATAAATACGAAGAATCAATAGGTGTGTACACACATATCATGTATGTTTTTCTGCCAAATTGAGATTTAAAGTTAAGTGTCTAATAAAGGTTTAACGAGACAGTTTTTTCTTGATATGAAATGAGTAGATTTATTCCAAATGACAAATTAAGCTTAGTTGTCAAAGGGTGTAGCTACGCAGTTTTTAGTTGATAAGAAATATGCAGTTTTATGCCAAATCACAATTAATGTTTAGAGTCATAAGGGTGTAATTGCGGATTTTTCTTTATATGAAATATGCGGTATTTTATGCCAAATTATAATTCGAAATATAGTGTCATTAAGGTGTGACTACAGAGTTTTTCGATGATATAAGAGTGAATATTAACTAAACCCTTTACTACGGTGTTTTCTCTAAATTTCAGTGAGAAATGATATCAATTATTGTCGATAAAAAAAACATGATTGTACAATTTCGATCATTATATCAATTCTTGTTGTTAACATCAACGACGAAATATAATTGTTAAATTTTGACAATATTTTTTTGTAATTATATGTTTTGTTAGTTACACCTTTATTACACTAAATACCCAAAGAAAAAAATGCCCAAACTAGTTTAAAATCTACTCCCATTAATACTAATAAACTACCACATTCAAATTCTATTCGTGTCTATGGTTAGCCCAATAACCTGATTAACCCACACCAGTCACCACAGTTCTATAAAATTATTTTGTCAAAACATAACATAGTTGTTGAGCTGTCAAAAAATGTCTTTTATTTATTCAAATATAAGGAATTGTCGATTTCCTAATTGGACAAACCTACTTGAGCACAAGTGAAAACCCGTGCTCGAGGGTTACATAGCAAAATTGGGTGGAAAACAATAATTGAAACAAAGATTTTGTAAAAAAAAAAATGTTTATAATAATAAATTTATCAAATTTTACATAAATTATAGTATTAAATAAATACACTGGTTTGAGTCTTGGGAAATAAATATTCGACAGTCGTTATTTTTATAAACTAATATTCAGTAATATTCATATAAAAGTAATGGAATTACTTTTAATATGAGAATGTAAATTCATAATAATTAATTAATATAATATAAGTAACATGTACCTTATTTCACATAACTCACAGTTAAAGTGCCACATGTCAAAAAAATCATATTTGATTTATGTAATTATCAAATTATCACAAAATTTATACTGTATGAAAATTACTTTGATGTTAATAATTTCTGGTAAAAAAAGGGTAATTGGGTAATAAGTTTTTTTTTTTATAATATTAGCTTTGAAATGTAGAATTACATTTTTCAATACATACTAAAAAAATTTGCATTTCTGCACCTTTTTTTAAACGGTGTTTTCAAAAAAAATGTTTAGCACCATTTAATTCGTTTCTTCATAAACTAAGATATGAAATATTTTAATATGTTACTTCAATTTCAGTAAAAATGTAACAAGTGAACGAACATGCTATCAATTTTGTTGTAAGTCACAATCGAACATTGTATTTTTTGACATGTGTCACTTTTGCATGGAGTAGCGATATTCATTCAAAGAAAAATTAATGATGTACTTGGATAGTTTTTGACTAATATCTTTTAGCAATACATATTTGAATTATTGTGAGCAATAGAAATAATATACCTATTAAGTCTTTCATTAAACAATGTCAAGATTTTTTTAAATAATTAAGTAATTTCTCAAGTTTTTTTTATTTCCTGCCATAGTGATTTTAAAAGTTAAACATGACATCTTTTTATGTACTAAAATTAGACTGTAACATTTCGAAAATAAATGTTTTTAGTTATATCCGTATAGAATGTAATATCCTAAAATATTAATTCTACAATATATGAAAGCACCGTAATTAAGAACTGAATATTTTCTGTCAAACGAATGATGGCAGTATTCAACATCATTCATTTCCAAAAATTACACTGTACGAACAATACCGACAATGTACTTTCAACAAATGTACACGAATAGGCCTTGACTTGGCGAGAAATAAAATCATCATTAATTCATTTTTTATTTTTAAATAAATCTTTTATAGTTTAGTTAGTGTATTAAAATAAAATTAAAAACTTTAATAGAACATTTTAACTTTAATAAATTAAAAAAAAAAAAAAAAACTAGAAGTAAAATTACCATAGACATTATAAAATATTTAGAAATAATAATGATAAAAAAATCATAAGCTCTATGGAATAGTAATAATAATTTTATTGAATATATTAACGTTTTACAAGCATCAAGTCAAAATTAATTGTTCTGATTATAAAAAAGTTCAATCGTATTGACTTATTCGAATTAAATGATTATAGTTTACGTAAAGGTTAATAACGATCATCCTTTTGACTGCCATAGATGCCATAAAACTAATAACGGCAGTATATCGATACGCCAGTTCAATAGTGAACCAACTCAAAAAAAACCTTCTTGAGAAATAGCTTGTATTTTAAATAAACTTAAATATTTTCTTGTAACAGTTCTCTAATGTAACAAATTCAATATTGAAGTGATGCAGATTAAACGAGTGACGTAAACTCAACTCTTTTTACGCGGTTTTGAATTAGCACGGTTTAACAAAAAAAGTGGACACACATTTTTACAACAATTGTTTGATCGAGCACAATACCAATGGAGGAGCATTTAACCAGTCAATTTTTTTCTGGCCATGAGTGACAATGAATGTGTGTTCAGATTGTAAAGTAGCGATGACTAGTATACACATTATAATAGATACGAATTCAAAAAAGTATATTTCTTTTTTAATGTTGGAAACTGATTATAATTTTTGTCTATGTCCAAAACAAAATATTTTTGGTCGGCTAGACTGTGTAAAAAAGGAGTAGGTTATATTTCGATGGAAAAATTTGGACTTGTATCACTATTAAATATTTCCAAAATCAATTAATTTACGATTTCAACAAGCACCATCGTGCTTGATCGGATTTCATAATTAAATTTGAACCATTCAAAATCTGTACACTTTTACATAATTTGTCACTCACAACTCGGGTTTCGCATTTAGGCATCTTCAGGCATTTTTCGTAACGCCTCTTGTATATAAAAGCGATATAAAATATTTTATGTAATAGAATGCTTTCCTTTCTACGCACAATGACATCTAGTTATTTCCCTATTGAACTCTTGTATCGATATTTGCCATACATAAAAATCATACTTTAAAAACATTAGGTTTATTTAAGTCAGTATATTAAAAACAAAGAGCAATCAAAAGGTTAATCCGAATATGCTATTTTTAAAGCATTTTACATTCAAATTACTTGAACAGAACAAAATATACAAACACGTAATAAATTAGTGCAAGAATGTTTCGATTTTGTAATACTATTTCCGCGATATTAGCTTCGCGAAAACAGTGCAGATAGCAGTATTTAATATTCGTAAATATAGCGACGACCGTGAATGAAATAACTACGTTATTTCGCGATCAAATTCGAAGAACAGCGCATTCAGAAGTATTTCAAAAAAGAAAATATCACCATTGTCAGTTTGATTAATTAGTCTTCAAACCAAGGACGGACACAAAAGACTAATCGTACATTAAAAAATAGAACGTTTGGTTTCCTTTTTGGTTTATCTAGTACAAGAACGATTTACATACATTTACCGTCGAAAGTAAGAAAAATATTTTACAGGTATTCAAATACATAGTTATTAAATTTATAAAAATTTCAAAATAGAATTAATATCAATCCGTTATAAGGCACTGCATTTAAAGTAAAAAAAAAAATATCCTCGTGTTGGTAATTTGTATCAAAAAATTTCTTTAGGATAAAATTTTTGATTCATCATCAAAAATAATTATCAATTTTATATTTGATTGCGCATCAAAATTAACAAATTGAACATCTTTTCTTGATAAATCATTAGCTGCTCTTATAGCGATAAATATATAATATTGAATCATTTTTTATTAGGATTGTTTATATTGTTTTCTTGTTCACTTCACTGCCATTATCGAATCCGGACTTCCCGTCGTTTCCAGTGATTTCGTTTGTTCGCCTCTCGTTTTCTAGGAATAACATCGTTGAATTTACATCGAGTTTCATCGCAGTTCCTTCCCACGCCCGCCCCGTCACGTCGCATTCCATATCAGTCTGCCCTTGATTAGACTTTTCAACGTCGAAATTATTCATCATTCGTTCGTCAAACTTCAGAATTTCATCATCGTTCCCCAACATCCTTTGGTCACGTTTCAAATTTCCCTCATCTTCACTTAAAACATATTCATCATCATTAGTGACAGCGGCGACAGTTTTATTAGCAATATCTGTTATTACTTCTTCATTTTTAAGTACCCCTTTCTCGTTATATTCTTTAATCGTTACCTTGTTATTGGATTTCAAGAAATGTTCATGGAGCAACGCTTCGTCGTCGGTCATCTTCTCACCGACTTTCATAGACTCCCTTTTCCTGACTCTCAAAGACCGAATCTTCTGTCGTTGACAAATACCGTCCAGGTCCATTTCGTCTTTGGTTCTGGGATCTCGACTGAGAGATTTGGACCGTCTAGATCTGAGCCACGACGCGTCCAATTCGGTGACGAGAGAATTTCCTTCGGCAAAGTCTGTACAAATCTCAATATCTTCAGCAATATCAATCTGGTTCTCCTTATAAGACATGACGACAAAATCATCATTAGAGCATTCTTCCACGAAATATGAAGAGTTTAAAACTTCTGCATCGTTGTCCTTATCGAGTAAATTTGGTGCCTCAATTACGGAATCCATTTTATTCATTACAGATACACTTTTCTCAACACTCTTTGGCATTACATCATTTTTTGTGATTTCATTACTGTGATTAAATACTTCTTCTTTTTTTAATATATTATTTTTATCTCTAGCGGAATTATCTTCGTCTTTATTGACAGCGTCAATCTGCGATTTGATCTGGTCATCTTCTTCTTCGCCGGCGAAAAACTCAACGAAAGCTTTTTTAAACCTTCCGAATAAGCCAGCTTTCTCTGGAACGGCGACTTTACCTTTCCCCTCTTTATCGGGAATCTTTTTGGAATCGATTGCTTGGTCTTTCAAAACAGAATTAATTTTACCGGTGTCGCCTTCCGAAGGTCTATCGTCGGAAGGTTCCTCAATACCGTCGATGAACGGCATATCTTTCATAGCCTCGACGATGCTACTACTGGCACTGCTCATCACACTGTCGCATCTGAGATATTGCTCGCCGCGATCGACGGCAAACGATATCTTTCTTTGATTTCCCGATTTAGGAGTGCTACCGTCCAACTTCGAAGCCGCAGAATTATGCTCATAATAGGCGTCGGCTTCCGAGCCCCAGAACGCTCGCATAGCGGCGCTACCCGGAGAAGGAATACGAGGAAAACTTTCGTCTTCTTCGTAGTCGGGCGATTCTACGGTGCGCGGCCTAGGAGTCTGGGGGTCTGCCCAGAGGACCCTCGGGAATTGGTAGCTCGGCAAGCTATCCGGTCCGGACGGCAGTTGCAAGTTGTTGGCGTTCGAAGAGGTGCCGGGTCCTAATTTGTCACGTTATTATTTTCATGAATTAATTTACAACATATTCTTAAGCCACTTTCAATGTGTATTTTTTTTATATACAGTGTTCTTTTACTGGGGGTTTTTGTACACTATCGATTGATTTACTTTTTTGTTTACTGAAATTTTTCTTCAAAGTTGACTTTTCTGGTTTTATAATCACACACACACACGCACTCTTAAAAACATGCACAAAACAAACGCGGGATGCTGTTAGTGCAACAAGAGAACGATCGTCGAAAGTGATTAATGAAGATCACAAACACGTTCGCAGCAATGACCAACACGGTCATAAAAAAAAACATCGTTTTGACCAATAACTAAGCAAGGAATAACCGTAAATACCAAAGCAGTAAGGACAATTTGCTTCAAAGTCTTCAGAAATTATACCACATATCTTTAGAGTATATTTTTTTTTAAATAACAAACACATTTTTTAATACCATTTCCAGGATATATTATATGATCAGCACCGGTTTCGTTCATAAAACATATTATGAAAATAATATTAAAAAATGCATTTTTATTGTATAAAATAACATGCCTCTCCATCAAGAAGTGACAGTTAACACCATATAAGTGATTTTTAGTAAAACTATGTTTATCACAGAGAAACAAATATGGTGAACTTGACTTGCAACTAAGAATATCAGCTAAAGAAAATTGAATCATCTATGCGTGGATAAATTATTAACAGTTAAAACATTATCGTGTGAAAATTCAACTACGTTGAAAATAAAATTTTATTCATATAATTTATGATATCGACTGAAGGTGCTCGATGGAATTTAAATATCTGTCACACCCGTGTGACAGAATGCATGAAGATGCCGAAAGGCAAAACCCGGGGCGTTAGTGACAAAACACGTAGAATCGCACAAAGTTGTAAAGATTCAAACCCGATTTGAATTGTTGAAGATTTTTACAATTCCACATATTTTGTCTTTAATGACCAAAGTTTCACCTTTCAATGTCATCAGGCATTTTATCACACAGATACAACAGAACTAACAGGCTAATTCTATTGCATCCGCATGATAGAATATGCCTTATGCCAAAAGGCGAAACCCTGGTCGTTAGTGACAAAACATGTGGAATCGTACATGAAGTTGTTACAATTCAAATTAGAATTTTATTCAATTACATTTTTCTCCTGACGTAAAATTAAACGAGTTTTTTCTCTACTACACTAATAAATGCAAAAGCAATCTCACGTTATGTTAAAAGTAGCGTAACTATCAAACACTCGTATGCTCAAAGCGTCCTAACGTGACCTGATAAAATGTTCATTTTGTGATATTTGAATAAATAGACAAGGCTATTCATTAAACAAATGAATATGACACTACTGTGGTAGGCGTTCAAAAACATACAGTCAAAACAGACGATACACTAAAATCTCTACTTACGCAGATAAATCGTTTGAAATTTTGAAAAAAATGCTTTGATGTGTTTTTAAGTATTATATTGAAAATAATTAACGTTTCGACGCCCAGTAGTGCAGTGCGGGAACGGGTGTTTATAACGTTCAGTGCACATTATTGATTCTATTCGAAAAGTCAGATAAAAAAAGAGTGTAGCAAGAATAATTGGCAAATCCTGTTTCAGTTGTTTCCCTTTATCTTCGCTTGTTTATTAAAAGAAAGTTTGTGAACTGAAGCAATTCTAGTAGAAAATTCTTCTGTTAACATACATTGATTAACAGACTATTCATTCTACATGTGAAGTGGACATTTGTTAAAAAAAATATGTATAAAGCATTCATTTATTTCTTATTCGTATCTATATGCAAGGAGAGACCGTCGTAGACATATATAAACGCAATCGTTGACAGAACGATAATTAAGAATGTTCAATACAAAAGTGTGCTCTGTAATGTGTACACCGTTAGCAGTTTTGATTATCAATTTCAAATACTCTAAAAAACATAAATAATATAATTTATGATATCGACTAGAATTTCAAAATATCAAATTTGAAATTGTTACAACTTTGTACGATTTCACATGTTTTGTCACTAACGACCCGGGTTTTGCCTTTCGGCATCTTCATGCATTCTGTCGCACAGATGAAACAGAACTGGCGTAAAATAAACAGTTAACATCGTCTATATAGCAAAGTTATTAATTACAGGAAAACACTTACCCAAGGCAAGCAGTAAATTACAGCTAAAACAAATTTAACAATATTAATCTAATAATAATTTTCATTAACAATCTTGTTAATGAGTCTTTCTTGAAAGGGTTTTTCAACGAATATCAATCAAAAACATTAAAATATAAATGGGTTTTTTTTTTCATGACGAAAATTCTTATATTTCATCACTAGATGTTTGAAGGTAGGAATTCTCTGTATGAAAAAAAAAAAAAAATAGTTTTAGCTATAATTTATTGCTTGCCTTGGGGTAAGTGTTATGCTGTAATTAATAACTTTGGTATACAGACGGTGTTAACTGTTTATTTTATGTCAGTTCTGTTTCATCCGTGTGATAGAATGCCTGAAGATGCCGAAAGACGAAAAACGGGTCGTTAGTGACAAAACATGTGGAATCGTACAAAGTAACAATTCAAACACGTAATGTATATAAAAATGTTTCAGTTTCGAACAATACAGATAGTAAAATAAGTCAATCTCTCTTGTAGAGACAGTAAAGATAAATGAGAATGATCCGAGGAAAAAAAGACACCGATTAATATATATTGACAAAATAACATAAGTCATCTTCTTCAAATACTAATTTATACAGCAGTTGAAAAATGCTTACATGAATATGTTCAGTTGAACAGATGGTAGCTTGAATATGGTTCAAAAATTGTTTTTGAAAATACACCTTCACCTTCCGTCCATAGGATGAATTATCAAAATGGTCAGTTATTAAATGTAGCTCATACGTCATCAAAATACGCTTCACAAGGCGATTCTCAAAACGATTAACAAGTAAATGACAAAAACCCAGAAAAATAATCATTTATAAAAAAAAAATTCAAAACATACAAACAAAATAACTTCTCTAAAAATTAGTACGGTAATGGGGATTTTACGGAAGGGGCGGCAAAGGGAGGGGACGGGGTTTTCACAGGGGTACGCAGAAAATTCAACTTGGAAGAAAAATTAACTAAAAACCGATGACAATCTAATTGATACTCGTGTGCAAACAGTCTAGGGGCGGAATGTTCTAAAAAAAAATATCATGTGCAAGGGAATAAACAAATAATATATAATGAACTTAGGTGTGATAAAAATAATGAACACACAGATTTTTATTTTGAATGAGGCTGTCGAGAAAGTATCACTTTTTTTATTTTATGACCGTTTAATAAATCACCCAAAAAGTACACAAGTAAAGTGAAAATTTTACATCAAATAAATACATATATCCGATAGTCATATTAGAATGCTTATTATAAAACATCAATGCTTTCTTCACAACCTCACATTATTAAGAATCATAAGGCACATTTGAATCTGTCAAAATTATCACTTAGGTTGTTTTTAACCAATTAAAAAAAAAAAAAAATTACCTTGGAATATATTGATATATTGTCAAATTACACCAGTTTAACATTTATCAGAAGGAAGTAATAAAATAAACAAAAATAACAATGTTTCCAACACATGGTCACTTAGTTCCTTTTCGCGCTGACAAAAATGCCTTATGATTTTAATATAAAGATGATAAATGAATTGTAATAAATAAAAGTAGAACTTAAAAATTGTTCCGTGTCTCTTTCTAATATTGATAATTTATAGCACTGGTAAAAAGAGACAGAGTGTAAGTGGTGTAGAATCAAAATTATAATTTAACCACAGAACAAGGTTTTTTAAATTCCACTTTGGATTAATAGGGAGATAAAATGAATGAAAATTATACGAGTGTTAATAACATATACTCCAATTTTGAGTCAAGTCCAAAAAGAACGAGAAATACTCAATTAATATAGTTAGCCCCCCTACAGCGCAGAGATAGGCAGTATGCTATAAGAATACTACGTTCTTCCAATGGTATTCTGTGAATAACCCAAAAACAGCTATTTATAAACAAAACACAATGCAAATACATGAATAAAATATGTGTATATAATATAATATACTTATAAAGATTTTAATTTTACCTTGTAATTAAAAATGTTTGTAATTAAAACTATGCTATACAGGGGATTTGCTGCATACGCTATAGGACAGTTTACTGTATTAAGTTTAAGTTTGAGAATCCAGGCATATTTTGGTTGTTTAATAACAGTACTAACACGTGGATCAATAAGTCCCGGGACTGACACATAGATGGCGTTGCCAACAAAAGTTCCGTGTGATTTTTCATAAGTACCAACCTTCAAAAGATACCTGTCAAAATTTCATGACATTCTGATGTTTGGTCCATGAGTTACAGTGATTTAAGTGACGCTCGTCTTGATATTCTCAGAATAATGGATTCGAAACAATTTCGTGTGTTGATTTATCATTGTTTTTTGATGAAAAAACACAGTGCAAGCTCAGCAATGGCTTGAAAAGTGCTACAGGGAATCTGCTCCATCAAAAACAACCATTTGTCGGTGGTATGCTGAGTTTAAACGTGGTCGTACAGACACTGAAGATGCTGAAAAAGGCAATTACCCCGGAAATCATCAAAAAAGTCCACCAAATCGTTTTCGAAAACCGTAAATTAAAATTGCGTGAGATAGCTGACACCTTAAAGATATCATACGGCAGTGTGTACACTATTTTGCATGAACATTTGTCTATGAGGAAGCTGTTGTCAAAGTGGGTGCCGCGTTTGCTCACAGTGGATCAAAAACAACAATGTGCCGTTGATTCTGAGCGCTGTTTGAAGCTGTTTGAAGCTGTTTCGCCGAAACAAACCGGATTTTTTGCGTCGGTATGTGACAATGGACGAAACCTGGATCCTTCACTACACTCCAGAGTCAAAGCGGTCGTCAGCCGAGTGGACTGCAGTCGGTGAGAAGCGTCCAAAGCGGCCAAAAACGCAAATGTGGACCGGTAAGGTTATGGCCTCAGTATTTTGGGATGCTCATGGAGTTTTGTTCATCGACTACCTTGAAAAAGGTAAGACCATCAATAGCGAACGTTACATTGTCCAATTGATGCGTTTGAAGAACGAAATCGGTGAGAAACTGCTCCAAATGAAAAAGAAGAAAGTGCTCTTTCACCAAGACAATGCGCCGTGTCACAAGTCGCTCGCTACAATGGCGAAATTGCATGAATTGGGCTTCGAATTGCTTCCACACCCACCATATTCACCGGATCTGGCCCCCAGCGACTACTACCTGTTTGCAGACCTCAAAAAAATGCTCCAAGGAAAGAGATTCTACTCCAACGAGGAAGTCATCGCCGAAACGAACGCTTATTTCGAGGCCAAAGATAAATCGTTCTACAAGAAAGGTATTGAAATGTTAGAGAAGCGTTGGACTGATTGTATTGCTCTTGAAGGAGACTATGTTGATGAATTAAGTCGAATTTTGCCAAAAAAAAACGTGTTTTTCTTAGTTAGTCCCGGGACTTATCGATCCAAGTGTTATACGGACAGAAATATATACTATTTACATAGTATTATACATTAGAAATAGATAATAGAATAAAGTATTTCTAATGTGTAGGTTTTGCTGCCAAACATAAACACTCTTAAAAAATTATTTTGATCGTTTATAAACAGGTGATGATGACTTCGATAAGGTTAAAATACACTCCTCTAGTTGGACTTGACTCAATACAATCTATACGTATTCAATGAGAACTAAATTTATATTGAATACGCATGAAAATATCAGATATAATTAAACAATATTAGTTTACATGTATCCCCAAAATAATTGACAAGCGTCTCACATACCTGACGTTTCCAAATCCTCCTGCTGTCTCAGTGGTCGCGAGATGCTCTTTCTCTTCGACGGCGAATGTTTTAGGGCTGGAGAGATGACGAGATGAAACAGAAAAAAAATCGGACAAAACCAAATGAATTACGTTGTATTACAGTCGTATCAACATTCACGATCACAAAAAACAGATATATTTTATATTGCATGGATGCACTTTGGACATAAAACATACAAAGGGTATATTTACTAATTCTGTTGCATATTGTGATACAACTTTTTTACATTAAAGAGAAGGGCAGTGTTGAAGATTCTTTGGAAGTGACACCTATTGATAAATATTAAATCTAATCAATAAATAATTTAATTATCGTTACAAGCTGTATGTTGAATATTAGTTCTATACTTTCCCTGAAGTCTTGCAATATTTTAAGCATGTATGATTCCAAACGATCGAATATAAAATATTTCTGTTTTTAAACACATTTACAATATAAATGTACAACATAAAGAAGTGAAGTAATGTTTAAGAAAAAAAAATAATTTTGGTACAGTTGTTATACTGCAGATATATATCTTGTATAAATACAAGAGAAGCAACTGATTAAATTTATAAAATACACAGCTGATTTGTAACAAGTTTTAAATTTATGAAGGTTATATTCGAATACATAAAATATTATTTAATCAAAATATCATCCAATTCAAGGATATAACAGAATGTACCATAATTATCCAAAAAAAAAAATGATGAATCCAAAAAATTTTGCAAGCTTGATTTGGATTTTGATCATTCAAGCAGAAAGAAACTCTCTTTTATCCTGTAAATTTTAATATATTCAGTATAACGATTAAGTTTATCCATTGACGCTATGAATCTTTAAGTGTGTTGACATTGTCAATGAAAAAATACATTTTCACTAGCGACGGCGCAGCAATTTCAGGATGTTTTTTTTAGATGGACCTAAAATCGCTTTTTAAAGCATGAATAAATTGTATTATTGATAAGTTTTTTTTAGTTTTTTAAGTTCATACATATTATGACTGTTTAATTAATGTATATGTGACTCTGGGTGGTACAAATTGTGTTTTAACGCATACAACTGTATGACAAAAAAGTTATTTTATTTGTACATTAACATTTCAATGATTTGAAAAAAGGAATTTGTTTGGTGTAACTCCACTATAATACGGTAAAAATATCACAAGTATTTATTATTTTTATATTTTGAATGATAAAAACACATTTTTATTACTGATCCACGATAATTTCGCCCATTACGTGTTTTACAGCGATATTCTAGTCTATATGAACCCAGTTAATTACATGATTCTATCTCAATATTCCGTTATTTTAACTTGTGTAAAACCTGTAGACCAAAGGTTGCAATTCGACATATACGTTCCGTTGAAATAATTATAGTAAATGAAATAAATATACAATACATCACAGTACAACATGTAAATAAAATTTTAACTCTCGAAAAGAATGAGTATTAAAATTAATATTAACCGTTAGAATGCTACGCGGCGCAAAAGCGCTGCGATCGTTTGTATCGAAAATTGCGAGTTTCAGTGTGTTTTCGGTGCTCCGCGGGAGTGCACGTACGCTAACCTCGCGCGTAATTTGTAATGAGAGTGCATTCTTATACATTTAAAAATAACTTTTATCGTTTTTTATATTATTTTAAAATATCACTGCTCGAAACCATCGTAAGGGAAACAAATCGATATGCTGCACAGTTTTTGGCCTCGCACACTGTATCGGATAATTCTCGAGCAAAAAAGTGGACGCCGACAACAATATACGAAATGAAAGCCTTTATTGCTGTCATACTCGAAATGGGAATAACGAGAAGGCCAACAATTAGTAGTTAAAATTTGTGCGGCAAAACATAATTGTTGAGCTATTTTTTTTTGATTTTTTATTTTCTAAAAGAAATAAAATACAATAATATTGATATCACTTTATGTTTAATAAACATTAATGCAAAAATAATTAATAAAATTGATTGATATTTGTCTAAAATGTTTTATTTGACACCATTATTTTTTCCTCTAAATTAATCAATATGTTTAGCAATTTTCATTTATTTTTGCCAAAATTGCTTAGCACTAAAACGGTTAAAGTTCATCTAAAACTAATATAGCTTTCGTTGATAATTTCAACCGAGATACAAAAAAAAAAAAATGTGTCAACTACGAAGTAAAAAAATTAAGCCACTTAAATATATGTGATAAAAAATAATATAGTTTCCTCTTTAACGACAACATCAAACTCAACACTGCCATCTAGCGAGAGATTCAATCAATTCGAAATTAACTAATGCCATCTAGAGTCAATAAAACTAATTGATGTCACGAGCGGAATATATTATGTTTTATCAGATGTGTTTGTATCATTGGCTACTTACTAAAACCTCCATTTTGTGAATAAGCCAATCCGATTGTTGTGTGTTTGTGATAGGGCGGGGTGGGGTTAAAAAGACATTATGTAAGCATATATATTTTTTTTTACATAAGAATCAACAAGTCAATTAAATACAGTATATCAAATAATGTAGCTTTCTCGTGGACGTACGGAGATACAGCGAAAGCGGAAAGCCGTTTAAAGCCACAAGACAAGCTTCGTTTACCAGTTATTTGCCAACAGAACAATATACAACATGTCACCGAGTGCCACATGTCAACATTTAAGCATATACATAATCATATTTACAGCTCAACGAGA
This sequence comes from Himalopsyche japonica, assembly GCA_028555115.1. Lineage (NCBI taxonomy): Eukaryota > Metazoa > Arthropoda > Insecta > Trichoptera > Rhyacophilidae > Himalopsyche > Himalopsyche japonica. The sequence goes on from JAHFWJ010000430.1 coordinate 497,999, forward strand.
TAAAAACATCTGTTACTGGAAGCGGAAATTCGATTACCAGATGATATCAGCACAAAGTGGTGTGAGGTCCTTTCATTCTAATACATCCAACAAAAGAGTATTTACCGATAGACCTTCACAAATATATTATGAAATACTGTAGTAGAAGGGAACAGTGTATATTTGGTACTGATTTAACACGTGTACCGATTAATAATGCACGTATCGTAATTCGACACCAATTTTCATTACTTTAAATTATTTACTGAGAAACATTTAATCTTACTGCAAATTGTTCTGGCATTATTTCATCAAATAATACTTGAATTTGTTAGTGTTTAAAGATTAAAATCATCAATTACCCAACATTCGTATTTATTAAATCACAAATATATTGAAATAGCGCGTGTTTACGTAAAGCAGAGTATTTCTTCAAAATAAAATTTGAATTGTTACAACTTTGCATGATTCCACATGTTTCGTCTCTAACGACCTGGGTTTCGCCTTTCGGCACTTTCAGGTATCATATCGTACGGATACAACAGAACTGACAAAACATGTGGAATCGTGCAAAGTTCAAGTAACAATTCAAATTTGATATTGAAATTCCATCAAGCACCTTCAGTTGATATCGTAAATTATAAAGTAATAAATTTAAATTTTGAAGTAATTTGACTTACAGAAACCTGAAGTTTGTTTGTTATTAGATCAACAAAGTAATATATATATCAACACTTGGGTACAATGCCATCTATTGAAAAAATTGTGCATTATTGACCGGTACATTTAATAAGCATTATCTATTATCACTTGCAACTTTGTACAGACGAATAGTACCCAATAAAGCAAACCAAAATGTTTACATTTGATTTATTGAGTCAGTCACAATAAAAACTCGATCTACCGTTCATTGCAAATTAATTTTTCAAATAATTCTGTAGTCAACAAGCAAAATATATAATACCTCTTGGCCATTGTTGATTAAATCAGGCGCAGTTTAATAATAAATGAATATTGTTGATTTTACAGGTTATAAAAGTACATTTTTACAATGTCACAGTATGGCCAATATTCATAATAGAAGTAGTTTATTATTCAATATGACAGACAAGAGTCCAGAGTAAATAATAAATTAACATAACACATTGTTGCCAAACCGTAAGCAATGGCTTGGTATAAGTTAAGTATAGGGTGCTGTGATACAGTTTAAGTTTAATGTTACAAGGAAAATGAAAATTCATTCTATGGACATCATTATTCACATACTTCAAGAGCTTCAACTCAGTAATCGGTCTTAACTCAATTCCGAGCAAGGCTAATGTTTGAAATATATTTTCTCGGCGAATTAATATTGTGTGATTTTAACATATACGGCACCTTGGCTATTACATAATATATTAAATAAATGACGGCTTCGGTTGACTTCCCATTTGGACCATAGTAAAATCGAAGATAGATCGAGATTTCACTGCATATTCGGCACATTGAATGTATAATCGGGCACATTACCTACAACTGCAAGCAACCCACACCTGTTCATTTTACATATATATATATTCGCATACACATTGCAGTGCCGTTTTCAATTCAATATTTATTCTACATAAGTGCTGGCAGTGCTCCTAAAGACGAAAATAAATATTAAATTCATGTAGTCCCTGTAAACGTAGAGTCATCATTATACTAAGGAAATCTTTCAATAAACATACCAATATCATTGTCAACAGTGGTACTAAAGTGCCATTTGACTTTATTTGTGCATTACCTATCTAAATTGTTTTAAAATTTAACTCACTGAATTTGATAGTTAATTCTTTTGTAATACACATGTGTTGTTAAAAAAAATTGTCAAGAACTTCCTAGAGCAGAATTGGGCAAACTACGGTTAACGGGCCACAAAAAAAGTCCATGTGTATTATTTTGTATTGTTAAAAACTATCAACAGATGGTATTGATAAAAATGTTATTGAAATTTACAAACAGTAGGGGTCGCATTTTGTAATGAAAAATGAACAAGATATTTGTAAAATTAATAATACAATAGATTTCATAGTGAGACAATTTTAAATCAGAGTTTGAACCAAAAGATTTTTTTACAATTACACCTGGACAACTTTGAATACCACGGTGTTACCTTACCCTCGTAAAGGTATCTGCTAAGCATTGAATTATCTCTAATTCTGTGGATATAAAGCATGCCATGTGCATTATTATGTGCAAAGGCGAGATCATGTTTCCTAAATAAAATATTAGAGTATTCCATTATATACAAGTCTAGTGTAAGAAGGGCGTATCTTACAAATTTATGTTATGAATTAATCGTTTTGATCTATAGTTCAGATGAACCTTAAGTAAACACCGAATAGATAGACCATTATGACACTAGACTTTATTTCAAATGCAGCATTTTCATTTGAGTACGAATCACTACAATAAATAAACATTTCGAAAGAATTTCACTCACGAATGTGTATTGTTTTTGGTTATGTATATTTTTAAGCATGCTAGAAATTGTACAAAATCAGTGATGTGAATATACAGTGTGTTTAACGTAAAAAAAAAAAAAAAAGGAAATTCTAATTCAATTTCATTCATTTTATTAGAAAAAAAAATATGCAAGTAATTAAAGATATTTAAAAAAAGGCTAGCAATGAAAAGATAATAATTTGCATTTTACATTTGAGTTCTAAACCGTCAGATCGCTGATATGTTATTTTAAAAATCTAAAAATCCACAATTTACTTCCCAGTATTAAGCAAACTTATTTAGTGTTCTATGTTGATAAAGTTTATTGTTTAATAAGTGATATAAATACTTAAAAACCCACTTTTAAATAATACACTCGATTCAACACAGATATCAAATTTAACTCTTTCAAAACAAATAACTATACCACGGATTTATCGATGGAGGTTCTAAACGAACATATTATCATGAACGACAGTTAACATCTGTGGATATTTTTAAAAAGTAATAAAAACAAATGGACCTTTTAACGGTTCATGAGGCATATACCAATGCAGGCTGATAATTTATCAGAAAAATGGAAATAATGTCTTTCCTTTAAAGATCAGAAATATTATACATCTATAAGAATTCACAGTTACACTTTCAGAGTCTATTTATTCATTAAAAGTAAATAATTTCGACACACTTTCATATGACAACACATTAATAATCAGGTTCCATAAATCACAAATCGCATTTAAAACAATTGCTATTAGGGACTGAGGTATTTTTATATTTCCATTAAAAGCGAGCTTGTTTTCATACACGTTTTTAGGAAAACAATTCAATTGTGGTATATTCGAACTGTGCAAAAACATGTCTTGCAAAATTTGCAAAAACAACAGATAAAAGCGTACATAAAGACAACAAAAAAAAATCAATACGAACGTAAAATGTCAACAGCCTTATAAGAAAAAAAGAAATAAAACAGAACACCATTTTGAAATTAAAAAAAAATTATATGTATAGTATGCAAAAAGAAAATCACACCAGGCAAAATGATGAAAAAATTAGAATCACGTGCTTGTTTTCATTTTGAATTAAAAAAAAAAAATTGTCTATGAAAATAAAAGGCGGGAAAAACGGACAAAATGGCGTCGCCCTTGTTAAACATGGCAGCAGCCGTGCAGTGACACACACACGCTCACACACAAAATGCGGACGTGACCTCGTGAAATATATATTAAAAAAAAAATAATATAATTGATTAATTATTGTATCAAAAAAAAAGAAAAATTATATAACCATTATTATTGTTCTTTTCTTTTTTACCTATGTAGCTGGTGACGAGGGTCCGGAATTTTCGATGATTTCCTTTTATTTCTGGAAGGTCCACTATAATAATAAATATGAGGGAAAAGATATACAAGTACTGGGGAATTTGTCCAAACAACAAACTGGCAAAGACTTCTTTTTTTATTTTTTTTTGTTTATTCGAAATATAAATATATTTAGGCTGAAAGAAACCACTTGGCAACTATTTGGATACCTTTTTATAACGAAACAAACGATGACGCAATAGCGCACTTCACAAACAGCTAGTCTTTACTCAATATTTCAGATTTTAAATCACCTATATCACGGTTTCTTTGATCCTATAAACATGTAAACAAAGTTATGTTGAGCGATTTCATCAAACTCATCAAACATTTACAATTTTTGATTTTTATTTAAAAACTGCTGAACAAGATGAAATTTTCAAAAAAACTTCACATTCAATTGACAAGTTAACAAAAAACTTCCACCGTTATGTTCATTCAAAAAATATACATTAAAATCTAGATTTCACTATCTTTGTCTCCTGATAACTTATACTTATTTAAAGCCTAAATTGTTTTTACACTTACCACATTGCTACTAAATTAATTTTTACTTGTTTTTTTTATAATCAATTTTGTATAATTTTACAGACAAAACGTTTATTAGTTTTGTCTTATATTCTAGTTGTGATGTTGAATAAATTGGCTCAATCGAATGGAGTATCTTTTGTGTTCGAATAAATAAATGTTGATTCGACTGAATTGGCATTTACTTGGTAGAACTCCATTATGACAAGGTGAAAAAAACATTGAATCAAAAATTCTCTGCTTTATTTTAAATTGACTGTAGCGTCAAATGTATATTTTTCAAGTATAATAAACTGCATATACAGATAATCTATGACTTTTTTTTGACTGATAGTATTTTATAATATTATCAAATCATTATTTAAAAAAAAAATCATATACATGACGTGTTCTGAGTGAAGAAAGAAAAGTTAATTATCGCCATAGATCTACTATCAACACAATGGATATTTAACAGCATACAAAAGGAGACTTCAATGTCCATATTATTGTAATCTCAGGTTTAAAAGATACAAAATATATATATATATATAGGAATTTTAATTAAACATAATAACTCTAATGAATAATATTTTATGAGACACTTAACGGCCACCATCTCTTCCCATGTGCCATAGATAATAGGTCAATATTGCGGTTTAAATGAAGTGCATTGACATTAAGTTCATTATCATATTTACTCCTTGCAAAACAATCACCTATTATCGAATTTGTAACCACCGTAATCCCAATTAGCCGAATCTTTCTGATATATCTCAATTGATACACAAATGATACATAATTTCAATACAAAATAACCTTACTGACCTGTTAGGTTATTAATAACAAGATTACAGCAAATTAACATCCTCTAGGTCATTACGTGTTAATTAATAGCTGCGCTACGCAATACTACTCACTCAAACGTTAATCAGTTATGGTTAATTATTATTAAGGCAAAATAACACCTGTTATTGACTTTGTTCGGATGGCACAGTCTGCTCAAAAAAATTTGCTCAGTTTCGTTATACAAAAGTTCCAGCTGCGGTACAAAAATAAAAAAACAAATAACAAAAAGAAAAAAAACACTCAAAAAGAAGACTCGAGGGGCACAAAAGTATACTGATAAATCAGAGATGATTTTACGAATACAAAAGAGTCTCAAGAAAGTAGCAGTAAGAATAGATTATACAGTGTAATGTCAAAGCGTTAGGATTTGTGAACAATGTTCGAGTACGAAATTGAACTTACGGGAGGGTATCTTCATGAACACTTTCTTTGCCATGAAATCCTGAAACCGTTGGGCGTAGAAGTTTGGCCGATGCACTGACACCGTGTCCTGAACGAAGAGAAACAACACTTTAATTAAATAAACAATACATTACAAGAATTTCAACAAATATAGGGTTTATAAGCAAAAATGCAAATATTTTCAAATTTGAATTACGATTCCACATGATTTGTCACTTCCCGGGTTTCGCCTTTTGGCGTCTTCAGGCATTCTATCACATGGATGCAACAGAACTAACAGTTCTCCCGGGTCGTTAGTGACAAAACATTTGAATTGTACAAAGTTTTCACAATAAAAATTTGATATTGAAATTCCATCAAGCACCTTCAGTCGATATCATAAATTATAGATGTTTACATTTAAACAGATGAAAGGTTTATTGATTGAATTGGCATTCACTTGGTAGAACTCCATTATAACGCGGTGAAAAAATAACAATGTATTTTAGTTCTACAAAATTATTTTTTAAAATATAGTTGATAGTTTATAGATTTCGGCTCACGCCATTGTCAGAACTAGACTTAAACGAACATTTGCTTATCTTTAAATAGCTGTGTAGAAGAGGTACACAATACATCTTCTCTCCTGTTTTAACGACACAGCTTATTTCCTGCTCGCAATAAAACTAACAATTGTAAATGAAACTAAAAAGGCGGCTATGTCAATAAGTTTACATGTGGCACAAAAACGGTCTATTACGGAAGCAAATCAGACAAACCCCCCCCCCAAGAGGGTTAAGTAATGGAGAAGACAATATATTAGTTTGTTCATTAAGAATGCTCTGTGATAGTTACTGCTAGATACTGATAGATATGCTATTTTTTTTTCACCGTGTTATAATGGAGTTCTACCAAATGAATGCCAATTCAATCAATAATATTAAAACTATTAACTATTATTGATAGAGTAGAACAAAAAATAACAAAACTTCCAAAACATTGTTTATTAATTTTTTAGTAATAATGACAACCGTGTTTCAATGAAGAAAGAAATATACCCATCACGTGATATATAAAAAGAAACATTATTATAGTAAAACTTCAATCATATTTTATATCATCAAATTCCTTGTGTTTTTTTTTTCTAGTATTTAACATAGTGCAATTATTGATAAATATTTACAAACATAAACGTCTTTCACAAGAAGCGTAAACAGATAGTATTCAATAATTCTTGTACATATTTCTCTGGCATTTTAAAAATGCGTAAAATTTATTTACCGGCACAGAATTATAAAATTTTAGCTACAATAAAATTATATATGATCAATATCAGTTTTTTAATTCATGGAATACAGTCGGAATTTCACAATATTTTATCTGAAAATAGTTAAATATTTTAGATTATAACACGTGGATCAATAAGTCTCGGGACTGACACATAGATGGCGTTGCCAACAAAAGTTCCGTATGATTTTTCATAAGTACCAACCTTCAAAAGATACCTGTCAAAATTTCATGACATTCTGATGTTTGGTCCATGAGTTACAGTGATTTAAGTGACGCTCGTCTTGATATTCTCAGAATAATGGATTCGAAACAATTTCGTGTGTTGATTTATCATTGTTTTTTGATGAAAAAAAACACAGTGCAAGCTCAGCAATGGCTTGAAAAGTGCTACAGGGAATCTGCTCCATCAAAAACAACCATTTGTCGGTGGTATGCTGAGTTTAAACGTGGTCGTACAGACACTGAAGATGCTGACCGCTTTGGCTGGCCAAATGAGGCAATTACCCCGGAAATCATCAAAAAAGTCCACCAAATCGTTTTCGAAAACCGTAAATTAAAATTGCGTGAGATAGCTGACACCTTAAAGATATCATACGGCAGTGTGCACACTATTTTGCATGAACATTTGTCTATGAGGAAGCTGTTGTCAAAGTGGGTGCCGCGTTTGCTCACAGTGGATCAAAAAGAACAACGTGCCGTTGATTCTGAGCGCTGTTTGAAGCTGTTTCGCCGAAACAAACTGGATTTTTGCGTCGGTATGTGACAATGGACGAAACCTGGATCCTTCACTACACTCCAGAGTCAAAGCGGTCGTCAGCCGAGTGGACTGCAGTCGGTGAGAAGCGTCCAAAGCGGCCAAAAACGCAAATGTGGACCGGTAAGGTTATGGCCTCAGTATTTTGGGATGCTCATGGAGTTTTGTTCATCGACTACCTTGAAAAAGGTAAGACCATCAATAGCGAACGTTACATTGTCCAATTGATGCGTTTGAAGAACGAAATCGGTGAGAAACGGCTCCAAATGAAAAAGAAAAAAGTGCTCTTTCACCAAGACAATGCACCGTGTCACAAGTCGCTCGCTACAATGGCGAAATTGCATGAATTGGGCTTCGAATTGCTTCCACACCCACCCTATTCACCGGATCTGGCCCCCAGCGACTACTACCTGTTTGCAGACCTCAAAAAAATGCTCCAAGGAAAGAGATTCTACTCCAACGAGGAAGTCATCGCCGAAACGAACGCTTATTTCGAGGCCAAAGATAAATCGTTCTACAAGAAAGGTATTGAAATGTTAGAGAAGCGTTGGACTGATTGTATTGCTCTTGAAGGAGACTATGTTGATGAATTAAGTCGAATTTTGCCAAAAAAACGTGTTTTTCTTAGTTAGTCCCGGGACTTATCGATCCAAGTGTTATGTATATATATATATTATTTTTTACACATAAAAATTGTAAATTCAATTGTTTTAGCTAATCAGTCATCTTAAATGATATCATTTTTTGCTGTGAAATTGACTGCTGTCAAAACATAAGATACCAAAGCGATATGATTTCCGTACAAAATGTAAAGTATTAAAATTCTCAACATACCCCATCGTGAATCATGGACTTCCACGTGTGTTCCAGTTTTTTTCGGAAGCGGTACGACTGAAGTATATCTATCACGCCCACAAAAAGTAGTAAGCGCTCGCCTTTCTCGTTTCGAGCTGGAATGCCACCAGGACTGAAACAAAAAAAAAGATAAGGAATAGAACTTCTTTTCTCCTGACTAAAGATTTTATATTAAGATTGCAATCGACTGGATACAAACAGTTCAGGGTGGCATTTATTCAAATCAATTGAAATGAAACTCACGGGACATCTTCCTCCTCATCTATTGGTTCGCTTTCGGCCTGTATACTCTCCATGGCTGTCGAGTGAGCAACCAGACGTTGTCGGTTGATTGATCTAAAACACACATCAAAAGAAGAGATTACAAAAAAGGATTATTTGTATCAGTATAACAAAATTTCGACTGTAGTCACGTTTTCTGCAAAACAAATATTAAGTAAGCAACATTCAGTTCTTCACGTGGAAAATGAATAAAATAGATAAATAATTTAACAAAGGAAAAACAAGAATTTGGTATTGCATTTTACGTAATATATCACCGCTTCCACTAAAATCATATAAAGTTAACTCAAGTTATGACAGACACAGATTTTTCGATCTTACATATTCATTTGTTTTATCAATAGCCTTGTCTATTTATTCAAATATCACAAATTGAACATTTTATCAGGTCACATTAGCACGCTTTGAGCATACGAGTGTTTGATAGTTACGTTATTTTTAACATAACGTTAGATTGCTTTCGTCAGGAGAAAAATGTAATTGGATAAAATTCTAATTTGAATTGTTACAACTTCATGTATGATTTCACATATTTCGTCACTAACAACCCGGATTTCGCTATTCGGCATCAGGCATTCTATCACACAATAGAACTAACCTGTTCAGAGTTCTGTTGCATCTGTGTGATAGAATGCATAAAGACATCAAAAGGTGAAACTTTGGCAATTAGAGACAAAATATATGGAATTATAAAAATCGTCAACAATTCAAATTGGATTTGAATTGTTACACCTTTGTACGATTCCACATGCTTTGTCACTAACGACCCGGGTTTCGCCTTTCGGCATCTTCAGGCGTTCTATCACACGGATGCAACGGAAGTGACAAAACATGTGGAATCGCATTAAGTTGCAACAATTCAAATTTGATATTGAAATTCCATCAAGCACCTTCAGTCGATATCATAAATTAATTCAAATCGGGTTTAAATACTGTAAAAAAGTATCGTAATTAAAATGTTAAAAATAATAATCTACATCACCTGGCAAAAACAATGTAACAAGTATTGGAAGCATTTGTTTGTCATTCTAATATTTTTTTTACTGACAATAATCTCTTTATAGTTTCATAAAGAATGACGATAAATATATTTAGTGTTTGCTTAAATATGAACTTCCTTCCTTCAATCCAATGCCAGATATTACTGTGAAAACGGTGATATATTATGATAGAATGTAATTGATTATATTTTGAAGTATTTCACCATTGAAGATGCATGCCCTTTCGTAGATGAGCCCAATCTCCTGATAATAAAGATAAGATGTAATTTTTATACATTATTGAGCCGAGAAAAATAGATTATTTAAATAATAAAGACTTAAGTATTTTAGTAGTCACAAAGCTCCAAAGCATGCATGCAGTCACTGAAGAAGATATTAGAAAAATATACCGATAAAGAAAATAAAACATTTCGAACTGTTAGTTAATCTTTGTTAAATCAATTTTTAACTATTTCAGATATATGAAAGTATTTTTTGTTTTTTATGTGTGAAGGATATTATTACGCATTCTACAAGCCATTAATATTATTTTATATTCATTAAACAGATTTATAAAATAATGTAAATGATTACAACTTTAAAATAATTATTCAAAGTTTTTACATCCAGTCAAACTCTTTTTTGCGATCTTGTAGACTGAAATAATAACAATCAATTTTAAATGACTACAGATTTACAATCAGGCATAAATAAAAATATCTTTTAGTAATTACAATTGTGTGATTGCCATACTTGAGAGATCATACACTTTCAACAAATATGTGTTCATCACATTTACATTATCAATTTCGTAACAATTTAGTATGTGAGGAATTTTTCATTAACAAATATCCATTGGGAGAAAATTTACAACGCGAATTTTGGAAATGAGTGACTCGTTTAACATAATAAGTACCTCTTACAAGAAATGAGATGTTTAGTTACACATCAAATTTATTAATAAAGTATGAATGTTTTATTATTTTTAGATATTTAACCGTGACATAATTCAAAGCTACACAGAAATATGTACATAATTATGAACAAGTTTAACGACAAATTAAGAAATAGAAGATTTTGTGTTATATTATTTAAGTGACAGTCGCTAAAGAGAAACCGTTGAATTAAATCAGATAATACTACTCCACAGATATTAAAGAAGTGAAAAATAAAGATAAAATAGGATTGTTTTCGTTTATGGAAACATTATCACTCATAAAAAGAAATGGATATTTATCCATTGGGAGAAAATTTACAACGCGAATTTTGGAAATGAGTGACTCGTTTAACATAATAAGTACCTCTTACAAGAAATGAGATGTTTAGTTACACATCAAATTTATTAATAAAGTATGAATGTTTTATTATTTTTAGATATTTAACCGTGACATAATTCAAAGCTACACAGAAATATGTACATAATTATGAACAAGTTTAACGACAAATTAAGAAATAGAAGATTTTGTGTTATATTATTTAAGTGACAGTCGCTAAAGAGAAACCGTTGAATTAAATCAGATAATACTACTCCACAGATATTAAAGAAGTGAAAAATAAAGATAAAATAGGATTGTTTTCGTTTATGGAAACATTATCACTCATAAAAAGAAATGACAGATAGATAGAACAAGGAAGTGAATTGGAAATGAAAAAAATACAAACATTTATTTAAAGGTGTAATAGACAAGAAAGATATCACAAAAAGCACAATATCACAGACAAACAATAGAAGAATAATTAGATAACATTTATAACAGTCATATAAATAAAACAAAAAAACATTTAAAATAGCAAAAAAATTAACTTAATCCATTCACTGCTGAGAAACATAAAAGATTTTCCAACACAGAATATTTAAAAATTATTTTTATAGTGTTGGCATTAACCAAATTTATCGAGAATAAAGGAAAAATTCAGGCTTTATTTCAGTACATCTCTTACTTGCAAGTTTTGACAACTATCAACACAAACAGTTGAGATGTTAGCAGTCAGATGGTTAATAATTTATCAACAAGAGATCCATACGATTCGATAGTCTGTTTATATCCTTTTTTGTAATATGTGCTTCGGGTTACAATCAATTTAGAATATATTAATTTATAAGCATTGTAAACGAACATTTTGGATATTAGTCAACGTAATTCAACTATAAAAAACAGTGCTATAAATTTTATAAAAGACGTTAATTGTCAACCACGATTGAACTCCTCTTCTCTAATGCAGATACACCACTCTTACCAACATTTGTGTAGAAACTCCACAGTCACGTTGTTAGCATATTTTAATTAGGTTATAAAGCTCTTTTATTGACAACATTATATCTCCATTTAACATGCAATTCCGTTACTCTGTTGACTTTTTCATCATCAGAAATGGGTGTACATATTTTATGCTTTCGGAAATCAACAATTATTTTTAGTTGGAACCGGAAAATATCTTGAAAATGATTTGACTAGATGCTGGCATCCTTAGGATGTATTATTAACCTTTCCAGGAGTAGCTATTTTATTTTAACCATGCTGTGAGGAGTGAGTTTTTTTTTCACATTTTTAGGGTAAACCCAGTTGCATAATCCAGGGATCACAAACCATTGACACAAAGCACTTGAATATATAATCACAATAATTGTTGACATATAGGACAAGTATGTTCAAACTCCTTTACGAAAAAATCGCATCGACGTACTAGTACATCCATACTCCTGGAAAGGTTAATCATTTCAATTATTAAGATAAACAAATTGCCATTACCGGACAGCAGTGTTAATAATGTACACTTTAATAATAGGAGGTTTCGCAATTACATCCAAGTATTCGAAATCTTCTGCATGAAATCAATTCAACATCAATATACCCTGGCCATATTTCAAGACTATTGCATGACATGATCCTCGTAGTCGCAGGGTATCGATTTTACCGTAAGCCACATAGTTTAGACCTGCCTGTGGAAACTTTGATTTATCGTATAGTATGCAAGAAAGTAATGAATAAATGTGTTAACCGTGGCAATGCTCCGTGGTTAAGAATGATAAATGAGCAGAATGGTATTATGTAGCGATTTCGCTATGTATCCCAAGATGAAGTGCTCTAACGGTTCTACGCCCATGTTTATATTAGTGACTCGACACTAACTTAAACTAGGCAGTTAGAGTAAAAATACCCTTAGGCTGAGCGATTTGATTAATCTATATTTTTTATATTGGTAGTGCTTTATTCAATTGCAGTTTTCTTTGCATCTATACTTACTGCTGTCCATGTCAATCAAGATTAGGTGAAAGAAAAAGCATATAATCATTTTAATCATTTTAATCAACTTATACAGCAGTCGATTATCAAATATTTTTAAGTTTGATAGATAAAATATTATAAACAGAGACTTTATAGCGGCAAATTGAAACCACATTTTCTATAATGAGAAATACAGAAATTACACCGCTCAGCCTTGGGATATGGAGAGTTTACTGCCTGGGTCATAAAAAGTGTCTATACCAGCGGTTCTCACGCGTTCACTGTGTCCGCATTATAAACATCAGCGATCCTATGGAAATGTCCTGTGGCCGCACAATGTGTGATAAATAATAGTTTCAATATTTATTTTTTATACAGTGCATTACACTGAATGATCTTTCACAATATACAGTTATAAGTAAAACCGATAAAATTATCAAAGCAATGTTGTTGTTAAATCTTTATATTGACTTTATTCATGATCAATGTATAACTTCGACCAAAATTTTTCACCAGTTTTATTATTAAAACGGTCCTTTATTTAAACTCGACTAAATGCTGGATAAATCAGGTTTAATCAATCAATTTTAAAATAATAATAATTTTACAAATTCATTTGTAAAAACACATTTTTTTAAATATCGATATTTACTATAAAACTGTTGGTGGCCGCACACGAGAACCACTGGTCTATACACTTATAAACATGGGATTAGGTCAACAGAAATTTATACAATTATGTAAAACCCTCTTTCATGTGTATAATATCTGGTGGTAAGTAACATGTAAAATCGAAAGATGGTAATTAACGATGTCAGAGTATACCTATCAAAATACATATGGTATATACCAAATTAGTACACTTAATGGCTGTCGACTGAAAAGAATAAAATTAATAATAAAAACAGCATGCTGCACATGACAAGTTAATGGAAAGGCAATTAATAATAATAAAAAAAAAAAAAAATGAATGAGACAGGCACAAAGAAGCGAGACAAACGTACTGTGTCCGGCGAACTTGATTGCTGAAGTCCTCTTTGGTTTTTTGTTCCGACCTGAAAGGGTGCAATGCAAAACAAAAATGTGTCAAAAACTACAGATACATATGTGTAATGCAACAATAGTCAGTGTCGTTTCACGGATAATAATTGGCGAATTAATAAATTGGACAAATACAAGTAGAGATTTTAAAGGACGGATTTTATAATCAATCGACATTGCTGCCAATAATGGACTAAGCGCTGATTATTCTGGCGTTGTTGTATACCAGGTATCTGATCATTGTTGAAAATGTATATAATTTATGATATCGACTGAAGGTGCTTGATGGAAATTCAATGTCAAATTTGAATTGATACAATTTTGTACGATTCCACATGTTTTGTCACTAACTGAACTGGCGTAAAATAAACAGTAAGCATCGTCTATATACCAAAGTTATTAACTACGGGAAAACACCCCAATGCAGGCAGTAAATTGCAGCTAAAACAAGTGTCATCAGTTCTGTTGCATCTGTGTGATAGAATGCCTGAAGATGACGAAAGGCGAAACCCGGGTTGTTAGTGATAAAACATGTGGAACTGTACAAATTTGTAACAATTCAAAAAAAAAATGTACATGTTTGTACAGCTAAAATGATATTTTAAACGTTTTAGTTTACAGTGCATTCAATATTTTGCGAATCTTAAATATACCTTATTCCATCCCAACACATCATATGTACCGGGAGTGTATATTCAGGGTGCACTGCACGATGATTTTTTTTAATATAGTAACATGACAAAACATGACATAACACGAATATTTAAAATGCATTTGTAAACGGCATTATATCGTTTGTATATGCGCATAAATATTGGGTAGGGTGTACATTACACCAGTATATATGTTACGATATTAATGTAAGAATCTTTTTGTTTTATATAGGCTTCTAAGTAAAGATTCCATTATCGTCCGTGAAACAACAAATTTAAATAAATATCAAATCAACGTCACCTCACTACTTCAAATCCACATTCTAGCTCTATAAAAGCTGTGATTAAATATTTTGTTACATGTAGCCTCTGTCGAAATTCAAAAACAAATGTAAAATATAGTCAATATTCAACAGTGGCTAACAAAATTCAGTCATATCTTTTTTCAATTTCACTAAACATCTGAATATATATTTATCTATAACTTCCATGCATACGTTGTTTAAATTATAAATGAACATATCTTTTGAGTATTCAATACTGATTTTTACATAAGCACATGGTGCAATAAATGCCTAAGACAAATACCTTAAACAAGGCACAATTATGCAGACAATATAGGAGTTTTACCTACCAATAAAACTCTTATTGTGTTTCCAGCAATGTCCAAGATCCTCTGAGATGATGCGCCTCTGTTTTCGAGCCACGCGTCCAAACCCTACGTTGGCAACACTCTTTTCTTCTCCCCTCTCTTCCCTACCCAAGCCACGCTATCCGGGTGATGCCGTTATGTATGTCATTGTCACTCAAGGTGCACCAGGTAGGGGTTACCTGGAGCTTGGACATTGCTGGAAACACAATAAGAGTTTTATTGGTAGGTAAAACTCCTATATTGTGTGTTCTGGCAGCAATGTTCAAGATCCCCTAAGTGAATGTTTGTTATCACCTGGTGGCTCGTGGGGAAGAGTTATGTCACCAATGTGAGTACCAGCCAGTCTTCAGCCAATGGTCCGGGTACGATTTTGTGGCCATCTAGACTGGTTGGAAAAGGTTAGTGATATGGCCTTCTGTCGGATCCTGATCACTCTCGTCTGTAATGTTGAAAGAAGGTTGATTCGTTTTGCCAGTTGCCTCTAGCTAGGATGTTGTCAATAGGATAGTTCTCGAGCCAGTTCAGCGACGCCACAGCTGATCCTATGCTGCCCGGGGTTGATTCTATACCTGCTTCTGATAGAACTGACTTAATCCAATTACCTATGACTGTCCTGGAGGCCGGCTTTTCGGGTCCCCTAGCTGTAATAAACAGTTCTTGGAGGTCCCCGCCTGTCTTTCGTCTTTCTACCGAGGCTTTAACGAGTTGGCGAAGCCAATATATTGGGTCTATATTTTGCGTGTCTCCTTTCCTAATGTGCCAGTCCGATTGCTGATGGGTAGCCAAGTCCGTCTTAGACCCGAACGCAGGCCATAGAGTTATCTGGGCCAGTTCTTCTCTAAACTCGCTGTCTGAATATCTGAGCAATGTCAAATCATGAAACCGAGGAACCGTCTTATTTTCCCCCCACTCAATGATGAACTGTAGGCCCTCGAGTAAGGCTTCTTGTTGTGCCAGTACCGCGTTTAATAGGGCTGCGAGCGTCCTCTCTGTCGACTGCGCTGCGAGAGCTCCTTGGTCGTACCCACGGATCTCATCGTTCACTTCCAGCTAGGTGAACAATGGCGTCGCGGTATAATTCTTCTGCGTTTCGCCGTAACGGAGCCCAGCCCAATCTGCTGAGCCGCAATGCTGGATGCCGCTCATCATCGCTAATCTGGCCGGGTCCGCATTGGTTACGATCGGCTCTTTCATAGTCCCGACCAACGCTGTCAGTTGTTGTTTATTGGACGGGGCGGCCTCCTTCGGGAGGCGAAAGGAATCTCCTATCGACTTGAGGGGGATTCTTTCTGGCCGTGAGGTGGACGGTTGATCTTGTTTCGATTGAAAAAAGAACTTACTATCTGGCTCTCCAGTCTGTCCAAACGATCACCCGCCACGCTTGGCGTCTGGCCGGCGTTCGTTTCGTCTTCCGATGCGGAGTCTTCATGCAAAGCCAACGATACATCACGCATGATTACGATATGTATCTATATAATATATTAAAAAGTCGGAAGCACCACAGTGGTTTACGCACGGATGCTAATTTAGTGACTTCACTCAGTGAGTCAACACGTGTTGATGTTTACGGATTTGTTTTTGTAGCGACGATCGTAACACTTCAGGCGCGTTCAAAAACAACGTCATCAATGACATACATAACGGCGTCACCTGGATGGCGTGGCTTGGGTAGGGAAGAGAGGGGAGAAGAAAAAGGTGTTGCTAACGTAGGGTTTGGACGCGTGGCTCGAAAACAGAGGCGCATTATCTCAGAGGATCTTGGACATTGCTGCCAGAACACTCAATACATATTTTTTCCATACAACTTTTGTTTAAATATTGATTTTTTATATTTCATTACAGTCCGCCCAAGTATCAAATTAAAAAAAATAATGAATTTTCTATAAGTTTTCCAACGAAGCCTACCAAAATAATTAAGTTTAATCCTTTCCTTGCGAACGTATCAAGGTATGAGACGCGAGTTTTCAAACATCGGTAATACAGGCAATCTTTTGCATATAAGACTGATTTTGGTTTCAAAATATTGCCTAATTTGTCCTGCTACTGCCACCTCCATACAATTGTCATAAGTATTAGGTTTAAGTGTTATCGATTTTTCGAACACTTTAAATTTATCGCGATCTCCGCCAGAGTAACTCTGGCCTACACGCCAAACTTCGCACGGAATTTTGCACCAATCTCGCGGCATCCCAATGTGACTCTCCATGACACGTGACAGTAACGGCGTTTGTTCATTTGAGTTTGATTGGTGGCTTCGATTCGTCACGGTAATGGCGATTTTACAATTGAGTTATTTGTTAGGGATAGGATATATTTTTTAAACTGATTGTGACAACATAAGGCATTTCTATGTGTTTTTTAATATTGAGAAACATTCCTAATGCAACTGGCTTCTGTAAGAGCCAACCCAATAATTTTTTATTGCTCTATTTATAACTCTATATGGAAAGAAAGGACAAATTTAATTTTCATGAAAAACAGCCGCGTGGAACGGATTAAACATTCTGTTATCTCTTGTTTATAGAGATTTGCAGTTTGGCAAGTAATTTCCAATTGTAAGGTTGGACAAAATGTACTCATTCTGAGACGAGAAGTCACTCAGGTACTGAGTATTCTTCAAGTATATCGCAGTAGAAAAAACATTAAGTAAGGCTGCCCTAGACAGTAAAAATTAAACCCAATTATGTACAAATAAAAACTATAAAATTAATTCTAGCCTAATTAATCTATCAAATTTGCGGTAGGTCACTATTCTAAATTATCTGCATAATATTCGCTATTTCGTTTAACCAATAACAGTATGTCATAACCCACCAGTTGTAAATGATGGGTAATGACATATTTTTTTTCCTTATTCAACTATAAAACTTCCTTTTTATAATCTATTTCCTATAAATATTTACTACATATATTTTATTAAATATCAGTGTTTAAATTTGAATCAAGTAGAAAATCATTCTATGTACGCTTAAAACAATATCTCAAATGGTCAAAAAATTAGATTAGTATTTCAATACTAATGATGACACTACATATTATAGTCAACTGGAAAACCTTTTTTGATAATATAATAACATAAATGTGATAAAATATAGTAGTTTGAAAATATCCTATGCACCGAAAATAGAAAGAAGAATATAACAACCGTCCCAAAGTCCTTGAATAGTAATAATTATGATTTCGTTATACTACAGAGATGGATCTAATTGTTAAGGATAATATACCTAGTTCTGGTGAGCATAGATCTTTCGCCAGCCGCCCCTTCCTCCTCAACCTTTCCCTCGGTTTCCTTCGCCAACTCCTCCGCCTTCTCTCTCTGAGCCTTGTCCAGGTTATGAACACCGACCAGAAGAGAGTAGTCCATGATCTGGAAATTATTGACCAACCAAATAAAACACTTATATTCTTAGCTGCTAAGTTCGAAGTAAAGGCGATATTTTTATATGGCTTCTTAATTGACTGATCTTGACCTGAAGGAGAATCAATAAATCAACTGAAAAAAAGATGATGAATCAAGTCGGTAACATCCATCAAGCGGACATCAACCACTACCAAGCGACAGATGTCAGTATTCCACATGCTGAAAATCTGTTTTTGAATGTCACTTTGTATAATGAAGATTTTGTATTGGATTTTTTCAAAGTATTGGATTGCTTGTTCTGAAACTCCATAGCATATCAAATTATTTGAAATAATACAATTTTGTACAAGTTCCGCATGTTTTGTCACTAACGACCCGGGTTTCGCTTTTTTCATCCAGTTCTGTGGACTTGGTCAATTCTGTTGCATCCGTGTGATAGAATGCCTGAAGATGCCGAAAGGCGAAACCCGGGTCGTTGGCGACATAACATGTGGAATCGTACAAAGTTGTAACAATTCAAATAATTTGATATTGAAATTTCATCAAGCACCTTCAGTCGATATCAGAAATTATATCCATAGCATATGTTTTATATTGATTTTTATAAAAAAAAAATTCACCACCAGGAATAATACATAATACTCTTCAATGTAATTCAGTAATTACTTAATAAAACTCCATCAAGCATCTTCAGTCAATATTATAAATTGATTAATTAGCAAGATTGGAGATAAGAGATTGTAGACAGATGATGGAAAAATGTAGAGAAGCAAGTTGACTGACTGAAGTTATGATAAAACTCACCTTGAAACTCTCCAAGACCCTACAGTCCCGCTGTATTGTCTTGACGAGTGCCCCATGAGTATCGGCCTCCAGGAACAGCCCCTGTGGGTGGTGTTCCATAAAATCTAGATCTTTGTATGTTGGTGATTTCTTGTTCCGCTCTGATTTTGAAGCCTGAAAAAAATTATATTCTCGTCAATTACAATCCAAAAAGGTCTACTTTTCAAATCGGCAAAATATTTGGCACCATTATCTTTGAAATCACGAAGACTAACTCATAAACAAAAGCTGAAGACCTGTAACAGGTAATTTGTAGCAACAACGTTTAAATTGATTTTTAGGCACCAATGTCTATGTCCTTTTGGGATGTATACACAAAGTTTATCGTGTTTCTTATAATAACAAAACAGTTTATGGTCCTCCGTTATTATCAGGAATTTCTAGTTAATAGAGGCCAGTTATTAAATTCAAACTTCATTCTCAATGATCAACTCAATCTTCCCAACTCCCCTTTGTTGTACCCTTTACGTGAGATCCGTTCAATGAATCGACAATCTTACGACGTAAATCCTTATATTTCATCACTAAATGTTTGATAGTAGGTATCTCTATATAAAAATAAGAAAAAAAAACCCATTTATATTTTAATGTTAGTTGATTGATATTTGTTGAAAAACCCTTTCAATAATAAATCATTAAAAAGATCATCAATGAAAATTATCACAGGTGATTGTGTTAATTATTATTAGATTAATGTTATTAAATATGTTTTAGCTGCAATTTACTGCTTGCCTTGGGGTGTTTTCCTGTAATTAATAACTTTGGTATATAGACGATGCTAACTGTTAATATTACGTCAGTTCTGTTGCATCCGTGTAATAGAATGCCTGAAGATGCCGAAAGGCGAAACCCGGGTCATTAGTGACAAATCATGTGGAATCGTACAAAGTTGTAACAGTTCAAATTTGATATTGAAATTCCATCAAGCACCTTCAGTCAATACCATAAACTAAAAAGTGTTTTTATTATTTAAAATATCATGCCTTTCCATCAAGAAGTGACAAAATGAATGAATGAAGAAGTGTGTTAAAAATGTATCAGGTACTTTTTCAATAATGAAAGTCAAGTTCGATAGGGACAGCAACCAAACCAAATACATCAGATTTTGGAAACCAAGGGGTAAAATTACTTTATAAGTCAGCAGTAGTTATTTCGATGCAAACCTATCAAGTATCAACCAGAAGTAAGTACCTTTCTTTTGTAAGTTGAGCCTTTGAGATCGTACTTTTGGTGTAATTTGACAACAGATGGCAGGAGATTGTTCATGGCGACCAGTCGGACGTTCTTGCTGTTGCACTGGTAACAGTACAAGCCGAAGAACTTTGGCAGGAGAGTACGAGGGTTCTGGAAAGTATAAAAACATCCGCATTAACCAAAACTTCCTGATTTCTATGAGAGCACTGGTTGGAATTTCAATTCAATGGTTATATTAAACGATCAACAAATCCTTTTTCATTCTCTTGCTGAATCCCTTGGGTGAAATTTCTTTTTATGAGTCGACAATCTATGAAAATTGAAGTCTTACACTATATCACCTGGTATTTAACCCTTTGAGGAGTATGGCCGTACATGTACGTCCAAATATTGTGATGTCTTTTATCATTTCCAAGTTCCGTATTTTTTGTTGAATAATTATAATTTCTTCAGATATTAATGCTGCACACATCTGTCAATAATTTTAAGCAGTCGGGCTTACATTTTTTATTTGTTTCAAATAGATAAAAGAATTTTACAAAAAAAAAATTCAAAGAAATTACACTTTTAATCATGTACCGTAAAATTTACTGTCTGTTCAACCGCTTTCTTTCTACGAATCAGAGTCAATATCGAACTATGTTTACTCAGACTGATATTATTTTTTTAGGCTCAAACTAAAGTAATTGTTTCTAGAAAATTCATAGTGAATAGATTTATTTACATTTATTACTACGCATTTCTCAATTGTCCAACTTTATTTACCACGTGATATAATAATAAATATTCTTTCTAGATTGAACCACAAAAAAAAACACATAATTTTATATGAAATGTAAAAAAAAATATTTTAAATAAACCAAAAATCATATTTCGTAAAAAAATAACTCACTACTCGACGGGTTAATCCACAGTAAAACACCAATTCAAAATACCTAGATATCTCAAAGTATCAAATAATCCAATTTTATTTTAATGATAGCTGATTATTGTAAAAACCTTTCATTGTAAAATCATTAACTGCAGTGTTTGTAAAATTATCATTTCCAAAATTTTATGCCACCGGTCGAATCAGTTGTTGAAAAATTATATCAGACATATATTTAACTCCCTAGGCTTGGGGTCTGTATTCTTACTGAGTTTTTTCTATAGTATATCAATTCTATTGAATCCATGTGATACAATACCTCAAGGTGCCGAAATGCGAAACTCTGTTTGCAAGTAACAAAACGTATGGAAATGTACAAAGTTTCAACAACTCAAAAATTTGAGATTGAAACTCTATAGAGTACTATCAGTAGATATTGTAAATTTAATTTGAAAGTATAAATTTTGCACACTTTCACATTCTTGCACTTTTGAAAAAAATAGACACTGTATAAATGGAAAATTGATATCTGAAATTACTTCAATAATGCCATCCAACATAAACTATTTAAGCCAGAGTGGGTTAATATATTGGCATGACTATATAGAGTTGCCGCATAGAAGTCATATATCGGCACAATCTATGAATTAACCTTTAAGGTTTATTACCTGATTGAGATTCATATAATATCCTGGAAGTAACTTTTGCAAGAATTCTCCCTCCTTGTGTTGAACAGTCTTAATGATGAACTCGTCATCTTCAGTCAAGTAGAAGATACTTCCACTCGCTCCGGGGTTACTTAACTCTCTCAAAGGGGAACTACACATAGACATCTGGAAAAGATGGATATAAGACAATGAGATATGATTTGTGCAACATTAGGCAGACATATTATACGAGTTTAACCTTAACTGAATATTTTAATTCGTTCCCTGCTGACGATTTTAAAGGATATTCCAACGCCCAGGTTCAAAAATTTATTGAATAATATTGGTTTGAAAAGATTTTATTGAGTTTGTCAGGACAAATCAAGCAATGCATTAACTCAAAAATTAGCAAGTACAAGAATGTTTTAATCACTGTTAATTCATATATTTTCGGGTACCAATTATCAACACAGTAAAATCAGTCGTCTCAACAGTTGAGACGTTAGTAGTCAGAGAGTTAAAAATATTTTGAAATAATTCTTATTCATGTTTTTCCATAATAGTCGTTTTTCATAAACAGTTGCTCCATGGTGAAGTGTGACCATGGTATATAAAAAAAAAAAAAACTTGAAGCACAATTGAAAAATTAACAGTTTTATTTTCACACTAAACAAGACTGTCGAAAAATCGACACAGTGTCAGTGTTGAGAAATATCAAAACAGGCAGTTTCACGCAGTTCCACCCCTCTCCTCCGCATTTTATCACCAAGAAAAAACATGAGTACTAACTAATTTAACTGATAGATAAAAAAATAATTTGTTTTTAATTACAGTGCTCTAATTTCATAGATTCAACATTCATACAAATTTTGGCTACAGACATCTCAACTGATTGTAGTGTGTTGATAATTGATTATAAGAGTGTTGCCAGTGTTAAAAAACTTTTATATGAATGCTAATTGTTATATTAAAATAGATAAAAAAAAAAAAATTGGCTGATCTCCATAAGTTTAATCAACACCAACGCTACTGAATTATTTTTTGAAATATTCAGTTCATGAATATTCATTATGCTACTCAGCAGAGATGGGTTAAAAACCAATCATTTAGGAAAGTATAGAGGCAGCCCATAGTTACTTAGAAATATTTGATATCACATGTTTCATTCAATATAGACAATCTAGGATAGCAATTATACAGCTAAAGCCAAATGTAATTTTTTCAAGACTTGCATTTTACCAGTGCTGCATTACGAGTGTAAATAATGGCATATGGCCCAAAATTCTAAATTATATTCATTAGACACAAAACACTGGAGCTAAAACCGTTTTCTTCAAGATAAATATTAAAAATCACCTTATACAATGTCAGTCTAAAATATATAAATAGACTCGTTTGAGCGCTAAGTGGCGTGTCTAAATAAATTGAATCTATTTTTGCTCGGCGTAATTGCATAACGGTTTGAACACGCAAACTAACAATGAAGTGATAATTGGTTAAAATTAGCATGTTATTGAACCACTCTCACTTACATACAAATATTATGATGGCGATATTGTCACCGATTACCAACGTAAGTGTCAAATTTTATAGGAAGGACATTCTGTTGCCATTGGTCCGATGTGAATAAGTAATTATTCAGATGAAACAATACAATGGATCTCAGAATATTTTTTGACAATTCCAGCTACACATTCATAAGAAATAAATTAATTAATTTCACGATCATTGTTCACCAAATTTACAATCCAAATGTACGTAGAAATATGTTTAGTTGTTGTCACTACGCCAAGAAACATATGTGACTTCATACAGCCAATGCCTCAATCGTAATTGAACAATAATTCGAGAACAAGCATTCTAGCGTTGTCATATTTCTACTATCGACTCATTCACTACTCACACTATTAAGAGGTCTACAATTAAACGCAGCATTATTACACATCATATGATTTTGTACAACAGATGTAATCATAATTTTGAAAACTCTCAGAAAAAAAAACTGATAATAAGTGTGGGAAATCAAAGTATCGGGATCAATAAATCGAAGGCAATCCAATGTATTAAATTACAAACAGACGTCAACTTTCGCGCATTCCACTTTTTAGTATGTTTCCTAATATTAAGATATTTGTTAATAGTCATAGTATATAGTAGTCTTGTATTTGGATGAACACCGAAGCATTGTGTATTTTTACAATATATTTGTTTATGTTTGTGTAAACATTTTGCCTTTATAAATAACAGTGCGAAATGGATAAACTACAGCATTAACAAATCGGCAAAAAAAAAAACTATGTGAAACTATACAGCTGAAAATGTCGTCAAAAATGAATACTTGAGTAACTAGTTTTAAATGACAAACAAAATAGGACTGTGAAAAAAATAGCAATGTACTTTAGTTCTACAAAATTATTTTCTTAAATATAGTTGATAGCTATTTCGGCGCACGCCATCGTCAGAACTATGCTTAAACTAACATTTGCTTATCTATATATAGCTATGTAGAAAAGGTGCACAATAATCTTCTCTCCTGATTTAACGACCTAGCTCGTTTCCTGCTCGCAATAAAACTAACAATTGTAAATGAAACTAAAAAGGCGGCTATATCAATAAGTTCACATATGACACGGAAATGATCCATTACGGAAACAAAGAAACATCCCCCAGAGGATTCAATAATGGTGACCGACATATATTACTTTGTTCGTTATGAATCCTTTGTGATAGTTAATATCTATTGATTTCCAGCTGTTCCAAAGCCGTCATCCTGCGACACTTACTACAAAGGTGCAAACACTTAGGCGCTGAGTTTGAATTTATATTATGTGATTCTTTTATAACATCATTAGCGAATTGTGAATCTGTTTTTTTACTGATGAATGATACATTGCTATTTTTTCCACCGTGTTTGCAATCCAATTCCAATTCCAATGCCAATTCAATCAATAGACATACAAAATAAAAACGAAAAAGAAACCAATAACCTCTCAAGACTTTGACATTCAAAAATATGAAGAAATCCTCCGTCCATCTTAACTAATTTCTGGCTATAACGGAAGAATGTAATCCCAATGGAGACCGTATATCTCAAGTATGTAGCTTAACTGATAAAATCACAGCATGTTGTGAAACTCTAACTATCTCGTAACAAATTTTAAAGATAACTTTATTATTTAAACCCATTGATAAATAATATTTCAAAATATACTTTTTGGTCAAACATTCAAAAACATTGCATACAATTTCCAGAACCAATTATGTAAGAAAGTCAAAAGCCGCCTCTATCGAACATTTATGAATAAATCTAATGTCAAGTTCCAGTTATGTATACAACCCTTTCATTACATTCTTCTTCACTCTTTAAAAAGTTATGAACTAATTTAACTTAATAATTTTTCGACAGTGAAATGCCCTACAGCACATTACTAAATATTATAAAATACTTAATAAAGAAAATGATAGTACACCTAGGCCATATTAGGCCTAGTGACATATTTTTATACAACACGCTTTATATAACACGTTTCAAAGGATAAAAATAAATTAAAATGAAATTTTGAATGAACCAATCACAATTAATGACTCGGAAAACAGTTTCAGTGAAGTAGCTACATGTTTCATATCAAAAACAATAAATGACGGCTTTGAATTGGCTAATTAAAATTAGTTATTTTCATTGATAATGATCCTAGAATGGAAAGGAATTCAAAATTCAAGATGGAATTGTAAAATATTTTGGGACCTCTTAAGGAAATGCGTAGATTATACGCTAAAAGCAAACGATTTTTTAAAATTAAGAGTCCTCCGATGATGAAAACTCACAACCGATCTTGAAAAAGAGTAAAAAACATTGAATTCTAAGTGAAAGCGATGATAAATGAATGGTATATTATGTTATTAAGGTTTCTTTCAATTAATACGTAAATGTATATTAAAATAAAAAAAATTAAGTACATATTTATGTAAACTATCTTCGATTTTTTCTTTTTTTTTTGGAACACAAACCTTAATTTTGTATGAGCTTCAAACCTTGTATAACACGGATTTGTATTACACGAAGTTTTTGTGGAACCATATAACCGTTTTATACGAGGCCCATATATATATTCAATTATCTAGACCAATAAAAACAAAATGACATCCTGCAAAACATCTTTCGATTTGTGATAGTTTATTTACTAACCAAAAAGTCATCGGGCTGAATGCCAAATAGGTCCCTGAAGTAGCGAAATGCAATGGGGGCGTAAGTCTTGAACTTAAACTCGGAATAATGATGGGCCGGCGTGTGGTTGGAACCCTCGTGTGGAAAGTTCGTAGTCTCCACCGTCATAAAGTCCTGCATGAGGAGATCACGCTCCGGCTTCGAGGCAAGCCCACCAACCGCATGCTGGATTCCTGAAAAAAATATACATTCAAGACTAACATATTTGCCATATAGTGTACTAATAAACCTCTACAACTATGAGCTATAGAACATAGCGACAGAATAATTTTCTTCCTTGTTATAACCAATTACTTCACTCAGACTTTTCCAAAGAATATTGAGTCAGGAATTGAATGCACACTGTAGCGAACACAGTGGGAAAAAGATTGTATTCATTTTAATCAGTGAACGATAATGAATGTGTTTGACCCAAATAGATATTGACATACGCTCTATCCAGCAAGCCGCATATTCTTAGATACTTGAGAATTGGCATGATATATGGATTTTTCTCAATTCGATTTCAAAACACATTACGCCATTATTAATTCGAAAATCCCTTTTCCTTCGTATATATAGCAGACAAGGAAAATTTTGCATCTATTCTTCCCTTCTATTCTATTCTATTCCTCTTCATACAGAATCAAAATATCGTAAAGAATTTATTATAGAGTAAATACTATTAGAAAACCGTGTTCAATTCACACTTTACTTTGTCTCACAGACACAACACATTTGCAATTGAAATATTTCTGTAGTTAGTTTTAAGCTGTCAATTTAAAATTTGAATGGACTAAAACTACAAATAAGTAGAACTATATATTTTATCAAAATTATACATAAACTTACCCAATTGTATGGAGCCCATGATTTGCGTGGTGGGAACCTTCTTATAGGTGATCTCCCCTCCCACGCCCACACGACGGTGACCAATCTTTCTGTCCGATTTGTGGACCTTGGTAAATAAAAAATAATTCAAATTGTTTAAACTGTCTCGTATTTAATTACAAAGGATAAGGATTTACATACAACACGGTGAAAAAAATAACAATGGATTTTAGTTCTACAAAATTATGATATCGACTGAAGGTGCTTGATGGAATTTCAATATCAAATTTGAATTGTTAAATCATTGTACGATTCCACATGTTTTGTCACTAACGACCCGGGTTTCGCCATTCAGCATCTTCAGGCATTCCATCACACGGATGCAATAGAACTGACAGTTCAACAGTTATGTTGCATCCGTGTGATGGAATGCCTGAAGATGCCGAAGGGCGAAACCCGGGTCGTTAGTGGAAAAATATGTGGAATCGTACAAAATTGTAACAATTCAAATTTTCTACAAAATTATTTTTAAAATATAGTTGATAGCAATTACGGCTCACGCCATCGTCAGAACTATGCTTAAACTAACATTTGCTTATCTATATATAGCTGTGTAGAGAAGATACACCATACATCTTCTCTCCTGTTTTGAACAAACTAATATATGTCGGTCACCATTATTGACTCCTCTGACTGATGTATCTTTGTTTCTGTAATGGACCATTTCCGGGCCATATGTAAACTTATTGACATAGCCGCCTTTCCACATGTTTCATCACTAACTACCAGCTTTTCGGTATATTTAGGCATTCACACAGATGCAATAAAGCTGACCACACAATTAACATACATACCAAAGGAGTTAATTGCAAAGGAAAAACACCTTCTTTTACCTTCTGATTGCTGATGTGTTAACTGTTTAGGTGACTGATGGAAGTGTGTTGATAGTTGCCATTTTAAAATATAAGCAAGCTAACGGCGTCAAAAGTTTAAGAACTATTTTTTTTTCTAAAATGTAGCCTGATCCTGATAATATCCATTGATTTAGTTAGCATCAACTACTGAATTAATTTATGTTATCAGCAGAAAGTGTTTGGTGGAATTTCAATATCAAATTTAAATTTTTGAAACTTTTGATTGATTCTGTTGAGTCAGTGTGTTAGAATGCCTGAAGATGCCGAATGATGAAATTCCAGGTTGTCAGTAACAAATCATGTGGAATCACATAGTTTCCACAATACAGAAAAAACTAATGAAACTAATTTTAAAATATTCAATATTGGAATATCTTTTATGCAGCTCAGCAGGAACCAGTTACAGTAAAAATAATTTGTCTTAACCGAGCAGATTTCGTGCAGGGTAGAAAACAATAATCAAAAGATTTGCATTAAAATTACGCTAAAATTCCCGATGTGTGAATTAAATGGTATTCCCCGTGTGCCATATTTCATTAAGAATTAAATTTTAAGCTTCTATTTACATAAAATTCTTTGTGTGAAATCTTCAGTTTAGATAAAATATATGAATTAATATGCAATAACGAAACAAGTTTTTGGAAAAATTCTTTCATTATACATTAAAATTTCAGGTAAAAATCTTTAATCAATCCAATATAATAAAATATAAGTTTTTTACAATTAATTATAATTTAAAAAAATAACAGAAAATTTTGTTGTCAAATAATAGGTAAATGAGTATATCATATGAACATAGTCAGACAAAATGTTCATATATAAAAAAAGATTTAAAATTGGAATAGAATAATATTAAGCTTGAGTTGTTAGGAATAATACAGCCATTGAAACCGAAATACGTGATAAAGTTATCAGGAAGCTGATGATAAGTCTTATTATGATAAAAACACTCCGCGGTCACGAATTCCGCAAACTTTTCCCATGACTCACATATAGCATTGAAATGTCAACACTTAGAGGTCCGACATTTCCGATTTTCATACTGTCAGATTTTGACATTTGTCAAAATCAGAGTTCAATATCAAAAAACGAAAATTGTACAATGTACAACGACAAATATAATAAATCAGGTTTCACTCACATCGTTTCTGTCGCCGATGGAGGCATCTTTGTCCTTATCTAAAAGAAAAACACAAATATTAGATAGTTTTTTCACACTTGTAGAACGAAGTGGGTCGACTTTAGACTAGAAAAAAATGAAAACTTTTTCTAGAGGAACAATAGAAATAATATAAAAAGATAAAGGGGAACATTATCCGACGGATAGCTGATTCACAACATGTTTAGTTGATACAAATTATTAATCAGCCTTTGAAAAATTAACGTAGAGCTTTGGAGATAATATGATCCACCTAAAAAACACTGCATTTGCGAATCACTTTAGAAAGGGATCCATGAGTCATAAATTGAATCTTTCAATTACAATAGGATGATCATACCGTCATCTTCCGATTTCGATTCCTGCGTTGACGATCGGTCGTCGAAATTTTTCGGGGTGAAGGTTTCTACCATTTCTATATCGGCCTCTGTGGCCATCTTGTTTTAGGCTTTCGCCCGTTTTTCTCACTTTCCCGAGCCACGATACACCATTTGGACCGAAACTATCTTATGGCGGCCTTGCGATCGAAAGGCATGGAAGTTGAATTGGTTCAAATTAACAAAACTTGACGACTTTCACTCAAGGAACCTGCCCCTTGAAACATCGATGAAAATTCATACATTCATAGCTGTTCGATTATTCACTTATTCGAAGTCGTATGGCTGCTGTGATTGGGTTGCAAGCAGTAAATATTTTCTGTCAAATTTATATTACTTTAAAAAAATCTTTTTTATTCATTGCTTTAGACCGTTTGATAACCTATCCTCCTAATTTTTTTAAGCTTTAAATACCATTTCAAATTCAAATTAAAAAGTTTAATTTAAATATTAAATTATAGAAAAAGTTTTAATATACAAACATTATTTCTTAATTTGATATAAAATGAGTCAATTTTGAGTACCAATTATTCTTTGGTATTATTACCTTAAGCCAATACTTACCGTGCCAAAACGTCTATGCTATATAGCATAAATGTTAAATTAAAAAAAAAAAAATACATCATGGCAACGTGAATGTTTCTAACCTCGAAAGTTTGACGTTTCTTTCTGTTAAAGTGTATGTAACTCCTGTTGGCTGTTGTATTAAATTAACTAAATAATAAGTAGTCGTGTGTAAAACCTGTGAAAATGGATGGTGATATAGAAGCAATTGAATTGCAACCTGGCAAAAATTCTAGGAAGCGCAAGAACCAAGAATTTAAAAACGATTCTTCAAAATCCAAAAATTTCAAGAAAGAAAACGGCCTTAACAAAAAAAACAAATCTTTTGACAAGACGAAAAAACCAAATAAATGGTCCAACCGTGTTTCAAACCCGGCTTCTGAAAACGAACCAAAAGAGTATGATTTAGCAATGCTGGAATCAAAAATTGCTGCTCTGCAAGAAATTGAAGAACCAGTCAAAAAGGTCAGAAAAAAGTTGAGACAATTGCAGCATCTGCAAAGGAAGATCACTCAAATTTTGATGACTGAAAAGACTTTAAATTTATTAGATGATTCAGTCAAAAATAGTTCTGAAAAAGAGAATACTGAAGATGTTAATAATGGCGATACAGTTTCTGACAATGACAACGAAATCTCCGATGAAAATGGTGAAGTCTCCGGCGAAGATGGAGAAGAAGAAAAAGTATCAAAAAAAACCGTCACACAGCCCCGAGTTCCAAAAAGTGATGGCGACACTGACAGTGATGATGAAATAAATGAAAAAGGAACTAAACGCTTTGTTGTTTTTGTGGGAAACTTGCCAAAAGAAACTAAAGATGATGATGTGAGTTAATAATTCAATAGAGCTATAGAGTTTTTATGAAATCAATCCGCAAAACTTTTAATTATATTCAATTATTAGTATATCAATTCAACAAAGTCCATCGAATATGTTTGCTATATATTGTCTTATTACCATAATAACAAATTCAGCGTTCGCTCTAATAAATATATTTTTGTCTATGCCAAGTAGGCTATTATTTAGTAAGATTGATTACTTAATCGTTGCATCCTTCAATTTACTTATATTTTAATCTTATTTGTCTATTTCAGCTACAAGATGTTTATCTTGCTCACAAAATGTATTGGCAGTATTTAAGCGAATAAAAATCTGTGATAAATTACTTCTAATTCAGTAAATTATTTAATCAAATTTGAATTGTTACAACTTTGTACAATTTTATATGTTCTGTCGCATCCATGTGATAGAATGCCTGAAGATACCGAAAGGCGAAATCCCGGTCGTTAGTGACAAAACATGTGGAATCGTACAAAGCTGTAACAATTTAAATTTGTTATTGAAATTCCATGAAGCACCTTCAGACGATATCATAAATTAATTATTTAACCAATAAATTCATACGAAAAATTGTAGTAGAGCTTAAAATGGCATCATATCATATATTGCTGTGATTTATCACGTATACTACACTATTTTGAATATTCTTTATTAATATATTAGTTTTATGCAGGCATAAACATCAGAGCCAAAGCACAGTTATCAACTACATTGACTTACATGATGTATCTCATAGGTTCAAGTCCCGATACAAACAGCATATTTTTCAAAACAGGTTTTGGCCATATCTACAAATTTCCTCCCACCAATACAATTTTTATTTCTATTAAACTAATTATAAAATTACAACATTGTTTCTCCATTTCCAGATTAAGCAGCATTTTGCTAAAGTTGGGACCATCAAATCAATCAGAATACCTGAAACAAAGGAGTCCAGAAAGAATGGTTTCGCTTTTGTGGAATTAGAAGATAAAATAGCATATGAGGTAAAATATATTTGTACTACTTCAAACATGGCAGGCAGGTCCTCTAGAGCAGTGTTTCTCAACCTTTTTTGGCCTATGGCCCCCTTTTGAGATTTTATTTTTGGTGTAGCCCCCTCCACTATTTGTTCGAAAAAAAGTACCTATTAAAAATCAAACTTTATTTTAAAATACCAAAATATATTTTATCCGTGGCCCCAGGTTGTGAAACAATGCTCTACAGCAATGTTACTCGAACATTTTTGGTTTGCAGAGCAGTAGATATTTATCTCTGCTACCTCAAGACCAGTATCCTTTTTTAATGAAATACTAAATTCACCTATGTTGAACATTTTTTTTTAATATTAAAGAAATGAATGCCATTAAAATAATGTAAAATATTGCAGAACATTACATAAAGAGTATAGTTAACGCCCTGTAGTGTTCCCCTTGAATTTTCCTATGGATTACGCAGCAGTATCCTTTATAATGGTTTCCCCATAGGGTAGTTCTTTACATAGCTGTTTTTGGAGAATTTATAAACTAGATTTGAATGAAGCTCCTAACCTCAAATTTTGTATGGGTCGAGTCCCTTATAATGTACCAATATCTAGAAAATATTGAAACCATTTTTTTTTCTCATTAGCCTGACTGTTATTTTCGCTACTGTTTTGATTGTTATTTTCATTCATTATCTTTCCCCGATTGCACAAACATGGACTTGTCTTTTTTTAATTGTAAATATCTTCGTTTTAGCTCCACATTTTTAAATTTTTCATACTTTTTGCATATAACAATCCATATACAAATCATTTTTTTTCAAAACATTGCCATGTTATTTGCCATGGACTTTAGATTTTTTTCTTCCCAAATTCATTATACCCATCTCTACTGAGTTGTATAAAAGAAATTCCATCACTGAAAAATTGTTAGTAAACAAACGTCTTCTATTTATTTCAGAAAACTCTATCCATGCATCACACAATGCTGAACAATAAAAGGATTAATGTTATGTATACAGTACCTGATGGAAAAAATTTGGACAAAAAGGAAGTTCAGGTAAAATTTTATCATAATTAATCATATCAGGTAAAGTGATCTGGTTAATATCCTTTCCACGCGACCGTCTCAAGGTATGAGGCGTGAGCTTTCAAACATCTATAATACAGACAATCTTTTGCATATTGGACTGATTTCGGTTTCAAAATATCGCCTAATTTCTCCTGCTACTGTCACCTCCATACACTTGTCAAAAGTATTAGTTTAAATGTTTAAACCATTGATTTTACGAATCCTTGAAATATATCGCGATCTCCGCCAGGTAACAAATCTGTTTGAAACTACGCGCCTAATTTCGCACAGAACTTTGCAGCAATCTCGCGGTATTGCAATGTGACACTTCATGACACGTGACAGTAATGGCGCTTGTTCATTTAAGGTTGATTGGTGGCTTCGTCACATCACGGTAATGGCGATTAACGAATGAGTTATTAGTTGACGTGATTGTGACAACATAGGACATTTTTTGTGTTTTTTTAATGTTGTGAAACATTCCTAATACATCTGGCTTCTGTAAGAGCCAATCCAATTATTTTTTATTGCTCTATTTATGACTCTATATGGAAAGAAAGGACAAATTTAATTTGTATGAAAAACAGTTGCGTGGAACGGGTTAACGGATATTTGACCAACCAAATAAGTGACCTCGCTTAATTTTATTCTATTTGCCATAATCACATTCAGAAAATTCTGAGTGGCTAAATCCACAAATTCAGCTTACCGGGCAGTCTGCATTGAATTTAATTTGACTCCAGTCATGCCCGGGCAAATGGTGAGGTTTTTTAATGATATTATCTTTTGGTAAGTTTACACGGAGATACATGTAGCTGTTAACACTACCTATGATATGGCCCGTGCTGGTAAGGCTGCTTATTAAAAAAGCAATACCTAAATATCATTTCGCAACAAAACTTGTGTATTATTTCACTTCTTTTCTATCTGGCATGATGAAATCTCAATATAATTTTTTTTTTGTGTGTTTTATAGAAAAAGAATGCAAAGCTAGATGCAATGAGAAAGGCAGGAAAACTGGTAGGAAGTACTCCTGAGCATCAAAGAAGGAGTTTCAGAAGAAAGAAGAAAAGGTTGGCAGAAGCTAAAGCTGCTGAAAATGCATAGTGTTGTCATATATTAAAAACAAATTATGTTCTCAAATGTAAAAATTGTTTTAATTATAAAGAAATGTTTCAATAAAATATGACTGCATTTATTATACATTAGAATTTATGAAAAAATATATTTCAGGGCAATAACACTAAAAAAAAGTTGTAGAAGGAGTCTTTTGCTTGCTTGGCAACAATTTCAGTTGTCTCATATAAGTCATTAATTATCTTCCGAACAGTTTGATGTGCAACACGAGGTATTTCAATGAAGGCATCCCTCATCTCCTACTAAAAAGTAGGAGAAAAGCTTTTTGTCATAATACCCACGAACGACATCCAATCGTCCTGAAACAAAGTGCATTGGTTTGCCTGCATTATTATGAACATTTTGATGTGCTACACGAGGTATTTCGATGAAGGGATCCCTCATATACTAAAAGGATAAAAGTTTATTTTGTCATAACACCCCCGAATGACATCCAATCGTCCTGAAACAAAGTGCATTACCTTGCTCACATTCTTCCGAACAATTTGATGTGCAACACGAAACACTTTGATGAAGACATCCCTCATCTAATAAAAAGTAGGAGAAATGTTTTTTTGTCATGTCTCTTCCGAACGACCCCGAATAATATTCGAGACTGAAACATAATATTAAGACGATAGATCGAGGAAATCGATAAATCGGGGAACGGTTAATGCGGGATTATTTAACGTTTTTCTTAAGGGTGCTTGATGGGAAAATGTGTTATGCGAGAACGTTCGATAGGGGTTCCACTGTAGTTAATAAAATATATAACTGTTGTGAAAATGGATATTCAAAGAACCAGTCCTAAGGTAACACTTTATTATTGCCATTTCTTTTCCTTTAATTAATATATATTATTTTCAATAATTTATGCAATTATACAATAGCAGCATTAGTAATCTTCTAAAAACTTGTTTGACTGACCTTCTTCAACGTTTACAAGGTAGTAACAAGCCATCGAAAAACGTTGAATAATACTTAATGCAATTTTAATTGTTAACACTTCGTAGTATTCCACATGTTTTGTCATTAATGACCCGGGTTTCGCCATTCGGCATCTTCAGGCATTCTATTACACAGATGCAATGGGTTGTTAGTGACAAAACATGTGAAATCGTACAAAGTGTTGACAATTCAAATTTGATGGTGAAATTCCATCAAGCAACTTCAGTTGATGTCATAAATTAATGCAATTATTTATGACAACTATTTAAGTTTTGTAATATGCGATGAGGAAGACCGGTCCTGACCTTCATATCATAAAATTGCGCAGATATTACTAAAAATTTACTAACATTTTAATTATCTTATATTGTGTGTTCATTGAAAGCTTGGCAGTTTTTGACATGGACAGTAAACTGGTTAAAAATGTTTAAAAATTGTTGTTTTAATTTATGAACGTATGAAAATGAAGATTAACCTCAGTAAAAGTACATATTTTTTCCTCATTAAAGGCCATGGACTTAATGAAATCAAATTACGGAAATAGTACTATGCATTGTGTTTTTAGGTTAGGTTATTTCCACCAAGAAATAACAGTAAAAAAAACTAATATATGTACACCGAAAAAAATACGAGTCGTTTTTTTGAATTTTGCAATATTTTCAATGGTTGGATTTTATGCTAAAGATATATTTATGAATATAAAAATGAGACGCCATTTGACGGTCATAGAGTACCTATGTGCAATATGTAAACAACGATAAGTTTCCTGTTCTAAAGTCATAATATTGTTGATGTCAGTGTATCTTGAACTTTTGTCCCTTGACTTTTGCATGTCGATATTATTTGTATTGAATATATTTTCTATTTTTAGTATTTTATTTAATTTAATAAATACAAAAAACATTTATCATGGCCAAATTAATATAAATATTTTTTTTCCTATATATGTATATTAAATTAAAAATCAACCAATTAATCCGGCAAATTGTTCATCGAAATATTCTTCAAAATCATCTCAACTTCATCGACTTTTACGAGAGGCTATTACCTACCCGTAATAAACCCAACGACTATCCCGTCCAATATTTAAGTTCATTGAAATTGCGGCCTGTTTAGTTTCATTTACATTTTTAATTTTTTTTAGTTTTATTGCTAGCAGGAAATAAGTTAGGTCGTTACAAAAGAAGAGAAAATGCATTGTGTACCTTTTCTACACAGCTATATGTAGGTAAGCAAATGTATGCTTAAACATAGTTCTGACGGTGGCATGAGCCGAAATAGCTATCAACTATATCTTTAAAAAAATTGTGGAACTAAAATACATTGCTATTTTTTTACCGTGTTACAATGGAGCTCTACCAAGTAAATGCCAATTCAATCAATAAATCGCAAAGGTTGCTTAAGTAATGAATTGCACTATTATTTATTTATATGTGCTTTCTGTTCTGTGATTGTTCCCGAGGCAATATCACCGACATTGGACAAAAACATAATTCGGACTCCGACGTCGCAGCCCTAATATTTTCTAATGTATTATCAAATAAAGCCGCAGAAAAATGTGC
Source organism: Himalopsyche japonica (assembly GCA_028555115.1). NCBI lineage: Eukaryota > Metazoa > Arthropoda > Insecta > Trichoptera > Rhyacophilidae > Himalopsyche > Himalopsyche japonica. Next base: position 534,737 of record JAHFWJ010000430.1, read on the forward strand.
TGGATGCAGTTTTCTTAGATTATAAATTAAGGGCTACCAACCAGTCACTGTAGACTAGAAAATTCGAGTGGAAAATCTGCGCTCACTACTACAAAAGCGCACTGACAGTAAAATAATTTTCTTGGTTTTGTAACCTTACTTTGGAAAAATTCCGATTACACTTAACCATGTTTCGAGATACGGGCGTTTGAAGGGAAAAATCGGGTTGATTATATTTTTAATTTAAAAATGTATTTTATTAACGAACAAATAAATATTAATGTGTATGTACACCCATCGCTCAATTTACGCAGTAGTCACGTTTCAAGAGAGAACGCGTAAATCGAAACCGCGTACATCGAGACATTGAGTTCATACAAATACAGAAGATAGGTTCTAGAAAATAAAAATCCGCATAAATCGAGACTTCAAGTTCATATAAAGTAGGGGAATAGGTTCCAGGAAACCACTTAAAACGAGTACATTGTATATATTGTATATATACACATTTATTCTGCATAAAAATAGAATTTATTTAGAAATAAATTCAATAGCTCGATATAAGTCGATAACGTGTTCATAGTTAAAAGCATAATTATATATTAATTTATGATATCGACTGAAGGTGCTTGATGGAACTTCAATATTAAATTTCAATTGTTGCAACTTTGTACGATTCCATATGTCTTATCACAAACGACCTGGGTTTCGCCCTTCGGCATCTTCAGGTATTCCATCGCACGGATGCAACAGAACTGACTGTTCTGTTATATAGATATCCAGAAGCAGGCTCTTCTTCTCGTCTTATTAAATCTTAGTCTTTAACTAATTTTTATGCTTTGTTTTTTTTTAATTCTTTGTAAATTTCCTCTGAAGAGGTTTGCTCCTAGAATTGGGAGTAATCTGATGTAACATACGCGTTTGTGTGACGCGTGCCACAAAATATGTTTGATTATTTCGTTTGATTAGTAATGTAATTTTTTCTGAGCGCATAAAAGTGAAACCGCATAAAATTGGTACCGCGTAAATCGAGGGATGAGTGTTTTATGTTTGAATCACATTTCTTCTCGTCATTTTTTTTTTTTTATTAAAGAATAAATATTACTTGAAACTTTATTGTCAACGTTGATAATGGACTGTATTACAATCAGGGCTGTGGAGTCGTTAAAAAACACGAATCCAACTCGTACATTGAACAACAACACGATTCCGACTAAAAATGGTTTAATTTTGTCAGGTTTTTTTCCCCACCTTTTCTATTTATGTGCATTGAATTTAAAATCGACCAACCAATCAAGCAAATTGTTCATCAAGATATTTTTCAAAATCGTCTACTCGATAAAGTAGTGGGAGTCAATCGTTTTTCACTTCTTCGATTCCGGCCATGGCACCGCGACTTCACAACTCAACACAGTCCTAGTTAGAATTTTTTTAGAACTTTAAAAATTAATGTATGAAAAAAATCTTTACTCAACAATACTTTGATACATGAATTGTTAAAACTTTGTACGATTCCATATGTTTTGTCACTAACGACCCGGGATTAGCCCTTCGGGATCTTCAGGCATTCTATCACGCGAATGCAACCAAACTGACTCACAACAAACAGTTAGCATCGCTTATATATCTAAGGGATTAATTAAAAGAAAACACGGACACCAAGGCAAGAACTAAACGACAGCTAAAATAAATTCAATAATGTGAGTTAAATTTAAGTGAAGCTTAAGTTTTACCAATTCAAATTTGGTATTGAAATTCCATCAAGCACCTTTAGTCGATATCATTTATCACAACAATTAGCATATATTCCTGAATGTACTTAATGCAACTTTTTTGACTTCAATTTAGGAAAAATATCAGTTAGAACCTTTTAATCCATTAATTTAGCAAATATTGTATTTTCATATCGTTATTAATCATGCAATACACCCAGTCCTTTTTTACGCGATAATTGGTTCCAGAAAACAGCGCGAAAAAAAATCATAATTTTCATATAATTTGACAATTTGGTTCCAAAAATTGAAATATCGTGTAAAAAAGTCCCAGAAACGTATGAAAAACTTCCATCAAAAAAATCGCGTATAATCGAATTCGCGTAAAAAAAGGACTGGGTGTATGTTTTTCACGCAAATGAAAAATATTGCATTATCAGTTGTGTTATTATTTATAAGGAAAAACTTGCTTGAAATAATGTTACCTTCATTTATGCATTTGCGATTCATGAGCAGTTGTTTAATGAAAGGAAATTACGATGCATTGCATGATGACCGTTAATATACGTTCAGTTTGATCAAGGTTTAACAAAGTGTTGTTCAGTCAAGTGCGCTCTAAGCGAATTTTTGATAAAATTGGATTAAAATTGGATTAAAATTGGATTACAAGTGAATTAATACAATAAAATTCGGTATATATCGTTCACATATAAGACACGAAATCCTTTTTTTCTCGCATGTCTCATTCATTTAATATAATACCGACAATGCACTGAATATTAAATAATCCCGTATTTATCGTTCTCGAATTTCCTCGATCTATCGTTTTAATATCCTTGTATCACTATAAAAACTATCGTTTTTGACCGGCTTTGTTAAATATTTCCTATTCCGTCATTTACAGCAGTGCTCCGCAAACGATGTGCCGTGACATAATTGGTCAAATACAATGTATTTGGCATTACATTTTTTCATTATGTATTTAATCTAAAATTTATTGTAATATTTAACACCAACATAATTTAGCTTTTGGTGTGTCGCGGCATTCTACGAAGAGTTTTGGTGTGTCGTAGGGAGAAATGGTTGCGGAGTAACTGATTTACAGAAACGACTCTGCTAGATAGCTTGAAAGCTTCTTTATTTTAATTGAAGTGTCAAACTTCAAAAAAAGTACCTTTTTCCACAATATTAAAATATTAAATTCAAGACTGGTTTCGCTCATTGTGAGCGTTATCAACTGATTAAATACTATGTTTTTTATTTAAATATAATATGTTTCCACCAAGACAGGACAGTTAGCACATTTGAAATGAAACAACTTCGTGTGAATGACTTTTTAAAAACATTATTTGTAGCTATCTCGAAATTTATTGACTCCCGAATTTTTCTCCTTTTTCAGTGTCCTTAGAAAAGCAAAGGTCCGGGGTCATGAAAGATATTCCCACACTTACCGGCTCCCATTTTTTTCGTTTTTTTTTCAGGAACCTCAGAAAAGTTAAGAATCGGGGTTTCAATGTAATATATCGCGCGACAAAGAAAGTATTGAAAGATTGCAATAACAAAGATAAACCAAAAAAAATGTCTTGTATAACAGCCTGAGTTAATGCCAAGATAAAAATGTTTCTTCAAATAAAACAACTGTGTTGCATATGGTCGATCACTTTTATAGGTACGTAAGTACTTTATTTACATTTTTTAAAGAGATTTTTATCATATTTGTCAAAAACATTAATCTTTAGTACGCAAATTACCGCTTGTAACAGTGCTTCTTAAACTTTTGAGAGATCAGAACCTATTTGAATCTGTAAAAATAATAATTGCAAAATCAACTCTTATTATTGTTTATTTATTTGTCACACCGTGAAAAAATAGCAATGTATTTTAGCTCTACAAAATTTGTGAGATATATTGTTGATAGCTATTTCGGCTCACGCCATCGTCGGGACTATGATTAAACGTACGTTTACTTTTTATATAACACAGAGTGCTTAAAAAAGGTCCACAAAAAGATTTATTACTTAGTTTTACATTGTAATTAAAAATTATTAAACTAGAATGTTAGGACATAGGAGAAGATGTATTGTGTACCTTTTTTACACCGCTGTATATAAATAAGTAAATGTACGTTTAAACATAGTTTTGACGAGAGCGAAAGCCGAAATAGCTATTAATTTTTTAAATTTTACATTAACATAAACTAAAATACATTGCTATTTTTTAGTGTCAAACTTAATTGCCTGAATCAAAAGACGATTCCTGAAAGAAAATTCAAATTACTATATATGTTCTGTTGCAATTGTGTGATATAATGCCTGAAGTTGCCGAGAGGCGAAACACAGATCGTTAATGATAAAATATGTGAATGGTACAAAGTTTCAACCATTCAAACCGAAAGAAGTGATTTAAACGACATGTCTTCAATTTACCAATACAGTGGAACCTCGATCAACCGTTCTCGCATAATACGTTTTCCCGGATGGAACGATTATTTTTTATAGTCCCGCCAAACTCCCATAAGAACAATGTTAAATAATCCCGCATTGACCGTTTCCCGATTCCCCGATAAACCGTCTAAATATGTTGGTCCCGTCACAAATATTATCCCGATTGACCGTTTTTATTGCATATTTCTCCGTATATCGGCAAGCAAGTTTGACACAGCCGAGTACAGGTGTTATGTCTAGACACGTTGGAATCCGTTGTACATGTTAGACGTAACGCATTGGACCCATGTGCTATTTTTTGGGTTGAAATCCACCACACGCGTATTATTGTTTATGATGCAAATGTAGAGTTGTTTAAAATTCATGGAAATAATGATTCCTGTACATACAAACTTTTAGTCACAAGTTTAGTAATAAGTCTTTGTTCCGATTAAAGTGCCAAATAACAAACAAGCAAACTAACATATAAGGACTTTTTTACAAAATAAATTTTATATACAGTATGTACAAGTAACTAATAAATAAATGTATTTTACGATTTTACTTGTTTATTATTATTTGAAGCTTTCCCGCATTCACCGTTTCCCGCAATTACCGATATTTTTTCAGGGTCCCTTGGAAAACGTAAAATCGAGGTTTCACTGTATTAGAAATAGCGAGACTGATTTTCCCGGTCACGGAAAGAGTCATGGCAACCCTGGTTTTGTGCACACCCTATCTCACTAACATGCACAATGCGAATATTATAATAATATCACATAAATAATTATGTTTTATGATTCACAGGATTGACATCGCAAACAATTTCAGCACAAATCGTATCCGTCGGTCAATCTAATAGGCTATTGTCGAAACAAGAAAACGGGTAATTAAAATAGCATTATTCTATAATTTATGATATTGACTGAAGATGCTTGTTGGAATTTCAATATAAAATTTGAGTTGTTACAAAAAAAACCCTATTTATATTTTAATGTGAGTTGATTAATTAACCTTATCAAGACTGACTCATTAACAAGATCGTTAATGAAAATAATCACAGGCAATTGTGTTAATTATTATTAGACTATTTTTTTTAAGCTACAATTAACGGCTTGCCTTTGAGTAAGTGTTTTCCTGTAATTAATAACTTTTGTATATAGACGATGCTAACTGTTTATTGTGCGTCGGTTCCGCTGCACCCGTGTGATAGAATGCCTGAAGATGCCGAAAGGCGAAACCCGGGTCGTTAGTTACAAAACATGTGGAATCGTACAAAGTTGTAATAATTCAAAAAAACAAGTATTATTGTCGAAACTAAAGTTTTTAAAACGAATATAAATAAAATAAGATTTATCTAATACATATACTGAAAGAAGTTATTTTTTTAACAGCAACGGAGACACTAAATATGATCCAATTTTCCATTATGGTCCAAAGAATGATTCAAGTTTACTGCGACAAAAAAGAGAAGATTTCGAGTAAGTCACACTTATAATATTCAAATATGTTAACGTCGTAAAAGCAATGAATTTATAATTTGTAAATTTTGTACAACTAAAATACATTGCTATTTTTTCACCGTGTTCTTCCAAGTAAATGTCAATCATTTCCACCAAGAGATGACAGTTAGCACATTAAAATTTATGTTCGAAAACTATATAAGTAAAAGAATTTTAATTTGATTTCAGGATTGGCTGTGTAATGCCCTTAAGTCTTCCAAATGGAACATACACCTTGCTTGGTGCTCAAGTGGACGAAGGACAATTGGCACCACATTACTCCATTTTGGAACTGAAATGTCCTAAAGGTTCCGTCATATCTGGCAACAGCAGAAATTTTTGCGATGGTAGAAAGAATGACTGGTCAGATAAATTGGCCACATGCCAGAGTAAGTTCCTTCGTAACATTCAAACGCATGACCAAAATTAGCGGAAACTGTGTGTAAGCGCGGATTGTTTTAGGAGAAATAACATTATAACGCGAAGCATACTTACTTAACCCGATCGACGCGACAGTTTTTCATACAAACAAAATCTGTCCGCGTTGCTATTTTTCAAAATGTTCTCTTTCCACATAGAGCTATAAATACATCAATTAAAAATTATTGAGTTGGCTTTTATGGAAGCTAAATGCATTAGAAATATTTCACAACATTAAAAAACACAAAGAAATGTCCTATGTTGTAACAATCACCTTAACAAATATATCCATAACAAATAACTAACTCCTAAATTGCCATTACCGTGACGTAACTGGGCAACCAATCAAACTCAAATGAACAAGCGCCATTAGCCACGTGTCATGAAGTGTCAAATTGCAATGCCGCGAGATTGGTGCAAAGTTCAGTGCGAAGTTAGACGCGAGTTTAGCACGCAATTTCAAACTGATTTGGCGGGATCGGAATAAATTTGAAGGGTTCGAAAATCGATGTTTTAAGCATTTAAACCTAATACTTTTGACAATTTTATGGAGATGGTAGTATCAGGATGAATTGGGCGATATTTTAAAACCAAAATCAGTCCTATATGCAAAAGATTGCCTGCGTTACCGACGTTTGAATGTTCGCGTCCCAACGTCTGGGGCGCTCGCGCACAGACGTTGCACATTGCCGTCCAATACGTTGGGGCGTTAGCGTGGAAGAGATTAAATGCTTACTTAAAACGAAAGGAATGTTTTGTACCCACCGACAGCGATTACTGTCACCATCTACTGAGCCACGTAAAATATATTCCAACACCAGAACAAAAAAAATGTTTCCAAAAAAGATCGCAAGCTAATTTAATTTGTGAAAGATTCACGAGGACGTAACGAAATCTCGATTACTTTTAAAATGACAACTGTCACTCCTTGATGGAAAGGCACGATATTTTAAATAATAAAATTGCATTTATAGCGCTTATTCCCACAATATATTTTATGATCAGGACCGGTTTCACTCATCGTAAAATATATAAAATAAGTACTAAAAAATGTTAAATTTGAATTGTTACAACTGTGTACGATTCCACATATTTTGTCACTAACGACCCGGATTTCGTCTTTCGGCATCTTCAGACATTCTATCTCACAGATGCAACAGAATCCCGGGTCGTTAGAGACAAAACATGTGAAATCGTCCAAAGTTATAACAATTCAAATTTGATATTGAAATTACACCAAGCACCTTCAGTCGATATCATAAATTACTAAAAAATGTGTTTTTATTATTTGGAAGAAATCTCGATCGTCCGATACGCTCATTGCGATTATTTATACATGATAAAAAAAACAGGATATCTCTTTCAGCAAGCGTAAGTTTGACAATATCAAAAAAAATGTTCTGAATGTTGATTTTTATCTCCAACAATCTGGATCTGTCTTAATTTTAAACTCGTGTGACATTGCATTTAATTCACCATTTCCGGTGATAAATTGGGACGAGACATGGCATTATGACAGAAGAAAACCGCGCTTTCCAATCTTTGTTTATTCTTCTTCAAGTGTTGTCCTTTTTGATTTAAAAAACCTTCTGGAATTCTAACGGGCGTAAAATTGTGTGACCAAATTTTCGTTGGTTCTCCATGCAAGCAGCCATATATTACAGATCGTCTTTAAGTCTTGAAATTTAACCCTTTGGTTGCCGAAAGCAGACATATCAAATCTTAAATCATTTACAATTTTTTTTTTTTTAGTTTTATTGCTTGCAGGAAATAAGTCAGGTCGTTAAAACAGAAGAGAAGATGTATTGTGTACCTTTTCTACTCAGCTATATATAGATTAGCAAATGTATGTTTAAACATAGTTTTGACGATGGCGTGAGCCGAAATAGCTATCAACTATATCTTATAAAAAAAATTGTAGAACTAAAATACATTGCTATTTTTTCACCGTGTTATAATGGAGTTCTACCAAGTAAATGCCATTTCAATCGATTAAAGAAATAAGTCCTAAAACTACAGGAAGACATTTGGTTTTTGTAATATTAATTAGATTGCTTGTGAATTCCAGGAAAGTGTAAGCCTCCGACTTCATTAACGGTTGAATATACATGTTTAGTCTCATCATATAATGGTTTTGGAACTAGAGCACGTTGCGAAGGAATGCTTCCTACGGGAACGATTGCTTACCCAACCTGTAGGACGGGACACTTTTCGCCAGGAGGTATTCCTGGGGGAAACATTTCATGCAATAATGGATTTTGGAGCGGAATCAGAGTGCCGAGATGCAAGCCAGGTTTGTCAATCAATACAAACTTTAAATTTAAGTATTTTTTTATATTTAGTTTGTTTGCATCATAAATTTTAAGATTGAAATAACGTTTGAGTTCCAATGAGAATTGTATTAATGATTTGGTGGTATAATTTATAATAGGGTTAATATTCGTCAACTATAAAAAAAAAATATTTTAGAAATATACCGCTTATTAATATTTTTAATCACATGACAGTTCATTACCATTCTAGACTATTATGTGAACAGTTCTTAAAAGCATACCAATGACATTTCAAAGTATATGCTTTTATTCATATAATTATAACAATATTTATTTGTATTATAAACGCTGAAAAATACAGTTAAAGTTGACGGGTAATTTCAAAAAAAAACCTTGTAAAACATTTTGAGAACCTCATGATTTTTCACTGTCTACCAATACTATAACATGTTACATCATAGTTTCTCAACCGGTGGTCCGCGGAGATTTTTGGGTGGTCCACGATGTGATATTATTTCGATAAACAATTGAATTTTATGTTGTGTCTTAAAGATTTTCAAATTATATTTATTTTCACTTTCAAGGTGTTAACTGTCACTTCTTGATGGAAAGGCATGATATTTTAAACAATAAAAACACATTTTTTAGTATTATCTATATCAACTGATGCTCGCGATGAGCGAAACCGGTCCCGATCAAAAAATATATTGTGGAAATAGGTACTAAAAAAATGTGTTTTTATATTTTTTTGTTTATAATAAAAAGAGTTATATAAATATTTATTATTTTATTCCAATGTTGATAGTCAGCAACATATTTTTGGATTTTTTGGTGGTCCGCAGATGTAAAAAGGTTAAGAAACTATGTGTTACATGGTTACTATTGTAGTAATAAAAAATCAGATTGTTGCCTGATTAACATAATCTCAAGAAAAGAAGAGTTAGAGAGGTTTTATTGTTCGTTTAATAGAGGCATTGAATTAAGTTACGTTCTATTTTTTTCTAAAATTTCTTGATAGCATATTTTATGATTATGCATGCTTTGGCGTAATAATTAATCATCTCGTCCCAAAGATGCTGAAAAGCATAACTCAGGTCGTGAGTGACAAAACACATGGAATTGTACACAGTTTCAACCAGGGCTGTGGAGTCGGAGTTGGAGGGTTATGGCCGGAATTGGGGCCGTGAAAAGAGTTACTCCAACAAATTTTTCGATTAGACGATTTTTAAAAATATCTCAATTAATAATTTGCCGTATTTGTAGGTTGATCTTCAATTTAATGCACATAAATAGGAAAGTTAGGAAAAAAACATGACGAAATTGAACTTTTTTTAGTCAGAGTTGAATTTGGGTTTTTGAACGACTCCACAGGGTTGGTTCCAGCTATTTGAATTGTTTATTTTTTGATGTTATAAAAATATAAAATATATGATTTTTGGTCCCACAGAATGTGGAAAAATAAGTCCTCGAGGTTTACCCAATGTGATTAACGGCATTTCTGCTTTGAGAGGTGAATTTCCATGGCACGTTGGAATTTATACTGACTATGGAATCATAGAAAAGGGGGCGTCCCCAAGATATTGGTGCGGAGGAAGCATTCTCAGCAGATCTATTGTAATAAGCGGTAAGTTTGATTATCATTTTTTATCACCACAATTTGACCATAAACAATATGTTAACATATGAAAAATAAATAATATAAAGGTATTCATAAAGACCGCCAAAAATTCTATAGGGAAAAACTCTACAGAAAGGGGCGCTATAGAAGCGTTGTTCATGCGGCGTTCATGAGGGATTGGATATTAGTGGAGTGTTAAGATCTAATAGAGCCTTTTGTTTCTTGGTAAAATCTTGAGTTGTTGAGTTTATTGTTATAAGAAAATCTGTTATACACTTATGTGTTTTTGTCTCCAAAATTATTTTTCTATTTCTTAATACCCAGAATATTAAATAAGTCCCCTGTAGGTTCCGTCGGAAATTCAAAACTCGTTCTAGATCGGGATCACGAGTGAGAAAATATTGTTTCATTCTCACAGCAAATTGCAAGCCCTCGCTAATCAAAAATATAGGTTTTGTTATTTCTAAAAATCGTGTTGGAAAACCGTAATTATTATTCAAAAATTCGAAACCGTTCAAAAAGAGAGTTGATTGTACAATTAAATAATCTAAATTAAAATCAATTACTCTCTTATTTCAATCGTTGTGTTACGATATGTATCACTTTTTCTATCATATTGTAATATACCATATTAAAAACTTTATTTTTCCTGTTGTAGCTGATAGCAGTCCGCAATGTGGTCAGTGAACTAACAATTTAAAAAATCTCCATTGTGAAAAAAAATGTATATTCAACATTTAAAACCACTGATTGATAATAAAATAATTACTATAATTTTAACTGATAACATAACCAATATCGATCTTACCTAATGAGAAAGTTGTGCGGCGCACATGGGCGGTCAATTTTAGGGAGAGGCAAAACCCAACATGATTTTTTGGTCACTTTTAACGTTTCACTTTTTGGAGGAAAGGCATTATATTTTAAATAATAAAAACACATTTTAAAACTATTATATAGTATTTCCACAATTATTTTATGATCAGAACCAATAATAAACTTTATAAAGTATCCTTCAATAGGGACACTCGAAATTTTTTTTAAACATAAAAAAACAACCAGTAGTGTGTGTGAGATATCCACTCAATTTGTTTTTAATTTGAATGTATTTTTTAAGGCATAAAGTATGGAATATAACTTCGTTCAAATGTCCACTGCGGTTTTGCTTGATGACACGTATTCAGGAGGTCCAATTTTCAATGAGTTTGTCACATAAATCATGCTAAAATTGTTGAACGGCGTTTGTTATGTTTACTTTTAATGCGTCCATTGTTTGCGGCTTATTTGCAAAGACGTGCGACTTAAGATAGTTCTAAAGGAAAAAGGCGTTAAATCGCATACCTCAGTGGCTAGTTCCGTGCCCTCATATAAATAAACAGTGCAGAATGTTCATTCAAATTTAATATTTTAAACATGTTGTTTAACACTATAAGCCAGTGGTAGTCAACATGTTCCATATCAAACACTAGTGGGCAATAGAGGTTTTAAAAACATAAAGTAAAATTACTTTTCTACTTTATAAATTCATTATTGTGGTTAGAAAATTTTACCACTAACCGAGATACAACAGTGGATGGTACTTATAAAAATATTGACCACCCTTGATATAACCTTTAATTATAGTTTGTTCTACATTACTTAACAATTGATAAAAAATTCGACAGATGACACTTTAACAGCATTTCTGCTATAACCTGAAAACTTTTATGCGCCCTTATTGAAATATCCTTTACAATACAAATTATAGACAAGGTTATTTATACGAAAATTCTTTTTAAAAAGTATTTATTATCAAAATTAACATTTCCACAATGATCGGTGTCCACTGTACTACAATAACATTTACCATTATTTTTTTGTAGCCGCACATTGCTATTATAATCCAATGACAGGGTTGCCATTCGATAACACATTCGTGGCAGCCGTGGGAAAGTTGTACAGTGATTTCAACCATATTGAAGAAACATTGGATAATATCATACAAAAGTCTAAGGTGATACATTTCAACTTATTTTATTGATTGAATTGGCATTTACTTGTTAGAACTCCATTATAACACCGTGAAAAAAATACCAATGTAAAGTACAGTATAATGGTATATAGCAGAGTTACCTTAACTGTACGCCGCGACTGCTCTATTGGGGCGCCGTGAAAAATTTTCTCCATAAAATATTATGAATGTTACTTATTTGTAAAATGTAAGGTAACACAAGGTTTGCCATGAGATAATCAATGTTTTGACTCGGGGACGTCGCAAATTTTTTTTTTATTTGAATGGCACAGGAAACCAAACAAGCTTAGGAGCCCTTTTTGCATAGTATACATTTTTAAATAATAAAAACACATTTTTAGTAATTATCTCCACAATATAGTTTATGATCAGGACCGGTTTCTCTCATCGCGTGCATTATCAAAAATTTCACCGATATATTTTTATTATTTAAAAAAAGTATTTAAATTTATAATATGCATCCAAATTTGAACACACAGAAATTCAAATATCACAAATTATCGTTTGATGCTCGTGATAAGTAAAACCGGTCCTTATCATGAAATGTATATTGTGGAAACAGCAATAAAAATGTGCTGATGCAAATAATGAAATCGTATCATTTCTTGTTCCAGGTCAAGCGAATTGAAATTCCTGAAGTCTACAAAGGAGAAGCAGCTAGCTACAGCCATGACTTGGCACTCCTCGTTGTGGAAACTCCATTCACATTCTCTGACCTCATCATGCCAGTTTGCTTTGACTTGGAGGACATGAATTTTGACACTATTCAGTCATCGGCAGGCGTAATTGCAAGGGTAAAAAAATGATATACGTATTGAAATTTTCGAGTTACCCAATTTGGCAGAGCCCACAGGTTGGGCGACACTGAAAACTCACTGGCCGCACAGATTGAGCGACGCTGGCGATTATCGACGGCAATGTTAAGTTTGCAGGCTTACGTTTTACGGTACTTAATTTTTTGAGGTTATTTACGACACTAGATATTTACATTTGAAGGACTACGTTAAATCGAAAATGGTATATAATAGTTACTTGAGTTTTTAATTATTATTTGCGGACGGTTTGCGTGTGATTTCACTGACACGCCAGTAAAAATATATTTGATGCATACCATCAATGTAACCAGTGGCGTAGCCATCCTAAAGTAGATTTATACAATGCAAGAGGATTCAGCGAAAACGGGGGTAAAATTTTCCATTAAGTAGTTTATTGAATATATTTTTGTCATATAAAAGTAAGGGTGACCTAAATTTCCAATTACGCCACTGGTTGTAACATATTTATAATTGTAATACTCAGTACACATAACTGCTTGATAAAAAATTGAATTGTTGAAGGTTTGTACGGTTCCACATTTTTTATCACTTACAACACGGGTTCCACCTTTCGGCATCTTCTTGCATTCTTGCACACGGATGCAACATAACATGGAATCGTACAATGTTTCAACAATTCAATTTTGATATTAAAATTCCGTCAAGCACCGTCAGCCGATATCATAAATTATCCTGATAAAGCTTACGAGACAAAACAAAGTAGGTTCGATTTTTCTTGGAATATATTATTTCTGTTCACCGCATATCTTCAAAACCGCGTTGAAAATGTACGCATAAAAAAAACTCGAGACCTTAATACATCATAAAAAATGATACTTTTATAAAACTCTGTTTAGTTATACAATGAATTGTCTTTTCTCTATATATACTGTTTAAATAAGCACTTACTCGGTAGAACTCCATTATAATACAGTGAAAAAATAGCAATGTACAAAAATGCATTTCTCTCTTTTATAGGTTGTCGGGTTTGGACTGGTGCAGGTGAACGGAGACGCTTCTGAGACCTTAAAAACTGCAAACATGGCCATAATTACTAACAACCAGTGCACGTCTGAATCACCGCCAGAATTTTCTAAGTACATCGTATATGATAAGCTCTGTGCAGGCTACAGGAATGGTAAAATCGTATAATGTCCATCTGAATAGTTTCTTTATAGCAGAATAATTGACAAAATACGTTAAAGACAATGTAAAGTCAATCGAAAAACAAAAATTAGTCGCTCAATGTCAATTGCGTTTTGTTTTTATTATTTATATTTAAAAATTCACAGCTGTGCTAAATGCGTCGAAAATATTATAATTTTTTTTTTTTTTTGAAACTTTGAAACGACATTTTGAATATAATTTTTTTCTTAACTTACTGGCTTGTTGCACGTTGCTGCGATCTCAGAGTAAGGAAATTCATTATCATAACAAACAATTTAATTCTTAATAGTGTCATTTTAATTCTATTTAATTACTAATTATGGGTTTTTGGGAGAAGATGGTGTGCTAGAAACATTTGCGGGAGTTTACTCAAAAAAAATGCAAAGTTTAACGTCGATAGGATGAATGGTGTAGTAATTCATAAAGGACAAACAGACACATACATTGATTCATATATATTAACAACCATAAAAAAATGTAGAACTTAATAAATTGTTATTTTTACCTTGTTAAAGCAGAGTTCTTCCAAGGAAAAATCATTTCAATTATTGAAACAATCAATATGCTAATTTTTAAATGAACAAATCTGTTAATTGCCATCTTCTTGGTAATCAGATATCTTTTAGATGACTGAAGGAATTGGCTGCTATTCCTAATTAAGTCAATATTAGGTATTGTTTTTTTCTACAATTAAATAATTGAAATCAAATATAAACTATCGGTGAGCGAAAACGGTCAGTATTAAATTGCTGAATCAATATACGAACAATCTTTTTTACAATTATATTTCATTACAAATAACGATATGATTGTTTTGTGACAAATTTTGTGCGCCGTTATCACCAATACCGCGAGATACGGACCATTAACTGTGTTAATTGCGCGCGGAGAATTTATCGCGTGACAAATTAATGAATTCATTGCGCATCAAACGATTAACCGCCAGTTTATTATCTAAATGCATTATTTGTGTTTTGAAGAGTATCAATACTTTGAAGCGGTCAGTGGTATTTGACATTTCGTTATACGTGAATAAAACAGTAATCTCTGTAAATGTTTTGCAGGGTGTTCCATAATGTCGTCAATTGTTCGTTATTTCGCGCTTTTTCTTTGGTGTTATTCGTAGGAACTGGCGTATGTAAAGGTGACAGTGGTGGAGGACTGGTAGTCGAAACGACGGAAAGAAACAGCCCGACTTGGTACCTGAGAGGTATTGTGAGCACATCTCCGGCCAGTGAAACAAACGCCAAATGTAGCACCAATACATATTCCACGTTTACGAGGCCCATTTATTATAAAATATTCATCGAAGGTGTTATAAACAGGTAAAATTGTTTCCCATCTATGAACATTTTGTTTATTGATTGAATTGGCAATTACTTGGTAGAACTCCATTATAACACGGTGAAAAAAATAGCAATGTATTTTAGTTCTACAAAATTATTTTTTTAAATATAGACGATAGCTATTTCGGCTCATGCCATCATCAGAACTATGCTTAAACTAACATTTGCTTATCTATATACAGCTGTGTAGAAAAGGTACACAATACATCTTCTCTCCTGTTTTAACGACCAAGCTTGTTTCCTGTTCGAAATAAAACTAACAATTGTAAATTATACTAAAAAGGTGGCTATATCAATAAGTTCACATATGACACGGAAATGGTCCATTACAGAAACAAAGCAACACCCCCCAGAGGATTCAGTAATGGTGACCGACATATATTAGTTTGTTCGTTAAGAATCCTTTGTGATAGTTGATATCTATTGATTTCCAGCTGTTCCAAAGCCGTCATCCTGCGACCGTTAATACAAAGATGCAAACACTTAGGCGCTGAGTTTGAATTTATATTATGTGATTCCTTTATAACGTTTTTTTTTAAATAATTTTGTAGAACTAAAATACATTGCTATTTTTTTCACCGTGTTAACATTTTATTTGTTTAATCCAGTGGTCGGCAAACTTATTAGTCAACTGAGCTACAATAAATAACACTTTTAATAGTGCTGTGGAGTCGTGCGGCCACCAGAGGATTTTGCTGCGGCCACCCACAGTTTTATAGTAAATATTGAAATTTAAAAAAAAAAGTGTTTTTACAAATGAATTTTGTTAAATTATTTTATTTAAAATTGATTGAATAAACCTGACTTATCTAGCATATAGTCGAGTTTAAGTAAAAAAAAGTTTAAGGACCGTTTTAATAATACAACTGTTACAAAATTTTGGTCGAAGTTATACGTTGACCATGAATCAAGTCAATATTAAGAATTAACAACAACTGCTTTATTAATTTTGTCGATTTTACCTACAACTGTATATTGTGAAAGATCATTCAGTGTAATGCACGATATAAAAAATAAATTTCGAAACTATTTTTATCACATTTGGTGCGGCAACGAGAAATTTCCATAGAACAGCTGATGTTTATAATGCGGCCACAGTGAAATTTCACGTGAGAATCACTGAGCTATAGATAATCTAAGCTTTTATTACATCATGCATAATCGAGAAGGGGTAAAAATACTTAATGTTCCATTTTTGGAACACTAGGCAAAAATGGGTTAAAGATCAACAAGGCAAATGGTTCATTGAGATATTCTTTAAAATCGTTTAAACGAAAAGGTAGTCGGATTCGCTCGTTTTTTACGACTCCGACTCCGGTCAAATCACCGCGACTCTATGACTGCACAGCCTTGGTTTATGTTCGCCATTTATTGCAACATACAAGGCAAAGGCGATGTCTTAGTAATACCGCGTTTATATCTTCTTCTTCGCCAACGACCATACCACGTTGAAAGCACCGGCTCTCGTCCGATCACCGATGTTAAGCAACATTGGGCGCGAATAGTACTTGGATGGGTGACCGCTGGGGAACACCGCGTGCCGTTGGCTTTTTTGCCATCGAGCATTTGATTTTGCACTACCTGTGTTTCGCCTTTCGGCATCTTCAGACATTTTTTCAAACGTTTGCAATGCAACGTTTTGTCAGTTCTGTTACATCCGTGTGATTGAAAACCTCAACATGCCGAAAGGCAAAACCCGGTGCGTTAGTAACAAAACACATGGAATCGTTAAAGCTTCAACAATTTTATTAATAAAAATATCATGTCTTTCCGTCAAGAAGTGACAGGTAACACCTTAAGAGCGGTCAAATTTGATTTTTAAATTTCATCAAGCATCTTCAGTCGATATCATAAATTATTATGATAAAGACATTAGGCTTAATGATGTCCTACAATAATATTTTTAAGATATATTCAATAATTTATGATATTGACTGAAAATTATGGAATTTCACTATCAAATTTGAATTGTTACAACTTTGTACAATTCCAAATGCTTTGTCACGAGCGACCCGGGTTTCGCCTTTTGGCATCTTCAGGCATTCCATCACACGGATGCAACAGTACTGACGCACAATAAACAGTTAGATTCGTCTATATACCAAAGGTTTTAATTACAGGAAAACACAAACCCCAAGGCAAGAATTAAATGGCAGCTAAAATAAATTCAATAACACAATTGCCGGTGATAAGTTTCATTAGCGATTAATTTTGTTAATGAGTCATTGTCTTGAAAGGGTTTTACAATGCCAGCTGTTTATTTTACGTCAGTTCTGTTGCATCCGTGTGATAGAATGCCCGAAGATGGCGGAAGGCGAAACCCGGGTCGTTAGTGACAAAACATGTGGAAACGTACAAAATTCTAACAATTCAAATTAGATACATTCGAGGCTACAATATTTTTAATGACCAAACAAATATCGATTCATCACCCTTGCTTAAACCATTGCAATGAAGTCACATAATATTTGAATAAAATTGTATTAATGTTAAATTGTAATAACGTTTTATATTTATCTATGTTTGGGTTTATTTATATTTTTTTTATAGATAGCTCTGTTGGCTTTAACGAGAGGATTTGTTTACAGTGAAGGCTGCGAGGTGCCAAGCGATCCACCTAATGGCAAATTTATTCTTAACGGTTATCAAAGCGCAGAGCTCGGACGACACGTTCCCCACGGGTCACAGTTAAAATTGATTTGCGACAAGGGATTTTTTCCATCTGATGAGGAGACCAATGTCTGTGCTGAATTCATTGACGACTGGATCAAGGATTTCCCCACATGTATTGGTAAGAGAATCATTTATTTATGTATTTGGTACATGTGTGTTACAAGAATTAAATTTGTAAAGTTTATGTAAAATATTTGTAAACTTATCTTCAAATCATGTAAGGTGAAATAAAAGAATTTTAGGATATCGACTGACGGTGCATAGTAGAATTTCAATATCAAATTTGAATTGTTGAAACTTTGTAGAAGTCCACATTTTTGTAATCAACGACTGAGTTTCGCCTTTCGACATCTTCATGCATTCTATATCATATATAGTGTAAAAAAATCATGAAGAAGCCGACAGGCGAAACGCGGATTGTTAATGACAAAAATTGTAGAATCTTACAATTCCATTTTAAAAATATAAGTTTATTGCTTTTTTATTTTATAAAAGATTGATAAAAGGCAGCACTCGAAATTAAAAGAAAAAAATAACAAGGATGTCAAACAAGGAGTCTCATGTAAAATCTACTTTAATACATTAAAAAATTGATTATGTCTACACTCGTTCTCGTCCGCATGAAATATGTCGACATCCGAAGTAATAGTGTTGAAAAAATTTAGTACTCTTACCATTAGCATCCCCGTTGACCCCATTGGCAGACTGGTACTTTAGAAGTACAAACCATTCATATCCACCACTAAAAGTCTGTAACATACAATATGCTACCATCAAGAACGACAAATTCGTCTTCGAACGAAGAACGGCTTCGTATAAGTTGAATGAATTATGTGGCTAGTTATATTTGTCTTCGAACATTTAATTAAATTAATTTCGAAAATTAAGCCATGGATAATATCCATACTAAAAAATTCTCAAAAACTTCCTCTGGGTTCTTTCCACCACAAACAATAGACCCACTCTCAAGTATGCTTCATAGTAAAACATTGTACATTAATATAAAAATTTTGACACCCGGAAAGCCTCTGGTGGTGCCCAGGTTGTGAATGACAAAACATGCGTCAATGTAAAAAGCTTGAATAATTTTAATTTGATATGGAAATTCTATCAAACACCTTCAGTCGATATCCTAAAATTCTTTTATTTTACCTTACATGATTTGACGATACGTTTACAAATATTTTACATAAACTTTCAAATTGTTTTTATTGTAAGAAAATGTTATTATTGGTCATGTAACAATTGTTTCGATATTTCCTATTACAGGTCCGCCAACTGACAAATTTGTGGTGTGTTATATTAGTTCGTGGGCAATCCACAGGCCGGAAAAAGGAAAATTCACCATCAACAATATCGACCCTCAACTGTGCACGCATATTGTCTATTGCTTCGCTGGACTCAATGCAGACAGTTGGACTATACAATCTCTGGGTAATATATTTAAAAATGTGTTGGTATAAGGAAGCATGTTATTCCACCGCCAAAGTTGAGCTTCCCAGCAAAAGTTTTTTTGCTAAAACTATGGGCTCAAGTAAGCTACAAGGAAAGGCCAACTGTTCTTTTTATATATGGCTGTGCTAAGTGGACTCATTGCGTTCCCCGGAACATGAAACCATGTTTCGAAAGCCCTGCGTTCAGCAAATACGCCCCAATCAAGTAAATTTTATTTTATAAAAAGGCATAATTATCCTTTTAAGGTGTTAACTGTCACTTCTTGATGGAGAGGCATGATATTTTAAATAATAAAAACACATTTTTTAGTACTTATTTCCACAATATATTTTTTGATCAGGACCGGTTTCACTCATCGTGAGCATTATCAACTGATATTTAAAATATCATACCTTTCCATCAAGAAGTGACAGTTAACAGCTTAAAAAATAGATCAATAATCAGGACCGGTCTTGCTCATTGCAGGCATTATCACGTTGAAGCATCAGTTGATAAAGCTGAAATCAGTCCTGATCAAAAAATATATTGTGGAGATAAATACTAAAAATGTGTTTTTATTATTTTAAAAAGCATAATTATCCACTTAATAGGGGGCTTCATTACAGGTATATTTTTCAAAAATATAGAGACTTTTCAACCATCCGATCGATTTTTGAGCGAAGAAAGGTTAGGTTAGGCTTCGAAAATTATTAACTCAAATAAAAGATTATTAACCAAGAAACGTATTTTAAAGGCAATAAAATTATTTAAGTGATCTTTGGTTATACATGTCTAGACACGAAGCTATTTTACTAGGTTACCCTTTGGCAATAGTCGACGGTTTCAAATGTATCTAATGCAGATCACAGAAAATGGTAATCTACGTAATCTGATAAGAGATTTTTAAAGCAATTTTCACGCAGTAATTGACAGTGAGCAGAGAACCTAGAATTCTGATTGTTTCAGTTATGTAGTATTCAATTTACTTTATTTTTTTTTTTACATCTGACTATAAATAATTTTAAAAAAAATTGTGTCTTTTGAGCATCGACAAAAATCTTTTTCATAGAGTTCTGGAATAAAAAAAAGCATTTATGATACGCTTTGTTTGAATTTGTAGATCCATGGAGAGACTTGAAAGAAGGATTTGGTAGTTATGAAAAAGCGACCAGCCTCAAGGAGAGGTATCCTCATTTAAAGGTGATACTTGCAGTTGGAGGATGGAATGAAGGTTCAAAAAATTACTCCGAACTGGCTGCAGATCCTGTCAAGAGAAGGACGTTTATATTATCAGTGGTGCAGTTCCTCAAGTAAGTTAACTGATCAGTTTATTGATTGAATTGGCATTTACTTGGTAGAAGTCCATTATACATACTTGGTAGAACTCATATCCTGACCATTGCGAGGTGCTATTGCCTACCCGTAATAAACCGTAACAACCATCCCGGCAAATTTACATTTTCAATTTTTTTAGTTTTATTGCTAGCAGGAAACAAGTTAAGACGTTGAAACCGGAGAGAAGATGTACTGTGTACCTTTTCTGCATATCTATATACAGATAAGCAAATGTACGTTTTAAGCATAGTCCTGAAGATGGCGTGAGCTGAAATAGCTATCAACTATACCTTATAAAAAAATGTAGAACTAAAATACATTGCTATTTTTTCAACGTGTTAACTGATCAGGTTGACAAAAAAATTTTCACCAAAATTAGCTGAACAGCTATAATAATTGGTAAATTAGCTGGTATTAATTAATTGTGTCAAAATCCTTCTCCATATCCTGTTAAAAAGGAAAATTCCTGACCCATTTCTGATTAGATTTTGAAATAAGAATAAAAATCATTGTCTGGCTTATTGATACGTACCATCAAGAAACGAAACACGTGTCACAACATAGCTACTAATTTAAAAAATTTCAAAAAGCTCCTTTAACATCGACATATTGCACAGTGAAAAAATAGCAATGTATTTCAGATCCACAAATTTTTTACAAGGTATAATATATTTGATAGCTATTTTGGCTCACGCCATCGTCAGAACTATGCTTAAACGAACATTTACTTATCTATATATAGCTGTGTATAAAAGGTACACAATACATCTTCTCTCATGTTTTAACGACCTAGATTATTTCTCGCTAGCAATAAAACAAAAAAACAAAAAATTGCAAATGAAACTAAAAAGGCGGCTATATCAATAAGCTTACATATTGCACGGAATAATTTATTGGATGGGGATGGTTTATTAAGGAATTCCAATGGCTTGAGGAGTGGCGACCGACATATATTAGTTTGATCGTTAAGAATTTTTTTTTGATAATTGATATCTATTGATTTCCAGCTGTTCTAAAGCCGTCATTTTGCGACCTTTATTACAAAGATGTAAACACGCAGGCGCTGAGTTTGAATTTATATTATTCGATTCTTTTATAACGTGATTAGCAAATTGTGAATCTGTTTTTTTTTTACTGTTTAATGATCTTACACGTTCCTTAGCTCGAGTAGATATACTTCTTCCTGTCTATCCGATACAAACGGATAAACATGAGCCGCGGGACATTTTATAAATATCGCTTCTGTCAAGTTTATTATTTTTTTTTAAATTTTATCTTTACTATTTTCTTAAATGTCTCACAAAAATTAGATCTGAAAAGAAAGTTTCTGCACAATTGAAGTTGTTATATTTTTAAGTGTAAACAATCAACCAACAGTCTCGATAGTTGACAATTTAGCAGTCAGTTGATTGAAATATAATACTATAAGATTATGAATATTTTTTGTAATTCACAGTAAACTAGCGATGTTAACTGTTTACTGACTGTCACATACAGTGCATTCGTATGCATTAATATACCGATTGACAAAACTCGTGAGTAGGGTTGCTAACGTTTTCTGTGACGATTTCGAGACAAATAGAACAAAACAAAACATTATCAGTCAGTCATTACATGGCTTAATTTATAATTTATGATATCGACTGAAGGTGCTTGATGGAATTTCGATATCAAATTTGAATTGTTAAAACTTTGTACGATTCCACATGTTTTGTCACTAACGACCCGGGTTTCGCCTTTCGGCATCTTCAGGCATTCTATCACACGGATGCAACAGAACTGACATCCGTGTGATACTGTGAGAACTGACATTACATCCTTGTGACAGAATAACTGAAGATGCCGAAAGGCGAAACCCGGGTCGTTAGTGACAAAACATGTGGAATCGTACAAAGTCTTAACAATTCAAATTTAAGTTTAATTTATAATTCGATTAGAGATAGCGGTTCAGGTTCGGGACAGTTGGCAACACTAGTCGTGAGTAAAACATATGGAAGTATACAAAATGTGAACGAGTGTTTGAATTTGAATTGGGACCAACCAAAAATACTATTTGTTGACAACTTTTCTTGTATATATTGTCAACTAGTGTGGACTATTTGAATTATTTTATGTTTTCAGAAAATACAACTTTGACGGGTTGGATTTGCACTGGGAATATCCGGCTTTGAGAGACGGAATGCCATATGACAAGGAAAACTACGTAAAATTAGTAAAGGTAAGAGCACTATCGAATTGATTTGATAAAATTCGTCTTTAATTGAACCAGTGCATACACAAGAGGGCCAAATCAACAAAATGACAAAAGGAGATTGTTCCGACGATGACTTGAGCCGCAATAGCTATCAACTTATCTTATAAAAAAAAATGTAGAACTTAAATACATTGCTATTTTTTCACTGTTTTATAATGGAGTTCTACCAAGTAAATGCCAATTCAGTCAATCAATAAATTTAGATATTTGCTTTTGTGCTCTACATTTGGTTGCATGTTGCAAAGATTAAACATGATCATATTTAATTTATGATATCGACTGAAAGTGCTTGACGAAATTTCAATATCAAATTTGAATTATTACAATTTTGTACGATTCCACATGTTTTGTCACTATCAGTTCTGCTGCATCCGTGTGATAGAATGCATGAAGATGCCGAAAGGCCAGCCCGGGTCGTTTGTGACAAAACATGTGAAATCGTACAAAGTTGTAACAATTCAAATATTACCAGATTTGTTATACTATTGTTACAGTAGCGTTAATTTTGATCGTGAATAGCAATTCCCGCATTTCTCGTTTCCCATATTTTTCGTTTTTTGAAGGACCCTTGAAAAACGTGGAATCTAGGTTTCACTGTCTTTGTAAATATATAATATGTTTTTTTGTCATTTTTAACTGATAAATACATTCCTTTTAGGAATTAAAAGAGAACTTCATTCCTCACAACTTTCTTCTGACAGCAGCCCTCGCAGCCAGTTTACAAACAGCATCCAAGGCGTATAATATTGCCTCTCTCTCCAAGCATCTTGACCTGCTGCATCTCAAGAGTTATGACTATCACGGAACTTGGGACCCCACTGCTGGTCCGAACGCCCCGCTCGTCGGAATAGACGACATAGATTTTATCAGCGTGGTAATTAAATATACACCTTTTTTATGATATCGACTGAAGGTGCTCGATGTAATTCGAATTGTCAAAACTTTGTACGACTCCACATGCTTTGTCACTAACGACCCGGGATTCGTCTTTCAGGATCGTTAAGCATTCTATCATACGGATGTTACAGAACAGAACGTCAGTTCAATTGCATGTCATATACTATATGCCTGATGATACCGAAAGACGAAACCCGGGTCATTAGTGACAAAACACGTGGAGTCGTACAAAGTTTTGATGAGTCGAACTGAATTAACGTTTGGCCAATCACTCTTGCTATACGCTTTTTTTAGATGTCACAACGATCCATGCCTTATGTTGTATCCGTGTGATAGAATGCACGAAGATGAAAAAAGGTGAAACCCGGGTCGTTAGCGACAAAACACGTGGAATCGTACAAAGTTTTACAATTCAATATATATATATATTTACACCATTTTTATTAATGTTTTTACAATCCTGTATTATAAGACTCAGTTCAAGACCGGTTTTGTTCTTCGCAAGCATTATCAACCGACAAAATACAAATTGGAACAAAGTGTTTTACCTTTTAAGGTTCAAATTAAATTGTTTGTAATTTCATATTTGATTATTAGATGCCAACTATTCAGAAGAATGCTTTTTTGGTTCCCAGGAAGCGACAGTCAATTATTTTCTCGACCAAGGAGCTGATCCATCAATGATTGTTCTGGGCATCCCTCTGCACGGCAGAAACTTCATCAAAGTGTCTCCAGACGACGTCAAGGATCTTGGAGCCATGACGCAGAGTGAAGGATTTGAAGGACCTTATACCAAGGAACCCGGGTACATGGGCTACAACGAGGTATTGCAATGTTATCATAATAACCATTTCATTTCTATTCCATGATCTAAATTGATTCTAATATATTTAAAATAATAAAACACATTTTTAGTACTATCTCCACAATTTATTTTATAAACTGGACCGGTTACGCTCACCGCGAGTATTATCAACTGACAAGATACAAATTAAATTGAGGAAGCCTGTTTATATTTAAAAAAAATAGTTGATGGTAAGCAGGTATATAAAACCAAAGGTTCAAGAACTAAGAAAATAATTCTTAGAAAATCATACATGATATAATAATATGTTATATTGATAGTTAGCAGGTATATCAACTCATTTTTTTTTTACATAAATAGGCTTTTTAATTTGAATTCTAGCAACTTTGTACGATTCCACATGTTTTGTCAATAACGACCCGGGTTTCGCCTTTCGGCATTTTCAGCCATTATATCTCACGGATGCAACAGAACTGACCGCACAAAGTTGTAACAATTCAATTTTGATATCGAAATTCCAACAAGCACCTTCAGTCGATATCATAAATTATATAAATAGAAGTGTTTGTAATTTGTATCGTATCAGTTGATAATGATAACAATGAGCGAAACCGGTCTTAATCATATAATAAACTGTGTAATTGTTACTAGAAATGTGTTTTTTTATTATTTCAAATATCATGCCTTTCTTTCAATGAAGGGACAGTTATATTAAATTAAATATTAAAAGTGATTCAAATGCGGTAGGACCAGTGCTGACTCGAACGTAACGAATACTGTTTTTAGAACTTATGAATATGCTATTGCGGGTGATATGTATAAATAAATAGTTCCAAAATTTTCAATTTTTAATATATGTTTTTTGTGTTGAATGATCCAAAACATAAGGGTGACCGACGACTGAATCTGTTACCCTTACTAGAGCGATGTAGGGTTGAAGAACCACCATGTTGTCTTTTTCTTTTTCTAGATATGTTTAGAGCTGTCGAATTCTTCGGGAGGATGGAAACAACGTTGGGACAATAGATCCAAAACTCCTTACGCGGTGAATGGTGACAGAATAATTGTCTATGACAACGAAAGATCTCTTGTCGAGAAAGTGAGGTTAGTTTCAATAATTATTATCAAAACGATAGCAGTAAAAAAAGAAGAAAAACTAATTATCGCTTTTGTCGTGTCAAATTTCATTTTTGGTGGATTCTGCTTAATATCTCGCATAACCTAATAAAAGTATATACATACGTAATTGATAGAAACTCATTTTTTAGTACTAATTTCCACAATATATTTTTTGATCAGGACCTAAATATAGCATTTCAACAATTCATGTATAGTTTTTAAATAATAAAAACATATTTTTAGTGCTTATTTCAGGTCATGACCGGTTTCGCTCAGCGCAAGGATTATCATCAGTTGATAATGCTAATAAATTAATAAATAATATTGGGAAATAAGTACTAAAAAAATGTGTTTTTATGGTTTAAAATGCCTAATAAATGTTTTATAGCCAAAAGATTCGAATATCTACAATTCAAATACACCTAGGCCTCGTATAGCACAGCTTTATACAACACGGTTTTACATAACACGGATTTATAAATTGTGACATATTTTATACAACACGGTTTGATGGAAAACTTTAATTAAAATGAAATGTTGAATGAATTCACCTCAATTAATGACTCGGAAAGCAGTTGCAGCGAAGTAGCTACATGTTTCATATTAAAAACAATAAATGGCGGCTTGGAATTGGCTATTTAAAATTATTTTTTTATTGATAATGATCCTAGAATGGAAAGAAGCTCAAAATTCAAGAGGGAATTATAAAATATTTTGGAACCTCTTTAGGAAATGCGTAGATTATACGATAAAGCAGACAATCGCTTATTAACGATTTTTTTAAATTAAGAGTCCTCCGATGATGAAAACTCACAACCGAACTTGAAAAAAAGTAAAAAATATAGAATTCCAAGTGAAAGCGATGATAAATGAATGGTATTTAATGTTATTTAGGTTTCTTTCAATAAATATGTGAATATATATTTGTTTATTAAAAAAAAATTAAGTACATATTTATATAAACTATCTTCGAGTTTTTTTTTTTTTGGAACACAAACCTTAATTTTGTATGAACTTCAAACCTTGTATTTGTATTACACGAAGTTTTTGTGGAACCATAGAACCGTGTTATACGGGGTCCATGTGTATTCGATTGGAAACCCTATTTATGACTTAATAGTTAATTTTTGTTTTTTTTTCTTCTTTATTAACATGATATAATCACAATCACTCATAAGTCCGCTCGTCAGAGATGTATTACATTTGGTTGATATTTTGTTTGTCAGGTTTGCGATGAGGAAAAGACTCCGTGGAGTGATGGCATGGACTATTGACACCGACGACTTTCTTGGAGACTGTACTCCTGAAGAAGGAGCATACAAGGGATTTTATGAGAGTATC
Source organism: Himalopsyche japonica (assembly GCA_028555115.1). Classification (NCBI taxonomy): domain Eukaryota; kingdom Metazoa; phylum Arthropoda; class Insecta; order Trichoptera; family Rhyacophilidae; genus Himalopsyche; species Himalopsyche japonica. The sequence continues at coordinate 561,861 of JAHFWJ010000430.1, forward strand.
AAAGATATAAAGTCAAGTCCGTTTTACAAAGATGCTGTCGACGATCTACCACTGCCCAAGGGTAAAAAACAACATATAAATCAGTTATAATAAATTTGTTGTGCGGGACACATCGTTACGTTTTGAAATACAGTAAGCCCCCCAATAATGAAGAGATCATTACTGGGGGGCTCATTATTGGGGGGTTAAGATTTTCAATTGATTTTTTTTTTATTTGAAATGCGGAATTACATATTATTTTTTAATTAATTAATTGATCATAAATATGTATATTACTTAAGCGTATACGTATTCAAAATTATTTAAGTCGTGCACATTATCAAGACGTGAATTTAGAGACACGAGACAATGCGCGACAGTATTTTAAATACAGATTTGTATGAACTATTTTTATGAAAGCCTAATTAGGAGTTTTATTTTTTTCATTATTCGGCGGATTTGACTCATTATTGGAAAACCTGTCGCAAATTTTATTGGGGGGTTCATTAGTGGGGAGCTCATTATTGGGGGGTTTACTGTATACCTTTATGGTGGAAAAAGGTTCAGAAGAAATTATTGAGACTTCTGAGATTGAGAGATTGGATACTATTTTTTTTTTTTTTGAGAAATCGTGAACATAATTTGTTTGTTCTTCTAAAGTGTAGAACCAGTCTGCCAATGGGAATGCCAATTGTAAGGGCATTAAAAATTTTCAGCAGTATTGCTTCGGATGTTGACATATTCCATGTGGACGAAAGTGAGTTCAGGCGAATACTATTTTTCAGTTAAAGTAGATAATTCATGAGCTTGGTTGACTTTTTGCAATCCTTGTTGATTGTTTTGCTGTGTATTTGTTAAATTTCCAACACTATATGTTCAAAATGTAAACTTTGCAAAATCAATGAATAAATAAATAAATTACATTCGCCTTTCGGTATCATCAGGCACTCTATCACACGGATGCAACAGATCTGATGCACAATAATCAGTTAGTATCGTCTATATAGTAAAGATATTAAATAAGGCAAGAACAAGGCAAGAACTAAATTATGACGAATATTAAATGAACAAACAAACATAAATAAGTCTTTCGCCGCTCTTCAGAACATTGCGAGGGGCTGAAGCGTCTCTGTAATAAATCATCTCCGGGTAGAAGTTAAGCTTATTGTAAGTGCCGCCTGTTTGTCTATTTAAATTTAAATTTAGTTATTTTTTGCTAGCAAGATATAAGCTAGGTTGTTAAAACAGAAGAGAAGATGTATTGCGTACTTTTTCTACAAAGCTATATATACAATAGATAACCAAATGTACGATTAAACATAGTTCTGACGATGGCGTGAGCCGAAAAAACTATCAACTCTATCTGATAAAAAAAATTGTAGAACTAAAATACATTGCTATTTTTTCACCATGTTATAATGGAGTTCGACCAAGTTAATGCCAATTCAATCAATATGTTAGATTAATATTATTAAATTAATTTAAGCTGCCATTTACTTCATAGCTTGGGGGCTGTGTTGTCCTTTAATTGATACCTTTGGTATATAGCTGAATGTAACTGTTTATTGTGTATCAGTTCTGTTGCATCCTTGTGATTGAATATCTGAAGACACCGAAAGACAAGACCTGAGTCGTTACTGATAAAACATGTGGAATCGTACAAAGTTATAACAATTCAAATTTGATATTGAAATTTCATCAAGCACCTTCAGTCAACTCATTCCCTGCTGAGCCGTTTAAAGGATATTCCAACGCCTAGACTTCAAAAATTTATTAAGTAATATCGGTTTGAAACAATCCTATTGAGTTTGTCTTGTCATATCAAGCAATCAAAATTTAGAGGATACAAGAAAGTTTTAACCACTGTTAATTCATATATATTTTTGGTATCAACTATCAACTTCAGTCGATATCATAAATTATTTACTGTTGGATTGTTATGTTCTTGAATTAAAAATATTTTTTTTTGCAGATCAAATCGGTGGAGGACAAAGTTCAGGTCAGGATGACAACCCCAGGACTTCAGGTGGTACTTACAAAATAAAAAATGGAGAGCTGTTTTTTGAGAAACCACAGAGGTCTCAATCAAATTTCCCTTTGCTCAGGATACTGAACGAAGCTCTTATTTTCTCAGAACAAGACGTTATAGTTAGGAACCATTTGATGAAAAAAAGTCTTGATAAAGAATAGAGGGCATTTTATTGTATACATATATGTGTATTCAAGATTACATCTATAATCATGTAAATGTTAGTTAAAATTCCATTCCAAAAAGATTTACATCAAAACAAGGATCAGATTTGACAGTTCATCGGACTGACACGCCGCGCCATTTTGTGAAAAAATTTAAATGTCCGCCTAAGCTTGTAAACTAATATAAAATATTTCAAATTATATCCAGTAATTAATAATTAACGAAAATAAATACAGTATATAAAAATGAAAATAAGTTTATATTCTTTGTAATATTAGATGTTCCAGTTTTTTAAAAGAACATTTATTTTCATCGAACATTGTATATCATTGGACAGCCTGGAGTTTTTGCTGTTTATGGTAAGTACATGCTAAAACGAATAAAACAACTATTCCCGAATGAATCGTAGTATATAGTAAATCTCCAAATATCGTGTAAATCGAAAACGTATTGATTGGGACTCAAAACAGTTTGATAATTTGCAGTAAACTTTTTTCAGGAAATAAGAAAAACGTCAATTTTTTTGTTAAAAAGTAAAATTAAAACAGATGTGCTTAAATTTTTCACGTGTTTCATGAATTTAGCAGGGGTATTCAACTAAATACTTATTAATCCGAATTAATGGAATATGAGTGTGTTATTTGCATAATTTTGCTGCACTTGGTAATGCAACCCATATTTTGAATGAGTTGACTGTAGTTTATGTATTACTAAGGAATCGGTTAATTGATGGCTTTGGGTGGGCGTGCAATCATCATTCAATATAAAGTGACTAGATAAAGTCCACGGTTATTTACATGCTTGTTTATTGAATTTATTAATGTTTATAAACGTTTAAAAATATTACAGCTATGAAGCAGTAAACGGAGATGGATTTGACATTTCTTCCACTCGATTTGGCATTCTCTTTTAGCATTTCTTGAACCATTCTCATAACATCTCCAGTAAACACTATAGCTTCTTTTTCCTTTTGCATAATTTTCTTCTCTAAAATTTCCTTAATTACAAATTCCTGGTTCACGACAACTAAGGCCTGATTCAATATCCTTAAAAGCGGGAAATTTTGTCTGTTCGGTTCATCAAATCTTAACTCTCCGTTTTTGATTTTGTAAATGTTGTTTGGTGAAGAATGACCAACAGAGATACTCAAAAAATCTGCAAAGGACGAACATTTATTTTTAAATTGTGATAAGACACGCTTAGTTTACTGAACGACTTCCGTTAGGCAAAAACAGAAGCAGAAAACTGTCTGGATTATTAAAATTCCAAAGCTTGTATCGACATCAAGTGTTAAAAGATTGACATTATAACAAATCCGAATGTTAGAGAGAAAAACATTTTATACTATTCAGTGGTAATGAGTAAAAAATGCGACTAACTAAAACAAATCGAGTGCTACTAAAGAGCTTATCTTTTTAACTTGCCTATGTGAATAGTGAAAAAATTATAGGTTAGCTGAATAACTGATTCTGTCATTTATGCCATTTTTTTACAATCATCAAAACACTGTAAAAATTGCAAAATTTTTGAACTATCTTCCCATCAACACAAGATGGCGTCAACAAATACTAAAATGACGACTGTAATCTTTTTATCGAACTCACTTATAGTGGCCAAAGAGCTTGAAAAATAATCTTTTGGTATACAGTGGAACCTCGATCAACCGTTCTCGCATAATACGTTTTCCCGGCTGGAACGCTTATTTTTTATAGTCCCGTCAAACTCCCATAAGAACAATGTTAAATAATCCCGCATTGACCGTTTCCTGATTCCCCGATTTCCTCGATATACCGTCTAAATATTTTCGTCCCGTCACAAATATTATCCCGATTGACCGTTTTTATTGCATATTTCTCCGTATCTCGGCAAGCAAGTTTGATACAGCCGAGTGCAGGTGTTATGTCTAGACACGTCGGAATCCGCTGTACATGTAAGATGTAACGCATTGGACGCATGTGCTATTTTTTGGAAGAAATCCACCACACGCGTATTATTGTTTATGATGCAAATGTAGAGTTGTTTAAAATTCATGGTAATAATGGTTCCTATACATAAAAACTTTTAGTCACAAGCTTAGTAACAAGTCTTTGTTCCGATTAAAGTGCCAAATAACAAAGAAGCAAACTAACATAAAGGACTTTTTAAAAAATAAATTTTATATACAGTATGTACAAGTAACTAATAAATAAATGTTTTTTACGATTTTACTTGTTTATTATTATTTGAAGCTTTCCCGAATTCACCGTTTCCCGCAATTACCGTTATTTTTTCAGGGTCCCTTGGAAAACGTAAAATCTAGGTTTCACTGTATTTTATTAGACTTTTATATGCTCCATTTTCGTGGTACAGTAATCAAATCTATAACTTTCAATTACGTTTCTCGCTGCGTTGAATATTAGAAGAAACGATTTTATAAATTGATTTTTTATTTAAAGGCGTGGATATATGCGATGTCAATAATCCTTTATACCCATTCAATTCTAACTATAGAAAGTATTATAGCAAGACCAATTAGCTAATTATCAGTCCTGTCTTCATCGTATTATCATATCTCTACTCTCTGTAGAAAAGAAACGTTGTCGAAAATTCAGCAAGTTTTTTTCATTGATCATTAATTGCTCTTACCACTAACGATCGAAAGTTGGGAAAGAGCATCGTCATAAAATGAACTGGACTTCAATTCTTTTATACTTTCATCAAAGTCCTGATATGCACCTTCTGTACGACAGCAGTCACCTCTAAAATCATCCATGTTTATACTCCAAGCCATAATTCCTCGGAGGTTTTTTGACATTGCAAACCTGTGACGAAATAAACGGATAAAAAATACTTTCTCAACAAATTTATTGTATCAAAAGTTACACAATACAAATTAAAAAGGGTCATTTAAGATAATGATTCAAAAATTCAGAAAATGTATTCAAATGAAGTAAAATGGTGTACTAATAAAAGCTTAGGGGTTTTTCAGAATTAAAAATATCGAATTTGTAATAAAAATAAATTACTAGTTAAAAAATGATTATGAAATGCTCATTAACAGAAAAGGCAAATGGGAAAATTTTTCAATCTAATTACGAACCCTTAAAAAATACAAAATAGGCATAGCTATCAACAACTATATAATAAATTTGAAATGTTACAACTTTGTGCAATTCCACATTTTTTGTCACAAACGACCCGGGTTTCGCGGTTCAGCGTCTTCAGGCATTCTATCACACGGATGCAACAGAACTGACCGCACAAAGTCGTAACAATTCAAATTTGATATTGAAATTCCACCAAGCACCTTCAGTCATCATAAATTAACTATATAATAAATTAAAAATTTTATGTGTTAACCGTCACTTCTTGTTGGGAAAGCATGATAATTTGAATAATAAAAACATTTTTTTTTAATACTCATTTTATGATCAGCACCGGTTTCGCTCATCTCGAGCATTATCAACTGATGATAATCCTTGCGCTGAGCGAAACCGGTCATGACCTGAAATAAGTATACATTATTTTTTTAAATGTTATATTTAACTTTAATTATTTATCTTTGAGGACCCTAATTTTTACATGCGTGGTGTTGATTTATAGTAACAAACTCTTTTATTTACGTTACTTTAGTATGACAAAAAAAATGTTTTTAATAATCTAAAAAAAGTATTTCTTAAAAAATATTTTGCATTTTAGGGGTGCAATTCGAAGACCAAGCGCGTGCCTCTGGCACTTAAGTGGTTATCTGATACAAAAATGACTGAAATGCAAACTTACCTCACTTTCTCAACGAGAGACCTTTCATTATCATAAACAATCAGCCTGTTTCCATTTACTGCATATGGTGTTTTAGTTTTACTATGCCAAAGTATATCCCATGTTCCAGAAGTAGTATTAGAAAATTCCCTACAAATCTAAGACATAAATGCAAATATATTCACAGGTGATTAGTTGGGACACATCGGGACTGAAAAGCTTTGACCCAACTAAGCGGCTAACCCAGTTATTTAACCATTTGGCTGCTGAAATCAAATATATCAGCGTTGGCTGATTACGCGAATATTTCCGGGATTATCGTAACTGTCGTCTCCTAAAGCTTTTTTCAATTGATTAATTTTGCTTCCGCTCGACGGTTTCAGTTGTTTTGATGTCTAAAAAAATCGTCTTACCCATCTGATCCTTAAAGGGAAAGTGACAAGCTAACTATCAATAGACGTATACCTTCTTCATTCAATCCATTTTTTAAAGAAGCGTTGAATAACATGATTAATGATCAATTGTAGTATAAAAAAAAACATCCGTTAAGATTCAACATATTCCATAGTGGTAGAGGAATTGAAAAATAGCATTTTAAAATAAAGCCTGACGATGCCAAAATGTGAAACCCAGATTGTGAGTGGGAAAAACCCTGTTTTAATATGAACAGTTTCAACATTTCAAATTTATTGAAATTGAAATTGAATATTGAAAACTTTTTCTTTAAATTTTTAACATTTTTCTAACCTCTATTTTACAATTTAGCAGTATTAACTCTTTGACACGGTGAAAAAATAGCAATGTATTTTAGTTCTACAAAATTTAAAGATATAGTTGATAGCTATTTCGGCTCACGCCATCGTCAGAACTATGCTTAAACGAGCATTTGCTTATCTATATATATATATAGCTGTGTAGAAAAGGTACATAATACATCTTCTTTCCTGTTTTAACGACCTAGCTTATTTCCTGCTAGCAATAAAACAATTTTTTTTTTTTATTGTAAATAAAACTAAAAAGGCCTTTTTATAGATAAGCAAATGTTCGTTTAAGCATATTTCTGACGATGGCATGAGCCGAAATAGCTATCAACTATATCTTACAAAAAAATTATGGAACTAAAATACATTACTATTTTTCCACCGTGTTATAATGGAGTTCTACCAAGTAAATGCCAATTCAACCAATCACCTCTTTGAAGCTCATAAACACATCTGCTGCAGTAAACGGTCTTCGTGATCCTGGAATAATGGTCAGCGCTCCGATATTCTCAACATCGTCAGGAGACTGTTTGAAGAAGTAATGTCCAAAAAGGGGTACTCCCAAAACAACCTTCCTCGGGTCGGCTCCTTGTTCAAGAATATAGTTCACAGTGGACTCCTACAGATAATATTATATATTGTTAATAATTCACAAAACGTCAAACAATTGTTAATTTATATTTTTTTGAAATATAGCCTAGTCCAACAAATTTCACAGTTGTTAAGTATATTATTTTTTCAGTTCAGATATTCGAATTTTAAAACTTCAAAAGCTGATAATAAAAAAATACAGTGAAACCCCCAATTGCACGATCGTTTGGCTACACACATACACCCAGACGGCCGTCTGTGCGGTGCATACAGTAAGCTAGTGGCTAGCATTTGTATGTTCAACACGTGCCAATGCACGCACAGCCGGGCCTGCCTGCGAGCTGGATTTTGCTATGCATTTTATCACCTAGTAACTAAATATTTCGTCCATATATTTTTTTTACAATACTAAGAATAATCTTAGTTTTGGATTTTTCACAGAGAAAAACCAAATCTCTTATTTTGGTATGACATTCTCTCCCTCAATTGCACTGCTCCAAAATGTACGGCCCAGACTTCAGTGCAAATGGGGTTTTACTCTAAAAGGGTACCTGTAATGATATTTTCTTCTTTTATTGCACTCCTTATTATATAAATGTTCTTGTAGTGTTGTTCACGTACCAGTACGTCATTCACGTTTAAGCAATTAATTGAAGTAATATTTAATTGATTTTCTTACCACATTGAGTAAATCTTCTTGCTCCGTTCCGAAGAGAGGAGCATTCGGTAAGGCCCGGGAGTCTGTACTGTCGTGATAATTAAAGGAATTAATGTGCATCAAGTCAAAATATTTGGAAAACAATGCGATATCATAATTCTGGGAAACTATTTCCTTGAAGGGTGAAAGACTTGCAGTCAGAATAAATTGGTGCTTTTCAAATTCTTTTTTCAATTCCTGAAATGGCAGAAAAACAATTGAAGTATTGGTTGAATATTTCTTTTCTTTTACTCATGATTATAGTTTTGTTTGCGTTGATAACTTTAATATAATTAAGCGAGATGTGTAAAAAGACGTTAAACCCATTTGCCGACAAAAGAGTGCCTGTATGCCGTCACTTTACTCAAACACGCCAGAAAGTACTCGCTATAAATAGAAGACGAAATAACACGGTGAAAAAACAGCGATGTATTTTAGTTTTACAAAAATTATAAAGTATATAGTTGATAGCTATTTCATCGCAGGCCTTCATCAGAACTATGTTCAAATGATTATTTACATTGCCTACTTAAACCGCTATAAAGTTGGTCACCCGTCTTTAAACATTTTAAGGGCTCTAATGACTCTTCCACTAAAACCTAAGAGACAAGAATTAGCTAACTCAACATGAAGTTTTACTATAGTTTTGAATTACGAACGATAATAATCAATTATCGTCAACGATAATGTGCCGTAGTTTGAAAACCCCCGGCGTAGATCATTGGTTTTCAACATTGAAATAGTATTGGGGGTATCGCGCGCCAGTGAAACTATTATATAATATTTTCGTGCAGTCATTAAAAAGTATTGTATTTAATATTGAAAAAATACAACTTAATCTCCGCGTTTTATTACTTTTAACATCATTTTGCAAATAAATGTAACATATTTTATTGACATTCGCTAACACTATTTGTTTTAACCTCTAAAGCACCGCAACTTCAATTGAGTCCAATAGAAAACTTGAGTAGATATTCTTTTGTCAAATTACTATTATTGTATATTAAAAAAAATATTTTTACAGTTGTCAATCAAGTCAAAAGAGTAATCAGTGAGAATTTTTTCAGTACACAAACTTAATGGCAATTCAGTAAGAAAAAGATAAATGTTCATAGACTTCATAATACACACCTTGATAAATATTACAGCATTCTCTTTAGCATAGGGTAACCCACTGTTGGATGCGGAATATAGCCAATACAAATCCAAGCCGTCAAAGTTGTAAAATCTAGTAAAAAATCAATTGAAGTCTATTGATTGAATTGGCATTCACTTGGTAGAACTCCATTATAACACGGTGAAAAAATAGCAATGTATTTTAGTTCTACAAAATTATTTTTAACAAATATAGTTGATAGCTATTTCGGCTCACGCCATCGTCAGAACTATGCTTAAACTAACATTTGCTTATCTATATATAGCTGTGCAGAAAAGGTACACAACATCTCCTCTCTCCTTTAGCCAACGGCCTAGCTTGTTATTTAAACACAATGACACAAATGAAACAAATTTTCAAAATTCTAAATGAAACAATAGGTGTCTATGACAATAAGATTATGTGTGGGACGGAAGTGGTCCTTCAGGCAGCAAATTAGACCACCCCTTTGTGCAACGGCTTGACAAGTGGCGATATTATTATGTCAGTTTGATCGTTAAGAATCCTTTGTGATAATTGGTGTCTATTGATCTCCAGCTGTTCCAAAGCCGTCATTCTTCGACCCTTACTACAAAGATGCAAACATTTAGGAGCTGAGTTTGAATTTACATTATGTGATTCATTAATAACGTGATTAGCGAATTGTCAATCTGTTTTTTTATTATTGAATGATCTTATATGTTCCTTAGCTCGAGTAGATATACTTCTACCTGTCTGTCCGATATAAACGGATAAACATGAGCCACAGGACATTTTATAAATACCGCTTCTGTCCAGTTTATTGATTTTATCTTTGCTATTTTTAAGATGTCTGCCTAAGTTATTGTTGACCTTGAAAGCTACGTTTATTGAGTTTTTAATCTCCCGATGAATTTTTTCGCTAATGCTACCTAGGTAGTTAATAGATTTATAGAAGCGGTTATCTTGTATTGGGTTCGGGTAAATAAGTTTCGGTAAATCGGGTAAATCTAGCTAGAAAGATGGCGTGAGCCGAAATAGCTATCAACTATATTTGTTAAAAATAATTTTGTAGAACTAAAATACATTGCTATTTTTCACCGTGTCAATTGAAGTCGTTAATTAATCACACATATATATACTAAAACTCTATTTTAGGTTTATTTACTCTCGCAAGCTAACTGCTTAACTTGTTTCCTTACATAAAATTTTTACTATAAACATATACTTACAAAACCACAAAACCATTTGCTCACCTCAGAAAATTAATTACGGATTTAATGAACGAAATCCTTTTTTCGGGATCTGCTGTCATTTCAAAATAATCCTTTGAATCCTCGCTTGATCCTCCGACCGCCAGAGTTACTGTCAAAAAAGGATACTTCTCCTTCAACCCAGTCGCTTTTATATAACCTCCCCATCCTTCATTGGCTATCAAATCCAACTTGGTATCTACGGATGAAATCAGTTTGAAAGATATTATACAAAATACATTTAACAAATGAGATTCACGGGTATCAAATATTTGTCAGGGATAACTTATTAACTGCATTTATTGAAAAAACAGCAATTGCAGTACTTAATTGGTCTAAAAACAAACAATTTTTCCATTATAGTATATGTATTAAAGAAAGGTTCATATCATGGCTATCGCTAATTTAAATAAAAATATCATTTAATAGTTTAGTTAAGAGAGCGCGCAACGGTCATTTTAGTGGAGACACTCACCACAAAGTCTTTCAATTAAGATTAAGTGCCGTCATCTTATGAAATTATAACCTCTCTTTCGTCTGTCAGTTATTATGTTGTAAAAGAAAATTTTTATTTTTAAATGAAAGCAGACTTTTTAAATAATAAATAAAGTAATATGAATTCAACTAATTGTAATATTTTAGTAAATTCCAGGCTTCTAATCCTGGGTCTCTGAAAAATAAGACAATTACGTAATATCGGGAATACTTTTACGTCTATCGGGATATTTCGTGTTTCACTGTACATATATAATTGAAATTGAATAGTTTTTATTAATTTACAATTACTTAATATATATTTAATAGCTATGAATTATTCAATTTATTGTAGTCGCGCCCTACTCATATTTAATAGCAGTTTTTTTTACAGTATAAAAAATAAGGTCTTAGATAATATAATAGGGTAGAGATAAGTTCGAAATTATTTAAATTTCACACAAAGCACTATATCAACGATGATGTTGATGGTATAAAAAAATTTAAAAATTGTTTTAAATATAACTTTTAAGCTTGTTAACTGTCATTTATTGGTGGAAAAGCGTGATATATCAAATAATAAAAACATTTTTTATTACATATCACTTTCAGTGAAAAATTAATTAATTCATTGTGGAAATAAGTACTTATATTCTATTTTTATTATTGAAAATAATGTTTTGAATATTATATGTTTTCTGTCAATTATTTTTATAGTCAAAAAAATCATTCGAATTCCCAAAAATGTATGAAACCATAAAGTCATTCAGATTAGTTACGCCCTGTTGGTTGCGCTTTATGCTGAAAAAAGTTATTTAATAATTATATTCCTTACCACGAGGTTCTATTGTCCAACTTAAGGGATTCAGTTTGGCGTATGCATATACAAGATGGGTGCATAGCTCTGGAAAATTGTTTCCCATGGTGAATACATCTTCCTCTTGCGGGATAATATCCCATGAAGATATGTAGCACACTAAGACTTGACTGGCGATTGGCCCTGTAACAGGTAAAGTAATCGAGGTGTAAATGTCGATTTATGTTATATTAAATATAGTTACTATCAACCTGTTTTTTTCTGTACGCCAACTTTTTGTTACAAAGGTCAAATTGTCTATTCCATAATGCAAAGTTAGATGAGCCAACACCGAGTGTAGGTCAAATCTCTTTGTAACAAATAATATACTAAAAGCTAGCAGTCCCGGGATTTTAGATTATATTTTAATCCCGGTAATTAGAGGTTTGCCGTATGTGCCGGGAATCCCAGGTGTGGAAACCTTGTTTATTATAAAATAAGATACTAAACTTGATTACAGAATTTTATAAATAACAATTGTTAAAATTATTTATTTTTAATATTCAATAACAAAACAATATACGATAAAACCGTACAAAAAACCGGAAAAAATGAAACCGGACAAAATGAAACCGTACAATAAAACCGGACAAAATGAAACCTTAAAAAAACCGGACAACATGAAACCGTACAAAAAACCGGACAAAATAAAAAAGCACAAATAGTAACCGTACATGGATAAAAGTGTAAATGAATAAAACTTGACATTTATAAAAAAGTGGTCCGGTCCGGGAAGTCCGGTTTATATGTATGCTTTTTCTTGTGCGCTTTTTTTGTGTACGGTTTTTCCCGTTTGCCGTTTCATGCTATGTGGATGATATGCAACAACAAAAAATCACATGAATGGGTTTGAACATTTGAATTATTTTCATTTTCGCTCTCCTGGAAATTTCATGCTTTCGACTCATGACTCGATTTCGAGTCTGCTTTTCAGGCACTCACATTTTATTCTAACAAAGTGCAATACACTTTGGCCTCGTATAACACGGGTATATGGTTCCACAAAAACCTCGTGTGATACAAATCCGTGTTATGCAAGATTTGAAGTTCATACAAAATAAGGGGATGCGTTCCAAAAAAAAAAATAACGAAGATAATTTATATGAATATATACTTTGTTTTTATAAATAAACAAATATATATTTACATATTCGTGAAAAAAACTTTAATGACATAAAATGGTAATCATTCATCATCACTATCACTTATAATTCTATATGTTTCACTCTTTTTCGAAATCGGTTGTACGTTTTCATCATCGGAGGACTCTGGATTTCTTGTGGTTTTAGCATTTAAAAATTCGGTAATAAGCGATTGTCTGCTTTTAGCGAATAAATCCTTGCGTATTTCCTTATAAGGTTCCAAAATCTGTTGCAATTCCCTCTTAAATTTCCAACTTCTTTCCATTATAGGATCATTTTCAATTAGAAAGTAATTAATAGTACCGGCTGCTTCTTTAGATCTTTGCCTTTTTAAATCACGTGGTCTATAAAATTTACTTACTAGGAGGGGTTTTAACATCAAATTTTCCAATGCATTACTACAAAGTGAATGTTACACAATCTTAACTTGATTTGAATTTATTTGCCCACTTTTTTAAGACTTCGCGATTTAAGTTTGATCAGGCATTTTCATCATATCATATCTCAAATATTAAATTCTATTTTTTTCAAGCAATCAAAATTTTTTTTTTTCAAAGATATCACATTTCGTTTATATTTTTTTCTCAAAGTTAACAATACAATAAGGGAACATACTAGTATGTAAGCACAAGGACGCACGGGTCAAGGTCAATGCATTGTGGACAACACTTTGTTAATTATGTTATTACATATGTATGTTATATAGTCCCAGAAATATTTAAAAAAAAATGGTCTCTAAAAAAACCGCATATCTTCTAAATCACACAAAAAGAGGTCTGAGTGTATATTACTTCCCCATATACACTACATATTTTATTTATAATTTGATTTTGAGTACACAATTTTAAATATTTTTCAAATAACCAAGGATTTAGCAAGGCAAGTGGAATCTAGTAGGGAATGTACGTCATGCTTCTGAACTGCCAAGGGTTATTATGTACATGTATGTACATACGTAATGATAAAATGAAATATGTTAAGTGTATACATACAAAAAATAATCCAGAATAATCCACGGATTACAAAGAAATATGTACTGCACCATTGACTGCCAGAGTGCAACTGAAATGTATCGAAACAAACAAAATTGACAGGTCTCGACACGCTCAGGAAGATTTGTCATGTGCACATTACATCGGCGTACAAATCAAACATGTAAATTTTTTTTTATTTTTTTTGAAACCGTGTTATATAAAGCGTGTTGTATAAAAATATACCACGATTTTTCCCACCGTGTTGTATAAATCCGTGTTGTGTAAAACCGCGTTATACGAGGCCCAGGTGTAATAATAAAAAAAAACAATTTATTTTAAACAAATTACGATAAAAGTATAACCTTTATAGCTGTGGACATCATTGAGCAGAATGCAGAAGGTAAACAAACCACCGAATAACGACATTAACAAAGCTCTACACTTTCTCGTATTCATGATTAAAAAATTTACAATACACAAATTTAATAAATACATTAGCGTGAACATTTGTCAATACATATTGTCAATTCGGACTTTAAATTTCAACTGGAATTGTAATATTATAGTTTACGGTTAACAAATTATACTTAAGAATAACGAAGAACAGATATCCAATTAGGGTTTACAAAACGGGTATTACCGAAACTGGATTACCGGTATTTCGGTAGTAAAAAAACAGCTATTTTTTATGCAAAAAATAGAGATTTATGTAACAGTTTTATACGGTACAATTACTTTAAGTCTCTTATTATTTCAAAGAGCTTTTAACCTAACACGGTGAAAAAATAGCAATGTATTTTAGTTCTACAAATTATTTTATAAGCTTTAATGGCTCACGCCATCGTCAGAACTCGTCATCTTCAGACGATAGCGTGAGCCGAAATAGCAATCAACCATATCTTATAAAAAAAATTGTAGAACTAAAATACATTGCTATTTTTTTACCGTGATATAATGGAGTTCTACCAAGTAAAAGGCCAATCCAATCAATAACTTTTAATCTTTTGCATTCGCATTCAATTCTACAATAAGAAAGGCATTATTATTAATCGATTAAGTCAGGAAAATTTTATAATTGTTGTACTTAATTATTCCAATTAGTCATTCCGATTTAAAGGTGCCAATTGGACATAGTTTTAATCGTAAATTATTTTTTATACTCATTTGTGTGTACATATTATATTTGCAATACCGATATTGATATGGACTTTCGGTGTTGCACTCCCTAAACACAATACAACTAACTAACGGAAATACGTTACCACAATTGTAGTGATCTTTGGAACAATATATTTTATAAAATGTCAGATGTTGCTTGACATTTATTAATAATATTATAAATATGTAGGAATATAATTCTAAATGTTTTGTTACCCACGACGCGTAAAGATATATCGAGATTTTCTATCGATTTATTTTCGAGTACGACTCGTATAACGCGCATGAAAGAACATCAAAACAGGAGGGTAAAAATTATTTAATCAGCATTTTTTTAGAAATAAATAGACCCTAGTTGAGCTCATAATCTTTATTAAATGAACAACTAAAGCTTACATTTTACCCCTTATGTGAGGCCAGTTTAATTGGTCATTAATAGATAATTAATAAGTATTTGATATTTATTCCCACCATAATCCAAGAATTTTTAATAGGGAGCTATCATTAATTAATGATATAGACTGTTTTTTATTGGAATTTTAATAATTGACTTTAACATTTGCCTATCATTTGTTGTAGGAAAACCACTTATTTAACGCGGATGAAGGTGCTCAATTATCGCATCAAAACACAGGGATCATATTAATAATATATTATGTTATCAAGAAACAGACTCAAATTAAATTGGTACAGTGGAACCCCCAATTACACTAGTACTAATTTTGCACTGGCTTGAAATATTCGCCGCAAATCCCTTTACACGGTCTCTTGACTGCATACACAGCCAGACAGCATCTAAGTCTCCCTTATATGAGATTAGTTCAATGAGTCGACAATTTCATATATTAAACATCTATATTTTAACTAACTAGTCTATCTAAACCATAGGTTCCCAAACTTTTTCAGGCTGCGACCCTTTTTCATATAATCCATGTGACCAGCGACCCCCCATACAATCCAAAAGCATACAAAAAAAAAAATTTTGGTTGACCGTATAAGTTGGCGGTCCCCAAGTTGGGAACCTATGCTCTAAGTATTAAACTACCCAATCTCATTTTAATGTAAGTTGATTATTACATGTTTTAAAATCTTTTCATAAAAAACTCATAAAACGGTATTTATTGTTTATAAAACTAATCACAAGCAAATTGAGTGTCATTATAATCAAATTAATATTTTTGAAAGTTATTTCAGTTGTTTGTTTGGTTCCTAGCCTTAGGGTCTATCACACGGTGAAAAAATAGCAATGTATTTTAGTTCTACAAAATTATTTTTAACAAATATAGTTGATAGCTATTTCGGCTCACGCCATCTTTCTAGCTAGATTTACCCGATTTACCGAAACTCATTTACCCGAACCCAATACAAGATAACCGCTTCTATAAATCTATTAACTACCTAGGTAGCATTAGCGAAAAAATTCATCGGGAGATTAAAAACTCAATAAACGTAGCTTTCAAGGTCAACAATAACTTAGGCAGACATCTTAAAAATAGCAAAGATAAAATCAATAAACTGGACAGAAGCGGTATTTATAAAATGTCCTGTGGCTCATGTTTATCCGTTTATATCGGACAGACAGGTAGAAGTATATCTACTCGAGCTAAGGAACATATAAGATCATTCAATAATAAAAAAACAGATTCACAATTCGCTAATCACGTTATTAATGAATCACATAATATAAATTCAAACTCAGCTCCTAAATGTTTGCATCTTTGTAGTAAGGGTCGAAGAATGACGGCTTTGGAACAGCTGGAGATCAATAGACACCAATTATCACAAAGGATTCTTAACGATCAAACTAACATAATAATATCGCCACTTGTCAAGCCGTTGCACAAAGGGGTGGTCTAATTTGCTGCCTGAAGGACCACTTCCGTCCCACACATAATCTTATTGTCATAGACACCTATTGTTTCATTTAGAATTTTGAAAATTTGTTTCATTTGTGTCATTGTGTTTAAATAACAAGCTAGGCCGTTGGTAAAGGAGAGAGGAGATGTTGTGTACCTTTTCTGCACAGCTATATATAGATAAGAAAATGTTAGTTTAAGCATAGTTCTGACGATGGCGTGAGCCGAAATAGCTATCAACTATATTTGTTAAAAATAATTTTGTAGAACTAAAATACATTGCTATTTTTTCACCGTGTTATAATGGAGTTCTACCAAGTGAATGCCAATTCAATCAATAAACTTAGGGTCTATGTTTTTCTTTTGTTATTAACTCTTTTGGTTCTGACCTAGGCACGCCTTACTGCTAAAGCCCGTCTAGATCTTCACAGTTCCCTGATCTGGCAGCCGTCTACGGTTCTGGGCAGCAGAAGAAAAGAAGAAAATGACATCACGACTCCAAGAGAACTTCAAGAACGTCTGGGACACTAAGGATTGACTTCGAGGTTAAGGCATCACGAATCAGTGCAGCCGCCCTCAACGGAACCCCTCGATTTTTTTTTGTTTTTTATATTATTTTTGTTTATTTTGCACACACAAATACACCTCAGATAAAAGGTAAATGAGGCAACACACCCTCGGTCCCGAATTATTATGAATAAGATATTAGTAAGTAAGTAAAGTTGCATCCGTGTGATCTATTGTAATACAATATATTAATGTTTTTACATAAATATTCCTTGAAATTTCTATTTATACATAGTGTAATTATTCTTTTTTGTCAGCAATGCAAACGTTCTAATAGGTCGTTCGGAAAGAAATGACCTTTTTTTTCTTTAAAACAATAAATTTATTTGAATAAATACTATGCATTCAATTAAATAATTGCCATTATTTTCTCAGTACTATTGTACACGTGTGAGAGGATGCCTAAAGATGCGGAAAGACGAATTAAAGTAATAAAATTTCATGATTTCATGATAATGACATTTAAATTTGGAAAAATAATCTTATAATCGCCTTGGGGTTTATCGTTTTCTTTTGCAAATAATTCTTCTTGTTTGTTATAAACACGATGCAAACTGTTCAATGTATGCAAATTCTGTTGCATCCGTGTGAGAGAATGCCTAAAAATGCCAAAAGGTGAAACCCAGGTCGTAAGTGATACTGAAAATTGGAATCGTAGAAAGTTTTAACAATTAAAATTAACTATCTTTATGTATTAAATATTTAGGTTTAGTAATTTAAACGAGGTAATGATAAGTATAGAGGGGTTATTAAATAAAAAGGCTATCTGTTAGTTGTTGTTTCACTCGTTCATCCCAGTTTTATGATCGAATGAATTCAAGAGCACATAAATGTCAAACAGAACCACGTGTTTAAATTTAAATGCACATATCAATCAAAATATATAAATATTTTTTTTTAATTTTAAACTGAAACCGAAAAGTGTGATACAGTTGAACATTGACTACTCGACTACAGGGTCAGCAGAAATATTTGCCATAACGAAAATTAATCTCGAACGGCGTGAAAAAATTTACATACATGACTTCATTGATAATTATAGATAACATTATGAGACCTTTCAATTCATAGATGTAACGGAAATATCGCAATGTTTTTAATTTAATCAAAATGATTCATTACAGATAAATAGTTATTTCCGTTCATTGAACCGATTGTAATAAATTGTATTTATTAGTATTTTCTCATACCACAATATATCAGTGATCGATAACCTGTGGCATGCGGAAGGTTTTTTGGTGTTTTTTTTTCCAAGTTCGCTCTGAATGAGTAGTTTTAAGCCCTCTAAACGTTAATATATATTTTGTTTGTTTTTGGGATCGGATCTTCGAAAATAATTATGTACTGAGATTGCTCCCGAGACAATCTCAGTACATAAATAACGTAAAATTTTTACGTTTTACGCTACTAGACGTAAGGACGTGGCGGTTGCTGATGGTTATATATTTTTTCCTACATACATAATATAATATACAGTTTAAACAACAAAGAAAGTGGATTTTGAAAGAAATCGTTCAATCGTTGCATAATTGTTATTTGACTTTAAATTAAAATCACTTTTATTATTGCACGTATTGTGACACGTGTTTCGCCCATTTCAAAAGTATCTTCAGACTTAGTTCCGAGTGTCAAAATTAATAACACAATTCGTGGAATAATTATTGTTATTTTATATTGAAATGAACTTCCACAAAGTGTGATAATTATTAAAAGTATTGTTTGTTACCACTCTCGACGTCCAGTTAAAAAAATTCCACCACCTTCTTACTATAATTTGATTCAATGTTTACCTGAGTAACGAATGACCTGACGATACAATTTATTTATAAGATACTCTCAAAGAAACAAAACAGCCAGTGACACATCAAGTGGAATAACAAAGCTACCAATCTTCTTAAATATTGTATATCTAAAAATCTTGAGTTTCAAATTTTAATTTGACTTATCAATTATACTTGATTCGTACAGAATAAAAAACATTTGATTCGTTAATTCATTTTATTTTCACATTTGAAATTATTTCAGGACAACGCTTGGCTTGCAAGCCGTGGTTTTACAACCCTTATACTAAATACAGCAATTCATATAATTTATGATATCGACTGAAGGTGCTTGATGGAACTTCAATATTAAATTCCAATTGTTGCAACTTTGTACGATTCCATACGTCTTATCACAAACGACCCGGGTTTCGCCCTTCGGCATCTTTAGGTATTCCATCGCACGGATGCAACAGAACTGACATAAAACAAACAGTTAGCATCGTATATGTTCCCAACTCCCCCTTGTTGTACCCTTTACGTGAGATCGGTTCAAGGAATCGACAATCTCATGACGATAATTCTTATGTCTCATCACTAGATATTCGATATTAGGTATTCTTTAAATAAAAGAAGACACATTTACAGTTTAATTACTTGATTTAAATGTGTTGAAAACCCCATTTCAATAACGACAACTCATTAGCAAGATCGTTAATGAAAGTTGTTATAGCTAATTATTATTGGATTAATATTGTTACATTCTTTTCAGCTGCAATCTTTTGCTTGCCTATTGGTAAGTAGATTCCTGTTAATATATTATATATACGATGCTCACTGTTTGTTTTACGTCAGTTCTGTTGCATCCGTGCGATGGAATACCTGAAGATGCCGAAGGGCGAAACCCGGGTCGTTTGTGATAAGACATATGGAAACGTACAAAGTTGCAACAATTCAAATTTTACAACAATTCATGTTTAAAAATCATCCAAAATATCAACTTTATTCTAAATATAAGCATATATATAGTAAAATAGTGCGCAAGTATTAAAATGAGAACATTTAGCAAGTGCAAGTCATGATTAAGTAAGTTATTTAAAATAATATTTTAAAAATTCTGTTCTAAAAAATAATTAAAATCAAAAATACAAGCGCAAAACCTTTGTCAAGAGGTTTAACATTTCTTCTTGCCGAATTTTTACAGTCTTTGGTTTTGTTTGCTTTGACTGAAAATATTTCGTATTTTTCGATTTTATTCATCTCGTTTTCTATCATAATCTCTTGATTGGACAGAACCATGGCTTCATTCAGCGTGTTCATCAAAGGGAATGTTTGTTTTAATCTTTGTGACATATACAATGACAAATCTCCGTCTTTTACCTTGTACGTATTGTGGCCGACATCTTGTTTTCATCGAACGTGGACGCCATTTTGAAGTAGGATTTGAAAAAGAAATAAATAAACCATTCATGAAAGTATGTAAGTAATTTTGAACACTTGTGAAGTATTGGGCATTCTTCAGATAAAAATTGGAATACTTCAGCATTAATCGAATTACCCGTTTACAGACTTTATATTGGAATTCAAACGTTTATTAAAATTAACTTTTTAATGCCAGTGGTTAGGATACCGACTGAAGACGATGATGGACGCAAACCACAAAAAAAAATTTGAGGTGGGGCACAAAAATGTGTTTCAAACAACTATTACAATAGAATATTTATTTTGATGTTGATTTATGAATTCTATATTTTAAATATCTTACCTTTGGGTAGTGACAGCTGGCTAACGATATCCTTGTGGTAAGGACTTTTCTTTACTTCATTAATAATATCGTAAAAATCCTTAAATGAGTCTTTTTCCTTATGGCAGTTACCTCTAAAGTCATCCGTGTCTATGGAATATACCATTACACCACGAAGCTTTTTTCTCATTGCAAACCTATGTCACACATAGATAAAAATAAAACAATTTTAATATATCTTAATAATAACATTAAAACCTCTTCAATCCGATCGTTCATTCAAACAGTTTTCAACCTTTTCAACCTTTTAGATCCGCAGATCTGTTAAAATTGAATAAATATTTTGCAAACTAGTCACACATATTTACATACACCCAGTCCTTTTTTTACGCGATTCATTGGTTCCTGAAAAGGCGCGTAAAAAAAATCGCGTAAAAAATCACAAATATCATATAATTTGATAAATTGGTTCCAAAAATTAAAATATTGCGTAAAAAAGTACCAGAAACGTATGAAAAAGCAAAATTCGTGCAAAAAAAAAAAAATATTTTCATGTCTTTATTGCTTATAAAAATATAATGAGACTTATATGAATTATTCGCTGCTGTCACTCTCGGTAGCGAAATGTAATCGTTTGCGATTTTTTGAACGAAAGTATTGAATTTTGCATAAATCAAGTTTAAGTTTTGTAAACAAAATTAAGTTTTAAAAATACACATATTTTTTTTATTTCAAAAAATAATGAAACGTGCGTGCCTAGCATCATATATAAATTTCTTCAAATTTGGGGGAAAAATTGCGTAAAACCGAGTGAAGTGCGTAAAAAAATGTAACCGTGCCGTCCAAAATAATCGCGTATAATCGAATTCGCGTAAAAAAGGACTGGATGTACAATCAATTATCGACCTATCTCATGTATACACATATAAAATTGATTGTGTTTATTTTCTTAGTTTTTAAAAATGTATATTTTTTGGGAATTCAACTTATGACCGTTTCGACTTACGTGCAAGATGACGGAATGGAACCCATTGCAATTCAATAATTGATGTTACTTGTTTACTGAGGATAATAAAATCAAATTTTAGTCTTGTTCGTTAATATTTTTTTTCGGTGTCGGTTCTCAAAACACAGGTTGTTTTTTTGATTGTAAATATATAAAATATACACACAAATTTATACACTACAATACATTATTCAAAAAGCACTTATTATTGCTCACAATTCACTAAATAGCCAAAATTCGAAAATTACCATAGCCAAAATCGACATAAAATAATTTTTCTGCGATGAAATTTTCACAAAACAACGTTATAGAAATAGTCCGGCCATATTTATATTCTTATTGCTAAAATCAACAGTAAAATAAAACAGTGAAAAAATTTTGAATGAAGATCACAAAAAATTATTCACAGCGGCACGTGTAGACTCAGCTTCACTATACAAAAAACTGTTACGCGCGGTAAGATCCAAAGGCGGCGAAATCCGAAATGAATATTTACGGCTAGTAAAAAATACAAACAATATCAACAGTCGTATTTTTTTAATATTTCAGGCATGAATACGCTACGCATATAGTGGATATAAGTATGAACACGCTAGGCGTGTCGTTAGCACGGCTTGAGTTAAATTCAGTTTTTAGGCACAGACATTATTTTTACTCGCCTCACTTTCTGTACGATAGATCTTTCGTTGTCATAGACAATAATCTTATCTTCGTTCACCGCGTACGGAGTCATAGATTTTTGGTCCCAGTATTGTTTCCATCTTCCAGGCCAATTTGACAGTTCCAAACAGATCTAAAAAAATGTGCAATTGTCAGAAAAGACTTGCATTAAAATTTTCAGCTGTTTATAAACCATAAATTCCATTTTGGAAAATTATGCAAAAGCCTGGGAGAAAAATTAAGCACGGTGAAAAAATAGCAATGTATTTTATTTCTACAATTTTTTTTATAAGATGTAGTTGATAGCTATTTCTGCTCATACCATCATCAGAACTATGCTTAAATCAACTTTGCTCATCTTTATATAGCTGTGTAGAAAAGGTACACGATACATCTTCTCTCCTGTTTTGACGACCTAGCTTATTTCCTGCTAGCAATAAACCTAAAAAAAAAATTTAAAAATTCTTAACGAACAAACTATTACACAATAATATATGTCTGTCGCCACTCCTCAAGCCATTGCAACGAGCTTTTCCGTAATAAACCATCCCCATCCAATGAACCATTTCCGTGCAATATGTAAGCTTGTTGATATAGCCGCCTTTTTAGTATCATTTACAATTTTTAATTTTTTTAGTTTTATTGCTAACAGGAAATAAGCTAGGTCGTTAAAACAGGAAAGAAGATGTATTGTATACCTTTTCTACACAGCTATATATAAGCAAATGTTCTTTTAAGCATTAAAATAAAAAAAATTGTAGAACTAAAATACATTGCTATTTTTCACCGTGTTATAATGGAGTTCTACCAAGTAAATGCCAATTCAATCAATAGCTTTTAACCTTTTGCATTCGCATTCAATACTACAATAAGAGAGGCATTATTACAATCGATTAAAAAAGGGAAATTTAATAACTGTTGTGCCTAATTATTCCAATTAATAATTCCGATTTAAAGGTGCCAATTTGTGCCAATTCAATCAATAAAAAATTAAACAAATTGAAATTTCCATAACTACCTGTTATTGGAAAATATCTTGAAAACATTATGATAAAAACGGTGACAATTTTACAACATTTTCACTGTCTGAATTGTTAAACCCCATTTTCTCCAGCGAAACTACATTCCAGCACAACCTTATTAGGCCATCATTAGCTTAAATACAGGTGTCAAAATCGGGATCTCATTAGTTGGTTCAAAACATGAAAATGATTACTTCATTGTAGCTCATGAAGCCTGGTTCTTTTGTATACTGCCCTTCAAATCCTGCTGCTTTCGTTTCGACTCCAAATTCATCAGGATCATTTGAACGCACTTTGATGAATGTTCTCCCGTAAAAAGGTATCCCTATGACAACCTTCCGTGGATCTGCATCTTGTCCAAGAACAAACTTAACTGTAGATTCCTGTAAACCAAGAAGAATTAATGAACACTAACACAAAATAACACAGTGAAAAAATAGCAATGTATTTTAGTTCTACAAAATTATTATTTTTTAAGATATACAATAGTTGATAGCTATTTCGGTTCACGCTTTCGTCAGAACTATGCTTAAGCAAACATTTGCTTATCTATATATAGATGTGTAGAAAATGTACACAATACACCTTCTCTCCAGTATTAACGACCTAGCTTGTTTCTTGCTCGCAATAAAATTAAAAACTGTAATTGAAACTAAAAAGGCGGCTGTATCAATAAGTTTCCTTTTTGATAGAACTATCACAAAGGATTCTTAACGATCAAACTAATATATGTCGATCGCTAATGCTTAAACCGCTACGGAGGACCATTTTGTCTCCGTAATGGACCATTTCCGTGCCATATGTAAACTTATTGATATAACCGGTTTTTTAGTTTTATTTACAATTTTTAGTTTTATTGCGAGCAGGAAGAGAACGGATTTAGTGGGCTTAGGTTCTTCTTTGTACAAATCCACAAATACCCTCGGTTCTCTACCAAATTTTGAACCAAAAGTGGATTTTCGAATTGTTACAACTTTGTACGATTCTACATGTTTTGTCATTAACGAATCGGGTTTTGCCTTTCGGCATATTCATGCATTCTATCAAGAAGTGGATTGTTATTGACGAGACGGAGTGCACAGCTAGGGTCTAGATCTCTTGACTTAACTCCTTGCGCCCTGAAGATGAGCTAAAAAAAGTTACAATGAGTTGAAAATAAGTATATTACCACACTTGCTGGATCCACTGCGAAAAGCGGTGCGTGTGGGCTAGCCACGGAGTCCCATGCTCCGTGATAGTCGTAGCACATGAGGTGTAACAGGTCGAGGTATTTTGACAATGAGGAGATGTCATAAGCCATGGACGCTATCCGAAAGTTCGCTGAAATACCTGCCGCCAGAAGAAAATCGTGTTCTATGAAAGCCGCTTTAAGTTCCTTGAAAAAATATAAAATTGAATTATTTTTAAGGAGGGATCTCCAAACTATAGTTTATTTTGATTTTAACTAAACTTTATTAATATGATGAGATAAGAGATAAGTCTGGACCTCTGGGACTCAGTGAAGAAGTCAGTATGGTCTATTACCCTGACAATTTTGGAAACCCCTGGCATATATTATAATAAATACAATTTAAAATAAAATGAAGCATTTTTTAACGAAATAGTGACGAATACCTCAGATATTTTGCACTGTTTCGAATTCAAATCACATATTTCATCAGTGATTATTTACATCGCATTTAAATAATATTGAATATTGATTGGTGTTTTGAAACTTGTTGGAGTGTAATGCCGCATAAAAAATAGCTATTTCATTGACTGTTACTTTTTATCGAAAGTTTAGCGTTTTTGACAATTGGTTGTCGATCTCTGATCATCATCATCGTTTCATTCATTATCGAAAGATAATTTTTTTAATATATAGAATAAGCTTTCACGTTTGATCTTAAACAAAATATATGAAAAAAGAAAAAACATTAGGTTAAAAAAAGCCTCGTCCACCATATACAAATCCGTTGGAAAATATCTGGCACTCAACTAGTTAAAATCACATAAATTTCTTGGTGGTAAGGCATTATATTTTAAACAATAATTATAAAATGTTCTTATAATTCCCACAACAAATTGATACCACAGTGAAAAAATAGCAATGTATTTTAGTTATACAAAACTCATAAGGTATATATTTGATAACTGTTTCAGGTTACGCCCTCATCAGAACTAGTTTTTTTTTCACCGTGTTATAATGGAGTTCTACTAAGTGAATTCCAATTCAATCCGTAACATATTCATGATCAAGACCGGTTTCACTCATCACGTGTATTTATATAATATCAATTGATAATGCTCGTTGTGAACGAACCCGATCATGATCATAAATATGCTGTGGAAATGGCAACAAAAGAGCACATCTTTTTGTACTCATTCCAGATTTTTGTGAAGTTCTACCGGTTTCGCTAATCGCCAGCATTATCAATTGATGAAAGATAAATCTATTCATAATTGATTACATTTCATGGAATTTCACAACACTGTTTATTTGACAAAAATGGACTGTATACGATTAAATTGTTTCGAAATCATTTCAAATACGTGGCCACTATAAGTGTAAAATATCCGGAAAATGTAATGAGGTTTTAAATATCCATTATCAAAAATGATAAATATAATATATTTACCTTTACCAATTCAACCAAATTTTCTCTGTCTTCTGGCTTTCCACCTCGTATTGTAGGATACGACCAGAACAAATCCAAGCCATCAAAATTGTATTTTCTGACAAAATAAACATTAAAAACCAATTAATACAACAGATGTTTTAAATACAGTAAAACCCCCAATAGCACTCCCCCATATAATGCTATATGTATATAAGGGTTATAACGCACGCATCAGTTTTCGTATAGTAGTCCCTCCTATAGTGTAGTTTTTATAAAACGCTTTATTTTCAAGGTCAAATTATAATTTTCATAATATTATAAATATAATACATATTTTTATACGTGGGTTGAAGAAATATTTTTCAGTAGCTGACTGTCTGTTGACTTCGCTTAACGTATTCAAGGTTAAGAACATATAAAAGGTCATTTAGTACATATAAATTGGAAATATGTTTGATTTGCTGATTACGGGCAATTCACAAAATACAATTGAATGGACCTATTATACATCAAATTTTTTATGAGTGCCTTGTCTCTTTTCACGTAGTATTCCTATAGCGCAGTTCCAATATCTACACTATAGGAGGGTCGACAGTAATTGATATATAAAACGGGACACCTCACAATTTTTCTTAGAAGTATTTATTATTTTTAAAAAATATATACATGTTTTTCTTCATAGTTTTTGTAATATAAGATTTATTAATAAAATCCACTAAGAGCAAAATAAAATTTAAAAACTTGTTGAATTCCCCTTTTTCTGAAAACGGGACACTTTGGCGTCTCGTGGTACTGCTTTATGAATAGGCTTTAGAAATACAGGTTATCCTCGACTTACGACCGAGATACCTTCCTGGACTTTGGTCGTAAGCCGAATTGGTCGTAAGTCGAATTTCATACAAATATGCATGTATAATACTTACATATTCAAAATAAAACATGTGTATTTATTCATATTTTTTATTGTTAAGTTAATACTTATTTATTAATACAAAATAAAGTACTTACTTCATACTATTTAAAATCTTTCGTCATCTGTACTTAAATAAGTACAATCCATTGGCTCATCATCAGTAGTGGAAGAAGAAGCAGTAGAAGTCTTTTTAAAAAATATATCCAAATTTAGTTGAGTTTTTTGTTTTTTTTTGCTGTAATGCAATTTAAAAAAAATCTATTTTTTTGTTCGTAAGTGTGAATGGTCGTAAGTTAAGCCGTCGTAAGTCGAGGACTTCCTGTATCCGGTGTCGTATTTTTATTTAGTCAGTTATGTGCAATATTTTTGTCCAAAGTAATTGGCGACTATTCCAAACACTTTTTGAGATTTTTGTATAGGGTGTTTTTTTTTATGTACAGAGCTTTGAAATGGAATAAAACAAAGATGAAATTTTTAAATAGACATGAAATTTACTTTTTTCAAAGGATAATCTTTTGGCTTTATAATTTAAATATGATTTCTGGCATATGACCGCCACGGCTAGTTCGGACGTAGTCTAATCTGGAGGTCCAATTTTCGATGACTTTTTCCAACATTTGTGGCCGTATATCGGCAATAACGCGGCGAATGTTGTCCTCCAAGTGGTCAATTGTTTTGGGCTTATCGGCGTAGACTAGAGACTTCACATATCCCCACAGAAGATATTTTAGCGACGTTAAATCACACGATCTTGGAGGCCAATTCACGGGTCCGAAACGTGAAACTATGCGGTTACCAAACGTTTCCTTCAATAAATCAATTGTGGCGCGAGCTGTGTGACATGTTGCGCCGTCTTGTTGAAACCACAGCTCCTGCACGTCATGGTTGCTCAATTGATGAATGAAAAAGTCAGTAATCATGGCTCTATAGCGGTCACCATTGAATGTAACGTTCTGGCCAGCATCGTTTTTAAAGAAGTACGGACCAATGATTCCACCAGCCCAGAAAACACACTAAATAGTCATTTTTTCTGGATATAACGGTGTCTCAACCTACACTTGAGTATTATGATCACTTCAAATACGGCAGTTTTGTTTATTGACGTATCCATTCAACCAAAAGTGAGCTTCATCGCTAATAGACGTAGTGCGCGATACGTATTTCAAACTGAACCATGATTTTCAAAATAAATCTGCACAATTTAGAAGCGTTGTTCAGGCGTCAGTTTATTCATGTTGAAATGCAAAACCAAACTAATCATAAATCATTTGACAGCTGACAAAATTGCTACCAGTTAAAAAAGTGTTGCCAACTTAAAGTTCTATACCTCTAAAAAAACACTCTAAATATTTATTATATAAAAAATATAAACTCACTAAGATTAAATAATTTATCTTACTTCAAAAAGTCTACCGCCGACGCTATGAACGTATTTCTCTTAGCGGGGTCTGCAGCCATTTTGGAAAAGGTTTCAGAGCCCTCCGTCCACCCTCCAATAGCGAGCGTGACCGTCAAATGTGGATATTTCTGCTTCATCCTTGTCATTCGCTCATAACACCCCATTCCCTGGCCATCCTTCAAATCTAGCCATGGGTCTACATGAAATATTAATACAGTAAAAATCATACTCAATTTGACCAACAACAATAAAATCGTGTTAATTTAAGGAGAAGGGAAATTATGCAACTTCATCGATAGTGACATCTATTAGGAATACAATAAAACAACACGGTGAAAAAATAGTAATGTATTTTAGGTCTACAAAATTTTATTAGATATATTTGATAGCTATTTCGGCTCACGCCATCATCAGAACAATGGTCAGATGAGCCGAAATGGCTATCAACTATATCTTATAAAATTTTGTAGAACTTAACCTCTCCAGGAGTATGTGAGTATGACGAACTTGTTGTATATGTCAACAATTATTGTGATAATATATTAAAGTGCTATGTGTCGATGTTTTGTGATCCCTGGATTGTGCAACTGGTTTTATTGGGATAAAACCCTTAAAAATGTGAGTTGTATTTTTTTTACAATGATTTTATTAAAAAAAAATATGTAATAAAAACTCGAACCCCACAACACGGTTAAAAGTAATTAGTTACTCCTAAAAAGGTTAAATACATTGATATTTTTTCACCGTGTCATAATGGAGTTCTACCAAGTAAATGCCAATTCAATCTATGATCAACCAAATTTTTTATTTTGTTTTTTATTTTACGTACAAAACATAAACTTTCACTTTTTGGTGGAAATACATTATATTTTGATTAATAAAACACATTTTAATACTATTTCGTTTCATTAAACATATGGGTTTTTGTTAAGAAAAAAATATTTTTTTTATCTTTTGTATGTTTCAGAAAGTACTGGGACGCCCCTGACTGACCGTTTCTTCTCAACCTTTTTGACTAGTAAAATAATTTTATTTATAAACACATTATGTTTCATAAAGTATTTAAGTGCAGGTTAGGTTAGAATGTTTAGATCATAAAAAATTCTCACTAATTATACTTCCTAATGAGTCTATCACGATTGTTCTGAACTCTTAATGGATTATTGATTGACCTTAGTATTTTTTGCAGATTTAAAATAATTTACTTTATTTGTATGTATATTGTATGACTTCCTGTAAATTGTTCTTCTTAGTATTTTGTTTTATATCAATTGATAATGCTTTGTAGACTATCGAGAAGGTGCCACAAGCCATCAAAAGTCAGGCGTCTGATACGAGGCGTTAATAGTTAATCTATATATGCTTTACTTACCCCTGGATCGTATAGTCCAATTTGTAGAATCTATTCCGGCAAACGCATAGCCAAGATGGGTACACAAGTTAGGGTCGATGTTGTCTATGGTGAATGCTGCCTCCTTCGGAAGATATGCTGCCCATGATCTGACATAACAAACCACAACTTTGTCATGCAGTGGACCTGTAATATGCGGTCACACACATATCACACGAAATGAACAAACAAATATTAATCGGTCGCCGCTCCTCAGACCAATTCGAGGGACTAATGCCTTCCCGTAATAAGCCATGTCCGTCCAATATTTAAGCTTATTGAAATTTCCGCCTGTCAAGTTTTATTTAGATTTAAAAAAAATAGTTTTATTGCTAGCAGGAAATAAGCTAGGTCGTTAACCGGTTATCTGCCAAAAGTGTCTTAAGACGCATAATTTTCTGTGAACAGAGCGCCGCTCATACAAAAATTACGTCTCAAGATGCGCCGTTTTAACAACTTTGACCTTTTTTTTTGACAACCCTGCACCATGAACAATTAATTTTATGATTATGGATAAATGACTGCACGACTGGCGCGCTCTTCATTTTTTTTGTAAGTTTTATAAATAAACTTTATTACAATTTCAATAACGATATGTTTAGAAGGTTTTATTTTTGTCGTAAAATTCGCGACGTGCTGGGTACCGCCATATATGTACCTGCCGGCAGTTATCCGGTTAAAACAAAAGGAAAGATGCATTGTGTACATTTTCTACATAGCTATATATATTATAAATAGGCAAATGTACGTTTAAACATAGTTCCGACGATGGCGTGAGCCGAAATAGCTATCAATTATATCTTAATAAAATTTTGTAGAACTAAAATAGATTGCTATTTTTTCATCGTGTTATAATGGAGTTCAAACAAGTGAATGCCAATTCAATCAATATATAAGTTACACTACATTAATCTGAGAAACTCACAAAAGAGACGTGCCCTCATAAACGATTACACATAAAATACTCAAAATATATTCTAACCAGGGCGTGATTTATACGTCATCGTTCTCCAATCTAACGTTTATTATTTTTAAAAATCTTTCCCTCTTTCGTCGTCTTTTGCATGCCTATAAAACGATAGCGCGGTTATAAATAACATTAACAAATACAGAGGTGAATGTACAGATAAATTGTAAATTAATAACATTGCAAAGTGTTAAAAAAATCATCATTACATTTTCTCTATTGGTAAATATTTTATGATATCGACTGAAAGTGCTTGAGGGAAATTCAATATCAAATTTGAATCGTTACAACTTTGTACGATTCTACATGTTTTGTCACAAACGACCCAGGTTTCGCCTTTCGGCATTTTCTGGCGTTCTATTGCATGGATGCAACAGAACTGATGCACAATAAACAGTTGGCATCGTCTATATACCAAAGGTATTAATTGAAGGAAAACATAGACCCCAAGGCAAGAACTATATGGCAGCTAAAACAAATTTAATCTTACTCTGACTCACGTCAGTTCTGTTGCATCCGTGTGATAAAATGCCTGAAGATGCCGAAAGGCGACACTCGTATCGTTAGTGACAAAACATATGGAATCGTACAATGTTGTAATTCAAATTTGGTGTAAGTATTTGTTGAAAATTATTTATCTATCGTGATTAAAAAAAATGATCGGTTTATTATTAAAAAAATCACTTTAATATGTTAATGTCCTTAAAAACCAAAATATTTACGTATCGGTAGACATGGAAGTCTGAATATTCGATTGTTTTTCATACCACTGTGTTTTATTTTGTAATCATTCAGTGTATTGGATAAGTCACAAATATCACGTTACTTCATAATTGCAAGGATTGCCAGCAATAAATAAATAAGTGCATCATTATCGCATGTTGTGCAAGCGATAAGTGCCCCTAAATAAAAAGTTAAGGAAATATTCAGAGAGCTGTGAGCGATTAATATCAACTATAAATAATGACGTGAATCCGCGCTCCCCGACATTAATGTGTTAACAAGGAATCATCTTACCTTCATGGCCGTTGACCTCTTCAGCGAAGAAAATAAGGCTTATTAATCCGAAAAATATCGCAAATAACAGAATGTTACACTTGTAAGACATATTTGATTATTGAATTCTTTCTTTTGCTTCCACGAACACGTCAAAGCATGTTGTCAAAAGTGTTTATTTTAATAGGTTAGTATGCTTTCTCGACGGCTGCAAAACGTTTATTGATAAATTAATTGTCATATTAATACAATATCTTTATCAACGCATCCGGAAAAACGCGTTGACGGAAATTATTCATCGCAATTGAGTCATTTTAAAACACAAGCAACTAATAAATTATCAATTAAAATTTGTTATCAGACGTTTCCAATACATAACGTGATACATAACGAAAATTAAATAGATACACCTAGGCCTCGTATAACACGGTTTTATACAGCATGGATATATAAATTGTGAAATATTTTTACACAACACGGCTTAAGGGAAAAAATTAAATAAAAATAAATGTTAAATGAACCTGTCACAATTAATGACACGGTAAGCAGTTGCAACGAAGTAGCAACATGATTCACATAAAATTAATAAATGACTATGGAATTGGCTAATAAATTAGATTTTTTTTTTGATAATAATAAGATCCTATAATGGAAAGGATTTCTAAATCCAAGATGGAATTACAAAATATTTTGGTACCTTATAAGGAAATACGTAAAGATTTATACGTTTAAATCGTCTTATTTTAGCGTATAAACAATTAATGTATTTATTGGATTGGTATTTACTTGTTAGAACTCCACTATACTCACGTTGCCTGATACCAATATATGGAGAACAAATTTATTTTTGTGCCGGGTAAATTTGCTCCTTTGACTCACGGCAAAAAATTTTTTTAAATATTGATAAGCTCGTGAGATTATGTTTGATGAAATTTGTTGGGAAATAAAAAACTGCAAAATATGAAAACATTGATGACATACATCAGGTTCGTCTTTTCGAAAGGATTATTTATTATTAAATATTAATTAATCAACAATTTAATTATCGGCGTATCTATAACACTATAAGAAAGTACATGAAAAAATATATTAACTACATTTTTCTGTTTTATTTATTTAAAAAAAAAGGTAAATTTCCAGAGGGCCTTGAGTCAAATATGATTGATAATCTATGCTTCAGCATAATAAGTAAAACGATATATTGTACAAAATTCAATATAGTTCAATCTGTTCAATGACAGAAGCTGAAATACTTATTTACAACTGTATTTTGATCTTAAAAATTGTAGAGTTAAATATGTTTACCTTATTACAATGGAATTTTTTTAAATATGTTAAATGTCCATTCTATGTTATATGGGGCGACAGTATTTGATTATTTCATATACGCGTGGGTAATTAAAACAATAAAATTGGTTTCGTTTTTAAATAATTTATTATATAAAAATGCACATCAGTTTTTTTTTATTTTTACAACTCGATACTTTGAATTTCAATTACAGTATTTAAAATTTATAGGTAATTGGGACATTTTAGAAAGTTTTTGAATGAGTTATATTTTAAACTTTTGACCATTTGTTACAAAAATATTTATAAACTTAAAAATAAAACAGTAGAGAGGGTATTTGACAGTAGTGGTGTTATGAGACCTAAGGGTGGGTGCTTTGGCATTTTACCAAACAGTTTCCATAAAAATTTACAACTGAATCTCGTAAAATATATTCCGACCCCAAATATCACAAATATTAAGTCAGTAGTGTGTTCACCAAATTTATGGAGAAATTCGCGACAGTTCTGAAAATATTAATACAATAAAAATATAGCTCTAACGCGAATGCTTTAATTATTATATTTTTTAAGCAGTCAGATGGTTAAATATAAATCAAACAGAAGAATAACAAAGTTATATTGTATAATTTTAAATTGATTGTTTTTTTATATATATATTTTAGATGCCAACACTGTAATATTTGATTTTTAAATTACACAACAAACTAACACCATCTAGTGAAAGTGCAATATAAATGCAAGATCTACGAGAAAGTGTTTACATCTGCTGGTAGCCGACCTGTTGATTTCCAAAAGACGCTTGCATCTCAATAAGCATGATGCAAAATGTGTGACCTGTGAGAAGGAATTCTTTGATAATCATAATCTCAAAACATATTTGGATCAGAAATTTTCTTTGCAATATATCTAGGAAAAATAGCTCCAGCAAAATGTCTTGTATTTATGTAAAAAAAAAACAATAAGAAAGGTGTGCAGCAAGACTTTTGTGAATAAGTCCTCGCTGAATGAACACAAGGCTATCTATAAAAGGGGTTGATGAAAGTAAAAGTTTTTGTCTGTAATCTCAAATGTCAAAACCCGTTTCTTTGAAACAAAATTGTTGATATAATCTATTTGAGGAAAACGATTAAATATTGTATATTTGTTGGTCAAATCACTTTGATTATTAAAATATTGGGGGGTATTGTAGATTAAAAAAGAAATTCAGTACTATTTTAAAAAGCATTAAACAGCTGATTTTTTTTTAAAGATATCACAATCTGATGATGCTTAATATTACAACAGCAATCGAGGAACATTTGGTTATGAAATCGAAATTCTTTCCCGCCGAATTTGCATTTTTGAAAAGTTTTCTGTTGTCTATGATTTCGTTTTCCGATTCCTTCTCTTTGATTTTCCTCTCTAGCTGGTTCTTTATCATAATTTCCTGCTTGGCAAGAACCACGGCCTCGTTCAGTGTCCTCATCAAGGGGAAGTTTGGCTTTGATCGGTGTGGCAGCACTAATGTCAGTTCACCGTTTTCAATCTTGTACATACCGTCCGAAGAACGGCGACCGATTTCTTGAGTGGTATTTTGGCTTCCGCCGTTTCGATCTGGTATGATATATATAAAAAAATAATATTAATACAAAGTCTTTCAATAGGGACGCTTGAAATTTATTAGTTTATAGCAGACATATTGTTAAAGTGACATCTGTCAAATTTGTTGTCAATTGCTTAATGGAATATGGAAAAACACTATGGAAAGTCAAAGTGTTGAACAACATGTGCAAAATGTCAATTTTGGATGAACATTCTGCACATTAAAACAGACGGTAACAAAAAAATTAAATTAAATATCCGTAAAATACAAGATAAAATTCGACTGCTTATAGAAATACTATCACATCGCGGGCAACCCAAAAATCTCCACGGACCACCAGTAGTCTGCGGACCACCGGTTGAGAAACTATGCTCTAGTATATTAAAAATCGAAAGCCACTAATAAAACAAAAGCAAAAAATATATTAGTTCAGAAGGAGATGGAAATCATCACATCTGAGAATTTCCGTACAAAAAAAAATGTATTTTTTTTTAATTTTGTAACTGAAGATGGTTTATTTGGTGTTGAGAAACCATGCTGTAAACCGTCTCATTATTGACTTGAAATTTTACCATTGAATATTAGATATCACATACATTCATAAACGGTCATTCTTCAAACAGATATCCTTGGATGGAATCACGATGTCAATAGAACTGAAATATATTGATTGAATTGGCATTTACTAAGTAGAATTCCATTATAACAGGGTGAAAAAATAGTAAAGTATTTTAGTTCTACAAAATTTTTAACGTATAGTTGATCGCTATTTCGGCTCACCATCGTCAGAACCATGTTTAAACGTACATTTGCTTATCTACATATAGCTGTGTAGAAAAGGTACGCAATACATCTTCCCTTTGTTTTAACAACCTAACTTATTTTGTGTACCTTTTCTACACAGCTATCTATAGATAAGCAAATGTACATTCAAACATAGTTCTGACGAAAACGTGAGTCGAAATAGCTGTCAACTATTCTTTTTTTAAATTTTGTAGAACTAAAATACATTGCTATTTTTTCACCGTGTTAGAAGTGAAATGAATAATTGATTACAATCTGTCGTAAACGTCTCACCATTGGGAAGTGGAAGTTGATGAACGGTATCCTTATAAAACGGGCTGGACTTCATTTGATTGATACCCTCGTAAAAGTCCTGGTAAGCTTCTTCTTCGGGGCGACAGTCGCCTCTGAAGTCATCGGTATCAATACTCCAGACCATTACTCCTCGAAGTCCTTTCCCCATTGCGAACCTATATGAAAAATAAGTATCAGTTTAACTCAGGTGCGATATACATTTTGATTTTTTAATTTTGCCACAAACAAATCTTACTCTAGATCAGTGGTCCTCATGTGCGGCCACCAAAGGATTTTAGTAAATATTGATATTTTTAAAAATTTGTCTTTACAAATTAATTTGTAAAATTATTATTATTTTAATATTCATTGAATAAACCTGACTTATCCAGCATTTAGTCGAGTTTAAGTAAAGGACCGTTTTAATAATAAAACTGTTCAAAAATTTTGGTCGAAGTTATACGTTGAACATGAATCAAGTCAATATAAAGAATTAACGACAACTGCTTTATTAATTTTGTCGATTTTATTTATAACTGTATATTGTGAAAGATTGTTCAGTGTAATACACTATACAAAAAATAAATATCGAATGTATTCACTTGAGAACCACAGAGCATAGTTTCTCAACATTTTTACATCCGCGGACCACCAAAAAGTCCAAAAATGTTTTGCGGACCATCAACATTGGAATTAAATAATAAATATTTATAGTATTTTATTTTTTATTTAAAACAATTAGTTTTGCAACATCGCATGCTGATATAAAATTATTTAAGTATATTAAAACAGACAATAACAAAAAAAAAATTAATTCCATAAAATACAACATAAAATTCGATTATTAATCAATAATATTACATTGCGAACCACCGGTTGAGAAACTAGGCGCTAGATCATAGTTTCTCAACTATCTAATATATAAAAGTGATTTTTATTTTACAAATTTCACCTTGTGGTTCTCAAACTATTGGAATATATTATACTAATATTTTTACATGAATACTACTCAAAACTTTATAAAAAATTATACTATATTTAAATATAGTATAATTTTTCATGTATATGAGCAATGCAAACGTTTTACTTTCTGTCAGTACCATTGTATCTGTGTGATAGAACGCCTGAAGATGCTGAAAGGCGAAACCATTATTATGAGCTTAAAAAAACACGTGTAAGTTTACTCAGTAGGGCTGTGGAGTGAGAGTAATGGAATCGAGAAAAATAAGCGACTCCGAATATTTTTTCGAATAGATGATTTTGAAAAATAGCTCAATGAACAATTTGCCGGATTGGTTGGTTAATATTTAATTTAATCTCTTCCACGCTAACGCCCCAACGTATGGGTCGGCAATTTTCAAACATCGGTAACGCAGGCAATCTTTTGCATATATGACTGATTTTAGTTTTAAAATATCGCCCAATTCTTCCTGATACTACCACGTCCATAAACTTGACAGCAATAGCGCTTGTTCATTTGAGTTTGATTGGTGGCTTCGTTACGTCACGGTAATGGCGATTTACGAGTGAGTTATTTGTTAGGGATATATTTGTTAATGTGATTGTGACAACATAGGACATTTCTTTGTGTTTTTTAATGTTGTGAAACATTCCTCATCCATCTAGCTTCAATAAAAGCCAACCCAATTATTTTTATTGCTGTATTTATAGTTCTATGTGGAGAGAAAACATTTTGAAAAATAGCAACGCGGACAGATTTAGTTTGTATGAAAAACTGTCGCGTTAATCGGGTTAATACACATACATAGGAAAAGTAGGAAAAAACTTTAACAAACAAAATTAAACTTTTAATAGTTGGGGCCGTATTGTTGGCCAATGTCAAATTTATGTTTTTTTAACGATTTCACAGCCCTGGTACACAGTTTTAGGTATTTGAATAGCAATAAACAAATATTATACTTCACCTCACTTTCTCAGCAAGAGATCGTTCGTTGTCATACATAATAATCCTATCGCCGTTCACTGCATAAGGAGTCTTGGATTTACTGTCCCAGTGTTGGTTCCATCCTCCGGACGAGTTTGACAGCTCAATACAGATCTAAAAAAATAAAAAATGTCCCTCGGCTTACACGGTACTTGTTTTACACATTTTCGCTCTTACACGGATTAAAAAAAATGTTGAAAATAACTGGCTATGATCAACAGAAACAATGTTCTCGCCGATTGTATTATTTTGTGTGTCGGGGTATTCATCTGGAGGAATCCATCTTTAGGCGAATCCAACTGTATGCATTCCACTGCACATATGTCTCCTCCCACCATTCGAACTAAGTGAAGATGGTCTAATAAACTTAATTGACAAAACAAGTGATTGTGAAAATTATTTTAATGAAAAAGAATTTGAACCAGTTACATTTACAGCTAAAATCATCCACGAAGGACTCGAATTGGGAAGAAAATTAGGTAATCATTTTTTTATTAATCAATGCTTGGCTCAATATGATGAGGTCCATAAAGATCTAACAATAAATTCAAAGCAAATGTTAATGACTGAACAACATGTGCAAATCATCAATTGTGATTTGAGGGTTTTTAGACTTCTTTCTTTGGAACTATCTTAAATCACAAGTTTCGCAAATAAGCCCCAAATAATTGACTCCTTCAAAATCAACGTAACAAACGCCATCCAATGAATTCAGCCAGATTAATCTGACTAAATCATTAAAGAATAACGGTTGATATTTGAATGAGTTATATTCCACACTTAATGCCATAAAATATACCTTTAAATGAAGGAAAAAATTAAGCGGATATCTCACACACAACTGGTTTTATTAACATTTTAACAAAATTTAAAATACCCTATACCTATATCATATGGAAACCACTTTACTAAAAATAACATAGCAATTAATAACCTCTTACCTCATTGTATCCCATAAATCCTGATTCTTTAGTGTACTGTCCTTGGAATCCTGCACTTTGAGTCATGGCTCCCATATCCTCGACGTCGTTTGGTGACACCTTGATGAATGTTCTCCCATAAAGTGGAACTCCCACCACAACCTTCCATGGATCAGCACCTTGCTCCAGTACATAATTCACAGTTGATTCCTGTCACAAATAAATGATCAGATTTTAAATTCCTTCATAGTATACCATACATGACAAATAATAATTATGATACAATACCAACAGATGGCAGTGCTATTTGTTTTAATATACAATATTAAATAACTAATATTAGGTAGTTCGGAAAGAAATGACCATTTTTTGCGTCACTTTAACGTCAGCTTGTCAACGATCGCCGTTGAGTTAGCACGTCGTGGTTGGTATTATTTTATAGCTCTATTAGTACTCTTTCTATTTTGACGTTTTTTTTTGTCACTGTATATAAATGCAGAAGCCTGAAATCGAAGAAACTCATTTGCTCCATATCATGCTGTTTTTGTTTGATAAGGGATTGAAATCCAAAGAAGCCACGCAGACCATTTGCGATGTTTATGGGGACATCATGAAGCTTCGAAAGTGCTCTAGATGGTTTACAAATTTTAAAAGTGGTGATAGGAAGTTAACGGACGAAGCAAAAAGTGGAAGACCTAAAAAATCGATGATGACACCCTGAATTCGTTGGTAGAATACGATCCGCCCAAAACAATTGAGGAATTGTCACATGAACTTAGATCCCCGAAGACAATGGTATACGATCATTTGAAAAGGCTCGGAAAAAAACAGGCAAGGAATTTGGGTGCCGCTCCAACTTTCTCCAACGGCCTTGGATCAACGAGTACCCATTTGTGCTTTTTTATTGTCCAGACACGAAACGGATCCATTTCTCAGAAGAATTATTACAGGGGATGAGAAGTGGGTTCTGTAAAGTAACTTGAGAAGAAAAAAACAATGGTTATCGGCAAAACAGGTACCTTTACCTACTGCTCGGCCAACATTGACTCTAAAAAAGGTTTTTCTTTGTTTTTTGTGGGATGTTAAAGGAATAATTCACTATTGATTATTAAAACCTGGTGAAACCGTTACTGGAGAGGTTTATTGTGCCCAATTAGAACGTTTAAAAGAGCAATTGCTCAAAAAAACGATCGGTTTTAGTCAACAATCACCGGCGAATTAAAAAAATGGTCTACCTAATAAAAGAAAATGAAATCATTCTATTACTAATCAACCATTTTTTTACTATTTTATTATTAATTGAATCCAAAATATTATGAAATTTAATATAGGATATGGCAGGATATGACTTAGAACATAGTTTCTCAACCTTTTTGCGTCCGCAGATCGCCAACAAAAAGTCCAAAAATTTTTTACGGTCTATCAACATTGGAATGAAATAATAAATATTTATAAAATTATATTTCAATTCTTACAACTTTGTACGATTCCAGATGTTTTTTCACTAAGGACCTAACAGTTACGTTGCATCCGTGTAATAAAATGCCTGAAGATATCGAAAGGCGAAGCCCGGGTCGTTAGTGACAAATCATGTGGAGTCGTACAAAGTTGTAACAATTCAAATTTGATATTCGAATTCCGTCAAACACGATGTCGTAAATTTATAAAATTGATTTTTTTATTCAAAACAATTAATTTTACAACACCATATTTCGATATGACAATATTTAAATTTATAAGAACAGACAGTAACAAAAAATATAATTGAAAACTCCATAAAATACGACATGAAATTCGATTGTTTATCGAAATAATATAACATCGCGGACCATCCAAAAATCTCCGTGGACCACCAGTTGAGAAACTAGGCACTAGATAATAGTTTCTCAACTATCTAGTTTATAATAGTGATTTTTATTTTACTAATTTCAACCCACGATTCTCAAACCATTGGAATATATTGATGTTTTTACATAAATATTACTTGAAACTTATATTTTTATATAGTATAATTCTTCATGTATATTAGCGATGCAAACGTTTACTGTCTGTCATTACTATTGTATCTGTGTGATAAGAACGACTGAAGATGCCGAAAGGCGAGACCATGACTATGGGTTTAAAAAAACATTTGTAAGTTTACACAGTAGGTTCGTGGAATCGCAATGTTTTGGCCAGAGTCGGAGTCATGAAAAACGAGTGAATCCGATTACTTTTCCGATTATACTTGTGTGTTTATATAATATTATTTTAAATAAAAGGTCCTCTTCTCAGTTAACACATTAAATTTCATACATGTAATATTTTTATTTGATTACTTTTTAAGGCCGTGTGACTCAAAAATATTTTCCAATAAAAAATGTTTGGTTTTAAATATATATAAAAAAAAAAAATACCACACTGAGAAAATCTGCTTCATCTGTACCAAAGAGGGGGGCGTTTGGACCAGCCTTCGAATCCCAAGTTCCGTGGTAGTCGTAGCACATGAGATGCAGCAGGTCGAGGTATTTGGAGAGGGAGGCAATGTCGTAAGCCTTGGATGCTGTGTCTCTGCTGGCACCAAGAGCTGCAGTCAGAAGGTAGTTGTGCTGCTTGAATTCTGCTTTCAATTCCTACGAAAATATAGCCAGAAATATTTATCACATTCTGTTGGTGTTGCCATTGGTTGCAAATATAATATTTTCTTACAAAAAAAAAAACAATTGGAAAGTCATATTGTTTTTTTAGTACAATTTTTTTATGATAAATCACATAAATCATAATTCCTTAACCCTTTTACGCCGAAGCAGCGCAATCGCGCTGCTTGGTACTTGTGCGAAATCGACGGGCAAGCGCTATCGCGCTGCGAAAACCATGTTCCACTCAAGCGTAACTCGAAGTGTTTTAACACATGTTTTATTAAAAAATTATGAATGATGTGGATCATGTAAGTTCTTAGGATTGACAAAATCGAATCCACAAATTTATTGACCCAAGAATATTTTTTTTAATGATAAAACAAAATTGTGAACATATGTTAGTGACGCGCTCATATTTCACCGAGTATTTATTGAATAACAGATATGTTGTGCAATCTTATAATACATAATACATATAATACATGTATTTTATATCGAATCGGGCATAGAAATAGAATATACTTCTTAGCAAAAATGTCTTTTTTTTGTTATCATGGATTCAAAAAATATGGAGGGCACTTGCGAACAATAGGAAATGGCACAAATATCTACCCTTTTTAAAATTCCATTCATCACTTTTTTAACAGAAAGATCATAAAATTCGTTACACTTGTATAT
This sequence comes from Himalopsyche japonica, assembly GCA_028555115.1. Taxonomy (NCBI): domain Eukaryota; kingdom Metazoa; phylum Arthropoda; class Insecta; order Trichoptera; family Rhyacophilidae; genus Himalopsyche; species Himalopsyche japonica. The sequence goes on from JAHFWJ010000430.1 coordinate 603,782, forward strand.
ACAAAATCTTATTATTATTTGCTCAACACACCTAAGCGTCAATAGAAAAAAAACTCTTGCATACAGTGGCAGCCCGTCCATTGAAATTCTTGATTTACTTCACTCCCTGAATGAAAAAAACTTTTATATGTATAAAAAAATATTTTTATCAATAATTTCTTCATCATAAATAAATCACCTGTGTTTTATGCGAAATTGATTGGAAATTTAGTGGGTTATTTTGTTTTTCTAAAGATACTGCAAGTCTGAAGTTCTTATGGATAACCCGCCACTGGACATATGTATTTACTGGAATTTCTTTTAATTTATGGCTTTTCAAGTTGAATGAGAAATTCTTTTCAGTTATGTATACATGATATTTATTCTTCAGTTGACTTCGGGCGGTTGTTGGAATTTAATTGTCACAGAAACCAATCGATATGCCAATGCATTTTTTCGTTGTAACAACATTGCTAAAAATCGGAAGTTACCTGAATAAAAGTTATCATGTAGTTGCAGACAATTTATTTACAAGCATCCCTTTGCTCAATTATTTGATATCAAATGATACATATTACACCGGTATGGTTAGACGCAACGGAAAAGGAATGCCACCAGACTTACTAAAAACAAAATTTAAAATTGATGAAGCGAAATATTATACAAAAAAAGGTGCAATTATCTGCGGATACCGTGAAAAAAAGTTACAAAAACAACCGGTGATACTTGCATCTTCCTACGCATCGACTAAAAGAATGACTGCAATAAATAGACGTAATCGGGAGACAAATAAACCGGATGTAATAAATATATGGGAGGAGTTGATACTTCAGATCAAATGTTATATACATACCTGGATGAAAGACGTACATCGAAATATTGGAAAAAGGTGACTTTTCATATTTTTGGAAGAATGATGGTAAACGCATTCATTATTTACGCAAGAAATACGCCTAGTAAAAAGATTAGAATTTACATCATCCATAATTGAGGCAATAGAAGATGAATGGAGACCTAAAAAAAGTCCAGTCCAAAGAACATCTAGTACGAGATTGGAGAATCTGGAGGTTTTAAAAAACTTACCTGGACGAAATCTCAGAGAATGGGTCGTATGCAGCAAAAAAGAAGGAGGGCCTATTAGAAGACCAAATCTAATTTGTACAAAGTGTGAAAAGGGTCTTCACCCATTAAGTATCGGAAAACACGAGTGTTGACTTTTTATTATTTTTAGTTTATCAGACTATAAAAATACGTATCGAATAATTAAGCTTTTTAGTGTTTTTACTGATAGACGATAGTTCGAAAAAATATTCTGCATCAAAGGCATGTGAAATATTTTACAAAAAATACCTCTATTTTATCACAAAATTAAAAATTTTGTGCAAATTATTGCAAATTTCATGTTTCTTATTTTTTTTAGGTCGATCGTGTAAACTCGTTTATTGTTTTATCTAAACTATAATATATCAAATGCAAAATGAGAAAAAACAGAAATAAATCCTTAAAAACTAGATATTTACAATTTTTTTTGCACACAAAAAACTTCAAAAACTCCTTAGTGCTTTTAGCAAGTCCCCAAAAAAAGGCAAGGCGTAAAAGGGTAAAGCCTTAAATGCCAATTCAATCAATAAATGGAAAGTTTTATATATAATATAATAACACATAAATTTTTAGTACTATTAATACAACATATTTTACGACACAATAATACAATAGTGATAATTAAGCGGCATACAAAACAATATAATATATACCTTAGCTCCTGTAAACGACAGTTTCTCAACCTTTTTACATCCGCGGACCACCAAAAAATCCAAAAATTACGGACCATCAACATTGGATTAAAATAATAAATATTTATATAATTGATTTTTTGTTCAAAATAATTAATTTTATAGCACAAGATATAACAATATCTAAATATATCAAAACAGACAGTAACAAAAAAATCGATCAAGTACAACATAAAATTCGATTGTTTCGGCTCACCTAAAAATCTCCGCGGACCACCGGTGAAGAAAATATGACATAAGTTATCTTTTTGTGGTAAAATTGACAGACATCAAAGGTATAGCCTCACAAATTACACATTTTTGGGATTGCTTAAGCCAGGGGGTCGGTAGGAGCGGCATGGGACTCTTTGGGCAAAAACTTCAATTTCATATCTCAAACAACAATATAACTTACGTTTATGAGGTAGAGCTGCCGAAACAACTCATACGGCATACTCTCTACCAAAGCTGTAGAGTCGCGGTATTTTGGACGGAGTCTGAGTCGTGAAAAACGAGCGATTACTTTTCCGATTTGACCATAGTTTCTGTACCTTTTTACATCAGCGGACCGCCAAAAATTACAAAAATGTTTTACGGACTATCAACATTTGAATAAAATATAATTATGTCTGTAATTGTTTTTTTATTCAAAATATTTAATTTTGCAACACCAAATGCTAATATAATAATATTTAAGTTTATTAAAGCAAACAGTAACAAAAAAATATAATTTAAAAATCCATAAAATAAAACATGAAATTCGATTGTTTCTCAAAAATCTCTGCAAACCACCGGTTGAGAAACTATAGATTAGACGATTTCAAAGAATATGTCAATGTACAACTGCCGGGTTGGTTGGGTAATTTTTAATTTAATGCTCGTATGCTCATAAATAGGAGTGATAAAAGTAAACTTTTTTGGTTGGATTCGTGTTGTTGGTCAATGTCGACAAATTCGGAGTTATGTTTGTTTTTCTTTATTAACTCCACACTCCAGAAAATAACAGTTCTTACAGTTATACAATACTTTCTGTTTATTTACCTTGACTAATTTTACATAGTTTTCCTTGTCGTAGGGCATTCCACCTCTCAAAGCAGGATATTCCCAATCCAAGTCCAGCCCGTCAAAGTTGTATTTCCTTGAAGAAATAAACAAATCAATTTATTATTACAACTTACATGATTAACTGATTTAACCGTTTCAATACCGCGAGGACATATGTGTCCTCTAGGCGGGGACGAAACGAATACCACTTTCGGTGTAATCCATACAATAGAAGCGTGAATAATTGTGAATTATGATTTTTTCTTTCGCCCACAATTATTTTAATTGTCAATATTCTGTCCCTATAATTCAACTTTAATTATTCAAACTAATATTTACTTTAAATTAATTTTTTATAAAATATTATTAATGCTAGTGACAACCCTTAAAAAAAAGCTGAAATTTTGACTCTTTGATATTAAAAATTTAAACAACATATATATAAAACAATAGTACTATTCATAAATTCGATAAGTTTTTTTTTCTTAAAAGAAAACCATCGGTATATGAATGTCACCTAGCTTAAAATTTCGCAGTACTGAAATGGTTAAATGAATTTGGAAATGGTTCTTAAAATGTGTTTTAATTATTAGAAATATAATGCCATTCCACCAAGACGTTACAGCTAACATCTTAAAACCAATTTTTAATACACAATTAACTGCCGATAGGCGTATGTATGACAGCCCTTACGTAAGGAAGGGAAATTCAATTAACATGGCCATATTTTCAAAAGGTTAGCATATCTCATGATATTTTTTTCCATTAAAATTTTAAATGTCACCATTGTAATCCTTTTAATTTTACTCACTTGAGGAACTGTACTGCTGAAGATATGAATGTCTTTCTTTTGGCAGGGTCCGCAGCCATTTCGGAGTAATTCTTTGAACCCTCATTCCATCCCCCGATTGCGAGTGTTACCTTCAAGTGAGGATACCTCACTTTGAGGCCAGTCGCCTTCTCATAGCTTCCTAAACCATAGTCCTCTTTCAAGTCTTGCCAAGGATCTATTAGCAAAATTTAATGTTTGAATCTTGCAATATGAATATAATGTAAATTTATTGGATATATTCAGATGTGACACGGCAACTGAATAAAGCTAAGTTTTTTTGAAACAATTTTATACCTAAACCTCATAAATATCATCATCATTAACAAAGATATTTTTAACTTCATAATTGTGCGCACAAACAATCAAACATACTTTTGTGAAACTGTGTGAAAACTACGATTTTGATGTAAGGTTTCAAGTAAGTCGATCAAATTAGGATAAACACAATACACAAATTATGGTAGGTAGTAGAATGGTGGACAGGGAGTGAAGAACTGAGATTTAGATGGATAGTCTTCATATAAAGGGAAACAAACGAACATCCTTCACCGCTGTAACGAAGAGGACCTAATCTCGCGGAATAACCAAAGCTAACAATGGATAGAAGCACCAACAATGTGATGATTACAATGAAACCAGTCCTTAGCGAATGAAGCAAAAATGCCAAAATAAAGATTTCCAATTTCATAATACGTGCGTTTATTAAGATGTATTACAACGCCATATATTATGTTAAAAAAGTAGGTAATAAATGGTGAATAATAATACACGTGTAAAATCTAGTTTATAATAGAAGTAAAGAAAATTATACGCTTCGACATTAAAATTTACTTTATTGCGAATTAAGTTTGTTGCTGTTACCTAAAGGTCGTATAGTCCAACTCGTTGAATTGAGCCCAGCAAAGGAATACACAAGATGGGTACAGAGTTGAGGGTCGATACTGTCTATGGTAAACTTCCCTTTCTCGAGTCTGTAAGCTGCCCATGTTCCCACATAACACACCACGACTTTGTCATGTGAAGGACCTGAAATGAGTACAGAAAAATGGTTAATAGACATGACAAAGTTGATCATTCTCAATAGTTTTACATCCATATTCGCTGATGAACTGATTTGGAGAATACGCTCTCTTTTAGAAAGTTATTTTAACGGAAGTTTTTTCTGGAATAACTTCTTGTTACTTTTCTCATTGGATGTTCAGATGGTAAGAAAAACAAGCCTGACAAAATTAAACTTTTTTAGTCTGAGTTGTGTTTGTTTTTGACAACTCTACAGCCTTGATCAACACCCTACAACATGGGTGTCCAACCGATTGATCCCAAGCCAAAATTTGGTCTATCCCGAAATACATTAAGAAAATAAAAACCTTTTTAGATTTCTTAAAATCGAATAATTAAAATGGACCTCGAAAATCAAACCACTTAGCTCGACATGATTCGTGACTGCTTGTAACTGTAGGGAATTAACGAATGGTAAAAGTAAGGAGACTGTTATTTAAACTTTGAAAAATTATATAAAATACCAATAAAAATGTCCATAAGAAACTTGTTAAATGACAGACATCACCAAGCAAATTTTAAATAGAAAAGTAGCTTCCAGTGATCTAAGGTTTGACACCGTTGTTCTACGATCTATCATCTCAACATTTGAGATGTTAACAGTTCTTCAACAGCGCCATTTGTACTTTAAACATATGGACAATGCGACACTTTACATTTGCAATATTTATATATTTCATTGTTACCTTCACTATTATATAATATAAAACACTTTGTATACCGTTCGGCAATTATTATTGTTTTTTGAGACAATAAATATACAGTTTTAACGACAAACGACTTTTTCGCGTTTTACGGGAATCATTAGTATACTACAATATTACCGTAAGATCGTTTGCGGAAGAGATAGTCACAGACAAATATAACAGATTTTATTGTCATACAGTTATAGTCAACCAGTAAAGTAAAACATTCTGAAATGTATTTTGTATGTACATAATATTTTTAGAAATTAAAACGTCAATAAATATTTTTCTCATTTCATAATATAATCAAAAGGTTTTGGACAGGGTTGCCAACTTTTTCTGAGACAGTTACTGGAAATATTACGTAAGACTAAAATTTATGTACATTTATTTAATTTTACAATATTCTATTCTAAGAAACCGTTTTTTATACACCAAAAATTATATAGTTTTTCTTTACAATTATATGATCCCGTTCTATGTTTTTGAAAAAATAACGTTGGTTTAACACGGTGAAAAAAATAGCAATGTATTTTAGTTCTACAATTTTTTTTATAAGATATAGTTGATAATTATTTCGGCTCACGCCATCGTCAGAACTATGCTTAAACGTACATTTGCTTATCTATATAAAAAAAAATGTAGAACTAAAATACATTGCTATTTTTCACCGTGTTATAATGGAGTTCTACCAAGTAAATACCAATTCAATAAATAAAACGTTGGTTTAGTTTTAATAGCGGGAGAACGGACATAATGCAGATGAACATGAAGTGATGAACAATTGAATCAACTTCAATATTTTAAGGTCTATATGATATTGGTCGATTGTACACTATGAAATTCAGAGAAATTTTGACATTCAATCTCAATTCTGGATTACAGCAGAATTTGCATGGCGATCGACTTCCAATTAGAATCGTGTATGAAATTTTGTTGATAGCTTTTTTCAATAAAAATCATTATCTTAAATATCGCTTTATATTTTCATCGTAATATAATTTTAACATAAAGAATAGTATTTGTTTATCATAGTTATATTTTTTTTTGGTATGAAAATTATTAAAAAATTTAAAATTTCTAATTGTATTTGGGATTGACCAAATTATATTACGCACCCTAGACTACGCACCTAGAATAGACAATCCAGGCCAACCCTAATCGTGATCGGTTTCGCTCATTGTGAACATTTACAACACCATAATGTAAGTATTTAACAGAGTTTGTGTATTAACTGGAAGGTCAATATACATTAATTAATTAAAAAAATTTGAGGATGCTTGATGGCATTTCAATATCGTATATTTGAATCGTTGAATTATATACACTTCCACACGTTTTGTCACTCAACACTCGGGTTTCGCCTTTTGGCTTCTTCAGACATTCTATCGCACTGATAGTCAGTAAACAGTTTGCTTCGTTTATATACACGAGGAATTCCGAAAAATAAAAAACAAAATTAGAAGGTAAATATATATTTGAAATAATGGCAATAATTATTGATTTTATTATAATGGCATTTCAATTTTCAAGACATTTTCACTAAAATCCCCTCATTTTTTTATTACAAAATTTAATACTAGTGACACCGTAATAGAATGCACGGAGACACCAAAAGTGAAACCCAGGTTATGAATGAAAAAATATGTGAAAGTTTGCATAATTTTAACAATTCTCATTTTTCCTCGTGTTGGTATTAAGAAAATTAAATTAAAGTAAAAAATGTCCGTTTTGATACTGTATACAAACTGAATGCATCCATGGTTTTGAATTTGAATCACTACACCTTTGTACGATTCCACGTGCTTTTTCACTAACGACCAGGGTTTCGCCTTTCGGCATCATCAGGCATTCTACCACACCGCTTATAAAGCTCCGGCGTTCAGTCGATATCATAAATTGCATCCATGGTTATTTCGTTCAGATTTGTATTTTGTGACAATGAATACGCCGTGGCGCTTAGTATTGCAAATGGACTCGGATCATATTAAATTGGCTCTGTGTTCTTAAATAGCGTAAAAAGTAATAAAATGTGTAGGCGAGATTGGATTAGAAATCCTTTTGTTGCAATTCTGCTTTAAAAAAACTGGAATCCTCTCTCTTAGTGGGTGTAAAGATCTCTCACAATCAATGACACAAATGAAGACGACATACAGCACAGTATATATTTATCGAATTTAGCAAACAATGATAATTGAATCAATTCATTGATTGTATCACAGCCTCCTATAGTAAACAAGCCATGTTGTACGGATTGGCAACATTGTATTTCCGGACTATATAACTCTATCATTTACTCCATGGTTCAGTTTTGACTATTATTTCTCAATGAAGTAGTACGATCTATTTGATTTATTTATTACACATTTGAAATAAAATTTCGTTCGATATTATAATTTGATTAACATTAAAATGGAAAGAAAGCGATAAGCAAACAATTATTCATTTTCAACAACTTTTGTCACTGTTAAGATACCATTGGTTCTATTTACAAGCCTATGTGTGTCATGATACCAGAATAACCTAGACAGTAATTGCTTGAAGCCTTTTTTATTTCACTATTTATTTATTGTTTACATTGGTAGTCCTTTATAAATGCAATTTTTATTGCAGCTATATCTACTTTAATTCAATTAAACGTAACGTATTACTATAATCACAATAGTTGACAGAATTAATCAGGTATCAAACATTTAAAGAATTATTACATAAATAAGGTAATTGCTTATGAAGCATCGTTGAAGTTTGACAGATCGTCTAAAAACAGCAAATAAAAAAAGATTTTCAAATGATTACAAAAAATATACCGGTAGTCTAAAGGTGTAGACCATTTACTGCCCAGGTTCTATTAGTGTCTAGTCTCTAATAAATATGGTAATATCGCCCCGCAACGAAAAAATATATAGTCATAGTTTAGAAGGTGAATCATTTTGTATCTTTATACAAACGAATATAGACTGTACTGTAATCAAAATACAGTTGTAATGGGCTTTTTTAACAATTAAACATGAAGATATTTAATTTCTACTGTTTCATTTGAAAAAAAGAAAAAGAATTCATTTTCTCCAAAGTCACGTCACAGACATCTTTTTAATCCTTTCTTCGGTCGACCACGTAAAGAATAAGTCAACTCTGAATGATTCAATAGTGTTCATTCAAGACGATAAGAAAATTAGACCACATTTTAACGCGACAATTAACACGTACTTTCGTACACGAATTTTTTAGCCCTCTAACGGCTAGCGTCTCAACTATTCAACAGTGTATATTGACAGTTGATATTCTAAAATAAAAATGTTAAAACTTCATGTATAATACAACCTAAATTTTGTGTTAAAAGATGTCTTGATTTTTCTTGAAAATCAAGATTGTATAATATAATGCCAGTATTATTCGATAAATTACTGAAGAATTCTGGATTAGAATGTCCTATAGACAGCTAAACAGATAGCTTGTTAACATTGTCAAAAATCAAGTATTTTTGAGTATCATATCGATAAATAGACTGTAACAACCGTCACGACAGTTGACATTAGCAATTATGGATTAATAAATAAATATTTTCATCATGTTGACAATCTCTGCAGCAAAAGATCCCGTTGTGATGAAGCGTCTTGGCCCGTGACAAATTATTATTTTCTTGCAGTTTTTATCATAATTTTGAAATCATTTACGAACATAATGAGCGGTCGATAATATTGCTGCATAACGTTCTATTAACTAACTAAAATTCAACGGTTTAACTTCAAGCAATTTGTAAATATCAAAAAATATTTGGGAAAATACAAATTGTATATATATTGAGTAGGGAACATTTTATAAGAAGAAACCCTTTTTTTATTATTCAGATTGAGGCGAAATGTAAGTAAAATATTTAATAGACAATCCTGACATGTATGAAGACTAATAATCTGTTGATTTATTTACCCAATCTAGCAACACTTACAAACCAGAGAGTAAATATACCCTACCCCTACTGTCATTTTATTTTAAATGCATATTTCAATATCGATATTATGACGTTTATACTCACGGAAATCTAAATTGGAAGTTTTTACACATATTTTTATAGGAAAAAAAACATAGGGTTACCAGCTACGTCGCAAATTAATATTGTATATTTATATACTCTAAATAGGAGCACATCATTGTTAATTTTTGTGTTATTTAACATAAAATCTGACAACATCAAATGTAAGTATGCGCTCGCTATGATTGGCGCACTCGATTTCGTCAGTTGCGAATTGGTGTAGTCTTCTTACGCAAGATATACTATCTATTTACAAATGCTTTGAGATAGATCAACTTTGTTTTAATATGATTTAATAAATTCATTTTTATTGAGGTCTAATAAATCCCCCCATTATCTCAGATGCTGGCTTTTCGATCATAGTCTTTTAAAGGTTAATAAGTCAATTAAGAAATTTTACTCCTGGCAAAACAAAAAAAAAAGATATTAATTTGACGTATTTAGATTATGTCTTTTTGATATGACGTGTGTTAAGTCGTATGCATTATGATTATAAAAAATATTTTCCTAAAACTGTTGGTTACGTCTTTTAGCGTTTATAAAGTGTCTTTTTAATTTACTTTAAGAGAAAAAAAACTATGAAAACTCACGCCCAATATCTCAAATATAAATTTATTATTATGTTATATAGCCGGAGTTGATTGAACCTAGAAATATTTCATCGTTATGGTCAAGTTTTTACCGTTATACCACTGCGACTTATAATCAAATAAATGTCTATCAACTCAACATTAATAAAAAACATAATTTTTCTCATTTCACAATTTTATGAAAGGATCTTGACCGGTTTTGATTATTGTGATGATTGAAAATTGAGGTGCCTTAAAAAAACAATAACTGATTAACCTCTTAGCAGTTTTAATAATATATTATATTAAACAACTATTTTTTGCTCCAACTTGATAAATTAGTTTGTTTATTTGCGTTTGCATTCAACTCACGGTTAGGTTGTAACCAGGGCTGACCCCCTACGTCAAAAAATAAACACTATACGACTCTGACTAACAAAAGTTTATTTTTCTCAGGTTTTTTTCTACCTTCCCTATTTAAGTGCATTAAATTAAATATCAACCAACCAATCCGGCAAATTTTTTCAGATGTTGCTCAAAGATGTCTTTTCTTATGATGTTTGTCCTTGGACTCGTATAAAAAAATCAAGGGCTGTAGATTCGGAGTTGTAACGTCGCGGTGTTATAATCGGAATCGGAGTCGTGAAAAACGAATGACTCCAAATACTTTTTCGCTCAAACGATGTTTTAAATATTTCAACGCTCAATTTGCCGGTTTTAGTGCATCTTTAATAAAATGCATATAAATAGGAAAATAAAGTAAAAATCTGACAAAATTAAACTGTTTTTAGTCGTTGTCGTGTTGTTGGTCAATATCGGAGTCAATTTGTGTTTTTAACGACTACACAGCCCTGAAAAAATCTTATACGATTTTAAATTAAGTGAAATATTTAGCACGCTGGCAATCCATTGTTGCCATAACCGAATTGTTGGTAAAACTTTTTATTGAATACTAAAAATAAAAAGTCCTTTATCCCCAATGTATTTATACCACTGCAACAGGAAATCTTAGAGTTATGTATAAACGACTCATAAACTTTTAAATATAAGAAAAAGTGATTTAAAAATACAATACATTATTTATATTAAATGTTTGGTAATAAATATAAATATTTAACGGAAAATTTACGATTTTTGTTAGTGCAACATTAAATTTAAAGTCAATTCTTTTGCTATATAGAGTTTCGGTGACAGTACAAAATATTTTATTATCTATTAGTCCCGACCCATTTTTGAACAAACTGTATTTTTCTTAAGTGTTTACTAAAAGTGTGATAACTATGGTAATATTGGATAAAGTCAAATGAAACTTTCTGAGATTGTTACCAATATTATTAAAAATAGTTCTAGATTGATAAAATTGTCAACACTTCCCCATGTGTAGAGCCACACGTTAATGTTTACACATGTACCGAGTCTCACTTATTTTTTTGGTTTGCACACACTTCGCAAGCCTTATAGGAGCTATTTTTTTTCTGTTGCCGGTATAGGGATCTTAATCATTTTTTTTTATATCCCTAAAACAATCTGTTCTATGAGTCTTGCAAAAATTTTCCTCGGAGTGGACTCGGTGCCACTTTTACTTCGTCTCCAGGAGGGGTAATGTTGATGTAATATATTGCACGCGAAACGATTGTATTTTTAGATCGTGTAAACCAATAGTTTCATGGGTGATAAGACTAATTGATCGACTGTTTTGAAATGTTTGGAATCTTTACAATGAGAAAACATCAAAATTCTTTGTCACATACTTAATTTAATGTATCTAATTTGTCTTTTTTGGAAGGGCCGGTCTATTACGTCAAAACACGTTTCCGGGATTCAATGCGTTAAGAAAAAAATCATTCCGGGATTCATAGACGAAAAAATTAAGGCAATATATATTTCCTAAATGTTGCACATAAATTTCATGTTGGATATTTGAGACACATTACATGATCATACTTGAACGACATAAAAAATTGTTATAATATACGATTTGACATTTTTATATAACAATGATCTCACGACAGTGTAAAATTTGAGATTACGTAAAAAAATTTCATCATGTACATTATTTCACTACGCAATTTGAAAAAATAAAAAAAACAGTTGTTTGAAATTGAAATAACACAATAAAAGCTCACAATCCTTGTCAGTTAGACAGTGCATGGATTTTTAAACTCCTTAATTATAAAGTCTCGACTTTTGAGACGGCTGATTGTAGTGTTTTAGTAGTTGATATTTTAAATATAAATTGTTTAAGCAGGGTTGTGGAATTGAAATCAAAGTCGTGAAAAACGAGCGATTCCTAAAGCTTTTCGGTTAGACCATTTTTTTTAAATATTTCAATTTTGTTCAAGAACTAAATTGTCTTCGTTTGAGTCTCGATAAAATGAAATTACACTGTTTGTAGGATTAGTTGGTTAATCTCTAATTTAATGCACAAAAAGTAGAAAAAAACCTGTCTAATTTTTAGTCAGAATCGTGTTACTTTATATTGAAATATGGCCTGATTCGTCATAATGGTCAGCGTAAGTTTAGTTTACACCAACACTGCTATTATTTTTTTTCAATTTCAGTTTCGGTAAATCATTTATCTAGCTCAGCAGAGAACGGGTTAAATATCAATGCCTCAAACTGTTTATATACTTTTATGTTATACATAATATATTTTTTGCCGTTTTTAATATTATTTCGTAGACTTCGACTGTATCAATCGTCATCAATTTTCTACTTAGACAATCCGCGAACCCTTCAATAAACGGACAATGGATTTTTTTTAAATTAATTATTTCACAGGGTGGGGACCATTATAAATATGATTTCGATTGATAAATTAAACTTCAATATATGATAATAAATAATAACACGTATATTTTTAATATTTACATCTCTATCCTTTCTTCTTCTTTCTTTATTAACTATCCGAATACTAACGTTTCAACCGTCGACGGTTGATTTCAGCGAGTTGATAGCTGACAATCGAGAATATAAAAAATAAAATAATATTTCTAAGCTGAAAAAAGAAAAGATTTATTACAACAACAGTTATAAAAATGCACATAATTGAATTTAAAATATACAATTCAAGAAATAAAATTATCGCGAATGATCAAGCAATCAAGTTTATGTATATATTTAAATTCTAAATAAGGCTTTAACGGAATGACACACACATATTAATTATCAAATTATTATATTATATGTGTGTTTCTTCCTGTATAAACCCGATGAACCACTTAAAATATATGTTATATTTACTGTCCTAAATGAATCATGATGAAAATCGTTCTGTATTAAAAAATATATACATATATAATACATCGAACAGTGAGTCGCTCTAACAAAAAATTGCAAATTGCCCCATACACTTTTTTTTAACTTCCCAGCCTTGATATTTGCTCAATTATATTAAGTAAGAGAAATATATTGTACGTTCATAATTTAAAGTATTTTAATTGAGAAAAAAATCAAATATAATAGTATTTAAAAATGTACGACAAGAAAGAAATTATTAATAAAATTTGCTTTTCTTCTGAGAGTAGTATGAAAAAATATTTTGAATATGGAACAGAGAATTCTGAGCGTAGATAATATTACTTGACAGCTATAGATTATATTATACATTTTAAGTAATCCAAACCGCTTTATATGTTCAATTAAAAACGATCGCGTTAAAGCAAAAAAAAAAACACAGTTTATATTAGGTACCTGTTAGACTGTTGACATCCTCGGCCAACAAAGAAAGGCTTATTAATCCGAAAAAGGTCACTAAGAACACATTTTTGCACTCGTAAGACATATTTGTAACATTTGATGTCGAATATCACCACTAATAAAACAGATTTCGCACTTTGAATTTTGTTATTTAAAATTACTTATTTTTCTTTTGCGGACACGTCAACGCATTTTGTCAGAATTTTAAATTTTAACTGGTAAACTTTTAAAACTGCCGCAAGCCTCGAGACTGGATAGCAAAAGGCTCTCAAAATGTCTTTATTTAATGCAAATAATTATCAGCTTTCATCGATATCAGTGCAAAGCATGTTTTTTCTTTACAAATTTTAATAAGCTTTAAATACCTCTTTTTCAATTTCAAAATCAATTTTTTAGTATTAAAATTTGGCAACCGACCTCAGTGAAATGTCCAAGAGCAATTGAAAATAAATATGTATATGTATGTATAATATAATTTCGGGAATAAATTTCTGAATGTATTATTAAACATTGATGGTTTTCGATTTAGCATACTATCAGTATAATTATATCTAGTAATAAAAGAATAAAATCCAGTAAAACGTTAGCCCTAAACTAACTTTGATCGTTAAACCCGTTCTCTGCTGAACCGCTTAGAAAATTGCATTGCAATCAGCCTTTTCAATATGAATCTGACTAGAGAATAAACATGTCAGATTCCGTTAATGTTGGTGTTCAAGAACACACTTAGAATTCGAATTGTTACAACTTTGTATCAGTTCACATGTTCTGTCACTAACGATCCGGGTTTCGCCTTTCGGCATCTTGAGGCATTCTATCAAACGGATACAACAGAACTGACCTGTTGATTTGTGTGATAGAATGCCTGAAGATGCCGTAAGGCGAAACCCGGGTCGTTATTGACAAAACATGTGGAATCGTACAAAGTTTTAACAATTTAAATTTGATATTGAAATTCCATCAAACACCTTCAGTCGATATCATAAATAGACTTTGACATTAGAAAAGGAAGTCGTGATTCATCAAAAGATGACTTCTGTTCGGGAACGATCAAGAAGAATACTTAAAATATTATTTTTCAAGAAGGCATTTTCAGGTGATTCTTTTAAAATACTTACGAACCACAGTTACACAAACTGTCTTTAAGAACTTACCAACATTTACCGTTCCAATTGAGAAATCAGAGACACGGAATTTCAGAATATATAAATTCTTCTCCCAAAGCACACAATCGCTTAGCAAGCCTCATTATAAAGTTACTGAATACCTGTTCAAATCAGTCAGGCGATTGTGACTCGTACTGACAGATCAATAGGATATACAATTCTCTAACATGCTGGTTGTTTTTACCTTGTCTGAGTTTACGGAAATAGTTTGATTTCTAGTATAACCATAGTTTATAGAAAGAAAAAAATACAATTTGACCCTCGAAGATTTGAATGCATATGAGAGGAAACAAAATGGCAGTGGTGTTTCGAATGATGCGATTCTATTTTTGGATTTTTAACTGTCAAATTTAACAAGTAATTATTTATGCATACTAGTAAATCAATAATTATATTAATTTCGTAATAATTCACCTCTTGCAAAGTCAATCATAGTTTCAATCTTTTTCAATCTGAGTTTTTTTTTAGATAGAAAACGCTATTTGGAAACTTGTCAAAATTTTCTAACTAGATATATTCTAATCCCATAAGAAATTATGTTCATGGCAAGTATATTATTTTAAACTTGAAGTCTAATAAGATACTTATCTCAAAATAAATGTTTTTTAAACAATAGAACTTTCCATATGAAGGTGCGATAATAAGTTATAATCCAGGTTTAGAATTCAGCACTTTCGGACACGATTATGTGTTTTGTAAACTTTAAAACGAAAAAATCGCTAGAACCAGAAGGAGAACTTTTAAAATACCCTCGTTTCATACTTCACAAATACATAACACGATTAAAAAAGCAACAATATATTTTAAGTAAGTACTTCTACAAAATTTTAAAGATATATAGATAGCTATTTCGTCGTGCGCCCTCATCAGAACTAGTAGATAGAATAGAAGTAGAAGATCTAATAAATTTTGTAGAGCCATAATAAAATATCGATTGAATTGGCATTAACTTGGTAGAACTCCATTATAATACGGTGAAAAAGAAGCATTTATTTTTAGTTCTACAAAATTTTAAAGATATAATTGATAGCTATTTCAGTTCACGCTCACGGCATGGCTTATAGTTCTGAGGATGGCGTGAGCTGAAATAGCTATCAACTATATCTTTACAATTTTGTATGTTAAAACTAAAATACAATGCTATTTTTTCACCGTGTTATAACGAACTTCTTCCAAGTAAATTCCAATTCAATCAATAAAAATTCACATGCTTGTACAACAGTAGAACCCTTTCTAATTAGCTTGTACCGTCGTATCAAAGCAATTTATATCCTTAACAGCTTAGCGACCGCATGTTTTCTATCGAATTTCGCGTATTGGCCGGCGATTTTGAAAAAAATTCGCCCGAAAACTGTCCTTTTACTAGATTCACTATAATTTGTGAACCGATAGAGATATCTTAACCAAATTTGATTTGCTGGCTTCTAGTTACTTTGCCCCATAAATCAATGCCATTTGAGCAATGGTTCTACACCTGTGGGTTGTGTACTCATGTGGTATAGTGAAAAAAACTTTAATTTACTACAATTTTTTTTTTTTAATATGTAAAATTTACTTTTTCACTTTGTTTTTTTAAATTTTATGTTCATGTGTATTAGAACTCATTAGATAAACTCTATACGTCTCTCTCTCTCTATACTCTATATATTGTATAAGTATCTATATAAAAAAAAAACGTTCATGGATAATAATTAGTTTTGTATAAATACCTTTCATTATGAGTTGATGGGAAATATACAATTACAATTCGTGTTTACCCCATCGATAGATTTATATCGAATCTGAAGATGGCGAAAGGTGAAAGCCGGATTATTAGATCGATATGAACCATGGAAAAGTAAGTACAATGTTCTCAAGAATTTAGCTGTAAGTAAATTATTTTACTTGAATCCATATTTTTTTTGTTGAAGAAGTGAAAAAAACAAGGTTTTCTTGCCCATATTGTACCTTTTGTACATATAAAAATTAATATATACAAATAATTCATATCGATCCTCATTGTTATATTGCCTGCCCTTATATACCCACAATCATATCTAAGTAAAATATAAGAACGAAGATAAAATCATGCTACATATATTCAAGATAATATTATAAATACCCGCAGTTTAAAGAGCCCTGGTTCTCATGTCATCCCCGTTACAGATGTTGTCACTCCCATTAGTTTGTTTCGTATTTTTTTACAACCATTCTGAGAAATCAGGGTAGTGTGTTGCAAGTGTTTCTCAATTTATAAGTAAATTGTATTGTCTTCTCTGAACTATCGGTGAAAACGTCGCGAAATTTGCTTTTCTCTTGCTAATCATTTATGATTATAATTTTTATATTTTTATTTTTAATCACCTCAAAATTGAAAGAAGAGATGAAACATATTTAGAAAATTTTGAGGATATATTGTCGGAGGTTCCCAGTGATTGTGAACAAGATGACGCGGACGATAGTGGTTCTGATTCGAGTGTACATACATTCTGTAATGAGCGAGTTGAATCCATATATGAATACGTGGCACAGGATTTATGCATATAACAGTGTATCGCTCGCTAAAGATTTATTTTTACGTAAAACGGGACTTTGCGGGACAATTCGGAAAAATGGAGGTTTACTGGAATCTTTAAAAAATATATAATGAAAGCCTCAAGAAATTAAGCATTCCAGAAAAGGTGACACACTCGTCCAAGTGTGGAAAACAAATAAGAGAAGGAACGTCAGAATGATATCCACTATTCACTATAATAATGTAACATAAAAGAATATATTTCAGAAAAATATGTTTTTATTTAATTCGTCAACATAAGTTGAGAACCCCTGCCACTGAGTTTGAATAGGTCATAATTAAATCAAATTAGCATTAAAAATGTCAAAAATGTTTTCGGTTAAATATTTCATAACCATCATAAAAATTCCATGTGGCTCAGTCGATAAATCAAAGGTAATGTGTAACACCAATACTACGATCTGTAAAGTGCCCCGAAATGTTTCTTGGCACGCGTATCAGTGTACACTGGACTGATGAATATCCTTGCTAAGTAGAGAAACAAACCAGACTCGATTTAAAAATAAAGTCTTAAGCCGGAATGTAAAATTGTGTTATGAAAGATCACATAAGAAAAAAATATGCATGAATTTTTAGGGGTATTTTTGAAAAATTGTTTAGGAAAGTAATAATTTAATCTTTGTTAAATAAGGCGTTGATGTGTATACTACCATACCCCATTAACATTTTAAATCAAACCCGATTCCAATCAGATGATTTTTGAATGGAATGGAATGGATGACGTAGGACGCATATATGAGTCCACGGCCCGCAACGGAAGTTCTTCAAGGACTCAAATACGCGTCCCCGGTCGTTAAGCTATTAACTGTCCTATCGCTGTAGCTGTCTCCCAATGTAGCATAAATTTCGTCAGAGCCTTAAGTGGTATCGTGATGAATTATCGCTTTAGAGACGATGGAAGAGTGCTCTAATCGCATGATGTCATTTATCATGATAAAACGATACTACTGACAAGAATCAATGCCATTTCTTTCTTCGAAAAATCGTGTGGTTACCCTGCAACGCCTTTTACCGAATGAATAATAGAGCAGAGAAATATCGGCGTTTCATCTTTTTGTGTAGAATAATATACAGTGTTGTTATTTTGTCTCTCTCTGTTTTGCAATAGTTATTGTTTATTTTTACATCGTTTGCAATTATTTAGTTTTATCATTCCGGAGTCGATCGCCTTGGAATCCGAGCGATAGACCTTTCTCTTCTTGTGTTGCAGACGAGACGGTCGCGGACAAAGACCGGCGGCGCATTTTAAATGAAATTTATTTGGCGTGATGCGCTTACAAATTAGAAACATTAATTATCACGTGACATATGGACATGCCGTAATGTTTTAATAGATAAATTGCTTATCAATAGTGAAATTGAATTGCTATGCCGTGAAGTGAGTCATAGACAATACATTAATTCATGACAAATAATACATCAGTTCCTAAAACTACATTCACACTTGTCGGTGTGAATCACTTCAAAACCGTCAATGTTATAATTATTTGAACTTTTTAAATCATTTAAATTCGTTATTGATGTCCTTCCTCATGATTTTTCGTCATAATTTTTTAACGGCCCAAATATTTAATTGCTCAAACGCCCTTGTTAACTTTCTTGTACCTCGAGGTAACAACATCTTTAATATCTTAGATATAGATAATCTAGATCAGTGATCGCCAAACCGCGTAGGATACTTTTCATATTTATAAATTTGTCTTTAAAATTTTATTATTGAACTCCCAAAATATAAAAAATGCATCGAGCTAAATTTCAACGAAATGCTTGAAAGGTTGCCGCTGTAATATTATTTTTCTGGCACAACAATTTTTGCGTACAACGAAGTAAAATAGAAAGCGGTAAGAGATGTATTACGATTGATGCGGACTGCACCATACACTTTGTCTCTTTCTCGCTCATTTGTATCACCACTTATAAAGAAAGAATGTGTATAGGTAGCTCACAAGACAATTTCAATTTCTGAAAGTAGCTCACATCCTTATTGAGTTTGGAGATCACTGATCTAGATTTATCTTCAATGTCTATTGAAATATTCGTAATACAACTTTTATACTCACAGTGATCGGAAATGGAAGTTTTTTTATACGAACTGCTGGAGGACATTTCAATGAAGTTTTATTATAAATAATATTTGATAATACTAAGCGACGTAAGTATGCGCTCGCGATGATTGGCGGACTCGATTTCCTAAGTCGCGAATTGATGTTTGATATTACTCAAAAACATAAGAATGTTAACAGTCATTAAAAGTTTTGTGTATAACCTATTTTTTTATTTGAAATACAGCCCGATTTATCCTAATAATCTCCGTAAGTTTATCCAAAACCAACCATTGCGGAATTCAACAGGGAATAATTTAACAAACAAATCATTTTTATTGTTGATATTCATTTATTTACAAAAAATATAACAATCACAATACATTACTTTATACATAAAAAAAATTATGCTTAAGTATGATAAAAATCAGTTGACTTATTAAAAAAGCGATGGGTATAAGTTCAGACAATCATACACATTAATTGTACAGCCATAATCATCCGTTTCTTGATAAGACTTCAGTCAGACTAGCGATATATTCCTCAAAAAACTTGAAATTCTTCACACAGTGTATTATCTTACTGCAGTCTGACGTTCACCAAATCTTTGATGATGCTTATACAGGTTTATGTCAACATCAAAAAACAGCCTTATTTTTCAATAAACAATTTAATACAGATATCAGGTCTGTAGTGCAGGGTTCAATGTTGATGGTTTCCATGATAGATCACACAAAGTCCCGGCATAAATTGCAAATCTTTTAAAATATATTCCGATTCTGTTCAGACCAATGGGTACGTAAAAAATCCTTCCAAACCACCCAACCATAAAGAATATAGAGTCCAGCAAGAGCAGTTAACTAGCCACTAATTCCGTCCAACCCCAACATGAGAATATTTGAGCAATAAGGATACAAGCAATTCATGTAGAAAAACTCTGGTTAAGATACCCTGATTGGAAGGCCATGTTTTATTTTCGAGATTATTATAATTTTGTTGTAGAGCTGTCAAATTTGAATTGTTGAAACTTTTTTTTTATGATATCGACTGACGGTGCTTGATGGAATTTCAATAACAAATTTGAATCGCTACAACTTTGTACGATTCCACATATTTTGTCAACCCTAGTATCGCCTTTCACACTAATGCAAAAGAACTGACACGCAATAATCAAAGTTATATACAAGAGGTATTAATTACAAACGAAATTCACAGATTCTAAAGATGGGATCCAAATGTATATCCAAAATAACTTTAAAACCAATTAGTTATTTCGTGACAGTTCATTTGGATTCATGTGAAAGATGAAACCCAGGTCATTTGTGATAAAACACATTGAATCGTACAAAGTTCCATCAATTCAAATTTGATATTGAAATTCCATCAAGCACCTTCAGTCGATATCATAAATTATAGGTTACTGTGTTGTGGTCCGCGTATGGTAATGTATGCGGTTAGAGTACGAAAATTTGTGAGTATGGCTGGTGTAACCAAAGACGTGCTATTCTAATTTTCGAGCAATGAACGGCACATCTTTGTAGAGATTCTTCGACAGTTATTCAAGTTAAAGTCCCAGGTAAGATGAGTTCATATTTCTCATTCGAACCTCCGCTACTCAACAAGTTATCCACCAGCTGATACGGAGACATGTTTCTGCTAATCACCAAGTATCTGAAAAAACAATATTACAATTTATACAGAAGAAAAAAATATAGTATAAAATTTTAATCACTCAAACTCTGTTCAAGCCTGCATATTAATGATTTGGTTTTTAGTGTGTATTTTTATCCGCTGTTGGCCATATAATAAAGTGGTTAGAATTTTTCTCAACCAATCAAATGGGTTGGTTTCAAATCTCAGCGAAGTCAATACCAAATGAATTTTAATTAAATTTAAATTTAAGATCTTAGGCATGGTTATTTCTGACGACTTTCTTCTGAAGCTGATATAAAAATGTATTTGGCTATCAACTCATTGATTACGGGTATGTTTGTTCAAAAACTATGAGTTACGGCGGGCGAGATTGCCACGCATTGCGCTAATAATTACTCAACCTGAGAGTGTCAGCAAACATCAAACTGTGGAGCGCGTACCAAAAAAACCAAAATACACTGGATGTAATATATTACGATAAAGTCGAATGTAACACGATTTAACAATCGCTGGAGAACGAAATACGCGGCACATAAAAAATGATATGTATCGGGCCTGCACTTGACATGATGTCTTCATCGTTGTCAAAGGACTAATATCGAAGGCCATGAGATTAGTATTTTATGTCATTTTTGAAGAAAGGGGAATACTGTATTATTCTATATAAAAAAAAACATCACCATCTGTCGTCTTTGTTTTAGACTGATTTGTATGACTTCTCAGAAAAGAATATTGAAATGCTACCTACGAAACAGGACGATTTTTAG
This sequence comes from Himalopsyche japonica, assembly GCA_028555115.1. Taxonomy (NCBI): domain Eukaryota; kingdom Metazoa; phylum Arthropoda; class Insecta; order Trichoptera; family Rhyacophilidae; genus Himalopsyche; species Himalopsyche japonica. The sequence continues at coordinate 625,634 of JAHFWJ010000430.1, forward strand.
TCGTGTTTTGATCCAGTGAAGGATCGATAATAATTGTGGGCTTATAGTGACATCTTCCCGCGACACAGCAAAAAAAATCGACAAGAAATATGAAGTTTAAACATTTGTTTTTTATATATGAAGTTGAATGTACCAAAACGCACAAAAATGTGCACCCCGCCGCAACAGAAAGTTTTTGAAACGCACAAATTTGTGCATCCCGTAATCAATGAGTTAAAACCAAACATATATAATAAAAAAATGTAATATATTAAACCTTTAGGTGGTATCGTGAGGTTTACCCAGGAATAAATAGATAATACAGTCGACCCCCTATAGTGTAAGGATTGGGACAACGCTATGGGAATACTACATTATCGGGGTCTAGGCAACCACACAAAATTTGAGGTTAGGTTCTTACAATTATGCTTTGTAAATTGTCGGAAATTAATAAATCAAACGTTTTTCTCATTACAAATAAAATGACTGCCTAATATATATCTAGAAATAAACAGTTAATGATTAATATTTTTTATTTCATTATAAGACGGTGTAATTGACTTGTACAAGGCAATCAAAAAATAAAACAAATTTAACAGGACGTCGATTAGTCAATACCTATCATCATCTTTTCCATAGCTCTTCGATTTGAGGCCACATTTCTGGGATATCTTGTGCATGGAAGCTCTTTCCTCTTTGGAAAAATCGCTGGCAAAGACCAGGTCGTGTTCCGCGGTGTCACTCTGGGCATACTCGTGTATTGTCTGAACCAAGGCTTCTCTGATGGAACGGCCTTTCGCTGCATTGCCTAGGCCTAAACGTCTTATCTGAAAATAAATAAATAACAGGACTTGATTTTGTTTCTTTACAGCTCTTTTATCTGCGAGATTTCTTTATATTTTTCAATTTTTGACTATCGGATACTAGAAAACTAAAACTTAATGAAGTTATATTGATAGAGATTAATGCCAGTGAAGTTTGTATACCCTCCCATCCACTTAATCCTAAAAACAGCAGGTAGCTATCGAGAGATTAGTAGACTTCTTCTCACCTCATCATTTCATCCTTGCCAAGATATTTATCGGTGACTGAATAACGCAATAAAATTCTGATATCCAAACAGACTAACCCTAATAACAAATACAGTACACTGATAGTTAAAACTCAACAATATAAAATTGTTAACTTTTATTCCTTACTGAGTCGCGTTAAGAAAATTCCTGCACCGGATATTAAAAAAATAATAAAGCTACGTTGGAGAAAGGCAAACTTATCAATTAATATCACACTGTGATCAGCCATCATAACAGTTTAAACCAGTGATCGCCAAACGGAAGCTCGCATAGGATATTTTATCTTATTCAAAAATTTGTTTATAAAATTTTATTATTGAACTCCGAAAATAAAAACAATGAATCGAGCTAAATTTCAACGAAATGCTTGAAAGGTTGCCGTAATATTATTTTTTAGCATTTGTGCACACAACAAAGTAAAATAGAGAAGTGGTCAGAGATGCATTATGATTGATGCACTGCACCATACACTTTGTCTCTCTCCCACTCATTTGTATCACCACTTATAAAGAAGGAATATGTATAGTACAAGTGGACATTATAAAAAAAATATTTACCTGTTTGAGGTTAGGCTGAATTGGTTCACTTATTCCATCGGCAGCAGCACCTAAAGATCCTCCACTCCAACCCATCAATTTCATCATTCTTGAAATAGAAGAAAAAGATAATTGTGTTAACGTTAACTTGCAATTCATTTTCATCTTTCAAGAATTAAATAGATCTGTTCTGACTGTACCGTGAGATTTGAGTTTTGTAACAGACACACTTATGTGACTATTTTCTAGTGAATATATATATTATGATGGTCAAAATGATTTAAAAATATATACTATCGCAGAGTCATACGAGCTAAACTGTACATATACATCCATACTCTCGCAATATTTAAAACACACTTTACGATCAACTCAAAATTTAAATAATAAAAACACATTTTTCAGTTCTTATTTCCAAAATATATTTTATGATCAGGACTGATATTTCTCATCGCTAGCATTATCAACTGATGTTTCAACTTGATAATGCTTGCAATGAGCGTAACCAGTCCAGACTACTGGCCTATTTATACTAAAATTTTAAGTCAATATACCTGCTTACTATTCACTCAAAAATTTTATATAATGATTGTTTATAATTTGTATCTTATCAGTTGATAATGCTTGCGATGAGCAAAACAGATCTTTAAACATATTGTGGAAAAATGTGTATATAATAATTTATGATATCAACTGACGGTGCTTGATGGGATTTCAATATCAAATTTGAATTGTTACAACTTCCACATGTTTTGTCACTAACAACCTGGGTTTCGCCTTTCAACATCTTCAGGCATTCTATCACACGAATGCAACAGAACTGAAGAAAAATAAACAGTTAGCACTGTCTATATACCCAAGGTGTGATAGAATGCCTGAAGATGCCGAAAGGCGAAACCCGGTTTTTTTGTGACAAAACATGTGGAATCGTACAAAGTTGTAACAATTCAAATATATTTATAAAATATGTTTAGTTTATCGAAAAATTGTAAAGAATTAGAATATATGTTATATTTTGAAGTTTTCATATTTTGTCAAATTATACAAATAATAAAAATAGTTTGATCATTGACTATGTCTAAAATGTACCCCACGCGATCTATGATAATAATATGAGTTGTCTGTCAAGTTCATCACATAAGCAGCAATTTGTTTCCTTGAATGTTTCGGAAGGCGTCAAAGATTGAAGTTACCTGGTTGCAATGGCACTGTCAACTTTTGTTTCCAGCCCATCAGTGAGCCGCACCGCACCCTCGTCCTCATCAACTCTCTTTGCCGATATCTTACAGTCATCATTTTCCGAGTGATTCTTTTTTATGACCACTGTATGACAAACCTTCTGTATCGCCTGAAAACACAAATGATGTTTATAAGCAGTAACAAAACGTACGCCTTTAATCCTTTCCAAGTGAATGTCTCAAGGTGTGAAACGCAAGCTTTTAAACATCAGTAATACAGGCAATCTTTTGCATATAGGACGGGGTTTGGTTTCAAAATATCGCTTAATTTGCCCTGCTACTGCCACCTTTATACACTTGTAAAAAGTATCAAATTTACATGATTAAAACATCGATTTTTCAATCCCTTTAAATTTATCGCTATCTCCACCAGGACACAAATCAGTTTGAAACTACACGCCAAACTTCGCGTTGAACTTCAAACTGAACTTTACACCATTCCCGCGACATAGCAATGTAACACTCCATGACACGTGACAGTAATGGCACTTGTTCATTTAAGTTTGATTGGTGGCTTCGATTCATCATGGTAATGGCGATTACGAATAAGTTATTTGTTTGGGGTATATTTGTTAAAATGATTGTAACAACATAAGAGATTTCTTTGCGTTTTTTAATGTTGTGAAACATTTCTAATGCATCTGGCTTCCATAGAAGCCAACCCAATTATTTTTTTATTGCTCTATTTATAACTCTATATGGAAAGAAAGGACAAATTTAATTTGTATGAAAAAAAGCCGCATGGAATGGGCTAATGAAAAATTATACAAACGATTCTTTTGTAAGGGGAATACATTCCAAAGTTCCACTATGGTACACTCTACAACCTTGCAAAAATAAAATAAGGTGCCTCTACAAAAAGTTTACAAAGAAATGCTTGAACTCAAAATCATATTGAAATTATTTATTATTTTCATAAGTTAAAGATATAATTTTCGATTTATAGTAAATTCAGCATTGACTGTGGATGCTTGATGGAATTTTAATGTTTTGTCACTTTCGCAGTCCGGCTTTTGTAGTGAAGTGAAGTTCATAATAATATATTTAATTTTTCTACATTATCAACTCAAAATACCAGTCTTTTGCTTTTGATAGACTAAAACTAAGGGTGCGGAATATAGTAAAGAGAATAAAAATTAAAGCATCAGAACCTATGCCTTATAAATTACAATACATTGACTAACCTTCCAAGCTTCTTGGCTGGCGACCTCTTTGCTGTCCTTTTGAGTTGGAGCAGACCCCGAACAAACAACCACATTATTCACTTTCAAGCTGCAAATCCAACTGTCACCAGCCCGAGAATAATCAGCTAAAATTTCTACTTTGGATCGTTGGCATGATGCTGGAAAACAAATAAAGCAGATAAAATGATATTCGATAAGTTTCTTTGATAAATAGTGTCGATCTCAATATGAAGCATACCGCACCACTAATTTTAGACTATTAAATGTCAAAAAAAATGGCATTTTGAGTTTTTTTTGAGCAAATTTTTGACAATAAAGTCAGAATGAATATTCTAGTACAGGGATAGGGAATCTTTTCATTTCAAAAAGTCACATATCAGACTCAACACAAGGCCGCAGTAAAGAAAACATTGACAAAATATATGCTAAATATTTTAATTCACAATATAACACAATTAAAAAAAATCTTTAAAACAAAATACACATTTACAAATCTAATTTATTTTAACACGGTGAAAAAATAGCAATGTATTTTAGTTCTACAAAATTATTTTTAACAAATATAGTTGATAGCTATTTCGGCTCACGCCATCGCCAGAACTATGCTTAAACTAACATTCGCTTATCTATATATAGCTGTGCAGAAAAGGCACACAACACATCCTCTCTCCTATTCCAACGGCCTAGCTTGTTACTTTAACACAATGACACTAAATTTTCAAAATTCTAAATGAAACAATAGGTGTCTATGACAATAAGATTATGTGTGGGACGGAAGTGGTCCTTCAGGGAGTAAATTAGACCACCCTTTTGTGCAACGGCTTGACAAGTGGCGATATTATTATGTTAGTTTGATCGTTAAGAATCCTTTGTGATAATTGGTGTCTATTGATCTCCAGCTGTTCCAAAGCCGTCATTCTTCGACCCTTACTACAAAGATGCAAACATTTAGGAGCTGAGTTTGAATTTATATTATGTGATTCATTAATAACGTGATTAGCGAATTGTGAATCTGTTTTTTTATTATTGAATGATCTTACATGTTCCTTAGCTCGAGTAGATATACTTCTACCTGTCTGTCCGATATAAACGGATAAACATGAGCCACAGGACATTTTATAAATATCGCTTCTGTCCAGTTTATTTATTTTATCTTTGCTATTTTTAAGATGTCTGCCTAAGTTATTGTTGACCCTTGAAAGCTACGTTTATTGAGTTTTTAATATCCCGATGAATTTTTTCGCTAATGCTACCTAGGTAGTTTATAGATTTATAGAAGGGGTTATCTTGTATTGGGCTCGGGTAAATGAGTTTTCTAGCTAGATTTAATTGTTTTTTATATAATAAATTATTTATCGTTGTTATCTCATAACCATTATTACGGGCTATGCATTTAATAGTTTGCAGTTCTTTGTCGTAATCTGCCTGGCTCATAGGTACAGTTACTAGCCTATGGATCATGGAGTTATAAGCCGCAAGCTTATGATTCCATGAGTGGAGGGACTTTGCGTGAATTGTGGTATCACAAAAGGTAGGTTTTCTAAAAATTTTAAAAGTGTGTCTGTTTTTAACTCTGCTAATAGTTAAGTCCAGGAAATTGATGGAGCTGTCTACCTCTATCTCTAGTGTGAATTTAATACATACTCTATACATAGTAATATATATATATAGCCAGGCAGATTACGACAAAGAACTGCAAACTATTAAATGCATAGCCCGTAATAATGGTTATGAGATAACAACGATAAATAATTTATTATATAAAAAATAATTAAATCTAGCTAGAAAACTCATTTACCCGAACCCAATACAAGATAACCGCTTCTATAAATCTATTAATTACCTAGGTAGCATTAGCGAAAAAATTCATCGGGAGATTAAAAACTCAATAAACGTAGCTTTCAAGGTCAACAATAACTTAGGCAGACATTTTAAAAATAGCAAAGATAAAATCAATAAACTGAACAGAAGCGGTATTTATAAAATGTCCTGTGGCTCATGTTTATCCGTTTATATCGGACAGACGGGTAGAAGTATATCTACTCGAGCTAAGGAACATGTAAGATCATTCAACAGTGAAAAAACAGAATCACAATTCGCTAATCACGTTATTAATGAATCACATAATATAAATTCAAACTCAGCCCCTAAATGTTTGCATCTTTGTAGTAAGGGTCGAAGAATGACGGCTTTGGAACAGCTGGAGATCAATAGACACCAATTATCACAAAGGATTCTTAACGATCAAACTAACATAATAATATCGCCACTTGTCAAGCCGTTGCACAAAGGGGTGGTCTAATTTGCTTCCTGAAGGACCACTTCCGTCCCACACACATAATCTTATTGTCATAGACACCTATTGTTTCATTTGGAATTTTGAAAGTTTAGTGTCATTGTGTTTAAATAACAAGCTAGGCCGCTGGAAAAGGAGAGAGGAGATGTTGTGTACCTTTTCTGCACAGCTATATATAGATAAGCAAATGTTAGTTTAAGCATAGTTCTGACGATGGCGTGAGCCGAAATAGCTATCAACTATATTTGTTAAAAATAATTTTGTAGAACTAAAATACATTGCTATTTTTTCACCGTGTTATAATGGAGTTCTACCAAGTGAATGCCAATTCAATCAATCAACTAATTTATTTTATTGTATATTGTTAAAAAAACGTTATATATATGTATGTATTTAAAGGAATGTTTGTTACATAAGAAACATAATACATAATAAAGAACTTACATTATTAAAAATATGTGTTAATGTTACAGTTTACCAACCATCAATAGCTAATTTGCTTCTGCTTCTTGTTAGAAAGCATTTGAATATTTGGTTCAATTTGACTTTATTTGCATTTTTCAAAATATTGAGTATTTTACTTACCGAACAGTTTATGCGCAAAGTTTCCTGGACGATCAAACAAAACCAGCTGTCCATATTCAGTCAAACTGGTACGATTATTGAAATTTGCATTTTGATTCTGTCTCCTATCAAATTGATTCCTGTTGGAATTATTTGAATTTTGTTGAATTTGACTATTGTGACTTCTTTTCCGGTCGAATCTATTTGACTTAATTGATCTACTACTTCCCATGCTTTCACTGTCATTCTCCGGATTTGATACATGCCAGTTTGAATTTTTGTTAATGGCATACTTGGAAGGAATGTCACTTTTAGATACACTGGTAGAAGCACCCGAATTGGTTAGTGTCGATTCTGGTGTTGCTGCTATAAATTTTTTGTAAGTTGAAGGATTTGTTTGTTCAATCGGTACATGGTTTTTTTTCTTTGTACCTTTCGCTCTATCTTCAGCCGCATCTGATGCTGAGACAAATGTTCTTTGCAACTTTTTCTTTTTAAATGCGCGATAATCTAGGGCTACCTGAAAAATATTTTGAATTTTAACCGTAAATATTTTATAATTTATGATATCGACTGAAGGTGCTTGATGGAATTCCAATATCAAATTTGAATTGTTACATGTTAGTGAATTAATATTTGTAGAAAAACCCTTTCAAGAATGACATATTAACAGGATCGTTAAAGGAAGTTGTCACGGACAATTGTGTTAATTATTACTGGATTAATATTATTAAATTTGTTTTAGCTGCAATTTACTGCTTGCCATGGGGTAAGTGTTGTTCTGTAATTAATAACTGTGGTATATAGACGATGCTAACTGTTTATTGCACATCAGGTCTGTTGTATCCGTGGGATATAATGCCTGAAGATGCCGAAAGGCGAAACCCGGGAGGGGAAACAAAACATGTTGAATCGCACACAATTGTAACAATTCAAATTCGTAAATATGTGGTTCATATTTTTAAACAGTTACAACCCGGCATTCACTTCTCGGTGTCTTCAAGTATTCGAGTACACATATTGACTCAAATTGAATCTTAGAATTTATGAAATCGACTGAAGGTGCTTAATGGAATTTTAATATCAAATTTGAATTGTTGAAAGTTTGTATGATTCCACATGTTTTTCACTCACAACAACTCAGGTTTTACTTTTCGGCATCTTCAGGCATTCTATCATACAGATGCAACAGAACTAACACACAATATATAAATACTATATTTATCCTAATCAACTCCTTTTGTATATAAATGATGTTGACTGTTTAATGTGTGTCAATTCTAATACATCAGAAAAGCGAAACCTGAGTCATTACTGACAAAACATATGGAATCGTAGAGTTTCAACAATTCAAATTTGAATGTTAGAAAATTGATAATATTTCTGTAGTAAGAAAAAATATAAACAATCACCAAGTCACTAAATTGATATCTGAATTGATTTGGATACTTATTTGAAAATAAAGAAGTCTAGATTTAGCTGAGAAAATGATCAAACAATTGCAAACTCTTTGCAATTAAAAAAAGACAGTAAAGAATTTTATCAATTATTAATGTAAGTAATTTAATTCAAATTACGTAGCCGTCAAAGTTTTTGGGGAGGGTGCAACATTCGCCTACTTGTTGATTTGTTTATAGATGACATATATGTCACTACAAAGGTATGTTTCCTCTGATTCAGAGGGTATCGAATCCTCCGCCGCCTGTAGCTTCTAATTTCTGCTGATGCCTACTTATATTGTCGCAAGGTAAGGTAACACAAGTAATATATAAAAGAAATTACAAATCCTAACCTCTTTTGACAGCTCTGCCACAAGCTTCATAACCTCAGCAGGGTATTGACATCCCAGGAATTCTATATTCGCAAATACTTTCGCCAGGCAAACCAGCCTGTCTTCGGGGAAATCGCCTTTCCATTTCTCCATGAAACTACTCCGCAATTCCCAATGCTCCTCGCTCTCGTCATCGTTTCGGTAATCGTCCACGTTCCAATCGGTGGAATAAGCCATTGAATAATTGAAATTTCGTTTTAGGTCTATCACTATTCTTGCATTCTGGCTTAAAGTGTAACACAGAAAATGTTAATCCGAATTGGCAAATGCGTTATAAGGCAAAATTTGGTATATCGAAGGTAAATAACATATCCCGCAATCAACTATAATGACATGTGTAGTTGTCTATCGGTATTAAAAAATCTATGATCATAGACAATCGTATGACATTCTCATATTACGGGTCAAAAAATACAATTTTTTATTGGGAATGTCGGATGGTTGTATAATTCATAGTTTTAATTGTTTGAACAAGGTTTCGAGATTAATAATATTTTGAATATTCATTTTATTATGATTGTGTCAATATTATATTTGATGCTACGTATGTTCCATAGTGCATAATCTGCGACAAAATACGAAAGGTTTTGTTTGAAAACTTCAGTCATTTGTCGCTAGATGACGGGCTTTATGGAAAAAGGGTTCAACCATATTGATTGCTGTATTTGAAAAATTTTATAAATTTCTCTCGCCAGTCCTTTAAAGCGAGAGAATTCTCAAAATCTCAATTCAAGAACCATCCTTCATACTTCAAACTTAGCTACTACCAAAAAGTCAAAAGCTATGTCCTGTGCGTAATAAACATGAGAATAAAGTTTTAATGAATGATGATTGTTTTGGTGAGATGAGAATTCATGTTTAACTTTGTTTAATTTTCCAAAACCTTTTAAGTATTATTTAGATAATCTATATTATTATTTAACAGATAATGCGTAAGCACTTTTATATGGTTTTATTTTACTTGCGGATACAATCAAATAATTGTTTTTGATATAGGTTTTTGTGGTTGACATTTACGTGTCCATATAGAAATGCTTTCTTGTTGTCAATTCTGATTTTTTAAAGAATTATTTAGATCTTCAATAGTAACTAAAGTTCACTTTTAAGGTGTTAACTGTCACTTCTTGATGGAAAGGCATGATATTTTAAATAATAAAATCACATTTTTTTAGTACTTATTTCCACAATTTTTTTTTGAGCAGGACCGGTTTCGTTCATCGCGAGCATTATCAACTGATAGAACACAAATCACTGAAATTAGATAAACAAGAAATCCTCGAAATTAATCGATACAAATTTTTGCCTAATTCTAACCTTATAAATGAACAAACTACTTTTGCGTCGTCACCATTGTTAGATTAGATTAATACATGTATCAATCTTCTATATATATAAAAATGAATGTCTGTTCTTTGTAAACTCCTACACCATTAATCCAATTGCGATAAAACTTTGTCGAATTATTGCTTAGACTACCGGGCAAAATAGGGATAGGATACTCAGAATTTGATTTGATTACAAAAATTAATTGAATATTTACGAAAAACATGTTTTCATACAAGACTATTGTAATACACACATTGTATACATAGCAATGCCGAAAACAAGAACGACGCAAATCTGTTTACTTATGTAAGGTACTGAATATTTTGAAACGAAGTTCGATTTTCGAAAAAAGTATTTCAAAGTTCTATTTTTTACCGACTTTTTTGTTTTGGTTTTATGTCGCATGACAGAACGAATTGAAATAAATATGACGTATAAATCGTGTGTGATATAGAAAGAATTTATTCAATATATCAATTATTTTTTTTTTATTTTTCAAGTTTTTCAAAAAAAAAAAGTAACTAAACTTGTTTAAAATGAATGAAACAAACAATATCACATAAAAAAATAATATATTTGGTCAATAATTGAGTAAGTTTTAAATAATCAACATAAAATATATAACAATATTTTGTATGTATAAGGTAACCACTTACAAAAATGGTTTATTAACCTTAGAAGTTCAGCGTGCACTGTGCGCAGATTGTTATTTTTTTTTTTTAATTTTTAATCCATATGGAATATTTTTTTTCTCAACTATTTCAAGTCTTTTATTTACAAACTGAAATAAGATTATAACTGTTATATTTCAACCTTCATCACTCAACCACACTCACACCAATTTGAGACTTCAATCAATAAATATTGATTTTTATATACCATTATTTATGAATCCATTATAGAGTTTTGATGGTTGGCATAAAACGAGTCACTGTAGCTCACCTATGTATCAATTTTGGAACCCGCTGACATCTAACGGCTATTTTCGACGGCGGACGGCAGATTTCAGTGTTGCTAGATGATACTAAGAAAATACTGCACAAGCTAATTTTTATTTTAAAATATAGCCTGATTTGTCTATTGATGATGCACTATTTAAATATTTGGTTTTGAAATATCTCTTAAAAGTTTAACTCACAACTCATTGTGTAAAATTGAATATTTATCATGTGTATTAATTATTTTTGACAAAAAATGATTTTAAATTGTATTAATACATTTTTGCATTGGGAATTTTCATGGGGACTGGGAAATTCCGTAAATCTTGTTAACCTTTAACCGCCCAAGCATTTTTTTGTGAAATATTCGCGCGACCCGCAGTTGTTCTAAAAATAATTATATCTCTAAATCTATTCATTATATTTGGGTATAATAAGAAACATTATCAAAATAAAAGATTGTTTATAATTTACTAAAGCTTTATACGTAATGGAAAAACACATTTTATATAATTACGCGTTCAAGTTAAAGAATAAAAACTTCTTTGAGGGGTTCGCGCACTCAGATTGGGAGCCACTGCCTCAAAGAAAAAATATTCTATGTATTGTATGAAAAAAAATCTGTTTCCCCACCAAAATGTAGTGAATAGTGTAGATTGAGCTGATTTATTATGGTTCGCCTAAAATAACAACGAACATACCAAGAGCCAATATTGTAACACAGATGTTTATATTATTCATCACGATAAAAATATTTTTTGGAACCGAAAATAAAATTATTGAACGGCAAAGACATTATTTATATAAGCTAATATTCATATTTTGAATACCATTTTCATAAATCAGTGTAACTCGATAGCGAAATGCACCATTATCACCGGTTCCATACGGGACAGCTGGGCGTTTAAAGGTTAATATGATAGAAGTTTGAGGATTTAACTATTCAATTCAACTTTCAAATAAATATAATTTGATTATTATAAAAAAAAAAATCATAGTGACATATATAATGGAGAATATCAATGTTTGTTTTTAACTGATGTAAACAATCTCCAATATATATATTTATAAATGTATGTCCAATTAATACTATTAAATTAAATTAAATAACATTTTCATGATGATTACAATTAAAAAAGGTTTTTTCATCGTTCTCCTAAAGGTTGAAAGATAGAATTATTTTTTTATATTTTGTAAAATTAAAAATAAATCCACATATGTCATGCAAACTTTTTTCACATCATTATATATGTAAAATAAGTTTACAACAGGGCTATTGTATTTAGCACAACAATAATTTTACACTGTCTCGCAGAAAATGGGATCAGATTAATTAATTCATTTACTAACCTCACCTAGCTATTAGTGATGTAAAAGTATCAAGATAGAATTCATTTGTTTAACACCATTTTCTGTGTCCTATTCTCAGAATTATGCAGAGATGGAATGGACATGAAAATTTTCTTCGAACAAACAATTTTTTAAAAAAATGCATGAGGCAACATAATTATGATTTAATTCGATGTCTGTATTTATTGAAAACAATTTCCAGGGCTGAAATACAAGATTGAATAACACAAAAAAAATAGCTAAGCTCGTTAGCACCGGGAGGTTGCGAGGAATTTGCGTTATTCTTTTCGTGTAGCCAGGGGGAATACTGACCATGTTATTCTGTATAAATAACATTAATCACTCATAATTGCTCAAATATATATGTTTTTAACATTATTTTAATTAAAAATTGTTCACAAAACATGCACGATAATAATATACAGTCGACCCCTATAATGTAGACTGTATTGTGACTATGCTGTAGGAATTCTACATTGTAGCATTTTATTGTACTCAAATACTGTTCTGTTTGTTGAGCGTGTCTTAGCAAAAAATGAGACTCATTGATCATGAAAACACACATTAAGTATTTCAGAAAGTTTAAAACAAACTCAAAATGAATGAGTTGAATTGATCCGATTATAATTAACAATACTCCAGTGTTTCTCTCGACAGGAAATTTAATTCACACCAATTTCTTTTTCCTAGTAGACTTGGATTTTTCCAAAATGTACGGCTTGCTAATGGGCGGTGGGATGATACATTCGGGTGATTCTGTCGAGAAGTTGAGGCACCTATTCGATCTGGTGATCCTTGTCTCCGCTGCCACTTCATCTAGTGGCCGCCTGGCAAACAGCTTACGGCGTGAACTCTTTGCTCCACTCTGACTGCAATTTGAAAAAGTGTTTATTGACATCATAAATATAAGCAGATTTTTATAAAAAATGAGAGATCTGTCCTTCTTTGTGCTGTGACCCATGCCTAAAATCGGGCATTATATTCAGTATATATAAACCATTCAAAACCAGTTTTGAACCTTTAATGGGGATAAGGGGTTAAATAATTGTTTTCGTTTAAAAAATGTTGATAGACAAGATACATTGCTTTAGACCAGGGGTCTTAAATCTACGGCATATGGGCACCACCAATGCGACAGGAAAATTTAAGTGTCAAACATTACAGTGAGCTATGTCTTGCGACTTCAGACCGAAGGAAGATTTGAATGGCATTTCGTTTTTGTATTTTTAAACATTTTTTTTTCATTTGACTTGCAAACTAATAAATGATAGTAAGAGGCCATGTCATATAAAGTAGATTTTTTAATGTCAGTTATAAACTGCAATAACTGTAGTTTCATCCGTGAAAATCTAAGCCCCCCTACAGAAAGTAGAAAATTTAATCCTTTCCACGTGAACGTTTCACGGTATGAGACGCGATCTTTCAAACGTCAGTAATACAGGCAATCTTTTGCATATAGTACTGATTTTGGTTTCAAAATATCGCCTAATTTGTCCTGCTACTGCCACCTCCATACACTTGTCAAAGGTATTAGGTTTAAATGTTTAAAACATCGATTTTTCGAACCCTTTAGATTTATCACGATCTCCGCCAGGTCACAAATCAGTTTGAAACTACGCATCAACCTTCATGCCAAACTTCGCACTGAACTTCGCACCAATCTCGGGGCATCGCAATGTGACACTCTATGACACGTGACAGTAATAGCGCTTGTTCATTTGAGTTTGATTGGTGGCTTCGATTCATCACGGTAATGGCGATTACAAGTGAATTATTTGTTAAAGTGATTGTGACAACATAGGGCATTTCTTTGTGTTTTTTTAATGTTGTGGAACATTCCTAATGCATATGGCTTCCATAAAAGCTAACCCAATATATTTTTTATTGCTCTACATATAACTCTATATGGAAAGAAAGGACAAATTTAATTTTTATGAAAAACAGCCGCGTGGAACAGGTTAAAGAATTTAAAATTGTAACTATACTCACATGTTAAAATTGTTGGTATTCTCTTTATTGACTGTATAAAAACCGGAAACCAACCGTTCTTCGGCGATGTCACTCAATTTCTTCTCGGGAGTTATTTTAACATTGTCGGTAACATTTTCTTTGTCCATTAAATTTACAATTTCCGGAACAATCTCGCACTTCACAACCCAATTCAGGTGAGCAGAAGTGTTGTCCAATTTGCTAGTATCGTCTACAGATTCTGGTATATTATTCGATACCAACGGTTCCGGGACATCTATTGTTGAATCTGGCAAATCTTCTTCAGACATTACAATTTTATCAATTCCTGACAGTATTGTTTTATCATTCTCTAGTTTTTCTTGATTGCTTGGCGAGATTGATCCGTTTTTATGATGATTTGATACCGAGAGCCTGCCAAAATCAGACAGAAATACTTCTGAACTCTCATCGTGGGTTTTCTTTATTGAATTTGATTCCAATTGAGATGAATCGATGTCATTATTCAAAGAGTCATTTTTGTTCAAGCTTAGATTAACAGTTTTGTCATTTCTTGCAGAGTTGTTCACACATTTGTCACAATCTGAAATGAAAAGAGAATAATTAATGTAATTTTATTAATATCAGAATGTGTGTATTCAGAAAACAACAATCAATTCAGCCATGATCATTTAAAAGTATGGTCACATATATTATTTCATTAGAATATAGGTTCCCAGCCTGGGGGTTGCTAACTTATACGGTCAATAAAATATAAATAAAAAGCATACAAAAAAAAAAAATTGTATGATTTTGGATTATATGGGGAGTCCGCAGGTCACATGGATTTTACGAAAAGGGGTCGCCATCCGAAAAAGGTTGGGAATCTATGCATTAGAATAATGTAGAAAATCATTATTTCTTAATACAGTGAAACCCCGATTCTATAACTACATTTTTCAACAGGCCCTGAAAAAAACCAAATATAATATTTATATTACTATCGCTCCAAAACAGATTATATTTTTAAAATAAGTCCTTAATTAATTGTTTCGCTTTTAAGGTATTAACTGTTACTTCTTGGTAGTAAGGTGTTATATTTAAATAAATAAAACACATTGTATATTCAGCTGATAATTCTTGCGATGAGGGAAATCGATGAATGTAGGATTATTTAAGCATTTTTCTTATGGATGCATGACTGGGACTATATAAAATAAATGAAACATGTAGGAAAGCAATGAATGCGGGGTCTCAGCATTGGGATTCCACTGTATATTGATAATGCAAGCACTGGGTGATTTTTGGAGGTCTTTTCCTATAGATGAATATTTTAGAACTTAACTAACTATATAATATTGTTTTTTCTATGATTTTCTTACTGGAATTAATTTTTAGAGCACTTTCGTATGGTGAATTAGCAAAAGATTAAGTTGAAAATCGGAAGAAAATGAATTCACATAGATATGGACAATGGTTTTTTAGAGTTTGCTAGAAAACTCATTTACCCAAGCACAATTCCGGATAACCGCTTCTTTAAATCAATCAATTACCTAGGGAGCATAAGTGAAAAAATTCATCGGGAAATTAAAAACTCCGTAAACGTAGCTTTCAAGGTCAACAAAAATTTAGGCAGGCATCTTAAAAATAGTAAAGATAAAATTAATAAACTTGACAGAAGCGGTATTTATAAAATGTCCTTTGGCTCATGTTTATCCGTTTATATCGGACAGACAGGTAGAAGTATATTCACTTGAGCTAAGGAACATGTAAAATCATTCAACAGAAAAAAAACAGATTCACAATTTGCTAATCACGTTATAAAGGAATCACATGATATAAATTCAAACTCAGCGCCTAAGTGTTTGCATCTTTGTATTAAGGGTCGCAGGATGACGGCTTTGGAACAGCTGGAAATTAATAGACATCAACTATCACAAAGGATTCTTAACGAACAAACTAATATATGTCGGTCACCATTATTGACTCCTCTGAGTGATGTCTCTTTGTTTCTGTAATGGACCATTTCCGTGCCATATGTAAACTTATTGATGTAGCCGCCTTTTTAGTTTCATTTACAATTGTTAGTTTTATTGCGAACAGGAAACAAGCTAGGTCGTTTAAACAGGAGAGAAGATGTATTGTGTACCTTTTCTACACAGCTATATTCTACATTGCTATTTTTTTCATCGTGTCATTATTTATATATTTTTTCTAATTACATTTTAATGTTAAATAATTATTATAATTGATTCTGCTCAAAGAGTGAGCCAATGGCATACCCCTTTTGTCACTACAATCTTTGCTATGTTCACCAACTAACTGTTGTAACGGTCGATTGCAGAATGTCGATAGTTAACACTCAAAAATATAAACAGTGTCAAATCTCCAATTATACTACTCTGAATTACACGTTAGCTTGAAATATTCGCCGCAAATCCCCCAATTGCACAATCGCTTGGCTGCACACGCATAGCCAGACGGCCATCTGTGCGGTGCATACATGCAAATGTCGGCTAGTGTCTGTGTATTCAACACGTGCCAGGCTATACACGCACAGCTGGGCAACTGTTTGTGTGCTGGATTTTGCGGGTTATATTGTACCCTGATTTCTCCCGATAATATCTGTGTGTTTAGTTATTAACAATATTAGCGAGTTGTTTTTTAAAATATTTGGTGTTGTAATATCCTTTATGAGGCTTATCAAAGTAACAAGTATCTCTCGCAAGAAAACTTTTGTTGAAATACCTCAATTAGGAAACTGTATGCAGATTAAAATATATATATATCAAATCAGTAGTCAGACAATTTTAAATTAGTTCCTAGACTGTTCATATTTCAACAGAATTCATTTTATATATAAACAATATACATTAATACAACTTGCATCCCTGTCAAAGAATGCCTGAAGATGCCAAATGTTGAAGTCTTTTTGACAATTGCAGCATTTTTCATATGAATATTAGAGACGTTTATAAAGCATTCCTATAGTATGTTTTGTTAAATTTTCAAATACATATATGAATTTCATGCAAACTATTGACTAAGTCCCTATTTAATTTGTTATTTTTGAATACATACAGGTAACTAATCAACCGAAAACAAATTTAATAATAACAATGGACTTTTTCCATGTTTTCGGTGGTTTATTTGTGGAAGTTTATTTTTAACTTATTGATTGAATTGGCATTCACTTAGTAGAACTCCATTATAACACGGTGAAAAAATAGCAATGTATTTTAGTTCTACAAAGTTATTTTTAACAAATATAGTTGATAGCTATTTCGGCTCACGCCATCGTCAGAACTATCAACTTAGTTCTGACGATGGCGTGAGCTGAAATAGCTATCAACTATATTTGTTAAAAATAATTTTGTAGAACTAAAATACATTGCTATTTTTTCACCGTGTTTATTTTTAACTCTTTCTACGCTAACGTCACAGGGTCTGCGATGCAAACTTTAAATCGTCAGTAACGCAGGGAATCTGATTTTGGTTTCACAATATCACCTTATTTGTCCTGCTACTGCTACCTCTATACAATTAGGTTTAAATGTTTCAAACATTGATTTTTCGAACTCTTTAAATTTATAGCAATCTCCACCAGTCACAAATAAGTTTTAAGCTTCGCGCCAATCTTTGCGGCTCCGCAATAATGACACGTGACTGTAATGGCGCTTGCCCATTTGAGATTGATTCGTGACTTCGATTCGGCACCACGGTAATGGCAATTACGAGTGAATTATGTGTTTTTTAATGTTGCCAAACATTCCTAATGCATCTGGCTTCAATAAAAGCCAACCCAACTATTTTTTATTGCTCTATTTATAACTCTATGTGGAAAGAAAACATTTCGAAAAATAGCAACGCGTACAGATTTAATTTGTATGAAAAACAGCTGCATCGATCGGGTTAATATAAATTAATATAAGTCAAATATTTTTTTGGGCATTTTTATTCAAATAACTATAAAAACGGAATTAGATAACAGTGTAAGGTCAGAGGCATCATGGAGAGAATATAGTAAGACAGAACGTAAGCAATAGCTTCATGGCGGAGTGTTAGCCATTAAATTGTTATTTCAAATAAACAACAATGGTAATAGAGATGCCCAAAAACACAAAATAAACACGTCATTCTATATCAACAGCACAAAATATCACAATATTAATCAAATAAATAAACATTAATCAATATCAAATTGTGTTTTGTTTCGTGGTTATCACGAGACAAAAAATCGAAGCAGAGATCCTTCTACATTTAAATATTACAATATTTTATCCTTGAATTTTATTCAACATTTTTCATTGTTCCCTTTATCCATTATTTACTTAAAATTAATCACTGTTAAAAGTTTTGTTAAACTCTTAAAACTCTTTAGCTTAAAATTTGTTAATATAGGATCAAATTTGAATTGTTACAACTTTGTACGATTCCATATGTTTTGTCACTAACGACCCGGGTTTCGCCTATTGGCATCTTCAAGCATTCTATCACACGGATGTGACAGATCTGTTCTGTTGCATCCGTGTGTTAGAATACCTGAAGACGCCAAAAGGTGAAACACGGATCGTTAGTGACAAAACATATGGAATCGTACAAAGTTGTAACAATTCAAATTTGATACTGAAATTCCATCAGGCACCTTCAGTCGATATCATAAAATATAGGATCAGTTAGCCGGGAGATGTTTCTCAAAAAAGCGAAGCTTGTGTAAGATCTGGTAACATGCCCAAGTAGCAATATTAATTTATAATAAAAGGAAATTATCTTCTCGAGTTTCTGATTAAGTATTTCTTCGCATGCTTAAAGAAATTGTCACTACTTTCCGCTTTACTGTAAACAGTAGACGGTATTCGTTGCATCAAGTCTCAAATTGCCTTGCGGAAACGTCAGTCATCAAGTTTTACAACAAAGTTACTAGATTGTGTATTATTGTCTATTATGAATTATGAAATTTTACCGTTGTATTGATCGCTAGCAATGTTTGTGTCACCATTCTCAGGGCATTCATTATTCATCACAAACTCTTTTTCGATTTCTTCTTCTTGAAATCCTTCGTCATTTATCGTGCTGGCCTCACA
Source organism: Himalopsyche japonica (assembly GCA_028555115.1). Classification (NCBI taxonomy): domain Eukaryota; kingdom Metazoa; phylum Arthropoda; class Insecta; order Trichoptera; family Rhyacophilidae; genus Himalopsyche; species Himalopsyche japonica. The sequence goes on from JAHFWJ010000430.1 coordinate 644,980, forward strand.
ATACGCCGACTCATTTTTGTCAGCGGATTTCTGAATCAGCTCAATCTCTTTATCTAAAGTTTTCGTGTTGTCAACAATTCCAGTTTGGGTTGCCTCGTTTAGTGTGCTTTCATCGTCCAATATGGTATTCGGTGTCTGGTCATTTTCAGAACATTCTTGAACGCATTCAATCTGAATTCTCTCGTCTTCAACTCGTGGCACTGTATTTTCAATTCCGATTGCTTCATTATGGGTGCCCTCGTCATCAGAATCGGCGGTTTCCGAAATCCCTGTTGAACAATTAAAACACAATAAATAAATATTAATATAAAATTTAAAATAACTTTGATTATTCCACGTATTGTGTAACTAACTGTGACACGTGTTTTGCCTCTTTCAATTAATTAATTTTATATTAAAATAAACTTCCACAAAGTTACCGCCGAAACCATCGAAAATATTAATATAAATATTAGCTTTATAGCAAAGAAAAACACACAAGAGTTTTACAACCAAATTTAAAAAGGGTAGTTGTTCTCTAAGCATACATAATATAAGTACTTAAAGTAATAAAAATAAATCATACCATCCCACTCTTTAATTTTAAGATATAAATTAGAATAATTGTTAACCAGAGAAATAAGTATTTCGCGATACAATAAATCTGAAGATGTTTCTCAGAGATTCAAAACACGGAACACATCTATCACCAAAGCAAGTCGAATATGAAAGTTAACAAGTTTATTATTTTTTCAATACAAAACAATTAAAAATATAAAATAGAGGTTGACAAACAGATCGGATATTTGTTGACTCCGCTTTAAAGCAATGACATATATAATATGTGATTATAAAGAGTAGATTTTGCTTTGGTGTCCATGTCTGACTGGAAATTTAGAGACAATAACAGTCTTTGAGAATATTCTTAAATTCCTGTATTATAACATTATAGCTAAATAGCAATGGTAGAAATAACTGAAGCTCATTTGCAACAAAATGCCTGTCAAGTATATTAATCCTTTCCACACAAACGTCTCATTGTACGAGATGCGAGCTTTCAAACATCGGTAATACAGGCAATCTTTTGCATATAGGACTGATTTTGCGAACCACTGCTCAATAGATTGACTAACTTAACCCTCAGACAGATAACGTCACAATTGTTGAGACGGCTGATTTTACTGCGTTAATAGTTAATTGAATTTTTGAGTTAATGCATTGCTTGATTTGTCCTGACAAACTCAATAAGATTATTTCAAATCAATATTATTCAATAAATTTTCAAAGTCTAGGTGTTAGAATATCCTTTAAACGGCTCAGCAGGAAACGACTTAATGATAAAACATGATTTGGTAATAGCGAGAGTAGGGTTTTATATAATTAACACGTTGATCGCCATGGGGGTCACCGGTGACTGGCATGGATTATTTCATGGGGGCCATGGGGGTCATTGGTGACCGGCAACAAAGACCAGTACATAAAAAATTATTCAAGTAAAAAAAATCATCAAAATTAAAAAAAAAAAAAAAAAACATTGCATTCTGACATATCCTATCAAATACTACTTAGAAACATATTATCATTGTTTTCACTATTTAACGTAAAATCTGTTGGCGACCAATGTGTTAAGCATTCAAAATATTCACCAGTTATATTTAAAATCGTCTGTTCCGCTTTTTTCAAGTGCCTCTGGGATGACGCATACTTTGCTTCGGCCAGCAGAAAACTCGCTGCGAGATCCTCGGACTCTAACTGAAACAGTTGTTATGATATACTTAGAATATTTATGTGTGGTATGACATTATCTTCTTTCTACATTTGAATTGTTGTTAAAAGAAATATTTGCGGCAATTTCAGCGTAAAATTGGTGTATATTCCCCATGATCCCATATCTAGCCTTCAAATGTTTCTATTTAAAAGAAGTTGGAGCTCATATTTCTTCATCTTCAGATGCATCGGACTCAACTAAGGAGTTATCCGATTGAATAGATAGATCAACAGCCTCAAATGCTTCCTCGTCTTCAATTTACAGCAAAAAGTAGCAATATTTTGTTCACTGATAATATCTCTCTACACAATTCAAAAATGATATTCCAACAAAACTTTAAAAATGTATGCAAGTAAGTCGCTATATATTATGAATCTAAGACTATTTTGGTCCATACTCGCCGATAGGTTAAAAGCGGTAAAATCAGTCTGACTGTCGATGCTGTGTGGAAGGGTATAAGCATTGTTCAATGATATTTATTAGATTGTTGATAGAAGCCATGTTAATATGTTCAATAGACTTCCTTGCACATGCTTGCTTTTTTTTTGTATGCTGACATAGCAAAAACAATAATCCCTTAAAAAAATACAATTGAATTCAATTACCTCAAGATGGTGGTTTTCGACCGTCAGTTTCACAAGGTCCTCTTTCATTTTATGACTATTGATGAGTAATTTTTTCACATTGGCTTCATTTTTGGCCCGTTCACTCTCCAACTGAAAATGAATTAATAATTAAAACGTCTTGAATAATTTTAAGCATACTGTACCTCTGAAACAATACCCTAGAACAGTGGTCAGTTACCTTTTGAGGGACCGGGTTTATTTTATTGATCGTATTGGCATTTATTTGATGTAACTCCATTATAACACGGTGAAATTTATTAGTTTTGATGAAAGTGTAAGCCAAAATAGCTATCAACTATATTTCTTATAAATTTCGTAGAACTAAAATACATTGCTATTTTTACACCGTGTCAAATTTGTTTTGACTAAATTATATTTATATTAATATAATAATAAAGGAGTTAAAAATTACTTAAAAGTGATAAAAAATCATGATTGTTTTTTTTATTTTCAGATAAATAAATTTACGAAATAGTTTGATAAAAAAAAAATATATTTCTTTGGCTGATAACTCAAAATGTTTTAGTGGGTAATTCGATAAATTATCGACCACTGCCTTCAACTATCAGTTGTAAGCCTAAGTGCAACCATGCCTAACCTGAAGAGAAAAAATCTGCCTCTATCTACCACCTAATGTTTTGAAAAATATAAACCCCACAATTTATGATAACGACTGAAAGTGCCTGATGGAATTTCAATATCAACTATATGTTGATTTTAGCAATAAGAATAAATAAATAACTGGACTATTTGTATAACGTTGTTTTGTGAAAATTTCATCACAGAAAAATTATTTTATGTAGATTTTGTATGTAATTTTCGAGCTTGAGCTATTTAGTGAATTGTGAGCAAAAATAAGTGCTTTTTGAATAATGTAGTGTTTAAATTTGTGTGTATAGTATATATATTTACAATCAACTTTAATTTTGATTTTCCTCCAAAATACTAAAAAAAGAGTGGACACCTCTTTCTGCGCTGAATACCCAATGATTAAAATCAAAATAACTTTAAAAAAATGTATTTTGAAAAGGTTAGAATAAAATCTATTTGAAAAGCCAAAATGTAATTCAAGATAAATACATGTGTATACCGACCATTACATTATGAACTTGACGCAGATAATAATAATGTTGAGTTATTTGTACTTGCTGACACTCGCTTGTATTGTGTTTGTAATAATGCAATGCATATTATTAACAGTTTGCAACACATTTTTATAATTCAAATATATTGATCATGACACTATTACTTGGGATTTTTAGATTAGCAGTGAAAGCGTTAACAGAAAAATCACAAAGATTTGCTATAACAATGTACCAACGTGCATATTTATTTTTATATCAATAATTTAAGCTGATTATATCTATTGCATCAAAATTGAATCGATAATAATATTGGATACTCTCCAACGATGATGATAGATCTGGAAGATAAAGATAAGGCAACACCTATTGGAATGGAAAATTTAATATAAACACTTCATAACAGACACACCAGTCTAGTTACAATACTTTGTCTACCTATAGAATTATATGTAAATGAATGGAATGAAATTGCCTTTAAAAAGATTTATCTATTATGTAACTTTTTATGAAGAACTTACACCAAAACGCATTGTATGAATACATTTATCTTAATAGTTTGAAAAATCGAAGAGAAATGTATCTAGCCGCATATTTCTTCCGACTAATTCAAGGCCAAAATGAGATTCTGCCATCGTTAATAATATCAATTTGTATGTTCCGGATAATTTTTTGAGAAATCGTGGACATAATTTGTTTGTTCTTCCAAAGTGTAGAACCAGTCTGCCAATGGAAAAAGCATTAACAATGTTCAACAGTATTGATTCAGATGTCGACATATTCCAAGTGGATGAAAGTGGATACAGGCGAATACTATTTTTCAGTTAAAGTAGATGTTTCATGAGCTCGCTTGGTTGACTTTCTTGCAATCCTTATTGTTGTTTGTTTTGCTGCGTATTTGTTAAATTTCCAACATTATATGCTCAAATGTTTTGACGTTTCAAAAGCAATGAATTTATAATTTGTAAATTTTGTAGCGTATAATTTTGAATAAATAAAAATCATAGAATAGAGATCGCCTGTATTGCAGACAGTTTGACAAATCTTTGTTCTCGAGAACCTAAACCGGGGTCGACATCGAAATACATTACCTCTCTTTCGAGATATTCAATCCGCCTGTGGGCTTTTTTCAGTTCTGCTTTGTAGAGTGCCAGCTCTTCCAACTCCCCCTCCAGTTGAGATACCCGCTTTTTGTAGAATTCAGTCACCGAATCCATCTGTAACACAGAACATTAATAAATGCAGGACATTAAATTGAAGCTTTTTCTCTGGCAAGCGTATATAATAAAACATGCCATGCCGTTAGCCAGGTGATGAACAAAACTGTTTACAGTGTACTCACAAGTTCGAATCCTAGTATAGACATTTTACTCAATTAATTTTTCAATTCAAAGAAAATTAATAATAGTTTCATTCAACACCCCGATGTATCGTGTCATTAATTAACAATTGCCATTCTCAGATTTTATATAGAACTATTACATCTTTAGATATGGATATTACACATATCCGTTGGTGATTTTGGACAGTCACACTATTTTTATTATTCATTTCAAATGTTTCAAAATAAAAAAGAAAATCACAGCAGATATAAACAACAGACTATAGAGCAGTGATTCTAATGTGCGGCCATCAGAGGATTTTACTGCGGCTGCCAAGAGTTTTATAGTAAATTGATATTTAAAAAAAGTGTTTTTACATATGAATTTGTAAAATTATTATTATATTAAATTGATTGAATAAACCTGACTTATCCAGCATTTAGTCGAGTTTAAGTAAAGGATCGTTTTAATAATAAAATTGTTCAAAAATTTTGATCAAAGTTATACGTTGACCATGAATCAAGTCAATATAAAGAATCGACAACAATTGCTTTATTAATACTGTCAATTTTACCTACAACTGTATATTGTAAAAAGATCACTCAGTGTAATGCACTATATAAAAAATAAATATCAAAACTATTTTTATCACATTTGGTGAGGCCACGAGACATTTCCATAAGACAGCTGATGTTTATAATGCAGCCACAGTGAAATTTCACAAGAGAACGACTGGTGTAGATTAACTTATAAAAATCGATGAATACCTCCCACTGGTGTTGGGTCTGCATCATGTCTTTGATGTTGTCAATATTTTCTTGGTTATGCATGTCGCTCCGCTCCTTGATGATGAAGAATTTCTCTGAGATTTCTTTACGTACTTCTCTTTCTCTGATAATGAGCTGTTGCTGATTCTCTTCGTGCATTCTGCAAATCGGATCAATTATTCATAGACATAATGAACAACATCAATTTGAATCGCAATATAACTTTTAAAACTGCATAAGTCAGCAGTTCATTGGACCAATTAGCCACACTGACTTGGTGACAAATAGCCAGGCAATGAAAGCAAGTCAAACTCAACTTAGAGGGGAGTTAAAGATGTGCTCATATTAAATATTTTAAAAATTAATTCAGCAGTATTGCTGCTAAAAAAAAATATGGAAATTGTGAAGACAAATGAGGCTTTCAACACAAATATTAGCTTGCATGTTTTGACAGACATGGTGAAGTCACCCATATCAACAGTTGAGATATTAGCAATCAAAGGATTAGAGGAGTCAAATCAAAAAAGTTATTCCACTCAAAGTGTTATGCCATAAAAATTACACATTTTATAAATTAAAAACCAATATTTAATACAGGCAATGCTTAGTGCCATTCAAAAATGCCTTGAATCAATATTTTTAGTGTTCGTTTCAACGATATTGGCTCTTACTGTCCATCGGCTCTTATTGGAGGTATTTTACGTTTCCGTTGCTTTTTCCATGTATCCAATAATCAGTATGAACCATTTCATCAATTGAATTATGAAATTATGTTGTAAGGCACGGAAACCTGTGATGTTTACGTTCTCTCTTATACAGGTAATCAAAAGAGAGAGCGTAGAGAAATCGATTGTTAAGACAGTCGATTGCTGATTTTTTCTGTTATTTTCTACAAATTTGTTCAACACCAACACTGTTGAATTAATTTATGAAACATTCTGTGTCAACATAAAATATTTTATACGTAGCTCGGCGGGGAATAGGTTAACCTTTCGAAAAAAGAGAAATTAAGAGATTGAGTGTGTGAATATATTTTAATATGAATGGTAAATACCTCTCAATTTGCTCCCTCAGATATGCGTTTTCCTTGTAGAGAGTCTGATCATCGGAGAGCTCCAGCTGTTCAGAGACTGACGAAAAATCTGGAATCTTGGCTTGCTCTATCTCTTTGTGAAGCTTGAATTCTATCAGCATCGGATCAATTTTGTCATCAACCGTCACCACTATCCAACAAATGAATTCGAATAAAATTTTACTATCCATAATGAAATCAAACCTTTCTAATCTTTGAACAATTAATCCAACCTCGCCTTGATTATAGCTATTCTAATAATTTTGTCATGCTATAGGTACAAATTTTGGTCATAAGGCAATTTACCAAACATCATACAAAGTGGGATAGTATTGTACTCACATATTTCGGCAGCCAGAGCGGAGAATTCCAGAACCCTTTGAGTCTCGTCAAAGGAGCTAGATTCAGGGTTGATATTCACCAACATGGCAATAGCCTCCCTTCCGGACAAGGCATTCTGCAGCAGCTGGGTTAGTTTTGATTCCCTATAACACAAAAAATATTACTTCATACAGTTTTTAGAGTACGACTTAATTTTCAATTATTATTTTGGAAGTTACTACTTTCAATTCAGGCCAAGATTTTTATAAAACACATCGGAGGCATGAGTAATAATTACAACTAGGGAATAAAATAGTTTTTATTTATTTACCTGTAAGGAGGTATTATTGTTCTGAGTCCAACCTGCTTGGATCTCTTAGCGGCCAGACACCGCTCCAGAATGTGCAGCGATGTGTTAATATTACGGGACTCCGCAAGTCGAGCACCCTCATTCAACGTCTTCTTCGCCCGTTCCAGCCCGGCCAAGTCGCACAACCTCAGAGTGCTCACCTGAGCGCCACTGCCGTCTACGGTAAGTATACATTTAAATTTGAATTTTTATAACTTTGTTCAAAAATTCATGATATTTGGAGGGTCCATGAAACTTAAAAATCATTTGAATTGTTGCAACTTTGTATGATTCCACACTTTTTGTCACTAACGACCCGGGTTTCGCCTTTCGGCATCTTCAGGCATTCTATTACACGGATGCAACAAAACTGTCAGTTCTGTTGCATTCATGTGATAGAATGCCTGAAGATGCCGAAAGAGAAAAACCCGGGTCATTAGTGACAAAGCATGTGGAATCGTACAAAGTTGTAACAATTCAAATTAGTCTAGATAAGTTTACAATCAAAAATTGTATGTCTTAAATTTTCAACAATGTTTTAATATGTTTACCTGATTTATATTTAATGAGCTTCAGAGTGAAGAGGCAGTGCGATCGAGAGCTGTGTGAATTGATGTTTGTATGTGCGTAGCGTAAACGTCGCTTGCCATACGCCAGAGCCGCATACGCTTCAATGCCACTTCTAACGCACACCCAACGTACACCCTATAAAAACAATAAAAAAAACCTTTGAACCTGCTAATGACAATACAAATTGCAATAATATCATCTTATTTGAATGTTTTGATTAACCCTTTTGGACCCAGAGCGCTGTCATCAACTTAATTAAGTCAAGAAGAAAAATCATTAGTCATCGATAGTTAAAATAGTGAATATTGAGTTTTTATTATTTATCTATATGTTACAGATTACTTTGAAAAACCATGACATCCATGTATAATCCTTGCATTTGACAGTTGCTGGTTCTATATTCATTATTTCAATTCTAGATTCGGCCAGCAGACATGATATAATATTTGCTATTTATTCCTTTCCATGCGAATGTCTCAAGGTATGAGACACGAGCTTTCAAACATCGATAATATTGGCAATCTTTTGCATATAGGAGAGATTTTGGTTTCAAAATATCGCCTAATTTGTCCTGCTACGGCCACCTTCATACACTTGTCAAAATTATTAGGTTAAAGTGTTTAAAATATCGATTTTTCAAACCCTTCAAATGTATCACGATCTCCGCCAGTCAACAAATCAGTTTGAAATAGTATGCGCTAAACATCGCATCTAACTTCGTACAGAATATTGCACCAGTCTCGCGGAATTGCAATGTGGCACTCCATGACACGTGACAGTAATGGCACTTGTTCATTTGAGTTTGATTGGTGGCTTCGTTACGCTAAGATAATGGTGATTTACGAGAGAGTTATTTTTTAGGGACATATTTGTTAACGAGATTGTGACATAGGACATTCCTCTATTTATGACTCAATACGGAAAGAAAGGACAAATTAAACTAGTATGAAAAACAGCCACTTGGAACGGGATAACATATGTTATGGATATGAACATAAATTTATAATCATCCATAAACAATCAATACATTGATGTGAAAAATATACAATACTCCTGTAATTTATTGCTCCTCTCTTCGCTTAGCTAGCTACCTCTCAAAAACTAGCATTAAAGTATATAGTCAAAAACAATTAAAACAAAAACGCTTTATGAGAAATATCACTTAACACGAAACAATAATGAGGTACTGACAAGTCTATATAATTTCATACAAATAATGTATTCTTTCACAGTAAAATGAAATCTTCACGCTAAAAGATTTTGCATAGCAAACATAATGTCATGTGTTTGATAAATACCTCTGCTAGAGTTAACTTTAACAGAAAATCAAACTGATTGAATTTGATGACATCAGTGGTGAGTATTTTTGTATGAATTGCTTAATGCAAAATTTGTTCAATAAGAGAAAATGTTTCAGTCCTTCAATTGACTGTTTTAAATATTTAAAAAAAAACCAAGTGCAATGGAATCATCAATGAACTGAATTAGCATACCTTGATGTAAGGTTGTTGTGTTGCCGATTGAATAATCTTTAATTTAGCCGGTTCCTGCATTCGACCAGGTACTTCCACCCGCAGGAGATCGTGGACAGCCTCATTGTAGATTTCCGCAAATGATACCCATACCTGAAAATGAAGCAAGACATAACAGTCATGGGTTCATGAGCCGTACACAAATGAAACATTACATACTTTCTTGAAAATTCTTAACAAGCTGTGTGTAATGGGCTCACTCCATAGACCACAAATTGATAACCAGTTTGGTCTCGACACCGAATAGGATAAAAACACATCAGTTCTGTTACCTCATATCGGTTGATGTTGTGCTTCGGTTTCCTCCAATCCTGGTTCTCTTGAATAAGGCAATGACTCATCCTGCGGTAGTCTGCAATATTATCCACAGGTGCCAAACCACACGACGCAGTTCCGCAATTCTTCACCATGCTTAGAATGGCCTACATTTAATATAACAAAAAATACAAAAATGATTGTAGCAACCCGATGAAGAAACATTTAAAAGGACAATAAGACATTTTTGAATGCTTTTTCTTTTAAAACAACTGGCAAGTCGTATAAGTAATCTAAATATCCGCAATTTTTAAAGACAAAACTTTTGGTTGATACATTCAAACCAATTTTGTTTATAATTAGTTGACATTTCTTTGACGTTTTTTAATTTACGTAAATATAATTCATATTCAATAAAATTCACTTGGTAGAAATCCATTACAACACGGTGAAAAAAATAGCTATGTATTTTAGTTCTACAAAATTATTTTCTAAAATATAGTTGACAGCTATTTCGACTCACGCCATCGTCAGAACTATGCTTATCTAAGCTGTATAGAAAAGGTACACAATACATCTTCTCTCCTGTTTAAACGACCTAGCTTGTTTACTGTTCCCAATAAAACTAACAATTGTAAATGAAACTAAAAAGGCGGCTATATCAATAAGTTTACATATGGCACGGAAATGGTCCATTACAGAAACAAAGAGACATCACTCGGAGGAGTCAATAATAGTGACCGACATATATTAGTTTGTTCGTTAAGAATCCTTTGTGATAGTTGATGTCTATTAATTTCCAGCTGTTCCAAAGCCGTCATCCTGCGACCCTTACTACAAAGACGCAAACACTTAGGCGCTGAGTTTGAATTTATATCATTTGACTCCTTTATAACGTGATTAGCGTTTTTGCGTTAGATAAAAAATAATTTTGTAGAACTAAAATACATTGCTATTTTTGTACACGCATGTTTTTATTTCATTTAGTTAATAAACAAATATTTATGTACTTTCTATTTTAACTAGATAAATAAATATTTTTTACTTAGAGTTTTGGAGTCACGTTGTTATAACGAGCATCTCCGACTACTTACTATTGAGGTAAGAAGTAACCTGACAAAAATAAACACCTTTTAGTCAGAGTTGTTTTTCTTTTTCAATGACTCCACAGCCCTGATATATAAGTTAATTCTTAATCTAAATTAATATTGGCAACATTGTTATTCCAATTGGTGTGTTACTATAAATGACACGTTTCGCTTCTTTGAGAAGCCTTATTGAAATATATTTGTCATCATGATTTAGTGTAGAATGTATTCCACTGTATCTGATTACAATATATGTATTCATACCTGAATTTCCTTTTCTTTCATACGCGGTGCTAATTCTTCCAAGATGTTTCCATCTATAGGCTTATACCTGGGTTGCTTGTCGGGCTGGACCTTGGCAAACAGAAACTCGAGGCACCTAGGAATTATGCCGGGTTGAGCGGCGGTACCCATGAGCGAGTAAGTTTTCCCGGAGCCTGAAGATCCGTAAGTGAGCAGCGTAAAATCTTGCATCTCAACGAACTTGAATAGGTTATCCTTAATCATTGCGTTGAAAACTTGTACTTGAGTGTCAGTCTGAGAGAAAATATGTGAAAAATTGAAGATTTTCTTTATACATCTAGACTTTGTAATGAGTGATTTGTTCTGTATTTCGTACAGCGAAACATCTTGTTTTTGTGTTTCTGATATTGGTTTTATTCTGAGGAACACTTCTAAATGCTGGTTTTCTTCCGAGGCTATTTCTGAGTGCTCGAATTGTAGGCATAGGTTTGTCCCATGTGTGGGACGGGGCCGCATCCAATGGTTTGTGATGCTGGGGTCCCGCGGTTCTATATATGATGCTATGTCTCGGCTGAATGTATCACGGCTGTGAACATCCATACAAGTACTGGTTGTACTGCTATCTATTAATGTACTTTCTTGTAATTCTGATAAATAGGCCATATTGCGTGTCCTGCCAAAGAAATACAAAATTATTACAAAATTTTATATTACGTTTTGTTTGGCATGATCAGTTGTTGCAGTTTTTAAAAAAATGAAATAGAAGAAAAGTGAAAATTAACTGTGTGACTACAATAATAAAGAATACACACTGTTCAACTTACATAAATAAATAATATCAAAGTTTACAATATCCATTGGGGGTGCTCATAAAAATTCAATATCAAATACGAACTGTTGAAGTGAGTGCATTTTCACAAGTTTTGCCACCACAACTATATCAGTTCTACTGTATTACATTAATAAAATAGATCTGACAAACGGTAAACAGTTAGAAACAATTATTCAATAAAGGAAATGATGCAGGAAAAGTACAGACCTATAGTTTAGGAACTAAATATATACATCTGATTTACAATATTGACTGAGAGCGATTAATGGAGTTTCAATATTGAATATGTATCGTTAAAGATTCTAGTCAGCTCTGTTCTGTTGCATCGATGTGATTGAATGCCTGAAGATACCGAAAGGCGAAACCCAGGTCATTTGTGACAAAACATGTGGAATAATAAGTTTCAACTATTCAAATTTTTTATATATATCTGAAATAATTTTAATAACTACTGACTTCATTATGACATTCAATTTTGGAAATAATTCCTCTTGTTTATAAGCAATGCAAACTGATTTTTGGTTCTATTGCATCAGTGCAATAAAATTCCTGAATATACCGAAAGGCAAAACCCGACTCGCAAGTGATAAAACTTGTGAAAATGTAACAAATGTAAAACAATTCAAATTTGTTTTATTAATATCATTCTAAAAATAATAAGACTCATGCAACTAAGACATTGACGGACATCCAGAGGAAGTCGTAAGAACTCTTAGCTAATTTACTAAGAATTAACGTTGCCAAATGGGAAAGTTATTTAAGTGTTTATGCGGTTCCTTCCGAATAGAATGGTGATACGCAGAAACAATCAACCGAAGAGGTCACACACAGTGATAAAAGCAAAGAAGGTACGACAATATAATAATTTATAGTAGGGATAAATCACGATGACCAGACATTCACTTATTATGTGTTATCAAAAAATGATAAGCTGGTAAAAGAAACTCAGTATTCACTTGTTTTAAAAAATGATTTTTAGCTTATTTATGTTTGTATTTAATCAATATAATCAAACGAAGCTTAAATATGTATCAAGGAAAATCCAAAAAAAGGTGCTGCAGGTATTGGTGGAGAAAATCTTTTTTTTTTAATTTTCGCAATTTATGCTTTCATTCCAACGTCTTCCACATTGATAAAATATTTGAAATTTGAAGAGATTACAAATATCTACATTAGGATATATTTTGAGACGCCGTTTGTCATGCTTTCCAAATCACGCCTCGATGAAAAGATTGAGCAACCAAATAACAGTCAGTTTTCGTAAAAACAGCTTCTGTCGGGATGATTGATTCATCACTAGTCCCTATTTATAAAACTACATTGGAGGTTGGTTCGATATTAAGAAGCAGATATTTGTTAAATAATAAAACTTAAATATGTCAACACATCGTTGTTTTAAATAATTAAGACATATGGATATGTCGTCATGACTGATTAAATATATTTATTTTCACAATTCGTATAAAAAAATATCATCGGTCACTAGTAGACAAGATATGAAGAGTATGTGTCCCGAGTAGTTATAATAATATAACAAAATAATACAACTTAAAAGATACATAAAATCTTATGGACAAATATTAAAACAAAAAAGAATAACACTTTTGTTCTCATACCCGTTCACTCAAAACAAAAAGAACACTATCTGGAAGTTCACAGCTGTCAGCATTAAATTCTTTGATCAAATTTTCCTTACAATTGAAGAATATAACGAACCGCATATGACATTTTATTAAATTCTCAAATTAAGCTGTGAAAGTTTGTGGAGAAGAACAACTGTCGCGAGTTATGGAAAATATTGACGGTTCCTTTCTGTATTATCGGATATATATAATACGTCGAACCAACTAGAATTCCATTTGTTTTGATGTCTTACCTTATTATTCTTCCGTCCTTTATGTCAATAGTTTTCTTATCTATCTTGTATGAAATAAACTATTTTATGATCTTATTGTTACAAAAGTTATTACCGACGCAACTTCAACACTTTCTTTCATTATTTTGATTTTTTAAAAAGTGACGGTTATTGAATTACCAACATTATTAAGTATCACTACCAACCATATAAAAATAGCCACTGCGAACAATAATCATGAAGGATACTTGTCACATCTTTTCACTTAAAGTGAATAACAGTGAATAAAGAAATGTGTGGTAAAATAAAAACGATAAAACCGTGTGACCCTCCTGTGCAATCTTTTAAAAGAAATACGTGTGATAGTTTTCGGGTAGGATCAAATAATGTTATTCATATTCGTTATTGGCGACTACATAATAGCATAAGAAAGTGACAGCTGAAATATAAAAAGAAAAAATTAAAATAAATGGCGGATTCCATCCCTAGTACGACGTTCAAGAAACGAAATTTCGCAAATCGCGGAGTTCGAAAGCGAAAAGCCTCAAATTCTGACAAAGGTAATAAGTATATAACTCAAAAATTTATTACTTATTTGTTTAAGTCTACTCTATTCAACATAACTTGTATCATATAACAGTCAGAAGATTATGCTAACAACTATGTTTGTAAACATTAGTGTCTAATATGAAATAATGTATTTATCATATCTTCGGCGCTGTAAAATATGACAAGTCTTGACGTGTCTGCAAAATTTGAGAGTGTTGTAGAATAAATATCTACGTATATCTCTTTTTTACGTTAACAGTCTTAAAATAGGGTTATCCACAATAAATTTCACATTCGCATATTCATTCCAAAATATTTTCTAAGCTGAACCGACTCGGGTTACTATGAACACTGCGAAGCTTGCGATTATAAGTATGGTTCCATACATGATACAATTTCATCCCAACTTTTAACATTCATAGAAATGGAAAAAAATAACCCTTTTAATACTTGTGTTAATTGATAGTACCACAATATGCAACTAACATTTTTATATTTTAATAAATAGACAATGACAGCAGTGAAGAAGATGGCGTTGTGGTTGTTCCTTCTCGGAGACAAAAGAAAGATAATCCAAACATACAAAGCACTTCAGGTGCATCTAAATCGAAACTGAAGCCACCCAAAGAAAATGATACATCTTCCGATGACGAGAAATCTGCAGTTAGTATAGTAATTTACATCTACTTTGTAGTAAATTTTGTCTTATCAATTTTATAAGTATAGCTAGACGGTAACTACACAGTTCAAAAGCCCATATTCGGAATAATACATGCCATGTATAAATTAAAGAATTCACAAAAAACAGTCGGTAATTGATTGTAACATAATTGACGACCCATATATTTATGTAAAAAAATACACTACTGTTTTAAAACAGATTTTCTTAATAACAAAATACCTTAAATTTTTCAGTAACTTAATACATTTATTTATATACGTAATTTTTTTATATATTGCCACTTATCTCTGTATACATAAAGCATTCTGACAAATTTAAAATTATATTTACTATTTATCACTTTCAGGTTGGCGTCAGCTATAAGTCCAAAGGGGTTTCATTGACAAATGGGGACCAAAATGCTACCGCCACCTATGAAATGGACACTGAGAAGCATAATGATGCGCAGGCCATCTTTGAACGAGCAATGGCTGTCAACAAAGAATTGGAAGGACAGGCGGATGACAAAGTATAAAAATATTTAATTATAATCATTTTCCGCTCAATCTTTTGATTTGAGGAACACATTAATTTTGTACAAAATTATTATAAAACTATTAGATTTTAGTGTTTTATTGATTACCTATTTCCTTGATTACACAACACACTATTTTTCTATTTTGATATCTTTGAATTCGCACTGCGAGTGTAGTCCTTGCAATTACTGTAAAACTATGTAATCGTGGCGAATTAATCAAAAATTGCTGAATGTGTGTCAGTTACTTAAGAAAAAATTCCAGAGACTGTATCGGAATATAATGCTCCTACAAGAAATACTGCATCATTAGTACTCTTCTCATTAGAGAAGACTCGAACACTGAATCGGAATAAATGAAATTTTTATTTGGGTTGTATGAATTTGTATAATAATGTATATTCAATGTTTTTATTTTCTCTATTGTTAAATAAAAATAAGGGTTATAATCACAGAGATACAGTATATTACAGTATGGGTTGCTATGCAATACCGCAGATGTTGTGCGAAGTAACTTCGGGGTGTGTGCACTGAAATACAGCTGTAAGCAATGCAAATCATGACCATTGTGATCTTCTTTATGTGGACCAGCATTTATCTGGTCATCTGGCAGTGATAATATAAACCTGATTTGCAATAAAACATAGTAGCAGGATAACACATCTAGCAAGTAATCCAATATATTGAAGAAATGCTGATCAAGTGCCTATCGAGTCAAGAACTATTTTTATATTTGTAAATGTAGTATATCATAATAATTTATTATATCGACTGAAGGTGCTTGATGGAATTTCAATATCAAATTTGAATTGTTGTAATTTTGTACGATTCCACATATTTTGTCACAAACGACCCGGGTTTCGCCCTTCGGCATCTTCAGGTATTCCATTACACGGATGCAACAGAACTGTCAATTCTGTTGCAACAAAACATGTGGAATCATACAAAATTACAACAATTCAAATTTGATATCATAATAAAATGTGTTGCACAGGTAAATGTGTTTCCAAAATACATGTGAACGCTGTAGGCATTTTTTCTCTTAGGGAACTATATCAATCAGCTTTCAGTATAATATACTAATTTATTCTAATATTTAAGTAAAATTAATGCTATTGTACTTTGATTTTTTTCAGATTTACCGCGGTATCAATAATTATGCCATGTATTATAAGAAAAAAGATACGGCTGCAGGCAATGCCAGCTCTGGATTGGTGAGGAAAGGACCTATCAGAGCGCCAGCTAATCTGAGGGCCACTGTTAGGTGATTATTATTTTCTCTTCATTTAGTCATCTTCTATAGTGAATTTCCATTAAAATGTGATTGGGAAAACTATAACGTGTTTGCTGAGGTAAACTATCAGATATATGTGTATCTTATTATTGTGATGATAAATTTATTTAAATTGTTGATTGATTCAATTTATCTCATTTAAATAATTTAATAAAGAGGAATTAAAGAGGTTAAATTGTTCATTCATTGCTGGTAAAGCATGTAATTGTACACTGTTTATTTGTGAAATTTCCTGTTAAAATAAATTATGATCCTGCGTTTTGTGATGCAACATATTAGCACTTTTTTTTTTAATATTTCAATATCAAATATGAGCTCCTCGCTAAACATACAATCTCCACAGCCTATTATTTTTCTATGTATATAAATAATGTTTGTTCATGATATCTTCGTATTTTCAACATTCTATTATCAAATTATTTCAGATGGGATTACCAACCTGACATCTGCAAGGATTATAAGGAAACAGGATTTTGTGGCTTCGGAGGTAAGAGAAATCATGTATAATTTATTTGGTAAGCCTGACTTCTAAATCTGCTTCAAGCAGTGGTACTGAACTGGTCAATAACCATTTGGACTTGGCATCAAAAGTTGCATCTAGTCCGTATGCAAATGCCTTCTAACAAAAGTTGTATAATGTGTATTCCCATAGACAATGTATATGTAAAACAACTTAATGTGTCATCAAATATCTAATGCCATTCTCATATTTTTATTGAATTATTTTCTTTTTAATATGGATACTCAACATAGCTAAGAGTTGCTTTAGCAATCGCATTGTTAATAGTATTGGTAAGTTGTACTGGTACTAAAAACAATGTTATATTAAAACATAGTATTTTAGTATTATTAAAAAAAGGTTATCATAATTTAGCTTTCCTTGGTTATTGAACACTCCGTATCTCATAATACATAGATACAAAACAAAGACTCAATTTGTTCTATAATCCTACAGCTGTAGACTCATGATTTTGTTTTCCGTTAGACAGTTGCAAATTTCTCCATGACCGTGGTGATTACAAACACGGCTGGCAGTTGGAGCGACAAGAAGCCCAGCAGTCGTCGAGGGGCGGTGATGATGATGACGATGACACTAAGTATGAAGTAGACAGCGATGAAGATACTCTTCCATTCAAGTGTTTCATCTGCAGAGGCACATTCAAAGATCCTATAGTTACCAAGTAAGACGTCCTTTTGCATTAAGCAAGAAATATGCTTCGGTGGGATAATATACATCACGGATGCTCTATGAAAATTACAATAATATCATGTGTCCATTAGTCCAATTGTTTCGTTTTACGTAGCAAGTCTAGAAGAATGGCTTTTTACTCAGTAGGGATAGAAGAAATACGGCTATTACAGGGCTAGTAGTTATTTGCTTGTTTTAGATCATAATCTGCGAGATCTGAAGCCAGCAATGTTCCCAACTAAAAAAAAGACTCAAATAAATGAGTTTTGTTATATATCTAAACACTGCTGATAATAATAGTAAAAATAATTACCTTGTGAAAATAATAATATATGCTTCCCATTCCTGCAATCTTACAATCACTGGCAGTATGAAATCTTATGATGTAAATATTCGAGAAACATGACAATTTTTTTAAAATAATCAATACAAACATTTAGTGCATAATAACTGGTGAGTTATTTAGCTATTTCAAACTGACAAACAAATCCGTGATATATTGTGTTCTGTTTGAGTAACTGACACTATTTCAATATTTTTTACTGTTTTTTTTTATATTTCATCCATTTCAGATGTAAGCATTACTTCTGCGAGACATGTGCCCTGGCAAACTACAAGAAGTCAACACGCTGCTTCATTTGCAATGCTCAAACGGCTGGAATGTTCAATCCTGCCAAAGAACTCGCCGCCAGGCTCAAAGCACAGAATGAACAAGGCGCAGACCATTCCGATTGTGACGACAGTGATTAAGATTGGTTCGATGGAATCGCCACTTATTCTAATGGCCAATATGAAGAAGGTCTGTGTTATACATTGTGTTTTCGAATTGACTTTTTCTATATAGCTGTGTCCGATTCCAAGGCAAAACCATTTGAACTACTAATTAGGATTTATCGCGGACAGAAATTGTTCTACAAAACCTGCACTTTATTCAGTCGCACAACTTCTCTTTTTCTGAGACAGTATTAAGATTGGGGTTTGGTTGGAAGATAATATAATCATGCATGCCTCTGAAAGGAAATCAATTTTCGTAGCCATATGTACTGTGATTCAAATCTATGGACACTATAAACACCCATCTACACACATGAGCCAACTCAAATAATTGCCTAATACCAAATTATGTGCATTGTAAAGCAACCAATCATTCATTTTATGGGACCAATTAACTGCAGAGAACCCTAGAATCTTGTATATAATTAGCTCCAAAATGTGTAACATTGTGTGAATGATCATCTAATAACGAGAATAAACATAACCACTATTAATATTGCATTTTAGTTATCAAGGGAAATACATAAATAATAATGCTAGGCCTAATCGATCATCACTGCCTAGATCAGTGGTTCACATGTGCGGCCACCAGAGGATTTTGCTGCGGTCACTGACAGTTTTATAGTAAATATTTAAAATAAATGTGTTCTTAGAAATCCATTTGTAAAATTATTATTTTAAAATTGATTGAATAAATCTGACTTATACAGTGTTTAGTCGAGCTTAAGTAAAGGACTGTTTTAATAATAAAACTTCAAAAATTTTGGTCGAAGTTATACATTGACCATGAATCCGTTCAATATACTGAATTAACAATTGCTTTATTATTTTTGTAGATTAATATAGATATATAATAATAATAATAAATATCAAAACTATTTTTATTGCTTGAATTGGCATTCACTTGGTAGAACTCCATTATAACACGGTGAAAAAATAGCAATGTATTTTAGTTCTACAAAATTATTTTTAACAAATATAGTTGATAGCTATTTCGGCTCACGCCATCGTCAGAACTATGGCTCATGTTTATCCGTTTATATCGGACAGACAGGTAGAAGTATATCTACTCGAGCTAAGGAACATGTAAGATCATTCAACAGTAAAAAAACAGATTCACAATTCGCTAATCACGTTATTAATGAATCACATAATATAAATTCAAACTCAGCCCCTAAATGTTTGCATCTTTGTAGTAAAGGTCGGAGAATGACGGCTTTGGAACAGCTGGAAATCAATAGACACCAATTATCACAAAGGATTCTTAACGAACAAACTAACATAATAGTATCGCCACTTGTCCAGCCGTTGTACAAAGGGGTAGTCTGATTTGCTTCCAGAAGGACCACTTCCGTCCCACATATAATCTTATTGTCATAGACACCTATTGTTTCATTTAGAATTTTGAAAATTTAGTGTCATTGTGTTAAAGTAACAAGCTAGGCCGTTGGAACAGGAGAGAAGATGTGTTGTGTGCCTTTTCTGCACAGCTATATATAGATAAGCGAATGTTGGTTTAAGCATAGTTCTGACGATGGCGTGAGCCGAAATAGCTATCAACTATATTTGTTAAAAATAATTTTGTAGGACTAAAATACATTGCTATTTTTTCACCGTGTTATTTTTATTGCATTTGGTGCGGCCACGAGACATTTCCATAGGACAGCTGATGTTTATAATATGGCTACAGTTAAATTTCCCGTGTGAACCACTGGTCTAGACTCTAAATAAATATGAAAATAGGTCTGCATATCTAGCTATTATGTCTACTTCTCTTATAGGTTGGGCCAACTTTTTGGCAGCTGTCTTGTCACGGCTGCGGCACTGGACACACCTCAACACACTGGCAACCACATAATTGGTGACTTCGAAGCATTCAGCTAATGAAACAATGTGGGAATTGAAGTAATGAGCAAATAAATCAAAATTATACCATCGGTACGTTGTTTGGTGAACTAACATTCTTTGACGTCAAGTGAGCTGCATTGCTGTTTGTAAATTGTTCAATTTTACATAAAAAAATTTTTAGCCACCATCAGAATACTGTTACACGGTAAATTGAGTTTCAATAAGTACACAGTTACGCCAATTAATATGAAAACGATGACTGTCATTTTTTTAACCAAATCACTTATTACATTATGTCCTTTTGTTATTTTTTTTTATACAAAATATGGTAAATCTTTTGATTTGTTGTGGTATGATTGTCACCAGGAGGGCACAATGATGATACTGTTTGTTTATTTTTTAAAAAATAAATTTGTATGCTATATTATTGTTATAAATAAAAGCAAAATAAACATTGTTTCCCCACTTTCGCGTGTTACTTAATACTCCTGATATTTGCTGTCTTCTTGCAGAGATGAGTCACTAAGTAATCATTTTGCGTATGCAAATAGTTATACAGTAGAACCTCAATTATCCAGACTAATTGGGGATGAAGATAGTCCAGATAATCGAAAAAAATCATGCTGCCGAATCACAAATACTTTTAAGACATATAAGTTGTCCTGAATTGCACTCTTCGTAACTCTCAAAGCACTTCATGGCTACATCTTAACACTGAAAAGCTTCAGAGCGTATTGTACCAATATCTCACTCCTCGCAAACGTCTTCTTGATGTTGTTCCTCTGATGCAAATATTTCTTTGATTATTTAGTCATCATTAGAAATCCAGGATCGTTTGTATCTCAATTTAATCATTCGGTTACATCTTCTTAGTTGCGTCATGCACATATTGAAATTTGTGTTGATATACAATATATGAAAATTGTGAAATGATTACTAACCCACATTAAACAGAACTTGTTGGAACAAATGCAACGATCAAAGTGTTAAGATTGCATTCCTTTACGTATGTAAACAGTGGACACAATTCACCACGTGCATATCAGCAAATTCTTAATATTTTTGTTTATTTTGACCAGTCCGAATAATCGAGGTTCTACTTTAGTTCATACTATAAACAGTATATACCAGAATTGTAATCATTCGGAGACGTCTTAATATGCGTAAATAAAGGAAACATTACAAAAAAAGAAAATTTATTTAAATATTACCAGTTATATAAAATTTTAAATGTACAACCAGTGTATTGAATCATTTGACATATCAAAACATGTGTTATTTTTATATTATAATAGTAGTAAATAATATTAATATCCCTTGACAGAATGAGCCAAATCCCACTTATGGTTGAGTTCGAGAGGTCCCTCAACTTTGGCTCCGTCTTTCGTAACAACAGCGATCTGATACTTGGGGAAAGATCTTGCATCTCGATAGAAAAGCACTTCCAAACACTTAGTGATTAATTCCCTGAAACAAAACCAAACACAAAATTTTCATTAACTCATTAATATGTAAATTAACTGCATTGCACAATCATTAAATGCTGTAGACACTTTATAATTGGGCGCCTGGGTCAATAAGGGTCAATAATTGATAATAATAATAGCAGAGAGCAGGCTGATTAACTCATTGATTACGGGATGCACAAATTTGTGCATTTCAAAAAATTTCTGTTGCAGCAGGGTGCACATTTTTGTGCGTTTCGGTACATTCAACTTCATATATAAAAAACAAATGTTTAAACTTCATATATCTTGTTGATTTTTTTTGCTGTGTCGCGGGAAGATGTCATTATAAGCCCACAATTGTTATCGATCCTTCACTGGATCAAAAGACGACTAAAAATCGTCCTGTTTCGTAGGTAGCATTTCAATATTCATTTCTGAGAAGTCATACAAATCAGTCTAAAACAAAGACGACAGATGGTGATGTTTTTTTTATATAGAATAATACAGTATTCCCCTTTCTTCAAAAATGACATAAAATACTAATTTAATGGCCTTCGATATTAGTCCTTTGACACCGATGAAGACGTCATGTCAAGTGCAGGCCCGATACATATCATTTTTTATGTGTAGCATATTTCGTTCTCCAGCGATTGTTAAATCGTGTTACGGTCGACTCTATCGTAATATATTATATCCAGTGTATTTTGGTTTTTTTGATATGCGCTCCACAGTTTTATGTTTGCCGACGTTCTTAGGTTGAGTAATTAATTGCGCAATGCGTGACAATCTCGCCCGCCGCAACTCATAGTTTTTGAACAAACATACCCGTAATCAATGAGTTAAAGAGATGTTTGCAAAAATATATCACATTTTTAAAAGCCATTGACCATTGAGCCATTGATACCATCACTGACATTTTACAGTTCAAGAAAGTCACCATCACATTGTAATTAATTTTACTATACTTCTTTTCAAACTTAATATAAAAAAGAAATTATAAACAAGTTATTATACGCTAAAAAGTCATCAATTTAATAAATTACGAAAAAAAACGAATTACGTAAAACATAACATAATAAAAAAGAATATTTGCTTGCTTAACTTTATCACTCCACTTGGAATAACTGTCAACAATTTTTATTTTATAATAAAAAAGAACTTCCACAAATCCAAGTTGTATGTAGTCTATTATCAATCATTGCCAATGAATGCTAATATATGATTTATACGATTGAATATTTTTTTTATTTGATTCAAACTAAGTATGCAAAATTACATTTCGGTTTGGTCACTCCCTTTCCAGTGATTAATGTCAAAAGAAAACCACATAAACACTAAAGCAATGCATATCTAAGCCATAATTAAAAGTATAAATAGTTTCTAGAACATTATTTAAAGGTCGTATTTCCACAATACATTTTATATCAGTTGATAATGTTTGCGATGAGCGAAACCGGTCCTGATCATAAATTATATTGTGGAAATAGTATTAAAAATGTGTTTTTATTATTTAAAATGTTATGCCTTTCCATCAAGATGTGACACTCAACACCTAAAGGTAAATAATGAATTTTAAATATGAATTTTGAACACGGTGAAAAAACTTTTTCACCATGTTATAATGGAGTTCTACCAAGTGAATGCCGATTCAATCAAAAAATGAATTTTGAAATTATAAATATTTATTTACGTCTTGAAATAATAAGTAATATTTGTTGATTGAATTGGCGTTCACTTGGTAGACCCCATATAACACGGTGAAAAAAATAGCAATGTATTTTAGTCCTACAATATTTTGTAGAACTAAAATACATTGCTATTTTTTTTCACCGTGTTATAAGTAATATTCAATGTAATAAAATGTAATTTTAAGTGTGTCGGGTGGATTTGTCAATCCATTCTCTGTCAAATAGATTGACTAGTGGAATTATAATACATATACAGGCAATAAAATGTAGATTTTAAAAAGCATTCATTCTCACTTGGCTTTAGTTTCATCGAGTTCCCTTCCATGCTCAGTATATTCCCTTAGCATAGGTTTCGCTATCTGTGCACCGATTCCAGTGGCAATGCAGTGGTCTTCGTATGCCGTTCCCAACATATCTACAGCACCCAAGAAAGGTTCACCATCCTGATAACATAAAGTACAAAATATTGCATTATTAACATGATAAACAATTTGGACACTGATAAGATTATGGGCATAGACGAAAACATAAAATGTGGGGTAGGATATGACTTATAGAGACACTGATTATTCTCCAAGACAGAAAGTTTGTACTCAGTCAGAACCAAGTGCCACCTATTCAGCGTACACATCCTGCAGTAATGCTTTGCAGTTGCACGGCAAGAAGACACTGTGAGGAGTAATACTCTAAACCGGAAGTGAATATGATAAAAAAAATAAAATACTCTTTTAACTTCAGACATCAATGCCTTTAAACTCAATCCAAGAATCAATCGAATAAATATTTTGTGAGCTTGTGTTAATGAAACTACCACTATGTTAACCCGTTGAGGAGTATGGCCGTACATGTACGTCCAAATATTGTGATGTCTTTTATCAATTGCAAGTTCCGTATTTTTTGTTGAATAATTATAATTTCTTCAGATATTCATGCTGCACATATCTGTCAATAACTCTAAGCATTCGGGCTTACATTTTTTATTTGTTTCAAATTAATAAAAGAATTTTACAAAAAAAAAATTTTAAAGAAATTACACTTTTTATCATATATCATAAAATTTACTGTCTGTTCAACCGCTAGGAATCAAGGTCAATTTTTACTCAGACTGCAATTATTTTTTTAGGCTTAAACTAAAGTAATTGTTTCTAGAAAATTCATAATGAATAAATTTATTTACATTTATTACTATGCATTTATCAATTGTACAACGTTATTTACTACGTGATATAATAATAAATATTCTATGGAGTGTATGGAGTGTAAAAAAAATATTTAAAATAAACCAAAAAACTTATTTCGTAAAAAAATAACTCACTACTCTAAGGGTTAAAAGCCCCATTTGTTTATACTTACTATCTCTGAAAAGAAAGATTCAACAACTGAATGTCAAGAGATTTTATAGAAATACTTGAGATACCTCCACCACGAATTGCGAGCCTGTATGCTTCATACTGAGATTGGACATCGTTAAAACCACACTTATATGGTGTTATACTTAATTTTTATATAAGCGAAAATTAAAAAAAAATTATAATGTTAAAAGACAGAATGACAAACCTGAATTCCTCCGACTACATAAGTGTTCCATAGGGGATCGAATTTACTGCGACGGTTGTACAGAACCCTTGTGAGCCAACAATGTAATGCTTTTGGCTTCAGCTGCATACCATCGTCCATGCATTCTTCATCGATACTGCATTAGAATGAAAATAGCACTAATTAACGAATCTTAGTTTTATTTTATTGCCATTATCAAAATTATTGAAATAATAATGCTGAAGAATATATTATAGAATTTGCTGATAATATTTTTGTAAATTAAAAAATTAATATCTTAAGACCACAAACATTTTTAAGTTTATAAGAAAATAAATGATACAGCTAGAAATTAAAATTGATGATGTAATGTAGTTTTTAATTTTTTTAAGTTTAGTCTCAGATAAAATTCTTGATTTAAACTAACATTTTCCTCTCCATAATATCCTGAAGATATTGGAAATCAGCGTAATCTCCACCAGCACCGACAATGATGTTGGAGTTAAGTTTCAAGAGACGTGGACAGTCTCTGAAGCGGGCGAGGGATCCGTATGAGCCAAGAACATCAGCAGCCATCACTATGCCCTTGTTGAATTTTACAGCTATCACAGAGGTACCCGTAGTTATTGGTGTCCTATAAACAAATTGAACATCAAACAACATAATCTCAATTAGTGTTTCAAACTATTTGCAAAAAGTCATTGGTTAGGTCCACGGCGCGCCTGTTAACAATGTTAGTATACATTACAACTATCACAGATTCGAGTCTCAACATCTTTTTACAGTCCATTACGGGAATTCTGTCAAAACATAAGGCAAATTTTTAAATAAAGTTCTGAATTTTCAGTCTTGAACATAATTTTTTGTTCTTTTTAATTCCAATCAAAAAAAATTATTCTTGTCTCCACAATTTAATTTTAAACAGAATGGCATTGTTTATAGAAGCATTGAGTAAATTTTAGTCAAGAAAAATCATTGCATGCTGTAAACTTTACAATGTAAAGTATCATTTCCATTACTAATTTGTAAAAAGTGATGACTGGCAATTTTAAGGTTATATTATTTGAAAATAAATATTTCTGAAATAAAACGGTAGCCACGACGTTAATTGATTTAATATAGACTGTTACACGTAGTAAATAAAGAAGCACTCACTGTGAATGTTTGGCGTAATCTTGGTTGCTAGAAAAATTGTTGAAATTGCCCGAATGGTTTTGATGGCCAGGAAAGTTGTAAAATGCTCCTGGTGCTGGTCCATTGTGCCAAAACGGCGGGCAGTTTTGTGATTCGCCTCTGGTAAAAGCCATTATAATAAAATCACTTCCGAAATTCTTTCAATCGAATATAATAAACAGTACGAATAGCAATCCGGCGGAATGACAAATACAATTTTGAAAGCTGGTATTATTAAGCTATACAACTCCTCTGATATATATTGTTCATGGATGGGGATACATTAATACTTCTGATACATACAATTTTTTTTAATGGAGTAAAATAAAGGCTATGTTAATTGATGATAATAAAAACTTTCTCATTATATTTATCTCATATTCTTTTTTTCGGCTTGTTCTGTGGAAGTAAATTATTACAGTAAATAAGAGCATTGATAAACTAGTTTATAATTATTCATAAAAGATGGCAATATTTTTTAATACGCTTTCATTAGCTTAAAGTAATGTTACGGGTCAATTTCATATATGCTTAAATTCATATTATAAATAAACATTATCTTGCAATACTAAAATTTAGTCGTGTTGACGTGACAACGTCTTATAAATCGATGAACGCCCGCTGCACGCACGAAAAAACATGACTCATTGTCCCGTTTGTCGCGTGCGAATAAAATATATCAATAAAAAATTGTAGATTTCATTTCACTTCTTCTTCGTATCCATACAAAATAATGATAATTCAATAAAAATGATTCCATTTTATTCATAAAAGTATGCAATCATTTCATCAATGTTTTCTTATGACGTTGTCACGTTAAACTATCGTCCGTAAACCGACTTTACAGACAACCATTTTTTTGTATTGCCGCATAGCCGTAATTATTTGTGCTTGTTTTTTAGTTAGAAGACCAAATAATCAAAGATTAAATCAATTTTCCAAAACGAATCTTTTTTTAGACACTTTTCATCAAAATGTATTTTTGTACAACTATGTATTTTTATGCGATTGTTACTGCAGCAAAAATATTATTCAAAAACTATTTGCTTCGAGTATTCATTAATATCAGAGTATACCCAAGTATTTACTTTTTAAACATTTTTCTTACTTAAGCGATCAGCGCAATTTCGCTATTGCAACACTGTAGGTTCTTTTCCGATAGTCCGTGAGGTTTAAGTGAATTTTATTGTGTTCATTGAGGTAAATCTTAAATTATTTCATTAATCCGACCATCCTTTGGATTTTTGGTTATTTATTGTGATTAAAATATGTATTGTGTGAGTTTTAGTGCCTATAGTTAATTATTCTTATCACCGGCATTTCTCTACATCAAGTGAAAACTGTCATGCTCTATCTTCGAATACTTGTTTACATGAGTTTTTTTCCTTTGAAAACCTATTCTGATCACTACAAGTATAATAAATATTGCAAAAGTGAATACCGCGACTCAGTGACTTTTTAATCCATGCAAATAGTTTGTGTCTTTATTTATATTTGAATTAGTAGTGGGCCTTGATATGCCGCCATTCTAGGAAATACCTATTCACTTTATTTTAGAAACTTGCGTTTATTTTTAGAATATCCATGCCGGATGACATGAAAGTGGAGCCCTTATTGTATTTCAAGTAATTACCTTGTACCAATTATTATGCTTATTCTGTACTATACGATTTAGGTTATGATTCTAACCTTGATTTAGTATGTCAGAATTCCGGGCACCGTGGAATTATCTAGAAGATTTTAAGTTTTGGTTTTTGCGATATTATCGAAATTTTACCAAGAGGATGTGGTTATAGATAGATGCAAATTTGTGGTATTTTAAAAACAATTTCAATCTATCGACAGATCAGCTCTCTTTTCTTTGAATACTTCAACAGTTCAATTTTCAATTCAGTACTTATTTGTTAAACGAGGCTTAAATGTTTATTGTTTGAATTAGTTTCAAAATATTTCTCGTGTTGAAAGCTACATCACGTGCGATTAGGGTACGGATTGTGTTACTGAATAGTGGTTTATTACACTTGGTACATATAAATATAAGGTTAATGCTGATTGAAAATGTTCCATTCTCTGAGGTCAAGTTGTCTATGCTACTTGTATATCATTTCTTTTGTAGGAATTGTGTATGAGAGACTTTATTTGACCCGTTATCTGCTTAATTACTAATAGTGAATTAGCCGCATTGGAATTATTTTTGTTTGAGATGTATTGTTTTCCAAATATGAGTTGGCTAGCGACATATACATGCTTAGAACACCTTTAAAATGTAATATAAATATTAACTAAGATCAGTGCGCGCTCTGAATGCAACTGGTCATTTGAAAAAAATGCTAAACAGCTCCGAATCTGCACTATATTTTAATGCTTCATAATTTAACCCTCTCACTGCTAACGTCTCAACTATTGAGACAACTGATTTTCTTGGGGTTGATGAACAGCGATTAAAACCTTCTTGCACTCACTAAATTTTGAGTTGATGCATTGCTTGATTTGTTCTGAAAAACTAAATAAGATTGTTTCAAAGCGACATTATTCAACAAATTTTTGAAGCCTAGGAGTTGGAATATCCGTTAAACGGCTCAGCAGGGAATGACTTAAAAGTGATGATTTCTGTACTCAAGATTGTGAAAGTACTGATGAAAAAAACTATGGATTTAAGGTTTTGAGAGGTTATGTTATTCAATGTTGCGTTTTTAACGATTGAGCTGGAGAAAATAAAATATACGTTATCAATGTTTTAGCTGTGGCAGATCATTTGTGTTCATTTCTTCTATTGCCTTGAACATCTGGTCCGATTTCAAAGGTTTTGAATCATCAAATTTACTCGAATACTACAAAACATTTTTATGCAGTTGATGTAGAATATTCTAAGCACAATCAACTAATAGTTTTAATGAAAAATAAATGCATATCTTTACGAAGACCACAATGCAATATCAAGTTCATTTTTATTTGTATTAAATGGCACACCTTCATGTACAGTGAAACATCAATTTTACGTTTTCAAGGGACCCTGAAAAAATAATGGTACACGTGGGAAACGGTGAATGCGGGAAAGCTTCAAATAATAATAAACAAGTAAAATCGTAAAAATAAATAAATATTAGTTACTTGTACATACTGTATACAAAATTTATTTTTTAAAAAAGTCCTTTATGTTAGTTTGCTTCTTTGTTATTTGGCACTTTAATCGGAACAAAGACTTGTTACTAAACTTGTGACTAAAAGTTTGTATCTACGGGAATCTTTATTATTATGAATTTTAAACAACTGCAAATGTATTTGCATCATAATCAATAAATACGCGTGTGGTGGATTTCAACCTTAAAAATAGCAAATGCGTCCAATGCGTTACGTCTAACATGTATAGCGGATTCCAACATGTCTAGATATAACACCTGCACTCGGCTGTGTCAAATTTGCTTGCCGAGATATGGAGAAATATGCAATACAAACGGTCAATCAGGATAATATTTGTGACGGGACCAAAATATTTAGACGTTTTATCGAGGAAATCGAGAAACGGTCAATGCGGGATTATTTAACATTGTTCTTATGGGAGTTTGACGGAACGGTTGATCGAGGTTCCACTGTATTTACATTTTTGAAAAAATAAGTTTATATCTCCTAAAATTATGTTTATAAAAAGGCTAGTAGGAGAGGGATCTCATGCTTAAATGCTTATGATGATAAACCAGGAGTTTCGCAAAAATAATATCTGTTATTTATTTGATGATACTACCTTGGTAGACTGATGATTGATTGAGATTTTTTTTGTTTTTAACTGTTCTCAATGTAAAGACTAATTAACATATTGTGCACCATCTTGCAGTATATAATATTTCTTTTTATTGCTTTGCTTCAGAACATAATCAAGACAGGCACTAAACCGGCCTGAACATTACAAACCCGAAACCAAAACTTACAGAGATGCCGGAGTTGACTGAATTAGACAAAGCTACCGCCTCCATGGCTCCCACTGAGAAGAAAGTAGACACCGCAGAGTCAGACAGCGATTCTGACGATACTATCCCAGATCTTGAAGATGCC
This sequence comes from Himalopsyche japonica, assembly GCA_028555115.1. Lineage (NCBI taxonomy): Eukaryota > Metazoa > Arthropoda > Insecta > Trichoptera > Rhyacophilidae > Himalopsyche > Himalopsyche japonica. The sequence goes on from JAHFWJ010000430.1 coordinate 675,386, forward strand.
GGTAAGAAATACATATACTGCTATTCCTGAAATTAAAGATTTCTAATCATTGTCTTTTCCAGCTTCTGGCTTTTATAATCCAGACATGTAGATACGGTCATGTGATTTAAGATTCTTGAGAACACAATCTAAATATTTATTATTTTTTTGTTCTCAACATCATTGAATTTTATATTAAAAGAATGTCTCAAAGACATTGGACCGGGCTATTCTGAAAGTGAAGCTTAATCAAATAAACAATAAAATAGTTACATTTGAATCGTTGTACGATTCCACATGTTGTGTTATTAACGACCCAGGTTTCGCCTTTCGGCATCTTCAGGCATTCTTTCACACTGATGCAACAGAGCTAAACATGACAAAAACGCGTGGAATCATACAAAATTGTAACAATTCAAATTCGATATTGAAATTCCATCAAGCACCTTCAGTCGATATCATAAATTAATAAAAAGTTTTTACCTGTAAATTGACGTTACTTGAATTATCTTTGCAGGAGCACCAGGTCTTGATGGCATCACTAACCCAATCGCTGGACTGGATATCTCAAAAGCCAAGCAATCAAGAGGAGAGAAGAAAGCGCGTAAAATTATGAGCAAACTGGGTCTCAAACCTGTAAGTATTTCAATTCACTAATTTTTATTCTTGGAAACTGTCATCATCAAAGATCATTTTTCTGTATTACTCCAAATGTTATGTTGATTTATGAAATTTGAGTAACCATCACAGTATCTTTGTTTATTTTTTCAAAAATCCAACAAAATAGTTGTGCCCTTAGGAATCGACCGATAATCTAACAATGTTCATGATGATAAACCAGGAGTTTCGCAAAAATAATATCTGTTATTTATTTGATGATACTACCTTGGCAGACTGATGACTTGACAATTAACAAACAGTCCTTTTTATGCAAATGTGTCTGGAGTAAAAAACCACACAAAAATCATACAGTGAAAGTTTACTCATTGGGTTACCTTATCGAATTCACACTGTGGTTCCATTACATTAGATGGGTGGTGCACAACCGAACAATTTGAAAGAAAGGCAAATATATTTCATATTTATGTTGAAACATAATGATATTAGATATGTTCATTTTATTATTTTTAATTTTATAGTCATAATTTTTTCATATACTTTAATCATTATATGCATTTTTAAATGGTAGAACTTATTAATTGTAGTGAGATTTCTGACGCTGCATATTGGAAGCAAGAATTTTCATGTGACATTAAATGTTACTATTCTCAGGACAACTCAATACGGGATATAATTGTTCAAACAGTTTCTGTGTTGAGACTTACCTACTTTCAATAAGGAAACAGTTCCTTGTAAATGTTTCTCAAAAGACTAAAGCACAAAGTTCAGCGTTCTTTTGTAGTGTGGGAAACTTTTCTTTGGGAATACATCTGTAAAAATTCTGTATCATATTTTCTGTCGAAGATTCAGATTATATTCCATTGTAAATATCAAATACAGAATTTTTCTAATTTAACGAAAAATTTGATAAGCCTTTTGAGGCTTCGGTTTGTGCATCACTGATTTTAATATGTGTAAACTCTAAAAACAACAACATACTAAAAATGTTATAGAAACTATACCAAGGATTGCATTATGATTATATTATTTTTAAATTTGTATGTTTTAATTTTCAGGTGCAAGGCGTGAACAGAGTGACAATCCGCAAATCAAAGAACATCTTGTTCGTCATAAACAACCCTGATGTATATAAAAATCCCAACGTGGATACATACATAGTCTTTGGAGAAGCAAAGATCGAAGACCTCTCTCAACAGGCGACAGTTGCTGCCGCTGAGAAACTCATTGCCTCCGAAGGCGCAACTGGACAGCCTGATGCCCAAGCTGCCACTGCTGTAATTGAAACATTATTTACCATTCATTAGATTTCTAGTGCCATTCCATAGTGAAAGATTATTGGTGGTTTAGTTTAACATGTATACTGCCGAAGATTCACTTAACACCCGAACGCATCTTATTATGGTGTACTCGTAATAAAAAATGTCTTGTAGTTAACACGCGAGTAATATTCAGTGCCATAAAAATCCGTTAACATAGAGTAACTAGTGTTGCACGAGGTGGATAATCACCTTTTTTTCCAATATGTGTCTATGTGCTAGTTATGTATTCCATGCCTATGTTGAAAATACTGAAAATATAGTCTAGTAATCGTAAAGTTAGTTTGTTAATATTAGAATACCATGTGTAAAGCTGTTTTCAATTAGTGCAGAAAGAAGTGTTTCTTTGGACTGAATTTTTAAGATGTTAACTTTCGTTTCTTGGTAGGCAAAGGCATTTTAATTTAAATAAACATCACTCACTCGGCATATAATTTTATTAACTAAAATTATACCCTGAGATCTTGAAAGGCACAATTCGACTTGTTTGTGAATTAACAATTGTGTGAAGCAAGAAAATGTATGCCTTTGAAGGAGGGATCATGTGCATGTGTAGTCGTTGGTTAAATTCCTTATAAAAAAATTTATGTGACCATTCATAATGTGGAAGTTTTATTTATTCGTATTAACTTTTTTCACAGGCCGTAGCCCCGATAGCCGAAGAAGAAGAAGAGGCTGTAGATGAAGCAGGAGTCGATGAGAAGGATATTGAGATTGTGATGTCACAGGCAGTTGTTTCAAGACCCAGAGCTGTTAGAGCGTTACGCAATAATGACAATGATATTGTCAATGCCATTATGGTAAGAAATTTTCACACATAACCATTTAGCATAATTGAACTTTTCGTATGAAGGGATAGAATATCCAAATTCATATTTCTAATCTTATTTTCTGGTAAGGTTGAATGAGCTAGAAAAAGATTCCTAAATAGTAATGCCAAATTGAACTTTTTTTTATTCTTGTTATTTAACTCCATTGCAAGTCAATTTGTTTCACATTGGGGCAGATACTGTAAAACATTTGATGTTAATGATCGTTTTCTTTTTTTTTCCAGGAATTGACGATGTAGGCACATCTGTATTAATTATATTAATTTAGCCCAGTCATCATTATCATCACATCTTTGGCTGTCCGAAGAATCTTACTCAAGAGACAAATGTTTTATACTAAGTCACCTCCATTGTACATTTTGCTTTGGCATTTTTATCAAAAGGTAGAGCTGTAAGGCCGTAGATGCTTCGAATGAAGAAAACTAAATCTACTTCCAGTTTTAAATCTTTAAATATAAGAGTTAAATCTTCTGATAAATATTTTTTATAAAAACAAATCTTTTCATTGTTTCTTTTACTGCCTTACGGTTTCTCTCAATGAACAAATCTGCTAATCAAATTTGTTGCTTTCCTCTATGAGATAGTTGATAATAAATTGCTTCTTAATCAATTGTAACAAACAGCATAACCTCTTATTATGTAAAATTCTGTCTTAAACAGCATTAAAACCATGCATCCTTTTTTCAGAAGAACATTGTCCTTTGTTGGACAAATGATTTACGACTGTTACCTTTGACGGTATAATTGTTATGAGATGCATGATTACTCCTTTTCTTAACGGATACTTGGTAACAGGTTTTTAAATTCATTTGAGTCTATGGAATAGCGAAGCACCGGTTAACGTATTCCGTTTGAAAGTTTTTTTTGTATCTCGAATATAAATATTTCTCATTGAAAGACTTTGATTATGGCAATTGTTTTAGCAAGACAGGACTTGCGATTTTGTCTGGTGTCTTTCACCGTTTAATATCATTTGACTATATGCTTTCTTTTTGTGTGTAAATAACAGAATGGGGTTCTTGTCACAAGAAAGGAGCACTTTTTTTGTTTTCTCATTATTGATAAAATGTTGGAAATAAAAGAACAATAAAATACGAAAAAAAGCGCACGTGTTGTTTTTATTTATAGTAGCTAATTAGCTGACTTCAGTAAATTTTCTTTCAGCTTAAAAAATATTGAAATAAAAAAAAAAACATTCGGAATTTACCCATCTAAGGTATGGATATTTACTTCAAACGCGTATTGGCAAATATGGCTCGAATTAGTGTTTTACCATTTTTTTAAGATATCGACTGTTGGTGTTAGGTGGATTTCAATATAAAATTTTAACCTTGCAGGTGTGTAAAGATAATTTTATAACAATTTTATGCAGGTTGGTGATTGACGAAATTTTAAACTGAGTTGAGCCGTCTACGCGTGAAAGCCGACAACTGTTTTAAGTGCTTCTCCTAGTTTATTTTGTTTGAAGGCTCTTATTTTTCTGTGTAGTTCACCAGCTGAAAATGAATAATATTTATTGAGTTAAACATGGGTACATATTTAAGTAACTATTTGACGAATAGATGTTCTTTTTAAAAAATTCCAATACACAAAGAAACAGTGTTACATTAGTTATTAATTAGCGGAAATTATTTCAACCAGAACTTAATAAGAGGTAACTGAAACCAAGAACAGTTTTGGAATATATTTAGTGAAATTTGCTATGGAATAACAAGTGCAGAAAAATCACAAAATATAATGGAATGTGGTTTTACTTACATCTCACATTAGTTTCACATACAAAAATGTGATAATATTCAACATTCTAGTGATTGTAAAAAGACAGGTTGCTATTTTAGACTCCTAGCGATAAGTTGACAAATGGATTGAGATTTTCTTAGGTCCTTGCAGTGTGCGCGTCTCACATATGAGTAATGCTCACAGCGATTAATAGTGGTAACGTTTCAACCACAAATTGTAGCAACATAAGAATTTATTTCAGTGGGAAGCCCAAATGACTAAATTCATGCGTTTATATGTAAATTTACGATTGCCCACTAGCAATCACTGTTTTGTAGTGAATCTGATTTCTTCTACTCTTTGAAACATGAAATTCCTTCATTTAATCTTTCCAGGAGTATGGACATACTAGTACGTCGCGCAATTTTTCTGTAAAGGAGTGTGGATGTACTTGTTATATATGTCAACAATTACTGTGATAATAAAGTCAAGTGCTATGTGTCGATGGTTTGTGATCCCTGGCATATGCAACTGGTTTCATTACGATAAAACCCTAAAAACATGAGTTGTATTTTTTTACAATGATTTGATTAAAAAAAAATTTATGTTAAAACCTCACTCCTCACAGCAGGGTTAAAATTAATCAGTTACTCCTGGAAAGGTAAATTTAATGGTAGTATAAATTTTTGAATGATAGAATTTCAGTTATAGATGAATTTGTTGAAGGTTAAAGCTCTTCTTAGCATCATCACCAACTGTGGTTTTGTTCTATTCTTTCATAGAATAAATAATATATTATGCATAAAATTTTCCACATAACGAGCAGAATTTTTATCATTTTTCAATTTCACCGTACCGATCAATTATTGCCTGTAAGTTTGGTGGATTGGAGCAAAGCAATTTTGTACTTTTACTCAAATTACCAAGATGCCCTTCAAATAATATCTCACTGACAATTTTTTGAGCGTGGATCTGTTGATCTCTCGACATAAATCTTAAGGCAGGTGCCCATTGCCTTGTTGCATGGTCTAAATCTGACAATTCTGAAGGAAGCAGGCGTTCGTTTATTTCATAAATTATATCATTTGAAACGATGCATCTGTCGTCAGTCGGCTGTTGGACATCTCCAATTTCATTTTCTGATTGTAAATGATTTGATTCATCTTCTAAATTCATACTTTGTTTTGACGCCAATGTCTTTTGAAACTTTCTTATATATGTGAATAGATTCTGCAAAAAAAAAAAATCAGCAGTTACATAATAGAAATATTGGATTATACATTTTATATAAAACAACCACCATATGCGATTTCACCATTTGAGGAACATATTTTATTTTAATATTTTAATAACTCAAAAGCAAAAGGGCATTAATAACAAATGAGCTATTTGAAATCACGAATGCATTTCAATTATTTTATTCAAATGCATCCACAAAAACGCCAAAAAGTGAAACCTAGGATATGTAGAGCATTTGAATGATTCAATGCTTAAATTGAAATTTCATCACATACCCTCAGTCAATGTCTTAAACGTATTCACTCAAAATCAAAAAGGGATTTCATTAGTGGGATAAAAAAAAAAATTTGCTAGTATTTGGTGGTTTTTTTTGTATATATGTGTGATGGAATGCCAAAAGGTGAAACCCGGGTTGCGAGTGCCAAAACATATGGAAATGTAAAAAGTTTAGGCAATTCAAATTTTATTTATTTATTCCTTTTTGCATTGGTTTGGCCATCTAGAAAAAACACAAAATCAACAAGATGGCATCTTTTACCTTCCCGAAAAAACTGAAATAACATCTCTGAAAAACGCATCGAAAGACCCATGCACATTATATCAATGAATTGAATGAATCATTTAATTGTGATCTTATTCTTTCTCGAAATAAGATACCACATTGCCTTTGATTACAAAGGTTTTGTTTGCTGGGTCAAAGATAATAAACATTATTTACGATATTGACTCAAGGTGATTGATGGAATTTCAATATCAAATATGAATTGTTGAAAGTTTGTACGATTCCACATTTTCAAGTTTCAACAATACAAATGTAACAAATATTAATAATGGGTTTTAGGTCTCGATTATTTATTTTTTATTTTTACCTCCTCCGTCAGTTTGGATACTTCACAAGGTTTAGTGTTTCTTGCTTTCTCTAAAGCTTTTTTCAATTCAGGGTATAGAAATAGTAGGGAATCAAAATAAATCGATCGGGGTTGGTAAATTTTATAGCCTGTAGCCCCATTGATAATAGATGCAGATATTTCGTCAACTTCTTTTCTATGACAACCTCTTAAAGAGTTTATTTCTTTTACGACGGTTTTTTTATCGGCATTTTCAATAACTTCCCTCAATTTGTTTGCGAGCGTATCGTATGCATTATTCCTGGCATCGGTGTCGTAAAATAATTTCGATTTGTTATCCCACAGACACGGAAATGTCCTGAACATCGCAATGAACTCGAGAGTAAATTGTATTGAACACCGACTGTCCATATCTTATTTGTGAATCACCGTTGCGAGATTGAATAGTTCTTTATTTACTATTTATTGTAAAAATTTGTAATTTGACTGTTCATAAATTGAAGACAATGAAATAATAGTTTATGGCTATGAATTTGACAAATATTTTCATAGACAATACACCAAATTATGTAAATGAACTTATATATATATATATATATATGTGCCATTTATATTACATAAGCTATACATAGAGAGAACTATGTTTAAAGTAACTAATTGTTAATTCTAGATCAATTAAAGCAGATATTAGATATTAAATTTAATTAGTTTTGTAAAAACTTTGATGTCAAAAGATTCTCAAAATATTAATTTAATTATTTCTGCTACTTCTTGGTGGAAAAACACTAGATATGCCACAATGCTAATGACTATTTCCATAATTTTGCAATATAAATATCAGGACCAGTTTCATTAATCTTGAGCATTATAAGCTGATACGCAAATCAATATAAAGGTAAATATAATATAAATCATGAAATATAATGCAGTTTCATATTTATTTAATTAATTACGTAAGCAATATGATTAAATTAGATATTTGAAATATAAATATTACTGCTCTCAATTTTTATTACATTTTATTCTATCGACTGGCAGCTCTGGCGCAAGCGCATTTTGACGTTTCTGATTTGGCCTCCCGTACGTCAGTTTGCGATCGCATATGATGTGCGAAGTAACAGTTGCGCTGGTTTGTCCGCAGTATTTTCTAGCGCGAATTAATTAATTATTTACTTTGTCATTCCTTCACGTAGTAAAATTGTGAGTGCCAAAAATTCAAAATGACAACAGAACAAAAGTTTCACGCAGCTGTTAATGTGATTAGGAGCCTACCACAGAGAGGTAAATTAAAATCATATTACGATAATACAATTTTTCTTGTTTATAATCCGAATCTATTATACGTTCAATCGGAATTTTTGATTTCGCTTTCATTAATTATTCATTATCGTATGGAATTTCATATAAATCGAGATTTGTAACATTCATTTATATATAACATGATTTATATATAGTATGCATATATACGCCAATCACTAAAATACCATGAAAATCAACGCGATACAAAATTCACTGCAATATGTCAACAAATTTTCATTTGAATATGTACTATTTTAGACAAATTCAAATTGAATAGGTTCACAATCACGTCAAACGTGATTCAATAAAATTTAATAATCATTCATTGGACAGGAAGTAACCATTTGTATTCCAACAGAACTAAAACATTTTAAGGGCAAGTGAGTATATCGGATAATGTGTAATAGATAACAAAATGTTTTAGTAGATTTGAATTTAGAATTCGAACAAATTATCGTTTAAAATGGCATGTTTGGGCTCTCTGGTACACTGCGTGTGTGTGTGTGTGTGTTTGTTTTGTTTTGTATTGTTTGATTAAATTTATATTGAAATGTATATAAGTAATATATTGTTACTATTAAAATAATCAGCAAACTACATGATTTTTTTCTATTGCGTGACAAAAACCGTGATTTAGTTCGATTATTTATTTCATGCTTAGCTTTGTTCTGTTGAAATTTTTATTGTTGATATTTGTACTTTGCACACGCTTATCTATACAAGATTACTAATATTGTATAAATTATTGAATTAATTTAAATACTGGCACGTTTGAAAATATCAACATACTGGATTATTGGAACAATCGCAGAGTTTTTATTGTTCCAGTATAGAGTATAGACATGACTAATGAAATTTAATATATGCATATAGTAGCTCCTTGCGGTAATGTGATACGTTTGCTCGTTAAAATCCAGTTAGTATTCGTAAGGGGAATTTTTAAATATTGAAATGAACTCCTATAATCTGTTGGTATGTAGAAATTAAAACAATCGCTAGAAAACTGGATGTTCTCTTTGTGGCACTCCACTACACAAAACAATATTTTGATGTTAAAAGTATGCGAGGGGGGCAGTTTTTACAGTTTTTATTTTGTTTTCAAAACCGATTTGAACAACATAAACAATATAGACATGTTAATAATTAAAAAAAAGCGTGTCTCCGATCATACAAGCCTGATTTATGTGATTAAAACTCCAGGATTTGAAAAAATATTTTGTGTGCTTGTGAAAAATGCCATTGATTGCAAGTTTTTGAGTATTTGACTATTGTGATCGGCACAGCTGTACATATATGTTAATATTTCAAAATTATAAAAGTAATGAAAAAAAAAATACAAAGAATAACTTGATTTCAGTGTCTGTTTACCAAAGCTATCTAAAATAACATTATCCTCAAAGTTTGCATTCGGGGACTCAAACTTATACCCGCGTAACCGTGTGGGATTTAAGATCTAGAATAGTGATCATTCGACTACGGGACATAATTTGAGAAAATCTTATTCTTATTTTTATTTTATTTATTTGGCAAAAACACATTGCAAAAAATTACAAATTATAAGTTTATTGCTTTAGCAATATTAAAATATTAAAACAAAAAACAAAAAAAACATACTGAAAACTAAAGAAATAAAAAAAATAAAAACAAGGATAGCAAAGAAGTCAAATAAGAAGTCTGTTTAAATACATTAAAAAATGATATTATCTAAACACATTGTCGTCCACTTGGAATATGTCGACATCCGAAGCAATACTGTTAAATATTATTAATGTTCTTACCATTGGCAGGCCTGTTTTACACAGTAAGAACAAACAATTCATGTAAATTATCCGGAACATACAATTTGATATCAAAGATGGCAAAATTCTCATTTTAGCCTCGTATGAGTTGAAAGAAATATGTGGCTAGATGCAGATAGATTTCTCTTCGAATTTTTTTTAAACTATTAAAAGTGAGTATTCCTAAAAGAAGTCAGTTCGATAAAGCCATGGATAGTATCCATTCGCCCTCATTTATAGAAGTCTCAAAAATTTCTTCTGAACCTTTTCCACCATGAGGGCATACTTCGATTTTCTTGGGGTCCAAAAAATTGACCCACTCTCAAGCCTACTTCGTACTTAGGCATTGTACATTACTATCAAAATTTCAACACCTGCCTACGATAGGGTATAATCCAAAATTTGCAATGTTTTGTTGCAGGTAATCCTAACGTGACGAATGATTGTTGGTTTTCTTATAGCATCGCGAGAATTTTCTTTTTTATCCGTTATTTGATATTATTGTTTATTAAAAAAAACATTTCTCTTTATTTTATATATGTAATTAAAATAATCTGTGATTATTTTTGCGTCAAAATATTTTTGAATTTCGAAGTTTTTTTCTTTGACGTACGTACGCAAATGTTGCAAGTTTTTTTTTTATGTCGCTTTTATTAAATAGGTAGATAATATTATAGATTAATTGTAAAAAATATACATATAATCCTATACCAAACCTTTTTTATAATATTATTCAAATTCGAAATATTAGATTTAAATAGCAATAAGGATATTATTAAACAGTAATGTTTTTTTTCTTTAATAATATATAGTGTGTAGGTTAATTTTATTTCACTTGTCTATTGCACCGGATTTATAAGCAACTTGACACATTTATGATTTACGGCCTGGTTTCTCAACCGGTGGTCCGCGGAGATTTTTGGGATCATTGGTCGATATTTTTTTTGGTGATAGTGGGTGGTAATGGGGTGATATTATTTTGATAGACAATCGAATTTTATGTTGTATTTTATGGATTTTTAAGTAATATTTTTTTTGTTACTGTATTTTAATATTCATAAATATCGTTATATCAGCATACGATGTTGCAAAATTAATTGTTTGGAATAAAAAATCAATTACATAAATGGTTATTATTTTATTCCAATGTTGATAGTCCGCAAATCATTTTTTGATTTTTTGGTGGTACGCGGATGTAAAAAGGTTGAGAAACTATGACTTACGGCATCATCGAATATTAAGAATAACTGTTTGTGTTATTTATTTTGTCAATAAAGTCAACTATTTCCGGATGGCACATTGAATAATTCGAATTATATTGTACACCGCCCATTATCAAAAATTTGAATTAAATAATAACGAAGGCGGATATAAATTTTCTTCTTTAACGTTTTGATTATATAATATTTACATATTTGTGTAAGTTTAAAAAAAACTTGTCTATGTTAGTTAATAGTGTCCATTCAGGCACGTCGGACTCGTTTTGCTCCATCATCATCATCAAAATCATATTTTATTTTCAGTTAAAAAAATCACAGAATAAATAATGATGATAGTTCTAAATTTAAAAGGTCCATAATATTATTCAGCGAACATATTATCGACCTGGTGTAATTATTCTTTGAAAATCGGACTACTTATAATATACAACTAATATTTTGCCATGTATAATCTCCTTTTCGACTGCGGCACTTAAAGATAAGTGTTGCTACTTTAATAAATCGCGGTTTATATTGATTGGTTTGATTGTCAATATATAACATATATTCATATATAATGATATTTATTGATTTTTTTTGTTAAATTATTAAATAACATTTTTTTTTGTATCACTTATAAATTCCGGCTGATCAAAATAGCTGTGTACATTATATCTCTTGGAAATATGGTTCCAAATTTTCTAAACCGGTCATCACTGCTGAAAATTTTGCATCATCTATTTTTGGTTTACTTCTATTATGAACGGCTTGAAATTGCATATAGTATTGAAAATGGAAATTAATTTTTGAAAGACTTCATTTTGTTTGATAATGACTTCCAAATTTGAATTCCATTTAAGGCCACAAGTGAGTTTACCTACTAGCAACATTCGATAGCCGAAATAGATATTAACAACCAACCGTATCTAAAATTGTGTAATGCTTATGGAATGTTACTAGGCTTAAAACTTGCTAGAACATTTTTTTTTCAAAATATATTATAATGAACATAGGTCTGAAAAAATTGTTTATTCTTTGACTTTGATTTTCTCTGATGTGCCCTATATAAAACATTATGAAGGTTACTTTAGAATCATGTAAATAAAGCGAGGCAGTTTAATTAAGCTAACTCTATATTACGACCATTGTTATGGATACATTAAGGTAAACAAAGAAATAATGTATTTTTATCGTTATACGTTGGCTTATAATGATTGTTACGTGTTATATTTGATTAATAAAAGTCAATACTTACCCGTTCATTAACCTCCAAATAAAAACTATAACGGAAAATTTTTTACTATTCTAGAAAGACTTTTTCAAAAAATGAAATCGTTAGATATTGTCGCCAGTGATTTGTTTTATCGTAGTTCTGATTTCAAATCTTTTTGCTTTTCTTGATTTATTTTTTGTACTATTTTATAGGGATTAAAATATTTTTAGAAATGACAGCACATATTCGGAATACGCCATTTTGGTCCTTGTCATTTAAGCCGTCTCATTTGTTTGCAGCCTTAATTAAATACGTAGCGTTTGCCTTCGAACGCATGCGCTGTAGATTCTGTGTTTATTTAAAATAATATGATGTTGAGCTTAGTTTTTTCACTTAATAGTGACAAATTTGCAACATAATACAGTAGTGTAACTAGTGAATTGTTTGAAGAGAAAAGTTATAACTGTCCGTAATGCCATCAAATGGCATGCAATAAAGATCATTTCGTGTATTTATTGAAACGATGTTGCTTCTAAAAACTATCAAAAATAATTGTATAATTGCTATACAAAATGGGTAAACATAATTAAACGTAGCCATTGAAATACATTGACGTATTTTCTCTATGAATGACTTGTCACTTTGGACATGTTGAGATAATTAAGATGTCCCGTGTATTGTTATAACGGTTGACACATGAACCTGCTTAATTAACAAGTACCGCGATTTTCTTAGCACTTTGCAAGATATATAATTTTAATGTATTTTCATGCCTCGAACTGAAAAGAAAGTCGCTCTTAAACAGATGGTGATTGGCAATATTTTATCTGAATTGGATTGTATAGTAGAATATTCATGTATGCATTTGATCGATTATTTAAGTGCTCTAGGCCTGTCGTATGCACCTGCTAGTTACGCGTTCGAGTGAAAGTTTCACATGGTGATCAATAAAATGAAATTTATTGACGTATGACATTTTCGGCACGATGCAAAGCTGCTCGGGTCGAACCTTTAACCGTTATGGGTACAGTAACAGCCCCATGTAGTCATGTATCGATTTGTTAAGTGTATTATAAAAAGGCTTGTTTTCGATGGTATTTGATTCTCATTTGTAATATAAAGTTAAAATTGATAGTACATTTGATGTGTTAATAGATGTGACACGTGTTTCGCTTCTTTGTGGAGCATCTTCATGTAAATTCTATCGTAAGATTATGCATTTCTAAGTTTAAAAAATGGTCTTGTTCTTAATTTAAAAATGAAGAGTGGCTGGAACTATTTCCGTTTTAATGTGCGTTGTGATTGAGTTAGACAAAGGCGTCAAAAGTAATGATTATCATAACGTTATTACATAATTATTAATGCTTGAAACTAAAAACCGCAAGATAAATTTATGTATTATTGGTGAGCTATTTGTTCTACTAAAGATAAGCCCTACCCATTCGTCATCTTTCAGTTGAGAAGTTGTATCAACGTTGACCTTGGTAATGAATAACTTTACTTTACATTTCGTCTAAAGATGCATTTAAAAGAAGCGTGACACGTGTCACACTTAGTGGAATAACAAAGTTATCAATTTTTATTTTATTATAATAATAGTCAAATTGATTGTTGAAGCATGTAGAAAATTAAAAAAAACTTAGATCAAACAAATATAAGTCGGCCACCGCTCCTCAGACCATTTCGAGGGGCTATTGCCTACCCTTAATAAACCATAACAACCATCTCGTTCAATATTAAAGCTTATTGATATAAACTGCCGGTTAAGTTTCATTTATATTTTTATTTTTTTATTTTTATTTCTAGCACGAAATCAGCTAGGTCATTAGAACAGAAGAGAAGATGTATTGTGTACCTTTTTACACAGCTATATTCTATATAGATAAGCAAATGTACGTTTGAACACAGTTCCGACGATGGCGTGAGCCGAAATAGCTATCAACTATATCTAATAAAAAAAATTTAAAAATTGTAGAACTAAATTACATTGATATTTTTTCACCGTGTGAATTGAATTTCACTTGCACTTGAACCAACGTTTCTTTTGTTCTTTATTTATTTGTTTAGTTTTCGATTTGACCGCTGGAGGGCTACAAGAAACCGGTTTGAAGCATATTTTGATTTCACCAACCAAACCGGCTGGTAAATCTAATTAATAATTAACGCTATATAATATTAATTAGATTATTCGCTATCGAATAACATCGCCATTAATTTTTGATTGTCATGTCGGCGTTCAGAATTATCCGATTCAAATATAATTCGACTGGCATGTTTGTTTCTTCAAAACAATAATACATTTTAAAATGCTTACATGTCTGTGGTTTATGATCACTTACAATTATTACATTTACGCCTTAAATCTGGAGAATGTAATTCGATTCCATCTGATAGACAGTGAGATTTGCTATATTCGCTTGAGAAGTCATTCCTTTATTGAAGTTTGAAAAAATCGCAATTTATTTTCAATTGCATTAATTTTTCAGTTAAGAAAGAATGAAGACGCTTATCATTAACCTCTCAGTGAATATTTTTTTTGCATATCAAGAGAACGTAAGAAAAGTGACTTTATATAGGTTGTTTTTTTTAGAGGTATAGAACTTTACAATGGAATAAAACAAAGATAATTTTTTTAAATAGACATGAAATTTACTTTATTCGAAAGATAATCTTTTGGTATTATAATTTAAATATGACTTCTGACATATGACCGTCACGGCTAGCTCGGACGTAGTCTAATCTGGAGGTCCAATCTTCGATGACTTTTTCCTACATTTGTTAGTGGTACAAAAGCGGTTATATGCCGTGGAAGACAAAAGGTTGCGGAGCACTAATATATAGGACCAAAAATATATTTTTATTATTTTTGAATATTATGACTTTCCGCCAAAAAGTGGCAATGAACACATTTCAAGTAACATTTTAAATTGTGGATATAGTATTGAACATTGTGTTATATTACTTTTACGGTGTTAATTGTCACTTCTTGATGGAAAGGCATGATATTTTAAATAATAAAAACACAAAAAAATGTGTTATATTATTGAAATAAAATCTATTGTCTCTAAGAAGTGACAGGTGACACATTTAAAGTGAATAAGTTGTGTGAATTGATTTGAGAATAGATTATTTGATAAAAACATTAAGATTTTTTTTTACTTATTTACGCGATAATGAGCTTTGAAAGAAGCGACCTCATATAAGACTAACTACGAAAAAATCTTTTAGCGTAGAAGTTAAATTAATATTTATTAAAAGTCAGTTTTTTGTTTCGAATTTCAAATATGATAATTGTCTATGTGTAGTGGTCTGTAATCACTGGCATTGTTCGACGTTTTTGACATACAAATATTGTATGTCAAAAAGAATGTCAACATTAAAAAAGTGATTGTTTTAATGATAAACTGAATTTATTAAGTAATGATATAAAATTATTCTATTATTTTTTTTATCACGATAGGTAAATAATTTTACCAATTTTCAACAAATATTTCCCAATAAAAAAAATATGATTATTTTTGTAAGACCTTGCAATTTAATAAATTTACAGTTTATCCGTACCTCGTGCACATTATCCCGCCGCAAATGTGTTAAGCTTCTTAACATTTAAAATGCCGGGGGTATTCGTATTCATATGGCGGGAAAATTTATCGAATGCAATATCATATCCTAATGAATGCATATATTTTGGTCGATAATTCTTGACAATATTTCACCATGATTCCAAAAGAAATTATTGTACGTTAAGAATAATAGATTAATTAAAACAGTAATACTTGTCTAGATATTTGTACGTGTTTTAGTACAGGGCGTTTACGTGCTCATTTTCTTTGGCCGGCCTACCGCACACGGGATTACAGAGTGTCTTAACGCGGTTATGGCATAGAACCGGTTGACTTAAAGAACATCAGAAAAAACGTTCGAGGTAATGGCGGCCTTTTGTTGATTTTTACGTACCACTTCATAACATTATTTATGCCGATGTTGTTTGCGTAATTCGACATCTTTTTATACTTAGCCGTTAGTGGGATTCTGTGACGAGAGTTTTTATCCAAACTTATCGTCTCTTGACACGAATACCTTCAAGAGTCGGTGTCACCAACGATCACTTTTTGATGACATTTGCGTTGCGTTAATTCAGGCGGTCATTTGTGCAACACCTGTCTTTAATATTTTTAATCTACACCAAACAATTACTTTCTAGACGCAGCGTTTGGACAGGGCCCACTGCCTTTTTTATTGCGATCCATTCGTTGCATTTAATCGTTGATTATTAGTTAATCAATTGGTTAATTTTATTTAATACACACATTATATTAAAATTAAAGATTTATTATAAATAATTTTATTGCTCTTGCAACGTCGAAATATTTAAAAATTTAAGTGAAAGGAATAAATAACATTATAGCAAGGACATTAATCAAGCAAGCTTGATAATATCAACTTTGATACATTTACAATTCACTTTTAAGGTGTTAACTGTCACTTCTTGATGGAAAGGCATTATATTTTAAATAATAAAAACACATTTTTTAGTACTTATTTCCACAATAATTGTGGAAATAAGTACTAAAAAATGTGTTTTTATTATTTAAAACATTTACAATTAGTATTCGTCTGAACTTACTCTAGTCCGCGTGGAATATGTCGATATCCAAAGCAATACTCTTACCATTGGCAGACTGATTCTACACTTTGGAATGACAAACATTTCATGTCCACGAATTCTCAAAAATATATCCGGAAAAAACAATTTGATATTTTCAATATTGGTAGAATTCTCATTTTGGCCACGTATAAGTCGAAAGAAATAAGTGGCAAGGTACATTACTCTCCGAGTTTTCAAACAATTGGAAGTGAGCATTCCTAAAAGAAAGTTCGTTAGATAAAGCCACGGATAGAAACCATACTACCTCAAGTAAAAAACGATTTTTTTACTTGCTCATTTACAAATATAGTAAACAGCAATGAGCCTAAACTATATTATATCCCTTACACAGAAAACGCCCTTTGTTTTACTAAATATAATATTTCGTCCACTAGTATATTATTCAACGACCAATTGCCGTTTTTGGTCGCTCGCAAAAAAATATTTGCCACACCTCTAACATAACACAAGTTCACATGCGACTTTGAATTTTTTCCAGTGTCGAACGCGAATCTAGTTTTTTTTTTTTTTTAATCGATTTTGACATTTCCTTATATGCATAATTAAATATCACCTAATGTCGCCTGCGGCAAAGTAAGTTGTCTATTATTGATCTGAGACTCGACCTTACCTGAATTCTATTCACTCGGAAACATCACAAAAAAAATGCATTCGATAATCGCAATGTTGTTTTGAATAAACATCGTGAAAATAATTTTCCAAGCGAGTCGTGTACTTACGTAAGAATTCATATTAAATACACGAAACATATCGTGTCGTACTATTTCGACAATTTTATAGTATTAAGAACAGGAACGGTTTCGGTCATATCGAGTATAATCAAGCCATATCAGTGTATCACATTTAAAATTTTCAGATATAATAATATGCTCGAAGTATTTAGCGACAAGCTCAAGTTTTTTCCTAAGCATTTTTAGTGTATTGATAAACTGCAGTCGAAAATGAGTGTTGTTTCACATACTTTTGTTATTTTTCGATTTTTTTTAAACTCTTTTTTTGTCGTATATGTCAACGATTATTGTGATAATATTATATATTCAAGTGCTAAGAGTCAATGATTTTTAATCCCTTGATTATGAAACTAGTTTTATTACGATAAAACCCTAAAAACGTGAATTGCATTTTTTTACAATGATTTGATTAAAGAAAATGTTATGTAAAAAAACTCACTCCTCACAGTACGGTTAAAATAAATTAGTTATTCCTCGAAAGGTTAGTTGTAGGGAAAAATTTATACCGTCGATATATGATTAACTGCTCATTTAATCAAAGTATTTTCAAAACCAAGGAGTCAGAAGATGGATTTATTTAATATTTAAGTTTTTTTGTCCGTTCTTAAATACTTTAGTCACGGACCGCCACTGATCACGCTTATCTATTATTATCCAAAAACCATTAAAAACACTTCTGCAAAAAACATCATTAGAAAAAACCTTTTATTAATGTATTTTTGCCTTTTAAAAATGTGAAAATTTTGTTACTTTCTGAAGAACGTTTCTTAGCCAATAGATTTAAATAAACAAAGGTCAATTATTAAATTCAGTATATATTCTTAATGACAAGCTTAGTCTTCCTCGATTCCCCCTTGTTATATCCGTCATGTGAGATTAGTTCAATGAGCCAAAAATTACAAAAAAAATAATTCTTATATGACGTCATCTGATGTTTAATTCCCACGGTCACCCACCAATTTGAAATACGATAGTATATCTAAGTCTAAAATTACCCAATTGCATTTCGATAATAGTTATTATTAATTGTTGTGGAAATCTTTCATCAAATACTTATTTAACAGTATTTAGTGTTAATAAAACTTACCACAGGCAATTTATTGTCATTAATAATAAATCAATATTATTGAAACCTGTTTATTTTGGTGCCAGCCTTCAGTGTCTGTGTTTTTCTTTTGCAATTCCTTTGTGACAGAATGCCTGCAAATGTCGAATTGCGAAACCCTGGTCGTTAGTAGAAAAACATTTAGAATCGTACATAGCTTCAACAATTAAAAGTTGATATTGTAATCACATCAAGCAGCTGCAGTCGATATAAAATCGATTTAAAAAAAATCACTGTTTTATTTATTATAGTAAATATTCCCATACAGCCCTGTTTGTTTTCAGCATTTTTTTTCTTATTTTATCCGCTAGAAAATGAGCAAATGAGCAAATAAGCAATTAAATGGATTGTCGCCACGCTTTTGTTCGAGCAAACTTCTAGCGTGCTTAATAATCGCTATCATGGTAGGTAATTGTAGCCATTATCTATTATGAAGTTTGTGGTTTATGATACATAATGGGTCCATAATAATAATTATCGCCTGCGAGTTATCGTACGACATACTGCTGATGATATTTTGAACGTGAAGACGTCCCTGTAAGATATTTACAATTACTATTTAACGACTTTTTCCAGCAGTAAACTAAGGTAACCCTTTGCATTCGAATGCTGCCGTAGACGCGGGATTGATTGTTGTCTTATAACTTTGGCGCCGTCGTTGAAATATCATAAAACAATTGCAAAAAAATAGCAATGTATTTTAGTTCCCCAAAATTTATAAAGCATTTAGTTGATAGCTATTTCGGCTTATCCCTCATCAGATTTTATTAGAAAATAGTTTCTCATCCGCGGACCACCAAAAAGTACAAAGATGTTTTGCAAACCATTAAAAGTGGAATAAAATATTAATATTTATGTAATTGATTTTTTACCCTAAATATTTAATTTCGCAACACCGTATGCTAATATAATAATATTTAAGTATATTAAAACAATCATTAATAAAAAAATATAATTTAAAAATCCATTAAATACAACATAATTTTCGATTGTTTCAGCTCACAAAAACCACCAGTGGTCCATGGACCAGTAGTTGAGAAACTATGTATTAGATGATCAACAATGTAGGGCTGAAAAAATTCAACGTGCTATATTTACAAATGTCATTATATTTTGGGCGTAAATTTATAGACGTTTTTGATAATTATTATTTGCTTGCGATGAGCGAAACAAGTAATGATTATCAAATATATTGTGAAAATGTTGTAATTATTTGAAATAGATGATCAATTTAGAATGTCGCTCTCGAATGCAAAAAATATACAAATACAATTGTAATTAACGTAGTGAAAAAATGGCGATGAATTTTAGTTCTACAAAATTTATAAAGTATATTGTTGAATTGACATTTATGTGGTAGAATTCCATTATGACATGATGAAAAAATTGTAATGTAATTTAGTTGAACAACATTTATATGTTGATAGCTATTTCGACTTACGCCTTCGGATGGTTCTGATTTGGGCGTAAGCCGAAATAGCTATCAACTATATATATCTTATAAATTTTTTACAACTAAAATACATTGCTATTTTTAGGCGTGTTAAAAAAAAGTTTGCTTGATGCCCACTCAACCTTTTTTTTAGAATATCCATAATTTTTTTATTATGTTTAACTATTATTTCGTCAAATATTTGTTATTATCGCGATGATGATTGCCGAGACGTGATACACGTGGCATAATGAATATAATTGTATTTACATTCTGTTTATATAAACATAATGTAAATACAAATATTAGTATAATTTTTTTTAAAAATCATAATATTTGTCTTAAGTGTGTAACTGCCGCGCGCGCTTGTGTTGGTGTCCATTTGCTTAGTCACCGTGACGAATGCATTCTCTATTGATGTTTTGTATTTGCTTAGATCGAGTGAATGGTTAAGTATTTTATGTTAGCTTAAATGCAGGGAATATATTTGCAAACGTTCTCTCGTTGTAATACATGCCTGGTGAAAGTATTTTGCACATACATTTATAAAACTATATTTAATCAATGTGTTGTTTTCTTCATACACAGTGTGCACACATATGTATTGTTTAATTGCATGCAGGGGAACAGATAGAATGCATGCAGCAGAGTGACCGATATTTGTGTCATTGCAATCTATCTCAACTACGACTCATTATTCAAGTATATTAATGTTCTCCGATATAATTGAAAGTACAAGAGAATTAATAGTGATATAGTACCTGAAAATTGCGAAATCCGGATCACTTGTAACAAAACATATGGAATCGTACAAAGTTGCAACAATTCAAATTTGTATTGTATGTGTTGATAATGTTCGCGGTGAACGAAACTAACAACTGATCGTTATATATAATAAATTTTTGATAATTAAAATAAAAAAAAACATCTGAAACGTTTTTAAGATTATTTTTTAATCGAGTAAACAATATATACAATTTTGAGCTACAACTTTACACGATTCCACATTTTTGTCACTTACAACCCGGTATTCGCCTTTTAGCATCTTCGGGCATTCGAACACACGAATGCAACGAAACTGATGTACAATAAACAGTTAGCATCGTCTATATAAATAATAAACTCCAAGGCAAGCACTAACTGGCAACTAAAACAAATTTAATTTCATTAATCTACTATTGATTAACACAATTGCCTGTGGTAATTTTCATTAACAGTCTTATTAAGTCATTCTTGAAAGGGGTTTCGAATTGAAATTTTGAAATTCCATCAAGCATCTTCAGTCGATATCATATATTAAATAAACAATGGTTTGATTTAACATTTAAACGACAATTTGCCTTGTTGTTTTTTTAATTATTAATAATAGGAGGATTTAAAAGGCGTATCGAAATACAATATTGATTTATTGTATGATACTGTAATAATTTATATAAAACATAAACAATTATTATTTTTTTATATATTTTTGTAATATTATTTGAATAAACATTTTAAGGAAATGTTGCCGGAACACTATGAATTATAAGAGATTTATAAATCATCGACATTCGATATCGAATCTGTGTAAGACGTTGCAATCGTTAACACGGTGTTCGAGTTTTCTTGGCGCGTTAAAAAAAGTTTGTGTTCCGGCGGATGCATGTAATTATCATTTTGACGAGCGATAAAAATAACTTGAATATTTCTCGATAATATGTCGCAATATTCCGTTTGTCAACGGATTCCAGTGTAAATTAAAATTACAAAACTGTTTTCTGGCACGTCGTTGCATTTTAATTAACCCGATAATTCACCAAAGTCGAACGATGATCGTCAATGTTAGGGGTGGCAACACAGAAGCGATGCGTGTATACTCTACTAAAATACTAAATCATTTTTTTAAATGTATTGGTGGTTTTTTTTGTCAATTATTTTAGTCACTTTTAAGGCGTTTACTGCCATTTCTTTATGGAAAGGCATGATATCTTAGGTAATCGTATTTTCTCAGTACTTATATCCACAATATATTTTTTGATCACGACAGCTTTCGCTCATCGCGAGCATTATCAACTGATAGAACACAATTTACAAGCAAGTCTATTTATACAAAATATTTACAATTAGGAAATCATACAATATTAATACAAATAATGTAAATTAGTTGTATAATAAAAATGAAATCTTCACAATGTTTTAACTGTCATTTCTCGATGGAAAAGTATGCTATTTTAAATAATAAAAACACATTTCTTGATTGAATTGGCATTCACTTGGTAGAACTCCATTATAACACAATGGAAAATAGCAATGTATTTTAGTTCTACAATTTTTTTTAAAGTTATTGTCGTTAGCTATTTCGGATCACGCCATCGTCAGAACTATGCTTAAACGAACATTTGCTTATCTATATTTATAGCTGCGTAGAAAAGGTGTACAATACATCTTCTCTCCTGTTTTAACGACCTAGCTTGTTTCTTGCTAGCAATAAAACAATTTGTTTTTCAAAAATTGTAAATAAACTAAAAAAAGTGGTTATATCAATAAGCTTACATATGGCACGGAAATGGTTTATTACGGAATCGAAACAGCCCCCTGTAGTGGATTGAGCAATGGCGACCGACATGTATTAGTTTGTTGGTTAAGAATTTTTTGTGATAGTTGATATCTATTGCTTTCCAACTGTTCTAAAGTCGTCATCTTGCGACCTTTATTTATCTGAGTTACTGTGAATTTATGTTCTAAATAGTTATATTACTCAAAATTTAGCGAGTACAAGAAGGTTTTAACCGCTCTTAATTCATATATTTTTGGAAAT
This sequence comes from Himalopsyche japonica, assembly GCA_028555115.1. NCBI lineage: Eukaryota > Metazoa > Arthropoda > Insecta > Trichoptera > Rhyacophilidae > Himalopsyche > Himalopsyche japonica. The sequence goes on from JAHFWJ010000430.1 coordinate 698,161, forward strand.
CAACTATCAATACAGGACAATCAGTCGTCTCAACAATTAAGACGTTAGCAGTCTGAGGGTTAAAACGATCTAATTTAATACAACTAGTTTAATGTGCATGTAATAGAAAGTTGAAATCTATCTACCATAAAATTGTTTAATAAATTTTTATGGCTGTTTTGCATGTTTGTGATTGTAATTAATATGTCATTAAAAGCAGTGATCTTCTTGATATCGATGCTAAAATAAAATGGATAGTTATTTTAACAATGTTGTGTCTTAAATAAAAAAAAAATATCACTTTCACTCGAAGCATAATAAAACATTTTAATAACCACATCTAAGTGGGCGCAAAAAATATATTTTTTTCATTCGGTCTCTGACGGGATATCTATAATGTTTGATGCTTGTTGATTACATTGAATGACATACGGAAGTGTGCACAACCCTTAATTATGTTTCTACGCGTACACTGAACTTTCCCTGAAACCCTGCACCAGGTGTAGCGAACCTTTTCATTTAAAAAGGTCACATTCATTTATCTGATTTAACATAAATCCGCAGTAAAGAAAACGTTGACTCTTCCCTCTCCTATAAATTAAATATTTTTATTCACTATATAAATTAGCCAAAACGCAATTTGAAAACATCTTTTAAGAAAAAAATATACATTTACAAATCTTATTTATTATATTGTATATTGCCAAAAAAATATATACATATTATTTTTTGTTGAGATGTATTATAATTTCCGTCTCAATTTTTTTACTAATTATCAATCATGAATGCTCATTATCTATAAGAAACACAATACGTAATAAAATACGTATTCATTAAAAATATGTTACAGTTTACCAACCTTAAATGGCTAATTTGCTTATACTTTTTGTTAGAAAGCATTTGAATATTTGGTTCAATTTGACTATATTTGCGTTTTATCAGTCAAAAGGCCGCACTAGAATAGTCAAAAGGCCTCATGCGGCCTCAAGTTCGCAGGTTCCCAACGACTTCAACGACTTGCATATAAACGAGTTGCATTCACAATTTCAATATAAAACCTTGCTACTCTCAAAAATAAAATAGTTTATTTTTTAAATGTGAATGCGAATCGAATTTGCATTTTAATATATATATTTACTGAAACTTTTTTTTTTTTAATCGTTTGCTTTATAAATAATTTATTTATGTTTTAAAATAAAGGTTTTATGTTGTTGCATGGTCAACCTTGTAAAAATTTAATTATTTATTTTAATTTTAATAGAATAACCGTTAAGTGCTTGGCCGGTTAATGAGTTGCTTTGATTGGTCGGCACAAGTTTGTTAGTTGAGTAATAGTGAAACCCTTTTTTTAAAATTTAACTAGCATGTAAATTGTTGATTTATATGCATATTTCATAAAATTACATTAATCTGTTACACTCAGAAATTTATCGACCATTTTCCAGACAGTGGTCAAACTTTTTCGGTTTCCGGCGCCCTTAAAATAACAGATTTTTTTGCGGCAACCCAAGTCAAAATATTTATTATCTTATAGCAAACCTTATCTCACCTTACGTTTTATAATATTTTGTAAAGGAAAACTTTCCCTTCCAAAAATCCTATTAGAGCAGGCATGGTGCCCTGGGGCGCCGCTGGGCAAAGTTTGAGTAACTGTCTTGTGACCCATAAAATTTGGTTGCTATAAATATAAAAACAATAATTACCCATTTTTGTGTTTTACGTCTCCAAAATATCCTATACCCCGCCATATTGCTAATTGAGAACGGCTGATATTTTTTGGCAGTACCTTGCAATGCGAGAACAGCCTTGAGACCCACTTCAACCTCCATGCTTCACCCTAAAGCACAATCAAAAGGATTTTGCAACACGGACTGCGTAATACAAATTAACTTTTACGACACAGCGGATAGCCTAGAGGTGTCTCGCTAAGTTTCTCACTTTCCATCGATAGTGATAGTAAATATTGATATTAAAAAAATATGTTTTTACAAATGAATTTGTAAATTTATTATTATTTTAAAATTGATTGAATTAACCTGACTTATCCAGCATTTAGCCCAGTTTAAATAATGGGCCGTTTTAATAATAAAACTGTTCAACAAATTTTGGTCGAAGTTATACGTTGGCCATAAATCAAGTAAATATAAAAAATAAACAACAATTGCTTTATTAAATTTGTCGATTTTACCTACAACTGTATATTGTGAAAGATCATTCAGTGTAATGCACTATACAAAAAATAAATATCGAAACTATTTTTATCACATTCGGTGCGGCCAGGAGACATTTCCATAGGACAGCTGATGCTTATAATGCGGCCACAGTGGAATTTCACGTGAGAAACACTGCTATAGAGCATGGGTGTGCAAACTTTTAATTACCTTGCTTTTGAAATTATTGGCGGTGGTCTATTAGCACTAAAAGTAGTTGATTGAATTGACATTACACTTGGTAGAACTCCATAATATTTTTTTCACAGTGTTACTAAAAGCTTGAATTGTTACAACTTTGTACGATTCCACATATTTTGTCATTAACGACCCGTGTTTCGTCTTTCGGCATCTTCAGGCATTCCATCACACGGATGCAACAGAACTGACGAACAGACAATAAACAGTTATCATCGTCTATATACCAAATGTATTAATTACAGGAAAACATAGACCCCAAGGCAAGCACTAAATGGCAGCTAAAACAAATTTAATAATATCGATCTAATATTAATTAACACAATTGCCTGTGATCATTTTCATTAACGATTAATATTGTTAATTTGTCATTCTTGAATGGGTTTTACAACAAATAATAATCAACTGTCATTAAAATATAATTGGATATTTTTTAAAAGAAATACCTACTTATGTCAATATGGCAATGTAACGATTGAACATGATAATGTTTAATCGTTACATCAGGTATTATATCACGGAAATACAACGGAACTGACTGTCAGTCGAAATCCGTGTCGTAAGTGACGAAACACGTGGAATCGTAAATACAAAGTAACAAAAATTCAGATTTTGAATAATTCAAAAAAATGGCAATGTATTTAAGTTCTACAAATTTTTTATATAGTTGATTGCTATTTTGGCTCACGGCATCGTCAGAACTACGTTGAAACGTACATTTTCTTATCTATATATAGCTGTGTAGGAAAGGTACACAATACATCTTCTCTTCTGTTTTAACGACTTAGCTTTTTTCCTGCTAGCAGTAAAACTATTTTTTTTAAATGTAAGTGAAACTAAACAGGCGTCAATTTCAATAAGCTTAAATATTGGACGGATATGGTTCATTACGGAAAAGAATAAGCCCCTCGCAATGGTCGGAGGACCGGCGACCGACTTATATTTGTTTGTTCATTTAAAATTTCGTGAGACAATTGATATCTATTAATTTCCAGCTCTTCCAAAGCCGTCATCATGCGACCTTTATTACAAAGATGTAAACACGTAGAAATTTAGGCGCTGAGTTGAAATTTGTATTATGCGATTCTTTTATAAAGTGATTTGGAAATTGTGTATCTGTGTTTTTACTATTGATGATGAATGATAGGTAAAAACTTATAAAAAGGAACTTTTTAGTCGGATTCGTGTGTTTTTTAACGATTTCACAGCCCTGCTTTGTACAGTCGATACGATATGAAGTGTTGTGATTTGATTTCACTGAATAATTTCGCTGGTAAAATCGTATTTTTACATGAAAAACACTATCGCCGTAACAGATACATCGCTACTTTGCCCGGTTCTACAGCTTTAATTCGTTCACCCACATTTTATGACCTTGTTGAATTGATATGAAATTAGTGTATTCCAGATTATCGGGCCCTTGCGTTGCTAGGCTATTTATTATTTCGCCACAACATCTGGGCGAGACTTCGAGAAAGCGGATATCGTAATCATCGCTCTGGACTTTCACTTTTTACTTAAAAATGAGCACTTTTCCGCCAAATAATTTCAATGTTCTTATTGTTCAAAAGAAACTGTCGTTTTCAATTCGTTTCCGGTATTCTGCGAGAATTATATTGAGAGCAATGCCTTTATTATCTTAATTACGTCTTATATTTTACTTATAGTATTTTCTTTTTATGCTACCGTGAAGAAAAGGAATGTACAATATTTTGATAGCTGTTTCGTCTTACGCCCTCGTCAGAACTATTGATGTATTTCATCAATTCGTTACTGCGATTCCGTAATGTTATGGAGGCGATTCTTGTCAATTTCCAAGAATATCTAATATCACTTTTAAGGTGTTAACTGTCGATTACTGAAAGAATGGCATGCTATTTTAAATAATAAAAACACATTTTATAATACTTATTTCGTTCTCATCTAATTCATTAATTCATATCTAATATGGGAAAAATTCTTATTTCAATTTTCAGGTGTTAACTGTCACTTCTTGATGGAATGGCATGATGTTTCGCACAAAAAAAAAATTTTGGTACTTATTTCCAAAATATATTTTTTGATCAGGACCGGTTTCACCCAGCTGATTATGCTATAAAACTTTGCACGATTCCGCATGTTTTGTCAGTAACACCCGGGTTTCACCTTTCGGCATATTCGGGCATTCTATCACGTGGACGCAACAGAAGTGAATAGACAGACTGACTGTGGAATCGATTCCACATTTTTGTCACTAACGACCCGGGTTTCGTTTTTCGGCATCTCCATGCAATCTATTACACTGATGCATCAGAACTAAACAGGTAGAATCGTACAGAGTAACTTTAACAATTCAAATTTGATATTGAAATTCACCAAGCACCTTCAGTCGATATCATAATTTTTAATCATTATGAGTATTAGGAGTGTCATTAATTTGTTATGTTTCTTAGTAACGGAATACCGCTGAAACTATATGACCTTCGAAATCTTTGTTTTGACATAAGTGACCTACCTTGTTGACCTTTCACTAAAGAGCAACAAACCACTTTTAAAACTGAAGAAATAATCTTGAAATGCGATTTCTTCATCAATAAATACGTATTCCAAATATGAAATAAGTTTTTATTTTAAACTTCGAACACTTGCTTCGTTGCTTCGTCTTTTAATATAATATAATTTATGTGTGAAAACCGCGTAAATTTTCAATTAAGTTTCAAATTTTATATATTTACCTGGTTGACCGTGCTATAAATGTCGACAAGATGTATTTTTAAACTCGAAGAAATTATGTAAGACCGTTGTTTTCAAAATAAATGAATTCGAATGTTTAAAATAGAATTAATTTTTTTGAATTTCGAACATTCGAATCGTTCATTAGTATATTATGTAACTTAATTTGATCTTTGAATCTTGTAGAGTTACACTGGCGTACCAATTAACCCCCAGATTAACGAAGATTTTTTTTTGAAAATGATTCCCAGCAAAATTTTATACTTTAAATAATAAAAACACATTTTTTTAGAATATATTTTACAATCACATTATCATACAAAATATTTAAACAAACTATTTAAGTTAAAGGTAGCAGGTTTAGATAGCCATAGGTTCAAGAACTAAGAGTGATTGTGTAAGTGGTGAACATTTCATTTTTAAACTAATTTTCATTACTTGTATTAATACTGTATGATTTCATGTAAATTGTTTCTTAGTTATTGAACACATGGTTTTGTATACCTGCTACCTTTAATTCAAATATTTCGTACAAATGGACTTGTTTGTAAATTGCATTCTATCAGTTGATAATGCTCACGATGACCGAAACTCGTCCTGACCAAAAATATATTGTGGAAATAAGTAATACAAAATGTGTTTTTATTTAAAAAAAAAAGTAATATTTTTGTCATATTTATATTAAAAAAACGAATCGTATTGATTTATTGTATATTAAAAATCTTATTTTTAACAAACAGTTTTATAGTAAATATTGATATTTAAAAAAATGTGTTTTTGCAAATGAATTTGTAAAATTATTATTATTATTTTTAAATTGATTGAAGAAACCTGACTTATCCAGCATTTAGTCGAGTTTAAGTTAAGTTAATTATACGATAAAACTGTTAAAAAATTTTGGTCGAAGTTATACGTTGACCATGAATCAAGTCAATATAAAGAATTAACAACAATTGCTTTATTAATTTTGTCGATTTTACCCACAACCGTATATTGTGAGAGATCATTCAGTGTAATGCACTATATAAAAAATAATTATCGAAACTATTTTTATCACATTTGGTGCGGCCACGAGACATTTCCATAGGATAGCTGATGTTTATAATGCGGCTACAGTGAAATTTCACGTGAGAACCACTGCTCTAGATTGATCAGCAGGGAAAAAGTTTACATTTGTAACGAAACTGTGTACTGTTGTATAAAATTAACGTATGGCAAAGCAGTGGTAGGCGGAAGTGGTTTGAGACGTTTAATTGTTTCACATGTTATGAATTAGCGTAGTTTCGGCAAAATGGTGTTTCGTGTTATATGACAAACAGCGGGGGTGGCACCCAAGGTGTCGTTCTTTGTGATAGACATGATAATATTGATCGCGTAATGATTTATTTTTCTTCTGTTCTAGGATCATACAAACCCAGTCATCTTCTGATGCTTAGTTTCTACTCCTATTATAAACAAGCGACAGAAGGAAAATGCACATGGCCGAAACCGAGTCGCTTCAATATCGTCAAAAAGTGAGTTTGCCTCTTCATATATAAAAGAAACACGTCTATTGTTGACATATGCAAATTTCTAAAGGACTGCAATGGATTTTTAAGAACAATAATTGAAGTTTTTATTTAAAAAATTTTGGAACGCAATCTTATTCCACAAATTTAAATTTTTCCAACTGTCAATATGTCAGACGGCTGTAAAACATTACAGAAACAATTCAAGCCTGATTATTTTTTAGTTAAGGAGCAGTTAAAATTTGTCTGTGAAGTCAAGGTATACATTGATTAGTTAATGTGTTAATTTTCTCTCTTGTAAACTATTAGTTAAACTAAACTATTTTTAGAATAATGAGCGAATATTTTAACTGTATTATATTTTATATAACACGGCGAAAAATAGCAACATATTTTAGTTGTATAATAGTTATAAGATATATAGTTGATAGCTGTTTCGGCTTATGCCCTCATCAGAATGGAACATAAGCTAAACTAGCTACCAACTATATATCTTGTAAATTTTGTACAACTTAAATACATTGCTATTTTTTCCGCTGTGGTTTAATAGTTTTACCAAGTTAATGACAATTCGCATAAAAAACGACTGGATTTTCGCTATTTAATAGAATTGAAGAATTTCATAAGTACAATACTATTCGTTATTTAGAGATATTGGTGTTGATCGTTTGCTCTTATGTAATAAAAAAATTACTTGTTTGTAAGATAGTTATTGCTATCGATCATCCTTTAAATCTATTAATCCTGCCAAGATACATATCTTAAATTGTTTATCGGATTTGTCGCGTTCAGTGGTAGAGCACCTTTGTAAAATGAATATATACTAGTTACCGTCTCATGGTCGATGGCGTCTTATAATAGAAGAAATCATATCACGCAATTAGTACAATTTTTGCGTGTAACACATTTTATTATGATATGCTATATAAGATGGCTTGTTTGGCTATTAAAAGATATCTCAATGAACAATTTGCCGAATTTGTTGGTTGATATTTAATTCAATGCACATTTTAGGAAAAGTAAGGAAAACCTTACGGAATCAAACTTTTTTTAGTGGGAGTCGTGTTATTGGTCAATGTTGGATTCGCTTTCGTGTTTTTTTAACGACTTCACAGCCCTGATTTTAATACTGTTAAGACTTATATACAATATTTATGAGTATCAATTATCAGCAAAAATCAACTTTAAAATTTAAAAAAACCTTATGAAAGTATATAGTAATGAAAGAAAGATATTTTTGTAAAAAAATTGTCCGTTTGACATGGAAATCATTTTCGTGTTAATTAAAATTTTGTTTCACAATACAATACATGTGTAGCATTTAATGTGTCGATTATCATGTCTCGGCGGAAAGGCATTAATTATATATTAAATAATAAAAACGTGCTTTTAGTACTATTTACGAAATATTTTTATGATCAAGAACGGTTTCCCTCATCACGAGAATTATCAACTGATACAAATTAAGTTACATATAAGCCTAATTCTACAAAGTTTTAACTTAAAAATTAGCGGGGATACAAAACCAAAAGTTCAAAAACTAAGAAAACATTTTAAAGGCAATCGTGCAATATACACCCAAATGTAGGGAGTCTATTTATAAGTAAATGTTAACAATTTCTGAGTTTTAATTTGCATACAAAATTAAGACAAATAAACCGGCCTTGATCATTAAATATATTGAGGAAATTGTACTAAAATGTTGTTTGATATGTTCGGCAGTCAATGGGTTGAAGGTTGAATTTTTTTTAATAACGGGAAAAATATTAATTTATTATTAATTAATTTTTTTTGTGAGAAAAAAATGTGTCGTAATAGATAAATATCGCTATCAATTAACTATAATCGTTTAAATTTAGAAATAATTAAACAAAAAAACAAACGAAATGGAGGTTATGTTTGCGACGAGGAGATTAAACGATGTCAAATATTTTTTCAATTTATTTTTCTTACTTCTGATTCGAAATAAAATTGTCTATGAATTTTTTTTTTATAAGTTAAGAAGTTTTCTTTTTACGCGAATGTTAAAACGTATTGAACGTATCTTTCGGCAAATATCGTGTCATAAACTGTATGTTTTTTTTTTTTTTTGATTAAAATATTTCATGTAAATTTATGTACTCAATTTACGCGATATATACGTTTTAAAACAATGGAGCGCAATCGACCGGTTGATTGCGTATACAAATTTAGTCAATTTGAAAAAATATACATATACAACCGATTTCGAAAAAGAGTGAAACATATAGAATTATAAGTGATAGTGATGATTGATGATTACCATTTTATATTATTAAAGTTTTTTTCACGAATATGTAAATATGTATTTGTTTATTTATAAAAATAAAGTATATATTCATATAAATTATCTTCATTATTTTTTTTTTTGGAACGCATCGCCTAATTTTGTATGAACTTCAAACCTTGCATAACACGGATTTGTATTACACGAGGTTTTTGTGGAACCATATACCCGTGTTATACGAGGCCCATGTGTATATGAAATAATTGTAAAATAATTTCTGCAAGTTTTCTTAACATATCAGCAGTAATCTAAATTGAGATTTTCCATTCGAAGAGGTACATTAACAGGAAAACTTGTTTTGCCTCGATAGGTATAATTAAGAGATACCTACATTTTTCAGATTATTGTAATTACCAGTTCGGACCTGTGTCGATTACGTAATTGATTCCAATGTTTCTCCATATAAATTTAATCAGATACAGCTATCATAATCAATCATTAATCAATAAAAAGAATAGACGTTTTTATCAATAAGTTCTCAGAATTTTCGATTTTTTCTGGTTTCGGAGAGTCTCGAAAATCGAGAATTATTTATAATTTAAATGACTTTTTTTACATGCCCACCGTTACGTTCTTGCGTCTGGTATTAGAAGTCGTTTCTCGTAACAGGACGAGTTAGGCGTTTACATTATTTAAGTTCGTATTAAACTAACTAAACCTTAAGTGACTTGATATAGGAATTGAATTTATGAAATTGTCGGCTCATTGACCTAGTCTCACGCAAGGTATATAACAATGGAGAAAAGAGGATGTTATGCTGATCGTTTAGAATATACATTGAATTTAATTGAGCACTGTTTATTTTTAAAATTAATTAAATTTGATGTTGAATTTCTTCCAAGTCATCGATATCTTGAATTAATTATGAGATAAAAGTTTGTGAAAGAATTTTAAAGGTTGATTCATCCATTTGATTTTCACGAGAAGACTTGGTTCTTGCCGTGACTAATTTATCAGATCCGAATGATATACGTATCGTCTTGAGCAAATGTTCCATTCGCTGTTAATATCGACTCATTCTCATGATATAATCCGCATTCTGTATTACATTGCCGTATTGAAATATTGGACTTCCCGTTAGTAGTTGGAAAAACTTGGCTGCGACGTATCCACGACCAGATTTGAATTGCTCATCCAGAAACTAGAAGTCGAAACTTTGATCATGTCCGTTCACCGCTTTATATTTGTCAAGAATTTGTAAAAGTTTCTGCGCGTTGAAGGTTTTTCCCATAGATTTTGCAAAATTGCTTCATTTATCAAAATTATTAATATATTTAACAAGGTGATTGTTAATATTTTGAATGTCGTGCCGCGTTTGATTTGTGTGAATTCTTGCGCAACCTTGAACTTAAACGATTAGAAACCGGTTTTTTGATTGTCCTCAAAATCATATTATTATTATCATCAGAAAAGTGTGTACACAGTTTAAGTGGCGCTGGTTTACCGATCGAACCGGCAATGCGAGCCGACAGATAATAAGTTATGCGTTGCGGACATGAAGGAAAGCCGGTTATCTAAGCAATATTAATTGGCATCTAGGATAGTGTGTAATTATCGGGACTGTGGAAACCTTGCTTAAGTTTGCATTGCATTATTTCAATCCGACCTATATTTTAAAAAGAAGTAGTCGACCAAATGGCAGAAAATGACGAATTTGAAGTTATTTCAGAATATGGAAAATGATGACAGTAACTGAATGCACTAAAAATCAAAACACAAGAGGAAGACAAAACATATTCATAATTTTCTTGTATATATTGTTGAATTATATGAATTACGTTATGTTAATCGGTTTTCGATTATTCTAACATAATCGTCAGTAAAGTTGAACGTTAACTATGTTAAGTGGTCATTGTTTAGCGTCTATGTTTTTAATCGAAAGACGAGTATTTTTTTGTTGTATTTTTTAGATTTAATTCTTGAAAAATACAACGTGCAGTTTAATCATTGTATGATTCGCTACAATAAACAATTCACTTTTCATTTTAATGATCAGAAAAAAGAAGTCTTGTTTTTAATATAATACAACAATGATGTTCCGTTGTTTACTTGTTGATATAAAAATTTTGAAAACTACATCGTTGTAATATATATGCAATGTTTCATAAATGTCGCGCACTGTATGACAACACTGATAAAAAATGATATGGTATAATGTACACTGTGATGTACAAATCCCTCAGATGAATGTTTATAAAAATTGACTATAAAAAAACACAAGATAGGTTAATATCGAATTTCGTTGGTTGAGTAACGAAAAATTTTAACGTTTTTTAACGTTAACGCAACACTTTTGTAGACGGTGTTGTTTGATGTTGAGTCTTCGATATAAACACATGAAACTTTTTTTATATTATAGAATAGATGGCATTGTTTTGTCACTGTTTTTTTTTCGCGTTCTGAAATGACATGTTCTGATTTGTTCGGTTATCGCTCTGCAACTCTCTCATCGCCAATAACACATTCATAGATAATTATTCTTTTAACTGTATTAACCGTTGGGTTATATAATTCATGTGCATAAATATCTTACACTAACTTCTAACAGTTACGTACGTTAAATCGGGTGCTCAATTGATGACAAGCGTGACCGGAAAATCGACGCCCCGTCTCGCTCGCAGTAACCGAATCCGGCGACATTTATACGCGCCGCAATCAAAAGGTTAACTCGGTGCATCATAACGAAATAGTTGTTGTTAAAAACAAAACTATCAATGCATGAAAAACTTTCTCGTGTTTAACTAATCTACCACCGCCATCTGTATGCGTTCTTTCTACTCCGACGCGGTTGAACTAATGTTTGAAATCTTTAGTCCAACTATGAAATCAACAACATATAATTTATGATATCGACCGAAGGTGCTTGATGGAATTTCAATGTCAATTTTGAATTGTTGACACTTTGTACGATTCCACATATTTTGTCACTAACGGGTTTCGCCGTTCGGTATCTTCAGGCATTCTATCACACAGATGCAACAGAACTGACAAAAAATAAACAGCTGAATTCCAAATGAGCTAATTATAAAGGAAATACATAGACAATAAAGCTAGGATCCAAATAAACTACTAAAGTAAAATTCAATAATATTTATTTAATATAAATAACACTCAATTGCCTCTGATAAATTTTACTAACGCTGACGCAAAACTTGTTCGGCGTAATACTTGGGTAAACTAAAGAAAATAATACAATTTAATTATAACAATTTTAAGGCGGTAACTGTCACTTCTTGATGGAAACGCATGATATTTTAAATCAGGGTTCTCCAACCGGTAGTCAGCGGCCCGGTGCTGGGCCCCAGAGACTTTACGCCGGGCTGGAAGTAGTATACCAAATATTAAGAAATTCGCCATGCACAAATATTAAATATAGGATTTTTCGCCTGCACGCTTACTTGTGTTTTTAGTTAATATTAAATAATAGTAATTGGTAAGATGATGCGACGACAAGGAACTAAATAATAACTGCATAATAGACGGCACTGCAGCCAAGAATATCCAATATAATGCAACAGCATGTTTCGCATTAGCTTGTTGAAAAAAATAACTATTGTTTTTGTCAAATTTTAATTGTACCAGGTATGTTAGATTAAAAAATATTACATTAAAAAACCATTTTTATTTCAGTATTAGTGGTCCGCGATTTTTCTTTACCGATCCACTGGTGTAAAAAGATTGGGAAACACGGTTTTTAATAATAAAAACACATTTTTAGTGCTAATCCCACAGTATATTTTATGAACAGGACCGGTTTCGCTCGTAAACTGATTTCTTCTGATAATAAAATAAATTCTGGAAATACTTCTAAATAATGTGTTTTTATTGTTTTTAAAATACTGTACGTAAGTAAACAGTATCATAACAACCCGTTTTATCTTTATTGTGCGATCAAAATTATTTCCTTAAAAAACAAACTAAACAGTTTCAAAATGTAGCGATTAATTAAAACGATATCAATGCTATTGTTTTGTAGAACTTAGAGGTTGACCTCCACAACTTCTTCGTTAATTGAACTTGGCCGAAACCTCAAAACCTGTGTTTCTTAACATTTGTTGCAATCACGCCCCTCGAAATATTCTCGAATACATCCTGTTCAAACTAATTATAATACACATCGTGAAAAATACTATGTCGCAAAATAAATGTAGTATTTTTATCGGAATCGTATGCAGCCGCAGATGTTTTTATTATACAGATTTTCCAACACGGAGTTCTTTAAGAAAATGTCGAATTATGTTGGATTTTTTTATTATCAGGACAAATCAGGCAATCTTTAACACATTAATTAGCTTGTACAAAAACGTTTGATATTTTTGAGTATCACCTATCAACATTCTATAATCTGCCACTTCATCTGGTTAATGGGTTAAATATGTGTAAGCAAGCACTTTTTTATTATTAAATTAAAGTTAAATATAACTGTAACGAATAGTACAACACACATTCAAACAATTAACCAAATTGACTTATAAATATTTTTATCTATTTTTTTTACGTCCTATTCGGTTCTACAAAGATCTTTATTTCATTCGTATGTCAACAAGTGGTTCTCTTTTGACGTTGAATTCCCAGGCACGGGACGAACGGGTGAAATGAGTTTTTACGCTCAATATTACACGGCTATAAATATCTCTATTATCCACCTCTGAATAAATAATAAGTCTTTCAACTATAAGTTTCTTGACGTGTTTAGAACCACTGCATAAAAAACCGCCCGAACTATTTTATTTGTTGCTTGCAATGTTGGCCACAACCGAAATAAAAACAAGTTTTTTTATTTTCCAACCTGATCTCAAACGCAAAAAACGTGTTCAATTGAATGATATACAGTTGTGATTATTTACAATTTTTTTCATATTCAATTTTCGATGTATGAATGTTGCTTTCTATCGCCACTCATTCTTAAACTGTTTCGAAAGGGCGCACGCTTCAATATAAACTGCAGTCCAAAACAATTGACATCTAATTTTTTTGTGTTAAACGATTGTCAATTCACCGTTTGTTTTTTAATGTCGTTAAAAATTCTATTTATACGATTTCATGTTGAAATTTACGCTTGTCTATTGATAATTCGTGTATTGCTAAATGCACTAGGTAACAGTATTGGCTATTAGTAAAAAAACTCAATTAACTTAATAAAAGAATTATTATTGAACAGAAATTCTATGCTTATTTTGTTCGCTTGAAATGGAGAATCTTTTCGTGTCAAGCGAGATTTCGTTACCTTTATCATATTTTTTTTTGCTAATCGATCATTTACGACTTTGTTACTATGGACACATCAATATTATTCGATACAATTCTCTGTCTGCTAACGTCCCAAATGTTAAGACGGCGGTGTGGTGATAGTCGTCTGTCAAAAGTAGCAGAGATCTTAAATGATAACAAAAAATTTTAAAGTCATATTTCCAGAATATATTAAATGATCAGGACCGGTTTCGCTCATCGCGAGCATTATCAGTTGAGATCTTGGGTATCAGTGTTAGTGATGTCTTTCCCATAATCACCATTTGATGGATAGACATATTTTAATAAATAAAACAGTTATCCACAATTTTATATTGTTTATCAAGATCAGGACCGGTTTCAAAACCTTAAATATATATTTATTAACACAGTTAACATTGTTTTAATTTGCATTGTGTCAGTTGATAATGCTCGCGATGAGCGACACCGGTCCTGGTCATTGAAAATATTGTTAAAATAGTCCAAAAGGGAGTTGTTATTATTATTTAAAATGTCATGCCTTTTCACCAAGAAGTGACAGTTAACACATTATAAGTGAAATATAAGAGAGTTGAATGTGTTAACACTTGTATATGATTGATGATGACATTTTTTTTTTGTCTGATCTGTCCTGATAATCTCCATAAGTTTGCTTAACACCAACATTACCAATTTTTTTAATGTCATTTTTGTAATAGTCTTGACGCGGCGCAGCTGTGCACGGGTTAACATTAACGTTACTGTTTTTTTTTTTAAATATTTAATGTTGGAATATCTTTTACGTGGTTCAGTAGGAAACGGGTCAATTTGATATTCGATAATGAAAGGGTCAAATAGAAAAAAATAGTTCTCACACTGATAAAGATTGAGAGCCGTTGCCCTCGGGCTTATATTGTAGTTTTATCCAGTGGCGGTTCGTCCATACGCACCGCTGAACTGCAGTAGTCTTCGTCTTTTCGACATAAAAATAGAAAATATAAATAAACATTTTTTTTAAATTTTAACGCGTTAACACCGGGGAACGCGGATTCACACCATTCAATATACACCTATCCCTCGATTTACGCGTAGATAGTTTCCTGAGAAAAACGTGTAAATCGAAATTATATTTTTTTTTTTATTGTAAAACCGTGTAAACCGAAAAGTACACAAACAAACAAAATTTGGTTGTTTTCAAAAATACACAAATAAAAAAACATATTAAATAGTTTGAATACACATATTCTTTTATTAGTTAAATACACATAAAGCATATATAGAGGAACAAAAAAAATCAAATCCAAAAGATTCATAAAAACATATTGCAACGGTTGGTGGAATTTTTATCATCTGGTTCAAAGTCACTTTCGTCACTCGAAATTATTTGTGCTAATTCGACGTTTGAAGTAAAAACATTTCCACCCCGAAGAGATTTGGTTTTTTTTTAATCCGTGTAAAATCGATATGTGTATAGTTGAAATTAATCGCTCATAATTTTATTGCTCGCACAACATGTAATGGTGATACATTTATTTATTTATGACTGGCAAACCCAACAATTATAAAGTAAAGTCGTTAAGTAATGTCTATTAAGTAAATTTTATGGCTTATCTCAAACACTGAATTATTAAAAAAAACTAAACAGTGGCATGGAAAACAATCGAATACTCAAGATACATTGTCTGCCGATACGTAAATACCTTGGTTTTATGAAAATGTTAACGTCTTAACGTGATTGTTTTAATAATGAACAGACATTATTAAAAGATATAGTGATAAAACTCGAAGTAATGATAAAAAAATATATCATATAATTTTCTTTATCACGATAGGTTTACCAATTTAACAACAAAAGTTATTATGATTTGAGAGACGAGATATCTCGTCTATGTCTTTAAACGTATTTTCTTCCAAAAATGTTCCTTCTATTAAAATGATTCTTTGACAGGACACACACTGATATCAGACTGAGATAGACTGAGAAGGGCTTAACCGTTTTAGTGCTAAGCAATTTTGGCAAAAATAAATGAAAATTGCTATACACATATTGATTAATTTAGAGGAAAAAATAATGGTGTCAAATAAAACACTCTAACTTAGACAAATATCAATCAATTTTATTAATTATTTTTGCATTATAAAGATAAAATGTTTATTGTTTATTAATGTTTATTAAACATAAAGTGATATCAATATTATTGTATTTTATTTCTTTTAGAAAATAAAAAATCAAAAAAAAATAGCTCAACAATTATGTTTTGCCGCACAAATAGCTACTAATAACTACTAATTGTTGGCCTTCTCGTTATTCCCATTTCGAGTATGACAGTAATAAAGGCTTTCATTTCGTATATTGTTGTCGGCGTCCACTTTTTTGCTCGAGAATTATCCGATACAGTGTGCGAGGCCAAAAACTGTGCAGCATATCGATTTGTTTCCCTTACGATGGTTTCGAGCAGTGATATTTTAAAATAATATAAAAAACGATAAAAGTTATTTTTAAATGTATAAGAATGCACTCTCATTACAAATTACGCGCGAGGTTAGCGTACGTGCACTCCCGCGGAGCACCGAAAACACACTGAAACTCGCAGCGCTTTTGCGCTGCGCCGCAATTTTCGATACAAACGATCGCAGCGCTTTTGCGCCGCGTAGCATTCTAACGGTTAAAAACATTTTACCATAACTGTAAAAGATTTCTACACCGATTTTTCGCGATATCTTCAAGTGTTTATTGGTAATGTTTCAGAGTTACCAAAATCAATTTTCTTCAAAATTCTTTACGAAACCCTCTTTCTTATGATATAATAGTAAACAATTGGTGAGTTTATTTATTATTTCCGTATATAAAATTTGAAAAAAAATGTAAATATACTTTTTTTTATAAATTGTAGCTGGCGTACTGGGTACAGACGTATTTTTTTTGCAGCCAAAAAGTTAATCAACCGCAGCTCCCCCAGATTTCTTATCCACGAGCTGCCGCTGGTATTATCCGTCTTCGAGCCCCGTACACGTGTGCCTTAGTTATCGAAAATTTCTAAGCGATTTCGAATAGCGAAAGATCAGTTGTTATTTATTTTTCGGCAATCAAAAAACAAACGAACAGCTAGTCAAAAATTCTGTTAACTAGCCGTTCGAGCTATCGTTTTTTATGCACTAGTAATGATTTAAATGCGGCGAGACGTGATCGAATTTAAATTGCGTTACGCGTCGCGGAATCGACTCGCTTTTCATCGCATTTCCTTGTAGTTTTTCTCTATTTTACACGGTTATTTCATTACGACCGCGTAATGTATTTCGTGGCGTTTGGGCTTAGAAATATACTATATATAGACTGATTGTTCTTTTCAGCGCAATTTCCTCTTTCCTCAAACGCCTACTACTAATTTAATATATTTAGCGTTAGTTTTAATGACCGTTTTTCACCTTACACCGTTCTGCCTCTATGATCAGACTAACGCCTTTCTAATCGAAATTATTCGCTTTAAAAATGATATGTTCGTAGTCAGGCCCGGATCTAGACGGAGGGCGTTCGTGTAATTTACACGGGGCGGCAGAATTGGGAGGGCGCAAAGATATGACTTTCATTTAGGTATGATCACTTTACAAAACTCGAAGTATGTACTCTGTATCCAACTGCATATATCTTTCGACTCATTCGAGACCAAAGAAAAAATAGGATTTCTGTCATTATGCCGACAGTAATAATCTTCGCAGCAATTCTTATATCAAATTTGAATTGTTACAACTTTGTACGATTCCACATGTTTTGTCACTAACGACCCAGGTTTCGCCTTTCGGCATCTTCACGCATCCATCGCACGGATGCAACGAAACTGACGTAAAATAAACAGTTAGCATCGTCTATTTACCAAAGTTATTAATTACAGGAAAACACTTACCTCATGGCAAGCAGTAAATTACAGTTAAAATTTAATAACATTAATCTAACAATAATTAACGCAATTTCCTATGATAATTTTCATTAACGATATTGTTAATGAGTCATTCTTGAAAGGGTTTTTCAACAAATATCAATCAACTAACATTAAAATATAAATGTTTTTTTTTCTTTTCATATAGAGAATACCTACTATCAAACATCTAGTGATGAAACATAAGAATTTATTTTACGTCAGTTCTGTCGCATCCGCGTGATGGAATGCCTCAAGATGCTGAAAGGCGAAACCCGGGTCGTTAGTGACAAAACATGTGGAATCGTACAAAGTTGTAACAATTCAAATTCTTATTGTTATAAAAAACAATAGTCAAACATTTAGCAGTCAAAAGGTTAAAACAGTTTTTTTTTCTTTTTCAAAATTCTTTTAAAAATCGTAAAATGAAGGGCGGCATAAAAACTCAATCAGGGCATGTTCATGTTATTATTACGATCCAAGGTTTTCGTGATGGACGATAGAGGCTCTTCTCCGCCTTTACTAGAGTGTTAATACATGCAGTTATGCTCGAATTTTTTTGGCTGAGCGGTTGATTTTTTATTTCTCTATCCAAGTGTTTTATATTGGTAGTGCTTTATTTAAATGTGTTGTTCTTTGATTCAGTTTTTTTAAAATCAGTTTTAAATTTGATTGTTTATTTGTTTCAGAGCAAAATGGGAGGCTTGGAACGACCTTGGCGAGATGCCCAAAGAAAAAGCGATGGAACGCTATGTAGCAGAATTACACAAGGTAATTAATGAAACACACAATTTCTGGTCCTATTATTAATTTTGTTGGAGTCCGGATACTATTAGAACCCAGTCAGTAATGCTCAACAAATTAACACTGAGCGTAATGATTTTTATGTTAGAATTTTCCGGGTTCTAATTTTTATTGTCACAAAGCAAAAATATATTTACTGCGGCCACGGGATTAAAAAAAAATATTTTCTGAGGCGGGCAGGGAAAATTGGAAAAAATAAAATCGCCAAGTGGTCTACGGGATAAAAAGTTTGACAATCTCTGACCTATAAGGATTGATTTTACGTTCATGTCATCAAGCATTGGGCAATTCCTCCAAAGACTCCCAATTAAGTGAAAAAAATACCCTTAATTAATCGAACGTCTTTTTGTAAAATTTTGTAGAACTAAAATACATTGCTATTTTTTCACTGCGTTATAATGGAGTTCTACCAAGTAAATGCTAATTCAATCAATATATTTTCCATGTATTTATTGTGTACATAAAAAAAATGAGTGGAAAACGGTGGCATCCGAAAGATTAACGTTTGTTAGGCTACTGTATATAAGTGTATAAGATTAATGTATACAAAACAGTTGTAGGTGGAAGAGCGCCAACAGGATATGGTGCTGGGGATTTAGAAGCTCTGCTGATCTTTGCCCGTGTGCAAAAGTTGTCCAATGTGTGTTAATTTGATGCCGTTCATTTCAGATAGTAGAAACAATGTCGTACACGGAGGACGTTGCGAATTTCTTTGAAACAGTTAGCGGAGATCCCACCAGTAACACGCTCAAAGAAGACTTCAATCTAGTCGCTGGAGATATCATCAACAAGGGCAAAACAAAGTCGAAATCTATGCCGGTGTCACCAGTCTGTGAGTTCATGCATTTATCAATTCTTCGTTAGTCAAAAAATGAAGTCTGGTCAAACAATCATTTTAAAAATCAACGAATAGGTTAAGAGATAACCCGTTCCCTGCTGATTCATATAAAGGCTATCTGAACCAAGAGTTTGTCGTGGATTAATACAAAAGTTATAGCCAAACATATGAAGATTATTAGGTCATCAGATTGTATGCATATAAAAAAAAATCTCTTAAATGAACGTTCCAACACTGCAAATATTTGTGATACTTTTGAGTGTCAATTATCAACACCCTGCAATCAACCGTCTCAATGGTTAAGACACTATCAGACGGAAGGTTCATACATAAATTTGCCTTATTTTAATTTATATCTTGTCAGTTGATGATGCTTCTGGTTGACAAAACCTAACCTGATTATTAAATCATAAAATTATGGAAACAGTATTAAAATTTTTGTTTATTTTTTAAAAATATAATAATATAAGGCCCTTACGCCAAGAAGTATCAGTTAACACATTGGAAGCGATATTTTCTTATGATCAATTATTAAATCCTCTAATGAATGTTATTTTTTCTAAATAAACTTGTGTTTTTTTTATTTAGCAATGGCTCTATCTGGGTAAGATTTGATTACAGCGGAACCCTGATCAACCGTTCTCGCATAATACGTTTTCCCACATAGATTGTTCATTTTTTATAGTCTCATCGAAGACACATAAGAACAATGTTAAATAATACATAATCCCATATTAACTGTTTACCGATTTCCTCGATCTATCGTCTTAATATTATGGTTTCGTTTCAAATATTATCCCGATTGACCTGTTTTGGTAGATAAATCTTTCTAATAAATACAATTTATGATTTTGAGCACATTAAATCTTATGTATTTACAGAAGCTATAACTTCAATATTAATGAACCAATTTTTGTTTTGTTGTCAGCCTCCCGAGAGATCAGTCCACACAGACCGGCTTCCGAGCATCTTCACAACGGCCATCCCGAATCCGAGGAAGAATATATCGACGCAGAAGACGTAAGTTTATTTATTTTCATCGTCAGCTCACTGAATTTGAACAGATATGACAAATAATTACAACAGTGAATGTATTTTAGTCATTTGTTAAAATTTATTGTAAACAGCTCATTTAATAATCTAAAAAAGACAAAGCATGATATTAGAGCTGATACCAATGCATTGTGCGCTTCGAAAATATAATATTGACATAACTGAGAACAAAAAAATGATAATATTCAAAGATAGCAAAGTTCATTGTCGAAGTTCACCGTTCGAGTCAATATTTTATACAACCAATGTAAATAATGAATTTCCAGGAAAAAAACTGGTTACAGTTATGTTAGTTAATAAATGTAATTCAGAATTGTTAACACGGTCACGTAATAGAAGAGAAATATATATTGTTTGAATTGACATTAACTTGGTAGAACTCCATTATAATTTGATGAAAAAATAGCAATGTTTTTTACTCCTACAAAATTTATAATGTACAGTGAAACCTCGATTTTATATTTTCCAAGGGACCCTGAAAAAATAACGGTAAATGCGGGAAACGGTGAATGTGGGAAAGCTTCAAATAATAATAAACAAGTAAAATCGTAAAAAATATTTATTTATTAGTTACTTGTACATCTGTATATGAAATTTATTTTTTAAAAAAGTCCTTTATGTTAGTTTGCTTCTTTGTTATTACTTATATTATTATACTAAACTTGTGACTAAAAGTTTGTATGTACAGGAATCATTATTACCATGAATTTTAAACAATTCTACATTTGCATCATAAACAATAATACGCGTGTTGTGGATTTCAACCCAAAAAATAGCACATGCGTCCAATGCGTTACGTCTAACCAGCACAGCAGATTCCAACGTGTCTAGACATAACACCTGTACTCGGCTGTGTCAAACTTGCTTGCCGAGATACAGAGAAATATGCAATAAAAACGGTCAATCGGGATAATATTTGTTACGGGACCGAAATATTTAGACGGGTTGAGGAAATCGGGGAATCGGGAAATGGTCAATGCGGGATTATTTAACATTGTTATGAGAGTTTGACGGGACTATAAAAAATAAGCATTCCAGCCGGGAAAACGTATTATGCGAGAACGGTTGATCGAGGTTCCACTGTATATGGTTGATAGCTATTTTGGCTTACGCTTTCATCAGAACTTTGTTAAAAGAAAAATATTCATTGAGCTTAACTTAGCTTAATTGTCTAGCATTATTGTTATACAGTAGAACCTCGATTATCCAGATTGGTCAAAATAATCAAAAATATTACGAATTTGCTGATATGCACATTGCCAATTGCGTCCACTGTTTACGTACGTGATCAAATGCAATCTTGACATTTTGATCTTTACATTTGTTATTTACATTACATTACATTATGCATTTGTTCCAACAATTGTAATACTGTAATAATATAATTGTCTTTTCATTTCAATTATAATTTTTTTCGATTATCTGGATTTCTCCTTATCCAAACTATCTTCATCCCCAATTAGTCCGGCTGATCAAGGTTCTTTATAAATGATAAAAAGAGTCTTTATTTTTTATTTATATTATCAAGAAGGTGACAGTGATTGTGAATATGGATGCATTTTTTCTTGTGTATTTAACAATAAAAAATATGTAAATTATCCAGCTATTGCTTGTGACACAATTCAATTTAATAAAGATTACTTTTTAATACTAATATTATTTCAAATATGTTGAGTAAACATCATAATTTCCTTTCTCATATATCTTTTTTACTATGTTAATAAGCGAATACAAAAAAATTATATGGCTACATTCCTAAAGTGAAGGTTACTGTAAAGATGCTTTTTCTTTGAGCCGTCGTTATATTGAATATCTTTTTTTTTATGTTCGGTATTGTCAATGGAATAATTAATTTACAATGTAAATTCAGTTATGCATATATTGCCCTTTGCCCATACCTTTCCGTTTGACAGAAACCGCTGCATAGATTTTATTATTTTTGTTAATATACTAGAGAAATTTAACATATTTAGCTGTTTGACGTCAGTATTTTTTAATCATTATGTAATACACATAATAAAAAAACGTATTTTAAATATGATATAATTTTTATTTATAAGTAAATTCATTGAATTGAAAAGGTCAATTGAAGACTTTATTTGAACAATATTATATGGAATATTTTGGTGTTTTTCGAGGAGAAAAACAGTTTTTTTATTAGCCATAACTACACTGTTAAAAAGTGTATGTAATGTAAATGTAAATGTGTAAATTGTGACATTTTTTTAATGATTTTAATTCAACTAAGCAAATCCTAAAATGTGTCAAACATAGTTGTTGAGGTTATGTTTTCAATGTATCATAAATTTGTGTATTTTCTTTAATTTATAGAACATTTTAATGCCGTCACATATATTACACGCCATATTTTGCCAAATATTTGTTTATAGCAGAGTTACCCAAACTGTGGCTGTTCCACTGGGACGCTGTGAAATTTTTCCCTCACAAAATATTATCAATACTATTACTTAAGTTAAGTAGCATAAGGCTTTTCATGAGATAACCCATGTTTTCACTTGGGGCACCACAAAAAAAAATTGATATTTTAAGGGCACCGGAAACCGAAAAAGTTTGAGTACCTCTGGTTTATAGAATAAAAATCTAAATGTGTAAAAGACAAAATATGTTGCTTGACATAATTATCATAAATAACCGTCTAAACCATAGATTCTTAAATTTATTTGACCCATGGCCCCCCAGGAAATTTATTTTTTAATATTATTAAATAATCCTAATGAGAAAGACGAGCCTGATGTATCTCACCAATATTTTCATATTTTGAAGTTTTTTATTTGCAATAAAATTTCATCAAAAAATAGTCTTGTAAGGTTATAAATATTAGCACCTTGTGGCCCCCTTTTTGCTTCTCAGTGCCTCTCAGCTCCTTCAAGGGGGTTAACTTTGGGAACCTATGATCTAAACAATATTGAATATTGATATATATCATTTTTTGACACGGTGTAGTTCTACTGACCTATAAATAGAATCGCATTTATTGACATCCTATATATTTCACTTTGACAAGTCCGTTAGTATATATTATATATCACTCAAGGTTTTTTTGTTCAAGAAAGCTATCTACCTACTGAATTCAGGTTGTCAATATATTATAACTAACAATAGACACCAGCAAGAAAAAATGTTGATTTTTTTTTCTGATTATTTCAGGTTGAAGAAATAGAAGCAGTGCCCAATCACAGGATGATGAATGGAGGAATGCCGAATGGTACAATTCCGAACGGCCACGCTGTCCTTCCAGCATCAGGGCAGACCGTAGCACACAATAAGTCATTAGATAATAGTAAGTCGACAATTTTTTAAAACTGCTATACGTTGTCTATGATGTCCATGAAGGCTGAAAAACTTCAAGTCATTCCCTGCTGTACTGTTCAAAGGATATTCCAACACCGAGTGCATTAAAAAAATTATTCAATAATGTTGACGACAAAAAATTTGCTTGGTCTCGAAAGTTTTTACTCTGTTTCATTTTTGAGTATCAACCAGGACTGTGGAATCGTTAAAAAAACATGACTCTGATTACGACTCTGACCTCAGTCAAAAACATGACTCCAACTCTGACCTCAACCAAAAACACGACTTCGACTTTGATAATGACCAACAACACAAATCCGATTAACAAAAGTTTATTTTTGTCAGGTTTTTCCTACCTTACTTATTTATAAGCATTAAATTAAAAATCCACCAACCAATGCGGCAATTGTCAAATTGGCAACAAAATTGTCTAATCGAAAAAGGCCGCAGGTTCCCCATGCCTCATCTAGGCATTGAAACAGTTAACACATATCATTTATTGTTTTTTCTCTTGTTTTGAAACAGGTAATCGTGTTCTTGATGAGCTGAGAAGAACCGTCACCAATATCGAGAGAGACCTCGCCCAACTCAAAGACAGAGTCAGCATTATGGAAAGAGAAAGAGCTATGTTACAAAAAGTAAGATTGATTCTTATTTGTTTTAACAAAAACTTTTTTATAGACTGTTGGCTGCTTTGATGTAATATACATCAGCCATATCAGATTCTCATATAGATGATTTATATCAGGCGAAGGGCCACACATTTTCAATTTGTAAAAAAGATCTTATTTTTAAAATATGAATCCACTTTGTGATATTAGAAGTAAGTCTTGTTTATGAGCTTCTAGTGTAAGCAATCAATTTTTTTTTCATCACAGTTTGTGTACAATTCGGAAAAGTATGCATATTTTAAAAAGCTAGTAGGCAGCTATAGTGTAAGCAAAATTAAATTGGATTTATCGCCATTCGATTGTTACACTTATTGGGCTCTCTATGTTAACAAAAGTTTTATCTTTATTGATTGAATTGGTACTTACTTGGTAGAACTCCATTAAAAATAGCAATGTATTTTAGTTCTACAATACATTGCTATTTTTTTCACCGTGTTATAATGGAGTTCTACCAAGTGAATGCCAATTCAATCAATATATAGTTGATAGTTGTTTCAGCTTATGCCCTCATCAGAACTTTGTTTTTTAGAATATACATATACTTTTTTAGCATTTTATTTTAGATGCTTTCTTTTATTTATCTTTACATAGCATATGATTGTTATTGTTTGAAATGATTTGTAGTATATTTAGAATAAGAAAAAAGTGTCAGCTATATCACGCAAATTTACTTTACGGTTTTTTAAAACGATTTTGTGCACTTTTTTATGTTTTCTGAAACAATTGTCAAACTTAATTGACGAGAGTGTTCAACGTTATCAGTGTTTGTACAGTTGCTTTTAAATTCAGCAAACCACTTCTCTACCATTTATGTCTATGGAGGAATACCGTCATAGGAGTGGTATTGATTTTTCTCTTATAACTATGTATTTTATAATATTTTTGAATGTAATTTATAATATTTTTTTTTATATCAATTATAATTAGACTTTAATATTTTGACCCTTCGGATTTAAGGGTGACACTTTTAAATTATTCATCCGTTACTGAAATGAAATGTTTCATTGTGAGCTGTGATTTGCCGAGTGGAAAGGTTTTAAAAATTATAACAATCTGAAAGTTTACATTGAAAGAATATGTGATTAAAAAAATATTAAACTATTTCCAGAGCCTGTTGTGGGTGAAACCGTCGTGGTGGCCAGTCAAAAGTGTCAGTCCGGCGATGCTCGTTGCCTTCATTATTTGGCCAGTTGTGGCCAACAAACTGGTGTCCGCAGTCAGAAGAAAACGCTGAAAATTCAAAACGAATTTTGTTGCTAAATTATAATCGTCGATTGATCCTAGGAAACCAGATTTATGTTTCTTTTGAAAAAGTAACGATTGGTTGTTGGTGTGAATTAAATATATTTTACAACTTTTAATGATCACAGGGTTGATCTATTGGCATGCCAAAATTGTGTATAGTTTGATGTATCATATGAGAACTATTAAACCTTTTTTTGTTCAGTTATTGACTTTTTCAAGTGTTTGTGCTGATAAATCGTCTCTGTGTCGATTTTCCATACTGTTTGGTTTATGCTAACAGATAAAACCTCTGTGACGAAAAATGCTTAAATTATGGTTGATTGACCTGATATATCAAACATATTCTGTTTATTAAACTATTTATAGAAAAATGGTTTAAAAACTTTACTTTTTAAGTTATTACCATATTTTTACATAAAAACTGGTTTCCTAAGATTGAAATTTCTTGTTTGTTATAGTTATTAAACATCTTTTTTATACTGTTTTCCATGCATTGTATAATTTCTGGTCACTCTGTTCGGATTGTTGTAATCAGACTATATGAAGCTTAATACGATTAGTATTTTGAACATGGCCAAACAATATAAATGATTTAATATAACATGCAACTTATTCCCTTCCCACCAATACTAATTGACTTCACAACTGTTCTACAGAATGAGCTCTGAAAAAAATAATAAAAATTTCGATCGAGTCAGACTGGTCACCTTACGCGAGTCTATATCAGTGGTCCTCATGTGCGGCCACCAGAGGATTTTGATGTGGCCACCAACAGTTTTACGAATGAATTTGTAAAATTATTATTATTTTAAAATTTATTGAATAAACCTGACTTATCCAGAATTTAGTAGAGTTGAAGTAAAGGACCGATTTAATAATAAAACTGTTCAAAAATTTTGGTTGTGTGAATCAATTCAATATAAAGAATTAACACCAATTGGTTTATTAATTGTGTCCATTTTACCAACAACTATATATTGTGAAAGATAAATAAATATCGAAACTATTTTTATCATGTTTGGTGCGGCCACGAAACATTTCCATACGACAGCTGATGTTTATAATGCGGCCATAGTGAAATTTCACATGAGAACCGCTGGTCTATATGCAAGGCATGAGACAAAAAGAGAGGCTTATATTATCATTTTTCATTCAATTTAAATGGAGCTCTACGAAATTAATCAATCAAAATAAACTAAATAATAAAGGGAAAAGTTGATTTAAAAAATAACACATCACATTGATAATAGGAAAATGTTTAGCTGTTGTGGAATGGGTATTTAAAATAGATTGTTTGTCATTTTTATTCTGTAATACTTTTTACGTATCAATATTCGAAATATTCTTTCATTTGCCAACCACGGCAAGTGCAATCTACAATGATACGATATTGGCATTCATGAAAAAATGAAATCTTAACACAATTTGAGCGGGTAACACATTACTACATTTCATGTTAGTTTACCCCAGAAGACTGAATAAATAGTACTACATACTATTTTAACTTACATAGTAATATTTACCTTTGAAACATCTTTGAAATTAACCTATGTTTAATGTCAATAGGACTATTTTACGATGGCAATGTTTTTGGGAGATGTCCACCACGATAAAAACACCTGCCACAAAGGGATATTGAAAAAAAAAAAAATTCTTTTGTCTTATTATATTTTAAATACACTTTAAAAATAGTATGTGAAGTAATAATAATTACTATATTCTGGAGAGCATATGAAACTTTTTTGATAATGAGTTTATTGGTTTCATTTTCTCTCGATGCTGTAAATTATTTTTTACAATGTTAGTGTTAAAAATCATTGAATTTAAGGTTTTACTCTACTGAAAGTTGTTACGCATGAAATCTAAAATTATTTTAATCACTTTCAAAGTCATTCTTTTAATCACTTCTTGGTATGATATTTTATATGTTAAAAACATATTTCTTAGCACTATTTCTAGTGCATATTTTATAATCAGGACTGGTTGATTTATCATTATTTTGTTTGCAAATTATTACTCAGAGGTTGTTAAAACTTCAATTTTTTGTTGTTATATTGTATGATTGCCTGTAAATTGTTTTCTTACTTCTTGAACGTTTGGTTTTGTATACCAGCTAATAATTAATTATTTTGGATTGTGAGCATTATCAACTGATCAACCAATCTACATTAATGAGCAAAACCGGTTCTGGTCATAAAATATATTGTAATAGAACTAAAAAATGTGTTTTAATTATTTAAAATTGCTTTGACCATTGTATGTGATTTTCTATCAATTTGCAGTTCAAAACACTGCAATAGATTTTTCTTCATAAATTTGTCTTGGCAGGTGTGTTAGGGTACAAGTAACACTTGATGGTTGGGCTTATTGTAGTGGTACACACGCTTTTGGGAAGGGCAATATTGTATATTTCAGGATGCGCTTAATATGTGTGTGTGCTAACCAAGAGTGGAATAATGTTACTGGTTATAACTGATGATGATTATATATTGTGACAGAAATACTAGACGTAACCTCAAAGTCCTGCTTTCGAAATGTATTACTATACAAGTTAATTCATGTTAAAACATCTTTGCGATACGAATATTCTGACTATACAAACGTCTGACGTTTTTAAATCACCCCATGGTACAAACGGGTAACCTTGATAAATTATGAAAAATTATGTTGCTTGAAAACAACTTCATAATATTGGTGATTGGAGTATATCATATGTATATATACCAATTAGGTATTTAATTGCACCTTTTTTGATTTTATGGTTAGCACGGTGTAGTTTTTACCAAAAAACTTTGTTTTTCTTGTATATTTCAAGGAGCAAATAAAGTTTGTGCAATTCTGTCATATTTAATGCATAATTTTTTTATGGTAATAATTTCGATGTCCTTTGTTCTTGTTTATATATATATTCATCTTTTACGGCTTAATAAATTTATTCTAAAACTATCACTTATCTCTTGAAATAAAGCATAATTCGTTATTTCCACTTGGCAATATAAAAAAAAAACAATGTTTTTATGTTTCATGCAATAGTGACATTTTCCTTCATATTTATTGTATTTTATTTGTAATATTATATCAGAAAAGGACACACATTTTTAGAAGAGTCAGTTAAATGCTAATTTTGATATTTATAAAAGTGAAATTAATTTGATTGTAATTATTAAAATTCTCATATTCAATATGTCAACAAAAGTTTAGGTATTTTACTTTGTATGTCTTTGTCAGATTTTCAAATTATTTATTATTAAATATTGTTTGAAATGGCTTATAACATATGTGCTTATTTTTATTCAATTAAGACAAAGTGCGAACTTATCGCCTTTTGCTTTTCATTGTTTCATATGGAAATTTAACTTGATCCGAAATGAAATAATTTTTATATCAGTTGTGAAGGAATTCAGAAAAAATCGATTGTAATTTCAATTTAATTATTACCAATATTGTTTGAAAAATACTCAGACACGAAAGGTCAAGATTGTGATTAATATATTATTTAGATTATACATTATATGTATCTGAATAGTTTGTGTATATTGTATATTTTTATTTTACCAGAGAGTAAAATATTGTTTATGCTAGAGTTATATATTAGAGACATCTTATTTAAAATTATTAATGATAAATATCATCATAATACGAAGATTTGGTGTCAAGGTGTTGTTTTGAGTGTTGATAAATTGTTTTTTTTAACTGTAATTAATTTATATTTGGATGGACTTCAAAGGTATTATCCTCATGTTTATTAGTGGCTAGAGAACTTGGATAGTAAATGTATTCTTCCAGGCTGATAGGTGTGAATATAGGAATGCTAGTTCTTTATTTAAATTATGCTATTGTTCTATGCAGTTGGCTATGGTCATTGCTGTTAGGTGATGATATGATATGATTTTTTAACCCTTTAAAAGTCTGAAATTGGTTAATATATTAACCACTCGCTTTAAGGTCTATATTTCCAATACCGCCCATAGAAAGCTCGACTTTATTACTTTAATTCGTTGTCGAGAACTTTCTTTAGTTAATTTATTGTTCCAACCGCGTGAAATTTGTGTTGTTTCCTGGATATCCATGTGCTTAGTCACAATATTGACCATTGAGTGTTTGCGCGTACGACTCACAGTTAGCGAGTGCAGCGTCTCATCTTTGGAGCTGGATTTTGAAGGTTGTTTTACGATTTTCGAAGAAAGGTATTCAAATTATCATTTAATATACAATTATACATTTATTTATCAATAATTATTACATATATTATAAAAACTTTAGAGTCATTTTGTCATTTTTAGAATCGCGTGTGACACAAAACCTCAAATTTCAAATTTGTTTCATTTACTTTAAAAACTATTTTTAAATACAATGGCTCATTTTATGGCGGTGTATTTTATTTATTTCGATTGTGATAGTAATACATTATCATAATTTGTAATAATATTTACATAATTTTATTTATTTGTTTGGGATCGGATAATTTTGAATGACATCTGGTAAAATAGTAAATTTGTGCATTTTTGAATATGGAAGTGGTTCTAGGATCTCCACTAAAAAATTTTCATATATATTTTTACTCAATTTTATAGATAATTTATTTATTTCCCAGACGAATTTATACGCTAATCAAAATGTTTTTTTTCAACCTTTTCATAAACACAATAATTATTAATTATTTATATTTTATAATAAAATTTTGTAAATATTTATCTGACTATTTCTATTTTGTAAATATATTTTCTAACATGACGCTAAACAATCATTGGTTAATATATTGACCAGTGAAAATTTTGGTTTTTCTGACAAACTAAGAAATATTATTGTTTTTTATTATGGAATTTATTTTATATGGGCAATAAATAATTCAAAATGTTATAGTTGAAATTAAAATTTCAAAATAATTAATTTGCCCTATAAAGGGTAAATGTGATATAAAAAAATTTGAAGATTAATCATATAATCAATGCAGTTACTTATTTTTTGTACATTGTTAATGAACTTAAATGACACTTAAACTTTGACAGATGTTTAACAGCAGTGAATTTAGCTCATACTAATATTGCAATTCAAATAAAGAACTACCAACATAAAATAACTTTAGAGAAAACACAACAAATATAGCAATCAGTCTGAAGTAATCAAGCATTTACTGCCTGAGTTTTATTAATGCCTTTAGGCATCTAGATGTATGAAAATGAAATCTATAATTTTGTAAATATTTTTTTTTTATTAGGACAGGAATCGTTCTCATTCATAGGTCACTATTAAAATCTTCTCCCCTACTATCCATTTTTGTTCATCTTATTATTACAAGATAGGATTGTAGATGCTACAGTGATTTCACATTACTCAAAAAAATAATTGACTTGATTTAACCCATTCCGTAGTATGCGGTGAAAAAGATATTCCAACATTCAAAATTCAATATTAATTTAGGTCACTTTTCACTTTTAAGGTGTTAACTGTCAATTCTTGGTGGAAAGGCATCATATTTAAATAATAAAAACACAATTTTAAGTAATATTTTGACAGTTTTGAATATTTATGATCAATACAGATTTTGTTCATCACAAACATTATCAATTGGCAAGCGAAAGCGGGCCTGATCATAAAAATATAAAATTGTGTTTTTATAATTTAAATATAATACTTTTCCATCAAGAGTAATTTAAACATTATCAGGACAAATCCGTCAAAATGGTTTGACTCAAAAGTTAGATTTTGTTAACTTGCTGGAACTATAAATCATTGTTTTAAATCCTTGAATATATTAATATTATAAATGCATTATTTTTTACAACCAATTGATTAATTACTACTGCATGCGCTAAATGTCAGAATTATCTGCTGTTTATTTTTATACATAACTTTACAAATAGTTGTAACAATACGCAGAAGTGCTGTAAAATAATTTCATTAATGATATCAGGATTCTTTATTTTTTTTGCTTGATCATTGTTTGTCATTATCATGGATGGTAAAGTGAGGTGTCCAGGTAAATTTTATTAACCATAAGATCAATATTTCAATAGAAACATACTTTCATTTGAAGTAGCCTGTGATATCATGTTATTAAATATGTCTTATAATGAGTAAAACAACTGTGTAAAATTCCAGAGTAGTTGGAGAAATCTTCTTATGAAGTGTTACCAATAGGTTAAAGATGCTATCCAAATTGCTGAATGCCAAAATGTATTTTTTTTGATTTGTAACAATAAACTTTCGATTACTCAGGCAAATGATTTGTGGGAACACACAAATAATTGAAAAATTGTCATGAATATACATTAAATACTTTTATAGAGAAGTTTCATATAATGTAAACAGCTGTCACCTGCGTAGCTGATTGAATTTAGAATATAGATTGTAAATAAAATCCACTTCACTTTTGTGTTGAAAACCAGAGTAATATGAATCATATAAACGAATTGATTTATTGCATGGATAAACTGCAGGCAAATAATCAGGAGTTTACTGTATATAAACATCACAATAATTTTTAATACGGCAATGTCTCTCTTTTGTAATACTTTATATTTAAAGCAAAGTAAGTTATAGAGTAAAAAAAAATATTATACTTTAATATTCTATTATTTTGTTCACAATGATATGATAAACATTGCTTGTAGGTTTATTCATCATTTTAAATGTAGTTTTGCATACATTTATATATAATATGATCAAAATAATATAAACAATCTTATGTCATAGTTTTTAAGACTTCAATGAAGTTCAATCAAACGCTATTATCTTGATTAAGAGAAATGCTGAACCACTTTCGGTGTATTATTTTTCTGCTTAACGGAAAATTTTGATGTTTTCTTATTTAATTGAACAATCTATTCTAAAACATTGTGTCAAATTATTTAGTCTCACTAAAATTTCGTGATATTCAACACGGAAAAACCACTCCCAAAAATTTGTTTATATTTATAGGTACAATATTGAAATAAACTTTTATACAACACTAAAATAAATTAATCTTATTTCTGCACCTTTTACACCCTTCCTTCAGTCCTTTTTCAGATTGCCAGATGCAAAGATGTTTCATCTACTTATCCTATCCTGTTGAACACAAGGGGGTATATATATTTTCGACAGTCTTCTTTACTTGGAAATAGACGGGCAGCGTTGATTTTTCGATCGTGTGTTCACACTTCTTTTCAATGGAGCGTCCATTGTATGTGCAAGACTAATAGAAAACTGTTAAACTGATCCAGACTTAATCATACAGTCATATTTTGCTTGCAAGAAACTTTAAAAGAACTCTCTTAAATTCTTGAATATTTATAGATAGTTAGATTGCAAAATAGCCTTGGATATGTGATAGGTGAAGGTAGTTATTGGGCGAAGCTATGACTCAAAAAATGAAAATTTTTGATAAAGCTTGCCAATGCACTGGCCATTGTATATATTCATCATCATAAGTCGAGATCCCACAGCAATTATCTCAAATGTAAAATTAAAATAATCAACATTTGATAACCTCACCACCAGTTGAACCTGAAAATTTGTGATAATCGAACAGAGCTCTTTACGTTCAACACCGAGTGGGTGAGGTTAATAAAAAGCATACACCAATTTTCTATTATTTTTATTGTAATACTTTTTTTTTGCAATATGTATCAATTGTTTCATTATTTTTTTTATACATTTGAAATATATTTATCATAAAAGTACAGATATTTATTATTTTACATTGTCAAGTCTAGCTAAACAATCAACCTTCTTAATCAAAATTACATTTTTAATTCATTCTCTCTTCAGGAAACGTTACTTAAAATTACTGACTGAAAGTGCTTAGTAAAAATATCTTAAAAAAACAAAGTTTAAGTTTATTGTAAATTAAAATAATGTGTCACCTTAGAGGCATACTGTCCATTTTATATGACTTGATGTTTTTGCTAATAGCGAGTTTTTTTTATACATAGATATCCACAAAGTCATTGTTTATCACTGTCTCAGTTGAAAGATTTTGTTTAAGTACGTAATAATCATTCAGAGTTGGGTTAATCAACTGGAATCTAATAATGTCCACTGTACGAGGATCAGTTTTTATATTTTAAAAACAATAATTTATCCTGACTATGCCTCTATCACATTCAATGGAAACATTTTCAGAAATGTTGTGAAAAACAGTGATATGCTATATGAGGCATCTAAAAGCAAATACCTATAAATAATATTCATAATTTTACACTACATATTAGTTCCTATATGTATAATGTTAAACAGTCAACTGGCTAATAAAAATAGGCAAATTGTTATTGATCGACAATACGATTCGATGGAAAAAAAAAACACTTGATAAAACTAATAATTTAAGTAGCAATGCAGAAAAAATGCTGTTTTGCTTTTAGAAACCTCATATAAATATATTATAACAGAAATTTATCAATTACTTGATTTATGATAAAATAGTTAAGCATTTAGCTTCACAAGAGGTATGAGTAGTTGATAGCTATTTCGACATCACATTATTGTCAGAACTGTATAGACACATTATAATTTATCTTTAAATGAGAATTAAAATTATTTGTTTGGTGGTTTAGTTGCTGCAAGTTTTTTTAAACTGTTGATCTGTTGTTAAATGTAAAAATCGAACCTATGTGATTCATGGTGTATCATTGATAGAGCAGTAAACAAAAATCATTTTGAAACAGTGCTGATGAAAGGATGATCTTAAAAAGGTTACAAACTAAATCTTCTTACTTTTGTGAGATATGTAACTATTTATGCCGATTGAGACAAGGGTTGAATTTATATCAAGCAGTTTGTGTGATATGAAATTTTTCGAGAAGGTTTATTAGCAACCCAAGTGGATTTTTAAATAGACATTTTATTTGTTATATTATTCAATCAATTAAAACCTGATTGTAAAATATATTTAAATGATATTGAGTCTATATTTTGTTTGAACGTTGTGGATATATGATACAACTCAAGCGAAAGAGGGTTGTGATAAGTTATAAGTACAATTACAAGTTTTTTTATCTATGTATAAAAAATTCATGCCAAAATTACAATAATTGTATTTGAAAAAAAATCATACAAATTGCAATTAATTCAATTCACATTAACGTATCATAATTATTGTTAACCTTACTAACAAAAAGTGTATAATATCGAGTAAATAATAAAAAAAATAATCTGCTTTAGCATTTATGATATCGAGGTGTTAAGATATATATCGATTTAATCGAAAACTTTGCTTAAGCATATTGATATATTTGAATGTACCGTCACAAACGATGACATCTCTGATATTATTCCTGTAATAATATGATTTTACAAAACTATCATAGAAAATGAATATTATTTTATTAAATAAATGACTAAGATATTGCATGCAAAGTCGATATCAAACGACATAATATAAAAGAGATTAAGCTTAAAATCTATGACCAAATCGACGATATGATGCGTATATATGGCAAATAAATGCTAACGAATACATTTGCATTTGTCGTGCTCAGAATTTTTGCTCGATATTTGATATAGATGTCACTAAACAATGTGCATTGATATCCTAAAATAACCACGAATCAAAACTGAAGGATGGAATAAAATGAAAGGTGTACCAAGTTGGTGATTTTTAATTAAATATTAGTTTTAATCTGTTTAGTTCTAAGCCGTGTTAAGGCATACTGCATTTCAATAGAAAAATGAACTCATATACAAAAGCTTTAACACTGCCAACACTGTATATATGCTCGAGAATCAAATATCAACACACTGTCATCTCATATTGTTAATGTACCGTTGTTGGCATTTTTATATTCCGAATAATAGCTATGCGTTATTGAACGTTGAAGTGATGCAGTGTTATTATGATAATTTCTTGACATTACAATCTTTGCCACTTTTTTAAAAACCTGACTGATATATTTTAAAATGAAATAACACCTGGAAACACATGCATGCTAAGTTTATCATTTCTAAATATGGAATTGATTTTATGATAAAATTGGCCTAGTTAAAGTTACTTAACTGTGTGAGTGCCTAGATCAGTGGTTCTCATGTGAAATTTCTCTGTGGCGGCATTATAAACATCAGCTGTCCTATGGAAATATCTCGTGGCCGCACCAAATGTGATAAAAATAGTTGTGATATTAATTTTTTATATAGTGAATTACACTGAATCTTTCACAATATACAGTTGTAGGTAAAATCGACAAAATTAATAAAGCAATTGTTGTTAATTCTTTATATTGACTTGATTCATGGTCAACGTATAACTTCTACCAAAATTTTTAAACAGTTTTATTGTATATTTAACTTAATTTAAACTCGACTAAATGCTGGATAAGTCAGGTTTATTCAATCAATTTTAAAACAATAATAATTTTACAAATTCATTTGTAAAAACACATTTTTTCTAAATATTTATATTTACTATGAAACTGTTGGTGGCCGTAGCAAAATCCTCTGGTGGCCGCACATGAGAACCACTGGCCTAGATCATAAAAATGTTGCAATAACAATAAGTTGCAATTTTTCATCGAAAATGCCATAAATATTATTCTAAAAACAATTAGATTATTTAAATTTATTGAAGTAGACTTAAGACGGAACTAAACATATTACGTGTCGAGCCGTATGACACTTCAATGTTGCTCATGTCGAGCACTCTATCCACACAACAGTGCATGTGAGGCACTGGACTGGTTAAGGAAAGGTTTCAGGATATCAATGCTACACATTTCGACGCGCATCTATTCTAAACCAAACGATAGGTGTATCACATAAAAATTATATAAAATTAGAGATCAAACTTTGGAATATCGAGGATTGGTTTTTCTTCTTTAGTTCATAAATATCAAAGCAAAGTTCTTCACAGTGTAAAGCAACGGCAAATGTAAAATTAATGAGAAACATATACATTATCGAAGAAATTAAAATAAACTGTTTTACATAGATATGTAAGACACTAAAAATGAGATAGTCAAACATTTCAAAAGATTAAAATCGTACACACCAATCCAAAATTTAATGCAATTCATTTATAGGAATTTAAATTGAGTAAATGCTTGAGTTTTGGAATACTGTTAACATGTTTGACCCACAGAGAGTTCAGTGTTGCCAGAATAGTGAATTGTAGAATTTTCTTTTTGTGAAAGATGTTACTGACCATTCAGTTGTTCAAATGTTTGAATGTTTCATTCTTTTATAGTATTGCCTTGAAGACAAGTATGTAAAAATAAAATATATATATACAAAAGAAACATAGCTGATATCGTATAATATTACATTTCAAAAAATAACATCAGGCGTACAAAAAAATTTAAATTAACTTAATATTAGAAACTATCTAAAATGGCCGCATTCATGTATATGTAAAATAATATATTTGGTTAAAAGCAGTACGTCATTGCAGTAAATATAATTATTAAAACTATAATATCAGTTAAGTGATAATAATTGCAAAAAGAATAACTATATCATTACTAGGCCTCGAATAAAGTAAAATTAATTTAGACTATGGTGAATCGATTTGAAGTGTTCTCATACAGTGGGGAATGTTTGCTATTACCATTACAGTTGATATACAAACAAATAATGAGTTAATTTATGTTATAGAACAGTCATGCTATACATAGCTAGAATTTTGGAAACGTTTCAGTCGATTTCAGTTGATTGAGAAAAAATTTGAAGATGTTCTAGTCTGAAATTAAAAATGTATGTTATATACCCATTAAATGGTTTGTATTTTCTTAACTCATTACCTGCTGAGCATTTCTAAGGATATTCCAACACCTAACCTTTATTAAAATTTACTGAATAATATCGGATTGAAATTTTTTTATTGAGTTTGTCAGAATAAATCAAGCAATGCATTAACTCAAAAATTAGTGAGTACAAGAAGGTTTTAACCACTGTTAATTCATATATTTTCGGGTATCTACTATCAACACAGTAAAATCAGCTGTCTCAATTGGCGAGACGTTTAGCAGTGAGAGGGTTAATACAACTTCCATGTAAAAATCAAGTTTTCATTTTCATCAAATTTCACTTAATATCAAACATTCTCCACCGTATCTAAACTCACAATCAATATAGAAAGAGCGTTCTGCCTAGCACTTTCATTTTACGAAGACATTAGATACAGGGTTTTTTTCAAAAACAAAAGAAAAACATAATTAATCACAGCTTATGTCAATTAAAATAAGAATCAAGACAAAAATTTATCACATAGAATTTCAACAAGCTGCAACAGAGAAAAATCAACAATTTTATTATAATTATTACCAACATCGTAATTTCTAACCATCGGCAGTAATTCATTGAATAGTGCGGGGAATTAAGAGAACGTCTGAGGTGGAAACCTCGATCCATCACAATGTTTACATTTATCGCGAATATACAATTATATTGTAGTCAAAATCTGCAGGATTGCGCGTAAGATCAGTCTATAGCAGATGATCAGAAAGACTTTCACGGGACTTGGATTCATTTTTAAATTAGTCGTAAGATATGAAAGAAAGGATTGAATTATAGTAAAGTTCTCTCTCTCTCCAAGAGAACTGTGAGATTAGATATATACAAATTTCCTGTACAAACCACTGCACTGATTTTTCTTGCAATTATCTCGAAGAAAAATCGTTAATTAATAAATAATTAATTCAAAGTTCGAACCAACTGACTGTTGAAAATATCCTAAATTTCAATTTGATAACAAAATCTGATTTAAATTTGGTCTAATTTATATTTTATAGTATAGTTTACATATTCGTAACATTTACAATAAACAGTCGAAAGTGAGTCCAAACTTCAAAACTCAACTGAAAATTTGCAGTCGGTTCCTAATTGCTTTCCCAGACCAAATTGTTTTGAGCA
This sequence comes from Himalopsyche japonica, assembly GCA_028555115.1. Taxonomy (NCBI): domain Eukaryota; kingdom Metazoa; phylum Arthropoda; class Insecta; order Trichoptera; family Rhyacophilidae; genus Himalopsyche; species Himalopsyche japonica. The sequence continues at coordinate 736,940 of JAHFWJ010000430.1, forward strand.
TGGGTTAGAATGAACTAGAATGTAATCAAATTTGAGCAACATTTTAATAAAACCGATCGTCAAAAAGAAGCTTTCATAAAAGAGATAGAATGTCTGAAGATGCCGAAAGGCTAAACCCGGTTCGTTAACGGCAAAACATGTGGAATCATACAAAGTTGTAACAATACAAATGTGATATTTAAATTCCATCAAGCACCTTCAGTCGATATCATAAATTATCACAAATCAGAAGAGTTGATTAATTTTTCATGTGATAAAGCGGCAAGGGAAAATAACGAAAAGAAAAATCAATAGGGTATCATATAGCATTGAAGATTTCAGCTGTCATTATGGTGTAGAAAATAAAACTCTTATGTTTCACCGAAATCATTAGTTACGCATGTTTGAATGAACGTCTACAAAGTGGTTAATATAGGAGTTTTACCAATATATTGGGGCTATATTTTGTGTGTCTCCTTTCCTAATGTACCAACCCGATTGCTGATGGGTAGTTGACCCGAACGCAGGCCATAGAGTTATCTGGTCCCGTTCCTCTCTAAGCCCGCTGTCTGAATATCTGAGCAACGTCTTGAACTCCATGAACTTGTCTAACCGATGTCAGTAGTAACAATGTTGCCGTCCTACAAGACACTTCATATAGGCTGGATGTAGGTGGAGTGGTTGCCTTCAAGTGACAGACTTCCTCCTGACATCCCATATAGAGGCTTTTAGGGTCTTTACTCTGGCTAGGGATATGGCTCGGAGTACACGCCTCACCAGGGCGTTTCCGCTAATGTCCACGCCGCCCACTGGTTTGCAGAAGGTTGTTATGGCTGACTTGTGCACCCCAATTGTGGAGTACGCCAAGCCTTCTCGGAGGTAGAGGTGAGCTAAGAACCTGGCAACTTGTTCCGGATGGGGTGATTTGTGACCACTGATAAGGATCAGGTGATCCATCTAACCCAAGCCAATTGGTCGTGACTTGTGCACCCCAATTGTGGAGTACGCCAAGCCTTCTCTGAGGTAGAGGTGAGCTAAGTACCTGGCAACTTGTTCCGTATGGGGTGATTTGCGACGCGTTGGGACTTGCTCCCGAAAGGGCAACCTATCATTCTCCGGCGAGGGTCTAGGTCTCGCCAGCCTTTCCTGCAACCTGGGGGGGATTTTCGCCAGTCTGTCCCTGACGTGTTCCTCCTTCACCTTGGCCCGAATGGTTTCGGCGGTGCTGGATCTGTTCGGCCCTCTTTCCACACACTATTTGCATAATATCTTCGGTTATAAGTTGGTGGGAAGAGTCTCTTCTGAACTTTCCTTCGATTGACTGAAAGAGCCCCGCGGGTGTAAGAGGTACCATCTTATTTCCCCCCCCACTCAATCACGAACTGCCGGCCCTCGAGTAAGGTGTCCTGCCCGTCAGCTGAGCTGTAAGAGCTTCTTGGTCGTACCCACGGAACTCATCGTTCACTTCCAGCTCGGTGAACAACGGTGTCGCGGCATATTTATTCTGCGTTTCATAGTAACAGATCTCGGCCCAATCTGATGTGCCACATCGCTGGATGCCGATCATCGTCGATATCCTGGCCGGGTCCGCATTGGGTATGATCAGCTCCTTCACAGTCCCGACCAACGCTGTCAGTTGTTGTTTATTGGACGGGGCGGCCTCCTTTGGGAGGCGAAAGGAATCTCCTATCGACTCGAGGGGGATTCTTTCGGGCCGCGAGGTGGACGGTTGATCTTCTTTCGATTGAAACAAGAACTTACTATCTGGCTCTCCAGTCTGTCCAAACGATCACTCGCCACGCTTGGCGTCTGGCCGGCGTTCGTTTCGTCTTCCGACGCGGAGTCTTCATGCGAAGCCAACGATACATCACGCATGATTACGATATGTATATATATATAATATATATTAAAAGTCATGTCACTTTGGAAGCACTACAGTGGTTTACGCACGGATGCTAATTTAGTGATTTTAAAAATAGTCAACCCGTGTCGATGTTTACTGATTTGTTTTGTAGCGACGCGTAACACTTCAGGCGCGTTCAAAAACAACGTCATCAATGACATACATAATGTTATCCGGATGGCGTGGCTTGGGTAGCGAAGAGAGGGGAGAAGAAAAGGTGTTGCCAACGTAGGTTTTGGATGCGTGGCTCGAAAACAAAGACGCATCATCTCAGGGGATCTTGGACATTGCTGCCAGAACACACAATTAAATATTAATAAAATCAATAGATCGAGAGTCTACTCACTGTAAATATTTGTTAACCGTCCTGTCTACCTAACACGACAAAGTTTATTTTAAAATGTACACAAAAGGCATCAAGTATTTACGGAATTCGAGCAGAAATATCTTCCGAATGCCCCGGCACTAACGATGGAAGATCTCACAAAGACCACAAATTTCTTTTAACATTTAAACTAAACTTTTATATTGAACCTTACGAAATATTACAATATACAATACGAACATTTCAACATCATACTGTGTTCCCGTTGGCTAAAGGTCAAAGGCAACACATTCTTTGGTGTAATGAACAGTGTGCCACTCGTTGAAAAGTAACACGATACTGTGTATATCAAATATTTTATCAAGATCATTACGAACTATTAATATTGGAAATTTATCCAGTTGATCGGTAGAAATAAATGTTTTATATTCACCATTTTCAGGTTTAAACATGTGTAAAATCAATTGCTGTGGTTTAGTGGTATGAAGTCTATGTGCACAATTGATATTTTCCCGTTCTGGCAAAACATTTAACATCAAATAACAACAAGTAAAGTAGAATTATTTTAATCAAAATTCATTTTAAATTGGCTACTTAAGAAAGAAACGAATACGCCAAAAAGTTTAACACATATTAAATGTATTAGCAATTATATTTTATGTACTAGCAGCACAAAATATTTAATGATTTACTGAAAATTAATATTTCGGATATAACATTTTTTGTTAAAGGTAAGAAGAAAGTGTTTGTTTTGAAATATCTCAGGGTTCATAATGCGGCCAAATAACCAACGGAAACACGCATTTAAGGTAGTAAGATCGAAACAATAAAAACTGTTCACTACAAACTATTTCCAAACATCATTCTGTCGTCATACAGACTCAGCCTGTTTTTGGCAGTCTTGGAAGGCTCCTTCTGCGAGCCACTTCTTTTAACTTTGCTATTACTAGCGGAAGCCGTGCCCCTCATCCGCCTGACGGACGGCGGCACGTCTCCCGGAGTCTTGATCCTTCCGGCGGGGTCTTTCAAGCGCGACAAGTCCGCCGACGACGACGAGAATATCTCACTGACCAACTCCAAGGAATGCTGCCGGGAAAGATTCTGTTTGATGCTCAGCGGTTTTATAGTGCTGGAGTTTTTCGTATCGGACGCCGAGCTGGAAATGTCTATGGTGGATACATCATCATCCTTTATCGTTATATCATCTTCTTCATCTGTTGAATTGGAGACGTCAGCATTCCTGATGTCGTTTTTACTGTAAAAAACACTATCCTGATCGGTGTCGTCCAGATTTCTCGAGTGTTGGTTGAAGTCGGATTCTAAATTAATAAAGCTTGTGTCGTCTATACTGGACCGACATAACGAAAGATTCGAGCCATTTTTAAACACACCCGAATGAAGGACGTCACTTTTGTTGGAATACGATGACTTTCTCTTCTTGGAATCTTTAAATACGTCAGCATTGATAGGCGAAATATCGACCATTTTGTTTTCAAAATTACTGGAGTCGTTCACGCCGTACGAATTAACACCTGCGTTGCTGAGAAGCCGTTCGCTGCACTCATTTTCAAAACTCTCGTATCTATTTTTCGGGCCGTATTTATTGCAGAGGCTCGTGAAGCTTCCAGTGGCCATTTTGGTGACATTTCCGGTGTCTTGATTGGGTACATTCTGCCGGGCGCGCCGTTTTATCTTGCCCTCTGACGGCTTAACGTCAAATCTCTGTCGCATAGTAATCTTAGAACCGCCGTTTTCAGATAACAACAGCATATGTTCATCTTCACTGTTGCTGGAATAATCTATCATGCTCCCGGTATCGCAAGGGTCGTTATCCTGATTATACGTGCAGAAATTCCCTACTTCGAATTCACCGCTGTATGAATTTCTATTTTGTACATTCCTGTCACATTTAACAGGGGCAGATGAAGAAGTTTCAATATCAAACAAACGATTCTCTACGTTATTAAAAATCCTCTCATCACAACTAAATCTTTTCGAAGTGTTACTCCTGTTTTTATCATTCTTTGTGCCCTCACATACTGCTGAAACTAACCTATTATTTTCCTTTCGAACGGCATTACTACTAACAGGATTCGAGTCTCTGTTCCCATTATACAACGGTTTTGGTACGATCACTGCGAAAATCTGTCCGGGCGATTTAGAGCCGGTCGCACTGACATCTAATCCCCCGTTATTAAAGTTGGGCAGCTCTTTGAAACCCATTACGAAACCTTTATCGGCATTATTCCTGGGACCTTCCGCTAACGCCGAAGTTATCGTACGATTCGGAGGCGACACGGTGCAGGTGTTAATATCCATCGCGTAATTATTGATATTCTTCAAATTGTTATCGATGGAGTTTAAAACGTTCACATTACTAGTCGACTGACCGTCGTGCATAGATATGACTGAATCCAAACCTGGCAAACTAGAAGGCCTGTCGAGATCTCTATCGCTCACGGCATCGCGGTTGATGATTTTACTTTGCGATCTCGAATCTTCGACGACTACGGACGTTCTGAATTTACCCGGCCCACAATTGATAGGTTTTCCGTTAGCCAAGACTAAATTCACTTCCGTATCCAACGGAGAGGAGACATTCTCGCCGCGATTCTTTCTTTTGAACATCTTGACGTCGAGTAGCTTTTTTAAGCTCCATCCGTTATCGTTTCTTCGATCGTTTTCTCGCCTTTTAAGATTGTTCTCCTGCTTGGCTGGATAGCCGTAACCGTAATCGTTACAATTTGAAGTGCTGTGACTGTCCCTTTCGCCGACATCATTTTGAACGTATCCCAACGGCGTTACGGGTCTCACGGCTGTCGACCGCAAATCATTTGAGACCTGATTCCTATTCAGCAGCGACGAGTTCTGCGCCGAATTCGCGTGACTATCGAGTCGTGAAAAATCATGCGCCGCTTGTAAACTGTTCAAAGTTCGTACTTCAGGCATCGTAGCACCGTAACCATTAGTGTTAGAAGTCGACTGAACGGTGGATATGCTGTTGGAAGTTGAGAGGCAATCCTTCAATGATTTATCGATGAGAAGACGATCACCGGGTCCTGCCGTTGCCAAGTTTCTTTCCAAGCACGGATTCCTTCCTTGATGCGGTTGCAGCGGTCGTATTCTATCAGCGTTGAGATCGCTTGAATTTGAAGATATTTGAGATGTTATATTGGAGTTTTTGTCTTCAATTACTGTACCGGGACTGTGATTCTGGTGGACTATATTTCCATCTAAAAACAACAGAATGAAGTGTTTAAGTAACAAAAATTACACAAAAATTTCACATAAAACGATAATAATTTTATTTAATTGAGAAAATGCAGTGTGCAGTTTTATTTGTTTCATTTTAACTGTTGAAAAAGATTATAATTGATTATGATAAAACAAAATATAATTTTAATGTATGGCTTGCAATTTTTCACTTGATAATGCAATATGAATATTTTTTTTATAACATAATTTATGATATCGACCGAAGATGCTTGATGGAGTTTCAATATGAAATTTGAATTGTTACAATTTTGTACGATTCCACATGTTTTGTCACTAACAGCTTGGGCTTTGTCTTTCGGCATCTTCAGGCATTCTATTAAGTCTGTCAGTTCCGTTGCATCCATGTGATGGAATGCCTGAAGATGTTGAAAGCGAAACCCAGGTCATTGGTGACATAGCATGTGGAATGGTATAAAGTTGTAATAATAATTTTTTTAAATTTTATAACAGCTAAATTAAATGTACGAAGGCTTATATTATAAAAGTAGATGTTTAATGAAGCATACCTCTTGTGGATGTCGGTGGTCTTAGATCATTACTGTTGATAGTCGGAGAAGGAGCAGGACGAAGACTCTTCAACTCACTCAGTCTTTCCACCACACATACGGCGGTTAATCTATGCAAAAAAAGGTTGGATTATTAAATGTAGGAGACATATTATGAAGATATTATCTAGAAGCTAAAAGTAAAAAAGTTAAATTTTATTGAATACTTGCAATTACAAACAAAAAAAAAAACATTAATTGATTGAAAAAAAAGTAAATTTGTCAAGGTATACATAGTAAAATATGATATAAAACTGTTGTAAATCTAAATCTATAATCTAAATATAGTTGTTGATGTTTATGACATTTTTTATCACAAAACAAACAATTTTATTAAACTCAATTGAAAATTTGCTAAAAAAATAGCATTTTATTAAAAAAAGCAGCAAGATGTGACTTAATTGATTGAATTTGCATTTACATTATTTCTTTATTATAACACGGTGAAAAAATAGCAATGCATTTTAATTGTGCGACATTTTAGAATTTGTTAGCACAATATGAACGAGTGTGTTAGAACAGAAGAAAAGATGTATTGTGTACCTTTTTTACACGATTATATATGATATATGGATAGGTAAATGTACGTTTAAACATAATTCTGATGAACGCCTAAGCCGAAATACTTATCAACTATACATTTTATAAATTTTGTAGAACTAAAATACATTGCAATTTTTTCACCGTGTTAAGAAATGACTTTACTGCGACAGCGTTTGAGTCATCATGCTTACCTAGCTTCTGCGTCATGATCCCAGCAATCCTCGCAGGTATCTTTGGCGAGTTTTGCGCCACGGGTGTTCACCAACCGCTGCGAGAAAAGCGGCCGAGCTTTGTGACGAGCTACCGCTACTTGCATCTGTTCCAACGTCGGTTGTTCACCTAAAAGGGATTTATAATTAATTTTTAATCATCATGGATAGAAATGATGATTGAAAATTGTATGTTGGCTTGTTATTTTCAATAAAATTGAATTACGAACAGTGGTGAAGTTATCTACTTTGATTAGGGTATAAGGTGATGCGATTAAAGCCGGTCATTAAATTGATTGTGGCACTGATTAAAAAAACTCACCGACTTCCGCTCTGAACGGAGGTTCATAGGGATGCGGGCCAGGGGGCCGATGCAGTGGTCCACACCTGGATAACAATTCCCACAAAACCAACGCAAGCGCATATACATCTACAGCACGTAATGCAGCAGCACAGCTACGTAGATCCAATGCACCTTCCAAAGCTTCAGGGGAAAGGTATCTTAATGTCCCAGCCTGAAACGAACAAAACTCTTAACATTTATGCCTTCACATGCAAATCTATAAATCAATCCCACATGGGGGCGTAAAATCCGTAACTAAAAACACTGTCCACTGCACATGCAAAATCAATATCCAAAAACACTAGTGACAATTTGTCAAGTACATGTATTCATATAGATATATATACAATATATGTATTTATTTATTTCAACAAACTCAAAAGGCTTCTCAACGAGAAATCATCAATAATTAACAATAATATAATATTTAGAATAACTATGATAATTCCATGTGTCACAATTAGTAATATAATATATGGAACAATCAGTTATTTTAATACTTTGTGGTCCGAGGACGCCACATTGGCGTCATTTTCGAGACAAACGTTACGATCCAGGAACGCCAACGGTGGCGTCTTCGGATACGCGCACCTATATTACCAAAAATTTATGTGAATTTTAATTTTCAAATTTATCGATAGATGGATGAAGAATATACACGAGGTCTAAAATCAAAATAGGAAAAAAACTATTTTGGTGTAGTTATTTAGCGAAAATGTGCGGACCGTAAAGTATTGAATTTTATATTCAAATGAACTTTCACAAAGTTACCGTCAATGCCAGTATTTACCAGGGCTATGGAATCGGAGTTGTGAAAAACAAGCAACAATGACAAAGTTTTCGATGAGACGATTTTGAAAAATATTTCAATGAACAATTTGCCAGATTGGATGGTTGATTTTTATTTAACACACATACATAGGAAAAGAAGGAAAAAACCTGACAAAATTATCATTCTTTAGTTGGAATCGTGTTTTTTTTAACGATTCCATAGCCTAGGTATTTACAGTAGAAAAATTATCAAACCATACTTATATCTATTGATCATTTAGCATCGCTACAGTATTGATACCTCATGGATCCTATGTTGATGGGCAGCAGGCAAGCGCCGCTTGGCATCAGGCAGCGACATTGCCAGCCCAAGATCGGCTAAGCAGCAAGACAAGTCGGCTCTCACGACAACGTTCGACGAGTTCACATCACGGTGCACAATGCATGGTTTATATTGATCTGAAAACATATTTAACTTGTATGTATATTAACATGATGATATATCAATTTATGATCAGAGTCAAAGAGTTTTAATCCTTTCCACGCGAACGTCTCAAGGTACGAGATGCGAGCTTTCAAACATCGATAATACAGGCAATCTTTTGCATATAGGACTGATTTTGGTTTGAAAATATCGCTGTAATTGTCTTGCTATGGCCACCTCCATACACTTGTCAAAAGTATTAGGTTTAAATGTTTAAAACATCGATTTTTCGAACCTTTTAAATGTATTGCGATCTCAGCAAGTCAAAATATCACTTTGAAACTATGCGCTAAACTTCGCACCTAACTTCACACGCAACTTTGCATCAATCTTACGGCATCACAATGTGATGACATGTGACAGTAATGGCGCTTGTTCATTTGAGTTTGATTGGTGGGTTCCTTACGAGTGAGTTATTTGTAAGGAATATATTTGTCACTATTAAGGTGTTAACTGTCACTTCTTGATGGAAAGGCATAATATTTTAAATAATAAAAACACATTTTTTGAGTACTTATTTCCACAATATATTTTTTGATCAGGACCGGTTTCGCTCAATGCGAGCATTAGTTCAGTTGATAATGCTCGCGATGAGCGAAACCGGTCCTGATCAAAAAATATATTGTGGAAATAAGTACTAAAAAAATGTGTTTTTATTATTTAGAATATATTTGTTAAAGTGATTGTGACAACATGGGACATTTCTTTGTGTTTTTAATGTTGTGAAACATTCCTAATGCATCTGGCTTCCATAAAAGCCAACCCAATTATTTTTTTATTGCTCTATTTATGACTCTATATGAAAAGAAAGGACAAAATTAATTTGTATAAAAAACAGTCGCGTAGAACAGGTTAAGGATATAACTACACTAATAAACTGTATTTTATTAAATTAACTTTTGTCGATTGTTATTATAACAAGATATTGTACAAAACACTTCTCTCAATATTTTATTACCATCTTTGTCGATGTGGGTATGCAGATGCGCCAAAGCTGAAGCAACTCCCAACGCCATCTTGGTGTAAACATCCCATTCCAGTGTGTTATCGATGAGATACTGCCTTAGTGAACCCAGCGGGGCCAGTTGAAGCACTAGAAGATGTTCAAGACCTCCATCCAATGTTGGTCTGGTATCGCAACCTGAAAAAATGTGGATATTTTGATCTATTCAACGGTCACAATCATCCTCAGACATCCGTAGTCTGATATTAAGAGTTTGTTTCAAATTGACACGGTTTATAATTCAATATTTGAAATCTCGGTAATAAATATTAAAAATCTCTGGCACATTGGCGAAAACTTGTAATGCTGTTTTTATTTTATTACATTAATTCTTTGGAAATACCACTCCATGTATTTGTTACGGTAATCGAGGTCGAGAATATTTCCGAAATGATGTTTGACCTATGTAGTCGCACAGACAACTTACGTATGTATTTGTATCATGTTTCGATGAGTAAAAGCTTTTCACAGATATTGCAATGAACTCACCGAGATACAAGAGCAGATTTGAGTGTGTCATGTGTGGAAGGCAATACAGGTCTCTCTCCCTAGTCCACAATGGCGCTCTCGCTGCCGGTAGAGCCTTCACTGCTACTGGAACTCCTCCCAAAGAGCCTCGCCACACTTTAGCGTATCTCCCAGAACCTAAAAAAATGATAATGAATAATAATTCTAATTTGGAAAGCACACTAATAGAATATATATAAGATTAATATTCCATAAGATATAAAAGCCAGTCTTTGTCACAGCATTGACTTAAAAACTGATTATTATGTATTATGTTTAAAGGTTTACCTATATTGTCATGGAGTTTCAAATTATCAACACATGTAGCGCTGCAAGAAAACCCAGGACCTCCTGCGTTACCCAACTCAGGATCTATAAAGAGAGAATATATAATTATACCTCGGTGACATACAACATTATTTTTACAAAAACATACTGCTTTTACATAGTTTTAATTTTTTACAATCTCTTCTTAGTTGATATAACAAAAGTAATTTAATGAGTGTTAATTGGAGAGTAGAAATGTAGTAGTTACTTTCGGTATACCCTGTTTTTGAAATTGAATGAGTGAGAAGGAGTTTTAGACATTACAAACATCTATTGTATATCTACAAAGAGAAAGCCATAAATCAGTTGAAAAATCAATTTCTTATCTATATAGGATTTGAGCCAGCGAGCATCGGAACTAAAGCCAACTATGTTTGACTACTTGACCAGGGGCCCGACAAACTATAGCATTTAATTAACTCATCTCTTTTCAATGTAACTTTCATATGCTGTCTAGGATTGACCTGTTAAATGGATATTTCAATTTATTAACAGTAGTATTCAACTAACTCGTGGAGATTATCAGAACACATCAGTTTATGAAAGTTTTCACATTTTTAACACTCTCATATATTTTTGAGTGTCATCTATGAACACATTACAGTCAGCCATCTCAATAGAGTAGAACAGTGCATCCCAAAACATTCCATGCCACGGCCCCCGATAATAAGAGTTGAAAATGAATTTTTTTGCATCCCTAGCGTAAAACCTACAGCCCCCAATTTGGGGAGGACAAGTGTAGATGATGGCAGTCAGTGGGTTAAAATAACAGTTGCGAGAGCTTACTATCAATGGCTGCATCTTTATCAGTAGGCTTATTCCTGAACTTGCAGACGACTGCTACAATCACAAGGATAGCCATCGCTAGACTGGCAAACACAAACGCTGTCCATCTTCTGTTCACAACTGGATGCGGCAAGTCAGCCTTATCCAAGGGAACAATAGCTGAAAAGTAAACAAAAAAAAAGTCATACACTTTTTACAAATATTTACGCAGAAGAGTTACAAAAAGAGCTGTACACTGCGAATCTAAGAAAATAGTATAATAAGTGGTATTCACCAGTATTTGGTGGCGCCGAGATAGGTTTGGCATTGCAAAGATCATCTTGGCAGCAGCAGAACTTTGAAGCGGGTCTCGCTCGAGATGGTGGACGGTCAGACGTGCACGCATCGCTCGAACATGACTCATGTCTGTCTGAAGATTCCCAGCATCCTACGATGCAATAATCAAACATAATACATCACTTTTAAGGTGTTAACTGTCACTTCTTGATGGAAAGGCATGATATTTTAAATAATAAAAACACATTTTTTTAGTACTTATTTCCACAATGTTTTTTGATCAGGACCGGTTTCGCTCATCGCGAGCATTATCAACTGATAAAATACAATTTACAAACAAGTCTATTTATACAAAACAAAAAATTAATTTGAGTTAAAGGTAGCAGGTGTACAAAACTATCGTCAAACAAAAGCGTCATTACCATTGTTATACTCATTAAATTAGATTATTAAATATATATTTCATATAAATATAATTTTTTTTTTTTGAAAAATGATATTGCCTCCTTTTACTTTATTTTTTTACAGAAAATATTGGAAAGCCCCTGACTGACCATATCTTCCCATCTCATTGATTCATCTTTAATTGACTATCATTAAAATTCTCATGTATTAATTTATTTTGTTCCATTAAGTAGTAAGTGTGGGTTATTTTCGTCATTAAAATTTCCCACTCCTTACTTCCTTATTGATTGTTCAGAGCTCCTAATGGATTATTGATTTACCATAATTGTAATTGTAATTCTTAATAAGTGATTGTGAACATTTAATTTTTATACTAATTTACTTTATTTGTATCAATATTGTATTATTTTATGTAAATTGTTTCCTAGTTCTTGAACCCATGGTTTTGTACACCTGCTACCTTTGACTCAAATTTATTTTTTGTTTTGTATAAATAGACTTGTTTGTTAATTGTATTCTATCAGTTGATAATGCTCGCGATGAGCGAAACCGGTCCTGATCAAAAAATATATTGTGGAAATAAGTACTAAAAAAATGTGTTTTTATTATTTAAAATAAATACATCATTTTGAAATACAGTGGTACCACAAAATACGAGTTTAATTCCTTCCGTAACGTTGCTCGTATGTCAATTTGCTCAAAGCAATTTTTCCCATTGAAATTAATTAAAATGCCATTAATCCATTCCAGCCCCCAAAATGCCACCTGAGTTGTTTTTGTTACGTGTATATAAGAAAAATGTATTTATAAATAACAAATATTGTATAAAAACATAATTAAAGAGAATGTAGAAAATAAACTGGTTTTATATAGTGTATAGTGTATAGTGCAGCTGTAGAGCGCCATATCTTATATGTGGGATTTGTCAGTTGTGTGAAAGAGATGGAGCAAAGTATGATTTTTATAGTAGTTCCATAGCATTTGGCAGTGAAGTAGAATCCAATATCAACATGAATATACATATATGGATTTGCAACCAATACATTCATACCCAACCCTTCCACACATATGCAAAGCGCACACAGATACGTGTCATGAGATATCTGTATCATCTGTGTGTGATATAATGCAAGACGCATGAGGCACAGTAAACTGTTGGGTCACATGCAGCTGGCTGTTCCTCGTATCTCAAATGATGCTCATATTTCAAAGCAAAATTTCGTTCGCTCGACGGCTCGTATCTCAAATATTTCATATGTTAAGACACTCATATCTTGAGCTACCACTGTATAGTAAAATAATATGTAACATATTTCATAAACCTGTTCCTTTCTGAGCTATGTGATACAAGGATGTTTCAACACCAAATATTTCGAAACTTTTGTTAAGTAATATTGATGTCAACCAATCATGCCGAGGATATTGGGACAAATCAGGCTATATTTTAGGACAAGAATACTAACAAATGAAAGACTTGATGCTGTTATATGCCTTAGTATCTTTAATTTCCAAAAATACCTAAAGAAATTATAGTCAGTGGTAAACCAAAAAAGCTATTTTTTTAAAAATCGTATAAGGTTATTTTTTCTTATGGATTTCTACCGACGCCAACTACATTAATAAATAATTGTAGCTCATACACTTTCCAATAGAGAAGACCGATATAAAGAGTCATCGTCAAATAAGAAACATATGTCTTGTATTTATAATTACCGAATCCACTTGAGCGATTATTGACTAATGCAGTGGCAGCGAACACTGTCTGTACCCATACACCGCAGTGATTTGAATTCAAAGAAGCACTTATCGTCATTAAAATATTATAGTCAATTACTTTTTTTTAAGTGCATTAACCCATTGATTACAGAACCTTTTTATGACATTTTATCATAATTTCTATTTATAAAATATAACAGGACGTACAAATGATGGCAAAAAAGACCGGCGGAGGAGTTTCGCAAAATTATTCAAGAGTTGTGTATTAACCGCATCGAAGAAATCTATAATTTTTTTGATCCACGATAAGTACTGAAATTACAAATTAGGGAAATGGCGTAAATCAAACACTTCGACTCAATTGACATTAATGATTCATTAATTACAATGATTAATATTGCTCCATCACAAAAACAAATAACTGAGGGTCAATTTCATTTGAATTCTCAGCAAATGACCCACTGTCTGTTATATTTGTTGGATTGGGAAGGCAAAGTGATTCATGATGATTATAGTATTTTTTTAGCAGTAATTGATTGACTTTTGTTTATTACAAAGGTGAGATGACTCAGGTTGGATTGCTTCCAAATGTTGCATGTCAAGTTGAGAAAATGACCACATTATGGAAAGCATTTTAATGATGGAGTTCTAAAACAATTCTATACTTAACACGTTCTTTGACGAGCCTTATAAAGGATATCTCAACATTAAATGTATTAAAATCATCAATGAAACTTTTGACACTGTTAACTCTTATTTTTTGAGTACCATCTATCAACACACTGTAATCAGCCTTCTCAACCGTTTGCAACATTAGCAGTCAGAGGGTTATAGAGGAAAATACTAGTTAGAGGTTGAATTTTTATCAAAATTTTTCAAATCAAATGCAATAGACTTTGTATATTAATTTACAAATCAATGCATGTTAATATTCATTTGAAGATTGATCGCTAGAGAATTGTAATAAACTCACCCTGCCCGAGTATAGTGATTTGGTGGGAGACGAGATCCTCGGTCCAAAACGCATAGCAGGAATCAGTTGCTCTGGCGCAGTGTTCCACTTGCACTTCGCCAAAGTCTTCCAGCGTTATGTTGCTAATCTCCGGTTCTTTTTCATCTGAAAAGCATAAGAGTAAATCCAGTGTCATTTATAACCATCCATATCATCGCAAAAACCTACGAGGATTCAAGAAAACTGCATATATAATATATGTAGCCCTGTTAAACCTTCAAAAAAACTTTTTTTTTCAATTTTACTATTTGCTTTTAAGGTGTTATATGTCACTTCTTGTTGGAAAGGTTTGATATTTTAAATAATAAAAACACATTTTTAGTATCAATTCATTAACTAATCCAGTTGATACTACGTGCAATGAACTAAAACAGTCTTGATCATAAAATGTATTGAGGAAATGAATACTAAAAAATGTATTTTCTTATTATTTAAAAACTCAAATATAGACAGCGTCATGTTCACAAAAACTGAAAACAAACAGAAGCGACATTTTATTGCTGACTAAAAATTTATTTGAGCAAAGAAATTTAAAAAAAGAAACTCAGCATAATTGTTTTACATGTAAAAATGAGTAAAAGATTTTTTTTTATTTAAGTCATATCTTCTCCCAATGTAGAGCATATTGGCTTCTTAATAGACTGCTTACTTCTTAGAGTAAAAACAGAAGGATAAAGGTCGGCAAGGAAGTGTTAACTAAACTCTAAAATAATTTTGCTTTCATTATTCGATACAGTATAACACAATCTTGTCTTTTTAGGGGATACATGTGGAATTAAAAAATAAAATCATTGTGAATAATAATCACTCTTCCTTATACTAGCACATTGAATTCCGGAAACGTGTTTTGACATGATAGACCGGCCCTTTGAAAAAAAAACAATTAAATACATTAAATTAAGTATTTAACAAAGAATTTTAATGTTTTCTTATTGTCAAGACTCGAACCATTTCAAAACAGTCATTCAATTAGTCTTATCACCCATGAAAGTATTGGTTTACACGATCTAAAAACACAATCGTTTCGCGTGCAATACACTACACCAACATTCCCCCTCCTGGAGACGAAATAAAAGTGGCACCGAGCCCACTTCGATGAAAATTGTTGCAAGATTCATAAAAAAGATTGTTTTGGGGATATAAAAAATAGATTAAGATCTCTATACCGGCAACAGAAAAGAAATAGCCTTTATAGAACTTGCGAAGTGTGTGCAAATCAAAAAAATAAGTGAGACTCGGTATATGTGTAAACATTAAAGTGTGGCTCTACACATGGGGAAGTGTTGACAATTTTATCAATCTAGGGCTATTTTTAAAAATGTTGTTAATAATCTCAGAAACTTTCATTTGATTTTATCCAATATTACCACAGTTATCACACTTTTAGTAAACAATTAAGAAAAATGCCGTTTGTTCAAAAATGGGCTGGGACTGATAGAGTTACGATTGCTGAAAATTAACACCCGAAAATATAATGTAGACAACAGTACCAAAACTTTTGTGTGACAGCTAATTTTTAATAGAAATAATGCCTAATTTTTCTTGATAACCTTCATAAATCTGGCTATCACCAAAAATATTGACTTATTAAGGTAGAGATTTTCATGTACAGTGAAGAGTCGTATGACTGTATCAGACGTGAATATAGAAAAAACACTTACCATATTCACCATACTCGATCCCATCATAGTCATAATTTGAGCCATCCATACTGTTAGTCGACACTCTGGCAGCGTGAGCTACATGGTTGAACTTATGAATACAAAGTCTTACATTTGTCGGGAAAATTTTACCGTTATCACTGTTAAATTTCTCCGGTTTCTTCAAGCTATCCTTGACATTCGCTTTCACTTTATCAGTATTTAATAAAACAGCATCAGTGTTATCTTTCGATGGATGTAAATTATCATACTCCTCAGTAGTCTTTTTATATACATCAACAAAGGTCAATATAGGATTATTTTTGATATTCTCTTCAGCCGGTAAAGGAGTGCTTGTTTTTACGGAAGTTTCGCCATATATCGTCTTTTCTTTAGTCACATCTATCAAGTTAACATATCTTTTGATTCGCGATGAAATCATTCTATAATCATTACTGAGATCAACATTTGTATTTGCCCCATTAAGAATCGAATTTTTATCAACCCGAGGCGTTATATCGTTACTTCCTTTCTTTATATTATTGCTTTCTGATTGTGCAACATTATTTGCTAATAAATCAAACAAAGTAGAATCTCTTTCTTGTCTATTCGTCAGTTCCTTAACGTCACTTAACAACTTGACATATTCTTCTTGGAAGATCGAATTGCTAGACCGCTTATCGTCGATCAAGTCTATACTTCTATCAATTTTAGTGTCTATGGTTAATGCGAGATCATTATTATTCGATTTACTACTGTTAATTTTCTTATGGAATATATTTACACTATTTGAGAGGTCAGTAGGTTGCTTTTCATTTAGATGTACACTCACAGGTGTGGGTTTATTCTTATTACTGTCTGTATAACGAGTTAGGTATGGTTTTGGTAAGGCGAGAGAGGTGTCTAACATTACAAGTGACAGACACAAGAACGTGGCTGAATTAAATGAGATGGCCATTTCAGATTAATCCAAATGCCGCTATTTATTCTTATGAATGTATATTGTCGAGTATTTCATTTGTAAATGGTAGCATCTCTGCGGCATATATCTGTAAAAATAATAAAAAAAAAAACTATACATATGGAGAAATCTTTGTTACATCAAAGTGTTTGTTAGTGTGTCATATTGCATATTGGTTGCTATTTGGACCCTAATTGAAAGTCAGACTTTAGTCTTTTTAAATTTTTATATAGCTGTTCAAATGACTGATTTTTTTTTTTAATTTATCACCAAATGCATTGCTGCTTGTACTTGACAAGTCATGTTATAGAGTCTGACAATGATGTATTTTCAGACTACATATTTAAATATTTACTATGTGGTTTTCTTTAGTCAATTATTTTAAATTGACATTGCAGGATTTATTTACAATATATAAGAAATCTTAAATGATTTTTTTCATTATTATTACTTCGAGTTTAGTTGATTGAATGACATACAAGAGAATAAACTATATAATAAGCCCTTCTGGTCTGAAAATACTCTGATGCCTGATTGTAAAACTTGGCTTGTTAAGTATATGGGACTAAACAATTATATTTTTACAAATTTTAATTTATGGTTGGTGTAAAACAATCATAGTGTGTAGGCATAATTTTGAAACTTGAATGTGATAAAATAACAACTCTATGATATGAGATGTTGAATATATTGTGTTCAATAATTTAATATTGAATAGATGCAGAAAAAATATAGTTTCTTGAATCTAGGTATATTCTATATACATATGGTAAATATGCTTTACAGCATACTGCACTGTTCTTTTCTGAATAAAAGGTATGCATAATTTAAATTTATTTAAACTAAATTTTCTTTATTTTCCTAGCTTGGGTACAACGGGACAGGAAATCTTATAACGGAATGTATGATCTCGTCAAGTATGCAGAAATTATATGTTTTTAATTCCCACATGCATAATATTTGTCATTATTATGATAAAATTTTCTACAAATCGAATTGAAACTGGCAACATTTTTTTATTATTATCATTTCAACATTATGGCAAACTTAGAAAATATAATCCTTCCTCAAGTGGTTAAATAATCGCTTTCAATGTGTTAACTATCACTTCTCGGTGGAAAAATATTATATATATATTTTAAATAATGAAGCGCCATGATTAGTATTATTTCCATAATTTTATATAGTATTAAGATCCGGATTGGTTCCGCTAATTGAAATTACAATCAGTTAAAAATACTCACAATGAGTGAAATCAGTCCTGATCTTTATAATTTATTATTGCGGAAACATTAGTAAAAATTGTTTTATTATTTAAATGGGTTAAATATTACGATGAAAGCTATATTTAACATACAATAAAAATAAAATAATAAGTGAAAAATGAGTTGTAAAATTATTATTTACGTAAATGTAGAATTTTCGATTCATATATTATTTATAGTTTTATATTGGCAACTATAAATACAGTAATTTTATGCCATAAATAATAAAACACAAGACAATTAAAACGGAATGCTAGCGTTATCATATGAAACTGTCGATATTGAGATTTGAACTGTTGTTTCATTGACCCAACAGGTGCAAAACGGCGCCTCTAAGTCTAGACGTGATAAAATATCGATTTTTTCAGAAAACTATACTAATACGCAGTTGGTAAATAAATTCACGAACGTTCGCTTCAAAAGATTACCAGAACATTTTTAAAAGACTTGAAATTTGAATCAAAACATGATCGAACACGCCGAAAACAATAGACGTTGAAATAAAAACAAAAAAAAACACTTTCGATAATTACGATGACTCAATTTTCAGTGCAATGAGAGCCGATTTCGTAAGAAACACAAATTTCTACAATAATATCCATATTCTTTAATGATTGTCATATTGTTTGTACAATTCCTTGATGTAAAAATGAGTAATGTTGTTTTTTGTAATAAATATCTACAAATAAACATAGTATTAATCAAGCCGGAGAACGATTACATCGCATTTTAACCACTATGTATGAATTATAGTAATTCTGTAAATAGATAAGTGTATAAATAACAACAGTACTTACGCGCAACGCTTTATCACGATGCCGCAGCGTTACATGGCGGCCGCAAGATTTGCATTTTTGCATTTGACATCGGATTTTTTTATTTTTAACAAGCTGTCAAATCGAATGCAACCGCGGCCATGTTTTATTGTTTTATACCACGTGACCACTGTTGGGTGAATAGAGGGAAAAAAATATTTTCCCATTTCAATTTATATCTTAGCATGAATTTATGACCTACTATGGCATAAAATGTATGGTTTAAAATTTTGATGTATTATAGCAAAGTAGAAATTTGAAGCAAAATAACAATAATTTTATTGAACATAAGTAAATGATTTTTATTTTCAATATTGCTATACAGATTTTTAAAATATAAAAACACAAATATGTTTTTAAAATAATAATAATACAGGCCATTGAACAAATTAAAAAAAAATGTATTTATCATCGAAAAAGATATAATATTATTTTTACATTTATACCAAAAAAGATATGTGAACATAGTATTTAAGCAATCCTAAATTAATGTAGCACTATATAGATTATTTAAAAATTGTGGTACACAAACTTTTTATTAAAATATGAAATATTTTTTATGCTTTCAAACAATAATGATTTCAATTTAATATTAAAATAAAAAAAATGGGTATGGATGGTAATTTTGAAAATAATTTATTTTGAATTTTGTCTAACCCTTAAGTGTGAAATGAAAATAATTAATTTTAATAATTTAACGAAGCAACTGTCTTTATGACTGAAAGTACTTGTGTTCGTAATAATATAGCAAATGGAGTTTTTAGACATTACAATGAATAAATGTGATCTAGGCTGGGGTAATTTTGTTATATATAATTAAGTGAATTTCATTATTATATCAAGTTTATGACTTTGTTTCTTCAAAATAAAATAAAAATTGCTTTTGATAAGCATATTATTTGCAATTCTTAGCACAATACTATATTTATCAAATCTCATACATCATAATTATGAAATACTAAAATTTGTACAGATTGCATCAAATCACACATTTAAAATTTATAAAAATGTTTATGCCGTTAAAAAATAATTCATAAATACATTTTGTGGAAATATTATACGCTTAAATTATCGTCAGAGCTTTGTTTCATATTTTCTTCATCAAAAGATGCCATATCTATATCGTTTTTACAAGAAACAGAAACTGATATATCTTTATTTTTATTATCGTCAAGCTTTTTATTTAAAAACAACGAAGCGTTATTTAAATGACTAATATTGTGTGTATAAGGTGAGTTTTTAAAGTGAGTCATGTTTTGTAAGTTCATACTCTCAGGATTTGGACGAAACTCAACTGGATTATGAATTAAATTATTATTATGTTCAACCGCATTTTTATTCCAAAAATTAGATCCATTTATATTTCCACTGCCCGCTAAGGATTGCTGATGTGAGTATCCCCTTGTCCCAAACCCCATCGGATGATTAGTCAACGTATGTTGCGGCGTAATTGAATGAAGGTTTGCAGTTGCGATTTCTTCGTCTCTGCGAACGTTGAGCGGGAAATATGGCCGACTCGAATCAGATGTTGATGGCATATTGGTCAGATTGCTGGCGTTAGGAAATTGTGCGCTGTTTAAGCTGGGAAGAGTTCTTCCCCATTGATTTGGTGGTAAATGGTTCATTGGTAGCTGGTTCGGGCAGTTAAATATCCATAACCTATCACCCAAAAACATTGGACGAGGTGCCAACACGCCCATACTGCTGTAATATTGTTGGGCAAGTAGTTCTACGTCATTTGTATATTTTCGTTTCCACTTTGTGCGGCGGTTTTGGAACCAAATTTTGATCTGAAATACGAAAAAATATATATTCAAGGTTAATTACAAGATCAAAGAGTTCCCATAAGAAAGCTTCTGTTAGAATGTTATAGATTGAAGGGAATAAAATATTCACAAAAGAACGATTAACCGATGATTTGTAGTATCGAAAATATACTATATGCGATATTCCTATTTGAGAGTTTCTTTAAATATCGTTACGAACCATTCGAACGTCATCTATTAGCGGTTTCTCATATTAAACGTTAAATAATTTTACCTGGGTTTCCGTAAGCCTCAAACTTCTGGCCAGTTGCAATCTCTTTGCCACTGAGAGATATTTATTTCTTTCAAATTCTGACTCCAACGATTTTATTTGTTGAGCCGTGAAAGCAGTGCGGGGTCTTTTCTTTCTGTCCTCGCGACTTCCAGGTGAACCGTCATCTGTGAATAAAACAATAAAAATTATATTTCACAATTTAACTAATATCGTTTGAGTCTTCGCTAAATGCGTGAATACTTAAAAAAATACAGATTGTCGCTAGATGTCGGCGAGATGTTTTTGCGGATGCGCAGAAAAAAATATATACATGATTATAATTGAAAACCTAATGCTTAATATCTTTATTTATAATAAAAAAAATATGGCTTTACGTGCGAAGCAAACGCAGCATACATTTGATATTTTTTACTCATGCCCGTGTACAATATGTATTTTATAGTAATTAACTCTCTGACTGCGAATGTTACAATTGTTGAAACGGCTGATTGAAGTGTTTTGTTACTTGACACAAAAATAAAAATGAGTTAACAGTGTCAACACTATGGTGTAAGAACTTCCCTTGATAATCTCCATCATTACTGAATTAATTTTTGAAATTAAAGAATCCTTTATTTGGTTCAGCAGAGAACGGTTTCACAATTCGAATATGAATTAAAATCAACTTCCACAAAGCTACCACCGTGTCCATCAAAAGTATTACCATTTTTTAATTTTCTTTTATTTGGTAAATACTCGTTCCAAAAATTATAACATCAAACGTATTTGCAACGTCAAAAATAAAAAAAAATAAAAGGAATAAATCACAAAAGAAAGAAACACGGATTGCAAGGAAGTCAACCAAGCAAGCTCTTGTAAAATCTACTTTAATACATTAAAAAACAGTATTCGCCTGAACTCACTCTCTTCCATACGAAATATTTCGGCATCCAAAGCAATACTATTGAACATTGTTAATGCTTTTACCATTGGCATCCCCATTCATTCACAGATAGACTATCATTTCTAAGCCGTTTCATCCTAATACCTCTTAATAAAATAGGGGCAGTTTTAAAGAATAATCATGGAGTAATAATCTGCCAATACGTCCTCAAAAGGTTAAAAAGAAATAAGAAATTCAATTATTTTTCATTTTTAAGGTGCTAACTGTCACTTCTTGATGGAAAGGCATGATATTTTACATAGTAAAAACAAATTTTTTAATACTTATTTCCACAATGTATTTTTTGATCAGGACCGGTTTCTCTCATCGCGTGCAGATCATGATCAAAAAATATGTTGTGGAAATAAGTACTAAAAGTGTGTTTTTACTATTTGAAATATCAATTATTTTTCTCAGCGATAGTTGCCGCTTTTTTTATAAGCGATATATTTTTATTCACTAGCAAGTTTAGTGACTGATGGACGCATTCGATTCCAAGAAAGACATACATACTATGATTCTGACACTTTTAAAGGATGTGTTTTATTCAAGACCGCGTTATTTAAATATCGAAGCACCCAACTATGTTTATCAAAAAATATTCTCATATTCTAGTTTAAAAGAAATGTAATTTTGTATTCCCAATGCAGTCCAATAGTAATATTGCAATGTGCCATTTATATTACTTGTAAGATGTGCCAAAGGGACAAGTTAGATGCAAACAAGCCCGCAGAATTTCAATCACCTCATAGAAGTTAACAATTGTGCCAAGGAATGTTGATCGATTGGTCTGTTCTATAATGCCAAGTAAAAATCTCATGTTCATGAAAGGAACATCATTATTGATCTTTGTCAAGACAGATCAACATACACAAATTTCGAACAAATAACCCTTTACAATATATGTTGTATCGACGACCCAAATATAAAGTTATTACATCGTATTTATTTTCGATGTTTTCTTACATATTATGTATTACTTACATTAATATATTACGTATTACATTACTATATTACGTATTTCAAAACATCGAATATTTGAAAATACTATATTCTCACGTGAATACTGAATACCATAACAAATCAATAAAAATACGAGCGAACGTCGGTCCGCCGATATTTTCTATGCACAAAAAACGTACGATCGTATGTGTGAAACGTTTGGAAGCACCGATGAGAAAACGAGTCATCCAATTATTTAAAATGATATTGTGTTTCAAGATTACAAAAGTATTCAAAACAAAATGTCAAACGGGACTTAGGAATCCAAAACATTTTTGAATGAATGAAAAATGAAAGGATTAAAAATAACATAAAGCTACACCGCTTGTCATGTAAACAAATCAAAGAAGATTTATAGTTTGTGTATCTGTGTTTAAAAGGTTGCAACACTCTTGAGTGGCATAATGTTCAATTTCATATCATTCAATGATAAAAATAAATTTAACCATTTCATATATATATATATTTTAACTTGTTCCCATACTATTAATAAAATATCTAAAATAAAATTTGAATTGCTTATACTTTGTACGATTTTATATATTTTATCATTCACGATTCGGGCTCCATAATAAAGATACATAAACATTTTCCAACCATTCATTTAACGCAGATGAAGGTGTAGAAATATTGCATCGAACCTTAAAAGATAATTAACTAGATATTTCATCAAGAAATTACATAAATACACAGGGCTCAATTAATTCAATGTTTATTCTAAACGATCAGTTTAACCTTCATAATTTACTCTTGCTGTCTCGTCGTAATCATGTAAATAAAACATCGAAGAGTTATAATGTTTGTCTGAATCACTGTGAAATTTTTGAGAAATCTCACGAACGAACTCTCGAATTGTAGATGTTTTTAAGTCTTTATGTGGCATATTTGTCGCAATGATTTATTTTGAACAATCAACAAAATAAATAACTGACGTGTCTTCAGATGTTTCTGGCGAGAATAAGTCCACTTTGGAGTAGCGTAGACCATAATTGCGCGAGTTTAGTCTAATTTTTACACCATAAGCGTAATTTTTTTTAATTGCGGTGTGTTTACTGAATTTACGTCTATTGTCAAAAGTGATTCCAAGATACGTAAGTAAGTATTTGACTACTTGGTCTCTGTATGACTATTGCTGTAACGTACATTCATAAGTGGTGTTTGTAGTATTAGATATTGAGCAGATCATACAACCGCTGCTTAGCAATTAATTAGGATACAGTTTAAAGAAAACTACACGCCAGAAATAAAATAAGAAAAAACCCAAAACTCGAGCTATCACTCAAAATAAACTGTGCATAAAGTTGTCGAAACGAAGCCAACGAGTGATTAATGACCCGTGACTATTTTAACTTTTCTTCTGAAAGTCGAAACTCTTAATTTTTAAGTTATTTGAGAGTGTGAATATGTATAAAACTTAAATAGTCGTTTGGCAGGATGTCGCACGATGGCGTGCATTTATTACATTATGACGAATTGTCGACAACAATTTCAATAATATGTGTGGCCATATTATAAATATGAAACCTTCAAAAACCATTTTTTTTCAATTTCAATATTAGCTTTTAAGGTGTTAACTCTTTTGATGAAAGGCATGATATTATAAACAGGGCCGTAGCATCATAAAAAAACACGACTCCGACTAAAAAAAAGTTTGTTTTTTCAGATTCTTCGTACTTTTCTTATTTATGTGCATTAAATTAAAAATCAACGAAGCAATTCGGAATATTGTTTTTTGAGATATTATTCAAAATCTTCTAATCGAAAAAGATTTTAACTCCACAGCCCTGATTATGAATAATAAAAAAACGTTTATATTTCATATTACATTGCGAGAATTATTAACTGATGAATCATCATAAACATTAGTTGATAATGCTCGCATTGACCGAAACCAGTCTTGATTGTAAAACATATTGTGAAAATACTCATAAAAACTGTGTTTGTATTGTTATATTTAAAATGTCATGTCTTTCTAACAAGACGTGATATTTTTAATAATTAAAACAAATATGTTAGTTTATTGTGGTAATCAATACAAAAATATATTTTTTTTATTATAAAAAAAATGGGAAGTAGTATTATGAAATATACATATTTTTGTTGACAAAATAGTCAAAATACGCGTTTTTTATAGAAAAAAGTTATAATAAGTATTAAAAGTACATTGAGTTTATTATTAAAAATATTCACCTTCAACCCTCGCAACTGTGGCTCATATGTACGATATAAAACATTTAATATTGTTTTGACCAAGAAAATATTGTTTTATAATAGGATGCACAAGATATCGCTACAAAGTTAACATTCGGTCCTAAATTTTAATAAAATTATTAATTTCAATTCAATTCAAGAAAAAACTATTTTAGTCGGCGTAAAGTTTATTTCGGTGGCATTTCAAAATTAAACACCGATGAAAAAGAATTTTTCTAATTTCAAAATCCGTGAATGTTTGCAACACTAATTTTTAATTTATCGAAATGGCGCCCGATATTACAAAATGTCACCGGAACAGCGTCTTTAATTCGACGCAAAGGTGTGTTTTAGCAACAGCGAAGGCATTTATCAGTCTAGCAGACAATTAGCGGACATATTAAAGAGATTAACTGCTTCTTATTTATTTGAGACGACCGTTTAAAAAGATCTAAAGCATTTTTAGTCGACGGATGAATGTTTGTGTTTCTTACTGAATGTATTTATGTGACAGTAGATAACTGCGTATCCTTATCTTCCGAAAGAATTATTAGACTCGCTATGATTCACTGTATTAGATAGTAAAACATAAATTAGCTATTTGTTCTATTATTTATTTTTCAATAAACCTGTAAGATTTTTAGAACATTGACCGTTGACCTTAATTGCCAAAACGCGTACTGTCAATGTTTATTGTTTATGGTTCCTTTCCGTAAACCCTTAATATGAAAAAAATTAAATAAAACTTTAATTTCGGCACAATTCATTCGAGGCAAAGTCTTTGCTGCTATTTTTTTAAATTAGACGCACCCTTATTTTAGTAGAGCAATAAAAAATAAAGCATTGTACAAACATTATTACACAAAGCATTACAATTACAATATGACTAAACAAAAAAATAAAAAATTCTTTTTTGAATTGTTACAACTTTGCACGATTCCACATGTTTTGTCACTGACGACCCGGGTTTCGCCTTTAGGCATCTTCAGGCGTTCAATCACACGGCACAGTATCACTGATAGTTCTGTTTCATCCTTGTTATCCTAATTGTGATATTGATTGACACAATGAGTTGAAAATATATTTAAACCTAATATTAAAATAATAAATACTTGAAATGATTAAATTAAATCTATTAATTCAGTAAAATTTTAATACCGGTTCATACTAGCTGTATGCCAATTAGCGTCGTACGCTAAATATAGTCAGAGATAATATATGAATACGCATGTGTTTCTTGATTATAAGAGTTACCTATATATCTATGGTTTTTTTTAGTTCTCCGTAGCAATTCTGGCAGAGCTTTAAAAGCGTTTCCCGACCACTAATTGTCTCTTGATTGATGCGCCGTGGAAATAACTAAATCGTTTATCCAAATTGTTGGCAGCACTGCGGCGGGAAAATAAATTAACTGCCCGCCAAAGAAAAACGAACAACATGACGATGGAAATATTCCTCGGCACCAATTAAGCAATTACCGGCGTTGACTGAGGGCGCTATTTAGCGATTTGATATTATTATTTGAATATGACATTACCAGATGTATTTCGATTTTCAAGCCGTGTGATCTGTTAATTATATTTTTTGATCTTTGCTTCACAAGTCGTTTTTTTATTTTAAACGCAGCTAGCTGCCAAAATAGCTTCGTGAATAAAAAGTAGAGGGCGCTGCTTCATTGTGAATTCTGACGGATATATAAATTTTGATTATAGTACAGTGACAACTCGATTCCACGCTTTTCATGGACTCTTAAAAGACGAAAAATGCGAAAAACGTGGAAGGATCAAAATAATAATTAAACAATTAAAATAATTGAAAAAACATACAGTAATAAAGCTCTTTGTTTTCCAAAAATTGGTAAATAACAAATGGTTTTGTAATATTAATCAATTAATTTTTTATTGAAATAATCAAAGTCTTTTAATTTTCTTTTTGTGTAATTCTCAAGATATTTGAGTGAACCATATACATCAACTTTGATTTCTTTGGTTAATATATAAGTTTTCATATGCTCAAACTCACAAATTGTGTTGGATACAAAGATTAATCTACCAAAAACGGTCAATCGAGACAATATTTAATATTTTAGACGGGACCATAATATTTTGACGATAGATCAAGGAAATTGATAAATCGGGACAATGAACGATCCATCTGAGAAAACGTATTATGCGAGAACGGTTGATTGGGGTTCCATTGTGGAAATAGTACTTAAATTTTCGTTTTATTCATCTCAGGAAGTATAATAACATTGCACTTTTTTTATAAATTTTCAATAAACTCTGGTTTACATTTAAATAATGATTTTTTTTCTTATCCTGTGTCATGAAAATAATTTTTATAACCTTTCAATGACTAAATAAACTGATTTTTGTGTGATCATTTAAATAATTTAAAATAAGAATCTTATTTAAGAAAATAAGATTTTTTCAAATTGCAAATGTTATTTACTAATCTTTAATAAGAGGATTTTGTTTTTGTTCTGAATCTGAATATGAATTTGGGGATTTGCGGCGAATATTTCAAGCCAGCGCGTAATTCGGAATTGGGGTTTCCCACTGTACATAAAATATCTACAAAAACGTTTTTGTTATCTCTTAAAAAGGTTTTGAAATTGTTACAACTTTGTGCGATTACATATGTCTTGTAACTTTTCTATTTAGACGATGCTAACTGTTTATTTTACGTCAGTTCTGTTGTTTCCGTGTGATAGAATGCCTGAAGATGCCGAAAGGCGAAACCCGGGTCGTTAGTGACAAAACATGTGGAATCGTACAAAGTTATAACAATTCAAATTCAATATTGAAATTCTATAAAGCACCTTCAGTCGATATCATAAATTATTTTAAAAAAGGTCTTTTACACAGTGCAAACAGTTAATTAACAGCCTTCTAAATCAGAATTCATCTGTTATATTGTTATTGTTAAATCTGTTAAAATATATAGTATTTAATGTGTCTATATTTTTTAAACGTACGATTTTCGCCAAGGGAAATTCATGGCTATGTTATAATCTGTTGCTCCCGTCGGTTGCTTCAATTTGGTTGTTTGTTGCAATTAAAAGCTCTTTCTATATTCACAACGACATGTCACTATTTAATTTTCGTAGACCAAACTGAATTCCATTAAATAATTAATTTTTAGGATTTTAACTTTCGTATTGAAACATTCTAACTCGAATATATAATTCTTCTTCTTCTAATATCATTGATTGATTGTAGGCTGAAAAAGTAGCGAGACCAAAATTTTATACAATTGACATACACTGAATTGATCAAAATTTAATATGATTGATATAGTAATACAAAATGTACAATTGGTTAAGATTTATTTTTATTAATTGCACTTATGAAATATTATGAGATACTATACTTGTGCTTATTTACTTTTATGGTTCTAACTGTTACTTTTTGATGGAAGACATGACATTTTGTATAAATAAAAACCCATTTTTTGTGCTTATTTCCACAACGTATTTTATAATCCTTTTATTTCGCTTATACTGTGGAAAATAAACATAAAAAAACGTGTTTTTGTTGTTTAAAATATGTGCTAATTTCATGTGGTTAATATTTCTTCGATTCAAAATTTATGATATCGACATTTAGGGCGCTTAATGGAAATTCAATAACAAATTTTAATTGTTGAAACTTTGCACGATTCCACATGTTTTGTCACTCAAGACAGAGTTTCCATTTTTGGCATCTTCAGGCATTATATGTTAAACACAACTGACACACAATAAAAAGTTTGAAAGTTGACTCCATTATAATCAATTCAATATTTTTGATAGCTATTTATCATTTATGTTTGGATCCTTCCCTTTTTGTCTGTGTTTTCCCTTTGTAACTAATTCTTCTCGTAAATAACCGATGCAAACTGTTTACTGTGTGTCAGTTCTATTGCATCCGTGTGATAAGATGCTCGAAGATGCTGAAAGGCGGAACCCGGGGCGTTAGTGGCAAAACATCGTACAATTTTTCAATGGTTTTTCAATCAAATTTTATATTGAAATTTTTTCAAACGGCCTCAGTCGATGTTATAAATTAAGAACTAACAAATATCAAGTATTTATAATAATTGATATATGATTTTTGAAAAAAAGCTAGAAAAATTATGTGTTATTTTAAATTCAATAATAAATTTAAAGTGCTTTTTTCGGATATGATCATATGTGTTTGCTCTATCTGCATAATTAATTGGGTCTGATATAATGAGTGAAATAATATGTATATGTTACAGTGAAAGTATATTTCAATTGAAAATATAATTAATCAATAATTCAGGCAGTGAAAATGTATGTAACATGTAAACGATAACATCATTATGTTGGCTATGGTTTTAATACTATTTGTATGCTATTTATTTATACTTATATTGAATACAAAAAAAGCTTTTTATAGTCAATGGCATCTTACAGCTAAAGAAACATTGCATTATGAAAGATTAACGAATTTGTTTTGAAGTTTTGTGAAGTTTCAAAGCAGTTGAAGTGAATGTTTGTGGTTTAAGGAAAATACCTTTTTTCCAATGCTAAAAATGAGACGCAGAGAGAGCGATTATCTAACTATACATTCTGATGGGGTTAACCCCATTATTTCCTTCTACCCCACTCATTTCGCAATTGAGATATTGATCTACTAAGTAACTATCAATTCTCATAGAAAATTTATAATATTGACTGAGATGTTTGATGGAAATTGAATATCACATTTTAATTGTTGAAACTTTGTACGTTTCCATATATTTTTTTCCCTCTAACGATCAGGTTTCCTCTTTCGACATCTTCAGGCATTACATCACACGGATGCAACAGAACCGACAATATTGATGGTTATCCGATAGTAATAAATGGTTGCAAATGTTAATGTTTCTTTGTTGCGAAATCTGGATCTTTAATGACAAAAGATGAGGGATCAAACAAAGTTTCAGGAGTTCAAATCGTATAGAAAAAAATATGTTTAAGATTAAGATAACTACACTCGGAGTTCAAATGATTTGACTCACATTTGGAGCGGACATGGATAAAAATAATATATTTTGAATGACTTTAAAGGTAGAATATTTATTGAATATATTACAGTATTATAAAACTTTGGTTATGGGCAAATTAACAATCAGCTGTGATGATCAGATCAGATGTGACCTTGAGTCAGAGAAAAGTGTTGTTCATCACTCACCATATGAATGAGAATCGCCAATATCTCCAGCATTGTCGTCAGCTGTATTTTCTTCAGCAGAACTTCCAGTGTAATTTTCCACTCTGAATTTTTCGAAATCCTCTGGACAAGCATTCTTCACTCTATTTGCCAATATTTCTTCATAATCATCATTATCAAAGTCAGAATTGCAAATACTGGCAACATCAGAATTGAACCCGTCAACTTTTCCCGAAGCGCCGGGTTCAGAAATTAATATATTTTCGTTTTGAAAAGCTGCCGATTTGCCGCCGCTTCCCGTCAAACACGGCGCCATTTTACGGCGAGAATTATCCGATTCCAAATTTGAATCTGACAAGAGACCAAGTGTCAAATTATTTCTTAAGCGTTCTGAATTATTACTAATTATATCAGGTTTTGAGACTATGGTTGCATCGGATCTTCTTAGCGGATTGTAATTAGACGGTGAAAATATCGATCGATGTACGCTATCTAAGTTTAATTTATAATTGTTACCAGAAAAAGAATTTTTGTTATCGTTTTGTAGTTCTTTATTGTGCAGCAACTGTGGTGCAAGAATATCTTGGTTGCAACTTGAATTTCTGTCATTAGAATTCACATAATTGTCAATGACTATTTTCTTCTGACAATCATCATTTGTAGTACCAATTTCTCGTCTTATATCGATTGAATTGCCGTCGATAATTTCATTTTTGTTCTGATCATTTTTGGCAAGCAGATTGTCTATGGAAAACGAAATCTTGGATGAATTTGAAATGAAATTTTTCTCGGTCAGACTGGATTCCATTTTTGAATTTTCCGACATTTTGAATTGTTCACTTGTAGTCTCTTGAATGTAACTTTCTTCAATTGGAATTTTATTTTGATTCATTTTAATATTTAATAAATTTTGTTAAAATTTCTTTATATACGATTTAAATACCCGTAGAGTCTTTTATAATAATAATAATAATAATATAAAGTAAATTAAAAACAAACGCACAAATTGAAGATTAATTAATCGTTATAAACTCGATTGATTAATTAATTTGTTTTAAACTGTATCTAAAAACTATTTACACTAATTGACATAATTCTCAGGAAATATTTATTTTAAATGCATTTTCAACTATTCAAAGAGAATACACAAAATTATGTTTTATAACACATGTAAAATGAAACGTTTCTTCTGTTAACACGACGTTTTTTTTCACATTTATTATAAATATATGAAAAATTGTTATTAATATTTATGGTAACACTGAGAGCTTTATTTTCAATGTTTAAATTTGGAATATT
The DNA here is from genome assembly GCA_028555115.1 of Himalopsyche japonica. Lineage (NCBI taxonomy): Eukaryota > Metazoa > Arthropoda > Insecta > Trichoptera > Rhyacophilidae > Himalopsyche > Himalopsyche japonica. The sequence continues at coordinate 768,643 of JAHFWJ010000430.1, forward strand.
ATTATTTGTCGATTTTTTAACGATCAAGATGATTTTTGTTTTTGTGTTCAACTTCGCGAAATATAATCACTGCGACATACACATGTCCACATAGTCTGAACGAATTTAATCACTGCATTTAGTCCAACCAACATTATACAAACAGTGTTAAACGTTCAATAATTTAAAACTAATTCGAACGTTTAAAATTCGTATAAGCGACACACAAAATGGCATAGCTAACAAAATGTCGGCACGCGATTTTGGGCGCCAAAATATTCGATCGCTTTGATTTTAATGTGTAAACTTCTGCGGTAGTCAAAGCAGTTGTGGCTATCTGAAATTGTTTTCAGCCTGAAATATTTATATCCATCGTGCAGTGGGGTGCGTGAAAATTAATAAACTCAATTTTGAATTTACACATAAGATATTCTTTATATTTGATTTGGCGTCCTAAAATCTGAATACAAAATAATACGACCGTATGATAAAACACTTGGTTCTAAAAAGCATAGCACAATTTCTTTTCAAATTTTACTTAACCTCAACCTGAACCTTGTTGCTCAACGCTTTTTATTTTTTTTACGGAGTGAAAAGGGTTAAATGTAGAATTTTTAAGATATCTCATTATTCAAAGTGAGTGAAAATATTTAGAATCTAATAATCACGCCTACACAATCAGTAGTCAAGCATTCACTTTAATTCAATTTAAAAATATGAAAAAACTATCGCTATTCGATAATTCCTTAGTACCAAATGTAAATCGTGGCGAGTTTTTGACAATTTTCACCATGTTCCATTACTAATGACATTCGTTTTAATATGTGAATGTGAAGAAATAATGTTGAAGTAATCGAACCAATTTTAACTGTCATTTCGAAAGGTTATTTCGAACAGTGATTTAAAAAAAGAAATGAAGTTCTATATGGTTGTAGTTTGTTAAATTTTATCATTGTTTTAACTCAAGGAGGATAATCATTTTAACATCAAAAAATGATACACTCATTTCATAAAATTGTTGAATAAGTTCTAAAAAAATTTACACTTGGGCCTCGTATAACACGGTTATATGGTTCAACAAAAACCTCATGTGATCCAAACCCGTGTAATACAAGATTTAAAGTTCATACAAAGGTAAGGTTTGCGTTCAAAGAAATATACATTTCTACATTAATTGAAAGACACTTAAATAACATAATATACCATTCATTCATCATCGCAATCACTGAGAATTGTATATTTTTTAGACATTTCGAGATCGGTTGTAATTTTCATCATCGAAGCACTGCAATTGTTTTGTGGCGTTTGCCTTAAAAATTCGTTAATAAGCTATTGTTTGCTTTTTGCGTATAAATCTTTACGCATTTCCTTATAAAATTCCAAAATATTTTGTTATCCCTTGTTGAATTTCAAACTCCTTTCCATTAAAGGACTATTATCAATAAAAAAAATCTAATTCATTAGTCAATTCCAAGCCGTCATTTATTGTTTTCAATCTGAAACATGTAGCAACTTCGCTGAAACTGCTTTCCGAGTCATTAATTGTGGTAGGTTCATTCAACATTTCATTCTAATTTTTCTTCCCTTAAACAATATGTCATAATAATTATATACATCTGTTTTGTACAAAACCGTGTTATATGCGGCCAAGGTATTTTTTTTAATGCGATGCCTTTCCGTCAAGAATCGACCAATAAATAGTTTAAATTTCTTCTTAATTATTTTTTGCACACACTAGATACGTATTTGTAAGCTAAGAAGACGATGTCGTATTTATCACGAAATAGATTAATAATATAATTCGAAGGGATTAATAATTATATTTTTTTTCCTTTCAATTTTCCAGTGTGAGGACTCCACTGTATGGGCGTGCCACCGCATAGCTATTAACTTGATAATATGTGGCTAGTTAATTCACAGAATATTAAGTCATATGCGACTTTACTCGTCCTAAGCCGAGAGGTTATTTTGGTGTGAAATTTGTCACATTTTAGCCTGTCTCGTTTAAATTAAGTTAATTGACGGCGGGCCAATGGATAAGTTGGAAGGCGTGGCTATCCGAATTTCTTGGTGACAGTAATTTACACCTCGCGATGAAATTCTACTCAAGAATCTAAATGGAGAAATTAGCGTCGGCCGGAAAATGTGATTGAAGAAGAAAATTGCATTTTCCTTCTACCTTTGATTACGTCTCAAATATTACACCCTTTAATACGAATTGGCGGACCTACAACCAAACGGTCAAAAGTGCAGGCTCGATTTTCACAGTACAAAACATTTCATTGATTAAATTTGAATTGTTAGAACTTTGTACGATTCCGCATGCCTTGTCACGATCTGGGATTCGCCTTTCGGCATCTTCAGGCATTCTATCACACGGATGCAACAGAGCTGACGTCGTTAGTGAAAAAACATGTGGAATCGTACAAAGTTGTAACAGTTCAAATTTGATATTCAAATTCCCTCAAGCACCTTCAGTTGATATAATATTTCAAAGATTGATCATTTGATCGAATCACTAGTTAAATGTATTCCAGAATAGTCAGCAATGTTTAACAGACAATAATAAACATAACTTATATGCGGCAGGCCGCGCACACCAAAAATAATCAAAATCTTATAATCAAAATAAGATATACTCAGTAAATTTGAATCGTTACAACTTTGTACGATTCCATATTTTTGGCCACCAACGACCCGGGTTTCGCCTTTCGGCGTCTTCAGGCATTCAATCACACGGATGCAACAGAACTGACGTAAACTAAACAGTTAGCATCGTCTATATACCAAAGTTATTAATTACAAGAAAACACACATCCCAAGGCAAGCATTGAATTGCAACTATAACAAATGCTTACCGCTTGTTTTGAGGAAACTGTTTTTCTGTAATTAATAACATTGGTATATAGTCGATGTTAAATGTTTATTTAACGCCAGTTCTGTTGCATCCGTGTGATAGAATGCCTGAAGACGCCGAAAGGCGAAACCCGGGTCGTTTGTGGCAAAACATGTGAAATCGTACAAAGTTGTAACAATTTAAATTTTATATTGAAATTCTATCAAGCACCTTAATTCGATATCATAAAATATACTTAGTAGATAGCTATTTCGGCTTACGCCCTCATCAGATCTATAATGTAGTTCTTTCAAGTTAATGCCAATTTAAACAATTTTTTTAGTGTTCAATAATCAGTGTGATTTTTTTTAACATCGATTGTTTTTTATTTGAACTGGAAATTGTAGTGATTTGCAATGGATTTCATTGTTCATGTTTTCATCAGCAAACCTGCTGCGACACTTTGTTTTTACTGCTTTTAATAAGTATAATGTTTTATACGGATTTATGGTTCTAAATGCAGCTGCAAATAAATATTGATAAGTGGAAAACATCTAAATGATTTAATGATAGCCATATTTGTTTTTTTATGTATTGATTGAATTGGCATTCATTTGGTAGAACTCCATTATAACGCGGTGAAAAACATAGCAATGTGTTTTAGTTCTACAAAATTATTATTTTTTACGATATAGTTGATAGCTTTTTCGGCTCACCATCGTTAGAACAATGTTTAAACGTACATTTGCTTATCTATATATAGCTGTGTAGAAAAGGTACACAATACATCTTCTCATAGTTCTGACGATGGCGTGAGCCGAAATAGCCATTAACTATAGCTGATAAAAAAATTGTTAAACTAAAATATTGTACATTGCAATTTCTTCAGCGTGTTATAATGGAGTTTAACCCAATTTTTATGTATCTTGTTTTAATGACCAAGGTTTTTATACCTTGATATTAATTTAATGTATATTTATTTTCATATTGTAGTTATTGATTTGATTCAATTAACCATTAAACATGTCATAAATTTACGTTTTTTGCGTAATGCTGTTTTATATAAGTGTTGCAAGCTGTTCATTGACTGTTAGTGACTATTTCGGCATCCGTCAACATCTAGATCATAGGTTCCAAACCTTTTCGGGTGGCGACCCCTTTTCATAAAATCCATGTGACCCACGACCCCCCCATAAAATCCAAACACATACAATTTTTTTTTTTTTAGTTGACTATAATTTGGCGACTCTTAGGCTGGGAACCTATGATCTAGATACCTTTTTATTTACCACTTAGAAAATGCTTGATGGAATTTCAATATCAAATTTGATTTGAATTGTTGATTTTTTAAAAAATCTTTAGCTGTATTGTGTGTACTACTGTCACTTCAAAAATTTGATGTCATTATATTCGAATCAGTAGTAATTAAAATTATTTCAGATATATATTTATCTTCAAGACTTAGAATATATATTTTTGATGAGTATAGTATAGTAAAGTATCTTGTATAGAAATTGACCAAAATACAACACCGGCTACAAGATTCTGACTTCACAGCACTAGTTATAACTGTGGCATTATTGCATAAAATCGAATGAAAATTTCTTAGGTAGTTAAAAACATTTAAATAATTAGACTTAACAAGATAAAATTGCCAACATTTCCCAAATGTCATAGGACAATTGTTACACATATATTGAGTCTGACATATACTTGGTGTTTTGCACGCACTTTGCAAGTCCTACTGAAGTTATTGATTGAATTGGCATTCACTTGGTAGAACTCCATTATAACGCGGTGAAAAAAATAGCAATGTATTTAGTTCTACAAAATTATTTTTTTCAATATAGTTGATAGCTATTTCGGCTCACGCCATCGTCAGACCTATGCTTAAAAGAACATTTGCTTATTTATATATAGCTGTGTAGAAAAGGTACACAATACATCTTCTCTCCTGTTTTAACGGTCTAGCTTGTTTCTTTCTCCCAATAAAACAACAATTTTCAAAAATCGTAAATGAAACTAAAAAATGCGGCTATGACAATAAGTTTACATGTGGCACGGAAATGGTCTATTACGGAAGCAAATCAGACCCCTTCCCCTCCGTGGAGCGCTTTAATTAATGGGCTAAGCAATATATTAGTTTGTTCGTTAAGCATCCTTTGTGATAGTTGATGTCTATTGATTTCCAGCTGCTCCAAAGCAGCCATCCTACGAACATTACTGCAAAGATGCAAACACTTAGGCGCTTATTTGTTTTTCTGGTGTCGGTATAGGGATCAAAAAATGTTTTGCTATATTCCAGGACAACATGTCCTGTGGACCTTGCAAAATTCTTGCTCGGAGTAGACTCGGTGCCATTATATAGTCGTCTCCAAAATAAGAGATGCTGGTATCGTATTTTGCGAGGGCAATGATTGAGTTTTTATATCGTTCAAATCAATACATACGTACACGGTTACATTAATAAGATGACTGTTTTGAATATTTGTGAGTGTTGAATTAAGAAAACTCATGATTTGTCTGTCAAACGTAAAGTTAGATTTCACTAATTCGACTGTATTTGAAGGGCTGGTATATCACGTCAAAATACGGCTTCGGGTTCGATGAGCTTAATCGTTAGCAGTCTGAGGATAAAGCATTGGATATGTGGAAGGAAATTGAGATTTTATAGATATAAATGGGTATAGAGCTTTTGAACACCTCGACTAAAGCAGACGATACTGTCAATCTGCTGCAGGTCCAATAGTATGAATTTTCCGGGAAACCCCCTTTTTACGACATTATGTTTTCTAACAAGAAAAGTTCTGAAGTGTACATATTTTGGGACACGGTAATTGTGTCGCGGAACACTATCCAAGAAAAATATCCTTACTATCAGAAGACCACAGGTTCGCATCTCACGACCGGAGTTTGTAGAATTGCTTATCATATATCAAAACTGGCATTGTTCCAAGGAGAAAGTTCTACGCTATTTTATTGAACCATTTATATTGTCTTATTGAAAATTGTAAGAATATTCTAAATTGACAAGATTAAGACTTATAAAAAAGAATCAAGTTGATTGTTTCGGAAAAATTACAAGGAAAAGAAGCTGATAATAATATAAGATGTCAACAGAGGATGATTGATTAAATTTGAATCATTCAAATCTATTTATTTTGATTATAATTGGTGTGTCGCTAGATGTGACACACCAAATGGAATAACGAAGGTATCAAATTTTATTTTAAATGTTAACAATACACTCTTTAGTACTATTTTCACAATATATTTGATAATCAGGCCCGGTTTCACTCATCTTAACAACTGCCAACTGATTACAAACAAGCCCATTCAGATACATCTTTGAATAAATAATAACCAGGTCTACAAAACCAAAATTTCAAGAAATAAGAAAACAATTCACAGGCAATCATATTTAAAATTTTTGTATCCAAATAAAGTAAACTAATTTAAAAGTAAAATTTTTGTAACTTCTATGTTATAATTTGTTAACAAGATAAAGAAAAATCAATGATCCGCTATGAGTTCGGAAACAATCGTGAAAGACTCATTTGCAAGAACAACTGGTTGGTTTTTTATAATAAAAATAACTTGTGATTAAATATTTTATGGAAAATAATGCATTAATAATTAGTATATTTATGGTTGTCAAAAGGATACGAAGAAATGACTACTCATTGATTCCAAGAAGTGATAGTTAAGAACTTAAAAGTGATTAATTTTTATTTACAATATTTATATGAGATGAATTGCATATAATATCGATAACAATGGTGTAAAGATTTAAAATTGAAATTGATAACATTTTGAAAAACTTGATAATGACTTTGCCGTCACTTTGGCGCAAATGATTGTATGTATATTATTCAGGGTTGTTAGTCGTTATAAAAACACGACTCTTTTTTAATATAAGTTTATTTTTGTCAGGTTTTTTTCTACCTTTCCTATGTATGTGCATTACATTAAAGATCAACCAATCAATCCGTTAAATTTTTCATTGAGATATTCTTCAAAATCGTCTAATCGAAAAAAAAATGTTTTGATAAAAATCAATTATATAAATTTTTATTATTTTAAGCCAATGTTGATGGTCCGTAAAACATTTTTGGATTTTTTGGTGGTCCGCAGATGTAAAAAGGTTAAGGAACTATGATTTGGGGTACTGTAAAAGTTTTGTCATATTTTATTCGTCTGTTGATGGCCACGATACGAATTCTAGAAATCCACTAAAAATATTTTGCAGTACACAGAAAATAAATCCAAACTTATTAAAAAAAAAAAAAAACAATTAAAATCAACGGCGCAAGAGCATTTTGTGACACATCTACGTAATTAGGCAGACCCTAACGCGGTAACGGTATACGCCCATTTCCTCTCTCAAGATGCAGCGTTCAGGGATAGGAAACTTGGTATTTGTGTAACAGTAATTATAATATAATTCAATTCTTGAAAGATTATATTAACAAACTCAAAATCGAAAGAGAAAAAACCAATTATCGTGATGAGCGAAACTGGTCCTGATCAAAAAATATATTGTGGAAATAAGTACTAAAAATGTGATTTTATACATATATAATATATGGTTAAACCCCCATTTACTAAGCTAAGATCTTTTCATACAAACATTTAGATCGCTTTTGAGTTGTTAACCGTCACTTTTTGATGGAAAGGCATACTATTTAAAATCATAAAAACAAATTTTCAATAATTATTTCCACAATATATTTTATAGTCTGGACCGGTTTTCCTCATTGCGAGCATTATTATTTAAATATTTAAAACGTAACTGTCCTAATCTATATAATAAGAAATTGACATAAAAGCCATAAAATCTAATGACGGCATTTATATTCCTGTTTTTAATTGAACTGGGAATTCTATGTGAAATAAAACACAATTCCGATAGTGTCTAAATTTATACTATAAAATAAATTGGCTTTACCGAATGTGTGCAACCCCTGAGAATACCGACGACGTTTTATTTTGTCACAAATAATACGAGAAGCACACAGTTTAATTATACATCACGACAAATATACACGAGAAGGTGATATATTGGTCTGCGCTTACAGAATACATTTACATTTCCTACGTTTACCCGTAAATATCTGTCTAATTAGACGATTATTCCCGTTTTTATGCACGCCCTTTGCAGCGACATCATCATCTACAGGCATTTAAAACAAAAATTAAATATGCCGTTCATTCCAAGTCAAAACTATGTTAGTGATAAAATAATTCTACGATTCCATATGTTCTGTTACAAGCGATCCGAGTTTTGTCTTTTGGCGCCTTCAGGCAATCTATCCAGAGCTAATATTAATTAAAATCAGCTTCCACAAAGTTAGCAACGTATCCATTAAAACTATTAGTTATTCGAATTGTTGCAACTTTGTACGATTCCATATGTCTTATCACAAACGACCCGGGTTTCGCCCTTCGGCATCTTCAGGTATTCCATCGCACGGATGCAACAGAACTGACGTAAAATAAACAGTTAGCATCGTATATATAATATATAAATAGGAATCTACTTACCAATAGGCAAGCAAAAGATTGCAGCTGAAAAGAATGTAACAATATCAATCCAATAATAATTAGCTATAACAACTTTCATTAAGGATCTTGCGTGAGTACTCGTTTTTGAAATGGGGTTTTCAACAAATTTAAATCAAGTAACATTAAACTATAAATGTGTCTTCTTTTATTTAAAGAATACCTAATATCAAACATCTAGTGATGAGGCATAAGAATTATCGTCATGAGATTCTCGATTCATTGAACCGATCTCACGTAAAGGGTACAACAAGGGGGAGTTGGGAAGATTGAGTTGGTCGTTAAGAATGAAGTTTGAATTTGATAACTGGCCTCTATTAATTTCCAAAATCTCCTGATAAAACAATTTATGGTCCCCCGTGCTATGATGCAACAATTGAACTCCCTCATCCGCGTCAAACGAATGTCCCTCCGACAGCAAATGGTTTGCAAACGTAGAAGTATCCTTCTTCAATCTATAAGCAGCTAAGCGTTCTGAAACTCTTATTTAATTAGAGATTCAGAACACTTAGCATATTCAATTTTACATATTAACAAAAAAAAAAAAAAATGAAATATATATTATAGTTGGCTAAAATGTTTTAAGATTTTCTTTAATAAAGAATTTCACAAGAAGAAATTTAAAACACTATTCCATTAATTCAATAAATAAGATTTAAGTAATATAACTTTTACAGAACCCTTTCATATATACCAATTTTTGTAAAATACCATTTTTAGAAACGAAAGGCGGTGGGACTTTATGTTATTTAGAGATTTTACTTTTATTTTATTATTATATTAAACTTTCCCGCACATTTCGTTTTTTAGTGTCCTTTGAAAAATGTGGAATCGAGGTTTCACTGCACATCATTTTGCTGATGACAAATAAAAGCACAGTGATCTAAAATACCGAAGGTGTCATTTAGCCGAGAAACAAACCCAACATGGCGCTAATAGTTCAGTTTAACACCGCACGTCTCATTAGGCGCTTTCAAATAAATCAAATTAGACGAATGATGAGTAAAAAAAGTTGTGGCAGTTATGTGAGAGGGCGCCGCGTTGTATCAATTTACTGTTATTGCCGTCATGTGAAACTCGCGCGGTCGTGTTCGGGGATCGCACCCACGATATAAAAATTCAATTCTTATTATTGATAAAACTAGTGTATTCAACGATCATTTAATTCGCACCACGAAAATATATGTAGTCATATAAAATATTAAAATATAGCCGACATTTCAATTATATTTTATATGATGATAAAATAACTTAATACTTCGATAAATATAACGTATTACTAGGTATAATATATTTCAATAGACACATTTTAATTTTTACAACTTTGTGCGATTCCACATATATTGTCACTAATGACCCAGGTTTCGCCTTTCGGCATCTTCAGGCATTCTATCACAAAGATGCAACGGAACTGACGTAAAATAAACAGTTAGCATCGTCTACATACCAAAGTTATTAATCACAGGAAAACACACACCCCAATGCAAGCAGTAAATTGTTACTAAAACAAATACTAAACGACCCGGGTTTCGCCTTTCGTCATCTTCAGGCACTTTATCACGCAAATGCAATATAACTGACATACGGTAAACAATTCGAAACAGCTATACACAAGAGGAAATTACACGGGAAAAATTATTTACTGAGTCGGTTCGGTTGCATGATGTGAAATCGTACAATGATTCAATAATTTAAATACATGCCACATTATTATTAGAAAAATAAATTTCTTTTTTAAATTTAAAAAATCTTCAGTAAAATCAGATATATTGAAATTTTATATATTTTCATAATAATTCTTGCTTACAGCACGGGTTTCGCCTTTTGTCATTTTCAGGCAGTCAAGTGTACAGACGAACTAGAACTTATTGTGTTCATCTTTGTACTTAAATACTCGAACGTTCCCAATTGAAAATTTTAATTGCAAAGTGAATTAAAATATGGAAAAACTGAAATGTGAGTTTTTGTGTTAATATACTACGCAAGCGAATGAATACATTTGTCGCATCTGTTTTGCTCTGGTTGCATAGAAAAAAATGTCAAAATGGCGCTCGAAAAAACTTATCCACCCTTTCCTTAATTATTTCATTTTAAAAACACGTAAATTTTCTCGAAATCTCCAGTAAACTGCTACTTTATTATCCTATTACACGTTATTAAAGAAGACATTTTGTCGTTATGAATTGATATTTGAAACTTACAAATGAAAATTTATTGAATGTTTAATGCACACAAAAAAATGAACACAGAGTTTTTAAATCTTTGGATTTAGTTTATGTCAAAACAGTAATGATGAATGCCAAACAAACATATAAATGTTTTTTGGCGGAAGTGAAATTTTGAAATTCGAATTAATATCGTACAGTTTTAGTTTTTATTTTATAAGTTATTTAAATAACCGTTTTTGCGTAGTGTCGTATATATTGAGAAAAAATTTTTGCCGTCGCAAACATTTAAGTAGCTGAAAGTATTTTTGTGTTGTATAAAATAATATTTGCCAAGACCATACCACGTTGAAAGCACCGGCTCAGGTGCGATCACCGAAGTTAAGCAGCATTGGACGCCGATAGTGCTTGGATGGGTGACCGCTCGGGAACACCGTGAGCCGTGTTCTCTTGGCTATGGGAAGGAAAACCCAGACAGAAAACCGAACACACCAAACCCGCCTGGGCAGCGTGGTGTTGCTTTGTCCAAACAACCCCCCTGAAAAAAAAAAGCAGGGGGAGGCCTTCATCCAGCAGTGGATCGACCCCGGCTGATGATAATGATGATGATGTAATATTTAATATATAATTTAAAATATATAATTTATTGAATATAGAAAAAAAGATTTAACAATCAACATGATATTAAAAATATGGTCTCAATAAGGGGTCCATATGTTCTCATATGCGGCCACCAGTTGATTTTACTGCGCCAACCAACAGCTTTTTTTAAAATCAATTGGTATTAATGCGGTCATGAGACATTTCTCTAGAACCACTTGATGTTTATAATGCGGCTACAGTACAATTTTACGTGATAACCACTACTCTAACCTGAGTGAGCTTGCAAGTAAAATCAAGACTGTGGATTCGAAGTCATTGAGTCGCGGTGTTATGACCGGAGTCGTGAAAAATGAGCGATTCTGACTACTGTTTGGATTAAGCGATTATGCAAATATATTAATGAACAATTTTTTGCATTGCTTGGTTGAAATTTAATATAATACGAATAAATAGAAAAGGTAGGAAAAAACTGACAAAATTAAACCTTTTTTTAGTCGGAGTAGTGTTTTTTAAGGAATACACAGCCCTGAGTAAAGTATTATGATTTATTTAAATAAGTCCTCTGAGGGATTCCGAAAGAACATTAATAATAAATGTTTATAAAACATATAAACAATTAACATAGGTGAGTTTCTAACTATTAACGGTAATATAAAAAATATTCTGATGTTCCCATCGCGAAAATATAATACAACTTAAAGTCAGTGTCCATAGTGAAACGATAAATCATTGTTCGACTAACAAAAAATCTCCCGATTTCGGATATAGGCAATACATTAGTGTGAAAATAACAAACGTCTCAGTTGGCGCCAAAAACTGCATATGGTGGCGCCAAAATACATTCCGATTTTGAAATTCCACAATTATTAGAGTATTAAAAATGCTCGGCTTCCGAATTTGAAAATATTTGGAATTTTAGTAGCAATAATTTGACACGATATTTGAATTCCTTTGCAATCGTTCCGGATGAGAAATTTTACAGTAAAAATAGTGCGAGTCATTTTTTTTAGATCTGCTCGTTTCCAAAGTGAATCATTATGGAGGGATAATCTTATTAACAGGGTTGTCGTGACAGTTATTCAGGGTTGCGAAAATTTTTCTTTGATATTTCTTTATATATTTTCAATTGATTTTTTTACGTCAGAAAAGCTCACAAATCATATTTAAATAATAATGAATATAAATTTATTAAATATGTCTTTGAAGGTGAACAGTCGTTTGTCGATGGAGACGCATTATATTTTGAATAAAAAAATCAGATTTTTTGAAATAGTATATTGATGTTTCCACAATTTAATATATTTATGAAACCGGTTTCATTTATCGTGAGCATTATCAACTGGTACGATATAAATTTCAAGCTATTATATATAGGCTATTTCATTTTTTTTTATTTTGGGCTATAATTAATATAAGTTTTTGTTAATTTAAAATATGTATGTTTTTTTATTATTATTTTAGTGATTTAATCAAGAAAACAGCGATAAATAAATGCTTAAATGTAGCAGGTCAAAACTATTTATTTTTCATGAATTTAAAGAAATATACATTTCGAAATTGCTGCAATGACTTTCTCGTATATGAGGAAGCAAAAATAGCACGTTGGCAATTTTTAGCCCCCCTTAAAAAACTTAAATGACGTCTCTGAATTTTACCAAAATAAGTTTTCTTTCGGAAAAAATCGATATAAATCTATGCTATATGTGTGTGTGTGTGAATGTTTCATTGATATGAACTATACGATTATCTCAGAAGTTTTATTATTAGATGTCGCTGTTAGTCTTGTAATGACGTGAAATACAACAGTTTCTTAATTATTTCGAACATAGTATTGCATTACATTGACATCTGTTTAAAAATAGATTATAGCTTTTGGTCTTCTTTAATGAAACGATAGATGTCACCAATAATAATAATAGTTTATTATCATAGGAATGTCTTCATGTAATAGAATGTTTCTTCAGTAGGTTTTTTTCTTTTTTTTATAAGATAAATGTACGTTCGTATCGAAAGAATTATTCTAATTTAATCGCTATACAATATTTTTTTAAGCTGGTTAAAATGAATAATTTATTGAAAATATTAACAAAAATTACATGTGGCCTCTTTAAAACTTCAAATTAGTAGTACCACGTGAAGATTTCACGGTTGGGTTGTGAACTTAAATATTGATTGATAATAAATTTTTATTTATTTTATTGTTATATTTGGCCAATAGGAATACATTCAAAAGTACAACACAAATATCAACACTGTTTTTTTTATTATTCAATAATTTAAATATTACAATTAAAACAATTATTATAATAAGAATAAATATAAAACTACAATAAATATTAAACATTAAATGCCACTATTTATATTGCCACGATGATTTTAGTTTGTTATAATAATATAACAATACTTGCTTATATTCCTAACTATTGACAATTTTATACACCATATTTAAGTAATGTTTGTACCGCTGTATTTTATACCTACACCAAATGCGACAATTGAAAGTAACGGATAAATTTCAAAGCTCTGAATATTACCGATGGACAAGTATAATGTATCGTTTATTATGGTCACACTGCGTCGAGAGCTTCAAAAAATAGTCGCGTGTCGCTCTTTTTTTTCAATACTGATGGTATAATTTGTATAGAAATAATTTTATTTATTATAGCAGTTCGATTTTAAAACGAAAGATAAAAATGTCGCTCAAACTTCTATTGCACGATGCAACAATCTTTCATCGAATTTAATTATTTCAATCACACAATTTTCATGATCAACTTTCGATAATCGCTTAGTGATGTATGTTTATGATTCCAGTGGGGTAACTAGAGTTTCATTAAAAATGCAGAAAGTGAACGTTTACGTATCACAAAATATAAAGTTTAAAATATGACGATTGATTATTATCGATGGAATGTTTTTGAGGTTATTAATTTCTTGAATTGTAATTACACCACTGAATGAAATTATTGATTTATATTCCCGATTCCCAGAATTAAATAAAGGTACAAATCCTTCGTACTCCCTACGAAATAATAGTATGAATAAATTAGTTTATTTCTACACGTTTTGGCAAAATGGAATTCTATGTTATTTATATGCATAACTTTTCTTCCTGAGGTGATTATCTCTCTCTTTATTTTCTTCTTCCCTGGGTCTGAGCAGCTGTATCACTCCTTCCTAACCAGCCTGAGTAAGCAAGGCCGTCTCCACTTTCTGGTGCTTGGCTTCCATACGCAGTAGCCTCCTGAAATATTGAAAGGAAGATATCGTTATCAATGTGGAATTAGTAAAACCACAATGCATAACTCGTAAGTAATGTAAATTATTTCGCACCAATGAAGGAATTCTTATTTCTATACAATCTTTCGATAGCGGATATTTTTGCGATATTTTGACATAATTTATATGTATGAAATATAAAACAAAGTAGCTTTACACCAGTGCTCCATAACCAGTGTGCCATGGAACACTTGTGTGCACCACACGATGGTAGGTATGCCACGAGTTATTTTTTCCACCGGAAAATCAAAGGTGAACAGAAATAATTATTTCTTCGTTGGAATAATATGCCATATATGAATACATAAATATTATAAAAACAATCAACATAAAATATATAGTATATATACAAAAAGAAAAAATGTTATTTTAGTAAATAATACAAACACAATGCGTCGATGGTGAATTATTATCATTTTTAAGATATTGACTTGAGGTGTGCCGTGAAATTTTAGAAAAAAAAAACGTTGGTGTGGCATGGAAGACAAAAGGTGACGGATCACTGCTTCACACTACCTTTTAACAATTATCTAAAAAAAAAAAAAAACGGAAGTGTGTCCATGAAATTGAAAATACGGCGGCTTAGTTGAGATTATTTAAAAATAATTCTAAATTATTAGTATGTCTCTGTTTGGGGCGCCTTGTTAGTAGCTAACAGTAGAGCAGGAGATTTAAATCTTGTACCGCAGAGCTATTTGTACCCGCCCAAAAAAAAAAACACGATTGATTCCAAAATGTTATTTTTGTGGATTATCTTGTATAAACAGTATCAACAGTCACATACAATTCAAATATGATATGTATTATATAATCAATATATATAATATATATATATTGATAAGTATGAGCATTATTCCAGCTTATTTCAAATGGCAATAAAGGTTGAAAAATAATAAATGTAAAAAAGTTGCCAGTTTGTTATTTTTTTTTGTTTTGTCTATGCCAGGAATTCCCAACCTTTTTATAGTCTAGAGCGCATTCTAAAATATCGGTAGGTTGGCGGGCACCACCCATTTTTTTCTACGGGTATTTATAATTAGACGTGATTAATAAATAAAAAAAAGATCTCTACGTTTATTGTCACTGTATATTAAATCTAAAAAAAATTAACTCTAACAAATATATAAAAATAATTTACATTTTCAATTTATAATAATAATATATAATAATTATGAGTGTTTATGAAAAAATCTGTTACGTTCAAATAGTGGCAGGCACACACGAATTGTTCCGCGGGCACGGGGTTGGGAATCCCTGGTCTATACCTATATGCAAGCCAACAATGCAAGAGGAAAATGTTTGTTTTTTAAATTCGGAATAGTGGGGAATACACTCTTACAAATTACTTCCACATTTATAAGTAATTAATGCCTAATAAATATTGATATCGTAAAGAGATGTTTGTGCACTGTACTTTCTGCGAAAGACGCCATAGTCTACGACGCCTAGTGTCTGTTCTTAAAAATCAACGCTAACTAAAACTCATGACTTAATGGCCGAGGTTACCTTGTTCTTAGCTTGGTCATTGCCATTTATACTCCTTGACCAATATCCTCCCCATCCTTGATCCTGGTCGTCGTGTTCGTAATGGTGCTGATGCTGAGCGTGTTCATAGTAGATCACCTAAAAGCCAAATTATAAAGCAGTATTAGTCACAAATTAATGAAAGGAAAAGTTAGGTACTTGTTAAATTTACTATTGTGTATTAATTATAAGATAAAATATTAGTACATACTAAATTGTCGTAAAAGTAAAAATCTAATATATTATATCGTTATTAATATATCGAAGACCTAAACTTGACGACTTGTATCGTATTTTTATAATGTTAAGGGTCTTTCAACAGGAAAGCTCGAAATTTGTTGTGAAAAAGTTATGCGTGAGATATACATTCAATTTTTTTTCATTTCAAAGTATATTTTATTCTAAATATAACGTCGTTCAATGTCTGTCGCGGCTTTGATTGTTGGAATGTATTCAGGAGGTCCAATTTTCAATGACGGTGTCGCACAAATCTGGTTGACTTTATTAGATAGCGTTTGTTATGTTGGCTTCGAGGACGATAATTGTTTGCAGTTTATTTTACAAAGACTTAGTGATCTCGGTGGTTAGTTTCATTTTCTCAAACCGCTTGTGAAAAACGTCCATCCATATTAGATAATTTACACACATTGTTCAACGCTATACACTTTTATGGTGATTTACCGTACTCTATTAAGTAATTAGAATTGAATTTGACAAATGTCATTTTAACTACATGGTTGCTATATCTATAATCAAAGAAGTACTGAGCGTTCTTGTTGAAAGGTACTTTATTAGTAACTGTTTAAAAAAAATCACTCTTATTGTATACAACGGAGCCTCGATCTAACGTTCCCGCATTAACCATTTCACGCCTCGTTTATTAGTTATGTAAAACCATGGCCACGCCACCCATAAGGAAAATGGTAAATAGTCCCGCGTTTATAAATTTCTTCGATCTATCGTTTAAATAATTTTATCCCGCCGTAAATATTGACGTTTGTGACCGTTTTTGTTAAATATTTCCTGTTTCGTCATTTATCACGGCGTAGAATTGTTAAAGAACGTAAGAAATGTGTCGAAAACAGAATAGGGCTTGAATCCTTTATATTTATAGTATTAGGACTTGTTTGCTTGTTTCTGATTAATTTATATAGAATATGAATGACAGAAACTGACATTGAATTTAAAAATAAACGGATGCGGCCCTCTGAAATCAAAAGTTTTGCTACTTCTGACACAGGTCTCCTAACATTAGTGTTAACGTTTTATTTTGTAGACATTTATACTGGCCATTGCAATAAGTTATATGTTTCAAATATGCATTAAATTAGGTAAAATTTCATTTACGAAAAATTAATTCAATGTAGTAAATAAAATTATCTCAAATGCTGTAATATTATGCTAACGTTAACGTTCGTAATCGTAGCCCTTGAAAATTTTAACTGCAAAATAATTACGATGTTGCAACCATGAATAATTTCACGCGCCATGATTGAAATGAGAACCACTTAACGGCGTAAAAACAAAACAAAATCTATAATAACATTTAATTACGAAAACCACGTAATTTTGCAAACACGCCGATATACATGAATTAATACATTCCTATGATGATCTCGTTACAAAATGGGCGTTTATTGAAGCATGCATAAACATTAATAACGAGGCGGCAAGCGATCATTGGAATAACATCGATTATTTCCATAGACACTAGACGCGCTTTCACATATATAGAATAATTGTCTATTTGCGCATTCGACAACGATTGAATGAAACTACTATTAGGTTACTGAAACCGGAAAAGTAAATGATTTCACACATCAAAAAAATTCGACACACTAACAACTCTGATTCGCATCTATAATCGATACGTTGAGAATTAAATATTTAAAAACATAGAAATGCAACGACTCTTTTTCGGTATTGATTTATTTTATTATAAATTTAGTACCTAATTTTCATCTTTTTTTATAATTATCGAAGAATGTTTAATGCATTTTTTGAATTACATTTAAATAAAATTCTTTTGCTTTTGAGTTGAATAATGAAACTAAAAATGATATCAGATAACGTAAGGTTAGGTTAGACAGCTTCATGCAGGCGAACTTTGTGAGGTCAGCTCGTACGGCAACCACAAGAAGATATCGATTAAAATTTTTCACCATCCATGACAAACATTATTTAAAGATTGTGGAAATAATTCTTGATTACTTAAAAATATAATAAATTTGTTATTTCATATAAATAAGATGCCAGTTCTCCCACATTTTTTTAGTAAACAAACATTTGAATAAATCCATTAAAACAACTCTCTAAATTCTAGTGACAAAGCATTTTAATGTATTTAAAAAAAAATACTTTTTTCGGTTTAAATGACAGATAAAAAGTATTGAGATGTGCGCCGGTAACGACCGTATGTTAATGTTTTGTTTAGAATACTAAAATTTATAGGGTTGTCCAAATAAATATTTTAATTACAAGTGAAGCCCTGAAAATGCACGGCACATTCATGTCTTTATTTATCATTAAATTTTTACAAGTAAAAAAAATCAAATCAAACTATCTTCCCACTATTGCCTATCTCGGAAATATCGGACTATTGATTCCGGTCCGGTTCGTGAAATCCGCTACTAGGTCAGTATTATGCGTTATTATTCTTTATAAATGTATGCTAGCAACTGCAACGCCAACTTATTGACCCCTGATATATTGCATACTATATAAAGTTAATCGAAGATGATTTTGACCGATTTACAACAAATTGGTAAAATTAAACTTGCATAAAACGTGATTTCTTTTATTTATGAGAGATTACAAAGTTCAGAGATCAAATTATTTTATGATGTTGTATTGGGGACATCGTTAAATAGAGGTACAATATGATTATTTTTAATGTATTTTGAAACTCGTGAATATAATAAGTAATTTCTAATTTTTTATCGGATCTTTTATACCGATAAATATTTAAAATGCTTTTTTAATATCACACCGTGAAAAAATGGCAATGTATTTTAGTTCTATAAAAATTATAAGTTATGTAATTTATGATATCGATTAGAGGTGCTTTATGGAATTTCATCGTACAAAGTTGTAACAATTCAAATTTTATAAATTATGTATTTAATAGCTATTTCGACTTACGTCAGAATTTTTTATACCCGCCACATTCTGAAGCCAATGATACGCGTAGAAAAATGATTTTATGATCAGGACCGGTTTCGTGATGATAAATAACTAATCAGTTGATAGTGCTCATTATAAGCGAAACCGGTCCAGACCAAAAATTATTTTTTGAAAATAAGTACATTTTTTTGGATATTATTTTGTTAGTTTTTGAACCATTTAATTTGTATATGTTTTTTTAATTTGTATTGTATCAGTTGAAAATGCTCGCGATGAGCGAAATCGGTCCTTATTTTAATAATATAATATTGTTAGATTTTTACTAAGCATTACATTTTTTCGGTGAAAATATAACCTTTTTCCACCAAGAATTCAGAGTTATAGGGTTGCCAACTTTTTCTGGTACAACTCCGGGACAAATAGCTCAAAACTTTTTTTTTTTTATTTTCTTTATCCTAACTATTATACAATTTAAATTAAACTCATGTGTATATGTATATATATTACATGACAATAATGAAACAATTAAATTTAAATCTTATTATAACAAATTTTCGTTCAATGAATTTACCCGATGGCAATTTCAATAAAAATTTAAAATAAATGAAATAGTTTTCTCAAAATTCCCGCAGGAATTTAGCATTCATCCGGGATACGGGACAACGATTCTATTTCCGGGATTTTCTCGGCCAATCCGGGACGGTAGGCAACCTTAGACAGTCAATACGTTAGAAGCGTTTGTATTTTACATTTCATTGATTCACGGAATAATTTTGTAATAGCATATTAATGAACGTGGCTAAAAAAAAATTATTATATCATATATCCGCGGTGTGCAGAATTTAATTGCATTTAATGGAAATATTGTTTTACGCCTTGTCTGCTTTTTAGGTTAACAATTAAATTAATGAGGTGTAAGATCCGCAAACAAAGTGTTGCCAACTGTGAAGTTAAAAGCATTATATTTGAATTATATATGTAAATTTATACTTGAACACATTCGAGTATTTTTTTGTGAATCTAGTGTTTGAAATATTTTAAGCAACAAAACCGTTTTAATGATTTAACTGTGGTCTCGTCATTGCCTTCGGTTGAAATAACGCTATATATATAATATAACTATAATCATCTGATGTATTCGATAAAAAATATGCAATTATGTTTGTTAAACTGAGTCATAAGTAACGTCATATTTTAGATACGTCGTTATAATATATTTTTTCGAGCAATTGTGTTAATATCGTTGATAAGTCTTGCTTTGGTATTAAATATGTGAATTTTAGTTTGATTCTTGAAGTTGTCACTGACAGTTGTACAGAATTTATTAGTTCTGTTGCATCCATGTGATAGAATGCCTGAAGATGCCGATATATATGTTTCATGATTATAATTTATAACATCGACTGAAGGTGCTTGATGTAATTTCAATACCAAATTTGATTTCTTGAAACTTTGTACGATTCCATATGTTTTATCACTAACGAATCGGGTTTCGATTTCCGGTATTTACGTGAACACTATCGCACGGATGCCATATAATAACTGACATACAGTAAACAGTTCAAAATAGTTATACACAAGAGGAAATTACACGGGTAAAAATATTTACTGAGTCAGTTCGGTCGCATGCTTGTAATAGAATGCCTGATGATTCCCCGAAAGCTGAAACCCGGGTCGTTAGTGATAAAAAATGTGGAATCGTACAGAAATTGATTAGTCGAAAACATAAGTCATGCTACAATATTTACTAGATAGTTGGTTTAAATGATTGATTCACCAAATCTCTTTATTGAATCATTTTTTAATTAGTCATTAATTTTATTTAGTTGGTTATTTAGCGACTGAAATCATTAACTTCTCCATATTCTTCAGACAAAAAGCGATTACGATGCAATTAAGAAAGAGAAAATTTTCAGTTTAAGAGTTGTCCATAATCTTTAAGCACAGATTAACAAATACGGTAGATAAAAAAATGTTGAAATTATCTCACCTTTTGTGGTTGATGTCCTTTCTTCAAATCCAACCAGAATCTAGCGATGTTGATCGCAAGTCCTGCAAGCGCGATTGCGAAGAATTTAACTTGGAGATGAGCTGACAGAAGCTGGAGAAGTAGACCAATTTTGGCTTTCAAGACGGCTCCAAGAAGCAGCAGTTTCAAGATCGCCTTCTTCTTCTTCTTTTTCTTTCCTCTTCCGTCTACAAAAATGAGCGATCGCAAAAATTGTTAATTAATTAATCACGAATTGCGTTAAGTTCGACTGCATTTGAATACTTGTCAATTTAGTCCTAACCACCTACCGATTTTTAGGGATAGTTTTTTTTATTGAATTATTATGTTATTTCGTTTTATGCGCTAGATGGCATTACAAAGATAATTTTAATGAATCCATAAACATTAATCACTCCAAGAAGCAGCAGTTTCAAAATCGCTCTCTTCTTCGGAAAAAGGAAAAACACAGTGCAGTTGCGAACAACACGCACTTTATTTAAAAGATGCATTAAAAAAAAAACGCATAATAAGAGATTTGAGTGTATAACACTCTTATTTTTCTTTCGATTGCTTCCATATATTTTTATTGGTATGATCCGTGATATTCTTTCACGATTGGATTATAAAAGTAAATTTTATATGGCATATTTATAGCCATATTTCAAAACAAAAGATTTGAATAAAAAAATTGACTGACTGATCGAAAAATAAAATTTACAGTTTCAAAAAATTTTAATTCAGTCATTTAGATTATTTCATTCATAAACGATGTCAACGAAGAAAAATCTGTGGCCACATTCATTCTTCAAATATTTTTATAGTGAACAGGAGTTGCCAACCATGTCCAAACTCCTAAAACATAAATAGATAAACCCTCATATATATAACGATGAAAAAATAGCAATGTATTTTGCATCTTCAAAAATTTTAAGGTGTTGATTGCTGTTTCGGCTTACCTCATCAAAACTATAGTTATGATAAAGTTAAATATAGCCCTGATAAGGGTGTAAGTCGAAATTGCTATCAATTATATACTTTATAAATTTTGTAGAACCAAAATACATTGGTAATTTTCACCGTGTTTAAATGAATTTCTACCAAACAATTGTCAATTTAATCTATACATTATATATTGGAATTCATTTAATATAAAATAATAATTGAAATTATAAAACACACTATGTTGTGGCCTCTATACTTTTGAAAGAACATTTTTGTGGCTCCATCAAAAAAAAAATAAATATACATGCGATAGAACTAATTTTATTTAATTTGAAATTGATAATTTCACACTTGCGTAAAATTTATATTCTGAAAATTTTCGCATTAATAAAACACAAAAGTGTGCGGTTGATCTTTAAAAATATCAAAAGTTACATGCAATCTAGTTTTTATAATTAATTACATTTCACTACTATAAACCCAAATTTCAAAGAAGTTTCTTTGAATAAACACCAGATAATTTGGCTTTGTTTGCAAGATGCTCTATAAATTCAAAGTTATTCCATAAACAAGTAAACCATAGACATCATTCATCATCGGTTATTAATCATACACAATCGCGTACCTTATTACCAATGACATCTTCATGGCCAGTGAATTTGAGAATTGTCTATTATATTCATCTACCTTAGCTGTATTTACCAATTTAAGCCATAAACTTTTTTTATTATTAATAGGTTGCAAGATTGCTTGTTTAATTATTCGAACATGCTTTTAAAATCGGCGGGAAATAATAATTATTGTATTACGTCAATTCTTTTATTACATTGAGCAGCAGTTTTTAGAATTTTTTGCCATTTAATAGACGTACATTTTTATGAGTTATAATATATTTTGTGAACAGAAATAGAGAATGATTTCAAATAGAGACTGACTTCTATATATACTATCTAGACATAATAGCAGTGGTTCTTAGTACATGGGTTAAATAGTTTATAAAGGGAATCGCAAAATATTCTTTAAAAAAAAAACAATATCCTTAAAGCAATAACGCGTTCAGTATATTTTATTATTAACTGTAATATATCAATAAGAGTTCTCTAAGTCAGTTATTTTGTATATTGTATATACACAAGTAAGTATTGTGCTTATGTTGCCTATTGCCTAAATACTAATATAACTTCTAACTAAATGCTTGATACCTTTAATCTGAGCGTTATGTTTTTTTGTATTTACTCTTTACATATGTCTTTTATTTCAATGCAATTATGAATAATAATTGGTTTGTTAAAATTCCTGCAAAGTCATCATTTAAGCCAGTGCTTCCCAAACTGAAACACACAGTGGGTGGGTTCTGTGAGCACAGAAATTTTCATTTTCAAATATTTTTTGTGCAGAGATTATTTTTTCAAAATTTAGATATAGATTTAAGCAAATAGTGACCTCGATAGCGGCATTCAGAACTCGAAATTCTCCCAGCGTGCGCTTGACCTTAGTTAATAATATAAAAGTTGTTTTTATCAACTAAATCATACATATAGTGACATCTTTTATCACAATACGCAAACAACCATAGCTATTCACTAATTGATGAGTTCAACTCATCAATATCAATTCCATGCAATAACCCGTTACCTTCAAGATCCCTTCCCTCCTCGGCTTCATCATCCTCATCGCCTAAATTGCCTCCCCGTTTTGTGCGGGGTTTGGCTGGACCACTAAGTTCCTTCTCCTCTACGGGACTCCATGCTAATTCAGCTTGAGTATTCAGTACACCTTTATCTTCTTCCATCATCTCGGGTTTGTCCTGGTGAAGATGAAGGTCAACAGGCTTCTTCTTTTTCTTCATCTTCTTCTTTTTGTCATGGCCGCCCTGCTGCTGTCCAGCTGAGATGGTGATTGAGTCGATTCCACCACTACCGCCTCCCTTCTTCCTTGCCATGGACCTGTCAAAAAGTGTGTCATTAATATTCATAGCAACATTTGTTAATGAAAGTGACTGATTTAGAGTCCCTGTTAGACAGCCACTTTATATTAAATTTTCTGGACCCATCCAATCCTAAAAACTGCAAGACTTAGTTCAGTGTATTTCTCGAAATCTGGCCTCACAATAGGCATAAAACTATCAAATAATTTTTAATTTCTAAAACGGTGTAAAACTCCAATTCTTAGATAGAAGATTCAAACTGAGTATATTTTCCTTAAATATATCTGTACACACAACAAAGGGTCTCATCAACCGTGTCTTTCATAATATCGATATTTGATTATTATTAGGTTACTTTAAAATATAAATTCAATTTAAAAACGAGTAATAAAACATGTGAAAATGTACAAAGTTTCAACAATTAAAATATAATAAGTGAAAATTTCCAACCGAGAGTAATCAAAAATCTTAACATTTGTCTATTATGTATTCAGTAGGTGACCGGTTAACTCGTTCACTGTTGAGAATTTTAAAGGATATTCCAACACCTAGACTTAGGTTTGAGATAACTTAATTGAGTTTGTCAGAACAAATCAAGCAATGCGTCAACTCAAAAATTATCGAGTACAAGAAGGTTTTAACCACTGTTAATTCATATGTTTTCGGGTATCAGCTATCAACACAGTCAAATCAGCCGTCTCTACAGTTGAGACGTTAGCAGTTTGGGGGTTAACGAACAGTTGGACTGCTAACAAATCGGACAACGAACACTATAACTAAGGATTTTTGTGTTCAGACAACGAACATATATTCGGATAACGAACTAAAACGATATTTCTAATATATTTATACCTTTTGTGGTTAATCAATGAACGGTTAACGAATGATTCAGATAGCGAGAAAACTCTTGAAACAAATTATATTCGTTAACCGATCACCCACTGTATATAGATTTTTTTTGACTTTTTAATTTTTAATTGGCGACCCACAAAAAGCCCTTCCCGACCCTCTTGAGGAGGTTGGGGATTTATGATATAAACGGTTACATAGAAGCTTCAAATTTCTAATGAGGTCATTCAGTTCTAATCTAATTTTTAGCTTTATGTTGAATTGTTCTAAAAAAATTAAATACTTGGGACTTTAAGACATAAGGTTAAAGATAAAAAATAAGATTTGCCAGTTAAATAAATAATTTGACATTAAATGGTTTTTTTTTGTGACAGCAACACTGAATGCGCAATCTTATTAGTGTAATATTGTAATTCAATTGGTTATAGTGTAATTCTCTTTCCACGAGTAAGTGGTATGCTAAGTTTTTGCGGTCGCTGATTACTAGAAACAATGTTCAGGTGTCTTTAGGTCAGTGGAGGGTTCGTGCTTCGCGGTACGGTGGCTGCAGTGTCGCCATTTTGGCCACGCGCTGCGTATTACGGGATCCCAAACAGCGGTTGGCAACCAATACGTTAACAAAAGGCTCGCTTATCTCAGAACTATTTGCAAGACTCATTAATGGGAGTGGGTTATTATTTTCTACTATTTTACAATCATACACATACAAAAATTATTTAAACCAATTTATGATATCGACTGAAGGTGCTTGGTGGAATTTTAATATCAAATTAGAATTATTATTATTAAATTTGTTTAAGCTGCAATTTACTGCTTGCCTTAGGGGTAAGTGTTTTTCTGTAATTAATAACTTTGGTATATCGACGATGCTTACTGTTTAGTTTACTTTACTGTTTATATATCATCACTAGATGTTTAATCGTTACTTGCTAAATTGAAATAAGTAGGTATTTCTTAAAGAAAAAACATTATATTTTAATGATAGTTTATTATTTATAGAAGAACCCTTTTAAGAATGACTCATTAAAAAGATCGTTAATGAAAATTATCACAGGCAATTGTACAAACCCTTCAGAGAACACTATGGTCTATTTGTCCCTATTGCGGTCCTTTTTCTACCTGAACATCGCATTTACCACTCAGTTTCAGTCAACAAGGATCTTCACCAAATAAACTCGCGAATTATTTTATTTCTGTTCATTTTTTTCTTCTTCAAAATGGACATTTCAAATAAGTAAATACATTTTTAAATATTGTTTCAAACGACTTACGTAACTTTCACTAATTTATTTCTTATAACATGTTGATCTAAAAAGATAATGTCGTAAATATAACGTAATTTAAGTAAGAGCTTGCCTATCAAAATTAAGTTTAGCAAATGGTACCCATATGATCCGAACGATGATCCGAACATCAAACTGTTTGTCTATGGCTGCAAATATAATATTATGACAGCGTTCAAACAAGAGTAAATTGTGTCAACAATTACTATCAAATTTCATATAAACGTGAATTTGATAACGTAATTTGAACACAAATACAATGCAATACAAATAGCACGAAGCCATGGGTGAGGTTGAAAACAAAAACATTTTTTAAGTCACGTCTTGTTACTTAGTGTTGAGTATATTCGGTGTTCTTGAGTGGTAAGGATGACAATATCACACTCCAAGTTTAATATTATGACAAGTCAAAAGATGGCAGTCTATGATAAATGGATTTTAAGATATAAACCCTCTTAATAAAATCTAAATATTTTAATATAAAAAAAAATTCTCAATTTGAAACTTTATTTAAATGTAATATTTAGTAAATAAATTAATTTTCCTTCAATTTAATAGTCGGAAACAATAAAACATTGCATAACATTCCACCATAAATACAATATGATTAATATAAACTTATAAATAAAACATATATATAAAAAAATCTTTTTTACATTATTCAACTAAATCAGTATTCACATACAAAATGTATTAATGAAGATTCTACACAGATTGACCTAGTGCAAAGCAATATATTAGAAGATTAGCTTAAAAAAAATATTTATTCTGTGTATTTGTTGTCTCGTAAAATTAATTTAGACTCGTGAAGGCTTGTGACCAAGTAAAAACTATATGTTCAATCTTTCTAGATGATTTACTCAAAAGTCAGGGTTTTTTACTCTTAACTAGGAATGTGATGTTCCCAAGAAAAAGGTGTTCAGTTAATAAATCATGTACTATAGAAAATAAAGCAAAACCTGTAAAGACTCTTCTGCAGGATGGAGATCAGTTCGTTCAGCGCCAATTGGACTTTCTGAGCTGCTGCCGAAGGAGCTTCTTCTGTTTGCGAGAGTTGTCTTCCAGTGCTCGCCAAGTCAGCATCAGCTAGAAGAAAAGAATTAACAAATTTTATTATAAGAATACTTTCGTTAATTTTTAACCGATCATTATTATATTGTAAAAATGTTTAGAAGTATATGAGTCCACCATTTTTGTGACCAGATATAATTAGGAATTCAATAATGTTGAATATGTTACATTGACAATATGTTCTCTTCAAAATATCGATCACCAGTTGATCACCAGTCGAAATACCCTTTAATGCCTGAAAATACATTTTTTTACTTTTATCTTCCATTGACATTAACTTACTTTGAAACTGTGGAGAATGTTATATGTGCATTCGCTGAAACATATTCACATGCACCTCTACTAGACAAAAGTGCCACATGTCAATATAAACTCAACACTCACTCTATGAGTAAAACTATCGATTCTCTTTTCATTACACACATTTTATGGTTATACAAAAAATAAGCTTAATATAAGTGACCGTTAAAAATAAAGACGATATGTATATGAGTATGTTCGCTGCGTACAGAAAAATCAAACGGGGTCAGTTTTCGATTTTAGTTTTCCAATAATTTTTCCGGAGAGTGGAGGGGGCAAAAATTATTTTTATTTTCCTCTATATGAGCAAGCCAGTGTAACGAAAGTGTGATTTTTTAAAGTTATGGGGAAGGAAAATGTCCTTCTTTGGACCTCCAAATGGCATCCCTGAAATCAAGGGAACATTGTATTCGTTTTAATAGTTCTGCCACTGCCTCTGGCATTACATGGAAACTGTGTTACCCTATTTTATTGTATACAATATATTTTGTTTGATCATTTCACACGTAATAAAACAATACAATTGCCCTTGATTAACCGTGTATACAGGCCATTGAGAATTTTGACAGATGTCACTGCCATCTGGTGTAAAACATACATACTTAGACAAATGTACACTCAATTGTACCAACCTAATTATCGCTACCATTTTAATTTCAAATATATGAACTGTCAGATAGTAGATTGAAAATAGTCCGATAATTTAATTGAAAATTAAAACGTTTTTTACTTAGAAAATACCTTTTTATTCGTAGCACATAAAATCGTTTTTTTTATTGCTGGCTTAAAAACATATCCAACCAGGCCATTATAATATAATATGAATTAATTATTTTCTCGTATTGGAGGTCAAGGTGAAAGTTTCAATAATGGTAAATAATAATGTGTTGTTTATTACGTCAGTTGTTTGGATTGGTTTTTTTGTGTTACACATTAACAACATGGCGCTTGCTTTCTCAGAATTAATGTGTAACATATGTTATTTTAATGTCCTAGAAATATATTATACATAATAGATTAAAGTGCTTTTTTTATAAGTGAAAGTTGCGTCTAAGATTTCACTTTGGTTTTTATACCACAGACAATGAACAACAATTTTTGAAAAAAACTATGATATTATTTTCTGCAAGTAGATTAGTTTATTGAGAGTTTTAAAATGTTTTGTGTATTAATTCGTTCTAATTTTTAAGAAAATATTCAAAATTAGCAGGATTGATTATAAAAGACTTTTTTTCATACAGTGAAATCTAAGAATAAACATATTTGCTTGAGCGAGTGTTTAAGTAAAAATATACTTTTACCGGCATTTCAGTGAAATTACATTCAGCACATTCTCATCAAATAAAATCACATTATTATAATTGAAATATACTTATACGCGTGAAAGTATGTTTTAGCATATACATAAATTCAAACCAAACATTATGATACTATAACATAACTTACGATGAAGGGGCTTGATGGAATTTTAATACCATAAACTTGAAATGATGAAACTATGTACGATTTTATGTGGTTGAAGAAACTCGAGTCGTTAGTGACAAAACTTGTAGAATTTTACGAAGTTTCAACAATTCAAATATGATACTATCGTTAATAAGTTTATTATATTTTTGCTGCATGAATAAAGATGTTTTATTTTCATTAGTGAAAATACATCTTCACTTTAAATGAACTTTCGCTGTTACAGACATATGAATGTAAAAAAGAAAATCGAATGTACTCCAATACTAAATAAGTAAGTATTTTAAATAATAAATTCACATTTTAAGTTTTTAAATATATTTTATGATCAAGACCGGTTACGCTTATTGCGAGCATCATCAACTCATCCGGTCAGTTTAAATAGTGCGAAAGCATGAGTTTTTTTATTTAAAATATTATGCCTTTCTGTCATCAAAAGTGACAATTAACACATTAAAGTGATGAATGAAAAAGAATAAAAAAACACAGCCTTATAACCGTATTTCCATAAACAAACTGTATTATTTAAATAGAATTTGTAAAAAAAAAAGCTCAAATTGATTTAATCAATACGTGTATTACCAAGAGTTCATTTTACCAGACGGACTTTATTACTAAATATTTTTTCTTGACTACCGGAAGTGACTTAAGTTCGAAAAAAACTTGACGGGACAACTTCAGAGTTTATTCTTAATTTGCGAATTCGATAAGACTTGACAATGAAATCATTCTGAAAGTTAATCACTATTTTTTGATTAGTAATCAGATTGGACTTTGTGATTAAGCTAAGCTTAAAGTTCAGACGTTTCTAAATTGGTCATGTAGAATACGGGCAACATTGACCAGTGAACGGAACATTCAAATGAAAAAGCGGTTATATTAATTTTGACAGTTTTTTCAGGAATAAACAGAGACATTTGAAAGCAAAATCGACAAACAATTAAAGATAAAAATCAGCCATGTTATTAAAAAGGACTACTTGATAGTTATATAAAAACACGAAATATATTTTACTAGATGAAATTCCAGTGTCCAAAACGTTTTGTGAATGTGACATATAATTTCAAAATACAATTTTCAGTTGATAATGCTCGCGATGACCGAAATCGGTCACGGTCAGGGACGTATTGTCAGCTGTATTTAAAAAAAATTTCAAATGTTTATTTTTTATTGATTAAATTGAAATTTGCTTGGTAGAATTCCATTATAATACGGTGAAAAAATAGCAATGTATTTTCATTCTTTTAGTTAAAATCTATTAGAAATTATAGTAGATAGCTCTTTACGCCTTCTGAATATATGTAGTTCTCTATTTATAGTTCTGATGAAGACGTAAGCGGAAATAACTATCGGTTAAATATCTAATAAATTTTGTGAAACCAAAATGCATCGCTTTATTTTCACCGCGTTATAATGGAGTTCTACCAAGTAAATGCCGATTCAAGCAATATTATAATGATGTCCATGGTCCTAATGAATGTTCCGAAACGAATGTAGAATATGAACATTGCAAGCATTTAACTGGTCATAATTTAATTGAATATGATAAAAATGTGCTGCAATGTGATTTCGCTGAAACGGTAGTAACACAATATTTGTATTTAAAATACAATATTACTGTGCAATATATTCATTCATACGTAGACTCAATATGATTGATTTCTTTTATGTTAATGGCGTCTAAATTGTTCGTGCCGGTATTTCTGAATCGATTGTGATGCTCATTAGGTATAAGTAATAAATTATTTTAATGAATGACGCCTCCATTTGACGACAGTGAATTTTAGAAAGCATGCGTGGCATATTTTTACACGCAACGTGAGAGCTGTAATGGCCGCCGATGAAAATGATCCATAATTGAAAAACAAAATACATATTTACATAAAATATAATATTTTGTTTACATAAACAACGATTCGTATGATAATGACAGTTGGTCAAAGGTTGTGAGATTTATTTAACTGTCAAACGTCACATCATGTTTTATGACAATTAATTCAATTTGGTCTATGAAAAAATCATAAATGTAGATTACGCACATTTTGGTGTATTCAGAACAGTGGTTGTTCGGTTGACTAACTGTTCGGACTGCGAATAAATCGGACAACCAACACTATCACGAAGGATTTTTGTTTTCGGACAACTAAAACGATCTTATATATAAACACAAAACCTATCGATATTTTACATTCAACAGACTCGGTCTGCGATGTCGTTTCCCATAAACATCTATGGTAAATTGTTGATCGGTCTAAGACTATGTTCGCTATCGGAATTAACAATTCGGATAGCGAACATAGTCTTGGAACAGATTATTAACTGATCATCTACTGTAGTTCGAAATTCTATCATCTGGCAAAACTGCGGCATGTTAGTCCTTTGATTCTTCTATTAACGTCATTAAATATCATGAAAATTCACGTCATTGGAGGATCAATTATTGGAAAGTTGTTTTTTACTTAATTTAAGTAAGGGCACGCCTATTAAAGTTAAGTTGCCGAAAGGCGAAACCAGGGTCGTTATTGAAAAAAGTACGTGGAATCGTACAAAGATTCAAGAATTCAAATTTGATATTGGAATTCCATCAAGCACTTTCAATCGATATAGTAAATTACGAGAATATTATTTTTTTCTTTAATTTATGTAGGGACTCACCTATCAAAGGTAAGTTGCCGAATGGCGAAACCGGGATCGTTATTGAAAAAAATGTGAAATCGTATAATGTTTCAACGGCTTAAATTTTATATTGAGATTTCATCAAGCTCTCTCAGTTGATATCGTAAATTATGAAGATATCGTATTTTACTTAATTTAATTGTTTGTCTATGGCGACAAATATTATGACAGCGTCCAAACATGATTTAAAATACTTTGCCAAAAGTTCAGTTTTCATTGTGCAGTCGCTAGAGGGTATAACTTGTAAACGCAAGGACCGCAAGAAAATTACATTTATAAGTCAGTGGTTCTCATGTGCGGCCACCAAAGTGGTGTGTTTTTCAAATGAATTTTACAATAATTATTATTTGAAAATTGTTTGAATAAACCTGACTTATCCAGCATTTAGCCGAGTTCAAGTAAAAAGCCGTTTTAAAAATAAAACTGTCGAAAAATTTTAGTCGAAGTTATATGTTGACCATGAATCAAGTCTGTATAAAGAATTAACAACAATTGCTTTATTAATTTTGTCGATTTTTACCTACAACTGTACATTGTGAATGATCGTTAAGTGTAATGCACTATTTAAAAAAAAATATATCGAAACTATTTTTATCACATTTGGTGCGGTCACGAGACTTTTCCATAAGACAGTTGATGTTTATAATGCGGCCACAGTGAAATTTCACGTGAGAACCACTGTTATAGATTGTTCCTTTCTGACAACTGGAACGCTTCCAGAGGTATGTATATATGTTATTAATAAAAATATACGAAACTTGTTAAATATGTTAGTATAACCGTTAAGTAATTCTATACATTTTTGTCTAGGGTGCACGAAATGCACTATGTTCGTACAAGTGGGTCATGTAAATAAATATACACCGCGTATCTTTACTTGTTTTTGTATTGAGTATTTATTTCCATTTAAAGGTACGCTATATTTTATAAGGTACGTGCAATCTCTTTGAAAGATTCAATTGTTAAGAGGTATCTTGATGACATACTGACTTTGAAATACTTTGATATTACTCGACGGTATAAAATGCAGGGATGGAGCGAGTTAATCAGCGCCTTGAAATCTCTGTCCATATAATAATTTATGATATAGACTTAAGGAATGGAGTTTCAATATAAAATTTGAATTGTATCAAAAATTGCATGAAACATCAATCAAGGCTGCTTCCAATGTAAAGCATATACAGTGGGTGATCGGTTAACGAGCATAATTTTTTGCAAGATTATGTTCGATATCTGAATTGTTCGTTAAGCGATCATTGTTATATAATATTACATATAGAATAAATTGATTAGAAAGATCGTTTAAGCTCGTTATCTGAATCGTTTGAATTATTCGCAGTCCGAACTGTCCGTTAACAAATCCATATTATATAACAGATAGAATAAGTAGATTAGAAAGATTGTTTTAGTTCGTTATCCGAATATGTATTCGTTGTCCGAATTGTTCGCAGTCTAAAATGTTCGTTAACCAATCATTATTATATCATGAATTGAATAGGTGAATAAGAAAAAAAATATCCTCGTTATCCGAATATGTGTTCGTTGTACGAATTGCCCGCAGTCCGAACTATTTGTTAACCGATCTCACACTGTACATATGTATATAGATTCTTGACAATGAAACTAACATGTATGGATCTGAAACATATTCGTTAAAATAGTTGGTGCATTGATCGAATGGGACACATTTAAAATACACAATTGATTTTGGATTTAAGTTTTTAGAATTTTTTATAGTTATAATTGCATAAAATTAATGATTTTCACAGCTAAGAATCTGACAAAAATAATTTTATATAAGAAGTTTTTATTAAACAGGAAAAACAAATCGCCTAAACATTTTTTTTATATAATTACACAAAAACAAACATATATTTAATTTAATTTCAATCTATATGATTATTGTTAGCAATTAACTTTTGCATTCTCTAGTTTCGCCCCTGACTTCTTAAAAAAAATCTGAAGTATTAACAATGAAATTCCGTGTCGTATATTACTGCTGTGGTAGTATAATATTTATTTTACACGCTGTACGATTAATGAGTTTCTTACCACAACGATTCTACAAGCATTAAAACGAAGAATATATAAAAATTAGAGTCCAGTCCATCAATAAATAAACAATTAATGTTTCAATCATATAATTTCCATATTCCCTATTAATTGGAATAACATTTCAAGTTTTAAGTGATAAGTAATTTAGTTCTACAAAAAATTTTGTAGAACTAAAATACATTGCTATTTTTTCACCGTGTTATAATGGAGTTCTACCAAGTGAATGCCAAGTCAATCAATACTATTATAACAGTTGGTTAATTATTAAGTTAAACACTTCAAATGAAGTCATTTATAATATTTAATTGTTAATGTTGAATGAAGCTAAAATTTAAGACGATCGTTTAAACATTCGTTAAATTTGCGGTTCCTTTTTTTGTTTTGCTATCAGGGTTACTAACAAAATTTTGTGGGGCCTTTTAAATATAACTTTAAATTTTTTAAAAGTAAGTTGACATCTATTTCCCACTAAAGTAAAGATTCTCAAACCTTACAGTACGAAGATGATTGATTGCTTTTTATATGAATTAAAATGATAGCGAAGTTGTATGCTCAAGAGTATCATCGAACTTAACGAAATATCTTCTTTTTTATTAAAAAATAAATAAAATGCATTAATATAATTTGTCTAAGTATCTTTAAAAACATAATAATCTTTGCTGGAGAAAACAAGAGGCTCTGTTTATTGTAAGATGCTAAAAATACCGGTTAATTAGAAATTTCTTTTAATTTGGATGTTAATTAAGAGTAATAATTTTGAAAATATTTTTTTTTGTTCAACTCGAGACCGAGTTCTGAAGAACTGTCCGAACCTCGCTTGGTGCCAACCCTGTCAGCAAGACATTAATTACGTGGTTGTAATTAAATATTTTATTTTAGATATAAAATCTTGTGTCAATATGTCTAAATCGCACGGTGAAAAAATAGCAATGTATTTTAGTTCTACAAAATTCTTTCTCAATTTTGTAGAACTAAAATACATTGCTATTTTTTCACCATGTTATAATGGAGTTCTACCAAGTGAATGCCAATTCAATCAATAAGTCTAAATCGAATACGAATAACTTAAGGAGTGATCTTTCGTGTTGTTTGAATTAACCCAGACTGAGTCGTACTTGAAAAGCGAGTCCTAAATCGTTTCTACTAAGCCACGTAAAGGATATTCTAACTTTATTGATTGAATCGGCATTGACTTAGTTGAACTCCATTATAACACTGTGAAAAAAAGCAATGTATTTTAATTGTACAAAATTTATAACATATATAGTTGTTAGCTATTTCGGCTCACGTCTTCGTCAGAACTATGTTTAAATGTACATTTACCTATATATTATATATATTGATGTGTAGAAACGTACAAAATACATTTTCTTTTCTGTTTCAACACTCAAGCTTCATATTTTGCTGATAAATTCGAAAATGCGACACTTTGATTTTATGGACTTCTGGAAGTGCGAGTTAATTTGGTTTTTTTTGGGAGTAAACGTATTTAAACACTTAATATTTCAAAAAGTATTTCAGTAGTGTGGGTGAAATGTTTTTGGAAATTGATGGCGAAAATTGGGAAACATTAACAGGATATTGAGTTTGTAACACGAAAACACACTGATATGTTTGAGTACTCGTAATCATTATACTGCATAATTTATCATATCTACTGAAGGTGCTCGATGGAACTTCAATATCTAATTTGAATTGTTACAACTTTGTACGACTCCACATGCTTTGTCATTAACGACCCGGGTTTCGAATTTTGGCATCTTCAGGCATTCTATCACATGGACGCAACAGAACGGACGTAAAATAGACAGTTAGTTAGCATTGTCTGTATACCAAATTTATTAATTACAGGAAAACACTAAGCCTAAGGCAAGCAGTAAATTGCAGTTAAAACAAATTTAAAAATATTAATCTAATAATATTTAAGACGATTGCCTGTGCTAATTTTCATTAACGATCTTGTTAATGAGTCATTATTAAAAGGGCTTTACAACAAATATTAATCAACTAACATTAAAATATAAATGTTTTTTTTTCATTCATTATACTACAATCAGTCGTCTCAACGGTTGGATCGTAGGTGGGTTGAGAGATTGAGGCCTAAATTCCGAGCTGCCCATTTAAAAAAATGATTAAATGTAAAATAATATTCACACTCAGTAAAATATGTTAGAGATGTACTAAAAATTCTTCGAATAATAAAGCAATAAGTGATGAAAAACGTTGACCGGTACAATAAAATTTATGACATGTGAGATATGTCAATGTGGATGAAACTTTCTTATAAACACGGATATGCTAATTTAGTATATACAAATATTTTATAGTCGGTCCAATGTGGATAGACACGTTCGATGCCGGCTTGTGGGTCAAGAACGGTGCGGGCAAGTTCAAGTTTTGGACATTCTTCCGAATGACCCGATTTTCACCGAACCACCTACCTGCTGAAGTTATTTCGCATTAACGTTGAAATGATTTCATTTTTGAAGAGGTTAACATTATCAGATATCAAAACCAACTGTAACGTAAAATTGATAAATATCTTTAGGTAATCTTGCAACAGATAAATTATTTAGTCGCTAGTTTAAAATATGTTAATTTGTAAAAAAGTATTTTATTTAACCGTTCTCTGTTGAACCATGTAAAATATATGAAAATATTGAATGTTTCAAAAATGAATTCATTAATTAATAAAAAAAACACATTTTTAGTACTATTTCCACAGTATATTTAATATTCAGGACCGGTTTCATTCATC
The DNA here is from genome assembly GCA_028555115.1 of Himalopsyche japonica. Classification (NCBI taxonomy): domain Eukaryota; kingdom Metazoa; phylum Arthropoda; class Insecta; order Trichoptera; family Rhyacophilidae; genus Himalopsyche; species Himalopsyche japonica. The sequence continues at coordinate 805,029 of JAHFWJ010000430.1, forward strand.
GCAAGAATTATTAACTGATATGTTGCAAGGAATTAACAAAGTGTCAACACTTTCGAGTAAGATCTAATTTTTATAATTTTATAAAGTCTTCTTGATTATCTATAAAAACTGTCATAAAACCAACACTATCGAATTAATTTTTACAATATTCGGCTTGGAGTATCCTTTATATGGTCTAGAAGGGAACGGGTTAAACGAAGATTATATAAATAAATATTACCTATGTTTGTATACGTAAACAAATTGTTACTTGACTATTGTAATCTAAGATAGAATAATTTATTTAGACCATCATCATGAAGTGACAAAATTAATTTTTTGTTACTAGGTGACGTAATAAAAATATATAGCTATCATATTATAATTCGAACATAAATAGTTAAAAGAAACAAATAATCGTTTTTTTTTTTTAATAGAAATGATTTTTGTTACAGGTTTGATACATTCCCATGCGTTGAAATATTTTTATATACGACGTATTTATTCATCTTTGTGGAAATTTCGCCCTTAACTTTCCCGTACCATACAAGTGTGCATACATTTCCCCTCATCTGTCACTGTGTCTTAACTTTTTAACTGCCAGTAGGAGTATGTATGGCAATACCTTGCAGGTTCTATCGTTACAATTATATTGAAAAAGCTCTTTTCAAATGACAAAAGTGTTTCAAGTTTTGATACGTGACGACATTTCCAAGAAATATTGTAGTGCGTTCAACATATTAATTTACGTTAGTGAAATTCCATTTGAATCGGCACGTCTATTTTGTATGGTTGGCTATCTTTCGTGCACGTTTTAAGAAGATATTGGCACCCATCCGGTTAGTATGTCTCTTTTGATAATTATGATACGATGTTTATACCATTATTAATATGAAATGAAAGTTTTTCAATCGTATTGTTGAAGAAAAGAATATTTGGTGGCAACGTCACAAATAAATATTTTCTCTAAATAAGACTACATTATTATAATAATAGCTGACATTAAACCGATTAAGTGTTACTAGTGCATATGAAAGTGGTCATGTTAATTGACAGGTTCTATTCTCCGGGTAACACCCCTTCAAATTCTAAATTACCAGCGTGGAGAGATAGATCGCATATTCTGCACCGGCAGTTATGTGGTTAAATACATAAATTAACTGCCAAAAACATTTGAAATAATTTTATTCGTCAATAACTCTCTTAAAAAGTATTAAATGGTTAATAATCATGGTATTAAACCATTACTGGTTATGATGATTGGTATAGTAAATATTTTCTTACGACGAGTTAAATTTCAATAAATGTTTAATGGACTTCCAAACTTGCCTACGATTTGTTAATAAATAAATTAATAGTTCTCAATCTACCAAACGTCTAATAATGACTATCGATGACACATCAGTTAAATAGAACATATATATTTGAAACAAGTTTTAGATGTTTATTTTTTCTTTTTGCTGTGAATGTATTCAATTTATAACAATGAGCCGACACTAAAAACCAACTAATATATACAAACAGTGTTGCTAATGCTGAAAAACAGCAGTGGGTTACCAATGCAATAAATGTCTCGTTCAATTTCAGATCTATTCAAAATGTTCCGGGGAAGAAATTTTTACCACATTCATACAGTAATTGGTAATGGAATGTGACAAAATGCATTGATTATTATTATTATTATTTTGAAGCATTTCTAAGACCATAGAAAAAAGACAGATACGTACGTATTTTTATGCGCCAGAAATCTGTATATTCATTCTATTGAATAATGAATTCTTATGAATTATGATAGATTAAAACTTACACAAGATATTGCAAGAAACGATCTTTTAATTGAATTTGATAATATAGTTTTTACTACTTAAATTTAACCAAAAGCTTTCTGGCTTACATACAATTCAACGTTTCGCCCCTCCATTTCTCAGAAAAGGAATTCATATAAAACATCAATACATAATAAATATATTTTTAATTGATATATTACAATTTGATAAACACATTAAAAAAGAAATTTGGTTTTAATCAACAAAAATATCTGTTATGTAGATCAAATTCACTTTTGCTTTCATTAAAACATCGCTGTTTTATTTTAGTGACAAAACGACGTAATGTTTATCGCGGTTCGGGTAAAAAAAGATGAATTTCAAAAAGACATTTGAACGGAGAGAGTTTTTTCTAGATTGTATAATGGAAATGTTATGTAAAGTAAATATAAAGAAAAAAAAACTGCATCGGAATGGAGAAAATTTATTTCTTATTAAAAGTTTTTATTGATAAACCAGAGCGTTCTTTGTGTTGTTAAATAAACATTGATCTTTGTTTATTTTTATAGCTTTTTGAATCCATTATTCTGCAATCTTAATTGAAGTAAGAAAGTTGATTGCATTTACATGGTAGACATTCATTATAGTAAGGGTGTCAACTGTTTGGTAGAAAATCCCGGAGACTGTACTGCATCAATAATACTTTAAATATCACAAATAATCATTTTTTAGACACATTCCAATAATAAATTTGAATTGTTACAAATTTGTACGATTCCATATGTCTTATCACAAACGACCCGGGTTTCGCCCTTCGCACGGATGCAACAGAACTTTCTAACAGAATCTTTTTATTTTATACTCAATATTAGTTATTTGAAAGTATTTTTTTTATTCAAATTTGGAATGCTATTGATTTTGGCGGCATTAAAAACATTTTAAGCTAGAGTGCTTATTACATAATAATAAAATGACTTACTTTTTACTAGCTCGTAAACTCATTTTTTTTTCATAATATATATAAGCTGTCTGGTATAGTAATACATGTGATTAAAAAAAAAGGATTTTTTTTTGATCGATTGAATTAGTATTTACTTGGTAGAACTCCATTATAAGATGGTGAAAAAATAGCTATGTATTTTTGTAGAACCAAATTTCATTGCTATTTTTCGAGGATTCGTTTTATTTTACTTTGAATAATTCGGTTTCATTTTATGATTTTTATAAATAATTTGAATTTCAAATTCTACTCGAAATTGAAAATTTTATTTTATGGTTTATTTTATAAGATTTATTGGCGTTTTTTGTGTTACAAAACTGAATATTTTTTTTGCTGCTAATAAATTAATGAAAAATAATTTTTCGAAATTGACTTACCTCCCCATTTCTGAACTTCATCGTCCAGACTGTCCTCCCAGCTATCGAGCACTCTTCCTGCCCTATCCTTCACACAATTCACTGGATGGCTATCGACACCACACGTTAAAAAACTAATAAAGCTAATTGGACTGTCCTGAAGCGAAACCGGCGTTACTCCCTGAGATGCCGCGCCATGAAATAGGCAATTCACAACAAAAAAAGCTAAAATAATCATATTTATACTTCTACCCTCTAATTTAGACATATTTGGTTTCGTCATTAAGCTGTATTAAATATTAATATACGAAGTATATATATTATATTTAAAACATAGTCTTCAATATTGTTTGAACACTTTTTTTGTTTAATTAATTATTGGCCGTAAAGTGGTGTTATTTTTTTATCTAAAGTTTCACATCTACCGGTAGTGATTATTGTCTATGGAACAAATTGAAATAAAATGCGTTTGTTCTCTTTTTGAATGAGGAAGAGCGCGCGATTCACATGCAAGTTCAAGGCCAACTAAGAAACTTGTACTAGAGAGCCGCTCTTTATATCGAGACCTACATTTTAAATCAAACGCCTTCATATTAAAAACAGCATAAACAACAAATATATGGCACACAAAAATAACCTTTATTTTCATAAAAAATAAAACTCAAATTCGATATATATCACTAAGATGTTTGTACATATCCCGCGCAAGAAAAGTGCTAAAGACTTTATTTATAACGTTAATATTAAAATTACGTACGTGCCAAGAAGAAATTTATCATATGGTTAGTTTTAATAAAGGGTATTTTCCTTTGTATTATATTTAGAAGAAAATTTGATTTTATTTTGTCGGGAGAGATGGAATTCAGTGTATATTTGTAATAGCGTATATGTGAAATTACTGCGAGTAATTATCCGCTTTATTTAAACAATATATACGGTGCAAATTTGCTTAATTAATTTGTGATGTATAATCTAGATTAGATATTATCCGTACACGGATACTATAAAATTGCTCATATGGGTCTCCAGCTGCAAGAGCTGTCCGGCTGATCAATGAATGGCTTAACAATGGTATGTGTGATTTTTTTTAAAAGCTTTATATATTTAAAATAAAATAAATATTAAATATTTAAGATAAAAATAGTTTTTTTTTACTATTGTAAAATATTACTATTTTTGTTCAATGCGTCATCTCCACAATATTTCATTTGAATTGTTGAAGCTTTGTACGATTCTACATGTTTTGTCACTAACAATCCGGATTTCATCTTCTGGCATCTTCAGACGTTCTATTCACACGAATACAACAGACCTAACTTATGTCTGATTCAATTGAACTAAATGAAATGACTTAAGTCAGTTACAACAATTTAAATTTGATATTGAAATTCCATCTAGCACCTTCAGTCAATATCATAAAAAAACAATATTTGTCAAAGGCAAAACTTTCAGTTATAACTTCATGTTTTATTCTTTTCTATTTTACAAGAAATAAATTCTATAATTCTATAATATAACTTATAACTTAAAGTATGGTCATTTTGAATATACGCAAAAAAAAACATTCCAAATATAAAAACTAGGCACTAACAGTATAAGTTGCAGTAGGGACGTCATTTTCTTCCGATTTTATGAGCTTTTTCTAGTACTGGTACTATAGTATTTATGCTCAGGACCGGTTTCTCTCATAGCAAGCTTGTTTTATTTTTTAATGCATAATAGATATTATAGTTTTTTAAGGTGTTTACTGTCGCTTCTTCACGAAAAGGCATGATATTTTAAATATTATAATAAAAACACATTTTTGAGTACTTATTTTCACAATACACTTTTTGATCAGGACCGACTTCGCTCATCACGAGCATTATCAGTTGATAACGAAACCGGTCCTGATCAAAAAATATATTGTGTAAATAAATACTAGTTTTTTAATTATTTAAAATATTCTCGTTTTATTTCAGGAGTATTCTGAAGTGAAGTATGAGTGTGAAAACCTGATAAAATTGCACTATTTTAGTTGGAGTTGTGATATTTTAACGATTTCATAGCCCTGTTACCTAAATTATCCTTATGCCTTGATATTTTTTAAAAGACATTTTCGAAATAAAAATATAATATTTAAAAACATACACACATCGTTCTCAATTTTTAATACATATTTCCTTTTTATATTGAATCCCTTGATAAACCACCCAAATGCATTAATATTAAATATGTCCAAAAACATCGGTCGCGGACATAATTGATGAAACAAACTATTCTTTAAAAATTTTTATTGTTGAAACTTTGTACGATTCCACATTGTTGTCACTAACGATCCGGGGTTCGTCTGTCGAACTGTCAGTTCTGTGTGATAGAATTTCTGAAGATTCAGAAAGGCGAAACTTGGGTTGTAAATATAAAAACGTCTGTAATCGTACCATGTTCCAAGAGCTAAAATTTTATATTAATATTCCATCGAGCAACTTCAGTCAATTTCAAAAAATATTTTGTTTAATTAAAAAAACCGAAATTATCTTCTTTTCGATTTGACTGGCATTTACTTGGTAGAACTCCATTATTACACGGTGAAAAATAACTAATTTATTTAAGTTCTCAAAATTTCATAACATATATAGCTATTTGAGCTCACGTCTTCATCAGAAGTATTCAGTTACACACTGATAAGTGATAACTGAAATTTATTTCAGCATTATCATTAAAACTTGAAATTAATATTAAACTATGCTTTTATCGATTGAATTGGCATTTATTTGGTAGAACTCGAAGAAGAGAAAGTATTTAAACACATGCTTCTGATGAAGGTGTAAGCTGAAATAGCGATCAACTATATATATATCTTATAAATTTTGTTGAACTAAAATACGTTGCTATTTTTTCATCGAAATTATCTTCAATTTTGACCACCGTGTAATGAATAACACACACTAACGGTTAAGTCAATATTGACAACACAAATGTGCGACGATTTTTTCTTTCTCTAATTTATTCACTTAACACATATTATATGTTTACGAGGATGTTTAACACTTTGAAATTAGTCAAAGCTAATTACCAATTAACCTAGAATCCTTGAAACTACAAACACAAATCACAATGCTGGCTTACGGTCAACTTTTAGAGACTGGTATGTCAATAATTTTGTATATAATTCAAAATAAAGAGATAAGATATGCAATATCGAATACCGATATAGAACTTTCTGTTGATATGTGATATATTTTGTTATAAGTGTTAAACGATATACAAATGAGTGAAATTTGTTTCGCTTTCATTATACAAACTGTAGTTATGTGCGTAAATACAGAAGCAGATCAGAAAATGTTAAAAGGTAGCCATAAAACTGGATTGTTACAAAAAATGTCTTATAATGTATGATTTAAATTGTTGAAAGATTTTAATTTTTACATGTTTTGTCATTCACGACCTGTGTTTCGATTTCCGAAATCTTCAGACATTTTATCACATGGATGCAAAAAGAACTGACACTATAAATATAATAGTTTTCATTGGTTATATACAAGTATAATTAAAGATCTAAATATATATGTATTATATATGAAATAATTTTAATACCTACAAATTTGATTTTATTGACATTTCATTTTTACTGTTTCATAATAAACTACCATTAAAGTTTTATAAGTTATTTGACAGTAGGAGACGCCTACGTATGTTAAATTGGTGGGTGACAATGGGAATTAAACATTAGGTGACATAATGTAAGACATTATTTTTATTTGTCGACCCATTCAATTAATCTAGTTAGGGATATAGATGGGAGAATTAGGAAGATTATGCTAGTTATTCAGGATAAACGTTGAATTCAATTGAGTTCAGTTTATTAATAAAATTTATTGATACAATAACTGCGTTATGATGCAACAATTTTAACACCTCCATCACAGTGCTAAATGAGTGATTTTCCTATAATAATCAGTAATATTTTCGATTGTGTTGTAACCGTGAGATATAATGCCTAAAGATGCCGAACAGCGAAAGCTGATGAGATGAGCTCAATCTTCTCAACTTCACCTTATTGCACCCTTTGCGTGAGGTCGGTGCGATGAATCAACAATCACATGAAGTAAATTCTTATATTGCATCACTAGATGTTTGATCGTTACTTGCCAAATTGAAATAAGTACGTATTTCTTAAAAAAACTCCAATTATATTTTAATGATAGTTGATCATTATTTGATGTAAAACCCTTTCAAGAATAACAAATTAACAATATTAAAAATTAATAAAAATTGTCACATGCAATTGTGCTAATTTTTATTAGATCAATATAATTAAATTTGTTTTAGCTGCCATTTAGTTCTTGCCTTGGGGTTTGTGTTTTACTTCAATTAATACCTTTGTATTTTTTTTATTTTTTTTATTACTTTGTATGTAATAGACGAAGCGTACTGTTTATTGCGCGTCAGTTCTGTGGCATCCGTATGATGGAATGCCTGAAAATGCCGAAAGGCGAAACCCGGGTCGTTAGTGATAAAAATGTGGAATCGTGCAAAATTGTAAAATTTTTAATTAAATACATCTATGGTATCACACATTGACATCTAGTGGCAGAAATTCGATTCAATTTTACTGTGTAATGACAGAAAAGAAATTTAACAAATCAAAAAAAAAGATTTATATTAATACATCAGTAAAACAAAAATAAAACAGTTTGATGTTGAAAGGCGTACTTGTTTATGTATCATACAATATGAAAGTCATTTTTATATTTATTACAATAATAAATAATAATGCATATCTTAACGTGAAATCTCTGGATAATATTTTTCTAAATAAATCGATACGAGTTGTCAATTTCGGACCATCAATATACTGGTCGTTTTGTTTACCAGTGGTACGCTAAATACACGTAACGAATCGTAAACCTACATATATTTATTGGAAAGTAATTTGCAGTTGCTAATTTTCTTTTGAAAGAGAAAATATCTTGATATACAATAACTAGCCCTAATAGAAAAGCTATGTTTGTTTTTCAACAGATATAAGCTTAAGTCGGATTTTGTTGGAATTTCATTTCATTCATTTGTTTTGTCGCGTGACAAAATTCTTTGTAACACTAAAACGTTTGCAAATATTGTGACTGGTAAACTAACTGATCGTCCTTTACTAAATAAACTATATCTTTACCTGAAAACACTTTGAATTTATGACTTTAAAACAAGTTCTGTTAATAAGTTCCACATTCGTAGCGGTCATGTGTTAAAATGGAAAAATAAAAATTGAATGTTTATGAAAATTATGATATTGTTTATGTTTATTAAAATAAATGAATGCAGCCACGCCATAGCAAATGGCGATCTCTTTCCATTGACTGCCATCTTATGTCATATGTACACTAAACCATAGTTTCTCAACCTTTTTACATCCGCGGACCACGAAAAAGTCCAAAAATGTTTTGCGGATCACGGGAATAAAATAATAGATATTTATATAACTGATTTTATATTCAAAACAATTAAATTTGCAACACCGTATGCTGATATAGCAATATTTAAGTATTATATATTAAAGCAAACAGTGACAAAAAAAAAATAAAAATCCATAAAATACAACAAAAAATTCGATTGTTTATCGAAATAATATTACATTACGGACCGCCGGTTGAGAAACTAGGCACTAAAGGACAGCTAATGATTAGTTATGACAAATTTGGTAACACATATTGATTTTAATCGCATTTATTTTATAAAACAAAACAACCTCGAATGAGTTCTTAAACGTAAAATAATTGATATTTCCATTGATCTACTTCAGCCATACTCAAACTTTTTTCCTTAGGGTCGCATTCCGATTTTTACTTTTCTACGTAGGCCGCAACATATGAATAGTAAACTGTAAATGTAACACATACTATACTGCATACACATTTATGTATTATGATGTCAAAATAAAACTATATTATTTTTTGTGATTATTTACTGATTTACTAAAAAAGACTTACAAGCATAAGAACAAAATATAAAATTTTTGGCAATAAAAGGAAATTTTACTGACGAAGCAGTCTCCTAGATACAACTTTAAAACTTTAAATTTAGCATGAAAAGAGAAAAATAAGATAAAAACTTATATGAATTATGATATTGAGTTAAACTTTGGACTATATAATAACTATATATAACTAAACATTTGGTGACTATAATTATTTTGGACCGAACATAAGAGCTATTTGGGCCGCAGTTTGAGTATCGCTGATCAACTTGATGTAAAAATTATACTTTCATGATTACCGTTCACCTCGTATGTTCTTAATTTCGGCACATCAAAAATGCATCCGCATTGAATCCCTTAAAAAAATATATGTAGATGCACTTGCACTCTTTAATACGACGTGTGACATTATTCAATACAAGTATACTTAATTAAACGGGTGATTTCTTGTTTGGGGTACCAAAGCCTCTATCCCGTTAGGCAAGTTTTCATTTCTGCCGACCCAGATTCCGACAGAACCAGAAAGAAACTTCACCTTATGTTTATCTTGTAGTAATATACATACTTTCTTATTATATATATGTGGGAATACTCGTTACGTGCAATAAGATCGAATTTTAAGTTGGTTATCCTGTCAGGAATGAGGTCAGTGTTGACAGCAAACGGTATAAAATTGGAACACACTTTAAAATAGCGTTTATCTTTTTTATGGTGGTAAGTTAAATTAATAATGGCGCGAAATGATTATAAGTTTGATATTTAAGATTAGCGTTAATGAAGTTATCATTTATATAAGCTGAAGAATTTAGAATACTTACGGTAAACCTACCGAGGACTGTTGCACTCTTTTTTATTATAAAACAATACGAAAATCTTTTAAAAATGATTCTTTTTGCAACGAAACTCAATGTGCATGAAATTCCAATTATCTAACATTGGGAATAGATAAGAATAAACCATAGATTTTCACCAGTTTCTCAGCCGGTGGTCCTTGGAGATTTTTGGGTGGTCGGCGACAATTTTTGTATGAGCCGAAACAATCGAATTTCATGTTGTATTTTAAAATTGTTTTTTTTTGTTGATACTACCTATTTTTAAATACTTAAATATTATTCTAACACCATCAGCATATGGTGTTGCAAAATTAATTGCTTTATATAAAATATCAATTAAATAAATATTTATTATTTTATTCCAATGTCGATGTCCGTAAAACATTTTTGGATTTTTTGGTGGTCCACGGATGTAAAGAAGGTTGAGAAACTATGCCATAGATCATAAAACAGTTTTTTCTAATTAGAAAATACCCCTTTGCCAGAATATGTAACAAGGCATTTATATTTTTAAAAGAAATTGCGTGTATTTATGTATTAAAATAATACTATAATATTTTTCATGAATTGACATATTTTATTTATATGTATTACCAATACCGAAATATTATGGTAAGCACCACCATACCGATGTTTAGAATGTGTTGTAGAGCAGTGATTCTCAAACCCATTCATGTCACGACCCTTTCAACAAAAAAAATGCTCAAAATGCAGAAAACCTTTTGTACCCAGTTTTGGAACCATTGGTCTAGGTTATAAAAAGGTTGACAACCCTTGTCATGACATAGATATTATAAATGCTTGTTAAAAGAGAGAGGATGAACATCCGAGTAATAAGCAGCTCTCGTAAAAAAAGCTGTTAAGATTAGCTCTGTTGCCCGTCAATATGATTTAAATTTTGAGTAGTGTTGTAAAAAATGACAGCCAAATAGATTAATTTTAAAAATGTTGCCGCACTAAAAAATCTCTTAAAGTGTTGCAATTGTTTCATTTACTTTTATAATTGACGCAGACTTCTAAGAAAACCCACTTAAGCTTGGAACAAACGATATTATATAAGTAGGGTTACCAGACGAAAAATTGTTAATGTAGGACAAACGATTTCAGATAGAAGACATGATAATAAATTTTGAATGAAAAACAGTCGCTTCATTTAAAGACGTTTTGATCAGTTGATAATGCTCGCGATGAGCGAAACCGGTCCTGATGAAAAAATATATTGTGGAAACAAGTACTAAAAAAATGTCTTTTTATTATTTAAAATATAATGCCTTTCCATCAAGAAGTGACAGTTAACACCTTAAAAGTGACGTTTTGGGTTATTAAACAATTGTTATAAATGCACTTAAACCGATTTACAATATGAGGGAGAAATTAAATTAATTTACAATATGTTTATTTTATTTGAATTGTTACAACTTTGTACGATTCCACATGTTTTGTCACTAATGACCCGAGGTTTGCCTTTCGGCATCTTCAGGCATTGAACCGAATCTTCAGGCATTGCCGAAAGGCGAAACCCGGGTTGTTAGTGACAAAACATGTGGAATCATACAAAATTGTAACAATTCAAATTTGACATTGAAATTCCATCAAGCACCTTCAGTCGATATCATAAAATATACGTATATTTTACTCAAAACAAGCTATAAAACGAGTGTATTAGTCGAGTTAACGACTATTATAGTCGAGATAAAAAAGAGATTCATTTTTATTCGTTAACAAATGTAAATTTTAATGTTAAATATCCCTTCTTGGTGGAATGGTTTTATAATGTATTTAAAAAATAAAATACGATTTCTAGAACTATTTCCAACATTGTATATTATCACGTTCAGGACCGGTTTCAACATCAGTTGATAATGATCACGATGAGAGAAACCGGTTTTGATCTTGGTAATAGATTATCGTGCAAATAATGATTGACATTATGTTTGATCGTCTTTTAAATATCAACAAAGTATAGAGGATAATTTAGGGCATATATTACGGTATGTTTCTCCTAGTGATTTAATTATTTTTTGATGTACCAACATACATGAATTATGTATTTTATTACTGCGTCCATATAAAAAGATTTTATAGATAAATAAATGATGTCGACATGATTAATCTACCGTGTATAAAAATATGAATGTCAAAAACTTGTTTTATGATCAATTTGAAAAAACAGTATTTACCGTTTCTTTAATCGATGGATGACATTGATTTAAAGTGTAATTGGAGGACATGTCCTCCTTTATGATACCATATGGTGACCCTACATATATTAGCAACACAATTTTGCAGTGATTGTGTGAATTTAAACATTCCTTCCTCTTTAATTATTTGAAAAGCGAATGATATTTCATAGCAAGTAAGTTTACCCCGCAAAACAAACGCCTCATAAACCTGTCATAATGAGATTTTATTTTGCATGTGCCGTAAAACGGCATGCGTGTTGTTTTTAATATATTAATAAATACAATCATGTGTAAATTGTTATTTTCTGTTGCTTGGTATCGTGATACAGCGGAACGCCGATCTCACGTTCCCGAATTCATTGTTTTCCCGCATATTTCGTTCATTTTATCATGCACCCATATTAAAATGTTAAGATTTTATTTAATACACGAATTATGAAATATTTGTACCCCCAAATACTTGAAATATTTGATAAATTTCAACGAATTTTGATTGTTGAATTAAAGTTTCCGTATCTTTTAAATGCGTCAGTATATTTCAATGAATTTTTCAGGAAATTTCAAGTAATTCCGCATTTTTGTTTAAATTATTTTTGTTGAATATTTTTTGTTCCGTCATTTACAGAAGTGTTTATTGCCATATAAAAAAAGACACATATTTGTTTTTATTGATGGCCAAGTTTGACGTTTTTCTTTTTAGATTGGTGTGCCAAATTGCAAAGAAACAAATTAGTTTATTGAATTGGCATTTAATTAGTAGAACTCCATTAAAGCACGATGAAAAATAGCAATGTATTTTAGTACTACAAATATTATAAGATGTAAAGTTCATAGTTATATTGGCTTACGCCCTTATCACAATTAAATATTATAGTTTGAAGCCGAAATAACTATCAACTTTGTACCTTATAAATTTAGTAGAACTAAAATACGTTGCTGTTTTTTCACTGTGAAATAAATTAGACCATTGCACTATTTCCACAACTGTATTATATCAAGATCAGGATCGATTTCGCGAAATTTGGAAAACGTATAATCGGAGTTTTACTGTATTTTTTTGGTAAAACTTTGTCCCGAGCATGTCACATACGTATTTACTTAGATAAAATAAACCTTTTCTTCTCTACGCGTTGTTATGCAAATCATTGAAAAGCAAAATACGACAAGTCCACGTGTAATCTGAATAGAAAAAAATACGTACCATTACTATTAGTAATGAGACGCAATATAAAATGATAAATGACATGCAAAACCTGAAAAAAACATATTAAAAAAATGTTGAAGTTTTTGATGACATGCACAACCCGATAAGTACAATAGTTACAATCAAATGGAGATGGGAGAATATTTTATATTTGTGTTATTTTTTCTGAAATTCTAATTAGATACGATAAAAAATTCAAACTATCGGTGAAATCAACAACACTGATATGGCAAAGCGGATATAACGTGTTTTGCTTTCAAGTTGTGTAAGTAGTCCGAAAAAAATGTGTGTATAGTGAAAACTCGTTTTACGGTCTTGAATCGACAGATTAAAAAAAACCTAATTTGAGGGGAAAACTTAAATAAGGGGTTTGGAAAAAAAATCAGCAAAAAAAAAAAGCAAGAGACTGATTGAAAAAAAAAACATTAAGTGGGAAAACGTGAATTCGAGGTAATATTTTTTATTTGGATAATCATGCAAATCAGTTCAGTTTTAAAATATTTTTGTGCTGGTTCCGAAGAGTCGTATCCATTTGATTTTAAAAAGATACGGTGAAAAAGTAGCAATGTATTTTATTTCTACGAAAATACATCATATTTTCTATTTTTTCACCGTGTTATAACGGAGTTCTTCGAAGTAAATGTCGATTCAATCGATAGCTTTTAAAGCCCAACATATTTCAGCTTCCTAATATTTACTTCAAACTTTTTAAATCGTCGCGCGCTTAATATAATATATATATATAAAATAATTTGAATTGAATATATTAAAATCCTAAAAGCGGTAAATGAGTAATAAATGTATTAAAATATAATTTGATTGTATATTTGAACGAAAATAGCGGGCAAACGTTAGTTTGCAGCACGCAAACACGGGTTTTTCATCATAATTGCTTGTTTTAATGAGAAAATTTCGAAAATTCAACAATCAGTCGAGTTCACGTGAAATGAAAATTTAATTATCGGTGCATTATTGTTTTTTCTTATATTGATGTGAAAATTCAATACACTTTCCTTGTGTGAGATATTCGTTCTGAAAATCGTGGCAATAATGACATATTTCTCTAAATGAATGAATTGATTAGAGAAATTTCAGAGAAATTAAATAAAGTTTTTCATTTTTAATTAAGCGCAGAGAAAACGATAACTGGATGTTTACTATCGCAAAGTGTCATCTAAAATTTGTAACGCAAGTCTATAATTTCTAGGGATTTCATTTGTGCAAGATATTAATCGCGCACGTTTTATATCTTATACGGATAGTATTTCATGATAGTTAACCTCTTGAATACCGTGAGTATTAACAGGTAGTATTTTTATGTATAGCCTATTTTCCGAACCGTCAACAATTTTTAAAAAGTATTTATCAGTGTTGCCAAATCAAAATTGTATAATTTCATTTATAAAACAGTTTGGTTTTGTTGTAGAATTGTTTCTATGTTAAATCTTACAGGTGTTTTTATTTATATTAAATTAAAAATATGATTTATATTTGATTAAAAAATCGATTTAGTCTCGTACAACGTTATTTAACTCTAGATATTGTAGATGCCGCTATGCATATTTACCATAATACGTCGAAAATAATTGTACCCTGTTAATTTGACTTCAGTAATAATACTCGCTATGAGCGAAATCGGTCGTGGTCATGAAATATACTGTAGAAATAGTACTAAAAATGGTTTTTAATATTTGACACATCGGAGATAATGTTAGAAAAACCACGGAAATGATTTTTGAAATTTCCCACTAGTGTTCGCTTGGGATTCAAGTGGTTAATCTTGCTTGTCCTAAAACGACACCTCGTCTAAAAATGATAGCGTTTTTAACTAAATTTTTTAAGTACACAAGCCTCTCGATCGTGCAGGGAACAGTTATGTGTCCTATCGTTCCTCTACTTATATTTTCCTCCTGTCTACCTAATCTTACAAGATTAACATTCCTCACAAAGTAGGCGATGTATGACCCATTTAACCTTTTGGGTTCGGATGAGGCACTCATAGACGAGATATATTTTATGATGTAATTTTTTCATTATTATCTTTAAATACTTATTTCTAATTGTGGATTGAAACAATTGTATGTTAATAGATATCAACAATCCAATGACATTCTTAATGATGAAACAAATATAAATCCATCTCCGCTTCTCAGACCATTACGGAAGATTAATGTATTTTTAGAATTATTCATCATAGTACAATACTTATTCATTATTTAGGTCAACTCCCCAAAAACCAGAAATTAACTCTCACTTCCAGAAATACATAAAATTTATTTGCCACATTTAAGAATTTATTATCACGATATAAAAATATGATGTTAGAACACAAGAGAAGATGAATTGTGTACATTTTCTACGCAGCTATATATATTATAGATAAGTAAGTGTATGTTCAAACATAGTTATGATGAGGTTGTACGCCGAAATCAACAATATACATTATAAATTTTTTAGAACTAAAATACATTGCTATTTTTTCACTGTGTTAATTACAATTTTGTTTGTCTATTTTTTGCATTTAAGGGTGACATTTCAAATTCATCATCTATTTCAAATAATAACAAAACATTTTCTACTACTATTTTCACAATAAATTGGATGACCAGTAGCGGTTTCGCTAATCGCGAGCATTATCAAATGATAACTAGCAATAATTTATCATAAAAAATAAATTTCCACAAATTTACCGCCGAATATTAGTGACATTTGTAAATAAACCTCGCTGATTTTTTCCAGCCTTACGTTGGTGATGTTTTAATATGAAGAACATTCTAAAAAGGTTTGTTGTTTAAAATACCGTGCCATATCAATTTGGTGAGTTAAAATTCAAATCGAAAGTAACGCGGTGAACACCGTTGTGCAAACCCACACAATTCACTTTGCCATTAAGGTGTAAGTAATGCAAAATCTCAAGAAATGACAGGATTGTATCCAGGGCAGAATTTAGATGAATACCTGGGCCTCGTATAACTCGGTTTTATGGTTCCACAAAAGCCTCGTGTAATACAAATCCGTGTTATACAAGGTTTGAAGTTCATACAAAATTTAGGTTTGCGTTCCAAATAATAAAAAAATCGAAGATAGTTTATGTGAAAATTTACTTTATTTTTTAAATCAACATATATACATTTACATATTAATTGAAAGAAACTTAAATAACATAATATACCATTTATTCATCACCACAATAACTTAGAATTCTATGTTTTTCACTCTTTTTTGAGATTGGTTGTGAGTTTTCATCATCAGAGGACTTAGCTTATGCGATATTAAATATTTGGTGTATCTGTGTACTGAAAATCCACCGAGGCGAAAGAGATTATTCTTCACCACATTGAATCTTGGCTTAAAAAAAATATAAACATCTCAGCTGAAGGCCCTACACTCGAATCTCTTTTAGCGCGGTTTTAAAATAACATGGTCGAAGAATTATGAATCGATAATTTTTAATGCATATTTTATTTTTTATGATATCGACTGAAAGTGCTTAATGGAATTTCAATAACAAATTTGAATTATTACAACTTTGTACAATTCCACATGTTTTGTCACCAACGACCTGGGTTTCGCATTTCGGAATCTTCAGGCATTCAATCACACGGATGACGTACAATAAACAGTTAGCATCGTCTTTATAACAAATTTATTAATTACAAGAAAACACAGACCCCAAGGCAAGAACTAAATGGCAGCTAAAACATATTTAAAACTATCGATCTAATAATAACTAACACAATTACCTGTGATAATTTTCATTAACGATTAATCTTGTTAATGAGCCATTCTTGAAAGGTTTTACTACAAACAAACAAACAATGATCAACTGTCATTGTTACACTGCGAAAAAATAGCAATGTATTTAAGTTTACAAAATTTTATAGAACTAAAATACATCACTATTTTTTCACCGTGTTATAACGGAGTTCTACCAAGTAAATGCCAGCTCAATCAATAAACTGTCATTTTTGTTGCATCCGTGTGATAGAATGCCTGAAGACGCCGAAAGACGAAACCTGGGCCGTTGGTGGCTATACATGTGGAGTCGCACAAAGTTGTAACAGTTGAAATTTGGACATTTCATTAATTTTACACGGCTTAAAAATCTAAAACGTATAATAATCGACAATATTACAATTAAACATAGTTATATGTTTTGCGTGAAATTATTACATGCAAAAACAAAATTGCTCTAAAAATATCTCATAATTGAATTCATATTCTTAATCCGGTCACGTGTCGTCATATTTTACTGTCGAATAATTATTGTTTTCTGATAGTTGTCAAACTGTGGGATGTTAAACAGCATTCATTAATAATACCTAATCTGTATTTGTTCCGTGTTGGTACACTATTGTATTTGCAATAATGAACTCAGCAAAGAATTGAAATACTTTTAGAAGAAGGCGAGGTAAGTAAGTTAATCTAGCACAATATCTGCTTTCTCATATGAGCAATTAATCAGTGCATATCCTTGTTTAGAATTAAACAATAGATGAAAGTTTTTTAAGGTGGGAGAAGTCGGAATTCTGGAGTAGTGGTGTTTTGGCCGGAGCCGGAGTGCTTTTTCGATAAGACGATTTCGAAGAATAACTCAATGAACAATTTACCGGATTGGTTGGTTAATCTTTGATTTAATGCACACGAATAGAAAAGGTAGTAAAAACCTCATAAAAATAACCTTATATCGTCAAAGTCGTGCTATTTGTTCAATGTCGGATTCGTGTTTTTTAATGACTCTACAGCCCAGTTATCAAATAATAAAAACACATTTATTAGTACTTATTTCCGTAATATATTTTGTGATCAGAACCGTGTTCGCATATCGCGAGCATTATCAACTGATAGGATTAAAATAAGAAGCAAGTTTATTTATTTGAATTGTTGCAATTTGTACGATTCCACATGTTTTGTCACTAACGACCCGGATTTCGTCATTCGGCATGTTCAGGCATTCTATCACACGGATACAACAGAACTGACGTAAAATAAACAGTTAGCATCGTCTATATAACAAAGTTATTAGTTCGAAAAACCCTTTCAAGAATGGTTCATTAACAGGATCGTTAATGGAAGTTGTCACAGACAATTGTGTTAATTATTGTATTATTGGATTAGTATTATTAAATTTGTCTTAGCTACAATTTACTGCTTACCTTGGGGTAAGTGTTTTCCTGTAATTAATAACTTTTGTATATAGACGATGCTAACTGTTAATTTTCTGTCAGTTCTGTTGCATCCGTGTGATAGAATGCATGAAGATGCCGAAAGTCGAAACTCGGGTCGTTAGTGACAAAACATGTGGAATCGTACAAAGTTGTTACAATTAAAATTTGATATTGAAATTCCATCAAGCACCTTCAGTCGATATCATAAATTATAAGCTTATTTATACAAATTTTAAGTTAAAAGTTAACAGGTATACGAAACGAATGGTTCAAGAACTTATTGTAGTTGATAATGCTCGCAATCAGCGAAACCGAATGATGATGAGTCATGATTCGGAATACTCTTTCGATTAGATGATTTTGAAAAATATCTCAATGAAAAATTTTCCGGATTCATTGGTTGATATTTAATGCATTTAAAAAAGAAAAATAGGAAAAAATCCTGACTATTTTTTTTAAATCGGAGTCGTGTTGTTGGTCAATGTTGGAGTTGGAGTGCTTATTTTTAAACGGATCCACAGCCTTGATATTTGTATTTTTTTTTGTAGTGGAAGAAACTGATTCCGATCATTGGAAAGAAAAGAGAGGACACCACTTAAAAGTGGTCAAAAAATCGTAAAATTTTAATCATTTTATTTTCAGTTATTGACCTTCTTGCAGGTTTCAATTACTTCAAAATGAATCGAAAATGAAAACATGAAAGTTTTTTTTATTGAACGTGCGTTATTTACTTCAGCCTTATTAATTAATGTTAACATGTCCAGAAAATTAACGACACACAATTTTCGAACGTGTTGGTGGGCGGAATGAATATGACACGAGTCGGAATAAAATATAAAATGGACGTATTAGCATTGCATTATTAAAGAGAACAAGTGAAAACAATTTGTATGTTTTGTTTAACGTGTTAAATATATTTTCACGGTGAGTTAATTTTACAATACATATTCCAAAACGAAATGTGCCACTTTGGTTTTGGGGCATATTTTCGAAACTGACAGTTTACTGTTTTGACGCACGTAGGTGTGTTCGATTGAAATATTTTGGATTTCGTCGCAGGTGCTGTTTAAATGGATAAACATGTAAACTTTAATAAAAAAAAACAAGTACCATTGACCTTGCGGCAAGAATCTAACCAAAAAATGGGAACTATTTTCGTTGCATTCATTTTGACTTCCGTTGCAATAGACAAACTATCATATGTTCCCAGGGCTGCCAAATTTAGACAATCTATCTTCATGGATAATTTTTAAAAATTAATTTACTTGGGTAACTACATTACAATATAGATTACTAAAACAACCATAGAAGTCAATAATGCAGGGTTTTTAGTATTATATATTTTTCAACAGGGTTTATCTGTTAAAATGTTTTCTTTTATTATTCACTATTGTTTTTTTTTAAATATAAAAACTTCAAATCACTCATGTTCCATTACTAGAAACAAAAAAAAATGATTTGTTTTGGCTATATAAATTTGATTTTTCTGGTTAATCTCCTTATATCGGATGAAATTGTTTTTTATATTAGATTTGAATTATTGAAACATTGTTTCGATACACATGCTTTGTCATTAACGACCCGGGTATCAACATGTGGAATCGTTAAAAGCTTCAATAATTAAAAGTTGAATTGAAATCCCACTAAGCACCTTCTTTTTTTTGTTTGTTACTTATTAGCTCAATCTCTTATTTTAACAAATTTGAATTGCTTAAAGTTTGTATTATCCACATGTTTTGTCAATAACGACCCAGGTGTCAACATGTGGAATTGTAAGTTATAACAATTTAAAATGAGTGTTGAAATTCCACTAAGCACCCTCAGTCAATCCATAAAATTTATGTTGACAAAGAAAGTAAGGTGAGAAGCAATTAGTCTATAATATGACTAATGGTTAACTAACAGCTTCATAGAACATCACAAACCACAATTGTTCGGACAGAATCTATAAATTGATTTAAAACGAAGCTATTCGTACTGAAAATTGCGTTCTTAATATTCGTCACGGACCCCAATGAAGTTGAACGCTGCATGTGAACCTTAAAAAATATTTGTCAAATATATATATTATACATAGACATATTTTGAAAAAAATTGCACTACCATACATTATCCTTTATGGTAATCATACATATCACCTTTTTAGTGTTGAAGCCAAAATAATATTCACTGACGCATGTACAGTTAGTAACGCGTAGTTGAACATTAATTTAATTATTGACTTCGGTTAACTAAACATTTTTTTCTCTCTTAAAAATCGGATTTTTAGAACAATACCATATTCAAAAAAAAAACGGTCCAAATTTATCACCATACTAAATCTTTTAACCCACTTTTGAATTGAACGCACAGACATGTGCGAAATGATTTCTTTTAGACACGTGAATTTTTAATTTGAATTTTATGTGTACCATAATCATGTGCGTATTCGAGATATTTTATTTTTGATGAAGAAAAATTAAGCTGCAATTCCAACATAACGCATGAGAAAATGAATGTCATGAAAAGCCACTATGATTTTCTCGCATAAATATTGTCAGTCAAATAGAGCATAGTTTCTCAACCTTTTTACATCTACGGATCACCAATAAATTCAAAAATGTTTTGTGGACCATCATCTTTGGAGTAAAATAATAAATATTTATATAATTGATTAATTATCCTAAACAATTAATTTTGTTAATCGCTGATATAACAAAATTTAAGTATATTGATTGAATTGGCATTCACTTGGTAGAACTCCATTATAAAACACAGAAAAAATAGCAATGTATTTTATTTCTAAAAAATACATTGCTATTTTTTCACCGTGTTACTATCTTAGTACAATATATTAAAACAGACAGTAGCAAAAAAAAAATAATTTGAAAATCTATAAAATACAACATAAAATTCGATTGTTCATCGAAATAATATCACATCGCGGACCACCCAAAAATCTTCGCGGACCACCGGTAGAGAAACATTGAAATAGAGGACTATTTATCGACAGTATTTATGCAAGAAAATCGGTAAATATTTTCACAAAACCTCTCGGGTACCTCTGCAAATTTCGAAGATGGTTAGGTTAGGTTAACAACTAGTGCCAGTTAAGGCCGTTAAAAAAAATGTGAAGTTATGTTAAAAAAATAATTGCTATTCTTGTTTTTTTTCAGGATCTCTTAAAAAATTTACAATCAGGATTGATTTAGTATTATTTTCACACTTTATTTATTGTGACTGTTAACACCTTAAAATTAATTAAAAGTATGATAAGTAAGTTGCATATTGATTGAAAGTATAATTCGATGAAAAAAAATAAGTAGTAATTCAATCGTGACACGCAATAACTTCTTTCATTACTAAAATTACAAGGTGGACGTATCGGTTTTTGCTTTTAGACGCCTCATGTTATAGTTCAAAGCCTTGGTACGTGACTTAATGTACTGAACCGAAACTCGAGAACCGAAACTCGTTTAGTTCATAAGAACGTATTAGTGACCCAAATCATAATGGATGGGTGACTGCAGACGACTGTTTGTGCTTTACATTGAGTCGTCATGTCATAATTTCAAATTAAAATCGTACAGTACAATACATTTATTAAAGTCGTTAATAGGTTAATTTAACGTCACGCATGTTTTTTGCTATTTTCTCTACACATTGACTATTTGATGAAAAAAAACGGTTATTTCATCTTTTGGATAAAGTCAAGAAAGTCTACATTTATAATAACATATATCAGTAATTTTCGGCTGTCAAATATATTTTTTTTAATAATAAACCACAAGTTAAGTATTATTAAGTACTATTTCCACAGTTTTAATATATAATATCAAAAATTAAGAACCGTTTTTAAACATTAAAAATTTTATGGTTGTTAAAAAAAATTGAGGGAAAAAGAAAAGAGAATTCAGTATATCATTAGCACATCAGCTTCGTTTATCTACCGAGGAATGTTGTTGCGTTTTGTGTCGGTACTTTTACAAATATATTCATTGCGTTCAACAAGAATTAATTCAATGATTTTTTATAATACAACCGTACAATCATTCAATCAATTAATTCGTTTCAAGCTCTATTTAAACGATAAGTATATCTTATGTGCTTTTTACAGAAGAAAAAATACTGTTATAATTGTTGTTTAAAACCCTTGATTAGGGGATTGGCATAATCTTTGAATTTAGAATGATTTTATCGGTCTCAATTTTTGAGATGGCTGATTAGTGTGTATTGATAGAGAGATGATATTCAAAAATTTAAGAAAGTGAACACGGTCAAAATATTCGTGTATGAGTTATTTTTGTGTCCTGTTAATTTTTATAAAGTTGTTTAACACTTTCATTACTAATGAATTATCATGTTGGTATATTCTTTAATCTATCCCTTCTGAGCCAAGTAAAGGGTATTCTATTCTTTATATTTCAAAAAATAATTCAATATTTTTGGTGATAGCCAAACTTATGAAGGTTATCAAGAAAATTAGGCTTTATTTCAATTAAAAATTAGCTTTCACACAAAAGTTTTGATACTGTTGCCTACATTATATTTTTGGGTGTTAATTTTCAGCAATCGTAACTCTATCAGTCCCAGCCCATTGTTCATTGGCATTTTTCTTAAGTGTTTACCAAAAGTGAAATAACTATGGTAATATTGGATAAAGTCAAATGAAAATGTCTGAGATTGTTAACAACATTTTTAAAAATAGACCTAAATTGATAAAATTGTCAACACTTCCTCATGTGTAGACCCACACTTTAATGTTTACACATATACCGAGTCTCACTTATTTTTTTCGTTTGCACACACTTCGCAAGTTCTATAGAGGCTATTTCTTTTCTGTTGCCGGTATAGAGATCTTAATCTATTTTTTATATCCCCAAAACAATCTTTTTTATGAATCTTGCAACAATTTTCATCGAAGTGGGCTCGGTGCTACTTTTATTTCGTCTCCAGGTGGGGGAATGTTGGTGTAGTGTATTGCACGCGAAACGATTGTGTTTTTAGATCGTGTAAACCAATACTTTCATGAGTGATTAGACTAATTGAATAACTGCTTTGAAATGGTTTGAGTCTTGAAAATAAGTAATCATTAAAATTCTTTGTCAAATACTTAATTTAATGTATCCAATTTGTCTTTTTTCGAAGGGCCAGTGTATAACGTCAAAACACGTTTCCGGGATTCAATTTGTTAACAGTTGAGACTTTTTCAGTTGCACTCGGAGGACATACTACAGCTCCCAAGGGTAGTCCAAGTACGAATAAAAAATAATTTATGCCTATCCTTGGTATAAATTTCTCATCGATTCTGCCAAATTCGCATTGCGGCACTCGATGTTTAACGGCTCACAAGGGAACAGGTTAATGGATTATTTCAATTGTATATAATCAACAATATATTTAAGTTGTATTCACGTATGATCAGCGTACATAATATTATATTTATTCAATACTAGTATTTTAAGCCAAAACGATGATGGTCAATAATGCTGTGTTTAGCTAACGGATTTATTATTTCAACGGAATGTGTTTAAACTAAAAGTCAGTCGTTCAACCTCATTTTTCAAGAGATAGTATAATATATATCGATGTATAGTGTTAGAACGGGACTAGTTGCTAGTTATTGAATCATTTAAAGCCCCAGATAAGATAAATGAAAAGAAACCAACCTCTCATCTTACGAGGGGTGACATTCCATTTGAAATACAAATAATAAAATGCATGTTATAGTACATTGTCAACACTCCGCATGTACATTTTCAACTTACAGCAGATAATTTATAACCCTCTGACTGTCAACGTCACAACTGTTGATGACTTTTTGGTTGTGTTGATAGATGATACTCAAAAATATGAGTATGTTTAAAGTGTGAAAACTTTCGTGTATAAGCTAGCTATTGTGTTGAAACATTGCACGATTTGTTCTGATAATTGTCATAAATTTGTTTAACGCTAATATTACTGTATTTGTTGTTGAAATATATTTTGCGTGATTCAGCAGGAACGGGCTAATCAAACAAAAACCGATGGTTATTTTTTACGGGCATCTTAATGCTTTTTTATCAGTGATTTTCGTATACGATCACCAAAGGTTTTGACTTTTGCCATCAAAAGCTACATAGTAAATATGATATTTAAAAACATGTGGTATTTACAAATTGGTTTATAATTTTTTTAATATCTTTCAATTGATTAAGTACACTTGCCTTGTTTTCATCACATTTCCATAAGACTGAACCGCTGCTGTTGTAATGCGGCCACAGTAAAATTTAACGTGAGACACGCTGCTCTGTATCATAATTCAAACAAAAAAACATTTTTTTAAACCATCCCCATTCAATAAACCATTTCCGTGCAATATGTAAGCTTATTGATATAGCCGCCTTTTTAGTTTTATTTACAAGTTTTAAAATTTGTAGTTTTATTGCTAGCAGGTTACATATACAGATAAGAAAATGTTCATTTAAGCGTATTTCTGACGATGGGAAGCCGAAATAGCTATCAACTATATCTTATAAAAAATTGAAGAAACTAAAATATATTCCTATTTTTCACCGTGTCATAATAGTTATTTTGTATATGCACAATTAAAACCATTTAGTGAGCCAATCGAAGGCCCTAGCACGAGTGATTGTAGCGGATACGTCAAATAAAATATTTGACATCCTATTCGTGCGGCATACCGTGTCATCGATGCGTCTCCATTATTAATTTGACGGACTCAAAACACTATGCAAACAAATCCACTTTCTCCGATGACTATGTGAATTGTGCTGGTGAGCCTACTGCGTCGTGACCAATGTGAATGATATTTCACGATTCGGTCAATGGTCCAGATGATTCATGAGATCACAATAGAACAAACCAATTCACTGTAAATAAAATTATGATCATTTTCATCTGAATATATGGTGGACTCAGTAATGTTTATTTTTACAATAACATTCAATGAATTTAAACAACTTGAAATTAAATTGAATTCTTAAGTGTTTAATTCAGGAGTTCACAAACTTTTTCGTCAAAGGGACTATTTCAAAATCAAAAATATTTGGCGAGCCACATTTTTTTCTGTTAATAGTTTCTGTTTTTAAAAAAACGTAATTCAAGTAAATATAAAAATATTTCGTCATTTAAAATTACACTTTGAACGATGCCATATGTTTTGTCAATAGCGATCAGGGTTTCACCTTTCCGCATCTTCAGGCAATCTATCACACGGATGAAAGTCAGTTAAACCATGTAGACCCGATGATTTTTTTTTATTAGATATAGTTCATAGCTATCTCGGCCCGGGCCATCGTCGGAACTAGTTGCTATGTATACTAGGTAACTAGGGTAGTTCCGACGATGGCGTGAGCCGAAATAGCTATCAACTATACTTTATAAAAAAAAATGTAGAACTAAAATACATTGCTATTTTTTAATTGTGTTATAATGTAGTTCTACCAAGTAAATGTCAATTCAATTAATAAAACATTTAGAAACGAACAAATCAAATTTATTTTTGGAACCCATCAAGGACCTTTGATCGATATCACAAATTATATTTTTGACTTAATGTCCATTACTATTATTAATTATTTATGTCTTAAAATATTATTTTTATAGCAGGTGATTTATGCCAGTGTTCCCTAACCGGTGGTCCGTGGTCCAATGCCGGGCCGTAAACATTATGCCGAATTTCAAGAAATTCGCCATACAAATATATTAAATATAGGATTTATGTGCCTGCATATTGACTAGTATTTTTAGTTATTGTTAAATAATAATATTTTGTTATTTTAATTCGATACCATGGAAATTAATAATAGCTGTCAAAAACGGCACTGCACCCAAGAATATCCAATGAATATTAAAAAAGATACAACGATAGATTTCGCATTACATTGTTGATAAAAACCCATTGCTCTTTTATTACTTTTGATTGCATCAGACTGTTAAGCATAATATGTATGTCCATTTGTCACAATATAAGATTGAAAAATACCACCTAAAAAGAAATCATTTCTATTTCAGTATTAAGTAGTGCTCCACGATTTTTTTCCTTTTTTTTGTCAGTCTGCAGATGTAAAAAGGTTGGGGAGCACTTTTACTTGCTTTATGCAGTTGTTTGTTTGTAGTTCTAAATCCTGCAATCTAAGCCCAGATGTTCTGTGAATACTTAAAACTGATGCTATCTGTTTATAAATTTCGATTAATTTAATTTAGCTTTGGTAGTATGCATTTGTTAATAAATTAATACAAGATTGCTTAATAAATACACACGTTTGATTAGCTGATATCGGGCAATTCATAAAATGCTATCGAAAAACCTAACCTTAAATTTTGCATGGGTGCTTAGTCCCATATAACGTAGTATTCGTATAGTCAATCTCTATAATATACGACAATGCTTCGCAACCGGTGTATTTAATTATTCTTTAAGGACCTTTTCCGACACAGTTGCAAGATCGGTTTTACTTTGAAATATACGCCACATTGCTTTAATTTTATTTTCGAATATTTTTTGATAATTAAATATAATACGATTTAAATATTTTCGCTGTTAAAGGGTTAAATCGGTGATGATGATTGAAGTTACTTTTTAAAATATACACACCAAATCAAAATTGAATGTAATTTATGATATCGACTCAAGTTGGTTGATGTAATTTCAAAATCAAATTTGAATTGTTACAACTTTTTACGATTCCACATGTTTTATCACTGACGACCCAGGTTTCGCCTTCTGGCATCTTCAGACACGGATTCAACAGAACAGACTGCCAATTCTGTTTAAAATTAAATAGCTTAGTACTTAATAAGTGATCGTAAATCAAAATTATTTTAGTAATTCACACATTTTCGTGTGAGGTGTGCCGCGAAATTCTGACAACCTTTTTAGTGTGTCGTCGGTGACAAAAGGTTGCGGCACACTGCTATAAGAGGTCAACTGTATTTCATACGACAAAAATAAAACAGTAAATAAAGCATTTGAAAAATAAAAGATTTATTCAGTCATCTCGAAATACATTGAGACGAATTCACATAATATTACAATAAGTACGTTTAAAATATTAAATCATTTTAAATAGTATAATTTTTGGTCAAAGATACAATTTCAATTCTCTTCAAGAAGTTCAATGATATACTGTAAAAATGTAAAAAAAAACTTAGAAGCAATTAAAAAAATATTCTTATTACAATAGAATAAACATTTATTATAATATAATTTAAGCATAAAAATCTAAATGTTTGTTACAAATAATGGCTGGATAATAATAATAAAAAAAAAACTAAATGCGCAATGTTCTTCCTTATCATAAATACATTCATTACTGTCAGAATCAGATCAATCATAGACCCACAGGATAAAAATAACAATAATTGCACACACGAGATGGCGTTAATGTTTTTATTTGATATACAAATTTCTAGTAGTTATGTTTTCTTTGAACTGTTAATAAAAGGTTTTCGATCGCTATCGTGTTTTGGTTTGATAATTTTTTTAAATTAAGTTTAGCGTCAAAAAAAAACAATTTGACAGAAAAATATAGTAAAACCAATAACAAAGATGAACAGTTAGTTATCTATGATCATAGATAATTTTTTAAGCAATATAAAAAAAAAAAATGTATTGCTTTTTCCATCAGTTGGTAATGCTCGTGATGAGCGAATCGGTCTTTATCATAAAACATTTTTTTAAAACAAATAGTAGTAAAAAGTGTGTTTTTATGATTTAAAATTTTAACTGTGATTGAACAATCCAATGATGTCATTTACAGCGATTAACAGATTTTTTAAAATTCTCAGTTTGTGTATGGACTGGACAGTGATTTTAATAGTTCGATGCGGCGCGACTGGTTATTGATGGTATAAAAAATAAAAACAAAAACAGCATGCGTTCGCAAAATTTATGGTATGTATAAAAATGTTACTTTTATTCCTGTGGGGTAATTCGCACAAAGCATATAGAATACAGGGGCATTAATAATATACTTCAAACGCTTGTTTTATAGGAAACCTTTCCGATACATTTATCATGCAATACCATCACTCCGCAGATTGCGAATGAACCAAAGAGTCGGTGAACGGCTACCACAAATACCAAAATGCTTTTTGACAACTTTCAAGCATCATTCTTATGCAGAGCTTCTGTTGTTACTTTAATTTGCTGGTTATTACATTTACCATACAGAGAGCAAGTAGATCGTAATTCAGAGACGGCTATCAATTGAAAACTATCCTGTAAATCTATCAAGAACATTGGCAGGTTCATTGTCAAATACTTGCAAGAAACAGGTTCAACTTAACTTGACATTTTGAACAACTTGAATGGGATTCAGTTCAACATACCTTATCTATCATTCTATTAAAAGGAACCTACAATTATAAAAACAATGGGTACATTTTGCTTATCCTTTTAGTGCATTTTTCCATGTTAAAGTGGAGATTTGAATAGTACACATTGTATAGGTTCCAATGCCTTTGAATGCATTAAATGTCAGTAAATGCG
Organism: Himalopsyche japonica; assembly: GCA_028555115.1. Classification (NCBI taxonomy): domain Eukaryota; kingdom Metazoa; phylum Arthropoda; class Insecta; order Trichoptera; family Rhyacophilidae; genus Himalopsyche; species Himalopsyche japonica. The sequence continues at coordinate 833,945 of JAHFWJ010000430.1, forward strand.
TTCATTTCAACCTGCTCCATATTTCAAACAACTTCTTACTATACTATGAAACAGTAAACAGTAAAAAATACATACTGAAATGAGTTCAAGGAATGCAGCGTTAATTCCCGCCATTGTTTCTATATGCCTCGTACATCAAACATAGTAACTACACACAAAATAAATATAATACCGGAGAAATATTATAATGTATATTTCTTTTCATAGTGTAAAAAGCAAAACTAATTATTTGGTATTAAGTCAGACCTAGCTGTTTTAGATAATGTTTCGAACCTTTTGAGCAGTAGTCGAATTGTATAACACAGGAATCAACAGACATCGCAAGTGATAATCGATTTGGTTTGATAAAAGCGTAGTGAGGTATCACACCTTCTTCATTAAGTCTGGTTTCACGACATACCTTCAGACGTTCGATCAAATTTAACTACCTAAAGAATATATATTTGTTTGGTTGAACGGCTTGAAAATGACATACAACGTATGTGTAACATCACAGGCTGTTAAACAGTTAAGAAAGCATACTTTTGAATATTCATTCAATCAACCTAATTGTCATGGTAACACCAAATGAAATTTTTTCTAAAGTTAAATCTTTTGACTTGCTCTATAACATCACAGTTCTTTGTCCGTAATAAAAAATATAGTTAATTTTATCAAATGTCTTGCAGACAAGACCATATTAATACCTTATATGAAAATAATCGCTTAAAGTCAGAAATTATGATTTGAACAAATGTGTTATTAAACACTTGTGAAAGTTATGTTCATTAAGAGAGAGTAATTTTTTGATTCCCTCGTGAAATATTTATGGTTTATATCTTATTAAAAACATACAGTATGGTGTTCCAAGACTATGTTCACTATCCGAATTGTCCATTAACCACAGACAGAAGTGGATTGCTTTAGTTTGTTATCTGAATATGTGTTTGTTGTCCTGTATATCACCTGCCATATGCTGTATTATGATACGCATCGACTAGAAATTAGAGGACAAAACACTCATCCATTTCAACGTCCCGCTCAGAAGATTCAAAACTTCCTGTTCCTAACAATTCACTTTTCATTTTCTTAATCCTAACGGACCCTGCACGTAAATCATAATAAAACCACATTAAATTTGTCATATTTTAAACACATTCACAATAATATGTTAAGTGTTACATTTAAAAAAAATACATCAATATCTATAACAATGATTATATATCTATATATATATATGTATGTATATACCGTACCCAAACATTGTGGCACATACATTAAAATAACAACTAATTGTAATTATGTGTATGATACAAAAGGTGAATTAAGGGATAAGTTTAAGATTACGAAAGCCTGATTTTCATTGGGTGGTTTATATGTGGTCAACTTTTATAAATTAAGCATGCAATTTAAGACAGTTGAATGATGACATCTGGGGTTTAATCACAGAAGTGCCTATGTCAAACTTTGGCTATTATTACTTCTTTAACGGCACGTTTCCTGCGGCGACAGTAAAAATTTTCATTAAAAGTATTTATATGAACATTTTTATTCTAGATGTCTAGTTTTTTTTTTTGAATTGTTACAACGATTCCACATGTTTTGTCACTAACGACCCGGGTGTCGCCTTTCGGCATCTTCAGGCATTCGTATCACATGGATGCAACAGAACTGACGAATGACTAGATGTCTAGATTCACTCGGTCAGATACTGCACAAAAAAACTAACGCAGTAATACGCAGCCTGTATTATTAAGCCCGGAATATAGTAACACGTCAACGCATATCTCCGAGTGATGAGAAATAAGTAATCGCCTGTACTGAATAATTGATTCGTTTGATATATACACTTCTTGTGTTACACCCAATATATATATATCGCACAGTGGGATTCAGTAGGCTACGGTAAACCTATTTCAGGAATTCTGAAAGAATAGTTAAGTCCGATAATGTTTTTGATACATTTGAATTGGCTAGTATTTGTTTCGTGGGTTTGTTATAATTGATTGTCATAGTAATCAGTCAAAAAGACCACCACTTTGAAACAACAGTCACGTCCATTTTTCAATGTTAGTAGCAATAATGTTTTAATGTAATGATAATAAAACAAATGACTTTTTATGTCACAAACTTTACAAAAAAAAAAAAAAAACAGTTTTAATCTTTTACAGTGAAGGCCAACAAGACCTCAAATACTGAATCCCACGACTGGATGTATGCACGGAATAAAATGAATCCTTGAAGAAATATTCCTGCAGAAAAGAAAGCTATATCCTATAATCAATAAAAGGTGGTTCTACGTAACAAAGGATTACGTATGAAGTTCCACAAAATGGAGTGGCAAAAGAATTATGTTGTACATTTATATGTCATTTTGACACGAAACACACTGAGCGACAGATTCTAGTTATACAATATAATCTAGCGTCAAATAATTTCAAATATTAAATGAAAAGGTGATAAACTTATGAATTAATATTTTCGTATTGTTATTTGTGGTTAGCTGATTGTCAACTTTCCTGTAGAAGTACTTACAGGTACTTGTTATACAAAATAAGTTCCTAAGGGATTTTAGGAATACATCTTTTGGAAATATTAATTACAAAGTTAATTTTTCCATTCTGATTAATCAACAGTGCTGAATTGATGCTAATGCGAGTGTATGTCAGTTCATTGAAATAAGGTGTGCAGTCATAATAAAGAAATTTATTTGGTTGCACGTAATTGCAAACTCAAAGACTGGGTGAAGATGGTAAGAAAATGTTAGGTTATAAACGAGGTGAAAAATTGAGTGTATACTCTAAAATATTGATATAATAATCAATGGAAATAAATTCCTTGTCCTTTATAGAACATCGTGAACTCTTTGAATATTGCTTTATAATATCTCAAAGATGCAATTAAGTCCGCATATCCGTTATAGCCAACAGATCTAATTGATAGTAGTATCCTCTAGACGTTCCCAAAAGATTCAATCAGTATTCTGAAGCATATTAACACTTTATGGTCGGGAAACGAAATATTTCATTTTTTGCAGACTGTCGTTTGTTTGCGGAACCCGATAAAATTCATTTTTGCATCCTGTCGGTCGTTTGAGGGATCCATCTTCTCTTGGGCTTGTATTTTGGCATGAAACAAAACACACGGCAATACGAAAAAGACCTCTTTTTGACAAGTGGCAATAAAACTCATGAGTTATTATAAAAACGAGTGTTCCTATTCGGAGACGCATGTTTCTCAATTTACATCATTCAGATTTCAAACTTCCAGTGGTTCTAAAATTGCAGGAATTGCAAGTATATATTATTATTCATTATATAATTATATAGTAAAAATTTATATATTATCTTTTACATAGAATGTTTTAAAAATTTAATATTGATGAGATGTGGAGTGCCATTTACATAATTGAGAATAGGTTTTTATATTCAGCTTAGAAATATAATGAAATTAAGATGTAATCAGAGTGTTCAAATGGATAGATTCTTGCTATTCCACCCAGAAAATCGCCACAATATGCTAGAATCAATATTTAATTCCGATTTTGTGATACAGACACCGACTCACTGGCAAGTCTATATGGAGTCAATATGGGGTGAAAAAGTTTGGTGTGCTAGTGGTTAAGGCATTTACACGTTGGACCTATCTACTAACCCTAACTGCTGGAGCAGACATATCTGGTGACGATTTTATGCACCAATGATGCAGATATGCTGCAGAATATATCACAGCATGATGGTGTGAATAATGTTGAATAAATTAAGGGATAAGTTATATCAACTAAAGATATTAACAGCCAAAATTTTTCAATTAATATATATTATAATTAATTATTAAAGATAACTCGAAAAATCTTTTTCAGTTCACCACCTTTTCATTTTATTTGGGAATCAGTTAGGAAACAGAAAAAGAATTTGAAACTCAGTCAACATTTCCTAATACAAATTCGTATAAAATTAAATATTATAACGATAAATAACTAAAATAATTGAGAAAATATTGAATAAACATTGTTCTTAGTGAAAGTAGAAAAATTAAAATCTACAGGGTTTGTTTCCGTCATTTATCATAGTACTGCCGAACTACTGATATTGAAATGTCAGTATAATCGAAAGCATCTGATATGCCGTAAATTGTCAAGAATTTTCTACCGTTCAGTTCAGTGTCGCTAGAGACAAAAGAGCAAACTCTTCATGGTATATTTAAATTAATTTTTCAATTCTTTCAAAGACCAAGCATTTTTTACTACTATGTGGTACGCCATTTAAAAGGAAAAAATAAAGCGCGTGATGTAATTTAAAATAAGTGCGCCAGAAAACTCGCGATTCTGAATAGAGCAATGTTTGGAAGACAAAGAGTGAAGGAATTACCGACTACCAACTCGTATAGAATTAACCCTATTGACCCTGAAGTCAATATCTTAAAATTTGAATTGTTACAACTTTGTAAGATTCCACGTGAGTTGTCACTAACGACCCAGGTTTCGCCTTTCGACATCTTCAGGCATCCTAAGTCCAGAACCGACCGTCTGAGTCAGTGAACAGTCAGTTCCGTTGCATCCGTGTGATAAAATGCCCGAAGATGCCGAAAGGCGAAACCCGGATCGTTGGTGACAAAACACGTGGAGTCGTACAAAGTTGTAATAATTCAAATTTGATATTGAAATTCCATCTAGCACCCCCAGTCGATATCATAAATTAACATTTTTAAATTGAAAAAACTTTCACATAAATAGAAAAAAATCGAAGATTTTTTTTTTCTATTTATATATTTTTCAATATTGTCAAATAAAGCAATCAAGGTTTATATTTATTCATGAAGAATGTTACAATACCATCTAATGGTAATGTTTAGATTTTTTGTATGTAAGTAGTGGTATTGATGCATACCACCCAAAAACGACTGGAGTCAAAAGGGTTAGTGGCCAAAGAAGGAATTGGTTGTAGTCATAAATGCCACACATTTTATATGAATATTAAATATGCTCTGATAAATTTGTATATTTTTTTTATATGGAATGCATTGCTACACTACAAGCACTTATGTACAACTTCAAGAAAACAAAAAATATAGTTTTATCTTTTGTAAAAGTCAATTCACCCACTGCTAACCTATCCAAGAAAGATTTAAATGTGTGATTATTACAATAATACCATCTGTTGTAAATTTGAATAAGCAAAGTTGTAATAAAGAGTTCAACTCTAACTTCAATTTTAGATTAAGAATCTTATAGTAAGTATTAAGGTGTTATATAAAATTGACGCATCAGTAGATTCGACACAAGATGGCGCAGTGGCTAAAACAAAACTAACAAAATCCTAAATCTGAATAGTATAATTGCATAGTGAAAAAAAAACTTGGCGCATATTAATAATTACCTATTTTAGGTCCCAATGTGCGAATTTTAAAACCGGCAGATTATAATCAACATTTTGATTGGAGAAAAAAACACTTATTTGGTCCAAGTATAAATATTTTCGCAAACGGGTTGTTGCATACAAAACAAATTTGAAAATATTTTATTCCCATTTTATTAATATCCATTTGTATAACTTTATGTGACACCTAAATATGCAAATGATATTTGTGATGTTGTAATTCCACGAGAGGATAATAATGATTGCAAATATGGGTAGTAATTTTACTGTAGGTTATATTATGTTGTTATTTTTTTAACAGACATAGAACCTCTAAGAAATTGAATGACTTATAATGTAAATACTTAATTATTTACTGTCTGAGGGTGAATACTTTTAATGTCTTCATACACAAATCATTTATGAAGTAGTTACATAGAATACAAAGCGACACACCCCCGATTTGCTTGTAGCTAAAAATGTTTTTCATAAAAGCAGTAAGCAACAAAATAACATGTTGGCAAGCCAAAGCAACATCAATTAAAGATGAAATGTGAGCATTATGGATCACACTTAAGGTTTTTCATTTCAGAGTTCACATAGACAACTGTAGGATTGCTTGGGAAATCAGAAATCAAAAGTTTTGGCTTGTCAATCGTTACATTTCATTTTTTTTTTATATTGTGTTATAACCAACTGCATTTGAGTTTTTTTGTAGTGGTTATAAGTAATTGAATAATTATTTTGCTTTCTTGCTAGGGAGTCTAAAAAGTTATTTCATTCATTTTAGATTGGCGGTAAAATTTTATATTCTTTAAAATTCGTTCAGACAACTGATCAAATCGGATGGAAAGAAATTATTGTGAAGAAACTTCAATCAAAATTTATTCAAAAGTTTAAAGCCGCACTCGTAACTTTTGTCATCTCGAATAATTTTCGCAGCAATGATTAGATAATTAATAGAATTTTATTGATGACGGTAACCTCAGTGTGCAGTGACATCTGGAGAGAAACCTTACCGGAAGGTTTTGAAGATTTATAGGCATATGCATGACTGTGTAAATCAAACAGCTATATATCTTGAATTGATAGTGAGGAATCGAACAATCGTGTTTTATAAACACATTTATAAACCCATGTTTTTTTAACTGCTAATTAAATTTGTAACAATCAATAATCTATATTTTATGAAACATAAAATCTTAAACATATTTAAAAAGCACAGTGGAAATTGATTGACATTTAAACATAGAGAAAATTTCTCTACAGTAGATAATAACTGAATTTTCAATCATGACTTATTTGAAGTCATAATACAATAGTATAAGAAGAAGTGTTAGAAAAAAAAATAATCATTTTTCGCATTAATCTGATAAAGAAATGAATATTATAAATGCCTGTAATGAGAGATGGCACTGTTACATAATTTAGAATAATTTAATCATGCTAGTTTAAGTCCATCGCAGATGAAGGATTTACTCAGTTTTATGTTAGATTGGAAATAAATTATATATAACAGAACTTAACTGTAGTGTTCAACGATTAGAAAGTGATTACACATAAAACACTAGTTTCCACTGCGTATAGAATGATATAAAGCTAACATTTATTCTTATTATAACACACATTTAAAAATGATAATATTGAAGCGATAGTATACAACAACCCAATAGTGATTGGCATTTTAATGTGTCATTCTTGTATTTAGATTGTCCTCCACAAACGCTTGAGTCAGTTCGGCAGGCAAAGTTCCCGAGAGCTCCGATACAAAATGAAAATGCATGCGAACACAGCAATGGACACTTGGAATTGCCTCAATATATTTTCCGCTCGGATGTTTACTGCTTTACCGTGGTGTTCCTCTGACAGATATATTCCATTAGTAAATTGTTTAATATAATATAATTGAATAATATAATATAAATAACTAACATTATTTGACTCTTATAAAAAGATAATGCGACATGAGAGAAATGGAAACCTGAATTATGTGATGTTTTTTATGAGCCAATTAATACCAGTTTCTGTAGAATTCTTCAGAACCTTAATAATTAAAATCACTGGCTAGTGTAAGTATACATAAAAAAATCTAATGCAAACTCATTTTGCTTGTATTAAAATCGAACCAAAATTGAAGCAAAATAAAACACATATCAATGTACCGTTAATGAAAAAATTCAACAGGTCAAGAGTTACTTTCCAGATCGACAAATTTGACTTCCGCCTTCCAAGAGGAAATAGTTCGATATTTTCTTTATTTCATAGCAGCGGTGAAAATTTATATATTTATCGTTCACATTATTTTTACGTTAACAAAGTGAGACAAAGATGAGTTTCGTGACCGTTGAGTGGCCACACGTTACTTCATTAGGTATTCGAATCGCTCAGGAACTTAATGGTCATCTGCCAATGAGCCGATTTTAAAAACATTATAAAGATTAAGTCTTATACTTTAATTTTCCCATTGATCCCCGCATAAAACGGTTTACGCCTGCGACGACTCCTTCTCGATGAGTTTATTCTTGAACTTGACATTCTGCCGCCGGAGGCGATCCACGGCTCGCTTCAGCCGGGAGTTGAGCTTTTCGCTGTCCAGCAGTCTCTTCTTGAGTGTGATGATGGTGGGCGTCGGTGTGCTTTTCGACGGATTCAATTGCCCTGCCGGTTCAGATTCTTGAGAATCTAGAAGAAATCAACATCCAAATGATTAATATAAATCGAATTACATCACTATAACAGCAGCGGATTTGTCTCACATGCTAATATCGCAATTTTGAAGAATAGTGTGAGATCACTTTAACCCTTTCACCACTAATGTCTCAACTGTTGTCAAGACGGCTGATTTTACTGTGTTGATAGTTGATACCCGAAAATATGTGAATTAGCAGTGGTTAAAACTTTCTTGTACTCGTTAATTTTTGAGTTAATGCGTTGTTTGATCTGTCCTGACAAACAATAAATTATTTCAAACCAATATTATTCAATAAATTTTTGAAGTCTAGTTATTGGAATATCCTTTAAAATACTCGGCAGGGAATGAGTTAAAAGTAAGCTTTATTGTATGAATTACTAAATGCCAAATTCATATAACAAAAATAAATAATATGGTCCCCTTAATTTTGTGTTGACCATTTTCAACTGTATATATATATATATATAATATTTGAGGTAAATTATTGTGTAAAAAAGCTCCAGGAATAGTAGAAATGAACCTTCTGATCAACAAAGTCATTATGCTGGCTATTAAGCCTAAGTATTAAAATGGTAATGTTTACTTTCAACTGTCATACTGCTGTTGCTCATGCACTCGTCAGCCCAGCTGTAGTCACTGAGAGGATCCTCCTCAAGCAGTGAATTTGAATTCGAAGAGTTGTCTCTCTCCGTCGGTGTGTCTGTGGCCTTTTCTGTTCGTTTTAAACTGAAAAAAGGACAAAAAAAAAAAATACATCAGGCAACTTAACTTAACAAAAAAAAAAAAAAAAAAAGAATTGATTAACACTTAGATAATTTATAATTTAGCCCTGACTGCTAACATCTCAAACATTCAGAAGGTTCACTGCTGTGTTGATAATCACTTTTTAAATAACCATTTTTATTTTAGTATTAGTGGTCTGTAATTTTTTTTTTATGGGTCCGCGTGTGTAAAAAGTTTTAGGAACACTACTCTAGAGCATAGTTTCTCAGCCTTTTTACATTCACGGACCACCAAAAAGTCCAAAAATGTTTTGCAAGCCATCAACATTGGAATAAAATAATAAATATTTATTTTATTGATTTTTTATTCAAAATAGTTCATTTTGCAACACCGTATGATGATATAACAATATTTAAGTATATTAAAATAGACAGTAAAAAAAAAATTTAATTTAAAAATCCATAAAATACAAAATAAAATTCGATTGTTTATCGAAATAATATCACATCGCAGACCACCCAAAAATCTCTGCGGACCGCCGGTTGAGAAACTAGGTTCTATAGCAGTGAAATTTTACTTTTGCCGAACTAAATGTGATAAAATAGTTTCAGTGCATTACACTGAATGATCATTCACAATATACAGTTATAGGTAAAATCAACAAAATTAATAAAGCAATTGTTGTTAATTCTTTATATTGACATGATTCATGGTCAACGTATAATTTCGATCAAAATTTTCAACAGTTTTATTATTAAAACAGTTCTTTACTTAAACTTAACTAAATGCTGGATAAGTCATGTTTATTCAATAAACTTTAAAATAATAATTTTACAAATTCATTTGTAAAAACACATTTTTTTTAAACATCAATATTTACTATGAAACTGTTGGTGGCCGCAGCGAAATCCTCTGGTGGCCGCACACGAGAACCACTGTTCAAGAGCACTGCATTAAAGAAAAAAAAGGTCTACAGGTTTCAATTTATGATTGAATTCAATTAATGTTAATCAACAACAGTTCAAAATGAGATGGGTAAATAATTTTGCACAATTCAATAGATTGCAGTGTATTAAATGTGCAGCCAAACATTCTAAGGTCAATAAGTTATGATAAGTGAACAATGAGAATATAAAAAAAAAACTTGATAAACAAACACAACTTCATTTTAGTAACTGGACACTGTAACAATAAATCAATGCAGTGGTAATTTAAAAATATCAGGTGTCAAGCCATAAAAAATGCAATGATGCCAGTTATCAACTCTCCTTTTTCATTATTTGGATACATTACAGTCAGGTGTTATGCATATATGCAGGATACTAGAATATATGCATATTTTTCCATACCAAAGGGCAGTGTTTCACAACCGGTGTGCCCTGGGACATTGATAGGTGTGCCGGGACACGGAATATGTTTGAAATGATTCAATTGCTAAGATTTTCAGTTATATTAAGGATTTATTTTAGAGACATTAACAATCTTTATGTCTAGAAGTATTATCAGATTGAAACGAATGTCAAGGAAGCATTCAGACAATAGTTTAGTATTACATCATCATCAGCCGGGGTCGATCCACTGCTGGATGAAGGCCTCCCCCTGCTTTTTTTTTCCAGGGGGGGTTTGGACATAGCAACACCACGCTGCCCAGGCGGGTTGTTGTTCGGTTTTCTGTCTGGGTTTTCCTTCTCATAGCCAAGAGAACACGGCACTCGGTGTTCCCGAGCGGTCACCCATCCAAGCATTATCCGCGCCCAATGTTGCTTAACTTCGGTGATCACACGAGAGCCGGTGCTTACAACGTGGTATTGTCGTTGGCTACATGCCACATTGCTATAATTTAGTTTTTGAATGTTTATTGATAATTTAAGATATATTTTATAACTTGAATATTTTACATTGTGAAAGGGTTAAATTGATAGTAAAAAAAAGGTTACTATTTCAAATTAACGTAAAGTTTAAAATACGTCATTGATTCAGATATTGTTGCCTGTGGTGTGCCATGAAATTTTAAGGACTTCTTAAATGTGGCGTGGGTGACAAAGGATTACATAACACTGCCATAGGGTATGTAGAATGTAAAATGAAATATAAAAGTATATCATTTGTTATCTTTAGAATGATTAAACATCTGCAATTTAATTACATGCAATAAAATTGTACATTACATACAACATTTTTCACTGAGAATTGACAGTCAACGATTTACAGGTGACGTACAATAAACCCCCAATAAACAGCTTTGTAATAAACAACCCGAAATTCTAATATCATGTATATATACAAACAATTTTTTCCATCCTGGTATATATGAAAATTATCATTGCTGATGGATAAGCCCTGCAATAACTTTACAATAATAAATTTACATTAGGTTTTTTTTTTTTTGTTACTAAAACACTAGCGAAATCAATTTTTGAAAGTAAGTTTTAAATAAAAACTATGTCAAAAAATGACTACGATTAAGTTGCATCACTGAGGGGAAAAATAATATCATAAAATAAATTTAATTTCCCGGCTGGAACGCTTATTTTTTATAGTCCCGTCAAACTCCCATAAGAACAATGTTAAATAATCCCGCATTGACCGTTTCCCGATTCCCGATTTCCTCGATAAACCGTCTAAATATTTTGGTCCCGTCACAAATATTATCCCGATTGACCGTTTTTATTGCATATTTCTCCGTATCTCGGCAAGCAAGTTTGACACAGCCGAGTGCAGGTGTTATGTCTAGACACGTTGGAATCCGCTGTACATGTTAGACGTAACGCATTGGAGGCATGTACTATTTTTTGGGTTGAAATCCACCACACGCGTATTATTGTTTATGATGCAAATGTAGAGTTGTTTAAAATTCATGGTAATAATGATTCCTGTACATACAAACTTTTAGTCACAAGTTTAGTAACAAGTCTTTGTTCCGATTAAAGTGCCAAATAACAAAGAAGCAAACTAACATAAAGGACTTTTTTAAAAAATAAATTTTATATACAGTATGTACAAGTAACTAATAAATAAATATTTTTTACGATTTTACTTGTTTATTATTATTTGAAGCTTTCCCGCATTTACCGTTATTTTTTCAGGGTCCCTTGGAAAACGTAAAATTGAGGTTTCACTGTATTATTAAAATAAAAATAAAAACCCAGAATGTGAAATATTATACTGATTATGATTTTAATTATTCCCCAGTTTTCTCTAAAATATTTCAAGACACTAATCAAATTTATAAGGCATCCTGAATAAAGAATTTCACACAGAATAGATTCAGGCCAACACAGGGTAGTTGATAATCATAATCGTTATAACTTTATATGTATTTTTGTTTCAATTCAATCAAAATGTGGTCAGCGTTATTGGATAAAGATCCAAATATGGACAATTAATTTTTCTAGATTGATCGATTAACATATTTTGATTCAAATATTAGCAATGTCTTAAATTCCTTAATTCACATCTCATCGAAAGTATAAAATAGTTAACAGTGTCAAAACTTTTTTTTTTTTTTTTAAATAATAAAAACACATTTTTTTAGTACTTATTTCCACAATATATTTTTTGATCAGGACCGGTTTCGCTCATCGCGAGCATTATCAACCGATCAGTTGATAATGCTCGCGATGAGAAACCTAGTAAAGTACTAAAAAAATGTGTTTTTATTATTTAAAATATCATGCCTTTCCATCAAGAAGTGACAGTTAACACCTTAAAAGTGATCAAAACTTTTTTATGAGCTATTTCTTCTTGTTAAAATATGGTTAATATTTCATATTAAAAATTGTATTTTCGTATTGAACTGTCTGTAGAAAATGTATTTACTACACGGTGAAAAAATAGCAATGCATTTTAGTTCTGTTAGAGGGCGTACACCGAAATAGCTATCAATTATATATTTTATAATTTTTGTAGAACTAAAATACATCGCTATTTTTTCACTGGATATATTGAAGTTCTACCAAGAAAATGCCAATTCAATAAATAAAACATATATCAATCGACAAAATAAAACAAAAAATGTAGGGAGAAAAATTTGTTTTCAAGAAAGATTTGCTAAAATCAACTCAAATGGTTATTAGCAGTGAAAGCCATCCGGTGCTTTGTAGATTGGCATAAGTATAAAAGTGAGGCAGATGTGATTTTTTTATCCCCATTTTCAAGAGACAAAAATTGTAATTAAACTCTTTTTAAAAAGCATTTGATTATAAGTATAAACGCAGAAATGCGTGTAATGATGCCAACTAAAATTCATTCGAGTCATAGAATTGGTAATCAAAGAAAAAAAAATAAACCTTATGAAAATATAATGAATAATATCAGTAGAATACATGAATGTCTTATTAATAAGATATATTGATTCATAAAATAAGTGTCTTAATCAAGAGTCGAAAGGATTGAAAAAATACGTTATGTAAAAATCACCCACAAGGTCTGATAACTAGAGTTAAAATTTCGGTAGTATTGCGTTGAATGCGTACCATTTAACCGCTTGAGTGCCGCGAAATTTTAATATATGATATTTCCAATTGGAATATTTTCGTATTTTTAAATGTCCGTGGACACATATGTCCTAGTGGTATTGAAAAGGTTAATATTATCAAGGGAGTGCTGTGTTTCCTCACCTGGGAGATTTGCTGTCAGAATGTTTGTGATCATCGTCAGCGAAATGATCATCGCAGATTGATTTCTTCGTGTGGAGTCTCTTGGAGGCATGCTCTCTGAGCGAGTCCATTTTTCTTGGATGGCTACAGCTCTGCGCCCATCGAGTATATCTGTAATATGAACAAAAAAATCATAATTCTTTATGCAGAGTACAGCATGACTTTATCAAATGCTATATCAAATAACATTAATAATAATGCTGTATCAATTTTCAGCAAGTTGCTAATGTTTTTGATAGATAAGAGTTCTTGAATGTTGAACCATTTAGTTGCAGTGTTTTAAAGATATGATGTTTATGTTCCTTCGCCAAGAACCAATCCTAAAAACTGTTCATAGTGAGAGCAATTAGCTAACTGTTTGTTTTACCTTTTCCAAAAAGAGAGAGATTGGAAGACAGAATAATAATCTATTATTCACTATAGATCAGTGGTTCTCATGTGTGGCCACGGTGGCCACCAACAGTTTTATAATTTACTATAAAAGATTGATATTAAAAAAAAGTGTGTTTTTACAAATGAATAAGTAAAATTATTATTATTTTAAAATTGATTGAATAAACCTGACTTATCCAGCATTTAGTCGAGTTTAAGGAAAGGACCGTTTTAATAATAAAACTGTTTGATCAAAGTTATATGTTGACCATGAATCAAGTCAATATTAAGAATGAATAGCAATTGCTGTATTAATTTTGTCAATTTTACATATTTTCGATGCAACAGAACTGACATCCGTATGATAGAATGCCTGAAGATGCCAAAAGACGAAACCCAGGTCATAAGTGACAAAACATGTGGAATTGTACAAAGTTGTAACAAGTCAAATTTATTTTTGATTCAAGGAGAGGGTTCTTGTTGGAATTCCAATATCAAATTCACAAATAAAGAGTCATTGACTACCATTTGTGACAGAGTTGTCAATTTTATTGCAACTGTGTGATAGAATGTTTGGAGATGCCGAAAGGTGAACCCACAGTTGAGAGTGACAAAACCAGTATTATTCAGTACTATTTATTTAATATGCTAGTGAAAAACTATATTAATTACGAAAGCTCTCATCAGTAATATTTTTGTTTCATGTTAACTGTCACTTCTTGGCAGAAAGGCATTATATTTTATATAATAAACATATTTTTTGTACTATTTCCACAATACGTTTTATGATTAGAAACGGTTATTGCAGAAATAATGCTAATAAATGTGTTTTTATAATTCAAAATAAAAAAAAGTCTCTAAACTCACACAGAAGTATTAGTTCATCCCAAACTTGAATGAATATAACAGCTCAGTGGTCGGTTCAAGACAGAATGTTAAAACACTCCCAGTCTGCAACAGGCCTTATGATCTACATTAGCAGCGATAGTTTGAAAAAAATGTTATTTGATAATTATTTCCACAATTTGCAGTAGAATCCCGGTTTCCCATTCCCTCATATTTCTTCCATTTTATACAATATATCCACTTGCATTCAACCATAGAGAACAATGTTAAATGACCCCACATTCACAGTTTCCTGATTAACACTTTGGCTGCGGAAAAACACCTACCTCGTACATACGTATTTTGGAATCACATTTACACGTGTAAATCATTTTATTTTAATATGCTACATTTATATAAGATGGCTTGTAGCAATCACTTTGTAATATTTTATATTATACAAACATAAAGTTACTCTTAATGCAATAAGCGTTTGATCAGCGTTCCTTCAATATAATGGATTACGCACCAGGTGCGTTTTCAGCATCCGACGTGTTAATCGAATTCCCCAATCTATTATTCCAATACTTTGGCCATGTCATAAATATTATCGCTTTTGACTTTTTTTTTTTTAATATTTTCTGTTATGTCCATAGACAAATCTGTTATTAGAATAGAAAACAAGTTTGGGGTTCATTATTTAAATTGAAGAGCCAAGCTCGTAAAGAAAACTAAAATTTCCACCAAGTGGCAGTTACCCAACTTAAAAGTTATATAACTTAGTAAATAGAAAGCCTTTTTTAAATGTTTGAAGTGACAGTAAAAAAATATTATTTGAAGCTATCTCACATCCTGAAAAGCATATACATAAATATTTATTCCAAGGAATAGAAATGTAATGTGAAATTCTAGTCAGCCCCTGAGGGTTAATGTTAATACATTTAAAAGAAGTTAACATTAAGATATTTGTCCACATTATGGAAAGAAGAATAATTATGCATGGCTTAAATGAGTCTAATCCGTGATTACATAACAAGATAGTATAATGTATAATGGCATACATCTATACTTGAGCCTTATGTTATGTGTTCAGTTATGCAACATGGATAATGTTCTTTTCAAAACAACACACATAAAGAATTATTAATATGGCATTTGCTGAAGTGTGTGTGGTATTCACAAGTATTGGCTGTTTCATTATGTTGATTGTATATGTGTCATCAGGAATTTATTAAAAAATAATAATAATATGAAATGGCAATGTGATTTCTGTTAATGTTTATGAATCTGTCATAAAAATTATGAACATGGTGGATTCCTTTTTTAAATTTAATTATAATATTCAATGATTATGTTTCTAGTAAAATTTTGTGTATGTTTTCGACAAAGTAGCCAGTGTTATAATTTCGTTTTGATTTAAATGGGCTTAAAAAAATGTGTATAAAGAATGATTTAAAATTAGTAATATATTGTATATAAAACAAAACTATGCAAAATTAAAGCCAGAATCTACAATATAAATAATATTTCCACCATGTTTGTTAATAATGACAATATGGTGAATAACTTACTTCAGTATAGCCAACCTATGAATTACTAGAAAAAATGCCTTATTCTTACAAAAAAACATAGATTAATATTTGGAAAACAAGTATACAAGCCAAAGTTTTCATAACCAAATCTGCCAACACTTGCTTCTGAAAATCAGTTATTTCACTCATGCTCCACCTTCTTGTCACACAGAATTTATTTAAATAATTTCAAAGACAGAAATTGAGATGATTCAATTGAAGAAAAGAAAAACTACCGTTCAAAACAATTATTACACCACTGACATTGATTCTTCAATCTACAATCACTTTTATTCAAAATTTTACCATAAATCACTCTAATTTATTTATGTTTCGTTCTATTCCAGAACATTTGAAATTCAAACACTACAGTATATTCTAATGGAAATACTTTTAAATTATATTCAATAAAACATGGAATTTTTCAATCAACAAACTTTCCACTTAGCAAAATCTATCCGTATTATATAATAAAATGTGCAGTGTTATACTATAGTTATACAAATTGTGTTTTATTCATCTGTAAAGTATTAATACATTACTTTTCTAGAAAAATTGACAGTTAATACTTAAATATCAAAAATAAATTATGATGATGTATAAATTGAAATGAATGTTTGCTTAAAAACTCTTTGAAGTTAATAATATTAGAACTAGCTACACACAAGTACGGAATACAAGTTAAACTGCAACAGTTCCCTGTTTGGAATTACATCAATGTTTGTAATTGTATATTAAAACTGGTTTCATTTGGCATGCAAATAATTGATGGAAATGATAATTAAGTGTTGAATCACAAAATTATACAATGATTAATGTAGTTACTGTACTGACAGAAGCTGGTAGGTAATAATTTCACTGACTTGTCTGAGTAGACAACAATTGAAAATTCAAGTTTCAATGATAAAGCCTCTTGGACTATATTGACTTATAAGATCAAAAAAAAGATGGATTTATATGAACATGATACAATATCATTTGTAATAAAGATGACAAGAGACAATTGCCGGTGTCTATTGCTTTTTTTAATCACCAAATTCAACCAGAATAGTGATGATATTATGAAATATTTTTGGAAACAATTTTGTCATGATATTAACAAAGTAAATATACCATTTGTAAAATTTTGCCTATCTCTGCTTAGTTCCCGCTTAGTAAAAAAAAAAAATTAGATCAATTATTTTTCAGATTTCCATATTCAAGTGTAACAGAAGAATTTTAATGCTATATATCAAGTCTAAAAAACATTTTGAATTAGGAACTTTTAAATCTTCCTTACCCTAATGTGAGATAATCATTAATCACGAGATTTGAGATTGGAAACAGTTGAAAGTCGAACGAAAACAAAAAATACACTTCTATAAATGTAAACTTCAAACAACACAGCTGTTATTCTTTTCACGTATTTTAATGAATTCCGAATGCAGTGAAGACAATAAAATTGATGCACTCGTTTCACTGCACTACGAAAGCGTCAATTTTGCCGCGTCGTAAAAAACTTTTTGATAATAGAAGAAAGAAAATTTTATAGGTATCTTAATATTTGCTCACTTAAATTTTACGGAAATTTTAAATATTGCAGCGCGTTTTATTGGTCTAGAAACACTCTTCTATACGGAGACGCCGAGCTGGTTTTCCATTTTCGCCTCTACGGGCAACAAAAGCGTTCGAGTTATGTAAAATATTACAAAACATATAACATATTATGCATGCAACAATTATATAAATGACATACTTGTTATATAAGCGAAAATGAGTCCATATTTCTTCAGGACGCGCCGAGGAACTTCGCTTTCGTCGAATTTACAGTTCGAGAAGCGTATGCCGGACCGATAATTATATTCTTTGTTTATATTCAAAATCTATCTAAGGTGGTTGCGTGAAAGATGTTCGATGGAAGTTGGGTAACTTTCGTTGAATGTACAATTTTCACCAGCATTATCATACGTAATATATGGAATGCCAATAAAATTCGACATTTTTAAGCCACTAGAGTGTAAACACTAAGTAATCAAATAGAAATAATAAGGAACAAGATTTGTTTTGTGCTGTTAAGTCACTAGATTATCACAGTTGTTTGTAAGTTTATATTGTTTGACAGAGTTTTTGGCATGTATAAACGTGGGGTTAAATCAAGATAAAGCACGTCGTTTGTTCGATTTGTGTTATTTAAATATTATAAGCTTATTTAATAAATGTGTATGATTAAGAAATATAAACAGATAAACACTTACAAGGGTGACAGATAACGCTCCGGCCATTCTCCGCGTAATGACGTATGTTGTCAGTTAAGAAAAAGGTTTTTCTTTTAATTCTCAATGTAGCCGCAGTCAAAAATATTGCGAAATTATTTTCATCTTCGGAAGTACAATAATGTGATTATTTCTTATCTATTTTTGAATAATTAATATAAAATAAACAACGGTTTTTGTTATGCAATGCTAAAGCAATGTTATGATTTGGCGAGATTTTTTTGAAATAGCGATAAATTATTGAGTAGTTAATAATAGTGGTACTTACTCAATACCTGATACTTTTTTTTGTAATATTCCATATAGGTATAAATAGTTAAAAAATAAAATACGGCGTTTTGATTTAACCGAAATGATTTATTGAAATGTAAAATAAAAGAAAACGATTTCACTGATATATATTTTTTTTTATTGCATTATGGCCGAAAGAAACCAAGGCGTAAAATATTTTAATATTAATTAAATATATGAGACATGATTCTCAACATTAACATGAGGGGAAATAACATCATAAAAATCAATAACCACTAAAAGTTCTTTATCTTGGTGTTCAACTCAAATTGAAATGGAAAAAAAACAAAAAATATTAAGATATACTCATTTTCCACTTATCCACGAAAAAGATTAGAACAATTTATTTAAAGAATGAATTCAGAAATGTTAACTGTATTTCAATAAAAAAAAATTTTGCAGCTATTACACTACAATTTCACACTCGGCCATATTGTATTTTTGAGTATGGAACTATCAAACGCTGCCATAAGCAGTCTTAACAGTTGAGACTTTAACAGTCAGAAAGTAAATAAATTCACAGACATTTATTATTGATTATTTGGTTCAATTTGGTTACAGGACCTTTCGGGATTTTTATTATATGCTGCAACTCAAATAAAAATAATTCTTAATTAATCAAATATTTTACAACTTTGCAACAACATACTATCTACAGACTTATGATATCATATCAAATACTTTTTCAATGATAATATCAAACCTAACAGATAAAGGAGTTCTCAATAGAGTTGCAAAAGATAATATATTGCATTTCAGCAGCTAGAGCAGTTATACTAAACCTCTTTCTTACGGAAGCCGCATACAGGTTTTTCATATGTGATGCAGGTTGCAGCATAATAACACATACCGTAATAGTTTACGATATTGATGAAGAGTGCTTGAAAGAAATTAAATATCAATTTTGAATTGTTGAAATTGTGTACATTTCAACATGTTTTATCACTCACTACCAGAGTTTCGCCTTTTACTATCTTCAGGGATTCTGTAACATGGATCAATTAGAAATGACAGTGTTGTAACTCGTGACCCTAAATCAAATGCTTAATTTGGTACGAAGTTTAAAAAATATTCAATGAAAAACATGATATTTATCAAACATTCTTTATTATGAATTATCTAACTAAAATTTTATAAATGGGGTCAATAAACACAAACCTAGGTAATAATTTTTAATTAAGACTTACATTAAAATCTTTTGGTATTCAAAATACAACTTTGGTATGGTTGCCGGTTTTACAGTGCTAACGGAAAATTAATGATTCTTAGATTATTACATATGTACAGTATAGTTTGACTAAGTGTTCACATTAAGATTAACATACAGAAGTATTATAGTATTAAATAATTATTAGCACAAAGTATCTTGGATTCAGTAATGTCAAATATATTATACTTGTAATCCAAGTGTTTGATGAAAACTCTCAAATAAGTAACATTCTTTTTCTCAACATTTCATTTGTAAGTTGAGAGTTTGGTTGAGAATGAGCTCATAAGAAGTGTTGCAGTGGAGTCTGTTGACACCACTGGATGACAATTATGTGCATCGTAAATGTTACAAAAATTTTAAACGTTAAAAAGTAAGTTGTTTTAAAAATATTTTGATAAGACTATCGGTTGAAATATGTAAAATTTACATGATACAATATTAGAAGATGCTAACGCAATATTTTATCAATGTTAAGTTATCAATCATCAAAAATTCATCAGTTAATTGGGTCTTTTTCTCTTATGAAGCTCATTTTTTATCACAGTCCTTGATAAATATACAGTGGTGCAGTAGGGTTGAGAAGTGCCAGGATGCCACTCTTGAACTCTATTTTTATGTAAGGGCACATCCTGGGACTTTTTACATTATTCTAATAATGATTCATCCATATTTGAAAAAGCACATTTTATCCCTTTTTACACTGGTTTCTCCATATAGACGAAAAAAAAGGCAATGAACTGTAATAACAACTCTTGTTCTATTATTACTTATTATTTTATAAAAATATCTATTGAATGAACGACACTTCATGACAGGGTATAAATATTATACATTGTTTTCGGTGTTTGTACCAAGCTGTAGTGATCTGCACCATTTTATTATTCTTGTCTCTGTTAAAAAAATATAAATATAAAAATGGATTGAGTAGCCATTTTTGCAGTAAATTTGGGTACTAAAAAGAAAAAAAATATTGAAATACTGTAAAAATAAGTAAATATGAAAGAGCCGGTTAAGTCTAATCAATATTATAAGTATAATATAAATTATATATATATATAGATATTAGATCACTATTGATTTAATATTATTATATTTTTTTAGCTTAGGCAACAATACTTCATTAAAATTATTTCAATCAACCTATTCTCGTATTTATCGTGTCTGGGTAGTAACAGTGACCAAGAAGTATAAATCAATGCCTTTACGTTGAATGTTTTTTGAACGTTGAAATTTTGTATTTACTCTATACATTTGTTATATGATTGGTGCAAAATATAAACAATATTGTAGTTTTATCATGTTCATTCACAATGTTAACTATATGCTATCCATTTCAATGGAAGTATCTTAATAGAAGTTTTGTTATGACAACTGCTTGTAGCTGTTGCTAAACTATTTTGGAAGAGTAAGGGCGGTAAGAATAAAGCTAGGAACGGACTATTGGTTAGGTTATCGCTCCCAATGTATCCTATCTTTTAGGATCTGATAAAAGGAAGGAATTTTGATCAACCTGAAAAGGAATCCATAAATCCACACGAGGTGATGAAATTTATAACAGAAGCCGATTATGTTGTTAATTGTATCAAGAACCTAACCTTCACTGATGAAATATACAGATGTATAATTTATTTTGCACGCATGAAAGACATCAATCAAAATGATAATAGTTATATTCAACTCAAAGCTTGTGAGCTATGTGTGTGGTTTGTCTAGGTATTGGTAGTGACCTGACACTAATAAATCCTCATTTTTGTTTTTGTATGTGTTATAAAATAAATTATAATGTAATATTTTTACATACATAAAATTGATAATTATATATTACATCTTTTGGATAGAAGTAGCTTGTATTGAAATGTATTTTAAGCCTAGCTTAAGCCTTCAATATAAGCTTACACATGTCAAATAAAATTGGCAACTTAAATAATGCAATTTGACATTATTTGAAGCATATTATATTACACTGAATATATTTGCTGACACAAAGTATGTGAAATCAACTGAGAATATTAGATATTAAGAAAGACGATATTGCAGTATTGTTGTGGATTGAATTTTCTGAGTGCAATCTGGGAATAAGGGAGTTTAAGTCTTGGCTCACAATATATGCTATGACACTTTTCCTTCATTTTATATAGCTTTTGAACATTAAGTAAATATAATTGAATGATACTAGTGTAAAGTAATAAACTTTCAGTTTTTAATTTGGTTGTGAAAAGTGATGGATTAAGCATTAGATGGCTCTAGGCTCAATAAACCTTGGAGTTCCTATTTTTTGGATAGCAAACAAGCATTGCGAAGTACATTCAAGATTTTCATCTAATGTTTATGATATAAAAATCTCTCATTGTAAATAATCTATTCAAATTGAAAATTCCATCTATTCTATAATTTATGATATCGACTGAAGGTGCTTGATGGAATTCCAATATCAAATTTGTATTGTTACAACTTTGTACGATTCCACATGTTTTGTCACTAACGATCCGGGTTTCGCCTTTCGACATCTTCAGGAATTCTATCACATGGATGCAACAGAACTGACATACAATAAATAGTTAGCATCATCTATATAGCAAAAGTATTAATTACGGGAAAACACAGACCCCGAGGCAAGAACTTAATGGCAGCTTTTAATCAAATTTAATAATATTGATCTAATAATAATTAGCACAATTGCCTGTGATAATTTTCATTACTGATTAATCTTTTTAATGAGTCATTCTTGAAAGGTTTAACAACAAATAATAATCAACTATCATTAAAATATAATTGGGCTTTTTTTTGAAAAGCGAAACCCGGGTCGTTAGTGACAAAACCTGTGGAATCATACAAAGTTGTAACAATTCAAATTTGAAATTGAAATTCCATTAAGCACCTTCAGTCGATATCATAAATTGTTTATTCAACGAAAACAATTTCATGTAAAATAATTTGTGGGTTGTATTATATATATATGTTTTTTTATAAAAGAATTGGAGACCTAAAACGCGCGCTTTAGGTGCGTATGGGACAATCTGTCACTAGATGCAAATAGTAATAAAGGCTTAAAAATATTTTTGGTGTATTTGTACAAATTATTGACTGTTTTTTGTCTATGCTTCTGTCTCGATATTCAAATCAGCTTCTAATTCTTCTGGAGTTCTCAAATCTATGGCAAATCTTTTCTTGACTCCTGCAGGCTTAGGCGGTTCACCGTCAGCTTCTGAAATAGAAAATAAATTATACCAAATGAATAAAATATGACATAAAATACTGCAGTGTTAATGATATTTGTTAAAACATATATTCTTTGTATTTAAAATATTACATCAAAAAAAGACTAATTTTTAGGGCATTCTTTTCAAAACATTGTTTCAAATAGAATCACCAATTTTTTGCAACAGTGACAGAGCAAAATAAATAAATTTAATTTTTCAAGTATAGTGATAAAACGTGTTAAAATAATTTTCTGAGAAAATTTCACATTGTCGACACATTAATTATTATTTTAAGTATTTCAGTAAATGATCAAGAAGTGTTTAAAGATAATTGACGCAAAAATTATATAATATTTTGCATTTATTTAACCCTTTAGATGCCATCATTTTTTAACTCAAAATTTTTTTGAATCAAAATACTTATGTAAATACACGGATTATCGTTTGTTACATAGTCATTCATTAGTTTTTAATTGATAATTCATATTTACATTTGAAATATGGGGTCTATTTATTTAATTCAGACTAATTCAACAATAATAAATTTGACTTTTAAAGTACTAGTACGTGGCTGTCAAAAATTATGACAGTTAAAAAGCGTTTAAATGAGTAAAATAAATGATTTTTATTTTTTTCGTTTAAACACTCGTCGCCAACAGGTTTTACGTAAAATACTGAAAACAATGATAATATGTTTTTGAGTAGTATTTGATAGGATATGTCAGAATGCATAGTTTTTTTTTAAATTTTTGTGATGATTTTTTTACTTGAATAATTGGTTTTTTTATAT
The DNA here is from genome assembly GCA_028555115.1 of Himalopsyche japonica. NCBI lineage: Eukaryota > Metazoa > Arthropoda > Insecta > Trichoptera > Rhyacophilidae > Himalopsyche > Himalopsyche japonica. The sequence continues at coordinate 857,865 of JAHFWJ010000430.1, forward strand.
GCCGGTCACCATTGGTCCCAATGGCCTCCTTAAAATAATCCAATGCTGGCCATCGGTAACCATCGCGATCAAAGTGTTAAATTGTATTTTGGTTTTTCCCTAGAATGATAAAAGCACTTTTGTTCCAATGTCAGGCACACAAATTAAACGCGCATTAACTAATAATTGTTTTTATATGCATACATTGAGCGTGCTTCGTAAGGAATATTATATCCGTAGCATATATGGTCTTAGTGTTCAAGATGTTATAAGTACTTTCAACAAAAGATTTTCTCGGCTTAAGATATTACATTCAACTATAACTTTACGGTTCCACACTTGAACTAGTAGGCTATCATGCATCAAGACTTGCATGATAGTAATTGAAAATTTGATTTACGGAGGGTTATTATATAGTATGACTTACCTATAGCATTTTCGGCTTGCATTGTTTTCACGAGTTTCGAATATTCTTGGAATGCGGCTGCTAGGGCGTACGTCAACCGCCTTGCAGAATTTCTGAAAATCAACAGAGCAATATTTTATATCCATTCATTAACCGGTTAAGACTGGATGACTTTCACAATTGTCAGGTATATTTTAGTATTTTAACCCATTCCCTGCAGAGCTACATGATAAATATTCCAGCACTGATTTTTTCAAATGTATGTGTTAGTATTATCTAAATAAATCAGATTTTAATTTATGATATCGACTGAAGGTAGTTGATGGGATTTCAATATCAAATTTGAATTGTTACAACTTTGTAGGATTCCACACGTTTTGTCACTAACGACCGGGTTTTCCTTTCTGTGTTTTCCTATAATTAATACCTTTAGTATGTAGACGATGCTAACTGTTTATTGTGCTTCAGTTCTGCTGTATTCGTGTGATAGAATACCGGAAGATACCGAAAGGTGAAACTCGGGTCGTTAGTGACAAAACATGCGGAATCGTACAAAGTTGTAACAATTCAAATTTAAATCAGATTTTACTTCAAAACAAAAAGTTTCTCTTATGTGCATGTTTTAGCACTGAAAACTTTCTTACATTTTTGAGTGTCGGCTCTCAACACATTGTATTTAGTCGCCTAAATTAATTTACGCTTGTAATGAATAATTCCATAAGTCTTTTAATTACCAGGCATACAGGGAATTTGATAAGAACACTCATTCCAATTTCAATCTTTCATAATTAATATAAAAAATAGTCACCAAGTTATATTATATAATAAAACACACATTTTTTAAAACATATCTCCACAATGTATTTTATGATTAGGATCAATTACGCTCATCGTGAAAATTATCAATCGATTATTTAAAATATCATGCCTTTTTATCAACAAGCACTTAATAGTTTACACATTAAAAGTAACCACCAAGTTCTATTACTATTTTTTTACATGAAATATTTTGAGGCTTTCTAGTACAGTTTTGGTAAATAGATCTGTGTTGTAGAAATTAAAAGGCTGATAAATTGTTTGTTCATTGAAGGAGAAAAAAATATATGAAATATGAAAAGTTTGTCCGTCCCTGAGAGGTTTATCGAAACATCTGGCAGGAAATCCTTTGTTTATTATTTTTATGATTACTCAGCAAATCCAGTTGATTAAATATAAATTGCTTTATTTGTTGAATTGACACAGACTTACTTTGAATTTTGATGACATCATAAACATTACAAATTTCTATGTAAAAATTATTAAAAATTGTTTGCATAATATTTAATAGTGTATTTTCTTGGATTTGAAATTGCTAATAGATGTGATAAAAGAGTAAAGCATTGTATAAAATACTTAACCTAACTTTTCATAGTGGCTTTGATCGTGGTTTATACAAGTTTAAATACGATGTAATGAAATTATTAAGAATACGATTTGTCACCTGACCTAACCTAACCCTACATTACTTGAATGATTTATCAGAAATAAAAATGACATTAAGGATAATTAATACCATAACTGAAAGTAACAATGTTGGCAAGTTGGGGAATGATACAGCAATTTAGTTTATAAAATGTGTGTTTCATTTATATGGGTTGTAAACTTAAAATATATTATATAATACATGAAAAGAAAAAAATTGTCGATAACCTATTAAATTAGACACCATCTATCTTCAAATCATGTAAGTAAAGTGACATTTGATCAGAATTGTACATACCTCGAATCACAAACAAATGCATGGCAATCGAACGGGGTCTGTCCATTATCATTGATTGATTCTCTTACGACTATCATAGAGAAGACTCTTGTGTAGACCAAGTCTTGAACTCCGTATGAGATAGACTCGATATTGTAAAAGGCATTGGTTGTTCCCGATGACTTATTTATGGCTACTCCTTCCAATTGTACGCCAGTTGTGGAAATTATTAGTTTAACTAATGGAAGGATGTGGCCTGAAAAATAACAAAAATAATAATTATTAACCATTTTCCTGTATATTTTTTTTTGATATCAGTAAACAAAGAAGATTTTTTTGTCTATGATTTATATACATAGAATTGAGTAGCCACAGATTTAAGAATTTAAAAATAGTGCCCTCTTAGATGAGACAGCTTAGGTTCAATGAAATGTATGTCATAACTAGGCAATTTTGGATTGCTTTTAGTATTTGACTTAAACATATAGTAATCTAGTGGTACAAATATGCATTGATATTTTTTCTGTCGAAGACACTCTGTTTTGTAAATTAAAGAATTAGTTAGTTAAGATTCTTTGACACTACGGGGCTGATAATATTGATGATTCAAAGAAACTAACCAGGCGGTATATTCTTGGCCGCTGAAACCATGTTGTCAACAGGCCGCCTGGTGTGTTTGATTCCCCACAGTCCACCGGCATCTCTCTGCCCTAAGTATTTCACCTGCAATAAAAAAAATGAAAATTACTTAGTTATTTAACATCTAATTTATTATATCGACAGAAGGTCCTTGATGGAATTTGAATATCAAATTTGAATTACTACAACTTTGTATGATTCCACATGTTTTGTCACTAACGACCCGGGTTTCGCCTTTCGGCATCTTCAAGCGTTCACAGTGGGAATAACTCAAATAAACCGGGACCATATTCTAGCTTGATTCTTCCAGATATTTATATAAATTTGAATAGCATTACATAGAAATGGGAATAGCACAAATGTGGCGCGACTATATCCTAGATCCTTTAGATCCTAGTTTCTCAACTGGTGGTCCGCGATGTGATACTATTTCGATAAACAATCGAATTTTATGTTGTATTTTATGGATTTTACAATTATATTTTTTTGTTATTATATGTTTTAATATATTTGAATATTGTTATAACAGCATACGGTGTTGCAAAATTAATTGTTTTGATTAAGAAATCAATTATATAAATATTTATTATTTTATTCCAATGTTGATGGTGCGCAAAACATTTTTTAATTTATTGGTGGTCCGTAGATGTAAAAACGTCGAGAAACTATGGTTTAATAGTGGAAATAACACAAGTAAACCGGGATTATATTCTAGCTGGATTCTTCCAGTCATTTACATAGAATTTGAATAGCATTTCATAGAAGTGGGAACAGCACAAATGTGGCGGGGCAATATTCTACATCAGTGGTTCTCACGTGAAATTTCTCTGTGGCCGCATTATAAACATCAGCTGTCCTATGGAAATGTCTCGTGGCTGCACTAAATGTGATAAAAATAGTTTCGATATTTATTTTTAATATGCATTACACTGAATGATCTTTCACAATATACAGTTGTATGTAAAATCGACAAAATTAATAAAGCAAATGTCGTTAATTCTTTATATTGACTTGATTCATGTTCAACGTATATATTCAACCAAAATTTTTGAACAATTTTATTATTAAAACGGTGCTTTACTTAAACTCGACTAAATGCTGGAAAGTCAGGTTTTTTCAATCAATTTTGAAATAATAATAATTTTATAAATTAATTTGTAAAAATACATTTTTTTTAAATATCAATATTTTCTATGAAACTGTTGGTGGCCGCAGCAAAATCCTCTGGTGGCCGCACATGAGAGCCACTGCTCTAGATCCTTTTCCGATCATTATTTTTCCTCCTCAATCTGCTATTAACAAGAAAAAAGTAGTTAATAACCCAAATAATCCATATTCTTCCATTCATTTGTTTTCTCACTTTGTCTTCTATTGACAAGTAAGCAAATTAGTCTTACATAACAGTGGGAAGATCACAAATGAGTGGGGAATATATTTTACTTGGACTGTTTTCGAATTATTTGTTTTCACACTCAATCTTATTACGATTATTTAAATTTTAAAATGCAGATGTGTTCAACTATTTCAATTGGATTCACCGCGTAGTTTTGTCCTTGTTCTGATGTATCACAATCATTCGGAATTTGCTGAATACGTATTATTTTGAACAGCCGTATAGGCCATGTTCACAATAACTGTGTGATGTCATAATCCCTAAGAATTTCGACGCGGCTTACAAGCATTTCGATTCGGTCTTTTATCGTGCGTACAAATTTGTTTCAGAAACGTTTTCAATTATTTTCAATTGTCAACTAAAAAAAAACAACAAATACGATATCTAAACAATATCCGGTCTTGTGTATAGTGTAGCATTCGTCAATCAACTTTTTAGTGACATTATAATTTACACCAAGTCCTATTTTTATGCGATTTCGATTTACGCGGTTTTTGACGGCTTCGTTACTTTTTTATGCGATTTACTCTAAACTAAAATTCAAGCAAAATCTATACGTTCTATTAAAATGACACGCGGACAATCTATATTAATTCAAACTTAAAAAGGTGATTATACATGATATTTTATACGTCAAAACGTATTTTATTCACAGGAATACAAAACAATAGTTTAAAAACTTATAAGATTCACTTTTTGATGGAAAGGCATGAAATTTTAAATAATAAAAACACATTGAAAAAAAAGCAAAGTATATTAGTTCTACAAAATTTATAAAGTATATAGTTGATAGCTATTTCGGCTTGCGCCTTCATCAGAAGTATTTAGTTACACAGTAATAATAATTGAAGTTTATTTCAGCAAAATCCTTTAAAATGGATACTGATATTATACCATGATTTTATTGATTGAATTGGCATTTACTAGATAGAACTCCATTTTAATACATGGTTCTGATGAAGGTGTAAGGAATATAGTTGATAGCTATTTCAGCTAATGCCCTCAACACAGAACTATGATGAAGTAGCTATTAACTGTATACCTTATACTTTTTTTACAACTAAAATAAATTGCTATTTTTTCGCTGTGTTATAATCGAGCTCTACCGATTAAATGTCAATTCAATCAATTCTTTAAAAATATCTTATGACTATATTTGCAGTGGCAGCAGTGAATATTTCCTATAAGTGAATACAAGCATGCATGTATACATATGTTTCTGTTTATCATTCAATTTTTATAATCAATAAAGAAATTACATTTTATAGATAAAAACAATTTTTTCCGCGAATTCGAAGAAAAAAATTTGTGTTGTCATATATTTTTGATACTTTTGTACACGATATTTTAATTTTTGGAACCGATTTATCAAATTACACGAAATATAGATATTTTACGCGGTTTTTTTTATACGCGCCATTTCCTGGAACATGTATATCACGTAAAAATAATTGGGTGCATTTTTTAATTACGCGTAATTTTCCGCAAACTTTGACGGAGCCGGTGTTGGGCCAAAAGGCCCAGTTTCGATACCCATGCACTAAATCAGTGCTTCTCAAATTGGGGGCCGCGAAAATATTTAGTACAAAGAACAAATTTTCATTTATGAGTATTTTTCACATAACGTAGTTAGGGAATGTATAATATATATTAAAGTCACGTTATATGAAAAACATAACTATACACTAAGAAGATGATGTAGGCGCATGCAGAATCTATGGTATCTTATTCCTTTTGCGACTACATACCTATGGGAAATTACGATTTCCTTAATACATTATTATATATTAAAAAATAAGCAAAGGTTATGCCTTTACACGACGTCTTTGAAAGATGCTATGTGAGTTAGCATTTCTGACATTGAACCGATTTGTTATGTACTACAAGAGCCTTTTCTGGTGTTAAAATTTTAATATTATTGCACAATACCTTAGTACGAAGTAGGCTTGAGAGTGGGTCTATTGTTTGGGCCCCAGGAGATTTGAAATATACGTTTATGGTGGAAAAGGTTCAGAAGAAATTTTTGAGATTTCTTTACTTGAGGGCATACGGATACTATCCGTGGCTTTATCCAACTGACTTTCTTTTAGGTATGCTCACTTTTAACAGTTTGAAAAATCGAAGAGAAATGTATCTAGCCACGTATTTCTTTCGACTAATTCGAGGCCAAAATGAGAATTCTGCCATCCTTATTAATATCAATTTGTGTGTACCGGATATTTTTTTAAGAAATCGTAGACACAATTTGTTTGTTCTTCTAATGTGTAGAACCAGTCTGCCAATGGTAAGAGCATTAACAATGTTCAACAGTATTGCTTCGGATGTTGACATATTTCATGTGGACGAAAGTGAGTTCAGACGAATGCTATTTTTCCAGATAAAGTAGATATTTCATGAGCTTACTTGGTTGACTTTTTTTGCAATCCTTGTTGATTGTTTTGCTGTGTATTTGTTGAATTTACAATACTTTATGTTTAAATATGTTGACGTTGCAAAAGCAATGAATTTATAATTTGTAAGTTTTGTACCGTGTAGTTATAAATAAGTAAATGTAAAAACATGCGACCTCATCAATCGCATTAATCCTTTGGCTACCAGAAAAAAATATGCATCTGTACCCAGCACGTCAGCTACAATTTGTAACAAAAAAAGTGAATTTCCGATGTTAGTTTAAGTTTCATATACAGCAATAATTAATAAATTCACCAATTGTTTATTGTTGTATCATAAAAAAGCAGGTTTTCTTGAAGAATTTTGAGGAAAATTGATTTATGTAACCTTGAAACTATTGACATCTGTCAAGTGACAGTTCGGACACTCGAACAAATCGCGAAAAATCGACGTGAAAATCCTTTACAGTTATGGTTCAATGTTAACTTTTCTTATAGATATCAGCGTGTGTCCTGTCAGAAAATTGTTTTAATACAAGGAATTATCTTTGGAGGAAAATACGTTCGAAGATATTGACGAGATATCTCGTCTCAGGCAGCCATCCGGTTGAATTGTTTTACGTGTGAATAGTTTTTATTAAAAAAAAATGTTTTTAAGCAAGTTCGTATAATTTTGTGCTGAATATAAATATGCGTATAATTATTTTAATACTTATTGTCAAATAAACCTTTTAACTACAGTTTTACAAAAAAAAGTTTTTGGGGGGCCGGGACAAAAATGAAATTGGGAAACGCTGCACCAAATCATAATTATAAACTGGTGTAAGTTGACAATTCAAATGAAGAAAACCAATACACCGGAAACCGAAACATTCTCGGATGTCGTTGGATATCCGATTTCAACAATGTTGAATTAATTAATTATCGCAGTGAATATTAATCGATCATAGATATTATACGCACAGCGATAAGAACATATCCAGTTGTATTTTAATTTTATTTAATTATCTATTAAAATCATTGATTGATCAATAATGACTGTTAATAGCTATAAACAAAAATATTTGTTTTTGTTTACTTGCCGAAAACAACTAGGGAACGAATAAGGAAGGTGCCATGTTTGATTTCATAGATAATAAATAAACTATTATCTCTACAGATAACGACGAAGAATGACTATGAAAAATAATTTAATTTATTTAATACGGGTACATAAAAAAAGTATTAATTATTAGTTTATTGAGTTCGTAATGTATAAAATAATTAATATTATAATATTTAATACGGCTAAATCAACAATTGGTAACAAAATTCAAACACGTAGGTTCACTTTTAAAGTGTTAACTGCCACTTCTTGTAAGTAAAGGTGATATTTTAAATAATAAAACAATTTTTTAATACTATTCCCACAGTATATTTTATGATCAGGACCGGTTTCGCTAATCGAGAGTACCACTAACACGTTGTTTATGGTGTGTAAAAATTTGTGCGTTTGGAATTCTGTACATTAAACTTTATTTACAAGATGATGTATTAGGCTTCATAATTATTCTTTTATATTTACTTAGCCCTGTAGCGGGGGGGATGGTGTCACTAAAATACAAAAATATTATTGATTGTTCTTTGATATAGAAAATGGCTTAAAATTGTTGAGTAATCAACGCGGATTGTATGACAAAAATTCCCGTAATCCATGTGTCAATTTTGAAGGACAAAAATTACAAGCATGCCTATATCTACTAAAAAATTGAGTTATAAATTAGCAGGTATACAAAACCAAAGAACTAAGTAAACAAAGTCATACAATATACACTCAATGAATGACTTAAAATATTATGTCTTTAATATTTTACGCAGTAGATGAGTTCCACAATATATCGCATAAAAAATTGACTTCCATTGAAAAAGTGTTGCGTTCTATGTATTTTAAAATCCGCACAACTTCGGAACAGCTAGTGAAAATATAACCAGAATCGCATTAAAAAAGTTTGACAAATTAATTAAATAACAAGACATATAAATAACTAATAAAACAACATTGTTTTACTTAAGTATCATTTTAAGTGAGATTATGACGTATGATAATGCTCGGTTCGATTTATCATGTGGATCAAATTTCAAAAGACGATGGTTCTTTACGTATTGACATTGTTTTAACGACAATATCGTTCTGTGAGGAGTTTTTCCCAACAAAAAAATTAGCCATCAAAATTTATTGAGATTTTCTTTTTTCGATGATTAAATGTTTATGCAATTCGTTACACCCAGAAATACAATTAATAAGCTCCTTTCGAAACTTAAATGCGCTTTTAGAATCTTAGTTAATTTATAATGAAATTTACTGCAGAGTTGGGGACCTTTTTGAATTATTTTCTTAATGGAGGCTTTTTTTAAATAAATATATAAATGATCAAAGTGTGATGAGATTTTCTTTTTTCGGTGATTAAATGTTTATGCAATTTGTTTTACCCAGAAATACAATTAATAAAGTCTTTTCGAAACTTAAGTGCGCCTTCAGAATTTTTATCAATTTAGCATGAAATATATTACAAAGTTCCAGATCTTCTTGAATTATTTTCGCAATAAAAGGAATTAAATTTCTCCCAATTCGTCTTCGTTTCCTAATTCTTTGTATTTATTATTTTAAATATACATTTGTAAAAATCCGCATAACTTCGAAATCGCATAAAAAGATGATTGATTGTGTTTTTTAATTTTTTATACCCTAATTTAGGTGTAAAAAACTCGGTAAAATAATGCCAGTCTTGCAGTCGCAACACGCAGAAAAAATCTGTACTCAATGGCTGTCATAATTGCGAATGACAGTCAACGAACTGTTTTTTCATAGTTTCGGCAGTTATTTATATGATGCAGATGGCAGTGTTGTGTTTCGGGTCATATCAATTATACGATTAAGCAGGTATATTAATGTTTTATACACGTATGTAATGATATTATATACATAAGTGCAGACAGGAAGCAATCTGTTGTTTCGGTAGACTGAACGCCACGGTCGAGCTCGGGTTTGAATCCCATTGTGCGGTGCTCTATTATTACTGCACCGAAAGAAAAGGTATAGACAACAATGGCCACATGCATGATTAAAAAAAAAAAATATGCAAGTAAACAGAATTTTAAGCAATACAATATTATTGTTTATGATTTCTTTCGTTCGATTTTTAAAAAACAGTGAATCGAAAAAAAACACAATAAGCATCGCTTAAATGTGAGAGTAGTGCCATCTTGTGACAGCGACATCTTTTGATGTATTTTTTTTAAATAATTCATTTAATTTATTAACATAATTAATTAAAAAATCAATTCAGGCTTGTTCTGTTGCATCCGTGTGATAGAATGCCTTCGAAAGGCGAAACCCGAGTCGTAAGTGACAAAACATGTGGAATCGCACAAAGTTGTATCAATTCAAATTCAGGCTTGTCGGTGTTAATGTAATTATGAAGAAATCGTAGAAAAATGTATATGCATATTTTTTATGATATTGACTGAAGGTGACTGATGAAATTTCAATATCAAAATATAATTGTTAAAAAATGACCATTTGAGTGCTGTTTCGCTCGTGTGATAGAATGAATACCTGAAGATGCCGAAAGGCGAAACCCGGATCGTTAGTGATGAAACATGTAGAATCGTACAAAGTTTAACAATTTACATTCGTAATGAACATTGCTTAAGGGTGAGTGTAGTGCGGACGGCGACATCTTATAGTGGTTTTTTAAATGATATTTTTGGAAACATTTATTAACCTGTCCTCCGTTGATATTCCTAACGTGTTTTTTTAATCAATTTAGGATTTTTGGGGGTAATGAAAATTATGGAGTTGGTCAGGACCAATCAGGCTTTGTTTCCTTGATTTTTAATATTATATTACAATAGTAGATACGCCCGGGGAAACTTAATTCTACTTCCACTGGTAATAGTAAATAATGCCAATATTGTACAAATATGTATGTAAAATAAAATAATGACAGATATATAAAAAAGCTGCCAGTCAAAAAGGTTGTTGAGCCCTGCGTATCAAATCGCCCGCACATTATGTACAAAATAATATGTATGTAATACGTGTTATTCTTGATGTTGCGTATTGGTAAAGTGATCACAGATTCATTTTTAAGTATTGTGTAGGATAAAAAAAAGAAATTTCAACAACGGATACTATTATTGCCTAATGCGCGAGACACAAAAATCATACAAGCAGTTTTCACATAAAATTGACCGTGGCCGTATTATAATCATCAGTGGCTTATGAAAATGTCTCGTGGCCGCTCACAATTTTTGTTTTATGATATGATAAGAATAGCAGTTACATTGGATATAAAAATGATTACGTTATAAATTTACATTGAATAAAAAACGTCATTTAAATGTACTATTATTTATTTACTTTTTTTAACAATAATGCAACTGGAAATTATTCTGTTGTCTTATATGAAAATTCGCTTCCAAAAACACTATTATAAATTAAAACAAAATAATCCAAATTATAATATTATATTGTGAGTGGTCGGTTAACGAACAGTTCGTACTGCAAACAAATCGGGCAACGAAAGTCATCATGAAAAAATTTTGTGTTCGGAAGACGAACTCACATTCGGATAACGAATTAAAACGATCTTTCTAATCCACTTATTCTATGTGTTAAGTCGATGATCGGTTAACGAACAATTCGGATTGCGAAAAAAGTCTTGAAACAGAATATATTCGTTAACCGATAACCTATTGTATCTCTTAAATTATTCAAATGTCAAGTTTTAACTATATTTCCTACCCCTGCTTACACGTTCCCTACTGAGCTACATCAAGAATATTCCAACAGCGGATAATAAAAAAATAATTCAATAGTATTGGTGTCTAACTATATTTTTAAAGACAATACAGGCTATATTTCAGAGCAAATATCTCAAAGATAAACGTTTTAGCTCGGTTAGTAGACCTAAATTGTTGAGTGTCAACAGAGTGCGATCTGTCAACCAATCTGAACAGTTCAGTCAGAGGGTTAATCTCTACTGGTTGGCCATCTGGCAAATTAGTAACATAAAGCAGTAAAAACTAACGATTTTTCAAGAAGATTTGGCGGCATCCGGCAATTTGAGCGAAGTATGACAATTTAATTTTATGTACACCTTCTGTGAGCTTTACGACTGCAACACTGCCTACAGTTGGAATAACCAACCGTGTACTTTCCAGGGGTTATTTATTCCACAGAAGAGTTCAGATATGCCATACAATTCAGGCACTTTTTCTACATTATTATAAAATAATCATAGGGGTATGATCTACTTTGGGGAGGAAATAGAATTACTTAATCACACAGTTAAATTAATTAATTTACGTCTGTTGAAAGGGTACACATTTGTTGAAACACGAATATATTATACAATCGCTCCTCGTCTCAATCGCACGGCGTCTCAATCGAACCACATTTACTTAAGAGTTATGTCTTCCTCTGATACTGACATATTCACTATTCTTATTGTGTTTCTACAATATTTGAAACCAGGACTGTAGAGTCGGAGTTGGAGTCATAAATAACGAGCGATTCTGACTTCTTCTTCGATTAGTCGATTTTGAAAAATATCTCAATGAACAATTAACCGAATTGGTTGATTGATCTTTAATATAATGCACATATATGAAAAGTAGTAAGATCTGTCAAAATTAAACTTTTTTTACTCGGAGTCGTGTTGTTGGTCAGCTTTGGAGTTAGAGTCGTGATATTTTAACGACTCCACAGTCCTGTCTTAAACTGTCGAAAGTTGGGATACAAATATGAGTAAGAAGGCTTTGTGAATTAAACTGATAGCCTTCAGGTGTTGAAAATATGACGTTAGATTCAGTTATGGGACCTTCTCCAAAAGAATAAGTAGGCGCAAAGATTGTATATGCCACTTGAAGTCATCAAATGCGTCACGGCTTGACCACCCCTGGCCTGCGGTAATTATTGAATCAACGTGATGTACGTCAAAATGTTCAGCAATGTGTAAATGATCATTTGTCATCAGTAGAGACACGTATTTTGAACGATTTTTTACGCGTTTGAATGTAAATTTTTAGCATATATCTGTTTTTATTAAATATACGTTTCAACCAATTACCAATTTTGTATATTTTGACACATTTATTTAAAGCATATTTTAATTCATACCAAGTGAAATAATTCTTTCATAAAAACACGTCAATATCAACCATATATATAATAAGTTATTGAAAGATCGTTTTAATTCGTTATCCGAATAAATGTTCGCTGTCCAATTTCTTCGCAGTTCAAGATGTTCGTTAACCCAGAGGTTGTCAAACTTTTTCGGTTTCCGGCACCCTTAAAATATCATATTTTTTGCGGCTCCCCAAATCAAAACATTGGTTTTCTTATGACAAAGTTACCTTGCATTTTATAAATTATTGCAAGTAATAATATTAATTATACTTTGTAACGGAAAATTTTCACGGCGCTCCAATAGAACAGCCACGGCTCCCTAGGTCGCCGCGGCGCACAGTTTGGGTAGCTCTGTGTTAACTTATTACCCACTGAAAATGAGAGTTTATTTTTTTAAATATGGAGCAAACGTTATGTTGATAAAATAATAAAAAAAACAAACAAACCTGAAATACTACAGGAAGATCGGCAGCTGTAACAACATCTTCTTTTTCCGCCATTTTGTTCACTTAAGTTATTTATTTCTCTAAGCAACACCGGTTCACTTTGATTAGTTCATCTTTAATTTTTTGTCATACACTATTCATTCCTGTAAAATGTAATATTACACCACGACATTAATTATTGTTTTTAACATAAGAATCATATTTCGATAGTGTTATTTAACAACAAATAAAAAATATTTAGATCGGCAGAAATGACAGCTTTGAGGAAAATAAGAAACAACAAGCAATTGGACAATTTTGAATTTAACCTTGTTTCTCCTACACAATAAATTCAACTTAATTTGTTTCCTAAAACAATGATAATTAAATCAAATAAAAAATTAAATATCATTCATTAACCCTTCGAATGCAAAAAACGATATACCGTTGTTTGTGATAACAACGTAAATTGCTACAACGATAGTTGTTTATCGGCATAATGATAATTAAAAAAAACACAGTTTTCAATCGTTTCACTAACAGTAGTTGATAGCTTATTGATTGGAATTTACTTGGTAGAACTCCATTATAACACGGAGAAAAATTAGCTATGTATTTTAGCAGAATTGTGGAATCGGAGTCGTGGAATCGCGGTGTTTTGACCGGAGTCGGAGTCGTGTTTTTTAACGACTCTATAGCCCTGTAGTTTAGTTCTAGAAATATTATTAAACATATGTATAGAATTTAACATATTTTATAAGTTTTGTGGAACTAAAATACACTGCTACTCTTTCACCGTGTGATGGTTTATAGCATTTCTCATTGAAATTTTTAGAAACATCAGAGAGATCGTGAAGCATTCAACAACTGAAGGGTAATATGGTTCCGTTAAAACGATGCTTAGTGCAAATTCAAAAAATATTAAAGTTTAACTATCCTTAATATTTTTAATAGACAAAACACAAAATATAAAATCACTTTCAATATGTAAACTGTCACTTCTTAGCGGAAAGGCATTATATTTTAATAATCAAACGCAATGGATACACGATGGATGCTAAAAAACGCGCCTAGCGCGTAATCCAATATATTGAAGAAACGCTGATCAAGCGCCTGTCGCATCAAGAGTTATGATGACAAATATTGCAAAGTGATTGCTACAAGCCATATTAATGCAGTATATCAAAAAAATGTGTTACACGTGTAAATGTGTTTTCAATATACGTGTCTACGTAGCAAGTATTTTTTCCGCAGTCAACGTGCTAAGTGCCATTTATATCGGAAATGTTTTTTGTCTTATATAACAGTGCTCCACAACCGGTGTGCCGAGGCACATCGATGTGCCGCCAGACCATGTTTGGTGTGCCACAGCGCATTTTTCCAAGAGAAAAAAAATATATAATTCGTCTACACTACAAAATATTTTGTGAAAATATTATCACATAGAAACAGAAATAATTATTTTTTCGTCGGAATTATATGTAATAAGTACATAAATATTACACACACGATCTATAATACAAAACGTAAATTTATAAGAAACAAAATCATACGTACATAAAGTAAACAATACAGAAAGAATGAGTTTTAAATAATACATCGATTTTGCATATTCCGTTTGTTTTTTATTAAAAATTACTTGTGGTGTGCCGGGAAATTTTGAAAAAAAGCGATGGTGTGCCGTGGAAGACAAAAGGTTGCGGAGCGCTGTTATATACGATAGGGAAGTATGTACTGGCACTTTAATATAAAAACAAAAATACACCAGGGCTTTATTCAAATTATATTTATAGCCAATCCGGCGATGTGCAGTGTATCAGAAAATCGGGAATGCTAAAACATTATGAATTTAACGAGGCGATCAAATATACGGAGATAGCTCAGGCTAGGGTTGACAAATATCATATAGTAATGTAACCGTTATTCCGTATACCACATGTTTTTATTGTATTTATACCTGCAGACAGTTAAAAACGTATATAATACTTTTTCAATGATAATGTCATATTTGATGGATAAAGTAGTTCTTAATAGAGTTGCAAAAGATAATATAATATATTGAATTTCAGCTACTAGTTCTGTTGCATCCGTGTGATAGAATTTGTGGAAATACAGAAGAGCGAAACTTAGGTCGTTAGTTACAAAGCATGTGAAATTGTACAAAGTTTCAAGAATTCAAATTTAATATTGAAATTCCATCTATCAACCTAAGTCAATATTATAAATTTCATATATATATATATATTATATTTTGCTCCTACCTTAAGGGTCAATATATTTTTTTGTGTAATTATTGTTGTGTTTACTGTCAGTCAATTCTACTGCATGCGTGTGATAAAATGTCTTCAGATATTTTAAGGTGAAATTTAGGTAGCTAGTGACAAAACTTACATGTACAAAATGTACATTTTTCGTAATTCCACCCACAGTCGATCGAATTTGTTGTATATTATACATATGTACAATTTTATGGAGATGTCAAGAGAAATCAGGCATATATAAACCATGCATGATTCATTTGACACTTTTAACTCTTACCTATATCAACTGTTGAGAAATTAGCAGTCAGATGGTTAATTATAAAACACGCAAAATCTAAATTGATTGATTTACCTGGTAAAAAAAGACTAAAATGATTTTACTAATTTTGACCGTTTTTTATACATCGGTATTCGATATCAAATCATTCATATCCGAAAAACCGGTATTTAATAATTAAGTCTGGCTTCGCCATCCCTATCACAAGCAATATTGAATTGAATATGAATCGTTAGGTTTCTGTGTATAATAAAATCAATAATTAAATTCTGATATATAAGGAGTTGCCAGATGGTGGTTGGATGAAATTCAATTTGGGTGCAAATTAGAATGGCACAATTAATTCTGTTGTTCAAAGTGTATATGTATATAGATCATCTGTCAAAATAAAAAATTGATATACTATCGACATCTGTCTTCCGGCCGCAACAGCTTAATTTTTTTTAATTAATACAAATTTGAGATCTTAAAGGACATTCTATCTTTTGTATGTTTTCTCATTAGGTTGGTCATTAATCAGTACAAATAATAATACGAAACAGTCATTACAGCTTATCTCTTGTAACTGCTAACTATAATGCCATATTTTTTTTTATACAAAAATAAATACAAATTGTTATCATTGCGTTGGCTAAACGACAAGACTTCAGTTGTAAGCAAGTCTGTTGAGTCACGGTGTTTTGGCGGGAGTAGGAATCGTGTTTTCGTGAGCGATTCCGACTACATTTTCAATTAAACGATTTTGAAGATAATCTATTTAAACAATTTGCCAGATGGTTGATTAACCATTAATTTAATACATATAAATAGAAGAGGTACGGAAAAAACCTGACAAAAATAAACTTTCTCTGGCCGGAGCTATTTTTGACGCTGTTTTTTTAACGACTCCGCAGCCCTGGGGTCGTAAGTAAAATACAGCTATGACTAGAACACAAATTATATGAATAGTTTATGATATCTACTGAAAGTGCTTGGAATGGTGGAATGGAAGATGAATTCTATCACACGGGTGCAACAGATCTGACGAAGATGTACGTTTCATCATAGTTTTTTTTATATAAAAATTCAAAGCTTTTAAAATAATTGAAACATAAAAAACACAATAATTGTTTTTAAGTACTTATTAACACAATGAATTTTATGATCCGCGTCGGTTTCGATCATCTCGAGCATTATCAAGTGATGATAATGCTCACGATAAGCGAAACCAGTTTTGATCATAAAATATATTGTGGAAATAAGTACTAAAAAATGTAAATATTTTTATTATTTGAAATATCATGCCTTTCCATTAAGAAGTAACAGTTAACAAATTCAATGTGAAAAACTGATAGTATTTCTTGATGAGGTTTTGAAAAAAATCCCGGCAACCAAATGGTTAAAATTACAATAGATGTCTTCAATTATTGTTAAACTATATTTTATCAGCATCTATCTCTGTTGACATAAAATATATTTTTATTTTATTATATAAAAAGGAAATAAAATAGCCCGACAAATGCATTAGCGTAATTAATTGATAATGTTATTTTAATGTCTAATTTTCCAATAAGCGACTATATTTTATATAATTTTTAAATTATTATATCCTTACTCAACATATAGATAAAGCCGTTATAAAATTTTGTATGCAAAAACCTTTTTTTTCGCTGGTTGGTAACAACTGAGTTAAAATTTACTTTTAATACGAAATTAATGGTATATTTTTTTTCACATGACGTGACTGGAACAGCGGTTTTAACGTTATTTTTTACCGTGGCCGCATTGTTAATATTAGTGGCCGCTGGGAACTATGGAAATGTGGTATAGTGGCCGTATCAAATTTTTGTTTTGACACATGATGAAAATCCACTTGCATTTACTAAAAAATGCTTTATCAAATTTGAATTGTCGAAACTTTGTATGATTCCTCATGTCTTGTCACTAACAACCCTGGTTTCGCCTTTCGGTATAATTATGTTTCATCCGTTTGATAGAATGCCTGAAGATGTCGAAAGGTGAAACCCATGTCATTAGTGACAAAACATGTTAAATCGTACAAAATTGTATCAATTTTCAAAAAATCAACAAATTTTATTGAGAAATAATTTATATATAAGGAAAAAAAAATGGATACACTTTTGAAACATTACCACGGAAAAGTTTGTAGTGAATCTCAAAGACATGATCCCTTTTTCGAAAAATCAAATAAGCGGCATACTAAAAATGGCTTCGCGGTCGATGATTTGGACACTCCTGATAATAATTTGAATTTTGAACACCATTAAACGCTTTTCAGAGAACTTATTCATGTGTCCGCATTTGCAAAATAACATAGAGAAGCGCATAGACAATTTCACAAAAATTAATAACATATGTATGTGAATAATTTGTTATCAAGAAACGGTTTCAATTGATAATACTCATCCAATATGCCTAATATAAAAGATACGCATATAAATAAATGTCTGTGTGTGCGTGCGATAAGAATCAACTACATTTAACCTTTTCGTAGCTGAAAAAAATCACTCCTGTGAATGACTATTTTTGGTTAAAACAAAACTTGTCTAAGGACAATACTTTATTGCTGTGTTAAGAATTAGAAAGAAATTTTAATTTACCTACCAGATTTTATACCCTGAATCGATTTTTTGAGTTTTTTCTTGAAGCTAACAAATTTTAAAGTTTGATTGTCAATATAAGTTTACACGGCGCAAGAATGAGCTTCCAAAAATACTTCCGAGATATCTCGTCTCTATCAATACCAACACTGCGCCATTTGACGAGATATCTTGTCTGTGGCAACTATCGGGTTAAAAAAAATACTCAAAAATTTACACCCATAAAATGTTCTCTTCGTTCCCATTTCAACAATATATTTTATGATCAGGATCAGTTGATTATGCTCGCGAGGAGTGAAACTGGTCCTGATCATTAGTGGATTTTTATTATTTAAAATAAAATAAGTTTCTAAAAAATAGTGCTTAACGACTTTTATAATTAAATATAATACAAGTCGCAAATTAACGACAGATTTCCGGTCAGGTTTAGTTAGAATGTGTGATATTGAGATTCGGACTCGGGCCGAACTGGGTAAGTTTACGCCATAGATTCTCAAGCTTATTTGACCCCCCCTTCAGACACAAAATTACACAAGACCACCTTTGAAATTTACTTTTTTAAAAGTAAATAAAACAGGAAAATTCGGTGAACTTATTTTTTAATATGCTTACTTGTAGTGTTATTAATACGCCGATATCTAAATTGTTGAGTAATTAATATTAATTAAATAAACCAAATGAAAAAGACGAACATGATGTATGTCACCAATCATATTTTTCAGTTCTTTATTTGCAATAAAATTTCATCAAAAAATATTCTTATACAGTTGTAAATATTGACTCTTCGTGGCCCCCTTTTTGTTTCTCAGAGTTCCTCTACTTCTCTAGGGATTTCCAGGGCCAGGGGACCACTTTGGCAGTCTATGGTTTACACATTATCGACCCGTACAGACTCCAAGGCTAAACTAACAATACAATCGTTATCATCTCAACCGTTGCTGCTATTTGCTTATCAGCTTGTGGTATAGACGCAATGATAAGGCGCTATAAAGAAAAACCTTCACTCTGGTAGGTATGCAATCGGTACATGTAACAAAGCAAACGATTAACAAAATTTTCCATTAATAGAGCGAAAACATCTTCGAAATAATTTTAATGTATTCCATAATGTCAGCAAAAGAATATATATCAATCTAAATTATCCATGGTCCAATTTTTAAATCATTTGTCTGCCGAGTCTTGTAAAGCCTAGTTTCTCAACCGGTGGTCCGCGGAGATTTTTGGGTGGTCTCCGGCGTGATATTATTTCGATAAACATTCGAATTTTATGTTGTGTTTTATGGATTTTTAAATAATATTTTTTGTTACTGTCTGTTTTAATATACATAAATATGGTTATATCAGTATACGAAGTTGCAAAATTAATTGGTTTTAATAAAAAAATCAATTATATAAATATTTATTATTTTTTTCCAATGTTGATGGTCCGCGAAACCTTTTTTTGGTGTTCCACATATGTAAAAAGGTCGAGAAACTATGCTCTATTTGATTGACAATGTTTATGAGAGAAAATCGGTAAGTAGTGGCTTTTCATGATAATCATTTGCTCATATCAATGCGTTATGTTGGAATTTTAGTGGATGTAAAAAGGTTGAGAAACTATGGTGTAAAGGATATTACAACAACAAAAATAACCATATAAAACATACAGGGAGAACGAACCATTTAATTTAAAAAAAAAATGGATTTTAGAAAAACGTGGTAAATTTAATATGAGAAGTATTTGTAAAAGTTATATTAATAAAATTTTATATATTAAAATAATTGAATAGTGTTTTAAAGACATTTGTTAGAACTATAATAAGTATTTTATTATTAATTTATTTAGCTAATATATAAGATTTAATTTGCTCAAACTCACAAATTGTATAGGATAGAAAGATTTATTTAATAAAACCGGTCAATCGGGATAATATTTGAGACGGGATCATAATATTTAGACGCTAGATCGACGAAATCGATAAATCGGTGAATAGTTAACGCGGGATTATTTAGCACTGTTCTTATTGGTGCTTAACGTGACTGTAAAAAATGAACGATCCATCCGGGAAAACGTATTACGCGAGAACGGTTGATCGGAGTTCCACTGTATCCGACTCTGTTAATTCGTTGAAATCATACAAAAATCTCATGCAAATTTCTGTACTCACTGATAAGATATACTGTTTTATGAAATTTGCATATTTTTGTAGGAAATTAATGCAAAATTATGGACGACTAAACCTATTATGTGCATATGTTTATTATTTTTAAATGTGTTTGTTGGTTAAAACGCATACTTAATTTAAAGTGAGTTATGAAACAAAGGAAAACGTGGACTTTTTAAATATTGAATATTTTGTAATTTTATAGTTTAAATTTTTTATATTTGAATATGTTTTCAACTTATGTATTAAAATTGTTGAAAACACCTAGGTCTCATATAACACGGTTTTATACAACACGGATGTGTAAATTGTGACATATTTTTATACAACACGGTTCAAGTAAAAAAAAAAAATATATATGTTGAATGAACCTACCACAATTAATGACTCGGAAATCAGTTGCAGCGAAGTAGCTACATGTTTCATATCAAAAACAATAAATGATATAGAATTCTAAGTGATAGCGATGTTGAATGAATGGTATATTATGTTATTGAAGTTTCTTTCAATTAATATGTAAATGTATCTTTGTTTATTTAAAAAAAAAAACATTTTTATATAAAATATCTTTTTTTTTTTTTTTGAACGCAAACCTTAATTTTGTATGATCTTCATAACACGTTTTTGTATTACACGAGGTTTTTGTCGAAGCATATAACTGTGTTATACGAGTTCCAGGTGTATATCATTGTTCTCGTATTCAGATCGTGATTTATTATGTTTTCATGTAACTTACATGTTATGATTCGCCATATTTTTTTTAGGATTAAAATCGATTACGTACGAAGCCAAAATATGTCACTCACATTGACATTTTGCAATAAGTTAAGATGGCCTACATAAATATTATTGAAAATTGTACATATCACATATTGACAAATATTATTGAGTATTTTAAAACCTTGTAGATATTAATTCAACGTGTCCAGCGGTACATATAACTAAAACTTAAACATTATCAATTCTCTAAAAATAGACATAGGCCGTGGAAAAAATTGCAGTGTATTTTAGTTCTACAAAATTATTATTTTTTAAGATATAGCTGTGTAGAAAAGGTTCACAATACATCTTCTATCCTATTTTAACGACCTAGCTTGTTTCTTGCTCGCAATAAAACTAAAAATTGTAAATGAAACTAAAAAGGCGGCTATATCAATAAGTTTACATATGGCACGGAAATGGTCCATTATGGAAACAAAAATAATCATAAAATATATTGTGGAAATAAGTACTATAAAAATGTGTTTTATTATTTAAAATATCAAGCCTTTCCACCAAAAAGTGACAGTTAACACTTTAAAAGTGGTAAAAACATTAGTTGATACAGATAGCGATGAGCGAAACCGGTTCTGATCTTAAATAAATACAATTATGGCAGTACAAACATAGCAGTAAAATAAATTAATTTAATAATGAAATGCAAACAATCACTTTATTACATATATTGTGGAAATAAGTACTAAAAAAATGTGTTTTTATTATATTATATAATTGAGTTATTGCTATTCAAATGAAAAATATTTGGATGTTCAATTTATGATTTTCAACAATATGGCGATCGAATGGATGGACGGACATTTTTGATATTATAGTCACGGTTTATGTGTAAATTTAAATATATTAGTCTCATTAACACGGTTCTAAAACTTTTCATACCGAAGATATTGCGAATTTAAATATGAGTGCTATTCGGTCTTACGTCACGCCCTTTCCAAAAATATTCGCTTGTCGTGGATCGTGATTAATTGATATAATTTTTCCGCGAATTAATCTGACGTGGTTCAATAATCAATACTGCATTTTGTAAATTACTAAAATCTTACGTAAAATTTTAGATGACTAATTAATATTAACCTACTAGGTGCGGTCCTGCGTAAATGGATTCGAACTATAGGGTCTTTCATTAGGGACGCTTGAAATTTGTTAGGTTATAGCAGCCATTTTGTTAAAGTGACATTTGTCAAATTTGCTGTCATTTTTTAATAGACAACGGCAAATCAGTATGGAAAGTTAAAGTGTTGAACCATACGTGCAAATCATAATTTTGGGTGAAAATTCTTCACAAGCGATTTGAGAGCATGGAATTGACCATCAAGATCGTGCGATTTAGCACCTTTTGACTTCTTCCTTTGTGGTTATCTTAAATCGCAAGTCTTTGCGAATAAGCCATTAATACTTGACACCCTCAAAGTCAACATAACAAACGCTATTGAACAGATTCAAGCGACTAAATCATTGATAATTGAGCCTCCCGAATACGTGACACTAAGCAAAGCCGCGGCGGACATTTGTACGACATTGTATTCCACAATTTACATCATAAAATATACTTTTAAATGAATAAAAAAAATGAGTGGTTACCTCACACACAATTTGTTTTATTTACATTTTAACAAATGTCGAACATCCTTATTGAAAGACTCTATAACATAGGGTATTATGTTAATTCCATACAAGTGTAAAAATATATTTTTGTTAAAGAACATGTATATAATATATTCATTGACAAATGGCAGATGACACATGACCTGGACCAACCGACAAGACTTCAAAAAATAATATAACCTAACAAGATTATGTTTCCAGTGTGGAGAAACCAAATAAATATTTAAATAGCTTATCTAAAATGAATATAAAAAAAACTTTCAGATAAATATAGAATGCAACCTTTGGATATAATTGCGGTAAAAGTCAGGCTCATTTTCTAATAATAACTGCACCGAATACCTCACGTAAAATTTTGAAAAAGACTGTAGTTGCATGATTAAGATCAGGTGTCATATATAACAGAAACGTTTTGTAGCCGCATTTTTTTAAATGTGATAAAAATAGCAATTTCGCTTACTAAAAAATACCTTTTGTGGATCATTTAGGGTAAAAATACCCGATTAACACATTCCGTGCGTCCAACACAGCTCCCGTATCCATCCAGATATTGCAGCCACGTTTTGGCTAGGGTATGCCAGAAACGTCATGTGTTTTGAGAAAGTGAAATAAAAAACAAGTCTTAGGTAATTAATTCCATGATATATTTGATTTTTAAAGTAATACAATCTCCTGAAATGGTTGAATACCGCGAATTTTCAATTTCTCTCTATTATATGATATATTTTGACGCAGTGAATATGTTAAATGCTGGACACGTCAGGTTTATTCAATCAAATATTAATAGAATATGTATAAATTGTACAAATGTCAATATTTACTCGCTGTTGGTGACCGCAGTAAAATATTTAACACCAACGCTAATGAATATATTTTTAAAGTATTCTGCGTTGGGAGATCTTTTACGAAGCTCAGCGGGGAATGGGTTAATCCTTTGGGTAATTTGAGCCTATATTTACGTCTAAGAATACTACTTTTTAGGATCCACGGTGCAAAGATTACAGCCGTTGGCTTCCTTGACAGATTTTACGAACTCGAGAGTTGTTTTTTCGATCAACTTATCGATTCTATTGTATTTGTGGTTTGTGATGATTTTAAAGCCGCATCCTTATTTTTTTATGAATCACAGACAAACGCTAATAGTGACACTTGTAGTCAAATCACCTGATTATTACTCAATTTGTATCTAATCAATCTAAAAATTAAGTTATGTTTTGTCGATCATGATTACTTTATAACCAGTAAGCGATTAAAAAATTTTACAACTAACATATATAATTTATGATATCGACTGAAGGTGCTTGATGGAATTTCGACATCAAATTTGAATTGCTACAACTTTGTGCGATTCCACGTGATTATGTCATGTTAAACATGTGGAATCATACAAAATTGTAACAATTCAAATTTTTACTAACAGATATATTATACAAAAGTGGGCGGTGGTTATAAAAGGTTTGACTACACCTGTTTCAGATTGTCACTAGTTGTGGCCTTTATTTTTCTATGAATAATAATCAAAAACTAATAATGACATTTGTCAATAAAACTCGTGATTATTTAACATTTTTATCTTATCAATTTCAGAAATAATCCTTCCATAGATAAGATTAAACCATATTTCTAATATGGCAATAATGTTTTTCTACAAGATTCTAATCGTTATTTTTTATCATAAATCTATAGTGACAAAATTGATGATGATAAACGACACGCAAATGAGATTCAAAACAGCAATATCACTCAACAACTGTGCGAAATGAATTCGCCACGGATTAAAATGATAAGTTTTACAGCTCAATATATTATAATATATATTAAAAATGCACCAAAGATATTCTATCTCAAGCTTGGAGGATTAAAATAATTATTCGTCGCGATGAAAGTGTAAGCGCATTATTACGATGAGTATTAAGGGAATTATTTTTATTTGTAAATTTATATTATTTGGTACATACCAGAGCTGTGGAGTTATTTTCGTTAAAACTGAGCGACTCCGATTTTTTGTCGATTATATGATTTTTAAGAATATTTCAATGGACAATTTGCCGGATTTGTAGGTTATTTTTTTAAAATACACATAAATAGGAAAGGTAGGAAAAAAACCTGACAGAAATAACCTTTTTTGTCGTATTGTTGGTCAATGTCGGATTTGGAAGCTGGTGGCTCTATTTTTCGGATAGCAAAAAAGCGTCGCAAAATTCATGCAAAATTGTCATATTATCGTATTCTTTGTTTCATCCAAAACAAGCCGAAACGATGATGGTTTTAAACAGAGGGCGAAAGTATCAGAAAATTGAGCATTCAATTAGTAGAACTCTTTTATAACTCGGTGAAAAAATAGCAGTGTATTGTATTTCTACAAAACTTATAAGGTTCTTTATAAATTACTTGCTGACCCATCTCACGTCGCTGTGATCTCAGTGTAAAAAAATCAAGGATACTCGTTATGATAACAAACAATTCAATGTGTTAATAATAATTATTTAGATTAGAATATATATCGATTTTTGTGAGTGAAGGTATGCGAAAAACTTTCGCGGGAGTGTATTCAAGAAATTCGTAAAGTCGCATATCGATCGAATGAATGGTGTAATAATGCATAAAGGACAAACAGACATACATACATTGATTTTACGGTGATACGTTTATATTAGTTCCGACGAGGGTTAAAGCTGAAATAACTATCAACTATAAATTTTAGAACTAAAATGAATTGCTTTTTTTTACTGTATCAGATAAAATATTAAACCATCTACGAACTAAAATTATCCGGATGATATTCATGTTAGATATATTTTTTTAATGTTGATGATATTTTTCGGCAATCTAAATGATCTCATGTTATAATATAAATAAAACATTATTTATTCGATTAAAATCATTATTGTTATGTGCTCTAATGAACATAAAAATAAATACAATATTTTTTTTAATACATTTTTTTGATTAATGGGAATACAAAGTGTCACACATAATACCAATTCTCCCAATACGACGAAAAGTTTTAGATAACAAATTAAAGTCGTGCATTTTTTGGAAAAATAATCATGTATCACAATCGAATGTCATTATTTTTAAATCTTCAAAATAGCACGTTAGGTCTGAGGAAGTTATGTATATAAAGTTCTTTATTTTTGATCTCTCTTAATCGCCAATAAACTTACAATTAATTTCGAAGGCGTTATCATGAAAATATAATTTTAGAAACATTGCAATAATAAGTTACTGTAGATAAACAATCGTTGCGTTTTTATTAGACCTCCATAGACAATGAATATAATATTATCTCTAAGTTGTACAGACGTGCAGTTTTAATAGCGGTGTTGTCAAAGGTCTATACATATAACAGTTTGCAACAAATGTACTTTCATCTTGTAAATTAGACAAGAAGTAAACACATTCAGTGTAAAGGATCGTTTAATAGTGCATTTAATTATTTAAACCAGTATCAAGGATATCCAACCTGTGGGTCGCGACGGATTTTCTTGAGGGTTCGCCAACTTATTTACTCAATTAATTATAAATGACCATTTAAATTGCATGCGGTTCGCGGGTCACATGCTTTTACAGAAAGGTGTTGCCGACCGAAAAAGATTGGGTATCTATGCACTAAAACATTTTGAGTTACTCGCTAAAAAAAAATATTTATAAACAAATTATTCATTTGTTGAAAATTTTAGAAAAAGAAAAATGAAGGTTTTTTTTCATTTACTGAAGTTCAATTTTTATTGACTTATTGTTTTAATATTTACATACTTGATTTTTTTAGCCAGCCTCTCAAAAGGTTGCTGACCACTGATTAAGACTATGGTATTGTCTATAATAAACTCTGCTACTCTATATATAGATCTTTGCCATTAAAAATAATTCCTCTTGTACATAAGCGAAACAAACTATTTACTGGCTGTCAGTTCTATTGCATCCTTGTAATAAAATACTTGAATATGCCGAAAGGCGATACCCAGGTTATAATTGAAAAAACTGTGAAATTATAGAGATTTATAAACTTAAAAAAATATTTTTTTTGAAATTCTGCCGGCCTATTTTTGCTAATGTGTGTGATCGCCTGTGTTTTCGAAACGTATTGCACTATCGAAGATGCGGTCCTGACATTACAATAAATCACATATTTCTATGCAAAAATAAATATTGTTTTAAACGATTACCTATTTTGTTAAAATAAATGAATATATTTTTTTAAAACAATGTTTATTGGTCGACGCACTGACCAATACCAAACCGCGATCACTGGGCTATTGTTTTACTATTATCACTGTTACTTTTGTTGTTGGTAACGATTCTCTTCTAGCAGACTTCCGGTATTTAAAACCGGTATTAGTTCCGGAGTGTCCGGCAACGCACGTAACACTAGACTCACGCGGCGAGGTGCACTGTCTCAATATCCGCGGCAGGTGTTTTGGAGTGACGGGCAAGGGGAGGAAATAATTGCGGTAGGAAGGAAGAGGGGAATATTCGCAGGTGAGTGGCGTAGGGTTGCCACACGCGTAAACATATATCCGTTGTTTTTATGTCACTGTGGTAGTGTATTAGAAATACACACCAGCACAGTCTCAGTATATAAACTTAATTTAATAATAAAAAATAATTTATTATTAAATTATCATAAGAAGAAATGTAATTAAAATAATGTCAGTGAACACTTTTTATTGAAATTACATTTGTTTTTATAAGTTTCATTGAAACTTTACACAAATTATATAATATCGTTGACAGGCTTAGTATATTTTCGCTGTGTGAATAGTTAAATCATATTTTCACTCTTGAAAATACATTTTTTTCCTTGAAGTGTTTGGTATTCAAATTTGACGTCCCACTTTTCGGCTTCAATGTCATTTCAAAAAAAAAAATTTCATTTAAGTTATTTATACGTAAATCAATGTCGTAGTGTGTAAAATTAGGCATTTTTAACTGATATTGATGTTGTTAAAGTAATTTTAGAAACACGGTGAAAAAATAGCAGTGTATTTTGGTTCTACATTTTTTTTTATAATTAGAACTTGGATAGAACGGAAAGTTCTGACGATGGCGTGAGCCAATTTTTTTCATAACTACAATAAAATATATTTCTATTTTTTCACCGTGTTATAATGGAGTTCTATCAAGTAAATGCCAATTCAATCAATAATTTTAGAAACATTTAAAAAATTTCATATTTTTTTTAGTTTGACAAACTGAAGGTACATTTTATGGGCGATTATTGAAACTTCTTATTATAAAGAACATTTTTTTCGATACACGCTATTAATAATATTGTTTAGCGGAAGTTATGCTTTGAAGTCACGAATGCTAAGAATATTTTTGAAGAGGAAACCACTTTTGGCAACCCTAATTTACGATAAGGTATACTCGGCTGAACATTGCATGCAACGACCGTTGAACCACGTTGGGGAATAAATCCACTGCCCCTTCAATTGTTTTATCAATTGATTGGGGCTTGTCTAATTAGCAATTTCTTTTTATATTTTTTTTTACTGAATGATGCGTTGGTTATCAAAGGTCCAACAATAAGTACTATTAAGTCATAACATACAAAACGTTGGATTTACAAATTGTGAAGCCGGGGTAATGCTGGGGAAAGTTGTGATTTTTGTGACGAAATATGAAAATAGAGTTGATAAAAAATATCAAACATTGTGTGGCCATCTTTTATCATTTGCATTTTATCGTATTTCTCGTCTACAAAGGATAATTGAAATAAAACAAGGGTCATTAAATCAGCTCTCAAATGTACACCACTTATCTAAAAACTGCAATGGTCTGGACCATTTTGAATAAAAACAGCTGATAAATAATGAGTTTTGAGAGAGTTGCTATTTTTTGTAGCATCATTTTTAAGGTTTTAATTCAAGGAGTCGAAGTCGTAAAAACGACTCATTTTTCAATTAGACGATTTTGAATAATATTTCAATGAACAATTTGGCGGATTGGTTGGTTGATCTTTACTTTAATGCAAATAAATAGGAAAGGAAGCAAAAAACCTGACACTAATAAGCCTTTTTTAAGTCGTCGTGTTTTCCTTCATGGCTACACAGCCCTGTTTTGCCTCTCATGTTGTGATGTCGAAGTACGTATTTGATTACGCGCGGACCACAATTTGAATTGCGCTGGCAATAAGCACCCACTACATCTGATCGATCATCGTGAATAGACACAATAATGTAAATTAGATGCAACTAAAACAATACGTTCTAATAAAAACAAAACACGCTGCAGATAAAATTACTGCTTGTTCGACCATTTTTAGATAGTTGCTTATTAGACCAGTTTATTTAGAAACTATATATCAGGGATTCCCAACCTCGTGCATGCGGGCGCCTGCCAATTCGGAATAATATTATTCTAAAATTATAAAATACAGACGAGGACTCCGTTAATATTATAGAAAGCATACGTATTACGAAGTAAGTTTGACAGTTAGTCTATTGTTTGGGCATGAAGGAATTTTAAGCATACACTCTTGTTGGAGGAGTTAAAGATTTTTTTTGTAGAATTTTTACTTAAGGGCATGGGTAGAATTGGCTTTATCCAATTGACTTTCTTTGCTTGAAACTCGAAAAGAAACGTACCTAACCACATTTTTCTTTCGACTTGTACGATGCCAACATAAGAAATCTGCATTTCTTATTATATTGTCAATTTGTTGTTGTGGACATGAATTGTTTGTTTTTATTAAGAGTAGAACCAGCCTGTCAATGGAAATGCCACTGGTAAAAGTGTCAACAATATTTGAACGTCGACAAGAGTGGTACAAACGAATACTATTTTTAATGTATTAAAGAATATTTTCACTTTTAAGATGTTAACTATCACTTCTTGATGGAAAGGAATGATATTTTTAAATAATAAAAACACATTTTTAGTACTTATTTCCACAATATATTTCTTGATCAGGAATGGTTTCGCTCATCGCGAGCATTATCAACTGCTACTTTCAGTTGATAATGCTCGCGATTAGCGAAATCGGTCCTGATCAAAAAATATAACTGTGGAAATTAGTACTAAAAAAATGTGTTTTTATGAAAAATTGTTCGGCTGACTTTCTTACAAATTTCCGATATTATCTTTTATTTTATAAATCGTTGACGAAACAAAAACATTAACGTCCTGCTGAAGAAAAGCCATAGAAATTGAATTATTGTAGATATTGCATTATTTAATTGTCCCTTTAAAACTTTCCGGATTCTGAATGACATAATAAATGTAAATGTTTTTACAAATGGTTTGTCAAATGCAGGGTGTGGCTAGTTTTCAGTCATTTAATACTGTGTGAAATGAAAGGATATTTCGTCTGATTTCGACAAAATGTGACATTGTCTGTTTTTCCTTATCAATATTTCATATATACATGAGACGACCGTGACGTATTTATTCTACATATTATTATTTTTTTTTACACGACGAAATATTTTTTTATATTATTTATAATCAATACCAAAATAATATATATATTGGTCATAAAAGGTTAACTGTATGTAATGTTTTAATACACTGTATGTAATGTTTTAGAGATACTCGTAATAATTAATGATATAGGAAATAGTCTTTCGTTATTATATTTATACTCGGTACCAGGTTTTAATCTGAATTGTTAATATCATTAATGTAATTAATACATAATGATTATTTTCATTATTACCAGTAATCATGACTCGATTTATTTGTAAGATAGCCTGAGATTTAGCTTAGGGCCTCAAAAAATCTACGAAGTGATCGGTATTTTTTTTCCGTTTAAGTAACATAAAAAACTTTTCATCTATGCTTTTTGGCAATTACAAAGAGGCGTAAATAACTTTATAGCTGGCTTTGCATTCAAAGGTTTTCACACGTGACTGGAAACTGGGTGTGCTTTAAAACGAGTGAGAATGTGTGTAAAGTTTTTGCGTTCAATCAAACCCTAGTCTCAATGTATACAACAACAAAAAATTCGTTATTTATTACCTTTTTAATAAAATACTTTTTTCCTACAGTATAATAATGGTATATATAGTAAATAAAAATTATATCAAGAAAAAGTATTTGGACGGCTTGAATACAACGTTTTCAGGGCCCGTCATAAGTGGAATATCCTAAAGCATTGGTTTCCAACCGGTCGATCGCGAGCCAAAATTTGGTCGATACTGAAACACATCAAGAATTTTTTATATTCCATAAAAATTAATAATAATATTGGATCCCGATTCGTGACAATGGTCAATGGTTCGTGATTAATTGCAGCTGTAGGGAATTAATGAATGGTAAAGATAATGGAGACTGTAATTGAAACTTTGAAAAATTATATAAAATACCAATCAAATTGTCCATAAAAATCTTGTTAGAAGTTGATCCCAACAAAATTCAAATAGATAAGCCCCCAACCTTTTGGAGGCTTTGGGCTACTTTGTTTACTTTTTGTATCATAGCGATCGAACTCTAATGAGAATTTCATCAACATCAACTGAAGACGAAATATTGTTTTAATTTTGAAATATCGTTCAACACGATGAATTCGCTCTGTGAGGATTTTCAACAAAGCTTATACATGCTCATCGATCGGTCCTCGGATACGAAAAGGGCTAATTTATTGTTACATTAATAATCTGGAACAAAATTCAACCGGTCATGTCAAAGAATAATTTGTAACAAAATTATAATATACAGAAAATATGTTTTAATATTTGTTTTTTTATTATCTGTAAGAGATAGATAACTAAAACCGTCCATATCCTATATAGTCCATAAAAACTTTGTCAATTTCATAGGTTTAATAGATATGCTGACACAGATAAATAAAATACTAACAAAATGCAATAAAATTTATTATCAATGTGATATAATGCCCGAAGATGCCGAAAGGCGAAACCCGGATCGTCAGTGACAAAATGTGTGGAATCATACAAAGTTTTTAAAAATCAAATTTTAAATTAAATATATTATAATAAATCCCTAGTGTATAGTTTTCGCATTCACCATTTAACTGCATTTATTGTTAATTCTTTAACCAAACAGCCATGAAATATTTTAAAAGTAATAACGCTTCCCCTGTCTACCGTTTTCTTCGATTTATCATATTATTTAGTTAAATATTAAGGTTTTGTTTCAAATATCACCCCAATGGATCGTTTTCGACAAATGTTTACTGTCATATTTATAAGTACGTGCAACTCTATTTTACAATTTTATTAAAAAATACCAAGAATCAAAATGCTTCCACCGCTATCTTACCTATTTTAGTCTTCTTGCCAAGTAATTTAGTGTTTCTTTTTGACTAGTACTTCGCATCATCAATTATTATGATTTGACCCTAAAATCTTTCTAGCTGAGTCAAAGAAGACTTTTGGAAAACAATAAGTTGAAAGACGAAAAGGGTATGGATCATTTGTAAATATAATCGTGATTTACGTGAATAAAATATAATGAAATCATTATATATTTTATTTCTAATTATTATTTTACCACCTTGTAAGTATATAAAATATTTAAGTATTGACGTTTCTAATAACAATTATTTTAAGCAAAATTATTAAACCTATATACACTATAAATACAATAATATTTGATTATCAGTTTTTACGAAAGTATTATAAATTGTTGCAGATCGATATATGATTGTGTATATCATTGATATGATTATTATGAATAGCGTTTTTGTCATCATTCTTTTCTTGTACACTAAGTATTAAGTTTTAGTAAAACTTTCTACATATTCCCGTAATATTTTTTCATGGTGACTACTATTTTATATCGTGTTTATTCTCCAAATTTCTTAAATAGGCTATTATAGTTCCAAATTCTGCCGATAGCCAAAATATTGTGGTAGATATATAAAATAATAGGGAAAATATTAATGAGACTGTAAGCACAGACTAATATTAATTTTGTAGTGGCAACTCGCGCTGTCAGTGCGCTAAGTTTTTTATAGTGTTGAAGTATTCTTCGTGTATTCTCAGCTGTCAAATATATTTCAAGGCCGTCGTTTATAAATTACGATAAATAAAAACCGGTCGTCTAAAAATGTGAAGTTTTCAATCGCCGTTACAGTGAGTAAACGATAATGCTTTTACAAGTTGTGCTACAATTGCGTTGCTTATTTTGCGTAAGAAAATATTCCATAGAGTAATAATATTTTCATATACACACCTATTTGTTTGTTATTGTAATTTACACAAATGTGGTTTAAAAAGGGAAAGTTGTTAATTAATACGATGTCTTCATTCAACCGAATCTTCAATGGTTAATTAACGATGCTTGAAGGTAATTTATACAAGATTATAATAACAAATTTAGGACATCTATTTATATTATATATGCGTTTGAAAATGTGTATGGCTTCTATGCAATAAATACGAAAGTGCCGTTGCACTAAAGTTATGTCGAAAGTGTGATATCACATATCATTATTAAGCCTTTATTTACATTATGATATCTAATTAGTTCACTTTACCACTATTTAATTTGGCCTACTAAGTATTTCGTGTAACCTAATTTATTAACGCAATATATAAAGTAGCATTAACAGCAGATAAGGTTAGGTTTTTTCGAAACAATTGAACTGACTTCGTTAAAATTATGACAAAATTAGACATTTAATAATTTCAGATATATGATAAATTCATTGATATCATCCATGTCTTTCTGTATTCAGATGTCTCTTTATGTTGGGCTAGATTCATTATTCAGGGTACTTGTTGACTAGGCCAGTTTTCTGCAACATTTTGTCACCCACAACACACTTAAAATATCCAGTATATATGTAATTTTTTCCAAAACAATGTATGTTAAAAAAGACATTTAAAACAAATTATTCTGGTATAACATAGTTGTATGATTCTACAAAAATGTCACTTAATGCATATTCAAATTACACATAATTTTTATTACGTGAACAAATTTTTAATAAGATTTTATATAAAATTAAGATGTAAATTATTTCATGAATCATTATTCGGTACTCTGGCTTACAATCATCTTAATTTTTCGACTCCATTTCAAAATCAGTAGTATGTTTTTATCACCTGAAGAATCAGTGTCACAATTTTTCACCTGTGTGATGTTAAAACAGTGTTAGACAAGGCCTGAGTATATTATTATATTTAACACAAGTGAAATGGTTACCAAATATTTATTATTTGGTATTTTTTATGTAATCAAATAAGTATTAGGCTACTCTCATTAAATATGAAAATAAAAGTTTCAATGCAGTAGAATAAAGCTATAACTAGGCGATATGAATTATTGTTTGGTTTCCATTCTGTGAGATTTTCCACAAATAAGAGTTGTCCTGATCGTATTTATTTAAAACACCAGTCCTTTCATCCGCATTTACAGGCTGACAAAACAGTGAGATACATTTTGGTCGTAGTCAATCTCGGATAAATAGAAACCAATATTGTATATAATATATATTGTATGTCACAATGTTCCTAGCATTATGCAAAACAACCTCAAATACCATAAATGTAGAGGAAAATATGCCTTTGGGCCTCTGCATGTTAATAATGCTTAATAAACCTGACTGACGATTTGTTTTAGTTATCAGATATATACCCCATTTTAGAGTGTTGTTTCTTTCACATTCAAAAGTAACTAATTAAAATTTTAAAAGTATCTAAAAACTAGTTGAGTTTATAGACTACTGAACTATGGACTAAAGAAATGCAGGTGATAAGTCCACCTCGTTCAAAGTGCGACTAAAGCATTATACATATTATACTCGAATACTATGTATCGCACTTTGCTTATGAATACCTTAAAAAAAAGATTTATAATCTTATGTCTTAACGAGATCATATTGATTCTTAATAGAGCAATTCCACAAACATGGTCATTAATAAGTCGCTCAATCAAACTATTATTTGTTTTAGAGATAAAAATAGAAGGACATAAACAACAGTTGTTAGCAAATTGCTCTCTATTCCCCGCATTTTTAGTATCAGTGTAAATCTAAACATGCTAAGCATCGAAGCCTTTAAACACATTATCCAAAAATCAATTCATTCATGTCTGTTTGGTGAGCTAATCCCTCTCGCCGAATCTAATTAAGATTATTGCTCGAGAACATGGCTTATTTCTTGCTCATATATTCTAACAACATTATTATTTATAGTATAATTAAGTAAGCTTTCATCATGGTTTTTACCCACTGATTGCTAACACCATAATTGAGAGATTGCTGATCACAGTGTGATACTCAAAAATATAAGAGTTTTAATAGTGTTAAAATACGATTCCAAATGTTTTGTCACTAACGACCTGAGTTTCGCCTTTCGGCATCTTCAGGCATCCATCCAATCACACGGATACAACAGAATTTTTTTTGAATTTCATCACTAGACGCTTGATCGTTACTTGTCAGATTGAAATAAGTAGATATCTCTATATTAAAAAAATCCATTTATATTTTAATGCTAGTTGATTATTATTTGTTGCAAATCCCTTTCAAGAATGACTCATTAACAGTATTAATTGTTAATGAAACTTATCACAGGCAATTGTGTTAATTATTATTAGATTAATATTATTAAATTTGTTTTAGCTACCATTTAGCTCTTGCCTTGGGATCCGTGTTTTCCTGTAATTAATACCTTTGGAATATAGACAATGCTAATTGTCAATTTCACATCAGTTCTGTTGCATCCGTGTGATAGAATGCCTGAAGATGCCGAAGGGCGAAACCCAGGTCGCTTGTGACAAAACATGTGGAATCATACAAAGTTGTAACAATTCAAATTTGATTTTTTATCAATTATTTATTGTCTGTTGTTTGTATACACATTAGAAGTGAGTGTAAATTTGCATTGAAGCATAATCATAATGATGGCATGATGCCAAAATAGTTATCATCTATATTTTATAATTGTTTGATAAATACATATACAACTTTATCTTTTACCTTTTATATAAGCCTTAAGCCTCAATTCAAAATTTAAAAAAAGCATACCACTTTTTAATTATACATATGGTCAATTACACAGTGGTAGCTTCCATGACGGATGCCACGGGTTTGAGTCCTCGTATGAACAATTTTTTTTTCAATGAATCAATTCTGTTCAAAAGAAAGAGTGCTTGTGAGATCAAAAAAATCCCTCTCATCCATCTGACCCTAAAAAAGAAGCATAGAGAGTAGCTGGCTAACCACAAGTCTTGATTCAGCCTTACCCCTTCTTTCCCTTCTGTTTTTGAAAAAATCTTTTAATATTAGGAGGCCATATTGCTCCACATTGTTAGTAGATACAAATTAAAAAATACATCAAATTTAATTCTAGTATTTTATTGCTCATTTTTTAGTATCTTCCTTCAATAATTATTATCTAGTATTAATGATTTTTATATTAAATTTTGATAAAGCCAGGTATAATTTCGTTTTGCATTTTTTTATTTTTTTATATAATCCTTTACATGACGTCACTGGTCGGTAAAGCAGGTTTCTTTTTTTAACTTTTGGTTGGTGTTATTGTCGAACTGTCAAATTAGGTCCTTAGAGTGCTAAAAATGTACATAATAGATGATAACATTTATGTTGTACAACTGGATTACACAAGCAGCTACAGAATATATACGATCTGTTGATAGGTATGGGCTCATAAAAGAATGTTTACCGGTAAGGTTCAGTGGTTCATTTCGTCGTGGAAGCGTATAACCCCGTATTAGTAAAAAGGTTATGAATTATATTCATCCGACTTAGGAAATGGATTTATTTCTTACATGAAAATATTTCCGCGCTGCTTAAATTATTAATACGTGAAATATGTGCAGCCATGCAGGTCATTCTGTAATTTTAAATTCACATTATTCCGATTCTCGTGACTGGAAGTAAGTTCTGCGAGTGTGATTTCATTATTATTTCTGTACTCGGCTCTGTATGTAGACGCAAGTTAACACCGCACATATATTTTGAAAAAAAGACAATTTTGCCCGTGTGCTGCGGTGAAAGTGAGTGATCTATCTGTGTTTATAATTAGGAGATTTTTTCCGGTAATTATTACGTTGTGAAAGTCGTATTTTAATTTCTGTATGCATTTTTTTTATTTGATAATAATTGCCTACCTACTCAGTTGCTATTTTCGTTGCTGTCAACAAAATGCTATTTTGAATTTCGAATATAATTTTGAACAAACTGTATTAGAATTGTCAAAGGTACTAGGTAGGTATTTGAAATTTTCCGGTTGTAAAAATGGCGGTATAAACTTTTAAATCGTGAATAGTTTTTTTTCCGACATTCCACAATTTCACCACATTAGCCACAATTTGAAATTAAATCTATTATTTACGATTTGTGGTTGTGTATATTATTTAATGAAACATAATGTGAGTACTAACTTGTTGTTATTTTATCGATTTTAGTAAAAATGTAGTTTTAGAGAATATTGAAGTTATATGTTGGAATGTACATTGAATGATGTTTTTATTCTAAAATTGACCAAAGCTTAGTGAAAATTAAAGAAGAATTAATTGCTTGCGTCGATCTCCATTCATCAATTTGTATTAAACTATAACACATTTCTAAATACACGTTAATTTATTTGTGAACGAAAAAAAGATAAAATTTTGTAATTTTTGTCTCTGTTAAGAGTAAGAATTTTCAGTGCTCATATAGACTTTTATATGTGAATGCTTCGAATTATCTAAATGAAATAACATAGTTTAGATATCCCTGCTTTAAATTATATTAAAAAAATCCATATATATTTATAAATGTCCTCATGGTGGCATGTGCTTATATGCACGGCATAATGGCAAACTGGTCGAAGTGATCCCCAAATTTACTAAAAAAAGAGCGGTTAAATTTCATATGAACTCATCGCTTGGTCACTTTTTATCTATGATAATGAATTTGTTTCCAGAATGCTGGGCGTCTTGAAATCAAACCAGCCAGCTAGTAGGAGGGAGTTGCACCAACACACTGCAATACCATCTTCACTGCCAACAACAAAAGTCACCAAAGAAAGGTTAGCATTATTGTAGATTTCTTCTGATGATTGACCGTGTCTTTTTTCTTGAAGATCATGTTTCATGTTTTTGATTTATGAAAAAATAAATCTTTTTGGCAAATATTCCAAGACTGCTGGACCCGTCTTACATCTTAAACATTCGTAAAAGCCTCAGCAGAGGATACCATTCTCAATATTTTCACCAGGAAATCCAAATAATCATAAATTAGAATCAATCCTGAAATATCAAAATAAACAGATTTTTTTCCTTTTTATATTGGGTCGGCAACTAAGTAATTGCGGATTTTAATAGATGGCTCCAGTTGAATTTTTAGGTTTGCTACGTATTCCAAATTTAAACACATTTTGTTATTAGATAGTTGACAATTCAGCTGTCAATTAGTAATAAAATTTTTTTGATCAGATGCGTAGTTTTTGTTTGGCGTTCGTTGAAAAATGGAAAATCAAAAGGAACATTTTCGTCATATTTTGCTTTTTTATTTCCGCAAAGAGAAAAACGCATCGCAAGCTCACAAAAAGTTATGTGCTGTTTATGGTGAAGAAAATGGGTTGTTTACAAGAATATCATGCAGAAAAGATTGTGGAGCAGGTCAGGTGAACCAGCTCAAACAATATCAAAAGCTGATATTCATCAAAAGAAGGTTTTGTTATCAGTTTGGTGGGATTATAAAGGAATTGTCTACTTTGAACTCTTACCACCCAACCAAACGATCAATTCTGATGTCTACATTGAACAACTAATGAAATTAAACAATGCAGTTGAAGAAAAGCGGCCCGAATTGATAAATCGAAAAGGTGTTGTATTCCACCATGACAATGCAAGGCCACACACATCTTTGACAACTCGGCAAAAATTATTGGAGCTTGGTTGGGATGTTTTGCCACATCCACCATATAGTCCTGACCTTGCACCATCTAATTTATTTTTGTTTCGATCTTTACAAAACTCCTTGAATGGTAAAAAGTTCAATAATGATGATGATATCAAATCGTACTTGATTCAGTTTTTTGGTAATAAAAACCAGAAGTTTTATGAATATGGGATTATGATGCTTCCTGGAAGATGGCAAAAGGTCATTGATCAAAATGGGCAATACATTACAGAATAAAGTTATTTAGTTCCATGAAAAAATTGTCTTTGATTTGCTAAAAAAATCCGCAATTACTTAGTTGCCAACCTGTTATTTTAACCCTCTCATGACTGCCAATGTTGCAACTGTTAAGACAGCTGATTATTGAAGTGTGCTGATATTTTATACTCAAAAATATAATAATGTTAAAACTTTTGTGTACATGCTAATTTTTGTCCAATCTTAAGATTGTTTAACACTGGAATGAGGGATTGTACAAAGTTTCAACAATTCAAACTTACTTTAGTATTCTCTCTTGGCTTTCACCATTCCGCATTGTTAGGCATTCTAGATGAATAAATACAAGCTGAAGTCTGTGAGCTTACGTTCACCTATCAGGAAAAATAATAATTACTAATCCACGTAACGTCTCAACTGCTGAGACGGCTGATTGCGTTGTGTTCGTAGGTGATACTTGAAAATATGACGGCTTTAAACAGTCAAAATCTTTGTGTTCACAAGCCAATTTTTGTGTTGAAATATTGCCTTATTTGTTCTGATGATCTCTTAGTTTGTTGAACTTTTATTTATTATCTAAATATTTGGTTAGTGAAGAGATTGAATAATTGAAAAAAGACTTCTAAAGAAGAATCTTCTAAGAAAGATATTAAGCACAGCTGGATGGTGATAACTCAAGGTGCAACAGTTATGTCATATTTTTTATACAATGATGAATAATATTGGTGAATAAAACAACAGACATATGATGTTGACAATTCCTACAACATGCACTCTGTATGAAGTCTTGAAGGGACCATATGTTTTTATTTTTTTAATTTGCCTTCTAAAGTTTGTATAACTTGTAGAATGTGTGTTGACTTTGTTGCGTTTGTGAGTTCATATTTCAGTGTTAGTCATAGATTATCCTACTGCTTTTATTAGGTGGTGTCTGATATCAAATACCACGAAAAAATAATTGCACGTCCAACGAATAACAAAGTTATCAATTTTAATTTATATTAAAAACTAACTTCTGCAAAATTGCTGGCAATAGCATTGAAAAAATTTATATATCTGAATTAGAATGACTATTCCAAACGTCACTTCAATAACTCAGTGAACTGGTCATTTAATTTTATACAATCATTTAATTTGTCAACGGTAATAAGAACCATCGGTTGATATAAAAGTTTTTTTCCCCGTTCTCTACTGTCCTTCCTTAACCTTTTAAATGCCATCATTTTCAGCCCCTAAATTTTTGATTAAAACGTAATAATTAAAAAACAGAAAATCATTTATTACATTGTTTTTTATTAGTTTTTTTGAACTTTTAAAAAAAGACAAAAAACAAAAATCCAAGTTTATTTTTTCACAGCTGTCACGTAAAACATCCACAATTTATGACTGAAAAAAAGTAAAATTTGTTTATTTGGTCTCTTGAATGTATTGTGTAAAATTTTCAGTGTGATATTTATAAATTTATTTTCGAATGCTTCAAGAGATATCAGAAAAAAAATATGTTTTCGTACAATCCTATGACAGCTGTCCCACTCAAATGTGAATGACATGAGAATGGTTCAACAATGGTTAGATGTATCTGATTTAAATAAAATAAATCATTTATATTCATAAATTTCCTTGTGGTAGCGTTTACGTGCTTGCATGTTATCGACACTTCAGTAGTTAAGTATATTTCAAAAAATCTTTCAGTGGTATTCAGGTGTATCAAAGCTATGGAGATTATCTGGACATATCGGGCTATATATCATCCCAAATTTAGCACATACTCTTTTAT
The DNA here is from genome assembly GCA_028555115.1 of Himalopsyche japonica. Lineage (NCBI taxonomy): Eukaryota > Metazoa > Arthropoda > Insecta > Trichoptera > Rhyacophilidae > Himalopsyche > Himalopsyche japonica. The sequence goes on from JAHFWJ010000430.1 coordinate 898,493, forward strand.
TTTTTAAATTTAGCACTGCATTTTAAGTATTAACAAATTTTAAAACGTTGGCGGTTTTAAGGTTAATACCCTTCACGCATTGAAAACGTTAAGATGTTTTGCACGAAAAGGTATTAGCACATGTTTTGGCAATTATATAATAGACAGTTATTCTGTGGTTGTTCACAGGGTGTAAAGAAAACAGGATGATATAAAATTTTAAGAGTTGTAATTCAAATTTGAATTACTACAACATTGTACGATTCCACATGTTTTGTCACTACCAATCTGGGTTTCGCCTTTCGGCATCTTCAGGCGTTCTATCACACGGATGCAACAGAACTGACATGTGGAATCGTACAAAGCTGTAACAATTCGAATTTGATATTGAAATTCCATCGAGCGCTTTCAGTCGATATCGTAAGTTATAATTTACTTTGTTGTTCTATCTACAAGTGACTAAAGTAACTGAACTGAAAACATATTATCCTTTACCGTCTTTGAGGTCGCAAAATTCAAGAGTATTGTAATGGTTACACAATAGATGCAACAAATCGTCAATGTTTATTTTGTGCAAGATATTACTAGAGCACATTAGTTACGATCGTATGCAGCATACCAGCATGATAATTTCTATAAGAGCCTTGAATATAATCTTTTAAATTAACATCTACCGTGATATATGTATGTTTTACGTTTTACTATGCATGGCTTATTAAAGGGAGACCTGGTGTCGTTTGTTCACTATGAAATCAATCACAAAGGCATCGGAAAGTGTAGGCTCCAATAACAAGTTACTCATTTCATAGTGAACATACGATAGTCCCAAAGCTGCACCGATTAGGCCAGCGCGTCGCTCGCTAGTTTACCTAATTGCTTCGGACCGTCCCTTGAATATAATCTATCTACTCGTTTTGCTTGTATCTATTGGTTCAATTGCAATACTAAATTATTGATCTGAAACCTTCTGTACACATGTTATTTGTAGGCTAACCTCAATTAATGAACAATATATTTATTTCTGGACACTTACGTAACCCAGGAGAGTGTTTATGGGTTACGTAAATCGAAAAAAGGATTTCATAAAGCATAATTTTACTAATAGTGTCAATCTTCCTATAGCATAGAAATAGGGGAGGGGATGTTATAGGAAAATTCCTTATAGGAGGTTAGGCATCCATACAAAATTTGATGTAAGGTTTTTTCAGTTATATTTTACGAATTGAACGAAATCACCGAATCAAAGATTTTTATATAACGACATTGATCTGTATTTAGGTTGTTAATAAACAGGAGTGTCAAAAAATGTTGATCTTTTTCTTCTTTTTTATGTATATTTAACCCGCTGCCTGCTAACGTTTCAACTGTTGAGACGGATGATTTTACTGTGTTGATACCCGAAAATATATGAATTAACAGTGTTCAAACCTTCTTGTACTCGCTAATTTTAGAGTTAATGTGTTGCCGGTTCTGTCCCGACAAACTCAATAAGATTACTTTAAACCAATAACATTCAATAAAGTTTTGAAGTCTAGGTGTTGGAATATCCTTTTAACGACTTAATATATCATACTTACCAAAATTCTATTTGACCTTGAAAATTTCATGATTTGTAGAAAAACTACTATATTCGCTATAGGAAGATTCAATATTAACTGTAGGAGAGTTGACTGTAGTAAGAAATATATTTTATATAATTTTATTTGTCAATGATCACGGCCAAGTGATCCAAGTTCTCCTAAAGCGTGTAATGCTATTCCTGAGAGTGCTGGAATAATACAGTAGCCCCAGTTTTATGTTGAAGGGTGCTGGTAGAAGTATGTGTACATAAATTAACATAAATTTACTTATGAAAATATTTATAATTTTAATCCCTTAGATGGACCGGCGGAAACTGATCAAGGAAGCTCCATACCCTCCGTTCAGTGAAGACCTTGTACCCCTGCTGGACGATGCTCAGCATGCAGAAACTCAATTGGTGTGGGAGAAGGACACCAACCGAAGGTTAGGTTATTGATAGTAAGCTCCCCAATATACGGGTGTATGATGGAAAAAGGTTTCACAGATAATTGTGTGAACTGTTGTGTGAAATTTTTACTTACTTAAAGTGAGTGTCGTATAGTAAGGAATGCCTAAGGTATCCAAAATACCTGCCTAAATTCGTTACCGTTAGGTTTTTTTTTTGTCATATACTCACCAGGTTTGTTCAATCAAAATTTTGTAAAACAAAAAATTTGATATTTTTATGTTGTTATAGTGCAGTTCTACTAAATAAGTGCCAATTCAATAAATATATTCAAATTCATAAATTTAATCCGCAATCTTTTTGTTAGTAAAATTTGCTTTGTTACAACTTTGTACGATTCCACAAATCATTTGTGATGATGCCGAAAGGCGAAACCCGGATTGTTAGTGACAAAACATGTGGGATCGTACGAAGTTGTAACAATACAAATTTGATATCGAAATTCCATCAAGAACCTTCAGTCGATATCATAAACTTTTTGTAAGTGTCAATTCATTTAAAAAATAGATTTGAATGATTCAAAGTGGAGAGTGCCAATTTGGATGAGTGTGCTGCGGCTTTAAAACTGCTGCGTGACCTAGCAAGCATGCATAGATTGTCCATCACCGTGTATGAAAGGCTTAACAGTGATATCATATGTTCTGACCAATATTTGTAAAGTACCTTCTTGAATTTCATAGAACCTCAAAACGTGAGCGGCGTGGTAGAGACTCGAAGAGCCGTGGCCCCCAGTCAGGCCTACGAGAGTACCCTTACCATCCATCTAGCGCGACACCGCAGTCCACATACATCCAGGTCCAGGGCTCTGACGAAAGGCTCCATTCCTCTCCGCATTACCATCCGGTGACTCCTGTGTCGCTGTATGGGGCCATCGGTGGGGGCGGGGCGAGAAAGTATCCTAGAGCGGCCGCTCTGCGATTCTTCTTCTTTTCCATCGTCTCGATTTTTTTCATCATCGTCATGTATGCTCCTGCGTACAAGCAGACAAGAAGTAGGCATGGTGAGTACTTTTTGTATATTACCAAGTATGATGTTATTACGATGTTGTGAGACGTGGACCATCCAAGACGTGGCAGAATGATTTTGAGTTTGAATCCATGTTTTGAATTGGAGCTGCAATAATGTCTTGTTTGTTGTTTCTAATAATTTTATACCTATGAATTATAGCATATTTATTTAACGTTTGATGTTAAAGTGGAAAAATTTTAGCATTTGGTATTTTATGGTTGGTTATTAGTATATTTATTGCACCTCCACAAGAAAAGTGTCACAACTCGGAAATGTCAGTTTTTATATGGTAATGATATAGCAAAATTGTTTTCAGTGTACTTATCACATATGAAAAATATCACACTTTTGTCATATTTGACATTAGTTACACATATGAATTTCTTTGTAAACAATGAATTCGTTATCTCTATAAATTAGATCCTTTAGATTTTGATAATTCGAATCTAGCTCCATATCCATCTAAAAAAATACTAACTTCTTCCATGGATTCAATATAATGTACCATCCATAAGACACGTTCTTTGTAATTGGAGCAAAATCATGGTTAGTGAGAATCTATTTAAAAAACTGCTACTAAAAAAGAAAATTACTTTAACAAAAATGTGCCAGAAATGTCTATAGTTGTAATTAAGTGTATGACACATTGGCATGCTAGTGGTTAAGCAATAAAAAAATATAATTCGCCTTCTTAACAGACAAAGTCTGGCTTACAGTCAAAATGACATATTCTTTTGTCGTCCTTAAAAGTAAGCAATAACTGTATCGATATCTTTCGAATATACATAACAATGTACAAACAAGTCACTTACTTTTTTTATGTAGTTGAATAGTGCATGGTTAAAATATCGGTCCTATGCTGTTCCGCATCGAGTCAATAGCATGAGTAGTGAAGTTTGTTTGTTTTATTGAGTGTTATGGATGGAGTGGTGACAACTAACGTAATCTAAATGTGTTATTTTTGGGCCCAAATGACCCTCTGCAAAGCTTTCATAAAATACACTTAATATGACGGTGAAAATGAATATATATTTTTGCACCGATTAAAAACACTTCTAATTATAAGTCACCTGCCTTCTAACTGGACATTTTTATTTCTTGCAACACGGAGTGAGAGGAGGTATAACAATTGTATTAAGTTTTTAAAAACAATTATTCAATTATTTATAGTATACACTTACCTACCAAAGTAACAATTGAGGCTCTGTAGGCAATTTTTTCTGGCTTGATACATTTTATTGTGTAATTTCTTTTACATCGATCATTAGAAGAGATAGAAGTAGGCTCGGCTTGATTTTCATGTTTTTTTTTTTTAAATCAGTCACTCCATATTTGAAGCTTTGAATTTAATAAAAGCCTAGAAAAACACCAACAAAATCAAAATGAAATAATGAATATCAAATTTGAATTGTTAAAACTTTGAACGATTCCACATGTTTTGTCATTAATGACCCAGGTTTCGCTCTTCGGCACTAAAAATAAAGTTTAAATTTAATGACTAAATCTTCCCAACTCCCCGTTGTTGTATCCTTTACGTGAGATCGGTTCAATGAATCGACAATCTCATGAAGAAAATTCTTATATTTCATCACTAGATGTTTGATCGTTACTTGCTAAATTGAAATAAGTAGGTATTTCTTAAAAAAAAGTCTTATTATTTCAATAATAATTTTTAAAATTATATTTTAATGATAGTTGATTATTATTTGTTGTAAAACCTTTTTAAGAATGACTCATTAACAATATTAATCGTTAATGAAAATTATCACAGGCAATTGTGTTAGTTATTATTAGATCAATATTAATAAATTTGTTTTAGCTGCCATTTAGTTCTTGCCTTGGGGTGTGCGTTTTCCTTTAATTAATACCTTTGGTATATAGACAATGCTAACTGTTTATTGTGTGTAGTTCTGTTGCATCCGTGTGATAGAATGCCTGAATATACGACGGATATATAACATACAAACCCTTCGGTTTGTATGTTATACTAAAAACAAACGCCAACGGTATAAGTAAATGATTAAAAGCGTTGTAATATGTAGGTCACAAATATCAAAAATTTCAATATGGTGCATTGGCCTGTATTTATTTCAACTCTTCATTTATAGATTGAATTTGCATTATATTACGTTAACAAATAGCAAAGTGCTTACTTCATCTAGAGTTTGTTTTAGCTGCAATTTACTGCTTGCCTTGGGGTGTTTTCCTATAATTAATAACTTTGGTATATAGACGATGCTAACTGTTTATTTTACGTCAGTTCTGTTGCATCTGTGTGATAGAATGCCTGAAGATGTCGAAAGGCAAAACCCGGGTTGTTAAGTTGTAACAATTCAAATTTGATATTGAAATTCCATCAAGCACCTTCAGTCGATATCATAAATTAATTTTACAAAAAAACATCTAGAGTTATATAATAAGTATATTGACATCATGCCGCTGTGAGGTATAGCTTTATTGTAGTGAATCATGGCACCTGACGAAAGCTTGAAAAACTTATATTCTCCACGTTAGGAATTAATTACAGGTAAGGTTGTTTGATTTTGTGAAGATATTGAAGATTAGGGAGTAAACCAAAAAGCGTGCTGTCAAATCAACAGTCTTGAAGAAACTTTTGAATTGGATGTGAATTACAACTATCAGGTACTATCGATAAGGTGTATTCGTTGGTGCTTAGGGATGCAGGTATGACATGAAAGGAAAAAAAGTGGTGGGTGGTAGAGACTCTGAGAGGTGCAACATTCTCCACGAAGAGAAACGTGTGCGTCAAAATGAAGCATGTTATACAATTCTTAGGAAACGATTTTGTTAGTAATGTAGAGACTTGAAGCTTAACAAATGTCAGACTTTGAAAAGCTTTCATTTTTTTAATGTACACCTATCCCTCGATTCACAGGGTAGATAGATTCCTGAGAAAAACGTTTAAATCGAAATTGTGTATTTTTTTATGTAAAAATTAAATGTGTAATCGAAAAGTACACACAAAAACCCATAATTTGGACGTTTTCTAAAATACATAAATAAAACAAAATTATTAAAAAGTATAAATATACATATCCTTTTATTAATTAAATACACGTAAAGCATATATAGAGAAACAAAAAAATGAAATCCAAAAGATTCATAAAAAAAATGTTGCAAACCATTGGTGGAGTTTTTATCATTCTTCACTATTACAAATCACTGTCGATCTCTTCTTCGTGACTGGTACAAAGTCACCTTTTTCTCGAAATTATTTGTGCCAATTCGATGTTTAAAGTAGAAACATTTACACCTCGAGGAGGTTTGGTAATAAAATCTGTTATAACATTTGCTTCGAATTTCTTGTAAGATCTTTATGGACCTCATCATATTGAGCCAAGCTTTGATTAATATCATGTTGGAATCGAAGGGTCCGTTCAACATTTGAGTCATTTTGTACAAATTGGTTACCTAATTGTCTTCCCAATTCGAGTCCTTCGTGGATGATTTTAGTTGTAAATGTAACCGGTTCAATTTCTTTTTCAATCCGTGTAAAAGTGAAAACGTGTAAAACAAGTACCGTGTAAATCGAGGTATAGGTGTATCGGACTGTCGGCCAAACGGTTGTATTGAGCAATACCATTGGAAGCCAAAGCATGATGATATTTGGAAAACTCAATGAGAGGAAGAAAGCCACGCTTAGTTAATAGCTATTGTCTTTCTTAGCTTTTAAATGTTGTAGAAGAACATTGGTGCCAATAGGTAAAGGATATAATACGATTCAAAGAGATTCGAGGATTGCCTGTAGTTAGAGATATGTTATCTAGTAAGCCATGAAGAAATGTACCGCATAGCCATCTTTATTTTGCTTTCTTTTAATAGTATTTAGTTTTTATAATCACATTACTATTACAAATAATTTATGCCTAATTGCATGAAAGCTTCTGAATATTGATTATATTGAAGAAATCAGTATTGTTGCCATATTAATATACATATATATATATATCAATTAGTAAAACTGTGTACTGTATTTTTAGATCTATATGGATGTTATATATCATTGAAGCTTTTTCAGCATTGTTCCTATTATAAAAATTATCTTCAAATGTTCATTGCTTGTTCATTGTATAATTGCTCAATAAGCAGCAAACCTTTACAGTGATAGTTTGTAACGTTTGTTCATTTAATGCTGATATAAAAAGAATTGCGTATGCATTTATTTTTGAAAGTGAATAAAACATTTATTTGACGAGTCTGACCAAATGTTGAATACTTTTTTCACAAACATTTGTATGATTGATGTGATTAATTTAACTAGAATTTAGAATTAGTAGACTTAAGTATCCATTTTGAATCTCCAATTAAATAGTTAACACTTATTACAATATTAGATACACCCAGTCCTTTTTTTACGCAATACATTGGTTCCAGAAAAAGGCGCGTAAAAAATTCGGGTAAAAAAAATGATTTCACGCAATTGCATTATATTTCTTTACACGCCCTAAAACATAAATTCGCATACTATCCGATACACTTGTCAACATTTGGCAATTGTATGTTTATTTAAAAAAATGGAATGCTTTACAAAATCAAGTTTTATAATTACACATTTTTTTTATTTAAAAAAATAATGAAACGTACATGCCTAGCATCGTATATAAATGTCTTCTTTACAACAAATTTTTGGAGAAAAAATTGCGTAAAAACGAGTGAAGCGCGTAGAAAAATGTAGCGTTGCCGTCCAAAAAAATCGCGTATAATCAAATTCGCGTAAAAAAAGGACTGGGTGTATTTGAAATGTTTCTATAGCATTTATGCATTTGTTTTTGTTAATTTTGAAAACAATTCTCGATTATCATTAGGTACTATGATGAAGATGAATTATTTATTGCCAAATAATCGCACCATATTAAGTAAAAAAAAAATATTTACCGCTTTATATTGATAAATACATTTATATTGGCCAGAGACCAAATTGAATATATTTCATTCTACGCCTGTTATTTTTAATAAACAAAATGAAAAAAGTATTTATTTTAAACCTTAATTATTCCAGCTTCAGTAGCCGGCTGGTCGTATAACACATCCCGAGATACCCGATTCTACGTGCTACCTGACAACATCACTGTACTACATCAACCGAGATCTATGTGCTGGCTACACGACAGACCCTCTCACGCCGACAGCTCTGATGATGGCAGCAAACAATCGATGCCCGACGATGACACGGGCTTTAAAGGAACCAGGGATAACAAATCGGTCAATAAAAAAGAAATTCCCGTTGAAAAACGTTCAAAGAATGAATCTCCGTTAGACGGCGGAGAGGTGTTTTTGTTGGTGATCGTGTGCTCGTCCATGGATCATTTTGCCGCACGGTCCGCTATCAGAGAAACTTGGGGCAACCAAACCAACTACGAACTGATGGCGGAAGCTTTCCAAAACGTGACAAACCGTTTCGCTAAAATCAACGCGACGGATAAAATTCTGGAAGACGACGAGTACAGTAACAATTCGTTTTTATCTTTTTTTTCTTTCGATCGACGAAAGAAGCGAGATCTATCCAGCGTTCCTGAATACGGCGAAGAAGAAGGTGACATAGACTTTCAAAACGGATCTAAATACAATAATGACAGTCCTTTAGGTGATATTAAAAATGAAGATAGCATTATTTTGTACCCTTCTTCGCTTTTTAATCAAAATAGTAATAGCTCCAATTTCGAGGATAGTAATAGTTTATACGAAGGTGCTAGAAGAAATTCTGTTTCAAATGTGGACGTCGGTGACGATGAAGCCTTCCAGAGACATGTGAATCTGGAAAAAAATGACTTTATCGATAATAATGTTAACTCTGAGAATAGTTCAAATTTTGACGATGTTACGAATGAAACTAAAGATAGTGATAAGGTGTCTAATGACGAAATTATTTCAAGTATGTTCGATCGAGTCAGAGCATTGGAGAAGCTTCAAATGATTGAAAGTTTTCAAATGTCAGAATACAAACGGAGGCATAAAAGGAATGTGGAAGACGTCTCTCTGGACGAAGCTATCGCTGATAATAAATACGTCCAACAGAAGATGAAAAAAGATGATGAAAACGTTGAAGAGGCCGCCGACGATCCTAGATTTGATCATGTCGCGAAGAAGGCTGAAGATTTAGACGAAGACGATAATATTTTGGGTAATTTTGAAGGAAACGATGTAGATCAAAACGATGAAGTGTTCGAGGAATACGATTATCATACTGAGGTATCAAACATCATGAGGATACCGCCGCGCGGTGAAAAAATCGACAGCGGTGATTCGGACATCGTCCGAAGCGCGGTCAACTCCGCCAAAGGTCTACTAAAGCTCTCTATTAAAAACAGCAAACTGAATCTCATTGTCGAACACTCAAAAGACACTGGAAATAAAGGTGAAAATAAACCGTCCAATAATAATGATAAGTTAAAAGTAAGTAATGATATTAAATTGAAAAAAGTTCATTTGGAGAACTCAAAGAGTGACGGTAAAGGGAGTGCAAACCGACTCGCGGAAAACGTAGTGTCGGATATCAAAAATATGAACGGTAAAAACATTAATGTGCACAGAATCGCAAAAGATAAACAAACATCGGAATCAAAATATCTGCACAGCGGAAACGTCGACGGCAAAAAAACATCAAATAACATCGATAAGGTGTCACCGTCGGATGATGTTATCTATGGTGAGACAATTGAATTTATACCGCCCGTGAAAACCAAGTTCCTGTTCTTGCTCGGAAGGTCTGTGGCTGAAAACGACACGGATCTTCAGCTGAGGATTGACGAGGAAGCCGCTGAGTACGGCGATTTGATTCAGGAGGGATTCGTAGATTCGTACAACAATCTGACTCTAAAATCGGTTATGCTGCTGAAATGGGTCGTGGGAAACTGTGGCGATAAAGGTGAGCGTTTTAAATTACAATGTGTAAATTTTTTCGTAGCATTATCACTTTTTTGATATCTGGCATGAAGGAGAAAAAACCAAATCAATTCATAAATTCCCACAGGGATTGTAAATAAATTTTCATAGACATTTTTGTATCGCACCATCTGCAGAACTCATTTTTTTAGCACTTTTAACACAAATCAATATAATATATGATATGGACTGAAGGTGCCTGATGGAATTTCAATATCAAATTTGAATTGTTACAACTTTGTACGATTCCACATGTTTTGTCACTAACGACCCGGGTTTTGCCTTTCGGCATCTTCAGGCATTTTATCACACGGATGCAACAGAACTGACGTAAAATAAACAGCCAGCATCGTCTATATACCAAAGTTAATTACAGGAAAAACTAGGAATAACTTTGGTATATAGACACTGCTAACTGTTTATTTTACGTCAATTCTGTTGCATCCGTGTGATGGAATGCCTGAAGATGCTGAAAGGCAAAACCTGGGTTGTTAGTGACAAAACAAATCAATATATTTATGATCAGGATGAGTCGACTGATCAGTTGATAATGCTGTTAAATTTGAAAAAATGTTTTTATTATTTAAAATATTAATAATATAGGAGTTTTACCTACCAATAAAACTCTTATTGTGTTTCCAGCAATGTCCAAGATCCTCTGAGATGATGCATCTCTGTTTTTGAGCCACGCGTCCAAACCCTACGTCCAACACCTTTTCTTCTCCCCTCTCTTCCCTACCCAAGCCATGCCATCTGGATGACGCCGTTATGTATGTCACTGTCACCCAAGGTGAACCAGGTAGGGGTTACCTGGATCTTGGACATTGCTGGAAACACAATAAGAGTTTTATTGGTAGGTAAAACTCCTATATTGTGTGTTCTGGCAGCAATGTCCAAGATCCTCTGAGTGAATGTTTGTTATCACCTGGTGACTCGTGGGGGAAGAGTTATGTCATCAATGTGACATCTTAACCAGTCTTCAGCTGATGGTCCGGGTATGATCTTGTGGCCATCTAGACTGGTTGGAAAGGGTTAGTGATAAGGCCTTCCGTCGGATGTGATCACTCTCGCCAGTTATTACCTCTCGTCTATGGCTGTCCTGGAGGCCGGCTAATCGGGCCCCATAGCTGTAAAAAATAGTTCTTGGAGGTTTCCGCCTTTCTTTCGACTTCCTTCCGAGGCTTTAACCAGTTGGCGAAGCCAATATATTGGGGCTATATTTTGCGTGTCTCCTTTCCTAATGTGCCAACCCGATTGCTGATGGGTATTTGACCCGAACGCAGGCCAGAGTTATCTGGTCCCGTTCCATCTCTCTAAGCCCGCTGTCTGAATATCTGAGCAATGTCTTGAACTCCATGAACTTGTCTAACCGACGTCAGTAGTAGCAATGTTGCCGTCCTACAAGACACTTCATATAGGCTGGATGTAGGTGGAGTGGTTGCCTTCAAGTGACAGACTTCCTTCAAGTGACATCCCATATAGAGGCTTTTAGGGTTTTTACTCTGGCTAGGGATATGGCTTGGAGTACACGCCTCACCAGGGCGTTTCCGCTAATGTCCACGCCGCCCACTGGTTTGCAGAAGGTTGTTATGGCTGACTTGTGCACCCCAATTGTGGAGTACGCCAAGCCTTCTCGGAGGTAGAGGTGAGCTAAGTACCTGGCAACTTGTTCCGGATGGGGTGATCTGTGACCACTGATAAGGATCAGGTGATCCATCTAACCCAAGCCAATTGGTACGCGAGTTGTGCACCCCAATTGTGGAGTATGCCAAGCGTCCTCTGAGGTAGAGGTGAGTTAAGTACCTGGCAACCTGTTCCGGTTGGGGTGATTTGTGACCACTAATCTAAGGTTGCATCAGGTGGTCCATCTAACCCATGCCAATCGGTACGCTATCATCAGGGTGGACTGATGCTACCCTGATGATAGCAGCCCTTTTCCTTCAGATCCTCTACAGATGGAGTGACAGGTCTTGTATTTTCGAGGTGGTCGGCCGGTTGACATGCCCACCCGCACTGATACCAAGCTGGGTATCGTGTGTGGCAGCCCTGTCGCTCTCCTCTGAAGGTCTGCTCCCCAGAATGGTTTCTTCCAGTCTGGCACGACGAGGAGATATCTCCCTCCCGCCGTGTTCAGGTGGGCCAATACTTGGGGAATCATGTTCGGGTGGATAAAAACCCACACCAGTTCGTAGTCCCACAAGCGGCTGAAAGCGTTGTGATACAGAGCACCGCAGTCGGAGCTGTCGTGAGATACATACCTGGGAATTACTCGCGATTCTTTTGAAGATCTCGGGCGTGCCTCTGTGATCGAAGATCTGTTCTGCTGCTGTACCGGGAATGTGCCACTCGGGAACTTGTGTTCCGCGAGATAGACGGTCGGCCGTTGTAAATTCCCGGTAGGTACTGCGCAGTTAGGGAGATGTCGTACTTGTCGACCAATGCAACCATCTCCTGTGTCAGTAAGAAGAGGTCTAGCGACCGTGTGTCTCCTTCTTTGTTTATATATAAGACTACTAACCTGTTGTCCGACTGTAAAAGTACCTCTGCTCCTCTTATTTCATCGGCTTGCAGTTTGATTGCCGATATCACGGCATACAGCTCCTTCCGATTGGAGTGCCATGACTGATGCTGCCACTTCCACTGTCCCGACATGAGGGTGTCGTTCAGTTGAGCTCCCCAACCTGCATCTGCTGCGTCCGTGGTTCGGAAGTGGCGAAAAATTGGTCTGTGCAGTGTTGCCACTCCAATTGTCTGTACCCACCAATTTAACTCCTCTATGGCTGGACCTAGAATCGCAACCCTAAGGTGAGGCGGCAGATGGAGCAATTGGTGGATGTGTTGTTGTAGGTGACGGCAATGCAGCCGTCCTCGGGGAGTGACGAAGGATATGAAGTTTAGTCTGCCTAGCAGGCGTTGAGCTGATTTGAGGGACCATTCCTGCTTCTGTGTCATCTTTTGCACTGCGTTGCAGAGAGCTGTGCACTTTTCATGGGATATGCTCTTGGTGTAAGTGCCCTACTCGATCCCCAGGAATTCCAGTTTCTGGCAGGGTACAGGGATTGACTTCTTGAAGTTTACTGTCCAACCTTGCTTTTTTTGAAACCCTACGATCTCTAATGCTTGAGAGGTTAGGACTGTTTTGGATTGATTTACAATCAAGAAGTCGTCCAGGTACATAATCCTCCGAATGTCTCGGTCCCGAAGTTTTTCAGCTACCCAATTCGTCAGTAATTTGAACATTCGTGGAGCCGCTGATAGACCGAAGGTGAGGCTTGTGAACCAGATCATCTCGTCTCTGAAGCAAAGGCGGAGGAGTTGCCGATGTCGCTTCGCTATAGGAAGATGGAGGTATGCTTGATGCAGGTCTATCTTTATCATTCAGTTGTTCCTCTGCAGGGACTGTGGAACTCAGCCATGGTTGAACAGCTTGAAAGGTCTAGGATACAAAAAGAAAAGCATTCAACATCTTCAAGTAGAAGATTGGTCGTTCTCCGCCATCCGTTTCCTGACTAAAAATAACTTCGAGAGGTAGCTGGGCGTTCCGTCTGCCGCTCCCAAGATTTACAGTTCCTTTAACACAGTTACTTGGGCCTGCATCTTGCCCGTTACCTGCGTCTGGAATTCCCGCAGTAGCTGTGGTGTCTGAGGGAGTAGGGCGGCTTCAGGGTGAATGGAATGCGCCCCCCCCCCCAACATCCTCAGAAGGGATAAGGGGGCTACTTCTGCCTTCCAAACTTCCACAAGGTGTCGCAGGCAACCCCCTTTGAAGGGTCTGGCGTCATCTGGGGCGGCTCCCCCCTTGAAGATTCTTTCTTTTGTGCAATTCCCTATTTTTTTTTCTGTGGGGAGCCTTCGATTGTACCTTGCTGAAGGTATACCACTGCTGGCCCTCCTAACACTGGGCGTCGGGACTTGCTGCCGAAAGGGTAACCTATCATTCTCAGGCGAGGGTCTAGGTCTCGCCAGCCTTTCCTGCAACCTGGGGGGGGATTTTCGCCAGTCTGTCCCTGACGTGTTCCTCCTTCACCTTAGCCCGGATGGTTTCGGCGGTGCTGGATCTGTTCGGCCCTCTTCCCACACACTATTTGCATAATGTCTTTGGTTATAAGTTAGTGGGAAGAGTCCCTTCCGAACTTTCCTTCGATTGACTGAAACAGCGCGCGGGTGTAAGAGGTACCGTCTTATTACACCCCCCCCCCCCCCCGCGTTCGTTTCGTCTTCCGATGCGGAGTCTTCGTGCGAAGCCAACGATACATCACGCATGATTACGATATGTATATATATATAATATACATTAAAAGTCACGTCACGTCACTTTGGAAGCACTACAGTGGTTTACGCACAGATACTAATTTAGTGACTTTAAAAATAGTCAACACGTGTCGATGTTTACGGATTTGTCTTTGTAGCGATGATCGCGTAACACTTCAGGCGCGTTCAAAAACAATGTCATCAAAGACATACATAACGGCGTCACCCGGATGGCGTAGCTTGGGTAGGGAAGAGAGGGGAGAAGAAAAGGTGTTGCCAACGTAGGGTTTGGACGCGTGGCTCGAAAACAGAGACGCATCATCTCAAAGGATCTTGGACATTGCTGCCAGAACACACAATATAAAAAAGAGTTAAACATGCTTTTATTTGCCGGATATATCGTCAGATATATCTCAGATAGGCTTAGATGTTTATATGGTTTTAGATTGACATGATTAGGGGTCATTTCAATGATATATTATCGGTCATTATTCCAGTTCGTTACGTGATGAAGACCGACGATGACATGTTCATCAACATCCCTCGTCTGGTGGATGCGCTGAAAAATAAATCTGCTGACTACTTAAAGCGGATGGAGAGGCGCAAGAGCCTCGAAATGATGAGCAGCGAGAAACCTAAAAAGAAGACCACCACCGTAGTGGAACAGCCCTCCAAAGAGACTTTATTGATGGGCGATTTGATATGCGATGCCAGGCCCATATCAGATACAACGAGCAAATGGTTTGTATTTTTAACCCGTTCCACGAGGCTGTTTTTCATACAATTTAAATTTGTCCTTTCTTTCCATATAGTGTTATAAATAAAGCAATAAAAAAATAGTTGGATTGGCTTTTATGGAAGCCAGATGCATTAGAAATGTTTCACAACATTAAAAATCACAAAGAAATGTCCTGCATTGTCACAATCACTTTAACAAATAACGCACTCGTAAATTGCCATTACTGTGGCGAATCAAACTCAAATGAACAAGCGCCATTTCTGTCACATGTCATGGAGTGTCACATTGCGATGCCGCGAGATTGGTGCAAAGTTCAGTGCGAAATTCGGTGCGTAGTTTCAAACTGATTTGCGATCTGGCGGAGATTGCGATAAATTTAAAGGGTTTGAAAAATCGATGTTTTAAAAATTTAAACCTAATACTTTTGACAAGTATATGGAGGTGGCAGTAGCAGGACAAATTAGGTGATATTTTGAAACCAAAATCAATTCTATATGCAAAATATTGCTTGTATTACCGACGTTTGAATGCTCGCGTTTCATACCTTGAGACGTGGAAAGGATTTGGTAACAAATAAATATGCACGCTGCATACGCTCTCAGCTGAATGAATCTCTTCACAAACATACCAAGTGTTTTAGACCCTTTATTTTAGTATTACATAGAAGTGGCTATGTTGAAATTATGGGAATTTGATACCAAGTTTTGAGAATGCTCATATGTATTTTTTTCTTTTAGGTACTCTCCTACTTACATGTTCGCTGGTAAAGTGTATCCTCGGTACCTGTCTGGCACCAGTTACGTGATGGCGGTAGAAGCGGCTCGGATGCTTTACAATGCAGCTTTAGACACGCCTCTATTCCATTTGGAGGATATATATATTACAGGTGCATTTTTGTTCTTTATAATTAACTAAATCTCGTGAATATGCCCCTCTAAAAGAGATTTTTTTTATTATTCAAGAAGTGGGTTAAATAGTATTCAATGAAGTTGTTTTAATTTTGTCTATGTATGGCTAATTACAATTGCTTGTATAATTTTTCCAGGGATCTGTTCTCGCAAAGCAGGAATTCGTCCCATAGATCATCCAGGTTTTTCATATATGGTCCGTAAACCTGACCCGTGCGCTTACTGGCGCTCCGTTACCTCGCATCAAGTCCCTCCCCGACAGCTCAAATCCATGCAGAAATCACTCCTGGACCAGAAAGTGCTGACAAAGTGTGAGGTGCGAAGAATCCAGGAAGCCTCTAGATCGAAGGGCCCCACCGTGGTGACCGCAGCTAAACCAAAGAGCACCAAGAAAATCAGCAGATGTTTGTGAGAAGAAGTCCTCGGAACATCATCAAACGGTAATGTTCTGCAAGACTCATTGAATTTTCTCTTTTTGCTATCGTCGAATGGTTTCGTCTTCCAGGAGTCGTCAATCAACGTGTTTTGGATTGTAACCGATGCCGCTTATCATCTTTTTAGAGATGTTTTATTATTTCTCTGCTGTGTATTAAAATTTGTCTTTTTTCTTTGCAATTTTGAACACTCTAAATTATGGGAAGTGTTGAAAACTATTTCTTGTAATGTGAACATGAAATTTGAATTCAAATGATTTTTTTAATATATCGAACTCTCTATATATAGTTAAGAATTTTTAATGTCTTAACCCTTTTACCACCCTATAATTTTTCATAGGTTTTCCAAAATTACCCTGGAAAATATCTATTTTTGAAATGTTGCAGTAAATTCATGGAACAGTATTTAAAAAATGACATTTTGGTAAAATATTTTATATTTTATGGAGGGATAACATTATAGATTTATTCTACCTTAACAATTGTTTTCAGGTCAAACAAACTCAGTTGCTTGGCCTTAAAAATCTTGACGAAATTGTTCAGACCATCATAATTGCTCAAAAATCTTGTAGCTTATGGCATTTCTATAAATTTGATACCATCATCACATCTTGGATCAAAAATTACGTAAAGAAAGAACGCCTTGTGGGGCTGTATTATATAACTGTAGACCTGTATGTGGCTCGGACATAAAAGGTTAGGTACCCAATGTTACGACACTTCTCATTTTAACTTAAAATTATGTTACGTACATAAAAATTTATGTAACATTTAGAAAAGCCAATATATCAGCTGTAGGGTGTTAAGAGGGTTAATTATTTATGGAAATTCAACAATAATAGTTTTTAACGAAAAGTTAAAAAAATACAACAACAAAATCCTTTTAATTATATTTATCAAAGCGATTTGTATAATGGTTGCACCCAACAATATATTTATTTAGCAATAATATGATTCACTCATTTATTAGTGTCTATTCTTCGACTCACTCATCATTTATAATGTGTTTTAATTTACTATGAAATTGGGTTGTAAACGCAACTATTTTTGTTGACTGTATCACATTTTTGTGCGATAGTAATTTATTATTACTTTAAGTGGACATTGCAATCACACGTGACAATTTCGCTGTTTTTTAGACACTATTTCTGTCTTATCGTGTATGAAATTGTTCTATGTTTACATACTAAAATTTAACCTAGTCGCAATGAATGAAAAAATCCACATTCAAACGTAGGGATCGCCGCAATAATCAGAAAACATACGATACCGGTATTTCGGTGCTTCGTGTTAACTGACTCCTTGCAGCAATGTATTAAATCAATGATACTTGCATTTAAATTTGAATTGTTGCAACTTTGCACGATTCCAGTATCAGATACAGAACTGAGTTCTGTTGCATCCGTGCGATGGAATACCTGAAGATGCCGAAGGGCGAAACCCGGGTCGTTTGTGATAAGACATATGGATTCATACAAAGTTGCAACAATTCAAATTTAATATTGAAGCTCCATCAAGCACCTTCAGTCGATATCTTAAATGATACTTGCATTTGTTTTATTAATTTAATATTGAAATATCTGGTGTTCTTTAGAACAATTATTGTCATCTCTAATCGTAGAATGATGGAAGTCGAGTCAAATATATGTGGCCGTAGAAATGGTGAAATTTCACGTACGACTTCAATGAGTGATTTGAAGTATTGAATCTCTTATCTTTATATTATGTAAGATTGAATAACTTTCATTGTTTGTTTTAAGATGTTTATGTTTTCATTGCCTTTTTGTTATTTATATTTTTGAGTTACACCATATCATATTGATTTGTCTCTTTAACACTCAAGCAACCGGTCCCGCGTTCGTGCGGAAGTTGTCGCAATCGATTAACGACCGGTCCCGCGTTCGCGCGGATTTCGTCTCGCGCTGCATCTTTACGTCTGCTGCTCGAATGCATGATACATGTGGATATTTTTTTTTAATTTACGGCTTAGAACTGTTTTGTTTATTGTTCTACGTGTCTTTCATTCTATTTCTCCGAAATTTATAGCTCCAAATCGTCCTTGAAGTAAACAATATTTGCCAGTTCCAAAAGTTTCTTATAATTACTCTTGGACTGTAACAAATTGAGATTTTTTGTTTATCACAGCTCAGCAATAAACTTTTATTGTTTACTAATCATACAAAAAAGCATTATTGATAAAATTTAAATGATTATAATTAGTAATAGAATATTATTACTCATGATTAGGCATTAGTAATAATATTCTATTACTATTGACTTTTTATCATTATTAGGCACTCTGTAGTGATAAATAATATTTACATGTTCATAAAAATGAATAATAAAAAATGTTTTTTTAGTAAACCACTGAATGATGAATGGTTAACGCCTACCACAGGGTACAGACTCTAATTCACGGAAGTGTAACAACTCTTGATAAATATTTTTTGTCGATGACTGTTTCGTATTTTATTATTTGAATATATTATAAGTGCATAAGAAGTAATCCTTAAAAATATCTTCACAAAATCATGATAGTAAAGGTACAGGGACCTATAGTATATGATTGATTATCAATATATCCATAGCCAATAACCATTCCGTTTTGAGTGACTTATTTTGAATGGTTTAGTTGATGCAACCCGACAAAGACCATTTTTGACCTAAAGCAATAAAACTCTTGAGTTATTAGACAGAATGGTTTCATTCATTACGTAAAAAAAGATGTGAAACATGTTTCTCAAATATTTACAACTTGAGATCCAGTGATTGTGAAATTGTAGGAATATCGAATACATATTGTTATTTATTATATAATTAAAACTAAACTATATCATGAACCCGCAATGTCTTAATATATTTCAAATTGAAAATATGTTTAGTGCCATTTATCTAATTGACAAAATTAAAAAACAGATGTTTATATTCGGCTTAGAAATATGTTGAAATTATGACATAATCAAATCGTTTTTTTTTATTTAGTCGATGATGACCAAATATCACACATAATTTCTTTGAAAATATCAAAATTATATTGTTTGGCTCTCAAGTTGTGCCGAAAAACGCCCGCTTTCGGCTAGAGTCTATTTTTCGAGACCCTCGACAACCGAGTGATATGAGAATATAACGGAAACAAATAAACATATCCACAGTTTGAGAAACTCCACATATAATAAACACACAATAATGTGTAACACAGTGTAGGATTTCTAAAGAATTTGACATTCCTTTGTGGGTTTATATGAGTGTTAAAAGATTTTTTTTTTGATTCTTAATGAAAAAAAAAAAATTGATTCATGCATTTGTAGCTTGATAATTTTATTTTTAATCCAGTTGTTTTTAAATTACATATATTATACAATACTCTATAAAATACTTCTTATTTTATTAAATTCACTCAACTGAGTAAACAGTTATAAGTATAATAATTGATGTTGCGAGAAATAGCAAAGTATCGAAAAATGTGCGGTAATAAGCGTTTTTTCTGCGCGAAATGTGCTGTTGCTTGAGTGTTAAAGAGTTCATAAAACACGTGAGAACCATCTATATTCGAAAGGAAATGCGAAATGAGTTTTATAAAGCTCGTTTTGATTTTGTTAGTGGTTTATGACTTTTGTTGTCATCTATTGTAAAATTTCAAATCTATTACAGTACTTTAACTTGTCTACATTATTAATACTCGTATCGTCGTTTGCATACTTTGGAGAATCTCATTGATTTATAACAAACTAAACATAATTTTTTACAACAGATTAAATATTAATTATTATAAAATATATTGAAGTACTTCAGTACTGATCTACTGTTGATATAAATGTGTAGAGGAGTCTCTTCAATACATATGTGCATGCCACACGCAACGTGTTAAAAGATTTAAAAGACAAATATTGTGATATGCGCTTAAACATCAAGAATCTGACTGTTTTTGTTTTGTTCATCGTTTATTTTGTGTAGAGATAAATGTAGAATAGTTAACACCGTCTTGTAGAAATGATGACATTTTTTGGGAACCGGGGAAAGAGATATTTTTTAATATTAAAGTACGTATTATGGAATATCTTCTATCGTATGTGTAAGGAAAAAAGTATTTTAGTGTACTCGTAGAAGTAATTAGGAGTTTAGTTAAGGATTAATATGGTAGCGCACGCTTTTATGACGCAGAAAAAATCATCTAATATTTGTTGGTAATAATGTAAGGTTATCACGAGTCTTCGGCCAGTTGTACAAGCTTAAGAATATCAGTTAGATGATGTATGCAGAAGTTTATGGAAACCGTGTGTAAATTTTAATATGCTGCTTTGTTTGTTTGCGTACTTGGTTGTTATTGACTCCTAGATAGTGATGACATTGAAAATCTGGCAGCTTAGCGATAGCTTGCCAAGTAAAAACAAAAAGACTTCAGCTTTCCTGTTTATATTGTCGCTAACGTAACTGCATGCAATCACTGAACGATTTCAAATATTTATTGAATAATTGAATATTAAAACAAGTTATCCACCCCTGTGTGTATGGGCACTTATTGTTCCCCTCACAAAGGTCACCATCGACTTTAACCTTTTCCACATGGATAATAAATAAGTCATGGCATTAGAATTAAAAGAAAAAAATCAATACCGCTTCTAAATCATCGAATTGTAATTAATAATTTTTAAATATTGAAACACAATGTATTATATTATTTCTACAATTTTATATTATTAAAAATAGGACTGGTTTCACTCATGAGTTTTAATAACTGAAAATATCAATTGTTGAAACTTTATAAAACTTTATTATATCGACTGAAGGTGCTTGATGGAGTTTCAATATCAAATTTGATTCGTTTAAACTTGATATGATTCCACATGTTTTGTCACCAACGTCCCCAACTGATCGTCAGTTCTGCTGCATAAGAGTTTCAACAATTCAAATTTGATTTTGACTTTCCTTCAAGCACCCTCAGTTGATATTGTACATTATTATCGACTGAACCGGTCTAATAATATAAAACTTTGGAAACAGTACTAACACAGTATGTTTTATTATTTTAATATAATGCCTTTCCATCACGAAGTGATATCTTTGAATATTTTTTTTTTTTTTTATACCTTGAAAATTTATATTGCCTTTTTTTTTCAATATTAATTGTATATAATTCGACTTCAATTTTTGAATTCTGTTTTAATTCTCTATCTAATTTTGTGCCACCGTTTCTTGAGTGCAAAGCGTTAAAAGTACTGTGGTGGTCACTGATAACCAAGCAACTAAAATCAACCTTGCATAAGGACTTCACGGTCCGTAAAGTCCGTAAATTCTAGTTATCTGAGATCGGATATTTTTACCAAAATATGTATGGTCTCTTCATTAGCCTTCAAAGAGTTAAATTACATACAAAATATACTTGTAGTCTTTAACAAATGGAGTAGCAAACAAAAGGAAGTAGCCACATGTCATTCATGCACTGTTAACCTGGCCGTGTGACCGTAGACAGCTTTTTGCGGCTGCAAGCTAAAGCACTACTGTTATGATGCAATTACTACAGCATTTTAAATCTCTATATTTTCGCAAATAGCAGTAAAAATATTTATTATGAATTACTATTATATTATAGATCTATGAACTTTATATTATGTAGTGTTTAAACATTATTATTAGATTAATATCATTGTTTGATAACCCCAATTTTTACGACTGTAGTGGTGCTAAATATTAGATAAGTGAGTTTTGAATTGGACGGTTATTAACTATTTTCGCTGGTTCCAATAAACTTCAAACGTGACTTGTGATCGATACAGACAAAACAGTACATTGTTTAGTTTAGCTTGTTTATTAGACTAGAAAATTGTAAGCGAAAGCTGTGATGTAAGAATCATCGGTGAGCGTTTGTTGGTGTCATTGCTTTTTCATTGAATCGTAGTTTACAATGTTAAAAAATTCCCTCACAACCATCTGTTCCTAAAAGACAGCAAGGGGAATAGTTATGAAAAAGTCAAAAATATAACAGGTTGATATACTGGGTAACAAGCAATCACCTATAATTCTTATATCATAGACCGAAGCTTAAATTATAACTCGATGTACAAATAAATATGGCAATATCGTTGTAAAGTTGATGTTTTTAAATTGGGGTGCTGGGAAATATTGTTGCCATATTGCTGAAAGTGATTTTATTCTTTGATCTCGATATAACGGAAGAATATCCAGTCAAATATAATAATAGTTGAAAACACTCCCTTATTTATATGTTATACATGCTTCCAACAAGTATTCAATGTTCTGTGCATGATAATCATATCATACCTCTCTTGCACTCGAATTCCGTTTTAAATGTCACTCTGATTGTGGAACGAATGTAGCACTGTTTGCTTTAATTTGTTTATTCAAAGTGAATAGGCTTAAATTGTGAATAACAATCTATGACGTTATCGTAATCCAACCCTTAATAAATAATTAATCATGGCCAAAAGTGAAATAGCTAGGGAGAAGAAACAATCAGCGCAACCACCAAATGAAATTATCACTGACAAGACTGCATCTCGAAGATGATTGTTTAAGAGATTTGATTATAATAAAACTTGATTCTTTTTCTCAAAGTTTTCAGAAAAGAAACTCCATTGACATCTAATATTAATGTCTAATGTTTGTATGTATTTTAATGTTATATTGAAGTTTTACTGTATCTGCAAGAAAAGATTTCTGTTTATACAATATATCTTCACACTTAGACCATCATCGTATTTTATGCAAATTGTTTAAAATCTTATACAGAAATACCGTAAGGCCTCGCTGCTTATTTTCTGATAGCATGTTAAACAATGCGTAGGCCTTCCTCAATAACAATTTAATATAGAGGTCTTTTTTTCTGTTCTCTGGAGACATTCATAACAATCAAGTCTTAGTAAGTAAGTTGGTCTTCAGTTCGACGCCAATTAAATATAACACGGTGAAAAAATAGCAATGTATTTTAGTTTTACAAATTTTTTTATAAGATGTAGTTGATAGCTACTTCGGCTCACGCCATCGACAGAACTATCTGACAATGTTCGAAGTCCTGACGATGGCGTGAGCCGAAATAGCTATCAACTATATCTCATAAAAAAAAATTGTAGAACTAAAATACATTGCTATTTTTTCACCGTGTTACAATGGAGTTCTACCAAGTAAATGCCAATTCAGTCAAGAAAGACACAGACCTTAAGGCTAAATTATGAAAGCTAGATTTAGCTATTAGCTACTAATATTGTTTGTCAGTTCTATTGCATTTGTGTGGTAGAAGAAGTAGAGGCGAAACCTCATCAATCAATTAAAATACACAATGTTAATTAATGATTATTTCAGATGTTACAATTTTTCATCATTATAAAAGTTATTGAAATATCTCTAGTCTTGCGATCAAAAGAAATAATCTAACATTGAGATGCTCTTTCTGATGTCTTTTCATTTCGATTTTATCTTGAGTGTTGTTAATATTAAAAATAGTTATTAATTTGTCACTTTCAGCAATATGGCAGAAAATTGTCTATGCTCTTTTTTTTTTCTCTATCCAGTTTTATGGTAGAGTCATATGAAATTCGCTGTGATCAATTCCCTTCATCCACCAAGCTTGTTAGGGCAATTAAAAACTGTTACGTATTTATTTATTTGCTTTGAGTTGTTTGGAACCGGTCATGAAATGCGCCTTTTTATATAGTGAGGTTAGGTATGCCTAGATAATATTTTTATTGTTAATATAAAATAAATTATTATTACTCTAGACGTTATGGTTGTAGATTTAAGATGTATAAAGATTATAATTATTTTAAAACAAAAATATATAACTGAAAACAATTAAATCATTTCTTCCAACAATCAATCTTGTAGCAAAATTAAAAAGCTGTATATATTATAAAAAAAATAGGTACTTGTTAATTATACTGTTTTATAAAATCACTTTTAAATGCATTCGAGAATCCACAATGTGATAAAACTGGACAATGTTTTTTTCTTTGCCATTTACTAACAGCAAATAACCTTTCATAGAGATTTCATCTGACTTAAGAAAACTAATGTGTCCCCGGTATAATTAACAAGTATAAAAAATACTCTTTTATAATAATTATTATTATATTATAAAAACATTTACTATGATATTATAATACTTTAGTAATGTAATCTTGTAGAGTTGAAAATATTTTGCAATCATTTTGTGTTTTTTTTTATTTATTAAAGTTTTCTTGCATTAATTCAAAACTCTACTGAGAGCCCCCCTAATGTATTTTTAAATAGAGAATTACAGCTTAACTATGTAATAAATGAATTAAAATTTAATGGTATTTTACCAAAATAAAGTATTTGCATACTGGCAAATGTTGGTACGAAACAAATGTAATAGTTCTTAGTAAACAGTAAATAAAAAAAAAAATTTTGGGTATGCCTCTAGGATTGACATTTTATGTTACATAGATTATCATGATATCAAATATAATTGGATTTATGCCGATTTGCCGTTGCTAACGACCCGGACTTTGCCTTTCGGCGTCTTCAGGCATTTTATCATATGGACGTAATAAGTTAGTTCTAAAACATCTGTGTGTAGAATGCCTGAAGATGCCGCTAGGCGAAACCCGGGTTGTTTGTGACAAAACATGTGGAATCGTACAAAGCTGTAACAAGTCAAATTTGATATTGAAATTCCATCAAGCACCTTCATCGATTATCAGAAATTAATTAATTTATATATTGCGCTGAAATATAAAAAAAACATTGTTATTTTCTGTCAAACTGGTGTAATAAACAGACATACAAAGAATTATTCTAGACAAAAAATTTCATTTAACACTTACTTCATTTCTGCAATATTGTTACTTACCAACTTTTGCCAGTATGGTGACTATATTAGTGTGTGGAAAATATACCATAAAAGACGAAATTTAATATTGAGGTACAAAATATAAAATTCACAATCTTGATTTGGTCTCTGATAAAAATATTCTGCTCTCTTTGAAAGAATGTAATGACAAACAAACACTCATTTCTCAGAACATTTCAGACATTTTTATTACTAATAAAATCAAATAAATAATAATTTTCTTTGATTGTATATTGCCAAATCAAATAAATCTGATGCATGAAGAAGAAGGAAACTACTATTGTCTCTATATTAAAGATATCTTTGGTTTCCAAGAAAATGCATTGGAGTAGACAGTATAACTCGAACTTGTATGGATAGAATGCTTATTGTATATAATATATTTATTTTTAAGCATTTCTTTCGAACATTGTTTTAAATCGATTTCAAATGATGCTTGGTAGATTTCTTCTTCTACCTTGTGACGATTTACGGAAGCGTTTGTGATGTCACAACATCTAAAATTTTTTAACTTGTTATTCTTCAGTTTTTTCACGATATTATCTTATTTGAAATAGAAATGTGCCCATCATCGCAGTTTGACTAACAAAAATAAGTTAATTGGTATATTTTAAGCATTGTTGTTGCTTGATTTTCAATATTAAAGCGTTTAAATTATAATTCAAATAGTTAATAGGTAATGTGCATATCAAAATGTTTTTAACTCGTAGGGGGTAATTTTTTTTCTTTTAACATTAAAAATGTGAAATTAGATAGGCTTTCAAAATGCTATTTGACCGAGTAAATTATTATTTTTATTTTTTTGCATTTACTCAAAACTCAGTTTTGCCAGTCGTGATTTTTAACTCGCCAGAAATACTTTGATATAGTCAATAATTTATTATATTTTCCATATTTATATAATGTATTTTAATCCTTTAAATTGTCCATTATGAGAAATGTGAATTTGATATCCAGACAGTTAGCATACATGTCCGAGGAATTCAATCATTCATTTTTTTTTCTTCTGTAACATTATATTACAAAACACTTGTTTAGGGGAAGTATTTTTTGAAAGCAGTGAAAAATATTCTGTTACGAGTAGAATTCAATATAGTGTGGGTATTTAAAGGATTGATAAATAATATTAAATGTTCTTTTTGAGGTTACTTTTTTGTTATATAGGTCTTCCAATAGGGGTGTTCGAAATTTGTTAAAATGTAAATAAAACAGGTTGTGTGTGGGATATCTACTGGAAAACAATGTCATGCGAATTCCCACTGCGGCTTTGCTTCGTGGCACTTATTTGGAAGGTTCAATTTTCAGTGACTTTGTCGTACGAATCTGGCTGAATTTGTTGTATAGCGTTTGTTATGTTGACTTTGTGGGTGTCGAGTGTTAGTGGTTTATTCGCAAAGACTTGCGGCTTAAAATAACCCCAAAGAAAGAAGTCGAAAGGTGATAAATCTCACAATTTCAATGGCC
Source organism: Himalopsyche japonica (assembly GCA_028555115.1). Lineage (NCBI taxonomy): Eukaryota > Metazoa > Arthropoda > Insecta > Trichoptera > Rhyacophilidae > Himalopsyche > Himalopsyche japonica. Next base: position 925,032 of record JAHFWJ010000430.1, read on the forward strand.
AGTTCCATACCTTCAGATCATTCGTGCATAATGTACATCCAAAATTGATAATTTGCCTTAGCCATATTAAACAACAAATTCGACAGATGTCACTTTAGCAACATAGCTGCTATATCCTAACAAATTTCAATCATCCCAATTGAAAGACCATTTATTATTATTGACAATTTTTGACAGTTATTTCAAGATATTTGCTTATTACGTTGACAGTATTACCAAATAATAAAAATAATGTGCCTAATAGTTTCTATTTCACTATAGCCAATTAAATTTAATATTTTTTCTTGTGCTTAAGAACAGAGTGTATGAACAATTTTAAACCTTTCAATTTCAGTGCAATGTTGTCATAAACAGTTTATATTTAAAAAAAATGGTGGCCGGAAATGACAATCCATGATCTTATTTACGAATCTCATTTTTATATTGAGTGATTAATTTAATTACCATTATATTAATTTGGATTTAAAAATTTTACTGTTGCTGATATTTTTCACCTTTAATCATGAAAAAATTGGCTATAGGATTTATTTAATTTACATTGTGCACCCATTCTAAAGCTTTATTATCACTTAGGAGTGCCTCATCAAAAAAAAATTCCTTTACTTTAATAACAATTGAAACATTTTCGAACATACAGCTATTGGATTTATTTAGATCAGTGTTTCTCAAACTTTATACATCTGTGTACCCTTTCCATAACTTTACTAACACTTAGTGTGCCTCTCGTAAAAAAAATTTGCATTTAATTTAACGATCAAAATATATTTATTTTTCTCATTTTCGAATATACAGCTATTGGATTTATTTAGAGCAGTGTTTCTCAAACTTTACACATCTGTGTACCCTTTCCATAACTTTACTAACACTTAGTGTGCCTCTCGTAAAAAAAAATTGCATTTAATTTAACAATCAAAATATATTTATTTTTCCCATTTTAGAACACACAGCTATAGGATTGATTTGAAGAAGTGATTCTCAAACTTTTCAAATTTTGCACCCTTTCTATAACTTTCTTGACACTAAGGGAGTGCCTCTCATCAAAAAACAAATATGCAATATTTATTTTTCCCTTTTTATAACATAACGCCCGGTGCAGGTCGTACTCAACCAAACTCTTCTGGTACCCTAGATACCACTCATTGAGAAACACTGATTTAGAGAATCATGAATTTTGCCCTAAATTGTATTTACAATATGACATAATTCAAACAGTATGCACAAAATGTATATACATCCAATCAATGTTGAAATTTTTCAGCAAGAGCTGTAACAATATTATTTTCTATGGTGAAATTTTATTACACTATGTTCTTATCGCATAAACCTTTTACCATTGTCTGTGGTTTTAGAAAGCATATATGCAAATTTTGTAACGGTTATAATCTATAAATCTATGTAATATATGTCGATTTGATCACATTTTTTATTATCGAGTGCCAAGCCTTAAGCTATTTGCCAACTACAATATATTTTAAATATTTGATATTATTAAAAATAACTGCCTATCTATGTTCATATTCTCAGATCTACTAGTGTCCAGACACTAACGGTGTCTGGTTAGTAAACACCTTTACGTCAAATGAAATGATTTCAAATATTTAAGATAAATAATATTATATTTTTACCAAAAATCACGGGTAAATGTGTAACGTATCTATTTATATCAGTGGTTCTCATGTGCGGCCACCAGAAGATTTTGCTGCGGCCACCAACGTATAGTAAATATTGATATTTAAAAGAAATGAATGAGTTGATAATATACAGAATATATCTACGAAAAAAAAGAAAGATATTTGTTATATAATTTATGATACCAACTGAAGGCACTTGGAATTTCAATATCAAATTTGAATCGTTAAAACTATACGATTCCACATGTTCTGCTGCTAATGACGCGGGTTTCACCTTTCGGTATCGTCAGGCGTTCTATCATACGGATGTAACAAGTCAGTTCTATTACATCCGTGTGATATAATGCCTGAAGATGCCGAAATGCGAAACCCGGGTCGTTAGTGACAAAACATGTGGAATCGTGCAAAGTTTTTATTAGGCTGAAAAAAACCTCGTTCCCCATATACAAATTAGATGAAAAATATCTACCACTCGACAAATAAATACTGCTTAATATTTTTGTTTGTCAACTAACTCATAGTTTCCCAACCAGTGGTCTGCGAAGATTTTCGGGTGAGCCAAAACAATCGAATTTTATGGATTTTTAAACTATACTTTTTTGTCACTGTCTATTTTAATATACGTAAATATTGTAATATCAGCATACGGTGTTGCAAAATTAATTGTTTTCAATAAAAAAATCAATTATATAAGTATTTATTATTTTAATCCAATGTTGCTGGTCCGTAAAACATTTTTGGATTTTTTTTTGTGGTCTGCGGATGTAAAAAGGTTACAGAACTGTGAACTATGTTTTGTCTTAACAGTTGAGATACCAGCAGTATCGTAATCATTTTATTTGGCGTAACAGTGCTGTGTTTTACTAGCGTGAGGGTTAGTTTCGGGAGACAGATACATCTAAGAATAGGTCTGCCGATTCGCATAGTTGTATTTTGAAAGAACATAGTGCTTAAGTCGTGAGATTTATCACTGGAGCTATTAATTTCGTGGCTCAGTCCATTTATTATTGAAGAAGTTAACATATTTATAAACGTAGAAAGTATTGACCACTTTATAGTTTTTTTTTTATTTTTAACTATAGCAATTTTGAATAAGTAGAATAATCAATTCTTATAAAACATTATCAAGTGCTTTTATCGCCCTTACGGTTATAATGATTTAATTGCGAGAGATATTAAGGGATGTTGGAATTGTTTATAAAGTGTTTGTTAATGAAGTGTTTTGTATTTTTATGGTGTTGGATGCAGTGCGAGTCATTAATAAATCATTATTTTGTCATTCAAAACTTCAATATGTCAGGCCTGACTTCTATATTATTATATTTAAACAATAAAACACATTTTTAGTACTATTTCTACAATTATAAGATCATCAAGCAAGTTTCGCTCATCGCGAGCATTTACAACTGATGCAAGACCAATTAAAACAAGGCTTTTTTACCTGTGTTATATTTCATACTGCCTAATTGACAACACAATGGGTGGGGTTGATGAACATTATATTTTAAATAATAAAAACACATTTTTTAGGACTTATTTCCACAATATATTTTTTGACCAGGATCGGTTTGTCAAATGTAAAAACATTGATTAGTTTTACAGCTAGAACAAGTGGATTGGAAAGATTGATTTAGTTCATTATCTGAATATATGTTCATTGTCCGAACACAAAAATCTATCCTAATAGTGTCTATTGCCTGATTTGTTCAAAGTCCAAACTGTTTGTGAACCGATCACCCAATATATTTAATATTCAATACATTATGGTTCCTATAAATCTTATTAATAATTATCTCTAAACTTTTGGTTTGGTTTTGTTTTTAGTTAAAAATCAGTGTATATTTAGCATGGTGAAAAAATAGCAATGTATTTTAGGTCTACAAAATTTGTAAGATATATATAGTTGATAGCTATTTCAGCTTACGCTTCATCAGAACTATGTTTAAACGTACATTTACCCATCTACATAAAGCTGTGTAGAAAAGGTACACAATAAATCTTCTCTTCGGTTCTAACACTTGAGCTTCAAATTGTCTATCTTATAAAATTTTGTAGAACTAAAATACATTGCTATTTTTTTTAACTGTGTTATAATGGAGTTCTACCAAGTAAATGCCAATTCAATCAATAGAAAGCATATAGTTAATTAAAGGATCTGTTGTTTCTTAATTTTTTCTTAAGCCATTTGCTTTTTTATGCTTAATGATTATTAACTGAAAATTTTGTATGCATTGCCTTGTTTTACATTGTATTGTATCAATTGATAATGCTCGCGATTACCAAAACCGGTCCTGATTTTGATAATGTAAATTTGTTGCAATAGTACTAAAAATTCCATTTTATTATTTCTATATTATTACTTTCCACCAAGTAGCGATAGTTAATAGTTGACCACCAAATTTCCACAATTATAACACACATTTTGTGAATTTTGGTTTTAATGAATTTCGGGTGTGTCATTTATGACAATCTCTGAAGGAAATCAGCTTGTTGGAAGAAAATCACTTTACCAAGAGTAACTCGCTGAATATTTTAAAATACTTTTGTTTTTGTGAATTTTTACATAAATTATTATATTTGTCTATGGTTTATTAATGGCTCGTCTTTGTTGTGTTTATACGAAGTGATGTGAATCAGAGGTTTTTTTTCAATGGATGATAGAAAATATGTGACAGTAATTAACACTGTATTTTTGGTTAGATCTCATACAAACGATGTACAGGAGAGGTTGAAATAAATTAATGAAAAATATCCATTGTGTGTTTTATTTGTATTTATTTAACACTTCCCTACTGGGCTAAAAAATTACGTCCGTCACGTGATGGACTCTCAGTGACCAATTGAAAAAATATGCTTTAAATTGGAATAGTGCTTACTTGGGTTCTTTCACTAACTGTATTTTAGCAATATTATAATTGTATAATGTATATTATTCCCAATAATGCAAAAATTCATGAAAACCTGTAAAATAATGAAATAATTATAAGCATTTCGGGAAGATCCTCCCTGTGCGTTGTTCTCACGGGGTACAATTGAGATGTTACTTTCTGCCGTGTCAGTAAGCACCTCGCCACAATACGACAACACCGTGTTGTAAGCATTTTGTAGTTACTTATGGTATTTGACGTTTACATTTTTCCTTTTTATAATATTGGGATTTGCTAATTCTAACCTTAACTCCATATTAAAATGTTTTTCCGTCAAAAGCCACGTGTTCGTGAACGCGTTAGCTTTCAAACTTTCTCTTTACATGTTGCTTTCACAGCTCTTAAATGCAATATATGCAATCCTTCGTGTATTTTAAATCCATTCAACGTAAAAACTATACAACAGGTGTTAAACAAATCCATTGCTTTAAATTAACTGCGTTGTGATCTTGTCCTCAAACTATTTCACACTTCAGTCGAGTCCTCTGCTACCATCAAAAGCCACGTGTTACCCATTAACTTTCTCTTTATTCGTTGCCTTCTCTGCTCTCAACTGCAATGTAAACAATCCGTCATCTATTTTAAATTCATTTAACGTAAGAAAATCTAACTTGACTGCCTAAAACTTTATCTTCCTCAACCCAGTGGCTAAGTCCGGCTGGTAACTCCCAGTGGTAAATCCCTTACGCGAAATCCCAGCGGCGAATCCCGAATGGAAAAATCGACTGGTAAATCCCAAATGGTAAAGCCCAGAGGTCGAGACCGAAATGGTTAAGCCCAGCGCCTAGTTCCAACTGGTGATGCCATGAGATAAATCCAAAATGGTAAAGCCCAGTGGTAAAGCTCTAATGGTAAGCCCCAGTGGTAAACCCAAATGGTAACGCCGAGCGGCCTACAAAGAAAAGCACAGCGGTTAAGTTATGATATTCATTTTCACTTAGATGAGTCTTTCTTCATCGTTTGTCGAGGTATTGCTTCTAAGCCGTCGTGGTCCCTGCGAGGTGGTTTTCTTACCTCTGAGACGGTCCTGCCGTTCATATCTGATGATAAAATCGAGGAATCTGTCTTCGTCGTTTGTCATTACGAGGTATTGTCTCTAAGCCGTCGTGGTCCCTGCGAGGTGGTTTGCTGGCCTCTGAGAGAGTTCTGCCGTTCATATCTGATGATAATATCGAGGCGTCTGTCTTCGTCTACACTTCCCCTACCGTGATATAAAAACACGTCTGTCACGGTGATGAACACATGGGTTCTTTTGCTAACTGTATTTTAACAATATTATAATTGTATAATGTATATTATTCCCAATAATGCAAAAATTCATGAAAATCTGTGCATTGTTCTCACGGGGTACAACTGAGATGTTACTTTCTGCCGTTTCAGTTCATTGCAAAAGATGAATTTTGCGGGTATCGATAAATGGTTTATACAAAAATATTTTTATTTAAGCGATAAAGGTTTAGTCGAGGAATACATAGAATATGAAGACCTAAGGCTCAGTAGATTTAGAGAAAAAAAATATACGTCCTGAATCCTAAAAGTCCATCATCAGGCGGCAGGTGTTAATAAACATTTAAGTATCCTTAGAAAATGGTAAATATGAGTAAGTATATTCAAATTATCATACAAAACTCAACGCTTTTATACTTTTAAATCAGGACCGGTTTCGCTCATTGCGAGCATTATCAACTGATTCAATACAAATTTAAACAAGGCCAATCCTTTTAATTCATTGTCAGTTCTATTGCATACGTATGATAGAATGTCTGAAGATGCCGAAAGACGAAAACCCCAGCTGTGTGTGGAAGTGTGCATAGTTTGAGTGATTCAAATTTGATAGTGTTTTATGTTTTGCCAACCCTGGTGTTCTTTGAAAAATTTTACAGTTTTTAATCGAAAAAAGGTATACATATATTTTTTTTTTTTTATCAAGTAAATGTAAAGTACGTAATCAAAAAAAATTTCGGATTCGCTTATTTTACACGACTTCGGCTCCAGCCAAAATATCGAGACTACACAGGCCTGAAACATCACCTATTAACAATATATCACTCAACAAGTTCGTAGGATAGCATATAGATGGCGTTACAATTGATAAATACATATGATTTTTAAATAGAACGAACCCTTCATTAGTTTATAAGACTAGTGACGCTAGTTTTGTAATTGTCGAAACAATGGAAAATTTTGAATTCTTTTCTTGATAAAGTATAGTTTTTTAATGGAACAAAATGCGGTTCAATTAAAGCGATGGCTTAACAAGTGTTATTTGAACTATGCCTCATCGAGGAAATGGTAGAGAAGTGGTTTGCTGATTTTAAACGCTGCCTTACAAACACCTATGGAGCTGGTCGCCCAAACACTTTTCCATCAAGACAATGCAGCGTGTCACAAGTCGATAGCAACAAACAATGTCAAAATTGCACGACTTGTTTCCGCACCCACCATATTCTCTATATCATTGGTTCTCACGTGAAAAATTTCACTGTGGCCGCATTATAAACATCAGCTGTTCTATGGAAATGTCTCGTGGCCGCACCAAATGTGATAAAAATAGTACCGATGTTTATTTTATATATATTGCATTACACTGAATGATTTTTCGTAATATACAGTTGTAGGTAAAATCGACAAAATGAGTAAAGTGATCGTTGTTAATTCTTTATATTGAGTTGATTCATGGTCAATGTATAACTTCGACCAACATTTTTGAACAGTTTTATTGTTAAAACGGTCCTATACTTAAACTCGACTAAATGCCGGATAAATCAGGCTTATTCAATCAATTTTAAAATCATAATAATTTTACAAATTCATTTGTAAAAACACATTTTTTTAAATATCAATATTTACTATAAAACTGTTGGTGGCCGCAGCAAAATCCTGTGGTGACCGCACATGAGAACCACTGCTCTAGATTTAGCTCTAAGCAACTATCAATAGTTCGTATATCCCAAAAAAAATGTTCGCCGGAAAATGAAATGTCTGCCATCAGCTGATTGCCGAAACTATTTATTTAACGTATTTTGAAGGTTTAGACAAATTGTTCTATAAGAAAGGAATTCAAATGTGAGAGAAGTGTTGTGACGAATGTATCACCCTTGAATGATACTATGTTGATGAATGCAGTCGAATTTTTCTTTAAAGATACTGTTTTATTAGTCATTCTACGAATTTATTCAGCGATGCAGCATGTAGGGTATTCGAGCGGCTAAGAATTGTAAAAAGAAACCTTACATTTTTCAATAATCATTTTTAAAATTCAAGTCTGTCTCTGCAGTCAATTGACCGTAATAACAGATTTAAAATACATGTAAAGTAAAAAATTCTCGTGTTCTGCCTTTCATTCAATTAAATACTTTATCTGATATCTTTATTTACTTTTTTCAGTTTATTATTTGCTCAAAAACGTAATCAGCCATCATAAATAATGATTAGCGGGACTAAATGCTTACATTTCTCAAGTCTGTTTCAGAAGAGACAATATAAATATTATGTTTCGTAGAACAGAATTTATTTTTTAGAATATAAGTTCGGACTTGGTTTTATATAAATACATTGTCATGAAAAATAAAATTTATAATTCGTCTATGGTTATAGTCAATAATGTACACTTAACCCACTATCTTCCGAGCCGCATGAATAATATTTCGATACCGATCGAAGACTTGGTAAATTGAACGGAGAGCACTCAGTTTTGAAAATATGACAACGCATTCAGTTATGAGGCCTTCTTCAAAAGAATAAGTTGACGTAAATATGTCATGCGCCACGGTTTGGCTATCATTTTGTTAGACAAATTTATGAAGCACGATGAATAAATATAAAAAAGGAGCCGACGAGGATGGGATTCGAACCCACGCGTGCAGAGCACATTGGATTAGCAGTCCAACGCCTTAACCACTCGGCCACCTCGTCTATAGCTATGTATTTTAGTTCTACAAAAATTATAACTGTTTCGGCTTACGCCCTCATCACAATTTATTGTGGTTCTAATGAAGACGTAAGCCGAAATAGCTATCACTGTATACCTTATAAGTTTTGTATAACAAAAATACATCACGATTTTTCTCCGTGTTATAATGTTAAAGATCTGCCAAGAAAATACATCTTCAATCAATAAACTTGTAGAGATTATCAGAAAAAAATCAGCCATAATCAACTTTACATCCCCAAGGTAGAGACACAATCACCCAACTGTCAATTACTTGTTTTAAATTTCAATATTAAAATTGACAACATAGTGTTTACGTGACAGATGCGTAAAGATACATACATATATATAAAACGCCTTTGCAATATTTGTTTTATTATGATATGAAAGAACAAAGCAATTTTTCTTGGAGTCAAGAAAATCCCACCATCGTCTCGTAAGCTATTTTTGCGACAATAGTCCTTTAAAGTTTTTAACGCAACAATTAGTTTGTACTTGAAAGTTTTGACATCACTTATGACAAAATAATTATATGTTATTATTTATCAATTATCAATACTCTGCATTACGCTGTTTAGACAGTATACAAATCATTAGGTTGATTTCTTTTTATTCCCTGTTTGTATCTAACAATACTCAACACTTTAACACTTTACAGTCCACGGACGGCACATTGGCGTAATTTTCGAGACAAACGTTACGATCCGGGAACGCCAATATGGCATCTTCGGATACGCGCAACTATACTACCAAATATTCGAGTAATAAATAATAATATATATACACGAGATCTAAAATCAAATTAGGAAAAAACTATTTCGGTGTAAGTTATTTAGCGAAAATGTATGGACCGTAAAGTGTTAATAACAGTGGCCGGGATTCCCTTAGTATGTGACGTGATCATAAACGATGCAATGAAGGCCAACACTGATTGCTATAGTATGTGAAAATGAATTATATATGTTGCAATTATGAAGCAAATGTAACAGATTATGTCATACATGTATTTACTGATATAATACATTCGTTCTTCAGTGGCGGATTATGCGCTTAGGAGCTTCCAAACGTAATATAACTTTGAGGCCCTGTCTATACGAAATTTAAAGATAAAATCCAGGGCTGTGGAATCGTAGAGTCGTGGTGTTTTTGGCCCAAGTCGAAATCGTGAATATTTGGGACTTCGCCTACTTTTTCGATTAGATGTTTTTGAAGATTACTTCAATGACCAATTTGCCGGATTGGTTGGTCGATATATAATTTAATACACATAAATAGGAAAGGTAGGAAAAAATCTAACGAAAGTTTAGACGAAGTCGTGTTGTCGGTATTTTTTTACCGACTTCACAGCCATGAAAAAATCACATTTTTTTTACAAAAAAAAATTAGCACCACGAAGAACTTATTGGTTTCGAAATAGTTGTAAGCAAACATTATAGCTGAACCCCTATAGCGTAGTGATTAAGTCTGCGTTACAGGACTAGGCAGTTGAACAAAATTGGTTAGGTACTTTCAATTGTATTTTGAGTTAAAGTTCTTGAAATCAGCCAATTTGTATATGTTAAATAATCTTGTATTTGTCCTTGACCTTGAATACGCATAGTGAATTCAAGAACAAACAGTCACTGATAAATGTTTTTTCGGGGCTTTTATTTATAGAATAAATTATAAGTTTACCTTAAAATTTTTAGCATTTCGTAAAAAAACTATATTACAGGAAAAATCGCTATACTGTCAAAGTATTACCTCCGTGTGATAGAATGCCTGAAGATGCCGAAAGGCGAAACTAAATTATACAAAAGTTTCATCAAATCGTTTTTTTCCTGACTGGGATAAAATAAACGAGACGTGCAAGGAAACGATGAATGCAAGAAAGTTATATTGGGTTCCACTGTATCGCTTTTTTGATTAAAGCTTTCACTGCTTATGTAAAATCCCATGTAATTGTGTCGTGCTGAATATATATGAATTATAAAAAAAATGTATTGCAAATTATGAATTATATGCATTATTTCAAAAACAATAAATTATTTCAAAGACATTAAGTCAATAGGCAATACGTCGGTACGTACAAATAAATAGACTTTGGTATCTCATGTTACACTGATAAATCGGCGGCAAGTTCATACTGTAATGATTGGTCCACACGTATATTTATTTTTAAATATATTTTGATTCAGGATTGTAAATATATACATACAAATTCTACTATATTATTCAAAAAGCACACATGTTAGCTCAAAATTCACTAAATCGAAAATTAGCATAATCAAAATTTACATAAAATAAATCTTCTGCGCTGAACTTTTGAACAAAACGACGTTATAGAAATAATCCAGTAATTTTTATGTTCTAATTGCTAAGAATAACAGTGCAATAAAACAAAGAAAAATACAAGCTTTACTATGCAAAAAAGTTTTACGCGCGGTAAGATGCAAAGGCGACGAAATTAAAAATGAATATTGTCGGACATAAACACTCTAGGCATGTTCTTAGCACGGAATGAATTAATTGTTACCTGCCATAAATGGATTTTAACACCACTGTTGAAACATTTTCGATGTTTTGATGCGTGACAATTTCCCAATTAGTAAACGAACGTAAAACATTCTCCGATATCTTTGGCCTAAGAGAATTGTACAGCTGAAATCGTTTGATGCATTAGTGCTATTCACTCAGGTGAAGACAAGCGTGTTGTTCAGGTGTACGTTGCGAATCTCTTACTTGTTCAGTTTATATGTGACGCGCGTGTTGTTGTTATCATTTTCTTTGAAAGAAAAAATAACATCCAATTGTCCCAAAGCATCAACGTTATCGTAAAAAAAAAACTCAAAGATCAATGTTATTGTGTTTCAATGTGACGTATATTGAGATATCTCAAGAATGTTGGCATTTAAATATAATATTAACAAACGAAAAAATGTGAAAACCCAATGAAACGATTAATATAATAAGAAAACATACCAAGTGGTGAGTGATATATGTATTTTCTGACAATTGTTGAGACAATTGATGACAGTAAGTTGACGGTTTGTTCTCAAAAATGTAACAGTATAAAAAATGTGTAAAGTTTATGATATCGACTAACACCTTGATGGAATTTCAATATCAAATTTGAATTGCTACAATTTTGTACGAATCCACATGTTTTGTCACTAACAACCCGGGTTTCGACTTACGACATCTTCAGGCATTCTATCACACGGATGCAACAGAACTGACGAAATTTTTGATTAATTCATATAGTTGTAAAACATTTTTTTTGCAAAATTGTGAATTGCAACGCTAGTAAGGTGCAACTTAAAAAAAGTAACAAATTATCAATTACTCAATGAAATGCTAATTGAATCAATAATTATAGTTCTGACGAAGGCGTAAGCCGAAATATATATCAACCGAATATCATATAAATTTTGTAGAACTAAAATATAATGCATTTCTATTTTTTCACCACGGTACATATTATTTTCGACAAATTTACAATATGCCGTCAATCCCGATTAATTTACACAACGATTAATCGGAACAACCGGTTATTTAGAACAAATTCTGGAGAATAGAATGCAAAAGACATAGTAATTAACATATTTTATCTGGGATACCATTTGGCTTAATTTGGACACAAACATAATTAATCAAAACAGTTTGGTCTAACAACTTCAGGTATTTTTATATTATTGCAAGTTCTAGTGGAATTGAGTTAGATTACCATTCAATATTGAACGTGAAACAAAATAATACAATTGGTTTCGACTTCATAATATAATTAGATACGAAACAACTTTCGCCAACTCGGTACTGTGATGGCAAACGGTTATAACTGCTGTATAAGATATATTATTGTTAAGAATAACAAAAAAAAAGTTTTGAACAACACTTAAACACTCTGACTGCTAACATCTCAACTGTTGATATAATTTGTAAATATATGAATTAAATGTGATTAAAAGCTTCTTGTACATGCTAATTTTTGAGTTAATGCATCGCTTGACTTGTCTTGACAAACTCAACAAGATTGTTTCAAACCAATATTATTTAATAAATTTTTGAAGTCTATGCATTGGAATATCCTTTAAAATGCTCGGCAGGGAACGAGTTAACAAGTAAAATTGTAAGAGATATCTTTAAGATAAACTTGTGACGATTAAAGCACATTTTTTATGAACATATTATGGTATGAAATGAAAAAAATAAATAAAAACAGCAGTTGTATCAGTTTGCCCTCACAGTACCACATATCTGTACTGTGTATGTGTATGTATACCTGAAGATGTCGAAAGGCGAAACCCGGGTCGTTAGTAACAAAACATGCGGAATCGTACAAAGTTATAACAATCCAAAAAAATAATTGAATTGTTGAAACATTGTTTTATGATTTCGCTAACGCCTGAGTTTTACCTTTCGGCACCATTATTCATTCTATACAATGATGTAACAAGAGAAACCCGTGTAGTTTGTGCCAAACATGTGGAATCGTACAAAGTTTCGACAATTCAAGTATGATATTGATATTCCGTCAAGCAACAACTTCAACCGATATCATCAGTTATTGTAAACAATTGGTACGATAAGTGACTAATTTTGTTTTGAAATTATGCCGAGCGCATTCGATATTAGATTGTTAATAATTATAGATTATAAATAAAAAAAATTATACTGAACTCTATTTCGTATGAATTATACGATATTGCTCGAACAATGCCTTTCCGCGAAGAAAGCAAATTAGTGTTTTTACCGGCTGAGAATTCTTTCGGCGTTAACAGACGAATCGTGTTTGACGGGTTTTGTATACAAGACAATCGCTCGGAGCAAAAAGAAAATACTTTAGTATGTCTGGACCAGTTGTCAATTAAAATATCCATTGTAATCGATCAAAGTAGCCGTTGGATCCGTCAAAAATAGTATACAGGTTATCCTCGACTTACGACCAGGATACGTTCCTGAACTTTGGTCGTAAGTCGAATTTCATACAAAATATATATGTACACCCAGTCCTCTTTTTACGCGATTTTTTTTACGCGAATTCGATTATACGCGATTATTTGGACGGCACCGTTACATTTTTTTACGCGCTTCACTCATTTTTACGCGATTTTTTCCCCAAATTTGTTTTACAGAAGAAATTTATATATGATGCTAGGCATGTACATTTCATTATTTTTTTAAATAAAAAAAAAATATATGTATTTTTACAACTTAATTTTGTAAAGTATTCCATTTTTTTAAATATACATACAATTGCCAAATGTTGACAAGTGTATCGGATATTATGCGAATTTTTGTTTTAGGGTGTGTAAAGAAATATAATGGAATTGCGTAAAATCATGGGATGTATGTAAACTTGTTTAAACACAATTCATTTATTAAATTCGTTGAATAGCACTTTTATCGGCCTCTAATAATTCATATAAGTGTATATAAGATCATAAAACATATAATTTTTTTTTTGCACGAATTTCAAAGAGCAAATTTTGGTTTTTCATACGTTTCTGGTACTTTTTTACGCGATACTTTAATTTTTGGAACCAATTTATCAAATTATATTAAAGTTATGATTTTTTTACGCGATTTTTTACGCGCCTTTTTCTGGAACCAATTTATCGCGTAAAAAAAGGACTGGGTGTACTTACATATTAAAATAAATATGTGTATTTATTTATATTTTTTTTTTGTTAAATTTATACTTATTTATTAATACAAAATACTTTCGTCTTCTGTACTTATATAAGTACAATCCATCTGCTCATCATCAGTAGCGGAAGAAGAAGCAGTAGTGGTCTTTTTAAAAAACATATCCAATTTTGGTTGAGTTATTTGTTTATCTTTTTTCCTGGATATTTCTTTACAGGAAGCAAGATCTTCTTAAATACTTCGGTTTGTACTTAAAAATCTTTCGTTGTCCAAATCCATTTTTGCAAATATTTGCATCACTTTGTCAATTTGAGGGAATTTTATTTTATACTATTTTTTTGTTCGTAAGTGCGAATGGTCGTAAGTCGAACTGTCGTAAGTCGAAGACTACTTGTATATAATATGTGAATTTTTACGATAAATGATTTTAAACTTAAGGATGTCTTGATACACCTAATAATGATAATTCAAGAAGCGATATGGCAGTTGATATTAATATATAATAATAAAAAAGGTATAATTATACAATTTATGATATCGACTAAAGATGCTTGATAAAATTTTAATTAATATTTTATTTATTTATGTATTTTAATATCAAAATTGAACTGCTAGAACTTTGTGCGATCCCAAATGTTTTGTCAGTAACGACCCGGTCATTCATTCTTCCATCTTCAGGCATTTTATCACACGACGCAACAGAAATGACATAATTTATGATGACGACTGAATTTGTTTGATGAAATTTCAATATAAGAATCGAACTGTTGAAATTTTGCACGATTTCACACGTTTTGTTAGTAACGAACTGGGTTTCACATTTCGGCATCTTCAGGTATTCTATCACGCGCATGGATACAATAGAGTTGAGTTGACATTATAAATATATGATATTGACTGAAGGTATTTGATGGAATTTCAATGTAAAAATCAATTGTTGAAACATTGTACAATTTCACACATTTTGTCATTAATGACCCAGGTTTTGCCCATTGCATCCGTGTGATAGAATGCCTGATGATGTCTAAAGGCGAAATCCTGGTCGTTAATGAAAACACATGTGTAATCGTACAAACTTTCAACAGTTCAAATTTAAAATAACCATAAACAAAATGGTGCAACGGTAGATAATTAAGTCTTAAACTAAATAATAATTTCATTATCATGTTTAGCTTTTTGTAATAATACGACAGGAGTTCTAAAATAAATAAGATTTGATAATAAAACATATTTAAATAGTGACCGGTTGTAGGATCGTAATGCATGTTATTTCGCAATTTACTGGCAACACTATGACATTTAAAATTTTAATTTAAATTTAATTCTAATTTATCATTTCGACTGAAAGTGCTTGATGGAATTTCAATATCAAATTTGAATTGTTACAACTTTGTACGATTCCCACATGTTTTGTCACTAACGACACAAAAAAAAACCAATTTATATTTTAATGTTGAATAATATTTGTTGAAAAACCCTTTCAAGACTGACTCATAAACAGGATCGTTAATGGAAGTTTTTACAGGCAATTGTGTAAATTATAAGTGTTTTCCTGTAATTTATAACTTTGCTATGTAAACGATGCTGTTTATTTTACGTCAGCTCTGTTGCATCCGTGTGATAGAATGCCTGAAGATGCCGAAAGGCGAACCTCGGGTCGTTAGTGACAAAACATGCGGAATCGCACAAGGTTCCAACGGTTCAATTTAGATATTGAAATTTCATCAACCATCTTCAGTCGATATCAAATATTATATAATTGATAGCTTTTTTATTAAGTGTTATTAAGTGCCATATCGCTTCTTCGAGAATCATTATAAGGTTTATTACGACGTAGATAATAGTTCCGATATCTATATTGTAACAAATTTAACTATAGTTCTGACGAAGGCGTGAGCGGAAATACCTATCAACTATATCTTATAAATTTTGTAGAACAAAAATACATGTTGTTTTTGATGATTTGAAAAAAAATGCTGTTTTTTCACCGCGTGTACACGACTCCCACTGAAAAAGTTTAATTTTTCAGGTTTATTTCCTATCTTTTCTATTTATGTGGATTGAATTAGAATCAACCAACCAATTCGGCAAATTGTTCATTGAGATATTCTTCAAAATCGTCTTATCGATAAATTTACGACTCAAACTCCGACTCAGCTAGATAGTTAGACTGTTCATTTTTATTGCTCACTACGTTCATATTATTTATTTTAAAGTTATTGAGTAATATATCTATATACGGTTTTCATCCTAAAATGAATGTCTAATGCTCTACGTGAATATAAGATGGACTCGATAAATATCTAGAACTGAATTCCATGAAAATACAAGACTGAATATTGGAAATATTAATTAAATACAATTATTTATAATATTAGAAAATATCAATTAAAATGAATATTTCATTTCCATTTTTAATTTATTGAATTGGCATCCTTCTCGGGAATACTTTTTCTTTAATCGGATTCGTGCTGTTATATACACGCATTACAAAAATTACAAATTAAAAAATTATTAAATTTGAATTGTTACAACTTTGTACGATTCCACATGTTTTGTCAGTAATGAACCGGGTTTCGCTTTTCAGCATCTTCAGAATCCGTGTGATAGAATGCCTGAAGATGTCGAAAGGCGAATCCCGGGTCGTTGGTGACAAAACATCTGGAATCGTACAAAGTTGTAGCAATTCAAATTTGATGTTGAAAGTCCATCGAGCACCTTCAGTCGATATCATAAATTATTTATATAATTGATTTTTTATTGAAAACCATAAGTTTTGAACACCGTTTACTGATATATAATAACAATATTTAAATATAATCAAACAGGCAGTAAAAAAAATGTGCTTAAAAAAATCATGTTATAGTACAACAATAAATTTTATTATTGGTTTTGTAACGTCAAAATATTTAAACAACGAATGTTGGAAATTAAAGAAATAAACAACAAAACAAAAAATAAGGATAGCAAGACAGTCAACCAAGAAGGCTCATGAATAATCTACTTTAACACTTTAAAATTTCGGAGTGACGGAGTCGTGAGTCGTGTTTTTTAACGTCTCCACAACCCTGGTTCAAAGGCATGAAATGGTTAAGTTAGTACCTACTTGGTATATCAATTAAACTCGCAGTAGGTGATCAAGAACGCGTTGAAAATTACATCCCATGCTTACATGATATACGTAATGAAATTGTATAGAGAATAAAAAATCAAATGAGTGACAAAGCCACGCCCACCACAAAGAATGCGCGCGCCCTCTATTTAATTCCACGTCATCAAAAATGGATTATTCAATGATAATTACGAATGAAGCACATAATCGTCAAGAGATAATTTAAAACTTTGTATAAAAGATTGGTATCTTTTAAAATCTCGTCGGTATACTGATACAATACGACAAGTCAAAAGAGATACGGTAGAACGTCGATTATTCGGATTGGTTGAAATAAACCAAAATATTTAAAATATACTTATATACATGGCAAATTGCGTCCAGTGTTTATTTACATTATCGAAAAACGTTTTAATCCTTGCATTTTTTCCAACAATAATTCTTATGTAAAATATACGTCAGTAACCGTCCAAATTCGTTACGTATTGAACGTTTATTTCTTGGAAAATTAATCGCGATTTTTTTTTTATATTACCGATATATTAACGAAAAGAAGACGTATTGTAGTTTTATCAAAAGATAAATTGGGTATAATCAATGTCTAGAAACGCAGTAAATCGGGACGTGTTTTGTATAATAAATATAGTATCGGAACGCCAAAGATTTCGAATATAAAAAAAAACTATGTAAAAAAATCTTGAAGTTAACCTATTGTTAAAGTCAGAAGATGGACGCGTAGAGTTATGAAAAACATTGACAAAAATTTGCAATGCAACGAAAAAGATGTAATCAAAATGGTCAAATTGCGACGCAAACGATCCTGGATTACAGATTTCGAATGATAAGGGAATAATCAAAGAATTATCTATCCATGTTTACAAAGTTTAGCAATTCAGGACAACTTAAATGTCTTAAAATTATTCGCGACTTGGCAGCATCGAAAAGAAAAACTAGCTTTATACAGAAAGAGATAATAGTTTTTTTAAATAAAATACAATCTAATATCAAATTTATTATACAATCTAAACAAATAATGATTCATACCGAATATAATTGTCCTTTCCTGTCAATTATGACTTTTTTCGATTATCCAGATTTATCCTTATCCAGATTAGCTTCATCACCGATTATTCCAGATAATCGAGGTTCTACTGTAATCGACTCTTTCGGAAATCCACTGTAGTGTGACCGTAGACACTAAGTAAAAATAATTAATGACACGTGTATTTAATATTTACAGCTGAAAAACGTTGCCACTTTATCGTCTTTTTATACCCGTAGAAATATACAATTTTTTCAGTCAAGTTATTTAAAGTTTTACGCTAATAATAAATGTCAACGAAATTAACTTAATTAATTAGACGCCATCTTGTACTAGCACGAAAACGCCACCGCGAAGACATTAGGAATTCATATATAAATTTTTATTCAATTTAAATTACTTAGATACATATATAAAATTTCACCTGATTTCCATGATTTTCGAATATTGCACTATTCTTATCGTCACATTAGACTGGAATAACTGTCACAGAGTTGCGCCAATATTATTATTTTAAATTATTTTATTTTTTACGCTAGACTTCAAAGCGTTCACATATAAAATCTATATACATATAACACCCAAAAAATTGCGCCATACCTTCGAAATAGACAACAATTCATAAATCGTGTATTTCTTTCAATTTATATGGCAGCTCGGAAAAAATAAGCCGTGGTTCTGTCTTTACACACTTTATGGTAAAAAAAATTATAGAAATATACGATCTTCGCTGCATTTACTGTAGCATTTTTGTAACAAGATAAGAGCTGAAAATGGTGGCGCCTTAAAGATTAATTTAGTTAATTTATTTTGATTAAGAAAATAATAAATTAATAAATATTTTTTTATATATATAAACGATTCAGCGTGTTAAAATTTGTCGATCCGCATTTATGGTTTCGACACTTTGAAGAGTACGGCGACGTGTTGTGTCATTTATTGTCTATTGTCAATCTTTAATATAACATACATATATATATATGTTCAGATATGCATACCTTACTTATCAATAAATGAATTTTGATAGTAATCTTATTTTTTTATTAGCTTTGAATTATCTAAAATATTTTTAAATGATTCATATTTATAATATTGAGGATTAAAAAAAATCAAGCTAGTACTTTTCTTAGAATCATCAACTTTAGAGATACACAAGTGTTGACAAGCGAATAAAATAAATTCCAAGGATCGCGTTAGACATGAAAGCTTCTAGACGATAATTATTTGAATGCTGCAGCGAATTATTTAATTTATATTTTTTTTAAATACATTTTATATTTATTTACAAAAAAAATACCAATAAAATTATTATATTAGGTGATCGGTTAAAGAACACAATCGGTTCCAAGACTATGTTCGCTATCCGAATTATTCGTCAACCGATCATCGATTTACCACAAACAGAAAAAGTGGAATAGAAAAATCATTTTAGTTCGTCATCCTGTATGTGCTCGTTATCTGAAGACAGATATTATTCAGTGTTCGTTGTCCGATTAGTTCATAGTCCGAACTGTTCGTTAACCGATCATTCACTGTATATAAAAATCCAATTTAGTGAAAAAATATCAATAATCAGGTTCGAATTGTTACAACTTTGTACGATTCCACATGTTTTGTCACTAACGACTTGGGTTTCGCCCTTCGGCATCTTCAGGCATTCTATCACATAGATGCAACAGAACTGCTAATAATCAGGTGTATTTTTTCATCCAATTTTTGACATAACCCCTTCTTCCAGTTTATAGACGATGTGTATTGAATAAAATACGTAAACACTTATTATTAATGATTGATGAGGATTAGTTGTTTACACTTTTCGTTTACATAATTTAGAAATTTGGACATGTGAACCCAAATCAAGTACACATTTCAACTGAATTAATTGCGAAATTATTGAAATACTAATTATCCAGGCCCGTTCCCATTGTATGTGCAAGTTTTTGGGTGAACGCGGGCGGCCTATTTTAGGGAGCGGTGAAACGAAATTTTTTACGTATGTAAATGTATGTGGAAACACAAAGAGAAAAATTTTATGATAAATATATAATATTCATGACCGATTTTAAATCTTCTTAATAATATTGTAAGTTTTTTTTTTTGTTTAAAATTAAGATTAAATTTATTAACAAAGGTTGATTTAGTGCCATTTATAATAAGAATAATCTGCCTTTTCTCTAGTAAAACTTTAACCCGTTGGACATTACATTAGACGTCAATTATAATAGCTTCTGACAATAGTTGAATCATACACGTTTCAGACACCCAGTAGTTTATTGTTATAATTTGACTTTTAAAATAGTCATCGTGGATTCGATCGAAGTAAAATAAACACAGTTAACACGGTGAAAAAAATAGCAATGTATTTAAGTTCTACAAAATTATTTTTAACAAATATAGTTGACAGCTATTTCGGCTCACGCCGTCGTCAGAACTATGTTCTATAGTGATATACGATGGCGTGAGCCGGTGAGTTCTACCAAGTGAATGCCAATTCAATCAATAAACACAGTTAACTCGCTTACTTCTAACGTCTTAGTTATTGAGACGGATAATGACAGTGAGGTGACAGTTGATACTTAAAAATACAAGAGTAGAATAGTTCTAAAAAATATTATAGAAAAAATTGTAGACTTAAAATACATTGCTATTTTTTCACCATGTTATAATGAATTTCTACCAAGTAAATGCCAATGCAATCAATAGAAGTGTCAATAATGTTAAAACTTGCGTCCTGAAAATCTCTTACGAAACTTTATATAACAACAACGCTACTGAATTATTTTTTAATCATTCAGTGTTGGCATATTATTTATTTGACTCAGCAGGTAAAGGGTTAAACATTAAGATTTTGAGTTGCAGTACACAGTCGTCCGCATAATAACTATTAACGATGAGAATACAATCGAATGGAAAATCAAAACTAGCAATAGATGAAACGCTCATGTAAAATCAGTTATATGATTACAATCGGACCAGTTCTGAGTTACTGAAAACCAAAATCGTTTTGGATAACCCTCATATATAGAAAAACGATCTAACACCGCAAATTTATATTTGCACACAGATGGCCAAAAACCTAGGCGTGGCCCTGATATTTTAAACAAAAAAAAATATTTGATTATAGATTTCTTTATCAAATGATTGATCGTTATAATTGATACTGTCGACCAACTGATTTTAAATATTTAATTATTATACTGACTACACAATAAGAATATCTAAACGTTAAATTTATGTGTATTTTAAATGTTTAGGTATACAAATAATTTTACGGAAATATGGTTCTTTAAATTGTTTCACAGCAATATAAGAATTTAAGAAAAAAAAACGTTGAATTGTTCAAGTTTTGTATATTTAAATATGTTTTGTCACTTCCGAACATGGTTTCACTTTTCATGCGTTTTATTACGCGTATGCACTCGAACTGAAAGTTCTTTAATAGCTGTTATCGTTATTATAAAACATAATGTAAGATAAACAATGAAAACGTATATAAGTATATAAAAGCACTAAGTCTAGAAGTTGAGCAGATGTCTAAATTGTTTTTTTTATACCTAGTAATTTGATATTAATGACAATCATCAACAATGATTAAGATGATCTCATAATCATTATAAGCTAAAGCAATTTCCAATTATTACAGGTGGTTATAATAATTTATAATTTTTTAAAGATAATTGGCAAACATTTCTACTAGGACATACCTACAAATCTTTAAACGGAAGTTATGTATTATTGTAGATTTTTTTAAAATTTAAATTGATGATTGACAGAACTTGTGAGCTTATTACCAAGTTAATAAAAATGTATAGAGAAAATACACAAATCATTGCGTTTAGAATAAATGTGTTAAGCTGATCGACACTAATAATTTTGAGAATAAAAACAATGGTTATTTTTGCACTATAAAAAACGAATTATGTTATTTAACCTTTTTCCTTCTGAGACACATAACGGATATTCCAATTCATAATAATAAAAAAAAAATAAGCAATATTCAACAGTTGATTAACAGTTAACAGTTGGTTAGATTTGATTTACACCGATAATATTATATTATATAACAGTGAGTGATCGGTTAACGGACAGTTCGGACTGCGAACGATATTTGCATTCAGACAACGAACATATATTCGGATAACGAACTAAAACGTTGTTTTCAATACAATTATTCTATCTGTGGTAAATCGACAATCGGTTACGAGCAATTCGACGTAACAAATTATATTCGTTAACCGATCACCCACTGTATATTCTTACTTCAAATATACTCAACTGTATTTTTCACGCCTTTTTTCACACATTTAGATAAGAAAAAAAAATCGATTATTTTTCACTCTGTTTTTTTTAGCACAGCTAAAAATCGTAAAAATAATTTTAAAGAATCATATATCGCCTACAACGGTAACAACTAACCCGAAAAAATCACAATTTTTGATAATTAAATTCGCATTTAAATTCAGTGAAACAAAAGAAACGCACGTTAATTTTATTCAAGATACACTTAAATGTTTCCATTGGCGAGAATATTAATTAACCACTAAAAAACGACTGGAAACAATCACATTTGTGAAACTGGAGGACTTTAATATTAATTTGATTTAATTATATAGTGATATACGTTTAACAAAAAAAATGTTTTTGTGCAAATATTTTATTATATAATAGTAAAATTAATCATATAATAATCGAGTGAATTATAAAGCACGGCTCCACAACCGGTGTGCGATGATGAAGACTATACCAAGTGTGCCACCGCTCATTTTTGACTCACCAATACCTGAAGATGCCGAAAAGCGAAACCCGGATCGCTAGTGACAAAACATGTGGAATCGTTTAAAGCTACAACAATTCAAATTAAAAATTGAAATTACATCAATCACCTTCAGTCGATATTATCGCGAGCATTATCAATGGATATAACATTAATAAAAACAAAGTTTATATACAAAAGTTTCAGTCAATAATTAGCGTGTATAAAAAACTATTGGTTCAAGAGCTAAGAAAAGAATTCACAGTTCATTAGACAATGTACTGTATATATATTAAGTATAATTATTAAATTTAATGTTAACTATAATGACGAAATAAGTCCATTATGAGCTGGGAAATAATTATAATATGCTCATTTGTACGATAACGAAAGTGATGAGATATTTGGATCGAATTGGCATTTACTTGATAGAACTCCATTATAACACAGTCAAAAATTTGCCATGTATTTTAGTTCTAGACAATTTATACGTTATATAGTTGGTAGCTGTTTCGGCTTACGCCCTCATCAGAACTACTGACGAGACGGTTATAAAAATGGTTGAAATATTACTAAACAATGTGTTTTTTTAAATGAATATAACGCTAAATTAATTTTAAATTGAATATATAAAAAATCGTTTAAACGTAGCTCTGACGATGGTGAGCCGAAATACCTATCAACTATATCTTATAAAAAATTTGTAGAACTAAAATACATTGATATTTTTACCGGGTTAAATATAACGCCTTTTAAACAAGGTGTGCCATTTAAAAGCCTCGAAAGTGACGGTCAGTTTCATTAATTATAATAAAATTATATTAGAAATTAAAAAGTGTCACAAACGGCCGTGTATGCCCTTATGCCGTTCGGTCGACACGATTATTTTATCTTCAGCAAAAAATATACCTCATGATCAATTGATATAATAATTGTAATATTTTCGTATTCGATGAGTTTTCAGCTTCATACAAATGTACGTTACAGTTGATTGTTTGTGTCGGTAAAAAGTGAAAACTATGCACAGAATGTCTGTTTGTTCTTTGATCAATATTGTAACCGGTAAATTTTACCGGATTACTGTGAAATAATTGTTCGTAACCCATTCAAGGTAAGAATATTTTGATTTTTTTTACAAATCTATCAAGACCTTTGAGCAAAGGTCGTCAACCTTTTGCACATCAGTGACCACTTAATCCCGGGGAGCATTAACATGTTTGTTTAAAATCTTTCATGATCTGATGAGGGCGGAAGCCGAAATATCTGTCAAATATATATATATCTTATAAATTTAATTAAATAAAATGATGTATCTGCCTTGTTGTGTCGTTAATAGTTTTTTTTGCCCTCGAGAGGAGGTCGAACAATCAATGCCTTAGATCATAGGTTCCCAACCTGCGGGTCGCCAACTTATACGGTCAACTAAAAAAATATTCACTTTTGCTTGGCTTTCGGATTGTATGGGGGGTCGCGGGTCACATGGATTTTATGAAAAGGGGTCGCCAACCGAAAAAGGTTGGGAGCCTACGCCCTAGGTGATCTTGAATGTTGATAGCTATTCCGGCTTACGAGGGCGAAATGGTACATTTTGTAGAACTAAAATACATTGCTATTTTTTCGCCGCGTTATAATTAAAGTTATACCAAGTAAATGTCAATCCGATCGAAAAAATATGTCCTTTTTTTATTGCCGAAATAAAGCCTATCGTTAAATATAATTATTCGATTAAAAGAGAAAATAAATAAAAAAAAACAATATTTTAAATAAAAAAAACACATATTTTAATATTTTTTTATGATCAGGACCGGTTTCGCCGATCGCGAGAATTATCAGCTTCTAGGATACACATTAAAAAACAAGCATATTTATACAGAATTTTGAGTTAACAATTAGTAGAACCAAAGGTTCAAGAACTATGACAACGATTGATATATATAAATATGATATATTGCGAAAATAGAACTAAAAAAATGTGTGTTTTATTATTTATTTTATTAGATACACCAGTACCATACCGGTTGGCAGGAATGATGTAACGTTCAATTTCGATTTTTGGAGACATCTGTGTTGCCATTTCAACATTTAAATTATTTTTATTGATTGAATTGGCATTTACTTGGTAGAACTCCGTTATAACACGGTGAAAAAATAGCAATGTACTTTAGTTCTATAATTTTTTTTTTAAGATATGGTTGATAGCTATTTCGGCTCACACATCGTCAGAACTACGCTTAAACGAACATTTGCTTATCTATATATAGCTGTGTAGAAAAGGTACACAATACATCTTCTCTCCAGTTTAAATGACCTAGCTTATTTCTTGCTAGCAATAAAACTTTTTTTTTAATGAAACTAAAAAGGCGGCCATATTAATAAGCTGATATATTGCATGTAAATGGTTTATTGGATGGGGATGATTTATTACGGAAACTAATCAGCCCTTTGTAATGGATTGAGGAGCGGTGACCGACATACATTAGTTTTTTCGTTAATTTTTTTTTTGTGATAATTGATATCTATTGATTTCCAGCTGTTCTAAAGCCGTCATCTTGCGATCTTTATTACAAAGATGCAAACACTTAGGCGCTGAGTTTGAATTTATATGATGTGATTCCTTTATAACGTGATTAGCGAATTGTGAATCTGTTTTTTTACTGTTGAATGATCTTACATGTTCCTTAGCTCGAGTGGATATACTACTAACTGTCTGTCCGATATAAACGGATAAACATGAGTAACAGGTCATTTTATAAATACCGCTTCTGTCCAGTGTATAAAGTGGTGTCGTTAATTTTTGATTATGACTTTTCTCTCGTTTGATTAATTTAAATTTAGTTGAATATATAAAAATAATGCACTTTTGCTTAAATAAATATATGATAAAAACTGAATATAATCAACAAAACAAATTAAAACAAGTTAATGTTGTCAAATATTTACGTATCAGATAATCTATATAATGATGAATGATTTAACTATATTTGATAAATCTTGTCGTCTTTTATAATACGCAAACTAACTTTGCTTCGGTTGAAGATAAGCGCAAAATAAGTAACAGCTTTTGATTGCAGATCGTTATACAAACTTAACCTCCAAAAAAATACTTCGACTGGATGATTCCCATAATTCTGATAACGTGTTTCATAATCTAGTCTTAACTGCCCAAAGAGATTTGACGTGTTAACACGTTACGTTTAAATACGCAATATATATACCAGTGGTTGTTAATTTTTTCACGGTTCACTTTTAATCATAAAAAAAATATCAGTGCAAAAAACAAACGATCAGAAACAAGGAAAATATTTATTGAACAGATAACATAAAAGTTGAAGAAAAAAAATCAACGAAAACATAAAAACGTATATTGAAACACTGTAAATAAAATTACCTTTAGAAAATTGGAATTGATTTGGTTAATCAAGGTAATGACACTTTGTTTTTTCGGCTTATGCAGTTTTCATAAATTTTTGATAAAGCTACCTTAAATTATTTTTTAAATAAATTAGTTAGTCATTCTTGGTTTTTAGTTTTTATCAAGGCTCGTTAAAAAACATGACTCCTACTAAAAAAAGTTCAATTTTGTAAGATTTTTTCCTACCTTTCCTATTAATGTGTATTAAATTAAAGATCAACCAACCAATCCGGCAAATTGTTCAATTAAGTATTTTTAACCGGATGGCTGTCTGAGACGAGATATCTCGTCAATATCTTTAAACGTATTTTCCTCGAAAAATATTCCTTCTATTAAAATGATTCTTTCACAGGACACACACTGACATCTATAAGAAAGGTTTAAAAACATTTAACCATAACTGTAAAGGATTTCTACATCAATTTTAAGCGCGACTTCTTCGAGTGTTCGACCTGTCACTTGAGTTGACAGATGTCAATAGTTTCAAGGTTACCAAAATTAGTTTTCTTCAAAATTCTTCACAAAATCTGCTTCTTTATGGTAAAACAATAAACAATTGGCGAGTTTATAAATTATTCCTGTATATAAAATTTAAAAAAAAACATCGAAAATTCACTTTTTTTGTTACAAATTGTAGCCGAGGTCGAGGGTACAGACGTATATTTTTTTTCTGGCAGCCAAAGTATTAAAAATCGTCTAATCGAATAAGTAATCGAAGTTGCTCATTTTTTACGACATTGACTCTACAGCCCTTGTTTTTATATTAATTATAATTATGTCGTTTTCGGTTTCCACTATTTCGTAGATTTGTCAGCTTTTTTCATTTTGTTCGTGGTGCACCGATTAAGAATCACTGATATATATAAATATACAATCATAACCTTGAAAGTCATTGAAAATAAAATATTTTTTTTTTTATCTAATCAATGATCTAAACATAATCATTATACGTACATTCAGCAGTCATATTTATGAGAAGTATCCAACAATATTATTATTTATCTTATCACCATAAACTGTGCACTTATGTGCTTAAAAAGAGGAAGAAAAACAGAAACAAAAAAAAAAAAAGTTCTATCTAGCTCAGCCACTTATTTTAAAGTAATATTAAATACCCTGTGTAACATTGATTGTTCTGAGTATCCACTTTATCAGAACAGTTTAATCTATTCCGCGTTGAATCTAGCGAGTAATTGATAATATCACTTTCCTGATAATGAATATGTTGTTGTAAATTTATCAAACATCTCAGAAGGCCTTGATCGAGATTAAGATACTGTGGCCTATTGGGTCTGTATGAGAACGGACTAAAGTAAACAGCTATGCTCATTTGGCATTCACACAGTAAATGATCAACGTTCTAATGCAGCGGTTAATTTTTAATCCTATCACCAGAAAAAAAAATCAACTGAATCTCGTCACACGTACATACTTTTCTTGATGCATTGCATGTTCTGTCTCACTCTCTCACCTTGTTTTATATTCATCTCGGACTCTTCCCACTACATACGAGACGGTTACATGATGTCACACTTCATTTGTCGCGAAAACTCCACAACATATTTATGCGAAAAGGCGTTTTCATCTGTCACAGCAATCAAAACACGGTATCGATCTCGATTTGGAATCCATTCAGTTCTTCGTCTTGCAGTCACATCATTGGAGCCAAATATTAATTTTATTATTATTTCAAATGTCCAAGAACAACTATCACATTAAAAATTAATAAAGTTTTATAATTCAATTATAAATAATTGTTTTATTTTATTAACTAGCTGCATTTTTTAATGCTTTTATTTCGTTTTATTCACTTTTATTTAAATATATGATATTTAACACAAAATGGTGGTCCGCCGGATGAAAATTTTAACAATTTGATCCATCTAGTGGTCCTTAAGTCCAAAAAGGTTGCCGACCGCTGTTCTAATGGTTGGGCCATGATTGCAATCCTACTTTTCATACAACTTGTTTACTGCTATTAGTATACCGTCGAAATTAACATGTCTAGTTATTTATAAGGTGCCAGAGTGAAATACTCTTTATATTGAGCCTTCACGTTATACCCAGGGCGATTAGATATATTTGGCAATCTTTGGTGTGTGCAGATCTCCTAATCTGCCAAGCTACTGGACTGTGTTCAAAGAACTTTTCTTTCCTTTTTTCAGCCTTTAGCTGTTTTAGCAGCTTCTAATTAATCCACTTAAACTCCACCAGGGTTAGTTGATGGTGGATGCTAAAGTGGCGCTTTCGACCCAAGAAACGAGATACTCAAACCACTGGCTATCTCACCATCATGACTGATAATAGGAGCTATGTGAAAGACGTGGATGATGATGAAATATCTAAGGTAAAACGTTACAGTAGAACGCCAACTTTCCGAACTAATTGTAATCCGGATAATCAAAAATCGGGATACTCAAAAAATATACAATTGTCAAGGAAAGAAAAATGTATACAGTGAAACCTCGATTATACGTTTTCCAAGGGACCCTGAAAAAAAAGCGGTAGTTGCGGGAAACGGTGAATGCGGGAAAGCTTCAAATAATAATAAACAAGTAAAATCGTATAAAACATTTATTTATTAGTTACTTGTACATATTGTATACAAAAATTATTTTTTAAAAAAGTCCTTTATGTTAGTTTGCTTCTTTGATATTTGGCACATTAATCGGAACAAAGACTTGTTACTAAACTTGTGACTAAATGTTTGTATGTACAGGAATCATTATTACCATGAATTTCAAACTTGCTTGCCTAGATACGGATAAATATGCAATAAAAACGGTCAATCAGGATAATATTTAGACGGTTTATCGAGGAAATTGGGGAATCGGGAAACGGTCAATGCGGGATTATTTAACATTGTTCTTATGGGAGTTTGACGGGACTATAAAAAATAAGCGTTCCAGCCGGGAAAACGTATTATGCGAAAACGGTTGATCGAGGTTCCACTGTTTTTTATTTAATTTAAACACAGACATTTCAAAAAATATAGCTTTAAAAATAAATAATTCAATTATTAATTTTGTTTGAATCTAAATATTTTTTCCAACCAACCAAATCACAAATAATTTAAATCCCTTTAACTTTGATAATATGTAAATATCTAAATAAAAACCATGTAAGTAATTGATTTATGATATCGACTGAAGGTGCTTGATGGAATTTCAATATCGAGTTTGAATTGTAACAATTTTGTACGATTCCACATGTTTTGTCACTAGCGTCAGTTCTGTTGCATCCGTGTGATAGAATGGCTGGAGATTCCGAAAGGCGAAACCCGGGTCGTTGTGACAAAACATGTGGAATCGTACAAAATTGTAACAATTCAAATTTAAGTAAGTAATTATGTTAACTTTTAAAAGATTTTGAAATATGATGTAAAGAAAGTTTTCTAGTTTTTATAATTTACAAAATTGAATTCACCAGGTATATATTTGTATTGACTGGTAAAATAATAAATACTTCATATGAGGAGAATATGTTAATAAGCTGGAGGAATGTTAATGTGCCTGCCGACTTAAAATGGGTCAACTGTTGAAATTGCTGATTGCAGTTAGTTGGTAGTTAGAAAACTTAATCGTCTTACTGCTAATTGTTGAAAAGATACTTTGTTGATTGTTGACACTTAAAAACATAAAAATGTTCAGCATACATTATTTCATGTCCAAGGTGATTTTTATAATGTAATCTGAACTATTCAGATATCTCCCAAAATTTACAACACACCAATAAATCTTCAAATTTCTTTCTTTTGCTTTCAGAAAAATAGAAAAAGCATGGAATTAAGAGAAAGAAATTTTGACAGAAAAAAGGTAAAACAATTTTATACAATGATATTTTAATAATTTCCACCCAATTTTCCCAATTTAAATTGCACTTACAATCAGTTTTTGTTTGTATCATTTCTTCTTGCTAAAATCGAAACCTTTTTTGTCAGTATTATTTGGAATGTATAAACGGTCGGTCGTTATTGATAAACCATTATATTTATATAAATAATACAATTTTACTGCAAATTTATAAAATAATGGTCAGGACCGGTTTCACTTATCGTAGGCTAGAAAAGATAGATATTGGTTCAGTTGATAATGCCTTCGATGCGTGAAACCGAACTTGAATACTATGTCATAAAACTGTAGAAAAAGTTCTAAAAAAATATGTTTTAAGTATTAACCCGTTGAGGATTGAGTTATTTTTTTACGAAATAAGTTTTTTGGTTTATTTTAAATATTTTTTTTACACTTCATATAAAATTATGTGTTTTTTTTTGTGGTTCAATCTAGACAGAATATTTATTATTATATCACATAGTAAATAAAGTTGTACATTTGAGAAATGCATAGTAATAAATGTAAATAAATTTATTCACTATGAATTTTCTAGAAACAATTACTTTAGTTTGAGCCTAAAAAAATAATTGCAGTCTGAGTAAACATAGTTCGATATTGACACACTGATTCCTAGAAAGAAAGCGGTTGAACTGACAGTAAATTTTATGATATATGATTAAAAGTGTAATTTCTTTGAATTTTTTTTTTCTTGTAAAATTCTTTTATTAATTTGAAACAAATAAAAAATGTAAGCCCGACTGCTTAAAATTATTGACAGATGTGTGCAGCATGAATATCTGAAGAAATTATAATTATTCAACAAAAAATATGGAACTTGCAAATGATAAAAAACATCACAATATTTGGACATACATGTACGGCCATACTCCTCAAAGGGTTAAAAAAATACCAATGCTTTGTGCCACAAGTTTTTGGATATAATTTTATATTGTTTGCTAACATAATTTCATTCATTGCTTTAATAAACAAGGCAAAACAACTATTGCTTTTGAGATTTCCTGCTCTTT
Organism: Himalopsyche japonica; assembly: GCA_028555115.1. NCBI lineage: Eukaryota > Metazoa > Arthropoda > Insecta > Trichoptera > Rhyacophilidae > Himalopsyche > Himalopsyche japonica. The sequence continues at coordinate 956,329 of JAHFWJ010000430.1, forward strand.
TGTAATAATCTACCATTCTGGCTGATGGATATTAATTTGTATGTTATTCAATTTAATAACTTTCAGAGTGACTCCATTAACCTATCAATCAAGCATCATCATGATTGTAGCGTAGATACCAAGGAGGACGGGTTCTTGCTATCAAAATTCAACACTGTGAATGAAGGAATAAAGGACTTCACGAGGCGGAGAAAACGGCACATAAAAGTTTTTGCTATAGTAGCTCTCAATTCGGTTGTCTTTGCTTATTTCTTCCTAGCACTTAGCTATTGGATTAGATATGGTAAGTTACCACTCCTTTTTTTCTTTTACCACTAAGAATGTATAATTGCGTATATATCATCACAGTTAATTTACCTTCAATTTTTGTTGTTTAACCACTTCAGTACTGCGATATTTTAAGCTAGGTGACATTCATATACCGCAAGTTTTCTTTTATTAAAAAAAAAACTTGCTGAATTGAATTGAATGAATAATACTATTGTTCTATTTATAAATTGACATATATCGTTTGAATTTTTAATATCAAAGTGTCGAAATTTCATTTTTTTAAGGGTTGTCACTAGCATTAATAATATTTTATAAAACATTAATTAAAAGTAAATATTAGTTTGAATAATAGGGACAGGATATTGACAACTAAAATAATTGTGTGTGAAAAAAGGAAAGTTCAGGGCTGTCACAAGCTGGCACAAGCAAAAGTATACATGAGTATAAACCCAAAACAAAAGACCCAAATGGTGAAAATTGGCCAAGGGATAGATTTAAATTTGCATTGTTTCGCTTCACAATTATTTACGCTTCATAATTATTCACGCTTCAATTCTATGGATTACACCGAAAGTGGCACCCCTAGCAATCTCTCTACGTGGACTTCTATTGTTATTGTTATCCTATATTGAAACTCCATCAAGCACCTTCAGTCGATATCATAAATAATATAGTCTTGTTTTTTTTCAGGTAATGGAGAATGGGAGTTCTGCGATGGATTTGGAATGCTTTTTATTCTTGTGATAATTACATATATTTATGTAATATACTTTTTAGTCGTGAAAAGGTTATATGGAAAATTTCTAAATAGAACGATTCTAAAACCCATTTATAATTGGTACCTTTGGGCATGGGACACACAAGTTTGTAGAATAAAGTAAGTTATTAATACATCAATCACATTTTTTTAAATGCAACAGGATATAAAACAACAAGTGAAAAATAAACTAGATATTTTGTTACTTCTATAATTTTTATGAAATAAATACATACAGGTGGTTACTGAGAAGGTTGATTACTTTGTGAAGTCGCCATTTTGGTTGATATGAATTTTGACAGTTCATGCTTAACAGCCACGAAGTATAGATGTCGCAAATGTATTATGGAAAATTTAAATAATGCACTATAAAAATTTATTATTTATCATTAATGTTATCGACGAAAGGTGCTTGATAGAATTTCAATGTCAAATTTAAATTGTTGGGACTTTATGATTCCATATGATTTATCAAGGGCTGTAGAGTTGTAAAGTTTAATTCTGTCAGGTTTTTACCCTATTTTTCCTATATATCAACATTAAATTACAGACCAAACAACCAATCCCGCAAATTGTTCATTGAGATATTTCTTAAAATTGTCTAATCAGAAAAGAAGTCGGAGTCACTCGTTTTTACGATTCCACAACAAAGACTCGGGTTCCGCCTTTTGGCATCTTCAGACATTCTATCACACAGATGCGACAGAACTAAGGAAACATTGTTTTTTTAGTTTTATTTCATTACTATCGCATGATTTATATTGTTTTGGCCCACATAATGTAGCATACATTTATAACAATACATTTATACATTTAAGCAATGAAAGTTTGTATATGAGTAGTATAAGGAATCCCCGTTAAGGAAATGGTGGCTTAGAACAAAATTTTGTTTCTAGGATTGTAAGAATGTTGGTGTATACAATCCCTATTGTAGCACTCGTGGTATACCTGGCATTGGACACCGTCGGGTCAAGAGAGCGACTTGTGTCCCTTCTAGGCCTGATCATCATTTTACTATTGGGCTTCATCTTCTCCAAGGCTCCATCGAGGGTCATCTGGAGACCTGTCTTCTGGGGACTCTTCTTACAATTTGTGATGGGACTCTTCACTATCAGGCTAAAGGTTGGGCGAGACATCTTCCAGTGCATCGGAGATAAGGTAAATCAAATATTTTTGTAATGATACATGTGGAATATGAAATATAAATTGAAAGATTAAACTCATTCTGAAGCTAGTGACATTTGACTCATATTTTAACATCAAATTTTTTTGGAAACTCTGCAATATTGTATATTTCTGAGCATTAAATTTGTTTTAATATAATATGCAGACATGAGGGATGTTATTGGACATGAAACTATGGAATTATTATCAAACCATTTATTGAATACATTATAAGTTAAAAATAACTTAAATCAAAACTGTGGTCAACACAATTAGAGACAATAAAGTAGACCAATCGATCATGGGCGCAACAACAAACAGTTGGGTCAAAAAAACGTTTTTGAAATTCATGTGTATTAGAAAACTCAATTATCATTTGATTACATACATAACAATCAGTGTCTAAATGATAATTTTAATTTCAGGTGGCTGCCTTTTTAGCGCTAGCAGATAATGGAAGTGAATTCGTTTTTGGAAACTATCTCGTGAAAGAACTGAATGTTTTCTGCTTCCAAGTAAGTCATTACAAATTACTTATTTAAATTTAATTTTTTTCAATATCAAATAAAGATTTTTCAAAAATTTCGTTACATACTAATTGAGAAAGATATTTGGTGGAACATAATGAACATAATGGCATAAATAAAGTGTTTAAGTTCTATTTGTTTCTAGTCCCGAATATACAATAGATCTGCTATTTTAAATAAGTAGAACACATTTTTAGTTATATTTCCACAATTATATAACATCAAAACAGGATCAGTTTCACTCAATGAGATTTTGAGCATTATTAAATGGTAAAATACATTTTAAAACAATGCTAGTAATATAAATTGAGAGTTGATAATAATAACTATGCATTAAAAAAAGATTCAAGAACTTTAAACATGGCTGATTGTACAAATTATGTCATATCATATTGAACAAATATTCCTTGATTGTTCATATGTCGATTCTTTACTTATTAATGCAAATTTTGGAAACCTTTTTCCAGGTTTTGCCAGTCATATTCTTCTTCAGTCTGATGATAGAGATTCTGTTCTACTGGGGTGCTATGCAGTGGATCTGTTTGAAGTTAGGATGGTGTCTTCAAGTAACAATGTCAACCACAGTATGCGAAAGTGTCATATGTGCAGCAAACACTTTTTTAGGAATGGTATATATGTATTATTTTTTTATTACTACAAGCCATTGTCTTTTTGTACTTTATAGAATTTAAAAATAAAATTTGAATTGCTGAAACTTTGTACGATTCCACACGTTTTGAAAGGCATTTTATCACACTAGCACCATAATTACATTATAACACGGTGAAAAAATAGGAATGTAACAAAGCAGATAGTTTTGTTGTATCCATGTGATAGAATGCTTGAAGATACCGAAATGCGAAAAAAAAAGTTGTTAATGACAAAATATGTGGAATTGTACACAAAGTTACAATCATTCAAATTTAATTAAATAATGTCATTGTTAGTCAATTTTATTGATATTATCATGACAAATCAGGTTATGTTTTAGTACAAAAATTGACAATTATCTCTGCACTCGAATGCCGCCATAGAGGCGGCATTATAAGTTTATCGCATTACTCGGATGCCGCCGCAGTGGTGGCATGTTTATAAAGTAATTTTTTGTATACTTTTAGCATTTTTTATATGTCAATTTCAACTAGATCACAATAACAGATCATTAAGGAGTCATTTTCTGATAAAAAACATAGCCAAAGATAGTCGGCTTGCGTAATATTAATGAGTGTTGTCATTGAAATGCATGGTGGATAACGAGTGCGTGCTTCAACTGTTCCTACAGAAGACCATCTTGCAGATAAATTACATATATTACGTTCAGGGACTAAGAAGGACTGTGCAGTATGTTCAAATAGAAAAATTTCTGGCGGGAGATTGGAAACACGGCTGTTTTGCGAGACCTGCGTAAATAAGCCAGGATTACATGTTGGCTATTGCTTTGTGAAATACCATAAAATTAAGAATTACAAATAAAATAAAAATATGTACATTATATTCATTATATAACTATTTTACAGAAAAAATAAAAAAAATATTTTTTTATTTATTTTATATACATATTTTTTTATTACTTTCATTCATGTATCGAATACGATTTTCGCAAAAAAACGCCTCGAGTTGTTGGAAGGCACATACGAAAAAATGCTCGAGTGCAAAAGGTTAAAGTGTCAATTACAGTGCAATCAACCGCTTTGAAAGTTGAGACACTTAACAGTTAGAAATCTAGGCAAGCTACAAAACGTTTTTAAGCCATTCTCAATTCCATATTTAATTTTAATAAAAAAATTATTATATTAAGTTAATTAAATTGTTGTTTTGTTTTCATTTCAGTCAGAATCGCCGCTACTTATAAAACCTTTCATTCCGGATCTGACAAAATCCGAATTACATACTATAATGGGCTCCGGATTCGCCACTGTATCAGGTTCGTATGTTTTTCATTATTGAAGTTATCATTTTACGGTGTGTGACTAAATAGTTGAAAGCTATAATTAATGAATCAATAAATCAAATTTGAATTGTTACAACTTTGTACAATTCCACATGTTTTGTCATTAACGATCCGGATTTCACCTTTCGGCATCTTCAGACATTCTATCACACGGATGCAACAGAACTGACATAAAATAAACAGTTAGCATCTTCTATATACCAAAGTTATTAATTACGGGAAAACACTTACCCCAAGGCAAGTAGTAAAAAAATAATTAACACAATTGCCTGTTATAATTTTCATTAACGATCTTGTTAATGAGAAATTCTTGAAAGGGTTTTTCAACAAATATTAATCAACTAACATTAAAATATAAATGGTTTTTTTTTATTATTTTCTTTTCATATAGAGGTACCTACTATCAAACATCTAGTAATGAAACATAAGGATTTACGTCATGAGATTGTCGATTCATTGAACCGATCTCACGTAAAAGGTACAACAAGGCGGAATTGGGAGATTGAGTTGATCATTGAATCCATAAATATTTCTTCATCTCTTTCAGGCACTGTACTGGCAGCTTATATATCATTCGGAGTAGAACCAGCCCATCTGATAACATCCAGTGTCATGTCGGCACCAGCAGCACTCTGTTTCTCCAAGCTCTTTTATCCTGAGACTGAGGAATCGAAAACGTCCCTTGACACTATTCCAACAGTATCTAGGTAAAAAAAAATTACATTCATAGACTGTATTTGCTATTTTCTATTTAAAAATCTAGACGATCTTATTTGTACACAAAATTTACTAATGTGACAGTTGCCATATCGGATGGCTACAATACAGGCTCTTAGTTTCTTGACTATTTCTTGAATAAATTCAAACTGAATATTTATATCAAATTAACACAGTTATTCCATTTGGGTTTGCGGTGCAGTGCTTAATGTTGTTGGCTTCTCTGTGACGGATCTCTCGGGTTCAAATCTCAGTACGAGCACCGTATTTTTTTCAATTAATTTATCGATTCTGTTTAAAAATTAACTTCCTGATTGGTCATTACAAGAATTATGATATACAGGATTAATGATATTGTCATGAGTAAAGTAGGACAGCAAATATTTTATAGAACTTATTAACCTTTCCAGAAGTAACTAATTAATTTTAATCGTGCTGTAAGGAATGAGTTTTTTTTTACATAAATTTATTAAATATATTTTTAATCAAATCATTGTAATAGTTTAAAAAAATACAACTCAAGTTTTTAGGGTTTTATCGTAATAAAATCAGTTGCATAATCCAGGAATCACAAAGCACTTGAATATGTTATCACAATAATTGTTGACATATACGACAAGCACGTCCATACTCCTTTACAAAAAAATCGCGCTGACATATTACTATGTCCATACTCCTGGAAAGGTTAATTTTACAAATAATTCATCAAATTAATAAGTAAAACTAAATTTCAATTATGTCTACAACTTCTTAAACTACAAAATTATCAATTTTAATCTAGACATGGATAACTGATTTTACCGTTATTTCAATATTAAGAAATAATGCGGTACGACCAGCTTATCAATTCATTGATGTCTAAAATATGTCAAAAAGAAATATTTGTAGGTATAAATATATTTTACGGTTACAGTGACAGCTCTTCAGTACTAGATGCAGCATCTCGTGGAGCGTCAAACGCGATACCTCTTGTCCTCGGAATCGTGGCAAGTTTGGTAGGCTTTATCGCACTCGTGGCCTTCATCAACGTACTTCTAGGATGGTTGGGCGAGCTAGTTGGCTTGGATTTCTTAACCTTAGAATGGTTGCTTGGAAAGGTCTTCATTCCGCTTAGCTGGGTCATGGGTAAGTAATCATTTATATATTTTTTTGTATTTCAATCGCATTAAAAAAAAGTCATTTTGATTTCAGATATTTTTTAATTATAATAAAATCATTTGTGCATCATATTATTGTTGTCAAATCTAAAAAAAACGTTTGATATTTTGCATTTCAAAAAAATTCTAACCTAAAATATTTCAAAAAAAAAACTGAGTAGTTTTAGTGGGAACTAAACAAATGAAAATATTCAAGATAGATCAGACTATATTTCATTACAAAAATGCTGTTTTAAAAAGTCTTAACAATCTTAATTTTGATTTAACTGTTCAAATATTACAAGTCAGAGTGTTAACTCGTTCCCAGCTGAGCATTTTGAAGGATATTCCAGCACCTAGACTTAAAAAATTTATTGAATAATATTGGTTTGAAACTATCTTATTGAGATTGTCAGGACAAATCAAACAATGCTATAATTAAAAGTTAGCAAGTACAAGAAAGTTTTAACTAGTGTTAATTCATATATTTTCGGAAATTAAGTATAAACACAGTAAAATCAGCCGTCTCAACAGTTAAGACGTGCAGTCATAGGGTTAAAGACTCAATATCCAAACCAAATCTATAAGTTATACCAAGTTTTTTCTTATTTTTCATATTAATTCTTGATTCTGTACAAAGCAACATCATCAAATACATATATTACTTCATATTTAAAAAACCCTACTGATTTTTTCACAAAAAAATTAATATTGATTCAGTTTCATAACAAAACATTAATCTATTACTTCAAATTTGATATAAAATTATAATATAATGAATGGTTTTCTGGCCAAGCTGAATGGCAAAAAAAAGCACAAAACTATAATATATAAAAAACACTTTTAAAGTGGTTAGTGGTTTTTAGTAATATTGTAGTATTGTTTTTCTTTCCGTGATATAGCCAGCCAAGAATACAATTACTGAATTACACATTTACACAGTACTTCTTTGCACGTTTTCGCTTTTACATGGATGAAAAAAAAGTTGACTCGAATTGGGAAGAAAATTAGGTAATCATTTTGTACAAAATGACTCAAATGTTGAATGGGCCCTTCGATTTCAACATGATATTAATCAATGCTATGATGAGGTCCATAAAGATCTAACAAGAAATTCAAAGTAAATGTTAATAACGGATTTTATTAGCAAAACTCCTCGAGGTGTAAATGTTTCTACTTCAAACACCAAATTGGCACAAATACTTTCAAGTGATTAAAGTGACTTTGAACCAGTTACAAAGAAGAGATTGACAGTGATTCGAGATAGCGATGAATAATAAAACTCCACCAACCGTTGCAATAATATTTTTATGAATCTTTTGGATTTAATTTTTTTTTAGTTTCTTCTTTTATTCTTTATGTGTATTTAATTAATAAAGGAATATGTATATTATAACTTTTAAATAATTTTGTTGTATTTATGTATTTAGAAAACAACCAAATTATGCGTATTTTGTGTACTTTTCGATTTACACGGTTTTACATTTTAAAAATATACAATTTCGATTTACACGTTTTTCTCAGGAACCTATCTACCGTGTTAATTCAAAGGATAGGTGTATTTTAATGTGACACTAATAACAAACTTTTTTATTTGATTGTTTATGACAATTTTGTTGAATATCCAGGTGTGCCATGGAAAGATTGCGAGCGTGTTGGGAGTTTGATTGGCTTGAAGACAGTTGTTAACGAATTCGTGGCCTACGAGAGGATGGGACAGTTCAAGAAACAAGGACTGTTATCTGTAAATATAAATTTTAAAGCTTGGAGGAGGGAATGAAAGTGAAGACAAACATAACCAAATTAACGTTTCTGACACATGTAATACACAATCTGTTAAAATGACAGCTGAATTTTTAGTCAAATAGTATCTTAAAATTAACATATTTTTACTCTTATTCAACAGAGTGATCGTATCACCCTTTCTAAGCACAAATTGTGTTAGGGAGAAATCGTTAATGCAGGAGAGAAGAGTGAAAAAATATTGTGTCAATGAGAACAACTTTGAATTGTTACAACTTTGTACGATTCAACATGTTTTGTCACTAACGACCCGGATTTCGTCTTTCGGTATCTTCAGACATTCTATCACATGGATGCAACCCGCGATGCAAAGGCGAAACCCGGGTTGTTAGTGGCAAAACATGTGGAATCGTACAAAGTTGCAACAATTCAAATTTGATATTAAAATTCCATCAAGCACCTTTAGTCGATATCATAAATAAAAAAGAGAACAACTTTGTTTCTTTATCATTTCTTTCTATGTATTACACAAACAATAAATCGGCAAACGGTTATAACTTTTATTTTTACACATCTTTAGTTTTCTTCTGTGATATGTTTCAAGTTGTATTTTCTTTGATGTGATAAAATATTAGAATAATAACTTCTTTTATCATAAAGTTATGTCAACGATATCAACTCTTACCTTGTAATTTTTCAGACAGATTTCAAAACTTTATTTTCATGAACAATTATGTCAAAACTGTTTTAACCATTTGCCATCATAATACCAAACTGAATTAACTAAATATTCTTTGTTGGTATAACATTTTTGTGGCCCAGCTGGGAACGAGTTAACCATTTGTATCGTTGCTTTATTCCATCAGGTCCGTGCTGAGACAATTGCAACATACGCGTTATGCGGTTTCACGAATCCGAGTGCCGTAGGTATCCTGGTAGGTGCTCTCAGCGCCATGGCTCCCACTCGGAGATCAGACATCGCCGAATTGGCAATTAGAGCCTTCATCACCGGGTGCGCTGTCTGCTTCATGACAGCTTGCATAGCAGGTAACAATTTGGTCGATAAATGCAACATCTTCATGGATATTATTGCATATTGAATACAATCCTATATTACTACGTTTTTCTTAAGATATAGAACTCATTCAATATATAAATGTACATTGAAATCCATTTTGCAACAATCATATAATATGATAATTATTATATCAACATTTAAAATGCAAAAAAACTTCATTCTCAATGATCAACTCAATCTTCCCAACTTCCCCTTGTTGTACCCTTTACTTGAGATCTGTTCAACGAATCAACAATCTCATGACATAAATTCTTATATTTCATCACTAGATGTTTGATAGTAGGTATTCTCTATATGAAAAGAAAAAAGACCCATTTATATTTTAATGTTAGTTTGACTAATATTTGTTGAAAAACCCTTTCAAGAATGACTCATTCCATTAACAGGATCGTTAATGGAAGTTGTCAAGGTTTGTTTTAGCTGCAATTTACTGCTTGCCTTTGAGTAAATGTTTTCCTGTAATTAATAACTTTGGTATATAGACGACGCTAACTGTTTATTTTACGTCAGTTCTGTTGCATTCGTGTGATAGAATGCCTGAAGATGCCCAAAGGCTAAACCTGGGTCGTTAGTGACAAAACATGTGGAATCGTGTAATGTTATAACAATTCAAATTCAAAAAAAAACTTTAAAATAAAGTAACATTTTAACCTGAAATCAAATTGTTAAATAGTCATTTCTGTATTATTAGGCAGTAGTTGTAGAGAGATATTGGAATTTGCTAGGTCATGACCTGCAGATGATTTCAGAATGAGAAACCAAACTGCAGAAACCTCAACTCTTCGTGCCTTTTTTGTCAATTCAACAGGAGGACACTTTACACTTAATAAGTTATTTTAGCAAAAAACTACTGTCATTCATTTTTTTATACAAAATCATGATAAATAATAACTAAATATATTTTAAATAATAACTACACATTTATTAATACTTATTTCCACAATATATTTTTTGATCAAGACCGGTTTCGCTCATCGCGATCATTATTAACTGAAGTCGATAATGCTCGCGATGAGCGAAACCAGTCCTGATCAAAAAACATAATGTGGAAATAAGTACTAAAAAAATGTGTAGTTATTATTTAAAATATCATGCCTTTCCATCAAGAAGTGACAGTTAACATCTTTAAAGTAACTAAATATATTGTTTTTTCATTATTTCTAGGTCTCTTAATGACAGATGATGCATTCATCTCAAACAGGCCACCCGGAAACGGAACGACGCCATTGCCATTTTTTTAGTTTTCTTAAACTAAAGGATGAATAATATTTTGTAATTGTTTAGCTGTTAATTTATTTATAAGCAATAAAAATATTTCCATAATAACCACATTTTTAATCCTCAAAGACAATATAAACAGTGCGCACTCATTGAGAATGACATCTATGGACAAAATTTCACATTATTGTACATTTAATTTATTTAAATAAATAAAACAAAAATTTTAATACTGTTTCCGCAATTAAATCACATAAAGATTAAGAATTGTTTTAATGTAAATTGTATCAGTTGATAATGCTCGCAACGAGTGAAACCGGTCCTGATCATAATCTGTTCGCTCTCACACTCTCCGATTACACGTAAATTTAAAAACGGTGGTCTTATCAATGGTAAACAGGTTCTAAGCTTTGTATTAACAAACAACTCATTTCCGTGACTTTTTGACGTAAAGTGAAAAATATCTGGTACATACAATTCAATATTATCAAGGATAGCAGAATTCTCATTTTGACCTCATATAAGTCGAAAGAAATATGTGGTGAGCTAAATTTCTCTTCGAGTTTTAAGAGAGCTTACAATGTCAAAATTGTCGTGAAGGACCTTATCTTATACTGTTATATATATATATATACACCCAGTCCTTTTTTTACGCGAATTTGATTATACGCGATTTTTTTGGACGGCAGTGCTACATTTTTTTACGCGCTTCACTCGTTTTTACGCATTTTTTTCCCCAAATTTGTTGTAAAGAAGACTTTATATACGATGCTAGGCATGTACGTTTCATTATATTTTTAAATAAAAGAAATGTGTGTTTTTAAAACTTGATTTTGTAAACCATTCCATTTTTTTAAATACACAAACAACTGCCAAATGTTGACAAGTGTATCGAATAATATGCGAATTTATGTTTTAGGGTGTGTAAAGAAATATAATGCAATTGCGTGAAATCATTTTTTTTACGCGCCTTTTTCTGGAACCAATGTATCGCGTAAAAAAAGGACTGGGAGTAATATATATATATATAACGTTATTTGTCATCATTATTTTCAGTGGTTTGATTAACCCTAACATTGCTGAAATATGTTTTTAAATATTCAGGGTCGGAATATCCTTTATGTGTTTCAGCAGCGAACGAGTTAACACATCCAAAAAAACACTACGGAGAAACGGTTAGTAATTATAGAACAATGCAATACGTCTAGTTTTACCATATCATTATTCTTTTATCCTTACTCTCCTAAAATGACAGATTGAGAAATTAAACTATAATCAGTTCTCGTATAAAGATACTTCCATTAGGAGACTATTTACAAGAAATAGAATTATTTAAAAATAGCGTTACGTTCTTCTTGTGCGTTTTTATCAACAAAAAAATGTTAGATATTTTAAACTTAACACCAATATTATAATTTCGTCAAGAATCTTCAGTCGTTAATGAATTAAATTAATTAAAAACTAATTAAATTATTCATTCAATTAATTGTTAATTAATTTGTCACTGCAAAGTTCAGGTCGCTCGGTTACGTACAGTCGCAAACAACGTACGTGTCCGGAACGAACACTATTTTGTTTTATACTTCGCGAGACCCTTTTTGAGAAACACTGATCTACATTCCCTCTCTCTAGAGCTTCCGATGTATCTTCCGGTTTTCTATAAAAGCTTCGTTCTATTTCACTTGTTGCTTCATTGTTTTTGCGGCGCGTGAAAAATCTCAAAGGCGAAACATTCGCGTCTCAAATCAACCATTTTGTTCCAGTCGTTTAATTGCAATCGTTCCATTTTAGTGGCGTAAAATCAAATAATTTGCAACTGAACTATCTGATTTCGCACTTTGAAAATAGTAATTTTCCATGACTCCCTGATAAACCAAGCGAAATATATAAAATATTCAACTTTAAATCAGCATTTGTTTCGTTAAAGGACCCCGTCTGATTATTCAGGTAAGTCGATTTTATTTCTAAAATATTGATTTAGTTATTAAAAGTCTATATATCTTATAAACTCCACTGTTACATGAAATTAAACTAGAAAATAAAACATATAACCAGATTATTGTATACGAACGTTTTAAAAATATCACTTATTTCAATAAACCTTTAGTAGACATCTTTATGAATGAAATTGGCATTGAAATGAAGTAAACAAATATCTATGTGTTTGTTATAGTTCTGTGCGTAAAGATTTGTAAATATTCTATCAAAAAAAATCAGCTAATTGTTGAATTAAAACCATTAAACGACTTTGATTTGCAATATACAGAAAAACTACGTAAAGATTGATGCGTCAAACAAATAATAATTCGATTTTAATGTTGAAGTAATATACTGCTTTTTATAATTTTTGAAGAGCCAAATATATTAACTTAAAAATATATTATTTCCATTCTAGTAAATTTCTTAATTAAAAAATTTTTTTTTGCTGATTTTTCGGCTTAAAATATAGATTTGCTTTTTTCTTTTAACTCAAGCGTGTTCATCAGTGTTACGCAACCTTTTGTCTTCCGCAGCACACCAATGTTTATTTTAATTACACGGCACACTTGAAGGTGTGTCAATATGTATAAAAATGCAAATGATTTACCGTCGACCTATTTATTAATAATGACTCATTTTTTCTGCTTTATGTAATTTATTAACATTTCTATATTATATATTCACATTATATAATATAAATATATCGTATTTTAGTTTGTGTGTGTATAATATTTATGTATATATTGGTATATTATTCCAATGAACGAATAATTATTTCTGTTCCCATGTGATTCTTCTGTTAGAAAAATGGGCCGCGGCACACATAACGTCTGGCGGCATATCGGTGTGCCGAGGCACACTAGTTGCATTGCATAACAATGTATATTTGATATTGTTTAACATTACTAAACAAACAAACCGGAAATACTAGTCTCGAACATATCTATAAAAAAAATTATATCATTTAATCATATTTTAAATTAAGAAAAAAAACCTTTTTTATACTGTTATATAATTACCATTTTCTACTCAAGGCTATTCATACAAAACTTTTATTAAAAACTTAGTTTAAAATTAACAGGTATACAAAACCAATGGTCTAAGAACTGATAAAATAATTATCCCTGAAATGAAATCGTAAAATATCATATGGAAACACACAAATTTGAAAGATTTTAATTGTATTTTGAATATCTATTAAACAACCTTAGTCGTCATCACAAATAAATTATGCATAATATTTGAACCATTGAAACATGCACGATGTTTTGTCACTAACCTCGCGGGCTTCACCCATCGACATCTTCAGGCATTTTTTCACGCGGCTGCAACATAACCGAGTGCCTCAGTACCGGTACATAGACCTCGATTCTGTTGCGTCAACGTAATGTAATGCCTGACGATATCTACAGGCGAAACCGGAGAGAAGAAGTTTCAACAATTGAAGTTCCATTAAACATATCATATATAATTATAAATATCCTGATAAGTCAGCTCGTTCAAAAAGAAAACGTTTCAAAATCTTTAGATGAACGTATCAAAAAAAACACAGACTGCCCCCAACCGATTCGACAATTTTTATATAGAAGGATATATGCCAAACGTTATACTGTACGACTTGTGTAAGATTACAAACAGTGTAACGACGTCATACACTAAAACAACGTAACTTACGTTTTCAATCAACTTTGCTTAATATTCTGAGATTAAAACACACTATATCGTCGTTTTTGAATAGTATATTTAACAAACCATATCTTCGTTTTGCGTATGAACATATAGTGAAGTATTAACTCCAGTAGCCCCGCCGCGCGAGGCGCGTTCGGTATTTTTGTTCAACGGTGCCTTTGCCGCACGATGCGCGTTCTTCAGTGGTTCACTGCCAGCTTCACTTACACCTAACGTTGAAATTGGAGCATTTTTTCAAGGCCAATGTTATTTTTTCGTAAATGTTTACGAAAATGTATGGGCAATGAATGTGTAAATTGAAATCAATACAATTGTTTCTTATACAAGAGATATACGTTAATTTTAATCCTGAAGTAATCCGTATACACGTTTTTGAACAGAACATTATTTTTGAACTAGTTCAATTTGAGATTTTTGTTAAAGAGTTGTCTTTGTACGACGGAGAAGATATTTTGACTAGCCGTCTAGCAACAAACAAATTGAAAATTGGATTTCTAGGTCTGCCGTTGGAATCCCATTTAAAAGTTTTTCAGTACAGTATGGTCCACATTATCATTTAGTTCGTTCAGAGTATTTAGTATGCGTTACAACGTTGCTTTTAGAAAACAGTTGATAACATTATACCGTTATTTAGTTTTGTATAAAATGTTTTGTGAAATTATTCACTTCTACGACAGTGATACTAACAAGTCTTGAAACACTAACAAGAATATTAATTCCACCTGCTTAGACCAGTAGCTCTCACGTAAAATTTCACAGTGGCCGCGTTATATTCATCAGCGTCATATGAAAATGTCCCGTAGCCGCACCAATACAAATAATTTTCAAAAAAGATCATTTTTTAAATATCAATACTTACTATAAAACTGTTGGTTTTTCATTTCTTCATAAATAATTTTGGGTCAATTATATGAGACACCAGTTGCGAGAGCTGTATTTCCTGTCAACGTAAACTTATTCGACTATAAGCTCAAATCAATTAAATTAATTATTGATTTTATTGATTGAATTGGCATATTTGGTAGAACTCCATTATAACACCGTGAAAAAAATAGCAATGTATTTTAGTTCAACAAAATTTATAAGTTATATAGTTGATAGCTATTTCGGCCTACGTCCTCATCAGAACTATGTTTTAACGTACATTTACTTACATAAATATCAGTGTAAAAAAGGTACACAATAGATTTTCTTTTCTGTTCTAACGTCCTAGTTATATATTGTGATAATAAATTCTTAAATATGCCAAATTAATTTTAATGTATTTCTCGAAGTGAGAATAAATCTGTTTTTTAATAAATTATTATTTATTTTTTTATTGCGTGGGAATAAACGTAAATACTGAATAAATCTTGTTCTAAATTGATATATTTAAAAACTGCACTTAAATTTCCCAAATAGTCTGAGAAGCAGTGATGGATTTATGTGTTTGTTAATTAAGTATAATATTGTATTAAATTGAGTTGAATTAAATTATTTTTTTTACAAAAATTAAGAATTAACACTTATTAATTATTATTAAATAATGTTTAAAATAGAGCATGTGGCTTACAGCTATTAAATGAATTTTACTTTGGAATTTCCATATCTAAAAATAAGCACAAGTTAGGCATTTTTAATGAACAGTGCTGTGAGTATAAGCATTTTATTGTTTGATTTTAATTCCCGTAACTTGAGGTTGAGTAAAAAGGAAATAGCCACCACCCATCTCTTTAATCATATGACACAGATATTACGATAAAGTTATCAAAAATAAGGATATCCAAGGGTACCAGTAGCACGTGTTTGAAATAATTATTACTAATCTTTATAATTAATTAACTACCACAGAAGTCTGGGACGAAATCGATTTAACATAAATAATTTATTTATTGCGATAACGTATACAATACTTCGTCAACTCAAAACGTCACCGCGTAAAATTAAGTCGAATGCATTAAAAAATCAAACTATACCAAACATATATGTGGAGTTGCATTCACGTACCGGTACGTGCGCGAAAATCTTGTTCGAACGGGCCATGCATGTACGTGTACGTTCGATCGTGAAAATATTTTTAATTGACATATCATTTCAACAACGGGTACGTCACTGTCATCTATGGAATATTTTTGAACACTTTTACTATATTTTACTGTTTAACCTTTTACCAACTCAAATATACGTTGATTATTCCACAGTTCAGAAAAACGCTATCACAAACCTGCACATTGTGATCGCCAGTAGTGATATCTCACATTACGAGAAGTACAAGGCTCTGTGTGTCGTTTTTATCATACAAGTTTAAGATCAGAACCGGATTCACTCATCGCGAACATTATCAATCAAAATAATACAACACAAAATAAAATGTTTCATAATTATTTCACGAGTCGTAATAAACGTTTACTTTCATTTCACATTTTGTCGACCAATCAGTTGACAATGCTCGCGATTAACGAAGCCGTTTCTGATCTTGACAATGTTAACAGTACTGAGCGCAGTGTTTTACCTTTTTTTTTTAAAAAAAATAAAATTTTATCGATCATTTATGAACACGAATAGAAATGATAAAAAAATATGCTTTATGATATCGACTGAAGGTGCTTGATGGAATTTCAATATCAAATTTGAATTGTTACAATTTTGTACGATTCCACATGTTTTGTCACTAACGACCCGGGTATCGCATTTCGGCATCTTCAGGCATTCTATCACACGGATGCAACAGAACTGACTAAAGTGAGTAAGTTCTGTTGCATCCGTGTGATAGAATGCCTGAAGATGCCGAAAGGCGAAACCCGGGTCATTAGTGACAAAACATGTGGAATCGTACAAAATTGTAACAATTCAAATTAAAAAAAATATGCATAGATTAATTTTATTATCAAAATGATCATTTAGAAATTGGAACTGAAATAATACAGTTCTAAACATCTCTAGTTGCGAGAACTTTCTAGATTTCTCGAGAATTTTCGTTAATAGTCTCTAGAGACTGCTTACAATTAATTCCATCGAACGGGCGCGTGTCGTTTCCTTACAATATACGGAATTATTTTTGTAAATATTAAAAAAAGTAAATAATTGATTGTCAGCTTATCTTAAAAATCGATATGACTTCTGAGCAGTCATCGTCCATCGTACTTTAAACAAATCGAACATAAAGAAAGAAGCCATATAACATTACTTACCCGAGCAAATAAAGAATGCACAGAAGTCATGCGCTGATTAAATAATAATAAAAATTGACTTTATTTATATTGTAAATTTAATATTATACAAATTATGATATCGACTGGAGGTGCATGATGGAATTTCAATTTCAAATTTTCAATGTTGAAACTTTGTAGAATTCCACGAGTATTGTTACTGATCAGTCGAATTTCTCCTTTTAGAGTTTTAAGAATCTTATAAAGTTTCAACAATTCAAATTTAATTTATTATAATTTATAAAATCTATAGAAATTTAACAGTCGGATTTTATTAACGACTGGACACTGAAATAGAAGCAGGGCATTAATGCTCAACATTTTAACCTTGAACGTAATGATTTTTGTTTTACTTCCTTATTTAAGATCACTTAGAAAATTCAGCTACTCCTGCTGTTATCAAGTATTATGTTTATGGTCATTATTCGAGAAGTCGTGGACATGACGACTCATTAACTAATTCACCTGGACAAACGATTTTGTTAATCGAAAGTGTATGACCAGCCTGCCAATGGAGATGCCGCTGAGAATAGATTTAACAAAGTTCAAAGGTATTATTTCGAATGTTGACATATTCCACGTGAGCGATTTTGAGTTAAGACATTTTTTAATGTATTATATGGTTCTAAGCTTATAAAATGATTTAGTATGAGTTTACCCTGCTAATTTAATTGCAAAAGCAAGGAACTAACATTTTTTTTCATTCTATAAAATATCAAAAATTGTATCTAATAAATGCAAGCAATTGCATATAATAAATAACATATATATATAAAAAAAACACTATTTCATGTTTACTATATGATTTCAAACAAATTTTCAAGTTTTGTCACTAATTGCCCGGGTTTCGCTTTTTGACAACTTCAGTCATTCTATTACGATTACTATTCTAGAACGTTCAACAATTCAAATTTAATATTGAAATTCCATCAATTATTTCAATGGATGTCGTCAATTCTTAATATCAGTTGATAATAGTTGTGATGAGCGAAACCGGATACTGTGGAAATAAATACTAAAAATGTGTTTTTATTATTTCAAATATCATTCCTTTCCATCTAGAAGTCCTTATTTCAGTTATACATTTAAAATCACTTTCATGTATATCTTGACAATTATAAAAATTCTAACAGTAAAAAATAATTCAATTCAAGGCGAATCTTATCGTATAAGGAAGATATAGAAATAAAAATCAAAATGTGTGAAAGACTGAGAAAAAAAATTCACATAAATCCAATTGATAAATACTTATAACTCGATAAAGAATAGTGTATTGAAAAATCTATGATTGGCGGCGCAATTAAGCTTTCCAAAATGTGAAAAAAGACTTCTGTGCTTTGCCAACACATTCTGCAACTAATAATTTACTGTAACTCCAACCAATATTTTGAAGTTTTTAGTTTGGTCTTCATTTGCCGACTAGTTGATACGTGCAAGTCGCTATGGTTTCAGGTTGTCGGTCAACTCGGTCAAGTAACTCGGTGTCCAACACTGGAAGACAGTAGAGCAGGTAATCCCCGGTCTTAGGATTATGTGATTATGTAGATAAACCCAGTGGTGTCACTTCTAAATGTCTTATTTTAAATTAAATTCGATTTATGAACTTTAGGCGATGATTGTTTAAGCTGTGAAATAACAAAGTCATCAAAATTATTTTTAAATCCTAACGCTGTTCATAGAAATTATAATTATTTGGTCATTGTATGCTTTATATCCATTATTCTCAATCATCTACCATTTTCTTTGCTTCTTTCAATAACATACAAGAACTTTTCGACGCCATTGATAATATGAAATAGAACCAAAATCCCATTGGCTGAAATTCTTCAGAACCACGGCCTCACCACGTGACCAACTATCTCAAACGTCTCTCAATCACTACTGACGTAACAGGGCGTTGCTTGGTACAATTTTTCATTATTAAGTGTTCTATCGGCGCCATGATTCACCGCCGTAAAGTAGCACTAAAGTAGACTGTAACCATTCAACAATCGGCGTTTGGTTTTAATCGTCTGCAGCTTCGTATCTCTAAAATAACCATTTATATTATTCCTAAAAATTGGACATCTTCTAATTAATTATATGTTTTTTAGTAGTCAATAATTTTTAATAGTGTTTGCATAATATTTGAAAAATGCATATTTCTCCGTTAGTATTAGTAAAAAATATGCATTTTAAATAATAAAAACACATTTTTAGTAAATATTTCCACAATATATTTTATAAAATATCATGCCTTTCCATCAAGAAGTGACAATTAACACCTTAAAAATAAAAAATATACACTAAGATTAAAATATAAGTATTATACATACACAATAAAATGAATGCTGGAATTTAATTTATTTAGAAGCATTATTTATTTTTTAATTTTTACCGTGTTACTTTCTAAAAAACGGGACATTTTTGTGTCAATGGGACAACTGGACATGCGACCTAAAAACGGGACACATGGTTACATTACTTATCCCATTCAGTTGAGTTAGCTTCAGATATAAGCGAATAGCGAATTATTTTCGTATGCATTGTGTACACCAAGGTAACTGAAACTGTCAACCCTTCTAATGATTATATAATATTTCCATTTACAACACAATTTCTTGCTTTTTCGGTAGTTAATAGTAATGTAAAGTATGTACACATTTTTTCTGTGCTATTTGATGCTGACCCTAATGTACACCCACTTCACTGGTGTTTCAGTATATGATAGTATACTGGAAAGGCGATTTACTTATTTATGATGTATTTAAAACATGTTCAGTAGTGAAATAAGCTTCAACCTTGCTATACGCAATACAGTATAACGCCTTACGATACGTAGATTTTTCCGCACATAACTAAAACAGACTTAATAAAGTGACTGAAATTCATTAAAGAACACAAAAATCGTAAAAAAAACTAGTGCTATTGTGTACAATTATAGAGTTCATTTTACGTCAGTGCTGTGGAACTTTTGTTGCATTAATGATATATTTAAAAGAGATATTTTTTTAAATATAAGGTAACCTAACAATGTGTCACGATGAAAACATAGCAATTAGTTTTAAAAAACTTATTAGGTTAGGCATAACACGTTTTCTCGGATGGATCGTTCATTTTTTATAATCCCTTTAAACACCCATAAGAACAATGTTAAATAATACCGCATTAACCGTTCCTCGGTTTATCGATTTCCTCGATTTTTCGTCTAAATATTGGGGTGACGTTTCGTATATTATTCCGATTGACCGGTTTTGGTTGATAAATTTATCTATCCAATACAAAATGTGAGTTTGAACACATTAAATCTTATACATCAACCAAAGAAATTAATGATGAAATATGCAGTTCGCTCAAATGTCTTGAGATTTTCTTTAATAAATAATTTCACAAGAAGAGGTAAATAAGATTTTATTAAAAATAACTTTAACAAAACGCTCTCATATTTACTATTTTTTGTAAAGCCCTATTTTTTACTATTTTTTTTTTTTTATTATTACAATTTAATTATAATTGTAAGTATTAAGCTTTCGTGCATTTTTCATTTGTTTAGGGTCCGCTTAAAAACGTAGAATTGAGGTTTCACTGTAGTTGATAGATATTTCGGCTTACTATAGTTCTGACGAGGGCCTAAGCAGAAATAGCTATCAACTATAAACCTTATAAATTGTAACTAAAATACATTGCTATTTTTTCACCGTGTTATAATGGAGTTCTATCTACTAACTAAATGCCAATTCAGTTAACTGGCAATTAATTATTGTGGAACTAAATATCTTGATGATGTAATCTTCAATTTTCGAATGCCCAAACAATCAATTCTTTTTGTTTAGTGGTAATCTTTGGTGGAATGGTTTTATAATAAACATTTTATATATAGCAGGGGTCGATGAAAGCCATATTCAGGTTTTTCAAATATTACATAGAGCCTCACCCTACGTACATAGCAATAATACAAAAAAAAAATATGACAATTATTCGTTTAACGTTTTTGACACGCGTAAAAAATATCACAATTAACGACGATATTTGATCAAATTTTGCGTAAAATTTATTAAAAATGCTCCTAGCAATTCCGTGAGACGTTGGTTGGTCAATTATAAATATCTTATTTGAATTATGAGCTTTATTGTAGTATACAAAAATTCACAGCCATATTGTGTACCAAAAATACAGCAACGAGTATTCTTTAAATTCATAAAAAAAACGAATTTTTAATATTCGATGAAACTCGCATTGAGCTCAACGAAGAGCCGCATTTGCCCACTATTGTTATCACACATATCCTGAAACACTTTACTTTCTTAAAAGAAAGACTCAGTCAATGAAAAATTGATCAGTGAAAAATTGCACTATATGTGGACGAAACACGTGTTTGAGGTTTTTGATTCTTGGGGAAATTATAAAATTACTTAAATAACATATGATCTAAACGTAGGAAATCTTGACCCGTCGTGCATTTATGTTGATAGATATCACAAGTATGTAACATTAATATAGACATTTTAAATAATAAAAACACATTTTTTTAGTACTTATTTCCACAATATATTTTTTGACACTAATTTACTTTATTTGTATCAATATTGTATTATTTTATGTAAATTGTTTCCTAGTTCTTGTACCCATGGTTTTGTACACCTGCTACCTTTAACTCAAATTATTTTTTTGTTTTGTATAAATAGACTTGTTTGTAAATTGTATTCTATCAGTTGATAATGCTCGCGATGAGCGAAACCGGTCCTGATCAAAAAATATATTGTGGAAATAAGTACTAAAAAAATGTGTTTTTATTATTTAAAATATCATGCCTTTCCATCAAGAAGTGATAGTTAACACCTTAAAAGTGATTAATATAGATATGTAACATAAAATAATTTTCGATGTATGTAAGATGAGTTATTTGTTGAAAAAATTAATTTATTTTAATTGATTTTGTAAAATTTGGACCCTCGTCGATTGCATTATTCTAAAATGACGTGGCTAAAATTGTGCATACATCCTAATAGTTCTTAAAAACCGTTGTTTTTTAACAGTAGTAAGCAACATTTATTTCTCTATAATCTATCTATTATAGTTTGCTGTGATACATTTTTAATATAAGTTTTTATTTCTTACAGGAAAAATGGACAGCGAAGAGTACAGACAGAGGGGTGAGTTTTAATTGTTTTATAAATAAATAATGTTCATTCATCGAATATTATCTCATCATTTTTTTTAATGATATCATTTTTAAAGTACTAATACATATATCCCTCGATTTACACGGTATTAGTTTTACACGTTTTTGCTTTTACACGGATTGAAAAAGAATTTGAACCAGTTACATTTACAGCTAAAATCATCCACGAAAGACTCGAATTGGGAAGAGAATTAGGTAATCATTTTTGTACAAAATGACTCAAATGTTGAACGGGCCTTTCGATTCCAATGTAATATTAATCAATGCTTGGCTCGATATGATGAGGTCCATAAAGATCTAACAAAAAATTCGAAGTAAACGTTAATAACGGATTTTATAACCAAATCTCCTTGAGGTGTAAATGTTTTTACTTCAAACACCGAATTGGCACAAATAATTTCGAGTGATGAAAGTGACTTTGAACCAGTCACGAAGAAGAGATAGACAATGATTTGTGATAGTGATGAATGATAAAAACTCTACCAAACGTTGCAATAATTTCTTTACGAATCTTTTGGATTTAATTTTTTTGTTCCTCTATATATACTTATGTGTATTTAATTAATAAAATAATATGTATATATATACTTTTTAATATATTTTTTTTATTTATGTATTTTAGAAAACATCTAAATTATTCGTTTTTTGTATACTTTCTTACTATACCTTAAAAAATATACAATTTCGATTTACACGTTTTTCTCAGGAGCCTATCTTCCGCTTAAATCGAGAGATAGGTGTACAAAATATATATATCCAATATTTCACGCGATTACGGCTAAAAAATGGCACTAAAAATTACATTTTTTAGCATAAAAGTAAAATAATTGATAAGATAATAGATTTAAGAATGTCTATGACAAAAATTGTTATATTTGTTTGTGGTCTAATTCTACATTCATGTTTGTTTATATTATTTGCTTATTGGTTGGATTTTAATAGTATGAGGTTTCGATATAAATTGACAAGCTCGTAAACATTGAGGGATTTGCAAAACGGACCCAATATCGAAGCGTGAACTACGGCAATCCGTTTCCCAATAGAAATCAACCCATTCACAGCCTGCCGGTATTCCTTGGATATTGTTAATCATTTCTCCGCTGAGCCTCGTATAACGTAAAATTTCGATTACCTTCTAACGAACCACTGTAAAAACAATATTTCTTATCACTAAAATCGTAAAAAGTATTATTTATTATATGTATAGTAATGCAAGTTTTTTAACTATATCTCTTTGACGTTTATCTTTTTTTTTTATGCAATAGGCTTAGTCAAGAATACGAGAATAATAATAAATCTAACGATTTTATTAATAAAATTATTGATTATTTGGTGTCAACAACAATGTAACTTCAAATTAGTTTGCATTGCTTTGATCATAAATGTCGCATGATATAATTATTCATAATCTAAAGCAACGCGTCACTGGTCAAAAACTTTATAAAAATATGTAAATAATATTGAATAATATAAACAGTAGAACTTGTCGGGTTAAACTTGTTAGAAATATATACGAGTATATAACATACGCAATTTCTCTTTAGATCAATAAGAATGGATCAAGGATATCAGCTGTTTATTGAAAATAAAGAGCTTTGTTATTTGATTGTTGCGTCTGCTAGGGCAATAATTTTGAATTTACGTTTCTTTTGTTTCCGTCTCAAAATGATTGGGTTAGTTTATGGAATACGCATTTTATTCAAACCATTGCTTACTTCCACAAAAAACAATTAAGCCCAGTGTATTAAACACGGTAATATAAATCACAATGTATTATATTTTGAAATTCAATGTAATCTGTTATGATACCATCTATAAGTAATTTGTAAAGTTAAGATTTCTTTGAATTATAATCCAACACAATTTGAATTTAGATACTAGCACCATCTGTTGAGAAATTAAATCAATGAAACATACATTAATTTGGGCCAGTTATTATTTTGAACATTAAATATGCATTTTTTCCTATACGTTAAAAGGTTTTATTAACGAATTATTGCGTAAACTTTGGTAAACATTTTCCCCTAGTTCGTATCGTATATTGTAGTGTTTCTAAACATAGGGTGCGACAGAAGAAATCTTAAAACAGGGTTGTTCCACGCACCAAGTTTGACTTATCACTTTTTAGTCCTCCCGCCTCCAAACAATTTTATGTTGAAGCTTCGGAAATCTGAAAAAATAGTCCACGCACCCCTAAACAAAAAAAAACTTCTTGAAAATGATTTTTTTTGCCTCTCGGAAAACCTGCAGCCCCCAGTTTGGGAATCACTGATATATATCATCAAAAAATTATAAAATATTTTTTTATCCCAATGCATAATTTATTTGAATCCTTGATTCATTTTTATTCAACGTCATTGATTTATTTTTTAATTAGAAAAATCGTAGCACTTAATGATGAATATTTAAGTATTATTAAAATCTTTTAATGTGTTAACTGTCACTTCTTGATGGAAAGGCATGATATTTTAAATTAATTGATAATGCTCACGATAAGCGAAACCGGTCCTGATCAAAAAATATATTGTGGAAAAAAATATGTTTTTTTATTTAAATATTTTTAAGGTGTCAACTGTCACTTTTTGGTGGATAGGCATGCCATTTAAAATAATAATAACATATTTTTAGTACTAGTTTTAAATAATAAAAACAGTTGATAATGCCCGCGATGAGGGAACCGATGCTGATCATATGATATATTGTGGAAATGTTTTGGTATGCTTTAAAATAGAATATTTGAGTGCGAGTATGCATTTTCAAATTCAGTGCGCTGGTCTCCAAAAAGGTTGAGAAAAGCTTGTTTATCCGCTCTTAGAGAAACAACGTTGTCTCGTTCGATCTTCTTACAAATAAAAACCAACGCATGCATCTGGAGGAAACTCTTTTGTTAAGAAAAAACAAAATAAAAGAAGTGTGATCGAATTGGATTGTCACAGAGAATTCGAGTTCTAACTCAAGGGGTTTTACGCAACTGGGGTAGAAAAAATAATCAGATTTCAATCAATGCGACTTAGAAGTTTGATTAATTAAATGAACTGTTGTCAACGATATACTTTTTTTAATATTTAACGATACAATGTAAAAAAAATACATTGTGAATCAATTATTTTATATATTATTATATATAGTTTATTTATTGAAAATAATCAATGCTTAGCACGATCACTGCGTCACAAAATATCGTTTAATACAGAGTAACTGAGAGTACGCGATTTTTTTAATCTCATTGTATATAGTTCAACGATAAACTTTTTTGCTCCGGGCCGCAATACGATGTTAACTTCTCTACGTGGGCCGCAACGTATTTTTAGTAAACTGAAAATATAACACATACTATACCGTC
Source organism: Himalopsyche japonica (assembly GCA_028555115.1). NCBI lineage: Eukaryota > Metazoa > Arthropoda > Insecta > Trichoptera > Rhyacophilidae > Himalopsyche > Himalopsyche japonica. The sequence goes on from JAHFWJ010000430.1 coordinate 982,251, forward strand.
TACGTATGTGTTTATTATATTATGATTTCAAAATAAAAAAAAATATATTTCATATAAATATATTTTCATACATCTGTATACATTTTTTTATTTATATATTTTTCAAAGTTAAAATAATAATGAATAATTGATAAAAACTACAAAAAAATACCAACGTATACAAAATCTTTAATTATTTTGGGCCGCATATAAGTTCTGATTGGGCTGTAGGTTGAGTTTTGCCAGTATATTTCAGTGAAACCCTCATTCTACGCGTTACAAATAGCGGTAAAAATGAAAAATGTTAGAAGCTTCAAATATACATATATATATTTATTATTACTTTGTAACAATATTTTTTTGAAAAAACTCTTTATTTTGCATCTGAATGCCTGACGCTGCCAAAAGGCGAAACCAGTGCCGTTAGAGACAAAACGTGTGGAATCGTACAAAGTTTCAATAATTTAAATTATATATAATGTTTGTTATAAATTTTAGCAAAGTTTAAGTAAGCAATTCGAATTTAATATTGAGATTACATCAAGCATCTTCAGTCGATATCACGAATTAAAAAAAAATCTGATTACTGATTGGTATCACTTTAAAGTTGTCAGCTGTCACTTCTTGGTGGAAATGCATTATTTTCAATCAAAGTCAGTTGACAATACTCGCGATTAGTAAAACCGTTACTGATCTATTTATTATAAAATTGTGAAAATAGTACTAAAGTAGTACTTAAAAAGTTCATTTTTACTCTTGGAATAGAACAGTGGTTCTCATGTCCAACCAACAGTTTTATAGTAAATTATGATATTTAAAAAAAAAGATTTTACAAATGAATTTTTAAAATTATTATTATTTTAAAATTGACTGAATACACCTGATTTATCCAGCATTTAGTCGAATTTAAGTAAAGATCGTTTTTATAATAAAACGGTTCAAAAATTTTGATCGAAGTTATACAAGTCAATAAAAAGATTTAACAAAAAGTGCTTTATTAATTTTGTCGATTTTACTTACAACTGTATACTGTGAAAAATCATTCAGTGTAATGCACTATATAAAAAATAAATATCGAAACTATTTTTATCACATTTGGTGCAGCCACGAGACATTTTCCATAGGACAGCTGATTTTTATAAAGCGGCCACAGTAAAATTTCACGTGAGAGCCACTGATCTAGAATATGGCCCCGCCATATTCGTGGTGTTCCCACTTATATGTAGTACTATTCAAATTCTACGTAAATGACTGGAAGAATCCAGTTAGAATATAATCCCGGTATATTTGTGTTATTTTTGTTTGTCGATTTCCTCTCTGAACTTTTGTCACTTGCTATTTTATTTTTTCAATGTATTTATGAAAAATCACTCCGACAATAGTACTCGTGTTTTGTATTGCTAAGTGTTTTCTGTTTATAGGAAAAGAGATGGTCGATTACATTGCTGATTATTTGGACAACGTTCACACCAGAAGGGTTTTCCCGGATGTACGACCTGGATTCCTTCACGCCCAGCTACCTGAGGATGCTCCAGTCACTGGGGAACCTTGGGCGGAGATCATGGCTGATGTGGAGAGAGTTATCATGCCTGGGGTAAGCTAACAGCTCAAATATTTTTAGAATTCCAAACACTTTACCTTATATCGTCTTAGATAAACAACTTTCTATCTGAAAAAATCGAACTATTCAGGGGGAGAAATTCAAGATTTCGAAAACAGTAACTTTTTTAGAAACAATATTTCAGGCTTAAAATAAAGTTTTATTATGATGAAAATATACACCTTGGTGCATTAGATCATAGTTTCTCAACCGGTGGTACGCAGAGATTTTTGAGTGGAACAATCGAATCTTATGATTTTTTTAATTACATATATATTTTTTATACACTTAAATATTGTTATACCAGTAAAATTAGTTGCTGAATTTGTTGTTTTGAATAAAAAATCAATTATTTGAATATTTATTATTTTATACCGATATTGATGGTTCAAATAATATTTTGGAATTTTTTTGTCGTGCGCTGATGTAAATGGTTGGGAAACTATGCGTTAGATGACTACAAGTGGTACAAAGCATCTGTGCACCTATTTTTTCTTCTTTAATTGATTCCATAAGTGAATTCATCTTCATAGTTTCAAAAATTAAATGCTTTAATTTTTTATATAATTTTAATTAAAAAATATAATTGTAGGATTTGGACAATGTGAGTATATTTTCTGACAGCTATTGCCAGTATCGCAACGATTTTTAAAGTAATGTTAAATAATAATCTACCTCATCGGTTAATCATTATTCCATCATTAACATAATCTGTTTTTAAAAATGTTTTGTAAACCCTTTGTATCCCAGGTAACCCATTGGCAGAGTCCACATATGCACGCCTATTTCCCCGCTCTCAATTCGTACCCATCACTTCTCGGAGACATGTTAGCTGACGCTATCAACTGCCTGGGATTCACGTGGGTAAGCTGTTAACACCATATAAGACCATTTATCAATAACCTATTTTTTTGTTGATTAAATCAGTTTATTTGCACATTTTGATATTTTTTTAAACTCGTTTTGCCATTAGCCGTTATGTGAAGAATATAAATTATTAACTTATTAAATGAATATATTGATTTAATAATTTTTGAAATTCATTTTTTTTAACTTTGATTAAAATAAATATTATGACTTTATATATTTATCTAAAAGCGTTTAATTCTATTTCATCTTTACTTCGTTTGCATGTCAACAGCCTGTCAATGATTCTAGGAAAGATGTGTAAGGGAAAAATGATGTTAACTTAAAATTATATGGCTTCTGAAAAACTTTCCTTGACAAAATGGTGTTCATAAGCAACAAGTAATAAAAATAACGTGTAATAATATAATATTATATTTTTACAATAATCAGTAGATAATGCTAAAATGGATAACAGTTGATAATACTCGCGGTGAGGGAAACCAGATTTGATCATAAATATGTACAATATAAAATACAATACAAATATGTTGAAATATGTACAAAAAAATGTGTTTTTGTTATTTAAATAAAAACACATTTTATTATTATTTAGATAAAAATGAACTTCATCTTTCTCATTAATAAAATAATTATCGCCTGTTTATTTATTAGGTAATCCCGGAATTAATGTCGTTTTTTACAGTAAAACTCAAATTCTATTTTTAAATTATCTATTATTTTTTTTCAACAAAGTAATTACCAATGTTGTCTATGACTCTTTGCCATCTATTTTCAAGATCTAAAATTTCTTTCTCATAAAAGGTATTTGGTTTAGATTCAAAGAACTCCGAGAGACCTGATTTTAGTTCTTCTATATTTTCGATTTTTTGTTCCTTAATTACGTTTCTAAAGAGAAAAACAAGCGATAGTCACTTGGTGCCAAGTACGGAGAATAGGGTGAATGCAAAAATATATACATATATTTTAACCCATTTTTTGCCGGAAGTTTTAGTATGGCCAGATACGGGGGGCCGCGATTTTATTTATACATGGAAACTCTTTTTAAAATCTATATTTCAGTGATTATAATACAAAATATATCAACTGCAAGTATAACATCCTGATCCTAAGAGATGTCGCTGTGTGGTTGAAATATTGAAATTATTAAAATTGTCGACCCTGTTGAGTTTTAGTATGTCTTAAGTGGACCGTATACATACGCGGATTTTGTATGGCCGGCACTGCGCTTACGGAATTATAGGCCGCATTTACACGTCTCTGGCAGAGATCCGGTTAATACAATATTAAAATAAATGTTTCTTACACTATGCACTGTTCATATAAATGAGATACATTTCCTTTTTAAATGCGTTTTAATATGGTTTGTCGTGGAACAAGTGCTATTTACTTAAAAGTAAAAACGTTTGACGGTCACTGATATGAGCGGAGGAAGAATCTCATAATGACACATGTCAAAAATATTACATATTTTATATTTAAAATTAAAATTAATATATTTTCAAATGCAGGCATCATCTCCGGCTTGCACGGAATTGGAGACGGTCGTGATGAACTGGCTTGGCAAAATGATAGGACTTCCTGAGGAGTTTCTCAGGCTTAAAAACGAAAGTCCTGGAGGTGGAGTGATACAGGTAATAATTCTACATACCAATACTGTGATGGCAAATGAGTATAACTGTTATTTATTAACGCAATAGTTTCTCAACCAATTGTCTGCGGAGATTTTCGGGTGAGCCTAAAGAATCGAATTTTATGCTGTAATTTATGGATTTTTTAATTACATTTTTTTTTGTTACTATCTGTTTTAATATACTTTAATATTGTTATTATGTATCAAAATTAATTGTATTGAATAAAAAATCAATTATATAAACATGTTATGTAATCGACTGAAGGTGCTTGATGGAATTTCAATATCAAATTTGAATTGTTACAACTTTGTACGATTTCACATTTTTTGTAACTAACGACCCGGGTTTCGCCTTTCAGGCATTCTATCACACGGATGCAACAGAACTGACATCTCATATTATCGTCATTGTCAATTCTGTTGCATCCGTGTGATATGTGTGACGTGTGAACAAGATATGAATAAATATCAGTTAACCTTTTATATTTAACCTGTTCACTGCCGAGTTTTGTGAACAATTTGTCAATATTGTATGTCTTAGAAATTAATTGAACAGTATTGGTGGTAAACAAACATATAGAGATTAAAAGGACAAATCGGGCTTTATTTCAAAGCAAATAGTAGTTTTTACACGTTAGCAATTAGAGGTTTAAATAAATAAAATACAATTTCTAACATCGACTGAAGGTGCTTGATGGAGTTTCAATATCAAATTTGATTTGATAAAACTTTGTACGATTTTTTGTCACAAGGGTTTCGCCTTTTTGCATCCATGTGGTAAAAAAATTCCTGAAGATGCCGAAAGGCGAAACCCGGGTCGTTAGTGACAAAACATGTGGAATCGTACAAAGTTGTAACAATTCAAATTTGTAACGTATTTTTTGTGTTTTTGCTCGTTGGTTTCACGTGATCAGTAAAGCAAGTTATCAATTTTAATTCTATATATTAAATTGTATAAATTTATTCTATTTTCGTGCTCAATTCATCTATTCAACAGTTCTCTATTTTTTATCAATATATCTTCTTCGATCACGACTATTTCTTCTTCTTCGTTAGACCACGGCAAGTGAATCTACGTTGATCTGTCTTCTCGCTGGAAGATCACAAGCGATAAGGCGTCTCCAAGAACTGAACCCTGAGTTGGAAGGAGCCGAGATAAATGCTCGCCTTGTTGCATACTGCTCGGACCAAGCGCATTCGTCAGTGGAGAAAGCGGGACTAATTGGTACCATTTATAGAACATATTTTACTTTAATATAACCAGTGTAGTTTCTATAATGTTACATCTAAACGTGCATATATGTTATAATTCAGAATACTGTTCAAACCTCTTCTCGGAAAATACATTCCTCTACGAAAAATTAACCATTAGTATTACAGTAGAATCCCGATCAACCGTTCTCGCATAATACATTTTCCCGGATGGGTCGTTCATTTTCTGTAGAGATTTTCTTTAATAAAGAATTTCACAAGATGAACTTTTAAACATTATTCGATTATTTCGATAAATAAAATTTAATATAACTCTTACAAAATCCAATCATATTTACTAACTTTTATAAAATCCCATTTTTTTAACTTTTCCAGATTTTTCTTCTTTATTTTTATTTTAGGCTTTCCCGCATTTTTCGTTTGTTTTTTTGGGTCCCTTGAAAAACGTGGAATTGAGGTTTTTCTTTCAAATTATATTTAATATTTGCTTTGATATTATTTTTAGTAGTTCGTTGCTTATTATCTTGAAATTTTTCGTTGTCATTTGAACAGGTCAATCAAATTTAATTTCTATAAAATTGTCTATCGTTTTAAGTATTTATTCATCATTTTCGTATGTTATTTTCTTCAAGGCTTAGTCCGCATGAGATACATTGAAGCTGACAGCAATTTGAGTCTGCGAGGTGACAAACTGAAGGATGCCCTGCAGAGAGACAAGGCGAAAGGACTTATTCCATTTTGGGTCAGTTTATCATCAATACTTATCATCGATAAAAATGTTAAATGAAGCATTCGAGATATCACACTAGGTGTGACGGAATTGTATACAATCTTAGGCATTTACGGTTACATGACAAAACGTGCATGGACAAAACGATCATAGGCAAATTATACTCACGACACGACAAAACGTTCGCGGACAGAATGTCACATAAATTATAAAAAACACTTTATTCGTTAAAATTTAAACATTTATTCCTTGAATATAAATAAGATTAACGATTTTCTAATATCAGAGGTATTTCAATCAATATTCAAACATCCGTTTTAGTATAAAACGTTTACATATTTGTATTCATATGAAAAAGCACAAAAATGATTTTTCAACTATGAATATTTCCAAAATTAATTCACAAAGGTTATTATCAACCATTTTATTGATATTATCAGAAGAAATGATTAGCTTAAGATATCGACTGAAGGGGCTTGATGGAATTTCAATATGAAATTAGATTTGTTACAACTTTGTACGATTCCACATGCTTTCAGTTCTGTTGCATCCGTGTGATAGAATGCCTGAAGATGCCAAAAGGCGAAACCCTGGCCGTTAGTGACAAAACATGTGAGATCGTACAAAGTTTTAACAATTCAAATTTGATTTATGGATTCATTAATCATAGCTTTCAACTATTTAGTCAAAGTTCAAATTTCAAATGATTAGCATTTACACGATAGTTTTAACAATGTTAACTCTCGTATATTTTTAAACACGAACTATCAACATTCTAAAATCAGTCGTGACAACTGGGTTAACAAATGAACAACATAGTAAATTTTACATAGACGCTGCTCGCGCAACAAAACAAACAGATGAATGTAATCCGAGTAACAAAGAAAAGGTTTAGTATGGCTGTTTTAGAACCAAACGTAGTTCTTTTTTAAGCCATTTAATATTTATAATATATCCAGTAAATGAAAATACAATCAATAATTTAATTGTAGTTCGCAATTTGTGGATATTATAGAAACAAAATCATTTCAAAACGAATATTTATAAAAAAATAATAATTAAAAACTTGCCCATACTCCGATTTACCCCTCTCTCCCTAAGCCTGCACCCACGTAATAGGGATCTGTTCTCAAGACAATGATAGGTACATAATAATCTCCTATCAGTTGTTCTTTACAAATTGGTCCCATAGGGATGAATTCTCGTTACTTAGTGGCTGGAAATAAACAAGAAAATAAACTAATTCCTTGGGACAAATTTACCAGTAATAATAAGGCGATCGATAGCAAACAGTGAGACATCTGTGTTTTCTTTAATGATACTATAAAGTAATGATTATTATCGTTTAATTAATTGGCGTAATTACCTGCTAAGCGGTCTGAAAAATTCACCGTTTTAGGAAAATTTGGCGCTTCTGTTTGATAAATATCTTTGTAAGGCATAAATAAAGTTGTTAATTGACTTACAGCAATAATATAAATATAAATTATTTTATAAATAAATAAAAATTAGCAATCGTAAATGTAAGATATGCTTATAAAAAATTATTCAAACAATAATATTGATTGTTTCCATATTTATTTTCTTCATTCGTCTTATAATAAACAATTTAATATCTGTCAACATTGGAAAACCATTCCATCCTTTTGCTGTAATACCTGAAGATTTCGAAAGGCGAAAGCCGATAAATGAGAGATCAAACATATGGAAATAAAAATATGACATTTGAATGATTCAAATTTGATATCTTAACTTATTATAACTGATCTTATCTCAAGAAACTTTTTCTTACGATACGAAAGACTCGACAAGAATCGGGCTAGGTTATCACTAATGGTTAGCTAATTTCTTTAGCTACAGCCCGTTTCTAGGCTTGGATGACTACAATGGAGTTGTAAACTTTCAGTCGTAGAAATTTCAACCTAGCTATTAGAAATAAATATTATCCACATTGGGAGGGGATATAGTTTAAAAAAATACTTGCAAGTATGTAATAATTTCAGCTTTGCGCAACCTTGGGCACGACAGGGGCCTGCTCATTTGACAATGTCGAGGAACTTGGGCCGATTTGCAAGGCGGAGAATCTTTGGCTTCACATTGATGCTGCATATGCCGGAAGTGCTTTCGTATGCCCAGAGTTCAGGTATGTAAGAATCAACAAATTCATTACATTACAAGTAGTGTTTCAACAAGAATCTATTAAATCGACTTCTTGGTTTATTATATTAGAATCACTAGATTGTCGATCAATGATTCATTTGTACGACTCTTTTCTCCAGGCATTGGATGAAAGGAATCGAGATGGCAGACTCGTTGGCCTTTAATCCCTCCAAGTGGCTCATGGTACATTTCGATTGCACGGCACTGTGGTAAGAAAATCAATGTATTTTTATCTTTATCAAATGCAAATTTCTTTGTCTTATTTTTTTTTCATTTCAATATTTGAATTTGTGAATGTTTAGTATATCTTATTGGACTTTGAAGATTGTTGCCTTTCAACACTGAAATGCTCCCTACCCTAACAATAATATAAAGCATTGTTTCTCAACCTGCGGCCATATGCCGCCTCTGGGGGCCACATAATCTTCAAGGGGGCCTCAGACAAAATATGTGTTGGTATTTTGAAATAATGTTTGATTTTTAATATATACTTTTTTCGAACAAATAGTGGAGGGGGCCACACCAAAAATAAAATCTCAAAAGGGGGCCACAGGTCAAAAAAGGTTGAGAAACACTGATATTACAAGCTTGTTATCAATGGCTTATTCACAGTTACATTCACACATTAATATAAAAAAAACTTCTTTTATTAGTTGTCCTAAAAAATGAATCTTCAAAGTATTGATTGAATTGACATTCACTTGTTAGAATTCCATTATAACACGGTAAACAAAATAGCAATGTATTTTAGTTCTACAAAATAGAGTAATATTTAAGATAAAATTTTGTAGAACTAAAATACATTGCTATCTTTTTCACCGTGTTAATCGTCAAAGTTTTGTTATGTGGCACTCCATTTTTAAGAAATTCCCTCATATTCACTGGAACACACAGTTAAATCATTTATTTTTTAATTTATATATATATATATATGTTACAAAAATTACAAATTAAAAACTCATTGCTTTTGCATCGTAACATTTAGTGTTGGAAATTTAACAAATAAACACGAAAACAAACGATGAGGATTGCAAAAAGTCAACCAAGTAAATTCATGAAACATCTACTTTAACTGAAAAATAGTATTCGCTTGAACTCACTTTCGTCCACATGGAATGTGTCAACATCGGAAGCAATAATGTTGAACATTGTTAATGCTTTAACCATTGGCGTCCCCATTAGCAGACTTGTCCTACGCTTTGGAAGAACTAACAATTCATGTCCATATTTCCACATAATCATATTTTTAAGATTAAAAATGATATTCATATATTTTATTTACAGGGTAAAAAACAGCAAAGCCCTTCACAGTACATTCAATGTAAATCCAATTTACCTTCAACATGAAAATTCAGGTAAATAAAAACAACAGTAAACCCCCCCCAATAATGAGCTCCCCGTTAATGAACCCCCCAATAACTTTTGCGGCAGGTTTTCCAATAATGAGTTAAATCCCCCGAATAATGAAAAAAATAAAACTCCTAATTAGGCTTTCATAAAAATAGTTCATACAAATCTGTATTTAAAATACGAAACATGAGATGATGTCATCGATTATCGCCGAGTTCAAACAATTTACGCTAGTTTAAACGTAATATGGATTTGAAATAGAATAATAATACATTATAGCGAATTGTTATATGTATCTAAATTCACATGTCTTGATAATGTGCACGACTTAAGTAATATACATATTTATGATCAAATAATTAATCAAAAAATAATATGTAATTCCACATTTCAAATAAAAAAAAATCAATTGAAAATCTTAACCCCCCAATAATGAGCCCCCCAGTAATGATCTAATCTAATCAGTAATGATAATAATATAATAATCTCTTCATTATTGGGGGGTTTACTGTATCTATATTGTATGTCATATATTTCTGAAAAGAATAATCTGTTCATTTGTATTGCTAAAAACCAGTGTCCTTTATGATTACAGTGAACTATTTATAATATGTTATTTTACCAGCTGTCAAAAGATTTCCATTTTAACAAAGCACATTGTCATAAATTTAAAAAAGGTACTGATTTCATAATGTTTTTTCTTTCAGGTCATGCGATTGATTATATGGTAAGTTTTATATAAATTAAATATATAGATTTAGAGATTATACTACAAAATAATTCACTTCTTGGCATCTACATTTTTACTTTAAGGATTTTGACATTTCCTGAAACCATTCAACTTTAAATTGAGAGGTATTGTATTATATTTTCTACAATATTTAAAAGAACCTTTTAACACTCTATCTGCTAATTTTTCAACTGTTGAGACTGCTGATCGCAATGCGTTAACCAATACACCATGTCCCATTACCTAACAGCCAAAACACATTATTAAAATAAAATAGAAAATGACGGCTACCATATCCCACTAACTGTGTAACTAACTTAGCGTGATATATATTTGCCACTGAGATGCATTATGAAACAGCCAGAGATGCTTCACTCAGTGACACAACCAATGGAATAACAATGTTATCGGTCTTTCATATTTCTTTAAAAAAAAAATTCTTTTGCTATTTTCCAGTGTTTGGTTTATTTTACCTCAAACCAGCGGTCGGGAAACTTTTTTAATCATTACCCTAAAATATTTTTGCATATTTCAATATTACCCCCTCATTTTGAAAAGGAGACAATCAATGTAAATTTTAATTTAAATAAATAATTTTATTGAATTAATTTACACAGAAAATAATAATTCTGTATTACACCCAAAAATTTCCCTTTTACCCCATTTGGGATAATTTACCCCTGTTCCTGGACCGCTGCCTCAAACTATTTAACACATTGTCAATTATTTCTTTTATCTTTCTGATAGCATTGGCAAATACCTCTAAGCAAGAGATTCCGCGCCCTGAAGCTATGGTTTGTGATTAGGAACTACGGCGTCAAAGGATTGCAGAAGCATATAAGAGAGGTATGTAATAAATTAATTTACCTCCAAATGCTTTTTCATTCACAAATCGGGAATAGAGTGTGTAACTTTCGAGGTATGGTTAGAATTATGATTAAGGGCTCAGAACTGAGTTTATATTCTTCATGCACTTTTTATTAAGCGCCATCCAGTGTTTGAACATTAAAGGTAACAATTTGAACACTGAAGAAATACCAAAATATTTTAGTGCTACAAAATGTATACTGTATATATTTGATAGCTATGATGAGATTAGGGCGTAATCCGAAATAGCTATCAACTATATAAAAATATCTGAAGATGCCGAAAGGCGAAACTTGGGTCGTTAGTGACAAATCCTGTGGAATAATTTTTGTACAACTTATTCAACAATTCACTCAAAAATAACAAATCAATTTATTAACAAATATTCTCTGCTACATTTTAACTAATCAAATGATGAAATAAAATTATATTTACTTTATGATATCAACTGAAGGTGCTTGATGGAATTTCAATATCAAATTTGAATTGTTAAAACATTGTAAGATTCCACAGGTTTTGTCACTAACGACCCAGGATTCGCCTTTCGGAATCTTCAGGCATTCTATCAACAGATGCAACAGAACTGACGCACAATAAACAGTTGGCATTGTTTATATACCAAAGGTATTAATTGAAGGTAAATACAAAGCCCCAAAGCGAGAACTAAATGACAGCTTAAATAAATTCAATAATATTGATCTAATAATAATTAAAACAATTGCCTGTGAGAAGTTTAATATAAAATTATTTTTGCTTGTTTATAAATTCTGTAAATTCATTTTCACAGGGAGTGCGACTCGCCCAAAAGTTTGAAGCACTAGTGCTTGCAGATGCAAGGTTTGAAATACCAGCTGCAAGGCATTTGGGTAAGTTTGTTTGAGTATTATAATAAATTGAATTTATTTTTGATTATTCAAAGTAAGCAAATTGTTTGTTGTTAAATTCACAAGCAAAAGTTTCTGGCAGCAAAAAAATACAATGAATTACCTTTTTATTGTTTTCTTTCTGTGTATGTACAATCGTTCACGTAAAGCTATCTTTTTTTTCATTTGATATCTTAATAACAAATACATTGGCTCTATCCAACATTGTATTGAAAATAGCTAAAAAATAATTGATGTTACAGGTATGGTTGTATTCAGACTGCGAGGTGGAAATGAACTAACCGAGAGACTTCTCAAAGCCTTGAATGCAAGAGGAAAACTGCATTGCGTTCCGGCCTGTCTTCAATCCAGATATGTCATCAGGTTCACCATCACATCAGCTAGAACTACCAGTGACCACATTACAGGTACTCCAATAATGCCGTGTAAAATAATCATATTTAATACTTTTATTTAATAATGGCTGTCGAGATGATTTGTAACCAAAACAATCAATATAATAGCCTCACTTATTCAAACATCAAAAATACGCTTATTTTAATGACTTATTACTATGACAATTTGAGTTTATTTATTTTCCAAAAACAGCTATTAACATAATAACAAATATCACATTTGAATTGATGCTAGAATAGGTGAGGCAATGTATTGTTTATCTCTTCTTAAAAAGCATATAAAACTATGCCTAAATTTAGTTTCATCGTCATTTTAACAATGGCAGAAGCTGAAATAGCTGTCAACAATCATATCTAAAATTTTTTAGAAGTATTTACTTATACATATTTATGTAGATTTTTATACCTAATTCTTACAAAGTAAATGTCAAATCATCGTAAAATCAATTTATTAGTAATAGCTGTCAAATGTGGGCTAAATAAGGTCACAAAGTCAAATTATACATTTTGGTAATATTTATGATAAGTTTGAATTAAGAGAATTGTACAGAAAGTAGTTTTCAAGTTATGGCGACTTATAACACTTGGACCATATTTCACGGGCCTTATACAATAAATGAAGTCCATTTCATACCCAAATATATAAATCAGCATCAAGAATTTTCTATTGTGTTTTCAGAGGATTGGGCTGAAATCAGGGCAGTTGCTAGGGATGTTCTTGTTGAGGAATATGGTGCTGAAGATGGAAACATTCAACCAAAATCTAAAGTTCGAGTATCTCTCAAAGGTATTTACACTGATGTTTTCACTTTAGTACATGCACTAGATGTAATTGTTGCATGATATAGTCATAAAAATGTAAAAATAATAGATGACGACTTTGACAAAATTATTCAATTAATCATAACTAATCACTCCTGTACATGAAAAAATAAACACCATTTTGAATTTATTCTTGACTGTTTTCATAGTTCATAGATGACAATGTTTTTTTTATTTATGATACCACCACCCTGTATAGATTAATTAATGATTGCTTGATATACTCAAAGCCATATTTTATTTTAGAGCATAGTTATTAATTTATAAGAGATTCTATAACCAAGAAGACAATAAGTAAAAATACCTTATATAAATCCAAATATTAAATAATTAAACGAAAACTACTTCTCATTATGATGAAAAATGATTATATAAGAATTTAAATAATTAGGCTGAACATCTATCATTTAGGATAAAATAAAAAACAATGCAATGCTATATATTAATGAATGAGAGAACTTTTAATATTCAACCCACAAGATTGTTTAATTACATTAATATTATTTAATTGATTTTGAAAGCAATCTGTGTTGAATATCATTTACACAGCTCAGCAGGGAACAGGTTAAGATATATTTTAAATGATGAATGGGTTATCTTATGCAAGACTCTTTCGTATACAATCACATTTGAAGCAATCTCAAGGATTTAATTGAGTCTTTTCTGGAATTGTTAACTGTTTTATTTGCATCAAAGTTTAATTTGGATTTCTTGTAGACAGACATTTTAATTCATTGTAAGTGAAAAAACGATATTTGCTGTGTTTGAAAACAAACACAGCAAATGATATTCTTGTCACAATACATTGTATTTTCCATATTTATTACCACCATAATCAGTTTATGTCATGAAGTTTCCTTTTCTGCATCAAATTTTTCAATTTTACTGTTATCAAATGATAATATTGATTTTGAATTGTCATATGGGTCATTGTTGTGATAGGGTTTGCGATAAAATAAATTACCAAATCTAATTAAGGAATCTTTCAATGGTTTCCAAGTTTTTGTGGGTTAAGCCACTTCTGCTGTGGTATACTAAGTTTTATTATAATATTATTTAATTTAGTCTGTATAATGTACCACATCATAAATATGCTTAGAACAGTGGTTCTCATGTGCGGCCATCAACAGTTTTATAGTAAATATTAATGTTTTAAAAAAATATGTTTTTACAAATGACTTTGTAAAATTTTTATTATTTTAAAATTGATTGAATAAACCGGACTTATCCAGCATTTAGTCGAGTTTAAGTAAAGGACCGTTTTAATAATAAAGCTTTATTAATATTATATTATTTGTTGATTTTACCTACAACTGTATATTGTGAAAGATCATTCAGTGTAATGCACTATATAAAAAAAAAATATCAAACCTATTTTTATCATACCATTTGGTGCGGCCACAAGACAGCTGATGTTTATAATGCGGCTACAATGAAATTTCACGTGAGAACCACTGCTATAGAAGCATTTTCATTATATATATTAACATAATTTTATATTTCAGTATTTCTTTAAACATTTGTGTGATTTTGTTTAGTTTTTGGAACTACAAGCCTCATATGATATTATTATTTATTTTTACATTGATCTGGGTAAATACACCATTCAAAATATGGCCACAATTCTCTAACACTAGAGACGCGCGAACTGAATGCGGCTTTCGGCACCAGCTTACTTCTCGCCAACAGTCCCATGAGTCCGAAAATAGTCGACGGAAGCTTCGCTGCTATCCGAGACTACGGGGGACTTCTCACTAAGTGCGCCGAGACATTCAACTCGCTTCACATCGAACCGAAAGATAGCCCAGGTATTTACAACCAGTAGTTGATTTAACTCCCATAACATAGTTTCACAATGCGACAATTACGTTAGTTTTGCAAACCCAACTTATTATACTTCAGTATTTTTTTTTGTGCTTATTTTAAGTTTTCTCATAAACGAGTGCACACATTTTGTAAATTTTTTCTGTTATAGTATAGGTTCCCAAACTTTTTCGGGTGGTGAGCCTTTTTCATAAAATCCATGTGACTCTCAACCCCCCCCATACAATCCAAAAGCATACAAAAAAAATATTTTTTTAGTTGACTTTATAAGTTGGCGTCCCCCAAAAACCCTTCGCGACCCTCAGGTTGGGAACCTATATGTTATAGGGTAATGTGTTATTGACATTTTTTTAACAGGATAATTAGTAATTTTATTAATTTTTTTTGTAGTGTATATCTATTGACAATATTACTGGAAAATAATGAATTGTATTTTGAGTTTTTTGCAATACACATGTTTTTTTTTAAGCCACTTCCGCTTCTAAAGTTATCATTGTTAGTTAAATTGTAGATCGAATCAGACGTTTTTTGTATTAAATTAATTAAAATTAAAATTTTAATAAGACAAATGATGACATGAACGAAATATATCTATAGCAATGCGGCGAAGAATTCGAGGCATAATGACTGCAGGAAAACAATTTTCCTTGGACTCGTGCATGGACATGGTGCAAGGGATCATAGCTTCAGCGTCTGACGCCCAAGAGAATCAAGAAGAGCTGGCTTTGATGAAGGAAGATGAAAGAGAGGATCATACGATTACTTCAGGAGGTAGATTTGATTCGTAAAGTTGGGTGATATTGCTTTCTTATTGACAACACATATTTTTTAATTGACACTATGCATGGGAAAGGTTTTGAGATCCTTTAATTAATACTTCGTAAAGTTGACAAGTACATTCTAAAACCAGTTGATTGACCCATTTCAACAACTGGTGATTTTGTACAAGAGTATGTTTACTGTTTTCTTTATATTCCTCTTATCATTGAGTAATTTATAGATACCCCGCTATGTTTTGTAGTCATCTTTTGATGATTGAATTAATCCCATACATCTTTAGCTTTTACGCAGTTTGATTCGCTTACATAACCAATATTATTTCCAAACAGTTTTAACTTTGTGATAATTAATTACGCTCTTTTGTATAATGCTGAAAAATAATAATGATTGCACAATATCTGGGGTGACTATTTGAATCAATGGATGTGATGAAACCATCTTCTTAAGTTTTGTCAACACTAACACTCTGCTAAATTAATTTTTAAATAATTGGAGATGGAATATACTTTATGTTGTTCAGCAGGTAATGGGTAAAAGAAAATTCTTTATGGTTCATAAATTTTATTTTGGGATTTAAGTGTAAACATTTTGTTCCTTGTAAAAATTTATTAATTTTACTTTATAACTAATATGTTCTTCTTCTTGTAATATTTCATATATTCAATTTTATGATCTCTAATATGTGTTTACAGGCTCAAGCCCTGGTGATAAATCTTCAATAAACTCATCCCAAGAACCATCTGTGCACGAAGACGTGAATTACCAACACAATATCTCAGAAATGAACCAACTCTTAGTACCACAACAACCCGGACGACATTACAGATCACGATCTGTTGACACAACTTTACCAGGATACAATAGAATAAAAAATACAGAAATTGCCGAGACAGTTACGTCTACAAAAGAAAATGATGTAAGCTTAGAATCAGAGTTATATAAAGCAGGTATTAAAAATTTGCTACAAAGTCAGACACCTCAGATTTTTACCACAAACGACTTTGAAAGTAATGTGGGAGCTGACAATAATTCCGCAGATGGCAGTAAAAAAACAACAACATATTTCTGTGAAGATCACTTATCACATAATCCAACATCTGCCGAAGAATATGATAAATATATAAAGGAAGAAGAAAAAGATGTTTTTTCTCCGGCAGTCAATAAAGAAAAGAATGTTCCCGGCGGTTATATTAGAAGGTTTCTACAACAGTTCAGCGAAGGTTCTTTCAGTGGTGAAGAACCAGGGGACATAACAAAAGTCAAGGATAGTCAAAAATTGGTTGTTGGAGTATCTAAGAGTGAAAAAAGCTCACCGATACGTAAAAGAGTGGATGATATTTGTAAAAAATGCTTACATTATAAAGGCCAAGTGAACACAAATCAAGAATAATTGTTTTACTTTTTGTATTTGTTTTAAAGTATTGTTAATTTTTCCTCGATAATTGTTTATTCTTTATTTGAAGAATTATAATTCAAACTTTTCAATGTCTTGTTTATTTATAATTTATTATTTCGGTTTCTATTAAAATTAACAAAATATACAATGACGATAACAAATTAATTCTTTTAAGTGACGATTTCCTGAGAGATTTTTAAAACTTATTTATTAGAATCACAACAAATACTTTTAATTACCAACGATTTTTATCAAGTTCTGCTTAAAATAATTTTTTGAAAAAATGTTTCAAAATGTCTATCAACATCACTTGGTTATTGAATGCAATTGACACACATGTTTCAGCATGGGGCTAAAATAGCATTTTAAAATAATATAATTTAGCTTCCATCTGTAAATTTATAAAACAACAAGATACCATTGTGAAATATAAACCATAAAAAATATTTTAGACATAATTAAATTCATATCCTATGCTCTAATTATGAAAATATGTAGCAGCAGTCGTTATATTATAATAAGTATTTTAGTTATGTTTAAATGCTAAGTGAATTAGCTTTGTGGTTATACTTTGTTTTTGTAAGTTGATTTTTATCTATTATATTATAGTCTGTTATCCAGTATAGTCTACTTAATGATAACAATTTAAATTCCTAACCCATTGACAAGTGAAACGTTTTTTATAAATTGGGTGTTTTCGTGTATTTTTAATATATTTTTTTTTGTTATTTGTCAATGTGAAAAGAATATTAATTTTTATTTTAAGCTATAGATAAATTTATTAAATCAACTACTACATATTTAAAAATGAAAATAAGTTTTGTAATTTTTATTGTAGTGACTTAGATCTTGTTATGTGATTATACCAAACCCTCGTGGAGTTTTATTTCAATTTTTTTTTTAAGCTACCATTATTTTGACAACTAATGTAATCTCTCTATATAAAGTTAAGAGTAACGATGTATTAAATGTTATAGATTAAATTTAAATCTGCTGTGTATGACGAATAAAGACATTTTTGTTCCATTATATCTCTTATATATTACGTAATCAAATCAATAAACTGGTTAGATAAATAGTAATTAAAATATTTTACCACTATAATAATGAATATTTATGTATTTTCCAATACTAGAAATACATTCAAGAATTGTCTATTGTCATAATATAACAATATATGAATTTAAGTTAGATTTACTAGTTAAAGCATAAATACTTCAAAAATTTATTAAAAATCATTTATAGATATTAAGATTTCTTATATTGTAGCACAATCAGCGCAATACTACCCTGTGCTAGTTTCTCGGTGCAAATAGGTATCCATGCCCTAAAAAAAGCTGAATTGATATACAACAGGAATAAACATATGAATCCAGATTTCTGAATCATCCAGTAAATATATAATGATATATTTTTAATCTGTTTTCAATTAACCTGGCAGTAACTTTCATTTTTTATATAAAATTGACAACTATATTCTTCATTTGATGTCTTACTAAACGTGTTTCGCCTGTTTGTGAAGCATCTTCGGACTATTTGTATTGCTAGGTTATTTATTACTCAGGTGAATAATAATTCTTATTCTCATAAAAATTTTGAAAGAAAATTAAGTTTTCTAGCAAAAGATGTTTTCGTTTATCCGAAATGCATTTTTTTATTTTATAAATATAATTAAGATGTAATATTTGGTGTGCCGTTTAACCATCTGACTGTTAACATCTCAGTTTGTTAAGACAACTGATCATCAAAACTATGGAAATATTTTTCGAAATCTTTGTTAGAATATCCTTCATATGGTTCAGCAGGAAACGTTTTAATAATGTGAAATTTTCAGTAGATGGTGCTATACATATGTTTATATAAAAATTATTTTATTATATTATCAATGATCTTCATCTTGTCACCAGTGCTGTCACCACCTGTTCTATTTAAAATATACTTCACTAATACATACTTAATGACCTGAAATTTCATAAATTTCTTCTTTTCATTTATCATTTCATTATCAATCAAACATTAGTATGAAGACGCTTTTGACAAAAGGCTGAAGCATGCGTCTCATCCTGGCTGAATTTAATACATTTTCTGTATCTGTTTAAAAGCCATCTATGAAATAAGCTTTAGAAAGCTTCTATAAATATGCCATCGCATGCCAAGTGCTTATAGATGTATTCCATTTTATTGAATAATTATAAGTAAACAATGCTTCGAAAAAAGGAAATTCAAACAATATATAATATATATTTGAATAATTGTATCCACATATATTAGCCCTATCGTAGCAATACACAATACTTACACCATTAACAATATGCATCAATGTCAAATTTGAATTGCTACAACTTTGTACGATTCAACATGTTTCGTCACTAACGACCCGGGTTTCACCTTTCGGCATCTTCAGGCATTCTATCAATGCTGAAGATGCCGAAAGGCGAAACACGGGTCGTTAGTGACAAAACATGTGGAATCATACAAAGTTGTAACAATTCAAATTTGATACTGAAATTCCATCAAGCACCTTCAGTCGATATCATAAATTATGCATCGATGTGTTAGTTTATTATGAAAAAAATATTTTATTATTGTTCCACGTTAACATTGTGTAAGTATTGTGTATTTAGGTTTCGATACAATTATAATTGTTAAATATAATATTTATTCTAATGTAATGTTTCATTAATCAATAAATTGTGTCCAGCATTACAAAATGTGTTGCTTTACTAACCCTGTCTGAATTCTGAATAGAGCAAACAACTTTCTCATTTTTTTTATTTGAGTGTGATGTTATAAATGTTACAGATGACAACTTTATCGCACGCAAAAGGTAGACGGTAAAACCTTCTTTATACTTAAACTCTCAATATACAACCGAAAGAATGAAACTAATTTATGATAGGTTATCTACACTGAATGCAATAAGAAACATTTTTATTTTGCTTTTTTTATTCACTGATATAGCATATTATTTTTTACCTGATGGTAGCAATAATATTCTAAATTTTATAAGTGACTAGACATTTGTAAAGCCAAGGCATTAATGCTTAATACCTGTATGTTGAATGTAATGTTTTGTATTTCTTCTATACATCTTTATTATATTGGTAGATAACATAAATAGCATCGTAATACAGGATAGGTCAGTAGGAACATAAATTTTTATTTCAGGATTTGAATTGCTTAAAAAGCAATGTCCAATTTTGGAAAGTACCCTTTGAACTTAAATGCTGCCATACAAGAGGCATTGACTTTTCTCTTAAAACTTGAATGCCACCAATCTAACACAAAGTCATTTAGATTGCATTTCTTTTATAATATCAATTTAATTGTATACCATTGTTTTTTTGAGTGCAGTTAAACACTATCGAAAATAAATTGTTCTTTCATTAACCATTTTTAAGGTGTTGACTGTCACTTCCTGGTGGAAAGACATGATATTTTAAATAATAAAAGCACATTTTTAGTACTTATTTCCGCATTATATTTTTTGCTCATCGAGAGCATTATTAACTGACATATAAAAAAGTATATTGTGGAAATAAGTACTAAAAAATGTGTTTTTATTATTTAAAATAAATTGTTCTAGTTTGCTTGTTGGCAACAAATATATTATTATATTTTATTTATTTAAATTAGGGGTCACCAAATATTTTAGTCTAAGGGGCACACTAGTTCCTCAATTATATCCCAAGGGCAAAGAAGATATAGCTAACTTATCATACCAACATACTGTAGCTTTAAATAGCGTGCAATCAAAATAATGATTGGTACCCTCGGGCCGTAGTTTAGAGACTCCTGTACTAAATCATTCTCATTTTCATTACAATCATAGACTATAAAACGGTGCCATCTGTAAGTCAGAATAATTTTTAGAGCTCAAAGTGCACGACGAAGTAAATGACGCAGGGTGTGCTGTAAATGTTCGAAGAATAAAACCAAATCTCATATATATGAAAAATATAATTATTATAATATTAGGAATACTTTACAATATACACAAAAGGTGTGATCTCCCATTATAAATGAAAAATATAATATCAAAATTTATTGTCAATGAAAAATAGTATCAAGGTAACATGTTATGAGATCTCACCATTTAAACATATTGGCCATGTTTCATACAACAACAACGATGAATGTTTATCAACACAATCCGATTAGTTAATAATTACTTTTTTAGGCATTCTACTGAAAAAATATTACTATTCAAATTTTGGTGTGGAACTTCGCTATATCTAAGTTTTCAAAACTTTCAATAGATGTCTACATTTCGAATTACGTATTACTTTGTACAAGATGCATGGCCAAATATTCAACCTATGAAAACTCAATTTCAAAAAGTACATTTTTTCACACTTCTTAAACATTTAAATATATTATCATTATTTACGATTTAAAAATATAGTTATTCTTAAAAAATATATAATTAAAATCTATTATAAAACTATATATTATATCAATATAAATTCTTTTTTCTCTTAAAAACTAGTGTTATTTCATATAGCTTGTACAGTAATATTGTTAATAATTATAATTTTTATTGTATTATATTATTATATATTATATTTTGCATTCACACAATTCACAGCGATTAATATCCATTTTGAAATGAAATTAAATTTTAATAACTAAATAATTAGATTGCTAAAAAAATTTTATATATAACATAGTGACTTAGCGTGAAATGATAAATCCTGCAAATATAAAATGCAACTGATCGAGAATACTATTAATTATTTATTATCAAGACAGACCAGCTTATCACCAGATTTTATTACTGAAAATATTCAGTGAGTATGTTTCTGAATAAATCATAATAACCTATAAAATCGATACTTGCGTAAACTTAATATTGCACTACTGAAATACAGATGATCAAAGCCCCCGTAGAATGACAAAAAATTCCAAATCATTATACACTGTTTAAATGAGCTTCAAAATTGCTTTAAGTACGGCTTTTGTATCTTGATTTTGACCGACGCCCTGCAGAGCCACATAAAGAATATTCCGACAACGTATGTCAAAAAAAATAATTCAGCAGTGTGTGTTTGTGAAAATCAAACTTATCGAGTGTGTTTTAAAACAAATCAGACTATATTTAAACACAGAAATTAGCTATAATTTACGATATCGACTGAAGGTGCTTGATGAAATTTTAATATCAAAATTGAATTGTTAGGGTTTCGCCTTTAGGCATCTTCAGGCATTCTATCACACTGATGCAAAAGAACTGACTGACATGTGGAATCGTACAAAATTGTACCAATTCAAATTTGACATATATTAGCCTTTATTTAATTTTTTACCCTTTATCAACACACTGCAATCAGTTATTGCAACCGTTGAAATGTTAGTATCGGGTTAATTGGAGGATCTACGAATCGGTTATATATCTTTGATAGAAAGCAAGATCAAGAAAAAGTTTATTCTTTCATTTAATGTTTTTGAGTGATGTAAAAGATCATTATTATCAACTGTTCTGCTGTTATTAATTCTGCTCAGGACGAGAAATGTTTTTATTGACAGACAAATTATCATTTACTGTAACTGTACTTAAAGCAATAGTGAGGCTGGCATGCAAAATGTTCTTTAATTGATAAACGAATCAGTGCAGATCAAACATGGATACTTCCATTAAATTTTCTGGACTAAATATAACTAACTTCCATTTTAACTTTAAATCTTTTCAACCACTAATATGCCAGCAACTCATCGGCGAGTCGTACGCTTGCGCATCCATACACCAATGACTCACCAGTGCGTCTGTATGTGTATTAGGAATGGGATTGATAAAATATTGATTCCTGCATATTACTACGATTTTCCAAGTAAAATTGAAAGGATCTAACATTCAATATCCTAAACCGCTGAAGTAGACCGTTTGAATAAATATTTCTCACTCATAGTTAACCTCACCAGGAGTATGGACCTACTAGTACGTTGGTGCGATTTTTTCGTAAAGGAGTATGAACGCACTTGTCGTATATGTCAACAATTATTGTGATAATATATTCAAGTGCTATGCGTCAATGGTTTATGATCCCTGGATTATGCAACCGGTTTTATTACGACAAAACACTAATAACGTGAGTTGTATTTTTTTTTACAATGGTTTGATTAAAAAAAAATTATGTATAAAAAAACTCTCTCCTCACAGCACGGTTAAAATTAATTAGTTACTCCTGGAAAGGTTAAGAGGTAAAATATGCTTTTAATATGAATACTTATTGCAATAAAATCAATGTTTTTTATATATTGATGAAGTATTCCATTCACGTTCAAACTGCACTGTCATGTATATCAATTCTAAAATCGAAATAAGACTTTAATAAAAGAAGTTTGATGAATATTTTTAATGACTCAATTACTATTATGCAGTTAGACATATGTGTTATCAACATTGATAAACAACCTAATTTCCCGGCTGCAAAAGGTCTAGGAATTTATAATTTTTTTTTCCTAAAAGAAATTCAATTCATAATAAATAATATATATTAGCAAGACGAATTACACATTATTAAATAAAATATCTTTTGAGTGACTGTTTTTCTGGTAACTGGCGATACATATAACAAATAAAAATTATTTAATAATTAAATAAAAAAAAAAAAACATTAATAACATGGCACAAATAAATTTGAAAAAAACTACACTAATATTGTAAAAAAAAAAACATAAAATAGAAAATAATATACTGATAACAAACAAAGAAAACATTTTATTAAAAAAGCACCAGATAAATAAAAATGAGCATCTATTGTCGAAGCTTTGAAGTTTTCCAGCTTCCAGAAACACAAAACAGATGTCCTTCATTTTATTTGGCACTACAAGAGTCGGTAGCAAAGTTTAATTCAAAATGGCAGGTAAACGGATCAATTTTTACAGTATGGCAATTTATTACATAAAAATATTTTTAATTAAAAATATTATAGACAATTGGATTATGGTAACCAATAATAATGATATAAATATATCAGTTAGCAACAAATAAAACCTTCAAACGGCACATAAAACAAGACATTGCAATTATTTTCAATAGAGGTAGACATTATAAAATATACATTTAAAAAAAAATTATCGTAAATTAACAAGCTACATATTTTATACAATTTCAATATTTCTTTTTCGGTTTATATTGCTGTGCTAGTTAAAAACAATAAGTTAGAAATACTAACTTGAGAAAACTGTAACCAAATTGATAATTTACTTGGTAATACTCCAATATAACATTAATAAAATATAAATTCGTTTCAAGTTCCTATTTATATTATGCAATAAAGTAAAAAGATCCGATGAAAGCTTGATGCTGAAACAGCAATCATATATTATGCAATTAAATATTTCACAATTTTTACCTTATCAAAATATATAGGAGTCTACCAAGTACACTAAAAATGTATTGTTTTGAAATTATAACAAATGGAAACAATCATATAAACATCTCTTGGATTAAATGTTTGTCGCAACGGCAATGATATTGCATCTCACTAAAATGTATACTGACATATAGTAAACTGTCATATTAATTCCAAGAAGACATTATTATGTAATAATAAATAAGGTTCCGCTGGAAAAATGTATACACGTCCATTGCATATGAAAAGGTTTAGCTTCCATACGATTTCTTCAAATGATTTAAGTACGTTGAAAATCAAATTATATTATTTTAATAATTTTTACAATACTATAGTTTCAATAATGTACAACTTTTGAGATTATTAAGGCGATAAGAGTATAACATATCAAGATAACTGGATTTAAAAAGTGAAAATATAAAACAATTTTTGAGTCTAGAATTGCAACAGTAGAAAAATGCAAGCTTGTACATAGTAACATGTAATTTTTATCATTTAAGTGTATTATTTGAAATAAGCTCTAAAACACGTAAATATATTTCTGTCACACAATAGAAAGTAACCAAGTGCTGTCTGATGTCTTATAAACATAATGGTTGTTTATTAAAAATTAAAAATTTAACCCTTTGATTGCTAACATATCATTTGTTGGATGATTACTGTATGTTCGTAATTGATACTCAAAAACGTAAAAGTTATAAATGATGAACAAAGAGTTAATTGTTTTATTGAATTCAATTTTTCCTGATAATCTCCACGTTTGATGAACATTAACAAGATTGAATTCAATTTTTAAAATATTCACCGTTAGCATATGCTTCATGTGGGTCAACACAGAAAAGATTAACATAACTATACCCACAAAAACTTAAATGGATTACAAGACATCATTAGATTTATTACATACATTAAAGGTTTTACACTTGGTCAATTTCTCCTGTATGACGAAGATATAATGCAATTGTAAAACATGACAAAACTCATGTTTTAACAAATATATTATTTACCATAGTAAAAGTATGTAATAAATTATTACTTTGATCTCTAAGACAGCAGAAAATATTACTTCTACACAATTGTGAATAAATTTTCAGAGACATAAACGATTCATTAATATTATATTATTGTATCATATAAGATAGCTTGTTTTTCATCCAAAGGTTTTATTTGTTGCATTTGCATAAACATATTAAAAATTCATAAGCGTTTTATATTAAATAAACATTAACAGCTCACATTCGTAAAAAATCTAACAACAATTTAACAAAAATAGAGAAAAAATGACTGCAGAATGATTTCAATAATTGTCGCATGTTGATGAATATTTGTGAAATCGTTACAGAAAAATAGTTTCTACAACTCCTTTTTACTAAATTTGTATTAGCTGTCTTTGTTCCAGGGTTTGTGTGTTGTTCGTATAGTTTACAATCGGATAGAAAAACATGGCTGTAAGAAAAATGATACATAGAACGTGTGATAAAATTCCACAAAAATTCTCAACACAACAATCACGACAAGTTAATAAATATGGCATTATATTATGGCTCTGGTAGTGTTTTTTTACAGCACTGTTATCAATAACAGCTGTCATTTTGTGTTTCCGCAAAAAAGATACACAAAAATGGCATTCTCTGTAAATCAAATGACTATTTCGCATATTTGGCACATAACAGTAATAATTTGTTTTTTTTTTCTATTGTATACTCCTGACTAACACATGAACGGGTTATAATTGACACTTGGAGAACTGAAAAGAGTGTTTATAATCATTAGTTTGAACTTTATATTCTTGGTCGTCAGATAAACTGACCTGATAAACGTTACACCGTCATCGGAGTGGACCTCCTTTATATATTAGACTGAAAACATAGAAAGGATTTTACAGTAGATATATGTATGGACACCCTACACAAATAGATCAAATTTGTATGTCCTTTTACATATATCCATAGCCAGTGTGAATAATCACATAAGTCAGTGTTTCTTCTGAATATAATTTTAAAAAAAAACTTTTTTTAAATAATAAAAACTAATTTTTAGTACTTATTTTCACAACATATTTTATGATCAGGACCGGTTTCGCTCATCGATTCTGAGCTCTTAATGGACGATTGATTAATCTTAATTAATAAGAGACTATTAACACTTCATCTATAAATTAATTTACTTTATTTGTATGTATGACTTGCTATAAATTGTTTTATTAGTTCTTGAATCTACAGTTTTGTATACCTGCTAACATTAACTCAAAAACTTGGTTGCAATTTGTATCCTATCAGTTGATAATGCTCGCGATGAGCGAAACCGGTCCTGATCATAAACTACAATGTAGAAATAAGTACTAAAAAATGCATTTTTACTATTTAAAATATCATGCTTTCTCATCAAGGTGTGAGAATTGACACCTTAAAAGTGAATAACTTCATTGTTATAATTTATGATATTGACTGAAGGTGCTTGATGGAATTTCAATATCAAATTTGAATTGTTACAACTTTGTACGATTCCACATGTTTTGTCACTAACATGTGGAATCATGCATCCGTTTGATAGAATAAAGATAGAAAGGCAAACCCGGGTCGTTAGTGACAAAACACGTGGAATCGTACAAAGTTGTAACAATTCAAATTTTCAAAATACCTATCAACCAGAATTTGGACAATAATATTTCAGATATAAGCATGACCATATTTTTCATCCTGTTTTGAACATAAATAACCAATACATTTATTTTACTTACTTGTTTACATAGAAATGTGTTAAATCAAACCTGCTTAAATAACTGAAAGAAAAAAAAAAAAAAAAAAATTGAATTTATTGACTTATGTAGTATTCACCTCGGCTACAGATGTTATCAAATTTTATATGCATATAATGTAAAATATTGCACTCAGCTTACCTAAGTGTGTTTTCAGGCTAAGAATGATTATTTACCGCATTAGTTAAGTAAAATAACAATGAATTAAACATTCAGTTAATAACAAATTGAAATGCAATGAATCAATGTTTACAAATCGTGAAATGATGATACATGTCCGTACAATGTTAATCTTTTATGAGGTTTGATTGGTTACAGATATATAATTCGTCAAAATACATGGTTTTTAATTACGAAGAGTGGACGGATTAACGTTATATTGTTTATGCACTGTGCTCAACGCATTAACTATATTGGGATTTCCAATTAGTATAGAATATTTCGTTTTGAAATATGATATACGTCTCTGTTTTAGTTTTTGGCAATCATCGTAAGATAACTCTAAGAAAATTTGCATAGCTCAAGATTTAAAAATATACCGTGTTCAGAATAGCAGATGCTTGATTAATATGTAAAGAACACATGGATAGAGGATGGACTTTATCACGCTGGGTTGATTTTAATGGCAATGTAATTATTTACATAAATATCACATCAGTTTCGAAAAGATCTTTATGAGTAAAGAAATCATACAACAAACATTCTAAGCTGAAAATATGTGTACTTTAGTGACATTTTCTACAGTGATAAATGTAAATTACTTCAAAATATAAGAACAGAAGCAATGTATGAGATTTTATCTGCTATGCAGCCTTCAATAAGTTACTTAATACAGAAGGCATCGGTGATCTGATACACCTGATGAAGGATATAAATACATATTGCAAGATCACAATCGGATGAACTGTTTATTTTTATAATCTAAAATATTATTAAGAGACGTTTATCAATAAATCTTTATTAATATTATGTGTATACCTAAAAACTAAAACAGAGTAACATAATGACAACACAGAAAGAAAACAAGTCTGAAATATCATCCAAATGCACTCGTCAAAAATAAAAACCATTGTATCAACGCACAGGCGACAATTTCTCAGATATTGTCATGAATCCACCAGTGTTATGGCAATAAGGCATGTGGCATCTTTTATAATTCAATGTTTCTTCTGGACGGTCATTTTAGTTGTCTTGTCAACACATACTACAGTTGTAGGCAGTATATTTCAGAGAAATTTTGTCAATGATTATTATATTAGAGTACCGTTGTAAAGACGCAGAAAACAATATGTTTAGAATATTGGCAAGTAGATATCGGGTTACATACAATAAAAATATGTATATATAATATATTTCAGTAGCTATTATTTAACATTGTAGAATAATTGACCAAAAATGTGTTTTGAGACACAAATACCACTTAAGGTATAATATAATGACAGTTTAATGTAACTGTAGGATAATCTGTATGGTAACTTTGTCGAAATCACTTAACAGCAAAATATTAACATACTATCAATACAGTAGTTAGACAAAGTGCCATCTAGTAAAAAAAAATGTTCCGTATCGAATACCTTGTCGTATTTTGTACTACAATTATCACATTATCCGATTGTTGCTTCAATGTAACAATATGCTAAACCAATATTCAATTAATTGAGTCCTCTAATATCAAATATATTAATTGTGAAATTTTATCCATCAAAATTAAACTTTTCAATAGTTCAAAGTAACATGTGGTGACTAAATTTTGTGGGATTTAACGTGTTTTTACGTAGTTTGCCAATCACTGCCAATGTCATCTGAACTAACTGTTATGACCATCCAAAAGCACAGTTAAGCTTGTACATTTCACTGACTGTAAATTTAATCACAGTTCATGCAAAGTGTTCGATTACAAAACAGTTGAACATGAACCTGTCGCTTTGTAATCTTTCCAGTTCTCTATACATATATAACATTTAATAAAACGAAAAAAAAAAAGACAATGTCACTTCATTACACATTAGACATTCATTAAACAGATGACAGTCATAACGCGTCTAGATCCTAATAATACATTCAATCTCCAGACAATTCGCTGCTTACACGTGACAATGCGTTTTACAACTAGGTTAACTTCATTTAAATATATAATAATATATTTTTTTTTGTATATAAAAACTATACTTAGCGTTTAAGTAAATGAAAATACATAACACCATACAATTTATATTATAAATCGGCTTTGCTTTTTGTCAGCAATCACAAGGTTTATCAAACGGAAATTTGTTCCTTTTGTACATTCATTAATATATATTACGGGGGTTGTATACATTAAGATTAAGGTTGTATAGATTAAGACAGGGCGTGCGTTGTCCGGAAAGGTAATATCAGATAACCACGCTCACACAAAAACAGAGTATACACTCTATTCTTCAGATACGTGTACTTTAAAAATGGGGAAAGTCAACTCTATTTAGTTTGATGGTTCTTGGAGTTTGCCTGTTAATGTTATATTATTGTTTAATTGCAGTAAAATCTTGATATATCCAACTTCCAAGTAACAGATTTCAGATTAACAGACAAATGCGAAAATTGTTCAAAACATACTGTTAATATTACCAGTGAGATATATAGTTAAATATTGCAATTTGTTATTTTTAAAAACAGATGTTAGTTTTTTTAAATTTGCAGTAAATATAATAAAACCATAAATGCATAAACAATTACTTGTTTTAATGAAAAAAAGATTATCTATTATAGCATTGTTTTCATTTTCTTTGTGATTGATAACAATGAAGACATTTTTCATATCAACAGTCAATCAAATAAATTAATTGCCTTTATCTCTAATTGACTTCAAGATATAAACGTATTTTGTAAAACTAGAGTGGAAAATTACGTACAAATCCACATTGACTCTCTTTACGTAAATTGCAATACCAGAGTTGCAACACTCACCAACCAAAGAGAATATAACACAAAAGGAGAGAAAGATAATGATTATTAATTTGAAAGTATAAAAAGCACCACTGACAAAAAACAAAACCGCAGTAAAAACAGCCAAGTTCTAAAAAGAAAATAACCATAAACAATATGTAAAAAAAAAAACATTTAAAAATCACTTGCTGTTGTTCTTTTCCAATAAGTCCATTCGTAACTTGAGCTCAATAAGAAACAGTTGCTTTTGAAGGGAAAAAATCTCATCTTTTTGCTTTAATTCCATCTGCAGTATCTTCATTTTCGCCTCGTGCTCCCAGATTGCGTGCTGCCTCTTAGCGGTGTAGAACAACTTCTCTTCTTCGGTCGGGGACGCGCTCGAGCAAAAATAACTGCCGAGTGAATCGCTGTGAACGTGATTTCCCTGCGGCAACGGCGCGGACGCGTTAGCTCTGTCTATGGCACCTGCGACGTTACAATCGTGACCGATTCGACCCCCAGCGTTGTGCGAGCCGCCGACGCCTCCCAAGGAGCTGCATTTTTTATTATTATTAAAATTAAAATTATTATTATGGTTGTAGAAACCCTTGCTGTTATTATTAATGTTATGGTGACAGCTGGTCGCTAAATTGACAACGGTGTTGAACATCCCGTTGCTCTGAGGCTGCAGAGGGGGCGGCGGGGTCACAATGCATACGCTAGGCTCCAGATGACTCAGGTTTAGCGGCCCGTTGGAGTCCTGCGGGGACTCGCAGCGTGAAGTGGAGGGCTCGGTGCCGAGGTGATGTCTGAGACCCCTGTCTAAGGCCATCGTGGGAGTTTGCGACCTGAGCGTGGGAGACATCGACAGCGGGGAGTGGTGCATGGACACTTGCGGCTGCAGAAGACTTAAGGGTGTGGCATGCAGAAGCTCGTCTTTCGAATCGTTGCCTTCGGATATCATGGACGAATCGTCTAGGCGATCGCTGGACATCTATGCATATATATAAATTCATTATTTAAAACGATGTCCTTGAGCAATGTAAATACAAAAAAGATGTTCAGACTTTAGATAATAATAACATCAAATTTGAACTGTTAAAACTTTGTACAATTCCACGTGGTTTATAACTAACAAACTGGGATTTACTTTTCAGCATCTTCAGGCATTCTATCACACGGATGCAACTGAACTGATGTTCTCTTGCATCTGTGTTCTGTTACATCCATATGATAGAATGCCTGAAGATGCCTAAAGGTGAAACCTGTTCCATTAGTGACAAAACATGTGGAATCGTACAAAGTTTCTACAATCCAAATTTGACGTTGAAATTCCATCAAGCACCTTCAGTCGAAATCATAAATAATTGATAGTAAAATCTTCAGCCTATCTGTTATAATTAGACAATAATTTTATAGTATAGACTTTCCAATACAGTCAAAATCCACCAAAAAAACCATAACATTATATACTTCATTTACACTTCAATGATTGATCATTCTTGTTTGATGTTCAAGAAAAAAATATCCAAGATGAAACAGTTTGAATTAACTAAGCTAAGTACAGGCAAAATTCAAAAGAATCTTAGGATGAACGCTAGGAACAAGAATCGATTTGAACAGCTGGAAGAACAGAATCAATGAATAATTTTTTTTTAGGCATTTTACAGCCATGATAAAAATTTTCTAGTGACAGACAACTTACATTGACGGGAAGGTGTTCATCAGAAGTGTTTAAAATCACAGATGGGGGTAAATCTCTTCGTTCATCTGAAAAAATATCATTGTTAAGAATTAATCACAAGTCATTGAATTTTTTCCACGGACAGCATTAACAAAAGATAAAATACTTGGGCAAGCAAATAACCAAGTAATATATATGTCAAAACCTAAGGGGAATGTTGTGATATAACATATACATGTTTTTTTTATATTTTCTATGAGGTTTCGGCCATTTAAAAATTTTCAATCAATAGGTTATTTTCGCACTGTATTACAAATTGCAGAACATATAAATACGATAAGTGTTAAGAGTAAAGAAATTAAAAATTTCAGCATAATAAATAAATGTTACATCGTTTCCTTTGTTTAATCTGTTCCCTACTAAGTCATATAAAGGATATTCCAAAATCTTATTAGGAATAAAAACAAACTTTTCGATATTATCAGGAAATATTAAGCTATATTTTGATAGAAACATTATCTCCTTTACTATAGTTTTAATACTCTTAATTCTTTTATACTCTACACTACAATCATCAGTCTCAACAGTTGAGATGTTAGCGATCAGATGGTTAAAATTATTGTCTTATAAAATATTTAATTATAACAATTTAAAAACATTTTATACGATCCTGTATTCCTGCCATCTGCTGTGAATGTGAAAAAGCTATAGTTTTAATTATCTCCAACTACAATTGTTTTGTGCAATGCCCAGTGAGCTTGGCAATAAAATATTTATTAAATTATATTCATCGCCTTTACTGTCAGAGACTTTTATATGCACAAAGTCCTGACGGCAGACGTTTCATATTGCATGAATATATTTTCATACCTTTAACAGTGATGTCTTGTGCAGGATGCACTGTCCACAACATTCCGTCCAAGAGGTTGGTACCGCTTTCTTCAGATCCTGGCTGAAATATCAAATGAATCTTTTTAAACTGTGTAGTTTAAGATATAAAACTAAGCATGTAATGAAAGACGATAAAATTGAGAGAATCAGTCATAATATGTAAGCAACAAACAATACTTAAAGGTGACATTTTATTTGAATTGTTCCAACTTTGTACAATTCCACATGTTTTGTCACTAGCGACCCGGGTTTCGCCGTTTGGCATCTTCAGGTATTTTATCACACGGATAAAATAAACAGTTAGCATCGTATATATACTAAAGTTATTAATTACAGGAAAACACTTACCCCAAGGCAAGCAAAAAATTACAGCTAAAACGAATTTAACAATATCAATCTAATAATAATTAACATAATTGTCTATGATAATTTTCATTATCAATCTTGTTAATGAGTCTTTCTTGAAAGGGTTTTTCAACAAATATCAATCAACTAACATTAAAATACAAATGCGTTTTTTTTTTCTTTTCATATAGAGAATACCTACTATCAAACATCTAGTGATGAAACATAAGAATTTATGTCATGAGATTGTTGATTCATTGAACTGATCTCACGTAAAGGGTATAACAAGGGCGGGTCAGGAAGATTGAGTTGATCATTGAGACAAAACATAGTGACGTTAGTGACAAAACATATGGAATCGTACAAAGTTGTAACAATTCAAATTTGATATTGAAATTCTATCAAGCACCTTCAGTCGATATCATAAATTATAACATGGTGAAAAAATAGCAATGTATTTAAGTTCTACAAAATTATTTTTAACAAATATAGTTGATAGCTATTTCGGCTCACGCCATCGTCAGAGCTAGTTATTAGTTCTAACGATGGCGTGAGCCGAAATAGCTATCAACTATATTTGTTAAAAATAATTTTGTAGAACTAAAATACATTGCTATTTTTTCACCGTGTTACAATGGAGTTCTACGAAGTGAATGCCAATTCAATCAATAAATTATAAATTGTGACATTTTATATTTGTCTCACTGGCACTTCTACTAGTTTTACTCTTTTTTCAGTATTCCAAAGTTCACATCTCAATTTTCTTGTGCTATAACTGTCATATTCGATCTGATGCTATGCAATCTTGAGTATGTCAAAGATACAGCCATTTTGATAGATTTATGATGGGCATTGAAGAGTTCAACAAGCAGTGAATTGTATTTTGCTGACTTAAAACTAACCACATTACAGCAGTTATATGTTTCCAACAAAAATAGTAGCAGAAGTGTTATTGCTTGCAAATCTCATTGGGAAATTTCAGATGGTTCTGTGCGAGCCCAGACACTAATCTGATATGTGCCCCATGTAAAACAAGATATTCCAAAGACTGACCTAAACATTGAACAATATACAATGTTGTACTATGCATACAGGGCAATCAGAAAAATTACAATAATATAGAATTATCTAGAAATAATATCTAGTCAATTTACCTCTTGGTAGCGCATTTTGCACTTTTTCTTAAAGTTCTCGTACCACATTTTGACTTGGGCGGGTGTGCGTGGGCATTCAGCTTTGCATCTCTTGTTTACCTCGATGCATATCTGTGACCAAACCATCTCAAAAGAAACACAAAAATTAATATTAATCTCATTGTATTACACACATACCTAGCGTAATATTACTGTGACCTCTTATTTAATATTATTTTCAGCAATAAACACATTTTAAAAAGATTCAGTTTGTCACAAATTTGACATAAAGTACAAATTAAAAAAGTTAAACTTCCAAAATCTCACTCTGAATTAGCTCATTCTTCTTAGTTTGTAAATCGCTCCTCGATTTTAAATTTACATAAAAACATGTTTATTTAGATCGTAATAGGAGATATAGAAGACATTAAGTACACTTTACGGTCTGCACATTTTCGTTAAATAACTACATCAAAACAGTTTTTTCCTATTTTAATTGTAGACCTCGTGTATATTCTTCGTCCATCTGTTGATAAATTTTGAAAGTAAGAATTAAAATTCATATTAATTTTTGGTAGTATAGCTGCGAGTATCCGAAGACGGCACATTGTGCGTTCCAAAATCGTAACGATTGTCTCAAAAATGACGCCAATGTGGCATCTGCTAGACCATACAGTGTTAAGAATTGTTTTTTGGTCTTTAAATACCCTAATTTCTTAACGAACACTTCCAAAAGTAAGATGCAGGTACTTCTGTACAGTTGAAGCGATATATCATACATTTTACTGCTACGAAATTTTACAAAAAATCAACCTTTTGGCTGATAGGACCAAATTTGGTGTGAAGCAATAACGGCGTGTAAAATAATACAATATTAAATGCTGATATGTCAACTGTTTTCCGGAGTAAATTGATGTATACCTGTTTGCTTTTGTTGGTTGCATTGTTGGACCTTCCCTGCCGGAGCACCTCCCTGTGCTGGTTGATCAGCTCAAGCACGGTTCTCTTTTCAAGCTCCGTGAAGTTCTTGGAACGCTCTTTGTTCTTTCGAGTTCGCACCGAGTTTCTTGTCGACATCTTGACCACGTCGCAGACCACTTGTGCGACTGAAAAAAAATATATAATACTTTTTTCAATTTTACTAATTAACACGTTGGCTGAACAACATTGCATTGCTTCCTTGAGGGGCTGAAAAAATAAGCATTTTTCGAAACCATAAAAGTTTGTTAAATATTAGGGACTATAGAGAAATGTCTAACCCGTGGCAGGTACTGACTAATAATAAAAGATCTTTTGTAATAATGAACACGGTTCCCGCGACCGACGCGGGGCTACAATTCAGGCACAGACACGGGAGCCGTGTCGTACGCACTGATTGTGTTAACTAATACATTACATTGGGATCAATGACGTGTTAAAACACAGTAAGTAAAAACAAAGCAAGGTTTCGTGGATAAAAACAATCAGTCATATTAATCACCTCACCTTACAAACTATTCTCAATTTACAAACAATCTTTTTAATTCTAATACTATAAGAATATATTTGTGATTTTTGACAAATAACTGTCTTTTTTCTTATGAGGACAATACAGAATTTATTGATTTAATTGGCATTTATTTGGTAGAACTCCATTATAGCATGGTGAAAAAATAGCAATGTTTTTAGTTCTACAAAATTTTTTATAAGATATAGTCGACAGATAGCTGTTTCGGTCAGAACTAGATGATGGCGTGAGCCAAAATAGCTATCTTATAAAAAAAATGTAGAACTGAAATACATTGCTATTTTTTCACCGTTCAGTACAGAATTCTTAAGATCCGTATTGCAATGGTCAACACCATTGGCTTTCGTGAAGGATCTCGCAAATTCATATACCAGTACAAAAATATTTCTTTCAACCTTCTGATGAGTTCTATTCGAATACATAGGTATTTACGATGTCTAGAAACATCTCAAATCAACCCAAACGATCGTAAAAAATAAGTCCAAACGAGGACAGTTAGCTATCCACTAATCCCGTCTTTGCTTTTTGCCATTTAACCGTTCTCTAATAATGAGAGGTATAAACAACTGAGTAACCAGCAGTTCGCATAGAAAAACTTCTGTTAAAACACCCGTATTAAGAGGCCGTACAGTCCAAATTGAGAGTGAACATGGATTAAAAAAAACATAAAATTTATATGACAATCAACATCTATAAAAAACACATAAACATTATTATTACAACAAAATTCTCTTACCTAGAATTGATTGCCAATATCCCATTCACTATATAAAAAAACTCAGATATAATTTAATTTAAAACACAAAACACACCTATCCTTTCCTTCACTGGACAAACAGTAAATTTAAATAATCGAACATATATCTCACGGTGACTAACACATCAGGAATGCATTTCGATGTTCAACCATAATTATTTCATTTTTAACTGATTAAATTAATATCTACTTATTTTATCATAACAAATTTAACTTAATTGATTAGGCGATTTTTGATTACATTGAAAGTTTGTATTGACTTAATGTGAAGACTTTCTACAGAGGATGAGTCAAATAACAAAATTACATAAGTTCAGAAGGATATTGATAAAGGAAATATTTAACCCATGAAATACAGGTGCATTTTCAATTATTATCTGCTGCTCGGAGATGCAGGAGTTTTTTTTTAACCTGTTTTAACTGCCAATTTGTATTTGTACCGGATTGGACACTAACACTTGAAATACGTATTTTGTAAACACATTATATTATGATATGCTACATTTGTAAGATGGTTTGTAACAATCACTTTGCAATATTCGACAAAATACAAACTCGCAAATAATTCTTCATGTGATAGGCGCATAATCAGCATTTCTCCGATATATCTGATAACGCACTAGGCACGTATTCCGCATCCAACGTGTTAAGGATTAACG
Organism: Himalopsyche japonica; assembly: GCA_028555115.1. Lineage (NCBI taxonomy): Eukaryota > Metazoa > Arthropoda > Insecta > Trichoptera > Rhyacophilidae > Himalopsyche > Himalopsyche japonica. Next base: position 1,019,470 of record JAHFWJ010000430.1, read on the forward strand.
CATTTCCAACTGAGTCATTACAAGGATACTTCAATTCAGAAGTCAAACAAACTTATCAATACTCAAATACTGGCTCACAAATCTATCGTTATATCTGCCGTCTCAACAGTTGAGATGTTAGCAGTCAGAGGGTTAAATACGTAGGTCACCGCTAACCATGGCATTATCAATAGATATGACACAACAGATAATGTGCGAAAATGTGAATGAAATTACTGATTGTATCAATCGAGAATAAACAAAAATAAAATTCCAGTTAACTAACTGATAATAAAATAAAAATACCATGAAATATTTTATCGTAATCTTAAAAAAATTCGCCACATTACATCTATCTAAAAAAAAAAAAAACTACTATACTTTGAACAAGCGTAATTACACAAACACCTGTATGTCTGCAAATCAGATTTGAGAGCACTATCATAAGATTTGATGTTTGTCAACAGTGTGTACACACAGTGAACAAAGTTTCAACAATTCAATTTTTTTAAAACATCCCGAAACAACTATGTTTTGGGAATTTAATTTTGGGTGCAGTCCAACTTATGTGAAATTTACTTTTTAATTCCAGTCCATATTTTTGGTAGAAAGAAGAGTAAAGCCGAATATCGTTTTTTTTAATTATTTATTTCATATTTAATATTGTGGACAGAGTCAGGTTAAATGTAATAAAACGCAATGTCATATATATATACAAAGAAGTTTAAGTCATTTGTTTTATAGGCAAAAATGCATTTGAGAATTTTCGGAAAAAAATTTATTTGAAACTGTACATTTTCCCATAACCATTCCCAATGTGGCGTATACAAACTCGTAATGGAGTTTATCTTGATAAAAGTTTTTTTACAACTGCTTTTTTAATTGAATCATAGAGCTAATTTATGATGTCAACTGAAGGTGCTTGATTGAATATCAATTTCAAATTTAAATTGTTGAAACTTTGTACTATTCCACATGTTTTGTCACTAACAAACCAGGTTTCACCTTCGGCATCTTCAGGAATTCTATCAGACGGATGCAACAGAATCAACTTCCGTCAAAACATGTGAAATCATACAATGTTTCAACAATTTAAATTTGAATTATAGAGCTGTCGCGATACTAGAGGGATGTGAATAAACATATTACACACATTTATATCTTCAAACAGAAACCCAGGATCTGTTCCGTGAGTATTGCAAACAATCGCAACGCCGTTGCACACACAAACATGGACTCATCAATTTTTCTGACTTAATCAACAAATGATTTTGTCGATTTAAGTCAGTTATATTTACTGTACTAAAATATATATACAAATGTTGCACACTCAATTAACTTACTTATTTATAGACGATATTGGATATGACCTAATTTTCACCAGAATACTAACATTTATTCTATGTTACTAAACATTGAACCATTTGCATTAGTTACATTTTGTTTCGACCGCTTACTAAGAAAATGTTGACAAACATAACAAAACCACATCTATTAAACAGGATAATTATTATTGGATATACTAATATTAGCAATAATATAAAGTTCCCATTTTCAATTGATCAAATAAATGTCGAATTTTCGGTAAAAGTTGATTATATGGCCGGCATATAGACCACATTAAAAAAACATCACAAACAACAAAACAAGCCAAAGTTTAAAAAGTTGTGTTTTAACTTTCCTTTGAAGTTATTTTTACAAAAATATTGCCTTGTTCGAGCATTTTTACGTGGTAAAATAAAATTTGTATTAATAAAAGCATAAATCGCAAACAATTAGAAGTTTTCAGAATATTTAAAAAAACTTTTTTTTGATTTGATATTGTAAATGGCTTCACAAAAATACATTCATTTTTTAACAAAGCATTTTTTTTTAAATGACTGATTAATCAACCCTTTTCTCGCTGAACCGCATAAAAAATATTTTTAACAAACTATAAATATACAATATTTCAAACTCATAAAAATTTTCAGGAAAAATCAAAGCACATTTTAACACAGAAATTAGCTTACTTAATTACGTTACTGTCGCACTTTTGAGTGTCAACTAGCAAAACAATGTAACAAGCCGTCTGAATAATTGAGACCAAAGTTGCACAGTCGTTAGAAAAGTACAACTCTGACTAAAAAAAGTTTATTATTGTCAAGATTTTTCCCTACCTTTCCCATTAACGTGCATTGTATTAAAGATCAACCAATCGAAAAATTGTTCATTGAGATATTCTTCATAATCGCCTAATCGAAAAAGTAGTCAGAGTCACTCACTTTTCACGACTTCTGATAAATTGACGAATATCCACCAAAAACTCGACTCCGAATCTGGTCAAAACATCGCAACTCCGCGACTGACTCCACAGCCCTTGTTGAGACGTTAGCAGTCGGAGAGTTAATAAAAACTAGTAATTCAAACTTAAAGTTTTTGGTCAAAATTTCAACAAATATTGTTGCGCAGCTCACTAAATCATAATATATTAACACTTTATGGTCGGGAAACGAAATATTTCGTTTTTTGCGAACTGTCGTTTGTTTGCGGAACCCGATAAAATTCGTTTTTGTAACCTGTCGGTCGTTTGCGGGATCCGTCTTCTCTCGGGCTTGTATTTCGGCGTGAAACAAAACGCATGGCAATACGACAAAGACCTTTTTTTGACAAGTGGCAATAAAACTCATGAGTTATATTAAACCCGAGTGTTCCTATTCGGAGACGCGTGTTTCTCGATTTACGTCATTCAGATTTCAAACTTCCATTGGCTCTAAACTTGCAGGAATTGCAAGTATATATTATTATTTATTATATAATTATATAGTGAGAATAAATATATTATCTTTTACATAGAATATTTTAAAAATTTAATATTGATGAGATGTGGAGTGCCATTTACATAATTGAGAATAGGTTTTTATATTCAGCTTAGAAATATAATGAAATTAAGATGTAGTCAGAGTGTTTATAATTTATTTTTAAAGATCAAATGTCACATATTATTTCTTTGAAAATTCCAATCAAAAATATTGTTTGGTTTAGAAGTTGTGTCGATTTTAAGAAAGTAATGTTTTTTTGCGCTAATCGCAAAAAACACCCGCTACAGGCTTGAGTATATTGCTCGAGGGACCCGACCACAAAGTGTTAATATCAAATACCACTTGAAATTCAAATACTTTTTACCAAATAAAATTTCTACCCTAGAAATAAAAATACTGCTTAGCGACCAGGGGCTTGATTCTTGGAAAAGTCGATTATCAAATGCTGACTATATCAGAATTATACTAGTAATTTAACCTGTTTAATGCTAATGACACTATTATATTTGTATCTAGCTGTTAACAGGCTAAAAAACACAAACATTTGACTACAACGAAAATTCAAAAAAAATATATTAATAACAAAATTAGGTCTTCTTTGAGAAGAATCATATTAACATCATTATGATGAGACAGATTTTAGTGTATGTTCCAAAGCATGAAAGTGTACAATGTCAAAAATAAATGTCCCACCAACCCGATATCAAAAGCATGGCGTAGAGGGACTAATTACCTAGCCACTAGTGCTACTCTAGTCTTATCCTTTGATCTTAACTGTTTCCACAACTGAGTTTTCACAACATGTTCTTATAAAAAAACAACCGTTCAGGTATACTCCGCATAGGGAGTTGTCACATTCTAAAAGTGACTACTACTTTTTACACGTAAGTGAAAAGGTTGGTGGGTTTGCAGTTTTTAAATTCTGGTCAATTGAGCGATCCGAGTTAAGCAAAAAAATGAATTTATATTTGATTTGTAAGTTATTTCCGATAATAAAAAAAAACAATTTTGAGGTGTAAGCACTATATTTATCTTCAGTGGATGTTATACAAACTAAGTAAGTAAATGTCAGTTTTATTGAAAAAACTTTTTGATAAAAAGAAAATCAATTATATATACATATATATATATATATCCTGTTTTTATAATATCAATCAATATAAATATAGTTAACAAAGAAAAAAACAGACTTTTGCATTATTTTATATAAAAATCGATAGCAATAAATATTATTATTTGACATCCTACTTACTTTACCAGTGAAGCTTCAGTCATCAAATGGTAATTTTTTAATAATAAATAATTAATAATCAAAATAACTTTATCATCTCCCTCGAGTTAAATGATAAACTATTAAACTCATAGGATTCATAAAGGACTCTTTTTTTTTTTTAATGAATGCCTGAAACTTGATAGTTAAGGAAAAACCCTATTCCCTAAGTATATAAAAATCCAGTTTTAAATTTTAATTGCTGAAACAATGAACAAAAATTGGGTTTGAAATTAGTGTTAATCTAAGATTTCTGGAATCAAATAGGGATATCCAAATCCAGAATAGTGATTCACAACTGCTGTATCTTAGTTACATAAACTTTGAAGATTTATTATACTAAAAAAACCATTTTTTATTTACATATTAATAGTGATAATAATATTTGTTTTAATTTGTGTCAATTAATTCGCATCAATTATAAGTATATTCGATTACAATGTTTATTATATGAAGAATTTATATTAAAAATTAAAATGCCTACATAAGTTTTTTTTTTATTTTTGGCAGTAATAAATTATTTTTCAGGTAGAGAATTTAGCGTACTGTAAAGTATATTTATGGTGTATCAATAATTAATTGAATAAATTTGGCATAATTTTGCAATCAATATTAAGCTATAAAATTAGTAATGGAAGCTATTTAAAAATATTAAAACTGATTGCATTCAAATGGTAAATTTAAACTGATATAATATTACCAGCTTCATCTTTATCACATACCTAAAAATTTCACGCAACCGCCGATATATTTATGTATTATTCTATAACATTTGAAAAAATTATCTTTGGAAGCAGGATTCCTTTTAACGGCGAAAATAAAGTTTTCCAAACACGAAATGAAATTGATTTTTCAGAAAAATAATATTATTTAAATTTCATAATGAAAAATATGTGTCGCTTGAAATAATTAATTAATACGTATTTTGATAAACAGTACTAAATCGCTAATCAAGATAAAAAAAAAATAATCCAAAAACAAAGGTATTCAAATCGCGATTTTTTCGATAACTGCAAAAAGATAAGCGACGGCATAAACGTCAGTTAGGTAAGAAGACGCACTTAAAAATAAGTATGACGGTTCAAAACAACTATTCAGTTAACTATGAAATGATTTGTTAAAACCTAACAAAACAATAACATCTCGCCATAGAATGCATTAATATTTGATAATTAAATGCAGAAATCTTCCGTTTTGGCGCATGATAATATTAATTTACACAATGTATGTACGTGGGGGAAAAATCGCCCAGTTAAAAGGTTAACAGAATCAAATTGGTTGGTTATCACCACAATAACTGGATGTCAACTTTTCGTAAGCAATTTTTGACGTTAGGATTTTTTATTTACCTGCATTAATGCTCTTATGGGTAGAATGGCTATCCTAGATTATGTTTCACTTCACTTCTGCATGTTTCACGGGAAAAATAGGCTGCGATAGACGTTTTTCAAAAGTGCAACCCAATACAAAAACATGAACGAGAAACTGTCAAATGTTGTAAAAATCATAGACAATAGATTGATGAGTATAGTCGCAGGTGGTGGGAGAGGGAGAGCTCATTTTGTGACTTTGAAATGTATTTAGAGGGAAAACATTATTGCGAATGTCCAGCGAAATATTTATTTAAACGAAATTTCTTATAGCACACATTTTAACAATACATTCAAAAGCGTCTCCACAATGTTTATTGCTTGTATGATCATTATTCTCGAAATGGATGTTCTCATTTTGCCGCCAATCATTATTACCTATCAACACATTTATGATAGAAGCACGATAAAAAGAGACCACAGTAGCTCACTGTTTCTGTTTTTAAGCCATTTACAGCGCTTGAACAAAATAGATCTTTTCTAAAAATCACACAAGAAAGAGATAAACTATATTCATTGTTCTGCTTTTAATTTACAAATTTTGATTTCACGCCTTGTGCAAATCTTCATACATGTTGGTCAAGTTTCGATTTATTTTATTATCACAAATAATAGTCTACATTTTTCTGTCAGGGGTAAAGCACTTCAATTCATATGTATATTTTTGATAAAAACAAATCTAAAAATCAAATTTTCTTTACAGTAAATACTTAGCGAAGTGATAATGAAAATTATTTATTGATTACGAATTTAATGAAACATATTTATTCCATGAAAAATAAAATGTAAAACTTAAGTAATTTCTGTAAAATAAAAATATATTCACTATTATCGCGATGTATTTATTTCATATTTTTCATTAAATAAGACATTATTACGTCATGGCATATTTTTTTCATTAGATTCTTTGGAAAATAATATTTAAATATAAAGTCATATGATTGTTTGCTAAATTGTATACCTTCAAGTGAAAATATTTATTTAGAGTTGAAATGGTTTGAAATGAATTGGAGATAGATATTTAAAAAAATAAGCTGCTACTTAGCAAAAAATCTTGTCAAAAGTGATTTGCTTATTAAAATAGCCATAGCCATAAAATATTTTTTAAAAATGCAATATTATGACATCAAATCAAACTTATACGTCTGAAACTTCACATTTGCAACGATTATTTTATTATAATAAAAATTATACATCTATTATACAACGATTAACGTCAGTATTATATTATTATATTTTCTATGAGTTTAAACCGTTGGTATACGAATTGAACAATTTTTTTATGATGAACGAAACATATTTCAAATTAAAAATCATCTTAAATAGATTATTTTTCTTGCAGAGCAATAAAAAAATAATTTGGATAATTTTCTCTTGATTTACAAAAAACTAAATAGGCTTTATTAGAAATTTGAATTATTGTTAAGTGTATGCTTAAAGGGACAGCGATCAGGTATAGATAAATTTCTAGGTGCACATTTTAAACTTTTTGCTCAGAATGTTAGGAACATGGATAAGAAATCTTTAATCATGATGTCAAAATGAATTTTATTTCTTCATTGTATATATCAATATTAATTAAAACGAAAATTTTTATTAACAATTCACTGTTAAAGAAATCATCTAAGATATTTTATTTCTTAACAAGTGGTATAGTTGTTTTTATTATTGTCTCTCCTGTCTTACTATTATAGAGGGCAAAGTCAGTTGATAATGCTCGCGATAAATCTTGAAGTAGCAGTCTCTAAATATTATTAGAGTCTATAGTCTCAACCATTATGTTTAAACATTGTGAAAGTAATACGAAACAAATTGTGTTTTATTTATTTGAACATGTTCCAGTTATTGCTGTATTTTTACATATTACAACAGTATAATTTTTTTATAGTACTTATGCATACTCATTAAATTAATAATTATTATATAAAAAAATATTTTCAAAGTGACGAGTAATGACAAACCCTGGTTGAAAATATTCCATAGACATTATAATTTCCCAACTTCGGCTGTCTAACTGACAGTTTCATATAACTTATAAGAAATACATTTTTGGATCAGATTACGGAATCAAATTCCAATCAAAATACAGAAATCTAAATTATTCTCATCAACAACTCTTTGAAAAGCAAGGTAATAATGTTTTTTTTTCTTTTTAAATACATTCTTCAATTTCACTCGGTATATTCACATTGCATCATAGTCATAAGTTGGGTTATAGGCAGACATTTTTCTTGTTTGAAATAGTTTATTCATGTATTCCTTTAAGATTTTTCTTGAATTGCAGAGTAAATCAAAAATGAAAATTTTCCGTAGATCGTAAATTGCCGATTGTACATACTTTAAATATCGATGACAATAAAAAATAATAGATAGGTACATTATCAATGTTATGAAGATGAACCGGTAAAATAAAATAGTTCAACCCGAAATAAAGATGAAGGTTTCGTGCGTAAAAAAACCTAACCGTTAAATAGCAATGTTTGAAATCAGGAACATAATTTCCTATGTTATTTCACTTGACCAAGCTAAATAAATTACACGAAATAGACATTGCTGTCTCGAAGTTATCTTAAGGCAGCTGGTGTATGATTTCTATAATTGGGATAACCCCCTAATGCAGGAGTCGTCAATCTTTTTATAACTAACATCCATTTGTATCTTTTCTATAAGTAAATTTTTCTAACCGCCCACTGGTTCTACAGTAATTGTGATTTATAGAATAGGCAATTAGCTTTACTTGATGTTTTTAAAACCTCTACCGTATACCGTGAAAGCCCACTAGTAGGCGGTTTGGACCAGATTGACTTCTAATGCCCTTATACCTAGCAACCTTAGTTTTGATAATTTTTTTGAATAAACATTTAGAGCATAGGCTCCCAGCCTGGGGGTCGCCAACTTATACAGTCAACTAAAAAAAAAATATTATGTATGCTTTTGGATTCTGTAGAGGGTCGCGGGTCACATGGATTTTATGAAAAGGGGCCGCCACCCGAAAAGGTTGGGAGCCTATGATTTAGATATGGATTATATTATTATCCCAGCAGAAGTTTTTAACGTGAACTCGTCAATACGCGTTTATTTAATTTCCCTTTTTATTCTTACATATTAATGTTAGAAGAATGGGCGAGTACTGGACAGAAATTTTGATAGCTAATAGCTTTGCGCCGCATTATTTCGATTCGATCTGTGCTTATTCAAACTTTCAAACATAAAAATATAACACGGTGAAAAAAAAAAACAATGTATTTTAGTTCTGCAGAATTTTGTAGAACTAAAATACATTGCTTTTTTTCTGTTATAATGGAGTTCTACCTAGTAAATGCCGATTCAATCAATATAAAAGTATTAATCTATTTAAAAGACAAATAATGAATCTGTCTATTCTGGAATTTATACTATTATAACTGTAATTGAACCTAAAAATGATGACCACACTATTAGAGGTCTGGCAAAAGTTTACAAACGGAAAATCAGTATCATAGGTTCAATGATTTCATTGAGGTATATTGAAAATAAAAGTGGAAAACTACGCAAAGACAGTCGGTGTTAAAAATGCTGATACAATAGTGTAACTAAGTGACTGAATATGAAGTGTTCGGCAGATGTCTCACAGCTTATCGTGTTATGTTTTCAGATTGCTGGCAATCTAGAAAATGTTGCGTTGTTTTCGAGAAACATCAAAATGGGCACAACTGAAGCCAAACAGATTCACCGATATTCAAGAAATTCGGAAGCTGTCTACAAAGACAGCATTCAAAGAAAAAATATCAAGAGGCGCTGGGGAATTCAGTGTTGGGAATATTTACAGCGGGTTCATGTGCACTGATATTCAGCATATTAAAGAATTTAATATGACTGCCATTCTTTTAAAACATGAAACCTCTAAAACGGAATATTTACATCTCAAACGTGACGATCCAAACAACGTTTTTTCAGTTAACTTCAGAACTACACCTTTTAATTCAACAGGGTTACCACATATTCTGGAACACACGGTTTTGTGTGGCTCTAAAAAGTTTCCTGTGAGAGATCCTTTTTTCAAAATGTTAAATCGTTCACTGGCTACGTTTATGAATGCAATGACAGGTCCTGATTACACATTCTATCCTTTTTCATCACAAAATGAAACCGATTACCGGAACCTGCAAGCGATTTATTTAGACGCAGTTTTTCAACCAAATTTAAACAGACTAGATTTCTTGCAAGAAGGTTGGAGATTAGAACATTCAGATTTAAACAACCCGAAGTCAGATATGATATTTAAAGGTGTTGTTTTTAATGAAATGAAAGGGGCGTTTTCTGAAAATTCGTCTGTATTCGGACAAAAGTTTTTAAATACAATTTTACCAGATCATACTTATGGATATATATCAGGAGGCGATCCATTGGACATCCCAAATTTGACAGTTGAAGACTTGAGGGACTTCCACAAAAAATACTACCACCCCAGCAATGCCAGGATATATTCGTACGGAAATTTCCCTCTGGAGAAGAATTTGGATGTGTGTAATCAATTATATTTGGGTAATTATGAAGGGATCGATTCTTCATACAGCAGAGTTCCCCAGCAGCCTCGTTGGAACAAACCAAACGATCTAAGAATCACGAGTAGGTTTGATAAAATGGGGGCACCACTTGAGAAACAAAATCAAATCGCAATCGGATATCTAATGTGCGATATAACAGATGTTTATGAAACTTTTGTCTTGCAGTTTTTAAGTGAGTTAATGGTAATGGGTCCGAATTCGCCATTTTATAAAAGCTTAATCGAGCCAAATATCTCAGGCGGTTATAGCTCAATGACCGGTTTCGACTCGCAGATGAAAGATACAATGTTTATTATCGGCTTGCAAGATTTAGAAGTTGACAAGTTTGATAAAGTAAAACAAATTGTAGATGAGACTCTCAATAGAATAATCAAAGAAGGTTTCGATAAGGCTCACATCGATAGTGTCATGCACGGAATTGAATTAGGTATTAAACATCAGCATACCAGATTTGGCTTAAATACTTTGTTCAACCTCGTGGCTCTTTGGAATCATAATGGTCCAATAATGGATGCGTTACAAGTAAGTAAATTCTTAAACAGATTCAAAGAAAATCTTAAGAATCCCAGGTATTTATCGGAAAGAGTAGAGTTCTATTTCAAAACCAATAATCATCGATTGACATTGACGATGGTTCCTGATGAAAAATATGAAGATAACGTAAATAAAATGGAAAATGAATTGTTAATGAAGAAAATTTCTGACTTGAAAGAAGATGACCAGAAAATGGTATTCGAAGAAGGCTTAAAGTTATGCGAAACCCAGAAAGGTCATCAAAACATTGATCTACTTCCTTGTTTGGCACTGAAAGACATTCCGGAAAAACTGACGCCCGTTAACCTAAAATACACAGCTTTAAACATTGTTCCCGTACAAATCTGTGAAGCAAATACAAATGATATTGCATATTTTAAAGGCATTTTGAATATATCCGATTTACCGGAGGATTTGAAAATGTTGATTCCTTTGTTTAACACTACTGTCAGTAAAATGGAAACTAAGAAAAGATCATTCAGAGAATTTGACCAGCTTGTCCAATTGAAAACTGGTGGATTAGGTTTTGCTACGCATATTTCGGAAAAAATTGGCAGCACTGATGTCTTCCAAGAAGGTGTTGTTATATCTAGTCATTCTTTGGATGAAAATGTGGATGCCATGTTTTCGATATGGTCAGAGTTATTCCAAAAACCCGTTTTTAAAGATGTCGATAGATTCAAAATGCTTCTCGAGAATTATGTTTCAAATATGACGAATGGAATAGCTGATAGCGGTCATATGTATGCTATGCACAGTGCAAGCGGGCTTGTGAAAGGTAGTTACAGTTTAAAAGAAAAGTTGGGAGGTTTGAGGCATATTGAGTTCATGAAGAATCTTGTTAAGGAACACACGCCTGAAGAAATAATGAAGAAAGTCTCAGAAATAGCTGATTTAATATTAGACCGCAATAGATTAAGGGTTGCAGTCAATTTGACTGCATCTAAAAATGATAGTGTTATCTCGAAATTAGATAAACTGTGTCAAAATTTACCCCAGAAGAAACCAAAGAAAGACGTCAATAAAGCTGTTTACAATGAAGGAAATCCTTTTAAAAAATCAACTAAATGCGTACACCACGTTATGAATATACCAGTTAACTTCTGCGCCAAAGCAATCGTTACAGTTCCATTCGCACATCCCGATTTTGCAAAGCTACAAGTCTTGGCCAAGTTCTTGAGTTCCAAGTACTTACATCCAGTCGTTCGAGAGCAGAACGGAGCTTACGGAGGTGGTGCACGAATTACCAACGACGGAGTATTCAATTTTTACTCATATAGAGATCCAAATAGCAGAGTTACTTTAGATGTGTTCGATCAATCGTCAGAATGGTTTGAACAATGTCCAGAATCAGTTTTTGATGATCAAGCCGTTTTCGAGGCCAAATTAGGAGTCTTGCAACAGTTAGATGCTCCGGTAGCCGAATTCGCTAAAGGCATCGATGACTTCTTGCATGGGATGAATTCTGAACGTCTGCAGCAGCACAGGAAAGAAGTTTTAGCAGTCACCAAACAAGATATGGTGGATGTCTGCAAGAAATACCTGTCTAATGATGCAACAAAAGATTTGATCATCGGGAAGTGCGTTATAGGACCTGGCGTAACTGACGGTAGTGATAAGCCATTGATGAAGGAGGGAGAGAGTTGGGAAGTTATCCAACCGATGACTGAAGAGACACAGTAATAATAATACGATGTAGTTTTTGAGTGGGTGCGGTAACCTAAAGAAATAAGAATCTATATATATTTACACATTCGATGTATGCTTGGATAATACAATCATCGTCAATATCATCTTAAATATTCAATTGTCTGATGGAATACTGGTACTTTTGTGTAAATATATTATTTTTATATTTTCTTTTCACTTATCTACATTTTCGATTAAAGGAACAAACCAAATATGAACTAACATCTTCATAGCGTCAAAGAGTCTAAAAATGTGTTGCAATTTATTATTGTTGATAAATTACTTAGAATGTCGTTTTGTGGGAATTGTTAATATCTACCAGTGTTAGGAAATGACATAAGTCACAAATTCGCCTGTGAAATAAATTATATATTAAAATAGACATTAAAGTTTTGTGATGGAAAGTGAGAGTTAAAAATAACCAAACGGTGTGAAATCATTTAGACGGCATACTTGAGTCACAATCCTTTAACATTCTATTTTTTTTTATGTATATAGTAATTATATAGCTTAAGTTAAATAATATTTAATTATAAAGAAGACTTATGTGTTAATTATGTTTTGTCTGAAATAAATTTCTGTTTTTAAAACATCTTTTATTGTATTTAATCAAAGCCTACAAAATTTTCCTTTAAATATTTAATTAAATCCTTTTTCCTTTTTAAATTTCCTTTAAATATTAAAAAAAAGCCTTTAAATATTTAATTAAATAATTATGTATTTAACCTGTTCCCTGCTGAGTCTTGTGAACAATATGTCAATACTGTATGTTTGAGAAATTAATTGAACAGTATTGGCGGTAAAAAAACATATAGAGTTTATAGGAACAAATTGGACTTTATTTCAAAAAAAATAATACCATTTAGATGTTAGCAATTAGATGGTTAAATAAATAAAATACATTTATAACATTGACTGAAGTTGCTTGATGGAGTTTCAATATCAAATTTGATTTGATAAAACTTTGTATGATGTTTTGTCACTAAGGTTTCGCCTTTTTGCATCCATGTGATAGAAAAATGCTTGAAGATGCCGAAAGGCGAAACCCGGGTCGTTAATGACAAAACATGTGGAATCGTACAAAGTTTCAACATTCAAATTTAAATAGTATACTATACGTAGGGTACTGTATTCATATTTTGTAATGTAATGCTCAAAACCGGTTTTTGATCATTGTGCGCTGTGTTAAATGAGGATCACTACTGTGAAATGTGGAAGTAGGACTTGAGCTTCAAATTGTGTTTTTTTTTTCTTTAAGTATTGTGGCTTTTCACCAATTCCACTAATACATTAAAGTTCATACCCTTTATGCTTAACAAATGCAACGATATCGGAAAAATATATAGTTATCAATAGTCCATGATGATGAAAGTAGTGTGGTCATTCCATTACGTTAATAAATGATGTTTTAATTAAATTTCTTATTTTTGAATGTTAGGCATAAGTGTTGAATTAGAAAACAAACTGCTATTTCTTTATAGATACTAATATACATGCTTCAAATACACGCCATCTTATTTTTTACTTATATTCTGATTATCTTGTTATAATATTTTTGTTACAGATTCAATGGCACTTCCTAAAAATAATGTATCATACGGTGATTATTTTACTGATGCATTAAGATTTTTAAATGACCATGATTACATATTTAATTTTGCAAACACAGATATTCTAGTAAATGATGTATTGAAAAGGTTTTCCGTTAAATGGCGAAAACATTTAGATTCTGTTAAAATTAATGAAAATATTAATTTACCAGAAAATGAAAAGAATGCAACGCCATCTAGCTGCCATCTTTCCAACCAATTTGATATTTTTAATGCAAGTTTACAACGACTGCAGCCATCTATGAATTGTTTTAAATATGACAATAGTGATTTGTCGGTAAAGCAGAAACCTTTGAATGGATTAAGTCCAAAAAAGCAGCACGAAATATTTAAACTATCCGAATTGATTCATAATCATTGCAAACACAAAAATATAAACTTGATTGTGGATATTGGTTCAGGGTTGGTGAGTATAATTTGTTGATAATAGTTTAATTTAATGATTAATTTTATCATAGTTATTATAAAATAAACAGATTCACATTCAGAGACAGTGTCCTCTATTGACGATAAAATGAATTATTTAAAACAATACAATTCAAAATTTCCAATAAGATTTTTGAAAACGTCTAAGTTGATGAAAACATATCTTATTAGGTTAAGAGTTCCAGTGGCGTATTAAAGCGGTATTGGTATATTATTTTTTTCACTTTTTGTCACGTCGGCTGAATTTTCCTAGGTTGTTCTATAACCCATATATAACAATTTTAATAATAAAAACACATTTTTAGTACTTATTTCCACAGTATATTTTATGATCAGTCTGATTCACGCATCGCGAGCATTAACAACGAATACAAATTACAAGCAAGACTACTTGTATAATATTTTGAGTTAAAGGTAGCAGATATACAAAACTTGGTTCAAGAACATATTATATGATATAATGAGCATATATAAAATTATTGAAAATATAATGAGTAGATTTATTCATTCATAAATTCAATATCGATTTAAAAGTCATTGATTCTAAGTCGCTAGCACTATAGTCAACAACATTGACCATCCAGTCGAAAACCCATAAATGTTGTGTTATTTATATCTTGTATTATTTCGATGTATAAAAGCAATGAATGAAATGAGATATTTAATCTGTTTTTTTTTCAAAAATATCCTTAACGGAAATAGGTGACCTTCAGTTTTTTTAGATTGAAGAACACGGGCTGCCAACCTTTTTAAGATTGGGAACTTTTGTTTAATTTGAATTTTCACGACGATCTGCTTCCAAACAGAATCGTATAACATAAGACAGTTGGTTGATTCTTTTTTAGTTTTAATATTATAATATAATATTGTTAGTGTTTTAAATATTTACGTATTTTTACCCATAACATGTAAATTTTAAATTATAAAAATTTCTAAAATTTCTAATTGTAATTGAGATCGACTACATTTTGCTTCACGGTCCACAGGTTGCCCACCCTTGTTCTAGGCTCTAGAATATCAAGTGGAGACCATTTACTGACGCCAATTTTCCAGTTGTTTGATTTCATCAAATAACAAAATGACAGCATTAATTGTTTTGTATTAATATGTATAATTCTGGCGTCAAAACTTAGCGGATTTCGCGTAGTTCTGGGAACTCGATCCTATGCTCGAACCTTTATTATGTAGATTATATATATATATATATATTTATAGAAATAATTAAATTATAATGAGAACAAACTTTGTGGTAGGCCCTGCAAAATTACATGCCGCCTCTGCTACACCAGATATCGATGAAGGTTTCATTTGGTAAAACTCGGGTCATGAGTGACAAAACAGAATTCACAAAATTTGAATGATTTCAATTTGCTATTGAAACTCTATTTTGATATTATAAATTATATTATTGAACGTTCGTGAAAGATTGTATTGTATGACTGGATTGGCATAATAATTGAATACACCCAGTCCTCTTTTTACGCGAATTCGATTATATGCGATTTTTTGGACGGCACCGTTACATTTTTTTACGCGCTTCACTCGTTTTTACGCGATTTTTTCCACAAATTTGTTTTAAGGAAGAAATTTATGTATAATATGATGCTAGGCATGTACGTTTACTTATTTTTTTAAATAAAAAAAAAATGTGTATTTTTAAAACTTAATTTTGTAAAGCATGCCATTTTTTTAAATACTCATAAAATCGCCTACTATTGAATTATACTAATTGAATACTAAAAAAAAAAAAGTGTTGACAAGTGTATCGGATATTATGTGAATTTATGTTTTAGGGTGTGTAAAGAAATATAATGCAATTGCGTAAAATCATGGGATGTATGCTCGTAAACTTGTTTAAACACAATGAATATATTAAATTCGTTGAAAAGCATTTTCTCGGCCATAAATTTTACCATTTTCAATTATTATGTCAAATAAATGCCCTCCAATGACGTCAAAATATTTTAAATGTTAAATAATAAATGCGAACCGAAGATAAAAATATTACTCTTGAAGTAAAAATCATTTAAGAATATAATTATTTATACTTGCATGAGTATTTAAAAAAGACAGTTTTACGATTACATTTCGCAACCGAGAGTGACAGCAGCGAATAATTCATATATGTGTACAGTGGAACCTCGATCAACCGTTCTCGCATAATACGTTTTACCGGATGGAACGCTTATTTTTATAGTCCCGTCCATCTCCCATAAGAACAATGTTAAATAATCCCGCATTAACCGTTTCCCGATTCCCCGATTTCTTCGATAAACCGTCTAAATATTTTGGTCCCGTCACAAATATTATCCCGATTGACCGTTTTTATTGCATATGTCTCCGTATCTCGGCAACCAAGTTTGACACAGCCGAGTGCAGGTGTTATTTCTAGACACGTTGGAATCTGCTGTACATGTTAGACGTAACGATTTGGACGCATGTGCTATTTTTTGGGGTGAAATCCACCACACGCGTATTATTGTTTATGATGCAAATGTAGAGTTGTTTAAAATTCACGGTAATAATGATTCTTGTACATAAAAACTTTTAGTCACAAGTTAAGTAACAAGTCTTTGTTCCGATTAGGGTGCCAAATAACATAGAAGCAAACTAACATGAAGGACTTTTTTGAAAAAAAAAATATTTATACAATATGTACCAGTAACTAATAAATAAATGTTTTTTACGATTTTACTTGTTTATTATTATTTGAAGCTTTCCCGCATTCACCGTTTCCCGCAATTACCGTTATTTTTTCAGGGTCCTATGGAAAACGTAAAATCGAGGTTTCACTGTAAATGAAACCGTAAAATATATTTTTTTTTGCACGAATTTTAAAGAGCAAATTTTGGTTTTTCATACGTTTCTGGTACTTTTTTACGCGATATTTTAATTTTTGGAACCAATTTATCAAATTATATGATAGTTGTGATTTTTTTACGCGCCTTTTTCTGGAACCAATGTATCGCGTAAAAAAAGGACTGGGTGTATATATATATGTATATACCTAATGCCGTAATTATTTGAGAACCTTTATAATAAAAATATCTACTTATTTATTTTATTTTTCAGGGATATTTAAGTCAGCTAATGCACGAAAAATACGGATATTCTGTATTGGGAATCGAATCCGAAGAAATCCGTTTAGCAAGCGCTGTAAAGCGACAGGAAAAATATCACAAATCCTCTGTGAAAAATGTCAAATACGTCCGCCATTTTGTGACAGCTCAGTCGGAAAACACGCTAATGGAACTTGTTAAAGAAAATTTCGATAAATGCGATAGGTTTTGCTTGGTTGGATTACATGCATGCGCGGATTTAGCGGTTAATGCTATCAAGTTATTTTTACAAATAAAAGAATGCAAGTCCCTGATAATGATGCCATGTTGCTACCACAAAATGACTTTTACTTCTGAAATTAAATTGAACAATACTAATAAAGACAGTTCAGTTGTAAATGTACAATCATTAGATAACCAATTCGATGAAGATAGATTTAAATTGGTGGACACGACAAATAAAATATCGATAACTAACAATGCACGTCAATTATTAAACATTGACACACACCAAGTAGAGGAAAATATAGTAAAAACATCAACGGATGCAATGGATTATAATGGATTTATTTTTGAGAATTTTCCATTGAGTAAGGCGCTGAAAACTTCTGGCCGGAAGTTAAATGCAGATATACTGCTGCGGAGGCCATTTTTACGTTTGGCATGTCAAAGGGTACAGGCCGGATGGAACGATACTGGTCGAGAAGAAAAAGATGGCGCACGAGTTTTTCATCTGATGAGTCGAGCTATTCTACAGCTATATGCACAAAAAGGTAAGCTTTAATTGTGTTCCTAATTTGTGTTTATTAATGGTTTATAGTTAAGAACAATTGTAGTGGTCTAAGGAAAATTATTCCGTAAATAAATGACATATGCCACTTTTTTTAAGTGTTGTCAAAAACAAAATAAATTCCTTTTTACCTTTTTGAGAAGCCATTTGAAATGGACAGCATCGTAAGTTATTTAATTTTTACGTAAAGATTTATTCTTATTCTTTATGTATAAAGTTCATAAAAAAGAGTGGTTTATGATTATTTCTTTCTGCTAAACGTGGCGATGGAGTTGGTAAACATTATTGTAAAACACACGTAAAAAATTATAACAAAACTGATGGAATAACAAAGTTGTCGATATTAATTTCATGATGAAAATGAACTGCCAAAAGTTACAGTTGATTTATTGAAACATATTCAGGTGGCAATTAAATATTTTGCAGATTTCTTCATTATCGAGTATCACGAAATCTTCACCGCTCTCGGATATTTTTTTGTCTTCCATTTTGACACCTTTTGTTTTAACATTGTCCTCTACAGTTTGCCCAAACAATAAAGGCGAAAAAACGTCTTCTGGTTTTAGTTTAAATGTCTCTTCGAAGGGTTCCAACATATAACGTTTCACCATAATAGTCCTTCCGAAATCTTATAACCATTTTTGAATTTCGGTTAATGAAATGTGTTGTAACATTTATCACAATGGTATTAAAAAGATGAATAATCTAGTTGCATTACCTCTAGGTTTCGTTGTCATTATTTTTTTGTTGTATTTTGAAACGGCGCCCGTAGATTACGAAGTTATCTAAATTTAAAAATGTAGGTTTTAAAGTTTTTATGTTGGCATTATTTACTTAAAAGAAAGAACAAAGTATTGAAGTTTATTTTTTAATATTCATAAGGAAAAAAACGTCATTATAATTCTCCCCGAAAGTATTAAATCCTTTAGTCTCCGGCCACGAACGAAAACCGTTTCGCGGCTTACGGTAAACATGATAAATTATGTTTCTTTACCTCAGTACAAAAATGTAATGTCGGAATCAAATTTTCTTTCGTTTTAAATCTTAATAGTGCGTACCATTTTTTCATTATTTACGCGAAAAAGAAGGCGGATTACGTCACTGTAAAAACATCTTTTTGAATTAAGTTGATTTTTTCTAACGCCCATGCCAAAGAGTGAAAAATAATCACGTATTCTTTTACGCCCAAAATATATATTTTTTTAACTTTCATATTATTTATTTCGAAAGAATATATACTGCCTTTGTATAGATGTCTATATTATCGTCAGCCGCAGTCATATTCTGAACTGGATTTGCAAACGAATGAATGCTGATTCATAACCATAAGGGAACTTATTGTATTTGTATACCTTATAACTGTTTTCCAGATCATATCCCCTCTTGCTGCTTTGTGTGACATAGTCTTTTTTCTCTCTTTTTTGTATTTTTATTCAAAATGTGTCCGTCACATTTCTATATCAGGATAAGAAAATTTGGAGTAGATTCGTGTCGGAAAAAGTTGGAAATAGGAAGGCGGCCGTGAATTAATTAGTATATTTTTGATTGAATTGGCATTCACTTGGTAGAACTCCATTATAACACGGTGAAAAAAATAGCAATGTATTTTAGTTGTACAAAATTATTATTTTTTAAGATATAGTTGATAGCTATCTGATATCACAAAGGATTCTTAACGAACAAACTAATATATGTCGATCGCCATTGCCTAACCCGCTACGGGGGGCCGTTTTGTCTCCGTAATGGACCATTTCCGTGCCATATGTAAGCTTATTGATATAGCCACCTTTTTAGTTTTATTTACAATTGTTAGTTTTATTGCGAACAGGAAACAAGCTATGTCGTTAAAACAGGAGACAAGATGTATTGTGTACCTTTTCTACACAGCTACTACACTATATAGATAAGCAAATGTTCGTTTAAGCATAGAAAAAGCTATCAACTATATCTTAAAAAATAATAATTTTGTATAACTAAAATACATTGCTATTTTTTTCACCGTGTAATTAATTAGTGGCTGCACTTTCATCCTAAATACCGTAAAACGGGGCGAATAAAGACACTTGTTGACCTTTATGACTATTTGTCTTCATACGTACTCCACATTACTTAGACACGAATGGATTAAAACTTGTGTCTACGGTCCTACTACACATTCTTAAAAATATTATTCAACATTTATTATCTCCAATAAGATATTGTCATTTTTGTTCGGTATCTCTATTCGACATACATTGGGATAAATAGGGATGCGTGATTAAAAACCTCTATATTTATTGACCTTGAAACATAGTTTCACTTATCTATTGTGAAATAAGACGGAAATTTGTGAGCAAAAAAAGGAAAATTGCAGAGACGCCAGACTCAATTTTGACTCGTCATTGAGTTGGTTTGGTGCTGCCATTTGAGAAATAGTATTACCGTATCATACATTTTAAGGTGTTAACTGTCACTTCTTGATGGAAAGGCATGATAATTTAAATAATAAAACAAATTTTCTAGTACTTATTTCTACAATATATTTTTTGATCAGGACCGGTTTCGCTCATCGCGAACATCAGTTGATAATGCTGAAAAAGCATTACCATAATTGAAAAACATTCCCATAACCAAAATGCTTACGATTAATACCGAGTAAAATTATGTTGAATTATATGCCTTCTTTTTGTGTCTATTCACCCCGTTTTACGGTATGCAATATTAATAATTAGTCATTCGTGAATAAGATACATTGCTCATTTTGGGTAAGGGGCTGTTAAAAGAATATTTATAGCAATCGCAATCTTTTCTCTATTATTTTTCCCGAACCCTGGTTATTTGCAATGCAATCCTAGTAATTATATCCCTGCCCACGAATCATCGTTCAACCGGCCATCTGACTTGGATACTAATCTCTTAATTCTTTTACTGGTCAGTTTAATCTGACAGCTGGAGACAGTTTTCAATTTCAAGATGGCGTCGGAAGTAGTTGGCGAGAGATATAAGACAGTTGCTGTCGACACGATGCAATATTGTTTGAAACATTTAAAACTGACTGGAAATTGACTGCAAGAGTTTTAGACGGCATCGTTATTTTTTACGCGATTTACTCGTTGTTTCAACAGTGACTCAAATAAAATTATTGACTCAAATTAATAATCAAGGAAAAGCAGCAGCGAAAAAAACATTTTTTTTGCGGATTTAAGGGCAAATTTTGTTTTTTCATATATTTTTAATGAAATTAAACATAAATCTATTACATTAATGGGTAACAAAATTTCATTTAATACCAAAAGATTTTGCATTTCAAATGAAAAAATATTTCAAGAGGATTTGTTTTCTTTCATTGCGTACTACATTTTTTTTATAAGTTATATTTAATTAAAATTTAGTACCAATGCTGTGAAGTCGTCAAAACAAACATGTCTGCGACATTTACCAACAACACTAATCCGATTTCATCTGTTAAAATTAAACTGAAGATGCCGAAAGGTGAAACCCGGATCGTTAGTGACAAAACATGTGGAACCGTACAAAGTTTTAACAATTCATATTTGGTATTTTTATTATTTACAATATCATGCTTATTCATTAAGTAGTGACAGTTTACATCTTATTTTTTTATTTTGAATTAGTACATAATTCGCTTGTCCTACCATTAATATTAGGTGTAGTAAAAAGTCCTGACGTTTTTATAAAAACGCGTGTCTTAAAATCGGTCGGCTTCGGGCCTTTGGTTAAATAAGATGTCATAATACTTTTTGATATCTCAAGTTACATTCCGAATAGAAAAAAAAAGGTTCATTCGCCCCAAACAGAATGACCGACCTTTTTGCCCTTCATAAGAATATCTGCGCGGTTGCATGCTTTTTCAATATTACGCCCAGAACAGTGCAGTCGTCGCCACTAAAGACATTTGCGACGTTTATAGGGACGTGTTAAAGGTTCGAAAATGTCAGAGATGGTTTACAAAATTTATATTTGACAATTTAAGCATTGAAAATTACCCTCGAAGTGGACGACCTCATACAGTGGATGGTCGCCCTGAAAGCAGAAATCGAAAAAAATCCTATGCTAACAAAAACGGAATTGTTCAATATAGTCGGTACTAAATGGTCCATAAAACAAAAGTACCTGAAAAGGCTGGGAAAAATTCGAAAAGTAGGAATTTGGGCGCCACACGCGTTGAGCGATCGGAACAAGGCGCAGCGACTAAGCGCGTGCCAATTGCTGCAAAAAAAACACACTTTACGACCATTTTTTCTAAACCTGATTATTGGAGATTAAAAGTGGGTGTTATATACGAATATATCGAAGAAAAAACAATATCTAAATCGTCGACAACAACCAATTCCGACCGCTTGAACTGGTTTACACCCAAAAAAACTCTTACTTTGTGTTTGGAGGGATTTCAAAGGAATAATTCATTATGAAGTGTTAAAATATGGTAAAACTATGACGGCACAAGTATATTACATATTCCAGTATTTTCAATGTAGTTTTAACCGTTTTCGACTGTATACGCAAACTAAACCGTCAAACAATTCGATTGAAGAAATCAATTTTATTTTGTTCATAAAAATTTTCCCACTCTTTTCTTTTCCTATTTACATTATTTATTATTAATATTGTATAATTTCTTGTAACTTGTTTCTTAGTTCTAGAACCCATAGTTTTGTATACATGTTACCCTTTTCTCAAAATTTTTCAATCAATAAACTTGCGTGTAAATTGTATTCTATCAGTTGATAATCCTAGCGCTGAGCGAAGCCGCTCGTGATCAAAAATATATTTTGGAAATAAGTACTAATGTGTTTTTATTATTTAAAATATAATGCCTTTCCATTAAGAATTAACAGTTAACACTTTAAAAGTCAAGAAATCCAACAAACTGCGATAATTTTAATATTACACAGCCTATCGACAGACAGTGAAAGTTGTGTACAATAATTTTTTATGAGAATTTTTGTCAAATCAATACTTTATAACTATGCAATATTGTCTTCGTTTGAAGAAAGTTTTAGAAGTGGTACCTTCATCTTAATCTGTACACTGCGCTGATTATCATTTTACGACAATTTTTATGATATTACACGTGCTGTTGTTTCATGTTTTAATTAAATTATATTCACAACAGCCCTGTAATGTTTTTCGAAAAATTCCAACCGTAAAACGTAGACATTAAAAATTTGACGCCATTAAACATAAATAGACAGTTGTTGTCATATTTTTCAGTAATGTCTTCTGCTTCATTCTAATTAGTAGTTTTTTTTGTGTATCTTAAAAATCAATTACTACATACGACCAAAAATTCCAAAACGTCCATATGTAGCCAATTCCAAGCCATATATTCTAACAAGCATTTTAAACGTTTACTATTGGCTTCAGGCCGAGGTTTATTATTGTAGAATTTTTAATACAATAGAAATTCATACCTTTACTCATAACCTAATTTTTATAACAATTTGTAAACTATTTTATATGCAAGTAGTATTGCATAAATGGCGTATCGGTGGTTTTCAGGGCCGGTTTCACCCATCGCGAGCATTATCAACTGATAGAATACAATTTACAAACAAGTCAATTTATACAACATATTTGAGTTAAAAATAGCAGGTATACAAAAACATAAAATGTAGAAGTAAGTATTAAAAAATACGTTTTTATTATTTAAAAAAACAATATTTAAAAATGTTTTATGGTATCGACTGAAGGTACTTGATGGAATTTAAATGTCAAAATTAAGGCTTTTCGGCATCTTCAGGCATTCTATCACATATTTTTTGTATATATACGATGCTAATTGTTTATTTTACGTCAGTTCTGTTGCATCCGTGTGACGCCTACGATAGAATGCCTGAAGATGCCGAAAAGCGAATCCCGGGTCGTTAGTGACAAAACATGTGGAATCGTACAAAGTTGTAACATTTCAAATTTAAAATTTTTTTTTTTTTTTGTTCACAGAAAATGCGAAGTTGGTGAAAATAAAACGTAGAGCCGTCAGAAAAATTCAATCGAAAAAATGTGATTTTGAGTCATTCCTCGATGATGCAATTAATAGAGGTTATGTCCTAGAAAAAATTTCAGATGCAAATAATATTTTTGCAGATATGACAGTTTTCGATAAACATTTATGCAAATCCACATCGGAAGTCAGCGAAAATTTCTCGAATAGCACAACGGGAGAAATGCATTCAGAGAATTGTGAAAAGAACAACGCCACCGGTAATTGTAGTGATTCAATCGCTACAAATAAAAATGTCGTTTCCCAATGCGGAATTGAAAAGAAACAGCTGCAGAAAAAGGAACGAAGCAAAACAATTCAAAGAGAATATATCTCCTACGAAGAGGGGAACGAAGCCTGTCAAATATTTGAATCTACAGAAGTGCAAAAAAACGCAAACTATGTAGATTTCGATAAATGTGAATTATTAACGTTATGGAGTGGTTTGGGCGGTGTAGATTTCGATGCGGCTGCACTTTTGTTAGACCTTCAGGATTCTTTGCAGGGATTGTGCGAAAATATAGTTTTACTGGATAAGATTGCTTATTTGCACGAGCGTAATGAAGGAAATGGGGGTGTTCGTTTTGAATTTTTGAAAGTTACTAATGACAGCTTGTCGCCGAGATGTCATGCGTTAGTTGCTGAAAAGTGACGTTAGCTTTGTTTGTCAATATTGAAAAGTATACAGCAAATTGAATATTTTTAATGTTATTTTTGTTGCATACGTGCGATAGACGTTATTGTCGAATCGAACAAAATTGTAAATATTCAAATTAAATAATTTTAATTTGATAAAAGTGTACCAACATATTTTGAAAATATAAACGATAGGAAGATAAATATGAAGTCCATTTCGTTAATTTTTTGACACTTACGCGGTAAAACTAAAATAAACATTTATTTCATTGATCGGTAACGCAACAAAAAAAAATTGTTTATATTATATTTAGATTTAAATCTGTGCTATACACCGGTGCTTCCCAACCTTTTTACGAACCCCTAAATCTGAATAAACAAAAAACAATTAAAAACAATTTGCAGACCTCAAAAAAAACATTATATTGGAAAAATATTTGTACTTTCTACTGAAAATTTACGCGGATCCTATGTTGGAAAGCACTAGTATACACTTCGAAATTTTCATGTAAAGTTTTTCATAACATTTTAAATACATAAAAGAAACGATATAATTATTATTAGGACTGGTTTCGCTCAGTTAATCCAAAACGGGTCATAATCGTTAAATATATTGTGTAAATAGTACTTAAAATGTAATATTATTATTTAAAATGTAATGGCTTTCCACCAAGGTGTGACAGTTCACACCTTAAAAGTTTTCATAACATGTTTATCAAATTAGCACTTCATAAACTCTCTAAATCATAGTTTCTCAACCGGTGGTCCGAGGACCATACTGTATTTTTAAATTGTACTCTTTTGTTACTGTCTAGTTTAATATGCTTAAATATTTTTATATAAGATGCAAAATTAATTGCTTTGAATAAAAAAATCTATTAAATAAATATTTATAATTTTGCCTTTTGGCATCTTCCGGCATTCTATCATACGGAAGCAACAGAACTTACGAAATCAAATTTGATATTTAAATTCCATATTTATTATTTTATTCCAATGTTGATGGTCCGCAAAACATTTTTAGATTTTTTGGCGGTTCGCGGATGTAAAAAGATTGAGAAACTATGCTTTAAATCACAACTAAGTCATAATTAATGTAAAACGCGTTCCAATGAAAGTATAAATTATATAAATATATGTTTTATAATAAAACAAAAAAAAATGTTGCGATGTTTTTAAATCCATGTGAAATAAATATTTGAATACAGAATAAAAAAAAAAAAACATGACGTTACACATAATTTATTTTTGAACCCCGTTGGATTGAAAGGTAAAACCGTAGGCCTTTTACGCAAATGTAATCTTTCACTACCTTCATTAGGAGCCTATATGCCTCATATTAAAAGTGAAAATAGTTGAATATACAAAGCATGATACAGTCTTGCCATCCACTATTAATAGCCAAAAATCTCAATGTTACAAGATAGAAAATCCAATTATAGGGCTGTGCCGTCGTCTTGCGTGTAGCGTGTGTTAATTTAGGAATACTTAATGTTTTCCTGAATAACAAAGCAAGGAAATAATTGATAGCCCGTTGCAAAAGAAAACTTAGTCCCACCAATGAATTTTCGTTAAGTAAATATCCGATCGGTTGTGCTTTTTTTAACCGACATTTTGAATTTTGTTTATTTTTGTAGTATAATATTTTATTTGCCATTTAATATTACAAAATTAAATCAAAGTGTATTATTAATTATTGTTCCAATTGGCTTTTACTTATTGGTAGAAATGCATTAAAAAACGGTGAAAAAATAGCAATGTATTTTAGTTCTACAATTTTGTACAGATATATAGTATTATCTCTATTTCGGCTTAGCCTTTATCAGAACTATGTTTAAACGTACATTTACATATCTATATAGCTGTGTAGAAAATGTACACACTACATCTTCTGTTTTAGCACACTAGCTTCATATTGTGCTAATAAGTCTAAAATACTAATATATTTGTAAAAAATAAAAAACAAACTATTATCAATTTAGGGTTTGCCATGAGATAACCAATGTTTTGACTTGGGGCGCCCGAAAAAAATCATATATTTTAATTAACCGAAAAACTTTGGAAACCCCTGGGTTACACATTGATAACTTTTTAATGTTGCCATCCTTACTATTTAATTATTTCATGAAATATAAAAAAAATACATATTAAAAATAATTTTATCGCTGATAATACTTTATGCATAATGTCATCAGTATAGTGCGGCACAATGGCTCAGAAGAAAGATTTCTATTGTGCACTTCAGTAGTTGTTTGTATATTATTTATTGAAGTGAAATTTACTTGGTAGAAATCCATTATAACACGAAGAAAAAAATGGCAATGTATTTAAGTTTTATTGAATTTATAAGGTAAATAATTGATAGCCATTTCGGCTTACGCCCTCAATAGTTCTGATGACGGCGTAATATCTACATATACACCCATCCCTCGCTTAACACGGAAGATAGGTTCTGCTAGATCGCCGTGCTAAGCGAAATCGTATTGAGCGAGACTAACAAACGTATGAAATAGAGGCGATAGGTTTTTTTTTTGAGATAATAAGAAAAAACAGGTAGATGGAACTTATGAAAATTTATTGATATATAATGATACGGATAAAATATATTATTCAGTTCACACTTAATTTGTATGTTAATCTGTCGTACTCTGTCCATCTTTAAGTTGATCCAAATTTGTATTTTTGTCTCCAGATAAATTATTTTTCTATTAAATTCGGTTTTGAAATTATGGGTCTAAAATTGTATATGTCTTTATATTATTTAAACTTCAATATGTATTAGACGTAAGAAAAATATGCCTTGAATCGATGTGAAATTATAAGCAGTAATTATTTTATCAGGTGTCAGGATTCAACGAGTGATAAACACGATGGGCAACGAGAGAATAAATATCTGTTGTATTGTCTATATATTTCAGGTACTATTTGTTGTTTGAAATGCGCAGATTCTTCCAGCCTTACTGTTATTCTTAGAATTTCGCACAGTCGTGTGTACGTATACATATACGAAACGTCAAAACATATGTTTTTTTCACCGAAACTGAAACCGTGTTAAGCGAGGGATGGGTGTATATAAATCAATGTATGTGTGTGTGTTTGTCTTTTATTCATTACTACACCATTCATCCGATCGATATGAAACTTAACAAAGTTCTTGAATACACTCCGACAAAGGTTTTACCATACGACCTCCAAAGAAATAGACGTATAATCTAATCTATATGATTACTTTTAACACCTTTTAACATTATTAACAATTAAATTTTTTGTTATAACGAGTTTTCTTCAGGAGTAAGGAAATTTACTCTGAGATCGCAGCAACGCGAGACCGGTCAGCTAGTACCTATTAGTAGCTACAGTTCAGGCTTCGACTTATGACCAAAAAAATAGTATAAAATAAAATTCCTTCAAATTGACGTATTATAATTGAAGTAATGCAAATACTTGCAATAATGGATTCGGACAACGAAAGATTTTTGAGTATAAACCGCCGTATTCAGGAAGATCTTGCTTGCTACAAAAAAATACACAGGGAAAAAAAACAACAAAAAACTCAACTAAAATTGGATATGTTTTTTAAAAAGACTACTACTGCTTCTTCTTCCACTACTGATGATGAGCCAATGGATTGTACTTTCATAAGTACATATGACGAAAGATTTTAAATATTAATGAAGGAAATATTTTATTTTTTATTAATAAATAAGTATAAATTCAACAATAAAAAATATAAGTAATTACATGCAATGTGTAATTACATACATATTTTTTATGAAATTCGACTTACAACCAATTCGGCTTACGACCAAAGTAAAGAAACGTATCTCGGTCGTAAGTCGAGAATAACTATGCTGAAATACGTTGCTATTTTTTCAATATTTTAGTTGTTTGAAGCTTGCTTTTCGATTGATTTATATACATACTATTTTATTAAAAAAAATTATAATCGTGAAAATAATAAATTTGAATTGTTATAACTTTGTACGATTCCACATGTTTTGTCATTATCGACCGGGGTTTCGCCTTTCGGCATCTTCAGGCATTCTATCAAAAAAGCCCATTTGTATTAAATGATAAATCTTTCTATCCAATACAATTTGTGAGTTTGAAGATATTAAATCGCATATGCTAACTAAAGAAATTATGATAAAATATATAGTTCGCTCAAATATCATGTGATTTTCTATAATAAAGAATTTCACAACAAGTATTGTAAAACACTATTCGATTATTCAAATGAATAAGATTTATTTTTAAGGTGTTAACTGTCACTTCTTGGTGGAAAGGCATATTTTAAGTAATAAAAACACATTTTTAGTACTTATTTCTACACTATGTTTTTTGATCAGGGCCGGTTTAGTTGTTATCAGTTGATAATGCTCGCGATGAGCGGAACCGGTCCTGATCAAAACAGATGTGAAACAGATTCACAATTCGCTAATTACGTTATAAAGGAATCACATAATATAAATTCAAACTCAGCGCCTAAGTGTTTGCATCTTTGTAGTAAAGGTCGCAGGATGACGGCTTTGGAACAGCTGGAAATCAATAGATATCAACTATCACAAAGGATTCTTAACGAACAAACAAATATATGTCGGTCACCATTATTGAATCCTCTGGTGTCTCTTTGTTTCTGTGATGGACCATTTCCGTGCCATATGTAAACTTATTGATATAGCCACCTTTTAAGTTTTATTTACAATTGTTAGTTTTATTGCGAACAGGAAACAAGCCATGTCGTTAAAACAGGAGACAAGATGTATTGTGTACCTTTTCTACACAGCTATATATAGATAAGCAAATGTTAGTTTAAGCATAGTTCTGACGATGGCGTGAGCCGAAATACCTATCAACTATATTTTTAAAAATAATTTTGTAGAACTAAAATACATTGCTTTTTTTTCAATGTGTTATAATGGAATTCTACCAAGTGAACGCCAATTCAATCAACAATAAGATTTAATTGATATAACCTCTAATATTTGTCAATTTTGGTAAAATCCCATTTTTGGAAATTTAAGAGGGAGTTTTTTTAATATTTAACTTTTTTTATTTCTGTATGAAGCTTTCCCCTTATTCCTCGTTTTCCGCATTTTTCGTTGTTTTTTAGGGTCCCTTTAAAAACGTGGAATTGCGATTTCACTGTATTCTAACGTGAGACAGTAGTCAAATTTTATTTAATCAAATCGATCGCCTATGAATGAATTCTTCACCATCATTTCAGCAGATTTTCATAAAGACCTCGGTCGTTTGTCGAAAGTTTGTGGCTTTTAAGATTATAACAACAGTTCATAAATATATATCATATCGTAAGGCCATTTTTTGTGAGAGTAAAATACTAGTTTTGTGTTACTCTTTCATAACTATTATTGATTTTCGTTGGGGATAAAGGAATCAAATAAATGTTGCTGTTTGAGAATGTTGAATATATTTTCAACTTAATTCAAAATATACATAACATCTTATATATAAACAAGTATTTCATTATATTTATTTTATTATCTAAATAAAATTAGTGTTACTTCAATAATTATAAACCCTTTTAAAGCAATCAAAATAAGAGAAAGAAAGCGTCTGATAATAATTACAAGATTATTTTTCTTAAATTATTTAATGTTTTTTATTTGATGCGGAATGAATAATATATATTTAATATGGCAACCCTATTTACGAGCTATTCGAATTCAAATTTCAAACATTTCAGGAAAAATCATCGGATGCTTTTTTAAAAAATAAGTAATAAAAACAAAATCCTCATCATAAGTGAGATGCATATTTTTTAAACATATATATATTATCAATTTTATAATACTCATTGTTTTGTTCTCACAACTGATTTTTGTTACATATAATTTAAAAGTATAATATATATATTCCTATTTTATATTTTTACATAGTGCATAACTTTTACCTAAATAACTAACAAGATCGAAATTTTCCAGCCATTAAAATTTCATCTCGTTAATTATTCGTTTTTTAAAAAGCAAAAATAAATATTTTTTCACATTTTTCAATATTGCAACAGTAAGCGTATTTATTGTTTAAAATACGTACATAACTATATATTATAAAGCTGAACTTGGCCACAGTCAAAATACAGAAAAAATAAAACAGACAAATAAAAGCATTTTTGTGTTAACTGTATTTATTCGTGAATAATTAATGTTTGCAATTAAATTTCAAATAATGGAATTTACATTCGATTCAACCTCAAATTCTCCAGACACTCGCCATTTTGTTTTACAGTTCTAAATTTTATTCAATTGTCTATTGCATCAATTTAAATTAAATAAAAAATGATTTTGTCAAGTTGGATCCCTGAATATATAATTCAGAAATCCAACACAACGCGTGAAGATTTTTTGCGCACTATTTATTTTCTTTAGTCTTAATTCCATATGTTTTAATATAACGCAAAAAACGTTATTCCCAAATAGAAAATTTCAATGTATTTAGAAACAAATATCCTCGCTTTTTACAAAGCAAAAATGTATAATTTAGTGAAATATTTTATACTGATGTAATTTTCATTATAACTAATGATTACACTAAAGGGTTTTTGTTTTGAAGAAAATAACTTAAGAATATTTGTTCTGCATTCACGTCTTCAGAATCTTAGCACATACCATTTTTCGTGTTCTTTTTGTTTTCAGTTATTAAATTTAAAAAAAAATGGTACAAACCATACGGCATACAGTCAAATAACAAACACTCTCGTTTGTATAAATAATAAATATTTTAATAGACAAAAAATAATTTGATTAAATTAACGGCATATTTTTAAATTGTGGGTTCAATTATTACTTGATTGCTTGAATTTCCAGTTCGCTGCGTGTGTCTTTTAGAATTTCTTGGACTTAGATGGACGGAGGCAAGCTACTGTCGCTGAAAATAAAATCATAATGTTTTAAAACACCACTGACTTGAACGCTTTTGAGTGATCAGAGAAAACACAAAATTGCGGGTGAGTTTCTCTCAAACAGTGGTGAACTAAAACGATCATTCTTATCCGCTTATTCTTCTTCCATCTGTAAAACTAATCGACGTTTTATTTATTTATTACAACTATACGGTACAAAACTTACAAATTATAAATTCAATGCTTTTGCACCGTAACATATTTAAATATAAGAATATAAAAATTCAACAAATACACTATAAAACAATCAATAAGGATTGCAAAAAAAGAAAGTCAACCAAGTAAGCTCATGAAATGTCTACTTTAATTGAAAAAATAGCATTCGTCTGAGCTCACTTTCGTCCACATGAAATATGTCAACATCGGAAGCAATACTGTTGAACATTGTTAATGCTCTTATCATTGGCATCCCCATTGGCAGACTAGTTCTACACTTTGGAAGAACAAACAAATTATGTACACGATTTCTTAAAAAACTATCCGGAACATACAAATTGACATTGTTAATGATGGCAGAATTCTCATTTTGGCCTCGAATTAGTCGAAAGAAATATGTGGCTAGATATATTTCTCTTCAATTTTTCAAACTATTAAAAGTGAGCATACCTTAAAGAAAGTCAGTTGGATAAAGCCACGGATAGTATGCGTATGCCCTCAAGTAAAGAAGTCTCAAAAATTTCTTCTGAACCTTTTCCACCATAAGGGCATATTTCAAATTTTCTGGGGCCCAAACAATAGACCCACTCTCAAGCCTGCTTCGTACTAAGGTATTGTACAATAACATTAAAATTTTAACACCTGAAAAGGCTCTCGTAGTACGTAGGATAAAGCCCAACATTTGCAATGCTTTGTTGCAGGTAGTCTTAATGTGACTATTGAAGGTTAGTTTACTTTCTAATTGTACTCCAAGATCCTTTACTGATGAAATTCGCGAGAGAGTTCGGCCACTCATTGAATAGCGGAAAAAAAACTCTTGCAACCGTCTAGTAAACGATAAAAGATTGCATTTGTCTATATTAAAATCGAGTCTATTACTCCTTCCCCATTCTACTATATTGGCTATATCAAACTGGAGACGGAGACAATCATCAATTGCGGCAATTTGCAAAAACATTTTGAAATCATCAGCAAATAATAAGAATTTAGCATTTTTTATGAATTTTACTATGTCATTTACAAATATAGTAAACAGCAATGGCCCCAAGTTCGAACCTTGTGGATCACCAGAATACGTGCAGAACGATTGGGATTCAAAGAGCCCATACGATACGTACTGTTTTCGGCTCCCAAAATAACTTCCAAACAACCTAACAAAGCTATCTGACAAACCTATCATTTGGAGTTTTTCCAAAAGTATGTCATGATTGACTCTGTCAAATGCCTTCTTGCAGGCCTTTGTCCAATGCCGTCGACACGTAACTCGTGAACACCATCAAGTTTGTATCGGTTGATCTTGCGGTTCTAAATCCATACTTTTCATTTATTATAAATGGCTCAAATTTTCTTTAAATCATTCCATGCATAATCATCTCGAGAACTTTAACTGGCGCTGAGAGAACAGCTACTGGTCTATAGTTTTCCACAGATGATTCTGCACCACATTTAAAAATTGGAGTTATCTTTGATATTTTCCATATATCCGGAAAAATTTCTGTTTTCATTATCAGATTAAATATGTATAATAAAGGACTCTTAATTAAATCAATATATCCCTTCAACAAAGATGTTGGTACCCTGTCGGGTCCAAGCGAACGGGAATTCTTTAGTTGTTTTAATAAAAAATGCCGCATCTCCTTCAGAGATTTGCATTGTGTGAATGAATTGGGCACCTTTTGTTTGATTTTTTAAACAGAATTTGTGTCATTGTTATACATTTGACAAACTTATAAAAACGATGCGTTTTTGACTTTTCCCATTGTGTCGTTTCCAAGTAAAAAATAATAATCGGCCAACGAAGAATTCGGATAGCGAACATAGTCTATGGAACAGATTATATTCGTTAACCGATCACCCATTGTATATATATACAATGTAATTCATACGATCCACATTTGCACGGAGAATACGTTACAAAGACTACCTAACGTGAAAAAATGGGGTGCCCATACAAAAATTATAAATATGTCCTATTACTTAAAATCAACTCAAAATATGAAATTCTTAAAACTCCAGAATAAATCGCACTTATTAACTATAATATAAAATATTTTCAAAATTTATTCATAGATGCAAACATAAAAGAATAATAAATTTATATTCTATAACGTTTAGTTTTTTTTTTAATATTTGTATCTTTTATTTATATCATAGGTTCCCAACCTAGTTGTAGCGAAAGATTTTTTTTGGGGGGTCGCCAACTTATACGGTCAGCTAAAAATATTTTTTTTTGTATCGTATGGGGGGTCGCGGGTCACGTGGATTTTATGAAAAGGGGTCGCTTCCCGAAAAAGGTTGGGAACCTATGATTTAGATAGCTAATTATGAATTTATTAGTTATATGATGTGTAACGTATTTTTTTTTTTTGATGAAAATGTATTTACGAAGTTTCATAAGGGGTAAATCAGAAAAATAGTGTAAAAAACAAATTAAACATTGTAGGTACTTTTTTAAAAATGTGCTTTTTCGAACAGCGTAAAAAGAGGATAGGGTCAACTGATATATATTTATATAATTTATGATATCGACTGAAGGTGCTTGATGGAATTTCAATATCAAGTTTGAATTGTTACAACTTTGTACGATTCCACATGTTTTGTAACTAAAGACCCGAGTTTCGTCAATTCTGTTGCATCCGGGTGATAGAATGCCTGAAGATGCCGAATGGCGAAACCCGGGTCGTTAGTGACAAGACATGTGGAATCGTACAAAGTTGTAACAATTCAAATTTGATATATATTTACCTGGCAACACACTTGTAGAGGTTCCCGTATCCGAAGAACGTGCATCTCATTGGCGTGATCATACTGGCGGTGTGACCCGTTGCCTCTCCGAATGTGTAGTCGCCGGACTGTCTGCCGAGCGGCTCGGTCGGGATGCCTGCGAGCCGCGACTCGGCCGAGTCAAACGACGCCAGTTGAGGGAACGTACGCTTACCGTATCTGCCCATATAGAAGCTGTGTATTGACAATGGGAGATGGAAGTAATCAATAGTAATAAATAAATAATAAAGAACTGATATTGAAAAATGCTTAATTCGGATCCCAAAAGATTTTGATTTTATCGAGTATTTTTTTAGAGTTGTTCGCTTAAACCAGAGTTACCCAAACTGTGCGTCGCGGCTGTTGTATTCGGGCGCTTATTGCTTTATAACAACCAAGACCCTAGTGCAGCGTTGTCCAAAAAAAATCGTTTGGTGGGCCAGATTAACTATTACCGGTAAATGGTGAGCCGCATAAAAAAACAAAACAAACGTTATAAAAACAATTTATTAATTAATAATTTCAATGACACTTTTTTATTTAAAAACAACCAAAAAACTTATCAAAATTTTAATTTTATTTACTTATTAATTAATCAATTAAATTGGACCGCGTGTTAGACATGGCTTCCCTGGTGCATAGGCTCCCAACCTGGGGGTCGCCAACTTATACGGCCAACTAAAAATATATTTTTTTGTATGCTTTTGGATTGTATGGGGGGTCGCGGGTCACATGGATTTTTTGTAATGGGTTGCCACCCAAAAAAGGTTGGGAGCCTATGCCCTAGTGGCTGTACAGTTTCAATATAGACATTACCGAGAGAACTGAAATTGTATATTTTTACATTATTTTAAAATATAGTATATGCCTTCAATTTTTCGGTATTAAGTATGTAACCACTTTTCAAACGTTAAGTTTTTTTTAATTTCGGAAGAAAATCAGGAGTTTTGATTATTTACTAAATAAAACTGTAGGAAACATTAGAGGTATAAATATATCAATGAGTTTTTGAATTGGAAATGAAGAAAAACTATTAGTAACACAAGGTTTGCCATGAGACAACCAATTTTTTGACCCGGGGCGCTACAAAAAATCTGATATTTTAATCTTTCCAGGAGTAACTATTAAATTTTAACCGTGAGGAGTGAGTGTTTTTTACGCAAAATTATTTATATTAATTTCATCAAATCATTGTAATAGAATTATATAAAAATAGTTTAAAAACATACAATTCACGTTTTTAGGGTTTTGTCGTAATAAAACCAGTTGCATAATCCAGGAATCACAAATCATTGACACATAACTTTTGAATATATTATCACAATAATTGTTGACATATATGGAAAATACGTCCATACTCATTTACAAAAAAAATCGCGCCGACGTGTTGTTAGTACGTCCATACTCCTGGAAAGGTTAAAGGCGCCGTAAACCTAAAAAGTTTGGGAACCCCTGGCTTAAACTCTTCCTTCGAAGGCAGTAAAGATAAAAACGTAGGATTTTAAAAATATGACAACCCTTATAATGGCTTTTTCTGCGGTAGAAACGTCGTTTAAGCTTATGAGAGAAAGCGCGAAAGTTGACAGTTTGTTATTTTCGGTTTCTATTTTGGAGACTTTATCGTAAGTCAGTGGCGGATCGTAGAAGGCAAATGGGCCCCGCTATAAGTTATACAACACGAGCTCTCAGTAAAAAAAAAATTTATTATAACTATTTTATGTAGTGTATGTAAAATATACAAGATAAACTATGTGGACCTTGTATGACTACTGGCAGCCAATATTTTCAGACACAGTTCGTTACATCTTCAGTTTGAAATCACAACTAGATTAACGGAATTTTCGTTAATTGTATAAGACAGCCATTTAAGCATTTAAATTTTCTATATCTCTCTGTGAGAAATAGGAACAGTGAAATTGAATTAATACACAAAAATTTTAAGCACAATATTTTAATCACTTTTTAAGAATTATATGTCACTTCTCGATGGAAAGGCATGATATTTTAAATAGTATATTGATTTAATTGGCACTTACGTGGTAGAATCTATTATAACACGGTAAAAAATAGCAACGTATTTTAGTTCTACATTTTTTTTATAATATATAGTTGGATAGCTATTTCGGTTCACGCCATCGCCAGAGCTATCGAGTACTATCGTAGTTCTGACGATGGCGTGAGCCGAAAAGCTATCAACTATATCTCATAAAAAAAATTGTAGAAATGAAATACATTGCTACTTTTTCACCGTGTTTTAAATAATAAATTAATAACAAATTTTTTGGTACGTATTTCCACATCATATTTTATGATCAGCACCGGTTTTGTTCATTGTGAGCATTATCATCTGATTGTTCGTTTTGTTTATTATTTACAATATTTTTATATCATATTTTAAAAATCATGACCGGTTTTGCGAGAAGCGACAGTTAACCCTTAAAAGGCAAATATTAAAATTTCAGCGAAATCTTTTTGATAGATTATGAATTATTGTATATTTAAAGAAAATGTAGCTTAAGCTAGCTATTTCTGCATTCAACTTTTTTATAATATTGTACAAATCAGTTCAGCAAGTTAAATGTATATTTTTGAAACCCCTCATTTGACGTCACTGTTCAACGCCTGTTTTCAGGATCAAATATGTAATGACACTGTGTACAAAATGATAATTCGTTTTCAATTGAATCGCGGTTTGAATTGTAATAATTGATTACTAATTGTTCTATATATTTTCTAGGTAATAAAACTTTTTTATAAAATTCGTAAAAAAGAAAAATAGTTGTCAATCACCTACAATCCACGTCATCCCGTCGTGTCAAAATTAATTATGCATTGATTATATTGTATCGAAAATAAACCAAATTGCAAAGAGTCGTGTTTTAAATTTATATTCTAAATAAACTTCAAAAAAATAAAAAACGTGGTAAGAGAAAGGATAATAAATAAAATAACTTTAAAATGATAAAAAGTTTATAGAAATTTACCCTCGTCCTGAAACCTTGACCGTTGCCTTTGTGCCCGAACGTCCATATCGTGATCCCATATAAAACGGTCTCGAGTTACCTATAAAATAATTTTCAATTAATTTCAAAGCATCACGAAATTTTAAAACCAGTTGTAATAAAAAAAAATGACCGAACGTCCATAGATAAGCGTGTATTGTTTATGATCATATCACAGCGAATTAATCTAAGTTTTGTTTTATATTTTCACCGTCTCTTTTTTCCTCGGCGTATTCCTGTGCCGACGTGAAGGTCAAGAATATAGAAGATATGATGAGGCAGACCAGCATAAACTTGGCAACACTCCGCGCGTTTCTCAGTGACAGCATTTTGGCGGGAAAATGTACACTTCCGGAAGACATCTTTGATACTGGCCGTTGGAAAACTGTAGAATCGTCACGTCTGCAAAATAAAACGAAAAAATACACACACATTAGAATAATATTTTTTAAACAACTTAGCATTATAATATCCAGATAAATTTATTTATTAAGTAATAATGGACCACTTCTTTGTGGCAAAGGCATTATTTATTTAAAATACAACACAATTTAAAATATTTTTTATCAAACTAAAATTGAAAAAAATATATTTGCTATAAGCGCCTACTAAAACATTCTTCGAATTATTTTGCAGTATAATTCAAAACATCTGTAATTTTATAAAAAATTTTAATATTTGTTGAATTTATGTAACGAATTTTTTAAAAATGGCTTAGAAAAAGTATGAGATTGACCA
Organism: Himalopsyche japonica; assembly: GCA_028555115.1. Classification (NCBI taxonomy): domain Eukaryota; kingdom Metazoa; phylum Arthropoda; class Insecta; order Trichoptera; family Rhyacophilidae; genus Himalopsyche; species Himalopsyche japonica. The sequence continues at coordinate 1,057,745 of JAHFWJ010000430.1, forward strand.
CCCACCTCAACTTTCTATTTGGGCTTAAATTAATTTTCTCTGAACTGATGAAAATTTTTAGTGTTTTGAAAAAAAATCGACAGTGGCCAAAAATCTTGTACAAGCTAAATCTCGTTTTAAAATTTAACCCCGTTTGTCCCAAATATCTTCAGCTCTGATAAATTAATTTTTGGTTATATATGAACGAACCAAAAACTGACTTCACATCATTCAACTCAGTTTTTTAACGTTAATATTTCTATAAACACAAAAGGAATATAAAAAGGAAAAATTAACATTAAAAAGACTCCTTAAATGTATATTAATTTCTTACAACGCCTTGGAATAATATTCTACAAAGAGTAATTTAAAAAAAGCTCAAAAAAGTTAGTTAATAGGTTTTCACTGAGTATTTTTTTAATAAAAATAAAACATAAGACAAAAATAACTTGGTCGTCGAAGAATATTATCAAACGCAGCCATTTTAAATCGATTCTCAGTGTATAAAGAACAGAGTTTCCTTTGAACTCGATCAGGCCTCAGAGACTTGTTAATTTATCATATTCTTTTTTTTGTTACACACTGTAGCACTGAAGCAACCTCCATAAAGAGAGTGTATTATTTTTAAATAGCGCATGTATCCAATTCTTTTAAGCTCACAATTTTTCGTAAAAAACTATGGACAAAAAATAATATAATACATTATCTACATATATGTAAGTGGGTAGATAAAAGTATTAGTAAAGTTTTTTTTTCGCTGTGTTCGATTTCTGATTTCAATTTTGATTTTGAAAAAATTTGATATTGAAATTCCATCAAGCACCTTTAGTCGATATCATAAATTAAAATATGTATATTTTATTTTATTCACATCAGCTTGTATTGTCATATAACAATGGTATAATTCGTTGTATTTATGTCATCTCCGTTACAAATGCGGTCACGAGATGACTTTCAGTTATATTCTTAAATTAATTCTAAAACTTTGCTAAATTAATGTTAACTTTTAACCCTGTGAAACACGTTAAATCTCTGAGCTTACAGAATAAGATTTATAATACACACAAATTCTTGACTTTTAATGTTTTAGCTCTTTTAATTCTCATAAAGTGAACTCGTTTAAATTGTGTTTTAGTTTACATGTCATGTTAAATCGTTCGTAGATCTTTCCGTCGTAACTTTTATAAACAATAACATTTGTGTCTTAAAAAAATTTGAATATCAACAGTTATATAATAATATACCGTGATATCTTTTCAGTGTAAAAAGTACTTCTATTTTATTTTAATACATTTAATTCTTGTCCCTTTTTTATCATTTTATCAAAAAGACAATAGTATTATATAATAAAAACAAATAATTAAAAAAAATACTTTTGTTAGTTTAACATGAAAAATGAAATTGTCATAAACATTCTACTAAATTTTAATATTTTATTATTTTTATTAAGATTATTTTCATTTCTTAAAAATACTTAAATTTCAATATTATTTGAATAGTATAATCAATTTCATTGTAGCCTCGTATTAATGTGTTAAATTAAAAAGATAACCATAAATTATCGAATAAAAGTAACAAAATAAAACTTATTACTCTCGGGCGACTATTTTTTATTACTCCCATCAGCCATAAAAAGTAAATAAAGAACAAATAATTCGTCGTCAAATTAATTAATAGACAAGAAAATCATGCTTTAAAAACGTCTCGCACACTTTTTAAATTAGGAATGTACGTGCTCTCGTTCATGGCCCAGGGGACACTATTGTCGAGTATTGCTATGATCACGTCCATGTGATTTAATTTATTTTGTACACTGTCCGAGCATAAAAACAAATAACATGAATTCTATCATTGGATATTGATATAGGCGACAGCAAAAACCGTTTCGTTAATTGTTTGTTAATATATTAGCAAATATGTCGTCGTATTCTATTTCAATTGAAAATGAAGCAAACTTTCACTAAACGTGATGAAGATGATTATACGATATTTTGATGATAAATTGTTTAAAAAAATAGCCGATATTGCTTTGAAATGATATTGATTTTTAAATTTATCGTCTAGATCAGGGGTAGTCAACCTATGCGTTAATAGTGAATAGTGGGCGCTCAAGGTTTCACGGTGGGCGATAAAGGTTAAAAAAATTAAGAAAAATGCTTCCTTACTATATAAATCAAAATTACTGTGGAACCAATGGGCGGTTAGAAAATTTTACTACTTACAGAGACACAAAAGTCAGCGATAATTATAAAAAGTTCTCAACCACTGGTCTAGATTAATTTAAGCGAATATAAAAAATATAAATTTTTACCTTGAAAATGAACCACTTTTAAGTTGTTAACTATCACTTCTTGATGGAAAGGCATGGTATTTTAAAAAATAAAAACACATTTTGTTATGAAAATTTTTAATAAGCAATTGTGAACATTTAATTTTTAAACTAATTTACATTATTTTCTGTAAATTGTTTCTTCGTTCTTGAACCCATGGTTTTGTATACCTGCTACTCAAATATTTTGTATAAATATACTTGTTTGTAAATCGTATTCTATCAGTTGATAATACTCGCGATGAGCGAAACCGGTCCTGATCAAAAAACATACTGTGGAAATAAGTACTAAAAATGTTTTGAACAATAAAAATCCACTTAATTCTTGAACCCATGGTTTTGTATACTTGCTATCTTTAACTAAAATATTTTTTGTAAATTGACTTGTTTGTAAATTGTATTCTATTAGTTAATAATGTTTTCGATGAGCGAAGCCGGTCCTGATCAAAAAACATGTTGTGGAGGAAATAGGTGCTAAAAATGTGTTTTTATTATTTAAAATATCATGCCTTTCCATCAAGAAATGACAGTTAACACATTAAAGGTGACTAAAAATGGGTTTTTATTATTGAAAATAAATACAATTTTTTTCTACATACATAGGAAGTATCGCCTAAGGCTTGATCGATTTGGTGAAGTCGGTGAATGTGATGAAATGTCAAATTCAAAATAAGAACCGACATAAAAAATATTCCGTTTTTCGCAGACTGCTGCATTGCAAATGAACGCAGCGGCTACAGAAATCAACGAACCGTTAATGTAAAATCGCTTCAAATTATGCTATTTGCAATTTAGAGGATACGATAATGACGTTAAATTTACTGAAACAAGTGCTATCTTGTCTCGATTCACATGTACTCTGATATAAAGACATTTGTATGGTTATATTTAGCATTTGTCAAACGAATATACAATTACATTCAATTATTATACAACGATGTATCGTTTTGAAGATTCATTGATACTATTCTATTATAAATACATGTTAAATGTGTTTAAATTTGAATAGATACAACTTTGTACGATTCTACGGCTTTTGTCGCTAACGACCCCGGTTTCTCAGAACTGTAAGTTCTGTTGCATCTGTGTGATAGAATACCTGAAGATACCGAAAGACGAAACCCGGATCGACACAAAACATGTGAAATCGTACAAAATTTTAACCATTTCAAATTTGATATTGAAATTCCATCAAGCACCTTAAGACGATATCGTAAATTTTTATTTACCATTTAAAGTTCAAACTTTATTTTGCTTCACATAAACGACACCCAGACATAAATTGTGTCATACACCCAGTCCTTTTTTAGGCGAATTCGATTATACGCGATTTTTTGGACGGCAGTTTTTCATACGTTTCTGGGACTTTTTCACGCGATATTTCAATTTTTGGAACCAAGTAGCGCGTAAAAAAAGGACTGGAAATATTGATTAATATTGATTGCTACGAGTATGACCTCGAGCTCTAAACATTAAATAATAAAAAAAGAAATGTTGTGTTTTGAACTGTTTATTATTCCAAATTATTTGTTTATTCAACTCTAGCAATAGACAAAAATTAAACGTTGCTTGAAATGAAGATTTTGTGTGATTAATTTACAAATATTTAACTCAGATTTTCTCAAAACTTGTGTATTATAATAAACATTGTTACTAAAACATTAATCTACAAATTAAATAACAATTTTATCAACTAAGATGGATATTTAATACAGGTAAAAACTCCTCTAGCCCTTTGCACTTTGGCACGTGTATAAGCACTTATGCAATAATATATTTCGCCGTTAACCCCTTACGTCTGATTCAATTTCAATCATATCGTAACGCGGCTACATGTATTTATTATGCCTTCACATTTCAATATATCGCAAACGTGCTGTTGTGTGGGGAAATATAAAAATTGATGGCAGCGCTTGGCAGAAAATATTGTCAAGTCGTCTTGCAATAAATGAAACGATTGACAAACACTGTTCCAAATTCGAGATCAGCATGTAAAATGGACCCCCTAGTGTGTATTATATTCATCGGCTATTAAAAAAATACACTGTTAATATACAACTCAATGTTTAGAGAGTCTATAATAATTATATAATATAGGAATAATATTCTAATTAGATTATTTATTTCGAGACAAAAAAATGCGTTCTTATAAGCAATAACTTGACTTGACTTGACTTGAGACACTATGTTTCAAAGCACTGTCAGTTGAAACAAGGTATATAGGCAACATATTATAGTTAACATAATATTACATACCGAAATTTCAAAAAAATATGTCATATATCGGCGTAAAAATGATTTTTTATACCTGTATTACAAATCTTTTTTTTCTTTTTAAATCTTAAATTATGATTTTTTCTGCACGACAATGCTTTTAACGACGCCATTCAATGAACTAGACTCGTACATCACCAGAATATTTGTTAAAAATCGATCTGTTGAAGTACTCTTCCATAATCGTAGATATAATTCAAATGTTGCCACTTTGAGGCAAATATTTTTCCGATTAAGTTATTAATAGCGATTTTTCAAAGCACAATATGGATAAATGCTTTTTGTTGTATAATATTTTTATATTTATGAATATTATGTAAAATAGGCTGAAATGAACGTTTTTTAATTTATTTTATGATGTACTTTTTATTTCAAAATAAAAAATGTTTTCACGGTTGAGTAATGTTTTCAAAATCTCCTCAAATTATCAAAATCCGTCTAAACGTGGATTTTTAATGACCTCATGTATTTAATTTGTTTATTAGTAGTTATTTTAAATAATAAAAACACATTTTTTTAGTACTTACTTTTTTAGTACGTATTTTTTGATCAGGACCGGTTTCGCTCATCGCGAGCATTATCAACTGAATGCTCGCGATGAGCGAATCCGGTCCTGATCAAAAAATATAATGTGGAAATAAGTACTAAAAATGTGTTTTTATTATTTAAAATATCATGCCTTTCCACCAAGAAGTGACAGTTAACACCTTAAAAGTGGTTATAGTAGTTAGAGATAATATGAAACTAAGTTCATTTTCTATGCATTATGTCAAGTCAATAACAATCCAACCAACAACACGATTCCGACTAAAAAAAGTTTAATTTTATCAATCAATTTTCCTACCTGTCCTATCAACCAACAATTCCGGTAAATCGACAATTTTAATATATTGAGATTAATTTCTTGTTTGTTGGGTTATTCTTGAAAAACGTCTAATCGAAAAAGTACTTGGAGTCGCTCGTATTTCACGACTCCGACTCTGATTTCACAGCCCCGGAAAATATACCTATCAATAGACAATTTGTATATTTTCCTTCTATTCTTAATTTAAATCTGACATTTCCACGATTGTTCATATTCTTCGAATGCCGCCGTGTATTTCTGAACTGTATTTTTTAATATGCCATTTGAATTAGAAACAAAATTCTGAGATATGTTTTTTTTTAATGTGACATTTTGGATCAAAAAATAACAATTAGCATAAGAGCTTTCCGCTCGGAAACTTTTTCGTCATACATTTGTATTCAAATCCTCAGCCGAGCGAAAGTTTGAAAGTCATAAAATTTTTACTTTAAAATTTCATGTTATTACTTATTTATAGGTTTTATATTAACGAGATCTCATTTGTTTACGCCGTGATAATTTTGCGTTTCAATCGTATTGTACAATAGTTCTACAGTCGGCCATGCATAAAACATTTCAATTAACTAAAGTAACATATTGATCAATATGATGACGTGATACTAAATAAATTATTAGATATATCGAACAATATTTTTAATTTAAAATATATCCAGATTTTTAAAAACTAAATGTATAAATAATGAGAAATGTAATATTGTCTAACATGTCAGTTACAAATCGTAACTTGCAAACTAAAATAAAATTACACCTAGGTAGCATATAATTCTGTTTTATACAACACGGATGTATAAATTGTGACATATTTTTATATAACGCGGTTTAAGGGAAAAAATTTAAATGAAATAAAATGTTGAATGAACCAACCAAAATTAATGACTCGGAGAGTATTTGCAGCGAAGTAGCTACATATTTCACATTAAAAACAATAAATGGCGGCTTGGAATTGACTTATAAATTAGATTTTTTTTATTGATAATCTAATATATAGTCTAATAATATATTTCGAAATTCAAAAGGGAATTACAAAATGTTTTGGTTCCTAATAAGATAATACGTAAAAAATTATACACTAAAAGCAGACAATCGCTTATTAAAGATTTTTCTAGGCTAAAAGCACAAAAAAATCAGAATCCTCCGATGATGAAAACTCATAACTGATCTCGAAAAAGAGTAAAAATTTACAATTCTAAGTGATAGCGATGATGAATGAATGGTATAATATGTTATTAAAGTTTCTTTCAATTAATATATAAACGTATATTCGTTTGTTTAAAAAAATAATGTACATATTTATATAAACCATCTTCGATATTTTTTTTTTGAACGCAAACCTTAATTTTGTATGAACTTCCAACCTTATATAACACGGATTTGTATTACACGAGGCTTTGTGGAACCATACAACCATGTTATACGAGGCTTAGGTACATTTTCTATTTTTTTTTACTTCTCTTATTTCATGTTTACAAAGCCTATTTATTGGATACGTTTTCCTACGAAACGTATCCATCGTAACATATTATTTTATGTAATAAAAGTTTGAATATTCAAATGGCATATTTCACGTCTCAATAATATCGACAGAATAAAATATTTAAAGTGCACCGGCTAGACAAAAATTCAATTTAAAGACTCGTTGCATTGCACATTCAAAACGATTTCGTTTTGTGAACATGGGGTGTCACGCATACGAAAATGTCTCTTTATTTTAGTACACCTGTACGAAAATGCTAGTGTGACATTTTCCGTAGTTTTTTTATGATAAAGTTTAATCAAAAATGACTATTTAATATTAAAATATATAATATCATCAATCAAATTATGAATTTAATAATTATAACTATGAAATGGTATTCTATCAATGTTTAGATTTTATTTTATAGCTAATGTAGCTATACGTATTATATTGTACTGAAATTTTTAATCGATTCATTTATGATATAGACTGAAGGTGCTTGATGGAATTTCAATATCAAATTTGAATTGTTATTAACTTTTTACGATTCTACATGTTTTTTCACTAATGACCCGGGTTTGAAATGCCTGAAGATGCTGAAATGCGGAACTCGTGTCGTTAATGACAAATCATGTGAAATCGTAAGTTTTATCAATTCAATTTTTTTTTACACGAAATTCTACGAAATAATACTTTGAAATTTAAACTAAATCGTAATAAAAGTTTTGTTTGACATAATAAACTAATTATTTTTTACTCTCATATAATACACAAAAAACCAGAATTCATTTTCGTAAAAATGGTTGGCCCAATTCCTGTTATCAAGAACTAAGCAAACTGAAAATATCAATCACTCGTATACTCGTACACTTTAGTGAAAAATCGTTAAAAAAACATTTAAAATTTAACATAGAAAAACATTTTAACTAATCGCCATATACTTCAATTAAAAAAAATGTGAGTAATCATTGAACATACAATCATACGTTCTTATTTCAAATTCGTTCCAAGCTCAAAATATTTTCGTGGTATGGCAAATTTTTATTTTTAGAATCACGAAATTCATTCCCTACATATTAAGAAAACCAGATTTTTATAAACATTTCCCACGTCGTTTTTGCAGTGAAATGCGAGTAGTTACTTACTAAATATGCCCGAGGGTTACGCTATCTCATTTTGGATTGTTTATCTCAACGTGACGTGGCTATATTGTTTTTTCACGTATGATCGACATACGCTGTAGTTCAGGTTTAATAAAACAGGCATTTTTCTTTTTTTAAAGATAAATGTATTCATTATTTAAATTTTAGTTATTCAAATAACTTTTTTTTAGTCACTCGACCATACGAGCTAGTTCGTTGAGGGGTTTTGCTGAGAGGTTTTTTAGGCCTGGCTAGACAGAAGATTGGCCATCTTGATCATGTGCTAAAATTGAGAATGTTGACTATATTATGCATTTTAATATTGAGAACCTTTCAAATTACATGGCGCATATAATAAAATGCTTAATATTTAGAAATATAAGAAAAATGCTATTACAGTATCTACCTCGAGATACGAGTCTAATTCGTACCTTCCTCGAATAACGATTTGCCCGTATCTCACAGTAATTTTCCCATTGAAGTTATTTGAAATGCTATAAACCCGTTCCAGCCCCCAAAATGTCACCTCTGTTCTTGTTGTTTTTGAATAATAAAAATCTGTTTATAAATGAAAAATATTGTATAAAAACATTATAAAAGAGAGTGTAAAAATATCAACTGGTTTTATATTGTGTATATATAATCCGGTCACTTAAATTCATCTTAAATGCCACTATATGCTTAATTTTAGTCACTGATTTTCTTTTCGCTGGTCGCCGTGGTGAAAAACCGTCCAATGAGGTTTGTTTCGTCCTCCATTTCAGAATTTTGCGGAAATGAGTCGGTCAAGTGTCATTAAATAGCTCGGATGCACAACCGTTTGCAACTTTTGATTGGTCGTGTGCAGCCGGCCGTTCCTTGTATCTCAAATATTGCTCGTATTTCAAAGCTCACTCGCTAGACGACTCATATATCAAATATCTCGTCTGTTAGGGCACTCTTATCTCGAGGTAGCACAGGTAGTATAGAGCTGACTATAATTCGAATTCTGACTTAGTTCTGACGATGGCGTGAGCCAAAATAGCTATCAACTATATCTTATATTAAAAAAACATTGAACTAAAATACATTGCTATTTTTACACCATGTTCTAATGGAGTTCTACCAAGTAAATACCAATTCAATCAAAAAATCTTACGACTTTTTGAAAATGACAAATAAATCAATAATATTATTAGTGGTGCTTTGAAAGTTTTCTATCAACGATATCTGACTTTAAAAAACAATTTTAACCGTGTTATATCTTAAATATACAATATAAATTTTTTAATATATTTTTGACGTTGCAAAAGCAATAAACTATTTTTTTTTGATTTTTGCGACGTGTATGTACTAAATAAAATAAATACATAGATATCCATAGAGATCTTAAATTGAAAACTATTTTTATATATATAGTTACAATGCAAAGGTCTCTCAATATATCAATTATTCTACTAATTGTTTTAAATCTAAGCACAGAACATTGTTCGATATTAGCTATTCAATGATCCAATAATGCCCACGGCCTTAATAAAGCTATCAGTGTGATTAAAACGGTTGCCAGAATTAAAAATATAAAAGATTTTAAATATAGAACATTTTTGCTAATCAATTTTATGTTGCTATATGACAAAAATATTTGAAACATTAATCTATGAAATAGAACTATTGAAATAAAATTGTGAGTCTAATTATTTATGGATGGTATATCTCAGTTATTTTTTAACGATCTTTATACGTAATCGGTTAACGATCATAATCTGTTCGAAGACTACGTTCGCTATCCGAATTGCTTGTTAACCGAATTGAATACGTCGATTATTTTTACAGACAGAAAAAATGGATCAAAAAGATCGTTTTAGTTCGTTGTCCGAACATAAAAATCTTTCATGTTAGTATTCGTTGTCCGATTTTTTTATAGTTCAAACTGTTTGTTAATCAATCACCCACTGAATATATGTAGTTATTACTTGCATGTGATTATAATTTGATTCTTACTGTGGCATAGTTCTATTTCATAGATATCCAGGATAGTTTGTCTTCATTTCGTAACAGATCTGATTTAAATACAAATGACATTATTTTATATTTGATTTTAAAATTTCAAGGTAATGTATTTCGTTATTACGTTTTAGGCGGCATTTTGTGGGTCATAATTATGAAGGATTGCCATAAAATAGCGACGACAGGTTTAAATTTAATGAAATATTTGTTTTCAATTTATAAAACTCGCTGCGTTAAGCGAATCAATTATTAAATAATAATTATATAATTTTGACGAACGAATAATTTTTCATGTACGCTATATATATAATAAAGAAAAATGTAAGCCCAAGAGAATAAAAACTTAAAATTTTTTCAAATAATCAAGTTCAGCGCAGTTTACAGAATATTTCATAATGTTCAACAGGTACACCCACAACAGGTTGGCTGTTTCGATAGCATTTTAAAATTAAAAATGTCTCGTGTTTTTATGTCCACCACGAAATGGTGCTATGAAAATAAACACTAAAATGGTGGCAGTCCTTTCGCGCGTTTTTTATCCGTTTCCGTCTTAATGACATTACGGAAATCTTTGACGGCTTGGCGCCAGATGTTCATCGGATTTCTTCATTTACTTACCAGGCTAGCGATTTTTATTATCAAAGGCTTACAGAGGCGGCTCTGGGCACATTTTTTAATGCAACAAAACATCACAATTTCATTGAATTAATAATCAATTCTATTTAAAAATATAGTATTTCCAAAAGAAATAAAAGAATGCCGTATTATTTACGATATCGAATGAGGTTACTTGATGGGAATTTAATATTAAATTTGAATTGTTGAAGCTTTGTGCGATTCGTTGTGTTTTGTCAATAACGATAACTGACGAGATCACTGACAATTTCAGTCCTGTTGCATCCGTGTGATAGAATGCATGAAGATGCCAAAATGCGAAACCCGGGTCGTTAATCGTTAATAAAAGATCAATGTTATTAAATTTGTTTTAGCTGACATTAAGTTCTTGCCTTAGGGTCATTGTTTTCCTGTAATTAATATGTTTGGTAAACAGACGATACCATTCGATGCTTAAGTAGCACAGTTATTGCTCAAATTTTTTCATTCTACAGTGTTCGGATATTTTTTTTTTTAAATTTATAACACACAAATATTTATGACTTGTGTTATTTTTTTTACAAAACGACAATGATATCTATGATTTAAAAGTTTATTTTAATGTACTGTTTCTTCAATTCGAAAAACAAATGACTTGGTAAAATGAATTTAACGCCAGGCACAATTCCCTTTGGGTTTACGTTTGAAAGTTTTTGAAGCAATTAATTAATTCGTAATTACGGTATCAACTTTGTGAAGTCATTGCTCATTTAAATTACACACAATAATGTGATGATCCAGGCAAGGGAAAGAATAGTTATATTTAATTGAGGTAAACATTTTGAGAGACTCAAAATTCAAATGCTATTTTTTTGTTGTGCACAGCACACGGCGCTGAAATATAATTTCTTTCAATTATGCTTCCAACAAAAGTTTTCTTGCGTTGGGGTGCTAAATTCATAGCTTTAGAGATGAAAGCCATGGGTCCTAAAACTGTGGGGCTGTGTAGCAACGACTCTTTCTACCCCATTCTGGTGCAACGAGAGTTACAATGAAAAATAATCAATTTATAATAATAAAATTGCATTTTTAGTACTACTGTTTTTTAGCATTGTCAACTAGTACTATCAATAGTGAGCTAAGCCGTTCCTGATCATCAAATATATTGACCTTTCCATCAACAACTTAACTTAAAAGTGAAAAATCATTTTGCTAAAAAATAGAATATTCATTAAAAATAAAGTGTAACGCTTCCATTTGTTGAATATTGTGTCGATTTTTTAAATTTACGGATTTTTGTATAGTCAGGAGAGAAAAAATCTAATTTCCAAGCAACACACCTATTATTCTAATTGTTATTTGCTAAGATAATACATGTAAATTTGATCCGTTTTCCACCTATAATGAATAGTTAATGGATTTCGTTAAAATATTTTAAACGAAGATAATTTATAGTTTTCTTTCATTTTTTTTTTGTAAACAGTGTAAAACAAGAATGAAGAAACATATTTTAAACATAAAAATCAAATACGAATGACATCAATATTTCAAATAAAATTCGAACAGTTCAAAATTTATGTCTATATTATATTAATACCATCGACAAGAATGGCTTATCTTGTTTTATATATAGATATAATACATACCTACCTATATTTAGAATGTAATAAACACGGCACATCTTAGTGTTTCTAGGTACACTATTGAATTGAATTATTTTTCTTTCCGTGATAATGAATATGCCCTTGAATTTAAGCGCTTAGATGAATAGATTTTTTTAGGAAGGAAAACTATTTATACGCATAGAATGTTCTCGAAAAAATGATAAATTCGTATGTTATATACTGTTATATTGAAATTATGATATTTTGATGAGATGACGTTTGTTTAAATTTATGAGAGAAACTTGCAACCGTAAATTTTTTTACTGTATCTTTTTCGGAAATATTTTGGAGTACATAATCGAGGTGTTTTAAATGCGATTCCCAACCCTTTTGTACAACCCAATTGATCAAATCAAATTGACAAGTATCCTCAGTAAGTTCTAGTCGATTCGAAAATGGATTTACTATTTAAAATATATTTTTCATCACCATAAATAATCAGTGTGGTAGATGTTTCAAAATCATTCGAGAAAAACTCTTAACAATGTATTGTAGAAATAAAAATTTCATTATCTGAAGAATTTTGGTGGTGGTTCATCTGTTCTTGGTGGAACCCCCAATTACACTGAATTACGCGCTGGATTAACCGGTTAACTGCCAAAAGCGTCTTAAGACGCATAATTTTCTGTGAACGGAGCGCCGCTCATACAAAAATTACGCCTTAAGACGCGCCGTTTTAAATGGGCGTTTACTAAAGAAAATCAACTATTTAAAATGTACAAATATATTGAATTGATTATGGATAAATGACTGCACGACTGGCGCGCTCTTCATTTATTTGGTAAGTTTTATAAATAAACTTTATTACACTTTCAATTACGATATGTTTAGAAGGTTTTTTTTTGTCGTAAAATTCGCGGCGTGCTGGGTATCGCCATACATGTACCTGCCGGCAGTTAACCGGTTAAAATATTCGCCGCAAAAACCCCAATTGCACGATCGCTTAACTGTGCCCACACACACAACCAGACGGCTGTCTGTGCGGTGCATATAGTCAAATGTTTTTTAGCGTCTGTCTATTCAAAATGTGTCAGGCTATACACACTCAGCAGGGCGACTATCTGTGTGCTAGATTTTGCGAGCTCTATGCATTTTATCACCTACTAACTAAATATTCGGTCCAAATATACATATATTTTTTGTAAAAATAAGCATAATCTTAGATGTGCATTATTCCCAGAAAAAAACAAAATTCCTAATTTTGTATTAGATTCACTTCCCAACTATACTACTCCGAATTACACGGTCCCAATTACACGGACATTAGTGTAAATAGAGGTTCCATTGTATATTTAATTATGAAATACACAAAATTTAGTATTATTATCACACTATTATATTTTTTTATTAGGACAGATTTCATTCATCACGCGCATTATCAATTGATGAACCAAACCGGTCCTGATCATAGAAATATAAAATTGTGGAAATAAATTAAAATATGAGTTTTTATTTATTAAAATATTGACTGTAGGCAAATTACGCTAAATGGTTCTTATCCTATTATAGCTGTATTTTAATTCATTCAAAATTTGAAATAAATATTGGCATCAAAGGGGGCATTTTGGGTATAAAGCGCGAAAATTAGTGTTATAAATGAAAAATCGGACTCGCCGTAGACAAGTTTCGGAAATGAATAAAAAGTTGGCCAAATCGCGGCATTCAAGAGACGATTATATAGGTACACAGAATTAAATAGATTTTATAACATTGCCGAATAAACAATGGGCATAATTAGCTTTGTTGTTGAAATATTCCAGTTTATACAAATATATCATATTTCTTACATACATCAGTTATAAAAAAAATCTAAATCGACATCAATAAAATCAATATTAAAAGCAATCTGTCAAACTTGCATTCCAATATTTACGATATTCAAAAATTGAACGATAGAAAAACTTTGACGTTTTGATCAAACGTAAGGATACAAAAATGAATTCATCTATCAAAAAAAAACACAATAATGATTTCTATGAAATGGCGGCTGAGCAATTAAAAAGTAGCCACAAAAGACACAAAGTCTGCTCGAATACTTTCAAAGAACGTAATTGATATCGCTATGTAACATAATAGGTTTTTTTTTATTTATTTGTTTGAAAATATTACAACGGCAACATTGGCGTTAATGATGTTTGGCCACGGAAATATTATTCGGAAGGGCGAAACATTTTTTTTTTGCGTAACCAAAAATCATTTCTTTTAAAATATGTTTATCTGTGTAGTAAGAAGGCGTTAATTTAAGTATAATTCTATAGTTTTTACTTCAGTTTTATTGCAGTTTCATCAAACAGTTCTTTCAAATACTTTTGATAAACTTATAGATGGAAATGAATTGCTTTTCGTATATGTAAAGAAATTAGCTTGAGTTGAAAAAAAATAGATTATCTCACCTTTTTTCAACCATTTCTATACCCGATGTGAAAAACATTGAACGTTTGTGAACCTGATATTACTAAAGGTTGGCTAATCGCTCTCACGACGCCCCGTTTGTCAAGGTCACTTAGTAGATGAGTTTATAATGATAAAGAATTCTCAAATATCAATTTTTTCGAGTACGTTACAGTGTTTCAAGTGAAAATGTATTTTTACTAATCAAAATATGGTTTACTGATTTAAACAGCTTTTCTGTGCTTACGCTGTTAACGGTATAACTATTTAATAATTTTTACCATCGTTTTAATGTGAATTCTGAAATAACTATAATATCACTAAAAAGATTCCGTTCAAATATATTTTCAAGCGAAATGGAATATTAAAACTGATATAATTATATATGATGAGAGCGTGCTGGGATATGATTTCACTGAAACACCAGTAAACATATATTTTTGCTTGGGATAGACTATCTTTGTTATGAATACATATTTATTAAAAGTTAGACATCCGAAAACTTGATCAATGTTCCATAAACTCATCGATGGGATTAGCTTATCTTAATTGACAAAACGCAACAAATAAAATCATGCAATCAAATATCATCGTAAATTATTAACAGTTGTTTTTGGTCTGATTTTTATGCCACATGCAGTACAATAGGTAAGAAATAATGTTTTCTAGGTGGTTTTTTGCTTCCACTTTACTTTTCCTGTTAAAATTCAATAAAAACGCAACTTCCGGCGCTTCTATTTGATTCGATAAGCTTTCCTGAGCGATCTATTTTTCGGGACTTGGTCTGGATGTCATATCCCCAGCTTTTAATAAAACATGTTCGCGATTTTACAACATGGTTACATTGTATCGATTACTGTAAGTCGGTCGATAGTAATTTGTCACTAAGTTATGAAAGAAGTAATAGAACTTATTCATTGTCAAAAAATGATTTTTACCATACAACTATTTTTGATGTTTAGTTGAAATACTAAATATTTAACTAATTTCAAGTAAATGACCTTGGACACGAAAGTTATGTGCTATACAAAGCAGAATGGATGTCACATTGAACAGTCATATTCAAGAGAACATGTCCAGCGAAGAAGAGATTAACTTTATCCATCCAATTCTACCAAACCAAGATTCTCATTGCTTTATCTTTATTATAAAGACATTTTAGTTAAGGGCTGCGATTGGGTTTGACATTTCTAATCTAAGATGGCTGACATTTCATCTCGTTCGAAAAATGTCTTTAAAAATTTAAATATCGAACTATAAAGCTCGTAAAACGACATGTTATATTAGACAAACATATTTATTATTGAGCTCTCATTTTTAAGTTTAGTATTCTCTGATTCCATCGTAATAATTTATATTTTTTTTTATGTAACCTTTATAATTTAACCACAATCTATCGCACTCGCTTTTCTAGATTTCCCACAGATATCGTTATTTTTTATAATCCGGCCAAACAAAATTCGCCTTTTTCAATCTCTTTTTAATGGTCATAATACAATAAACAATCTATATTCACATGTATTCTATCGATATTTTCAATCATTCAATTATGAATACAAACTGACAGTTACTGCCCTGATTATAAAACATATTTTTTTCCTATTTTTGTACCTTTGAATATGCGGTGCGTCTTTGAATTGATGGCATCTTACAATCCTTTTAAAACTTCGAAGTCGTGAAGAATTAATCAAAAATTGCGGAATTTTTATCAGCTGTTGGAATAAAGTCCCGGAGACTGTGTTTGAACATTCTTTAAGGAAATTCAGAATCACTGAAACAATTTTGTTGAAAGAATCACACAGATAATTTATCAGAAGATATAGAGAAGATACAGAAGGTATAAAAAAAATAAGGCTACGTTTTAAAACCGATTAAATATACTTTTTCACCGCTTTATTTTTTATTTTAAAGATAATGTCAACCATTTTGTAGAATCAAAGAAATTGTTCAAGGCACATATTATAACAATTTCGACGTAAAATTTCCAAAAAAATTTCATCGATTATCATGTTATCACCGGCCCGTAGTTATAGCCAAACACGAATCGATAAATAACTCTTTCGTCTCCGAGAAAGCAAAATAGTGGTAAAATAACCCGATATTCTATTCTTAGGTGAATGTTCAAAATCAAGGACAAAAATAGCTTCAAAACAATGCAATGACCATAACCGACAAAAACTGGAGAAACGAGATAACGATAAGGCAAGTAAAGCACATCGCGGGATGCGGAAAACTGTTTTTCCTGTTCAGAGCATACCTAATAGTGTGAAACGTACCTGCGTGAAATTTTTATTTCAAATGCTATAGGGAAAATAAATATGAAACATTTATAGAAACATACAATTTTCCGGCTTTCATTTGTCATTTTTATTCCCGCACCATATTTACGACACAAAAATTGGTCGATAAATATTATATATAATGTCCTTTGATTCTTTTTAATTAACAAAATATGAGAAGGTGTGTGGAGTGCCAGTAAATATGTGAAAAAGGGGCACAATTGTTTTCTCGATCCATATTAAATGAGCACCTACACATTCTAAATCTGATATTTAATCCCAATCTATCGCACTGATTTAAACTAAGTAGGTCTATCTATGTATTATATTAAATTTGAATGTTAGTTGATTGTAGTGAAAACATCTAATTACAAAATAATTGGTATGTATTGTTTTTTTAGACAACATTTTCCAAATTTAAATGTCATTGTAAACCGAAAATGATTGAGAGTTTTCGATGAAATTTCAATATCAAATTAGAATTGTTAAAACATTGTAAATTTCTACATGTTGTCTCTCACGGCCCGAGTTTCGCCTTTCTGCATCCTCTCGGCTTGCAAAACGCAACACTGATCAAGAACATTTGACTAAAAAATAGTTAAAAGACAATTGTTATTTTTTTTAAGTATAAAGTTGCAATGCCCATTCATAAAATTATCATTTAAAAATGGCTGCGAAGTATCTTGTATCGATATTAATGATTGCTTTTACATCAAGAATTAACAGTTAAAACCGTAAAAGCGAAAAATCAAACGGATTCACAAAAAAAGTGAGTGGGTGTGGAAAACGCAGTTGTTTCCAAAACGGGTGGCGTATTTTTTTCTTTTCAGTTGAAACTGTAATATCAATAATCAATACAACCCTTATTTATCCCACTAAATAGATAGGATCAATGTTAAGCCTGTTTCAGAGAGTTCCTTAATTCCTAAGCAAATGCGTGAAATAAAAATATCCTAAAATACATTTAAACGAAAGATCAGTGATGGACCTTGTCCCAGTACCCTTTCGTAATTATTTCTTCGATAAATTTAAGTTCAATCGAATATTTCAGACAAAACTTTTGTTGATTTATTCTGCGTCATAAAAACACCACTTTAATTAAAGGTTTTACTACAAATTAAATATTCAAAACCAGGATCGGTTTCGCTTAGTGCTAGCATTTCAACTGGTCTATCAGCGAGACCGGTCCTGAACTTAAATATATTAATTTCTAAATATAGTACTAAAAATTGAAATAGTCACCTAAATTGACACTCTACAAATATTTACGATGTATTAAACACAGTCTTTAGTAAAATTTTTACAGTTTCGGAACTGATTAAAATAATTTAGTGCATATTTTAAACACACAATCATTAAATTTGTTTTGATCGAAAAAATACCCTAATTACTTAAGGATAAATGCAGTAAAAAACGATTTTAAATGAAATGAATGTGTGTCAAAAAAATTATTATTTAAAAATGGAACTAATCCTAAACACTAAACGAAATTAAATAAATATTGAATATTTTTGACCGTTTTTTTGCTTACTAGAATGGCTGCAATTGGGTTTTGAGAGAGAGAGTTTAATAGGAATCAAAACGTATCTTAAAATTGCGTCTTACGTCGATGTTTCAGTTAATTAGAACGTATAATACATTACTGTAATATACTTGGATTAAAATAAATACATTCAATATAATTTTCATGTGTTACATAATTTGTGGGCGCAATCGTAAAAATGTTTGAACTTTAAAACCCTTAACCTATTTGAATAAACAGGAAAAATTGTCACACATTCGTTTTTTTATGTCAGTTTTTACGGTGTAATAATTTTAATAAACCATAATGATTTGGTCTAAAATCAAGTATATTTATAAACATAATGTGGAAAGTTCTAGACGTGAGAATGTGAGACTCATAAGTGGATTCAACGATCATTTTTTTAATTATTTGAAGATGTATACTTGTCAAAACCCATCGCAAGGGTATAGTGAATATTGTATAATAATGGAATGGAGTTGATCTGTGTTGAATAAGTGAGTTTAAATGAAATACAAATTAACATTGAACAGTTCAAAATAATAATCGTTGAACAATAAATGTATGTGAACTTTGCTCCAAAATAAAGTTCATATTCAGATTTAAATAGTTCGTTTGTTACTATGAGCTTTATGCAGTTGATAAACTATTTTTTTCAATTTATGCGTCCGACAAAAAACGACTCATTTTAATAAAATGAATTATTAGATATTTTACTATTGTCAAAAATAGACAATATACTATTTTCTTTTGTGATTATGTGCTGAATTGATAAATCGGTCCCTTAAGATGATGGAAACGTTTTTTTTATAATAAAAACATATTGCTTAGTACTTATTTCCAAAATATATTTTATGATCAGGACCGGTTCGCTCATTGCGAGGATTTTATGAACTAATTTCATTTCTAATTTCTCCTGTGTTAACGGTCAATTCTTAGAGTAAAAGAATCATTAATATCGGTGCAAATCTGCGCAGCCATTTTCAAATAATAACAAATTAATATGTTTTACGTTATGAATAAACATTGAAAATAACTGTATATTTACAAAAAATAACAGACATCTTTTACTTATATTTAATCAAATATTCTTGACCAGTCTCGTGTATTGCAAAGCCATTTTAAACCAAGGCATATGATCTCGGAGGGGGGGTTTGATTTTGTGGAAATAAGTACTAAAAAATGTGTTTTATTATTTAAAATATCATGCCTTTCCATCAAAAAGTCATTTGAGTTTACACATTAAAAGTGATCATGGAAACATATTTAAATTATCTTCTTTTTACAACTAAACCCAAAAAAGCATTTAAAATCATCAAAAAAGTATTTTTGGTAGGAAGATTATTGAGCTTTCTTTTTATCAATTGATCCTTTTAATATGTCTTGCTATATCATTGTGACATATGATATTCAAAATCAAATGTCAAAAAAACTCACAATCGCCTCAAATTGATGCCTAGATGCGTTTCTCTAATATTATAGTGTTGAAATTCAACTAAAAATAAAAACTTAATCACTGTAATGTTATGTGAAAACGATATAAACTACACAGGGCTTTTGCATATTATTTTCTTGAATATAATACGCAAAAATATGTTTAAGACAATATAATTAATAAAAATAATCTTTTAATGATATCCGTTATGTGTGTATTCTAATATAAAACAGTATTTTTGTTAATTTAATGTTTAACAGCTGTCTTGAAAAGAAATCGTTTTGACGTTATTTCTACGTCCCGTATAGTAACGATAGTTTTATCATAAACGAGAATATTCCTCACTTAAAAAATATATGGGGATTGATTTATACTTTAGATGATTTGCGACACATTAACCGTGAATTTAATTAAATTTATTTATAAATCGATTCAATTAATCATTGGTAAAATTATTTTATTCTTCGAGTGTTGATTAAACGCATGTATACAATTTTTTATAACATTACTTTCCATATAAAACGTATTTAAAAGCATCGTTCCCATGTATTAAACGAAGAGCAAAAAAAGAATTATCTCATTGATCAAAATGAAATGAAATATATATAAAAAAATATTACAAAAGAGCTAATAGCGGTGAATGGTATAATATTGTGATAGTTATAAATACTAACCAATAAAAAACATCCAAATACATTTTTAAATTAAAATATGTAAGCTAATTTTCCAGACAATATCGCTTTGTAAATGAACATTTTCGCATAAATAAGTCCTTATATTGACGATTTTATTTAAAAGGTATTGAATTCGTTATAGTTAATTTAACAATAGAAAGGTTTGTGTATAAAACAAAAGTAATGTCTAATTTTGAAAAGATATATTCAAATCTAAAACGTTTTATTTTCCTTCATACCGATTGTGATATTCAATTTAATATGGTGTTTTATAAAATAAAAGAGGATCGATTTTTTTTAAATTATTGGTATATCTTTAAAAAAAGAATTGATAATGTAAAAAAATAATAACTTACGAAACTTCTTGTGGGTGAAGTTAGTTTCTTGTAGTTTTTCGTCACAATTTCAGAGATTACAAGCTATAACAGAAAATCTTAAGTCAAAATGTTTTTTTTTCTGGGGTAACCGATTAAATAATTACTGCAGATGATTCCAATGGGATGTTTCACTTGTTAAGTTCACGCTTAGACTTGTGGATAACAGTTCTCTCCTTTCTTTATATACCTTCGTCGCCTGTATCGAGCCGGCTAATTTGTGTAGGTGGGCAAGGGAATGGTTTACCTGGAAAACGTTCGCGATTCCGCACATACCGTTTCAATACAATATATCAGTAGAAAAATTTTCGCGATGGTAATATATACAGAGCCTTGGAGTGGACCGTTTTTTTTTTAATTGCTCCACTAAAGCTTTGTTCCAGTCTTAATATATTAATTGCACCAGTTCCTCCTCGTAACATGCTCCGCACCTAGAAAAAAAAAAGGAAAAGCTATTTTTTATAAATAAAATGGTTATTAGTTAATATTTTACATTAAATAATAAAAAAATAGCATTTTGGCTCATCGTGAGAATTATTAAATGAATTAGTTGATAATGCTCGCGATGAGCGAAACCAGTCTTTATCGTAAAATATATTGTTGAAATAATACCAAAAATGGGTTTTTGTTATTTAACCTTTCCAGGAGTATAGACGTACGTAGGATAATATATTCAAGTGCTATGTGTCAATGGTTTGTGATCCCTGTATCATCATTATATAACAATGATTTGATTGAAAGAATATTTATAATTTTTATGTAAAAAGAACTGACTTCTCACAGCACGACCAAAACTAATTTGTTACTCCTGGAAAGGTTAAAATATCATGCCTTTCCATCAAGAAGTGACAGTTAACACATTAAAAGTGATTACTCATTATATTGAAAAAAATGGCAAGCAGCACATCGTCTTTCAGTGTCTACTTCTTCTAATATAGATTTATTTTTTTACGGTTTTGGCATCAACATAAAACTGTTTATCGATTGTATAAACCAAATGTGATACATAGTGATTATGTAAAAAAAATCATTTATAGTGTAAATCACTTCTTGGTGAAAACTTATTATATTAATAAAACATACACACAATTTGTTGTTATAATTATTCCTTATGGTGCTTGCGATAAGCGAAATTTGACCTCATTTTGACAATATAAAATTTTGGAAATATTTCGGTACTAAACAGTTTTACTATTCGAAAATAAAGAATTTATTCTCAACATCTTATATTTGCTGGGCATCCACATGCTCACGTTGTGGATAAATTGTCGTCTTTTGGCATCATCGGTGATTTTCAAAAATAATAATGCTAATAAACTGAACAAACATATTTTTAAGTCGTAAGCATTCGTATAATTCCACCAACGACTTGGCTTTCACTTTTCGCTATCGTCAAATTATTATTATTTATTACGAAATAGTTTTAATCAATATTTCACGAATTCATAAAAATTGGCAGAAATAATTCTGAATTTAGTTTATTTGTGTTGTTTTCAGTGCATAAATATTTTGAAAATAAATATAGCAATTTGGTACTTGTTCCTATATTATAACTATGTTACAAAATAAACTTATTATACTATCTTCTACTTCTTTTTTACGCTGTTAAGTATTGCTAATAATTATGTAGTTTTTATCTTCCGATATCTTCTAACATTCGAGTATTGTTAATTATTATAATTATGTATGTATTTATTTCAAATAAATTACTTTCAGTATAAATAATTTATCAATCAAAAACTCGTTAATTGTAATTGTTGAATCCTAAAGAATAAATAATCCTGAAAGACGAAACTCGGGTCGTGAGTGACAAATCATATATAAGTGTACAAAGTTTAAAAAAATAATAATTTGATATTAAAGATACATTGAAGATACCGTTGAAAAAGTTTTCTAACCTGTTATCTGCCGAGTATTATAATTGATAATCCAAAAGTGAATATTTCAAAAATAAATTCTGTAGTATGAATCAGTATTAAAACAAACGTATGGATATTCAAATCAGACTAACATATTTTAAAACAAAAACTAACTTTGGAAAATAGTAGTAACGCTATCAGCAGTGCTTTATTTTTTAATATCAATTTTTTACACACTACAACCTTCAGTCAAAACCATGGATAATCAACCTTTTTATACCTACCGCCCACTTTTTTTTCTCTGTTAATAGTGATTTATAAGTAGGCAAGTAACTTTAGTTTATGTTTTTTTAAAACACCTACCGCCCACCATGAAATCTAGAACGCCTGGCGGTAGGGACCAGACTGACTACAGGCTTAAGCCATAGTTTCCAAAAGTGGTACTAATGGACTCCTATGTCGACTTTTAGGTGGCCTACAAGATTGTAAGAAAATATTGACCAATCGATATCAAAGGATCAGCCTCATCTCTTTAAGTAAAAACTTGTTCATTAGTTTCGTTCGAAATCACAGTTTAAAGTTACTTTTTTCGTCAAGTGAAATATTTTATTAATAAAATAAGTTTCGAACTTCATTTTTAAATTTAATTGTTCAAACTAAACCCAAATGATAGAATACTATTCTCAACTTATTTTCTATGTATATTATTCAAAAATAAGAATGGGGTGGCCGAAACTTCCTCTGCGCGAAAAAAGAAATATGTCAAAATGAAGAATGCAATTCGAAATTGAAATAATAGCAGCAACCATAATTGGTTTCAAAATTTAAAAATTCTCAATGAATCATTAAAATCAAAAATTGCACGTATTGCAGTCTACGGCTCGTAGGCACTCTACACCGTAGCAGTAATCATGTTTGACCGAAACGCAGCGGGACGCGCGTTGTTTTTTAAATTTCAAAGAACCATCTCGTGAATATATATTTTTAAAATACAAAATTGAATAAAAATATTATTTCTCTCTGCGCGCAAAGCTCGATACGAATTTATATCGGTATAATGGGTTGTTCACCCTTGCGCTTAACTTACAATTAAACTTTACCGAAAAAGCGACAAAATAACTGAAATTGAATATTTTAACAGATCATATGATTATACTGATCATTTTATTACTGTCATTTTTTAATGACAGCTCAAATTTACTCGTCAGAAACTGTTATTTTGTTGTCGCTGGCAAAAGATGAATGTTATGAAGTGATACTAATAAAACACGGTGTAAAAAATATCAATGTATTTTAGTTCAAAAAATATTTTTTTTTTGATATGGTTGATAGCTATTTTGGCTCACGCCATCGTCAGAAGTATGATGGCGTGCGAACTGACGATAAGTGAGCCGAAATAGCTATCAACTATATCTTATAAAAAAAAATTGTAGAACTAAAATACATTGCTATTTTTTACACCGTGTTATAATGGAGTTCTACCAAATGAATTCCAATTCAATCAATAAAATAATAATAAAAAATAGATATTATTTTAAGTTTTTCCGCATTTTTTCAGTGTCCATTAAAAACAGTAAAATAAAGGTCTCGCTTACTTATATATATGAAGCTATTTTTATTTTTGTTTTTTAGTCTCTGTCAATGTCTCAAACGGTATATAACATAGGTAGTAAACCTTTTTATGAGTGCAAAATATCTTTTTTTTTAATATATAATAGTTATATGTTTAGAAATAAAATACGTATCAAATTTGTGTGTAACTTCATATTTTTAATTATAAAAATTTTATGTGCACAATTTTCCATATTCGCATTTTTTTTTCAAAAGTATTTACTTGCTATTTTTTACAAAATACGATCTATTTATCCGCGAATTTCGTCGTTTCCTTCGCTTTCTTCGCTCGTTTGCGAATTGATTGCGAAGTGAACGAAGAAAATACACATCGCGATGTCGTTATTATTTAACTAATTCTAATCTTTTTTTTTTATTTTCTTTGTAAAATAATTTTTATTTTTTCTCATCATAATAAAACATTCACGTGACAACATGTGACACGCGTGCCATTGGTAAACCATTCCTGATATAGCAGACCCCCTTTCGTTATTATGAAGTCATCCTCAGATTTGAAAAAATAGACAATATTTATTTTACATTAAATCGTCAGTTATACACTCTTTTATGTATACCGAACGAGTTTTCTGCAATATCCGATCATCGCAAAAATACGTGGGCGCAAAAGTAGCCAAAACATTTTTTTTGATACTCAAATTATATGAGATTCTAAGTATCCACTGTCGTGCTTCACAAAAACCGCTTCGAGTCGGTGACAATGCACTGATTTGCAATGAATCACTGTTGTTCTACAGATTATCTATGAGTGGATAGATTAACTATTAAACACCCTTATCGCCTTTACATATAACCGTAATTATTATTCCATATCTTTTATGTTCACCGACCGAATCATAATTGCTATTATATTCCACATGGCGTGACAATCAGAAATGGTTTGTTTCACTCTTTAAAAAGACGTGTATATTAAAAAAAGCTGTGTCATAATTCGGCTTAAAAGTTGATTTGCTGATATTGATAATCGATTTTTAAGGTACCACAGGGTTACACTTGTGTTTTCATGAATAGTTTGAACGCACTCGACTGGACAATTTGTGCTGTATATTCCTCCAACACATCTTGTTCAACACACCAGATTTGTTCCATTTAAAGCTCTAAGCATAAATAAATTGAATATGGCTCAACAAATACATATATATTTATTTCGTGTAAATATTAAAAAAAAGAATATTCGTATCCCGTTCCCTACTTGCGTTGCCACGTAAAGGTTATTCCAGTCAAATATGTATTCAAAATAATTCAGTATTTTTATTATTAACCGAACTTATGAAAATTATTAAAGGTTAGGCTATATTGTATTACATAAACAAGATCTTTCGTCAGGCTTTTAACAGTTTTAGCTTTCTTGTATAATATTTTGAGTATCAATATATAACACACAGAAATCAATCGTCTCAATATTGGAGACGTTAGTAGTCCCAATGATAATAATAAAACATTATAGGAAAATAAACAAAATCAATTATGACGATAATTATAGTTGTAAAATAATTGTAATTGTAAAGATACCATATGCTCTATATTAGGAGTCGATTCACTAGAGAAAAATCGTTGATGCTTATTTTTATTGACAGTTGAAAATAAACATCAACATTATATATTTTCAACTTTTATATACATATCATCAACTTTTGACTAGAATGTCTGAAACCCGGGTCAAAAAAAAATGGATGTGTACAGAATATGAGCGATTCAAATTTTATAAAAAAATATCAGATTTGAATTGTTAAGACTTTGTACGATTCCACATGTTTTGTCACTAACGACCCGGGTTTCACCTTTCGGTATCTTCATGCATTCTATCACACGAATGCAACAGAGCTGACATTCAGTTCTGTTGCATCTGTGTGATCCGGGTCATTAGTGACAAAACATGTGGAATCGTAAAAAAGGTTTAACAATTCAAGTTTTATATTGAAATTCCATCAAGCAACTTCAGTCGATATCATTATTTAAAAAAAAATATATGAAACATCATCAATCGATATCTCCGATTATTTACATTTTGTCTTATATTTTCGGAAGCATTATATTCTCTTTATTTTACAACTACGAACCCCATCTATAAATAAAATCGACAATTTTTTTATTATACGTTGATTTATGAATACTCGAGACATATCTTTATTTTCCGCAAAAATCATGGATTTTTCAAGGATTCATTTGGACATACAAGGGTAACATTTTTATGTACCTTCCTTTGGTTATCTTAAGCCAATGATTGTGACGATAGAAATATGATAATTGCATGATGTTTTATGATCATTTTGCTTCATACAATTTCATTTATTATTTCGTAGTTATTAATGGAAAAAAGATGTCTTTTGTTATATGATCGATAAACTCAACGTAAGAAATAAATGTCAAAGAGTTTCCCGCCTTGAATCTTTAACGTATACTAAATTCAGGGATATATTTCTTTTTGTTTACGTTTTTAGGCTAAGGTTTACGTGAATATTTGCTCTTTAAAATCTTGGTTTTAATTCAAGTCGACCATATGAAAAATTCTAACCCACGCGGCACATCGAACATCCGTTTCATGGCAACCTACAAAGGAAGTAAATAAACGAATTATTGAAGAGAATTCAATTATCCCTTGAAGGGGTCATTTTGTGTACGATTGTTACTCTATATTCAGTTTTGCGGTGATAGCGTATTCTCGATGAAATAGCAATTATCAACTAGAACTAAATAATGACATTTAATATACACATAAAATATTAAGTTTTTAATTAATTCATCAATGAAAAAATATCGCAAACAAAAAATACAACACTCTAGTGGAGAAAAAACACAACCGTTTACTGTCACCGACGGTAAATATTTGAAATTGGAATAAATGCGTCAACAGTCGATCCTTTTTACCGTTACACGTTTTAGTTTTTTGTTCTATTCCAGAATAAAAATGTCTATGTTGTATTGATATTTCAATAGATTTGTGTACAAATTAATTTGTCTGTATTGCTTTAATACCCACCGTGAAGGGGCGTAAAAGAAATTTCTACCATTTCCAAAACGAATATTCGAACGACTAGTCGTGCTGTCAAACGAAATCTAAAAATTCTAAAAAGATGTTTCATGGATTCCATAATATGATGTTCCACTTCAGTATTAGATATCAATCAAATTAATTTACTATGTCCAAAAATATATCGAAACCATCAGACTTATGACTATCGTAAAAATACGTCCTGTTTAGACCATGGCCATCTCGTTTAAATATTGCCTGTACCGTTGTTCTCAATAAATTGAATGTTATAGGACATAGGTTCCGAAACTTTTTTCGGGTGGCGACCCGCGACCCCTCATACAATCCAAAAGCCATTTATGAATAAGGTTATTTAAAAAAACAATGAAAATATTTTTAAGTGTAATATTATTTTAAATTAAGTATGTTTAATGATTAATTTAATGCGATGGTTGAAATCTCATGTTGTTAACCAGTCACAAAATTCGTGTCAAAGGCAAGCATTGTCACATTTGTGTATGATTGATACATACTACACACGAATTGAGTGAGCAATTTTTAGTTTTAGTTGACCGTATAAGTTGGCGACCCCCCAAAAAACCCCTAGGTTGGGAACCTATGATAAATAATATTCATGCCCGGGAACGCCAAAATGACCCGTTTTCTGAAAAGAGCTACTCATGGTTACAATTTCAAACAGGAAATGTTTTCAAATAATTGGAACGTGTTTTGAAAAATACTAATAAAATAGTACTCTCAATTTCTTCAATTGTTTTTTTAATAACTTTGTAATATTTTTATTTTGCTGTTGGTGCACTTTTTTAAAAATTAAAATTATGAGATGTGATAAAAAATTACATCTGAAGAAATATGTACTTTTTGAATGCAAATACTATTACGCAAAATGAGAAATGTCCCGTGTTGAAGAATAAAATAAGTACGACTGGAAAATTTCTTTAGAGGGGTCAATAAAATTATTATTTATTTTTAATTTGTTGGCAAATATCACGACACGTATATGCCACAGGGACGTTATTTTAGTTTTGATTCAGGAAAGGTAAATGAAGATTTTTGGTATCGTCTACATTGGTAAGCCTGTGCAATAAAGGGAGAAATCTATTTTTTCAAACTGTCTCCGAACTCCCAAATGACGTCCGTGATAAAATGGCATAATGTGGCGACATTTTCCCCGGTCTTACGACCTTTAGTTATTTAGGAACACACTGTCACAAGGCTGAATCTTTAGTTTTACGTTTCTAATTGTTAATTTCGTTTCTCTCATATAATAGATATATTTATTAAGACTTTTTAAATTCGTTGCGAGCTTTACAAAGGCTTATGTTTTGTTTTTAATTCATATATGTCTTATTAGAAATATACTGCAACATAATAAATATAGATTCATTTTTATAAACATAAGAAAACTCGCATGCACACACTCTCAACACCAACATACCGTAGAGATTAAAACTGCGCTGTAGGAATACTACGTTATAAGGAACTAGGTATTCATACAAAATTTGAGGTTAGGTTACTTTCAATTGTAATTTGTGAATTGACTGAATCGGTAAATTAAACATTTTCCCCGATATTATATTTTAATGTCATTTTTGTGTCCTTGACCTTGAATACGTCTGATGTCAAAGTGCAAATATTTGTTCGTTGCACGTAAATAAAATATGTTTATTACAATATATTTATGAAAATTATAATTCGACCGTGAAAAGTAAGCATTTAAAATAATGCGCTATAGGAGAGACCACATCTACTATAGGAAAATTCTCTATAGAGGGAACGCTAAAAGAGGGATAACTTATAGTATTTAATAGGACCAACGTAAGTGTATTGGTGTAAATGATAAATGTGTTCACCTTAAAAAACTAGACTAGTAATGATATAATTGTACAATAAATTATACATGTATATATATATATTATGTATTGCATCTGTAATGTTTATGCTCCTTAATGTAGGCTCCTTAATGTTAGCGTAGGCGCCAATAATGTGCAGATAAACAAAGCCATTTATGAGTTATGTTCGTATGAGTATGTGTGTTTGGGTTTGTTTTATTTAATGTAAAACAGAGATATCTATTGAATATTGTCAAATGTTGAACCATTTTCAGGTTATTCGATTGGAACAGCTATCAATGGATTGTAGAGATATATTCTTTTTTAATTTACACTCTTTTTGTGATAACCCATCAAGAATTAATATATTTTATCTATATATTCCACGAAAAAGTTTGCTAGATACCTTTCAAAAGCAGCAAAACATTAAAATACATTTCTAATTTTTGTGGTTTTAGATATTTTATAAGACTCTTCCATAAAGACTTATTTGTAATAAATAATTTTTCATGTATTTATTGTAGTATTTTCATAAATAAATTGACAACTGAAAATGGAGGAGTCAAAAAGGTTTAAAGTATTATAGGTTTAAATATACACTTAGCTTAACAAGATAGAAGCAATTGCATAATATGCATTTGATGTAGAGCAGGGATTCCCAACCATTTTGTACTCTAGAGCACATTCTAAAATATCGGTAGGTTGGCGGGCACCACCCATTTTTTCTACGGGTATTTATAATTAGACGTCATTAATAAATAAAAAAAAAAAAGATCTCTATATTTATTGTCACTATGTAATAAACCTAGTTACTCAAAAAAAATTAAAACTCTAACAAATATATAAAAGTAATTTACATTTTTAATTAGTGTTTATGAAAAAATCTGTTACGTTCAAATAGTGGCGGGCAACACGAATTGTTCCGCGGGCGCCATGGTGCCTGGGCACGGGGTTGGAAATCCCTGATATTGAGGTTTTATGAATATAAATGGTCGATATTAGAAATGCATGCAGAAAATGTATTAATATCCTAGAACGAACCAATTGTAACCTCGTCACAACTGGAACATGCATTGTGATATGGTAATAATAATTATCTGCATATTGATCGACATATTGTAAGCACTTCACAAGATATGTTCAAAAAACAGGCCACTAATTAAAAAAAACATTCTCGATTTCCATGGCAGCAATACATATACAGAATAAATAAATGCTGTGATTATATTATCTCCATCAATATGTGATATAAACAGGCTTATTATGCAGATAGTTGTTAGGGTAAAAGCAATTGTTGTTACCTTCAGTTAATGCTGGTTATATTATGTTTCTCGGCGACGATGAAAATAAATTTAGGTATTTTGGTTTAGCCAAGAACAGCTGTATGTCGCTATTTTTTAAATAAGCTCTTTACCTGTATGCATAGGTATATGAACATTTTAAACGTTTATTGATGAATTTATAATTAAATGTAGTTTCAATTATCTAAAATAACAGGAAAAGGGTTTAAACAAATCTTCATTGTCACATCATTTTTAAAAGTAACTTTATTGTAAAAATTCCTTTCCTCGTTTTTTTGATTAGTATTTCATAATGATTCATTATCTCTAAATGAACTTTTTTTTTAGATTAAAAACTGTAGTTATTTAATTTAAGATGTCCTTAACGCTTATTTAAGAACTATTTCACTTGACACATATTTTTTTATGCAATTATTTTAAATTATTTTCTTAAATCTTGAATCATTTATTTTGTACCAGGGAAATAACTAACTTATTTTTTTGTGTAAAAACAGCCATGTTTTACATTGTATTGTACCAATTGATAATACTCACGTGTTACAAAAACTCTCTCTTTACAGTAAGGTCGGTATGGATTCATTTACTCTTCAGAATGTTAAAGAACAACACATTTAATAATTTAAAATTTATTTAATTTCATTATTATCATATCCCTATTCCTGTAAAGTACTATTTAAATATTGCACAAAAAGGCCAGCAATAACACTGACTTCTAAAGTCGAATGATTCATCCTGGCATATGATATAAACTGTCGTCTCAGCCTAAGTATTTTGGCTGGTGTTGCGTCTTGGACTGCTTCAGAACTGATAATCTTTCCAGGATACTCCGGAAAACGGACTTCGCTGCCTGGACATTCTCTCGTGTGGGATGTTATCCTAGCACAAATTTCCTGAGTCACTTTGTCGAGATCGAAGAGGAAATTTGTTGAGGACAGCGGAGGCTTTAGAAAAGAGACCCATAATATTAACAAATTGAAATATGAACATAAAACTCAAAACAATTAAAACTATTTGATTAAGCTGTGTATGTAAAACGCAAAAATATCTATTTTGGTTTATACATTGACAACAAGTGTTGGATTTTTTTATATTTTTAAACATCATATATAATTTGAATTATTGAAACTTTGTATGATTCCACATGTTTTGTCACTAACGACCCGGGATTTGATTTTCAGCATTTCTGTTATATAAACAATGCAGTCATTTAGTATGTCAGTTCTATTGCATCTGTGTGATGCCAAAAGTCGAAACCCGGGGCGTGAGTGAAAAGTATATGGGATAGTACAAAGTTTCAATAATTCAAATTTTGTATTGAAATTCCATTATGTATAATCAGTGAGTATTATAAATTGATTTAATCAATTATTTCTTTTGAACAGATCATGGTACAAATAAGTCAAATGTATGTTACAAGGTGTTAATGTCAGCCCATTGATATGTAAGATACAACAATGTCAATCAATGGAACTACTCATTTCACCAGATATTCTTCGTAAGTCCACTTACGTTCTGTGTGCTAAGATTGGGTGGAGGAGGAGCTCTGTTGTAAAGTACAGCGTGGATATCTTTTAAAGGGAGTTCATCATCACAACCGACAACCATCAGTGGACTGTCCCATCGACTTTGTGAATTCGGCTCTTCAAATCTACAGTGAATAGAATGTTTTATGTTATTGAAAAAAAACTAAAACAGCTATATCAGTGGTCTGTGAACTATCGTAAATTATCTATAAATTATCAGATTCATTGAATATATTTTAAAATTATAATTGAAAAGAAAAGATTCGTACAAGCTGTAAGGATATTTTCCATCCAAATATAATGACCTAGAAAATGTCCTGATACTTGATCAAGGCACTGTAAAAATTATATTCAGTCTTTTAGTTGCAATTCAAACAAATCTACTGATATGAAAATAAACTTAATGGATTATTAACATGAATAAATAATATAGGTTGGCCAATAAATGATGGAGTAAGCTCAATCGACTAATTTCCTAATAATTCGCGATACAGATAAAAAGATATTCTATCACTGTATGTTGCAAAAAATAATTTTCTATGAGTTTCAAAGATAATTATGGAGATTATCAAGAATTAACCTTTATTTTAATGCATAATTTAGCGTAAAAATTAAAGTTTTAACACTGTAGCACACTTAAATTTTTCGTTATCAACTATAATCACTCTTTAAATAATTAAAAACGTAGTCTTTAGTACAATTTCCATATTAAAAATGTAAAATAGGACTAAACTTTGTGTTTTCATTATTTAATTATAATGGCTTCTCACCAAAAAGTGGCAGTTTACGCCTTAAAAGTGACCATTGTCATCTGCGGTCTCAATAGTGGAGACTTGACTTCCCAAGGCTCCAAAACTTTTCGGTTTCCAGCATCCTTAAAATATATTTCATATCTTTTCATGGCGCCCCAAGTCAAAACATTGATTATCACATGGCAAACCTTATGTTACCTTACATTTTATAAAGTGATAATATTATTAATATTTTGTATACAGTAGAACAGCCTTGGGGTGCCGTGGCTCACAGTTTGGGTATCTTTGGGTGAAAGGATAAAAAAAATACATTTAATCACTGTCCCAATGGGATCTTAATATGTAAAACCTGTTCTAAGTCATGAAATGTATGTCCAATTATGGCATGTCTTCACACAACTACTGTATGTTTCTATCCATTTGAAAATGTAAATTTCTAACTAGAATTTGAATACATATTTACCTCAAAACAAGGGCATCGAAAACTTCTCTGGTATATGATAGATTATTCAGATCACTTGATTTATTTCCATTCAATTTTTCATCACCGCTTATTACGGACTCATCAGATGAATTTGTTGTAGCTCTTTTTGTATTAAAATCCCACGCCTGCTCAATATTGATTATCGTAAAGATTGTACACTGTGTAGTTTTCGATGCTTTGGATCCGCAGTATAACTCATATCTGAAACCTGACAAAGTATAGACGTAAATAACTATCATATATCCTATATTGATCTAGAATTGTAAGCTATGTTCTTTTCAATACTTACGATAGTTTAGACTATTTTCAGAAAACTTGGTATGTTCACATTGCTTCAAGCAGTTTGATTTCTGTTCTTCTGTTCCAATTTTACAGGATAAGTTTTAAAGTTAGTTGAGATAAATATTAATGAAGTTTTCAAGCCAAAATGTTTACCAACCACAGAAGATTGATTTTGTACAGTACAATAATGTAACACAGCTAAATAAGTTCAGCAAAATGATAAATTGATAATACAGGTGACATTTTATATTCAATAAATGATACAATATAAGTGTCACTATTATATATATAATTGTATAACAGATATTTACTGTTATAATATGTATAATATATTTATATGACTGCAATAATCAGACAGTTTACTTATTTTAGCAGCAGTAGGAGGTTATTGAAATTTTCGAAAAATCGTATCGTGTTATAAAGCGTATTTCATATAAATTTAAGGAGAAAAGAGTAGGAGAAGTCATTGATAATAGAAATAGCTAGAAGTAAAGCGATATTATAAAACAATTTGTAATCGGTTACCTTTAATGTAATTGCTAGCGTCCAAAATAACAATATTATCTTTGCCTATATGTCGCATGACTTCAGACTTCAAAACGCCACGAACGTGTTTTTCTTTTTGGGAATCCAAATAGAAAGCATTCTTCTCGAAACCAGCATTCGTGATAGCCTCAATTTCCGAAACGATTTGCACCGGTTTTTTGTGTTCCTCTTCAAAATAATGCTTCATTTGTAAAGCGCGTTTTGTTTTCCCGCTGCATGGGATACCACTCATAACAATTAACGGCATTTTTCTGATTACTTGAGGAGCCGAAATAAAATTCTTAAGGTTATGATTTCTAATAGTATGACGTTTTTATCTGTCAAAAGTCAAAACATGCTTTCATAGACTATCAAGACAACATTTTTGGGAAACCATACAAAATCTTCATAGTATCAATTGTAATAATTTATTTCCTCAAAAATTCAACCAGTTTTCAATTTTGAATTAAGTGAATCGAAGCACTTGCTATTTTTTTTTTAATCTACAAATTTTAAGACATCTTATATGACAAATCACAAAAATACGTGAATACGCTTAAAGAATAGGCCTATGAGGTAAACAATCGTTATCCAAATTAATTTTGATGACTACTAATTTGATAAAAAAAAACACAATTTTCAAAAACAATTTGCTAAAGTCATTGCAAATAATATGTCTTTGTAATTAAAGTTTTTGCAAACACCAAATATCGATAAAATGTAATTAGGAAAATTATTACATTGAAACAATCTATGACAATATTATTATGAAAATTTAAGTTGTTGATCTCAAATAAATCAGTTTAGTTGTTCATTCAAATTTTGTAAAGCATTTCGCTTTGCCTTGCCTTCCTAATTTTTGCGATGAATTTTTTTTAAAATATGATATGTTTTTATGCATCTTGCAACTTTTAATGCAAATAATATCAAATTTATCGACGATATTTCATTTTGGGTCACGGGTTATGTATAGGTCTAGTAAAATTTCAAAATCTAAAAAAAAAAGTTGCAAAAAATATAATAGAATTTTAAATGAAGATGTGTGAAAACGGCATTTGTATTTATTTATATTTGGCATATTATTTTTGGATAATACTTTGTACATTCGTTGGATTTTTTTATTTATCAATCAATACATAAAATAATGAACGATTGAATTTTACTTTTAATGTGTTAACTATCACTTCTTGATGTAAAGGGATAATATTTTTAATAATGAAAACACATTTTCAGTGCTATTTCCACAATATAATTTACCATATCAACTGGGGACGCTTGATGGAACTTCGATATCAAGTATGAATTGTTTCATTCATTGGCATTCTGTCACGCGTAACATAACTGACATCAGTTCTGTTGCGTATGTGTGATAAAATGCCTGAAGATGCCGGAAAGCGAATCCCAGGTCATAAGTAACAAAATATGTAGAATCGTATAAAGTTTTAACGATTCAAAAAAAAAAAATTATGTACCTGTGATTATATATCTTGGTTGTAATCTGAGTACAAAATAAATATTTTTATTTATCACAACCTGATTACAGGTTCGACTGCCACAAGCTGAAAAGATACTAGTTTTTTTGTATTGAGTAATAGCGCAGAAGGAATCGTAGTAGATTTGAAGTAATTCTACTAAAAAAATATGAGCGTATATGCTCTTATTTCAACTATCCTTTCATTTTATAACAATTGTGTTCCTAAGGTCTATAATTAACTTGTGTCTGGTTTAGTTTGTTACTTTTATGTGAACAAAGCTTGAAAGTGGTTCACTGTCTTACTTTCATCATGTCAACCGTAAAACTGTGTTTGATGGTTGCGGCCTGTGAAAACATGGGAATTCGTAAAAATAGAGATCTTCCCTGGAAGTTTAAGTAAGTAGATCATTTCAAGTGAAAATAAATAGCATGTTTTGAATGTGTACATACATAAAAACTAATACTTTTATATACCTTCTGAACATTAGTATACTATATTTTTAAAAAGTCTGTCGCCGCTTCTCAGACCACTGCGAGGGGCTATTACCTACTCTTAATAAACCATAACAACTATCCCGTCCAATATTTAAGCTCATTGGAATTGCCGCCTGTTTAGTTTCATTTGCATTTTTTAATTTTATTGCTAGCAGGAAATAATCTAAGTCGTTAGAACAGGAGAGAAGATGTATTGTGTAGCTTTTCTACACAGCTATATATAGATAAGCAAATTTACATTTAAACATAGTTCCGACGATGGCGTGAGCCGAAATAGCTATCAACTATATCTTATAAAAAAATGTAGAACTAAAATACATTGCTATTTTTTCACAGTGTCATTACTACACCAAGTCCTTTTTTTACGCGATACATTGGTTCCAGAAAAAGGCGCGTAAAAAGAATCGCGTAAAAAAATCACAACTTTTACGCAATTGCATTACATTTGTTTACACACCCTAAAACATAAATTCGCATAATATCCGATACACTAGTCTACACTACACTAGTATGTATATTTAAAAAAATGAAATGCTTTACAAAATTAAATTTTAAAAATACACATATTTTTTATTTAAAAAAATAATGAAACGTACAAGCCTAGCACCATATACAAATTTCTTCTTTAAAACGAATTTGGGGAAAAAATCGCGTAAAAACGAATGAAAGGCGTAAAAAAATGTAACGGTGCCGTCCAAAAAATCGCGTATAATCGAATTCGCGTAAAAAAAATGCGTTAAAAAAGGACTGGGTGTATACTGCTAATTAGTTCGTAACATCTTTTTTTTTACAGTATTAATTAATTTTATTTGAAATTAATATTAACTCTCATTGCAGAAAAGATATGGCATATTTCACTAGCATGACAAAAAGAACGATAGACCCCGCGAAAAAGAACGCTGTAATTATGGGCCGAAAAACATGGGACTCCATACCTGAAAAAAATCGACCATTAGTGGGAAGAGTTAACGTTGTACTCACGCGTATACCGTAAAACAGGAAAAACTACCGTCTGGTGTTATAACCTGCAAAAGCCTGGATGCTGCTTTATCTTCGCTAGAAAATAGCCCAATTGAACGATACTGGATAATTGGCGGATCTGCTATTTACAAGGTGATTTTCATTCCAAGCATATCTATATATAATGTAGAGTACCTCAAACGACGTTTTACAGGAACTGGTTTATATTCAATCCTTGAAATAGGGACACCATTCGGGGACTGTTGTCTTAGCTGAATTGGATGAATCATATACTCATGTGTCACTGCTCTGCCTTGTCAAGTTGGCAACTTTTGGACTCCCTGAAAAAAGCCAAAGTTATGTCCCAGACCAGGACAGAAGTGTACAAATTTTTAGATATAATATTTTTTTTTCTATTGAAATTAAAACAAGCACACTCAGTCTGTATCTTAAATCAATTTATGAAACTCCATCAATGGGCTACAAACCTGTGATTGTCAGCCTGTAGACAAGTGGCCTACATACTGGTCGATGAACAATCGTTAACATAAAATAATTTATGATATTGACTGAAGGTGCTTGATGGAATTTCAATATCAAATTTGAAATGTTACAACTTTGTACAATTCCACATGTTTCCTCACTAACGTCCCGGGTTTCGCCTTTCGGCATCTTCAGGCATATGATGTATTCTATCAGTTGATAATGCTCGCGATGAGCAAAACCGGTCCTGATCTAAAAATATATTGTGGAAATAAGTACTAAAAAATGTGTTTTTATTATTTAAAATTTCATTTCACACGGTATATATTGTTTGTAATCTATGATATTTAATTTCGTCTTGGTTCAAACAATTTTAACAATATGATTCTTCTCTCAATGCAATCAAAAATATATTTTTTATTAATCAATTGATAATGCTCCTTGAACGAAACGCAAAATTGACACAAGATCTGTTTGTAACTGAAGGGCTATCTAAATTGTTTTTTATAAAAAAATATGATTCTTTCAAACACACCCACAGTCCTACATAATTTTACTCCGAGCTTATTTGTTATCAAGCTAAAAATAAAAAAAACATTATCAATTCCAAACTCGTACTATACTCATACTAGTTATTGTAAAATATAAAAGTTGCAGAAAATATGTCAAGTTCAATAATTTTTTTTATTTTTGTAAAATAAATATTTCTTTTAATTTGTCGTTTTATTTCTTGTCATTGAATTTACATGGAAACCAATTTTACCATTTCAAATAGGTTGTATTTCCGAAATTCTTTACGGCGTTATTTATCTAAATCAGTATTTGTAC
This sequence comes from Himalopsyche japonica, assembly GCA_028555115.1. NCBI lineage: Eukaryota > Metazoa > Arthropoda > Insecta > Trichoptera > Rhyacophilidae > Himalopsyche > Himalopsyche japonica. Next base: position 1,096,125 of record JAHFWJ010000430.1, read on the forward strand.
TAAAACATTTTGTAGCCCGCACATACAAGCTTGTTGGCTTGGGAAGCACTAATCTAAATATTGTAGCATTAATCATAAACGGCTGCGAGCCGGTTTTTTTCATGTCAATTAAAATGAAAATAACAAATACATATAAGTAAATAATTTTATCAACAGCTGTAAAAATATTAAAACAAATGTGTACTTGACGATCTCCTTTTATTTGATATACGAAGCTATACGAATTGTTACAATAATTGTCAAAAAGCAGTTTCTTCAATCGGAATAAAAAAATATATTACATATTAAGCCATACATGTATAGTTCAGCCAGATTAAGATAAAGATTTGAATTATAAAATGGTAACCTTTTATCTATAAAAGTAATTATCTGCTTAATACCTATACTTAACTTTATAGTGTACTTGACTTGTCTATGGTATAATTTGTGGTGTAAGCTGTCAGTTACATGTGACATAGACAGTTCAAAGTTTGAAATTTAGTTCAGTAGAAATTGTAAAACAGGGAATTTTTTCATAACATTTACGTTTGATTTGGTTTACTTTCATTATGTCAACCGTAAAACTGAGTTTGATGGTTGCGGCTTGCGAAAACATGGGAATTGGTAAAAATGGAGATCTTCCCTGGAGGTTAAAGTAAGTAGATATTTACAAGTGAAAATAAATAGCATGTATCGAATGCATACATATATTAAAACTACTATTTTTATATACCTTTTGAACATGAGTATACTGCTGCTTTGTTCTTAAAGTCTTAATTTTTATATTGTTAAGTAATTTCATTCGAAAGTAATATTAATTATCATTGCAGAAAAGAGATGGCATATTTCACTAGTATGACATCAAGAACGATAGACCCCGCGAAAAAAAACGCCGTAATTATGGGCCGGAAAACATGGGACTCTATACCTGATAAATATCGACCATTGGCAGGTAGAGTCAACGTTGTACTCACACGTACACCTGAAAGCATCATGGAAAAACTGCCGTCTGGGGTTATGGCCTCCAAAAGCCTCGATGCTGCTCTAACTTCGCTTGAAAACAACCTTATTGAACGTGTCTGGATAATTGGCGGATCATCCATTTACAAAGTAATTTTCTTTCCAACCATATTTGTATAACGTTGACCATCTCAAAATAAATTTTACAAGAACTGGTTTATATTCTGTCCTTGAAATAGGGACCTCATTTGGGGGTGTTTTTGCCTCATCTGAATTAGATGAATCATACAATCGTGAGTCGTTGCACTGGCTTGTCATCATGCCCATCAATGGGTCTCCAAATCCATGGTTGTCGACCTGTTGGCGAATGATCTACGTATCATTGCATTCATTAGTAAAAATCGATTGAAAATATTTTAACTTCTTAAATAACTTTCATTGACACTTCTACATGATGGATATCGTTAATATGCCGCAGTAATTTATCGGTACAGTGGAACCTCGATCAACCGTTCTCGCATAATGCGTTTTCCCGGCTGGAACGCTTATTTTTTATAGTCCCGTCCATCTCCCATAAGAACATTGTTAAATAATCCCGCATTGACCGTTTCCCGATTCCCCGATTTCCTCGATAAACCGTCTAAATATTTTGGTCCCGTCACAAATAGTATCCCGATTGACCGTTTTTATTGCATATTTCTCCGTATCTCGGCAAGCAAGTTTGACACAGCCGAGTGCAGGTGTTATGTCTAGACACGTTGGAATCCGCTGTACATGTTAGACGTAACGCATTGGACGCATGTGCTATTTTTTGGGTTGAAATCCACCACACGCGTATTATTGTTTATGATGCAAATGTAGAGTTGTTTAAAATGCATGGTAATAATGATTCCTGTACATACAAACTTTTGGTCACAAGTTTAGTAACAAGTCTTTGTTCCGATTAAAGTGCCAAATAACAAAGAAGCAAACTAACATAAAGGATTTTTTTAAAAAACAAATTTTATATACGGAATGTACAAGTAACTAATAAATAAATGTTTTTTACGATTTTACTTGTTTATTATTATTTGAAGCTTTCCCGCATTCACCGTTTCCCACAATTACCGTTATTTTTTCAGGGTCCCTTGGAAAACATAAAATTGAGGTTTCACTGTATATCTTGTATCCTGGTACCTTTCTGCATTTCTCTGATCTACAAACCATGCCATTACTCATTATCGTCAAATAATAGTTTCAAATCAAGCTTCTTCACATTTTTCCCAAATCTCCATAAATTTTTGCTTCATAGCAAGTAGTTTAATTGTATGTTGTGTATCATTTCAGGAGGCATTAGAGCATCCATCTTGCCATCGAATCTACCTTACAGAGATCTTAAAATTCTACGACTGTGACACATTTATGCCCAAAATTGATGAGTCTGTTTTCAATTTGCTGGATGACCATGGCTCGGAGTCTGAATATGTTCCAAAAGACAAGCAAATCGATAATGGCATTGAATACTATTTCAGAATATATGAAAAGAAGAAATGACTTCACTATTATTAACCTAAAATTTTCAATGATTCCTAAAATGTAGACTTGAAGGAGATGTTGGGAGGACAATAGCGTAGTAAAGTAAAGAGGTGTTCAAAAGTATTTCAGTTCCATGTTCTAGTAAGGTCATTATCAAATTAAGAAAACTCACTTAAGTATATTACACCCAGTCCTTTTTTTACGCGATACATCGGTTGGTGGGAAGGAAAACCCTGACAGAAAACCGAACACCAACCCGCCTGGGCAGCGTGGTGTTGCTATGTCCAAACCCCCCCCTGAAAAAAAAAAAAAAAAAAACGGGGAGGCCTTCATCCAGCAGTGGATCGACCCCGGCTGATGATGATGATGATGACATTGATTCCAGAAAACGGCGCATATTAAAAATCGCGTAAAAAATCACAACTTTCATATAATTTGACAATTTGGTTCCAAAAATTTAAAATATCGCATGAAAAAGTACCAGAAACGTATGAAAAACCAAAATTTGCTCTAAAATTTGTGCAAAAAAAATTATATATTTTCATGTCTTTATTGCTTTTAAATGCCTTAAAATATTAAAGAGACTATAAATTTTTTTTTTTTTCACTTCTATGAATTATTCGTTGCTGTCAATTTCGGTTACGAAATGTAATCGTTTGCGATTTTTTGAACGAAAGTATTGAATTTTGTATGAATCTGTATTTTGCTCGGACTCTGTAACTAAAAAAACTGTCTTTTTTAAATACTCATGCAAGTGTAAATTATCTTATTTTTAAATGCTTTTTACTTCAAGAGTAATATATTTTTATTTTTTAACATTTAAAATATTTGGACTTCATTGGAGGGCATTTGTTTGACATAATATTGTTATTTAAAGTGGTAGAATTTATGGCCGAGAAAAGTGCTATTCAATGAATTTAATAAATGCATTGTGTTTAAACAAGTTTACGAGCGGACACACATCCCATGATTTTACACAATTGCATTATATTTCTTTACACACCCTAAAACATAAGTTCGCATAATATCCGAAACACTTGTCAACATTTGGTAATTATATGTGTATTAAAAAAAATGGAATGCTTTACAAAATTAAGTTTTAAAAATACACATATTTTTTTATTTAAAAAAATGATGAAACGTACATGCCTAGCATCATACATAAATTTCTTTTTTAAAACAAATTTGGGGAAAATATCGCGTATAATCAAATTCGCGTAAAAAAAGGACTGGGTGTATATTAAAAGTCTCAAAACTTTTAAGCCTAAACTTCACACATAGCTAATTCATTTTACCAATGTCTGTAGTTTGTAAGATTTATTCACATTGTAAATTTTGCAATGATTACAAAATAAGCCATAGAGGGCCACAGCTTATAAACCTCTGTTTTAGATCATCAATGTTCATTATATCTACTACTGAAATAATTTAACATGTTGGCTGTTGAAGGTATGGTTGACACATAAACATATATAAGAGACACTGATTAGCATGTTAAAGGGTTTCTCTGATTTTGTATGATACCAAAAATATTGGCAAGCATTGAAAACAACAATCTAATATTCTAAAATCATAAAATCTACTGATATAATGAAATGCATTCGGCTCAAAAACAATAAACTTCGTCCAATCAATTTATATTACCTACTTTGTTTGAAATAAAATATGGTCTTTTTCAAAAAAATCTACAGTCATATATAATTTTACTAATACATTTTCAATTCCATTATATTTGAATGTGTTTAATAAGAGCTTGGATTGAATTTGAAGATTCAACATCAATTTTAGATTGACTGTTATTCCGTTTTACGGACTGGGGAAAATGAAGTGAAATTATGAAAATAATTGTTAATTTAATCCTAGCAGGGTTTGGGTTGATAGATCAGCTATCTGGAAACGAAGAGTGAATCAAAAAAAAAACATTCTTCGATTATAAGCCCTTTAATTAAAACTAGCCTACACATGTATTATTTTTATAAGATAAAATCACATAATTGGTGTTAACAAAATATGTTAAAAGCAAATAATAATTGTTTTTTTATAATTTGTCATTTTATTTCTTTTCATTGAATTGATTTTGAATGTAATGAAATTATCAATTTCAAAGGGTTGATAGTCAATACATTCTTTACCAACGCTGCTTCTGAATGGCTTAGCTGGGTTACTTACCTAAATCAGTATTTGTAACTCTACTGAGACATCTGTTGGCTCGCAACGTAAACCCGTAGGTTTGGATAGCACTGATCTAAATATTATAACACGTGGATCAATAAGTCCCGGGACTGACACATAGATGGCGTTGCCAACAAAAGTTCCGTATGATTTTTCATAAGTACCAACCTTCAAAAGATACCTGTCAAAATTTCATGACATTCTGATGTTTGGTCCATGAGTTACAGTGATTTAAGTGACGCTCGTCTTGATATTCTCAGAATAATGGATTCGAAACAATTTCGTGTGTTGATTTATCATTGTTTTTTGATGAAAAAAAACACAGTGCAAGCTCAGCAATGGCTTGAAAAGTGCTACAGGGAATCTGCTCCATCAAAAACAACCATTTGTCGGTGGTATGCTGAGTTTAAGCGTGGTCGTACAGACACTGAAGATGCTGAACGCTCTGGCCGGCCAAATGAGGCAATTACCCCGGAAATCATCAAAAAAGTCCACCAAATCGTTTTCGAAAACCGTAAATTAAAATTGCGTGAGATAGCTGACACCTTAAGATATCATACGGCAGTGTGTACACTATTTTGCATGAACATTTGTCTATGAGGAAGCTGTTGTCAAAGTGGGTGCCGCGTTTGCTCACAGTGGATCAAAAACAACAACATGTCGTTGATTCTGAGCGCTGTTTGAAGCTGTTTCGCCGAAACAAACCGGATTTTTTGCGTCGATATGTGACAATAGACGAAACCTGGATCCTTCACTACACTCCAGAGTCAAAGCGGTCATCAGCCGAGTGGACTGCAGTCGGTGAGAAGCGTCCAAAGCGGCCAAAAACGCAAATGTGGACCGGTAAGGTTATGGCCTCAGTATTTTGGGATGCTCATGGAGTTTTGTTCATCGACTACCTTGAAAAAGGTAAGACCATCAATAGCGAACGTTACATTGTCCAATTGATGTGTTTGAAAAATGAAATTGGTGAGAAACGGCTCCAAATGAAAAAGAAGAAAGTGCTCTTTCACCAAGACAATGCGCCGTGTCACAAGTCGCTCACTACAATGGCGAAATTGCATGAATTGGGCTTCGAATTGCTTCCTCACCCACCATATTCACCGGATCTGGCCCCCAGCGACTACTACCTGTTTGCAGACCTCAAAAAAATGCTCCAAGGAAAGAGATTCTACTCCAACGAGGAAGTCATCGCCGAAACGAACGCTTATTTCGAGGCCAAAGATAAATCGTTCTACAAGAAAGGTATTGAAATGTTAGAGAAGCGCTGGACTGATTGTGTTGCTCTTGAAGGAGACTATGTTGATGAATAAAGTCGAATTTTACCAAAAAAACGTGTTTTTCTTAGTTAGTCCCGGGACTTATCGATCCAAGTGTTATATTAATTAAATAGATATTCTTGATCAATATTTAAAACAGAATCAGCGGTATTAAGTTGCGAATAGCAGAAGAAATCTAGAGTAGTCACACTTGACCTTTAATTCGCTATATACATGTTTGATACATTATATGGGCCATAGCATAGTAAACCATACCACACCACAATAATGTAAAAAAATGAAGCCTAAACGATAAATATTTTATATACTTTATTTAAAAGAAGGTTTGATTTTTGGTGTTGAGACAAATCAGGAGTATAATTGTTACATGTAAAGAAGCTTGGGCTAAATGTGTCCCACAGGCCAACTAGAAGTAAGAAATTTACTAAACTCTTTAAAGAAGTGTTTCTTAATATTCCTTATCTGTTCTCTACTATGAATTCACGAATAATTTAAAAGCACCTTTATTTTACTATAAATAGTAGTTGTAGAATGAAGTATAATCAATAGCTTGCTTAGAAGAAAAATTAAATTAGGAAGATAAGGTTTGAATCAAATTTAGTATTAACCTAAGTGAATATTGACATCTCTTTTAAACTGATTTTTTCCTACTGGTAACATTTGACTAATCTGTTGACCAATTTTTATTAGGCGAGTGATTTAGGAGAGTAGCTTAAGTTTAGTAACTTTTAGCCTAGTGAGAGGAAAGTGAGTAAGTTGATGGTGCCAGTCGGTTGGAATCACCAGCTCAAGTAGTCAATAAGGTAAAGAAGCTTGCATTTTAATTATGTCAAGTAAACGTTATTTCATTGAATCGTAAGTGAATTTCCTCAAAGTTGGAACTGAGCTTAAGCTTAACATGGCCCATAAATGGTCGGAAGAATCGACTGTGAAATTTGTTTCCGAATATGTTAAGCATCGCTGTATATGGGATAAAAAGAACAGGAACTATAAGAATAAAAATGCCCGCCGATACACTTATAGAAAAATCGTGGAAGCTATGGGAATAGAAGGGTTCAAGTGCGAAAATGTCCCGTCAAAAATTAAAATCATAAGGTCCACGTACTCGCAAGAACTGAAAAAAATTAAGAATGCGAAAGAATCCAATGCCGTTTATTTCACAACATTGAAATGGTTTACGATACTGGACAGCACTTTAAAAAATGCTAACAAGCAAGTGAAGGCTGGTATCTCTAATGATGATATGGTAAATTCATTGAAATTATAATATTATATAAAGCATTTTTCAAGTATTATTTTATTTTTCAGTTGTTTTCGGCGGCGATCTTTAAGCGCGAGTATTTTTTTGACAGCTTTATTAGTTAGTGTTGTCACTTTTTCAAAACTTCCACTTTATAAGGAAAACCTTTTCATATTTGCTTTGAGATTTTTATAGAAAAGTTAAAATTAAATTTATTTCTATTGTTTCTAAGATTTGTAAAATTTCCTCGACTAAAACAAAGTCAAATCAATGTATTTATCTATTAAACTGTGATAATAATTATCCTCAATTTATTATTATAAAAATATCTATGAAATTCGCATTTTCCCTCAGAAATTTTTAATTTCTCTTATTATTTTCAACAAAAGTAAGCCCGCCATAGTTTCAAATCAATCTTTAGTAAGTTTGTCATCCAAAATTGTTCCTATTTTTATTGCTTAAAATGTATTGGAATATGTTTGTAATGAATATTATAATACGGCCTTTTCAGAATGACAACCAACAACTTTTGGATTCAGATGAAATGGAACTAGATGAAGATATGGTCAAACAAAGTCCTGATGATGATCTCATACATGTACTTGAAAGCAAATTACAAGAACCTAATATTAAAGAAAAGTTGGATGTAATTGGTATTCGCATGTCAAATATGTTGCCTGATCAATATGATTATATAACTGACTACTGGAAAATGTCATTAAAATCTTTACCGGATTTACAATTAGCTTATGCACTTAAATTAATTGAACAAACATTATTTGAAGGAGAGCTTGGTAATCTCAATAATGAAACCAAATTGATTTGTTATACCCAACCAAAATAATTTTTTCTCGAAGCTGTGTGTTACTTTATTTCTTGATCAAATAATGGATATCGTTTAGAAGAAATAATATGAAATATCACTTATGATTTGTTTGTTACGTGAACAATGTATAACCATCGATGACTAACATTTTTATATAACGCATTACCTCATTAATGTATGCATATAATACTAAATCACGTATGCCAATGTAGGTTAAAAAGTAATAATAACAAGAAGTTCCATTAAAGAATTGAATTTGAGCACAATAAAAAAAAAATATATAGGGACACAGTTTCCTTTAGAATTCGGGGGGTATAATTATTAGAATTAGGTAAGTGGTAACATTACAAAATTGTTACTTGAAGGTCGAATGGCGTGTAGACGCAATTGTGTAGAGTTTAGTAGCAGTTTCCAGTCAGTGATTTAGTTTAGTAAAATGTATACTAAGATGTAGTAATTGAACACTGTAAACAAAGTTGAGTGCTATTTTTATTTTCGTTCATAATATACAAGACGGCTGTGTTTTCGATGTTAGAGTGTCAAGACTTGATGTAATACTACTGGATAATTGGAATTAAACTTGTACATTGAATGCCAATTGATAGCACGGATTTTATACGAACTTTTGATATCTCGGTGGTTTAACATAACCATGGCACATAGATGGTCTGAAGAAACGACAATGAAATTTGTCTCTGAATACTTAAAGTTTACTTGCCTCTGGGACGTAAAACACGCAAATTATAAGAATAAACACGCCCGACAAATAAATTATAGAGCAATTATGAAAACGATGGCCATAGACGGTTTTGGCGTAACAGACGTTGTAACGAAAATTAAAAATATAAGATCAACGTATTCCCAAGAGTTGAAAAAAATTAAAAATGCGAAGTTAACAGGATCCTATTATATACCCACGGTTAGGTGGTTCCCCAAATTGCATGAAGCCCTTAATTCAGTTGAAGGCGCGGACTCAATAGACATCGGGGAGAATAATATGGTATGTATATTCATAAACTATAAAAAGTCGGTGCATGGTTATTTTTTTGTTGATATCTTCAGAGCGGTTTTAATGTGAAAATATAACATTCAATTAAAAATTAATTTCATTTTAACCAGAAATGGGCTTGAAGATTGAAAATGTTTTTTTTTACAAAGCCAATTATCTATACTTATCGGTATGTATTAAACTGTTCAGATACATCGCAAATAATCGATATAAATTGCAACATTTCTTTCCAAATTGTTTTGTTTTCAACCCATCATCATTCATGTATCCTTGAAGAATTTTAAATAATCGATTTGATTTTATTGTTTTATTTTTTGTTCACCCAGGACTCTTTCGATTTATCTTCACCCTGGTCACCACCGCAAAACTCAAACCCTACGGAAGAGTCTAATGTAGAAAATGTCACACTGCCTGAATTGTCAGACAGTGAAATAGTTGAGGAACAAATATACCATCCGCCAAAGAAGAGAAAGCACAAACCGATTGATAGTGACGACATCTTAACCATGATAGGTCAACAATTGTCTAAAAAGGCAAATGACAAACTGGATTCGGCTTCCTCATACTGGGTTGCTGTTCTGCGAACTCTGCCCGACACCCAACAAGCTTGTGCCATAAAAATGATCAATGAAGTTCTGTTCGAAGCACAGTTCGGTAATTTGAGTAGACAGACAAAACTTTTATGCTATACGTCGCCAGACGTGATAAATGATACAGTGAAACCGACGTGATAATATAAATCTTGAATCATCATTGATTTTCCAAAACCTCTGGTTCGTAGTTAGAATAATCCCAAGTGTCAAATGAATTTAATGCAGATACAAAGAGTAAGAATTGCAATTCTGCAATTTAAAAAATATTCTCCAACAAAATTATATTAAAATCACATTGTTTAGTAATATTTCCACAAATTTTCAGATCAGGACCAGTTTCGCTCATCATGAGCATTATCAACCAATCTCAGTGAAACTGGTCTTGGCCTTAATGATTTTTTTTTTCATTAAAGTATTATCGTCACCTTTTGATAGGAAGGCGTATTTGAATAAATAATACACAATTTTTAGTACTGTTTCCAACATTTTATAATGGAATGATCTGAATCATGTGGATAAATAACATACAAATTCAATTTCCAAGGTAAATCATTAGTTGTTTTTTTTATTGATTTATTTATAATGTTGATGAAACATATTGATTTAAAATTAATTCATACTTAGTTTAATTTAGAAAAAAAAACTTGTAAACTCTCACAATGAACTTAACCGGTCCCGACCGTTTGATTAAAAAATTATGGAAATATTACTACAAACTATATTTATTATGTATAATTAAAACACTGCGTCCTATTAATATTAATTGATGATGTTTTTCAAGGAATTAAGCAATAATATTTTTAACTAAATGCCGGTGATTGTAAATAATTTATTGCCCATTTTTTTATGAAATCTATATGGTGTTAAATTGTCTTCACTAGAAATAATCAGAGTTTAATATACAAATTTAATATATCTGCCTAATCAAATTTAAAGAGTATAAAAATAGTATATATTGAGATAGATTCTTCGTATTATTTCTAGAAACCATTATAAATATTCCACCTTTTCCGAGGTTTCAACAGCCACAACCAGAGTAGCATATTCACAGAGTCCTGTTTGCAAATTTTCTATACAGTAACGTACCTGCACTATATATAAATTAAACAAACAGTTATATATGTCATATTTTCTTTTATTTACGTCAAAGAATGATAATTAATGTATATAATAGATTTATAAATTTCATTTGAGGAATGGTGATTTTTTATTTCCTTTCTTTTTATTCTTGTTTTTCTTTGTTTTTTCATTCGGGGACGTTCCAGGTGTTTTTTCACTTTCAGATTTTCTCGAAGCACCAAGCTTAGCATTCAAACTCTGTAATAGAAAGATACAAGTTAGTATTGTTAATTTTTTTAGTCGCCTTTTATTAATAGACTACCTTGAATATAATGGAACTAACGTTATGGAGACTGCAGTTATCTTCATAAAAAAAAGTACTTGAAAAATATAATCCATTATTTTATTGTCCTGATAAAGATTGTGAATAATACAATTCAATAGTGTTATTGAATTGGCAGTTGGCATTGGAACGCAGTAGCGCTAAGTTAAAAATATATAAGTATTCAGCTCTTCAGGATTATAGATACAAACAACAATACGTATAATCTTGAAGAGCTAAATAATTCATTATTTTTATCACAGAATTATATGAGATTCATAAACTACAAGTAAAACAAAAAATATTGCATTTTCAACGCATTTGATAAATGACACAATTAGTCTAAGATAGTAGGTACAGAATATTTATGTTTTTCTTTTGACACAAATAAATATATCATCCATATTGCACACCAGATAATAACATCAAAAGTAAATATTTATTACTACATAAATACAGATGAATTGAGTCAGGTGTATGTATTATGTTAAAAATAGGAGATCAACTATCATCATTTCAAAAGGATTGAAATGAAGGATAGTTTAAAAGAAGTGATGATTCTTACACAAGTTACGCTTCATTTGAGCTCTAATCACCATTCAATTATTGAAGTTCCATCAAGCACCTTCAGTCGATATCATAAGTTATAAAAATAATCTAATCATGTTAATCTTTCCAGGAGTATGACCGTACTTGTCGTATATGTTAACAATTATTGTGATACTATATTCAAGTGCTATGTGTCGATGGTTTGTGATCCCTGTATTATGCAACTGGTCTTATTACAAAAACCTAAAAAACTTGAGTTGTATTTTTTTTACAATGATTTGATTTAAAAAAAAAAGTATGTAAAAAAAACTCACTACTCATCCAATGAAATTTGAGTAAAAAATAAACTACAGGTTAGGTAAACAACAATTGAAATGTCAATTATGTTTGGTTGGAAAGGAAATTAATTTAGCGATATTTACCATCAGCTCCTTTCTTCCCTTGCTTTTGTCAGCATATAAAACACTTATTTTCTTATCAGTTATCATGGTGCCATGTAATTGAAGGGCTTTCTGTAAATAACACAAGAATGTGAGATCGAGGTACATGAATTAATTAATAGAAAAATCGCAAAGATTTTCACAATAACTTTACCATCATTCTGTAGAAGTGACAATAAAAACTATTCGAGTTGATAGCTATTTCGGCTCACGCCATCGTCAGAACTATGCTTAAACTAACATTTGTTTATCTATATACAGCTCAATATAGCTCAAATAGCTAGCTTATCAATGTTAGACTGTTGAAATTACATCTGTGGTTATATTTCACATAAAATATTGTTATCTTCTTCTTCTATATTTTTTAATTGAATCATATCGTTCTTTTTGTATTAAAATTTGCATCAATATCCCATGTTGAATTTCCCGTCATCAGAATCGAGATGTTCGTGCGGTGATATAAAATTAGGAACTGTTTTATACACTCAAATAGAAACAAAGACACTTATAAGAGTTGTGCCTACACATACCTACAATATGTATAGTTATTATATCCACCAATTTCAATACATTTAATGTAGATGTCATAAGCAAATGCAGGACATGTGGATTGATTTTCCGGAGAAAGGCTGGGTTTGATATGCAAGGAGAAAAATGATTTAAATATATTTACCTGTCTTGCGGGTTCATCTATAAGCTGTACGTATGCGAAACGTTTATTTGATTTCTTCTTTTTAGGTGATGGAACTTTAACTTTGATAACTATTCCAGCCTGCTCGAAGTGCTCTTTTACCTGAAGACAAAATAGTATCCGATATGTTATTTATTTGAAACTTTCAGAAGTGAACAGACAAGGGATGAGGCTATATCACTTATACCAAGTAACTCAAATGACATTGATGTTAGAGGCAACAAATTATGCCCTACTTGGTTTGTATTTTCATATGAAGATTTTTCATCGACGTTGTTGGTGACTAGTGGCAATTCAAGTTTTATAAGTACAGTCATAGTCTAAATCAGTGGTTCTCATGTGAAATTTCACTGTGGCAGCACTATAAACGACAACTATCCTATGGAAATGTCACGTGGCCGCACCAAATGTGATAAAAATAGTTTCGATATTTATTTTTTATAAAGTGCATTACACTGAATGATCTTTCACAGTGTACAGTTGTCGGTAAAATCGACAAAATTAACAGAGCAATTGTTGTTAATTCTTTACATTAACTTGATTCATGGTCAATGTATAACTCTGACCAAAATGTTTGAACAGTATCATTATTAAAACGGTCCTTTATTTAAACTTGACGAAATGCCGGATAAGTCATGAGCATTCAATCAATTTTTAAATAGTAATAATTTTACAAATTCATTTGTAAAATTTAAATATCAATATTTACTATAAAACTGTTAGTGGCCGCACATGAAAACCATTGGTCTAAATACATTAAGCAGTTTAATAAGAGAGAATTATTTAAAAGCAAACCCAGTTATACTTAAGAAAATTTGTTCATCAGAAATATATAAAACAACATAATTTTTTTCGTATTTATATTATTTATTCCTCTCATTTTCTTTATCAACATCCCTTTTTTTATTAATAAGTAAAAACTATGAAAAAATGTGTGTTTTCTTGAATATACATACTAGTACGTAAGGTAGATATCCCGTTTTGAGGACAAAAATAAATGGTCGCATTACTTATGCTATATCGCAACAGAACCTAAATGCATTCTGAACAGTATAATAAATATCAAATAAGATTTATAGTACTTATTCCTTATAAGTAAATACTTTTTGGGTAAACAAATTTGAATTTGACAAAATCATTAAAATAATGTATTTTATTTTATCAAAAAATTCAATTAACTAGATTTTATATCAACATTTATTGGTGAAGATATATTCAATAAATAAAATTCTTACCACTTCCTTGGTGATTGTTTCTGGTAGTCCTCCAACAAAGACAGTGTATTCTATTTTCTTTTGTTTTTCTGGTGTGGCAGATTCACTCTTTCCGTTGACTTTTTTCGGAGTTTCTTGACCCTCCGACATTTTTTCATCATCACTGGAATCAGAATCGCTGCCGTTCATGATAGCTTCTGTTTCATCATTATCCTTTTTGGTGTCTAATTTTTGCCCCTTCGTCAACCTTTTAAGCAGAGAATCTAAGAGTATAATTTTTCTCTGCGCCTTCTTGCTGTGGGGTTCTGGCTTGTTCTTCAATTTGGCAAGTTTCTTGGCCACCAATTTGGGATCTGCAAGTCCCAATTTGGATTTACCTTTTAAAATAATCTCGCGGTTGAGTTCGGATTTCAATCTAGATTTGTCACGTTTCGTTAACACGACAGGACGTTTCGTTAACACGACAGGACCGTTTTTGGGGTAACTGCATCAGCACCATTATTTTCTTTTACAGTATCACCATTGGTAGCACCTGCTTTTTTCTTGTTTTTATTTTTCTTCTTTCCCGATTTTGCGATCACGGCGGCGGCAGCTACTTGCAATTTTTCTTCGGGAATTTTCTTGGGCGAATTCACATTTTTAGTGGCCGGTTTATTAGCAGCTTTCTGGTTAGTCTGGGCGGCCTTCTGGGGAGAGTTATTTTTCTGCTTATTTGCGGCGGCATTTTGAGGTTTTCCTTTAACAATTGCGGATCCCCCCTGCGGTTTAGTCTTTTCGGGTGATTTTGTATCGTTGGTCACGGCTTGCTTCTTATTTTTCTTACCCATTTTGATGATGGGACTGTAGAAATGTTTTCAAACTGAATATTGATGAGTAAAATAACAAATTTCAGTCAAAATAAAACTGAAAAAATATCACCCGCCTTTACAACTTACTGACACTTGTACTTGTACTTGACAAGCATGTACGCACGAGAATAGTTTGAGGTTATGTTGAGTGTTGCCAAATTTTTGATAAATATTCCGTATACTATCAAGTTTTGATCATAGACAATTAATATATTTATATAAAAAATTCTTATTGATCGAGTCGTTGCATTTTAAAACGCTAAGAAGCTTAAATAGCTAAGCTAGAAATCCATCAAATACATTTGTATATATGTCAACAAAGGAAGTGATATGGCAGTTTTTGGAGCGGGAAATTCAACTGCATCTATCGATGAAATCAACCAATATCAACTGGGACGTTACATTAGTAGCAGTGAAGCAATATGGCGCATTTTATCATTTCCAATTCATGAACGGCATCCACCAGTTACTCATTTGGCAGTTTACCTTGAAAATGGACAGCGAGTGTACTTCACAACAGAAAATGCACGTGTAACAGCATTGTCACCACAGCCAACAACATTAACTGCATTTTTCTTATTGTGTAGGGATGATATGTTTGCAAAGACGCTACCTTACTCTGAAGTGCCAACATTCTACAGATGGAAAGCATCAGAAAATTTTTTTACATCGCAAACAAGGTAAAGCAGTTGAAGGACATTACAATGTATATTCAACCGACGCATTAGGCCGTCTGTACACTGTTCAACCAAATAATGCAGAATGCATTTACTTGCGATTACTGTTAATCAACATACGTGGACCGACATCCTTCCAAGAATTGAGAACAGTAAACGGTCGAATATGTTTCATTTATCGTGAAGCTTGCCTCGAATTAAATCTTCTAGAAAACGATGCACAGTGGGACACTTCACTCGCTGATTCATCGAATACTGCTGACCCACAACAAATACATGCGTTATTTGCAGTAATATTAACAATTTGCTTTCCATCCAATCCAAAAGATCTTTGGAAAAAATACAAAGGCTACATGAGTGAAGATACTTTACATAGTTTGCGCGAAACAATTCAAAATCCACACATTCTATTCACACCAAACGTGTATAATGAGGCATTGCTATTGATTGAGGACATATGTTTAGTAATCGCTAACAAATCATTGGTACAATTGGGAATGGCTGCGCTGAATCGATATGAAAACGACTGACGTGATCGTGATTTCCAACGAGAAACACGCTTTGATGTGGATGAATTGGGTAAATTTGTTCAAACGAATCTTCCGAAATTGGTTCCAGATCAACGTATAGTGTATGACACAATTATGGATGCAATTACAAGTCAAAGTGGTAGATTTTATTTCATAGATGCACCCGGAGGCAGAGGTAAAACCTTCCTCATTTCACTCATTTTGGCAGTCACACGATCACGAAAAAACATTACACTAGCAATCGCATTATCTGGAATTGCAGCAACTCTTTTGGAAAGGGCCGAACAGCGCATTCAGCACTGAAACTGCCACTGAATATGTAAATAATTGAGAAACCAGCGTGCAATATCAACAAAAATTCTAAAACGGGCAAACTACTTACATCATGTAAAATAATTGTATGCGATGAATGTACTATGGCACACAAAAAATCATCGGAAGCACTTCATTGCACACTAAAAGATTTGAGAGGAAATGAGCAACTTTTCGGTGGCGCACGCATTTTATTGTCTGGTGATTTTCGACAAACTCTACCTGTTATATCACGTTCAACAATGGCCAATGAACTTAATGCAGACATGCATAGATTCGCTTTGAAGACCAATATGCGTGTACAACTACAACATGATGCATCCATTGAACGTTTCGTAAAACAATTGTTGGATATAGGAAATGGGAAAATGACAATAGAGGAATCCACACAATGTATCACATTGCCAGCGAATTTCTGTAAAATAACCGCAACCATAGACGAATTGATTCAAAAAGTTTTTCCAAATATTGCACACAATCATAAAAGTCATCAATGCCTCAGTTCACATGCTATATTAGCAGCCAAAAACAAAGATATCAATGCAATCAATTTCAGCATACTAAATGAAATACCAGGCGAAGCGATAACGTATAAGTCCATCGATACTATAACGGATCAAGACGAAGCCGTCAATTATCCAACAGAATTCTTGATTCACTTGATTTGTCAGGCATGCCGCCGCATGTTTTAGCATTGAAAATTGGCGTCCCTATCATTCTTCTCAGAAACATAAATTCCTCACGACTTTGCAACGGTAACAGGCTTTCAGTAAGAAAAATGATGAATTATTGAAGCTACAATTTTAAATGGAAAATTCAAAGAAGATGTAATGTTCCCACGCATCCCTATGATTCCGACAGTTATGCCATTTGAATTTAAACATCTGTAGTTTCCAGTGCGAGTCGCCTTTGCAATGACCATCAATAAGGCACAAGAACAGTCGTTACAAGTGTGTGGACTATATTTATAAAATCCATGCTTCTCACATGAACAACTGTATATGGCCTGCTCACGTGTTGGAAAACCTTCTGATTTATTTGTGTACGCACCAGATAGAAAAACAAAAACATTGTGTATCCAAAAGCACTCCAATAAATAAAAACACATACGGCCGCCACTGTCAAATTTCGGTAAGAAAAACATAACCTAAGCTTATCGTTTCTAATTGGCTCTGGCCTTGCCTCAAGTCTGACTTATCCAATCGGAAGGCGAGAGGCTCCCGACGAGGCGATTCCATAAAGTCGCGGTTTCTTTTTTTTTGAGTAGCATTGCAACGCATGCAGGGTACACGCTAGTATACAATAAATTGTTGCCATAATAGATAACATAAAAACTGAAAAAAATTATAAAACGCTAAATACCACATAACATATATCACATTTTGAAATCATAATTTTGATCTAGTAAAGCCACCTATTGAGCGATTTTTATTATTGATGTTTATTTTTATTGTGTTAGTAAAAATATTAATAAATCATGTAAATTTTAGCTGTTTAAATGTTTATTCTTTTATTCACCTTCATTTTATACAGAGTGACAAATTAAGTGATATCAACTACAATTCAAATTTTTATCACTTAAATCACACAATAGCTTTAATATTACATTATTTTAGCTAGCTTTCCTTTTCGATGCTATCAAATCGCAAATACTTTCAAGGGATCTAAGTTATCCTGCATTGCATTCTTCTTGATCCTCAAACCACTTCATGGCGACATCTAAATGCTGAAAAGTTTCAGAATGTGTAGGACCTATTCTGCCTTTATCATGGCACCTGGTTCATCTGAGGCAGATATTTCTTTAATTATTTCCTCATCATTTAAAATTTGGAATCCAGGATCGTTTGAATCAATATTTAAATTGTGATCAATTTTTCTACAAACGAACGTTCAATGCGTATCGAATTTGGACGATTACTGACCCATATTTTACAAAGGACTTATTGGAACAACTGCATAAAAAACAAATGCAACAATCAAAATGTTAAGATTGTATTCCATCACGATTGTAAACAGTGGACACGATTCGCCTTGTGCATATCTGCAAATTCGTGTTATCTTTGTTTGTTTTATACTGTAATCTACTGATTTTTGTGGAGGCATAGAGATTACGACAGTAAAAACGTTTCTGACTATTGAGTTTCAGCAATAACGCGTTTTTCATCCTTCATCTGTTATATTTACATATTCTTTTTTGAGATTGTGTTCATCAATTTGTATTTCGCATAGAGAAGACGGTGTATTTGCTTTAGATGGATTCACCACTGGAGGATTGTTCTTCGAATTATCATACATAGCAATCTGAAAATAAACAATACAAATTGATCAATGTATAATACACTCATCTAACCCTCAAATAATTTAATAAGAAGAAATTGAATTCGCTTAGTTTTTAAGCTATTTTTGATTTTCTTTTTTGATTCCAGTTGAATGAATACATACTAAGCCTGGTTATTGAAATTCGGCCTATATAAGGGCATGTTATTTGATAACCTTTATTGACAAGACACAAGAAAGTTGCTTACGTCACGATTAAATCAATACTAAAAATAAACCAACAATAACAAGTTGTTGTAAACAAGAAATTTTATAAACTAATCAATACAAACTTTTGCCCGTTCAAATCTTTAAAATGATCAAAAAATATTTTTGATGTCATCACTCTTATATCTGTTTGATTTATTTTATTCATTCATAATTGAAGCTACCAGTAGGCACCTGACCATTTCTTAGCATTGTTTAACTACCTATTGAAATATTTAATTATTTAATTCATTGTGGCCCCAAAAATATTTCATAATCATTATTTTTGCTAATTAATATTTCATAATAATTTAATTGACTTGATTTGTTTTGAATAAAAATTATTACTGAGAGGTCTTAAACGTTTTATGTGTAAAATACTATACTTCATTAAGACATCTGCAGTATGTTTACTCATAAACTATTTTCTCAGTTCTTAAACCTTTGGTTTTGTACATCTGGTAATTTTTAACATAAATTTTTCCATAACCAATCTAGTATTTCACTATTATAATTTAGAATTTACAATTGTTGCGATGAACGAAACCAGTACTGGACATAATAATATAAAAATTGAATTGTTACAACTTTATTCAATTCCATCAAGCACCTTCAGTCGATATCATAAATTATATAATAATACAAAATTGTCAAAATAGCTCTAAGTATTCTGTTTCAGCATTAACACTCCCACTGCTAACGTCTCTACTGTTGAGACGCGGATTTTACTGTGTTGATAGTCGATACCCGACAGTGGATAAAACCTTCTTGTACTCGCTAATTTTTGAGTTAATGCGTTGCTTGAATTGTCCTGACAAACTCAATAAGATTGTTTCAAACCAATATTAATTAATAAATTTTTGAAGTCTAGGTGTTGGAATATCCTTTAAAATACTCAGCAGGGTACTAGTTAATATGATATTTTAGCATTAAACATTTTCAGAATAGTTAATTACCTGGCTCGGTGTCTTTTCAACGTGTAAGCACTCGCTATCATCAAACTTTTCAATTTTTATATGTTGCAAATTTAGGTTGTCAAAGCGGCCATTGTTTGTTTTTCCGTGTGCATCTTCTTCGCATTTCATGTGTTGAGAGCGATACATGGTATCCTACAGAAATATATGGATGAAAAAATATATGTGTATCAAATGAAAAAATTTTAGGCATTCCATTTTTCTGTGTACTATTTATGTGTGGATTATGTTTTATTATGCAAAGTTTCAATCTTATTTATGTGCTGTGTTAAGTAGCAGACTAACACTGAGGGCCTAAATAATCCATAAAATTAACTGATTTGAATTTAATTTATGTTTTAAGTAAATTACTATCCAATGTTCATTATAATGTCAACATGTGAGAATGTAATCTGAAAACGATATTCAGGTATCACTTTTCAGTTGTTAACTGGCACTACAGTAGAACCTCGATTATCGGGATTGGTCAAAATAAACAAAAATATTACAAATTTGCTGATATTCACGAGGCAAATTGCGTCCACTGTTTACGTACATGATGGAATGCAATCTTAACGTTTTGATTGTAACCAGTAACGAAGTAGAAGATGATATTGGAGATATTGCAGAAACAATGGGATAAATTTCATTATGTGCTAAATGAGACGAAGAAGATGTAACCGATTGATTAAATTGCGATGCAATCGATCCTCAGAGGAACAGGAAGAAGAAGACATTTGCGAGGAGCGAGATATTGGTCCAATCTATTCTGAAGCTTTTCAGTGTTAAGATGTAGCCATGGTGTGGTTTGAGATTCAAGAAGAGAGCAATTCATGACAACTTATGTCTTAAAAGTATTCGAGATTTGGCAGCATCGAAAAGAAGAGATAATTTTGAGCAGAAACCGATAATTGATTTTTTTAAATTAAATTGATTAATTGATTGAATTGGCATTCACTTGGTAGAACTCCATTATAACACGGTGAAAAAAATAGCAATGTATTTTAGTTCTACAAAACTATTTTTAAAATATACAGTTGATAGCTATTTCGTGTCTTTGTTTCTATTTGAGTGTATAAAACAGTTCCTAATTTTATATCACCGCACAAACATCGCGATTCTGATGACGGGAAATTCAACATGGGATATTGATGAAAATTTTAATACAAAAAGAACGATATGATTCAATTAAAAAATATAGAAGAAGAAGATAACAATATTTTATGTGAAATATAACCACAGATGTAATTTCAACAGTCTAACATTGATAAGCTAGCTATTTGAGCTATATTGAGCTGTATATAGATAAACAAATGTTAGTTTAAGCATAGTTCTGACGATGGCGTGAGCCGAAATAGCTATCAACTCGAATAGTTTTTATTGTCACTTCTACAGAATGATGGTAAAGTTATTGTGAAAATCTTTGCGATTTTTCTATTAATTAATTTATGTACCTCGATCTCACATTCTTGTGTTATTTACAGAAAGCCCTTCAATTACATGGCACCATGATAACTGATAAGAAAATAAGTGTTTTATATGCTGACAAAAGCAAGGGAAGAAAGGAGCTGATGGTAAATATCGCTAAATTAATTTCCTTTCCAACCAAACATAATTGACATTTCAATTGTTGTTTACCTAGTCTGTAGTTTATTTTTTATGGCGTGAGCCGAAATAGCTATCAACTATATTTTAGAAATAATTTTGTAGAATTAAAATAAATTGCTATTTTTTTCACCGTGGTAAATTGACTAAAGCTGTTTAATTAATAAAAAGAATTCATAATGAACATGTTTGTCTTTTCCTGTAATGATTTTTTTCGATTATCCAGATTTGTCCTTTTCTGAACTATCTTCATCCCTAATTAGTCCAGATAATCGAGGTTCTACTGTATATTCAAATTCTTGATCCGTCCTACTTTTGATAATATCAAATTGTAGAAAGTAAAAAACTTTGTATATTATCAATTAAATATTTAGTCACATAAATATATATGTATTAAGTAAGGAAAATAAAAACTAATAATCATAATTAAATATAATAATACTGCATCTAAAAAAGAAATGAAATTAATCTACCACAGCTTGAACTTCATTTGAGTAATGATAAACGCAGGGGAGTGTCAATGATGATGTTCTGTCATCTTGTAGTACTTTCTCCGCAGCCTTAGACGAATTCGAGCTCTTAATTTCAGGATACACATCCGGTTGAGATATTGTAGATTGCGCAGAATGAGAGCTTTGTACCGGAAAGGAGTATGATGATCTAGATACTGAATACGGTGACGTATTCATCTCGGGAGATACGGAAGGCGCAGGAGACGCGGGTGGAAAACGCACTCCCATCCTTGTTAATGTGCCCATTTCGGCTTCAAAGAGTGTATCGTTGATAATTTTTTCAGCATAGCATCTCTGGTCTAGAGCTAACCGGCTTAATTTCACAGCCCAGCCCTTCGCCACAATGTCTGATTCATTTTCTGATCTTTTATAATATGATAAAGCGACGCTCACAAGATCATCTGTTGCAGTATTTGGACTTGATTTTTTTTTTTTAGGAGTCCGTCTTATCTGGAATAAAACAATACACTTGATTATTTAATTTACGGCATCGACTAAGGGTGGATAATGAAATTTCAATATCAAATATGAATAGTTGCAACTGAGTACAATTCTAGATGTTTTGTCACTCACGACCCGGACTTCACCATTATCCACGGTATGATCACGGTATATTAATAACGTGATTAGCGAATTGTGAATCTGTTTTTTTACTGTTGAATGATCTTACATGTTCCACATAATTACTGTTGAATGATCTTACATGTTACACATAATATAAATTCAAACTCAGCCCCTAAATGTTTGCATCTTTGTAGTAAGGGTCTGAGAATGACGGCTTTGGAACAGCTGGAAATCAATAGAAACCAATTATCACAAAGGATTCTTAACGAACAAACTAACATAATAGGATCGCCACTTGTCCAGCCGTTGTACAAAGAGGTGGTCTGATTTGCTTCCAGAAGGACCACTTCCGTCCCACATATAATCTTATTGTCATAGACACCTATTGTTTCATTTAGAATTTTGAAAATTTAGTGTCATTGTGTTAAAGTAACAAGCTAGGCCGTTGGAACAGGAGAGAGGATGTGTTGTGTCCCTTTTCTGCACAGCTATATATAGATAAGCGAATTTTAGTTTAAGCATAGTTCTGACGATGGCGTGAGCCGAAATAGCTATCAACTATATTTGTAAAAATAATTTTGTAGAACTAAAATACATTGCTATTTTTTCACCGTGTTATAATGGAGTTCTACCAAGTGAATGCCAATTCAATCAACAAACATATATAATGATAATAAAACATTATTACTTATTCACCTAATTTTTTCTAATTATTGGTATTTTCAATGAATAAATAATTTTATAAAAAAATATCATCATATTTTCTTGGTGGGTAAATCAAAATGTTATAGTGGGTAACTCAATTACCCGCGGGTAGTAGGTTGCCGATCACTGGTCTAGAGTATGCTAATCAAATCAACAGTTATCAAAGTTATTTCAGTTATATATTTAGCTCCTAGTCTCAGTGTTGATATTCTTTTTGTGTAATTCCTCTTATATATAAGTTAAGAGAATTGTTTACGGTCTGTCAATTCTATTGCACGCTTGTTATAGAATGCCTGAAGATGCCGCAAGGCGAAATCCGGGCCGTGAGAAATAAAATATTTTGAAATGTAGACACAATTATAGTTTGCATATCGTGTTTCTTAAATCATTCCCTGCTGAACCGTTTAAACGATATTCCAACACCTAGACTTCAAAAAAAATTTTGAGTAATATTGGTTTGAAATAATCTTATTGAGTTTGTCAGGACAAATCAAGCAATGCATCAACTTAAAATTTAGCGAGTACAAGAAGGTTTTTACCACTGTTAATTCATATATTTTTGGGTATCAAAACAGAAAAATCAGCCGTCTCAACAGTTGAGACGTTAGTAGTCAGATGATTAAAATATAAGACACCGTAATACATTCTTTTTTGGTCCAATATGTTATTTTATAATACTAACCGGTACCTGGCGCACTGCTGCCGCAGAAGAAATAGTTCTAGAAATATCGTTCGAAATTTGAAAAAGTTATTCTGTTAAGTAATTAGGAATGATGGAAGGAATGATATTTATTTTCTTCCGGTCGTCTGATTCTAATGCCCGAGATTAGGCAGCTGCAAACTTACTCTTTTGATTCTTGCGGCATGTTGATCTTCCGATTCTGATGCACGTGAATAAGCGATTCGTAAACGATCTGCTTCATTGCTCACTTGTCGTTCCTCGTTTGTTTGAGAAGCTCGGTGTAGCTTATTTCTGCGTGCTGCACTGGTAGATCTACTCAGTGACGAACGTTTGGGGGGCATATTCTTTGAAGCAGCAGTTATAAATAAATTAGCAAACACGATTTCATTTCACTTACATCGATTATTGTCGGTGATAGAAACGTACGATCGACCGCGAATGACATATACCGTTTGACGTTTACTGTTTGTTGTGCTGTTTGTCTCACAAATTATATACTAGTTTGTCTTTTGCCGATTGTCCATGGTACGACACACGCGCTACCTATTGTAAGTTAATTGTACTATGCCTGTAGCTTCACGCATGCACCAGCAATAAGTTAACAAAATTTACTCTATGGCAGGATATAAAATATGAACTGACAGTAATGTTTACGATAAAGACCTCCTGCGTGTTAATTGCACAGTTCTTACGACCTTTTGTTAAGTGCAAACAATACATCGACAAGATTTTATCGCTATAGGATATAATCGGATGAACGATATAGCTACGTATATAATACATACAAACAAATATTGATTTTTATATATTAGAAGAAAATATATAGATAGATTTATACACCAATGCTAAATCAGTCATGTCATCTTCTTCTATAAGATGACAAAAATTAACTCATCCTAAAAAACCTCTTAAAGCAAATTTTTATTACTATAACTATATATTTACATGTAGAACAGTTGTTTATGGACACGTAGAACATTTTGTTTATGGATACAGCAAATTCAAATTGTTAATTCATTATTTTTGATGTTGGAACCAATAGAAGAATATCAGATGGTGGATTTATAGAGAACACGGTATGTTGGAAAAAGTTTTTTAGGACCACCTAAATATTCCTGTTCCACGTAAATTGCCTTAAAATAAAAAAATCTTTATATGATAACTGGCAATGAAGCTCTCCACTTTATGAAACCCTTTAATATATCAATATCTGGCAAGCGAAGAAACAATTAACAACCACAGACTATCTCTAAAATTCCTTTCAAGAATGACTCATCAAAAAGATCGTTAAAGAAAATTATCACAGGCAATTGTGTTACTTAATATTATTAAATTTGTTTTAGCTGCCAATTACTGCTCGCCTTGGGGTCTGTTTTTTCCTTTAATTAATACCTTTTGTATATAGACGATGTTAACTGTTTATTGTACGTCAGTTCTGTTGCATCTGTGTGATAGAATGCCTGAAGATGCCAAAATGCGAAACTCGGTTCATTAGTGACAAAACATGTGGAATCATACAAAGTTGTAACAATTCAAATTTAATAGACACATTTTTTAGTACTTATTTCCACAATATATTTTATGATTCGGACTGGTTTCACACATTGCGAACATTATCAACTGAGGTTACTTTGACAATAACTAACTCCGATACAAAATTGTTACTCTCTGTCGGTCGTTTCTAAGTCACTGGCCGCAAGCACCCTGAATCTGACTTGGCGTGCAAACCGCTTTTTTCACAATTAACAAATATTTTGCATTTCTGGTCTCTAAGAAAATGAATCATAATATCGGTGTACTTCTGAATCAATCAGTGTAACCGTCGGACTAAGAAGTTTGGAGACTCACAGTCTCAACGGTAGACCTATCCGGGATATAATTGAGGGCTCGACATTACAACGATGTCGAGAAATAAAACAATCTTCGTGATAAGTAGTTTATTAATATATATATGTTAGTGAATAAATTATGTCACAAATGTATTTCCACTCATTTAATCATGTGATCAAATCAGATCCATGATTTCTTCCTTATTAACATATTGAACGCATTCACAAAAACAGACTTTTCCGGAGTATACAGCTAAATACATTCGCAGTATATTCCAGAACGAATACAATTCTCAGCCACAGAAAATACAACAAGAGAGGATATTCACATTCGCACTATATCATACGTGATTTGTTGCTTTGATTATCCATATACATTATGGAGAGATCAAAATATACATGCAGTTATTTATCTTTTAAATATCCAGGATTAAAAATAATTTTAAATGTTCCAGAACAAATCCTTTCGATTGATATTCCAGCAGTTTTACGGTTATCAATTTGTTGCCAGTTTGATAAACCGATATAAATGATGATAAACGGAAGGCTGGCAGCTGGTTCTATCGAATCATTTTTGCCAGGTCCCAACTATATTTACAATAATCATTATACAATGAATGTATGCAACTCACCAATGTGAAAAAGTATGGATGAGGTATTACCCAATCCATATTTTATATTCTTTCACCTTTACGCACAAGCTACATCGTATTCTATCAAAAATGTAAAAAATATCCTCAATCAATCGACCATTTTAATTGTTCAAAATGAGCCAATAATATTTCAATTTGAATTAATATCTTTTTTTATAAGCAAAGTTGATATATTTTTACAATCGAATTCACAGTAAGCCGGCGACTTCCGACCTTTGTGTGCTGCTGCGCCTTTCTACACTCCCTTTTATTTCTTGTTAAATATAATAATTAAGATATTTTTTTAAATAATAATAACTTTGTTACAAACCAAATACTGAACACTACGATCGACAGAATAATAACAAGGTTATGCAATTTTTATTTGATTTATTTATTGTAGATATTATGGAACGAAAATAATATTTATTAAGATTCGGTGCCACCCCTGGCAATAGTCCACATCTCCCGGGTTGGAAACCGCCGCAGTAAGCTTAAGAGTGGGTCTATTATTTTAGGCCATAAGAAATTTGAAAAATACCCCAACGGTGGGTAAGGGTCAGAAGAATTTTGTAAGCCTTTTTTTACTTGAGGACGTAGTTTTATCCTACAAACTTTCTATTAGGCGTGCTCACTCACAAGGCCAAGATGAGAATTCTGCCATCCTTGAAAATAGTTTTTAAAGAATTCACGGATGCGAATCGTCTGTTCTTCTACATCGTATAACCATATCTGCCAACGGGAATGCCACCTGTAAGGACATTAACTATATTCAACAATATTGCTTCATGTGTCAACATATTCTACGTCGACAAGAGTGAGTTCAGATGAATACTTTTTTAAACGTATTAAAGTAGATTTTGCTCGAGCTTGCTTGATTTATTGACTTGCAAATTCCCAATGTTACCTTTTATAGATCGTTTCGACGATGCTGAAACAATACACCTATAATTTATAATTTTTGTAATGTGTTCTAAACTTTCGTTTAAGTCAGTATTGCCACAATATTTTAAAAGAAAAAGTCAATTATAGTTTTACACTAACTCGATTGTAAAAAATGGTAAAAATATTTTCTGGACATCACATTTTGAAAGAGAAAAACATCAGTAGATCATCATAAACATACTAGACCTGTCACTGTAATTAAAATTAAAATTGTCTTGCAATAAAAAGCTTATTGAATAAATACTAATAAGCTAAAAAAAAACCGACAAAACCGAAAAAAGTCTTCTCACGCCGCCATCTCCAATAATAAAACATTGTATTTTTAATCCATATCTTTTGCTAATGTGGAACAAATCGAAACCTAACAGAGTATGTCTCGACACAAATTGTTCTATGTAGACGCAGTTTTATTCGATCGCTCAAACTCTCTTTTATAGAGAGTAGGGAAATGAGGGTAGGACTAAGACAAAGCTACTATTCCATAGAGAATTCAAAAATTTTAATTTTAACAAAATGTCCGCTTAATTAATTTACACAGATTTTGGATAGACTGTTACATGCTACATCAATATAATACATATCTTTTTAAAAAGGCATTGTATTTAGACAATAAAACTAAATGTTTAGCACTATTTCTGCAATTTCACACGCATGATTGGGACAGGTTTCGCTCATCGCGAGCATTATCAACTGATACAATTAATTTATGATATCGATTGATGGTGCTTGATGGAATTTCAATATCAAATTTGAAATGTTATAACTTTGTACGATTCCACGTGCTTTGTTACCAACGACCCGGGTTTCGCCATTCAGCATCTTCAGTTATCCTATCACACGGATGCCTGAAGATGCCGAAAGGCGAAACCCGGGTCGTGAGAAACAAAACGTGTGAAATTGTACAAAGCTGTAACAATTCAAATTTGATACAATTAAGACGAGGCTATTTCTACAAAATTTTGAATTAATAATTACCAGGTATACAAAAACAAAGGTGAAAGACCGATAAAATAATTTACAGATAATCCTATAATATCAAATCTACATCTAAATTAAGTAAAACAGCAGTTCATAGATAAAATGTTCAGGACCTCTTATTACTAATATGTAATTAAAAATAAAAGTCCAATTAGTACCGTGAACTAAGCAGTGAGACCTTTGGCTTTGTATAAATAACCTTGAATTAATTTGTTTTGTACCGGTTGATAATGTTCTTGGTGAGCAAAACTGGTCCAAATGTTATTTATATAAAATTGTGAAAATAGTACTAAACACTCAGTTAATAATTAATTAATAGTATTGCATAATTACCATGATGCAATTTTGAATTTAGCCGCCCCAGATGTGGGATGCAATTATAAATACAGATCCATTTTATATACTATTAATTATCAGCAATCTCTACGTAGTCGAAGAGTTTTTGTCTGACATCAAACACAATACGATGAAATGAACATAAAAATAATTTATGATATCGACTGAAGGTGCTTGATGTAATTTCAAAATCAAATTTGAATTTTTACAACTTTGTACGATTCCGCATGTTTTGTCACTAACGACCTGGATTTACCTTTCAGCATCTTCAGGCATTTTATCATATGGATGCGACAGAACTGACGTACAATAAACAGTTAAACTATATATAACTTTGATATATAAACGATGCTTGTACATCAGTTCTGTTGCATCCGTGTAATAGAATGCGTAAAGATGCTGAAAGGCGAAGCTCGGGTCGTTAGTGACAAAATATACGGAATCGTGCAAAGCTGTCACAACTTTAACTTGATAAAAATAATTACTGTCATTAAGTTAAGCCAAAATCAATGATTTTCATAAAAAATATAAATGTACTTTATATACATATGAATAAAAAAAATGATTGAGTTCCACCACTGGCTCTTTTTAAAATGACGAACAACAGTTTTACACTTCATCCAGAATGCTAAAGAGAATTCTGGTGGTCGAGAGTCGGCCGTGACATCAAAATGTGACGCCATTTATCATAACGGCCTGGGCGCTTTATCTAACAAATACATACACTTCGATTCACACTGACAACTCATTGACTGCATTACAAAGTATAATCTATTGACATCATCGAATGTAGCCTCGAAGACGCGCTTTCCGCGAAAACGGAAACCGCCTACGGAATAGAGAGGCGCGGCTGCCCCCGGCCGCAGATGTGCTTCTTGAAGGCTTGCTTGCTTCCAGTCTGCAGGTGGCACTCTTCGCAGCGATAGAAAGTTATCTGCTGGCGGCTGGACTCGTACTTTTGTCCGTGGTGATCTTTGTCCGAAAGGCCTGAACTTAAATCTGGGGAATACGGTTGAAGAATTAACACAGGAAAAAATCAACTCAGAAAAAAAGAAGCGGTACCTCTACAAACACAATTTTAACCACTTGAAACATTGTTAATCACTTTGATCTAAATTATATGACTTGAATGTTTTGAATTATTCAAAGCATTGCACATAAAACAAAGCCCATCACATAATATAAAGGGTACTGAAAAGAAATTCATTTTTTTTATTCCTAATCGGCTTGCTTTGGATGTATGTTATGGCGGAAAAGAAATCGTCCTTTAAACAGCATTAACAACTTCATCGATGCATAAATTTCCATATGGATGGCAAGCTTCCTTGAAAATTCTTTTTTCTTTAAGCGATCATGGGAAACTTGTTCTCTCTTATCACAAAAATGTAGCATTCCAAGGATAAGCTGAAACCTATTTCACTGACCCAATTGTGATTCCTCGTTCTTGTTCACTAGAAAAGGCCTCTGACTCCATTTTTTAACTAATTTACGATTTATATTACGACAAATAATTAATTTAATATAAAAAATTCCATTTTTAATGTCTGTTGAAGAAGCACTGGATATAATTTGTAAAAATAAATAATATCCATAGAAATTTGAAAAATTCTCCATGAACTTGCACTCCCGAATACCTGTTATTGTTCATGCTCGTTTGGTAATTGGCTGATTCTTTTTCATGGTGTAGTTAAATAAATCGTTCACATAATTGCAAGGTCGATAGAGCCCCATAGAACTGACAAGGTTATTAAGAAATTCGTTACTTCATTTCATCATCATCATCATCATTATCAGCCGGGGTCGATCCACTGCTGGATGACGGCCTCCTCATGTTTTTTTTTTCTTTTTCAGGGGGGGTTTGGACATAGCAACACCACGCTGCCCAGGCGGGTTGGTGTTCGGTTTTCTGTCTGGGTTTTCCTTCCCATAGCCAAGAGAACACGGCACTCGGTGTTCCCGAGCGGTCACCCGGTCCAAGCACTATCCGCGCCCAATGTTGCTTAACTTCGGTGATCGCACGAGAGCCGGTGCTTACAACGTGGTATGGTCGTTGGCTTTACTTCATTTATGATGTGCAATCTATAATCGAACTCACTAACCTTCCTCTGACTCGATTTTGTCAACTGATATTCTGGAATTGCTGTGACTTCTCGCAACATGCCGAACCATCTGAAATAAAACAAATGATTCTTCATTTAAACTTTTTTTAATTTGTATAATTGATAATGCTCACAATAATAAAAATTGTGGGAAATGATACTGATTTATTATTTGAACATATAACATAATGCCTTCCGCCGAGAAGTGACAATTGACACATTTAACATAAATACCCTACAATTTTTATTTTAACACAATAGACAATGTAAATTCAATAATTGATATAAAGATATACCAATACAATATAAAAACTGCACAGATAATAATAATGCTAGATGCTTCATTGGGCAAACCTGATAATGTTACATGGTGAAAAAAATAGCAAAGTATTTTAGTTCTACAAAACTATTTTTAAAAATATAGTTGATAGCTATTTCAGCTCACGCCATCGTCAGAACTATGCTTAAACTAACATTTGCTTATCTATATATAGCTGTGTAGAAAAGGTACACAATACATCTCCTCTCCTGTTTTAACGGCCTACCTTGTTTCTTTCTCGCAATAAAACAAAATTTTTCAAAAATTGTAAATGAAACTAAAAAAGGCAGCTATGACAATAAGTTTACATGTCACTTTTAAGGTGTTAACTGTCACTTCTTGATGGAAAGGCATTATATTTTAAATAATAAAAACACATTTTTTAGGTCTATTACGGAAGCAAATCAGTTTACATGTGGCACAGAAATGGTCTATTACGGAAGCAAATCAGACCCTTTCCCTCCATGGAGAGGTTTAATTAATGGGGTAGACAATATATTAGTTTGTTCGTTAAGAATCTTTTGTGATAGTTGATGTCTATTGATTTCCAGCTGATCCAAAGCAGTCATCCTACGACCCTTACAGCAAAGATGTAAACACTCAGGCGCTGAGTTTGAATTTATATTATGTGATTCCTTTATAACGTGATTAGCGAATTGTGAATCTGTTTTTTTTGTATTGAATGATCTTATATGTTCCTAAGCTCGAGTAGATATACTCCTACCTGTCTGTCCGATGTAAACGGATAAACATGAGCCACAGGGCATTTTATAAATACCGCTTCTGTCAAGTTTAATAATTTTATCTCACCACCTACTGTAGATTCATGTTTTCTAGGAACGAGATGCGTTCGTTGTGCATTCCTTTATACAACAACACAAGCGCTCACTAATCCCAAGTAAAGACATAGCCCTCCTATTGGTATCTTTATTTACACTCTTAATAAACAACAACGGAACTGTGTAACTGTGAAACAAAAATACAACACAAAGCAAGTTGTTTTCATTCAATAACAGACCTTACAACATTACAATATCTACGAAATCACTGGGATAACAAGAACAGATGGTGAAAAAATATTGACCTGCAGTTTGGAGGCTGCTTTGAAGTTGCACATGCTGCAGTGCATGATGGCGGCAGGCGAGTTAGAAGAAGAAGACGGCGACGGGGACGAAAGAGAAGAGGAGGGAGCGGAAGACTGAATCTTTCCCAGATTCCTGAAACGTCCCGCTCCGCCGGATGCCTGATGAATAGACTGAAACACGAAAGTTAATATTCAAGGTTAAGTCTTTCGTTACGATTTTACAAAGTAATTAAATAATACTTTAAAACAATTATTTCTTGCTATTTTATTTAGAAGGGGAATCTTTCATATAAATGGAGAAAAAAATACATGGATCGCATTAGTACAGGAATGTTTTCTCTCATAATAAAGCGATTGAATTCAATGATCACTTTTAAGGTGTTAACTGTCACTTCTCGATGGAAAGGCATGATATTTTAAATAATAAAAACACATTTTTTTAGTACTCATTTAAACAATATATTTTTTGATCAGGACCGGTTTCGCTCATCGCGAGCATTATCAACTGATAGAATACAATTTACAAACAAGTCTATTTATACAAAATATTTGAGTTAAACATAGCAGGAATACAAAACCATGGGTTCAAGAACTAAGAAACAATTTACAGGATATCATATAATATTAATACAAATAATGTAAATTAGTATAAAAACAAAATTAAGGTAAATAGATAATCCATTGGGGGCTTTGAACAATCTTAACAAACTCATTTAGGAAGTAAGGAGTGGGAAAATTTTAATGAAGAAAATAACCCGCACTTACTTTAATTACTTAATGGAACATAATAAATTAATATATGAAAATTCAATGAATAAAAGTGCCCGCAACAGATAAAAGCTAGCAGCCCAAGGGTGTTGACCACTCGGCTAAATAATATAGCAGCTGCCATTTAGAAAATGCGGTAAGAAGACACTTACCCTGTGAGCGGTCAGCTCCTTGATGGCGTTGCATTTGAAATCGCACAATTTGCAACTGTATAGAAACATCTTGAATTTGCTGGTGTCAGTAGGCAGCACGAATTCACCACGCTTTCGCCTGCTGAAATTCAAAAAATTCAAGTAAACCTTTTGGTCACTCGTTTCTATTGATGATGAGGTGGAGCGACTAAAAGACTTATCGGTTTGTCAAAGGAAAACAAAAAGGCAATATCAAAGACGGTTAAAGACGTCAACCAATCTGACGAGTTAATCTTTTATATTCCAATGGCCCAATTCGCAGTGGTAATATCTATCGGATGAGTAAATAGAGAGCTAACATACCCTGTGTTAGAAGCGGCGGGCGTCAGTCCTTCGGGGCCGGCGGTAAAGTAGACCAGCGGCACCTGATCTCTCTCCACCACTTGCACGTATTGTACTGGAAACAATAACAGATTGACACATACCCGTGTTATGATTATATCACTTCTGCAAATGAATTTCACCGTGTCAGCCGAAACCAGTACTCAGTGTTACTTCCATAAATTTTTTGTATAGATTTTGAATACGCATGTCATTTTGAAATGGTTATTTACCTGCTTCTTTGAAAACAAAACTCACTAATAAAATAGGATTAAATTATATTTGATTTTCACTACTATCATTATTTATATATTAACAATCAACAGTTTTTTTTGCCTCCTTTAGAAATTCATTTTTGATAAAACAAGTTCATTGCTACCTTAACCTTTTGCACTCGAGCACCCTTTCCTATGTGCCTACCAGCAAACCCAACACATATTTTTGCGAAAATCGTATTCGCTACATGAATCAAACTAAAAAAATATTATTTTTATTTTTTCTGTAAAATAGATATATAATGAATATAATGTACATATTTTAATTTTATTTGTAATTCTTCATTTTATGGTATTTCACAAAGCAATCGCAACATGTAATCCTGGCTTATTTACGCAGGTCTCCCAAAACAGTCGTGTTTTCGATCTCCCGCCAGAAATTTTTCAATTTGAACATACTGCACGGTCCTTCTTAGTCCCTGAACGTAATATATGTAATTTATCTGCAAGACGGTCTTCTGTAGGAACAGTTGAAGTACGCACTCGGGATCCAGCATGCATTTCGATGACAACACTTATTGATATTACGCAAGCCGACTATATTTGGCTATGTTTTTTTTAACAGAAAATTACTCCCCAATCATCTGTTATTGTGACCTAGTTGAAATCAACATAAAAAATGCTAACAGTATACAAAAAATGACTTTGTAAACATGCCGCCACTGCAGCGGCATCCGAGTAATACGATAAACTTACAATGCCGACCCTATGGTGGCATTCGAGTGCAAAAGGTTAAATAACTGAAAAAAAAATAAACTCCCAAACCATCAAGAATCAATAAGTTATAAGATGAAATAGAATTTTCAATGTATAGTTTTATTTCCTATATATTAGCTAATAGAGATGGTGCAATATTCAATATTATTAGTTCAGTGTGTGATGGCGCCATAGATATATGAATACGGCACATTTATGATGTAACTACAAAAACAATATAGCCTCTCATACCGTATTCAATTTTTTTTTATTCATCGTTTTATTAAATGATTCATATGGAAACGAGATGGGGAGTGATCTGAATTTCTGATCTGAATCTTATCTCACCGTGGGGTTGTGAAGCGGAGCGCGGATCATCAGCCTGCAAGTCATCTCCCACATCATTTTCCATTTCAATAATGCTACCGTCTTCAGTCATAGTCTGCAAGAAAAAATTCATAATAAATTGACTTCTATAATAAATTTGACATCAGTCACACAGTCAAAAAAAATTGATTAATACTTTCCAAGCAAACGTTTCAAGGTATGAGATGCAAGCTTTCAAACGTCGGTAATACAGGCAATCTTTTGCATATACGGCTGATTTTGGTTTCAAAATATCGCCTAATTTGTCCTGCTACGGCCATCTCCATACCCTTGTCAAAAGTATTAGGTTTAAATATTTAAAACATCAATTTTTCAAACTGTTTAAATTTATCACGACTCCGCCAGTCACAAATCAGCTTGAAACTATGCACTAATGTGCCACTCCATGACACATGACAGTAATGGCGCTCGTTCATTTGAGTTTGATTGGTGGCTTCGCTACATCACGGTAATAGTGATTTACGAGTGAGTTATTTGTTGGAGATATATTTGTTAAAGTGATTGTGACAACATGGGACATTTCTTTGTGTTTTTTAATGTTGAGAAACATTCCTAATGAATTTGCCTTCTATAAGAGCCAACTAGATTATTTTTTACTGCTCTATTTATAACTCTATATGGAAAGAAAGGACAAATTTAATTTATATGAAAAACAGCCGCGTGGAACGGGTTAATGGTGGATGTTACTCACGGAACTGGTATACTGGAGGAACTGTTCCTGATGGCCATCGGCTGCCGTGACTACCATTCCATCGACGTCCGTGTCCGTAGCGGAGACTACTTCGGCCGTGCCGTCTTCAGTGTACCTTAAAAATTAATTGTGAGGTCTTCTCGATAATTTTTGTGTTTTGATACTTTTCTTCCATACACACTATCTATTCAATTAGAAAATTATACTGCTGCCAATCGACACCAATAGAGGAAATGACATTGATTTAATATTTTCGATAAATCTAGTTATTATTAATTATTCTAATATGAACTAAATTGCCATAATAAAACCAGATCTTTAATACAATCGACAATTCTGCTATTTCATTGTGCAAATAAAATCTGTGGAAAAACATGTCAGTGTAATTATAACTCTAGTAATTGTTTTGGCAAAATAGCTATTAAGTACATAATACTATATAATTCCTATCAAATTAATTATTTTACAACTTTTTATATTATTTTAATGTAAGAAAAGGTGTCCAAGCTACGTTTGAATAAATGTGAATAAGCTTTCTGCTAAATAAATGAGATGGTTTAACACACTTTAAAATATTTTCTTGAGTAACAACACTAAATTTAAAAACATTCTTAAATAACTTTCTAAAATTGCTAATTCCGGTTCGTAACAGCGTGCCCTTTGTGCAAAATCTAACTGATTTAATATGCAACTTAAATTCAAACGAATAAAACAATCATTAATTGCTGAATGATGTGTGGGCAGACTTATCAAGATTAACACAGTATATACAATATTTCTATTGTAGTTGTCTTAATTTTTTAAGAGAATTTTACTTTGCACGACCTATTGATCTTATAAATTATTTAATGCATTATGGCACTCTGGGCTAAAAAGGTTAAGAACTTTAATATTGCATCTATTTGCTCTGAATCTTACCTAATCAGTCTATAATTGGCATTGTCCAAGCCCATCAGAATGTTGTTTCCGACGATAGATATTCCATTTCCCTCAGTGAGAACCTCACCATTATCTGCACCGCACCTGTCCATATCACCCCCGTTCACAATCTCAATATAGTGCTTCTCCTCGGTTAAGTTCTGAAATAGAAACAGACGTCATTTCAGATTCTGCAGACGCAAGATGGTCATCAGCTTTATGAAGGATAAGCCGATATACTCATTGTTTTGTGCCAAGCAGCAAAAACTAGTCAGTCACTGCAACTAATCATCCATTTTACGTCTTTCTGATATGTCAACAGAACACGAAAATCATGATTGTAGAGTGCAGTATGTTTGTCTACGTTAAATGTACAATACTTTTCATGGATCTTAGTATTTTTTCCAGGTCTGTGGAGTTGCGGTGTTTTGACAGGAGTCTGTCAACAAAAACGAGTGACTTTATCACACGGATGCAACAGAACTGACGCACAATAAACAGTTAGCATCGTCTATATACCAAAGTTATTAATTAAAGGAAAACACACACCCCATGGCAAGCAGTAAATGGCAGCTAAAACAAATTTAATAATATTATTATTGAATTTGCTTACACACGGTAAATGGTTTGCAAACATATACAAGAGGAATCATTACAAACTACTTATCGGGTGGCGACCCCTTTTATAAAAACCACGTGAGGCGCGACCTCCGTGCAATTGAAAAAGCCATTTTTTTAAGGTGTTAACTGTCACTTCTTGATGGAAAGGCATGATATTTTAAGTAATAAAAACACACTCGCTCATTGCGAGCATTATCAACTGATAGAATACAATTTGCAAGCAAGTCTATTTATTAGTTACAGTTATAGAATATTCCGAAAGGCGAAACCCAGGTTGTTAGTGACAAAACATGTGGAATCGTACAAAGTTGTAATAATTCAAGTTTGATTTTGAAATTTCATCAGGCACCTTCAGTCGATATCATAATTTTTTTTATTTTATTATATTAAATAAGGTTCCAATTTTCAATGTTACTGTTTACAAATCATTTTTAGATTGTAAAAGCTGTAAACTTATAATTTGCAAATTTGTAACATATATGTATCAAATAAATAATAGCAAAGGATTGTTTCCCGGTTTACAGTGGTCAATTTAACACTATCCGCCCCGACCAAAATTTTGCAAACCTAGCCCCTATGCCCGGCCCATTTTTGAACAAATGGCTTTTTTAAAATTTAAAAAAAAAATTATTAAGTGTTATAACTATTTTAACCGTTTTAGTGCTAAGCAATTTTGGCAAAAATAAATGAAAATTGCTATACACATATTGATTAATTTAGAGGAAAAAATAATGGTGTCAAATAAAACACTCTAACTTAGACAAATATCAATCAATTTTATTAATTATTTTTGCATTATAAAGATAAAATGTTTATTGTTTATTAATGTTTATTAAACATAAAGTGATATCAATATTATTGTATTTTATTTCTTTTAGAAAATAAAAAATCAAAAAAAAATAGCTCAACAATTATGTTTTGCCGCACAAATAGCTACTAATAACAACTAATTGTTGGCCTTCTCGTTATTCCCATTTCGAGTATGACAGCAATAAAGGCTTTCATTTCGTATATTGTTGTCGGCGTCCACTTTTTTGCTCGAGAATTATCCGATACAGTGTGCGAGGCCAAAAACTGTGCAGCATATCGATTTGTTTCCCTTACGATGGTTTCGAGCAGTGATATTTTAAAATAATATAAAAAACGATAAAAGTTATTTTTAAATGTATAAGAATGCACTCTCATTACAAATTACGCGCGAGGTTAGCGTACGTGCACTCCCGCGGAGCACCGAAAACACACTGAAACTCGCAGCGCTTTTGCGCTGCGCCGCAATTTTCGATACAAACGATCGCAGCGCTTTTGCGCCGCGTAGCATTCTAACGGTTAATATTGGATATAATCAAATGAAATTTTCTAAGATTGATAACAACATTAATACAAATATCCCAAGATGGTTAAATTGTCAACACTTCCCCATATGTAGAGCCACACTTTGTTGTTTACACATGTACCGATTCTCACTTATTTTGTTGGCTTGCACACACTTCGCAAGCCCTATGGGGGCTATTTTTTTTGTGTTGCCGGTATAGGAATCAAAATCTGTTTTTTTATATCCCCAAACAATCTGTTTTATGAATCTTGCAAAAATTTTCCTCGGAATGGACTCGGTGCCACTTATATATCATCTACAGGGGGGAATGTTGGTGTTGTGTATTGCACGTGAAACGATTGTATTTTTAGATTGTGTAAACCAATAATTTCATAAGCGATAAAACTAATTGAATGACTGTTTTGAAATGGTTTGAGTCTTGGCAATAATAAAACATTAAAATTCTCTGTTAAATACTTTGTTTAATGTCCTTAATTTGTCTTTTTTCAACGGGCCGGTCTATCACGTCAAAACACGTTTCCGGGACTCAAGCGTTGGATCTTGTAATATTATAAATTAGTTTAGAGGGAGAATCAGGATGAAAATAGCAACGACATACCTTTTCCTCTGAATCCGTGTCGGTTACAATGGTCAATTTTCTTGCCAGATCAGAACTTTTAGTCTTGGGAAGCTTGCGACGTTTCGAAGGCAACTCTTCTTCCATTTTTCTGCGCAACATCAAGTCGTTGCACCAACCTAAAAGATCTCAGATTGTTCAATTAAATATCACAGAGAATGCCAATCACGATACAATATCTCTAAAATACTGGATGTCAACTAAGAATGGAAAAATCTGGTTGATTTAATCCGAAAAACAATCATAGCATGTTTACAAATACATATGCATATTGTTTTTTCTTCCAAAGTGTAGAACCAGTCTGCCAATGGGGATGCCAATGGTAAGAGCGTTAACAATGTTCAACAGTATTGCTTCGGATGTTGACGTATTTCATGTGAACGAAAGTGAGTTCAGACGAATGCTACTTTTTCAGTTAAAGTAGACATTTCATGAGCTTATTTGGTTGACTTTTTTTTGATTGTTTTACTGTATATTTGTTGAATTTTTGTATTTTTATATTTAAATATGTTAATATGTTACGGTGACAAAGCAATGAATTGATAATTTGTAAGTTTTGTACCGTGTAGTTGTAATAAATAAGTAAATAAATATTTTGAACTATTACAAAATAAATAATTTTAAGCAAATTTAGATTTACAAGAAATACTTATGCTTTGAGGTAAGTATTTTTTTTTATCAAAAACTAAATATGAAACACCAGAATCGATAGTTTTAGACTGCGTTCAGAGGTATCGGTGCCATAATAAACATTTGGGTTGAAAGATATTTAAAATGCAAACAATCAAATGAAAAGGGGCAGATTCGTTCTAACATATCGTGACGGTAGGTCAGAGGTGAGCGCTCTAGCAGTAAACAATTTATTAAATTTAGAGAGCAGAGACTACTTACAGAAATTATTTAACTTTGAGTAGATATTATTATTTTACCGTCAAACAAAATTCAAGATAAACGTCAAAACCGTTTGAAGGTTACAATTTATGTGCTGCCAGCAATTTATCTTTCAATATGGCGTCTTGAAAAACGACGTACAATATTTTAATAATCACCATACCTAACCGGGCAAAGAGATAAAAACACTAAAAAATGTTATTAATTTTATTTAAAAATTATTTTAATAGAAAATTTGAATCCTATTTTCATATAATTGGTTTTTATGTTAGCAAATAAATTAAACTATAGAAGTTTCTTATCAAATACTAATTTTGAAAAAAAATAGCTTTCTTGAATAGAAATATTATAATATATTGTTAAAAAAATATTAAATTTTTATCGTTTGTAAGCCGTCCATTAAAGCAAAATAACTCAAACATATTTTTTTTCGCTTAAAAATAATTTAACTGTAGCCAGTATACTTTCTAAATTAAAAGATTTTGTTAAAACGAAAAGTCTTTAGAAACAAAACATACGGAATCAATCAATGTTTCAGAAATTTAAATTTGACATTAAAATTCCATCAGGCATCTTAAGTCGATGTTGTAAATTATACAGGCTAAGATAAATAAAAATACTTCACATTGGGAACAGGTATGGATAAAAAAAATATTAAGTTTTTTTTTGTCTGTATATGGCTTATTTTTTTCTAAGGAAAAAAGGTAGAGTGAGCTTTCTCTAGAGCCTTTTCTCATTTAAGTATTACTGTTGTTTTCGTCTACCACATTTAATTTGCAAAATTAAACTGATTAATGTAGCACTGGCAGCACTCGACGACGAGCGGAGCTCTGCCGATTAGCTGCGCCACTAATTTTGACATTTGAAGTTTCGATAGGAGGCGAGTGGATCGATCACTTCTCAGTTCTCTCGTTTTCTTGGAACGCTATATTTCCCTGCGATTAGTCTACGATTTCGTATCTCCGCGAGCGGAACGCAATCGAATTTCGAACGCGCAACCGATATTTCAAACTTCCCGCCGCGCGCTTCCGCTCGACTCCGATAAAAACAAACCAGACCGACGGCGGCGGACAGCTCCGCATACCGCGTCTCCCTCGCTAAATGTTGGCAAAGCAACCGAAACTCCCCAGCGAAACGACAGCGAGTACAATCGTCGCGCCCATTTAGTATCAGGTGAATTCTTCGTCGCGGTCATGGCGGACGCTGCGGAGCCGTCTCTGGCCGAAAAGAGCGCCGGCAATCTGGCGACGGCGTGCGACAGTCCGGTGACGGACCCGGGATCCGCCGTCAAGGGCCTGGAGGGCGCCACCGCCTACTCCGGACGCAGCAAGATGGACTCAAAGTCTGGCGCTCTCAAGAAGTCTGCGAGGTATCGGAGCAGATCGCTGTCCGCGTCCTCCGCCGACTCCTACAGCTCTGCATCATATACAGGTTAAAAACTTTATGTTGCGGCTTTTACTCTACTGTCACCCGATCATGACATCATAATATTATGACAGTCAGCTGTGTTTCTAAATTTGCTGTATCCTAACACTAACTATAAATGCATCGAACAGATTTGTGAAAAACGTTCATGTACTTCTCTATTGCACGACAGATTTAGTCAAATTTTTGTTTGTAGTCTCCAACATCGTTCTTGAAAAGATTGTACCCACCGTCACAGAGAAGGCGGTATATTTGCTCAATTTTAAAGTTTACACGCATATTATTATCAATCAATTTAACTGTATATGACCTCTCCAATCCTATATTTCCAATCTATTAAATATTTTAGTATGAAAATCTTTGAACCACGGGTGGCAACCGAAAGCTTTCATATACTCTTGCCTCGAAACTACTTCTTATAAAACGTTAACTAACTATATTGTGTGTATATATAACATATGGAGATCCTATAGACCTTTCAACATAAGTTGTTTCATAAAAATCAGTTTTATGCAATCTTTTTAGACACTGTATGGATTTAATAATAAACATATTATTATTAAATATAGATAAATTTAATATAGAGAAAACCACACCAATACACCGCCGTATACAAACTCATAAATCAATAGGAAAAACCTATTTATGAATATTTCTGTTAGGGTTTCATTCAAATCCTCAATTTCACATCCACACAGTACAAAAGCCAAACAGCATTTACCACTTTGATTTTTTGAATTCAAAGAACTGAAGGCGAAACGAAAGGCAAAACCTGGATCGTTAGTGCCAAAACATGTGGAATCGTACAAAGTTGAAACAATTCAAATTCGATGTTGAAATTCCATCAAGCACCTTCATTTGATATCATAAATTATTTAATTGTTTTGTTGATGACTATTGTTCATTCTAGTGTTATATGGAAATACTTGCCTATTATTATACATGACCACACAGCAATGAGTAGCAGGTTAAAAAAAATGTTTTTGCTTTGTGTTGTTACATTACTGGTACGACCTTTGTATATGAAATTGCACACAAAATCTTTTTTTGCAGCCGCAAAAAGTGGTACTTGTTTATATATTATTATAAGATTATTTTTAAAAAAGATTCAATATGTAGGTTATTGCTGTAGTATGGAGACATTGTTACGATTAACAATGCGTGCATCACTGATAAGATATGATTCAAGATATTATTTGAATAATTTCCATTGAACACCTTCAGTGAAAAGTATTAATTATTATGTTGCAATGAACACGATTGATGTGTTCAAATGTATCTGTGTCAGTAACAATATAATGATATTTTTATATAAAGAAAAAATGTTAAATTAACTATTTTATCCTGAACGTATCTTTACTAAAAAGATAACTTAAATTGACTATGACTAGTTAAGCCCAAAAAGCTTATGTGCAGAGATAAGTATACATAATTATAATTAGTAACAGATGATAGAGTTCTGCTGATGGTACGAATGCACAATAAAACTATAATTATAAGCAGTAAAAAACACTACGGCCTTCAATAGTAAAAATTAAATTGTGTGATGTAATTAGTGAATCTTGCTTTGTTTCAGTTTTCATTAGGCACAAATGAATGCAGATTTTTATTGTCTTGTAGATACTTGTCACTTTGTATAGAGGCAGAGAATTCAAACTTGAAAAACAGAAACTGGTATTTAAAATATTTTTTATAACCGGTGACGACATTCAAATTTGGAAAAGTTTATGTCACATTTAATACAGCCGACTACAGATGAGGTTCGCAATAATCAACAATACAGTAAAACGTCGATTATCCGGACTAATTGGGGATGAAGATAGTCAGGATAAGGAAAAACCCGGATAATCGAAGAAAGTATATTAGTATGAATCATTTTTATTTCTTTAGATTGATAAAAAGCTTTGATATAAAATTATTTCTTATTGAAAAAATCAATTATCGATTTCTGCTTAAATCTAGCTTTTTTTAATGCTGCCAAATTGCGAATACTGGCGTTTTATTTGATTTTCAATTCTTGAAGATTTCTTGGATGGTAGTTGGATAGTAGAACAAACATTCAATGCATATCGAATTTAGATGATTACTAACCCATATTTTACACAAGACTTGTTCAAGCATATACATAAAAAATAAACGCAACGATAAGAATGTTAAGATTGCGTTAAGTCACGCACGTAAATAGTGGACGCAAGTCGCCACGTGCATATTAGCGAATGTGTAATATTTTTGTTTATTTTGACCAATCCGGGTAATCAAGGTTCTACTGTATATATTTAACTCCTAGCCTTACAGTCTATGTATATTGTTTGTATAATTCCTCTTATATGTATATATATGGTGTAAACTGTTCACTGTCTGTTAGATCTATAGCATTCTTGTGATACGATGCCGAATGGCCTAACCCGGGTCATGATTAACAAAACGTGGGGTATTTTTCACAGCTTCCACCGTTCAAATTCTTTACACTTTGATTTTGTTGAGTTGCACCATGATTAAAACAAAAATAAAATTACAGCACATCTCGGATAATATATTATTTGGTTGAATACATCATACATTTTTCTGTCTATTTGTTTCGCTATTAGTTACTATGACAGTGTCACAGTGATTTGGCGTGAAACAGTTTGACGCTTAGCCACCAGCAGTGTGTTGACAGGTGGCACTTCAAAATTTTAGACGGTTAACAATGTCAAAACTGTCGTTGATGATTAAATATGGCCTATTTTTCTTGATATTCTCAATAATTTAAAAATACGTAATTATTTTCTAAATTCTTCAACCGAAGGTTTTGCTTGCCTGGTAACTTTTAACACAAAATGTTGTATAAATAGCCTTGTTTTCTTTCGTATTGTATTGATTGATAATTTTTGCGATGAGCGAAACCAGCGCAGAACTTAAAAATATAAAATTGTAATATCAGCACTAAACATTCTGCTTTTATCATTTAACCGTAAATCGTCTGAATTCACAATCACATCATGAAAATAGGCTATTAAAAGGCCATGGGGTGGGGAACCTTTTCATTTTTTAAGCACCATATTTTAAGACCGCATTCATTTATCGCACTTTATCATAAATAAGGCCACAGTCGAGAAATCGTCGATACCCCATACCTTGGATGAATTTTTGTAATCCACAAAGTGAATTAGTAAAAATGCACCAT
The DNA here is from genome assembly GCA_028555115.1 of Himalopsyche japonica. Classification (NCBI taxonomy): domain Eukaryota; kingdom Metazoa; phylum Arthropoda; class Insecta; order Trichoptera; family Rhyacophilidae; genus Himalopsyche; species Himalopsyche japonica. Next base: position 1,140,406 of record JAHFWJ010000430.1, read on the forward strand.
CTTGAATTATGTAAAAAAAACATTATTTTGACAGTCAAAAGGCCACACTGGAGCACTGTTTCACAATCTGGGGCCATATAATCTTCAATATTTTGGTATTTTGAAATGAAGTTTGATTTTTAATATGTACTTTTTTTCGAACAAATAGTGGAGAGGGCCAAACCAAAAATAAAATCTCAAAAGGGGGCCACAGGCCAAAAAAGGTTGCAAAACATTGCACTAGACTAACCGATACCACGAGTTCTCCCCCCTCTGCCCAAGGCTACTGACTTTTTATCGTACACGTAAACCCGGCTCTGATCCCACAGTTTGAGAGGCGCATGGCACCCCGAATAATAATCGCCAAGCTGAAATAGCATCGCTTTAAGTGATTGTTTCAAAAAGTACCGCTAAAACAATATTAATGTAACATATGTATCTATTCTGTCGTTTTCGCACAAAATACTCCTCATTTGCATATTGACGATTAGCATATGAAAGAATTTCGCCTCGCTTTACCGTCCGGTAGAAGGACGCTAATTTTACGTTATTCATACACGAGAGTGTTTCGATGACACCATTTTGTTATGTGAATAATAAGCAGTTTCGGTAATTATTACAGATAACTAATTCACCCATAAATTTGAATCATCGAAGCTGTTCATTTCCATATGTTTTGCCACTCGCGATTCGAGTTTCGTCTTTCGTTATTTTGAGGTATTATATTGCCATATAACTTACACACGGTAAACGGTTTGCATCTTTCATATATTATAAAAGAGGAATCACTACAAACTACTTATCGGGTGGCGACCTCTTTTATAAAAGCCACGTGAGGCGCGACCTCCGTGCAATTGAAAAAAACATTTTTGTAATGTGTTAACTGTCACTTCTCGATGGAAAGGCATGATATTTTAAATAATAAAAACACATTTTTTTAGTACTCATTTAAACAATATATTTTTTGATCAGGACCGGTTTCGCTCATCGCGAGCATTATCAACTGATAGAATACAATTTACACATAAAAATTCTATTGATACAAAATATTTGAGTTAAAGGTAGCAGTTATACACAACCGTGGGTTCAAGAACTAAGAAACAAAATAAAATTCTAAATAAAATAGCTTATTTTGCTCCGTGTTTTGATCTAATAATTTAACACCTTAATCCGCGCTAATCGAGTGGTTTTTCAGACAAATTTAATTCTATCAAGCTCACCCAGTCGATGTCGTAAATTACCCATACAAGTAAATATGCAATACCGGAATAGTTTTTTCTTCGGGAAATTTTTGACGTTTTATTGATTATTTTGGTGTTTACGTTCGTTTTTTGATACCTGTTCGACAATCGGAAGTCCAACCGAAATTCAAACCGGTCCATGCTGATACAGCGTGTCGCTATCATAGTGATTACCGGGCGAATATCATTATATAATTTTAACTGTAACACGCTACAATTATTGATTTCACATATACGATAGAGTTATGAAATGTGTTATATTAACCCTTTGACTGCTTACGTTTCAACTTTTGACACTGCTGATTGCGGCGTTTTGATGGTTAACGCTTACAAATAAAGTAATAGTCTGAAAACATTGAAAGCTATTTTATTCTGAAATTTAGCCTACTCTGTCAGGATAATCTCCAAACATTTGCTTATCATCGATCTTAATCATTAAATATATTGTGGATATAGTGCAGTAGAACCTCGATTATCCGGATTGGTCAAAACAAACAAAAATATTAAGAATTTGCTGATATGCACGTGGAAAATTGCGTCCACTAACTACGTGCGTGATGGAATACAATCTTAACATTTTGATCGTTGTATTTTATTTTTTTTATGTAATTGTTTCAACAAGTCCTTTATAAAATATGAATCGGTAACCAACCGTCCAAATTCGATACTCATTGAACGTTTCTTTCTAGAAAAATCGATCACGATTTAAATGTTTATTCAAATGATCTTGGATTCCAAATTTTGAATGATGAGGAAATTATTAAAGAAATATCTGCATCAGATGAACAAGATTAAGAGATTTGTGAGAGGAGAGACACTGGTCCTACACATTTCAGTGTTTAGGTGTCGCCATGAATTGGTTTAAGTGTCAAGAAGATTGCAATTTAGGACAACTTATATGTCTTGAAAGTATTCGCAGCATCGAAAAAAAAGCTAGCTTCAAGCAGAAATCGATAATTGATTTTTTCAATACAAAAAAAATATCAAAGCTATTCATTAATCTAATGAAATAAAAATGATTGATACTGAATACATTTGTCCCAATTATGGTTTTTTTCGATTACCCGGATTCGATCTTATCCGGACTATCTTCACTGTGATAAAAATGTGTTATTTTTTAAAACTTCTATTATTTAAAATTTATTAACAAAATATTCGGTGTTTGAATTCCTTTGTATACAAATACTAATTAAAGCAATATTAAATTGCTTATAATATTTCCCCCTCATCGTCCATAGTTCATGGTAGGCTAAATCTCACGAACTGTCAACTTTTTGCTCAACCGTACTGGTAACGTCCCAACTCTCATGTCGGCTGATTACACTCAGATGAATAGTGTTAACAACGCTAAAACTTTTGTATACAAGCCAACTTTTGTGTTTGTTTATATATAGTCTAGTTAACTGTAAATATCCATAATTTTATTTAACATCAACACAATTTTTTTTTTATCGCTAGTTTTGATGTTGTTGAATGGGTTAATTAATTGCATTTTCAGAGTATTCGTTTAACCAGATTTGTCCAATATACGGTACGCTAACCACCAATTCGACTCGCTATATTTTATTTTGGTATGTTCAAAACTGCATAATTTTGGTATGCGATCTAGCTAAGCCTTGGTCTTCAGGACTTATCTTAAAACCTCTTACCCTGAAGAGTTTGGAGACTAAGGAGTTGGCTTTAGTAAAGTTTTCATGCTTTTCCGGCCTAGAGTTGGAACTGGTTTCGAGTGGTTTTTGGACTGCTCCGCGCGACAACATCTTCAAGTTTATTGCAAGTTATCGATGTTTGATTGATTGAATTGGCATTTACTTGGTAGAACTCCATTATAACACGGTCAAAAAATATCAATATATTTTAGTTCTGCATTTTTTTCTAACATAAGATATAGTTGATAGCTATTTCGGTTCACGCCATCGTCAGAACTATGCTTAAACATTTGCTTATCTATATATAACTGTCTAGAAAAGGTACACAATACATGTTCTCTACTGTTTTAGCGACCTAGCTTATTTCCTGCTAGCAATAAAACTAAAAAAAAAAATATAAGTGAAACTGAAAAGGCGGCTATATCACTAAGCTTACATATTGCATAGAAATGGTTTATTACCGAAACGAATCAGCCCTTTGCAATGGCTTGAGGAGCGGCGATCGACATATATTAATCGTTTAAGCACAGTCCTGGCGATGGCGTGAGCCGAAATAGCTATCAACTATATCTTATGAAAACTCTTCGTAAAAAAAACACGTAGATCTAAAATACATTGCTATTTTTTCACCGTGTTATCGATGTTTGATATCTGAGAAAAGGTTTGTGAAACAAGTATGTTCGAAAGTGTATGGCACCCGACTAGATTGTTGTGTTCATTTACAAGTAGTATTGAAAAACTGTACAAACAATTAATTCTTGTCTTAAAATAGTGATCCGGAATCACATCTCAAACAATAACATTGGTTAAGGCCAGCCTTTCGCTAACGGTGGTCTTCGGGCTATCGTTTCAAAAAATAATTATTGTATGAGTACAAAGTTATAGCAATTCAAATTTGATAAACTTCGTAACGGTCCGCGGTAACAAAAAGGTTTCGAAACACTGGTCTAGTCGAGATCAAAATAATACTGTATACATTCTCCTGTCCGCATTGTTGTGCAACCAAAAAGAGTACAGCGCTGTTCGATTGCGCAACCGCAACGCTAATGTTAACGTCTCAGTTTTCACTTTGCGCGTCTTGCCTAACTTCCACCGGCCTCGTAATATTGTCATTATAAGACAATATGACAACTAACAAACATCAAACTTATTGTATATTTCAACTTTGAATGCTTGAAAAAATAATTCAGCAGTGTAGTGTGCCAACAGCGCTTACCAGTAAAACTCAGGCTTTATTTCAAAACAAACATAACCTTTTCATGGAAGTTTTAACACTGCTTTTTCTTCTATATTTTTGAGTGTATTTTTATATTGCTTCCGTAATTTGACAGTCGATTTTACGCAAGTAATACACGACGCTTTTATCATATTGAACCCGCCTATTAAAATCGGAGACTATTTCGCTTACTTCTCATTGACCGTTTACGGAATAGTGTGAATAAGACGCCAGTGGCGTTCATCGCCGATGGACTTGTATATTTGTTTTTTCAACTAAAGTTATTTAACCCTTTAAACGCCACCATTTTCAATCTCGGAAAACTATTTGATACTCAAGTTATTATTGATTTTCATGAAAAAGTGATTTTGTAATAAACTATGTAGTTAAAAAATAGCACAAAATGCTTCCTGGGTTGCCACAAATAAAATATATATGTATAGAAAAACCCAATTAATAATTTCCCCCCACTGCGCCTACCTGCCTTATCAGCAGGAACAATCAGTGGAACTACTATTTATTTCTTGTTTTATGTATAATAATGTTCAAAACACACACACATTTTTCACCGTGTTATAATGGAGTTCTGCCAAGTTAATGCCAATTCAATCAATTAGTTTTTTAATGTGACTAATTTTTTTAAAACACGGCACAGCACGATACGGTGTATAACACTGTTTGCACAAGTACTTGTTAAGTTGTTTTTTCGTTCCTTATGGTGTTTGCATAAACATGGCATCTCTTTGTTATAGTTTTTCGGGTGGTTTAGTGGTGGATCTATCATTCGAGACGATAATAAGGTGTCGGCACTAGTGACATCTGTTAACTCACCTTTAAATAAAACGAAAATGGTTCAACATATGGATATCCTAATAATCACATTGCCTTCAAAAGGTGTTTCTGCATTAGACTGCATTTAAAAATGTTATATTTATTTATAAATAAATTTGTAATAGCGTTTGCGTGCCTGCACTCTGTGGCTTCTTACTGGTTAATATGGATAACCACAGTAACAATGAAATTAGACTTGTTGAACTTTACTTTGACTACTAAAAGTAACCGCGGGGAGTAAACTAACCACCCTCCTTTGAATATCTTTTGTAGAAAAACTAATGTTAAATTCGAAAATTTAAAAAAATCTATGATGCTGTTGATTGATGAATTTGGTAAAAATGAGTGAAGAACTAAAATAAAGATTTTAAAGTCGTTTTCTTGTATGGCAGCTTCTATAAAAATGTCACCGAATGCCACTGCTGATCGTGTATTTCATTTTTCTTGCCAAAAGATGCAGCTGTCGCAAAAGGCCGTTTACTTCTCTCCGCGTTGAAGTAAAAATATACTTATCGACTAACAAATCAATGATATCGTAAATAACGGGCCCGACGTCGATTCGCTCGCCGGCAGTCGATTTACTCGCGTTACTGTATTATACCGTAATTACGCCACAATGGCGACCCATGGTACGCACAGATCGCTCCATTTCCAAAATATGGACTTAAAATTTTTTACTATGTACAGCAGTGGCGGGCGGTGGACATTTTTAGACTAGGAGATACTATGCAAAAGACGACAATTTCTTATTTAAAATTAAATTTTATCTGTTTTTTATTTTTGACGGAATATTCCACATCGGTGATGACATTACCTCGATCCGTGCTAAGAACACGTCTAGCGTGTCCACACGTACATCCACTATGTGCTCATGACCCGCGTATCGTGTTCATGCATGAAACGTAAAAAATAATTACCACTATCGATATTGTTTGTATTTTTTATTAACCGACAATATTCATTTCTAATTTCGTCGCCTTTGGATCTTATCGTAACATATTTTTTGTATAGCAAATTGTGTGTAAAGTATATATTATATTTACAATCATGAATCAAAATGTATTTGAAATTAAATACACGTGTGGACCAACCATTACAGTATGAACATGCCGCCGATTTATCAGTGTAATATAAGACACAAAAATACCGGCGTCGAGTTATTTATACTTACCGACAGTCGCGTGTATTATCTTTGAAATAATGCATATTATTAATAATTTGCAATACATTTTTGTAATTCAAATATATTCAGCATGACACTTTACATGGGATTTTACATTAGCAGTGAAAGTGTTAAAACTCTTAACAATACCTATTTTTGATTTAATTAGAGATAAGAAAAACTATTTTTTGGAATATCTTCAATTGAACAATTATCGCTAACCTCGGTAACTGGGCCACTTTGACTCTTGTTTTAATTGTGCATATATAGGGCCGCAATAAATAATTATACTTCAAGGATAGTGAGAATACAATCAAACTATATTGAAACTTATTATAACCAAGTAACAATAAATATCTGATACGGTACAAAAAAATATATACTATTGATCTTGGATTGGACCGGTCGCCACTGATGCACAGCCTACAGGGATGTTGATATTTTGTAAAAAATATTTCATGATAATTGTCAATTCCGGAAATAGATAACTACAATTTCGGAAGTGCAATCAACTAGTTGTATTGTTGAAATGATATAAAGGATAACAATGGCGTTATATTGATTCAATAGCTTCCGTTTCCATGGCACCGTGACCATAAACTATACTTATAAATTGCGCATAATTTGAAAGTGATACACATCCGATTAAATTTATGGTTTCCGAAATTATTAATGTACCTTTTGCTATGGGGCGTATGACTCGTTGACATGAATAACGAATAGGAAAACTTTTCATTCAAATGACGAAACCATATTGAATTGAGGTTTTCCGCAGAAAAACAGATCTGTTGTTGGTCGATGAACGACCGCCCGGAACTATCTCCGGTTACAGTATGCTAGTAATAAAAAGTGACGTTCATATACAGGTGGACCTCGACTTTCGCACATTCGACATTCGCTCAATTCGCTATCTCGCACATTTGAAATTTTTTGAAAAACTGCAGAGTTACGAAAAAGAAATCAAGGACTCAAAAATTCACACGATCGAAACAAATATGGAAATTATTTGACGTTCTGATAGCGGTGAATCTTTTGCTTCAATCGGACGTTCGTATGGTATAGATATGTTCTGCTAGATCGCCGTGCTAAGCGAAATCGTGTTAAGCGAGACTTACAAATGTGTCAAATAGAGGGGATGGATGTTTTTGAAATTATGGGTCTAAAATTGTCTTCACATAATTTAAATTTCATTATAGAAATAATAAAAATATGTATTAGAAATAAGAAAAATATACCTTGAATAGTTGTGAAATTATAAGCAGTAATTATTTTATCAGCTGTCAGGATTCAACGATTGATAAACACGGTGGGCAACGAGACTAAATGTCTGATGCATTGTCTATATCAGGGATTCCCAACCCCGTGCCCGCGGGCACCATGGCGCCCGCGGAACAATTCGTGTGTGCCCGCCACTATTTGAACGTAACAGATTTTTTCATGAACACTAATTAAGAATGTAATTTTTTTTTCTATATTTGTTAGTTTTAATTTTTTGAGTAACTAGGCTTATTATTTAGTGACAATAAACGTTGAGATCTTTTTTTTATTATTTATTAATCACGTTTAATTATAAATTTCCGTAGAAAAAAATGGGTGGTGCCCGCCACCCTACCAATATTTTAGAATGCGCTCTAGAGTATAAAAAGGTTGGGAATCCCTGGTCTATATATTTCAGGTACTATTTGTTGTTTGAAATGCGCAGTTTCTTCCAGCCTTACTGTTATTCTTAGAATTTCGCATAGCTGTGTGCACATCTACGAAACATCGAAACATTTTTTTTTTCATCGAAACTGAAACCGTGTTAAGCGAGGGATGGTATTTGTTTTTTTTTGTTGAAAATATATTTTTTTTAATTTAAAGTAATTATGTAGTATTTTTTACATGCCAAAAAATGACAAAAAAGACTTAAACGTCATAAATTTTCTCTTAGATTTTTACTTCCCTCTACTTTCGGACAATTTAGCTTTCGCTCATGTTTTAAGAACCAATGGTGTGCGAAAGTCAAGGTCCGCCTGTATACATACGGTGCACTGCGATTATGTCGAAATTCGCAAAAATAAAGACATCGGATCTCGCGCGCGATTCAGTCGCGAAATCATCTGCCGTTCGTCTCGTCTCTGCATTCTCCTATAATTGTTTCGCGCTATAATATTTTTCTATTGATTTAGTAGTATTATTAAGTCAACGACGGCAGTCATTTTCATCGCCGCGTCCGCCGCCGGCTGACTAGTTAGTGTCCGTCGTTTTTTTGAAGCGCCACCCTTCCGTGACATTAATTTTGCCCATTAATTATTTTTATTTCATTATTTCTAAGCCGATAGTTCTCGGCCGAACGCTCGATACATTTTCATCAATTTTTTTTTTGTGTACGATTTTAATTATCTTAAGTTTCGACAAATATACAAAATAACACAATGCTTAGTGCTATTTCCACCAAACCACCAAAATTTTATATGATCTGGACCGGTTTCTACTAATAATACAATACAAATTAAAACTATAAAGACTATTCACATAATATTTTAATTTAATTATTACTTAATTAAAAAATTCACAAATAAAATGTTAAATACCTCCTAAATTTAAATATTTTTTAATTTATAATAAGAATAAGTAAATTTTTAAGAGGTTTTCAACATTTTATTTGTTGAAATTGAATTGTTACAATTTTGTTTACGTATATACATTAAAGTTATTAATTACAGGAAAACACTTACACCTAGGCAAGCAGTAAATTACAGCTAAAACAAATTTAACAATATTAGATTGATATTGTAAAATTTGTTTTAGCTGTATTTACTGCTGCCTAGGGGTAAGTGTTTTCCTGTAATTAATAACCTCTAATGTATATACGATGCTAACTGTTAATTTCACGTCAGTTCTGTTGCATCCGTGTGATAGAATGTCTGAAGATGCCGAAAGGCGAAACCCGGGTCGTTACTGACAAAGCATGTGGAATCGTACAAAATTGTAACAATTCAAATTTGATATTGAAATTCCATCAAGCACCTTCAGCCGATATCATAAATTATTTTATTTGTTGACTATTTTACTTCCTTTGGATAAATTTTGCATTCCTTTTTTAGTTCTTGAACGATTGCTTTTGTACATCAGGTAATAATCAATTCAAAAAAATACACAAATTGTCTGTTTTGATATGTATTGAATCACTCGATAATGCTCTCGATGAGCGAAACCGGTCTTTATATTGATAGTATGAAATTGCGGATGGTACTAAACGTTGTTTTATTAATTAATATAGTGCCTTTTCTTGATGAAGTGACAGTTAACACTAAAACGGAATAAAATCTTTCGTTATGTAAATAAAATTCTATGGCAAACGTCTACAAAAGAATTTTATTATCTTTTGAAGAAAAATATTAAATTTTGACAAAGATAATGCGAAAGTCGCTGCAGCGCTACGCTTGAATAATCAACAGTCGACGATGTTGCTTCCGAAAGAATTCTTACGCAAATAGCTTGTGTCGCAATTGATTTTTGCGCCAATTACCACCAATTCGGTCTAGCGCCGCATATTTTACACAAAAACAATCTATTTTGGTGGTAATCTTTTGACATACACAAAATTGTAACTCGTAAAATAGTAACCTGGTTCTAATTGGTAACGTTGTGGTATTGAACTGTAAGTTGTAATCGAATCGATGTCGACGAATATTCGCCCGACTATCTTTAATTCCCGTGTAGTGTTAGCAACGCGCGACACGTTTGTATTATATTTTTATATATTTTATCCTTTTTTTTTTACTAAGTTTTTCTAAAAACTAGGCCACACCGGACCAATGCTCAACCCCTTAGATCTTTGCTAGGTTTTTTTAAAATAATAAAAACACATTTTTTAGTTTTATTTATTTATTTATTCATAACTACACGGTACAAAACTTACAAATTATCAATTCATTGCTTTTGCACCGTAACATATTAGCATATTTAAATATAAAAATTCAACAAATACACAGTAAAACAATCAATAAGGATTGCAAAAAAAGTCAACCAAGTAAGCCCATGAAATGTCTATTTTAACTGAAAAAATAGCATTCGTCTCAACTCACTTTTGTTCACATGAAATACGTCAACATCCGAGGCAATACTGTTGAACATTGTTAATGCTCTTACCATTGGCATCCCCATTGGCAGACTGGTTCTACACTTTGGAAGAACAAACAAATTATGTACACGATTTCTTAAAAAACTATCCGAAAAAAATAGTACTCATTTCCACAATATATTTTTTGATCAGGACCGGTTCCGCTCATCGCGAGCAATTATCAACTGATATATTACAATTTACAAACAAGTCTATTTATACAAAACATTTGATTTAAAGGTAGCAGGTGTACAAAACCATGTTTTCAAGAACTGAGAAACAATTTACACGAAATCATACTACATACGTATTGGAAATGTTTATACAAATAATGTAAATTAGTATAAAAATTAAATGTTCACAATCACTGATTAAAAATTTTCAAACAAAATTAAGGTATAATTTATGATATCGACTGAAGGTGCTTGATGGAATTTCAATATCAAATTTGAATTGTTACTACTTTGTATCCGTGTGATAGAATGCCTGAAGATGCCGAAAGGCGAAACTCAGGTCGTTAGAGACAAAGCAGTGGAATTGTACAAAGTTGTAATAATTCAAAATTGTGTTTAATTATTTAAATACAATAACTTCCCACCAAGAAGTGAATCATTGATTATTGCAATATAATAATTAATAAATTTAATTTTCATCCCCGATTTGTTTGCCCGAGATGTATCCGTGTGATAGAATGCCTGAAGATGCCGAAAGGCGAAACCCGGGTCGTTACTGATAAAACATGTGTAATCGTACAAAGTTGTAACAATTCAAATTTAAAATTAAGGTAAATCAATGAGCGAAACCGGTCCTGATCAAAAAATATACTGTGGAAATAAGTACCAAAAATATGTTTTTATTATTTAAAATATCATTCCTTTCCGTCAAAAAGTGACAGTTAACACCTAAAAATTTTGGTTGGTTATTAGTCACATTCCAACACAAGTGCGCTCTAATTACTCAATGTAGCAGTTGTGTTATGTTCATACTAACTCAAAATATGTTCAATTCGTGAGCAATTCGCAGATGAGAATGACAGTCCGTATTATTTTGTTTATGAATAAATAATTATGGTACGTATTTTTTGTTTCATTGAATATCTGATGTTCTAATTTATTTTAAGTAACATAATGATAAAGGACGACGATAAAAAAGTATAAAGAAGGAATATTTATAGGTAGTTCACCAGACAATTTCAATTTCTGAAAGACGCTCACATCCTTATTGAATTTGGAGATCACTGCTCTATTTTATTTATATGATGCGGTAAAATTGAGACGAAGTGTGATCGAGGCGATGTGTTTGAAGCGGCGGCGACCGAAAGGCGCGGGGGTGTGTTTGATTGCTGATGTGATTGAAAGATAATCTCTGTCTATTGTGGATTGCAGCTCCAATTAACATGTCGTAAATTAAATAATCAAATTGCATTATTGAATTATTCCTATGCGAGCATACCCCTCTTTACCCAACGGTGAACGTGCCTGGGTTCTGTAGCGCACATGAAATCGTCTATGAAAACAATTCACGCACGATATACAAAAGGTTTGCCATGCCTGTCATTGAACCTTCATTATATACACTAAAATTTCTCGTTATGCGACTTTTTTTGTGCGGTTTCAAAGTTATACGGTTTTTTAATAAATGTGTGTTGTTCGCAACTGCATTGCGCTTCTTACTTTTTTAGAATAAGAGAGCGATTTTGAGCCATATCGCAAATCGCAATGAAAATTGAGATACAGCGATGATAGTTTGTAAATAAAATAATTATTATTACTCTAGTTCCCAACCTGAGGGTCGCCAACTTATACGGTCAACTAAAAAATATTTTTTTTTTGTATGCTTTTGGATTGTATGGGGGGGGGGGGTATATTTTCACATGGATTTTATGAAAAGGCGTCGCCACCCGAAAAAGGTTGGGAAACTATTCTCTAGTGCAGAAATTCCCAACCCCGTGTTTGTGTCCCCCGATTTTTTCATAAACACTAATTATAAATGTAAATTATTTTTGTATATTTGTTAGAGTTTTTTTTTTTTGAGTAACTAAGTTTATTATATAGTTACAATAAACGTAGATATCTTTTTTTTATTTATTAATCACGTCTAATTATAAATACCCGTAGAAAAAAATGGGTGGTGCCCGCCACCCTACCGATATTTTAGCCCGACACCCTACCAAACATTCTTAAAATTTCACCAATTATGCAAGACATCCTTAAAATGCCATTTTTTAATTTAGTAAAGTAAATTATTTTTTATGCCCTATTGCCTTCCTATTTTTTATTAATATTTTTTGCGCGATTTTCGGTATATTTTATATAGCAGTTTCAAAGATATGCGGTTTTTAAAATCCACGGAACGCATCTTCATTTTTTGTATGAAAATTTTAGCTTTTTTTGTGCGATTTATCGTGGAACGCATCAACCGCACAAAAAAAGCTTGAGTGTATGTCGGTTATGAATAGTGGGGGCTTTAGTGGGGGTCTGAAATAATATCGGTTGTGAATAAATCACATATCATAACATAAATTTATTATACGGGTCGGTGTTGTGGGTAGAAGAGATAATATTTAACGTAGCAACGATGGTTGCTTGACATTTAACCCCGTGCGTTGTTTGTCTTTGCTCATTTACCCACTTCAGGCGGAAAATTATTTATAAATAATTTCTGAGTAAAAACATTATTTTGCTTTGAAAAACGAAATCTTTTCCAATATGGTTCTGTTTGTGTTATTTATTGTAAACCACGGGACACGGAAAGTTCGACGAATTCACTAGAACTTCAGTAGAACCTTGATTATCCGAATTAATTGGGGATGAAGATAGTCAAAGGTCAAATCCGGATAATCGAAAAAATCATAATTTAGAGTTAGGACAAGTGTATTTATCATTTTTATTTCTTTAGATTAATAAATAGCCTTGATATTATTTTTTTTGTATTGAAAAAATAATTTATCGATTTCTGCTTGAAACTAGCTTTTTTTCAACGCTGCGAATACTTTCAAGTCATATAAGTTGCTCTGAATTGCATTCTTCTTGACTCTCAAACCACTTCATGGCGACATCTAAACACTGAAAAGTTTCAGAATCTCTAAGACCAATGTCTCCCCTCTCACAAATCTCTTCTTCTTGATCTTGTTCATTTGAGGCAGATATTTCTTTAATTATTTCCTCATCATCCAAAATTTGGAATCCAGGATCGTTTGAATACACATTTAAATCGTGATCAATTTTTCTAGAAAAACACGTTTAATGCGTGTCGAATTTGGACGTTTACTGATCCATAGTTTGCACAGGACTTGGAACAATTGCATAAAAAACAAATGCAATGATCAAAATGTTAACATTACATTCCAACTGGCTGGCTCAAAGTCACTTCATCACTCGAAATTATTTGTGTCAATTCGATGTTTGAAGTAGAAACATTTACACCTCACTAATATTTCAAAATAAAGACTTGGCAATTTTATCAATTTACTATTAATCTATACATTGGACACATTCACCCCGTCGCGAATGTGTTAAGTTTCATAATACTAACTTGTCAATTTGCTATTTTTAAATATCGGGTATTTTACATTGAAATACAGTAGAATCTCGATTATCCGGATTGGCTAAAATACGCAACAATATTACGAATTAGCTGATGTGCACGTGATGAATTGCGTTCACTGTTTGTTCCTCTATACATATATGCTTTACGTGTATTTATAAAAAAAAAAATTATAAATTTTTAACGTAAATTTTTGTTTTATTTGTGGTTTTTAGAAATCAACCAAATTATGCGTTTTTTTGTGTACTTTTCGATTTACACGGGCTTACATTAAAAATATACAATTGCGATTTACACGTTTTTCTCAGAAACCTATCTACCGTGTAAAACGAGGGATAGGTTTTTTGAAAACAACCAAATTATGCTTTTTTCGTGTACTTTTCGATTTACACGGTTTTATTTTAAAAAATATACAATTTCGATTTAAACGTTTTTCTCAGGAACCTACCTATTTAGCGTGTAAATCGAGGGATAGGTGTACTAAAAATGTGTTTTTATTATTAAAAAAAGTCGATCGAGCCGCGAGTGACACTGAGAGAACTACTCGGTCTAGTCGCTAGCTCAACTCTCGAGCTGCAATAATTGGGTCGATGCATAAGCTATAATATTATCTTCGACCTCGAGCATCTGGTCGCGATCGACTCGACGCCGGTCCAAGCCGCCGGCGATCATGTCATAATGATGCGTTCACCGCCTTCACTCCGTCTCGCGTTAGTACTAGCGCCTAGATCGAGGGCAATGTCAAATGCGAGCCTTTTAACCACTTCAGTACCGCGAAATTTTAAGCTAGGTGACATTCATATAAGGCGAGTTTTCTTTTATTTAAAAAAAAAAAAAATTCAAAACCAAAGACCCAAATCGCGAAAGTTGGGCAAGGGATATATTTAGACTTGCATTATTTCGCTTCAAAACTATTCACGCTTCAATTGTATGGATCACACCGAAAGTAGCACCCCTAGCAACCTCTCTACGTCGACTTCTATTGAATTTGATTTTTCGGTAATATTTATTAACAGGAATGACACATTTTTTTCATGATAATATATAGATGTCGCTAGCAATATGTGAAAACATAACACGATATTTCCAATTGGAATATTTAATACGTATTTTTAAAAGTCTGTGGACACATATGTCCCTACGGTATTCGCGTCGTCCCCGCCTAGAGGACACATATGTCCTCGCGGCATTGAAGCGGTTAATGAAGTTTTATAACAAACTGACGATTAATATCAATTGCAGCGTTGCGGATCGAGATCAGTAAGTCGCGATTTGTCGCCGTCAAAGGTTCCAACAGTTATTCTATCGTTCGCGAAAATCATATTATGTAACGCGCATTTCTGTCGCGAGTGTACTATCAAACTGCCCCGTTTAACCGGCGTATTTATGTCAGGGATCATACCTTTCATTTGGTATAATAGATCAGACCGCTGAGCTTAGGAATCGATCGGTGCCGACTCTATTGGCCGTCAAAATTACTACAAATTGCGGTTTCGACTTTCATTTTTCGTTCGACACATTAAACTGCTTGCAAACCATGTTTTTTTTCAATATGTATGGCATAATATTGTACAATATTATCATACATAAACTTACGATGTTTATCGACTACGTTCCGGCAAAGACAATTCAATGCATTTTTTCATTATTATTATAATCTCAATTAAATTGAAATTAAAATTCCCTTTACGACGTATTTTTGTCACACCTCAAAGACCGATTATTCGTTTGACAAATAAAGTAATCTTTTTTTCTCCCATGTCCGCTCCCAATGCGGAGTACCTGCCCCTCTGATCCTAATTAAAGCAAGCCCACCTCGGGACGGCACGCGCACTTCAAACAAACTATCGAAGCTTAATTTCTTACAAACACTTAACCCGTTCACCGCCGAGCCGCCTCGAAGATATTCCAACACCGAATACTTGAAAAATAATTTAGTAGTCTTGGTATAATTTATGATATCGACTAAAGGTGCTTGATAGCTTTGTCAGTTCTGTTGCATCCGTGTGATAGAATGCCTGAAGATGCCAAAAGGCGAAACCCGGTTCGTTAGTGACAAAACAAACATGTGGAATCGTAAAAAGTTGTAACAATTCAAATTTAGTAGTCTTGGTGTTGAATAAATTTACGAAAATTGTAAATTGTTTGCATACAAAACTTTTGACTATTTGACACACTGCTACCGTCCGTGCAGATAATTGAGACGTTAACAGATAATGGTTAAAGTAGATGTTTTTCCATCTGTGCAAATGAATATACATACACCCAATCATTTTTTTACGCGATACATTGGTTCCAGAAAAAGGCGCGTAAAAATGATTTCACGCAATTGCATTATATTTCTTTACACACCCTAAAATATAAATTCGCATAATATCCGATACACTTGTCAACATTCGTATGTGTATTTAAAAAAATGGAATGCTTTACAAAATCAAGTTTTAAAAATACACATTTTTTTATTTAAAAAAATAATGAAACGTACATGCCTAGCATCATATATAAATGTCTTCTTTACAACAAATTTGGGAAAAAATTGCGTAAAAACCAGTGAAGCGCGTAAAAAAATGTAGCGCTGCCGTCTAAAAAAATCGCGTATAATCGAATTCGCGTAAAAAAAGCACTGGGTGTATAGTGAATAGTTATGGAAAGCGAACAAATAATTTTGTATATTAATTTCCCGGCATCTTGCTCAAAGAGAGTAGAGATGATAGACATTCGGTTTGATTATCCGCCTCGTTTTTAAGGTCAGATGGGTGAAAGGGAACTATTACACATCGCAAAAACCTGTGCCTTTGAACGGAGATCCATTTATCGATTTAAAAAAAATCGTACTGGGACCCGAATACGTGAGGTCCGACACGGAAGCCGACGACTTCGACCACTGCGCCGCGTGCACTTAAAAACACTTTTTCAGGACTGTGGAGATTTTTTTCCTACTTTTACTACTTATATATGTTTAATTAACTCTTTGAGCGGTATGAACGTACCGGTACGTTTACACTCCCTAACCCATTATTTTAAATACCACGTTTTCAAATTCAAATAAAATTTTGATATGTATTTTTTTTTATAAATTCTACATAGATTTATTAATGATAATTGAAAATAAAAAAATAAAAAATAAGTAAACATTGCGAAAAAAAATGTTTACCATGTTTTTTGTTTTGATTTTTAATATATAGGTCTTTATTGTTACGTGATACCATTGTATTTTTTTACATTTTTTTATTGATAACTGGTACACAAGTCTAGCGTTGTTACATCATTTATTCAAAAATCGAACACATGCTTGTGGAACTTTCCGAGTAAACATTTTTTAAAATTAAATTATCAATGAATAAAATGTTGAGAGCCACTGATTTTAATTAAATAATAAAAATATATACAGTGAAACCTCGATTTTACGTTTTCCAAGGGACCCTGAAAAAATAACGATGATTGCGGGAAACAGTGAATGTGGGAAAGCTTCAAATAATAATAAACAAGTAAAAAATATTTTTTTATTAGTTACTTGTACATACTGTATATAAAATTTATTTTTTAAAAAAGTTCTTTATGTCCGTTTGATTCTTTGTTATTTGGCACTTTAATCGGAACAAAGACTTGTTACTAAACTTGTGACTAAAAGTTTGTATGTACAGGAATCATTATTACCATGAATTTTAAACAAATCTATATTTGCATCATAAACAATAATACGCGTGTGGTGGTGTGGGATAATATTTGTGACGGGACCAAAATATTTAGACGGTTTATCGAGGAAGTGGGGAATCGGGGAACCGGGAAACGGTCAATGCGGGATTATTTAACATTGTTCGAACGAGAACGGTTGATCGAGGTTCCACTGTATACCATAGTATTATATAAAAAAAACACCAAAAAATTATATGCCGTAGAATTAATTCACTAATCAAAAGGTTAAAGATCAACCGACCAATCTGCCAAAATCGTTCATTGAGATTCATTATTCAAAATCGTCCAATCGGAAAAGTGGCCGAAGACGCTTGTTTTTCACAATCCGCCTCTACAGCCCTGATTAATTGATCCGTTTTTTACTAAATCAAATGTTTTCATTGTAATTCAGGTGACCGTTTTGTTATTTAACTATCGTACAACGAGATCCTCTACATATACAGTGGAACCTCGATCAACCGTTCTCGCATAATACGTTTTCCCGGCTGGAACGCTTATTTTTTATAGTCCCGTCAAACTCCCATAAGAACAATGTTAAATAATCCCGCATTGACCGTTTCCCGATTCTCCGATTTCCTCGATAAACCGTCTAAATAATTTGGTCCCGTCACAAATATTATCCCGATTGACCGTTTTTATTGCATACTAGCGTGACCCTGCATGCGTTGCGATGCCACTCAAAAAAAAGAAACCGCGACTTTATGGAATCGCCTCGTCGGGAGCCTCTCGCCTTCCGATTGGATAAGTCAGACTTGAGGCGAGGCCGGAGCCAATTAGAAACGATAAGCTTAGGTTATGTTTTTCTTACCGAAATTTGACAGTGGCGGCCGTATGTTTTTTATTTATTGGAGTGCTTATGGATACACAATGTTTTTTGTTTTTCTATCTGGTGCGTACACAAATAAATCAGAAGGTTTTCCAACACGTGAGCTGGCCATATACAGTTGTCCATGTGAGAAGCATGGATTTTCTAAATTTATTCCACACACTTGTAACGACTGTTTTTGTGCCTTATTGATGGTCGTTGCAAAGGCGACTCGCACTGGAAACTACAGACGTTTATATTCAAATAGCATATCTGTCGGAATCATTGGGATGCATGGCATCTTCTCCTTTGAATTTTCCATTTAAAATTGTAGCTTCAATAATTCATCATTTTTCTTACTGAAAGCCTGGTACCGTTGCAAAGTCGTGAAGAATTTATGTTTCGGAGAAGAATGATAGGGACGCCAATTTTCAATGCTAAAACATGCGGCGGCATGCCTGACAAATCAAGTGAATTCAAGAATTCTGTTGGATAATTGACGGCTTCTTCTTGATCCGTTATAGTATCGATGAACTTATACGTTATCGCTTCTCCTGGTATTTCACTTAGTATGCTGAAATTGATTGCATTGATATCTTTGTTTTTGGCTGCTAAAATAGTATTATCACTGAGCCATTGATGACTTTTATGATTGTGTGCAATATTTGGAAAAAATTTGTGAATCAATTCGTCTATGGTTGCGGTTATTTTACAGAAATTCACTGACAATGTGATACATTGTGTGGATTCCTCTATTGCCATTTTCCCATTTCCTATATCCAACAATTGTTTTACGAAACGTTCAATGGATGCGTCATGTTGTAGTTGTACACGCGTATTGGTCTTCAAAGTGAATCTATGTACGTATCGCCATAAAACGGATGATTTGAGACATGCATTAAGTTCATCGGCCATTGTTGAACGTGATATAACAGGTGCATTGCATGTTGGTTTCTCAATTATTTACATATTCAGTGGCAGTTTCAGTGCTGAATGCGCTGTTCGGCCCTTTCCAAAAGAGTTGCTGCAATTCCAGATGATGCGATTGCTAGTGCAATGTTTTTTCGTGATCGTATGACTGCCAAAATGAGTGAAATGAGGAAGGTTTTACCTGTGCCTCCGGGTGCATCTATGAAATAAAATCTACCACTTTGACTTGTAATTGCATCCATAATTGTGTCATACACTAAACGTTGATCTGAAACCAATTTCGGAAGGTTCGTTTGAACAAATTTACCCAATTCATTCACATCAAAGTGTGTTTCTCGTTGGAAATCACGATCACGTCAGTCGTTTTCATATCGATTCAGCGCAGCCATTTCCAATTGTACCAATGATTTGTTAGCGATTACTAAACATATGTCCTCAATCAATAGCAATGCCTCATTATACACGTTTAGTGTGAATTGAACGTGTGGATTTTGAATAGTTTCACGCAAACTATGTAAAATATCTTCACTCATGTAGCCTTTGTATTTTTTCCAAAGATCTTTTGGATTGGATGGAAAGCAAATTGTTAATATTACTGCAAAAACGCATATATTTGTTGTGGGTCAGCAGTATTCGATGAATCAGCGAGTGAAGTGTCCCAATGTGCATTGTTTTCTAGAAGATTTAATTCGAGGCAAGCTTCACGATAAATGAAACATATTCGACCGTTTACTGTTCTCAATTCTTGGAAGGATGTCGGTCCACGTATGTTGATTAACAGTAATCGCAAGTAAATGCATTCTGCATTATTTGGTTGAACAGTGTACAGACGGCCTAATGCGTCGGTTGAATATACATTCTAATGTCCTTCAACTGCTTTACCTTGTTTGCGACGATGAATTTTTTTCTGATGCATTCCATCTATAAAATATTGGCACTTCAGAGTAAGGTAGCGTCTTTGCAAACATATCCCTACACAATAAGAAAAATGCAGTTAATGTTGTTGGCTGTGGTGACAATGCTCTTACACGTGCATTTTCTGTTGTGAAGTACACTAGCGGTCCATTTTCAAGGTGAACTGCCAAATGAGTAACTGGTGGATGCCGTTCATGAATTGGAAACGATAAAATGCGCCATATTGCTTCATCGCTACTAATGTAGCTAGCCAGTTGATATTGGTTGATTTCGTCGATAGATGCAGTTGAATTTCCCACTCCAAAAACTGCCATATCGCTTCCTTTGTTGACATATTTACTAATGTATTTGATGGATTTCACTGAATTACAATACTCGACGTTGATGTGTGCTTTGTACGTTTTCGAGAGAAGCTGTGAATACGGTACAATCCAACGATTATCAACTTCAACCTCATTGTTTCGCCCTTTTCTTTGGTGCTTGAGTTGTACTCTGACCTATTCCTTTTCGTTTGGGTGGCATAATTGATTTCACAGTGAATGTTACGTTTTGAAATTCACTTTTGAAAAATAAAAGAGAAAAAAAATTGATATATTGAATAAATTCTTTGTATATCACACACGATTTATACGTAATATTTATTTCAATTCGTTCTGTCATGCGACATAAAACCAAAACAAAAAGAGTCGGTAAAAAATAGAACATTGAAATACTTTTTTCGAAAATCGAACTTTGTTTCAAAATATTCAGTACCTTACGTAAGTACCTACAGGTGAGTGAATGTGACAGATTTGCGTCGTTCGTGTTTTCGGCGTTGCTATGGATACAATGTGTCATAAATGGCCATTCTGTATTACAATAGTCTTGTATGAAAACATGTTTTTCGTAAATATTCAATTATTTTTTGTAATCTAATCAAATTCTGAGTATCCTATCTTTTGCCCGGTAGTCTAAGCAATAATTCGACAAAGTTTTATCGCAATTGGATTAATGGTGTAGGAGTATAGAGGATAAAGGACAGACAGACAGACATTCATATATATATATATATATATATATATATATATAGATTTCTCCGTATCTCGGCAAGCAAGTTTGACACAGCCGAGTGCAGGTGTTATGTCTAGACACGTTGGAATCTGTTGTACATGTTAGATGTAACGCATTGGACGCATGTGCTATTTTTTGGGTTGAAATCCACCACACACGTATTATTGTTTATGATGCAAATGTAGAGTTGTTTAAAATGCATGGTAATAATGATTCCTGTACGTACAAACTTTTAGTTACAAGTTTAGTATTAGTTACTTGTTAATTATTATTTGAAGCTTTCCCGCATTCACCGTTTCCCGCAATTACCGTTATTTTTTCATGGTCCCTTGGAAAACGTAAAATCGAATTTTCACTGTAATTCATAATAATGATCAAAATTCAGTACGACTTTCAATTGTATATGCATGTGCTCATATTTCGATCCTAACATTGTTTTCGTGGCGATTCTTATATGCACGCTTTAGCTTGGTATCTTCTAACAAATAAAGCAGCTATTTTTGTCTAGCCTGACACATATTTCAATGAGCATATCGTGACAATTTATTATAAACTAAATTCGGTTAATTAGAACGCGCGCAACGCACGCCGAATGAAAATCAAGTACATTTGTATAATCATAATTACACCCATCCCTCGCTTATCGCGAAAGACCGCTTCCGCTAGATCACTGTGTAAACCAGAGTCGCGTTAAGCAAGTTTTATTAAAATGTAATTATGGGAAATTTGGTTATAACGAATTTAAAAAAAAAAACTTTCCGGGCCTAGCCTTTAAGAGATTCTATATCCCACAACCATGAACCATTAATTAATTCAGTAGTGTTTGATTCAACAAATATTTGTAAATTATCAATACAAATCAGTCTATACTTTGATTTTAAAATGAACTCCTTAATTTTAACAATTAACTTTCATACATTTTTAAGGGTTTATTAACGCGTAAAGGATATTCAAACATACATATGTACGTACGTACGTGGCGGCAAAAATATTTTTTGTTGTCTGCATGTTAATAAGGTTTTATTTGGAAGATTGTCTTGGACTCGATGTCATTATTTCTCGATACTATTCCAAATGACTATGACAAATCGGTGTCAAGTTCGCCCTAAATTGGATCTGTTGGTAGTTTTTTTTAGCGAAGCGATAACATTGTTAAAGCGAAACCGCGTTAAACGAGGGATCGGTTTGTTAGGTGCAGGTATCCGCTTTGTTTGCATAATATAATAAGCGAGCCGTGTAAACCGTTCGTAAAGAACGTAATCTTTTATATATGGCCTATTGTAATTTACAAGATTGCGAGGTGAGTGAAACAAAACAATTTTTATTTCTTATCATTATTTATCAACGAGGCATTTGTCGGTCGACAGCGCAGGGTTACCACCTCAATCTTCGTCGACCGGTATTCCAATCGGTTGTAAAAATCCTCGCAATTTACCTATACATATTTAATTGATGTATAATTATATCTTTTGTAAAACTTATACTTTTTAATGAAATTTAAGAATAAAACCGATTTTCGCGTCGATACAGATGCGACATTGATATTGTTCGTACGATTTGAACTTGATAATTTACAACAAAATAACTATGTTTATTTATCCAATGCTCAACCTTTAGGCACTGCGACCGCATATTTACGCCATGCGGTGCCTAACAGTCACGTATCAGTGAATATGGCACACTCCATGGCTAGATTTAGCTGGTCGAATTTTTAAACATATAAATAATGAAATGAACATCCTAACGCGACGTTTTAAAGTTGTCTTCGGATATTCATTCAACTGCGGTGTCGCGTATTTAAAAAAAAATTGTAAGGTGTTAACTGTCAATTCTTGACGGAAAGGCATGATATTTTAAATAATAACAACACATTTTTTAGTCACTTTTAAGGTGTCATCTGTCGCTTTTTTATGGAAAGGCATGATATTTTAATGCAAGCTTATTTTTGTGTTAAAATTTGGCTGATTTTTATTTGTATAACTTTGTTCAACAGCTACACTCCTGAATGAAATATTCCTCGTGCGACTTAGCAGTGAAAGGGTGAATATATTGAAAAGCGTACAACCGGTACGGGTTTTATAAATGTGCTTAATTCGGTAAACGTTATTCACGGCAGCCCTGTGATTTTCTTTCTATTCGACGAGAGAAATGTTCATGTTGAATTAATAGAAAAGTGTTCGCTCGCGGTTGAGTCGCGGTACGAAACGGAGGAAAATTATCTATCGGAACCGAATAAAAAATAGTTTAAAATTTCACTGGATCAAAAGTAAACCCCCAGTATGTCGATCGACAGCGAAGACGGTGTGAAACCGGGCGACAGGCGCCCTCGGAGACTCTCTGGATGTAAGTACAGAATGGCATTTGTGATTTTATTATATAACTTTATGGAAAGCTATTTTCGACTACACATATCCCTCGATTTGCACGGTAGATAGGATCCTGAGAAAAACGTGTAAATCGAAATTGTATATTTTTAATGTAAAACCGTGTAAACCGAAAAGTACATAAAAAACAAATAATTTGGTTGATTTCTAAAATACATAAATAATACAAAATTATTAAAAAGTATAAATTCACATATTCTTTTATTAATTAAATACACAAAGCATATATAGAGGAACAAAAAAATGAATCTGCAAGATTCATAAAAAGTCATTGCAACGGTTGGTGGAGTTTTTATCATTCATTACTATCACAAATCACTGTCAATCTCTTCTTCGTGACTGGTTCAAAGTCACTTTCATCACTCGAAATTATTTGTGCCAATTCAATGTTTGAAGTAAAAACATTTACACCTCACTAATATTTCAAAATAAAAACTTGGCAATTTTATCAATTTACAATTAATCCATACATTGAACACATTCACCCCGTCGCGAATGTGTTAAGTTGCATAATACTAACTTGTCAATTTGCTATTTTTAAATATCGGGTATTTTACATTGAAATACAGTAGAATCTTGATTATCCGGATTGGTTAAAATACGCAACAATATTACGAATTAGCTGATGTGCACGTGATGAATTGTGTTCGAAATGAAATCCGAAAGGTTCATAAAAAGATTATTGGAACGGTTGGTGGAGTTTTTATCATTCATTACTCTCACAAATCACTGTCAATCTCTTCTTCGTGACTGGTTCAAAGTCACTTTCATCAATCGAAATTATTTGTGCCAATTCGATGTTTGAAGTAGAAACATTTACACCTCGAGGAGATTTGGTAATAAAATCCGTTATTAACATCTAATGAATGACATGACATGAGATTTTATTATATAACTCGATGGAAAGCTACTTACGACTACACCTATCCCTCGATTTACACGGTACAGGATTACAGGTTCCTGATAAAAACTTGTAAATCGAAATTGTATTTTTTTTAATGTTAATCCGTGTAAGCCGAAAAGTACATAAAAACGCATAATTTGGTTGTTTTCTAAAATACATAAATAAAACAAAATTATTAAGAAGTATAAATGTACATATTCTTTTACATTTTATTTTTGTTGCTAACGAAAAAACTTTTCAATTCAATTCAAAGATTGTTTCTGTTCATCATAGTCAGTTATTTTCAACATTCATTTTTAATCCGTGTAAAAGCGAAGACGTGTAAAAATGTACCGTGTAAATCGAGGGATAGATGTACTCATAGAAAATCGCCGGTGTCTTTTGTCTGTGACAAGTTTAATATGTACGTACGAAATCTTCTCGGTCGTCGAGTAGACGTCCTCCGAAAATAAGGCATTTTTGCAATATGTCTTAAAACTTTGATACACTATTATCATATTCATGTAATGGAGACACGCATTATATATATTATCAAAGTTTATAAGTATTTTTAAGGTGTCAACCGTCACTCGGCAGGAAGGGAAATTCAAATAAAAAAATAACAATGTGTAGTAATATTTTCACAATTTTATATTGATGAAATCGAGACCTGTTCCGCATATCGCGAGCGTTGTCATCTGATACGATACAAATTAAAACAAATAATTTTCAGGTACCCAAAACCGATGGTTCGAGAACTAAAATAAATAATTTACAACACGGTGAAAAAATAGCAATGTATTTTAGTTCTACAAAATTTTATAAGATATAGTTGATAGCTATGTTTAGGTACACAAAATATCTTCTCTTCTGTTTCACAACCCAGCTTATATTGTGCTAGCAATAAAACAAAAATTAAAAAATACATAAAATTTATAAATCTTTTAAAAATTTTAATTAAATTTATTGTAGAACTGAAATACATTGATATTCTTTCACCGTGTTATAATAGAGTTCTACCAAGTAAATGCCAATGCAATCAATAAATAATTTACAGTTTATCATAAAATACGCATCTAAATGAAGTCAACTACAGTAGAACCTCGAATATCCGGACTAATTGGGGATGACGATAGTCCGGATAATCGATAAAAGTATATTCAGTATGAATATGAGCTTTGATATTAAATTATTTCTTATTGTAAAAATCAATTATCGATTTCTGCTAAAATCTAGCTTTTTTTATGCTGCCAAATTGCGTATATCGGCAAGGTACACATCCTTTACTAGTTTTGTACCCTGGTGCAGGATTTTAAATTTTTGAAGATTTCTTGGGTAGTATTTGGATAGTAGAACAAATCTTCAATGTGTATCGAATTTGGACGATTACTAACCCATATTTTACACAGGATTTGTTCGAGCAAATGCAACGATAAGAATGTTAAGATTGCGTTAAATAGTGGACGCAATTCGCCACGTGCATATTAGCAAATTCGTAATATTTTCGTTTATTCCGACCAATCCGGATAATCGAGGTTTTGCATTAGTTCACACGTAAAATTTTATGGAAGTTTTAGTTTCATATACCTGGCGATATTAACTCAAATTGTTGTATATAATAACATTGTTTTAATTTGTATTGTATCGGTTGGTAATGCTCGCGATGAGCGAAACTACTTCAGATGTGAATAATATAAAATTGTGGAAACATTAGTAAAGGTTTTTTTTTAATATTTAACTTTCAAACACCAAATGAGAATATTATACTAAAGTGGCTCAAATTACCTCTGTGTGAATTTAGAATTGCAAATTTTTGATTTATCAAACGACCAAGTTTACACAACTGGAAGTGGTTAATGTATAGAAAGTGATGTTTATACAGAGAAATATTCATAAATTATAAAACTAATTTTATGAAATCGGAATATCATCTTTGAATAATGAATTGCTTGCGTCATAGATGTCGCTGAAGAATAAGTTTGTTTTGAAGTATTTTCTCATACAATTTCTGTCTCCGTTCTCTGGCAGGTAATAAAAATTAATCAATAACTTTAGACGACTCGATTTAACCAGCGGTAGTATTTTGAAAAGATCGTATAAGACGCGAGATTGATTAATGATATGCATATATTATTTTAAATAATACACCCAGTCCTTTTTATACGCGATACATTGGTTCCAGAAAAAGGCGCGTAAAAAAAATCACAACTTTTATATAATTTGATAAATTGGTTCCAAAAATTTAAATATCGCGTGAAAAAGTACCAGAAACGTATGAAAACCCAAAATTTGCTCCTTAAAATCCTATATATATAATATATATATGTATAATCCATGTCTTTATTGCTTATAAAATATAATGAGACTAACAATATAATTTTTTCACTTATATGAATTAAGTTTTAAAAATACACATATTTTTTTTATTTAAAAGAATAATGAAACGTACATGCCTAGCATCATATATAAATTTCTTCTTTAAAACAACATTGGGGAAAAAATCGCGTAAAAACGAGTGACGCGCGTAAAAAAATGTAACGGTGCCTTCCAAAAAAATCGCGTATAATCGAATTCGCGTAAAAAAAATCGCGTAAAAAATGGACTGGGTGTACTTATTTCCACAATATATTTTTTGATCAGGACCGATTTCGCCCATCGCGAGCATTATCAACTGATATAAATGGATTTTTTTGTTTTTAGTCGATTAATATTTGTTGTAAAACCCTTTCAAGAATGACTCATTAACAATATCGTTAATGCAAATTATCACAGGCAATTGTTTTAATTATAATTAGATTAATATTATTACATTTGTTTTCGCTGCAATTTACTGCTTGTCATAGGGTGTGTGATTTCCTGTAATCAATAACGTTGGTATATAGACGGTGCTAACTGTTTATTTTACGTCAGTTATGTTGCATCCGTGTGATAGAATGCCTGAAGATGCCGAAAGGCAAAACCCGGGTAGTTAGTGACACAACATGTGGAATCAGAAAGTTGTAACAACACGGTGAAAAAAATAGCAATGTATTTTAGTTCTACAAAATTATTTTTAAAATATACTTGATAGCTATTTCGGCTCACACCATCGTCATAACTATGCTTAAACGAATATTTGCCTATCTATATATAGCTCTGTAGAAACGGTACACAATACATCTTCTCTCCTGTTTTAATGGCCTAGCTTGTTTCTTGCTCGCAATAAAACTAAAAATTGTTCAACTTTTTTTTTAACTCAAATATGTTGTACAACTAGACTTTTTTATAAATTGTATCAGTTGATTATGCTCGCGATGAGCGAAACGGGTGGTGATCGAAAAATATGTCATGTAAATAAGTACCAAAAAATGTGTTTTTATTAAAAATATCACGCCTTTCCAACAATAAGAGACAGTTAACATCTTAAAAGTGATATTTTATTTTTGCAAATCAAACGCAATACAAAATAATATTAAAACTTGCAATCGAGCAATTTAATATTTTTATGGCCATAAAAATATCTTTTTGGCAATATTGCAAATGCGCGAACGTATCGCGATGTGTCGAGATTTTTCCGTGAATTCAGATGTAGTCATGTTTATGTTGTTTAACTGCTAAAATCTCAACTTTTGAGGCGTTTGATTGAAGCGTGTCGATAGTTGACACTTAAAAATATAAGAAAGTGTACAATGCCAAAATGTGTTTTTTCCACGTGTGATACTAACGCTATTGAGGGTTAACCCTTTGAGCGGTATGAACGTACCGGTACGTTTACACTCCCTAACCCATTATTTTAAATCCCGCGCTTTCAAATTCAAATAAAATTTTATCATGTATTTTTTTTTATAAATTCTACATAAATTTATTAATGATAAATAATTGAATTTTATCATGTGATAATTTTAAACTTTAAAACAAATCTATTTTGAAACTTTGTACGATTCCACATGCTTTGTCACCAGCGACCCGGGTTTCGCCTTTTGGCATCTTCAGGTATTCTAGTACACGGATGAAAAGGATGCATAGATTTCAGTTCCGTTGCGTGATAAAAGTGATAAAATCCTCTGTGAAAAAAAATGTGGAATCGTATAAAGTTTCAACAATTTAATTAAATTTATATAATACGTAAGTAAATAAAAAACGACCTTCAATTACTTATTTAAAACTGTTAAAAATCATTATTACGTTTGACTTTCCGATATTTTCAATAAATAAATATGTTTAAAAAATAAACAATTTGATGAAAAAAAAAATCATTTCATTGCCGGTTAACTCAAAATGTTATAGTGAGTAATTCAATTACCCACGGGTAGTAGGTTGCCGACCACCGCATTAATCTAATCGTGTAGAACAGAGATCTCCAAACTTTCAAATCTAAGAGCTACACCGACTCTCAATGGCAGAGAACTAGCTAGCTCATTATACCGATATCTTTATTTTTTATGATATATTTACATAAAAATAAACTCTAGCGGGCCGCAGTTTAGAGATACCTGACCTAATATGTCTTATGAAAAATTCTGGCTAGCATTTGAAGTATATTGCTATCGGTTGTACTCAATTTACTGTATTTGAACTTTAATGGTGTTAACTGAAAATGCTTAGTGAATATGTATATTATGTATATATTATATGAAAGAGTGGGACCGGTTTCATGTCATCGTTGGATAAAATCCGGCATTAGTTGGAACATCGTTCGTACAAAGAATCTTATTTTATTATCTAAAAACATTTTGCTTTTTCATTAAGGTGTGACAGTCAACACATTAAAAGTGCGATGAATGTGTTAAATTATTGCATCAAAACACGGGGAATCATAAACTTCTTTATCAAGTGATTTTAGTAGTAAACATGTAATATTAGGTTCATTGCCGTTATTAAACGAACTGTTAAACATAGTTCCCCTTAAATTCCTTTTATTTTTTCCAAATTTTATTTGGTTGATCAAATCAGTAGTAATGAAAATTATTTCAGATATATATAATATTTATCACTTTTAAGGTGTTAACTGTCACATCTTGATGGAAAGGCATGATATTTTAAATAATAAAAACACATTTTTTCGTACTTACTTCCAGTATATATTTTTCGATCGGGACCTGTTTCGCTCGTCGCGAGCATTATCAGCTGATAGTATACAATTTACAAGTAACTCTACTCAGACAAAATGTTATATTTAAATCCATGCCCTAGGGAAGTCACGGGTAAAACGTATTTTTCTGTGGCATGCGAGCGTAAAAATGTGAAAAGATTCATATTTTTATCTTTTAACGCTTTCTAAAAAAAGATTAAAAACAAATATAATTACTTAAAATAAAATAAAAATTTGTTGTAATTTCATCATCTCGGGTTCTGTTCAAACCATTATAATAATAAATGGTTTACGTACATATTAAAAATGGTGTTTTATTTGCGGCCCGCCGCTCATTTTGAATTCTCAAATTTGGCCCTTCATCCCAAACGCTTGCAACTGCCCTAGGGTATGTACTTCTAAATCTTCTTTCATATAAGCGATGCCAACTGTTTGTCGACTGTCAATTCTATTATATTCGTGCGATAGAATGCCGAAAGGCGTAACCGGGTCAGTGCCTAATTTGTGGAATTGTACACATTTTCAAAAATTTCATTAAAATGTCTTATGTTTTTTTTTAAGTAACCGGGGTTCCTATCTCGACCGGCGATGTACTTTACCTATAAACAAAATCACTATCGCGTACATACCTGTCGACTCTTGCATATCGATTGAAAGGTGCGTCTATGACAGTTCGATTAGATACGTTCGTCCCATCTATACAAGATGTAAGATGTGCTTCGACTGCGCGAGAAATATATACAGTAGAACCTCGTTTATCCGGATTTTCGGTTATCCGTATTGGTCAAAACAACTAAAGATATTATGAATCTGTTGATGCACGTTGCAAAGTGCGTCCACTGATTACAAACGTGATGGAACACAATCTTAACATTTTGATCGTTGCATTTGTTTTTATGCAATTGTTCCAATAGGTCCTTTGTAAAATATGGGTCAGTAATCGTCCAAATTCGATACGCATTGAACGCTTGTTTCGAGAAAAAATGATCACGAATTTAATATTTATTCAAACGATCCTGGATTCCAAATGTTGGATGATAGATGAACAAGATCAGGGAGACGAAGAAGAGATTTTTGAGAGGGGAGACATTGGTCGTAGACATTCTGAAACTTTTCAGTGTTTAGATGTCGCCATGAAGTGGTTTGAGAGTCAAGAAGATTGCAATTCAGGACAACTGATATGTCTTGCAAGCATTCGCGATTTGGCAGCATCGAAAAGAAAACCTGACTTAAAACAGAAACAAATTGTCAATAAAAAATAATTTTACATTCAGAGCTATTCATAAATCTAAAGAAATAAAGGCGATTAATACACCTATTCCTCGATTTACATAGTATATGTACCACTTTTCGTTTTTACACGGATTAAAAAAAACGACGATTTCACTAAATGAGATATTTCAGAATTGGTGGCTGATAAAGAACTAAGTGAAGATGATCTAATTAACTTGATTGATGAAACTAGTGATTGTGACAATGATTTTAATGAAAAAGAGTTTGAACCAGCACATTTACAGGTAAAATCATCCACGAAGGACTCGAATTGGGAAGAATATTAAGGTAATCATTTCGTACAAAATGACTCAAATGTTGAACGGGCCCTTCGATTCCAACGTGATATTAATGAATACTTGACTCAATATGATGAGGTCCAAAAACATCTAACAAGAATTTCGAAGCAAATGTGAATAACGGATTTTATTACCAAATCTCCTCGAGGTGTAAATGTTTCTACTTCAGACATAGAATTGGCACAAATAATTTCGAGTGATGAAAGTGACTTTGAACCAGTCGCGAAGAAGAGATTGACCGTGATGAATGATAAAAACTCCACCAACCGTTGCAATAATTTTTTTATGAATCTTTTGGATTTATTTATTATTTTTATTTGTATGCTTTATGCGTATTTAATTAATGAAAGAATGTGTATATTAACACTTTTTTTCAGATTTTTTTCGATTATCCGAATTTCACCTTTTCTGGACCGTCTTCATCCCTAACTGGTCCGGATAATCGAGGTTCTACTGTAAATGAACACCGTGCCGTAGAAAAATCATAAAACGCCTAATTATTGAAACAATCGACCGATCGCCGCCGGCGGCCGACGATCTCTCGCTGCGCGGTCCGCCGTCTCGCTCGCGCGCGCGGCTCGGGTGCGCGCGAGAGAGGGACACCGCCACCGTCCGTGACCCGTCGGTCGAGAAGAACCAGCGCGCCTCGTGACTCCGTTCACTCGTAAATCGAGATCGAGTCATGATTTTTTATGACTATTTCATACTCGCGCTTCTACGAAAGCCGTATGTATATTTTTTGCTCATTTGTAAACACGAACGCTTCGGTAACCGGTTTCAAAAAGACCGACTTATTTTTCCCTCACATGACTTTGTAAAAAGCTACAATTTAACTCACAATTGACTAATATCTGCAATACAAATGTTATTTCCATGTGAACTTTAGTATTTTAGCCATTTTGAAAGAGAATCGTTTTATTGCGCCAGAAACGATTGGATCTTTTGGATTTTTATCGCTATGAAGCACAACGTTTAGTACTATTTCTGCAATTTCATATTTTTAACTCTTTAAACGCCACCATTATCAATCATCGATTTTTCCATGAAAATGCCACGTAACATACCCGAAAAATCATTTTAAACTAAAGTTATTATTGATTTTCATAGAAAAGTGATTTTATAATAAACTATACTGTAATTTATGGTATCGACTGAAGGTGCTTGACGGAATTTCAATATCAAATTTGAATTGTAACAACTTTGTACGATTCCACATGTTTTGTCACTAACGACCCGGGCTGATAGGTATTATGAAGTGACAACAAAGGAATAAGTTTTTGTGGTAATGATAAATAATCATTTGATAAGTAATAAAATATAATAATAAATAAATAAAAATAGCAATGTATTTGAGTTCTACAAAATTATTTTTAACAAATATAGTTGATAGCTATTTCGGCTCACACCATCGTCATAACTATGCTTAAACTAATATTCGCTTATCTATATATAGCTGTGCAGAAAAGGCACACAACACATCCTCTCTCCTGTTCCAACGGCCTAGCTTGTTACTTTAACACAATAACACTAAATTTTCAAAATTGTAAATGAAACAATAGGTGTCTATGACAATAAGATTATATGTGGGACGGAAGTGGTCGTTATGGAAGCAAATCAGTAAAACAGAAGAAAAGATGTATTGTGTACCTTTTCTACACAGCTATATATAGATAAGTAAATGTACATTTAAATATAGTTCTGACGATGGCGTGAGCCGAAATAGCTATCAACTATATTTGTTAAAAATGATTTTGTAGAACTAAAATACCTTGCTATTTTTTCACTGTGTTATAATGGAGTTCTACCAAGTGAATGCCAATTCAATCATTACATTTGATAGGTATTTTGGATAATGAATTTCTACTCGGCTTTAATGAAAGAGAGAAATGAGCCAAGTCACATGACTAGCACATTAAACTTAATAATTAAAGCAATCGTCATTCGATTGGTCTTAATTGAAGGGACAGCAACAGAAGGGTAATGTCGATACACACATATAATGTATGACATCTTTAAAGTAATATTATCCATATGTAATCACACACTTCATTAAAATTAATAAAACGTATTAAGTAAAATTATTAAGTACTTTTTCAATAATTTAAATTTCATAAAAAATTTAAAATACTATTATTTCAATAAATAAGGTTTAATTGATATAATTTTTACAAAACCCTTTCATATTTACCAATTTTTGTAAAACTGCATTTTTGGAAATTAAAGAGAGGGACTTAATTTTTTTTAATATTTTATTTTTAACACGGTGAAAAAATAGCAATGTATTTTACTTCTACAAAGATATAGTTGATAGCTTTTTCGGCTCACGCCATCGTCATAACTATCGACCAAGTGAATGCCAATTCAATCAATAAGGTGAAAGTATTAAGTTCTACAAAATTTTAGATATTCTGAACTCGTTAGGAGAACTATTGTTAATCTTATGTAATTACGCATTATTACCCAAAACTATTTACGATGATACAATAACGGTCATTACAATTTATATACATTTCAGGGTCGAGTTCTTCGGAAGATGAAGTGCCGCCTCGTGAGAAACAGCAAAAGGCATCGTCGGGTTTTGCGGACTTCTGCGTTCGTAATATCAGCCAGCACGCTTTCGGTAGACGGGAGATCGAAATAGCCGAGCAGGAGATGCCCGGAATCGTCGCCTTGAGAACCAGAGCTGGAGATGATAAGCCTCTTAAAAATGCCAAGGTGATGATTTTCCGCTATCGAAATGAGTAAAAAGGTTTAATTTGGTTCTTCCAAACTATAATCTGATCATTTAAAAATAGAATAGAAAAGTATCCGTTGACTCTGTCACAATTGGAGTTGGTATTCCTTAACACGACCATTCAAAAGGCACTCGTTTGGAAGCCAACAAACACATTGTTTACATTTGTTAATCCTCAGACTGCTAATGTCTCAACTGTTGAGCGGCTGATTTTTATGTGTTGCTAGTTGATTCCCAAAAATATATGAATTTACAGTGGTTAAAACCTTCTTGGACTCGCTAATTTTTGAGTTGATGCATTGCTTGATTTGTCGTGACAAACTCAGTAAGATTGTTTCAAACCAATATTACTCAATTTTTTAAGTCTAGGTGTTGGAATATCCTTTGAACGGCTCGGCAGGGAATGAGTTAACAAGGTTAGGTCCTGTAACCAGATGAACAAATCATCCTACTAAAGTGAATCCACAACTGAACCTAGTTCCTGCCGGAATCGTCTTAACTCTCCTATAGAAATATAGGATATATTTTATTGCTTTCTAATTTTTGTTGGATTTTGTCGATATTAATGGATGAATATTTACAGTCTCAAACCAAGTTTTATGTGGGTCTATTTTTATCTTTAAAATATACTCTAAATAAATTTTATAATAAATCATAAATATATAATGAAATTAATTTATCTATAAAGTTACAGTTTTTAATACAGTTAAATTTGTAGCTTTATTCCTAATATCAAAATATGTTATTATATAAAAAAAAAACAGCGTTTCAACATTTGGTCACTTTGCCACTAATAAGGTGAAATGACATTATGGCTTAATGTTAATTCACGATATTGCTACGAAAATTGGTTTAACCCGTTGAGTGTGAGTTATTTTTTTACGAAATAAGTTTTTTGGTTTATTTTAAATATTTTTTTTACACTTCATATAAAATTATGCAGTTTTTTTGTGGTTCAATCTAGAAAGAATATTTATTATTATATCACGTAGTAAATAAAGTTGGACAATTGAGAAATGCATAGTAATAAATGTAAATAAATTTATTCATTCACTATGAATTTTCTAGAAACAATTACTTTAGTTTGAGCCTAAAAAAATAATTGCAATCTGAGTAAACATAGTTCGATATTGATTCGATTCCTAGTAAGAAAGCGGTTGAACAGACAGTAAATTTTTTTTTCGTAAAATTCTTTTATTAATTTGAAACAGATAAAAAGTGTAAGCCCGACTGCTTAAAATTATTGACAGATATGTGCAGCATGAATACCTGAAGAAATTATAATTATTGAACAAAAGATACGGAACTTGCAATTGATAAAAGACATCACAATATTTGGACGTGCATGTACGGCCATACTCCTCAAAGGGTTAAATTGGAGAAGACAATTTATCAAAAAGAATGATTTATGGTCATGTTTATTAATTTTAGATTGTGTGTTGCAGATAGTGGGCTGTACTCACATTAACGCTCAGACCGCAGTACTCATCGAGACTCTCGTCGCTCTGGGTGCCCAGGTGAGATGGGCCGCCTGCAACATCTACTCCACGCAGAATGAAGTCGCCGCCGCCCTCGCGGAAGCCGGTAAATCTTTATTGAAAACAACAATTTCTCCTTGCCTACTCTTTTTGGTATTTTAACCCGTTCCACGCGGCTGTTTTTCATACAAATTAAATTTGTCCTTTCTTTCCAAATAGAGGTATAAATTGAGCCATAAAAAAAAATTAGGTTAACTTTTACGGAAGCCAGATGCATTAGGAATGTTTCACAACATTAAAAAACACAAAGAAATGTTCTCCTATGTTGTCACAATCACTTAAACAAATATATCCCTAAGAATGACTTGTAAATCGCCATTACCGTGACGTATCGAAGCCACCAATCAAATTCAAACAAACAAGCGCCATTATTATGGAGTGTCACATTGCGATGCCGCATGATTGTTGCAAAAATTGTTGAAAGATCGATGTCTTAAACATTAAAACCTAATACTTTTGACAAGTGTATGGAAGTGGCAGTAGCAGGACAAATTAGGTGATATTTTTAAACCAAAATCAGTCCTATATGCAAAAGATTGCCTGTATTACCGATGTTTGAAAGCTCACGTCTAATATCTTGAGACGTTCGCGTGGAAAGGATTAAATGCAGTGTCTTCCTGAAATAATAATTGTATGTTTCTCTATATTTTTTATGACAGGCTATAGCGTTTTCGCTTGGAGGGGTGAAACAGAAGAAGACTTTTGGTGGTGCATTGATCGGTGCATCGCAGCAGATGGCTGGCAGCCGAACATGATCCTAGACGACGGAGGAGACGCAACACATCTCATGCTCAAGAAGCACCCTGCGGCTTTCAAAGCCATCAAAGGTCAGACTTGCACAATCCTGAGTCTGAAAAAATCTCAATTAATGAAAACTTGATAGAAGCAGTATTTATAAAATGTCATGTGGTTCATGTTTATCCATTTACATTGGATAGACAGGTAGAAGTATATCCACTCGAGCTAAGGAAAATGTAAGATCATTCAACAGTAAAAAAACAGATTCACAATTCTCTGATTACGTTATAAAGGAATCACATAATATAAATTCAAACTCAGCGCCTAAGTGTTTGCATCTTTGCAGTAAGGGTCGTAGGATATCCCCTTTGGAGCAGCTGGAAATCAATAGACATCAACTATCACAAAGGATTCTTAACGAACAAACTAATATATTATTTAGTCTACTGATTAAAGCGCTCTACGGGGTCAGATTTGCTTCCGTAATATACCATTTCCGTGCCACATGTAAACTTATTGTCATAGCCGCATTGTTTAGTTTACAATTTTTGAAAAAATAAATTGTATTGCGAGAAAGAAAAAATTTAGACCGTTAAAACAGTAGAGAAGATGTATTGCGTACTTTTTCTGCACAGCTATATATAGATAAGCGAATGTTAGTGTAAGCATAGTTCTGACGATGGCGTGAACCGAAATCGCTATCGCGCCTAAGTGTTTGCATCTTTGTAGTAAGTGTCGCAGGATGACGGCTTTGGAACAGCTGGAAATCAATATACATCAACTATCACAAAGGATTCTTAACGAACAAACTAATATATTGGTTAGCCCATTAATTAAAGCACTCCACGGGGGAAGGGGTCTGATTTGCATCCGTAATAGACCATTTCCGTGCCACATCTAAACTTATTGTCATAGCATTTTTTAGTTTCATTTACAATTTTTGAAAAATTCAATTTTATCGTGAGAAAGAAACAAGCTAGGTCGTTAAAATAGGAGAGAAGATGTATTGTGTACCTTTTCTACACAGCCATATATAGATAAACAAATGTTCGTTTAAGCATAGTTATGACGATGGTGTGAGCCGAAATAGCTATCAACTATATCTTAAAAAATAATAATTTTGTGGAACTAAAATACATTGCTGTTTTTTTCACCGTGTTTTAATGATGTAGACCTTTTCGGCACTTAAAAATCACCAAGATGCCTGAATACAGTGCTTTGACACTTGAAAATATTTGATAGTCAACTGTGTCAAAACTTTCGTCCAAAAGCATATCTCTTGTGTTGATACATATTCTGATTTTCCTTCATAATATCAATATGTTCAGTTAACACTAAAGCTTCAATTATGAAGTATCCAGAAATGGATTAGCAGAATTGTTTTTTTAAATTTTTCTGTTTGTTTTAATTTGCAGGTATTGTAGAGGAAAGCGTGACTGGTGTCCACCGTTTATACCAGTTAAGCAAAGCGGGTAAGCTTTGCGTGCCGGCCATGAACGTCAATGACTCTGTCACCAAGACCAAGTTTGATAACCTTTATTCGTGCAGGTGACTTAATTGTTTTTTTTAATATCCCATCTACTAGTAGTATATGATTTTTTTTAAATCTTGAAAATCTTTTCCTATGGTGACACAATTTTTGGGTCCAATTCATTATAATATTTGTGTACAACAAAATAAAATAAAAATTCACTGGGAGGTTCTTGTTAAGCGACACTCGGTGAAACTCTTATGTGTGCGTATGGACCAGTGGTTCTCACGTGAAATTTCACTGTGGCCGCATTATAATCATCAGCGGGTCCTATGGAAATGTCTCGTGGCCGCATCAAATGTGATAAAAATAGTTTCGATATTTATTTTTTATATAGTGCAAGATCATTATCTTTCACGATATACAGTTGTAGGTAAAATTGACAAAATTAACCGTTTTAGTGCTAAGCAATTTTGGCAAAAATGAATGAAAATTGCTATACACATATTGATTAATTTAGAGGAAAAAATAATGGTGTCAAATAAAACACTCTAACTTAGACAAATATCAATCAATTTTATTAATTATTTTGCATTATAAAGATAAAATGTTTATTGTTTATTAATGTTTATTAAACATAAAGTGATATCAATATTATTGTATTTTATTTCTTTTAGAAAATAAAAAATCAAAAAAAATAGCTCAACAATTATGTTTTGCCGCACAAATAGCTACTAATAACTACTAATTGTTGGCCTTCTCATTATTCCCATTTCGAGTATGACAGCAATAAAGGCTTTCATTTCGTATATTGTTGTCGGCGTCCACTTTTTTGCTCGAGAATTATCCGACACAGTGTGCGAGGCCAAAAACTGTGCAGCATATCGATTTGTTTCCCTTACGATGGTTTCGAGCAGTGATATTTAAAAATAATATAAAAAAACGATAAAAGTTATTTTTAAATGTATAAGAATGCACTCTCATTACAAATTACGCGCGAGGTTAGCGTACGTGCACTCCCGCGGAGCACCAAAAACACACTGAAACTCGCAGCGCTTTTGCGCTGCGCCGCAATTTTCGATACAAACGATCGCAGCGCTTTTGCGCCGCGTAGCATTCTAACGGTTAATAAAGCAATCGTTGTTAATTCTTTATATTGACTATGAATGAAGTATCAACGTATAACTTCGACCAAAATTTTTGAACAGTTTTATTATTCAAACTGTCCTTTACTTAAACTCGACTAAATACTGGATAAGTCAGGTTTATTCAATCAATTTCTTCAATCAATCTCCGGAGTATTCTGTTTTCAAATACTTGGAGGGCCTTTTCTTGTTTTTCCGTTAAACCCCAGGTTTCACATCCATACATGATTATCGGCTTAATGATCACGTTGTACACCCGGAACTTGGTTTTGATGGACAGCATTTTGGACCTAAACAGACTATTTAGCGCGAAGTACGCTGCATTTCCACTTCTCAGTCGGTCAGGTAGCTCCAAAGTCATTTCATTCCTAGAGGAAATATTAGAGCCCAAGTACTTGAAAAGAGAGGTTCTCTCAAACGAGGAGTTTCTTATTACAATGTCTCCAGAGGGTTCGTTGCCTCTTGTCATTTTCAAATACTTAGTCTTTCCCACATGTTCCCACTTTTGCTGTGTCCTCCAAAGGAATGAAAATATCTTTTATTTCGTCTTCAGATTCTCCGAGCACCGCTAGATCATCCGCGTAGCCCAATATTTTGTGGGACCCATTCAGTATAACTCCACCTTCTGCTTTCATCGCCTCTCTTACGGCTTTCTCTAAAGCTAGGTTGAATAGCATAGGTGATAAGGAGTCTCCTTGTTTTAGTCCTGCTGCCACCTCAAAAGATTCTGATAGACTACCCTGCATATGAATTCTGCTCTTGGATCCATCCATACATACTTTTATTATATTTGTAAGTTTTGATGGTATTTGGAATTTCTTCAATATATTCCAGAGAGCTTCTCTATCTATAGAGTCATATGCAGTTTTAAAATCCACAAAGAGACACTGAACATCTTGGGTGTATTCCCATTTCTTTTCAAATATTTGGCGCAGTGTAAAGATCTGATCAGTGGTGCTGCGGTTTTTCTAAAGCCGCATTGGTAGTCACTAAGAATGTTTTCGGCATACAGCAGAACAGAAAGAATGATTTTGGTTTCAAAATATTGCCTAATTTGTCCTGCTACTGCCATCTCCATACACTTGTCAAAAGTATTAGGTTTAAATGTTTAAAACATCAATTTTTCAAACCCTTTAAATTTATCGTGATCTCTGCCAGAGTCACAAATCAGTTTTAAACTTCGCACCGAACTTCGCACTGAACTTTGCACCTATCTCGCGGCATTGCAATGGACACTCCATGACATGTCACAGTAATGGTGCTTGTTCATTTGAGTTTGATTGGTGGCTTCATTACGTCACGGTAATGGCGATTACGAGCGAGTTATTTGTTAGGGATATATTCGTTAAAGTGATTGTGACAACGTAGGACATTTCTTTGTGTTTTTTAATGTTGTGCAACATTCCTAATGCATCTAGCTTCCATAAAAGCCAACCCAATTATTTTTTATTGCTTTATTTATAGCTCGATGTGGAAAGAGAAACATCATTTTGAAAAATAGCAATGTTGACAGATTTAGTTTCTATGAAAAACTGTCGCGTTGATCGGGTTAAATATAACTAAACATTGTGTTTTTTTTAGAGAGAGCATAATAGATGCGCTGAAGAGGAGCACAGATCTGATGTTTGGAGGCAAACAAGCTGTGGTATGCGGCTACGGGGAAGTAGGAAAAGGATGTTGCCAGGCCCTCAGAGCTCTAGGTTGCGTCGTAAGTTACAACTGCATTCTTCTACTAACTACAATCCTAAATTTATTCTGATTATTGAAGTCAATGTTGAAGAGATGAAGTCAATGAGGATTGAGACAATAGACCATAGGCTCCCAACTTGGGGGGTCGCCAAATTATACGGTAAACTAAAAAATATTTTTTTGTATGCTTTTGGGTTGTATGGGGGGTCGCGGGTCACGTGAATTTTATGAAAAGGGGTCGCCACCCGAAAAAGGTTGGGAACCCATGCAATAGACATTGAAGTCAAATATTTCACTGTTGCTTAATTTTGCATTTTTTAAAATTTAAAAAAATTGATAAAACGATAAACACCAAGTAACATATATCACTATAATTTATGATATCGACTGAAGGTGCTTGATGGAATTTCAATATCAAATTTGAATTGTTACAATTTTGTACAATTCCACATGTTTTGTCACTAACGATCCGGGTTTCGCCTTTTGGCATCTTCAGGCTTTCTATCACACGGATGCAACAGAACTGACAGTTCTGATTGCCAGTTCTGTAGAATGCCTGAAGATGCTGAAAGGCGAAACCTGGGTTGTTAGTGACAAAACATGTGGAATCGTACAAAATTGTAACAATTCGAACATATATCACATTTAGAAATCGTTATTTTGGTCTAGTAACGCCACCTATTGAGCGATTTTGAATTTTTTTTTCTTCAATTGTAAGCATTGTTGAATGCGAACATTTTGGCATACATCTCGAGGATATGGAATAAAAGGGAAGAGCCATTAAAATCAAATATTAATGAAAACCTGTAGTTTCAACTGCACTTTTTACTGTTGTTTACTTTTGCAGAAGGATGTAAAAGTGAAAAAAATTGATAGAATGTAACATAAATCACATGTATAAATCGTAATTTGATCTTAGTAACCCTACATAGGGAGTGATTTTGAAAAAGTTAGACAATTAAATTTCCATATTTAAAATCTCAACATAACCTTTTTTGTTACCTTTTGTCATTATCGTAAATTGTATTTACTGGCTACATTAATAAATTGTGTTATTTCATTTGTGAATAGGTGTACGTGACGGAAATCGACCCCATTTGTGCCTTGCAGGCCTCCATGGATGGCTGCAGAGTTGTCAAATTGAATGAGGTAATTATGAGGAAACAGCCTTATTTTGAATTGTAACAGACACATGTCGGTACACTCTTATGTACTGAAATGGCCTAATTTTGCCAGAAGCTCAAATCAAAACCAAGTCTCTTCTATCACAAGCAAAGAAAGAATTTGACTTATCATTTTAAACTTTTTGAATCAGTAAAATCATTTTTTATATGAACACATTATTTGCGGGTGAGATTTGCACTACGCTGATAGGTTAGTGTGGGCATAAAATCAATGTCACGCGTAAAAAACACATTTTTACATAAGATGCCACAACTTTTAAAATACCCGACATATTTAAGTGTTTTTTTCAATATGGTACTCATCAAGTATAGCACCATCAGTTTAATAAATAAATATTCATGTTTCCGCAAAGAATACTTCTTTCATAAAAGGTCAGACATAAAACATTTCAATATATATGATAAAATAAAGGACCCTTACTAATCAACATTTGGCGCACAGTACATCATGCATTTATTTTTGACCGTCATAAAAGTTTGTTTTATGGGCAACCTGTCACAGCAATTAGTTGAAAAAACAATTGGTAATATCGAAAAACGTCTCAGGGATTTGTATAGAACAGTTAAATATATGGGCGGTGCATGTGAGGCATTTAATGTCAAGCTTGTTTGCACTATTTCATAATTTATGACCTACAGATGTTCTTTTGAGTAGAGGCACAGGGCTTTCCAGGACACAGCCCCCAGAATAATGTGTATTTTGTAATTTAAATTAAAATTATATGTTGATATTTCACATTTAAAAAATAAAATATTTTCCATATTGTATAATTATTAAAGCTATAATTTTGCATATTTATTTTAATGAAAATACTAATTTAATTAAATATACTTTTATCAGATTATAGTGTAGATGGAACACATGAAGTTAAAATTTATATTCTCACTGAACGTGGTTCACAGCATGAAGCAGAATTGACATTGAAGAGTTTTTATATCCAAAAATGAAACATAGTTTGTGGTCACCCTGTTTCAGGAATATGGTTCATTTATGTATACCTAGGTCATATTAACCTTTAAACGCCCAGCGGTCCCCTACGGGAGAAGTGATTATGGTGCATTTTGCTATCGAGTTACACTGATTTATGAAAATAGTATTCAAAATATGAACATTAGCTTATATAAATAAAATTTTTACCATGATGAGTAATATAAACATTAAATTACAATATCGACTCTTGTAGCCGTTGTACAAAGGGGTGGTCTGATTTGCTTCCATAAGGACCACTTCCATCCCACATATAATCTTATTGTCATAGACACCTATTGTTTCATTTAGAATTTTGAAAATTTAGTGTTATTGTGTTAAAGTAACAAGCTAGGCCGTTGGAACAGGAGAGAGGATGTGTTGTGTGCCTTTTCTGCACAGCTATATATAGATAAGCGAATGTTAGTTTAAGCATAGTTCTGATGATGGCGTGAGCCAAAATAGCTATCAACTATATTTGTTAAAAATCTTCACAACTTCAAAACATCTTCCCGATATCCTTTTAAGATATGTTTTTTTTTTTTTTTGATAAATCATATTTATTAAACGTCAGCGAACCCATTAACCGGTTAACTGCCGGCAGGTACATGTATGGCGGTACCCAGCAGGCCGTGAATTTTACATTACAACAAAAATAAAACC
The DNA here is from genome assembly GCA_028555115.1 of Himalopsyche japonica. Taxonomy (NCBI): domain Eukaryota; kingdom Metazoa; phylum Arthropoda; class Insecta; order Trichoptera; family Rhyacophilidae; genus Himalopsyche; species Himalopsyche japonica. The sequence continues at coordinate 1,183,569 of JAHFWJ010000430.1, forward strand.
TTCTAAACATATCGTTATTGAAAGTGTAATAAAGTTTATTTATAAAACTTACCAAATAAATGAAGAGCGCGCTAGTCGTGCAGTCATTTATCTATAATCAATTCAATATATTTGTACATTTTAAATAATTGATTTTCTTTAGTAAAAGCCCATTTAAAACGGCGCGTCTTAAGACGTAATTTTTGTATGAGCGGTGCTCCGATCCCAGAAAATTATGCATCTTAAGACGCTTTTGGCAGTTAACCAGTTAAGTAGTTTGGTGGTTAGAGGTATTTTGATTAATCCAAATTTTTCCACTGATATGAATTCTTTTGATACATTCAATACCAACGTGAACTGAGCGATAATATTAGTTTTGTTTGTGTCGACAGGTCATTAGAAACGTGGACTTGGTGATTACGGCCACCGGCAACAAAGGAGTGGTGACCAGAGAGCACATGGAGAGGATGAAGAACGGATGCGTTGTGTGCAACATGGGCCACTCCAACACTGAGATAGACGTGCACAGCTTGAGGACCCCCGATCTGGTCTGGGAGAGAGTCCGATCTCAGGTACCGATCGGATCTGTAGTGTGATAAACGTATCGGCGTTCTCAGTGTGAGCATTGAAGAGAGTCTAATTTTCGTTTCAGGTTGACCACGTGATCTGGGAGAACGGCAAAAGGATAGTTCTCCTGGCCGAGGGTCGACTGGCGAACCTGTCCTGCTCTTCACTCCCCTCTTTCGTCGTGTCCATCACCGCTGCGACCCAAGCTCTTGCACTCATCGAGCTCTTCAACGCGCCACCAGTCAGATATAAGGTAATTTTTGAAACACCGTGAAAAAATAGCTGTGTTTTTGTTCTACAAAAATTTTATAAGATATAGTTGATAGCTATTTCGGCTCACGCCATCGTCAGAACTATATTTGAATATACATTTACTTATCTATATATAGCTGTGTAGAAAAGGTAAACAACACATCTTTTCTTCTGTTTTAACGACCTAACTTATTTCCTGCTAGCAATAAAACCAAAACATTTTAAAATTGTAAATGAAATTAAACAGGCAGCAATTTAAATAAGCTTAAATATTAGAAGAGGATGGTTATTATGGGAAGGCAATAGCCTCTCGCAATGGTCTAAGGAGCGGCGACCGATTTATATTTGTTTGTTCATATATAATTTTTCAATATTTTTTAATTCTAAATACCACATATTTTTTGACAAAAGATAGTAAGTGTGTACCGATTGTTCAATGCAAAATTCACTTAACACTCCAAAAATGTTTTATTACCTCAATTTCATCAGGGCTCTTCACTTCTCAGTGGAAAAACGTTACATTTAAATAATAAAAATACAATTAAATCTGTTTTAAGGTACGGACCAGTTTCACTCATCAATGTTTGTGATGAGCAAAAGCAGTCTTGATCTAAAAAAAATTCAATTTTTGAAATATTACTAAACTGCATTTTATAATTCTAACCCTAACGTCTCAACCGTTGAGACGGCTGATTTTACTGTGTTAATAGTTGATACCCGAAAATATATGAATTAACAGTGGCTAAAACCTTGTTGTACTCGCCAATTTTTGAGTTAATACATTGCTTGATTTGTCCTGATAAACTCAATAGGATTGTTTCAAATGTTATTCAATAAATTTTACGTGTTGGAATATCCTTTAAAATGCTCAGCAGGGTACGAGTTAATATGATATTTTAGCATTAAACATTTTCATATATGTTTCGAGACCTTGTTGAAGTAAATAGTTAATTACCTGGCTCGATGTCTTTTCAACGTCTTGCTATCATCAAACTTTTCAATTTAGGTTGTCAAAGTGGCCAAAGTCTAGGCGTTGGAATATCCTTTAACAGGGAACGAGTTAAAAAAGTATGTGGTCCACACAATATTTTTTTAATAAGTTGTCGATCCAAATTTCATATACTCTGATATTTTTCCAAACTTTGAAAGAAACCTTCTCATTTTATAGGCAGACGTCTATCTCCTCCCAAAAAAGATGGACGAGTATGTGGCGAGTCTCCATTTACCGACGTTCGACGCCCATCTGACGGAGCTCACCGACGAGCAGGCCAAATATTTGGGACTCAACAAAGTCGGCCCGTTCAAACCCAATTACTACCGATACTAATGAAGATTCGTTTGCCGCTTTCGTTGACTGTCGCCGCAGACATTTTAATATAATATATATATTATTACTTATTGAGAGTCTCAAAATTATTGTATAAAGAGAGAAAATTCAATTATTAGCATCGGAAATGATTGCTGAAGTTATTCGAATGAATTATTAACAATCTTGTCCGTTTATACTGAAACATTGATATTTGAATTAAAAAACACATTTATAATATATAAATTAATATAACATATATATATATATATTGTCAGCTCAATTAGCAAACTGCTTATCTACATTTTAGCAAAATGATCTGGAGTTATTTCACAAATGTTAAATTAACAATGTTTAAGCATTTAGTAATTATTTTATAATGTAAAAAAAGTGCAATTAAGAATTATTCTTTCCTTTGAAGATACGCAGTTTACTAGTTAAGCCATATATACACCACACTAAGAATAGGAAAATGAAGATAGAATGCATCTCCCATCATCCGTGCGTGAATCTCAGTATATTATTTGAATTGGCATTCTAATTAGTACAACTCCATTATTGTACTGTAAAAAAATACCACGTTTATTATTTATCTGTTGTCAAATAGAAGTTGATAATACTTGACAAACTGTGTTAAATCAAATACAGTAAAACCTGAATTATCCGGACTAATTCGGGATGAAGACAGTCCGGATGAGGTCAAATCTGGATAATCGAAATAATCATAATTGACAGTAAGGACAAGTGTATTCAGTATTAATAATTTTTATTTCTTTAGATTAATGAATAGCTTTGATACTATTTTTTTTTGTGTTGAAAAAATCAATTATCGATTTCTGCTTGAAGCTAGCTTTTCTTTTTGATGCTGCGGATACTTTCAAGACATAAGTTGTCCTAAATTGCAAACTTCTTGACTCTCAAACCACTTCATGGCGACATCTAAACACTGAACAGTTTCAGAATGTCTACGACCAATGTCTCCCCTCTCACAAATCTTCTAATCTTGTTCATCTGAGGCAGATATTGCTTTAATTGTTTCCTCATTTTTCAAATTTGGAATCCAGGATCGTTTGAATAAATATTTTAATCATGATCACTTCTTCTAGAAACAAACACTCGATGCGTATCGATTACTGATCCATATTTTACACAGAACTTGTTGGAACAACTGCATAAAAAAATGCAATGATCAAAATGTTAAGATTGTATTCCATCGTGTTCGTAAATAGTGGACGCAATTTTCCATGTGCATATCAGCAAATTCGTAATATTTTTTTTTGTTTTGACCCATCCGGATAATCGAGGTTCTACTGTATTTGAATTGGCATTCTAATTAATACAACTCCATTATTGCAGTGTAAAAAATACCATTACATTTATTATACACCTATTGTCAAATAGACGTTGACAATATTTGACAATTTGCGTTAAACCAAATATAACGCAATTTTTTTATCACCATTCAGTAGTTTTTATTTTATCAATTTATAATTTGAAAATTGGAACTCATACTGGGAACTAAAAACTTTTGAGACTCAACGGTGAACAGAGCAGTGTTTCGACTATCAAATTTGAATAAAAAGCCATATTTTGGCATGTATCGCTGCAACCAGATTTAAGCTGAAGATTTATACTAAACAATCTGGTGATCGGACTATGTATTAAAAATTGTTGTTGAATTGAATTTGACGCGTATGAACGTTTTTAACCGTCTGCAATTGAGCTTTAAATAACGTAGTAATGCGGTGATGATAATTTAGAGTCGCGTTACTAATCCTGCACTCCGGTAGACAATATACGCCGTCGGGAATAGTAGTAAACGCACAGTTCATTCCTAGTTCATGAAATTTGTAATACACGCGTAGTGATATGACGCCTGTAGATTTAAATATTACACGTAGGTGACTAATTTTATGTACCGCGGCCGTCTGACGGTCTGGGACCGTCGCCTGGAAGAGCACTGTTCGCGTAGCCTAAGCCACCGTCGCTGAGTCGCGTCGGTCTCGTCTCTCGTGCTCTATCCATGCGCCTTAATAATATTTTAAACCCCAGACGATAGCGGATGGATAATGTTATTTTTATACTCATCTCTGAATGCTGTCGTTTCTTTTGAAGCGTTTGAAGTATTCTCACAATGAGGGCTCGGCCGGGGACACGCCATGAAACTCCTCGGAGACGGTTTGACATTGTTACTCTTGTCCGACTATTTATTAAATTTATACTTATGTTCAAATTATACATTTATTTTGTATGTTTTTAAAAAACTTAACTTCTTTTTTTCATTCATGGAAACATTTCGATGCTTTTAACACATTGGTCGTCAACAGATTTTGCGTAAAATAGTGAAAACAATGATAATATGTTTCTAAGTAGTATTTGATAGGATATGTCAGAATGCATTATTTTTTTTTTTAAATTTTGATGATTTTTTTTCTTGAATAATTGTTTTTTTATGTACCGGTCTTTTTTGTCGGTCTCCAATGACCCTCATGGCCCCCTTGAAATAATCCATTCCGGTCACCGGTGACCCCCCATGGCGGTCAACGTGTTAAATCGATGGCTAAGTAACATAAAAATGTATCACTTTTAAATATTTCAACTGTCACTTTTTGATGGAGAAGCATAATTTTTTAAACAATAAAAACACATTTTTTTAGTTGATTGATAGAATAGGCGATACTACTACTACTTTACTTTACTTGGTAGAACTCCATTATAACACGGTGAAAAAATAGCAATGTATTTTAGCCCTACAATTTTTTTTTTATAAGATATAGTTGATAGCTATTTTGGCTCACACCATCGTTATCAGAACTATGATTAAACGAACATTTGCTCATCTATATTTGAGTCTTTAACTTGAAATTTTTTATTCTTCATATTTGTAAATAAAAAACGAGTACATAATTTTTTATTACGTGTTTTATATCTTGAATAATATTTGCAGCCTTACGCCATCGTCAGAACTATCTTTAAACGTGCATTACTTATCTATATATAGCTGTGTAGAAAATATACACAATACATTTTCTCTTCTGTTTTAACAACCTAGCTTATTTATAATGTGCTAGCAAAAAATAAAAAAAAAACTGAAATTTAAATTTAAATTAAATCCTTGGTTTGAACCCATGGTTTTGTATACCTGCTACCTTCAATTCAAATATTTTGCATAAATAGACTTGTTTGTAAATTGTATTCTATCAGTTGACAATGCTCGCGATGAGCGAAACCGATCAAAAAATATATTGTAGAAATAAGTACTAAAAACTGTGTTTTTATTATTTAAAATAAAAATGTATCTCTGCTCTCGGACAGTTAATAATGAAATAATTTAAACTGTCAATAACACGTCAACTAGAAATACACAAATGCTTGTGTATATCATTGCTCAAGATTCAGTTTTACAAAAAGTCTAATTAACCCTTCAGGCTCGGATGACGTCAACAACGTATTCATCATAACCTCTCTTGAGGATGAACTCACTCACTACTCATTTTGCGTGTATAAAGATAACTGTTGATGTATTTGTAGATGAAAGAGTTTGCGATTTTGTTCAAATTTTATAATTTGAAAAATATATTCTAACCAATCGTTAGATTTGATTCCAAATTCCTGAGAAACATCTCTTAGCTATCCAGCTGTATCGTGCAATAAGAAAGAAAAGCAAATTTAAGGGGAAAATCATATATAATGATAACATAATGGTAGATATAAAACAGCATGTATTACTGACTGATAGTAATGAAATTATTGCATTCATAAGTTGTCAAATATCGGTTTAAAATACTTTATTCCCAAAATCGAGTAAATATTTTTCCAAGCAATTTATCTTCAATTTTTTATTATTTTAAATAAAAAAACTCAGTATCATACAATCACCGGTAATGAGAAATCATTTTAGCCCAAAATATCTAAAGAGATAAGATAAAGAGAGACAAAAAACAACGTTTATCTTTTGATTTATATTTCTTCGTAGAACTCTTTCTATTGAATGAATTGGCATTCACTTGGTAGAACTCCATTATAACACGGTGAAAAAAATAGCAATGTATTTTAGTTCTACAAAATTATTTTTTCAAATATAGTTGATTATAGTCCAGCTCACGCCATCGTCACAACTATGCTTAAACGTACATTTGCTTATCTATATATAGCTGTGTAGAAAAAGTACACAATACATCTTCTCTCCTGTTTTAACGACCTAGCTTGCTTCTTGCTCGCAATAAAACTAAAAATTGAAAATTATTTTTGTAGCTTTTCTATACAGCTATGTATAGATATGTTCGTTTAAGCATAGTTCTGACGATGGCGTGAGGCGAAATAGCTGTCAACTATATCTTAAAAAAAAAATTTTTTGTAGAACTAAAATACATTGCTATTTTTTTCACTATCTTAGAACTTATTCTGTTATCATTATAACTGAAATAAAAACGTTCCAGTGGTTCCAGTCGAAGGAGTTCTGCAAAAAAGCTAATATGCTTTAATGAAGGTTTCACCATCATTTCCAAGAAAAATATTGCTTCCTTTGAACTGGAATCTGGTTCTAGTGTATGAGCTTGAAGGGTTAATATCGAATAACAACTTGTCGAGTTCCACTGTAAAATATTTTGCATTTTCAGATTTCCTGTGTTTACGTAAGATTATTCTTAAAATAATCAGTTCTGTACTATTTTTTGTCGAAATTATTTTGAATCTATTTTAATTTGTGAGTGTCCATGGATATTTTTGTAACCGTATGAATTTTCGAGTAAGAAAATGCACGGGTGACATTTCGATTCTGTCGAGTGCTGATCGCCCGTGTCACAGTTGTTTTCATCTATTTCAAAGTACATTTTTTAAAAATATTTTGTCAGTATTAATACGATTATATTTTACGTTGTGTTGTAATTTTAAGAAAATGGCCCTCGCGTCGATGAAAGAGCACGCCTGTGGCGTAATATTAAAATCAGTGTAAATTGAAAATAGCCGATTTGTAAATTTAAAATGAAATCTAATGTAAGCTTTGTAATATGCTCCGTTACAATATGATAATCTATGTATGGAAAAAATAATGTTCATTAAGACTGCCTTATGTAAGTAAATATTTGTAACATTATAAAAATGCTAAACGTTTCGTTTCCCTGGGGACGAGTTTTGTTTTAATTTGGAACGCGTTTCTCTGTCTCTTTTTCGTTGAAATGACGGTCAGTAATATGTGGCTTTTCTTGAAAATTGAACATCACATCGATTTTTTGAATCTATTATTATTGAAGCAGAATACAGTAGAAACTTGCATAATGAGCATAATTCGTTCCAGAAATTAACGTTAACTACAATGTACATAACGTATTCAATGTTGAAAAGAAAATATTTATTTATGAGATTTATTCAAAGAAAATTACTTGTAAATTGTTAACCTTCTGACTGCTAACGTCTCAACTGTTGAGACAGCTGATTTTTCTGTGTTAATACCCAAAAATATATAAATTAACAGTGGTTATAACCTTCTTGTACTCGCTAATTTTTGAGTTAATGCATTGCTTGATTTGTCGTGACGAATTCAGTAAAATGATTTCTAACCAATATTATTCAATAAATTTTTGAAGTCTAGGTTTTGGAATATCCTTAAAACGGCTCAGCAAAGAATGAGTTAAAAACGTAAGCCGAAACGTAACTCTTGTTTACTAGGAAGCTGTTTAGCTGTCTACACACAAACACGATGCAACTCAATAAGTCAAAAATGTGTGATCACAAGCGACACTTACATGCTAGCAGAATGAGTGCTATAGACAGATTTGTCTCTGGTGCGGAAAGTCTCAGTGCACTACCCTTTCCACATCACGCAATATGTGGCTCGTTAAGGAAGCAATTGTTTTACAAATAGTAATTTCTTTTGCTCGTTATGTGAATTACTCATAATGAGAAGTTTCACTGTATGTTGATTTCTGTATTTGTTTTTTATTAGCGTCTTAGCAAAAAGGATAACTTGATTAATGCGTGGCAGCTCTTTCGAGAGAGGTGACATCATTTGCAATGTATTATATCTCAGCTTTGTTCGATTGTAGTTGAAGGCCTTTGCAATCCGCAGAGCGATCCCCGCCTATTTCAACGTATCACTTCAACTACTAGACCGAATCTGATAGTCTATAAGATACTAATTATTTGTTAAGTTGGCAGTAGAAGACGGCGGACTTCACTCGGATTCGCGTATCAGGGATCCAACTGCATCCTCGCCCTGATTCCGTAGCGAAGAAATAACTATTATGTGTAGTCGTCGCAAATGCGTCGTGCTGAACGACCGCCATCTCTTTTGTTCATGTACAAGATAATAAAAACAATACCTAATAGTGATAAAAATAGAAAATGTTATTTAGTAAATTATGGTATGTATAAAGAAGGTAGTCATAGCTTGCTTTTTTTCATTTCAGATTCATTTTTAAACCAAGTAAGAATCGAAAATGTATTTTTTGTTATTGGAAATTGTCTGTTAATTTGTGAAACGTTTAGAAGGTGACTTTGCAACCGCTTTCTACAAGAAATATTGCAACAAAAATGTGTAGTTCATTCTGGAGACCTTTTTCACATAATTGTAGTCTGACTATTGTCGCCGATGCAAAGATACCTTAGATGTCGCATCGGTTTGCTACCCATGTAAAAAAAACTTTTACACAGCCTTCTTTTGCATCTTTTTTTTCTAACTATATTTTTGGCCAACGAAAACATATTCATTTTATACACAGAGGTGCATTACTGCTATATGGTGTTTATCTTCAAACGTAGCATTGGCTGATATACTTTCATCGAGACTTATTCAGGCATTTAGAAACTATTGCAAATTAACACTTCTTTTTTTATTCATGTAATAATATATTACACGACCTTTGTAGGCAAATTAAAAAATCTGCTTTTGTACAATGTAGAACGCATGAAATATAATTTAGAACAATTTTGTCTATCAATTTTTATTTTAAAAACAATTAACTCACGGATAGTCTTCGATCATTGGTCACACTACAAATGGAGGCTATACCGCTATCTCCGAGTACCGGTAAAGTAATATTTCATCTGATCGGATGGTGACTTTGAGCTTTTCATCTGTTTTGTGCGCGATCGCTTCCGGTAAATTTTCTGCTGGAAATGAAAGAATATTTTATTAGAGATATCCATTTTATTTTTTAAGGTGAACTGTCTGTTCGATATAATATTAAGACCTGCCTAATTTCGTTTCTCTTGAAGTAAATAAGAAGTCAGCTCTGATTTATGTCCCATCATTCGATGATCACCGGCTTCCAAATTCGACAAATGACAGACTATCTATCATAATATTGTTACTTACGTAAGTTTGTCCCGTTTTGATAATACTTTCAAAGTCTATCTCGCTATACACATAATGCTACCGTCGTTTCATAGTCGTGTGGAGAGTTAGCGATAAAAAATCTAAATTGACAATATATGTATACGGCATAATATAATCGAACCGAGCATTCACTGTGCTTTAAGATTATTAACGACGGCATCCATTTCAAATTTCAGTAAAAATGATATTACTATAAAACAGTGGTTCTCATGTGCAACCACCGACAGTTTTATAGTAAATATTTATAACTAAAAAAAATTGTTTTTACAAATGCATTTGTAAAATTGTTATTATTTTAAAATTGATTGAATAAACCTGACTTATCCAGCATTTAGTCGAGTTTAAGTAAAGGACCGTTTTAATAATAAAACTGTTCAAAAATTTTGGTCGAAGTTGTACGTTGACCATGAATCAAGTCAATATAAAGAATCAACAATAACTGCTTTATTAATTTTGTCGATTTTACCTACAAGTGTATATTGTGAAAGATCATTCAGTGTAATGCACAATACAAAAAATAAATATCGAAACTATTTTTTTCACATTTGCTGTGGCCACTTTGACACTTTCATACGACAGCTGATGTTTATAATGCGGCCACAATGAAATTTCACGTGAGAACCACTGCTATAGAAGCAGACGCACCTCAATTCATGCAGCGTGAGGATCTTCACAGAGTATGTAAAACAATTTCTGGAAAAACTAAAAAATATAATTAAGAATTAATCCATAGACGGACAATATGTCTCGCTCTTATTATGCCGCTGCGGTTTGGACTATTATAGTGTTTATTGAAATGGGAAAAACTACACACCAACCTATTTAGTGACTAAGTAAATATTATAATTGCATAAGTGCAGAAAATAATGAGGGCCGGGAATGGTTACTGGCGTTTTTAGAATAATTATAAAAAAAAAAAATACAATGTAGGTATGTAAAAAGTATTGTTGCCATGTTTTCAAATAAAAATTTACAAAAAGCCTATCGAATTTCATTTTTTAATAACCCAATCATCAGCAATTAATAGCAATGTGTTTTACGCTTGCTATGAATGAAACCGGTTCAGATCCAAAAATAAACAGTCCTCGACTTACAACCATTTGCACTTAAGACCAAAAAAAATAGCATTTTTGCTGAAATGCATTACGGTGCGCCTTTGTCAACCCTAATTCATGCGTAAACAAAGATGATGCCATAAATACTTCCTGCCGGTCAGTAGATCGCGGATGTGCGCAAAGAATGTTGTTTGTTTCTCACTTATTCCCTTTGTTGTTTTTAAATTATGTATACATAATTCAGTTAACCCAGTGTTTTTGAACTTAGACATAGATACACATTAATATAATAAGGTATAAGTAATGCTAATACCCATTTAATTTCTTAAGTGAATAATCAATAAATCGTACCTATAATGACTGGCAAACAGAGTACATGTGACAAAAAAAAGAAATGCAATAGATTTAGGAAAAAACTTATGTAAGTACATACATTTTTAAATTACTAAGAATGGGATCAGTTACAGTCATTGCGATCATTATCAAATTTTTCAAGTTGTATTTCAGAAGAAAATATAACCAAATTTCTTTAGATGTTTCTTGGATTGTTTAACATCACACTTCTGAATTACTTTTGAAAAATTAAGTTTGAATATTTGTTACATTGCCAGCAGTGAATTAAGTTAAAAATCAAATTGCCACCGCAAGTCATATATCAAGATCAAAAGTTATCTGCAACACAATCAGATCATTTTTTTTAAAAAATGTTTCCCGGTTCAGATGCCATTATTTCACTTATTAGCACAATTGCTGCCACAAAATATTTCAAGTAGAGCACACGAGTATCGGAAAATTCGCGATTTTTTGTGAATTATTGAAATTTTATTAAAATCCCAAAACCATTGTCAGTTAAATTCCACTTTAACTTTTTACATAATTTTAGCACTTCAATAAATTACGGGTCCACTGAATTATATTTGATTTCATACATATTAAAGATTTATTCATTGATGAAATATAATTTGTAATTTAGGAATCCATCAATTTAAATTGTAACAATAACTAACAAACACTTAACAGGATCAATGACATCGCATTCCGATGGAAAATTTGAATAAGTCAGGTTTGTATGTTGTTATTTTTAATTTTAGGCACAATTCGAGGTTCTTTTTAATCACACGACTTCTCACGATAAACACAAATTATACACTATTGATAAAGTTCCCGTGGAAACTTATGCCAGAACCGCACAAACAACTGTCTTACATCAATTTAATTAATGACACCTATTGTTTAGTAGCAAAAACTTTTCTGCGCTCGATAGAAGATTTCTGTAAATAATTCCTTTATTAGTGACATCTATTGTCAACAAAAAGTTTTTACAATTAATTTTATCAACGCACGAACTTAGCAGTGAAATGTTATTCGATATTTTATTGTTTAGGGTCAATGAAAATTGCATGTATTATATTATTATGATTTTTTTGAATTGATGATTATAAAAGCGAAACAATTCTTGGTATGAAATCTAGCTTAGCACAATTTTGGATCAAATCAATTCAGTAAAACATTCTTCACAAATCTATTCCTGTTTATTGGATAGATTGTATAAGGTGAATCGCATACCAAGTGCTAAAGTCAATTTAACAAATCCCCAGCAAAAGCCTCGATTGTACGTTTTTAAAGGATATTCAAAATCAAAAAATGTGCGAAAGCTTACATATGTATTGAATATCTCCTCTTAAAATCCATTTTCAAAAAATATCCTTTATACATTTACGGTGTTAACTTTCAATTCCTGATTGAAACACATTATATATTAATAAATGAAACACGACATTTAGTCAGTTGATAATGTTTGCATTGAGCGAAATCAGTCATAATCTTAATATTGTAAAATTGTTGAAGTATTACCTAACATTAATTCGTTTTATCGTAGTTTCGCTCTTCAATTTAATTTAAAAAAATAACTCAAACATGCTAACGATTTTAACAGATTCATCTATATCTTTAAAATGAAATATTAAAAAAAATATATAATTTAACCCCTAACTATTAACGTCTATTAACTAACCAAAAATATATGAATTAAAAATGATTAAAACCTTCTTGTATTCGCAAAATTTTTGATGCATTGTTTGATTTGTCCTGACAAACTCAATAAGATTGTTTCAAACCAGTATAAATCAATAAATTTTTGAAGTCCAGGTGTTGGGATATCCTTTAAACGACTCAGCGGGGAATGAGTTAAAAACGTATGAAAATAACTGAATAGGAAGTATTCAAGAAAAACTATCAAAAGCAATAATATTTATTGCCAAATCAAAATATTTAGACGATAAATAGAGTTCTATAAATTAAGATAAAGTCCTGTTGCATCCGTGTCATAGAATGTGTCAAGATGCAGAAAGGCGAAACTCGGGTGATTAATGACTAAAACATGTGGATTCGTCCAAATTTGTAACAATTAAAAATTAATATTGAAATTCCATCAAGCACCTTCAGTCGATATCATAAATTATATATTTGAAACCTTAAGTATTCTAAAGTAAAATTACAGTAATTACAACAATCTGTGCTAAATTTGATGAATTTAATTGTTCTTTCCGATTCGTTCATTACATTGCGTGAAAAATAATTCGGTGTTCGATTCTAGTAAGATTATCAGTGAGTCATTTATTTACTCACTGTTTTCTAATATTAAACAATGAATGTAAGTGTGGAAAGGAAGCGATTTCAGGTAATCATTAAATTTCCATATCAGCGATTGCGTGACAATCGTCCACTTAACAGATTATAGCGTACGGATTGAATCATCCGCAAAAGACACGTGTACGATTATACATTATAAACCCCTTAATCGTCATTGACGTAAAATTAAATTCAATTTTTATTAGTCTTCTCTAACAGTTATAACTTCTTTGTATCTATGCCAGAGGCTAAACAAAGTAACCGCCGGTTTTATAAAAGTTTAGACTTGGCATATAATTCGCCACCCTGTCGTGCATTATCGTTCAATACGAAACGGAACGGTCGCTTTTACTTCGATATTATTTTTCGACAAATCTTTTGAGTGGGTATTGAATCATCAGATACATGTCGCCTGGCCAACATTTATATGTTTTTTTGGGATCCCACAAGATTTCGGTTTAATATTTGATCATCGCAGGCTCTCAAGGGAAGGCAAACGGGCGACCGGCCGTCGCCTCCATCCTAAACGCGAATTGTTTCATGCATTCATTGTTTTTCCAATTCGAACCCAAAAAATAATCACAATTTAGTTATAATATATAATGAAAATATGAATCAATTTCAAGATGTATTAATTTAATTGCATTTCTTGCACAATCTACATGCATTTAAATTTCAAATTTGCGATCTACCTCCGAAACTTAACAATCATTGATATCATAAAATATTAATAAGCTTTCATTTTATGAATATAATAAAGATTATTTATTAATACTGAGTTATAAATTAACAACTTATAACATAGAAAAAAGCACGAGTCAACAATTTAGTTCATTATTTGAAAGCCTTTATTACAAATATCTTCGACAATTGACAGCGCCATTTTAGATTATTTTCGTTTGTGAGACAATTTGAAGAGAACAACTTCTCCATTTCAATAATAATCAGAGCCGGTTTCTTTAAATACATGGTATTGCGGAACTGGGGTGGCATTTCTTCTTTGAAACAGGGAGCGTTTCGCAATTTTGTTAACTCACAGTAAAAAAAAAAGAATTATCATTTGCACGTTTCCTGTTGAGCGTTGCAAACAAAGGATATGCTATTTTTGAATGCATTAAATACACCAGTTCAGCGGTTTTAGTGTTAAACAAATTATTGTAACAACCCATGCTTTTCAATAAAAAGATTAGCTTACAACGAAAGTTTTGACACTGTGAACAAACAATATTTTTGTTTATTTACATTTATCAATATACTGAAATCTCAACAGTTAAATACATCAGCTCTCAATAGGTTAAATATTATACAATGTCTTTCCACAGTGAGTTAACACTATAACAATTGATATCTGTACTTTTAAAGAGTTAACTATCACTTATTGATGGAAAGGCATGATATTTCGAATAATAAAAACACATTTCTTAGTACTTATTTCCACAATGTATTTGTGTACCTGGGTGTTGTAAACCTGCTACATTTAACTCTTAATATTTTGTATAAATATACTTATTTGTAAATTCAAATTGTTATTTTTTAATTTAAATGTGTCAACTGTCACTTCTTGATGGAAAGGTATGATATTTAAAATAATAAAAACACATTTTTTAGTACTTATTTCCACAATATGTTTTATCGCGAGCATTATCAACTGATAGAATACAACTCACAAACAATTCTATTTATATAAACTATTTGAGTTAAAAGCAGCAGGTATACAAAACTATGGGTTTGTCACTAACGCCTCGGGTTTTGCCTTTTGGCATCTTCATGTATTCTATCACACGGATGCAACAGAACTGACAAGGATCAATCGTGCAAAGTTGTACATATTGTATATACATGTTTTTTAAAATAATAAAAACACATTTTTTTAGTACGCATTTCCACATCACATTTTTTGATCAGAACCGGTTTCGTACATCGCGAGCATTATCAACTGGTGATAATGCTCGTGATGAGCGAAGCCGAGGTCCTGATTAAAAAATATATTGTGGAAATGAGTACAAAAAAATGTGTTTTTGTTATTTATAATACCTATGCATCGGTTAGCCGTTGTCTGCGATTCAATCTGTGTTCCATCTATCCTGTAAAAGACAGGAGAGACTGGAGAGAGATTGAGTCGAAACGACGCTGTCGCTCGTCTCTCATTCCTGGTAACCCTATGATGTGAGAATCAGTAAGTGCTGTATTCTGCGGAGGTGCTCCTTCTGGGATCCGAGAGGACAGGGGCGCGCGTGCGGGTGGGGGGCTCGGCGATTGAAAATTGCGTATTCATGAGCAGAACGATATTCCCAAGTCGTAAAGATTGTATTCGATAGGTTACTGCCGAGCGTTGTGACAATTCCGTCAGCCGGCGGCAACCGGCGGGCGGCGGCCGGGCTGTTCGGATTTTCCCCGCCCTCCGTCGCGCGGCGGAAAGGACGATCTCGGTAAATCGTTATGGAGCAAGAATAACGACCCCTGACTTAATTTTTTTTTTTGAATTGTTACAACTTTGTACGATTCCACATGTTTTGTCACTAACGAGCCGGGTTTCGCTTTTCAGCATCTTCAGGCATTCTACCGTGCGGATGCAACAGAACTGACGTACAATAAACAATCAGCACCGTCTATATACCAAAGTTATTAATTACAAAAAAAAACACACACACCAAGGAAAGCGTAAATGGTAGCTATATAGATAGAGTGCCTGAAGATACCGAAAGGCGAAAACCGGGTCGTTAGTGACAAAACATGTGGAATCGTACAGAGTTGTAACAATTCGAATTTAATATTGAAATTCTATCAAGCACCTTCAGTCGATAATATAAATAAAAAAAAAAAAAAATGTGTAATTGTGCGTGCATGCGAGGCTTGCATTAGGTTAGCCAACAAAATAGTTATTGACTGCAATACAAATATTTTGTATTTAAATAATAAAACAAAAAGGTCTGTACAATTTCCACATTTGTATATTTTCAAGATCATTTGATAATGCTCGCGATGAGCGAAATCAATACTAATAATATACAACTAATAACAAATGTTGTGTTTTATTCTTTTCAATCAACAAATGACAGTTAACATCTTAGTGGTTCGCTATATTTCAAAAAATTCTGTGTTAAGATATTCTTTAAAAAACTCTGCAGGGAATGAGTGAAAAAAATATAAAACAATTAGAATTGATGACGATGTCAACAAAGGTATGCGGCGCCCCTGATTTTTTAAATGTAGCACTAGCAACTGATACAATACAAATTAAAATATGGTATAAAATATGGAAACTTTGTTTTAAGTTGAGACAAATAGAATACATTTGTTTGAAAATACGTGATATTTTAACTAAAAAACAAAGTGCTTAGAACTATATTGACAATAACATGTTAATAAAACTTTGACCGGTGTTTCTTATCGCGAACATTATCAACTGATACAATACAAATCAAAACAAAGCTTTTGATACAACAGTCACTAATTACCGTGTGTATAAAACCGAAGGTTCAAGAACTAAGAAAAATATTTTCGTAGTTCTTTGTATAAATGTATGTATTTTAAATAATAAAAACACATTTTTTTAGGACTTATTTCCACAATATATTTTTTGATCAGGACCGGTTTCGCTCATCGCGAGCATTATCAACTGATATGCTCGACTAATGCTCGCGATGAGCGAAACCGGTCCTGATCAAAAAATATATCGTGGGAATAAGTACTAAAAAAATGTGTTTTTATTATTTAAAATATAATGCCTTTCCATCAAGACAGTGACAGTTAACACCTTAAAAATGTATGTATAATATATATAATTTATGATATCGACTGAAGGTGCTTGTAAATTATTATTTGTTGTAAAACCCTTTCAAGAATGACTCGTTAATACAATCGTTAATGAAAATTATCACAGGCAATTGTGTTAATTATTATAAGATTAAAATTATTAAATTCGTTTTATCTACAATTTACTGCTTGCCTTGAGGTAAGTGTTTGCCTGTAATTAATAACTTTGGTATATGGGCGATACTAAATGTTTATTGTTCGCCAGCTCTATTACATCTGTGTGATGGAATGCCTGAAGATGCCGAAAGGCAAAACCCGGGTCGTTAGTGAAAAAATATTTGGAATCGTACAAAGTTTTAACAATTAAAATTTTATATTGAAATTCCGTCAAGCACCTTCAGTCGATATCATAAATTATATTGTGTTTTTTGTTTAATAATAAAAACCGAACGAACGAAACCGATTCTGATCATAAAATGTATTGTGGAAATTGTACTAAAAATGTGTTTTATTGTTTAAAATATCATGCCTTTTCATCAAGAAGCTAAAAGTGATTCTGTTTTATAGTTGAAAAAATATACATGTCTTAATATCTGATTCTGTAAGAAAGTTGTGAAGGTTGTCTCGCGATAATTACAGCTGATGATGATGTGCTATAGCAGGAGTAAAAAGTGTATTATGTATGAATATTACATAATAAATTGATTGAATTGGCATTCACTTGGTAGAACTCCATTATAACACGGTGAAAAAATAGCAATGTATTTTAGTTCTACAAAATTATTTTTAACAAATATAGTTGATAGCTATTTCGGCTCACGCCACATTGTTACATAATAAATATTCCCAATATTTATTTGAAATTCTAAGTTTTGTCGAAGTAATATAAAATGTACAAAACCTGCGGACGGTTTAATGAATATGACAATATAGTTGTTTTTTAGGAGAATGTGTTGCAAGGGAAAAGTTGCGTGAGAGTGTCCAGGATTGTTATTGTAGGAATGAGTCGATGTAATCTGCGAATGCGATCGTCGTCTGCTCTCCGAGGACCCGGGTGACAACCTTACGACTGAAAAAGCAAACGAACCGGCGGCGATAAAAAACGCGGCCTCCAATCTCGCCCTCCGCTCTGAATTATCCATTTAGGGCACTGGGAAATCAAATTGACGAGGGTCCGTTCGGATGGGTGTTTATTTTTTTAACTATCGCGCGCCACCCAATTTTCTCGCCCCCAACTGACAGCCTTCACAAATGCTTTCTATTCTAACAAATTCAATCAAAATTACTGTCATATTTTATATGACTACCTGACAATGTATCATATTTTAATACAAAATCGGTAAGCTTTTACTTAATTAGTCTGAAGATGCATCTGAAAGAGGCGAAACACGTGTCACGGTTAGTAGCACAATACGTGGAATAATAAGTTATTTTATATTAAAATGAACTTCCACAAAGTTACCGCCGAGACCATCGAAAGTACGGTAAGCTTTTATTTATAAAGTCGAATTAAGAATTCAATGTTAGTGGCTAAATACAAAACTAGCTTTTACAACGATATGATAATTTTCATTAAACGAAGATGCCGAAAGGTGAAACCCGGGTCGTTAGTGACAAAACATGTGGAATCGTACAAAGTTGTAAAAGTTCAAGCTTAAATATTATATATTGATGATATATTTTAGCTTTTTGCACTCGAATGTTGGTATACAAGTGTTTTTTATTTTTCTCTTTTAACACTATCAGCCCGTATCATTCGTATGCTTCCACTTTTAAAAAGTTTTCGAAATAAAGCTTATAATGGTTTATTTAAATTTAAATTGATAGCGACCCTTATGACTTCTTCATTCATTATTGAAGTGACAGCTTTGATTGTGTGACAATTTTTTCAATTTAGTATAGGCTAAATTGTCCGATGCTTGTTTATTAGCCAAAAGTTCATATACATCAAAACAACTGCCAGTAATAATTTTTCATTAATATATATATATTTTGACACATACATATCCCACAACAAAATGGCTTCGTATAGACAACGAACGGACGGCAGCGGCATCTGTCGGTTCCGTCGGTCATAACGTCTCGATTGAGTATCTGAGACATTCCAGGACATTCAAATAGTCCGCGATGTCTTGTGGAAAGCGTTTTTAATAATTGTCGCATTAAATAATAAAAAAAACATTTTTAGTACTCATTTCCACATAATATTTTTCGATCAGGAACGGTTTCGCTCATCGCGAGCATTACCAACTGATGAATACAATATACACATAACAATGGCAGCAGACATACAAAACCATTGGTTGAAGAACTGAGGAACAATTTACAAGAATTTGCTTTAATATTGTCCGATTTCCTGTAAATTGTGTAAATACAACTTTTCGATCAAGAAATCAAGAGTTGTTTGTAAAGTGTATTTTATCGGTTGCTCGCGATGAGCGAAACCAGTCCTGATCAAAAAATATATTGTGGAAATAGTTACTGAGAAATGTGTTTTTTAAATATCATGTTTTCCATCAAGAAGTGACAGTTGACACCTCAAAAGTGACTTTTTATAATATTTAAGCTTATTGACAATGCCGGCCTGTTTATTTTAGTTTAGATTATTTTAAATTTAATATGTTTTTTTTTTTTGCTAGCAGGAAATAAGTTAGGTCGTTAAAACAGAAGAGAAGATGTATTGTGTACCTTTTCTGCACAGCTATATATAGATAAGCAAAGGTACGTTTAAACATAGCTCTGACGATGGCGTGAACCGAAATAGCTATCAACTATATCTTATAAAAAAAATGTAGAACTAAAATATATCGCTATTCACCGTGTTATAATGAAATTCTATCAAGTAAATGACAATTCAATCAATTAAATATTATCATATTATACTTTAGAGCAGGGATTCCCAACCTTTTTATATTCTAGAGCGCATTCTAAAATATCGGTAGGTTGGCGGGCACCACCCGTTTTTTTCTACGGGTATTTATAATTAGACGTGAGTAATAAATAAAAAAAAGATCTCTACGCTTATTGTCACTATATAATAAACCAAGTTATTCAAAAAAAAAATTTTAACTCTAACAAATATATAAAAATAATTTACATTTTTAATTAGTGTTCATGAAAAAATTTGTTACGTTCAAATAGTGGCGGGCACCCACGAATTGTTCCGAGGGCGCCATGGTGCCCGCTGGCACGGGGTTGGAATCCCTGCTTTAGAGCATATTCACATCATAACATATTTGAATTGTTAAAATTATGTACAAGTTTCCTCACTCACGATTAGTGTTTTGCTTTAGCTTTTCTACATCTTCAAGCATTTTATCACGTGTTTTGATAATGGCAACAAATTAAATGGTCAGAATTTTAATCAATGTTTGGTCAGAATAAAATATAATTTTTGGTCAGAATAAAAGTATAAATGGTCAGAATAACATTACAGATAGATCTGAATAAAATTATTTTAGGGTCAGAATTTTATAACCATTTCGGTCAGAGAACATTGAAAATGGTCATAATAAAATTAATGATTTATGATAATAAGAAACCTTGACACCTTTTTGATACAACACATAACACTTAAAAAATCTCTAATTATGTTTCATCTTACTATTTTTTCATTCCTTACATATATATCTTGTTTAATTCACATGTCATGTAGCATTTTTTATATTTGTTAAATTATGTATATATTCTTAAAAGGGTAAAAAACCAATTGAAGATTTCTGGATGGGACAATTCCAGGATGGTTATTGGAAGGAAAGTAGCCCCCATGCATTGGAATTAGGATCTGTATTTTTTTAAAGCTTAAAGACTTCTTTAACTTTTAAAATATCTCCATCATCATCTTAGGCTTAACTTTTAAATCAAACAATTCCTTTATATTATTTTTAATGTTATCATTTAATTTCATTGTGTTAGTGATACCTCCCAATGCTTCATGTGAATGTTCATCTTCTGTTTTGAATAAAAAATATGACCAGAATCGTATTAAAATTCTGACCGGAAAAACACGAGCCTTTGATAATCTTTGGCGGAGATAAATCATGAATATTTTTTCTTTATTATTATATAGATATGTTCTGCAAGCTAATTGCAATTCAATCAAAACCTCTTAATAGATATGTTTTTTTTTTTTTGTGGTACCGCAAATTAGAAGACATTTAATTTTAGAGGTCCATAACATTTTGATTATATATATTTATATATGAGTAAATGCCAATTCAATCAATAAAGTCCAAAATACAGCAAAATATGTTGTAGCACGTCGATGAATCGCATTAGTGTGACTGGCCAAGTAGGCTACATTGTTTCAAAATCGTATTTGCCCTCATCATCACGAATCACCGCTCCAAACAATGGTGACAAGCAATCCTTCACAAAGGAAAATACTTCCTACCTGACTTACAACAGTGGCTCTAGTTAACACTTGTGTAAAATACCAACAATTTTTTTTCCATCACACGCATTGGTGTCTCGGTATTAAATTATTTTAGCAATTATTTTAATGATCAACTTGAATCGTTGAAACTGTATACACTTGCACACGTTTTATT
The DNA here is from genome assembly GCA_028555115.1 of Himalopsyche japonica. NCBI lineage: Eukaryota > Metazoa > Arthropoda > Insecta > Trichoptera > Rhyacophilidae > Himalopsyche > Himalopsyche japonica. Next base: position 1,205,001 of record JAHFWJ010000430.1, read on the forward strand.
ACACGTGACCCGGGTTTCACGTTTCGGCATCTTCAGATATTTTGTTACACGCTTGTAGCAGAACTGGCTGCTATTGTTGAAATATCTCCTACAGGACAGGAAACGCTTAAATCACTTTTAAGGTGTTAACTGTCACTTCTTATTGGAAAGGCATGATATTTTAAATAATAAAAACACATTCATGATATCGACTGAAGGTGCTTGATGGAATTTCAATATCGAATTTGAATTGTTTCAACTTTGTACGATTCTACATGTTTTGTCACTAACGACCCGGGTTTCACCTTTCGGCATCTTCAGGATCGGATGTAACAGAACAGTTATCTAACAAGTTTAATCGTTAATGGAAATTATCACAGGCAATTATGTTAATTATTATTAGATTGATGTTACAAAAATTTTTTAGCTGCCATTTACTGCTTGCCTTGGTGTGTGTGTTTTCCTGTGATTAAAAACTTTGGTATGTAGAAGATGCTAACTGTTTATTGAACGTCAGTTCTATTATATCCGTATGATAAAATGCCTGAAGATGCCGAAAGGCGAAACCTGGCTCGTTAGTGACAAAGCATGTGGAATCATACAAAGTTGTAACAGTTCAAATTCGATAAAAACACATTCTTCCGTATGTACTTATTTTCACTATATGTTTTTTGATCAGGACCGGTTTCGCTCATCGCGAGCATTATCAATTGATAAAATACAATACCCTGTTTGTAAATTGTACTCCATCAGTTGATAAGTTTGCTCGCGATGAGCGAAACCGGTCCTGACCACAAAAATATTGTGGAAATGAGTACTAAAAAATGTGTTGTTTTTATTATTTAAAATATTATGCCTTTCCATCAAGAAGTGACAGTTAACCCATTCAAAATGAAAAAGGACTTTTGAATAATATTTTACTAATCTTATTTTTTTATTATGTTATAATTTTGAGAGAAAATATTAATAAAATCATAAGTAAAATGACCACGTCTTTGAAAATAGCTTGATTTTATTTTGCTCATTCAGTTTTCCGTTTGGCATTATTCTGTAGATATCCCGCTGCGGAAACGTATTGATTTTGCAGAACAATTATTTCGAAAAACGTTTTATTATCGCCAGTCGTCAAACAAAATAATATTGTCTTCAATCAATTGTTCGAGAGCATCTTCTGAAGCTAAACGGCGGACATGTTGTAAAACAAACGACAACACTTTTTATTTTGACACCGTCCATTTATTTATGACTCCCAGTGTTTGAATTCTTTGTTTTATGTGAACTGAATTTTAAGGGTTTCGTCTTTAGCATTTCGTTTCGACTGAGGAAATCATTCATTATCTACGGTCAAATAATAATTATTTGTACGTTTAACAACGCACTGTAAATAATAAAATACTTTAGTTAAATTTTGTTCATATAATAATCATAAAAGGTCATAAATTTCATATTTATTATGAATTAGTTACAATTAAAAGTATGCGCGAATGAAAAGATCACAATTTTAAATACTAGTACGGCACAATAAAATATACTAAAATAAAATAAAATTCATACAATATACATCTAAATCAGTGATTGCCAAAAGGTTTATAAAGTCGCTTCTTTTAAATGCACGTCTCTGTCGTAACGTTTATGCTAAATATTTAAGACATTTTTTTAACTAGAAAAAAAAGATTTGGTGCATATTTCCACACTGTATTTTATGATCAAGACCGGTTTAGCTCATCACTAGCATTATCAACTGATACGAATCCTGACAAAACAGGTGCTGATAATAAAATATATTGTGGAAATAACTACTAAAAAATGTGTTTTTATTATTTAAAATAACATACGTTTCCATCGAAAACTGACAGTTAGCATCTCAACCCTCTGACTACTTACGTTTCAACTGTTGAGACGGCTGATTTAAAAAAAAGGTACACAATACACCTTTCCTTCTGTTTTAACAATCTAACTTTTATCGTTTTGGCAATAAAACTAAAATTTAATTTAAAATTAAAATGAACAGGCGGAAATTTCAATAAATCTTAAATACTTGCCGGAGATGATTGTACGCTTAAGCGCAATTCTGACGATGACGAGAGCCGAAATAGCTATCAACTATATCTTATAAAATTTTGTAGAACTAAAATACATTGCTATTTTTCACCGTGTCCTAATTTTTGAGTTAATTAATGCGTTGCTTGATTTTTTCTGACAAACTCAATGAGATTGTTTCAAACCAATATTATTCAATAAATTTTTGAAGTCAAGGCGTTGGAAAATCCTTTAAAATGCTCAGCAGGGAACGAGTAAATAGAAATCATTTATACTGTGGCGATAGTTTCGCAGGGAATATAAGATACACAGAGTTACTATAGATATAAAGATTCGATAAAAATATTACATATTTTGTTTTTCCCCATGTATTGTCACAGGTACAAAAAATACGAGTGCCTAGCGAAAATATTTTCCTGTTACCCGACTAAGGTTTGTTGCTTGGGTTGCTTTATCAACAATAGCTCAATAGCAAACCAATTGAATACTTACGTCCTTTATAAAGTGATATACAGTAGCCAATAACGTCCTTCATCGGTAATAAAAAAAAGCAAATACCTACATTTGTTAGAGCCTTGTCTTATTTTGTGTTTTGAGTTGTGACGACATTTCGATTAGTCATGCGGGAACAATTACACCACATTTAGGAATTTATTTGTTTATTGTGCTTTATGGTTTTGTAAAATGTCCAAACAACAATATACAATTGACGAATAGATCGCTACCGAACTTTCTAAAACAGCACTGCTCAAACGGTGAAGCTTTCAACCCAGTAACTGTTCGAAAAGATTATTCGATAACTTAAAATAAACACTAATCAAATATTTTAAAATAAATAACTATTCAACGTGAGTAGCTTCGCATTTCCTGAAATTCCTAGAGGATTGGTGACATTAGAGTTTTCCGGGATTCCGTTCAAATAATCAACCCTCTAATAATTATAAAACCACTTTTAAGATGATAACAATGTTTAACATGTTTTTTGGTCACGACCGGTTTTACACATCGCGAGTATTAGCAACCGAATGTTTGCGAACTATGTTTAAACGCTAATTTACTTTTCTATATAAAGCTGTGTAGAAAAGGTACACAATACATCTTCTCTTCTGTTTTAACAACCTAGCTTATATGATGCTTATTATATTAATATTTTCGTTCGTTTTAAATAAACGAACAGACAAATATAAGTCTTTCGCCACTCCTCACACCGTTGCGAAAGATTAATGCATTTATGTAATAAATCATCTCCAGCCAATATTTAAGCTTATTGAAAGTACCACCTGTTTACTTTATTTTAAATTTAAATTTTAGTTATATTGCTGGCACGATATTAACCGGTTTGTTTAAGCAGAAAAGAAGATCTAATGTGTACCTTTTATACACAGCTATATATAGAAGTAAATGTACGTTTAAACATATTCCTGACGATGGCGTGAGCCGAAATAGCTATCAATTATATCTTATGAAGTTTTGTAGAATTAAAATACATTATTATTTATTCATCGTGAAATAATATTTTAGGATAAATGTGCTTTGAGTCATTTGGTCAGTCAGTTTGGGAACCATCAGACGTTAACGGACACAATAGAATGACAGAATTTAAAAATTTGTGGGAAAATAATGTTGACCACATCATGAAGAATAATTTGTATGATGATTGGGTCAGTTTTAAGGTACTTAGTTGAGACAATTTGCTTACCCCCCATTGTTTAGTTTGGCCTAAGAAACTCTTTTGTTTTATTGAAATCATTCCAATAGAGGAGTGTTTTGTTTCACCCGTGGAAAATTAGGCGATGGAACAATCAATCAGTTCTAGTTTTGAGAGGTTTACTGTCACATTGTTATGAAAAACAAACAAGGTTGAATCAATATTGAAGGACTTTAGTTACGCAGAATGTTTCCAAAATCATTCAGTTCAACCAACATGTTGTTTGTAGGGATTGCATTACCGGTTAGCCGGTAAATGGCCCAAAATGCACCAGCGGTAATTACCGGTAAATGAAAAATTTACCGGAAATGTTTTTATCACGAATTAATGCCACATATGCCTGTATATGATAACAAATTTTTATAATGATATATGCATGAGGGAGTGATAAATTTTTTTCAACTCCGGCAACATTGATAAAAAGTTTTTTACTTGCCATACTGTTGTCATCTGTCATCGCAATCGCGGTCACCGTGATATCCACTACAGACTGCAGGCTGCAGCTGATTCTAGTTTTTATGGGATAGATAGCGAAGAAAATTCGTATTTAGGTACATATTCAACTATGTTTTCATTATACCAAAGAAAATAACCATTTATTAATAAACTCTATAATCCAATACACTGTTTTTTTATTATATTTTAATTATGAATTTATATTCATAGATGCAAATTATGCATACATGTATAAAATATACTACATCAATAAGTTAATAGATAAAATAATAGTTTAGCGTATGAACTTCTTACAGGCAGGTAAACCAAATATTTCATAGTCGTAATTTAAATTAATCAATCTTTGTGTGGCAAATAATAAATTATCCGATTTATTTAAAAAGTACATTTAAATCATACATATATTCACCTGAAACATATTTAAAGTACATTTTATGACATCAATATTCACCTGAGATGTATTTTAAATAATTATGTTTTAATCCAGGATACCATTTTTAGTTAAGGTAGCTACGTACAGTTATACTTTAATAATATAATCCACGTCTTTTTATTTTTTTCATTTAAGATGAATGGTAAGAGATGAAATTATTTACCGTTTACCGGTTATTGAAATTTGACGCTAAATTGCAATCCCTAGTTGTTTGTATACGCCAAGATCCAATAGCCAAACAAACGTTACACGTATTATAAGCACAGCGTACACAAAACATGGTTAACCCGTTGGTTGCTAACGTCTCAAGAGTTGAGACGGCTGATTTCAGTGCGTCGAAAGTTGACACGCAAAAATTTGAGACAGTTTACAATATTAAAACTTTCGTTTGGGAGTTATTTTTTGAATTGAAATGAAGCCCAAAACTCCGTCATAATATCCATATAATGCTAACCTCAAAAATCATGGAATGATTTCTGAACATATTTGGCGTGAGAAAATCCTTAACGTGGTTTAGCAGGAAATGGCTTGATATTTTTAAATAACAAAAAATAACGTTTCGATCTAAGATCAGTGCTGGTTCCGCTTGTCGCGAGCATTATCCACTGTTGCAACAAAATTTAAAACCTATTTTCAAATAAAACAGGATTTAAAAACAAACTGTGTTTTTTTATTCGTAAATGATTTTGCATTTCATTTAAAATTACCTAATATTTACATGGATATGATGATTAGTTATATATTTAACTAGAAAAGTTAGTGAACTTTTAAATGCATGAACATGGTATGCAAAATATTTGTATTCAGTCCTACAAATAAAACTAATTTTTAAATATTGTTTAATTAAAATATCTTTAAGTCAATTAAATTTGCGTTGAATTTATAAAACTTTGAATAGTTTGGATATCCCAACCCCAGAAGTACATTGTCGTAAATCTAATAATTGCACATTTTGTATTTTTTTTATCTCATTTCTATTTAAGCTGTTAATACAAAGTTTCACGATTATAATTCATTTTTTAATTAAAGTTTAATTGATTTCGTATAAGCTTGCGGAAAGTTTATATAAAATAATAAGATAATATACACATAATAACTTATTTTATTTAATATTCTACAAATATCATCGATTTTTGTTATTTCTACATAGTATATTGGAACGTTTTAATTCATAATAAATCACACAAACGCTTTATTCTAATTCAATATAATTGAGAATCTATTCATTATGTATTTACTTAATTAGAAACAATGTAGAAACGAAAGAAACATTGTCTAATGCGGTTGGTTGAAATCGAGATACGTCATTTTGCACAATTCAAGTTGACTCACAATATAAAATTAAAATCAGCCAAAAAGAATTAAACCCAAGAAAATCATAATACCTTTATGTAAAAATAACGAAATGGGAATAGAAGAAAAGTCTAAAAGTTTACGACCCTTATAAAAAAAATTACGAAAATAAACACCTAAATAAAATACAGTTTTACAAATAAAGCGGGAAAATGACTTTAAAAATAATTCGATACCATAAGATCGTATCGTATTCCTATCGCGCTCCCCTTCTCACCGACGTGAATTGCATACTCGGTCTCCCTTTAGCGCATTATTAAATGATATCGACTTACGTCGTTTAGGAATTGCAAAACGTTCATGAATCGCTCTCGCCCTCCATGATAGCAGATAATACAACGCGGACCGAAACCCCCGATCAATATTTTACGAAAACATGCGGGGATTTGATCCGCTATTTCGGACATCGATAATAAAACTCGCGCAAAACCTCGGTAAGTTTTTCTTATAAAATTGTACGGAAAATGATCGGCCACTTCTGCAAAGCTATTAAAGCGCGGGCTTTAACGTCTGCTATGTAATCTATACTGATTCCAACGGAAAATGGATACGCAGTTTCGGCCCGTGTCGCTTGTACTGTAGTTTTTATTAATTTATTCGAGATGCGATCAAGGACTTTCGGTCGGATGCGATTGAATCGGCGCGCTGCTATTGGTTGAAAAAAGCGCGACGCCCTCCAATTGGACGCGACAAATTGGAAGGAAGGAAATTTAAAAAATGTCTTATTCCATATTTTCAGTTTAAACGTCATTCTTTCGGCTGAGGTTAGGTTAGAAATGAATAATAAATAAATTCATAGAACTAATAAATTAATCTAATATACCATACACAAAAGATTATCGTTTTTTAGTACACGAAATAAATAATATATAAGTAAAAAATTACCAAAGATAAACTGAATTAAAAATACACGAGTTACAAATTAACAATTGATATAAGTCTTAATTGTCACTTCTTTATGGAAAGGCATGATATTTTAAATAATAAAAACGCACTTTTAGTACTAATTTCCACACTTTTTTTTGTTCAGGGCCGGTTTCGCTCATCGCTAGCATTACCAATTGATAGAATACAATTTGCAAACAACTCTATACAAAATATTTGAGTTAAATGTAACATATACAAAACCAATAAAAAGTAAATCGTATTCAATCATCTGATAATGCTCGCGATGAGCGAAACCGTTCCTGATCAAAAAATATATTGTTGAAATAAGTACTAAAAAATGTGTTTTTCTTACACGGTTTTTATTACGTCAGTTCTGTTGCATCCGTGTGATAGAATGCCTGAAGATGCCGAAAGGCGAAACCCGTGTCGTTAGTGACAAAACATGTGGAATTGTACAAAGTTGTAACAATTCAAATTTAATAAAAATTAATTACTACAACTTTTAATATATTTTTTTGCGTACCGTCAACTGCCGAAACTTTGCCTAGAGTTGGTCGCCAGCAGAACATTTCGAACACTCGACGTATTTTATTTGAACATAACATTAAAAGAAATAATTCATATCAAAGTTGCCGTAGTTTTTTTGCGAAACGTTTTCTATTGGCGACCAACTGTAGGAAAAGTTAGGATGATAGGCAAAGTGGCGACAGTTCACTGTACTAACTTATAAAGCGGGAGAAGAGGGGATCAAAATTTCAATATAAATAATCTTTGTTTTAATTTGTATTGCATCAATTGATAATGCTCACGATTAACAAAACCGCCCCGATCTTATTCATATAAAAATATGAAAATGTTACTATAATTTTTAACACGGTGAAAAAAATAGCAATGTATTTTATTTCGGCTCACGCCATCGTAAGGATTCACAAAGGATTCTTAACGAACAAACAAATATATGTCGACCGCCATAGCTTAACCCGTTACGGGGGGCCGTTTTGTTTCCATAATGAAACATCTCCGTGCCATATGTAAGCTTATTGATATAGCCGCCTTTTTAGTTTCACTTACAATTTTTAGTTTTATTGCGTGCAGGAAACAAGCTAGGTCGTTAAAACAGGAGAGAAGATGTATTGTGTACCTATTCTACACAGCTATATATAGATAAGCGAGTGTTCGTTTAAGCATAGTTCTGACGATGGCGTGAGCCGAAAAAAATACATTGCTATTTTTTTCACAATGGAGTTCTACCAAATGAATGCCAATTCAATCAAAAAACTCTAATTTTTATTTCATTATTCAAATATATTTTTTATCTATAATATGAAAGATAATATTATTGCTTCCAACCGCCAATTCAAATAGGAAAGAATAAAAAGCAATCCATTTAGCGAGCAATCTTCCATCGCTTATTTATCCCCCTCTCCCCTATTTCCGCTTTCTGTCTATTTGCCGCCCCTGTCTTCCCGCGCCTCCCTTTCCGCCGGATTCATTTATGCGATATTTTACTGCCCCCTTCTCGACTACTCCCCCCAACCTCCAGCTCTAACCTCCGCCACTGCTTCTCTTTTATAGTATCAAAACTGTATTAAATGAAGATGCTTTCAGGATTTCGGATTGTGACCCGGTACAACCGTAGAGAACCGAGACTTCAAATACCAACCGTAGAATACAATATTTATATAAATTTTAGGCGGAAACACTGTTTAAAGTTTGCTATCTAGAACAGAAACATACTTGGCCGTATATTTAGTGATCGAGTTTCATCACGTCATGGTAATGTCATATAATTTGGGAACTAATTATCTTTCAAATTTGAATTGTCACAACTTTGTACGATTCCACATGTTTTAATAATAATATTATCATCCGATTGATGATGCGTCATGGTCTAGAGGGGAGAAGGTTCCGTATCTTGCTCTGGCGAAGACTTTAGAAGAAATCGAAAAAACCTCTGCGCGAAAATTTGTTTCTGTTTAAAGTCAGGTTTTCTTTTCGATGCTGCCAAATCGCGAATGCTTGCAAGACAAGAAAAAAAATCGTCGTTTTTTTTTAATCCGTGTAAATCGAAGGATAGGTGTATTATCGAAATATTCTGCTCCCTCACATAGTTACCGTTATTAATTCGTAGTTTATAATAAGTCTCGATAGTTTTTTAGTATGTCGTACAAATATTCATATAATATAATTGCGTGGGAGAGACGGGCGCAGAAGCGTTCAGATGGGGCAATAGCAGAAGATGTACGGGCGGCGAATAAATTACTTGAAATGTCTCCCTAATAAACGCTGTTCAACGTTATTATCGAACTTTGCGGATCGCATACACAATTCACTTATTTATTTATTTGCACATTATCGTATCCTACATATTTTTTCGAATTAATTGTAACTCGCAATTTAGATGTAAAAGAAAAATTGATAACTTTGTTGTTCCGTAGGATAAATAATATCAATAAGAATTCATTAACCCGACCCATGCCGAGCGCATAAAAAACACTTCAACGCTGAATTTGTCATAAATTAATTCTAAAAATTATTTTCAATAATAAAAACACACTTTCAGTACTGTTTTCACAATATATATATAATTTATGATATCGACTGAAGGTGCTCGATGGAATTTCAATATCAAATTTGAATTGTTACAATTTTTCACGATTCCACATGTTTTGTCATTAACGAGACGGGTTTCGCCCTTCGGCATCTTCAGGCATTCCATCACACGGATGCGACAGAACTGATGCAAAATAAACAGTTAGCATCGTCTATATACCAAAGTTTTTAATTGCAGGAAAACACTTACCCCAAGGCAGGCAGTAAATTATAAAGACGATTCTCACTGTTTATTGTACGTCAGTTCTGTTGCATCCGTGTGATGGAATGCCTGAAGATCCCGAAGGGCGAAACCCGGGTCGTTAATGACAAAACATGTGGAATCGTACAAAATTGTAACAATTCAAATTTGATATATATATATATATATATATATATATATATCGATAAAATTGGGTTAATAAATCTTAAACTTAAAACCAAAATAGATAAAAACAAAAAATACAATCAACTTCTTAAATCCATTTAACTTCTTATTTGGTGTGGCTTAAGATTAAAAATGAGCTTTTCTGGTTGACTTTTTTGATTTTTTAATTGTGTGAATATTTGAAAAAATATTTTTCCTATTGGTGTTGACCAAACACTTGGAGATGAACAGAAAAATCAGGGTATATTTCTATTAAAAATTTGTTTTTAAAGGAATACGTCGTATATTTTAAAGTGTCAACTATCGACACATTAGACATCGACTGCTAACGTCACAACTGTTGAGACGGCTGATTTTCTGCGTTGATAGTTATACCCAAAATTGTATAAATTAACGGCGGTTAAAACCTCCTTTTACTCACAAAATTTTGAGTTAGTGCATTGCTTGATTTGTCCTGAAAAACTTAATACGATTGTTTCAAACCAATATTACTCAATATTTTTTTAAAGTCTAGGTGTTGGAATATTCTTTAAACGGTTCAGCAGGGAATGAGTTAATATTACGTTTCGAGGTAAAATGACATAGTCGTTCTTAATAGAGATTTTTTATATATAATGTTTGATAATGTATTGTAAGTATTCAGTATTCTTCTCGCAAATGTTAGCGTATAGCCAAAAATCAACTGCACAAATTCATGCGAAACATTTCCATTTATTTATTCACTATTTCGATGAAGATCCGCTAAATAAATGTTTTCAACTCCGACGAGAAGATTGTTGGAAGAAAATCAAGGAAATGTGGATATGTACCTCGACGAGACGAAGGACGGCGGAGGGAGAGAGAGAAGAGAGGGAAATAAGTGAGAAGAAGAAAGAAATGAGAAAAAAGCGCGGGACAACTTCCAATTTATTTTACGATCACTATCCACTGGATTTGGCGAAGGTGGATATTACAAGCGAAGGTGCGACGCGTCGCTCAAATTTCTCACAATACATGTCGAGCGACCCTTTCAAAAGCATTACGTAAATTTATCATGCGACTTGAATTACAATTTACCGCAACAGAATAAAGTTTATTTTACGATATCGACTGAAGGTGCTTGATGGAATTTAAAATCAAATTTGAATTGTTCCAACTTTGTACGATTCCACATGTTTTGTCACTAACTTCAGTTATGTTGCAATAAGTGTTCTGTAATAAATTGCCTTAAGATGCTAAAAGGCAAAATCCGCGTCGTTAGAATAAGAATAAAGTTTTTTTGACAATTGAATAAAAGTGTCTTATAAAAAACTTCCCACTCATTACTTCCTAAATGAGTTTGTTATGATTGTTGAGAGCTCTTAATGGATTATTGATTTACCGTAATTTTGTTAAATTAAAAAAATAAAGTAATTGTGAACATTTTATTTGTATACTAAACTACATCATTTGTATTAATATTGTATGATTTCCTGTAAATTGTTTCTTAGTTCTTGAGCCCATGGTTTTGTATACCTGCTTCATTTAACTCATTCTTTTTGTATAAATAGACTTGTAACTTGTAAATTTTATTCTATCAGTTGATAATGCTCGCGATGAGCGAAACCGGTCCTGATCAAAAAATATATTGTGGATATAAGTACTAAAAAATCGTTTTTATTATTAAAAATATCATGCCTTTTCATCAAGAAGTGACAGTTAATACATTAAAAACATGTTTTAAAGGTTTGAATTGAGCATTTTTACTTCCATAAATTTGTGCTTGCGTTTTTAGTCACTTTTAAAGTTTTTAACTGTAACTTTTTGATGGAAAGACTTGATATTTTAAACAACAAAAACACATTTTATAGTACTTATTTCCACAATCAATTTTTTGATCAGGACCGGTTTCGGAACCGGTAATTCTCACTCGCGATGAACGAAACCGGTCGTGATCGAAAAGTATATAGTGGAAATAAGTACTCAAAATGTGTGTTATTATTTAAAATATTTTGCTAGCGTGCTTGATTTCACACAATTGCATTGTCAATGAATTAAAATTCCGCAGCTAATTACTTAATAAGTTTAATTGATTTACGTAATATTTGTGCTTGAAATGGAAAATGTCCAAAATCTTTAATCCATCAGGAAAAATCGACCTTTTTGAGATACAAAAAATACGGTTTTATATATAATATTGTGTTTTATGTATATTAATATGGTGCTGTTCCACGAATAATTGACAATTAACATTTTTAAAGCGAAACAAATAAGTAATACAACTCACTTTAAACAAAAATACTATTATAAGCTTACTCGCCGATAATTAATAATATTTTTCCATTATAAAAAGTATGTAAACATTTTGAATCACTACAAAAAATCACAATCATTTAGTTAACTTCTAAAATACTTAATTTTTAATTTAACGGTTCAAATAAGCGTTGGTGAATTTCAACAGTGAAATCGAGCTACGTAATAACAAAACGGTAATATTTTTTTATATTTATCCGAATTTTCTTTTACTTATATAATATAAGGGTCGGATTATAGTAAACTAAAAAATGATTTTTTTAAGAAAAACGTATGAATATTGGATATAAAACTTAATATAAACAGCATTTTGAATCGGATGGCAAACTATAAAAGCAAGACTTTTGGTTAGGTAGTGTTAAAAAAATAGAAGAAAGTATATTGCTTTTTGCCATATAAAAAAGTTCAAGCATATAAACTATAAAATAGTTAACATTTAGTAGTTGTTTTATTTTATTACTAAAATCAGGACCGGTTTCGCTCATTGCGACAATTGTGAACTGTTAGTGTTTTATTTATATTTGATATTATGCCTCACCACCATAAAGTGAGGGTTACAACCTTAAAAGTGATAAGTATAATACATAAATAAATTAAAATATTAAACTCATCTGCTGTCGCTCAAGTTAAAAACGTCGATATCCGAAGTAAAACTCTTTGGAAGAACAGACCTCTCATGCCTACGATGGCATGGAATATAACGCTTATAATTCTCATTCTGGACTAGTATCGTATGTCGAAAAAATTATGTGCCTAGATATTTGCTCTTCGAGCTGTCAAACGATCAAATATGGAAAACCATGGATGGCATCCATTCGTCCTCAAGTGGAGATGTCTTGAAAAAAATCTCGAAACTTCAAACTCTTCGGTATCTAAAATATTATATGTCATGGAACTTATAGATATATTTTAAATCATTACATGTGAATTATTTTATTAGTTTTTTTTTTTTTTTTAAATAATAAAAACACATTTTTTTAGTACTTATTTCCACAATATGTTTTTTGATCAGTTTTCGCTCATCGCGAGCATTATCAACTGATATCAGTTGATAATGCTCGCGATGAGCGAAACCGGTCCTGATCAAAAAATATATTGTGGAAATAAGTACTAAAAAAATGTGTTTTTATTATTTAAAATATAATGCCTTTCCATCAAGAAGTGACAGTTAACACTTATTAAAAAAAAAATATTTTATTAGTTCTTAAAACATTTTTGTGTACCTGTTTATTATGAATTTTAACACTGACAACTGATTTTACTGTGTTGATAGGTGGATACCCGAAAATATATGAACAGTGGTTAAAACTTTCTTGTACTCGCTAATTTTCGAGTCAATGCATTGCTTGATTTGTCCTGACAAACTCAATAAGATTAATTCAAACCGATATTTTCAATAAATTTCGTCTATCTACCAAATGGCGAAAGGCGAAACCCGAGTCATTAGCGATGAAACATGTGGAATCGTACAAAGTTGTAACGATTCAAATTTCTTTAGTTCATAAATTTTAAATATACTTATTAGTATTATAAATGCAAATTTCAGAATATAAACAAAGTCCTCTCATCAAAATACTTTTCTTTCAACAATTTCATTTCTATCTGAGACCAAGATATATGAACGTATGAATTTCTTATCAGTGCACGGCGATTGCACCTATTATGTGCTAGGCCAATTAAATATCTCTAAAATAATATTGGTGTTAATCGACTCCCAACGTCTCTATTGTTGGGACGCCTTATCCAGTGTATTGATAGTTGACACCCAAGGATTTAAACTCCTCGTTGAAAAGCTAACTTTTTCTATCAAAATAAATGATATATGTTTATAAATTTGGTTAACACCGGCAGTCTTGAAATAATATTTAGTGATGTAATGTATATTGATCGAATTGGGATTTACTTGGAAGAATTCCATTTTAACACGGTGAAAAAATAGCTATGTATTTTAGTTCTACTTTTACGTATTTTTTTTTATAAGATATAGTTGTTTGCTATTTCGGCTCACGCCGCCGGGTCGTTAGTGACGAAACATGTGGAATCCTACAAAGTTTTGACATTCAAATTTGATATTAAAATTACATCGAGCACCTTCAGTCGATATCATAAATTAAATATAAATTAGATCGAGTTGGCGTTGAGATTGCCCGAGCTCATTTCAAACCCACCAAAATGTGTAATTGATAATGAATAAGCATATTTGAATTAATCAGTTCGGAACTAGTTTCATCTCTGGACAGCCACCCCTCCGAAAGAACTGCCAGAACAAAGGGGATGTAAGCTTCTCAGTGGTTTGGTTGTGCAGTAGCCCGACGCTATCGTCGGGAAGGGTGGCGTCTCCCGCTCCTATTATTTAGTTGGCAGCAGTTCAAATTGGAAGCGAAATCATCGCTGATAAGAGAGGCAGTCTGACGGCGTTCAGATAAATCACAACCATTGACGTCACGAATTCCACCATTACTGTGATAACTTTTGTGGAGAATAAAAGGAACCTCAAGCACCGCGCGCAGTAAATAATTCGATCACGAAATAGAGGCGGTTAGAAAACAAAAATAAGCGCCGGTTACTAAGCAACTATATTAAATAAATTCGAAATAAGTCCAACACACATAACTACAGTGGCATAGGTTTCCAACCTGGGGGTCGCGAAGGGTTTTTTGGGCGGTCGCCAACTTATACGTTCAACTAAAAAAAATATTTTTTTTCTTATGCTTTTGGATTATATGGGGGTCGCGGTGTACATGGGTTTCATGAGAAGGGTCGCCGCCCGAAAAAGGTTGGGAACCTATGGTTTAAGACGATATACAGTGGTGTAGATGGAAATTTGGAACATTCGCGCAAATGTACTTGTACATATATTATGTTATACTAATCACTTTTAAGGTGTTAACTGTAACTTCTTGATGGAAAGGCATGATATTTCAAATAATAAAAACACATTTTTTAAATAATAAACACCGGTCATGATTAAAAATATATTGTGGAAATATGTAATAAAAATGTGTTTTTATTATTTAAAATATTATATTATACTAACGTATTACAATGAAATATCGCTTGATAAGTCTATTGCTTTTGTTGTACGAAAACGGTTTAACTCGTTCCCTGCTGAGCCGTTTAAAGGATATTCCAACACCTAGACTTCAAAAATGTATTTATTAATATTGGTTTCAAACAATCTTATCATGTTTGTCAGGACAAATCAAGAAATGCGTTAACTCAAAAATTCGAGATTACAAGAAGCTTTTAACCACTGTTAATTCATATATATTTTCTGTTATCAACTATTAACACAGAAAAATCAGCCATCTCAACATTTGAGACGTTAGCCGATAGAGGGTTAAAAAAATAACATAAAACATTTAAAAACTAAAATGAAAGTCAATCGAGCAAGCTTTTGTTCATGTGGAGTATGTCGATATTTTAAGTAGTACGGTTGAACATTGTTAATGTTCTTGCCAGTGGCATCCCCATTGGCAGGTTGGTTCAGCACTTTAGAATTTAGAATAATAATGAATTCATGCACACGGCTTTTCAAAACATTATCAGGAACACAAGATTTCATTATATCATGGATGTATGTAACAAAAACAACCTCTATATATACAAATGTTAAAACTATTTATTTTAAAAAATTCACTCTGCAAAATACTAAGATTTGTGTACAAAAATTAAAAATAATATCTACCAGGTATACAGAACAAACGATCCAAAAACTATGAAATCATTTAGAGGTAATCAGTCGAAATATTTCTATATGAAGTAAAACAATTTATAAATGAAATGTTTATTACTTATTTATAATAAAAAACAAAACCAAATTATATGTAACACAGTGAAAAAACACATGAACATTCAGTAAAGAAATATACAAAAATCAAGTTAAAAACACAAAAAATTTTGACATCCCAATAAACAGTAGAAAACGATTTGCAAAAAAAATACTAGGTACCTTCGGAGTATATTTTTTGTTGAATAACGAATAGTCGCACAGTTTACCTACGAGTGGGGATGGTCTCATCAATCAGTTGGCTCTCTTAATTATAGCGCCGTAACTGAGTAATGAATGGATATCACACATTCTCAAACTTTATTAAGTGGTTTTGTAAAACTTATAAAATTTCTGCAGTGACTGCTTGTGTCGTAAGTAAACATGTCAATACACAACAATTCCACATAATTTCGCAAAAAAGTGCACTGACAAGCAATAAATAAGAAATGGACGATTCGTCAAATTACGATACAAAAACAAAATTAAGAGGACAAGATAAGATTTTTTCGTGTTGAATATATATCCGCCTGCCGTTGGCCATTGAAGAGTTCATATTATCAGATAGTTCAATGAGCACGAAGATTCTACAATGTTTTATCACATGTAATATAACAGAATAAAAATATAAAGAAGAGACAATATCTAGAACTATTTCAAAAAAAAAAAAACGTATTAAGATCAGGATCGGTTACGCTCATCGAAAGCACTATCAACCAGATCTGTAGAGTCGTTAAAAAACACATCTTCGACTTCGACTTCGACATTGAAAACGACTGCGGTTGCGACATCAACATTAACCAACAACACAACTCCGACTAAAAAAAGTTTATTTTGTCAGCTTTATTCCTACATTTCCTATGTGTGTGTATCAAATAAAAGATTAACCAACCGATCCGGCAAATTATTCATAGAGATATTCTTGAAAACCGCTTAATCGAAAAAGTATTCGGTTCGCTCGTTTTTCACGACTCCGACTTCAATCATAACACCGCGATTAGATATCATATGATAACCTACAAATTTAGTCATTTATTTTGTCTACGTGGCAATTATTGGCTCTTGTATGAAATCCTTGTTTTGATGCGTATTTTATCAGAAGACAATGATTGCGATGAGCGAAACCTGTCTACATAATAAAAATACAAAATTGTCGAAGTAAACTAGTAGTAGTACCAAATATTATGTTTTTCTTTTAACATGTAACTGTATAATTACTTTATTTGTTCTTTAAATCAAGCTAAAAACTCCCACCTCTTTTAAATTTGAATTGTTACAGCTTTGTACGATTCCACGCGTTTTGTCACTAACGACCCGGGTTTCACCTTTAGGCATCTTCAGGCATTCTATCACACGGATGCAACAGAACTGACGATAGATGCCGAAAGGCGAAAACCGGGTCGTTAGTGACAACACATGAGTCGTACAAAGTTGTAAAAATTCAAATTTGATATTGAAATTCCATCAAACGCCTTCAGTCGATATTATAAAACAAAGCCCTACCTCTTTTCCCAATGGGTAGTGAATAATGTAAGATAAATGAGACGGTATATTGTCTATCTCTTCTGAAACAATCTATACAGCTAAAGTTAAATTTAATTTAATCATAGTTGTGATAGTGGAAGATAGAGTTGTTACAATCATCTCATTTTGGCCCTAATACAGTTTGAGAAACTCCCGCTGGAGTTTGGCGCTTTATGTAATAAATGTTTGTCAGTCGCGCTGCGTTCTGTTGTTTTGTATAAAGTTCTCGAATTGAGATTCGCTAAACCAAAATAAATTAAACGAAATGAAGTTCGGTTTGCCTGTGACAGCTTAATTATCTCGTCTCTATTCATTTCGTTTCGATACGCTCTTGCTAAATTGAAATTATCCTCATCAACTATTTGTCATGCCAATATTTCATGTCTAACCATTATAATAATGAATATAATTCATAGCTGACAGCGGAAACTATTTTTACATTCGTAAATGCATAAAATAATATGTCTTGCTTAACTTTGAAATACCATCCTTGAAATCCTCACAGAGACGAAACCACGAAACGGCAGTCATGAAATGCTTGAGTGCTCATCCAAAAGGAAGCCAAAACTTCTACATGACATACTCAATAAAAAAAAAAACACATCCCGTCATATGTACATTAAGCACAGTGGTAGTCAACCTTTTTATTACTACCGCTCATTTCTGTGTCTCTGTAAGAGATAAAATTTTCTATTGATTGAATTGGCATTCACTTGGTAGACTCCATTATAGCACGGTGAAAAAAATAGCAATGTATTTTAGTTCTACAGAATTATTTTTAACAAATATAGTTGATAGCGATTTCGGTTCACGCCATCGTCAGAACTATGCTTAGACTAACATTCGCTTATCTATATATAGCTGTGCAGAAAAAGTACGCAATACATCTTCTCTACTGTTTTAACGGTCTAAATTGTTTCTTTCTCGCAATACAATTTATTTTTTCAAAAATTGTAAACTAAACAATGCGGCTATGACAATAAGTTTACATGTGGCACGGAAATGGTATATTACGGAAGCAAATCAGACCCCGTAGAGCGCTTTAATCAGTAGACTAAGTAATATATTAGTTTGTTCGTTAAGAATCCTTTGTGATAGTTGATGTCTATTGATTTCCAGCTGCTCCAAAGCGGTCATCCTACGACCCTTACTGCAAATATGCAAACACTTAGGCGCTTAGTTTGAATTTATATTATGTGATTCCTTTATAACGTAATCAGCGAATTATGAATCTGTTTCTTTACTGTTGAATGATCTTACATTTTCCTTAGCTCGAGTGGATATAATTCTACCTGTCTATCCGATGTAAACGGATAAACATGAACCACATGACATTTTATAAATACTGCTTCTGTCAAGTATTCATTAATTTAGATTTTTTCAGACTCAGGGTTGTGCAAGTCTGACCTTTGAATTTATATTATGTGATTCCTTTATAACGTGATTAGCGAATTGTGAATCTGTTTTTTTACTATTGAATGATCTTTTCTACACAGCTATATATAGATAAGCAAATGTTAGTTTAAGCATAGCTCTGACGATGGCTTGAGCTGAAATAGCTTTTAACTATGTTTTTTTTTTAAATTATTTTGTAGAACTAAAATTCATTACTATTTTTTTCACCGTGACATAATGGAGTTCTAACAAGTAAATGCCAATTCAAGCAATAAATTGTTTTTAGTGCTCTAATATGACACGAAAAAATATTTTCGTTGACTTAAATATAATATGTTACATTTGAATTGTTGTAATTTTGTACAATTCTACATGTTTTGTCACGAACGACCCGGGTTTCGCCCTTCGGCATCTTCAGGTATTCTATCACATGGATGCAACAGAACTGACTGAATATGTTACACTGAAATACACATTTTTCCAGCAACATATAGCAGAATTTGACACAACTAATGAGACGTCAATCGATTGAAAACAGAACTGTCACCCCGACCTTAAAAATAATGTTAACACCCAAAGCTTTATAGTTAATTCCGTGTATCTACCCTATCTAGGCTTTCGGGTCACCCTGTCGCTAATAAGGGATGAAATTAATGTTTTTATCTAACTGTAATCCACCCGCTTCCCTTCCCATAACAACATAACTGAACTGATATTGCCGCAAACGAAAAACAGACGAAAAACAATGTAACTGAATAATACAATATTTTAAAGGTTGATAGATTTTTTCCACAAAAACTGAACACTATTTTTGTTTGGAATGTTCTTATTTATGATTATACATGTTTTATTTATTTGAATGTTACGACTTTTAAATTTAATCTAATTGCTAACTTTTACTACAAAGAGGTTTAAATTTTTGCTTGGGATGTCAAAGTATTTTGTCAGCGTACAGGAAGAATATTATATTCGTAAAAGTTTATAAAAGAGATTTTAAGAATTTCTACATCATCTTTCATCGACAAAGTTTTGTCAATATCTTTTAAATTTTTTTTTTTTTGCATATATTTTAAATTAATAAATACACATTTTTTTTAAGATATAGTTGATAGCTATTTCGGCTCACGCCATCGTCAGAACTATATTTAAACGTACATTTGCTTATCTATATATAGCTGTGTAGAAAAGGTACACAATACATCTTCTCTACTGTTTTAACAACCTAGTTTTTATCGTGATAATAAAAAAAAAAAAAACTCTGCGCCTACGTGTTTACATCTTTGTAATAAAGGTCGTAAGATGACGGCTGAAAATCAATAGAAATCAATTATCACAAAAAAATCTTAACGTATAAACTAATATATGTCCGTCGCCACTCCTCAAGTCATTAAAACGGGCGTTTCCCTAATAAACCACCCCATCCAATAAACCATTTCCGTGCAATATGTAAGCTAGTTTCATTTACAATCCTAAAAATATGTGGTTTTATTACTAGCGGGAAATAAGCGAGGTCGTTAAATCAGGAGAGTAGGTGTATTGTGTACCTTTTCTACACAGCTATATATAAATTAGTTCGTTTAAGCATAGTTCTGGTGATGGCGGGACCCGAAATAGCGATCATCTATATCTTTTTAAAAAAACATTATAGAACCAAAATACATTGCTATCTTTTCACCGTGTGATGTAATATGCTTTATGTTATAAAACATGAGGGGATTTTTAACATTAATTAACATAGATTATGTTTTAACACAAGAATTAGCTCGCGTGCAAAAGTTCACTTTTAAGCATATAACTCTTATGTTTTCACTATCAATAAAATAAGTGTTATTAGCCGTCTCAACACTCATTATAAAAAAGACTGTAGAAAAGATAATATTTTTCTTATAAAATAAACTATGTTGGTATCGCTTTGGTTCTGGTCTATAAGAATTGGCACGGACATTGGGTAGTCACCGATTCTATGTGTCGACCCATTGTCATACAATCAATTGTTATGGCCTTTAGAATCGTTCGCCGTGCATTATATTTACTCCATTACAACACGAAGAAGCCAAACTATCAGTTATTGCAAACATTTCATCAAATGGCTAACTTTCAATTTCATTGTGCTTTACAAATAATCAAAAAACTCTTGAGGTGTAACACCAAATCATATTGTGTGTTTAATGTATACTGTATTGTTAAAAATGAAACGGTCTTTTAGTGATTTGTTTATTTCATATCTGAATTCATTTAATATGAAATTTTTGATTTTTTTAAGATAAATAAAAATAAATAAGCTTTATTTTCTTTTTGGCAACTAAGAGCAACTTGGGAAAGGCGTTTTGAGATGTTTGTCATTTTGTGACTTTGGAAAGATTCAAAATAAATTGCCGAAACTAATTTGATCAATTAAAACGAATAGAGATTCATCGGTGTATTGGAATGACAAACTCACTCGCCCATCAAATCGAAATTTCAATATAAAATTGTTTATTATAATTTTTAATAAAAATATATTTTTAGCATAATAAAATATTGTTTATTGGAAGGAGCAAGGGGGTAATGTTTTTCCATATCATATAAAGAAAAAGTTACTGAATGATTGATAGTTGTTGAAATGGAGAAAAGGGGTTAAAATCACATAAAAACATAGTTCTGACGATGACGAGAGCCGAAATAGCTATCAAGTATACCTTATAAAACTTAATACGAATAAAAATAAAGATTTATACACAAAATTTTTAATTAATTATTGCCAGGCTTAAAAAACAAATAGCCAAATACATTCAAAGGTAATCATACAAAATATTTTTAAATGAAATAAAATAATTTACAAATAAAATGTGTAAATAAATTTATTTACAATCAAAAACAAAACCAAATTATATGTTGAGACGGTGAAAAAATTGTAATGTATTTCAGTTCTACAAACGGGGCTTGTTTTTTATCCGTTTTATAATGGAGTTTTACCAAGTAAATGCCAATTCAATCAGTAAAGTTAGAACAATTAACTAGGGTCTCGTAAAGATTTCTCAGACAAGCAAAACACACAAAACACGTATATGACATACGAAACGGAATAGCAAAATCAATGAATTTTAGTTAATTTCTTACTCATTTTAAAAATGTTTTTTTTTTTTTTTGAAATGATATCTTTTTATCTCAATATTGGGCAACAACAAAACAAATAAACCAGTTGCAAAAAAAATGTTTACGATGAACGAAATATCGATGACCGACAGTGGAGAATCACTGCGTTAAACTGTCCTGATTTACACAATAATAGGGAAGGTATTAATAGATGTAAGTGTGTTGATTCCTCCTGTATAAAAGTGTTTTGGCAAATTTATGTCGACTACTGCCTGTCTCCCTACTGTCACGGGTTTAAATGCTCAATTATCCTATCACCTAATTTTATCGACTCACATTTATTTATTGTATTCGATCTATTAGAAGAGATAATATAATAAATGAGTTCCGCAGAATGATACGCGCTGGTTTATTCATTCATAGATGTTATCTTTTATTAGATAATATTTATGAATGAATTTAAAAAATCAACAAATTTTGGTATACTGGTAGCAAAATGAAAATCAAATTCTTAACCAATTTACTGCTAAATTTATAACTGATTGTAATATTAATTATAGATTTTCCTTGAAAATATAAGATTTTTAGCAATTTCAAAGCAAGGATAAAAACCAATCTAGCTTTTGGTATAGAAAAAATTTCTTTTGTCTATACCAAACACTAGCTTTTTATTGAAAAAAAAAACTCGTTAGATAAAATGTTGATTAATATCAAAGACAATATGTATTTTAATAATTAATCTTGTATATATATATATATATATATATATATATATATATAGACTACCTTGCAATGATTGCCAGCGCTTTTACATGGGGTAAACTACACGTATTTTAGAAGAGTATCATAACACTTAGCTGGTTTTAGATTGACATTTGTAGCTATTTATGATCGGAAAATCAATTGTTAAGCATAGATGATGGAATAAAATAATTGCATTGAAATATGGGGAATCAAACAATTTAGTAATAAACAGTGCCTAATTAAGTTCAATGTCTTGATTTCTCTTGCTATATGACTAAAGTGAGATTAGTCAACAATCTGTAATAAATTCTCCTTAAAATAGGTCCAATATTCACCCATTTGAAATAAGTATTAATATCTATCTAGTGTCAAATTATTTAATTGAATATTAATGGTACTTGATTGATGTAAAAAACCTCTCATCAAAAAGTCATTATTGTTTTATTTATAAGATTACCTCCTTTTTGACATAACTCCCTTAAATGTCATCCGATGATCCTGAAACAAAGTGCATTAACTTGCGCGCGTCCTTCCAAACGGTTTGATGTGCAACACGAGGTGTTTTAATGTAATTATAAAAAAATGTAGTTATTAACATATTTCAGATATATAATTTTTCATTCCTAGCCTGTTCACTTGTATATTATATATAACCGATGCAAATCGTTTATTGTAACATATGTTAGTTATTTTGTATCCTTGCGATAGAATGCCTGCAGTTGCCGAAAGGCGTAACCAACGTCGTGAATGTCGAAACATATGCAAAATATCAACAATTCAAATTTATATATAATTTCATTCAACAGATGAACACGACAAAAATATTGCATCAAACATGCGCGCGCATTCTGTTATACATGCACGTGTCGCAGGCACTTACTTGAGTAATGATTTTTGGACTTTGGGAATTGAATGCAAAATAAAATAAAATTCGACAGTCAATCACCGTGTAAGTGAATAGGTAGGCAGAGGCTAGAGGCCAACGCGTTCCCGGCCTTAAGCCTCGCCTCGCCGACAACTCATTCTCCACCTCCGCCTCCTAATAAATCCTCACTAATTTATTGTTACCTACCGCCTTCTGCTTTATTGGACTAAAACCTAATTTAGTTACCAGACGTTTTCTATTAAAATGTAACTATCGACTGCTCGCTAAGGGAATTTGAGCTATTCGCGTATCTTATTCAAGGTGTTTTTCGGAATTCGTAAACTAGTCGCTTCAGCTGTTTGCTACAGCGACGAAAGCATTTAATTTAGTTAACCACGCGCAATAAAGATTTGGCTCGCGGTGTTGCCATGTAAAAATAAAAATAAGGAACTTTTTAATATTTAGCCTTCATAATAAGATAATTGTGATTTATTGATTGAATTGGCATTTACTTGGTAGAACGCCATTATAACACGGTGAAAAAATAGCAATGTATTTTAGTTCTACATTTTTTTTTATAAGATATAGTTCATAGCTATTTCGGCTCACGTCATCGTCAGAACTATCGTGAGGTAATTGTAAGTTAGTGTAAGATAATTGAATTTAAAACTTATTTAAAATTCTCATCAATATATTTCATACAAATCCCATCTAATTTTTAACAATAATGTAGAATTATGAGGTTAAAAAATATATTCAGTTATACGAGAATTAAAAGTGTAGGTATATATTGAGGGACAGGTTACGACCGTTAGAGGTTAAGTACATAAAAAGTTTTGGTACTCGGTGTTATAGCCAAAAATATTTAACACGAAAACGCTTAACGCGAAATAATACTGTGATCCTGACGAATTGTTATATAATTACGAGCAAATGATTTCTTTTAACGCGAAACAAAGTTTTGTTTCGCACGAAAAGAGTATGTATCTAAAACGTGCATAGTGTATACAAATTTAACAATCAATTATTGTCTTACTTGTATTCATATAAATTAAAGTGTTTTTTATCACCTTCAATGTAACTTTATTAAATGTCACTTCTCGGTGAAAAGGTGTTATATTTAAAATAATAAAAACACATTATCAGTACTTCTTTCCACAATATATTTTTTGATCACGACCGGTTTCGCACAATGTGAGCATTATCAATTGATCACTTGATAATGCTCACAATGAGTGAAACCGGTCCTGATCAAAAAACTATTTTGTGGAAATAAGTACTAAAAAATGTGTTTTTATCAAATAAAATATTTTTTAATAAAAAAATTAATGTATATTTATTATATGACATAATTTTGACAATATATAGACATATATAGGAGGCTTTTTTAATGTTTTTTCTTAACGGAAAATTCGTTTAAAACGAAAAAATGCTTTCGTCCTCTTATTTTCAAATTATCCGTTTTCTTTTGTGTAATTTCTTAAAAAAATATAATTATTTTTTATTTTCATATTTAAAAAAAAATAACACATACACACTGCATACTAAAAGCGCACGCTAGAGATTTTTTTTGGAAATCATATTTTATACATCCTATTTTGTTGTGGTTTGGGGAATTTATTGCCTTAATATACAGATAAATGGTTTATTAACTGCACTCACAGATAATGCGTCATATGGTTACTTTTAATTTACAAATAAAGACTTAATATAGCTTATCTAGTCTGTTATGTAACATTAGACAAAACAATTTAAATGCGATATTTGTTACATTCTTTACTGCAAATATATAAGTTAAAAGTTAATAGAAATATCAGTCCGAAATTGACTAACAACACGACTTTGACTTAAAAAAGGTTAATTTTTTTCATGTTTTTTTCTTACCTTTCCTATTTACGTGCATTAAATTAAAGACCAACTAAAAATCGATCGCTTTGCCCGACTCCGTCTACAACTCTACAGCAGTGATTCTCACGTGAAATTTCACTGTCGCCGCACTATAAACATCAGCTGTCCTATGTACAGTCACGTGGCCGCACCAAATGTGATAAAAATAGTCTCGATATGTATTTTTTTATATAGTGCATTACACTGAATGATCTTTCATAATATACAGTTGTATGTAAATTCGACAAATTAATAAAGCAATTGTTGTTTATTCTTTATATTGACTTGATTCATGGTCAACGTATAACTTCGACCAAAATGTTTGAAAAGTTTTATAATTAAAACGGTCCTTTACTTCAACTCGACTAAATGCTGGATACGTCAGGCTTATTTAATAAATTTTAATTATAATGATAATTTTTAAAAATTCATTTGTAAAAACACATTTTTTTTCAATATCAATATTCACTACAAAACTCTTGGTGGCCGCAGCAAAATCCTCTGGTGGCCGCACATGAGAACCAATGCTGTACAGCCTTGATAAATATTATAATGTTGTTTTTATTGTTATGCATCTAAAATAAATTTAGCTAGAATTAATTATGTATAATATTTTATATTTAATTATTGCGTATCCCAATTTTTGAAACCTCGACACTTCGCCCCCTCGGTTCTTTTGCTAGACATGAGGTCCTAGCTAAAATGCGGCCTGGATTTCTGTATTAACAAAATAAATAAAAAAAATTAGTGTATTTTTACAATCAAATTAGGGTTTTTATTAAGATCAGTCACGGGCAAACCGCGTTATCTTTTAACGCTTAAAAAAAACGGGACTTGGGACGGAAGTGGTCATTACGGAAGCAAATCAGACCATCGCCCCGTAATAGACTGGACTAATGGGGATACTATTATATTATTTTTTTCGTTAAAAATCCTTTGTGATAATTGATGTCTATTGCTTTCCATCTGTTCCAAGCCGTCATTCTGCGACCCTTACTACAAAGATGCAAACATTTAGGCGCTGATTTTGAATTTATATTATGTGATTCCTTAATAACGTGATTAGCGAATTGTGAATCTGTTTTTTATTTTTTTTATTTTATATTTGTGATTAATTTATGTCTTTTATAAAGATTGGTGCCCAAAGCTATGATTTTGATAGTTAATAGGTGTCAAATCTTGGAAATTTTACGAGGAAAAACGCTAAAAAACGCGACGTCACGTCGAAGTCTTCGTTTCCCGTACGCTACTCGGATAATAAACGTAATCCGACAACAGACGTTATTGACGGTTAGGTTTGCTTGGTCGGGCGGCCCGGGTCGGTTAGACCTACCCTTCCCATTTTCCCCTGTGCGAGGTGATGAAATAATGTTATTAAGGGAGGTGAAAATAAGGACTTTTTTTGACTTCTCAGTAGGTATATAAACGTGTATTATATGACTCTCTTATGTGTGCCACCGCTTTGTACACGATGGTATATAACATTTATAAACTTAACTCTTTCCATACCGAACCATATGAAAGATATTCCGACACCGAGAATTTCAAAATAAATATTTTTTAAATTAAAAACGATTTTCGAAAGTGAAGCATTCTGGATTTCGAAAAAGGAGCGCGAAGTATTTTTTTAATAAATCAATTTATTGATTGAAATGGCATTTACTTGGTAGAACTCCATTATAACACGGTGGAAAATAGCAATGCGTTTTAGTTCCACATTTTTTTTATAAGATATAGTTGATAGCTATTTCGGCTCACCTACCGTCAGAACTATCCTAAAACGAACATATAGCTGTCTAGAAAATGTACATAATACATCTTCTCTTCTGTTTTAACGACCTTGCTTATTTCCTGCTCGCAATAAAACTAAAAATTGTAAATGAAACTAAAAAGGTGGCTATTTCAATAAGTTTATATACTTATTGAAATAAGTTTATATTATTATACAGAAACAAAGAAGCACCCCCCAAAGGGTAAAGTAATGGTGATCGACATATGTTAGTCTCTTCGCTTAGAATACTTTGTGATATTTGATATCTATTGATTTCCAACTGTTCCAAAGCCGTCATCCTGCAACTCTTACTACAAAGATGCAAACACTTAGGCGCTGAGTATTAATTTATATTATGTGATTCCTTAATAATGGATTAGTGAATTGTGAATCTTCTAACGGATATACTTCTACATGTCTGTTCGATACAAACGGATAAACTTGAGCCACATGACATTTTTTAAATACCACTTCTGTCAAGTTTATTAATTTTATCTTCACTATTTTTAAGATGACTGCCTAAATTGTTGTTGTCCTTGAAAGCTAGGTTTACTGAATTTTTGATTTCCCAATGATTTTTTTCACTAATGCTGCCTAGGTAATTGATTTAATAAAAGAAGCGGTTATCCTGTACTGTATTCGGGTAAATGAGTTTTCTAGCATATGCTATGCTAATAATGAAATAGCTATCAACTGTATCTTTTAAGAAAATGTAGAGCTAAAATAAATTGCTATTTTTTCGCCGTGTTTCAAAATCAGATTTGAAAATTGTAAATGTATATTGAAATTCTAACAATCAATTTCAGCAACATTGTAAATGAATAATTATGTGTAAATATATGAAAAAAAAAGTTTTTTTATCCTCGTATTCAATCACAGGTGTGAGCTGACATTTCTCGGTGTAAACGCGTTATAACACAGTGAAAAAAATAGCAATGTATTTTAGTTTTACAAAATTATTTTTAACAAATATAGTTGATAGCTATTTCGGCTCATGCCATCGTCAGAACTATGATTAAACCAACATTTGCTTATCTATATATAGCTGTGCAGAAAAGGCACGCAACACATCCTCTCACCTGTTCCAACGGCCTAGCTTGTTACTTTAACACAATGACACAAAATTTTCAAAATTGTAAATGAAACAATAGGTGTCAAAACCACCCCTTTGTACAACGGCTGGACAAGTGGCGTATATTTGTTAAAAATAATTTTGTTGAACTAAAATACATTGCTATTTTTTCACCGCGTTATAATGGAGTTCTACCAAGCGAATGCCAATTCAATCAATAAACGCGTTATATTTAAATAATAAAAACACAATGCTCAGTGCGATTTTCACAATTTTTATATCGAATGTTTTTGAATTCTGCATTATGCCATAAATAATTATAATTGGTTAGCGAGTAGACGGCATTTAATATTGTTCAGCGGAACAATGAGTGATTTTTGGTTAGAGACTTCAAATGGATCACCCCATTCTGGAAATGTTGCGCAACGTAAATTGTTGACATTGTTTTGACATTTACCGGAGATCACTATCGATAATTGGGAATTATTAGATCCTACTCAAACTGCCCGCCATCTTGGACAGATATGTTGACAGAGTCATGAGTTTTTCATTTGTTTCAATAACGGCGAGCATGCGTCATAGCTTAAATTTTTCATAACCACCTGTACACCAGCGGCGTAGCTAAAGACTTGCCCCTCACGCAAACGTCATGCAAAGCCTCATAAAAATATCAGATATGAACGGCTATAATAAAACAAATTTTTGGTATATATTACAATAAAGCTAGAAAAGATATTTTCATTCACTATTTTTTTCTTTATTGCTATACAATTCACGAAATCTTTTAATAATACTTTTTTAAGATCTATTGATTGAATTGTCATTTAATTGGTAGAACTCCATTATAACACTTAACATAAACATCAATTGTCACACGACATTTTAAATAAACAAACCATTCCTCAGACCATTGCGAGGGGCTAATGCCTTCCCATACGTACTTAACCATCTCCGTCCAATATTTGAGCTTATTGAAATTTCCGCCTGTTCAGTTTCATTTACATTTAATTTTTTTTTAGTTTTATTGCTAGCAGGAAATAAGCTAGTTCGTTCATACAGAAGAGAAGATGTATTGTGTACCTTTTCTACACAGCTATATATATATAAGCAAATGTACGTTTAAACATAGAATTGACGATGGCGTGAGCCAGATCAATTATATATTATAAAAAAAAACGTATAACTAAAATACATTGAAATTTTTTCACCGTGTGATCTAATATGCTTTATATTATAAAACATAAGTGGTCCATCAAAAATAATTCATATTTCAAGTATATCGCATAATAAAACGTTTGCGCAGTAATAAAAAATATTCTATGCATACATATGTATATTCGAGTTAATTATTTGTTACACAAAATGTATAAAAAAAATTGGCCCCCTTTGGGATCTATCCTATTGCGTGGCATACGCCACTGCCGTGCACTTCTGATCGTATCGTGTATTTAACTCAAACATTGCGTACATACATATTTATTCGTTCTACGCGATACCAATTGTTTGTTTCGCTGTAACGTGACATTGTGTTATCCATTATTAAATTATATCCACTAATGTGAAACAAATTAAATTTGAATCAAGTCAATAGTATGCAAGAATCAGTTCACTCGTTTTTTCAAAACCTACGAGAATTAAAGTTTGACCGCCTGTGTGCAAACAGAGATCGACTGCCCTATATGTTTATATTCGTTGACACAATAGTTCTTCTTTTGATCTATAAAAAACATTAGAAAAGGATGTGTTGTTGAATAACCAAAAAAATTAACACATTCTATCCTTACGCAGAATCTCGGATACATATTTTCACGTGATGGTCTAGCCCAGGGGTCACCAAGCCTTATTTATTCGCTTTTATTTATTTATTTATAATTATACGTTACAAAATTTACAAATTATAAATTCAGTGCTTTTGCAACAATAACATATTTGAACATATAGTATTAGAAATTTAACAAATACACAGCAAAACAATCAACAAGGATTGCAAGAAATTCAATCAAGCAAGCTCATGAAACATTTACTTTAACTGAAAAATAGTTTTCGCCTGAACTCACTTTCGTCCACATGGAATATGTCGACATCCGAAGCAATATTATTGAATATTTTTAATGCTCTTACCGTTGGCATCCCCATTGGCAGATTGGTTCTACACTTTGGAAGAAAATACAAATCATGTCCACGATTTCTTAAAAAAATATCCGGAACATACAAATTGATATTATTAAGGATGGCAGAATTCTGTTAAGCCTTTTAGCATAACAGTCACACTCACTGCTTCATTAAGGCCCTAGAACTAGATAGCTCATCATAAAAATATACTGTAGTTTTGAATAGTGTGCAATAAAATAAAAAAATGGTTTCGCGGGTTGAATAATTAGTGCTCGCGGGCAGTAATTTAAAGACCCCCGGTCTAGCCTAATACAGCCCAAAATAATGTTACTTAATACCTTGCTTAAAAAAGAGACTATACAAAGCTACCACAACCCCCCCCCCCCCGCCCCCCGATATTTTAGTAAAACAACCAGTGGATGTGTATAGAGATTAAACGATTCAATGACTAGTAATGGTTTTGAAGATTACGTAAAATAGATCCGTATTTTTTATATATATACATAAATACATTGTGAATTTTACCTTAATCTAATGGAGTTGTACTTAGCAAGTGCCAATTCAATAAACAGAAAAAAATACTATATTTTCACACTCCTTCATTGAATGAAGAAAAATTGTATTTCAGTGAATATAATAAAAAAAATTGAATTGTTACAACTTTGTACGATTCAAGATGTTCTGAAGATGCCGAAAGGCGTAACAAGGGTCGTTAGTGGCAAAATATGTGGAATCGTTCAAAGTTGTAACAATTCAAATTTGATATTGAAATTCCATCAAGCACCCTTAGTCGATATCATAAATTATATTAATAAAATTAAATTGAATTTGGGTTGTGAGTCGGGTCGTCAATGACAAAACATATAGATTACTTCTTGGTGGAAAGTGGTTTGTGGTTAAATATATTTGTGATCGGGACCGGTTTTGCTCATCGCGATAATTATAAAATGATACGTTAGAAATTAGAGCTAGGCTTATTCTTAAAAAAAAAATTGTCTATATACAAAAACAAATGTTTTAGAATGTATTGCGGAAATTTGACTAAAAATATGTTTTCAATATTCAAAAAAATATATAGTAATATATTTTTTTCCATAGACTGAATGATTAGACCCATAATAATATTATCGCTGCGAAAGTTTAGTTTATTAGAGAAGCAGTACGCATTAAATTCTTCATCGCTTGTATATGAATATTCATTCATGTATGATCACATGTAAACTATTGCTTTAAGTCTTGAACCATTATTTGTATATGAGTGGAAATTATTAACTAAAAATTATTATATAAATAGCCTTTTATATGTGTTTTAATGTATAATGTATCAGTAACTATGTGATCAATAATAATGTCTTATAAAATTGTGGAAATACGAGTGAAAGTTAAGTTTTTATTTGATTAATATGTCATAACTTATTTCAGCGAGGAAAATAGTTAATAATTCTCGACGCGAGGGAGACACTCCCTATTTATTCTTGTCTTCTCATCACCGTCCATGCAGTGGACTCACTTCTGGCCGGTTGTATGTTTTTGTACAGCACATTGACAGTATAATCCAGCGAGGCAAAGGAAAATTGATGATGTCGAAACGATTTTTTACGAGTGACAATTTAACGGGTGTTTTCTCTCCCGGGTGACAAAAGGGGTTAAGCCACGGCGATTACTCTGGCACCTGAGACCCACGACTGGCGAGACCCGGCTTCGATTCCCAGAGGAGTGACGCAAGTGTTAATTGGTTCGGATGCACTTCAATTGCTTCGAATCCCAAAGGAGGGGTGTGAGATACGTCTACACCGTGATTGAAAAATTGCACACCATCAAAAAATACAACTTCATTGAATTATTACGGACGAGAATTACTTTGTTTAAATTGACACTCAATAGACATCAACTATCACAAAGGATTCTTAACGAACAAACTAATATAAAAGTATCCCCATTATTCCAACCCTATTACTGGGGGGTGGTCTGATTTGCTTCTTTAATGACCACTTCCGTGCCACATTTTTTTCACCGTGTTAAATTGACACTTTTTGCTTTTGTAAAAATGAAATATATTCTATTATGGTGACTGATTTCATTGTATTATATATCAACAATAAATCAAAATTATTAATATTATTTCAAAATATTTATTTTTATACGATCAGAACCAGTTTGGCTTATTGTAAGAATTATTAACAGACAATATAAAAAAATAAAACAAGACTACTTATACAAAATTTGTGTTAGTATTTATCGTGCATAAAAAACAAACGGTTCACGAACTAAAAAAACACTTTTTTGATAATCATAAAAAATATTTATCAATGAAGTTAAATAGTCATATAAAATGTTAACTGGTGAGGAATTTAATATAAGAATTTAATTTAATTTAAGGAAGGTTAATATAATATTATAAAACTGTTGAAAAGGTACACAATATTGTGTTTAAATATTTAAATACAATGCCTTTCAACCAAGATGTGACAACGTATAAAGTAAATGTGAGTAGCCTCGGAATTATCAAAATAATCATTCTTTTCAAAATACAATTCCAGCAAAAAAGCGTAACAGTTAAAAACTGTTTTGAAATATTCTTTTTTCTAGATGCTGAATATTAAAATCGCGTTTTATTTATATCTGTAGTTATTTCGCCTTAAGCTCTCTTCTTATAGTTCTAACGAGAATTTAAGCCGAAATAGCTACCAACTGTACACCTTATAAATTTTGTGGAGTTAAAATATTTTAAGAATTTTCGTTCATAAACTATGTTACACAGTTTTATGTTTTATTGACGTTTGTAAAAATCAATCGAAAAGTTCAATATTTCTAGAAAAACTCCTTAATATAAAAATACAAATAGTTTTGTGACTTCTGAAACGTTGTGTAGCTTGATAAAAAAATTGATTTATTTTTCATTTCAATATTAGATGTTTTATTAATGACCGAATATTATCAATCGAGTTTTTTTACGTATTTTTTGACACCCATAGTCTGAAACCCTATTTTTCTTTCGACTCAATTATGACTCTTTTCAGCAGTTAGCATATGTATATAAACAGCCAACGCAATACCTTAATGGTCCTAGGCGTTCCTCGAAGTGTTCAGCCAAGAAACTATCTGTCGATTTATGATGATAAAGTATGAAAAGTGGTGCATGAAGATAACCAAAGTTTTGACCAGCCAATTCATAGCTGACCATGGCTACTTCGTTGCCAAAGTTCATCCATTAGGAGCTCTGAACAAGATTATTATTGATTAATATGGATTATTGATTTACCATAATTGTAATTGTAATTCTTAATAAGTGATTGTGAACATTTAATTTTTATACTAATTTACTTTATTTGTATCAATATTGTATGATTTTATGTAAATTGTTTCCTAGTTCTTGCACCCATGGTTTTGTACACCTGCTACCTTTAACTCAAATTAATTTTTTGTTTTGTATAAATAGACTTGTTTGTAAATTGTATTCTATCACTTGATAATGCTCGCGATGAGCGAAACCGGTCCTGATCAAAAAATATATTGTGGAAATAAGTACTAAAAAATGTTTTTATTATTTAAAATATCATCATGCCTTTCCACCAAGAAGTGACAGTTAACACCTTAAAAGTAATATTTATATAGACCAACTTACTTATACATATACGTATAAATGTTTAAATAAAAATTTTAAAAATCATATCGTATGGAGAGCGATTGATCCACAAGTCAAACAAATTATTTTAAATTTAAATTTAACGTTTTTTTATTGGAATATGAAAATTTTAACATTAAAATGCGAACATAATCGATTCGCTTCAAAAAGTACTTAAATTCAATTCGAGAGATGAAATAATATAGTACACAAGTAACATTTTTGGAACCTACTGGTATATGGAGGTAATCTGCGACGAAACAATTACCAGATTTAAACCCCTTAAATAATATTTTTATATCGCGCGTCTAAATTTAATTACTTCGCTAACGCAACAATTCAAAAGGAAACCCTTCCCCACAATACAATATATTTTTTGTTAGGTCAGTAGCGTGCGGGTGCTTCTTTTGGCAAGTCACCAATATCAATATAACATATTATATTCTTCACGGTACCTGTTAAATTGGCGGTCACCCAAAAAGCCCGCTGTTACAATGCGTACGCGCAATAAATTTTATATAATTAAACTAACTTTTCGCGATATCATTTGTCTCTTTCAAGGTGGAAGGGGATTTTACTACTATAATAAAACACAGTGTTTAGTACGGTTTTAAAAATGTTATGTTATTGAATCATGACCGGTTTCGCCCAATGTGAGCGTGATCAAATGATGCGATACATATTAAAGCAAGACCATTCATATACTCAATAACTAAGAATATATTTTACAGGTAATCACAGAAAAAAAATAAATGAAAATTTTGCAGAAAAATGTTGGCGACTTCTTAAAATTAAAAATTACTTCTTTGTTAACAACAATGAAACCAAATAAAAAGTTCTTTCAGCGTTATTTTATCAATTAATTGTTCTCGCGGTGAGCGAATCCGTTCTCCATTTTGATATAATAATATTAAATTGTTACATTTGCACTGATCTTTGTGTTTTATTTTTTTAATGCTTTTTTAAACTTGATGTAAAATAACGGCAAATATATTTTTTTATTTCGTTTTCAGTTTGTACATAATCTTATCCACGGTATTTACTATAATGCAATATAAAAAAAAAAAAAAATGCTTTCACCACGAAAGATGACGTATGTTTAATATTTTATTTATGTCAATATATAATTGTAGTTATATAAATTGTTATAGTTTGTCGTCTCAACAACGAAAAATATTTCTTCTCATTAATCAACATGAATTTATTATAATATATTATAATAGTACAATCATAATTTATATTTTATTAAAAATGAATTAATTTTTGTTTTTATTGTTATTAAAGTATATACGACTTTTGTTTTGACAAGGATATTCGGTGTTACACAATTATGAAAAGCCTACATATATGTCAAAACTTTTCGATACAATGCAACAGAAGATCACTAATTGCTGTATTGAATAAGAAAAATATTTAATTTTTAGATACTTTATAACACCCATGTGTAGGATTTTGAAAGTAAATAGTTCTGACGATGGCGTGAGCCGAAAAAGCTATCAACCACATCTTTAAAATTTTGTAGAACTAAAATAAATTGCCATTTTTTTCACGGTGTTTTTTCCTTTATTTTAAATAAAAAAAAAACCTTTATTTTATATTTAATTAAAGATTAATTTACGAAATCGACACACGTTTTGTATGAGTTTCGCTTTTCGATATCTTCAAGCATTCTATGACAATATAATGATAGATTTGATGCAATAGAACTTTTAATCGGTTATTAACTTGCGTCGCTCATATATAAGAATAATTACACACGCAAGTATAAAATTTGTTGATTATATCACTATTCAAAGTAGCAGAAATTTATGAAGGCGATCCTTTTTTAAATTATATTAAATTGTGAATATATTACATACGTTTGCTTTTTTTATGATATAATGTCTTTCTGCCAAGATATAAAGAAATATTGTCAGTTACATTCTTCAGTGTGCTAGCAGATGTAAAGATGCCGAAAGGTGAAACCCGGGTTGTGTGAGACAAGTGCACAATTTCAACAAATAAAATTTCATATTGAGATTCCATGGATTTGTAAATTGTGAAAGAAGAAATGTTTTATAATATTTATTGATTGAATTGGCATTTACTATTTTCGTTTTATAAAATTTTGCAAGGCATATAGTTGAAAGCTATTTCGTCTTACTGCTCTAGATTGTTCTGATGAGGTAGTTACCCGACAAAGGTATCAACTAAATACCTTATATTATAATTTTATAGAACTAAAATTTTTTGTTCTAAAATGAAAATTTGTCGGTTCTGTTGCATCCTTGTGATGGAGTACCTGAAGATGCCGAAGGGCGAAACCCGGGTCGTTTGTGACAAAACATGTGGAATCGTACAAAATTGCAACAATTCAAATTTGATATTGAAACTCCATCAAGCACCTTCAGTCGATGTCATAAATGAACTAAAATATATTGCTATTTTTTTAATGCGTTAAATTTATCTTTTATAACGTCACTGGAGTTAGCGACCCTTCGATTGAGAGTCGTCCCTCAAAAACATTAACAAATATTTAAATATCATGCAGAAGGTCTGTTTGTCTACTTAAACGGATAAATTGCGAGCATCGAGGGGAGGGATATATGGCCAGGGAATATAATGCGATATTATTTAATAATTTGTTTTGACAATCGCGTTTTCCATTGACTTCGCCCCCTCGCGATGTATTTTTATTAACTTATTTTATTATTCTAATGTTCGGGGATCAGATTTGATTTTGGCTCGCCCCCCGTTTATGATTTCACCGTGTCAAATTGGTGTACGCTCGTAAAGGGGATGACTTATTAATACCCATTTGACGATTTTGTGATGTCATACAAGCCCCATCAGCAAAACATACTAGACACTCACACTTATCGTTCATTTGTAAAAAAGTTGGCGTACAGAACAGCTTTGGCAGCCTGGCAGACTAGGTGGTCTGCTTCCACAAAAGGTCGCCAAACATATATTTTATTCCCGAACGCAACCTGGAGGCTCAAAGTGAAAAAACTTTCACCTGGACACTGGGCTTGCCAATTTATAACCGGCTATGACAAGTCCAACGGCAAACTATTTGGGATGGGCAAGTTTGTTTGAAAGGTCGCATCGCACTTGTGGACACAACCATCAGGACGCTTATCACATACTGTGGGACTGCCTCGAGATGAATGCAGAACGAACAGAGCTGTTTACTGTGGTCCGTCCTCATACGGGCCCGATAGGCCACGCTGACTTAGTATCAACCAAGGCCAACTTTAAGGCATTCCCCAAGTACAGCTTCGGGACGTCGAAATGTCCCGTCTTCAAAAAGAGGGAAACATACGGTAACAATTAAAAAAAAGTGCAAAAAATCAACAGTGGTGCGTGTTATTTATTAATAGCAACCAAGACGCAGAAGTATTTGATGAGTATTTACTTATTAGTAACTATTGTATATTACACCCCAAAAAGTGACTGCATGGAATATTGGAAACGTTTCAATCGAAAATCGTTGCATTGAATTGCAACACTTTCGTAATAATGATTTGAACCATAAAAACTTAGAGTAATCATTGAATACATTTTATGCTTGCCCGGACCAAATGTACCCGTAGAAAGAGTCTTCACGGATGAATAAGTTGTGGACGATAGAAAAAAAACACATTTACAAGTCGGAGTACTTAAAGCGATGTTGTTAAAATAAACTTTAAAAAATCCTGCCAAGAGTTCCATTCTTATTTAAAAGCAAACACAGTTATACTACAAAAAATTTGTTCATCAGAAAAATATAAAACAACATAATTTATCAACATTCCTTTTCTTTTTAAATACATAAAAACTATGAAAAAATACGTGTTTTCTCGAATATACACACTATTACGTAAAAATTGGTAGATCTCTCGTTTTGAGAACAAAAATAAATGGTCAGATTAGGCATTCGGTAAATTTGCAAGATCATACGGGGTACGAGACATTCTCGATTCGTCTTAAGATTCAACGCGTAGCACATTAAACTCTTCCGCCACTGCAGATTTTCAGTACACAGATACACAGGATACCTAATATCACGTAGACTAAGTGGCTGAGTATGTCACATTTTCTTTTTCTTTCTTTTTTTCCTCTTATTTTAAGCACAATAGTGCATGGTTTAACGATCGGTCCGTGCAGTTCTGTATCGGGCCAAGAATGTAAAATCGATTCTTTTTATTGGTATTGCGTTATGGGAGGCGGCCGGACAACCAACTTGTCGTACAAGCAGACAAGTGTGCAAACAGTATTAATGCGAATTAAAAAAAAATATTTAAATCTCAAACTGTTGAGACGGCTGATTGCAGTTTGTTGATAGTCGACACTTA
Source organism: Himalopsyche japonica (assembly GCA_028555115.1). Lineage (NCBI taxonomy): Eukaryota > Metazoa > Arthropoda > Insecta > Trichoptera > Rhyacophilidae > Himalopsyche > Himalopsyche japonica. Next base: position 1,243,264 of record JAHFWJ010000430.1, read on the forward strand.
ACAAATAATAAAGACAATAGTTTAAAATGTTGAAATTGTGTGCTATTTATTCCACATGTTTTCTTATTAAAGACCTGGGTTTCGACTTTCAGCATCTTCAGGCGTTTGCCAATTCTGTTGCATCCGTATGATGCGTAACTCGCAAACATGCCGAAAGGCGAAACCCGTGTCATTAGTGGAAAACCTTTCAAGAATGTTTCATTAACAAGACGTACAAAGTTGTAACAATTCAAATTTGACAGTGTTAGTTTAAATTATAAAAAAAGCTATTTATGATGTTTCTGTCTTACGCTGTATATACATATTCATTTTTGGAATACTATGAGGATATTGTAAGGATAGATTAAACTATTTTATTAATATTATCTTAATGTATTCCCTAACTGTAGTTCATGCTAACGATCAATTGTACACTATAAACGGTGTATGCGATCAAATTTGTGACTCATATGTTTTGCTGGCGATAAATATTACCAGGCTCGATTTTTACATTTATTCTTTTCGAGTACTAAAACGACGTTTAGACGACTTACCAACCTATTCTGATATATCACCACTCTTATATTATATAATTACATTTTCTGTCTGTTTTGGAACCTAATTTCTTGATTATGCGTCCACACTATGCTCTACGTCAGTAGTCGGCAACCTACTTCCCGCGTGTAATTGAATTACCCACCAATAAAATATGATGTTTAAAAAAAAAAAATATTTATTGAAATTAAAAACAATTAAAAAAATAAGGTGAATAAGTAATGATGTTTTTATATCATTTAAAAATTTTAAGTAAATATCTGTAGGTAAATTTTTAAACTGTTATCACCGAACGTGAAGTGGCAACACTCCATTGTTTATATATGTGTATTTTATAAAAAAATGTATTTATACAAACACACGTGTTTTATACGTGGGCTTTGGCTATGTATTTAATATATTGATTGAATTGGCATTTACTTGGTAGAGCACCATTATAACACGGTGAAAAAAATAGCAATGTATTTTAATTCTACAAAATTATTTGAAAAAAATATAGTTGATAGCTATTTCGGCTCACGCATCGCCAGAACTATGCTTATGCGGAAGTGTTTTTCTGTATTTAATTACTTTGGTATATAGACAATGCTAACTGTTTATTGTTCTGACGATGGCGTGAGCCGAAATAGTTATCTACTATATTTTTTTTAATAATTTTGTAGAACTAAAATACGTTGCTATTTTTTTCACCGTGTTAACTATGGTAATATTGAATAAAATCAAGTGAAACTTTCTGAAATGGTTAGAACATTATTATACAATAATTAGCCCTAGAGTGATAAAATTGTCCACACTGCCCCATGTGTCGAGCCACAGTTCAACGTTTACACATGTATTGAGTCTCATTTTTTTTTTGTTGGTTTGCACGCACTTCGCAAGCTTTATAAGGGGTATTTTTTCTGTTGCCGATATAGGGATCCAAATCTGTTTTGTTTATATCCCCAAACAATCTTTTTTATGAATATAGCAAAAATTTTCCTCGGAGTGAACTCGGAGCTATTTTTATATAGTCTCCAGGAAGAGAAATGTTGGTGTCGTGTATTGCACGCGAAACTATTGTGTTTTTAGATCGTGTAAACTTGTACTTCCATAGGCGTTAAGACTAATTGAATGACGGTTTTGAAATCGCATGAGTCTTGACAGTAAAAAAAACATTAGAGTTTTCTACCATATACTTCGTTTGATGTCTCTAATTTGTCTTTTCTCGACTAGCTGGTCTATCACGTCAAAACATGTGTCCAGGACTCCAGCGTTGGAACTTGAATCGCGTTAAAGCACGGTTCCGGGATTCGATGTGTTAAAAAAATGCGGAAAATATTTCAACTAACAAAATTTGTTTATTTAAGCATATTTTATGTACAAAACATCGCTTACATCATAAAATATAAATAATTAATAACTTAGCATTTAAACAGTTTATAATATATCTTAGTGCTAAACTTTAGATATAATTTAATTTTAGAAACCAGTTTATAGTTTGTGCAAACAAATAAGAATTTAAACAACACACTGTGATATCGTAATTTGAAAATTTCAATTAAATGAAGAAGTATTTGATCTAATTACAAAAAAGACTACCAAGAAATTGTCAGGGATATTTAATTGTGGTCAACAAAATTTTATTATTCTTAAATAATATATTTTTCTCGTTAATAAACACCTCATTCATCGTTTATATCAATACAATTTGAACTGTGTATAATGCGACATGTCTTGCCACTCATGCGTGATATAATGTATAAAGATGCCGAAAGTGGAAACTAGACTCTGATGAGTAGTGAAATATTTAAAATTTGATATTGAACACCCACAAGCACCCTCAATAGTTATCTCAACTAATTTTTATACCACACATGAATTTCGTCTAAAGAACAATGCTGTGATTATATTCTATGGAATTAATTTGAGAGGCAATAATTGAAAAAAATGCACATACACAATAAATTCTTTTCGTTTATTTATAACTATTTAGTGAATTGTTTTAAAATCGACAAAATTCACAACAGTATGAACCGGTAAATATAATACATTTGCAGATCTACTAAGTCTTAATTAACTAACTATAAATTAACAACATTTTCTATATTGAATAGAATATATAAATATGTATTATATAATATGTACAGACTTACAAATAATTACACAATATTACACTAATATCTACCATTACAATAATGACTATTTAAAGCAATATTTATTATTAACATAAGAATTAAATATTATTTATTCAATAGGTGTATCTCTGAGCCCTTCGTTTCGTTTTATTATATTTTAACAACCGAGCAAGTAATAAACACATTTTTACATACGAATAACCCTTTGACTACAAAACATTTTTTTCGATATTTCAACATAATTTGTGTTCATGAAACATAGTATAATAAATACCTTCTAACAGTTATGCACGTTATTACGGGTGCTTCACTGACTAGAAATATGACCATGGAATAAAATAATATGAAAGGGAACAATCGAGAAATCGACGCAAGTATTTTTCGCAGAAAACACGACCGTCGATAAATCGACGCTCGGTCTTTATTGCAAAAAAAAATACCGACTAAACATCAACACCCCGTTATCGAAAGGTTAAAACCCATGATATTAATATAATTTATGATATCGAATGAAGGTGCTTGATGGAATTTCAATATCAAATTTGAATTGTTACAACTTTATACGATTCCACATATTTTTACTATTACACGGATGCAACAGAACTGACGTATAATATACGATGAGAATCGACTTTATAATTTACTGCTTGTCTTGGAGTGAGTGTTTTCCAGTAATTAATAACTTTGGTATATAGACGATGCTAACTGTTTATTTTACGTCAGTGCTGTTACACCCGTGTGATAGAATGCCCGAAGACGCCAAAAGGCGAAACCCGGGTCGTTAGTGACAAAACATGCGGAATCGTACAAAGTTGTAACAATTCAAATTCGATGATTCGAGTTGAGAAATAATTTATCGTTCGGAGTGGGCTGAAATTGAAAAAATGTCATTGCAAATAAATGTCAATTTAAAATATTGCGGTTAGACATTACGCTTCACTTTTGTACGGCTTGAATAACTTTGGTTTCTCCTGAACTAAGCTGGTCTGCTCTTCGACTTTCCTCCCGTCGTTCCCGTATTCTAAGAGGGATCCCTGGACCGAGAGATCAGACCCGTACGCGTCCCGGCCGAGTCTGTGCTGCCGCAGGACGTCTCCGTATTGAGGAGTGCCCGTCACCCCCATATCGAGCCGCCTCGAGGCGTCGACGTCGTTCCTCGGTGACATGCTGAGGTCCGAGTCGACGCTGACTTCGGATGCGCAAGGGCTCGCGTTTGCGCCCGCCCTGCTCGACGACACGGCGCTCGGGGAGACGGATCCTCTTGCCAGGATATCATGGGCAGTCTGCCGTGAATTGTTGTTCTTTCCCAGTGACAGATGAGCGAAATACGAAGGATTGTGGTGCTGCATGGAGTTTAATCCCTGGTGTGATAGATTGATGGACTGCAGTAGATGGGATGGATATGATGCAGCTGATCGAGATGGACTAGTCTGTCCGTGCATTTGATTCTGTCCATTTTGGCTAGAGGCTCCATGCTGAGGTATAGCGTAGGGCGCGTACCTAGCGTAGTGGCCGGCGTACGCTCCGAACGGATGGTTTGAAGGATGCGTCAGGAAGTGCGGAGGAGCGTGATGGGACGGCGGCAGGAGGGAGCCGGGCCCGGGATGTCCCAGTCCAGGGTATGCGTAGGGAAGAGCCACGGAAGTTGCCGCTGCTTGGAGAATTGATGCGGCGAAGGCAGGGTCGCTGTAGACAGCGGCGTAGGGCCACGCGACGGCTATACGTTGGCGTTTGTCTTTCATGCGGCGATTTTGGAACCAAACCTGCGACATAAAGGAAACAAAAACATCAGTATACGAATAATCATTAATCTTCATTTGATCTCGTAAAAAACGTCTCTTTGGTGGAGAGGCTATAAACTTAAATAATAAAAACAAAACAGTCCCAATTTCAGTCATCGCAAACATTATCATATAATATAAAATAACTTGATGATAAAAATGTATTGTGCTACTAACTGTGACACGTGTTCACATCTTCAGACTTACTATCGCAAAGTTTACTTAAGTAATGAAGCAAGATTGATTCTAACATTTTAAATTATGAAATAACAAATTTGATCTAAATCTGAAATCTAAAGAAACCAAGGAAGGGGTGATAGAATCAAAACAATGCAATCAGATAACGACACTGATATTATTGAGCTGCAATCAATCAAATTGGGATTTTTCCTTTACAATGGACGCAAGAGAGGGGGTCATAGAATCGAAACAAGAACATTATCAACCGCTTTGTTGATCGAATTGGCATTTACTTGGTAGAACTCCACTTTTTCACCGTATTATCAACCGGTGTAGTAAAAATGAAAAAAAAGGCCATTTTTACAAAATTTTCAGTTCAAAACTACCAGTTTTACAAAAACAATGGTATAAAAACTGAGAAATTCATTTACAGGTATTCATACAAAAGTGTGTGTTTTGTAACAATTTGAGATCTAAATTGAGATTTTGTTATCATTGAAAATTAGTATTAAGATGTTCTATTGTATTTTGTATGACAGTTCTTAAAATATATTTTTACAGTTTATAAGCAATTGAGTTTATATATTGAATCAAAATATTGTGTGCATAGACTTATTTGAATTTGTATTGTATCGGTTTTAAATGTTCGCAATAAGCGTAAGCAGTCTTAATATAATAAATCCAAATAAAATTGTAGAAATAGTAGTCTTTTAAAATTTTATTGTTTTAATATTCGCATGTTAAAATACCAGATATTGCTTGGTTGGCCAAAAAATAAATAATCTAACACAGTGACGTCACCGCCATCATTTCCATGATGCTTTTCAATATACGTAATAATAATTGATTATTGCCACAATAATTTGAATAGAAGCCAAGAAACGAAATTAATACGCAGTCGTTGAAAGGTACATCTATGGCAACCAAATGACGGTCGGTGGATCAGAAAAACCGCAGACCACTTAGCGAGTATGTGATACATTTGACGTTGAAGTGAATCCAGGGCATGTAAACCGACAACGATAGGGCAAAATATATATTTAAACGTTAGTTTATAATTTATGATATCGACTTAAGGTACTTGATGGAACTTCAATTGTAAATTTGAATTGTTATTGTCAATTGTAAATTTGAATTCCATCGCACGGATGCAACAGAACTGAGTCAGTTCTGTTGCATCCGTGCGATGGAATACCTGAAGATGCCGAAGGGCGAAACCCGGGTCGTTTGTGATAAGACATATGGAATCGTACAAAGTTAGTTTATAACTTTCTTTTATTGTACGCACATACACAAAAGTGTGCGATTACGATAATATGATATATATATATATATATAATGGCGGCAATATGATTCAGGTTACACGGTGAAAAAAATAGCAATGTATTTTAGTTCTACAAAATTATTTTTTTAAATATAGTTGATAGCTAAGGTACACAATACAGCTTCTCTCCTGTTTTAACGGCCTAGCTTGTTTCTTTCTCGCAATTAAACTAAATTTTCCAAAAATTGTAAATGAAACTAAAAAGGCGGTTATAACAATAAGTTTACATGTGGAAATTGTCTATTACGGAAGCAAATCAGACAAGTGGAGTGGGCTAATTAATGGAGAAGACAATATATTAGTTTGTTCGTTAAGAATCCTTTGTGATAGTTGATGGCTATTGATTTCCAGCTGTTCCAAAGCCGTCATCCTGCGACCCTTACTACTAAGATGCAAACACGTAGGCGCTGAGTTTGAATTTATATTATGTGATTCCTTTATAACGTGATTAGCGAATTGTGAATCTTTTTGTTATTCTTTTTTTATACATTGCTATTTTTTCACCGAGTTATAATGGAGTTCTACCAAGTGAATGCCAATTCAATCAATGAAATGATTCAGGTTGTTGATAACATCCTTCAGGAATGTCCGAATAAGGACATATTGAACTGGAAAAATTGCTTCGAACGTTGGATCAGTCACTCATGTTAATTTGATTGCATCTCAGGCAAATTTAAAACCAGGGTAGTTAGTGAAAAAAACATGTGGAATCGGACAAAGTTGTAACAATTCAAATTTCATACAATAATGTCTTGAGGACTTTCCGTCTGATATTCCTGGAGAAAATTTGAAACGTGCAAAACGTTGTCACGCTGCGAAATACTATGGATTCAGAAATGGTGCGCAGAGAAAAAGCAACTGCAAGGTCAGAACACTACTTCTGTCGAAATAAAATCAAGTTTTTAATTGAGACCGCGGTAGATCGGTTGGGCGGCGTTGTTCGCCCGCGGCGAGGAGATGGCGTTGATTATCGACGTTTAGCGTTGGCAGGGCAGTATTAAGCGGAGTGTGCGCATCTTTCAAAGCGCAACTTTTATTGCCGCCCACACGAATGAACGGCCGCCTATTATTTCGTGATGACGAAGGCCTCGCCGCCGTCTCGTGCTGCAGCTGCGCTACGACGTGGGACTCTGAATGGGGTTTCCCTTCCGGTGATATAACACATCTATCAATGCTCGCTACCTGTTTTTTGACGGAGAAGCCGTCTAACCAGGTATGTATTGGATCTCAAAAAACATTATCAATGAAAATATGGCCCAATTATCAAAACCTCGTGATAAATTATGACAACATAAAAACTAATTCATAATTGTCTGATTGACATTATCAAACTAATTTAATTAATGATCAGTTGTGTTGCATACTGCTCAAATTCGATATAGAAATTTCGTTAACAAACATTACATCATAGGCTCCCAACCTTTTTCGGGTGGCGACCCCTTTTCATAAAATCCATGTGATCTGCGACCCCCATACAATCCAAAACAGTTGATCGTATAAGTTGGCGACCCCCCAAAAGCCCTATAAGTTGGGAACCTATGCCTTAGATGATATCGAAAATTATCACTTTTATTTATTAGTCCGGAAGTACTTCTAGATATGACATGTTTTTTGGTTATTTATGAAGCATTTTCAGACTATTCGACGTATCAGTCAATTAAAAAATTACTTAACAAAAACACAATTTTGAGTAGTATATTCACAATATAACTTTTTGAGATCAACACTGGTTTCGTTCATCGCGAGCATTCCAACCGATCTACATATTTTAATTTCTCAATGATGAAACCGGTACATCTCCTTAATATTTAAAATTTTGGAAATACTTCCTAAGCAAAGTTTTTTTTTAATTTAAAAATATTGCCTTTCCACCAGAAAGTGATCCGAACCAAAATGTGAATATCATGTTTTGTAGATTTGTTTGTTTTTCTTAAGTGTAAAACCAGTCTGCCGATGGGGATGCTACCGGTAAGAGCTGTAAAACTATTCAATAATTCAGTATCGCTTTGAATGTCCACATATTTCTTGTGGACGAGGCTTATTTCAGACGAATACTATAATTTTTTTAATGTTTCAAAGAACATTTTGCAAAACTTGCTCGAATGATTTCCTAGTTAAATTCTTTTACAAATCAACTTGACGTCGTAAAAGCAATTAATTTTTTAACGTATATGTAGCAAAAATATTAAAATAAATAAATCAATGGTATCGAAGGAAGAGTGATTAAAATCTCTTCATTTGAAATTTTAATCAATGCAATCTCAAATCCTGAATGTAAATAAATATTACACAATTAAGTGAAACTGAGTAGAGAAATTTCCTTACAAATTTTTTATGTTATATAAACTTTATTTCGAAAACTGTTGTCTCTTTTTTTCGGTTCGTTTGATTAAAAAATTGAATGAAAAAAACAATTATCATTGGCATTATCCATTAAAGAAAATAACACTCGAGTGATAATTGGGTGGCTCAAAAAGAGCGAAGACAAAACAAAATTTATTCAATTTATTATTATTTGAATAAACATGTATTTTTTTGAAGTCGCAGTTATTCATTCATTAAGAGAACGTTTATTATGTTAATGAAGGCTGAAACACTCGTCGCCTTTTCAACGATGCGTCGGAAGTTTAAACAGAATATTGCCTTATCTGAACGAATGTGTTTTGTGAAATTTACAAATGGCCAATTTAACATTTTATCTTTTATCTATTAAATCGCGCGAATATTATAAAACACGGTGAAAAAAAAAGATATGTACTTTAGTTCCACAAAGTGTTATAAGAAATAGTTGATAACTATTTCGGCTCACCCCTTCCTCAAAACTGTTTATAGTTCTATATCTTATAAAATTTTCTAGAACTAAAATTTATTGCTATTTTTTCACCGTGTCACAATGGAGTTCTACCAAGTAAATGCCAATTCAATCAATAAATATTATGAAAATTTATGGATTTTAAATATCAAATTTTAATTATTGTAACTGTACACTTCCACATGTTCTCACTCACAACTCGGGTTTCGCCTTTAGGTATCTTTACGTCTTCTAGCACACAGATGAATAGAACTGACGATATTTCTTCACATCTTGTCGGTAAGACATTATATCATTAAAAAAAAATTTAGTAATATTTTCAAAATTTAATATTATTTAAAACGGGATGACCTAAATAAATTTTTGCTTATTTGAATAGTATTATAATCAAATAACTAAATATTCCCTAAACTTTGGTATATACTTTGTATGTAATTTTTCTTGTATATGAGCGACAAAACCTAATAACTGGTTAAAGGTTCTATTGCATCAAATCTCGAAAAGCGAAACTCATAAAAAAGTCGATTTCGCAAATTACTCCAAAACTTAATTAACACCAACATTACTAAAATATTTTTTTATTAATCGTAAATCGTTGACGCGGCTCAGCAACGGTTGCGTTATTATTTCTGTAAAATAAATTTTTTGAAAGTGCGACGATTATATAGAATTGAAAAAGAAACTTTTTTAAATAGTGTGAATATTGAAACGATAATATAATATATTTTTACAATAAAAAATATTGAAAACAGCGATAGCGATCGGTTCTTAATATTAAATATGAATGAAAATAACATTGTTTTCTGTCTTCCAAATAAAAATATACAAAAGGTGCGCGCAGTACAAGTCCCAAAATGTGTTCCCGGTTGTGTATCCCTGCCGTTTCATTTTATCTGGCAGCAATAAAACTAACATCCAAATGGCATTATAAAACGGCTGCCGCTCATTGAAGCGATGATTAGCACCGGTCTCCGATATATTATCGTAAATATTTCATCGAATTAGCGAGACCATTAAAGTGCCCTCTCAACGTACGCTTTCATTCGACTTTATTATGACGCTTACAAACACGCACACATCAAAGATTATCTTATGTTAATAATATGTAAATGTAGGTAAATGTTCGTGAGAGACGTTGGATATACATTCAGCTGTGTCCACTAACGTTAAACCCGGCATCATTTCAGTTTATTATCAAAACGATACGTTTTAAATAATAAAAACACATTTTTTAGTACTTCTTTCTACATATATTTTATTGTTACTGCACAACCAAACTACTGGGACATAGCGAGCATTATCAATGATCGTATGTTGATAATACTCGCGATTAGCGAAATCGGTCGGGAAAAAACATGCAAAAAGGCACATATTTCTTTCGACTAATTCGAGGACAAAATGAGAATTCTGCCAACCTTAATAATATCAATTTGTATGTTCCGGATATTTTTTTAAGAAATCGTGGACATGATTTGTTTGTTCTTCCAAAGTGTAGATCCAGTCTACCAATGGGTATGCCATGGTAAGAGCATTAAAAATGTTCAACAGTATTGCTTCGGATGTCGACATATTCCAAAGTGAGTTCAGGCGAATACTATTTTTCAATGCGTTATAGTAGATTTTTCATGAGCTTGCTTGGTTGACTGACTTTCTTGCAATCCTTATTGTTTGTTTCGTTGTTTATTTGTTAAATTTCCAACACTAAATATTCAAATATTTTGACGTTGCAATAGCAATAAATAGTTTTAAATTTTTGTAACGTATAATACAGTGGAAATAAGTACTAAAAGTGTGTTTTTATTATTAAAAATAACATGCCTTTCCACCAAAAAGTGACAGCTAACATTTCTTCGTTTAAACTTCTTTCAGTTCTTCAATGAAAGTTGGTTTCAATTGCATGAAAACTACACAGTAATCACCCCTATCCCAAAAAATATATCAGTTTGTTTATCTTCCTTTAGTGTCTCATTTTCTGTATTTTTTTTTTAGATAGTTTCTTTTGAGATGATTTTTCCCTCAGTTGAGTTATTAAGATGAACAGTTAAGTATCTTTAATTCAAAAAAGTCTTTACCTTAATAGTGGACTCAGGCAAGTTGAGCTGTGCCGCCAATTCACACCTTCTTGGCCTAGAAACGTAATTTTCTTTGAAGAACTCCTTCTCCAGGCGGCCGAGTTGCTCCCTCGTGAATGCGGTTCTGTATCTTCGGATGTTAGGGTCAGTCGACGAGCTAGGTCCTCCCATTGAACCATGCGATTCAGGCCCGGGACTTGAGCAATCTGCAAAACAAACGGCATATAGTAAACTTTGACAAGAATTTCCATTCTATTTTAGGCATATATCAATCATTGATTGGGCTTTGGTTATGTATTTAATATATTGACTGAATTGACATTTACTTGGTAGCACTCCATTATAACACGGTGAAAAAATAGCGATGTATTTTAGTTCTACAAAATTATTTTTAACAAATATAGTTGATAGCTATTTCGGCTCACGCCATCGTCAGAACTATACTAAGTCTATAATAGTTCTGACGATGGCGTGAGCCAAAATAGCTAACAACTGTATTTGTTAAAAAAAAATTGTAGAACTAAAATACATTGCTATTTTTTCACCGTGCCAAAATACATTGCTATTTTTTTCACCGTGCTATGTATTTAATACTTTGAAGTTATCACTTCTTCGTGGAAATACATTATATTTTAGTAAAAAATAAATATTGAGTACGGTTTCTACAAATTTATATAAAAATTATCAGGATCGATTTTGCTCATCGTGAGTATTATCAACTGATAAAATGTAGAAGTTCACATATTTAATTTTTATTTCACCGGTTGGTTACGTTGACGATAAGCGAAATTCGTTCTGATCGTAATTGTGTAAAATTTTGTAAATGGTACTAAAAATGTTATTAATATTTAAATTTCATGTTTGAATACGAATTTTTAAGTTTCGTTTAATAATCTTTTATACTACAATCAACTTACTTATTATACAGTTACCGTTTGATTTTATAGTCTAATAGTAGTATAAGGGTTGAAAAATTGGAATTTACAATATAAGAATTGCCTTTATTTGGAGTAAATAGTATATAGCATTACCAGAGAAGTCAATTAACATGTTAACGCGACGCATCGATAGCATTAGAATTCAAAAAAGCTTGTATGTGATAAGGCAGAAATCAAAAAAAAATGTCCCACAGTATAGCGCAAGACTTAGTAACAATAATTTAGTCTAGACTATACATGAAAATAGCTTCCCAGCGGTAAAGGCCAAACCGAGTCAAGTCAAGTGGTTAATTTGTATCGAAGTGGGATAGCTCCGTTTGATTTCCGGCAATGCATCTGCTCGAAGGAGACTAAAACTTTTTTCTTTGTGTACTGTTAGTCGATTATCGTGATAAATCCACTAAAATATATGTGTATAACCGCCTAAAAGCGTCGATACTTTTTCCAATACCCAACCGACTTTTGTAAATGTTAATCAGTTACATTTACAGCTAAAATCATCCACGAAGGACTCGAATTGGAAAGAAAATTTGGTGATATTTTGTAAAAAATGACTCAAATGTTGAACGGGCCCTTCGAACGTGATATTAATCAATATATGGTTCAATACGATTAGGTCCATAAAGATCTAACAAGAAATTCGAAGCATATGTTAATAACGGATTTTATTACAAAAATAATTTCTAATGATAAGTGACTTTGAACCAGTCATGAAGAAAAGATTGACAGTGATTTGTGATAGAAATGAACGATAAAAACTCCACCAACCGTTGCAATAATTTTTCTATGAATCTTTTGGATTTAATTTTTTTGTTCCTCTATACATGTTTTATGTGTATATAATTAATAAAAGAATATGTATATACTTTTTAATAATTTTGTTTTATTTATGTATTTTAGAAAACAGTTAAATTATGCGTGTTTTGTGTACTTTTCGATTTACTCGTTTTTCTCAGGAACCTATCTACCATGTAAATCGAGGGATAGGTGTATCTTACAATTATGAATAATTAACGAAATGCGCGTGAAGTATTGATTTGGTAACCGGTAGGCGCAAGGTTATTGAAGTACGGAAGCCAAATTGTTTTGATAAATCATAATGCGTTTGAGTCAGCTCGTTTAATTGACCCATTAGTGTCGTGCCGCGAGAACCTCTTCTAGCGGCTCTTTGTGGCGCCGAACGCAAAGGGTTATGAACAACTTGCAAACCAAAATAAAATTTATAATCGTTAAAAAATAATTATTCCAAACTGATGTTGATCGTTGAACATATCTTCTGAGTGAGTGGCGTTATTAGACGTGAAAAGAAACGTACAATTATTTACTGCTAATTCATTACGAAATATATAATAAAATTAATTTCATGGTTATCTCTGACTTTACTACCTTGCTTCGATTTTTGAATTTAAATATTTATTAAAGTGTACGTAGCGAATTGACAATAGTCATTTTGTCTCTAAAATATGTGATTGTAAAATTGTCTAACTCATTTTTCTTAAAATCAAAATAAGCCTTAAAATCTTTTTCCTAATTTCACATATTAAATATCAGGACCGGTTTCGTTCATCAAGAAAATTGTCGATGCCTTTTCACCAAGAAGTGACAGGTTACATCAAAAACTGATTAATAACCATATTTCTTTTTGCACTCTTAATGGATTTTGGGTTGGGTTTCAATATTGAATAAAATTTACCATTAATTTATTGATTGAGTTGGCATTTCGTTTCTGTAATAAACCGTTTCCGTGCAATATGTAAGCTTATTGACATAGCCGCCTTTTTAGTTTCATTTACAATTTTTGATTTTTTTTAGTTTTATTGCTAGCAAGAAATAAGCTAGGTCGTTAAAACATGAAAGATGTATTGTGTACCTTTTCTACACAACTATATATAGATAAGCAAATGTTCGTTTAAGCATAGTTCTGACGATGGCGTGAGCCGGAATAGCTATCAACTATATCTTATAAATAATTTTGTAGAACTAAAATACATTACTATTTTTTTACCGTGTTATTTACCATTAAGTCTTCCGATATTATAAACATCATGCTAGCGATTAACGAAACCGGTCCTGATTTTAATAATATAAAATTGCTGAAATAGTTATAAACGTTGTTTATTTATTATTTGAATATAATGTCTTTTCACCAATAACTGACTGTAGACAGTTTATTAGATGATTATATAAAATCGGTGTCAAATTAAAGTTCTGAGAGTGAAAATAAAATTTACGTCGTTTTTCATCCCCCTCAAGCAATAAAAAAACACTTACGAAGCTATTAACAGAAACTAAAAATCAAAAGCTCCCGGTGTTAACTTTATACAACCCTTGAATTACCTACACACGTTAAACTTATATCCACGAACGAAATCGATGTTGGAATTTTTATTAGGTATATAAAAGTATATATAATAAAATCTGGGAAAAAATATTAATTTATTAAATAACGAACTAAATATAACTAGTTAAATTTGTTATTTATTTATTTGTTTTAACTTCGAACGTCTCTCTAGAAGTTATGTTATCTCATATCTTTATAGCAAACTGCTCAGATTTGAACATATTTTAAAAGTGATAATCGACAAACACTGGCCACTAGGCCTTAAAAAACGTGTTAATTGTTAGTTAAACCTCCATAAAGTGTGTTGTATAAAGCGCTCCGCGGCTGGCGTGTTGTTTTGTGCGCGTTCGTGAAATGCCGGCTTCTGTGTGTTCATAAAATGTCGGCAACAGGTCAAACGATCGACGGAAACTTGAAAAGGATATTTTGTTCGAAGGACTTCTGATCTTAGGACAATATTTATCATCAATTAACACTTCGGTTTTTGGAAATGAGAACCGCGTGAAAGGGTTTTTCCGTTTTCTTTGTAGCTATTTATTAGTTTTAAGAAATTAAGCATCTTTATTGTAAATTTTTGTACCCTAGAACGTTTCGATCCATTAAGGCAATAATGACAAGCAAACTGTGAAATCATTGTTAATAATCATAAATCAATTCATTCAAAAATCCTCACTATTTCACCTGAAGTTGAAACAAAAATAGACGGAAGTCGATGTATTTTAGCGGAAGTGGCATCCACTAAAGACCGAACCTTTCCACTTAAAGATGTGTTTTAAAAAAGTGTCTCCGAATTATAGGTAGCAGTAAAAATTTGTCTCGACAATTTGTCGCCGAATTCAATTTCTATAAGCGACTTCCTGCATTTCAAAACATACCGCTCTTTGAGATGAAGTCTAACGATTTTAACCCTGTAAGATCTGTGTTGCGGCGGCTGATCAAAGTATGTTGATCGTTGACACCTACAATATAAGAGTGGCAAAACTATTGTTAAAAAAGCTATTTTTTAATTGTAACACAATCTCATTTTAATTTGCGTTTATTTAAAATCAAAACTACAGAGTTAACTCTTGTAATTTCTTATTTAGTGTTGGAATTCATTTTATTTGATTCAGAAGGGAGCCGATTGTTCTATCATTTAAAATTTTCTAAATGTTTCACCATAATTTTCGTTTGCTTTCTAAATTTTCTAACCATTTACATAAAGCATCTAGTGCATGATTAATTAATTATTTTCTATTTAAACAGAGATGGAATCGCTTTTATCCGTTTTGGTCATTTCCCCGCTGATCTGTGAAAAGAATATTCAAACACCAAACGCATAAAAAAAAATAGCTAGTGCTAGTAAATGACTAAATGACTAGTTCTGCTCATTATAACAACAAACAATTTATAACCACGATTTCTCATTTTGATCTCGTATAATTCGAAAGAAATGTGGCCGGGTGTATTTTTTCTTTCAGAAAACTCAAGCATTTAAAATTCAGTACGTGTAATTAAAATTCAGTTGGATTAGCTATAGTTTAAAAATAAAATAGTCATGTTTTACTGCTTCCCATTTACTTTCATTACGATTAAATATCGAGAACAATGTAAAAATGGAATTGGAACGGAAAATGGAAATTCTTAACGAACAAACAAATATAAGTCTGCCGCCACTCCTCAGACCATTGCGAGGGGCTTATTCGTCTCCGTCAAAAATCATCTCCGTCCAATATATAAGTATATTGAAATTACCACCTTTGTATACTTGTTTTTTTTAGTTTTATTGCTAGCAGGAAATAAGCTAAGTTAAAACAGGAAAGAAAATGTATTATGTACCTTTTCTAAACGGTTATATGTAGATAAGCAAATTTACGTTTAAACATAGTTCCGACGATGGCGTGAGCCGAAATAGCTATCAAATATTTCTCATATAATTTTTGTAGAGCTAAAATAAATTGCTATTTGTCACCGTGTTATAATGGAGTTATACCAAGTAAATGACAATTCGATCAGGGGTTCTTCCGGGGTTTTCCTCGTCTGTTGGTTAAAGCATGTGTTACGATTTCTTTTTACTACCGGCTGCGTCCAGAAGTCATAATTTTAAATTGACAGATGTGTAGAACATGCCAATGAATAAATGCCTCCCACAGAATGCAGTTAACAGCCCTTGTATATGTAAACTTTGGTCACCGATACATCTCTATTACATGGGATGCGTATCAATGACACCCCCGCGACAGTAATTAGATCTGCAGGGTGGCGAACGATCACTTTTAGAATGTATGGATGAATTGGCACCGGGAAGGGTGCCGATTAATTGCCCTTAAACGAGTAATTGCACGAAATAAATGTACATTTACACCGTTACAGGGGGGGAGTATCGTTTGAATTGTTTGTTTATTTTATGTAGAGTGTAACCACAGAGCATTTTGTAAAATCTCCTCGGTACGATTGACAATGCGTAGAAAATATATACATCGTTTTTTCGTTCTTTATATAATATAAGCTTAATATTTGTTTAGCATTAAGCATTAATAAAATGACATCTTATTCTGGTATTAAATGTCTTTTTTGTAACAATTATCTTGTTATTGATTGAATCGGCATTTACCTGGTAGAACTCCATCATAACACGATAAAAAAATTCTACAATTTTTTTGTACAAGATATAGTTGATAGTTTTTTGGCTCGCGTCATCGTCAGAACTATGTAGAACTAGACAGTTCTGACGATGGCACGAGCCGAAATAGCTATCAACTATATCTTTACATTACTATTTGTTCACCGTGTAATTATCTTGTTATTTCATGTTAATCCTCGCGGTGAACGAAACCGGTATTGATCTTATTAAACTAACATAGTGGAAGTAGTACGAAACATTGTATTTTTACAATTTCCATCAAGACGTGACACTCTGACAAACAAGTGGTAATAAAGACTCAGTGTCGAAGCCGTGGTGTAGTGGTTAATGTCACTGGCTACATTTATGAGCCTCTCTGGTTCAATCCGCATAACAAATAGCGTTTCTAGATTCCTGATCGAAGGCACGTACGTTACTTATGAACATGAATTCCACCAACTATCTGTCCTATTGTAAACAGAGAGGTGTAGCATATTTATTCTTTCTGTCATTGCTCAATTAAAATATCAACGAGATGTTGAAAAAGTGAGAAAAAACCGTAGAATCTAGATCCTAATCTAAATCCGTAGATTTAAAAGATAACCATTGCTTTTATGACGGATATTTTTCGTCGTAACAGCTTAACCTTTTGCACTCGAGGCATTTTTTGTGACAATCGTATTCGCTACATGAATCAAAGTAATAAAAAAATATTTTTTCTGTAAAATAGATATATAATGAATCTAATGTACATATTTTAACTTTATTTGTAATTCTTCATTTTATGGTATTTCACAAAGCAATCGCCAATATGTAATCCTGGCTTAGTTATGCAGGTCTCGCAAAACAACCGTGTTTCCGATTTCCCGCCAGAAATTTTTCTATTTGAACATACCGCACAGTCCTTCTTAGTCTCTGAACGTAATATATGTAATTTATCTGCAAAAATGTCTTCTGTAGGAACAGTTGAAGTACGCACTCGGGATCCACCATGCATTTCGATGACGACACTCATTGATATTACGCAAGCCGACTATCTTTGGCTATGAAAGAAAATGACTCCTAAATGATCTGTTATTGTGATCTAGTTGAAATCGACTTATAAAAAAATGCTGTAAGTATACTAAAAATGACTTTATAAACATGCCGCCTCTATAGCGGCATTCGAGTGCAAAGGGTTAAAAGTATAGTTAAGGCAATATTATTTCAAGCTTCTTTCAACAGTCGATTTTGAAGAAGTAAATATTTTTCAAATGTGTGCAAATATGGTTTTACTATATCTCGATAAGACGCCAAACGCTCTATGGCTTTTCTCAGAACTATTTTTTAAATTTTCTCGGTACAAATAAATAGCTAATTGTAAATGAATATATTTTTACTTGTAAATTGACCGACAAATAGACTATCGAATTTAGAATCCTAAAAATAATCGGAGTAGAAATTGTTAAGTAAGCTCAACAATTAAATTTAATTACTCGTTTCAAAGAAAAATTCATTTCGAATCCTGTACAGGTAGAAATAATTTAACAATAGTACCTACAAATTGATACAAATACATTGTGTTATTACTATGGTAACGATTTTACGAAATTGCCTTTTAATGATTTATTTAGGTTTGTTTTCTGGCGATCGATTACTATAATTAAGTGCTGTTTTCAATTTTCTGTTCAATTCACTAAATAAAGTCTTTCAATGGATACATACATGCTGTATTACCTTAATTTATGCTAAAAACAGTGTTAAAAAGGCCAGCACAGAACGATGATGAATATAACGTTCTTAAAATTTGTTTTTGTTTTGCCCAATGAAAACTAATGTTTGGGTAATATTTGATTGTCTATTAAGCGCGTTAATGACTTCAAGATCAATTGTTCTCATGTGCGGCCACCCCAGAGAATTCTACTGCGGCCACCAACAGTTTTATATTAAATAATGATATTTAAAGAAACGTGTTTTTACAAATGAATTTGTAAAACAATTATTATTTTAAAATTGATTGAATAAACATGACTTATCCAGGATTTAGTCGAGCTTAAGTAAAGGACCGTTTTAGTAATAAAACCGTTAAAAAAATTTGCTCGAAGTTATACGTTGACCATGAATCAAGTCAATATAAAGAATTAACAACAATCGCCTTAATTGATTTTGTCGATTTTACCTACAACTGTATATTGTGAAAGATCGTTCAGTGTAACGCACTGAATAAAAAATAAATATCGAAACTATTTTTATCACATTTGGTGCGGCCACGAGACCTTCCATAGGATCATTGATGTTTATAATGCGGCCTCAGTGAAATATCACGTGAGTCTGTCCTAGTTATTTTATATTACATAATTTTAAATTTATAGTGAATAAATGTACCGTGTCGAAGTATTTAAGCCTACTTTTTTACCCATTTTATTACATTTGATATGAATTAGATAAACACAACACACTACACATATACCAAGAAATTTAACTAATTCAAAACAGTGTTGAGTGTTTAAGGGTACTCAACGTTGTACCAGCCACCACAAGCCGAGGCTTCACGCTTTTTATACATTGCGTATACTGTAGAATAGTTTTACAACGTAACGTCTATATCAAATTTTTACAGAAATTTGATTACAACGACATTGTTTTAGGAATTGAGTTCCATTTGCTTTCCATATAGATATTAGATATTGTTCTGAAATGTGACGAAGTCGGCATGAAAAAAAATAGACTGTCATATCGTCTAGAGCAGGGGCTGCCAAACTTTTTAGGTTTCTAGCAGCCTTAAAATATCAGATTTCTTCGCGGCGACCCAAGTCATGACATTGATTATCTAATGGCAAACCTTATGTTACTTAACATTTTATAACAGTAACAATATTAATATTTTGTAAACGAAAATTTCCACGGCGACCCAATAGCGGCCCCTGCAGCGCCGCGGCACACATTTTGGGTAACTCTGGTCTAAAGTAATTTTTCGTTCGTTTTACATATCCACACGTTCCTGAATGATGTGATAAGAGTCCTGAATCATATTGTCACCTGGACCGGCGAAGATCGAAGATCTTGGCAGCGAAGTAAGAGGCATGACCAGTTATGAATTGGATGAACCGGAAGCTATAATACTTTTACAATCGAAAAAAATGATATGATGTCATAGAAGTAGAACATCTCTTTTTGAAATAACACAAAAAGTAGTGACCAAAAATGAATATTTTAAATATTGATTTAGTAGTAGCAAAGGTGTTCCGAAAACTTGAGGAACTTTTCTGGATAGTTTAGCATATTTTTAAATTCACAAATCAACCTTTTTAAGAATATTAAAATATATATATTGAAGCCAATAAAACGTAATTCAACACTATTTTCTTGAGCAAATTTTATCGGTTTTTCATTCCTGACACCTATAAATAGATTCATCTTAATGCTAATGTATCAAACATCGAAATGGCCGATTGTAGAGTTGAGAGTTAAGACATAAATATACTAGTGATTGGGTGAAAACTATTATTTTACAATAATATATTTTGTTTTGTCATGACTTTACTTAACACCAATAGAGCTGTATTATTTATTTAAATATTAAGTGCCGTGGTATGACTTATGTGGCTCGGCAGAGAACCTGTTAAAATGTATATATAATTGAATGACGTAGAATCAAACTGATTTATTTCTGTCAATTCTCAATAGTCAACTGTGCAACGTTATTATTTGACTGGTCATTACGACGAAAAAAAATATTTAAATTTAATTTTACTACATATGGCATTGGATTCGTGTAACAATTGTGAAATGCGCCATTATTGTTTGGTATTGTACGAAACCGTTATGTATGAAAAGGTTAAAACAAAACGGGAGGGTTAATTGATATTGCTTCAATATTTACGTGATAATTTTCGAAAATAATTACAAAAAAATGTTTAATGCTAAATATATGTGTAATCAATTTAAAATTTTGAGGAAGTTAGATAGCTATATTAAGATGGTATTAAATTAATTACCTTTGCTTTTCGGAGATTCCGGCGGGGAATGCGATCCCATTCCTGCATACTGAGGAGGCAGTAGATCTACTACTATCGAACCCTGACTTCCGCCGTTTCCTTTATGCAGGTCCACGCCGTAATTTCGGAAACCCTGCATCTTCACAGCGATGTTCCGTAGGCTTGTATATTACAATTGTCCAAAATATTTTTTACACTCGATTGTTTATAATTAAAAATCCACTGTTAAAAAACAATGTCCACAAGTAAAAAGCACAAATGTATCAACACAATATAATGTTCGGTGTATTAAAATGTCGTGGTGTCAATTCACTTTTTAATATTTATTTCCGATCGATGTCAAAATGTTAATTTTCTATAATTGTTGTCAAGTGAAACAAACCAACCACACACTGTAGGTCCAAGTGTTTACGAGAGACTGATTTTCGTTTATTGGTAGCTATGTGTCTACATTGCTCAGTGAGCAATTATGAAATGGGCGTTGATAACTGTAGCCGCGCCCTCATTAGAAAATCTTTAAGCTTCGACCAATAGGACGACGGCAAGTTTTCCCCTAATATTATGACGTTGGGGTAACATTTTCTTTCAAAAGCACAACGCTCTATCGCTTTTTGTCTCTTTTTCACTGTAACCTTTTCAAATATGAGCGTGAAATGAACAAGATGACGTCTGTGCGATGTAGTTTATTAGGGAAATATAAAATAATGCATTTTTTTTGGCTAGAACAATGGCGGTTTGGTAATGAAAGCCTCTGAATTTGAAAGGCTTCCGTTTCACTTGCACGTTTGTGCGGATTGTAGGGATAAACAAGGACGGAAGATAAATCTCATTATATACATTATGATTAGGGTGACAATGCGTTGTCCAATTAAAGCTTAGTAATATATAATTATTTTTATCTGATGCTATTCACAAGATTCGATGAAAAACTGATGAATAAAGAGTATTTTGCGAAAACTATTTTTTTTCTTTTTTTGAATATGTTTTGGCTTACAATTCAATTATGAGACTCACTTCTATAATGAAATTTTGATAAATATCGGAAGAAAGAATATTTTTCAATTGTGCCCGCCCAATTGACATCATAAGGCTCAATAAAGATTTTTTTGCAAGAGAAAGGTTTTTCGACAAAAGTAAAGATGATCAATATGCTTTTCTTTAGATGCGGACATATATTAAAAAAAGCATTTTTTCAATCCATCAAAAAATAAATCATCTTGGATTGTAAAATTTTTCGCGATGTCTTTTACCTATATTGTATTTTTATTAAAATTGCTAAAATAATTTTCCAACCAAATGTGTACCAACTTTTCATCAATATTAGTCACCCTGAAGCGCTGTATCTTCTGTCTCTTTTAATACCATCAGTTGAGGAGCGTTCAAAGAGAGACACCAATACATCAGCAATATTAGAATCCTAATAACAGCTTTGGGAATTAGATTATCATTGTCTCTTTCGCTCCGCCCGGAAAATTTCGAAGTCAAACAGAGACAAACTAACCCGTGGATTATGACTATAATGATGCTTTGTTTCGCTCGCTCTCGAAGCTACGGGTAGCGTGCGAGAGAGACACATTATAATTTGAGAAGATTATGTTGTGTAAACGGGAATGTCGGAGAAAATTAATTTGAAAATGTTTGAGAAGGATTTGAGGAAATGTGAAATTTATTTTCATTACGGAAATAATTGGTTTGCGCGGGAAGATTAAGCGCGCAATTTTGAATTTAGAATTTAGTGTTCGCTTTTCTAAAATATAAACAAGGTTATTATTGCCGCTCCATTTACGATACGATTATTTTTAATGTACGAAGTTATATATAAAATATAATGAAAACATTAAAATAAAATTTTCGTCTAGAAAAATAATTTTTATAGTGAATACATTTACTTATATCATATATAAAAAAAAACAAACGTTTCCATATGTTTATTTCTATTAAACTATTGTATTTTCAGTTCGCTTTATCCGTGAATTCCAAATAATAAATTGAACAAGATAATTTATAATTTCGTGTCTAAGCCACATTCTACACAAATAATAAATTATAGATCAATCAAAGTTTTCTTTTTTATATTATAGTTAATGGTGTACCCCGCGTGTTAAATAATGGTATACACGCAATTGTAATTTTTACTTTTTGAATCGAGTCTATTCAACTAAACGACATTTAAAACAATCTTTTTTTGTATAAATTAATTTAATTAAACGCGAAATTCGTTTAACACGAAAAAAATGATTTAATCCTCTTAATTCATTGTTAATCGATTTTGTCTTTACGTGATTTTGAATCACTGCGCGGCATTCCTCAGAAAATGCAACGTCGTGCATGTTTTTTCTTATTTTATATCAAAATTTTTTTTTTTAATTTTGTACAGTTACATATGTTGTCACAAACGATTCGTATCACATCTTCGACATTCATATATAAATGACACACTAATTTATTTATTATATATGATTTTCAACTGTTCACAATTTCTCACTCATGTCAGTTCATTGCATTTGTGTTCTATGTATATATTTGTAAAAAGAAGTAATGAAATATGAAATTTATTTTGACAGTGTGCTTTGGCACTCTTTTTAATTTGCTAATTTTTTCGTGTATATTACTACCTGTTCAATGGTTTAAATTTATTCTGTAATCTCAAAAATCGAAGAGAGTTAGTTGCCTAAGGCGTTTGTTGACACTGTGGCCATTTGAAACGTCGGGTTTTACTAATTTGCCTTTAAACATAATCTCTTTAAGATTCGTTTAGATGATTTGTATTTCTAATTTAATCCTTTTAACTTGTATAGAGGTCAGTAATCTTTCTTGAAAATTTTGTGTTTATTAACACCGACGAATTTGGTGGGAAAACCCGATCGCAAGATTGTGAGGTTGGATACTTATCGTCGTTACCGCTCACTTTAACAATACGTGTCATCTTTTTTAAGGTGTTAACAGTCAATTATTGATAGAAAGGAATAATATTTCAAACAATATAAACCAGCGCTGTGGAGTTGTTAATAAAACGAATTTGACAATCATCACGGCTTCGGCTAAAAAAAAAAATTGTCCAGTTTTTTTCTACCTTCCTTATTTATGTGCATTAAATCAAGGATCAACCAACCAATCAGGCAAATGGTTCTTTGAAATATCCTTCAAAATTGACTAATCCAGTGGTCGGCAAAGTGCGGCTCTTATAATATAATAATATTTTCATTTAAAAAAACCTGACTTACTCAAACATTCCATGGAGATGCGAGCACATTGTTAGCATTAATAAATATTTATTAAGTATGAAATTTAGTTTTATTTAGTGTACTACTTATTTAGTGTAATAAAAGTTGATTTGGCTCCAATTTTTTTTTTTAATGTTGTAATGTTCATATTTGGCTTCTTGGCTAATAAGTTTGCCGACCACTGGCCTAATCGAAAAAGTACTCGAAACCGATTATTTTTCACAGTTCTGACACCGCCTTCACAACCCTGATAAAAACACATGGTCAGTACTATTTCCACAATATATTTTATAATCTGAACGCTTTCAGCAGTTTTCGCTCATCGAAAGCATTATCAGTGGATTGTTTTGATCATAAAATAGATTGGAGACAATGTATTGAAATGTGTTTTATTTCTTACAATATAATTCTCAACTGTTGACACGTTTAATTATACTGTATTTGATGATCCCCTGAATGTAATAATATAAAAACTTTCTTGCACCAAACTATTTTTTTTACTCATATTGGGCCCAGCTGTGTGCTTGTGTGTTTTTGACAATCATTGACAATCAAAATTATTTAAACTATATCAATAACACGAAAATTATATTGGTACTCGAAAGCTTTGATACTTTTAACACTTACTTAACTATTTTTTTGAGAACCATCTATGTATATATACTATTATCTCAGTAAGCTATGCCAAATATTCTGTTTTAGACTAAAATATGCGATTAAGACAAATAGCCGAAAAGTTCACATTAAATATTCTATTTCATATCCACTATTATCTAATGATAAATTGCTAGATGAAATCCGACAAAGAAAATGCTTTACTTTCGATGTTTTGAAAAACTCGACAAACCTGATGTTATCCTTCAAACTGCGGCTATTAAAAAATGCACACATTCATAAATTCCGAAGTGGGAGTATTTCCTTGATTTTGCAAAAACACTCATGTAAAATTGACATATGATATCGACTGAAGGTGCTTGACGGAACATCAATATCCAATTTTAATTGCTGAATAAAGGCCTGAAGATGCTTATAAGCCGAAAACTGAGCCGATAGTGACAAACAAAGCGGAATTCAACAAAATTTCAACAATTGAAATTTACTCATATATCCGTTTTTGCACTGGTCTGCCCATATAGACGATACCAAAATTGAACTTTTGCCATCTACTGAAAAAAATTAAATTACATTATATTGAATTTGAATTGTTATAAATTTGTACGATTCCGCATGTTTGGTCACTAACAACCGGGTTTGCCTTTCGGCATATTCAGGCATTCTATCACACGGATGCAACTGAAAGAATCGTCAGTTCTGTTCAAGTCTGTCAATTCAAATTTGATATTGAAATTCCATCAAGCGCCTTCAGTCGATATCATAAATTATACATTATATTGATTAAATTCACATTTAAATAGTATAACTCCATTATAACGCGTTGAAAAATTTATGTCTCTATTTTTTACTGTTCTCAAATAGAATGGAATAAAACCAAAATTTTCATTAATAACAATACTGCTTTGTAGTATAATTAATAATCAGTGTCGGTTTTACGTGAGCATGATCAAATGAAAAATTTTGTGGTCAGCTATACAAAATTATCATACGGTCGTTCATAGTTTTCGATGAAAGAGTTTTTCGTCGCTTTGAAAGAAAGGTTACCTTTGAAAAATGAAATATAAAGTTCATTATTTACTAAGATTTGTGATTCGTTACACTTCCGCTTGAAACCCACAATGTTAGTATTCCAATTTGGTTTCTTCGTGCTTTACAATAACAATAAAATAGCATACTGCCTTCGATCCCTTTAAAAGACGGGAAAAAATGCTCATTTGAAATTTCGTTAAGTGCATGACCGCTGTGTGAAAGGGCACCGATGTTTTATTGCTAGGAATAATTTCTGTGCAATAAACAAATAAATAAATCGCCAGAAACGTCAACGGCTCTTTGTGCGAAAGATGACGAACGAGAAGGATGACTGACTAATTGAGGGCAATAAAAACATTAGAATTATGCGTCTTTCGCTTTGTGCTAAGCAATTTTGTACCGATTTTCGCTCGGCGGGTACTTTCAATGTTGACAACACAGGGGCAGTAAATTTTTTGAGGCTTATCCATAGCTCAAGAGAGAATATGGGTGTACAGTGATACCCCGGTATTACAGCTAAGAGTGACTGAAAATGTACCATATTATTTAAAAATATGCGTCGATAAAGATGTTTCAATTTTGAGGTGTTAAACCATCGGTTTTCGGGTGGCAACCCCTTTTCCTAAATCCGTGTGACCAGCAACCTCTCATACAATCCAAAAGCATACGCATTGGCGACACTCAGGTTGGGAGCCTATGTGTTAAACTATCAATTCTTTGTGGAAAGGCGTTATAATCAAAATGTTGAAAACGCCTTTTTAACACTATCAGCCCCGGCCAAAATGTTGAACAAATGGCGTATATCTTAAGTGTTTATTAAAAGTGCTAAAACTATGTTAATATTGGATATAATCAAATAAAATTTTCTGAGATGCTTAACGACATTATGATAATTACCCCAAGATGGTTAAATTGTCAACACTTTCCCATATGTAGAGCCACACTTTGTTGTTTACACATGTACCGAACCTCACTTGTTTTGTTGGTTTGCACACACATCGCAACCCATATAGGGGCTATTTTTTTGTGTTGCCAGTATAGGAATCAAAATCTGTTTTTTTTATATCCCCAAACAATCTGTTTTATGAATATAACAAAATTTTCCTCGGAATGGACTCGGTGCCACTTATATATCGTCTACAGGAGAGGGAATGTTGGTGTCTTGTATTGCACGTGAAACGATTGTGTTTTTAGATTGTGCAAACCAATGATTTCATGTGCGATAAAACTAATTGAATGACCGATTTGAAATGGTTCGAGTCTTGGCAATAAGAAAACATTAAAATTCTTTGTCAAGAACTTCGATTAATGTCCCTAATTTGTCTTTTTTCGACTGGCCGGTCTATCACGTCAAAACACGGTTCCGGGACTCAAGCGTTGGATCAAGTATCACGTTCAAACACGGTTCCGGGATACGATGAGTTAAATACTATTTCCACAATATATATTTATTATGTGGTTATGACCAGTTTCGCTTATAGTGAGCATTTTTAATCAGAGGAACGGAATCAGACTGTGTAAATGTTAAAGAACGTAAATTCTACTCCAAAATTGACCAACAACACGACTAAAAACCGATTATTTTTTTTCTAACATTCCTATTTATGTGTAGTAAATAAAAGATTAATCAACCAATCCGGCAAATCATCATTGAGATATTCTTCAAAATCGTCTAATAGAAAAAGGAGTCAGAGTCGTTCGTTTTTTCGTTACTTCGACTCAAAATATCTGTTTTTAACGGATAGATTACAAATTCGCTTACGAATAACTACTACGAGATCCTTAATGTTATTTGTAAACTATTTTATAGAATGTTGTTTCATCGACGGATGCAACAGAACTGATTAAGTCAGTTCCGACATTCCGAAAGATGAAATCCTGGTCGTTAGTGACAAAACATGTGAAATCGTACAAACTCTTAACAATTCAAATTTAATATTGAAATATCATCAAGCACTTTCAGTCGGTATCATAAATTATATTATAAAAGGTATATATTGTAAAGTGTTTGTTCTTTCAGTTTTTTAATCTTTGGTGTTATATACTGTTCAATATTAACTATGTTTTTATAAACAGCCTTGTTTGTTAGAATTATTAACCAATACGATATGATGCTCGCAAAGAGCGAAATCAGTCCTGATATTAAATAGTTTATATGGTGCTTAGTATTGTGTTAATTATTATTTTAGTATAACGCCGATGTATACACAAATCCAATAAAAAATCCATATTGGTGCACGCATAAAATAAGGAGATAAAAATATCGGTTCAAGCTCCTATTGGACCGATTGGTCGCGGTATGAATGATTTTAACGACTGATTTATAAAATGGTATTTATTCATGCAAAAATAAATGAAGCAATAGTAAGATGCGTGGAATAGTTTGATATGAATATTGTGCGGTTGCGACCCTCGGATTCAAGTGCCTGGTCGCTTAGAAATTGTGCACAAGTATTAACATAGCATAAGCGATCGACTACTGTTCACCGTAGGGTATCTGTCTACGCTTTTCTTTCAAATATGTTTCAAACAAAAAAGAAAACAACAAAAAATATGCCAAAAGATACCGGCAAAGTATTATGACTTTAGAGAAGTTATTTACACAGTAATAAATAGTTGCAGACCAACAAGACGCAAGGTGTTCAGTAATCATCGTTACAATAAATCATTTTTTTATCACTTGGAAAATTTTATTATTGAAGTATACTATTCAATTATTATGTATTTTAAATGGCTTATTTTCATTAATGTGTTAAGTTATTTGGTAAAGTAAATTAAATACAAAACATAATGTATGATGATATCGATTGAAGATGCTTGGTGGAATTTTAATTAATAGTGAATATCAAATTTGAATTGCTACTTACTTGGTATGATTCCACGTGTTTCGTCAATAACGACCCGAGTTTCGCCTTCCGGCATCTTCAGGCATTCTATCACACGAAACCCGAGTCGTTAGTGACAAAACATGTCGAATCGTACAAAGTTGTAACAATTCAAATTTAAAATTGAAATTCCATCGAGCACCTTCAGTCCATATCATAAATTAATAAATACTTAATTGAATAATTTTCTTTTGTCGTCGCTCTTTTTGAGATACATTTGAATTTTAGATCGATTTTTTTTATTGGTATGCCAGAAACCTTTGCGGGAGTGTACTTAAGAAATTCGTTAAGTTTTATGTTACTTTAGGGTAAAATTGGAAAAGTTGTATGCCAAAACCTTTGCGGAAGTGTATTCAAGAAATTTGTTAAGTTTCATATCGGTCTGAGGAATAGTGTAGTAATACATAAAGGACAAACAAACACACATAAAATGATTCATATATTTATAGATAAAGTAAAAAGCTACTTCTGCTTACGCCTTCATCAGAACTAGAACTGAACGCGTTATCCAAAATAGATATAAACTTTATCTTATAAAAATTTGTAGAACTAAAATAATTGCTATTTTTTCACAGTTTTATAATGGATAAATGCCAATTCAATCAACAAAACTGATAATATAATATATACTAACCAAATAGTGAAAGATGTTTTGTAACACCTTGTGAATTTGTGAAAAAGGTAACTAATAAAGCCATTATTACTTCCGAAGGACACTTGCAGAAGTAAAATTAAAACTGCTCGCAATAAAAGCATAAATCTGAAATATCCCTTTAGGTTATGCCGCCTAGTTGGTGCAGCATATTGCATGCCCAAATTCGTATCTATAGCAAGCTAGAAAAATAAAGTGTATACTCGGTCGTCTAGGCACGGCTACGAGCGTCAATAAAATTTTATTGGCTGCCGTAAAATGCATCTCGCAAACGCGGTTCGCTCACTGAAACTAATTTTTCACAATTTTATGCTTGTAAAAGAAAATATTTATTTATTTATTACTCCTACACTAAGTAATGGGGGGAGAAATGCGTTTTTATTTCATTATCGGCCGCTTTCGTATTGCAATGTCCTTTCCTGTACTGAGATGCCATCACAATTGTTTTTACCGCAATAATTATTATATTACACCAAACGCTATATAATAAAAAAGAGATATAACGGTATATCGCTTTTTGTCCTAACCTTCCAACTGTTAACTTCTCAATTGTTAATTGTAGTGTGTTGATGGTTGATACTCGGCAATAAAATATTGTACGCGAGATATTTTTTACGTCAAAATAATGCACGGCTTGTCCTAATAATCTACATAAGATTGCTTATCACCAAAATATTTTTGAAGTACTCAGAGCTTAATCCAGTAATATCCTTTACAAACTTCAGCAAGACAGAATAAGTAAACAATAAAGTCTCTTTAATTTACGTTCGCATCTGAGAGTGTTTGATAGAATTTAAATATCAAATTTGAATTAATGAAACTTTGTAAATTTCCACAAGCTTTGTCACGGCCAGAGTTTCGCTTTTATTTTTATTGTCTACTGTAAAAATCTTTCATTAAAAAACTGTATGTAATGTGTAAAAAATTATCATATACAACATTGAATAGCACTGTAATCAATCCAATAATTACTTCATATATATATGTTAAGCTCGTAGCTTTAGGATCAATATTTTTTGTTATTCAATTCTACTTGTATTCGTGCGATAAAATTCCTGAAGATGTCGAAAGGTTAATCCCGGGTCGAGAGTAGAGTTTCCAACGCCCCGGACTAGCCGAGATTATTCCAATTTTGGATTTTATTTACCGGATAAATGCTAAACTAAAGTAAGTAATTGTTGATTGATAATTATTTTGACATTCAGCTTTAAGTTATTGGCCCTTATTTTGAGTAAAAAAATATGTGGAAAAGTACAAAGTTTCAACAATTCAACATACATATTGAAATGGCAGCAAGTATATCAATATCGTAAATATTTTTACATAAAAGTGCTAGTTATAGTAAATTCCGATAATTATCACATCGTATAAATTTATAGTCAGTCGAAGGACAACGCTTGGAAGGTTAAAAAGATAATGAATGCACTCTTACTGCTAGAAAGGGCAATTAAGTCGGTAAACCTTTCCAGAAAAAGTTAAAAGGATTATGGCATTGTACTACATAGTTTAGCAGACAACCAGTTCACAAATAATTCTGCCAAAGAAAGAAAGCGACATGCAACAGCCGATCAAGCCTGCAATTACTTTGACGAAATATTATTTGATCATTCAGCGACAAAATGCATGTAATTTTATTAAATTTAAGATTTATTTTATTCACATGTACGCAAACAATATGCAAACACGCAAATGCCAATACGATGACAATTATGAATATATACATATATATGTGATCGGTTAACGAGCATAATCTATCCGAATTCATCCGATCATCGATTTACCACAGATATGCACCATTTTCAAGTGTGTCGAATGTAAAACATTGATGTTATACAGATAGAATAATTGGATTAGAAAATTCGTTTTAGTTTGTTATACGAATATTTGTTCGTTGTCCGAATTGTTCGCAATCCGATCTGCTCGTTAATCGATCGCCTACTGTATATTTAATTGAAAGTACAAACATCTATTATCAAATCATTTTCTTTTATTTACATTACAATAAAACAACTGTCACGGGGTGTGCCTTTATATTTTTTGCGTCATTACATGAAAAATATAATAATAATCACAAAAATTATTGCGCGATAAATTCAGACAACATTCATAACAACAGACAAACGGATCAAAATTAAAAAATCTTTTTTTTTATACGGAGCCTCGAAAAAATCAACTAGAATATTAGTTATTTTTTTTTACTTTCTGACAAAAAATAATAAAAACTGCGAATCGAGTTTTTTTCGGTGAATTTATTTTCGGAATTTATTTTACAAAATAGAAAATTTAAATTGTTAAAACTTTGTACGATTTCACGATTTGTCACTAACGACCTGGGTTTCGCCTTTCGACATCTTCCGGCATTCTATCACACGGATGCAACAGAACTGACGGGTCGTTAGTGACAAAACACGTGGAATCTTACAAATTTCTAACAATTCAATAGGTATCTGTTTTCAACCCTTGTAGAGAAACTCACTAGATGCTCCCTAACGTACATAGCAATTGGAACAGAGAGCAAACAAAGGAACAGAAAACAGAGATAACAGCCCTTCAGAGTAGCAAACATTTATTGCTTGAATTGACATTTACTTGTTAGAACTCTATTATAGCACGATGGAAGAATTGAAATATATTTGTCTTCTACAAAAATCTTTAAAGAGGTAAAATGAATTGCTATGTTATCACTTTGAAAGTAAATATTTACTTTTTTTTTAAGAAATAATAAAAACACCTTTTTATTGCTCAGGACCGGTTTTACCCATCGCGAGAATTATCAACTGTACATTTTGCAAACAAGTCTACATATACAAAATATTTCAGTTAAAGGTAGCAGGTATACAAAACCATTGGTACAAGGACTAAGAAAAAGTTTACAGGAAACAGGATGAGCGAAACCGGTCCTGATTAAAAAATATATATTGTGTAAATTAGTACTAGAAAAATGTGTTTCTATTATTTAAAATGTTATACCTTTCCACCAAGAAGTGATAGTTACCACAACACTAACACTTTGACTAACGAGTAAATATTTACTTTTTCAGTCTTTCGAGCCTACTGTAAAGCGAATTTCCTGTAAGAGTTTTTCCCGACATCAAGACATTAAATTCTTAACACAAAGCCTTACAATACAGATAGTCTCAATATATCTTAAAAATTTGCGAACACTTGTCACTTACAGTAACACACCAAGTGAAACAACCAGGTTATTAATTTAAATTCAAATCTAACGTTCATCTCACGTGTTGATTGAATAATTAAAATAACTAAAGAATTGAACATGCTAAGCTTTTATTTAGTACCAAAATTTTAATTATATCGAAAAAATGTTTTTTTCAATTCTATTTATTCATTAAGCAAGGTGTTATTGCTTGGAGGCATTTTAAGCTCAGTAGAAAAAAGCAGGTAGATATATTCTTGAAAGTAATAATTATTCTTAAATATTGCCGTCCATGGTAAAATTGATGGTTGGTTTGCCAAACTTTAATTCATTCCCTAATGGCCTATCATACATACAATATAAACCATTTTTTTTTAAATCCAGTAGTTGTAAACAAACACATAACGATTATCGAGACAAATCATATTATAACATATTTCAATACGCAACTTATCTTCTAAATAAAATGATATTTTCAACATTTTAAATAATTCTGATAGATTTAAAAAAATAATTATTTCTATAATATATTTTACAATCAGGACCGGTTTTGCTCATCACGAGCATCATCAGCCGATCATATCCACCAAGAAGTGACGGTTAACACGTTAATTTTAATTAGAATTGTCAACCATTGTATCAGCGAACTGCAATCATCCGTATCAATAGTACAAACGTTAACAGTCAGGAGTTAACCATAAAAAACGACCGTTAGGCGAATTATTTAAATTTCAATGAATATTACCAACTTCTTTGTAAAAACTTTATATATACTAAAAATCATTAAAATTAATTGATGTTCAAAGTGTTTCTCAAAGTGACAATTTATAACACGATGAAAAAAATAGTAATGTATTTTAGTTCTACATTTTTTTTTTAAAGATATTAATTACTATTAGAACTATTTCGGCTTATGCCATCGTCAGAGCTATACTTAAACGAACATTTGCTTATCTATATATAATATAATATATCTGTGTAGATAAGGTACACAATACATCTACTCTCCTGTTTTAACGACCTAGCTTGTTTCTTGCTCGCAATAAAACTAAAAATTTTAAATGAAACTAAAAAGGGGGCTATATCAATAAGTTTTTGTACAGCACAGAAATGGTCCATTACGGCCCCCCGTAGCGGATTAAGCAATGGCGATCGACATATATTAGTTTGTTCGTTAAGAATCCTTCACAATTTATCATAATATTTGAATAAAACATGATTGTTTGATGTGTGCATTCTGACATGATGCTGCTTTACGGTTGCGAATTGTTGCACTTAATGAAAACGTTTACTGTGATTATAAAACAAATGCTTTAGGGAAATATGAGGTGTGTGGTTGTTTGACTTTGTTTTGCACTTGAAAGTATACAAATTGAAAAAGCACGATGGATTTGAATTGGACATGTGCCGTGGATAGCTATGGGAAAGTCGATAAATGTCGTATTGTTTAACCTACCAAACGGTGGAACATACAGAATTCAAGACCATATCAGTGGCATATGTTGAAATTAGATACCTTCATGTAAACGTTAAGCATGTAGTATCGGAGTCATTAAAAAAAACACGAATTCGACTAGCTTTTTCGTATTTCGAATATGTATGTGCATTAAACGAAAGATCATCCAACCAATACGGCAATTTATTCATTGAGATATTCTTCGCAATCGTCTCTTCGAAAAAGTATTTGGGGTAGCAAGAAGCACAACGAGGACATCAAGTCGTTGGAGCACTGCGCGGTTTCGTTTGCTTTATATTTTTACATTCACTGATATTAAATTCTACACATAAGCTGACATTCACATCGCCTTTTAATAAAAATGAATTAAAATCAACAGTAAAATTTTGAAACAAAACATAATTTATCAAGCAATTAGACCAGCCATACTCAAACTTTTTTTCCTCCGGGCCGCATTCCGATTTTTGCTTTTCTAGGTGGGCCGCAACATATTAATAGTAAACTGTAAATGTAACACATACTATACTGCATACATATGTATGTATTATGATGTCAAAAAAAACTATTTTACTTTTTTGTGAATATTTATTTATTTATTAAATAAGACTTACCAGCATAAGAACAAGTATAAAATATTTTGGTAATAAAAGGAAATTTTTCTGCCAAAAGCAGGCTACTAGATACAACTTTATAACTTTAAATTTAAGATGAAAATAGAAATGAGAAAAATAAAATAAAATTAATGTGAGTTATCATATTGAGTCAAACTTTGAACTATTTACGTCAAATCAGATTCCTGATTACTACTGGCTACTCTTATAATCTCTACTAATATATCATCAAGGTAAGAATCAGTAAGCCGATTTCTATACACGCTCTTTACATATTTCATTTTAGAATATGACAATTCACAAAGATACTTAGATGAGATATTGAAAATATGTCTAAAACAACACCAACAAAATATTTCGTGACTATGATTATTTTGGGCCGAACATAAGAGCTATTTGGGCCGCAGTTTGAGTATCGCTGAATTAGACGTTCATTTGAGTAGAGGTAAGTGACATCATTATCATTAAGGCCCATTTGAAGAATTATGGGAAACTACGCAAATTATACACTTAATAACACTAATTATAATAGAATAGCTTGTTATCAACTCGCTATATTGTTATTTATATTTGCATTTAAAACTTTCATGACTACCTGCCACCTTCGTGTACAACAGTGGTCGCCAAAGCGTAGATAGCGGGCAACTGGTCGATCGCGTGTAACTACAATATTTAGTCGCCCGCCTGTCGATATGTACACACATTGTTCGGATAAATAATAGTAAAAAAAAATAGCATATTGTAATATTTATAAAATGTTTAGTTCTTAAGAAAACATACAATAACATTATTTTCTTTTATTAGAATAACTTGATATTGAATAGATTATTATTATCTATGTTTATTTTTAATTTAAACTTTATTTTTCTTGGCTTTAAATTACTATTTTTATTATGATCACCTAACACATACGATGTAGGTAGACCGCCGTCTATAATTTAAAAAATAGTCGATCGTAGTGGTCAAAAGTTTGGCGACCCCTGCTATACAACATTGTATTCCATTACAGGGATTTGTGAAGGAAACATAATGCCATAACTTTTTTCATAAAATATTAAGTAAATCGTATATTTACTTGCCATTTCAACTTCTAGTTGACAAAATAAGTTTGTATGCTACTCTTTTCTCCCGTTCGTGACCATATAAAGCTTCACCACCCTCTTTTGAGTGTGTCACATTACCATAAGCAAATAATAACCTAATAAGCTAATAACCATAAAAATTCTCAAGGAAAAATTCTGCTTTTCAAATGCTAAACTCGGATTCCCAGCATGTGTTTGTATTTTTTACATACTCTTTTATTAAATTATTTTACTTTTTACATTAAAGAAAGTCGATTGACAGGTGCAATCAAATACAACACAGTTCATCCGATTATCATGTATCCCTTTCCATCAAATGCCTAATTTTTAAACTACAATAGTTTCCATTATTTGTATTGACACGGTGAAAAAATAACTATGTATTTTAGATCCAAAAAATTTTGTCTAACTAAAATACATTGCTATCATTTCACCATGTTATAATGGAGTTCTACCAAGTAAATGCCAGTTAAATGAATAATGTTATTTGTATTAATATTGAATGATCTCCTGTGAATTGTTTCTTAGTTGTTGAACGCATGGTTTTGCATACCTGATACCTTTAACTCAAATATGTTGCATGAATAGACTTGTTTGTGAATTGTGTTCCATCAGTTGATAATGCTCGCGATGAGCGAATCCGGTGCTGATCAGAATATATGTTGTGGAAATAAGTACTAAAAAATGTGTTTTTATTATTTAAAATATCATGCCTTTCCATCAAGAAGTGACAGTTAACACCTTAAAAGTGCCTGTTAACTTTGTCACTTCTAACATTTCAGCTTTTGAGACGGAATAACGAAGTGAGCTAATAATTTACACTTTAAAATGTAAGATAGTTAACAGTGGGAATGGATTCGTGTAAGAACTCAGTTTTGTAAAGGTTATTCAATACTAACGCTGTTATTTTTTTTTTTTAATGTTCTGCGTTTGAATACTCTTTATTTGTCGCAGCGGGGATATATTGAGATCGTTGTCAGTAACTATATTCCTACTTAATTCATATAAACGGGACACGCATTTAACCCCTTCCCCCTCAATTTCTACCTTCACATTGTTCTCACAATTGCAATAAAATAATTATAATTAGATTGTCTACTAAGATAATTGCCGTAAGCGAAATATAAATTAAATAATTAAGAATTAAGAACTTAACTTGTTAATTAATTATTGAGAAATAGTGTCTGCGAGTTACCAAAAATATTTCATATATTATCATATACTACATGTTTTATCACTCACGAGCTTCCAGGTTTCGCCTTTTGGAATCTTCAAGCATTCTTTCATACAGATGCAATAGAACAGACAGAAAAAAAACAGTTTCTAATATCGTTTATTAACAAGAGAGATTATACAACAATAAATATAGACCCTAAAGCTAAGATTTAGGCTATGAGCTGTATAATATATATATATAAAATATATGAAATTTAATAACTACTAATTTAATCATATAACAATCAGATTTCGAAAAAATATCCTCATATAGGCAAAAAGGACCATTAACATGCATTCAAAATAATTTATGATATCGACTGACGGTGCTTGATGGAATTTCAATATCAAATTTGAATTGTTACAACATTGTGCGATTCCACATGTTTTGTTACTAACGAGCCGGGATTCGCCTTTCGGCATCTTCAGGCATTCTATCATACGGATGCAACAGAACTGCCGTAAAATAATAATATTAATGAATATTATAAAATTGGTTTTAGCTGCAATTTACCGCTTGGCTTGGGGTAAGTGTA
This sequence comes from Himalopsyche japonica, assembly GCA_028555115.1. NCBI lineage: Eukaryota > Metazoa > Arthropoda > Insecta > Trichoptera > Rhyacophilidae > Himalopsyche > Himalopsyche japonica. The sequence goes on from JAHFWJ010000430.1 coordinate 1,280,401, forward strand.
TTGCTGTAAATAATAACTTTGGTATATAGACGATGCTAAGTGTTGATTTTTCTGTGTTGATACGCAAAAATATGTGAATTAACAGTGGTTAAGACCTTTTTGTCCTCGCCAAATTTTGAGCTGATGCATTGCCCCGTTTGTCCTGACAAACTCAATAAGATTGTTTCAAGCCAATATTATTCATTAAATTTTTTAACTATAAGTGTTGAATATCCTTTAAACAGCTCAGCAGGGAATGAGTTAATAGCGTCTGAAAATGACTGAATAGAAAGTATTCAAGAAAAACGATAAAAAGCGATATTATTTATGACAGAATCAAAATATTTAGACGATAAATTGAGGAAATCAATACGTGGATTATTTAAATTTGTTCTAATGTGTGCATGGCCGAGGCTATACATATATAAAATGAACAAGAAATGCGAGAGTCAGTTCTGTTTCATCCGTGTGTTATAATGCATGAAGATGCCGAAAGGCGAAACGCGGGTCGTTAGTGACAAAACATGTGTAATCAGCAAAAGTTGTAACAATTAAAATTTGCATTATAAATATTTTACTTATTACGAAATTAACAAGCGTATTTTCGTTGGCTATCTGACGATATTATGCGCCAAATCTGTGTCATATTGTCACACAAAAATAATTAAATAAAAGTCTTTCTCCGCAACACCGATCGCTGAGTGATAAAAGCATCTCGCTATTAAGAGTGCTTTCAGTATTTTTTAATGTCTGCGTTTAGGACTTCCCGAAAGCGGTTGTTTACTTTTTTATTTCTGAAAGCAATTAACTCGACACACAATAATTGTACGCCATAAAACACTAAAGCGATTTTGGTTAAGTGAGTATATACCTACGTCTAAGTTTATCTGGTTTCAAAGAGGCGGTACCTAAGAGTTTCTTTCACTGAACCCCCCTTCTAATTTATCATTTACTTTTAAAGTAAAGTAACTTTATTATTAAGTATTTATGATACATATTTGAGACAAAGCTGAATGTTGTATAAATAAATGTGGCACAAAGAAATCTCAATACGTCACACAGATTTTCTTCGCAATATCGCCAGATAAGCTAAAAACTTGTATGTTATTTAATTTGATAAACAAAATCCTTTTAATGTGTATTTTAGTTGTTTTGTTAAATTTATTTTTTTAAAAGCTACGTACACTTTTAAGGTGTCAATTGTCACTTCTTGGTGGAAATGTGTGATATTTTAAATAATAAAAACAAATTTTTAGTATTTATTTACATACGATATTTTATGATTAGGATCGGTTTCGCTCATTGCGAGCATTTTCAACTAATTAGTGCTACATATACTCAACAAATATAATAAATTATAAGTTTCACTTTTAAGGTGTTAACCGTCACTTTTTGGGGAAAGGCGTGATCTTTTAAGCAATAGTTTTTTATTACTGATTTCAACAATATATTTTAGTCATATTTTAGTTATATTTGATAATGCTTGTGATGGGCGAAACCGGTTCTGATCATGAAATATATTGCAGATATAGTGATATAAAACGTGTTAATTTTTTTTGGTTGTGCAACGTCAAAACTATTTAAAAATAGTAACGTTGGAAATTGACAAGATCAATCGAATGAGCTCAGGAAAAATCTACTTAAATGCATAAAATAATAGAAACTGTCTTAACTCACTCTCGTCCACGTGGAATATGTTGACATACTAAGCGATATTGTTAAATATTGTTATGATGTTGGTATCACATCGACGGGCTAGTTTTACACTTCAGAAAAAGCAAATACCGAAATCAAACAATTTAACATTATCAAGAATGCCTGAATTCTCATCATGTACGCTCAAAGAAATATGTTGTATGTTTTTTCAATGACGGAAAGATTTTATATTTGAATTATCGCTTAAAAAACATTTGCACTTCTGGTATCAAAAGTAATGTCACTTGTAAATCCGGTTGTAAATATATTTATTTCACCAACATCACTTAAATGTTTTAAGAAAAAACCTCTCGACGCTACGGAAGAAGGAACTTCAAACTATCTAAATAAAACAATCACGGAAATGTATGTTTTTTTAAGTATTCACGACAAACATAAAAAATGCTGTCTCCTATTCAGTCAGTAATCGTGAACATTTTACATGCACTAGTCAAAATTCTCCAAAATAATACATATTGACAGTCTGACGAACCAAATAGTTTTTTTTAATCTATTTATTTAAATAACCGCATTAGAAATTATGTTGTAGTTAGTTTACAATATTGACCGAAGGTGTTTGAAAGAATTACAAATTTTGATCGTTCAAAACATGTAAAACTCCATACGTTTTATGACTTACGACATGGGTTGCGACATCGATTTAACCGTGTGTAGTTGCCGGATGACGAAACCAGGTCTTGTACGACTAAAACATTGTATAATAATTTTTACGCAGCGCGAAGACCGCGCTAGCATTTGAAAGCATTTTCTAATAAGATAGAATGCGCTCATTCACAATTCAAAACACTTTTTAATACTAAGTGTTTTTATATGTTTTTATTAAAACATCATAAAAATACTTCTAATAACTGACCCAACTTTATCTGTCTCCCTAACTTTACCTATAGATATAATCGCTAACCGAAACAGTTTTTATAAAACTACGAAAATGTCGGAATAATTTTATCAAAATTAAAACGATAAACCCTTTTAGCCTTGTTTTAATTTGTGTTGTATCAGTTGATACTGCTCACAATACGCAAAACAGGTGCAGATACTAATGATATTAAACAGTTAAAATAATCACGTTTAAGGTGTTAACTGTCACTTTTTGACGGAAAGAAAAGTTTTGCTTATCGCGATCATTATATATATTGTGGATATATTACTAAAAAATGTATAAACGCGGAAATAGTAACGTGCTTAGTTATTTTAATATAATACTTTTCCGCCAAGAAGAGACAGTCAACACATTAAAAGTATTGCTTGATTGTCACGAAAAATCCAGAGATAGTGGATTGAAAATATTATATTTTGATGAATATACATTCTAAAATTAAGGTGCTAATATCGACTAGTCATTAACTAACAGTTAATCATTATGCAGGTACACGACCAATTATGGGGAAAAACGTTAATTGAGCTTAATAAGATATTTTGATATCATTAATTTTGTATAGTGTACTTATCTACAAAGTGATTAGACACTTACTAATTATTATCTGTTGCCTTCCGAATAATTCATTAAGTCTTAATTGGACGGGTTGGGTTAACTAGGGTAGGGTTACGTGCCTGAACATTTCGCCGAACATACCAATTACGGCGACATTATGACTGTTAGTTTGCAACATCTTTGCATTAGGTCGGAATTAAAATCTTTGTTAACCATTTCGTTACTGTGTAAAAAACGTGCTATAAGGTGACGTGGGTTCGATATTCATCAAACAAACATGAGTTAAATGGAACATATATAATACAAAGATCAGAAGACATTAATAACTATATGGATAAATTGATTGAGTTGGTATTTACTCGGTAATCCATTAAAACACGGTGAAAAAATAGCAATGTATTATAGTTCTATATTTTTTTAAAGATATAGTTGATAGCTGTTTCGGCTCACGCCACCGTCAGAACTATGCTTAAACGAAGATATGCTTATCTTTATACAGTTGTGTAGAAAAGGTACAAATTACATCTTCTCTCCTGTTTTAACGACCTAGCTTATTTCCTGCTAGCAACAAAACTACAAATTTTTAGAATTGTAAATGAAACTAAAAAGGCGTTTATATCAAATAAGCTTACATATTGCACGGAAATGGTTTATTGGATGAGGATGGTGAGCCGAAATAGCTATCAACTATATCTTATAAAAAAATTGTAGAACTAAAATACATTGCTATTTTTTCACCGTGTTATATGAATAAACATCGCTAAAATTTATTTAAGTAGAACAAAAATACAGTGGGCGAACATAATCTGTTCCAAAACTATTTTCGTTATCCGAATTTTACGTTAACTGATTATATAATATGATTTTAACGTCTCATTTCGTCCTGGAAATGACATCGCGGACCGACTCAAAAGTGCACTGTTTTCAAAAGTCTCTCAAATGTAAAACATCGATTGGTTTTATAGATCAAATAAGCGGATTTGAAAGATCGTTTTAGCTCGTTATCCGAATATATGTTCGTTATCCTTACACAAAAATCTGTCATGACAGTGTTCGTTGTTCGATTTGCTCGCAGTCCGAACTGTTCGTTAACCGATCAGCCACTGTATTGTAAGTTGGTTTAATTGTCTAAAAGTATAATTTCGACATTATTTCTTACAAAACGAATATGTGTAAGGGAGAAGTAGTTAGAATCTTGGTCCAGTATTTTTTGTATTGTATTTATAGAGCAAATTAAATTATTAAAAGCTATACATATATCAGAAAGGATTAATATTATATTAAACTAGATTGCTTGATCAAAACAAAAACCCCTATTTAGAGTTTTCTCCGCTCTGTAAAATAGAATTTTGTATCTTTTTTAGCCCTCAGAGTGCGAACGTCTCAGATATTCAAATCATAGACCACAGATTGTTTATTATTATGGTACAGTGGAACCTCGATCAACCGTTCTCGCATAATACGTTTTCCCGGATGGAACGCTTATTTTTTATAATCCCGCCAAACTTCCATAAGAACAATGTTAAATAATCCCGCATTGAACGTTTCCCGATTCCCCGATTCCCCGATTTCCTCGATAAACCGTCTAAATATTTTGGTCCCGTCACAAATATTATCCCGATTGAAAATTTTATTGCATATTTCTCCGTATCTCGGCAAGCAAGTTTTGTTTGATTTTTTGAGTTGAAAGCCACCACACGCGTATTATTGTTTATGATGCAAATGTAGAGTTGTTTAAAATTCATGGTAATAATGATTCCTGTACATACAAACTTTTAGTCACAAGTTTAGTAACAAGTCTTTGTTCCGATTAAAGTGCCAAATAACAAAGAAGCAAACGAACATAAAGGACTTTTTTAAAAAATAAATTTTATATACAGTATCTACAAGTAACTAATAAATAAATATTTTTTACGATTTTACTTGTTTATTATTATTTAAAGATTTACCGCATTAACCGTTTCTCGCATATACCGTTATTTTTTCAGGGTCCCTTGGAAGACGTAAAATCGAGGTTTCACTGTATATTGAAAGTTTATACTCAAAAATGAACGGGTGTTAATACAAACCACACGAGACCACATACTTTTGTGAAACTTGTGAGAGGAAACCAAGCTTTCACCCAGGGGAATGTTGTAAAAAATATCACACTTTCAAAAGTTTTAAATAGTGTATATTATTTTTAAAATATCATATTTTGAAAAGTTTATTTTTCATTTGACAGATTAAGGCTTAGTAATCATGAAATAATTTTAAAATACGTTATTAGTTAATTTTAGCGTGTATATCGTCCATTTGATTCAATGACATTCGAATATTATGAAAATATTAAAATTAATTAAGGAGTTGGTACAACGCTTTTTTATTTTTTCTTACAGAGTGCAAAGGGTTAAGAACTATTTCCACAATATATTTATTATTATTAGCGATAGTGATCAGTTCTGCTATTTGACAATGTTCGCGAAAATCAAAATCGATCGTGTTAACAATATAAAAACTTTCATGTAATACCATATTTTGTAATTAAATACGAACTACTGAATTCGTTTCTGAATATCCTTTGTGTAGTTCTGTATAGAACGGACCAAATACCATTTATAAATAACACTATAAATGTAATGCCAGCTATTAATTTGAGCAACACACTGTTTATGGTTTATTAATCGTTTTATTAGAAATGATCCTGCAGTTTAGTGTTTTATGGTTTGATAATTTCGTTATTAAACTTTAATTTTAAAAACTTCATCGTAAATTATAATCAAAATACTTAACTTACATTATTAATACATACGTTTATGCACTTGCATAAAGCCTTGTTCACACAACGCTGGGTCTTTGAAGAATTCTGGTTTATCATGTTTCGTCAAAAATTAAGCCAAGCAATTCATACAAAAATCATAGTTGTGTAGAACCAGTCTGCCAATGGTAACAACGTTAACAATTTTCAAAGATATTGCTTTGATATTGAGTTCAGACGAAAACTATTATTTCATGTATTAAATTAGATTTTAAATGAATTTACTTTGTTGACTTCCTTGCTATCTTGTTTTTTTGTAATTTATTCCTTTGATTTAATCAACACTAAATATTTAAATATTTTTGACATGACAAAAGCATAAAATTATAATTCATATTTGTAACGTGTATGTACCAAATAAAGTAAATAAATTGTCTTCGATGTCTAAAATTTAATTAAATCAATTAGTATATCATCATCATCATCATCATCATCAGCCGGGGTCGATCCACTGCTGGATGAAGGCCTCCCTCTGCTTTTTTTTTCAGGGGGGTTGTTTTGGACATAGCAACACCACGCTGCCCAGGCGGGTTGGTGTTCGGTTTTCGTTCTGGGTTTTCCTTCCCATTTAGTATATAATAATATGTATTATTCATATGTTGTAGAACAATTCTAATTATTTTAAAAATAAAAATTTTCCGAGATCGTACTTAATATTGTGACTGATTAATTAAATTCAACGCCTATACACCAAGAAATTTTCATATATTTTAATATAGCTACGACGATGGCGTGAGCCGAAATAGCTACCAACTTTGTCTTGTGAAAAATATGTAGAACTAAAATACGTTGCTATTTTTTCACCGTATTATAATGGAGTTCTACCAAATAAATGCCAATTCAATCTTCACTTGTTCATTTCATCACCATTCACCGTCACCCTTTTATTGTGTATTATTATTATATTATCACACACACACACACATATATATATATATATATAATATATATATATAAATTTTCATATAAATGCGAAACACATTTGCAATAGACAAAAGTAAAGCGAGGGTTACACACCATTGAAATTAGAGGATAATTGACTGAATGATTACACTAAGGAGTGACAATTAATACCTTAAAAATGATCAAAAAATTAAAATACCTTTATTCTGGCGAATAATCGAAAAAATCGCGCGCCATCGAAAAGATAATTAGTTTCCGTATTTTTCCTGGTCATTCAAAATAGTGAATGTTCTGGTCTGAAATCTTCTAAATTTTTTTGTAAAGCCGCGTTCTTAAACAAACACGAAACGTCACAGTGTGAACGGGCCATAGTCTTTATATAATATTACTCGGCGGTCAGATGAAAGCATGTTTCGGAGAGCACTTGAAACGTGTTATGGCTACATACATACGTATGTATGATTTTACTTAATTTATTTGCTTTCCTTTTTCCAATCCAATTGATAACTTCGTGGCTGACAAGTTAAACAACTCGTCTGCCATGCACAAACGCCCAGGGTCAAGTTCTTCAAATAAATCTGTTTACTTTAACGTTGTTAACTTTTAGAGAAATATTTTGTTCATAAAATTTTTTTTGGTTTGAAACATCGATCCATTTTTACGAAAGCACCGATAAATTGATAAAAATGTTACAAGGCTTGTTAGAGAAAATATAATCTCACTTAACACGAATAGTTTTTGCATCTCAAACAACCAAAATATACTTAGAGATATTTTGTATAACAAATCAATAATATTCTATTTTCATTACTACACTACACGACTTTTAGATAGTTTTTTTTAAAATTATTATCGTTACTTGCCAGATTGAAATAAGTAGGTATTTCTATAAATAAAACTCATTTACATTTTAATGTTAGCTAATTAATTTTTGTTGTAAAACCCTTCCAAAAACGACTCATTAATAAAATCGTCATTAGATTAATGTTATTAAATTTGTTTTAGATGCCATTTATTTCTTGCCTTGGGGCTTGGGGGTGTGTTTCCTGTAATTAATAACTTTGGTATATAGACGATGCTTACTGATAGAATGCCTGAAGATGCCGAAAGGCGAAACCAGAGTCGTTAGTGACAAGACATGTTAATTCCATCGAGCACCTTCAGTCGATATCATAAATTATGAGAAATCTTTTTGCATGAAATCCGTTTGACCTGAAAAAAGATGTCTTCGATCCCTCAATTTCGTGATTTTGCACTTTTTCGAGTGAAATTGTAATTCGTATGCGTTTTCAAAATGTCGGCAAGCATCCAAACCAAAATTTAAAATGTCGTCGCGCTTAGGAAAAATGAAAAGTAGATGGCGCAATATGCAATGTGAACAAATAATTAATTTCTCAAGTTTGATTGCACTCTGCACGTCGTTACATATTGTATGATACGCCACTAAAGCCGCCTTCAAACAGCAACTCCCTATTCATTTCACGCCCGGTACGTAAGGAATGTAAAATGTGATACAATTTTGTAGATGGGATAATAACAAAATTGATATAATTTGCAGAGGTGGAGCGAGGATCGCAGGAGAGTGGGCCAGACTCGGCAGGGAGGCTAGTACCTCTATAATGTGCTATAAGCGATGCTTTCCCAGACTACAACAGAGAAAACGAGTGATGGGGATGTTTTCACACGGCTCTCAACATGTTAAGATATCAAATTTGGAGTGTTACAACTTTGTACGATTACACATGTTGTCACTTACGTCTAGGCATCTTCATGCATTCTATCACACGGATTCAACATAACTGACAAACTGCAACAGAACTAATAGATTAATTTATGACATCAGCAGAAGGTGCTTGATGGAATTTTAATATCAAATTTGGAGTGTTGCAACTTTGTACGATTACACATGTTTTGTCACTTACGTCTAGGCATCTTCAGGCATTCTATCACACGGATGCAACCAACAGAACTAACGAACAATAAACAATTAGCATCGTCTATATACCAAAGTTATTAAATACAGAAAAACACTTACGCATAAGTAAAGTTCTGACGATGGCGTTAGCCGAAATAGCTATCAACAATATCTTAACAAAAAAAAATGTAGAACTAAAATACATTGCTATTTATTTCACCGTGTTATAATGGAATACTACCAAGTGAATGCTAATTCAATCAATGAACAATGAGTTTTTTTCTTCCACAGTTGGAGTGTGCTGGGATGAACGAAGGAAAAGATTGGTTGGCTTTTGCTGGTGGAGAAGTCGGTGGGAGTGGAAGGGTAGCGAAGGAAAAGCGAAGATTAAATTCCTCGCCAAATCTCAGAGGTATACGAGTATCATTACCCGCGCGAAGCACTGGCAGAAACACTTATATCTGTGCAATAATAAAATACACATACAACCTGCTAAAATTATTTCTAGTCAAAACTTGTATCGACACTTATGTGTTTATTTTGTTTTTCGACAGTTCCAAAGTTCAGTAATAACCGCTGTTTTTTTTATCTAGTTGACCCTGAGTTTTATCACCAACTTTGAATACAGTGGAACCCCGATCAACCGTTCTCGCATAATACGTTTTCCCGGATAGATCGACGATTTTTTACAGTCCCGTCAAACACCCATAAGAACAATGTTAAATAATTCCGCATTAACCGTTCCCCGATTTATCGATTTCCTCGATTTATCGTATAAATATTACGGTCCCGTTTCAAATATTATCCCGATTGACCGGTTTTGTTTGATAAATCTTTCTATCCGATACAATTTGTGAGTTTGAGCATATTAAATCTTATTTGTTAACCAAAGAAATTATTGATGAAATATATAGTTCGCTTAAATTTTTTTGTGATTTTCTTTATTAAATAATTTCTCAGTAGTTTGTGTTTTTTTGAGGACTTTACTTTTTTTATTATCATTTTTAGCTTTACTGCATTACTCGTTTCCCGCATTTTTCGATTTCTTAAAATCCTTTGAAAAATGTGGAATCGAGGTTTCACTGTAATCAAAAAATATTAATTCCAGTGGCGTAACTACGTCGTAGCAGAGTCATGCAATGCATGATAGCCCAACAAAAAGAGGCTCCCAACATATTTAAACATACCATATATAATATGTATGCACTGAATATTACCTTACATAAAAACAAAAAAATTGAATTGTTGAAACTTACGTTACGATTCCATATGGCTTGTAACGGGACGGGTTTCGCCTTTCGGCTTCTTCAGGCATTCTATCGCACGGATGCAACAGAACTGGCAATTTTTCGTCCACAGTATAATTATGATCAGGACCGATTTCGCGAAAACAAGCTTTATCAAAGGGAAATAGTTGTGTTTATTTTGAATAATAAAAATCACATTTTTTGGTACTTATTTCCACGATATATTTTTCAAAATATTTGGGATAAATTTAGCTGGTATACAAAACCATGGGTTCCAAAACTCAAATATTTTGTAAAAATAGACTTGTTTGTAAGTTGTATTCTATCAGTTGATAATGCTCACGAGGAGCGAAACCGGTCCTCATCAAAAAATATATCGTGCAAATGTGTACTAAAAAATGCGTTTTTATTACTTAACATATCATGCCTTTCCATCTAGAAGTGACAGCTGATATCTTAAAATTGTATTTAAACAATTAAACACAATGCTTAGTTATATTTCCTAAATTTTCTACTAATAAAATCAGGACCGGTTTCAATAATCAAGAGCGTTATCAACTGACCATCGACGACTGAAACGATTTCTTCGATCTATTGCTTATATATTTGGGCGCCGCCATAAATATTAACACTTTTTACAGTTTTTGTTGATTGATTACTGTTATGCTATTTAACGATTGGTAATTTTTTTTTCTTCCGAAGAAATATATGAATCTATTATTAAAACAGCAACGAAGTCTTTCCCGTTTATCTTTGTTTAAATTGCAGTGCAAAACCACAAAACAACAACTCATTGTTTAGTGCTATTTTACTATCGCAAAAATTATCAACATGTTTCTGATAGCTTTCATTGAAACACGTATATGATATTTATGAATATTTTATTTAATAGAACGACCATCTTGGAATTGAATTTGTGTATTTTGTCGATTTTATCATTTCAATCTACCGCGTTAGATTCGCGAACTAACCAAATGTGGCATTATACACTGATAAAATACAAAAACAAGAGTAAACAATTACCGGGTAGAGTAAACAAATGGTTCAAAAACTGCATATTTTTTTTTAGAATATGTTTGCCGGTTTTCAGAAATTTACGAAATGTGACTGTGTTACACAATTTTCGTTCGTGAAAATAATTTCATAAACGCCGTCAATAGAGTCCGTAACGCTTTCCGCCGGTGAATGAAAACACCGCCAAACCCCTCCGTTCCGTAATATTCAATTATTAAACAATAATCCGGCGTTTAGGGGGCCCGCGGGTGTAGTGCGGCTGCCTCCGCTCAACACCTCGCAGTCCACGATCGCTGCTGCGAACTCGTCTTACTCAGCCAGTGTACAGTGGCGTGCGCGGCCTTATTGTCGTGATTTTTTGTGAACCAGTGGTTCATACGTGAAATTTCACTGTGGCCGCATTATAAACATCAGCGGTCCTATGGAAGTGTCTCGTGGCCGCACTAAATGTGATAAAAATAGTTTCGATATTTATTTTTTATATATTGCAAGATCATTTTCTTTCACGACACACAGTTGTAGATAAAATCGACAAAATTAATAAAGCGGTTGTTGTTTTTTCTTTATATTGACTTGATTCATGGTCAACGTATAACTTCGACCAAAATTTTATTATTAAAACGGTCTTTTATTTAAGCTCGACTAAATGCTGGATACGTCAGGTTTATTCAATCAATTTTAAAATAATAATAATTTTATAAATTCATTTGTAAAAACACATTTTTTTTGTATATCGATATTTTCTAAAAAACTGTTGATGGCCGCAGCAAAATCCTCTGGTGGTCGCACATGAGAACCACTGTTCTAGACAGATAAGCATCCACTCTTTTTTAACATTTAATATTATATTTGTGAAATGGGATTCACAATCGAACATTTTAACGTCATTTAAGTATCAATGTTAATCCACGTGGTTGATACAGAAAGCAAAATGATTGCATTCTTAACCTGCTAACTGCTAATGAGTCAAAAAATTTTTAAACTGTAGTGAAATTTATTGCAATTTGTAAATAGTATATATATATATATAAAACTTTATACGATTCCACATGTTTTGTCACTAACGACCCGTGTTTCGGCTTTCGGAATCTTCAGGCATTCTGTTACACGGATGCAACAGAACTGACATACAATACACAGTAAGCATCGTCTATATACCAAAGTTATTAACTATAGGAAACACACCCCAAAGCCCCAAGGCAAGCAATAAATGACATCTAAACAAAAATTTACAATTTATTTACATGAACAGAGTCAGTTCTGTCAGTTTTTTTGCCTCCGTGTAATAGAATGCCTGAAGATGCCGAAAGGCGAAACCTGGGTCGTTAGCGACAAAACATGTGGAGTCGTACAAATTTGTGACAATTCAAATTTCTGTCAGAGCAAATTTTCGTATTGAAATATAGCCGGTTTTTTTCTGTTAATCTCCACAAATTTGGTTTAATAATAATTACATATTTTGTTACAATACATTTAAATAATTAAATTTAATATGTAGTACTATTTTCAAAATTCAGTTTTGAGATCAGGACCAGTTTCTCATCGAACTTTCTGTTAATCAGCATTTTTTCACTTTATCAAGTCTTTAAGCAGTTTTTCTACAAGAACAACTTGCTAGAAGGTTGCTTAATTAACACATTTTAAGGGAAACAGTAAGAGAGAAAAAATTGATACGTTAGAAATGTTATAAACTATAAATTAATACTACATTTATAAGATTGTTATCGTATATTCAAGTTGGTACATAATAACATATGGGAAATATAAAAAAAAAATAAGATATATACATACATCAACGGTTCCAAAACATTTTCAGTTTCCATCGCTCTTAATGTATCAGAATTATTCCGCGGCACCCCACGTCAAAACATAGACCTAAGTAATATTCTGTTGTTATATTGATATAATTTTAAATTAAAAAAAAACAAATTTTTGGTACTTATTTCATTAATATGTGTTATGGAAATAAGCACTAAAAAATGTTTTTTTTATTATTATTTAAGATATCATGTCTTTCCATCAAGAAGTGACGGTTTGAACCTTAAAAGTAAAGAATAATGTAAGTTTATTGATTTAATTGGCATTTACTTGATAGAACTCCATTGTAACACGGTGAAAAAGCTATCGATCTGACGATGGCGTGAGCCGAAACAGCTATCAACTATATCTTATAAAAAAAATTGCAGAACTAAAATACACTGCATTGTTTTTTTCAACGTTTAATAATGTAAGAAATATTTTTTGTAGGGAAATTTCACGACGGTGATGGTTGAATATAAACTCAAAATGTCACCACTTGATCAATAGCTTAAAATAAGTTTGATTTATTGCGGCCCTTAGATATTTTATGATACTTTGTAAGATTTTACTTAGTAATCGGGTAAACCATAGGGTCAAAAAGGAGTAAAACAGCAATATTGAAATGATTGTAAAACCTAATAATTATTTAACGTGTACTTGCATATAACTTAGAAAGGTTTGTAAAATTGTAATGATACATTTTTATCACTGCTAGTGACATCTAGTATTTGCGGAAAGTAGCTAATAAATAGCGAATAAAACTCAACCTTTTCTACCGTTGTTACATCATTTCAAGCAAGCCACTGACTGTGTCTTACATTTACAATATCTCTACAAACTATATTAAGTCGGCGAAACATATAATAATAACAAGGCCACGGAAAGCTTACAATATTGAATAAATTGTAATTTTCCCATTCTCACCTCACAACCCAACTTTCTTATTGAAAGCATTGGGTTTTATTTCTGTATAGAGCCGTGAATACATTCCATTTTGTTTTATCAGTTAGCTTAACTTGTTACATCATTGAATCCAATGTAAGTAGTTATTTCCACAAGTCATAAATTGTTGAGAGATCTGATTTTTATAATATTAACTCGATTCTCATTTCGTGATAATTTTAACAATCATTTTTTTATATTATATTTATTTAACTATTAAAATACGTTTTAAACAATAACGACACATTTATACACCCAGTCCTTTTTTTACACAATACATTGGTTCCAGAAAACGGCGCGTAAAAATCACAACTTTCAAATTATTTGATAAATTGGTGGAGTTGGGAAGATTGAGTTGATCGTTAAGAATGAAGTTTGAATTTAATAACTGGCCTCTATTAATTTCCAAAATCTCCTGATAAAACAATTTATGGTCCCCCGTGTTATGATGCAACAATTTAACTCCCTCATCCGCGTCAAACGAATGCCCCTCCGACAACAAATGGTTTGCAAACGTAGAAGTATCCTTCTTCAATATATAAGCAGCTAAGTGCTCTGAAACTCTAATTTTTATTGTGCGCGTGGTTTTACCTAAATAAAAGTGTTGGCAATCCAAACATTGTAATTTATAAATACCGGACTTATCCCTAAAATTAATGTTGTCCTTGTTGTTTACTAAAGTTTTGGCCAGTGAGTTCTTGCAATAAAACGCCGGTCTGACACTGTTAGCGAGTTGTTTTTTAATTTTGAGACTAGTATTATCTAAGAAACTTAGTTTACACCAACATCTGGTGCTCTCCAAGTCCCCAAGCATTATTCCTTGGTATAACAATTTTTTCGTTCAATCCACCTTAACGTGAGATCGGTTCAATGAATCGACAATCTCATGACGATAATTCTTATGTCTCATCACTAGATGTTTGATATTAGGTATCCTTTAAATAAAAGAAGACACATTTATAATTAGATTACTTGATTTAAATTTGTTGAAAACCCCATTTCAATAACGACAACTCATTAGCAATATCGTTACATTCTTTTCAGCTGCAATATTTTGCTTGTCTATTGGTAAGTAGATTCCTGTTAATAATAATTTTAATATATTATATATACGATGCTAACTGTTTGTTTTACGTCAGTTCTGTTGCATCCGTGCGATGGAATACCTGAAGATGCCGAAGGGCGAAACCCGGGTCGTTTGTGATAAGACATATGGAATCGTACAAAGTTGTAACAATTCAAATTTAATATTTAAGTTCCATCAAGTACCTTCAGTCGATATCATAAATTACTTAATATGATACTTTTAAAATAAATTTTAACCATTCATCAATTTATTTAATACAAGCATGTGAAATTAATTGTGTTTTTAGGTCCCTTATATTTTTATTCATATATTCATTTACTTAGAGTTTAATCTAAATGGGTTTGCCTATATATTTTAACAATAATATTAGCAATAAATGAAAATACACCAATATTTACTTTTAATTGCACTACAATAATGAATACAGTCTACGACATCTGTGTATGAATTAAGTTTACACGTAGAAAGTAGTTTTGCTACAAAATATTTTTTTTTTTTTAAATGAATTATAATGACATCTACTTATCAAAATTGTAGACATAAATACATTTTCAGCTTCGTCATCTATCGTATAGAATAAAAATAGATGGCACTACAAATTAAATATTTTTATTATTTATCGCATTTTGAAGTAATCAGTGATGATTATTTTATTTATTATATATTTTCAATGTTTTTCTTTATTTAAGTACATTATAAAATATTATATATTAGTAGCTATTTCAACATTTTTGACAAATGGTTTACGTATAATGCGGACATCTCGCGGACAGTAGTTAGATAATAAAATATGTTGCAGATTTCTACGCTACATTTATTTTATTTTCTTGATTATTTAATTCGCCACAAATTGTAATATATTTTCGTATATTTAACCTTCTGGTTGCTATGATTTTTTTATAAATATCACTGATAAATTCTATCAATTATTAATTGTACAGTTTCGGTCATTATGCCGGCAACAAAAATCGTCTTGACGATTCTCGTCATCACTTCTTAGGAATTCTCTTTGTTATCATATACGACGATATATCATTGTTAAGCAGTGAACGGGTTAAAATCAATAAAAAGACATACATAAAGCTGTATTAATTGAATTTAAATATGAAATAAAATAGCAGACAATAACAAAAACGTAGATATATTCGCGTTACTTATTGAAAAAAATTGGCTGTTCATTGACTAATTATTTTATATAAGACATTAGCTCACAATCACTATCTTACACCATCGCCTGAACTATGGAATGCCGTAAGTTGTTTACAATGGCTAAAGTTAATATTTTTTAGTAATTTAAAAACTACCTGATCTTGATAGAAATTTTCACATAAAAAAGGTAATTATGTTATTGGTTTTTATCATTATTGAATCCAACCCATTCTCGCATGCTGTTCACTCGTAATTGAATTAGGTCGTGGCAACCAAAATCTTCTATCATTTCTTTTCACATCTGAATAGTCAAGCTTTTTAATTCTGTCAACAGATGTACGTTTTTGAAAAACTTTTCCACTTTTCTTTCGCGGTATTTTCAAAACTCGATGACTCTCACCATTAAACTCGATAATATCATTTCGTGGCCTGATAACATCATTAGCAAAGACCGGTCGAATTTCATTTGCATTTGGTAGATAGTTTCTCTGTTCTATTTGCATATTGTTATAGTTATTATGCGCCCGTTTAGATGAATTGATGTACTTCTGAATTTCCGTTTCAAATTGAAAACTTTTACTCGAAGAAATTGGAAAAATAGGTTGACCATGGCTTATTGTGTCGAGTGTGTCTTCGTCTTCTTTGAAACGTTTCTTCAAATATCCCACGTTATTCAATTTTTGATCTGGTTCAAATTGTTTGGGCTACAAATATTTAAACAATTTCAATTACTAAATGTAAGTAGATAAATTCATAAATTATCAGATAGCGTTACAATTTTTTTAATAGTGTCTTAAAATAAACATTTTTAAAAATCATTCATTCTTCAGTTCCATTTGAATATGACTGAAGCTCTGAATAATTCATATTCACATAAGTACTTACATAATATTTCAAAAGATGGGACAAAATTGTTGTGAAATCCATAGCTTAAATCACTTAAGACGCGTTTAATTTCACAATGAGAGCTTTAAATATAATATTATCTGATTTAAAATTTCACCAATGACTATTTAAATATTTCAAGAATGAAAATATACGAACCGGATAAAATTGAGCCATATGAATCTTATGTCCGGGGTTTGTGCCTATAGGAATAGTTTCCAATAAGTCTTCTACATCCATATATGGACGCAATATTTGGAGAGCAGTAGCTATATCATCCTAAAATGAAAACAAAATCATTTTGTATCATAGGAAAATCAAAAGCACTACGCACATTTCCCCCCCCTAACGAATTTTCGATATACTAAACAACACTGTTGCTTATAGCAACAAGTGTTGACAGATTGGGTGTAATCACCTTTGGTTATTAAAATTAAAATTTAACCTTCTGACTGCTTACATCTTAACAGTTGAGACAACTAATTTTTCTGTATTGATAATTGATTCATGCTTCAAAATAGACCGGTCTTAAAATTTTTCTGTAGCTAACTACAGGAAAATCATTAATAATTATCAGATTGATTGTAGCGGACACTATAAAGTGAAGTTTTGAAGTTCTCAATGTCGGAGTATAATGTTAACCTTTCCAGGAGTATTGACGTACTAATACGTCAGCGCGATTTCTTTGTAAAGTAGTATAGGCGTACTTGTCGAATATATTAACAATTATTGTGATAATATTTCAAGTGCTGTGTGTCAATGGTTTGTGGTCCCTGGATTATGCAACTGGTTTTATTACGATAATATCCTTAAAACGTGCGTTGTATTTTTCTTTTAAATGATTTGATTAAAAAAAAAATTTGTAAAAAAAAACTCACTCCTCGCAGCACGGTTAAAATTGATAAGTTACTCCTGGAAAGGTTAAGTACTCGGTATGTGAATATGTGTTAAGGTGTACACATTTTCTTTCAAGAAATCTGTTCTCAATTCGCTTTGCCAAGCAATGTTAAGCAACTTAAAAAAAATGTATAAGTTCTTGGGTACCTGTCCATGCCGGATCATATGTTCAGTCAAATCAGCACCGAGGAGTTCCTCCTTAGCGGTCATCCTGATTCTGCGAAATAGGCTGATCACCCAAAGGAGGATGCTAGTGCTTGTCAACCCCCACACAGTGAGCAGCAGAGCTGTCAGACATTGAATTCCTAACAAATACCAACCGCCACCTGAAAAAT
The DNA here is from genome assembly GCA_028555115.1 of Himalopsyche japonica. Lineage (NCBI taxonomy): Eukaryota > Metazoa > Arthropoda > Insecta > Trichoptera > Rhyacophilidae > Himalopsyche > Himalopsyche japonica. Next base: position 1,298,499 of record JAHFWJ010000430.1, read on the forward strand.
TATTGAAGGAAATGTATCACGATTCATAGATATATCACAGATTCCGTGATATTATATCAAGGTTACTATTATTCAAAAATGTATCAGTGTCATCACTTGTTTGAATTGTTGAACCTTTGTACGATTCCACATGTTGTGTCACTAACAACACGGGTTTCACCTTTCGATATAGAACTAACTCACGTTTGAAATAAAGGAAATTTTCATTATAATCTGATCAGTTGTAATTCAAATTATTACTGATCTATATTTTACTCCCAGCCTAAATGTATATATATAATATTTCTGCGTTAAGTCTGGAGTGAAAAAATAGCAATGTATTTTAGTTCTACAATTTTGTTTTTATAAGATATAGTTGATAGCTATTTCGGCTCACGCCATCGTCAGAACTATGCTTAAACGAACATTTGCTTATCTATATATAGCTGTGTAGAAAAGGTACACAATACATCTTCTCTCCTATATTAACGACCTAGCTTATTTCTTGCTGGCAATAAAACTACAAATTTTCAAAAATTGTGAATGAAACTAAAAAGTCGACTATATCAATAAGCTTACATATTGCACGGAAACGGTTTATTACGGAAACGAAACAGTCCCTTGTAATGGAGTGAGCAGTGGCGACCGACATCTATTAGTTTGATAGTTAAGAATTTTTTGCGATAGTTGATTATCTTATTCTAATATTATCGTAGTAACTAAAATATTTTTTTAAGAAGGCGGATGGTTGCATGATGTCTGTATGTCAGCTCCAAATCATCACCATAAAAGTGCTTGTTTCTCGCACAATTCCTGCACTTCCTTCAGCTATGTCGTGTTCATCCTATGAATTGAAGCTGACTGTCGTCAAGAAGAGATTTGCAGGATCTAGGATCTGCGACGACATATGCAGCCAATTTAAAAGTCTCACCATAATTTTAATAGAAAAACTAAATTAGTGATACTCAACCTTTGAACAGACCACTGCGCCCTCTTGTCGTATACAAAGGTTCCGGATTATCAGCAAACAATCCAACAGCTATAACTCCTATTAAAATTAGTGTAATATTTATTTTTGTTATTTTTTTATGAAATGATACTAACATAATAACTATAATAAAAAAATATAAACACTTTTAACCCTTTGCACTCGTAATTTATTTTGGGTGAGGGTAGCCTCAACTCGTAATTAATTTCACGCATTTTCCAGGATTCATAATCAAAACTTAACATGAAAATAAATCGTATTTTCAACGGATTTTTGTTCGACAAAAAAACTATCACGGCGTGCATAAGACTGGTTTTTAGTATTTTTGTAGAAATACAATCGTAAAAAGTTTTTAATTTCTATTTTACGAAAGTTTTAATCCGAGAATATGAATTTTAAACGTGATATTTTTAAAAGCTTTAAAAACATTATAGATAAAGAATATCACATATATCGTTTATTTTCATAACGATTATTTATAAAACTCATATTTTTAAAGTAAAAACAGACATTTGAAATACATAAACTTGAAATTTTTCAATAATAATAATTATAAGGTACAATCCAATTCGAAACGAAAATCGAACCTGGACTTTTGCTTTAAAATATCTATTCAAATTAAACATTTTCATATGAATTTTAATCATATGATCGAGAAAATATTATCTGCACGATATATGTTATATAATATAATCAACAGCAATGAAAATCAATAAAATGTGGTACATAGAAAATATTCAAGCTTAAAGTTTTGGTTCCCCAGTGGGGACATACGAGTAGAACGCTTTTCTTGTTTGGTTCTCCAGAGGAGACATACGAGTGGAAAGGGTTAATAAATGTATGTTTAACGCAACAAATAATTGAAATAGAAAATATGGGACAGCTTAAAGTTAAATCAACATCTAACAAAATATTCGTGCCTATTTACAATAACTTTTAAGGTGTTAACTGTCACTTCTTGATGGAAAGGCATGATATTTTAAATAATAAAAACACATTTTTAGTACTTATTTCCACAATATATTTTTTGATCAGGACCGGTTTCGCTCATCGCGAGCATTATCAACTGAGTTGATAATCATTGAACATCAGTTGATAATGCTCGCAATGAGCGAAACCGGTCCTGATCAAAAAACATATTGTGGAAATAAGAACTAAAAAATGTGTTTTTATTATTTATTTACAATACGTAAAATTTGAATAGATTTGTATGTTTTAGTTTGCTTAGAAAAAAAAACTTCCGCCAGCAATTAATCGCTAGCGGCTTACTGTCGTGACGATTGTTCGTCTACACCAGGGATTCCCAACCCCGTGCCCGCGGGCACCATGGCGCCCGCGGAACAATTCGTGTGTGCCCGCCACTATTTCAACGTAACAGATTTTTTCATAAACACTGATTAAAAATGTAATTTTTATTTTTTAGACCTTTTATTTTTTTTTAGTAACTCGGTTTATTACATAGTGACAATAAACGTAGAGATCTTTTTTTATTTATTAATGACGTCTAATTATAAATACCCGTAGAAAAAAATGGGTGGTGCCCGCCAACCTACCGATATTTTAGAATGCGCTCTAGACTATAAAAAGGTTGGGAATCCCTGGTCTACACAATCATCGCACACAATTGATCGCAAGGATATTATATCGTCAGTCAATAACTATATAATTTTACTGTTCATTTTAAATTGAACATAATTTTACTGGGATGAGTTTCCAATATGGTAGCGATTATTTTTACGCTATGAATTGTTTGTGCGATCAATTAATGCAGCAGATATTTGCTGGTGATGAATTGTCGGATTTCGTCTTACCCCATATTCCACAAAATCCGTGGACAGACGACGCCCCCACAGGATCATCCACCCCCATCAAGTCGACCAGCGGCATGGTCAAGCAAGCAATAGCACCACCAATAGCGCCTATTAGCAGAGCTTCCCAAGAATGGTAAAGGAAACAGCCAGCTACAATAGGTTAAATCCATATTTAATGTGTTATTGAAATAAAATTTTTGTTGATTGATAAATTTGTCTTATGGTATGTCATTTAAAGTAATTCGGTTCAATTATGATGTATCAAACATATTTTTTATTATATTTGTTTTATGTATCAAATAAATAAACTGGATGACTTTAAGTGATCCGTAGCAATATGCCAATATCATATAAAGATCACTTAACCGCCATAAAAAATGTAACTAAAGTGCTAAAAAATTATGACATATCCATATCTTGTATTTTTTTTATTCTTTTATTGCACTAATTTTTGCCGCTCCCCAAATCTGCCGCCCAGCAGAAATGCCGCGTTTGCCCGCCCTAGATCAGGGCCTGTATGATGAAGTAATTTTGCGAATAACATATTTTATATAAAATGACTTCCCACAGAACCAACAAAATTCAAATTCATTATAACTGACAAAACAAATTGCAAATTTTATAATTATTAAGTTATAACCTGTTATTGACACTAAAGCTCCCAACACACTGTTTATCATATCCATTACATCCAACTTCCCTTTAAAACGAACCAAAGAATATCTGAAAGTAAAATTAAAAGCCAATTAACATTAAAACATAATTAATAACCCGCTACATATCGAGACCAATAAAGGATATTGAAAAAATTAAATTCAGTATTTTTCGTGTGAAATACAGAGATTATCATTTTCAATATCGACTAAGGTTGCTTTGCCTTTTGGGATTCGTCCCTTTGGCATCTTCAGACATTCTATCGTGCATATGCAATAGAACTAAGAGTTAGTAAACAGTTTGCATCGCTTATGTACAAGAGGAATTACAAAAAACTACTCCAAAGCTAGGAGCTAAATATATCTGAAATAGTTATCTCTTCTTCTTTTTATTCCTCTCCTCGTAGAAGGTTGGATATCATGGTATATACCCTCTCTCTATCCATGGTTGCCCTGAAAAGTGTTGTGGAGTCACATTGGTACCATCCACGAAGATAACCCATCCACGAGATGCGTCGTCTACCAACGCTTCTTTTCCCGTGTACTCTACCCTGCAATATGAGCTGTATGATTTCATATTTCAGATTTCTCATCACATGACCCAGTTATTCGAGTTTTCTGCGCTTCACAATGCTTAATACTTCTTGTTTTCTTTTCATTCGTTTCAATACTTCTTCATTTTGGACTCTGTCCATCCAGGGAATCCTTAATATTCTCCTGAAACACCACATTTCGAATGCTGTAAGCTTTTTCTCTGTGGCTTTTGTCATGGTCCAGGATTCGACCCCTTAAAGAAGTACTGATATAACGTAAGCAGTGTAGAATTCTCATCCTTAGGTCATGATTGAAATCTCTATTGCAGAGGAGATCACGCATCTTGAAGAAAGCGTTTCGTGCTATCTCTTTTCTGATTTTAATCTCTTGTGAATGGTCCCGTTGGTCGTTCAGCCAGCATCCTAAATATTTATATTGATGCACTAGTTCAATGTTTTTATCATTTATTTTTAGTAGCATGGGAGGCATTTCCAGTTATAACAATTATTTATTAAATTATAACGAAATTCAAATGAACTCGTAATGAGAGATTTTCATAATAATGAACTACCGTTAGAATGTAATACGTAGAAACACCTACGTATTTTAAATGAGCGGGTTATAGTGGAATTAAATATGAGATGACCTATCTTTGTAAGAATTTAAATTTTAAATTTTTGACTTATCGAAATGAAATTTCAAGTAAGGGAGGTTGACTGCTCGATTAGTAAAGATATTGAACACAACTGGACACTGTTTATTTCTTAAACATCACATTCGTGATGCAAAAATTAAACTCATCTATTCGTTGAACGCGATAATAATATACACTATTTTTTTGAATGAAAATATATATTAATTCTTTGGCAGCCAGAAAAAAATATGCGTTTGTAACAAAAAACAGTGACACGGTGAAAAAATAGCAATGTATTTTAGTTCTACAAAATTATTTTTAACAAATATAGTTGATAGCTATTATTGCAAAGGATTCTTAACGAACAAACTAACATAATAGTATCGCCACTTGTCCAGCCGTTGTACAAAGGGGTGGTCTGATTTGCTTCCATAATGACCACTTCCGTCCCACATATAATCTTATTGTCATAGACACCTATTGTTTCATTTAGAATTTTGAAAATTTAGTGTCATTGTGTTAAAGTAACAAGCTAGGCCGTTGGAACAGGAGAGAGGATGTGTTGTGTGCCTTTTCTGCACAGCTATGTATAGATAAGCGGATGTTAGTTTAAGCATAGTTCTGACGATGGCGTGAGCCGAAATAGCTATCAACTATATTTGTTAAAAATAATTTCGTACAACTAAAATACATTGCTATTTTTTCACCGTGTTACAATGGAGTTCTACCAAGTGAATGCCAATTCAATCAATAAAAAACAGTGAATTTCCGATGTTTTGTTTTTAAATTTCACATACAGAAATAATTTATGAATTTAACAAATTTTTTATCGTTATATCATAAGAAACAGGGTTTCTTGAAGAATTTTGAAGAAAATTGATTTTTGTAGCCCTGAAACTATTGACATCTGCCAAGTGTTAGTTCGAACACTCGAAGAAATCATCGCGAAGAATCGATGTAGAAATCCTATACATTTATGGTAAAATGTTTTTAAACCTTTCTCATGAATATCAGTGTGTGTCCTGTCAAAGAATCATTTTAATAGATGGAACATTTTTGGAGGAAAACACGTTTAAATATATTGACGAGATATCTCGTCTCAGACAGACACCCGGTTAACAAATTTAAATGCATTTATGGTTTTGGTATGTATGTAAAATCTTACATTAATCCAAAAACACCCCCACCGAAAGACCCCAGCATTGTGACAACCGCTGCTCGTGCTGCATACTGCCATTTTGCTCCACTTACCTGGATAAAATTCACTATAAAAATAATCTATACAATCAAAATTACATATATAAAAATATATAGAGAACTAGTGCGAAAACATCATAAACCAAAAAAGCAATGCCAATAAATTGACAATATTAATCCAAAGTGATTATGTTCGAGAAGAAATGGGGTTGTATTATATGTATTTTTAATATGTTAACGCGGTTTATAAATCAAATGGATTAATGAATGCATGTTCGTTAAAGTACACCCAGTCCTTTTTTACGCGATACATTGGTTCCAGAAAAAGGCGCGTAAAGAAGTACCAGAAACGTATGAAAAACCAAAATTTGCTGTTTAAAATTCGTGCAAAAAAATTGTATATTTTCATGTCTTTATTGCTTATTAAAAGTATAATGAGACTATAAAAATATAGTTTTATTCACTTATATGAATTATTCGCTGCTGTCACTCTCGGTTGCGAAATGTAATCGTTTGCGATTTTTTGAACGAAAGCATAAATCAAGCTTAAGTTTTGTAAACAAAATTAACTTTTAAAAATACACATTTTTTTTTATTTAAAAAAATAATGAAACGTAAAAATCGCGTAAAAACAAGTGAAGCGCGTAAAAAATGTAACCGTGCCGTGCAAAAAATTGCGTATAATCGAATTCGCGTAAAAAAAGGACTGGGTGTAATGTGATATTTTGTGGCTTATCCCAATCATTGAATGACTACAAAACAAAACACAGTGTTATGGATGACAACCGAACACTTGCAATGTCTGCCGATACATAAATATCTTAGATTTATTTGAATATTATCATGTTAAAGAGATTGTTTCAATGAGAAATCATAAAACACGGCGATAAAACTCAATGTAATATAAAAAAATATCACAATAAACCAATGGTTTTACCAATTTTTAACAAATATTCCCAATGGAGAAAAAGTTGTGATGATTTTTATAAGACCTTGCAATTTTATCAATTATTCAATTTATTGATCGAATTGGCATTTACCTGGTAGAACTCCATTATGATACGGTGAAAAAATAGCAATGTATTTTTGTTCTACAAATTTTTCATAAGATATGGTTGATAGCTATTTCGATTTATCCGAACTTGGAGCACATTCACTCTGTCGCGGATGTGCTAGTTAACAACACTCCTCTATACAATTCTCAAATAAAGTTGGCCGAACAGAGTACATATGGGTTAACACGGTGAAAATAGCGTGTTAACGCTGTGTTAATAATGTGTTTTAGTTCTACAAAAGTTATAAGATATGGTTGATAGCTATTTCGGCTCTAGAAGAAGGCGTGAGCCCAAATAGCTATCAAATACATCTTATACATTTTTTAAACTAAAATACATTGCTATTTTTTTCACTGTGCTATACTGGAGTTCTACTAAGTAAATTCCAATTCAATCAATACATATGGGTTAATCAAAAAACACGAAGTGCTTCTTTTTCTTCATTGTAGAAGAAAAAAATAATAAAACTCTTCAATGTTACTCGACGTTTTTTGCTTTTGTTGTAAATGACGGCTTTGTATAATTAATTGGTCGTTAGAATAACATGCCATCGAAAACTTTGGAGTTGCGAGGAAAACTAATCGATATTTTCATGTCAGCATTGTGAATGTTTTGCTCCTTCCGAGACTTAGAAAACTTTCATAAAATAAGGTGCGCGAACGTAATTTTTATTTAGTTTTTCTTAAGTCATTTACAGGCGATAAAGCGTTCAATCCAGTGACGTAGTCACATCATAATAGAGCTATGAGGGTCCATCCAAAAAAATGCCCCTAATTCGTATATACATATTAAATACTACAAATTAATTTTCAAAAAAAATATCTACATATACGTTCACATAATATTTTTTTCAATAGATAAACGTGTTATTATGACATACATTTGTAATATGAACAAACTTTGGCACCGTACCACTACCGTATATACTGGATCAAAAGTAAACTGGTTTTAACATGTAGTATTTAAATATAAATATTTTTAATTTTTAGTAGTATTTATTTGTAGTCTGATTGTTATATACAGTAGGTGATCGGATAACGAACAGTTCGGATTGCGAGAAAACCGGACAACGAACAATATCACGAAATATTTAAGTTTTCAGACAACGAGCTAAAATGATCTTTCATATCCATTTATTGTATTTGTGGTAAATTGATAATCGGTTAACCCGATCGGCGCGACAGTTTTTCATACAAACAAAATCTGTTCGCGTTGCTATTTTTCAAAATGTTCTATTTCCACATACACCAACAAAAGATATTTGGGTTGGCTTTTATGGAAGCTAGATGCATTAGGAATGTTTCACAACATTAAAAAACACAAAAAAATGTCCTATGTTGTCACAATCACCTTAACAAATATATCCCTAACAAATAACTAACTCGTAAATTGCCATAACCGTGACGTAACGAGGCAAGCAATCAAACTCAAATGAACAAGCGTCATTACTGTCACGTGTCATGGAGTGTCAAAATTGCAATGTCGCGAGATTGGTGCAAAGTTTAGTGCGAAGTAAGACGCGAGTTTAGCACGCAGTTTCAAAGTGATTTGGCGGGATCGGAATAAATTTGAAAGGTTCGAAAAATCGATGTTTTAAACATTTAAACCTAATATTTTTTGATAGTTTTAAGGAGGTGGTAGTATCAGGACGAATTGGGCGATATTTTAAAACCAAAATCAGTCCTATATAAATTACAAAAGATTGCCTGCGTTACCGACGTTTGTATGTTCGCGTACAGGCCTTGCACATTGCCGTCCCATACGTTGGGGCGTTAGCGTGGAAGAGATTAACAAACGATTCGGATAGCGAACATAGTCTTGGAACAGATTATATTCGTTAACCGATCACTCATTTCACATTAAAAGGTAGTGATAGTTTTAATCACAAATATATTGGATTTTATTATAAATATGTCAACATGCGTTTTTAGAATAATTACAACATGTTCATTTACCCCATAAGTACTGCCCGAGTTGAAAGCCAACCAACCCCACCAGAGAACGAAGAGGCCCAGCACTGCGTTGACCGGAGACCCTGGTGGTAAGGGGCTCCTTCCATTGGCGTAGCGCCCTAAACGGGGGCCCAGCATGGCGGCTGAGGCAAATGCAGCTGAACCTCCTGGGAAAACATTTCACAACATTAAGGAACTCTTCCATTACTTAACACATCGAATCCCGGAAACGTGTTTTGAAGTGATAGACCGGCCCTTCGAAAAAAGACAAATTAGATACAAAAAATTAAGTATTTTTCAAAGAATTTTGATGTGATCTTATTGTCAAGACTCAAACCATTTCAAAACAGCCATTTGATTAGTCTTATCACCCACAATGGTAATGGTTTACACGATCTAAAAACACAATCGTTTCGCGTGCAATACGCTACACCAACATTCTCCCTCCTGCAGACGAAAGATATGGAGTCCACTCCGACGAAAATTTTTGCAAGATTCATAAAAAAGATTGTTTTGGGGATATAAAAAATTACACGGTGAAAAAAATAACAATGTATTTTAGATGATATAGTTACGGCTCACGCCATCGTCAGAACTATTATAATGGAGTTCTACCAAGCGAATGCCAATTCTAACAATAGATATAAAAAAAAAAAAATATGATCCCTATACCGGAACAGAAAAAATAGCTTCTTTTCGATTTGCAAAGTGTGTGCAAACCAAAAAAAAAAATAAGTGAGACTCGGTACATGTGTAAGCATTAAAGTTTGGCTATACACATAGGGAAGGGTTGACAATTTTATTAATCTAGGGCTATTTTTAATAATGTTGTTAACAATCTCAGAAAGTTTCCTTCACTTTTAGTGAACACGATGACAAAAATGAGCCGGGACTGACAGTGATAATAGCTACAAACTACTGCAGCAATGCCTTACCTATCAAGTGAACAGGACCGGACCCAGCGATGTCAACAGCTCCAAGATTGTAAAGGAATCCATGTTCACCCCACACCCATCCGGCTGGGATGCAATACACTCCGGTATTAAGAAACGAAAATATACAATAAGCCTTAAAATCACACCTGAAACAGTCAAGAAACAATGCCCTGAGGCTCATGTTTATCTGTTTATATCGTACAGACAGGTAGAAGTATATCTACTCAAGCTAAGGAAAATGTAAGATCATATAACAGTAAAAAAACAAATTCACAATTCGCTAATCACGTTATAAAGGAATCACATCATATAAATTCAAACTAAGCGCCTAAGTGTATCTTTGTAGTAAGTGTCGCAGGATGACGGCTTTGGAACAGCTGGAAATCAATAGACATCAACTATCACAAAGGATTCTTAACGAATAAACTAATATATTGTCTAGCCCATTAATTGAACCTCTACACGGGGGGAAAGGGTCTGATTTGCTTCCGTAATAGACCATTTTCGTGCCACATGTAAACTTATTGTCATGACCGCATTTTTTAGTTTCATTTACAATTTTTGAAAATTTAGTTTTATTGCAAGAAAGAAACAAGCTAGGCCATCAAAAGAGGAGAGAAGATGTATTGTGTACCTTTTCTACACAGCTATATACATATAAGTAAATGTTCGTTTAAGCATAGTTCCGACGATGGCGTGAGCCGAAATAGCTATCAACTATATGTAAAAAAATAATTTTGTAGAACTAAAATACATTGCTATTTTTTTCACCGAGTCAAGAAACAAATAATAAAACGTAGTTTTAAAGTTAAAATACACACTGATTATAACTGAAATTGCTTGGTAGAAAAATATTATCTCGGACCATTATTAAGTGATCATTAGTTGATACACATATACTACATAAAAAATAAAATTAAAAAGTGTATTTCTTTTGTAAATTAAATTAATTTAATAAAAGGTAACCATGGCTGTGTACTTTTTTGATAAGACGATTTCGAAGAATATCTCAACGAACAATTCGCCGGATTGGTTGGTTAATCTTTAATTTAATCCAATGAAATAGGAACGGTAGGAAAAAACATAATAAAAATAAACTTTTTTTTAGTTGGAAACTTGTTGTTGGTCAATGTCGAAGCTGGAGTCGGAGTCGTGTTTTTTAATGACTCCGTGAATGTTAACTTAAAAAATATTTTCTAAGGTATATTAAAAAATTGTGTTCATCTGAAATCATTACTATCCACGTAGAATATGGCAACATTGAAATTATACTGTTGAAAAATGTTAACTCTTCCAGTTCCAGTAATTTTTTCCAGTGGTAACCCTGCAACACGATGCGCGGTCATCAGTTGTGTACTGCGTCTTGCACGAGACGTTTTCTCTCTCAATCTCTCCCGATAAATCTTCACTTATACAGAATGTTAAAATCGAAACATATTTTCAAGAGTTATTTGATTTTGTTTATTTTTGGGTCAACATTTGTGAAAAAGTATGGACTGTGAATGGGTAAAGCACAAATATTACTACAAAAAATCAAAGACAGATATATGCGGAATCTACGGTAATGGCAATTGATTAAAAAAAAAACACACATGTGCGTTCAAGTGTTGCGTTATGAATACTTATCAATGGGCCAAGTTACTTGTCGAATTATACAAGTTTGGAAACACTGAAAGGTGTAATCAAAAACAAACATAAATACATTTAAAATGGTATGCGGGAGAATATAATAGGTAAAGTCAAAAGAAATGTCATTTTTTTATTGCATGCTTTTGCAGGGTTGCTGCCGAGTGAGCACGTCAAGGCTGATGTCATTTTGAAGCTCTGTTGTTTGTCTTACTTTTTCACATGTTTTCCATTTTTTTTTTTATCCATAGTGAGAATGTCCAAGCAAGAAATTGACGAGACACACTTGCGATCGTGTTTGTTGTTTTTATTCGACAAAGGCTTAAAAGCAAAAGAAGCCACCCAGTGCATTTGTGATACATATGGCGACATACTGAATTGTCGAAAATGCCATAGATGGCTTAAACAATTCAAAAGTGGCGACAGAGATTTAAAAAATAAACCAAAATCGGGAAGACCTCTGAAAATCGCCGACAACGTATTAAATTCTCTGGTAAAACGCATTGAATTATTGAAACCAGGCCAAACAGTCACAGCAGAGCTATACTGTGCACAGTTATATAGATTAAAAGCGGAAATGCCAAAAAAGCGATCAGTATTAGTCAACAACCAAAGACGCATATTGCAGCATGATAATGCAAGACCACATGCAGCGAGGATCACGCAGGAAAAAATAAGAGAGTTGGATTTGGAAGTTTTACAACATCCATAATATTCTCCTGATATTGCACCTTCAGGCTTCCACCTTTTCAAATCATTGGAACATTCGCTTAAGGATAAAAAAATTACTTCTGTGGAAGAAGTATAAAATCATTTGGACTCGTATTTTGATGAAAAACACTCTGAATTTTATGAAAGAGGCATTAAAAAGCTACCTGATCTGTGGAGGGGGATAATAAACAACAATGGAAATTATTTAATCGATTAAAATTGTACAGCTTTTGTTAAAATAATTTTTTTATCCAAATAAAAAAAAATGACATTTCTTTTGACTTTACCTAATAGTTTACGACATGATGAAAAAAGTAATTGTTTCAATACCTTTCCGCCATAGCGCCACTGACAATCGTTGTAGCAGTCGTGGCAAAAGATAATTGGAATAGAAATGCTGCGAAGAGTGGTCCCATAAACAGGTCACCGACGGATGGGTCTATGAAGAACCCTCCAACTCCAATAAAAGGATTTGTCAGAGGTCCTTTACCAAAAGACATGGCATAACCAAACATCCAATAAGTCAAACCTGAAATTACAAAATTTTGGCCGTCCAGGGCTAAAAATATTTATAATATACAAGTATGATTATATTTGAATTACGTCAGTTCTGTTGCTTCCGTGTGATAACATGCCTGAAGACGCCGAAAGGCGAAACCAGGGTGGTTAGTGACAAAACATGTGGAATCGTACAAAGGTTTAAAAATTCAAATTTGATATTGAAATTCCATCATGCACCTTCAGTCGATATCATAAATTAAATAAGGGATTGTATTTAACATATTATTATATTACATACTTACCACCAAGGACAATGTCGACGACATTCTTCATCATTATGTTCACCTCATTTTTTATGGAGACGCACCCTGATTCTAGCATTCCAAATCCTGTAATAAGTATAATAAAACACCATATTTGTAACATCCGCTAATCGAATAGATACTCAAACCTTGTTAGGTGAATGGGGATAGCAATTGCGTATCAATCCTGAGCTTCCGGCTTCGAAACTCTTCCATCAGACAGAATTAAATCATATTAGAATAACGATGTAAAACAAATGCTTTTTATCTCCTGTACAAACACAAAAATGTTTCGTACAGTTTTATTTGAGTGATGTCTTCAATTATTGCTCCAGTTACGACGCAAAAAAAAAATACTTTAATCAAATAGAAACACATATAACACGGTGAAAAAAATAGCAATGTATTTTAGTTCTATACAATTATTTGAAAAAAAAAATAGTTGACAGAACTGTACGATATTCTGACGATGGCGTGAACCGAAATAGCTATCAACTATATTTTAAAAAAAATAATAATTTTGTAGAACTAAAATACATTGCTAATTTTTTCACCGTGTTATAATGGAGTTCTACCAAGTGAATGCCAATTCAATCATTAGAAACACAATTGTTTTATTTTATTTAGTATCCGGCAACATTAAGCGATGTAAGTATAAGACCATAGACGTGATATCGGACACGATTTAATCAGTCATGAATTGATTTTTGAGCTGCAATGAGGTATTTTTTACACACGACTAAAAGTGTGATTATTTATAAAAATACAAAAAAAAAACTACATATAATATATATATATATATATATATAGATAGATAGATACATAGAGATATACAAAAGCTTTAGCAATCTTTATTTTCTATAGTATCATGAGAGATCAAAGACACTTTGCTTGAGGTCTGAGAGATCCCCACAAGTCATTTGAAGGTTAAGACGAATCCCTTAATACGTGTTCGGCGCCCGGTACTACAATGAAGGAACGTTAAATTTAAAACATTTTAATATTTAGGCTCTCAGAAATGATATATGTCGGAAACTTATTTTTTTTTATTGATTGAATTGGCATTCACTTGGTAGAACTCCATTATAACACGGTGAAAAAATAGCAATGTATATTAGTTCTACAAAATTATTTTTAACAAATATAGTTGATAGCTATTTCGGCTCACGCCATCGTCAGAACTATGCTTAAACTAACATTTGCTTCTCTATATATAGCTGTGCAGAAAAGGTACACAACATCTCCTCTCTCCTTTTCCAACGGCCTAGCTAGTTTGTTGCTCTTTGTGATAATAGACACCAATTATCACAAAGGATTCTTAACGATCAAACTGACATAATAATATCGCCACTTGTCAAGCCGTTGCACAAAGGGGTGGTCTAATTTTCTTCCTGAAGGACCACTTCCGTCCCACACATAATCTTATTGTCATAGACACCTATTGTTTCATTTAGAATTTTGAAAATTTAGTTTCATTGTGTTTAAATAACAAGCTAGGCCGTTGGAAAAGGAGAGAGGAGATGTTGTGTACCTTTTCTGCACAGCTATATATATTTTAGATAAGCAAATGTTAGTTTAAGCATAGTTCTGACGATGGCGTGAGCCGAAATAGCTATCAACTATATTTGTTAAAAATAATTTTGTAGAACTAAAATACATTGCTATTTTTTCACCGTGTTATTTTTTTTTATATATCTAATTGATGTTTCAAATACAATGATGTATGGTTTAGAGATCGTTTCATGCAGCTCTGTATGCTGTAAGGCTGAGAAAAGCAGTATATTCGTTTTTAACAGTATTGCGTTATGGAAAGCGGGCGTAGAACAGCGGCAGCATACAAATAACAGTTGTAGGGCAGGCAGGAAAACCAACTTGTTTATCTAATCCATCATGATTATATCCGAATTAAAAATGTGTTCATCCTGAATTTACAGTTAAGTAAATTTAAGATATATCACCTGTTTGCATGGTGAATATAATAAACGACGATGTCAAAATCCAATTAGTATCTTCTACTTCTAGTTCAGCATCGTATCCGCCCGGAAGTTGAGCGGTGCTGTTGTTGGTGGAGTTTCCCGCCAAGAAGTATGGCGTTTCCGGGGAAGATGTTGCCATATTTGACAAATATTAAAATACTGAAAATTAACAAAAAAATTTGTCAGTTCAAATAATGTGCAGTTCTGCTTATTTATATCACTCACGACCGGGTTTCACGCTTTGACATCTTCAGGCATTATGTCTCATGAATGCAAGAGAACTGACAGACAGTCAGCAGTTGGTAAAGAGTAAACTCAAGAAAAATTTCAAAAAAAATATTAAGAAACTCTGAAGCTAGTAACTAAATATATTTATATCTAAAAAAAACTGTTTACTTCTAAGCTAACTGTTTTGATAATAATGCCATTCAAATTAGAAAAAAAATATATTATAACCTATTAACACCTTCTGATTTTGTGATTAGAGGTTTTCAGAATAACCAATTCCCATTAAAATATGAGAAATACAGATATTTTTTTGAAGGAACGGGTCAATCACAATAGAACTCCCGAAGACGCCGAAAGATTAAACTCGGATCGTCATTGACAAGACATAATTTCAACAAACACGTTAAATTATTCGTTATTACTCAAAAGTGACATATAAAAACTATTTTCTATCCATAGTTCTCTTGGATAGCACGTTCAACAGACAAACTTTACTCGAAAATAATTCACTAAGCACGATTTGACTTTTTAAAATGCGTAAATAAAATTACTTCTACCCGCATATATTCTTAATCAATTCAAAACTGCGTTCTTATCTGAGAGAATTCATGCGATTCTTGCAAAAATGCGCTGTTAATGCCAAAACCTTCTTCCTTATGAAACAATTGTGCTGCCACTAGAATCGTAAATTGAAAATGACGGCCACAAAAACATCTGATGTATTATGCATTCAATGTCAGAAAAACAACCGATTATAAATTTATCGACATCATTAAGTACTCGGCTGCATTATCCATTCATGCAGCTATATTTATGACAGTTCCCAATTATTCAACTAGCATTATTTTCTATAGCAATATTCGGCAAAACCGAGAATCTATCAGAATTACTTAATAAAAATAAGGAATCACAGATTCAAGAAATAAGAAAACTAATTGTAGGGAATCATACAATACACATCCAAATGAATCGGATTAATTTAAAAAAAAAATTTTTTGCAATCTCTTAGTAATATTAAGACTTTTAAGGTGTTAACTGTCACTCCTTGATGGAAATCCATGATATTTTACATAATAAAAACATTTTTTCTTAGCACTTATTCCCACAATACATTTTTTGATCAGGACCGGTTTCGCTCATTGCGAGCATTATCAACTGATAGAATACAATTTACAAGCAAGTCTATTTATACAATATATTTGAGTTAAAGTCAGCAGGTATACAAAATCATGGATTCAAGAACTAATAAATAATTTACAGGAAATCATCCAATATTAACACAAATAATTTAAATTAGAACATATATCTAAGAAGATAGATAAAAAAACATTTTAATGTAGCTTTTTATAATAATCATAATTTAAGTCGAACGATAGTAAATCCTAAAGATAAAATTAATATTTTAAATCAAAGTGGTATTTATTTTTTAAAATGCAATTCCTGTGAGGCTAGGTATATTGGTCAAACAGGAAGGTCGTTTAATACTAGATTCAAAGAGAATTTAGATTTTGCCGAAAAAGTGGTGAGCTTTCTACTTTTGGAAACAATTAAGTACTAAAAAAAATGTTTTTATTAAATAAAAAAATAAAATGAGTTCAGAAGCAATGAGGAAAAATTACGAGACGAAAATTTTATTATCAAAACAATTTAAATGCCGGATAAAATTTCGTTTAAAAAGTCTTGTTTTTAATTTGTACTGTATACGTTGATGATGCTCGCAATGAGTGAAACCGGTCGTAGGCCAACGTGCCTAATCAACTAACAACCTTATAATTTTGAATCTTGACCTAAAACAATATTACCATGTAGTATTTTTCACCATTTCTCCACCAATTTTTAAGTGTAAAATTGGTGGTCGATTTTGTATGAAACTCCGGGAGAGTTTGACATTTAACCGGAATTCTGGAGAGTAACTTCAATTCCGGGACAATCTCCACCAAAGTAGAACGTTTGGAAAACTAAGCGTTGTGTTTTGTTATTTAAATATAATGCCTTTCGATCAATATATGACAGTTTACAACTTTAAATTATTTAAATATGAAAATCGACTTACAGCCAATTCATCGACTTATCTTGGACGTAAGTCAAGTACAACCGGTAAACACTTACATCGGCAGTAGTGCATGCTATGATAAGGTAGGTAGTACATAAGGATTGCGTGTTCAAAATGATCTCAAAATTAAGTCACGAGTTTACTGTTAACTGTATAAGCGCATTATAGAGGAAGATTGCATGCTTTATTTCTCCGATAAAAAAAAACAAACTATTTTTTGTTTATATCAGTATGCATTTTAACAGCGGCAAAATATGGAACTATAAATTATATATAGTACGTACAAAATCTACCAATATTATATTATATTTATCACACAAAAAACTATAAATTATATTATCAGTTTTTGTTTACTTAAATGATGACCTCTCCGAAAAACTCTTCGGCTGAACAAGCGAAAAACAAACAGCTCACGTAAGAAGATTTCTATATTTTTATGGTATATATCAGTGATAGTCAAAAGAAGTAATATTTTCTAACCGCTCAATGATTCCACATTAATAGTGATTTATATAGTAGGGAAGTATCCCACCGCAAAAGCTGTAGAGACCGCGTTGACTACACCTGGTCTATATGATTTACACGGTATGTTTGATCCCCAGAAACGCTGTTTTATTCTGACAGTGGCGTAGCCAGAAATTTGAGGACCTCGCGCAAACGTCTTACAACCCATTAATATTTTTTTAACTTTTGAAGATACAATTTTTTTATATTGAGTGCGTAGCAATTTGTGCACGCTATGCCAATATGATAAATAATAATATATATAAATAAAAATAAATAATAAATGCCAATTCAATCAATAATTTTTTTTGAAATTCAAAATGCTTCACTTTCGAAAATCGCTCTTAATTAAAAAAAAAAAATTTTTTCAAAATTTATTGAGGTTAAATTTAATTATTTTCTTGATCTCAGAAAAAAATCAATTTTTGATTCGATTTTGCTATTTTAGCCGTGAAACTTTATCGTGTATAAATTTAACATCAATTTAAGATGTTAACCTAAATTTTTCCATGGCGCTCATTTTCTAAAGTTTACCCTATTTTCCGTCGAATATAACATCACGAATAGTATTTAATTTTTGTCGCCAGATACCACTAGCAAATTAAACGACATACCAATAATAAATCTCTTTATATTTAATTAGAAGTAAATTCTCGAGTATATTATTATTTTAAATAATGACAATGGTCATTTTAAGATAGGAAGAAATAATTATTTTATCAATTTTTAAAAAATTCTAATAAATATTTTTACCGCCAGATGACTCGCCCGAAGAACGCGCATGCGTTTTATCTAATTAGTCCTATTGTATTGAATCAATATTTTCACAAAAATCCTTACTGTATTGCCATTTCTTTCTAATGCATTGCTTTTCCGATTGCACGACAGAGAAAATAGTATCACACCCACGTCGTAGCTTGTGGCGAGATTTTCCAGGAAAGTTGAATGCTTTTAACATAAAAGATTTGTTTTCGATGCTAAAAATTGAAGACAAATTCTAAAATCACTCTCCTTTAATCGATTAAAAAAGTTTTAAATACGTCCACTTCTAATATGGAGTATATGGAATTAAGATTTTTATTTTTTTACTTGAATTGCTTGTCAGCCAGTCACTCCACCAGCTATCCAGGGGACACCAGCCGCTGACAAAGTAATTCAACTCTGATGCAATAACCTGGATCCGTTATCAAAAATAAAAAATATTTTTTTTAAGTAATTAAATATAAATGATAGAAGGTGGGGGTGGATAGGCTTAGCAATACAAATTCTAAATTATTCAACAAGAACATCAATCTCTTTGAGAAAAATTGACTTCATGCATATTATTTTGTCTATTATATTTGTAGCATTAAATTTGGAAAAGCGTAGTGATTGCTAGACAAAAACAATTGTACATTAACTAACAATCGGCGCCACTAGCTTTATTTTATAACTATGCATTATGAGATCTATTGTATTTTAAGATTCAAACCCTCTTGTAATATCTAAATATGTATCAAATTTAACTCTTGTTAGAGTAACCCATTGACTGCTAACGTCTTAACTATTAAGACGAATGATTGCAATATGTTAATAGTTGATAATCAAAATTTTAGGGGTATTTGAAATTTCATTTGTATTCGAGCTTTGTTTATAAATCTGTTCAACTCTCACACTGCTGGATTCAATTTTGAATATCTAATGTTTTAATAATCTCCAACGTGCCTCTGCAAGGTAATGGTTAAACAATTTTGCAATTGAAAAATTGTGATGACTTTTCGGTTTTTTGCCGAGTAAAAGTTTAAAATTTGGTATGCGAGTTGTATGAAGGGTGCCAGTAATTGAAAGATAACTAAAGATTTAAAAAATAATAATTTTTATTTCAAAAATCAGAAAGAAGTTCATCATTAAAGTGGCAGTAAGCTTTTAAATTATAATTTGAAAACGAACGACCGCCTCTATTGTTTTATACTTAAGGCGGAAAATTTGTGCAGGAAGTGCATACGTATGTGTGTATTACAATAAAAAAGCGTTGACGCCATGTTTGAATTTTGACAGAAGGAATCGGCGCAATTATTTTTGTGTTTGGCATCCATTGAAAGTACAATCGACATCACTTCAAGTCGGTCGCCATTTAATTTGTCGCGCGATAATAAACACAATGAAATAACAACATTACTATCTCATCTACTGACAGGCGATAGCATATCAATGTTTGTTTTCCATTAAATGATGATACTCGCTCGTTCTTGCTTATTTTTGACATCAATTGGAACAATGTAAATTTGAATTTCGAATCGGACTACTTAATATTGTGAATTGTACCATAAATAATATCGTGTTCTTTAGTTAAAAAGTCTTTATTTGAGAAAGTGATATTTGGTGTATTTATTACTATTTCCACAACAAAGCAACGAAGAGGTTCGGAACTATGGTTTCAAAATAAAGGTAAATATTATTAAACATATACATATAATACATTCCTAATAATAATAAAAAAACAATTTGTATCTGTCTACAATCGATAACAACATTCAAACTGTCATCTCTCCATAGACAACAACAATTAACGATACAAAAGCACATCATAACAACAGTTTTTTTGTGATATACTTTTCAATATTTTAAATACATTAAACAAGCAATGGCCTTGGAGTATGGCAGACCAATGCATACTTTGAAAGAAGTTTCAGAAGGTCTTCAAACAATATTTTTAGAAGAATCACAAGTACGTCAACCGAAATTTTTTCTTAGCGTTTTTTGTTGATATGAAAAAAGTGTTTATACAATTAATAGATAATGAAAATAATCATAAAACCATTCATATTTTGTTAAAACTTTTTTACAGTCGTTTCACTGGCGTAGGTATGTACAATTTGAGGTAGTAGACTTTGCACAGTATATATTTGCAACTTAGTGTTTTATGTATAAAAAAACAGCAAAATTATTCGTTTTGAATAACATCATAATATAGTTGCTTTTAATCACCCGGTGTTTTGTGTCTTCTGCTATAATCAAACAGTCGAAAAGTGATATATCAAATACCTTTTTGTTGACTAAGTTAAATACGTATGTAGTTTATCACAATTATCGGGTTAAAGTGTTTTACATTCCTTAAATTATCAATATGATGATTTTTAATTGTTACTTACTTTTAATGTGTTAACTGTCACTTTTTGTTGGACATGCGTTATCTCTATGACTTATTACTATCAAGATTAGGGCCAGGGTTTCGCTCATCGCGAGCATTATCAAGTGGCAGAATACAAAATTAAAGTAACGACTGATAACAATATAACAAGTAGATAATACTCGTAGTTAATAAATAGTTTTTTTGTCAGGTTTTTTCCTACCGTTCTTTTTTATTGGCATTAAATTAAAAATCAACCACCTAATCCGAAGAATCGCTCATTGAAATATTCTTCAAAATCGTGTAGTCGGAGTTACTCGTTTTACACGGCTTCGACACTGGCCAAAACACTGCGACTCCACGAAACCGATTCCGACTCTACAGACCTGGTATTGTTATTCAAATATAATTAATTCCACTAAAGTTTTTACCGCCAATTTTAATGTTGCTAGATTAAAATATTATTTTCCATCCTAATCCTAGAAATCACAAATTTTATTATCGACAATACTGTCAACATGTAAATTAAAATTGTAAAACCGATGTACGAGATTTATTCAATCAATGTGATAAGTTTATATCAAAGAATTATGTTACGCTATCAACTATAAATAATTGTTATGCCAAACAGCGTGCTTCCGTCAAGACCATACATTATCAAGCGCAAATACCAGTTGAGACATTTCCATATATAAATTAATATTTACATACATCAATATTCAATGGCATTGCCAACTGTAGAGCATTGTGATGTGTGTATGTTCCAGCGATAGTGTATTTGAAGTGAAAATGTGTTTTAAAATTTATCTAGTGAAAATATATATTATATTACCAATTCAGACATCGAAAATATAATTAACTAATGAAATTATAAATTTTAAAGGTGTTTTAAACAGGACTTTAGAGTCGTTAAAAAAACATGACTCCGGCTAAAGAAAGTTTAATTTTGTCAGTTTTTTTTCCTACGATTGCTATGTATGTATGTGCATTAAATTAATGACCAATCAACCAATCCGGCAAATTGTTTATTAATGTTTTATTTTTTTAATCGTCCAATCAAAAAATCTGTCTGAGTCACTCGTTTATCTCGACTTGGGATATAACACCGCAACAACGGAGCCTTGGTAAAAATTGAATCGTTCATACTCTACACACACCGGCATCATCAGGTATTATATAACTCGGATTACACTGACAGTCAGTAGTCGATTTACACGGCGTTTTTTCAAACTCTCTCACACACACACTCTCTCTCTTCTGAACACACTCAAAGCCCTGATCACATCCTACAATAGTGACTGTCGGAAAATTAGATGAACTTATGAGCAATAAGGCTGTTTTGATTGAACAGAGAGCACTCAGGTGTTGAAAATTTGAAGATAGATTCAGTTTTGGGGTGTACATAAAAAGAATAAGTTGTGGTAAGGTACCAATGCGCCACGGATTGACCACCACTGGGATAATATATAAATTCCACGCGTATGAGTATATTTTAACTGGTGAGAATCTCCATTATGAATTTGTATGTAAATTTTTATCAAATCAGTAGTTTATGATATTCACTGAAGGTGCTTGAGGAAATTTCAATTATTTTAATTCAAAAAAAAAAAAAAACAAATTTGAATGATTAAAACTTTGTACGATTCTTCATGTTTTGTTACTAACGAACCGAGTTTTCTCCATTCGGTATCCTTAGTTTAAATAATTAAAATTTATTAATATTAAATTTAATTTATCAATTTTGCTCCTAGACTTAGTGTCTATATTTTTCGTAATTTATCTTAAATATAATGGCTGATGATGTCGATCGACGAAACCACAGCCATGCATGACAAAACAGTGTGTACAGAGTATGAAAGATTCAATTTTTACGTTGGAATTCCGTTGAGCCTGAGTGGATATCTTCAATTAACTAATTTGGATTGCATAGTGACATCCATACATAAAATATTTGTCTTTTTTTAGATAAAACATTATATCTGTTGACATGTCATTTTTTAAACTGTATTTTAGTTTACTTTATCAGGCAGTGGAGTATTTTTTTCGATATGAAGATAAAACAACAAGTTAACTGTTGTAATTTTCATGAAAAATGATTTCGCGGAATCTCGAATTTTTCGTGAAAAATCGGCCGCACTTTCATTTCGATGGCTACCCATTTCATAAAGCCCTAATGCCTTTTTAATGTTGTTTGCCAAGCAAAAAACTTCAATGTTGGTTTCCATTTAGGTTTTTTTATGCTAACGGCATGAATAATATAATAAATCAGTCATTGTTGATTTTTGGGCTTTAAAAAATACCTTTCGTTGTATTCAGCTGGGACATATTTCGCGTCTTTGTTAGTACACGGTATTATATGAATAAAAATGGATTGTTTCCCTTTGCGAAAACTAATAAGTAGTTCAATCCATTTTTACTGTAGGAAACTATTTAAAAAATTGTACAAAAAACTATAAGGTGTTAGCTTTTAATTGTAAGCAATCAATTCGAAAACCGATAAGTTCACAATAAACTTAAATTGGACAAAAATACTTGAATACATAAACTAGTAATTCATTTTGTTATATGTAAATATAAGATTATTATGAAAATCAAAAAACGATAAGTACATATTTTTTGAATTGTTACAATTGTGTACGATTACACATGTTTTGTCACTAACTACCCGGATTTCGCCTTTCGGCATCTTCAGGCATTCTATCACACGGATGCAACAGAACTGACGTTTCGTCAGTCAAATACCAAAAAATCAAAAACAACCCGGGCTTTATGAAAACCGTTTCAATACCGCGAGGACATATGTGTCCTCTACGTGGGGACGACGCGAATACCGTAGGGAATACGTATAAAATATTCAAATTGGAAATATCGTGTTATTTTTTCACATATTCCTAGCGACATCTATATATTATCATTAAAAAAACCGTGTCATTCCTGTTCATAAATATTACCAAAAATCATTTTCAATAGAAGTCGACGTAGAGATGGGTTGTGGGGTGACACTTGCAAGTCTAAATATATCCCTTGGCCAATTTTCACCATTTGGGTCTATTGTTTTGAATTTATACCTAAACTCTTGCTTATGCCAGCTTGTGACAGCCCTGATTTTTTCTTTTTTCACACACAATTATTTCAGTTGTCAATATACTGTCTCTATTATTCAATTTTATTTATTCAAACTAATAATTACTTTTAATTGATGTTTTATCAAATATTATTAATGCTAGTGGAAACCCTTAAAAAAAGTTGAAATTTCGACACTTTGATTTTAAAAATTCAAACAATACATGTCAATTTATAAACAAAACAATAGAATTATTCATAAATTCGATAAGTTTTCTTTTTAAATAAAAGAAATCTCGCGGTATATGAATGTCGCCTAGCTTGAAATTTCGCGGTACTGAAGTGGTTAATTAAAAATCTTGCTTGCACATAAAAGTTTTAAGACGGTCTCGTATTGTTAAGTTTCAACTATCTGCCGTCACAGCAATTGAGACGTTAACAGTCAATGGATTTTAAAAAATGCTATATTTTAATATCGTAAAACAAAATCAATAATATTACCAGAATTTGAAACTTTATTGAAATTAAAAATAAAATGACAATCTCTACCCAAGTATAGAATGTGTGTCACGCTTATGACCCATACACTCATATATTATATTATAGAATGGGTACGTCCTTATACTCACACAGTTAAGTTCACAGGATGCCCAGCTATTTTACCAAGTCATTCTCAAACTTTTTCCATCTCACTAAACCGCAATACATTATAAATTTTAGATATTCATCAGTTCTACCATTCACTTTATTATTGGGGTCATTCCCTGCGTATTGTGCAAACTAAATTGCTAATACGTCCATCGTTAAAATCACAACAGACATATAGCAATATTTTTTATTCAAATATTATTGTTGACACTATTGTGCAGCGCAGCTAAAATCATTCTCTGCTTGGAACAGTGGTTCTCACGTGAAATTTAACTGTGGCTGCATCATAAACATCAGCCGTCTTATGGAAATGTCTCGTGGCCGCACCAAATGTGATAAAAATAGTTTGTATATTTATTTTTTATAAAGCGCATTACACTGAACGATCTTTCACAATATACAGTTGTAGGTAAAATCGACAAAATTAATAAAGCAATTGTTGTTAATTCTTTATATTGATTTGATTCATGGTCAACGTATAACTTCGACCAACTTTTTTTTATCAATTTTATTATTGAAACGGTCCTCGAACGAAACTCGACAAAATGCTGGATAAGTCAGGTTTATTCAATCAATAGTAATAATTTTACAAACTCATTTGTAAAAACACATTTTTTTTCAAATATTAAATTTACTTTAAAACTGTTGGTGGTCGCAGCAAAACACTCTGGTGGCCGCACATAAAAACCACATGTTTTACATTCGGCAAAGTTTTCATAACGGCCGTGATGCCGTGATTTCCATAAAAATTACAGTAAATCGATGATCAGTTAACAAACAATCCGGATAGCGAACATAGTCTTGGAATAGATTATGCCCGTTAACCGATCACTCACTGTATATGAAATTACATCACTTTTTACCGAAACCACACGATTATTTCGTGTTGTTGTTTTCAACGTTTTCAAGTGTATTTGAATTTTTTATTCAGAAATCGCTAGCTTCGTCGTTTTAGCCGTAATATGTGATAAAAAATTACTCTGACAGTGAGATATTTTTTTACCGCTGCCAAAATAAACAGTTTGACAAGCGGTGCGGTTGGCATCTAGATAACGCAATCTTAATCGTATCAAATTACTTGAGGAAGCGAAATTACGAATCACCGACTTAAATCAGGTCAACCTATTGAAACACTTTTAGATTCGCTGACATCCGACACTCTTGACTACTTTTACTTCACAAATATACGTCATTATTATTGTGAAATTCGTCACATAACGGGTGGAGGTGGGACAACCTGCTTGCATGATGAAATACGTGCGGAGATAAGGAAATGTTTTGACTCTTAATTTCTGGTCCAGCCAATTCAAAACAGGACATGGTTACTTTGCTGCCAACCTCTTCTTCCTTTTTGGACTTCTTGGAGCTTCCTGTAAACTATAATATAACAAAATGCAAGCAAGCGAATCGTAAGGATTTTATTTTTAGAAATCCCTATATTTTTTTTACTATTGTTTTAATCCGTAAAGAGCAGAGGTGGGTACAACGTTGAATACCCTTACAAATATTATTATAAAGCCATGTCCGAGTTCTAGAAGAGTTTACTCAACAGAATTTTCTTAACATACTGACTGCTAATATTTCAGCTGTCGAGACTAGGGATTGCAATTTACCGTCAAATTTCAATAACCGGTAAACGATAAATAATTTCACCTCTTACCGGTTTACCGATAATTTACCGGTAAATTAAAAATAAATAGACGTGGATTATATCATAAAAGTATAACTGTACGTGGCTACTTTCACTAAAAATGTTATCCTGGATTGAAACATAAATAATTAAAAATACATTTCAGGTGAATATTGATGTCATAAAACGTACTTTAAATATGTTTCAGGTGAATATGTGTATGTTTTAAATGTACTTTTTTAAGTAAATCAGATTTTTTTATTATTTGCCACACAAAGATTGATTATTTAAATTACGACTATGTAATATTTGGTTTACCTGCCTGTAAGAAGTTCATACTCTTAACTATTAGTATATCCATTAACTTATTGATGTAGTATATCTATATTTTATACAAGTATGCATAATTTATATCTATTAATGTAAATTCATAATGAAAAAAACAGTGTATTGGATTATAGAGTTTATTAATAAATGGTTATTTTCTTTGGTATAATGAAAACATAGTTGAATATTTACGTAAATACGAATTTTCTTCGCGATCTGTCCCATAAAAACTAGAATCAGCCGCAGCCTGCAGTGGAAATGACGGTGACCGCGATGGCGATTGTGATGACAGATGACACCAGTGTGACAAGTAAAATACTTTTCATCAATGTTGCCGGAGTTGAAAAAAAAACTTCTCACTCCCTCATGCATATATCATAATAAAAATTCGTTGTAATATGCCTATATCTGGCATTAATTCGCGATAAAAACATTTCCGGTAAAAACTGGTTAATTTTTAATTGACCGGTAATTACCGTTGGTGCATTTTAACCAGTAAACCGGTAAAGGTAGTGCAATCCCTAGTCGAGACGTATGGATTACAGTGAATTAATAGTTGATACTCAAAAACTTTCTACGTGTCATCAACAGAATTATGGCAGTATTATGCAATTATGTATAATTAAACAATCAAATAATACAATAAGTAATTTAGTTGACGGCAATTAGTTATAATAGACAGATTCTACACTGTCCACTCAACACTCAACCTCTCTTTTCGGAGACAGTTACGAACGGACGCGATAGAGTCTCTCTCTTCGACTAATCTTCAGAAAATTTCATTTATTAGATAACTTCAGATTAATTATCAATATAATTTTATAGATTGCATAATTATTTCTAATGTGCTAATTGTCATTTTTTGGCGAAAAAATATTATATTTAGGGCTTAACAAAGCTTCAAGTTTTATTAATATATCCACAATTATATATTTTTAATAAGAGGACCGGGTTTGCTCACAGCCAGCAAGTTGACACATTAAAAATGATTAGTTTATATAAAATTGTGTATATTGTACCAAAAGTGTTTTTATTATTTAAAATATCATGCCTTTCCATCAAGAAGTGACAATTAACACCTTGAAAGTGATTAACGGAGAGACGTTGAATTTGTTTTTAAAAATGCTGTCTACTGACATACTTGCTCCAGTTAAGTAAATTATACGTAAGTCGGGGTTACATAAATTTAAATTGCTCAAACCTACATCTGAAACCACTCAGGAAACAAATGTAATTCTGCCTATGTGCCTATTTTCGTGCGGGGGCGGTTCGAGCCAAGAAAACTTGGCGCAATATTTCGCCTTGACCCGCGCGACATGCGACCTCCCGGATCCGGCGGTCATTAATATGCAATGATACGCAAAACTGTGCGACACAGCACTATAATAAAAATCGATGCGCAACTCTAAAAGGTCTTTGGCGACTCTCGCCACGGCACCTGCCTGCCTCCATTAAAATGAAACTAAAAATACTGACTGCGAAATACTTTAATCAATACGCCACCCCTCACCCACGCCCCTGCTTCTGTTTTCTATTGTTAGGAGATTGGCATTCAGTGGCGGGCGAGGATTTTTTAACTAGGAGGGGCTATGCAATAAAACGGTTACCAATATTTTTCAAAATTCAGCACAAGTTTCTTCCAACAGATTATAAAGCGAGAGCAGACAGTCTATCCACTATTGTTTTCTTCCTATGTATATATTTCAATTTAAAAATATGTCTTTTAAGGTGTTAACTGTCACTTCTTGATGGAAAGGCTTGCTATTTTAAATAATAAAAACACATTTTTATTACTTATATATTTTATGATTTCGCTCATCGCTAGCAACTCATCAGTTGGTAATGCTCACGATGAGCGAAACCGGTCCTGATAATAAAATATATTATGGTAATAAGTACCAAAAACGGTCTTTTATTATTTAAAATTCTTTAAATATCTTTTAAGTATTTTTGTTTAAAAAACTGGTTTGGAGCTCTTAACAAACACCTCTATTTCACTAAATGGGAGAGAAGGAAATGTTGTTTGTGTCATTTTTTCAATTAAACAATTGCAATTATTATTTTTAAATCAATCGCCGTGCATAGCTGTTTTTCCAAAATTGTATATTTTCATGATTGGGACCGATTTCGCTCATCGCGAGCATTATCAACTGATACTGCTAATAACGCCAGCGATGA
Organism: Himalopsyche japonica; assembly: GCA_028555115.1. NCBI lineage: Eukaryota > Metazoa > Arthropoda > Insecta > Trichoptera > Rhyacophilidae > Himalopsyche > Himalopsyche japonica. Next base: position 1,327,093 of record JAHFWJ010000430.1, read on the forward strand.
GCAAAACCGACCCAGATCTTAAAATATTGAGTAAACATTGTGTTTTTATTACTTAAATGTAATGCCTTTCCACCAATAAATAACTTTTAACTCCTTAAAATTGATGCAATTATTATAATTAATAGTTTCAGCAGCAAGTCCACTTTCATCGTTACTTTGGTAATTCACATTAAAGCCCAAAAAATGATAATTAAATCTCGTATGAAAAGCAAGAGTACATTCAAAATATTTTTAAAAATATAGAATAAAACTTTTTTTATCAAACGAATCGCCAATATAGAATCAAACATAGAAACCGCATCCACGATAGAGGTTGAGCAACTGTCAACTCAAGCTTCCCGACGTAGATAGATGCAAATAAATTATAGGCACCTCCGACTTACCCGCACAGTCAATATGCCTTCAGTCGGCTTATGCGTCAATCGAAGTGCAGTTGTGCAATTCTTTGAAGAATTATATTTCAATCTCAAAGATCTTGTGATATATTATTTAATCATAATCAATTAACAAAAACAATGCGAAAAAAACACCAAATTTAAAGAAAATGCGCCGCATCCTACCGTATCCATGAACCGCTACTGTTGGTATTAAATTTTGGTGCTTTTTGAGTCCAACTGACACATAATCATGGCTGCTGTCAAGATACTTCCCGTATTCTTTTACGCACTTTTGACGGTTTTTGTTTTATTTGCTATACTCACATCGCTTTGTTTTGGCACTATTTTTTATTTATTATATTACATTTTTAGATTGACAAGGGATAAAAATGTAAATTTTCTATCAACTCCCAGAAGGAATAATATGGACAGCATACATTTTAAAACGACTGGCTGATCAAGTGCTCAACCTATCTGTCTAGGGATAAAAGATAGACGTGACCTAATCACTCCCTCTCTCTCTGTATTTCGGTCAAGATTATTTAGTAGGTTTTTGAAGTCATATGAAAACATCACAGACATCCACGCGGTACACTCAATATTTACTTTTGTGCAAAGTTTGCGACGCACACGGGCGGGTGAATGTTTTCATTAGTCACTTTAATATCACTATCATTTTCATTGTGATGCGCTTTTAATTATTACACAAATTGCTTTACTGTAGTCTTTATCATTATATTTAAGGAGCGGCTTATCTCTGTTAGGTTACCCGGCATTTTCGCGTTTTTTTTTACATAAATCTGTAATCAATTAACCTGTTCTCCACTGAGCCATATAAATGACATGCAAACACAGAGTATTTTAAAAATTAATTCAGTTGTTTCAGTGTTAACCCATTTACCGCTAATGTTACAACTGGTAAAACGGTTCATTAAAAAGTATTGATAATTTGAATATAGTATTAAAATTATTATAGAGTATTATTGTTTAAAAATATCGCATAATTTCTTCTGATAATCTCTATGATTTTGTATAACACTAACACTTCTAAATTAATTTTTAAATAAACGGTGTTGGAATACTATTTATGTTGCCTAGTAAAGAACGGATTAACAAAGGTAAAACTTTGGTGTACGGTGCTATTTTCATACTAAAATTTAGTTTAATTTGTCATGAGAAGAATTAAACCAAGTTTGCGGAATCGTTACAAAAACACAACTCCGACTAAAAAACTTTAATTTTATAGTTTAGGTTTTTTCCTACCTTTTATTTTTATGTGCATTAAAGTAAAAACCAACCAACCAACCCGGCAAATAGCCAATTTTTTATATAGTGGGACTCAAACGAAGACGATTAATTTCTCCTTGCTTTTTGTGTTTGTCTCCATTGTATTTTGAAATAATCCGTGCCGGGATATCTTTCACGCAGTCAAGCAGGGAAAGGCTTAATACTCGATGTCTTTGTTGAATATTCTGTCGAAATGTCCCAATTCTAAGGAAGAAAACAGCAAATATATAATAACACTTCTTACAGCAATCTGCTGACGATGGCGTGATGAAAAAGCTAATAATAAGTAGTCCTCGTAAGCTTTAATAAAATGTTTTTTTTTAACCTAATTAATAATCAAATTTATACACGATTTGGATTTTTAATACGTGAGACATTATCAAACCCTTTAGGGTTTGCAATTCCGACCAGTTATTTTACGTTCATCCGGGATTATTTTAATATAGGTTCACTGATCGCCTTCGTTTTATTAAAAAAAGGATCGTTTGATATACACCATATTTTTATTTTATTAATATACGAAAGCATGGTGCTTTTAAAGTAAGAATATTTTTTTAAAACGGCTCCGCTGATATAGTTTTTCAATGAAGCCTGAATTTTTTATATGAAATAAACCAATGGCTCAAGAACTAACAAAATAATTTTAGAAGATATATCTTTTTGTGAAATATTTAAAAAAATTCTGCCGATTACATTAAAATGAAGATTTAGTAACTAATGTATTACAATTCATATCGTATGTTCCGAATATATAATAATACAATTTATGATATCGACGGAGGGTGCTTGATGAAATTTCAATATCAAATTCGAATTGTTACAACTTTTTACGATTCCACATGTTTTGTCACTGACGACCCGGGTTTCACCTTTCGGCATCTTCAGGCATTCTATCACACGGATGCAACAGAACTGATTTAAAATAAACAGTCAGCATCATCTATATACTAAAATTATTAATTACAGGAAATTGCCCCAAGGCAAGCAGTAAATTGCAGCTAAAACAAATTTAATAATATTGATCTAATAATAATAACCATTATTTTTTACAAATTATCATTAAATATCTTGTTAATGAGTCATTCTTGCAACCCTTTCAGGAATGACTCACTAACATGATCGTTTTAAACAACTTTAGTATATAGACGATGCTGGCTGTGTTTTTTTTACGTCAGTTCTGTTGCTGAAAATGCCGAAAGGCAAAACCCGTATGGTAAGTGACAAAACATGTGGAACTGTACAAAAACAATTCAAATATAATAATGCGTTTCAGTCCCGCTCGATCCCGGTGTCATATTACCGGGGCTACAATTACCGAACCCTACATTTTGCCAACAGGCTGTGCGTGTTTGAATACGCACGTGTCAAATAAGTAATTAAAACAAGGATTGATTAATGACACAAGAAAAAAAAACGCAAAAAGATAAAATTTATATCTAGCTATGTAAATACGTTGCGCTGTCATAATGATTGGATCGATAACACCTTGGGAAAGCACTTAGTGTTGTATAGCTATTCATATATGGGAGGGTAAATTTTCAATTTTCCATCGAAAATGTTCTTAGGCTTTCATTGTTGACTTGACTGAGTTGTGTTGGTGTTCAGGCGCTCACTTATACGGTGTATAAACACATACAAACAACATATACAATCATGTCTCTGTCCGGTTATAAAAATCGAAATGTCAATTAACAGGTCCGTACTGGCACTCGAGAGATAAAAGCAGATTCGCGCGCGATAAAATTGATGCGATATCTCGGCGAAAATTTAAGCTCTAAAGCCGATTTGATAGCACAATTCGTCCTCAGTTGTTAAATGTTAACTGTCACTTTTGGCCATTATATTTCAATAATAAAACACAATATTTAATAACAATATTTGCACAATTTTATATGAAAACAACGCCAACGACCAAACCACGATGAAAGCACCGGCTCTCGTGCGACCTCCGAAGTTAAGCAGCATTGGACGCGGATAGTGCTTGGATGGGTGACCGCTCGGGAACACCGCGTGCCGTGTTCTCTTGGCTATGGGAAGGAAAACCCAGACAGAAAACCGAACACCACCAACCCGCCTGGGCAGTGTGGTGTTGATATGTCCAAACAACCCCCCTGGAAAAAAAAAGCAGGGGGAGGCCTTCATCCAGCAGTGAATCGACCCCGGCTGATGATAATGATGATATGAAAACAATCAATTCCGTTTTCGCTTATCATCCATTACGATATAAAATTTGAATTGTTGAAACATTATATGAACTCACATGCTATGTCACTAACGACCCGGGTTTCACCTTTCGGTATCTTCTTTGTCAGTTTGGTTTCATCCGTGTGATTGAAAGCCTGAAGATGCTAAAAGACAAAACCCGGGTCGTTAGTGGAAAATAACATGTGGAATCGTACAAAGCTTCAACAATTAAAATTTGATATTTAAATTCCATTAAACACCTTTAGTCGATATCGTAAATTAATACGATTATTCAAATTGAAACAAGAACTTATAATGGTAGGTAAATAATTGATTCAGAATATATTTTCGATCAAGATTTATTATTTTAATGTTCTATGATGTATGCGAGGCTTATATTATATTATAATAAATATATAAAATTAGTCGATACTACTATTTCCAGAATTTTATATTAATTAGATCAATTAGAGTTATAGTTATTTCGGCTTACGCCATCATCAGACCTATGTTTAAACGTAAATTTACTTACTATATATGGCGATGTTCTTCTGTTCTAACATCAACAAAGAATAACGTTATTCGTTATGTTAGTTTGAAATTTCTACGAAGAACGAAGACGAAAATTCCTCTCTTGTATTTTTAAAGCACAGTGTAGAGATACCAATTAATATTCGAAGAGTTTGATCAAATATACTTTGCAAGAACAATTACTGACTGAACGAATGAATACCATGGTAATAGAGAACTTCCATCTAGAAAATCTAAATAATCAAATACTCATGATATAAACATGTGAGCACTGAGTTTAAATTTATGTTATCCGATTCCTTTATGAGATGATTTACAAAATTGCAAAAACTCTCCTTCGAGAAATACATAAAATCACACTAAAGAATTTATTAGCACTATATAAATATTATAAAACTAGGATGTTAGAACAGATGTGAAGATTTATTGTGTACTTTTTCTACACTGCTGTATAGATAAATAAATGCACGTTTAAACATAGCTTTGATGAAGAGTAAGCCGAAATAGCTATCAATTAAATACCTTATAAATTTTGTAGAACTAAAATACATTGCCATTGTGCTCACCGTGTTATACGATACTATACGAAAATGTAGTCTTAATGCTTTTAATTACAGCATAATTTGTATACGAAATTGAATTCGTTGCTTATTATTTAACAGAAGTTGGAAAGGGAATTCATTGTCGATGTCGAAAAAAACGTCTGAATTCGGGCATGCGACGTCTATGTCAGATTTCAGGCATTAGGGCTCTGGAAAGCTTCCGCTTGGGTGAATAAGTAACCCCTCCTTGATTCGCCTCTGGCACCGCTGCGAACTCCGAAAGGTTAAATCAAACGGAGTAGCTATGTAACCTTTCTAGTGAATTGAAGTCGCACCCATATTAAGCAGGTTCAGGCTACCCCACTATACTATATCTCTCCTAGACTTATTTAGGCACTTACTCACTTGCACCTCTACCCTCTGCCATACTTTCTTGCCTAATAGAAATAGACTCTGATAAGCGTTACAGCTGATGACACCGTCTGGCAGGCGTGCCATATTTTGGCCATGGCGTAACATCACACATGCAGTCATCGAATAATTTAATCGATATAAATAATGATCTTATTTTACTTCATTTTTTAATGAATAAGCAATTGTTCGGCATGACACAGTTTTCATATATTCATATGAAATTATTCAAACTTCAAGGCACAATTAAATAATAAAAAATGCATTGTAGTGAATAATTTTTAGTTGACTGTATAAGTTGGTAACCCCACAGAAAACCCATCGCAACCCGAGTAGTTAATTGATTTATAAACAATACACAATTTCCATATACTTTTTCCACGCTTGTGGTTTGTAATCAAAGCCGGCTTTGTTCAATTAGTAATAGTTTAATCCTCTAGCTAACATCTTAACACTTTAGACGGCAAATTGTGGTGTCGTTATGGTTTATACTGAAAAATAAGGCTATGTTATTAATGCTTAAACTTTCATGTAGAAGTTATTTTTATATTCATGTAAGCGATATTACGATTCAATTTTGGGAGCCGATATACACTATATAAAAGAATACTCAACTCTGCAGAGATTAACTTCTGCCGGCAACGACAGAACAGAAGAAAAATGCAACAAAAATATATGAAATATGACAGAAATTTGAATAGGTTTTACTTTAGCTCTATTTAGTTATTGTCCCAAAAAAACTGTAAAAACATATTTCACTTAAATAAGTATATTTCAAATGAATGTAATCTGATTTAATATTATGAAAACGTGCTGCGATGGGATAAAATTGGCATGTGAATATTGGTGCTCTAAAATGTTGCGTACCGCTGTGAAAGCGTCGACCTTCCGACGTCGGCTTACGTCCTTCAGTTCGTCAGTTGTCGTCGAACGTCCGTTTCCGTTTGACCGGTGAAATCGCCCCGTGATAGTGTTGCCGTGCCAAAATTATAATATAACTATTTCGAAACGTTATCTTTAAAACCTTATAAATAGTTATTGCATGTATGTTATATAAAGGTTTACGGTACCGGGGAATTATATCGATGACAAAAATTAACAACGATGCTTACCACAACACAACACGACCAAACTTAACATTTTTTATGCCCTAGTTATTTGGTATTGTGTTTTTTATGATAAACCATAGACAACAAAACTTTAAAATATATTTTTTTAATCAAAATTAATTCATAAAAAACTTTTAAAGAGTTAACTGTCAGTTATTGGTAAAAAGACACTATATTTAAATAATATATTACAATGTTAAGTAATATTTCCACAATTATACAATTATAAAAACAGGGCCGATTTTACTCATCGCCAGCATTATCAATTGATAAAAATTAAAACCTGGCTGCTTATATAAAATTTTGATTAAATAAAAACTAGGTATACAAATCAAATGGTTCACGAACTAATAAAATAATGAACCGTTATTTTTATCTTCAAGCAAAAGTCATGTTTTATTTGTATTGTGAAAATAGAACTAAAATTTGTGATATAATTTCTTTATAAATTATTAAATTTTAAAATTGGAATCTTTCGCCGGTTGACTCAATACACTTCGTGTAATATTTTCATTTTTTCTATACATTATTAACGAATACGAAATATTTATTTTTTGGTTTTTTTTTATCACTTTCCTATCAAAGTCTAACATATTTATTTATATTAAAATTAATCAATATTAACAAATCGCACACTCAATCACACATTATTGATTTCCCTCCATTTTTTTTCAAAAATGGAATACAATCATTTTGACAGTTTCACCCATGGATTATTATTATCTATTGCACATTTAATTTTTTACATTGACACATTGAGTGAACAACAATCTTAAATTTATTATGATGAAATGTTGCAAGTGTTTCGACAAAAAACGCGGCTATGGTGTGACCACATGTGTGTTTATATTTCCCTTATTTACTTAAATTATTTTAACTGAACTCTGAGACGAAATTGTAACACTGTCACAAAAGAAGATTTAAAAATGGAATTCGAGATTTCAATTATCAGGTAATTACAATTAATTTTGCATATAATTGATTATTTTATCATTGTAATATTTCCATACTCCCCATTCGCCCCCTCTCAAAAAAGACTGACACAGTTACGACAAAAAACTTATGTTTAAATTCTGCATTAAGAGTCCGTATTTTAAGCATTTAGATTAAGAATCAATTTTTCAATAATTAAATAGATATTTGAAAATACATTAGGATCAAACGTGGGACCAAATATTTTCAACGAGGAAATCCATAAATTGGGGAACGATAATTGTGGGATTATTTAACATTCTTGTTACACATGCATCGTTGGGACTATATAAAAAAAACGAGATGCGGGAGCGTAAGACACTTCAAATATAATATCACTGTAACATACACGAAAACATAATTCTTTAATGGACTTGTCAGAGAATCATAAATATTTTTTATCTTATTTTTCGCGAAGTCGTCAGTCTGTCACTTCATAATAAAAAAAAATATGCCATAAACGCCTGCTTACTAAAATTTATGATTTTTTTATTGCCTTCGACACGCGTTGTAAAAAAATACATTGTGATTTTTTTTTACATTTACCACATGTATCATTATCAAAGTCAAACTGATAACAGAAGCCTACAACGAGACGGTCAACAGTTGTAAATTTTTGAAAGATAACAAAACGTTTTTTTGAAATTTAATTCAACTTAATATTATACTCGGCCCGGCCAAATTTTGACAAATCAAGCCAAGTGCCCTGCTCATTTTTGAACAAGCGACATTTTTCTTACGTGTTTACTTAAAGTGTTAAACTGTGGTAATATTTCATAAAATGAAACTATACTTTCTTAGATGTCTTAACACATTATTACAGGTAGCCTTAGTGTGATAAAATTGCCAACATTTATCCTTATAATGAGCCACATCATAATGTTTACACGTGTACCGAGTCACACTTATTTTTTTGCTTTGCAGACACTTTGCAAGTCCTACAGGGGTTATTTTTATTCTGTTGCTGGTATTAAAGATTAACACACGTTTTGCCATATCCCCGGAAAAACTTTTCGGTGGACCTTTCAAAACTCTTGCTCGGAGTGGACTTTAACAATTCTGTCGTCTTCATGAGAGAGAATCTTGGTATCGTGTAATTAATGCGCACGTAACGATTGAGTTTTCAGATCATTGAAATCAATTCCTTCATAGTCGATAACACTAATTAAATGACTGTTAGGGTTAGAATCTTGACAGTAAGAAAACATAGAATTTCTCTGCAAATAGATCGCCTTATCTCACTAATTTGACTGTTTTTGAATGGTTGGTCTATCACGTCAAAGCGCGGTTCTGGGATTCAGTGTGTCAAAAAAAGAGTTCAACTAATAAATATTAACCCCATGCACTCGAATGCTTCTATAGACATCATTCCTCTTTCTCTTTTAACCCACTGACTGCCAGTGTCCCAACTGGTGAGACGACAGATTGCATTGTGATAAGTGTTGATTGTCTTAACTCTTTCTCTTTTAGGAAATATATATTTTTGTAATATAGCCAAACTCTGCATGATTATCTCAATAAGTTTCAAATTTTAATTGTTACAACTTTGTACGATTCCACATGTTTTGTCACTAACGACCCGGGTTTCGTCTTTCGGCATCTTCAGGCATTCTATCGCACGGTTGCGACAGTCGTTAGTGGCAAAACATGTGGAATTATACAAAGTTGTAACAATTCAAATTTGATATTGAAATTCCATCAAGCACCTTCAGTCGATGTCAAAAATTATCTCAATAAGTTTGTTGACCACCAACACTAATGAATTATATTTTAAGGTATTCAGTGTTGGAATATCCTTTATGTGGCTCAGCAGAAAACAGGTTAACACGAATGCGACCACTCGGGTGCCCAGACATTCAAATGCAATTAAAGGTGTATTTTTTCATTATTAATTATAATTAGATATGAATGTTTCAATCTTTTGCATTAGTGGCTTAAACTTTTTTATTTCTCATCCAATATCAAAATGACAATTTTAATCGTACTCCATCGTTTGTCGAATGCAATAGGTTAAAAAAACATATCTTAGTAATGATGATTGAAAAACGTTCTCTTAATTATTTATCATTTAAATAGCGATATTACTAGAGTTCCATGGAAAATAAATATTCAATACAAATATAAAAATATGTGGGTCACGTGTTAATTGGTTTTGGAGTCCTTAGATTCAGATGCCGTATGCTATTTATGCCTGCAACTGAGTTTTAACCACTTGAATCCCAAACGGTCAAAAGTGTCCGAGATACATGCACGACGCCATTTTCAAAAGGACATCGGTGTCCATGAAATCAAAAAAATCATTTACGTGGTATTTCAATATAATTTATGGGAAATATACACAGTGGCATCTAGGTAGAGTTACTAAAAATTGTAATAATATTTTTAGATGTATATAACATTAAATAGTAACATACATAACTAAATACGTTGCATATATGCGATGAGAACTATTACGTCATCGCCATGATTTAAAAAAATAAATGAAATAAATGTTATCTAAATAAACATCGTTTTCTGTTGTTCCAATACTAATATTTATTTAGATGTCTGTCAATTTCCAATTGAAAACTGGATAAAACGACGTGCAAACCATCAATTATAAATACAATGTAAAAATACTGGACCCTTTTGACTGCTTACCGTTTAGGTGACAGTTTGCAGTATATTGATTGTTGATACTCAAAAATATAAAAGTGTTCGTGTGATCGTTGTAATGAAATTTCACATAATTTGCTCTCATAATTTCCATATGTATATTGGAAATCTTATTTATTTTGTTCTCAACAAGGAATAAGTTAAAAACAAAACCCCCTGTTTTTGAGGGGCCTGGAAAACGTGCAGTACACAAAGAATATTAGCAATTTATGTGTACGGTATTCAATGAGTTTAGTCGTAAGTCAACGTCTAGGCTTGTCAATAATTTACATACAATCGCTCATCGATAAAAGTAAAAAAAAACGCATATTATAAATCTGCATATTTTTAAACTAATAATATATACTTAATAATAAAAAATATTATTATGAACGCATATAGGTTATTGTCCTTTTTAGAATTTTTTCCTATACACGTTCACAGGGCCGGATTCGCCTAGAGCCTCAAAATCTGAGCCTCCAGCTGAGATGTATTTTTTCCAGTTGATATTTATGTTATATATGTCATATAAATAGTTTACATATAAAGAATATTATTTAAAGCAGGCTTAATTAACTTTTTTTTCCTTTGTGTCACATCCCGATTTTTCTATGTTGTGGACAGCTACTAATAACACACCATAAATATATCGCAAACTACAATACATTTTTTTTAATAAGTCCGCCCCCTATTTGAAATAAATCCATGTTCTCTCCCAAATGTAAAGTATATGGCCTACTACACTATAGAAGTTTTTCTACCTGAGGTTTTTATTAAGCAACAGCTTAACAGTCTCTTTTATGGAAGACAATAAGGACGGAAAAGATTTGGCTATGACACGGTAGAGGCTAGCTAATCGCTCTCACTAAACTCGATTGAAAAAAATCTTCTTTGTCTGTGGCTTGAACCTACGATATCCTTCAAGGAAGCCAACAGTTTGCAGGGCGACTGAATTCAACTTAAAGCTTTGAAAACAACAGAGTTTGACTGTTTTTTTGACTTTTACTGTTCAGGGTTACTCATAAAAGCCGATAGAACTGCAGGTTGAGTATCGCTGATCTAAATGTATAACATAAACCAGCCAATTAAAGAAGAAGGAAGACGCATTATGTGTAATAATATATCAAACATATTTTCCTTTCTTGTCATTATAAAAGAAATTGAGTTAAGTCAAGTTAAGCAAAGTTAACATTTTTTATTGTTAAGCACACATAGTGTGTCAATTCTACTGCATCTATGTGATAGAATGCTTGAAGATGCCGAAAGGCGAAACCTGACTTACGAATGACAAACATGTGGAAGTGTACAAAATTTCAACAATTCAAAATTGTATTTTTTAATATTTAAAATATAATGATAATATTCTATGCATATACTATTGTATTTTTTTAGTGAATTAATTTTAATACAATAAAATAAAATGTCATATTGAAATTCCATCATGCCACCCTCAGCTGATATTGGGAATTAGTTCTGTTATTATTGTATTATTTTATGCGTCTTTTGTATTTTTTCAAATAACGCTTTCGTTCTGGTTTCCTCCAGTGTAAATATTTAGACTTATGGGCCTTATTACATCTCAATCTGGTCCTGCACGTACACCATACAAATTTTTATTTATGACTTTCAACTTATGATAGATTCTATAGCTATTATCAAATCACGCCACTATATGCACTCATATTTATTAAATGTTTAATTTACTGGTGAATCACTTATAATAAATATTTAGTGAGCTAATCTGTACGTGCACGCCATTATTAATAGCAAGTAAATTAGATTATAAACACATTACGTAATATAACAAATCCAAGACTCAGTTTAGACTTTTATATTCAAATACATGAAGGCCGATTGAAAAAGTAGTCTAATTATTGCCTTTTTTTAACTCTTTAGTAGCTGAACCTCATAAAAGATACTACAATACCGAATACACCCAGTCCTTTTTTTACGCGATACATTGGTTCCAGGAAAAGGCGCATAAAAAAAATGCGTAAAAAAATCACAACTTTCATATAATTTGATAAATTGGTTCCAAAAATTAAAATTTCGCCTCAAAAAGTACCAGAAACGTACGAAAAACCAAAATTTGCTCTTTAAAACACATATATGAACTATTGTACACTTATATGAACTATTCGCTGCTGTCACTCTCGGTTGCGAAATGTAATCGTAAAACTGTCTTTTTTAAATACTCATGCAAGTGTAAATTATTGTATTTTTAAATGCTTTTTACTTCAACAGTAATATTTTTATCTTCGGTTCGCATTTAGTATTTAACTTAAAAAATATTTTGACGTCATTGGAGGGCATTTATTTGACATAATAATTCAAAATGGTAAAATTTTTGGCCGAGAAAATGTTTTCAACGAATTTAATATATGCATTGTGTTTAAACAAGTTTACGAGCGGAAATAGATCCCATGATTTTACGCAATTGCATTATATTTCTTTACACACCCTAAAACATAAATTCGCATAATATCCGAAACAGTTGTCAACATTTGGCAATTTTATGAGTATTTAAAAAAATGAAATGCTTTACAAAATTAAGTTTTAAAAATACAAATATTTTTTTTATTTAAAAAAATAATGAAACATACATGCCTAGCATCAAATTATATATAAATTTCTTCTTTTAAACAAATTTGGGGAAAAAATCGCGTAAAAACGAGCGAAGCGCGTAAAAAAATATAACGATGCCGTCCAAAAAATCGCGTATAATCGAATTCGCGTAAAAAAAAATTGCGTAAAAAGAGGACTGGGTGTACTTCATATTATTGTTTTTCAGCGATAACTTATCCAGTCTTAGAGCGTTTATATATCGGCGCACCGATGATGTGCTAAAACGAACTCTGCGCCGATATTTTGGCGTGCAGTTTGATAATTTATATAATACACGTCAATGTTGAAATTAACTTAGACCAAAAACAGTATGGCAGAGTATTAAGCCTTATGTTAAAAACACGGCTGTAGATAAACGGGTTTTAAATAAACTTATGAAGATATTTGGAAAATTAGAGTGCATTTTAATAATAAAATTATGTAGTTCACGTATGCTAAATACATTGCTGACACTGTTTTATTTTTGAGTATTATCAACGCTATGTAATCAACCAACATTTGAGACCTCAGTGGGTTAACATTGTAAAATATTAGCTAATATAAAATAACAGTATACACACAATCCTTTTATTGAACATTTTTTCCCGGTTTCGAAATAACACGGTTCAAAAAAGTAACAATTATTTGTAAACTAACTGTTTTGGTATAACACGGCTAAAATAATTCAAAAGAAAAAAATGCTTATTATTTATAAACGTGTTTTAAAGAAAATTGCTGTTGCTGATATACATACACATTTATATTTAAGATTCAATAAACAGGTGTGTTTTATAATATAAAGATGTTGGCATAAGATAAGCTATATGCAAATAATTATATTCATTACGGCTGAAATTATAACAAATATGTTTTACAATTACCACTCTTCAAAACATTGTGCTATACGATATTCATCAGAACATCTTGACCAAATAAGCCGGAAAGCGAATATTTTCCTTAATTTAAAATGTCAAATACGGGGGATCATATTAAAATAAACCAAAGACAAAGTAGTGTGTAGTAACGTGTAGAAGTGAAGATTATTTTTTTTAGAAGATTTATTTGTTTATGCTTCCCATGTATGATAAGCGTAAAGTGCTATATTCTCTTTTACTTATTAAATGTCACTTTATACATATACAAGAATTGGTCATCTGCGCAGTAGAAAATTACTGATTGCGCATATAGCTCTTTATAACGTTGAATTGCAGCGTTGAATAATTCATTATTTTTTAAATTATTATAATATATTTGTATAACATTATAATTGTATTACAAATGACATTAGTTATTGTTGTAGTAATTAATATGCAATAGGCGGGTATAACCAATATATAATATTTGATTTGATTAGATTAGATCTTATACAATCAAAGATTATATATTGATAGCTTTGGCGGGTTTAGAAAAAAAAACAATAAACGTCAAGAAACTTTCAAATTATGTAATTTTTCTTCATGCATTTATCTATTAACTATAATTATACCTTTAAGAGATCGTTATACCAGCCTATACCTATTATATATATATATTGTTATAAATTGTATGTGAATGCAATAAATATAGGCTCAGGAAAACTGAAATTTAACAATGCAAATTTCAATTGAAAATTTTCGAATTGGTTATTTGGTTTTAAATTATGGTCCTAAAGAGTTTTTTTCAAACGTTTAAGTGGCAGTGTTGCGCCACTGAATTTGATATATATTTTTATCGCCTTTTTATATTTATTTAGTAATTCGTATTTTATTCAATGAGGGATACTCGAACTCACACTGGCAGCACTAAAATTCTCAGCTTCTTCTACATAAATTTTAGGGCGCATACCTTTTCGCGAAGAGTATCACGTATACGCAGAATCAGTGAATATTTAATAACAAAATCTCTAAATAAACCAGAGAGATGTTATCCGAAGACTTTTAGTGAACTTTTTCATTGATAATTTGTATTTCTCCGCTCATAAATTTGTGTATTCATTGCCGTCTGACAGCTAATATAACGCCATAGACAATTTTTTCTTATGTGAAAAGTGATCTAACTTCGCAAAGGTATTATGCTAATATTATTGTTTTATTGAAACACGTTGGCCGGGATATCGTTATGTACATATATGCTAGCCGGGTTGGATTGATCGGCAAGATGACCGCCCACGTACTTTGTTTATTTCTCTTGCCACCGGGTCCACAAAACCTGTCTTCTTTCATTAAAGCTTCCGGTAAATTAAGTGAATAGCGAATGTTATTTGCCGTTTTCGAATCCCCGTGTTCGATTCAAGTTGACGAAACTCATTTGAATATAGCTTGGTGATAATCATTTGAATATGGGAGATATGGAAAGCGCTTTAATATGACTTCCACCCACGCCTACCTATTTTTACCTACAAGCGGTCAAGTGTGTGATACCGAATCATAAAGTCCGAAGTGGTTTTTTTTTTATTAATTATATGGATCAGCCGAGCTTTATAAACGTAGGAATCTTGATTCAATGATTCCTGTAAACAAAGACATGCTTCAATATCAATCGTTAGTATGGTTGATAAAATTATTGTTCTTATGACAATCCTACAACATTTTGCAACCATTATGATGCCAATTTTCATTCATAAATATAAAAAATTGTAGAAGCTTTACATATAATTAATTTTATCAATATTTTATATCTCATGAATAACTTTTCTTTATTGAATAAAACTTTTAATAATAGCTTAGCTTGTATGTTTTATTTCTAAATTAAAAATAAATTTTGTGTCTAATTTTTTCAAAATATTATTCAACTGTTTTTTTTTTATTATAAAAATATTATTTGCCTGTGCAAGTGTTGACCAGATACATTGCGTCCATCCCAAGGGAATATTCAGTTTTTTTTTTGTTTCTATAATAATTAGAAATTATATATAGTACTGTCGAACCTCAATATTACGTTCCCGCTGTCATCAATATCTGGTATGTCTCATTTTATATAGTCTTAGCCACGCACCTATAAGAACAATATTAAATAAAGTCTCTCCCAACTTACGCGATTTCCTTGATTTACTGTATAGATAATATTACTTTAAATGTTATGCCGAATATTTCCTTTACGTTCATTTCCAGTGGCATTATTATTGGCCTTCATAAATATAAATAAGAATCTGTTTTTAGAATAGTAAGTGAGTATAAGGGTTACAATTTATAACTTAGTACTATTTCAATAACTATAAAATGAATTCTTTAGAGTGATGATAAAAATATATTATTTAAAGTTTTCCCATAGTTATCATTTTATAGGATCTCTTGGTGAATGTAGAATAAGGTTATCATTGTATTTTTAATGAATATTTACTTAGTTGATTTCAGCGGCGTCTATGAAATAGTTATTACTTTATATATACAATTTTGCAGCTTTTTTCAAGTTGATTCAACTTCAATCAATGGCTTTAACCTGTTCCCTGATGAGTCACATAAAAGATATACCATTATCAAATAATCATAGAGCTATTTTCAATGGAAAAAATAGCTCTTACACATAAGTTTTTCCATAATGGCAAAGAGCTATGCACAAATGTTTTGTCTAAAAAAAGCTTTTAGAAAGTTTCAATTGATAGGTTTACCTTTCACCCTTTTGCACTCTAATGTCACCACTGCGGTGATATTGAAGTTTGATGTACTACTCGAATGCCATAACAGTGGCAGTATACTACCTCAGTGTCATTTATTGAAAATATTTTGTTTTGATAAAATCAGCTACAATGAAGGGTAAATCAATGAATTACAGCATTAATATGTTAACTCTCTGAAACTGTTGAAATGGATAAATACAGTCACATTACTAATATTGTCAAGTTGATTACAGATAGTTGATATTCAAAAAGTCTTGACGGTGCTTAAAACCTTTAGCAACAGCTGGCATTTTCTTCTGGAAAAATCAAAACCTTATAAGTATAATCAATATAATGATGATAATCTTTTACGTCATTTTTTAATATTACACCATAAATCCAAGAGATGTCTCTGTGTGTTGATAATATTTGATTATGTAAAACAATGAAATTGGGTAAGATATTGAGTGTTAACCACTTCAATACCGCGAAATTTTAAGCTAGGTGACATTCATATACCACGAGTTTTCTTTTATCTTTAAAAAAAAACTTATCAAATTTATGAATAATACTTTTGTTTTATATATAAATTGAAATATATTGTTTGAATTTTTAATATCAAAGTGTAAAATTTCAACTTTTTTTTTATTTTTTAATGGTTGTCACTAGCATTTATAATATTTTATAAAACATTTTTTAAAAGTAAATATTAGTTTGACTAATTAAAATTGAATTATAGGGACAGGATATTGATTACTGAAATAATTGTGTGTGAAAAAAGGAAAATTCAGGGCTGTCACAAGCTGGCACAAGCAAGAGTTCAGGTATTAATTCAAAACAAAAGACGCAAATGGTGAAAGTTGGCCAAGAGATACATTTAGACTTGCATTATTTCGCTTCAAAATTATCTACGCTTCATAATTATTCACGCTTCAATTGTACGGATTACACCGAAAGTGGCACCCCTTGCGACCTCTACGTCGACTTCTATTGAATTTTATTTTTCGGTAATATTTATTAATAGGAATGACGCAATTTTTTCCATGATAATAGATAGATGTTGCTAGCAATGTGTGAAAAAATAACACGATATTTCCAATTGGAATATTTTATAAGTATTTTTAAAAGTCTGTGAACACATGTCTCTACGGTATTCGCATCGTCCCCCGCCTAGAGGACACATATGTCCTCACGGTATTAAAGCGGTTAAAGTAGATTGCATATACATGATAATATTCTATGGTCAGACTATCATTCACCTTGTGTTAAAATATGGATTGATTTTTCTTTATAATCTCCATTTTTACCAATAACACCACTGAAATATTTGGTGTTGGAATATCCTTTATGTGGCCCATCGGGTATAATAAGGTTAAATGTTCAGTTTGCATGTGTTAGCAATATTGGAAAAAACCTATTGTCATTCCGTTCTCTGCTGAATTGTGGAAATGTGATGATGTGATCATTTTCATTCAATAAGCAAGCCTTACCTTGACATCATCAATTATGAATCCAAATGAATGTTTCAGTGCTATTAATGATATTTTTTACTGTCGAAAGTTTTATTGAAACTCGAGTTACTGCTACCGGCAGTTAGTAAATACAATATTGCCGCAAAACAGCTTATTTATTTTTAATTAATGTTCTTTTCAAGTGCACACATATTCCTCACTACTGAAGGAGTGCCGCCCCTCTCCTATCTATATATGGAAATTTGCAAAGGTTTAATCATTCAAATATGATTACTCGTGTTTCCACATTTTTTTCTTTCAGAAAATTGTGTTTTATGTATTTAAATATTTTTATTCATATATGAATGTATGTTAATACCAAATCTTTTCCATTTATTCTAGATGTGCCCTTCAACCCCGGCGATCATCCCCTCCACAAAACTACACCCTGACATAGATAGCGTTAACTCTGAAGAAATAAAATTTGACAGCGCTGGTTTTCCTCAATCACACAAAAATGTTTCTATTTACGATAAAGACTTTTACCAATCGACATATCCTGGAGAATTTACCAGTGGATATTTGTGTCATGGATTCAATTGTGTAGAAGCAACCCGCATAGTGAAACAATTAAACTCATCATGTCTCTGGAAGAACAGGCCTGCCTTGTGAGGACAAGGTCCGATTCGGAAAATTCTGGAAGGAATTTGGCCGGTACGTACTTGTGTATTCGATTATTACATTTTCGTGTACATTTTGTATTTATTTTGTAAATATCTTTCGCTGGAAAGACTAAGGTTTATTTTTTAAAAAATAATGTAAAATCTACCAGACTCTTCTGTGTTTAAGTCCCTGCTGAGACCCATATACGATATACAGTTAAAAACTGTTGATTTTTAAATCTTCATTTTTGTATTAAAATGCAGCAATATTTATAGACAATCATTTAATTCAATATTTTAAGTTTTTATGGAAAATTTAAAAAAAAAAAAAAATATTCTTCTTAAATTTTGCCTCATTTATGAAGATATTGTGCAAAATTAATTATTCAATTTTTTTATTAATTCTTCGATTGCTATCACACTATTTTGGCACAACCCTGTGACAGCTGTACCATCCGAATGTGAATAACATGAAAATGGTTAATAATTTGAAAACATAAATGTTATCATTGGCGGCTAAGTGGTTATTATTCAGACATTGTAATCTTAGGCATTAATAATTTATTATGTGATTCAACAATTAAAATTATTAGCTGTGTCAGATATTTTGCCATAAAAAGAAAGATATAAATTTGAGTTATTTATTAACCTAACTAAAAAATCGTAAACAATCTAATTCATTGTGATTTAGAGATGAGTAATGTAATCAAATTCATCTACCGATTCTCGCTGTATTCTACTCTTAAATGTATATCTCGATCATTACCCTGTTTTGCATACTGAGAATTTGAGAAACCTTCTTCGGAAGAATTCTTTTGTGTACTGTTAAGGAATTCAATGGTCCATTGTTCACATTTTGGGGGCGATGTCTCTATTTTCCGATTGAGGACAAAGTCTCGTAGTATATCCGAATAGTAAGCAGTCACTGTCATTATGTCATTGTGCACGCACTGTACATCGCGGAAACAAAAAATTGATTTTTCTATATTTTATTTCAATCAAATATGCAATAATGTGTAGCTGCTCGACAGTCAAAGATCAGTGTTTTTTTTATGGTTATATCTGTATGTTGATACTTAACATATTCACTGCTAGTGACACACTTTGCACGTTTTGTTTTACTAACTTTTCAAGTGCAACATTACACGATTTGAGTGTTGTCATTATCTGGTCGAAATCAGTGTTATGGTAAAAAGTGCACACCTGCAGAAGGCGAGTGATTTTGTTTTACTTTACTCCAAAAGGTTAATTTACACTATCACTCTTTCATTATATTATTTTTCAATTTTACAGAATAATTATCTATGATGATCGGTTTTATGGCAGGAATTGATTAATGTTATTAGATGTTATTTTTTAATACTGTATTTGAGCGAAATCGGGCCTTATCATAAATATGATAAATTGTGGAAATGGTACTAAAAAAATATGTTTTTATTGATTGAATTGGCATTCACTTGGTAGAACTCCATTATAACACGGAGAAAAAAATAGCAATGTATTTGAGTTCTATAAAATAGAAAAATTTTGTAGAACTATTCTTTTAATAATTTACAATATCGACTGAGGCTTGTTGGAATTTCAATATCAAACTGTTTACATTTCCACATTTTTCGTAACACATGATCCGGGTTTCGAATTTCGGCATCTTCAGGCACTGCGATTGATGAGACAAAACCCAGTTCATAAGTGACATATCATGTGGAAGTGTACGCAACTATTCAAATTTGATAATTTTTGTGAAACAACTATTTGCTTACCACAAACAGATTTTGCATCTCAAATTAACAATATATATATATATATATACGTGGAGAATTTTTTTAAAACATCGGGGTAAAAAATTATCTAAACAATTTACATTCCGGAAAATGTCCTTTTTTTCAAGAAAAAAAAAAATTTTTTAACTGTTGCAGGAGTATTTTTTTTATTTTAACTGTGCTGTGAGGTGTGACTTTTTTTTACAATCTTTTTTTTTTAATCAAATCATTGTAAAATAAATAAAACTCACGTTTTTAGGGTTTTATCATAATAAACCAGTTGCATAATCCAGGGATCACAAACCATTGACGCATAGCACTTGAATAAATTATCAAAATATTTGTTGACATATACAACAAGTACGTCCATACTCCGTTACGAAAAAATCGCACCGACGTATTAGTACATCCATACACCTGGATAGGTTAATATCGCCATAGCAACAAACAAGTGAATTGTTCACTGCGAAGATAAAATCATTTAATTAATATATTTGGTAGCAATGTATGTCCATATAATGTATTTTTACTTTGCTAAAACTTCCTCTTATGGCAGGGATTCCCAACCACGTGCCCGCCCGGATTTGTACGTGCCCGCCACTATTCGACCGTGATAAAATTTTTTCGTAAACAATAATTAAAAATGTAAACTATTTTTGTTTATTTTTAAGAGTTTTAAAATTATTTGAGTAGCTAGGCTTATTATATTCATTCGTATGTTTGCGGTATTGTATGTATGAGCCTTTTTTATTTATTACTCATGTACAATTATAAATATCGTTAGAAAAATTTGGTGGTGCCCGCCACCCTGCCGACATTTTAGAATGCGCTCTAGACTACAAAAAGGTTGGGAATCCCTGTCTTATGGTATCATTATAATAATGCCGTTTGTGCGAAGTATTCAATCAATGACCTAATTGAATGCTCAATATTTCCTGGCCTTCAAAGTTAAATTAGTAACGGTTTCAGGCTTTGGCACAATGGCTTATTCAGAAGGACACCCATCAGAGTCAGGCGGAGGGCTGATGATGTCGGAGGGCGGCGGCGGAGGTGCGGGTGGGCAAGCCCCCTCGGCAGCCAATATTGCCGCTGGAGACGATGGAACTGGAGAACTTATTGACTATGGAGACATGAGTGTCTTAGCGCAGTTTCACGAAGATGCAATTAGACAGGTATTAAAAATTTTATTACTCTATATATCTTACCCAAGAAATGTTAAACGACCACAGGGCCGCCCTAAGACCCGGTGGTTAGACGAGCTAACGAAGGACCGAGAAGAATGGAGGAAGCAGGGGGAGGCCTTCATCCAGCAGTGGATCGACCCCAGCTGATGATGATATTTACGAACACCCATATTTTCCCAGAAACCTATGAGTTTGCCTTGTAACATCCAAATTTATTATAATGCCACTGGCTCGTTAACCCTTTGCACTCGAATGCCTCCATAGATGCGGCGTTGGAAGTTTATTGTATTACTCGGATGTCGGCATGTTTATAGTCATTTTTTATATACTTTTAGCATTTTTTATATGTCGATTTCAACTAGATCACAATAACAGATCATTGGGGAGTCATTTTCTCATAAAAAACATAATCAAAGATAGTCAGCTTGCGTAATAAGTATCGTCGTCGAAATGCATGGCGGATCCCGAGTGCATACTTCAACTGTTCGTACAGAAAACCATTTTGTAGATAAATTACATATATTACATTCAGAGACTAAGAAGGACTGTGCAGTATGTTCAAATAGAAAAATTTCTTGCGGGAGATCGGAAACACGGCTGTTTTGTGAGACCTGCGTAACTAAGCCAGGATTACATGTTGGCAATTGCTTTGTGAAATACCATAAAATGAAGAATTACAAATAAAATGAAAATATGTACATTATATTCATTATATATCTATTTAACAGAAAAAATAAAACAATAAAAAAATATTTTTTTTTTTTCTTATATATTGATTCATGTAGTGAATACGATTTTCGCAAAAAAAGTGCTCGAGCGCAAAAGGTTAAACATTAACAATGCATGGGTTTAGGAAATGCAGAAAGTCAATTATATAGGTTTTGCCCAAACGTCGTGGATATTTTTTGTTATCTGTTAAAATATATCATGAGTTTTGTCAAATTTTCACTAATGATTGCTATCAAATTTGAATCGTACATTTCCACATGTTTTGTCACTCACGACCGAATTATGCCTGTAGTCAACTTCGGGCATTCTATCACATAGATGCATTAGAACTGACACATTGTAAATACGGTTAAAAAAAATAGCAATGCATTTTAGTTCTACAAATTTAAATTTAAAAACTATATTTAACTAAGGCTAAGAACTATAGTTCTGACGGTGGCGTGGGCCGAAATAGCTATCATTTTTTTCACCGTATTATGATGGAGTTCTACCAAGTAAATGCCGATTCAATCAATACATTGTAAACTGTTTACATTTGTTATGTGCAAGTGGAATTACACAGAAAAAATGCAGACCTAAGGCTATATATGTGCTAATAAATTTTATTTTGCCATTATGACTGAAGGTGCTTTGTGGAGTTTCAAAATCAAATATGAATGTAATTATTAATCAATTAATTGTAAATTAATGATAGATATCTTCTTCTCTGTTGCAAATTGTCGCACTGCGCTCGACTCTGGTACCTCACCCTTTCAAGAGTGGCATCCTCTTGAAATGTGATCAGAGTTGAATAAATAATAGTCGTGAGTCAAGACTTTATTGTTTCAACATTGACGCTGCCGGTTGGTTTGTTAGTTAACTGGCACGCCTTGAATATTTGTTGTATTTTTCAATTGTGAAGTTTGTTCATCATCTAATTTAATTTGTTGAATATTCGTTGTATTTTTCAATTATAAACTTTGCTCATCATCTAATTTAATTCGTTTGATTTTCAGGCCGGATGCGGCAAACACCAGCTCATGCTGGGAGGAGTGTTCGGTTTGGCCCTGGCAGCGTCAGGTGTGGAATACGCAGCGATTCCGTACGTTTTGCCGTCGGCTGACGTAGAATTCTGCATGACCACAAGACAGAAATGGTGGTTAAGTAAGTATCGATTTGCAAATAACCAGTAGTTATCCAAGAGAATCGAAATCCGTTACACAGTGAAACTCCAATTCTATGTTTTTAAGTGGTTTAAAAAATATGGGATCAGTTAAATACAGGAAATATAAATTCAAATAAATAAAACACCATGTTTAGTCTGATCTTAATACTATGGGATTATACGAATAATACTAAACACTACATTGTTTCTTTTGCAATCTGCCACTTCGATTCTAATAGCAGATTCACCTGTAATATATCTTTGAAATAAAAATATGACTTTATACCCTGTAAATGACAGAGCAGGAAATATTCAACAAAAATGGTATTATTTATGCCAGGACCAAAATATTTCCACGATAGATTAAGGAAATCTATAAATCGGTTATTCTTATGTGTGGATAGCTGAAGACTATATAAAATAAACAAGACATGCAGGGGAACTTACAATCGAGGCTCCACTGTACTGTAAATAATATTTATAGATATTTTTCAAGCGACTACATTCATAACAGATTAACGCTAATATGAAAGGTTTGGTTAGGTTCTAATATCCTAACATTTAATGTAAATCACAATCAGTTACAACTTTGTACGATTCCACATGTTTTGTCACTAACGACCCGGGTTTTGCCTTTTAGCATTTTTAGGCATTCTATCACACGGATGCAACAGAACTGACGAATGCCGAAAGGCGAAACCCGGGTCGTTAGTGACAAAACATGTGGAATCATACAAAGTTGTAACAATTCAAATTTGATATTGAAATTCCATCAAGCACCTTTGGTGGATATCATAAATTAATGTAAATCATGTTAAAATAGATAAGATTGAAGATTTGAACTCCTGTATCAGTATAAAACACACTTTTGGTTCATGGGTCCTTATTCTATAATAGCTATCACCTCAACTTATTTGAAATTGACACTGCTATTTGCTTCCAGGTTCAATAACACTTTTAGGTATATCATGCGGCTCAATTGTTTGGGGCAACTTAGCGGACAGGATGGGCAGACGACGCACTCTTCTCTCGTGTTTGGGCGTGAATGCCGTGTTCAGTGTCATTGCTGCTCTGATGCCCACATACGGGCCCTTCATGATGGCTAGGTGAAATATTTCAACAGCCGCCTTACTCAATGCAGCATGCTTAGTATCTGTAATCTTCATGGACCTGTAATGCTTTTGTTTTTTACTTAAATTTAGACAAACCATTTTATTTTTCACACAAAAGGCTAATTCGCGGCTATTTTAAAAGCAGATAAGATAGTATTATTCCTCCCACATTTTCGAACAATAAATCAATTCAAATAAGATACAATTTAATTTCTGCATAGATATATCCCGAAGGAAACACAATTATTGTTATATAAATAACTAAATAGATCAAAAAATTATTTTGCAATTAAGATAAACAAAGTAAAGCAAATTATTAACAACATTAAAAGCTGTAAAATAACTAAGGCTACAGAACAATATTTTTCATTTAATTGGATCATAAGTTTTGTGTTAAAAATCGGAGTTCAAAGCTCAATTGGTGTTTCATATCTAGTAATCTCATTTAGTTAAGGTTTTCCACGGCTTTGAATTCCCCAAATGATATAATTATAGCAAAGTCTCTATTATCCGGATTGTCAACTATCTGGATGTATTAGGGAAAACATTTATATTTCTGGAAAGCTCACCGTTGTGTCAGTAAAGTAAAGTAATTAAAATTTTTAAGAGGTCTTTTATATTAACAATTATCAAAATTTATCAACGCACCACGCTGTGCATCTCATCCTGGCTTGAAGCTAAAAGGAAATCGGTTGATAATGTTTGTTTAACCCTCTGACTGCTAACATCTCAACTGTTGAAATGACTGATAAGAACGTCTTGACAGTTGACACTAAAATATTTTTAAAAAGCAGTGTCTTGTACTAACTCATTGATTATGGATAGATTATGGATCAAGGATAAATGATATTTGGAAACCTGACTTGTTAAAGGGTTGAATGATGCATAAATTTGTGCGTTTCGAAAACTTTCTGTTGCGGCGGGATGCACATTTTTGTGCGTTTCGGTACATTCAACTTCATATATAAAAAACAAATGTTTAAACTTCATATTTCTTGTCGATTTTTTTTGGGGAAGATGTCACTAAAAGCCCACAATTGTTATCGATCCTTGACTGGATCAAAACATGACTAAAAATCGTCCTGTTTCATAGGTAGCTTTTCAATATTCTTTTCTGAAAAGTCATACAAATCAGTCGAAAACAAAGACGACAGACGGTGATGTTTTTTTTTTATATAGAATAATACAGTATTCCCCTTTGTTCAAAAATGACATAGAATACTAATTTCATGGCCTTTGATATTAGTCCTTTGACACCGATGAAGACATCATGTCAAGTGCAGGCCCGATACATATCATTTTTTATGTGCCGCCTATTTCAGTCTCCAGTGATTCTTAAACTGTGTTACATTCGACTTTATCGTAATATATTATATCCAGTGTATTTTGGTTTTTTTGATACGCGCTCCACAGTTTGATGTTTGCTGACGTTCTTAGGTTGAGTAATTAATTGCGCAATGCGTGGCAGTCTTGCCCGCCGCAACTCATAGTTTTTGAACAAACATATCCGTAATCAATGAGTTAAATATAATTTTTTAAATATTTGGTCACAAAATATCCTTTACGCAGCGCATCAAGGGATAAGTTAAGTGCTAGTATAAATTTATATAAATTCAGCAATATCTGTATATCTTTTCAGATTCTGTTCTGGTATCGGTATGGGCGGTGCTCCAGTTTCCGCAATCGGCTGCCTGGCAGAGAGTTGCCATGGCTCTGGCCGTAGGGCGCCGATCGTGGCGGCGCTACTGGCGTGTGCCGCAATGGGTGCCGTTGCTTCGGCCGGCATCGCCTCGTTAGCCCTACCTCACACTGGGAGGGACACAGTACTAGAAAACAAAGAACATTTCAGTGCCTGGCATAGGTATGGCCTGATTTATTTTGATCCTAATAACATTTATAAAAATATATAGTTTCGATTAATGTTTAAATTTTAGAGCAATAGAGATGCTATATATTGTCTATATCATCTGAAATACTAAATATATTTATCTGAACTAAGTTTAACTTCTGATTATGGCTGAAGCTAAAATAGCTACCAGTGATCTCAAATTTGAATCGTTTGGGTTACTACTTACACTTCCACAATTTTTTTCAGTCACAACTTAAATTCTCTCTATTGTAAGACTGTATACTCAAAATTCGGAATAGAGTTGGCTTGAAAAAAATAATATGAAATATTTAATTTCTTCCCACTTACGGCCTGTTTTTTTTAGGGTCGGATTGTTAAATATCAAACACCCATGCCTTTAAACAGAGCCTATTAGTTCACATTAGTTGTGTATAGTTTAATAATATAGTTAGTCTGACGATGCTTTTCAAAACAGCGAAACACATGCCATGTCTAGTAATATACCAAGTGGAATAACAAAGCTTTCAAATTTGTATGTACGTGTTTTATAAATATTCACAGATACCTGTTGCTGTGTGCGGTTCCTACAATGGTCGCCTTGGCCGGATTAGTGTGGGCCCACGAGTCTCCAAGATATTTATTGGAGTGCGGCAGAGAAGTGGAAGCCCTCATGATTTATCAGGTGATTGTTTATTTCATCTAAAATGGGGTTCACTAAGGTTATATATATGCTTTTTTAGTCAATAAATTTGCAAGAGAGCCTGGAAGCAAAAGTATTTGATCTTAATAAGAGGTTGAGATGTATCCAAATATAGTGAAACATACTCCACAAAAAGTTTCTTTATTTAACTTTAAGGATGTATATTTGTGAAAAAAAGTTCTACAGTGAGTATTAATAAATCAAACTTAAGATCAAAATAGACTGGCAACCATATCACATCTTTTTTGTGTATTTTCCCTGCAATGCTTGAGTCAAGATTTTAATTAGATCAGGGTTTAATTTAAAAAAAAACAATTGCATAAATCATATGGTAAATAATGTTTACATTAAGTTAAAAATATAAGTTTAAACAATGAAATAAATTTTTGGCTTATACTTTTTAAAAACAGAAACTATTTACTAAGGATGGGTGGACTGCCAAATATTTTTGATTTTACAGCTGCCCCTTTGATGGAAAAGTTTGTGAAGCTCTGATTCAGAACTACCAACGGTTGCTTTGGTGATTAAACTCAATTGTAAATATAGTACAGGATCCTTTACATGTCCTCTGGGAATATCCGGATATGAAATTGAAGACTTCTTGAATTGGTTTAAACCAACGTGGTTATGAAAAATAGTAACAATAGTAACAACAGCTTTCTGTTTTTTTTTTTTTTTTTTTTTAAATCCCACCAAATACCTAGAAACTCAAGAAAATTGTTTGAGATTCGAAAATTTTATGTTACTGTTGAAATATCCTTTACGTGATTCAGCAAGGAATGTGTTGGTCATAGAATCAATGCTTAAATTTCCAATTTTGTAGTAAGGGTCGCAGGATGACGGCCTTGGAACAGCTGGAGATCAATAGATATCAACTATCACAAAGGATTCTTAACGAACAAACTAATATATGTCGGTCACCATTATTGACTACTCTGACTAGTGTATCTTTTTTTCTGTAATGGACCATTTCCGTGCCATATGTAAACTTATTGATATAGCCGCCTTTTTAGTTTCATTTACAATTGTTAGTTTTATTGCGAACAGGAAACAAGCTAGGTCGTTAAAACAGGAGAGAAGATGTATTGTGTACCTTTTCTACACAGCTATATATAGATAAGCAAATGTTAGTTTGAATATCATAATAATATCATCTAAACTTATCTATAATTCATAAAGAAATCATTTTTGTGGCTCTGTAAAGTACAGGAAAAGTACATCAAATAATGTGTGAATAAATTTTCAGCGTATATACAAGAAGAATCGAACCCGAAGCAGCGGTGCCGGAGGGATCGGAGGAGGGGGTGGATCGTCCGGTGGAGGTGGAGGATACCAATTGAGTGAATTGGAGCTTCCCTCCAAAAGACCCCCAGCACCGATACCGCCTCCAAGGTCCACTCTTGCCGATATGGCGTTTTCTGTGCATCAGGTAAGAGGACTTATCATTTTAACAATATAATAAAAGCTGTAACGAATTGTTCTAATATATTGAAAAATTTTACACAAACTTTTAAATTAATTTTTGATATAATATTATAATAATATAATAAATTTAATTTTAAAATCTACGGTAATTTAATGTGGTGAATTGTTACAACTTTGTACGCCCCAACATATGGGACGGCAATGTGCAAGGCCTGTGCGAGAGCGCCCCAGACGGGATGCGAACATTCAAACGTCGGTAACGAAGGCAATCTTTTGCATATAGGACTGATTTTGGTTTTAAAATATCGCCCAATTTGTCCTGATACTACCACATCCATAAACTTGTCAAAAGTATTAGGTGTAAATGCTTAAAACATCGATTCGAACCCTTCAAATTTATTCCGACCCCGCCAGGTGTAACATATCAGTTTGCTGCACTGCGTGCTAAACTCGCGTCTTACTTCGCACTTAACTTTGCACCAATGTCGCGGCATTGCAATGTGACACTCCACGACAGGTGTATAGGGATTAGGGATATATTTGTTAAGGTGATTGTAACAACATAGGACATTTCTTTGTGTTTTTTAATGTTGTGGAACATTCCTAATGCATCTAGCTTCCATAAAAGCCATTCCAATTACTTTTTATTGCTGTATTTATTGTTCTATGTGGAAAGAGAACATTTTGAAAAATAGCAACGCGGACAGATTTAGTTTGTATGAAAAACTGTCACGCTGATCAGGTTAATGACCCAGGTTTCGCCTTTCGGCATCTTCAGGCATTCTATTACACGGATGCAACAGATCGGTCACAACATGTGGAATCGTACAAAGCTGTAACAATTCAAATTTGATATTGAAAATCCATCAATCACCTTCAGTCAATATCATAAATAATATATGATTTTTGAAAAACGTCAACTTTATTATGAAATATAATAAGATCTACACAAAAACCTTAGCAATAAATTTTTACTTTAATATTAGAGAATAAACCCATTTTTCTTGAGGTCTGGCAAATCCCTATGTATGTCCATTGTAAGTCTAATATCTGTACTATTTCCTTTCAGTTTTGGAACTCTTTTCTTCAACTATTTTCATCTTCGTTCGCCGGAACGACGTCCATTCTTGCTGCAGTCTTATCGGCGACACTCTTCTGCCATTTTGCCATCTCAGCGTATGCGCCTGATCTCATAGTTAGAAACAAAAACGCCATCTTCCAAGCGTCGACTGAGCGCATATCGGGGAAAATATTCGAGAATGCCCTCTTCAACGCGACCACCATCGAAAATGTTGTCTACGAGAACTCCACTTTTTCTAACTGCACGTTCAAAGATGTCACATTCTCGCACGTCGTTTTCAAGTTTTGCGAATTCCATGATGTGGAATTCACAAACATCATGAGCTCTTTAACATTCTTC
Source organism: Himalopsyche japonica (assembly GCA_028555115.1). Lineage (NCBI taxonomy): Eukaryota > Metazoa > Arthropoda > Insecta > Trichoptera > Rhyacophilidae > Himalopsyche > Himalopsyche japonica. The sequence continues at coordinate 1,356,754 of JAHFWJ010000430.1, forward strand.
GAGGGAAGTCTTTTCTTCGGCACCAGGTCAGTGATAAGAATCTGCTAATAACTAATAAATAAGAAAGGTTTCAACACGGTGAAAAAAATAGCAATGTATTTTAATTCTACAAAATTATTTTTAAAAAATATAGTTGATAGCTATTTCGGCTCACGCCATCGTCAGAAATATGCTTACCTATGTATGGCTGTGTAGAAAAAGGTACACAATACATCTTCTCTCCTGTTTTATTGTGTATTGTTAAGATGTATTGTGTACCTTTTCTACACAGCTATATATAGATAAGCAAATGTTAGTTTAAGCATAGTTCTGACGATGGCGTGAGCCGAAATAGCTATCAACTATATTTTTTAAAAATAATTTTGTAGAACTAAAATAAATTGCTATTTTTTTCACCGTGTTATAATGGAGTTCTACCTAGTGAATGCCAATTCAATCAATAACATAAAGGTTTTTATATTGGGTTGATGCAAAAGTTATGACCGTTTTTTACATATAAAATTAAACATTTTTTTTTTATTTATATTATTTATTTAATCAATTATATAATTTCCATCCGTTCTTATAACTTTCTCCCATCTTTCTATCAACTTATTAATACCACTAGTGTAAAATTACGTGGATTTTGATGCGAAAAATGTATTAAGGGATGTTTTTACCTGTTCTATTGTATCAAATTTTTTATTATTTAAAAAATTTTGCAACGATCGGAATAAATGAAAATCGGAAGGAGCAAGATCTGGAGAATACGGTGGATGCTTGATAACATCCCAATTCAACTCATTTAGCTTGTGTTGGGTCATCATAGCCACATGTGGTCGCGCGTTGTCATGATGAAACACTACCCCTTTTCTGTTTACCAATTCTGGTCTATCCTTTTGAAGGGCGATGTTTAATTTGGATAATTGCTGACAATATCGTTCTGCTGTAATCGTCTGATTACGTTCCAAGAGTTCAAAATACACAATACCCTTGCAATCCCACCAAACACAAAGCATAACTTTTTTTTGATGGATTTCGGCCTTCAAAGTTGTTAATGGGGCTTGTCCAGGTATAGCCCAATGTCTTTTTCTTGTCACGTTGTTGTAAACGAGCCATTTCTCATCTCCCGTTACCAAGCGATGCAAAAAAGGTTCATGTTTTTGTCTCGCACACAAAGCAACGCACGTTGAAACACGATCCAATAAATTGGCAGCCGACAATTGATGAGGTATCCAAACGTCGTACCGCGAAACCATCCCCATACGCTTCAAATGTCTTAATACGGTTGTTTGGTTGACTTCCATCATCGACGCGATCTCCCTGGTGGTTAAACGTGGATTGGTGTCAATTATAACTTTTAACTTGTCGTCATCAAATTTCAATGGCCGCCCGGTACGTGGTTAATCAATTAGTGAAAAATCCCCAGATCAGAATTTTATAAACCATCTTCGTACTTGTCGAACTTTGATGACATCTTCTCCATACACTTCGCAAATGTTTTTGGTTGCCACACTCGCGGTATTGTCTTTACGAAATTCATAAAGTAAACAATGACGTAAATGCACTTTGTCGATCGACATTTTGAAAAAATACAAGGGCTCTTCACTGTACTCTGGCCAGGCCAAAACTGAATAGAAAGTAGAGGGAAAGGCTCCTTTATACAATGGAATCATTTAAAAGAAGATACTATTCATCATTTCTGAAGAAATTTTTTTTTTACCTAGGATCATAAAAAACGGTCATAATTTTTGCATCAACCCAATAATACATAGTATATACCAGCAGTAAATAGATCACTGTATAATGATGAAAACTTGTTTACAGATTCATAGATACGGATCTGAACACGGCACGGCACATGGACTCCGCATGTCGCCTCATCAACAGCACCATCCTCGGTCTGTCTCCCGTCTGTCCGCTGGAGACCGACCACAACATCTACCTGCAGGAGAGTCTGAAATCACGGGCCATCGCTTCAGGGGCTGCATTCCTCGGATTTCTGGCAGGCGGTGTCCTCATCTCGCTCGTTGGACGTGTTCCCGTTACAGGTTTAGACTACGTTACCATTTTCTTTGAAATGTTTATGAGTTTATATGTTATATATCTCATAAAATTGCATATTGTAATGTTTCGATAAACGCTGCAATGCGAATTTATCAGAATCGATATGAAAACTCACCCAAAGTCAGGCAAACATTGCAATACTTTGCGATTATAAAATGGTTACTCCATAGACTGAATTCTTATTTTTCTCATGCTTAAAATATTGCATTTGATAGACACCGTATTACTCTTCCAAGAGCAGTTAACTATTTATGAACATAAATTGGTGCATGGAGGTAACTGAAGTTTTAACTCATAATTTTTGAACCAGTCAATTTGTAACTAATTATAGTCATTTTATGATGGATGACGCAAACTTTGGATGCTTTGTAATCTCTCAGAGATGCAAACAGACATATATAACTGATTCATATTGTCTTGAGCAATTTTTACCATTCATGTCTAGACATTCCCAAAGGATGTGATAAGCTTAAACATGCTAGGCACTGTCTAACACAAGATAACCAAAACTATTTGTAATTTTATTGAATTCAGTTCTATCACATTGACACGTGAGACCAAAACAAATGAAATGTTTATTGATTGAATTGGCATTCACTTGGTAGAATTTCATTATAACACGGTGAAAAAAATAGCAATGTATTTTAGTTCTACAAAATTATTTAAAAAAAATATATAGTTGATAGCTATTTCGGCTCACGCCATCGTCAGGACTTTGCTTAAACTAACATTTGCTTATCTATATATAGCTGTGTAGAAAAGGTACACAATACATCTTCTCTCCTGTTTTAACTGCCTAGCTTGTTTCTTTTTCGCAATAAAACTAAATTTTTCAACAATTGTAAATGAAACTAAAAATATGCGGCTATGACAATAAGTTTACATGTGGCACGGAAATGGTCTATTACGGAAGCAAACCAGACCCCTTCTCCCCATGAAACAGCTTAATTAATGGGCTATACAATATATTAGTTTCTTCATTAAGAATCATTTGTGATAGTTGATGTCTACTGATTTCCAGCTGCTCAAAGCTGTCATCCTACGACCCTTACTGCAAAGATGCAAACACTTAGGCGCTGAGTTTGAATTTATATTATGTGATTCCTTTATAATGTGATTAGCAAATGTAATGTTGTTTTTTAATAATGGTTTTACTTTGTTTCCAGTTGGTTCTCTAGTATTGGCTTCGCTGTCCACTCCTGGACTGTATTTCTTAGAGTCGGAGACGTCCATCATCGTTTACAGTGCCATTTTCATTGGTCTCATATCGTTGGCTTATCTTGGCATCACCATCACTATTGTGGAGTCATATCCGGTTAATCTCAGGTCAGTATTACATGCCTTATTTTCATGCAACTCAACATCAATTGTGACTTTTTTTAACTACAATATATTAAATTTAGTTTCATTTCGTTTAAAATTGTTTTATATTTTTTTTAAATTCCTTTCAAATTTTTACTCGAATCTTCAGAAATAAAATGTAACCATACGAATCTATCTGAGAATGATTTCACCCTGTAATCAACTTCAACAGAAAAACATGTGCATGCAGATCTGGAATTGGAATTAAAGCTAATTTTTGTGTTACCTCATTACCTGATGAACCACATCTATATTCCATTATCAAAGATTAAAAACAATAATTCATTAGCAAATTTTAATTGTTGACATGTTGCACATTTCTACAATTTTTTTCACTCACAACCTGAGTTTCACCTTTCGGCATCTTTTGTTTGAACTGTAAATAGTTGAAGTTTGTTTTTGTGTTAAAATATAGTCTGATTTGTCCTATATCATATGTGATATTATCTTCACCAATCACTTGGTGTTGGAATATTCTTTACACCAGTGGTGCACAATCTATTTGAAGAAATGGTCAATATAATAAAAATATGTCACAATTTATACATCCGTGTTGTGTAAAACCGTGTTATACGAGGCTTAGGTGTATTTATAATTTTTTTCATATTCAATGAAAAATTTTGTGATAAGTACTGCAATAGACTAACAGGCCGCAGCTTGTGTATCACTGATTTATACTGTTCCCAGGGAAAGGGTTAAGCAAGATATGGATAAGAAATCGGTTTATGACACTACAAGCCGGGTTCGTAATTTCTTCTTTCAGGTGTACCGCTCACGGCTTTCTGTTCTCGTTGGCCCACATAGCTGCGCTGTTTGCCGTGGGCATCTACTCCAATTTCACCCTCAACAGCTACGTGCTCGCCACCCTCATGACTGGCTTCATAGTAGTCGTCGGCGCCGCGTTCTCCACCAGAATCGTTGACAACAGTGCCAATCTTATGTAAATGAACAATTATTTTTATACATGCAACGTTTTACTACCAAAATACTTGGTCTTGATTTTAACGCCCCTTCAGTGACAAGCGTACGGATTTTTTGACGGGAGACGTTTTGTAAAAGATGTGATGTTTTGTGAGTGATGTAATAGAAAAAAACAGTTTTTGTCGCAATTTTTTCGTGAATTAGTGTTATTGTAAATAATTATTACCATACTGAGATTCTTCATTTGAAGCGGCGTAGAAAAGGATAGAAATTGTCTTCACGTAAGACATTTTAGTGACTGTTTGAGATAAAAAGAAAGAGACTGATATATATTAACGTGCAATCATCAACGACGTCTCTAAAAAAGAAGAGAAAGAGTATATTTTTTTTCTCTCATGACAAAAGGCTATTGGTGTCATATGAAACAGAAAGACATAAAAATGTATCTTACATGTTTTTGTAAATGTATAAATAATATAAAAGTATCTTATACATTACGGGCGCTATGTATAAATTAATGTGTTAACCTCTAAACTGAAATTATTATTTGACATTTGTGTCAAACAAAATGGTCGTCTCTGCCATTTTGAAATACGGCCGTCGGTGCCTTTTGCCATATACCTAATACACTTATTCATCGTACATCCAATTTATAAATAAACTCATCTTAATTGCAAGTAATATATATTTTTACATTTTTTGTCCAATCCTTTTATATTCGTTTACATATAATAATTTTATATATATGACATTTTTCATTGAGTATAAAACAATTCAATGAATTAACTGAATGCAGGATAGTCAATTTAATTTAGAATATTTTACTTGTTGAGCACATTTATAGCATCTGACATTTTAACCCCTTGGGTACCAAATTATTGTTTTTTTTTTTTTTTTTTCAAATTGAGTTATTTTATTAACCAGATAGTAATATGCTCTCCTTGTAATATTGTAACACTGTTATTAATAATATTATATATAACTGTAATATTATTGATTTTCAATAAACTCGTGGGACACATCCCATTGGGACTAAAAAGATTAAATATTTCAATCAATTGTATCAACAAAAGTTTTTCTACGAGCACTGCTTGTAGAGTTATAACAGTACATGCTTGCTAATAGTTTATGATACATCCCGTTTTCCCAATTCCCAAGAATCAGTTGGGTATGAAGATATTTTCATAAAATTATCAGGGTGTAGTGAGAGTGATTAGAGTGAAAGATTATCGTTGTTTGTCAATCACTAATAAAATAAAATCTTGACACTGCAAACAATGGCACTCAAAATTGTCAAAGTTGTCACTCCGATATAAATGAAGAATAAGGAAATGTCAGACTCAAAAGGGTTAAAAAATTTTAAGTCCAATTATAATTAATATTAAAAGAAAAAATTATTTCAATAACTTGGCGCCAATATATTATGGAGGTACTACAAATGTGCTTGACATGAAATAGTGAATATACTCACAAATCACAATACTTATTCAACTCTTTCAATGCCAGAATAAATAATTCCCAATCAAAACTATTGTATAAACCAATTCACAAACCACTGTAAAATTATAGCCAATTTTTTTTTTGTACAATTTCCAAAAGGTATTTTACCCATTTGGCAACATTGTCAATCAATCCAATTTGACATCTCTACGGAAATTTCAGGTGATATAAAAAGACATTTTAAAAGTGAAAAAAAATTTTTTTTTTTGAATGTTAGTAAGTAATTAACCAAAGACACATGATTATTATAATGAATAAAAAAATAATTTCTACGTGTAATGTGTGAAATAAATAAATATTATCGATTGTGATAAAAATAACGTTTTTGTTGCCATATCATAGAATTAGTGTTTACGGCGCTCAGAATTTTTTTTCCTTTAATGTGATGTAAATTTTTTTTTTATTTTTAATAAAAGTGATTTTTATTTTTGATTGACTTTCCGATAGACCCCACCTGATATGTTTATTTTTTTTTTTGGTTAACTTTGATATCATTTGTTGTATTAATTGTCAAATGACTGATATGAACTTTGTAAGAAATGTTTTTTTGTGTGTTCAGTGTGAAACGTGTTCAGTGGTGACATGTATGGTACAAAAACAAACTTCAATTAATAATTGTTTTTCATCATGATAGTTTTGTGTTGCAATTAATGTCATATTAATCATGCTTCGATAATACAGTACACATGAAATTGATACAACCGAAACACCATTTTTCAATTAAACAAGTTTCACAAAAGGCAATTCATACAAAAAAAAAACACAATTTTGTTATGTAAATTTTATCACCAAGATTTTCTGTTAAAATTAACACTTATAAGTATATATTGTCGAGCACATCAGATTTAGTAGACTATTAACTATTACACATTTCCGGGCCAAAAATTTGCAAGCAAAATTGTATTCACCATACCTCATTCTGACCTGGATTCCCAACCACATGCCCGCGGAACGATTCGTGTGTGCCTGCCACTATTCGACCGTGACAGAATTTCTTATTGAAAATGTTATAATTTTTTTGGGTACCTAAGTTTATTATATTCGTTCGTATGTTTGCAATAATGTATGTATGAGTCCTTTTTATTTATTACTCTTGTCCATTTAAAAATATCCTTAGAAAAATTAGGTGGTGCCCGCCACCAAACCAATATTTTAGAATGCGCTCTAGAGTATAAAAAGGTTGGGAATCCCTGCTCTAACACATTGAGATTCTAGTGATATTTTTACTAAGCTTTTATTAAACACCACAGATAGAGTAATTTTTTTTTAATCAGCAAAATCCGATTATTATGCCTCATAATCTTGTATTTAATTCATTGAAATTTTTCTATATTTTTATATTTATTCTTAAGGAATTTTTGTTGCAATATTTTAAATTCGAACTGTTTTATTTTTGTATATTTCTGAGCCATTTTTTTTTTTAGTATTGTTTTGGTATGACATATAGAAAGATTATAGATAATATGTTTTGATTTTGATTGTCTTGTTTGTAACAAATGAATATGATTTATCAACAAGCAATTTATTCTGTATTCTATAAATCGAAATTAACTATTGTTCGGTTAGCAATGTTTGCAACCGGATTTCATAAATTGATCGCTCAATAACTAATGTCACACTGTAACATTCATTGGCAAAAGCTTTAGCCCAGCATTTATGGAGGCCTAAGCTCAATCCACCACAAAGCTGATATTCAATTTGGATTTTTTCAATTCAACTCACTGATTCTCAAACATTGAGACAGAAGATTGCAGTGTATTGATAGTCATTACTCAAATATACAAGTGGTATTAGTGTGAAAACATTTGCGTTTTACCTGCTTCATAAAAGATATTCCACCACTGGATTTTTTTGTTGGTGTTAAATAGCCTTATGAAGATTATCAGGAGAAACCGAGCCACTTTGTTATACTAATATTATTTCATGCACTAAATTTTTAACTCTTTTATTGCCGTCAAAGTTTTAAAGTTTTAACTTTTAATACACTCCAATCTATCATCTCAGTATCAACCGGAGACTGTAACAATCAATGGGTTAAATATTTTAGATGCTCAGTGTTGGAATATCCATTATGTGGTACAGCAGGAAATATGTTAAATTTTGTGACATCTCTTAATTGAGATAATTTTGAGACTCATAAATCACATTTGATTTTATCTCATGTGAAAAAAATATGTTATGTTTCGTTGATTAGATGTAAAATATGGTAACTTTTTAAAACCAAAAGTTTATTATATTAGTGACATTACTTATCGAGTCGTCAATGTTATAAATCGATTATATTTCTGAATCTTGAATGCCTTCCGCCATATCAACTTGGAAGTATAAAACGATCTCCAGGATATATCATCCAAGCAATACAATATGTTTCATCTTTTTGATTAAATAACCCTGCGTTTTTCTTCAATATTTGTTTGCCATAATATTAATGTTATTCTTCATGACTAGTTGAAAAGATATTTAAAAAAACATATCGTGTACTGTCAATTAAATGTCAATGAATCGGGGCAAGATTTTTTTTGACCCGTTCGACTGTAAATGAATGAATTTTTCATTGTATATTTCATAGTTATATATATGCCATTTTAGACTACACCTTCGTTATTCTTTTATGTGTACATCATAATGAGAGCTTAAAAACTCGACACTTAATTATATATTATAATAATAATTGTATCTAGTGAAATTTTACATCTTAGATGTTAAGTAAAATAAACTTTATTTAAGCGTATATCAAAATATCGTTTAATTGTTTTCCTGCTGAAAAAGCAGCTAGTTTCGTGTTCATAAACTTTTGAACACTGCCCCGCTTAGTCTACCCATTGTATTGCCACCCAAATACCCAAATTTTATGTGTGTTTGTAGGGTTTTTAGTAATACTTTGTTCAGATTCATCAATTATTTATCGTAAGCCATTTTAACTAACAATTAGAAACTTGGAATTCACGTGGTCTCTCTTGTATGTATTTATTTTTTATTTTGAGACACTTTGTATATTCATATACCACGCAATAATTATATACTCATTTATTTATGACTTGCAATATTGGCAATTATGAAATAAAGTCATTTAATTAATGTGATATTTTATAGCTTATCCCAAACACTGAATGATTACAAAACACATCAAAGTAGTTTGGAAAACAATCGAGCCGCAATGGACATAAATATATTTGTTAAGAATATTGATAATTTTAAACATTGGTATAAGGCGTACCGGAAAAGAATGCCGTTTTTTTTAATGAAACAATTTGAACCGATTAAAACATTTATTTATCAAAGTTTTGTCTGCTATATAATTTTTACCATTTGTGATGACTTCTTTCCACCTATATGGCGATTTTTGAATCCATTTTCTGTAAAATTTGATTGGCTTGGAATCAAAATACTCAGATAGTCCCATTTTCAATTCTTCGTGACAAGTATATTTTTTGCCATCCAAAAGATATTGCATCGACTGAAACAAACGGTAATCTGATGGAGCAATGTCTGATGAATATGGTCAGTGTGTTACGGTCATCCATTCCAGGTTCATATATTTTTTTTTTTGTATATTTTGCAGTATGTGGCTGGGCAGGTCATTTTTTCGATAACTATTTTTTTTTTTGCGTCTTTACCTAGAATACAACACCGCTTTATATCTTCCATTATAAGATATTGCAAAAATGTTGTTTTTTTAATTAAATTCCAACTCCTCTTTGCACGCGTTTATTCCTTAACTTTGATAATTTTCACTTTACCTGTGCGGTATCCATCTTCCTTGTCTCCAAGTCTTGCCAATGTTTTTATCGTGCTCTTGTACACTTGACCATAAAAATCCGAGTTTGTCTGCGAGTTCATGAATAGTTAATGGTCGATTTTGCTTTATAAGCATAGGTAAAACATCTTCATCCACTTGAGCTGGTCTTCCACTTCCAGGGTGTTTTTTTAAATTAAAATCTCCAGATCGAAACTATTTGAACCACCTCTGACATTAACAAACATCTAAAACATTCCCCGATCTAGCCTAAATACTTTCTGTAGCATTTGTTCGGTATCTTTCTTCAAAAAATGGTACAGCATAATATTTCGAATAATTCTTTGTTCCTATAAAAGCTATTCATTGTAAATATAGTTGTTATTATTTTAATTTAAAAATTACAATGCACTTCATGTATGTATAGTCAACAATAAAACACAAAAACATTTTGTGAAGGATCAGCTAGAGAAGCACAACTGACAATTCAAAAGCAAGAACAAAAAAACGACATTCTTTTCTGGTACACCTATTAGAATAAAAACACACTGATCAATTTAGTAAATGGTGCTCTACATGTTATAATCTAAAATATTCAACAAATTAGTCACTTCTTAATTTTGAGATGGCTTACGATAAACAATACCAATTTAACAATATTATGTTCACTTAAATAATTCCAAAATACGACTCGCAAACCTTAAAAGACATATTCCTATTTACTCATGTGTATCCAAAAATAAATTTTAATTGTTTTTGTCGTGTTTGTTTTGAGTGACTTTTGATTTCCTCACGTGAATTCGACGTGAGGATATGTGTGTTGTAAATATTTAAGTTTTAGTCAAGGTTCTGTGAAGTGCTTATTACATAGAACAATCTGATTGTAGACCATACACAACCCTAGCACCTAATCTTTTGGTAGAACGGAACATAGCTTAAATTGTACCAGAAATCATTATATACAATTTGTAATAATATTCCATCAATTCTATAGTTATTCATAAGTTTATTGGTTTCATTAAAAATTGTCCATTAATGATTCAATATAATTCCAAATGGTGTTATGCATATTTTAACAGTGGATTTATTTTAAATGACTACATTTTAACCTTTTGCACTCCACAAACGATAATACATATAATTATCGTTGTCACTTCAATAATGGATGAAAATATAGGATAACATCTGAGAGTACTTGATGATATTTTAATAGTCAATAATCCTACATGTTTTCTCACGCAGAACACGGGTTTCGCCTGTCAGTATCTTCATTCATTTTAATACACGAATACATTAAAACCGGCAGACAGTAAATAGCTTGCATATCATTAATACAAAAGTAATTATATACACAGGAATAAAATGAAGACTTTAGGGTTTTAGGCTAGGAAGATTATTAGTCTAAAGATGTTTCTCAAATCAGCGAAACACATCCCACATCTAGTAACACATGCAAGAGATTTAATTCATCAATTTTAATTTTATATTATACTAGATCGATATCTCCCCGTGCAATATATACTTATGAAATAAGTATAGAGGATTACAATCAAATGGTTCTATGCAATATGCTGTGATTATATTTAAAATACATTTGTACTGTTAGATGATTAGATAGATTAAAAAAAAATAACAAATTTACTTTTATTACCAACATTAATTTTTGCAACCCATCAATTTAAAAATAGTTGAGAAGCAAACCCATTTCTTAAAATTTTAAATGTAAATGAATATTATTTCAATGGTATCGTGCAATATCTATAGCAAATACCAGAATATATTAAATTATTTTTTAAATTCTAAAACACGGGTGATGTATGGCTAAAAATATTCATATTAGTTATTTTGTGATTTTTATTAAAATGAATCTCATTTTAGTTCTACAAAATTTATAAAATATATAGTTGATAGCTATGCTTATGCCCTTAATATAAAATTTGTAGAACTAAAATACATTGCCATTTTTTCACCGTGCAGTATCAATTGATATTATACAAATTAAAATAAGGTTATTTATTATGAATTTTTTTTTAAAAGAAATGTTTCTGAAGCAAAGTATTATTTCTTAGTTTTTGACCCATTTGTTTTATATAATATACCTGGTAATATTTAGTCAAAATTTTGTATAAGTACTTTTGTTTTAATTTTTATTGTATCAGTCGATAACCATTTTTATCTGAGAAATCGGTGCTGATCTTGACTGAATGATATTCATTATTCAAAAAAGTCCTTAATTCTGTATTGTTTCTCTTTTAAATTGTTAACAGTGATTTATGATATCGACTGAAGGTGCTTGATGGAATTTCAATATCAAATTTGAATTGTTACAACTTTGTACAATTCCTCATGTTTTCGCATGTCAGTTCTGTTGCATCCGTGTGATAGAATGCCTGAAGATGCCGAAAGGCACAACCCGGTTCGTTAGTGACAAAACATGTGGAATCGTACAAAGCTGTAACAATTGAAATTTGTTAACAGTAACTTCTTCGTGAAAATCCATTATATTTAAATAATAAAACAGTGTTTTGTTACTTGATAATTCTCGCAATTAGCGAAACCACTCCCAATCTTTATAACATAAAATTATTTTATTATCTAAATAAAAAAATATATATTTTTCACTTCATATTGTTTGTCACGATCAAAAAATTTTACAGAAATGGGCGTGGCTTGTATATTATAAAATCATTTTTTTTTTATTGAAAGAAATATATTTTTGAAATGTTTTCTCCCAGCTTTTATGACGGTAGTCTCAGGTTAATTATTCTATTTAAATGCAATGTAAATTTAACAATTATGTAAATGTTAGGTGAGCGACTAGCTTGGTAAATTTTTCACTCTTGTGTAAAAAAATAAAAACAATGTTTTGTGAAAGTATTTGAAATAAATCTTTTGACTGTACATATCTCATAAGAAATAATTATGTTTGAATTAATGTTTTATATTTTAATGCTTTTTAGTTTCAATCAATCAAATAAAAGTCTTTCGTCTAATGATTGTGTTTTTTTCCCCCGTTGTCTTGATTTTATATACCGTGCGAAGATCTACGAATAAACACCGCAAAGCTAACCTAACCTTACTTCGAGACGTTAGTTTTTGTAACATAACATTTGTGTGGCTTTTTAACAGAGAATATATGTAGTATCATGTTTGGAATGATTCAAAAATATATACGCTTGGGATGCGTTAAATATAGATCATTATTCCTTCGAACAAAAAGCACGTAGATGTAAATGCACGTATATACTCATGCCAAGCATGCCAACATCACAGCGGTGAAATAATATTTCTACCACCATATTTGCTCCATTTTATTTAAACTTGAATTGTTACAACTTGTTCGCCTTTCGGCATCTTCAGACATTCTATCACGCGGATGTAACAGAAATGACGCACAATAAACAGTTAGCATCGTCTATATACCAAAGTTATTAATTACAACAAAACAGAACCCTAGGCAAGAATTAAATGGCAGCTAAAACAAATTTAATAATATTGATCTAATAATAATTAACACAATTGCCTGTGATAATTTTCACCAACGATTAATGTTGTCAATGAATCATTCTTGAAAGGGTTTTACAACAAATAATAATTAAGGTAAACATACCAGTAGTTGACCATTTGTCAAAAAAATGTTTATAATGTTTCTGGAAGTGATAACCTTGGGATTTTTTTTTTTTAATTAGCCGCACCATTTACCAACACAGCTGTGAAGAATTCAAAGGTTTAAAGGTCTTCATAATTGCACAGTGGAAGCATTTTTAGATTCAGTTAAGTGATCTGCCATTTTTTGCTGTTTTCTTAAGGTTTTTGTTAAGGAAATGTGTTAAGTTAAATGAATAGAACAATAAGCTTACTAAGTCTTTTTAACTGATTTTTTCACTTTTCAAATGTGGACAGAGTTTATTATTCAATAAGCATGAGGTTTTTGTGTCATAACCTCAATAAACAGAGTTTGTGGGGTGGTCAAATACTGGATCTCAAAATTCAACATTTTTAAATAGTTGACTGGGGTGGTCAACTAATGAAATATTCAAAAATATTTATTCACGATTAATAATGTATCTATTTTGCATTAAACATTGTGAGAAGTACAAATTCTTAGTTTAGGTATTGTAGTATACTGTTCCGTTAATGGTCAACTACTGACTGAGCTCGTATATTTTTTTACAGATTGCTTTAAATAATCCAAATAGAGATGCCTTCTATCAAGTATTTGTTCAGAAATTACGCTGATGAGACAATGAGGGAAGCTGTTGAAGACATTCGGTTGCATCATACACCAATACGGACAGCTGCAAAAAAAATTTGGGGCTCCAAGAATAACCCTAAAATATAAAGTAGAGAGCAAATCTCTCATAGAGAGAAAGATGAGACCTTCTACTAGATTAACTCATTCTGAGCTAACGACATGCCTAGCGTGTTCATGCCCGAAATGTAAAAAAATAATTTTATGACTTGATATTGTTTGTATTTTTTACTAACCGACAATGTTCATTTTGGATTTCATCGCCTTTGGATCTTACCGCGCGTAACACTTTTTTGAATAATAAAGCTGAGTCTAGACGTGGCTCTGTGAATATTTTTTATGATTATCATTCAATTTTTTTCACTGTTTTATTTCGCTGCTGATTTTAGCAATAAGTATATAAAAATAACTAGACTATTTCTATAACGTTGTTTTTTTTTAATTTATCGCAGAAAAATTATTTTATGTATATTTATGGTATGTTAATTTTTGAGGTTGAGCTATTTAGTGAATTGTGAGCAAAAAATAAGTGCTTTTTGAATAATGTAGTGTAGGAATTTGTGTGTATAGTATATATATTATATATACAATAAAAAATTGTTTCATTTAGATTTTCCTCCAAAAATAAATACACGCGTAAAACAACAAATTTCATTCTAATCACACCAAAAAGTCACAATAAAAAAATTAAGAGTTGTGGCAAAAAAAAATTGTGTTGAAAAAATCCAAATACTAAGCATAAATAATTTCCATAGATGACACAAAAGGTAATATCCGTAAAATAAATAAACGTGTTTGAAATATTGTAGTATATACTTTGGACTTTATATTCGATAAGTATAGAGTGGATACCTCTTTCTACACCGAATACTAACGATCAAAATTAAAACCATTACACCACCGCCCTAAGGTTTAGACTGCAACTATGTTCCCACGAATAAACGAATGTTAGAAGAGATCGGATATACTTATCGATTTTTTGTTTCATAACGATTTCTAACATCGATTCATTTACCTCCTCTTCATTATGTAAGCCTGGTATGAAGAATGAAAGAAATATTTTTCGTATCGATGAAAACTTACACCCTTGGACTTGGGTCGTTGAGTCAGCACATACTCTATCGTGGAATTAATAAATAAAATCGGCACCATTTCTCATTACCTCTTAACATTTATGTTACCCTAATACCTTAGGCGATACTACTTATTTATTTTAATTTTCATGGTGCGATTAGTGGAACGCATTAACAAATTAATGAATGTTTTAAATATATAAATAATTGCAAGCCATTTATTTGTTTTATTTTATCGATCTATTTTAAATTCTATTTACATTTTCTCCCAATATACTCACTTCAATAATTTAAATTATTTTATACCAATTTTAATATATTTCATGAAAATGATTATATAAAAAACATACATAAAAAACTATCTTCTATCTATTTTAGTACAATCAATCCGACGTTTAAGTGATTTGTTTCTAAATTATACTCGTAAAAGATCTTCTCAGTCTTGTCAGTTCTGTTGCATCCGTGTGATGGAATGCATGAAGATGCCAAAAGGCGAAACCAGGGTCGTTAGTGGCAAAACACGTAGAATATCTTAGAAAAATGTAATTTGACAAGGATAGAATAAAATTTTAATAAACAAAACGTAATTAAAAATAAAGACACGTGTCTACCGACCAGTACATTATGAATTTGAAGCAGATTTATCGAGATGTAATATAAGACGCAATAATATCGACTTCGAGTTATTAGTTCTTGTCGACGCTCGCATGTATTGTCTTTGAAATAATGCATATTATAAATAATTTGCAATACATTTTTATAATTCAAATATATTGAGTATGGCACGGTTACATGGGATTTTTAGATTAGCAGTGAAAGCGTTAAGGGTGGTCAACTACTGAAACATTCTCCGAATTATTTAAATGGCTTGTATTTTTTTTTGCAATGCAACTTTTTCAAATCTGTCATCGCACAAATAACCTACAATGTTTAAAGATTATCTTGATGTATCCACTTTCGTTATTTAATAATAAAGTAAGCGGTGTATTGTTGTCAAAGTTGAAAAATTCCTTAGCCGGTCAACTACTGGTACGTTTACTTTAATAATCCATTTTATTTATTTATTTATTCAATACATATAAAACAAAAATTACAATTATAATTTTACTGCTTTTTCAACCTAGAAACAACTAATAAATAGTAGAATTAGAAATTAGCAAGGAATTTAACCCTTTGCACTTCGTAAAAAAATAAAAAAGCGTTGTAGCAACTCCTTAATTGATTTCAAGATTTTCGTAATATTCGAACGTCATTGAATCAAATGGACGCTAAACACACTAAAATTAATTAATAACATATTTTGTAATTATTTCATGATTTTAAAGCTTCAATCTATCAAATAAAAAAATTACATTTCAAAATATGATTTTTTAAAAATAATATGTACTATTTAAAACATTTGAAAGTGTGAAATTTTTTAAAATATTCCCGTGGGAAAAGGTTTGGTTGCCTCTCACAAGTTTCACAAAAACATGTGGTCTCTTTTTTCCTCCTGGAACCCTTCTATACCATGTTACCCTGGGAAATACTATACTAGAGTTATCCAAACTGTACGCCGCGGCGCCCTGGGGTGCCGCAGCTGTTCTATTGGGCGCCGTAAAAATTTTCATATTTTTTCAAAATTTTATTTCGATATTATCCGCTTGAAAGTCTTTGAAAAAAATCTTTCAAGAAGATAATATCGATAAATTCTCATTGATTTCCATATAGAACAGCGGTCGTACTTCCCACTTTTTTGTTTCGGAAGAAGTAATAAAACCTTGTAGCAACTCCTTAATTAATTTAAATATTTTCACAATATTCAAACGTCATAGATTCAATCGGATGATATGCATGCTCTAATTAACATTTCAGAGTGTGATATTTCAAAAAATGTCGACTATTTAAAACATTTTAAAGTGTGATATTTTTTAAGACATTCCTCTGGGTGAAGGCCAGGTTTCCTCTCACAACTGTCGCAGAATTATGTGGTCTCTTTTCTTCCTCCTGAAACCATTCTGTCAGAACATACCATGCAATCCTTATGTTTTTTTTTTGCGAAAATATGAAATGGCGTCCATTCAAGCCCTGTTCAGCGTCACATGTAAAAAGACGCCCCAGTTTTGATTTAGGTTCACGAACGTCTCCAATTAGATTTATAAGTATAACCCCTCCAAATTTTCTATGGGATATTTGTTTTAGGTTTGCTTTGATAGTATATTCCTTGTACAATATTTACGAGTTAACTATTGAGGTTTTTAAGCCCCAGAAAAATAGTTTTCTCCGCCATTTCAACGTCTTTCGTATGAAGCAATACGATGTCGCATATTGTTCAGCGACATCCACACCACCCATATTTATATTGTAATCAAGAATAACATTTGTTTTATCTATGTCATCCTGGCTTACACCTTGAGTAATGGTTCTTGCTCGTCTGTTTCATATGTTCCATAAATTTGAGCAAGCCAACATGGAATATGTTGACATCAGAGGTAATACAGTCAAACATCGTCATTGGAAGGCAGGCTCTACACTTAAAAAGAACAAACATTTGATTTCAACAACTTCTCAAAAATTTCCTTACTCTGAAATCGCGATGGGTCAGTTATTTTTTCAATAAAACAAAGATTGAGGTTATTTCGATTTTATTTTACGTCATCTTATTCATATATTACATTATAATACTGACATCTATTATTTATTTTTTATATTAAATATTTGCTGTACATTTTAACAACATGCTACTAAATTATATTTCATAATAATAAAATGCAATAATCATTTAAGTCTACCTAACTGGGATCCATAATATTATAATATACTTAAAAATACTTTTACAATAAAGATGTGTTCTTATTTTCAATGATCAATAATCTAAATTAATATTTTACAGTGAAAAATAAAGGACTACTATAAAATAAATTAGTAATTACAAATAAGTTAATGCATTTTTTAACAGATGTCGTTGTGTACACAAAAATCGATTCGCTGGTTGGCTAGGTTTGGTTTTCATATATTGAAAAGTTTATCCCTTGATTGGATTTCCTTCACTGTCCTTGTAGAGATCATTGTTCACAGAGTAGTAAGATGTCGCTTCTTGGCAATTAACCTATGAAAAAATATTAATTAAATAAAAATAATGATAAATCATTTCGTAATTGTATATTTATATTTAAATAATAAAAACAATAATTAATATTATTTTGTGTGAAACTTTCACAGAAGGACAGAATTAAAATTTAGTTTACATCAAGTTTGTGTTTTTTAATTTTAATTCTCTCTAAACAGCGCCAATGTGGATTATGTGACTTTTTAATAGAAGTACCTTAAAAACAATAACTTACGAAAACTGATTATTACTCAAATGCTCAACATTTTTTTTTACAAAGGAAATAAGGATAGAGGTAAAGGTAGTAAAAGGCAGGACTAGTGGTTAGCCAAAAGCTCTCTCTACGTCCTATTTTTAGGATCGAATGGGTGGAAGTAAATTTTTCACACATCATAAACACTTATACCTTTGAAAAAAACACTGCCATTACAGCAGTCATGGAAACCACTGACGTTAACCACTGCAATACAGACCTGAC
The DNA here is from genome assembly GCA_028555115.1 of Himalopsyche japonica. Lineage (NCBI taxonomy): Eukaryota > Metazoa > Arthropoda > Insecta > Trichoptera > Rhyacophilidae > Himalopsyche > Himalopsyche japonica. Next base: position 1,375,210 of record JAHFWJ010000430.1, read on the forward strand.
GCTGGAAGCATGCTCTCACTTAACCTTTTGATGTCCAGAGGGCCTATATGTCGTCCTAACATATATTTGCGAAAAATCCCAATGGCTGATAATATAGCCTACGATATTTTTTGTGTACAGTACTAAGTAGACAAGTCTGACATATTGGTCCGCAGGATTCTTCATATATTTAAGGTGGTACTAAATGGGTTAATGATATTACAGTGGTATTAATGATTGTTATTCTTACATTGTAGAACCAGTCGCAGACTCGTACAGCCTGGTTAAAAACTGTGCCGTTTGGACATAGGAAAGAAAATTTCTGACCGCTCGGTACACACCAGTGGAACACCTTTAAATAGAACATCACGCACAAATTAGTTCAAAATATACTAAACAAAAAATTCAACCTTTATAATCATTATTAACCAACAAAATGAATAATTAACCTTGATTTTTTCATTAAATCCAATCTTAATGTTGTGTATCTTGTGGTTTTTAATCAACTGATTATTTAACTATTTTAGGGTAAAGTATTTTTTTTTTAATATAATTAAAAGTTTTTACAACAAAGAATTAAAGAGCAAATACTGAACTATTTTTTGAAACTCTAAACAACGACTCTAATTATTTAATAGTCTAAGGGCTAGTAGCTTTTACGGTGTCAACTGTCACTTCTTGGTGGAAAGACAATATATATTCTAGATAACAAAATAACATGTTTCGTCTTCACCAAATTCACTCACTTTTGTAATTTCCTCCCGATTAGCAAAATAGGTTCTGATCATAAAATATGTTATGGAAATAGAACTAAAAAGTCTGCTATTATTAAAAAAATTAAAGGCTTAAATATAATGTTTAGTTAGATTATAACATAATATTTATATAAAATTGACAATTATCTTTTTTAGAAACTGTAGTTTTTATAATGTACCTGGCATCTGGTATCAGGATCCGCATAGTATCCTGTGACTTTATCAGTACAGGTAAAGGTGAGTCCTGGAGGAACTTCATTGTATGTTGGATAATCAACTGCTTCTTCCTGAGCCTGAAAACGTCAACGAAAAACATTATTTAATTGGAATTTTAAAAAATGAAACATTTTTTGTTAACAGTATGTAATCATAATTACACGGGACAAGAAAGGATAGCTTCCAAAGTTTAAGCAAATCTTCGCATTTGATGTATTACCTATTGTTTTTAGGGAAAAAGGCAATATATTTATACAGTAAAAACACATTGTTTAGTACTATTTCCACAATTACATATTTTTAAGATCGGTATTGGATCACGAGCATTATAAATTGATCAGTTCATATCTCTTCATAAAATTCGTTATTAAATAAAATCCTTGCGATTAATTTGTTTCATTAAGGACTTAACTGGCACTTCTTGGCGGAAAGTTAATATATTTAAATAAATAAAATTAATATAAGTCAGTTGATAGTCTTCGCATGGAGACAAACCGGTCCTGATCTTCTTGATATATTTTTTTTGAAATAGTACTAAACACTTAAGTTATTCCTTTGCAATTTACCACTTCAAATTGAAGGAAGAACCGTTAAACTCACGCAAACAGCAAATTCATCTATTTTTATGAAATAATAAAATGATTTTATAATTTATGATATCGATTGATGGAATTCCAATATTAAACTTGAATTATTGAAACTTTGTACGATTCTAGATTTTTGTCACTAAATTCAGTTATGTTGCATCAGTGTGATATAATGCCTGAATATAAAAAAAGGCCAAAACCCGGGTTTTAGTAACAAAACATGTGGAATCAACAATTCAACTGTAAAAATGATATGACATTTTATATTTATTGTAACATATATCAAATTTAAAGAAAACAATATATTTTTTTTTATTAATTTTCATTATTTATTTTTAATGATTTTTATTTTTAACCGTGAGAAAAAGATAAATATAACGACACGTACACATGAAATGTCAAATTAATTAAATACTTTACTACACATAAGTAATACACAGAGTGTTAAAACAATCACATGCGTAAATTGATCGATTTGATAAGTTCAAGGAAGTTTTATTATGTGTTACACAAAAAAATAGATAAACGATGGTAATTAAACAAGCGTATATCCTCTTCAAAACGAAAATGATATCGTCCATTACGTAATCCCAAATAGACGTAAAATTACAATCAAAAACACGCACTGTATCAAATACAACATGGCAATAGAAGATAATTATCGAAAACATCTTAAATGTCGAAATTAATTACGCAGAAATAATACATTAATTGAAATATATAGCATAAATACGGTGACGCAAGTTATTTGTTTCGTTGTTTCTCACGGTAATATGGTAGAATCGTTTTGACATTTCTCAAATAATTGCGTGGAATATTTTTCATTTTTAAATTAGATCTCCTTGAGGTCAACAAAAGCGTGCGTTGGAGACCTACATAGAAATGCGATGCCGTACCTTTTGCAAAAAATAAATTGCTGACGCATCTATGAACGAAATTAATTTCGTCAAATTTACAAAGCTACCTTCAAAATTAACCTTTTCCCTGCTGAAATATATAATAGAGAATAATCCAACTCAGCATATTTCAACCATTAAGTCAGTAATTAGTTTTGATGTCAACCACAGTTAATTAGGAAAAATATAGCTATATTTGAATATAAAAAAAGTTCTTACAAGATAGTTTTAACATTGTCACCTCTGTGTTTTTATTTTTAAGTGTCAACTTTCACTCAATAGTTGAGATGTTAGCAGTAAAAGGATTGAGAATGACATGCCTTTGGTCATATATAGGAAGATTAATAATTAATTAATGTTAATAAAGAACAATAGAATATTGGATTTTAAATTGACTTCAAATCCGTTTATAATGCATTGCCGTGGAATTCAGCTAACGATTAATTGTTATTTAATCTTGCATATCCGAAAATAATCAATGATTCGATAAATATATTTATAAATAATAAAACATAATGTTTAGTACTATTTCCTCATTTTTTTATTATCGAGATCGGGGCCGGTTTAATTCATTGCCTAAATTTATTTTGATCATAGTTCTGACGATGGCGGAAGCTGAAATAACTATCAACAACTAAATTAAAAATAAATATATAACGCAATACTTATTATAATGAATTTATGTTAAGTATGTATAAATTCAATAAATAATTTCATACTATAAGAGCATCACATATTCAAGCTAGGCTATTTTTATTGCAAAAAATAACTTTATTTCATAATTTATGATATCAACGAGGGTGCATGATAGAATTTCATTGTCAAATTTTAATTGTTGAAATTGTCAATAATCTACGAATCCAAATGTGTAATCGTTTCAACAATTCTAATTGTCGTTAGTTTCGACAATTCGCCACACGACAAATTATGATCACCACACATCGGTGACCTGCCGACCGCCGTTTCAAAACATTCGTCGCAAGCCTTGCAACACTTTACAACTCACCGAAACATGGCAATCTTTTCCCACACTCAATCAAAATAAATAATCGCAGATGAGAAATCCATTATTTTTCACTCTAACTACTCACCGACCAATTACAGAATTGTCGATATTGTTGCTGTGTTGTGAAGGTCGCTAGATCACTTTTGAAATAATTCGTAGAAAAGGAATAAATTACGAACATGGCATAATATGACTATTTATGTTTCACACCAACAGCTAAAAATAGGCATTTATTCGTTTTAGACGCATTTTACTTACAATACAATTAACAAGATTTCAATAAAGGTCATTCAATATATATCAATTATCACAAAAAATTCTTAACGAACAAACTAATATATGTCAGTCGCCATTGCTCAATCCACTGCGGGGGGCTGTTTCGTTTCCTTAATAGACCATTTTCGTGCCATATGTAAGCTTATTTAGTTTCATTTACAATTTTTTTTTTTAGTTTTATTGCTAGCAAGAAACAAGCTGGGTTGTTAAAACAGAAGCGATTGTGTACCTTTTCTACACAGCTATATATCATATATATATAGATAAGTAAATGTTCGTTTAAGCATAGTTATGACGATATATATAAATAACTATCAACTATATCTTTAAAATAAATTGTAGAGCTAAAATACATTGCTATTTTTTCACCGTGTTATAATGGAGTTCTACCAAATAAATACCAACTCAATCAATACGATTTCAATGTTTGATTCATGTCATATTAGGTTACATACTTTTATTATTTATTGAACGATTATCGGTACGGCTTATGGGCGAATAAAACAAATGATTTCTCGTTTTTTTTTCATATAATATGTAATTTTATTCAAACCCGCCCCTTTTTACACTTTACTTAATTAATTCTTTCATCAGGACTTTGATTTGCGCCGAGTTTTTGTTTTCGAAAACGGGACATTTGGCGTATCGCAGTTGTGTTCCCACACACCGCCTGAAAACGGGGCGTCTGGCTGCATTAGTAACGAAGCAAGGTACTGTTTGATTATAAAAGCTAATTAACTATTTGAAAGCCCTTTGGCTAGACTTATTGAAGTTATATATGAATTATTTCACCAAAATAATCTTTCTATAATTTTGTCGTATGTAACATATGAGAGAATGTCTGTCTGCCAACATCTCAACCGTTGAGACAGCTGTTTGCAGTTTGTTGATAGTTGAACGATTAAACTATACAATAGTTAACAGCTTGGAGCTTATTTTTGCTATAAAATATAGCCGTATTTATTTTGTAACATCATTTTTGTTTATATCGCCTTTCTTTTACTTTAATATGTATTTATAATTGAGGCAATTTCATTGAGTGGATAAACACATTGTAACAAAACGTGATGATTACGAGAGAAGTTTGGTTAACGTTAACACTACTGAATTACTTTTTCGAATATGCAATATTGAAATATTTTTTTATGTGACTCAACATAGAAATCACTAATCGCCCTTAAGCAGAGGTTTCTAACTTCAATAATGTAATATTGTAGAAATAGTACTAAAAATTATGTTTTGTTATTTTAATATAATACCTTTTCACCAAAAACTAGCTGTCAACACTTTAAAAATGTCGCCGTGTTTATTTATGGTAAGAAATACCCATTTCTCAAAATATAATATATAATAAAAAACACCAGTGTTTCTCAACGTGCTTAAAATTTAATAATACTTATTAATATCTCACATTATTGAGAAATTCGTTAATTCCCATGCCCTATTCAAAATTAAAAGCGATGAGCTTGAGAAATGAAATCTAATGAGGCTTGCACTAGTACGTCAGATCTTTATCATGAGAATATTTTGACGGTTATTTAAACAATGTCGATTGTGACACACCGCGCTTTACGGGTTAAAGTATTGTGATTTAGGACCATTATTGTATGAGTCAATTAGTTTTATTATAAAATATGTAAATCAAGGGGATTTACCGACACAATACAGAGCCAAATCAAGGATGTTACAAAAAATAATCCAGAAGTTTTTGTTTTAACCAAACTTACGATGATTATCATAAAAAACCAGATTATATTAAATTGTAGTTAAGTGTGCCCTTATTTCGAGAAGATAAATGACTAGCAGTTAGCCTAGAAGCCTTTTTCAGAATCGGATGGGGAAAAACAATTATATAAAAAAATGATTAGTTTGGAGATTCATGGATTGACCACTCGGCTATAGGCCTGGTAAATAAGTCAAACAACACAACTGAATTACGAAAACCATAAATTAATATAATGAATTTGATTTTTTACAACTTTGTACGATTCCACATGTTTTGTCATTAAAAACCCGGGTCTCACGACAAAGCATTTTTTATATCGACTGAATGTGCTTGAATATCAAATTTAAATTGTACCGTCAAATTTTGTACGATTACTCCAATGTCAGTTCCGTTGCATCCGTGTGATAGAATGCCTGAAGATGCCGAGAGGCGAAACCCGGATGGATAATGACTAAGCAATCTTTCAACAATTCAAACTCGAATTTGACCTCTTACTTGTCATATATAGGCAAGAAAACATGTCCAGACATGATATAGTCCATTTTCGATACACATTGAATTTTCTTAACAAACAATAAATATTTTAATTAAGTTTGAAAAAATGTTACGTAAATGACTTCTTTCGAAAGAGTGATTGCTGATTGTTGAAAGGTGAACGCTGCACGTATGTTAATGTTATCTAAAACTTTGATCATGTTGTCATGAATATCATATCTTATTGCTTGTAATAAATGTCTGAACGCACACACCTACACATCTTGGCAATAAACACGATAATTTTCCGTAACAATTATTTCATCACGTAATAAAAAATATTTATTTATTTAAGGTGAGAAAAGTGCTCAAAAAACTCTCACGGACTGTCAACGACATCTGTCTGCAAGTAGTGCAAATGGATCGCTATTGTCTTCGACGATTTTTTTATTTGTTTTGTGTTATTACACAAATAATAAAAATTATTTAAAAAATCACACGATGCCCGCGCAATCACTTTCGATTGATTGATTGAGATAAAAATGGTTCTTAATAAAGCATTCGTTTTTTTTGTGAGACATTTTTATTGCGTTTTATTTTGATGATTGCAAAAAAAAAACGCAATAATGTACTGTTTTGACTTATCGGAAAGGCTTTACAAAATCAGATCCAGATCTAGTTTTTCAGCCGCCCTTTGTGTGGTATTATGCCAAAAAGACCAACATACAAAACAACATAGTCTCCGCTCTAAATGTGTCTAAATGACCTCATATTGGTGGTGTTCTAACAGTTTTTTTTCAACAAGAACTGCTTGTTGCTCATCTGCTCAACCTCTCTTTTTACGACAATTATATCGATAGGAGGCATAGAGTTAATTAAATTAACGGTTAGATAACAAGCTTTTTAATAATAAAATGGGTAAATAAGCATATATTACAACCATTTCAAACGCGGCTTATATTTGACAAAGTTATTTTAAAGCACTTTTCCTGACAAATTTTTAAGTCTTCTTTTTTTTAAGAAAAGTAAGAAAATATTTAATTTATTACAAAATTTTATATAATCATCGAGAGAAATATGGTAATGAGTTGAATTTATTAAAAATTAAGACCAGTTTTCTTCATTGTAAGCATCATCAACAGATTCAATACAAATTATAACAAGGATACATAAATAAAATTGTAAGTTATATCGTATGTTTTATATACCTGGTAACTATAGACTATAGGAAAACCGGTCCTGATTCCGATAATATAAAATTGTGAGAAGAGTATCATTTAATTTTATTATTTAAATGTATATAAATATAACTATAGCTTTACTTAAAACAAAACTTTGGTATGCAATGTCGACAAAGTGTCCACAACTATTAAAGAGTGTTGACCTTTCACGGCATGTTCGTGAAATTATAAAGATAATATAAATATTTTAAGGTGTATAACTGTCACTTCTTGATGGAAAGGCATGATTTTTTAAATAATAAAAACACATTTTTAGTACGTATTTCCACAATATATTTTTTGATAAGGACCGGTTTCGCTCATCGCGAACATTTTCAACTGACCAGTCAGCGAAACCGGTCCTGATCAAAAAATATTTTGTGGAAATAAGTACTAAAAAATGTGTTTTTATTATTTAATATAAATGTTTTTAAATTTATTTTATCCTTTACAAAAAAAATGCTGCTCGCTAAATTCGCAGCCTCGGGCGAATGCCACGTTTGCCCATCATGAATTTGGACCTGTTCATTATACGAAATGATTTTAGACTAACAATTATATTAAATTTGGCTAGAATTCTGCTTTATTATCGACTTCAATATAATTTCAATTATCTGCTATGTCATATATGGTAATTTTTTACGATATCGACTAAGGATGCGTGATGGAATTTCAATATCAATGAATTTTGTAAGCTATTTCGGATTAAGCCATCTGTTGGAACCAGAGCTGAAAACTGGGCGTGAAAAACGAACGACTGCAACTGTTTTTTCGATTTCGACAATTTTGAAAAACTTCTCAATGAACAATTCGCCGGATTAGTTGGCTAATTTTTAATATAATACACATAAAACCTAAAAAATAAGCATTTTTAGTAAGAGTCTTTCTTGCTGTTGGTCAATTTGGGAGTGGGAGTCGTGTTTTTTAACGACTTCACAGCCCTGGTCTGATCTATGATTAAATTAAAATATGCTTAGCTTTATAAACAGCTTAAAAAGATTTCACTTGTACTTAAACAATTAGTAAATAAAAGATATAATGCTAGAAAAATTGATATATTGTGTGTAAAGAATGTTTGTCAATAATAATGATGATAAACACTGACTGAATACCTGAAGATACCGAAATACGAAACCCCGGTCGTGAGTAACAAAACTTATGAAATTGTACACAGCTTAACAATTTAAACATATTATGATGATTTGTTTCACTTACGTAAATAATATTTTGCACAAGAGCAGCAGCTACAAGAAGAACAGTCCAGTTGATGTCGCAGCATTTCTTGGCCAATCTGTACAATTTGGTGGCGTCCATCTTTGGGTCGTTTATCGTTACACTGTCACTGACTCTAAATTAAAGTATTTAAAAGCAGCGCCACTTTAACACTGGACGTTTAACGGAGAATATAAAATCCTAAATACAGACTTAAATAATAATTGTTGAAACTTACAAAGTTATTTTAATTTGGTGTAAAGTACATCAGCGTTGAGAAACACGGTTACAATGAAGCTAATTTTTGATCGAGTAAATTTAATATGAAAAATTCAATGATAATTTTAATTTTAAAAAATCACAATTTTAACTTTAATTTTACAATATATTGATCATACCCGGTTTCGCTCATCACTAGTATTATCAACTGATACAATACAAATTAAAATAATAATTTTTACACACATTGAGAGTTATTTATTTACTTAATGGACTAAGCAAGATACACCCAGTCTTACGCGATACATTGGTTCCAGAAAGAGGCGCGTAAAAAAATGATTTTACGCAATTGCATTATATTTCTTTACACACCCTAAAACATAAATTTGCATAGTATCCGATACACTTGTCAACATTTGGCAATTGTATGTGTATTTAAAAAAAATGGAATGCTTTAAAAATCACGTTTTAAAAATACCCATTTTTTTTATTTAAAAAAATAATGAAACGTACATGCCTAGCTTCGTATATAAATGTCTTCTTTACAACAAATTTGGTGACAAAATTGCGTAAAAACGAGTGAAGCGCGTAAAAAAATGTAGCGGTGCCGTCCAAAAAAATCGCGTATAATCAAATTCGCGTAAAAAAAAGGACTGGGTGTATACCCAAATCAAGTTAAATAGTTTAAAAAAGACATATAAGCCGAAGGGGGAGAGGGGACCTAGATATGAAATTTCAAAATATCATAGATAAAATAACCATAGCTACAAATTGGTATTATATAAATGTTTTATGTAAGAAAAATTTGTTAAGTTTTTATGAATAATGAATTATTGTTTTTAATTTTTTTTAAGCTTTTCATAAAATACATTAAAAATTGATTGAGAGTTGATTTATAAACAAAAAAAAGCTAATACAAATGCATTGATATGATCCATTTTTTTAATTGATTGAATTGGCATTCACTTGGTAGAACTCCATTATAACACGGTGAAAAAATAGCAATGTATTTTAGTTCTACAAAATTATTTTTAACAAATATAGTTGATGGCTATTTCGGCTCACGCCATCGTCAGAACTATGATAGTTCTGACGATGGCGTGAGCCGAAATAGCTACCATTTTTTTAACTTTAGTCACGCATTTTTGACACAGCGATTTTGTTTTATAAAAGCATATTTATAAAAATATGTTATGGACAATGTGAAAGGCCCCTTAAAAAATAATATTTTATAGTATGCGATACTGATCGTTATAGATATACGTAAAAAATCAAATTATTTAGTTCTATTTTTTTATCCATGGTTAATGATAGCTATTTTGGTTGCCGACATCGTCAGAAATACGATTAACTAAAAATTATCTCACTTATTCTATTATTATAAAATTGACATGTATTTTAAATATTAAATATGTTAATAATAAATCAAAAAAATAAATACGTTATGTAATACGAGTGTAATGAGTTAATACTCGTTTAGTAATTTTAAAGATATATAATTATTACAATTTAGTTTCATTTAATTTCTTAGACAAATACTTAACACAATGACATGACATATTTAAAATTAAAATTTTACATAAAAAATATAATACTAGACTAAGTGAGACGAAAATCTTTTTTTTTTTTTTTGCAGTACTGAAATATAGAATGATTTTTGTGATAATTTCCATAAATATGATTAACTGTGTTGAAATATCTTGTATTTGGCTTAGAAGAGAATGTGCTAAGTTTTGTCACTAACAACCCTTCATATCGGTGAGCACAGAATTGTGTGTGAAAATTTTTGTACACTGCCTGCTATTTACAGCATGTTGATAGATGAAATTTGAAAATTGAAAAGAAATTACAGTGCTAAACGCCGTGTACAATTAAAATGTAGCCTAATTCGACCGCCACTGATAATTAATTTATCGATGTGGGAATATTCTTTATACGGCACAGTTGGTGAAGGGTTAGGTTTAGTCCTTTTAAACCGAAACAGCTATCAACAACCATATTTTAAAAAAAATGGAACTAAAAACTTGATATTTTTACCCTATACAACTTGTGTCACAATTAAAACATTCAGTAGAATGATAGTTATAATAATATCGATTTCCCGACAGGAATTGACAGTTTTTTTCTAAGTAATTTAATTAATATAAATGGATCAAACCAGCGAGAAATAATTGATGGATCAACACTGAATCTGATGTATTTTCGTGTGTGTTTTCACGTGTGACTGACGGTGGCTTTGAAAAAATGCGCTTTTATACAAAGGTAGGTGATACTGACATAGGGGGCCAACGAGTCGCATGGAGGGAGATTAAGATTTTCCCAATACAATCCTATTGCTCACTAAATTCGTATGACAAACCTGATATATACATTTTCAATTCTCACAGACATTATTTCCATGCATAGATCAATCTGAGATATTATATATTTGTAATAAATTCATATTTTTTTTCTCGTCTGATGTCAAAGAAATGTTGCGATGTTTTGTTGTTGCTGTTAGGAAGAAAAGGTTATTTTTTTAATTTTGAGTCGTACAAAATAAACTGTGTTAAAATAGTAACATTATTATTATTATTTAAAATCCATGTCCATTCCCAATGTGGAGCAGATGGCCTCCTTACAGTGGCGTAACTATAAATTTGAGGCCCTCATACAAATGTCAGGAACAAACGCAAGATGAAGAAAGTTTATATGATTTAAATATATATATACATAACTACTTCTTGGTATATATTACAATAAAAATATTAAAATAATATAAATATATAATTAATTAATTATTTTGTAAGCAATTATTTTCAACGCTTTTTATAAGCTGGACCTTGTATAACACGGTTATATGTTTCCACAAAAACCTCGTTTAATACGAATCCGTGTTATACAAGGCTCGAAGTTCATACAAAATTAATGTTTGCTTTCAAAAAAAAATCGAAGATAGTCAAACAAATATATATTTATATATTAATTGAAATAATCTTTAATAACATAATATACCATTCATTAATCATCGCTATCACTTAGAACCCTATATTTTTTGCTCTCTTTCGAGATCGATTGTTGGTTTTCATCATTGGAGGACTTGAAAGAGATTGTTTGTGGTTTTAGCCTTAAAACATTCGTTAATAAGCGATTGTCTGCTTTTAGCGTATAAATATTTACGTATTTCCTTATAATATTCCAAAATATTATGTAATTCCCACTTTAGTCTCGAACTCATTTCCATCATAGTATCATTATCAATAAGAAAAAAATATGTGTATTTTTAAAACCTAATTTTGTAAATCATTCCATTTTTTTAAATACACATACAATTGCCAAATGTTAACAAGTGTATCGGATATTATGCGCAATTGCGTGAAATCATTTTTTACGCGCCTTTTTCTGGAACCAATGTATCGCGTAAAAAAAAGGCTGGGTGTATAGTCTATACATAAATATTTCAAAATGATTTAACCAGGGCTTTGGAGTCGTTAAAAAACACGACTTCGACTGCGATATTAACTATCTCCATGACTTTTATGCGTTCTGTTGTAATGTATTATTGAAGACGCACTCGGCTCGGGTGTTGAGTGAGAGAAACAAGGCATATGGAAATATACGAAGATTCAACGATTTAATATTTGATATTAAATTCATTACGCACCCTCAGTTGACATCGTAAAAACATGTATATTTTTGAGAATTATAAAATAAATACCATATACTTACCAAATTTGAATTGTTGCAACTATGTACGATTCCACACGCTTTTCACTAACGACCCGGGTTTCGCCTTTCGGCATCTTCAGGCATTCTATCACACGGATGTAAAAGAACTGACGTAAAATAAACAGATAAAAAAAATATATGAAGAAAAAAACCAATTTACATTTTAATGTTAGTTGATTAATCTATGCGGAAAAACCCTTTCAAGAATGACCCATTAACGAGATCGTTAATTAATGAAAATTATCACAGCCTATTGTGTTAATTAATATTATTAAATCTGTTTTAACTGCCATTTACTGCTTGCCTTGGGGTAAGTGTTTTCCTGTAATTAATAACTTTGCTATATAGACGATGCTAACTGTTTATTGTACGTCAGTTCTGTTGCATCCGTATGATAGAATGCCTGAAGATGCCGAAAGGCGAAACCCGGTTCGTTAATAACAAAACACGTGGAATCGTACAAAGTTTTAACAATTCAAATTTGATATTGTAATTCCGCCAAGCACCTTCAGCCGATATCATATATCATATACTTATTTTATTACATACATCCTCTTTTGAATCCAAAATACACAAGTGAAGACAATTTTAGTTGGTAATTATTTAAAAAAAATGTTAAATAAACAATACAAGCGTTACTGTTTTTGAAAAAAAACGTTAAAGACCTTCAATGCGTATAATATTATTAAATGCGCATAATTAAAAGTTAGTAAAATACAATAATTAATTAGTTATAAAACCTGTGTCGCATATAAATTGAAAAGTAAATTTGTAATCTGCTAAATTGCCTGTCCCCAAATAATTTTGACACATCGTAATTACAGTCAGACACACCAATATTAAAAACTAAACTTGTGCGGTGAACATCATTCATACAATTTTTGATGGGATCATATTTAGGTGAAACTTTGCAACGAGTGTTACCTATTTAAAATTTAATGATACTGCATGCAATATAATAATTACATTTTCAAATAACTTTTTTTTTTTAATTTTGTTTCGGTGTTCCGCAACCTTTTCTCATCCGCGGCACGCCTTAAAATTTCGCGGCACACCACACCCAAAATATGTGAATTTTATATAAAAAATAAATATTTTATAAATATAAAATAGCAGTTTAAATTTTAGTAAAAGATTACCCAATACAACCATTTCTTCCAACATTGTGGCTCTCACTCATGAAGTGATAGAACACTTTTATTTTGATTTTTTAAATAATCACTTCTAAGGTATTTTTTTTATATCGAATTGATATTGAATTTTCTAAGCTTTGTACAACTCCACGTGTATTGTCATTAACGACCCGGGTTTCTATGGAATGTTTGAAGATGCCGAAAGGCGAAACCGTTATCTATTACTTCTTGGTCGAAAGACATAATATTTTTATTTTAAAACACAGCGTCTTGTACTATTTCTACAATTTTATAAATTTAAGATCAGGACCGGTTTCGCTCATCGCGAGCATTATCAAATGATATAGCACAAATTTAAAGCAAAACAAAGCTTATAAAATACAATATGTCGAGTTGAATATTACCAGGTATACGAAACCAAATGCTTAAGAACTGTGAAAAACTAAGTTATTTTATTTATTGATTGAATTGGCATTCACTTGGTAGAATTCCATTATAACACGGTGAAAAAACTAGCAATTGATTTTGTAGAACGAAAATACATTGCTATTTTTTTCACCGTGTTAAGTTATTTAATATTTAATTAAAAATTCATATAGTTTTTGATGGTAATTAAATAACATTTTTTAAAAATTTGATTATTTTTGAAGTAACAATTTTTGGTTACCCATTTCCACCGCAAACTTGTTTTTTTTTTTTTATAATGTTGGTGTTAAACACTGTTCTGGAGATTCTCACGACAAATTGGGTTTTGATTTAACACGATATTTACTTGTGTACGAAGGTTTTAAGCAGGGCTGTCGAGTCGTTATAAGAACATGACTTCTATTCCAACTTTGACCAACAACACCACTTCGACTAAAAGAGTTTAATTTTGTCATGTTTTTTCCTGCCTTTTCTATAAATGTACAACAAATTAAAAATCAACCAACCATTCCCGCAAATTATTCATTGAGATTGAGTGTTTTCAAAATCGTCTAATCGAATCGAGTTTTTCGCGACTCTAGAACTCCAAATACGTCTCCACAGCTCTGATTGACACAACAAAACAACAAAGCAGAGTGTAACAATGCTGTGACGATTGAAAACAGGGGGATAGTGAAACAAATAAAAGTTCATGTCTATCTTCACAGCTCTGTTTTAACCCTGTTTTAACACTTTTTACGCTCACTCTTTATATTTTTGAGTATCAACTATCAACGCAGTAAAATCTGCCATCAACAAATGAGACGGTTGCAATCAGAGGGCTAATCTTTCCAGGAGTGTGGACGTACTTGTCATATAACACGTGGATCAATAAGTCCCGGGACTGACACATAGATGGCGTTACCAACAAAAGTTCCGTATGATTTTTCATAAGCAAAAGATACCTGTCAAAATTTCATGACATTCTGATGTTTGGTCCATGAGTTACAGTGATTTAAGTGACGCTCGTCTTGATATTCTCAGAATAATGGATTCGAAACAATTTCGTGTGTTTATTTATCATTGTTTTTTGATGAAAAAAAACAGTGCAAGCTCAGCAATGGCTTGAAAAGTGCTACAGGGAATCTGCTCCATCAAAAACAACCATTTGTCGGTGGTATGCTGAGTTTAAACTTGGTCGTACAGACACTGAAGATGCTGAACGCTCTGGCCGGCCAAATGAGGCAATTACCCCGGAAATCATCAAAAAAGTCCACCAAATCGTTTTTGAAAACCGTAAATTAAAATTGCGTGAGATAGCTGACACCTTAAAGATATCATACGGCAGTGTGTACACTATTTTGCATGAACATTTGTCTATGAGGAAGCTGTTGTCAAAGTGGGTGCCGCGTTTGCTCACAGTGGATCAAAAACAACAACGTGTCGTTGATTCTGAGCGCTGTTTGAAGCTGTTTCGCCGAAACAAACCGGATTTTTTGCGTCGGTATGTGACAATGGACGAAACCTGGATCCTTCACTACACTCCAGAGCCAAAGCGGTCGTCAGCCGAGTGGACTGCAGTCGGTGAGAAGCGTCCAAAGCGGCCAAAAACGCAAATGTGGACCGGTAAGGTTATGGCCTCAGTATTTTGGGATGCTCATGGAGTTTTGTTCATCGATTACCTTGAAAAGGGTAAGACCATCAATAGCGAACGTTACATTGTCCAATTGATGCGTTTGAAGAACGAAATCGGTGAGAAACGGCTCCAAATGAAAAAGAAGAAAGTGCTCTTTCACCAAAACAATGCGCCGTGTCACAAGTCGCTCGCTAAAATGGCGAAATTGCATGAATTGGGCTTCGAATTGCTTCCACACCCACCATATTCACCGGATCTGGCCCCCAGCGACTACTACCTGTTTGCAGACCTCAAAAAAATGCTCCAAGGAAAGAGATTCTACTCCAACGAGGAAGTCATCGCCGAAACGAACGCTTATTTCGAGGCCAAAGATAAATCGTTCTACAAGAAAGGTATTGAAATGTTAGAGAAGCGCTGGACTGATTGTATTGCTCTTGAAGGAGACTATGTTGATGAATAAAGTCGAATTTTGCCAAAAAAACGTGTTTTTCTTAGTTAGTCCCGGGACTTATCGATCCAAGTGTTATGTCAACAATTATTTTGATAATATATTCAAGTGCTATGTGCCAATGGTTTGTGATCCCTGGATTATGCGACTGGTTTTATTACGATAAAACCCTAAAAACGTTAGTTTTTTTTACAATGATTTGATTAAAAAAATATATGTAAAATAACTCACTCCTCACCGCACGGTTAACATAAATTAGTTACTCCTGGAAAGGTTAATACTAATCCATTGAAACTCTGAAACATAGCGTATGTTAAAAATAAATTCAAAGCGTTGCATGCAAATATTAATGAGTAAATTGGTCACCCTCTTAATTTTTTTAAGATCAAGCAATACAATATTGTTGGAATGTGTGAGCAAATACACACACCGAGCAAATTCCCACGACCAGGCATGCGCAATGACGAATGAGAACTTGATATCCCATTCTTAAACTTATTATTTAGCTTAGATTTTTATCAGAACAAAATAATATTTTCATCTAAAACGAACAAATAAACTGACGTAATTTTAAAATTAATTCAATCGAAGTATAATATATACGTACCATCTTCGATGTAACGTCATATCTGAGTATGCTATGCTAATTGTTACAATTTATTTGTCGACTGAAGGTGTTTCATGGAATCTCAATATCAAATTTGAATTGTTACAACTCTGTACGATTCCACATGTTTTGTCACTAACGACCCGGGTTTCGCCTTTCGGCATCTTCGGGCATTCTATCACACGGATGTAACAGAACTGTCAGTCAGTAATCGATGCAAACTGATTACTTTGTGATAGAATGCCTGAAGATGCCGAAAGGCGAAACCCGGGTCGTTAGTGACAAAACATGTGGAATCGTACAAAGTTGTAACAAATCAAATTCATTATATCAATTTATGGTTTCACAAGTTCAGATTTCAAAATTATAATTTCTGGAGAGCTCTGAGCTAAAAAGAATCTCGTTACGGCACATCACGCACGTAGCACTGAAATTCTGTTAATTTGCGATTTTCAGAAGCAAATTTTTTTACGAGCGGATGCAACAATCTTTAATTATCAAAAACGTGGCTGTTTTTAAAATATATATATTTGTTTGTTAGGATATCTAAATCCAAAGTTCAACAATCGAACTAAACCTTCAAACGCTTTTTTTCAACTGTCAGACTATTTTTTAAATTCTAAATATCCAAGACTTAACAAATTTAAATGACATAATACCCCTTTAACTCTTAGAGGACTTTTGCCCGATAAATTAACTGTGAGACGATGAGAGATTGGTCAGACCCCAAGAAAAATGGCTTTATTCTCTCCTAATACACTTAAAAATGATTGCTAACGTTTTATACATCTCTTTGAAACTGTTCGTATTTCATATCATATTTCGTATTATTTTTTTTATATTCATCAAGAAATAATCATATTTTAGCAACGCGTAAACGCGAGTGTCTCTATCCTATGGTCGTTTACTGGCAGAAAACATCACAAAAAAAATCTAAGAAATGTTGAATATACTAACACCATGGGGGCATTTGATGAAACATACATTGATTTTTTCGGTAATCGTCACAAATCTTTTATATTATTAGGAAAGCCTTGACTTTAACGTTGTAATATTTTGCATTTTAAATTAAACTATTTCACGGCACAGTTGGTACAAAGTTTTATCTATGAATCTCTGACAGATAAATATAAAAAAATGATTTATACAAATTGGCATTCCGGAAATTCTAATCTGTTTTTATTCTGTTGGTAGTGTAGTGGCAAAATGTTACTCGTGTTTTTAACTTTAGGTACAATTTTTACAATTACAAAGTAGAGTTTTTAATTTTCTATATCAATTAAGGGGAATTGACGGAATTTTAATATCAATTATGAATAGTCGAAACTGTGTTAAATTTTGGATATAGTTTTTATTTCAATTGGACTTGTGAGAGATAAATTATTTTTTATTCCACTCATAATATTATAGCACGTGAGACCCTATTCAACCAATGCCTAAATCCACGACTGTAGGCAACATCTTTTTCTTTTTGTTACGCTTTATATTAATGTTTCCGCTGATGACTTACCTACTGAATATTTATTTGCAAATTTTTCAGTCAACTCACCGAGTTGGTCAGTGTTTGAATTTACCTCATATTTAATTATGTATGTATTATATTAAAATACAAAAAAAGTTTGAAATTTAACCTTACAGAAGGTTCAGAGAAAATTTTTGTGAAATCTCTTTTTGAGGGTATGTTGATAGTTCGATGGTTTTATCCAACTATCTCATACAACACATACTCATATTTAAATCTAGACTTACCCACATGTTTCTTTCAGCTTACGCTTGGTCAAAATGAGAGCTCCTACTGATTGCAAAATGATGATATATATTTGAGTGTTAACATAGTCAAAACAACGATCCCCTCATAGATTTGTTGATACAAATTGATACAATCTACTACGGAAAAGAAATCAACCTTGACATCTCAAAAATGACTTTCATTCATTCACTTCCCTGTGTATGTTTGTATGCATGAGTGGATATAGCATATGGGAAGTTATTATAATTATATATTGCAAAAATGATTCACTGTGAATTGCTCACCTCCGCAACGAGTAACTTCTGTCGGCAACGACCGTAGAAAAATGAAAAAAAAATATCAACACATAAGAGATGAAGTAGACTTAGAGAACTCTTTTTTAACACTCCATCAATTTGATTCCCAAAAAGATGTCTCAGCAAGGAACGGGTTAATAAAACACATTATTCGTAATCATGAATTAATTTTTTATTTCTATTACTATAAAATACAATTTGCGTTGGAACAAATAGTTATATTTATATTTAAAATTAAAAATATAACATTCTATACATAATAATATTGATCCTATCAAGCCAACATGTGCGCAAGATACACACTTTGATTACAAAATTATGATTGAGGCAAGTCATAATTTTATATAGATGTCTTTCTTGTGGAATTTGGAATTCTTGATTCAATAACATCAATTTTATTTTAAAACACGCCCCCATTCACAGATGTCACTTGCAAAATATGTAATTTGGGTTGGAGCCCCTGCTAAAAGAATTAATTCCGACATTCTTTATAAAGTATTATTCGAATTATGAGATATACATGGTGGATATTTTTTATACTGTACTATAACTCAAAGAAATCACAATAACATATTCACACAACCATTTAATTAATGTACCTACAGATAAAATGTTGCCACAAATATAGTTTTTTTTTTAAAATAGGCATACTTTTTAAAATTGGATGGCATTATTGCAGTCCAACTGACTAATGGCTATTTACTTTGAAATTAAAATGAGGCGGTAAATTTTGTTACCGAAACTATTCAATCCAAAATAATTATTAGTATCATATACTGCCATCTACCGAACAAACCAAACAACATCACAAAGAAAAACAGGAATCTTTAGATATTCTCAGCTGAATTATAAATCCACAAGAAAATTTTACCAAACATAAAATTTTGAAATATGTATCTAGCACCATATTATATTTAATTCTTTTTGAATATTGAATTTTTACAACACAATTTTTTATCATAAAGTTGAAATAACGTAATATCAGAAAGGTGTTTTTGCTTTAGAAATAGTGATAAGGTAATCCACAGAGTGTTATTAAAAACATTAATTTATTTAACCCTCTCACTGCTAACATCTTATCTGCTGAAACGGCAGTTTGCAGAATGTGGATATTCAAAAATATAAAAGTTCATGAGATTTTTTTTCTGAAATATAGCATGATTGTTGTCGTAATATCATTTGTATGGCTCAGAAAGGAATGGGTTAAGGAATGAGAATATACGGTTTCGTGCTCAATTAACCCTTTTACAACCGTGACAAAACTAAAGACTATCGATGGACATTTCTGGACCATTTAATATCTTTTCCTTTACTAAAATTATAAGAGGTTAAATGTTTCAAAACACTTTTCTAACCTAATTTATTTATTTAAACAGAATTTGATTTTTTCTGGTACTCTCCAGTTGACACCAACACCACTCAATTAATTATTGAAATTTTCATTGAGCGGAAAATGGATTAAGAAAAACATCTGAAAGTGTACTCCCAATATAACACGTAAATAAGTTTATCAATCACTGAGGTACTTTCATGTATTCAATACACTTTGAGCGGTTAAAGGGCTAAGCACTTGATGTCACGACGATTTAATAGAATAACAACTGTAGAAAGGAAAAAATAAATGTAACATACACAGAACATATTTACAGGTTACACAAAAGACATCTTTTTAATAATTTTGGACCAAATCAATATATTAAATAGATACAACCCAGAGTACAAAAACTTAGGCTGATGATTTATTTACCCAATCTAATATCAATTTAATTTTTACAATAAAAAACAAATAATGTGATGAAAGTTTTTTTTTTTTTTGTTGGAAATTTGACAGACCCTCTTTAATTAAAACTAAATTTATATACTATTTCGGTATATATAGTTTATATTCTTTAAAAAAGCATTCCGCCACCGAAATATTGGAATATAATTCATAATGTATTTATTTCCAATATCAATTATAATTGGACGTTAGTTTTTAAGCCTTTTCATCTGATTATCCATTATCAACGTGACGATGTTGACTGTATGTCATAATTTTTTCCAAGTCCAAAGGATTTAATTGTATAAAAGATATTTAGAAAAAAACAACAACCTTTTGCCTTTCTACAGTCGATATTTAAAACTGAGCCAATACAATTTTCAAACAACAATATAACAAATCCGCCTTCAATATCATGATTAACCCTTTGATTTCAGGTCATAAAGATGATAATACTCATGAGCGAAACCGGTCTTGATTTTAAAAATATATAATACAATTGTGAAAT
Organism: Himalopsyche japonica; assembly: GCA_028555115.1. Lineage (NCBI taxonomy): Eukaryota > Metazoa > Arthropoda > Insecta > Trichoptera > Rhyacophilidae > Himalopsyche > Himalopsyche japonica. The sequence continues at coordinate 1,396,026 of JAHFWJ010000430.1, forward strand.
AAATAGTAAACAATGTGTATTTATTATTCAAATGTAGTGCCTTTCCAGCAAGAAATGATTATTAAATCCTTAAAAATATTAGCAGTTTCACATAGTATATATTGTTCTTAACATGTTTTATTTTTAAAAAAAATATTTAAAAAATCCAGTGGTTACATTGACTTTCTCAAAACACTAAAAAAACCATTACTAAATTTCTCCAACAGTGAAAGTGTTCAGAGATAAAACAATTATTTTAGTGTAATTCGAAGAAACTCCATCATTAATTCAACATAACACCGACGTGGATACCTAGAATGGTTCAGTAAGAAAGTTACAGCAAAATTTCTTTATCATTTATAATATTGGCTCGTAATATGCTGGGCTGAAAGTATTTTGCTTTTACATCTGCTGTGTTGAATTTCCGTTCCACGTGTTGTTCTCGTCGTCAGAGTCCTGGTCTCTCAGGCGATAGGTGTTGCCTTCGCGCCTCACAGAACTGCTGCCTGACCCGCTTCCGCTTGATGGCACCACACGGCGCCGTTTTACGCCACTGAAAACACAGAAAGTCATTATTATACATTTTACCAAGGACCGTTTTTTCAAAACAAATACTTTTAACCTTTTGCACTCGAGCACTTTTTCGTATGTGTCTACCAGCAACTCGAGGCGTTTTTTTTGCGAAAATCGTATTCGCTACATGAATCAAAGTAATAAAAAAATATGTATATAAAATAAAAAAAAAAATATTTTTTATTTTTTCTGTGAAATAGATATATAATGAATATAATGTACATATTTTTATTTTATTTGTAATTCTTCATTTTACGGTATTTTACAAAGCACTCGCCATCATCATCTCGCCGTATCAACAGCCGTGTTACCGATCTCCCACCAGAAATTTTTCTATTTGAATATACTGCACAGTCCTTCTTAGTCCCTGAACGTAATATATGTAATTTATCTGCAAGACAGTCTTCTGTAGGACACAGATGAAGTAACAGTTGAAGTAAGCACTCGTTATCCACCATGCATGCATTTCGATGACGATACTTATTGATAATACGCAAGCCGACTATTTGGCTATGTATTTTTATCAGAAAATGACTCCCTAATGATCTGTTATTGTGATCTAGTTGAAATCGACATATAAAAATGCTAAAAGTATACAAAAAATGCCAAGAGAGTAAAAGGGTTAAACTTAATCTTGCAATATTTCAATTCAATCTCAATGTACGCTGTAATGCGAATTCAGCAGAATCGATGGGAAAATATTTCCAAAGGTAGGAAAACATACTTTCAGGATATAAAGTAATAAATGGAGATAACCAAAGTTTTGACTTAGGAGTCAAATCCTCCAATCAATAACTGGCCACCGTTACTTCATTGTCAAGCTCTTGTGGTTTGGCCAGTTAGCCAATAGTCTTATATGCAAATACAACACGTTTCAGGATGCTGACCACATACTTTGGGAATGTCCGGATATGGACATAGAATAGGAAAGATTGATCAAAGTAATACAACTATTAGTCCGTTCTGTCGGACATATCGACATTGTTGCATCTCTGACAAATTAAAAGGCGTAAAAAATGTTCCTAAAAGCTCTCCCGTAAACTGTTTCTATATTTACTTCAACTTCCTCCACACTAGAATACAAGCAACCAAATCTTGAGGGATTTCTGTTTGGACAATTCTGGCAAAAATTTGAAACACGCATAATATGTTATACTGCAGAATTCAGAGCCTCATCAGGTGGTGATGGATACAACATATTACAGAAGTATAAATTATAATCAATAACATAATTATTCCATTTCGTTTGTTACCAGAGCTGTACCAGAGTCGGAATCATGGGGTCGCGGTGTTTTAGCTAGAGTAAGAAGAGTCGTCAAATTGCGATGTTATGGCCAGAGTCAGAGTTGTGAAAAATGAGTGACTACAACTACATTTTCCATAAGACGATTTTGAAAAAATGAACATGAAAAAACCAAATTAAATTTATTTAATCAGTCATGTTTTTGGTCAATGTTGCAGTGATATTTTTTTACGCCTTTACAGTTCTGTTTGTTACATAATGTAAGACAAATTTCGCTTGCTTGGGAAGTATCTTCAAACTTGTCTGACTAGACTAGACTCTGAAAGAAGTGAAAAATATCTCACATCTAGTTATCAAATATGTGGAATAGCAATGCTATCCATTAGAAGGCGCTACAGAGCCAATCTTTCAATAAAAATATTGATAGCGCTATCCCAAAGGTGCGAAATTGTTTGTGGTTTGAATTTCTATTTTGAAAGGAATTGGGTCTCGACGAACCTGTCTCCGTCAGATTGAGGCCTTCTAATCACACCGCTGCTTCCCATCTGAGATCCCGATTGCCCACTCGTAGTCGGCCTTCTGCCACCACCGCCTCCACTCACAAGACCACTCAGCCAGTGAAACAGGTCCTGTGCGGGACGTACAAGTACTGACCAGAACAACTGTGTAATCATGCCTGGAAATAATAAAAATACTTAAATTTTGGTTAATTTTAACGATACACGCCATTTGCTTTATATTTAATAGTAAGAAGAGATTTAATTTTCCGAAGGGATAATGATGCCGGTTCTTGACTTTTGACAGTTCTACTTAACACACTATTTGCGGGTGAGATTCGCACTACGCTGATAGCTTAATTCGGGCATAAAATCAATGCCGGCGTAAAAAACACATTTTTACATAAAATGCCATAACTTTTAAAATACCATAATTTAAGTGTTTTTTTCTATATGGTACTCACCAAGTACAGCACTACCAGTTTATTTAATAAATATTCATGCTTCCCCACAAAGAATACTTCTTTAAGATATAAAACATTTCAACATAAATGATAAAATAAAGGAACTTTACTAATCAACATTTAGGAGCACAGTATGTCATGCATTTATTTTTGACCGTCATAAAACTTTGTTTTATGGGCGACTTGTCACAGCAATTAGTTGGAAACACAATTGGTAATATCGACAACCATCTCAGTGATTTGTATAGACCAGCTGTGCATGTGAGGCATTCAATGTCCAGCTTGTTTGCACTATTTCATAATTTATGACCTACAGATGTTCTTTTGGGTAGAGGCACAGGGCTTTCTAGAACACAGCCCCCAGAATAATGTGTATTTTGTAATTTTAATTAAAATTATATGTTGATATTTCACATTTAAAAAATAAAATATTTTCCATATTGTATAATTATTAAAGGTATAATTTTACGTATTTATTTTAATGAAAATACTTTTATCAGATTATAGTGTAGATGGAACACATGAAATTAAAATTTATATACTCACTGAACGTGGTTCACAGCATGAAGCAGAATTGACATGAAGAGTTTTTATTTCCAAAAATGAAACATATTTTGTGGTCACCCTGTTTCATAAATATAGTTCATTTTTGTAAATCTAGGTCATATTAAACCTCGTAAGCAAGATAAACTAAAATACTTGTGAAAAAAAACGGGTGTTAATACCTTTCCCGACGTTTACCATCAGACGATGTAAAAGGTATTAATACCCTTCCCGCAGCTAACCAGCAGTCGGCATAAAGGGTATTAATACCTTTCCCGCATTGAATGTGTTAATATCACTCAATAAAAATTAGAAAAAATAGCCTGTAAGACAACGGAGGGATTTGCAGAAGAATAGTTGCAAGATCTAAAATGGAAATAGTCACTGTCTCGAAAATCCTTTTCTCTATCCGAACTGCCAGCGGCCGTGTACCGTTTCTCTGGGTTGACCAACATAAAGAGAATTTGTTTCGGATTGTCAAGGTGTCATTTTTGTAGCTAACTGCCTTTAAGAAAAATAATCTGTGGTCATTTCTTAAAAACCGGCAAATCAAGGGTGTATCACATTCGAAGTGAGTGACATCAACAAAATATCTGTAAATAAATTAACCTAATACAGACGAGCGTCATGTATACATGCCACAGCTTTACACCGAATTTTTAACCTTAATATCACAGTAAATTCATACTCGATTGAGGCGAAAATCTTTTTCACAACATCTGTGTATTTGTCATCCTACCATATTTTAAATCCCTGCAGGAATAAAAAATAAGCAGAGATGCAAACCATGTGAATATTCCTAAAATCATGCAACTGATTTAAACTCTCCCGCATTTTATGAGGACCTAGGGCGCATGTGCGGAAAAACATTATTATTATTACATGCTGGATGCCAACAGTGCCGATTCATATATTTTAAGCAGTGATTTTTTATCAATTGTCAATATCGGGCGCGATTTAATTTTGAATGGAAATATAAATACATTTTATATCTAATACTTTCTTAGTATTCTTCATGTTTTTCTTATGTTAAGTGCATTGTTTCATTGTTAAAAACTGAAATAAATTCATAAAAATTGTGAATTTAGATGATATAAAGTTTCGGTATTAAATAAACCTTCATCTGTGCCAAAGTATAAATATTAGTGTTATGTAATCTTAAGTGCTTATTTTAGTGTGTAAAAAACTCATAGGGAGCAATAAATCAGTTAGCGGCGCCCACCCCTTGTCGGTAGATATGACGCAATCATCAAGCAAGGTAGGAACGCGTATGCCGGCAGTCATTTTGGTTTTTGGTTTTTTGTTTTTTGTATGGAGACATTATATTTCGTCATTATTGTTGTTTAGATAGAGAAATGTTTGATTTTAGAATTGATTTGTTCGCTTTGACCTGTTGAGGTTATATCTACATCATTGAATATTTTTAAAGTGATACTATATTCAATTTAATTCGACATATAAATCGCGAAAAATCTGCTCGTCCGCAGGTACTGAAAGTACTTGAACGTTATCGTCTAGAAAGAGTTAATATCTTTACCAAAGAAACCACCAGCATTGGCAATAGGAGATCCGGAGCCGCTTCCACCTGAGACAGCAGCCCCGCCGGCCTTCACAGAAGAGGCGTTGACAGCAGAAGTTCCTCGTAATACTAATAACGATGCCGATGGGGACAGGCCAAGTGAACGAAGCGTAGCAGTGTCTTCAGTCTCAGGTAGTACTCTTCTGGGATACATTGTGGAGAGTGTAAAGGCACCAGATGTCTGTAAATGATACAATTGTGAACTATTCTTAATAACAGTGGACTTTAACGTTTTATTTGTTAACCATTGGTTTTGTATACCTACTGATATTTTACTCCAAATTCTGTATAACTAGCCTTGTTAGTAATTTGTTTTACATTATTTGATAATGCTCGTGATGAGAGAAACCAGGGCTGATTTACAAAAAAAAAAATTGCAGGAATAGTTCCAAGAACTAACAGTTAACACAAAATTCGTTTCATGCTAAAAAAATGTTTCAGTCTCCCCAATTTCTAGTGTTAACCGTTTTCGGCTGTAAATCGAAAGACATACCTGTATATTTTCCCTAACGTGTTGCCTTAATTCTCCAAGTGTTGCATCGGAGTCCAATTGTGTTGTGTGAGTTGAACCATCTGCCATTTTGAATTGGATTCGTGTTATGTTGCTAGTGTCGGTCGAGGGAGTAAATGCGGCGGGCTGCAATGGAGACGCTAAAATGAAAATACAAAGATAATGATGAGAAAAATACATAAATTACATGAGGGCGTGACACCACCACAGTGGTTTAGACTAGGCATGTGGAAGGTACCCTTAATACATTACAATTAATGGTCTATTTTCATCCGCTTTTCAATATCAAGCATACACCGGTATACAAACATTAACGCATTCCCTATTGAGCCTTTCCGGAGAAGAAGAAGGGAATTCCGACACCAAGACTTCAAAAATTTATTAAATAACGTTGGTTTGAAACAATATTATTGAGTTTGTCAGGACAAATAAAGCAATGTATTAACTCAAAAATTAGCAAGTACAAGAAGATTTTAACCACTGTTAATTCATATATTTTCAAGTATTAATTATCAACACAATAAAATCAACCGTCTCACCAGTTGAGACGTTAGCAGTCAGGGGTTAATTTATATATTTAATTTTGAGAGGACTTTAACATTTTATTTGTAAACTTGTTTTAAATTGTATTGTATCGGTTGATAATAATGCTCAAAATAAGCAAAACTGGTTGTGATCATATTATTATAAAATTGAGGAAATATTATAGTACTAAGCATTGTGCATTGTATTTTATTATTTAAATTTAAAATGTCATCACATCAATCAAAAAAAAATGATTTCTTTCGAAATAACCTATGACAGTTGTACAAACTTACAGTTGGGTGTGGTGTCTGAACTGACAGGTACTGGCGCAAACCTGGCTTGTCTGTCAGCTCGATCCAGAGCTATTTGCTCCAAGATCCTTGCTCTGGCTTTGTCATTTTCTTGTTTTTCTCGCAGCCTCTCTTCCTGCATCGTAATAATAAATAATTATTTTTTTAGTGCTATAGTAAAAAAAAAAAACATTTGTCATTGCGGGTAATAGTAGCCGAGGCGCCAGATATTTTAATGAGCTCAAAGATGTTCCAACACAGAATACGTCAAAACATAATTCAAAAACGTTGATGCAAACAATGAACACCTGCAGGAACACTGCCGACATGACATTTTCAATTGATAATATGTAATATAAATGAGTCTACAACAGTGGTTTTCATGTGCGGCCACCAACAGTTTCATAGTAAATATTGATATTTAAAAAAATGTGTTTTTACAAATGAATTTGTAAAATTATCATTATTTTTAAATTGATTGAATACATCTGACTTATCCAGCATTTAATCAAGTTTAGAAAAGGACAGTTTTAATAATAAAACTGTTCAAAAATTTTGGTCGAAGTTGACCACGAATCAAGTCAATATATAGAATTAACAACAATTGCTTTATTAATTTTGTCGATTTAACCTACAACAGTATATTGTGAAAGATCATTCAGTGTAATGCGCTATATCACATTGGGTCCCATCAAGAGACATTTCCATAGGACCGCTGATGTTTATAATGCGGTCACAGTGAAATTTCACGTGAGATCCACTGGTCTACAACATACATTACAGACCTAAGACATTTTAAATGCATTTATCAAAAGGGTACCACGATAACGTATGTGAAAAAGTTTAGGCTGTGAACAAGTTGACATAATTAATTTTAACCTTCAAATTCTTCAGTTCCTGCTCTTGCTGCCACCTCTTCAATTCAGCAGCACCCTGACCCTGCGCCCTTCTGTCTAATTCTCGCTGCCTCTCCTCCTGAAACACATATATGATCAAATTATATTTAACCATTTGAACACTTTCCTTAAATACAAATAGCAAGAAATTTTTAATGATTCGAGCAGTCCTGTTGATAGCTTATTTCATTATTTTGATCAACATTGTAATATTTTGCGGTCTTGCAGTTCATGTATCTTTTGGACAATCCTATTCTTTGACCCATTCCTTGCCAAACCACAAAAAGAATACAATAATCGGAGTAATTTAACAAGTTTATGCCGTATTGTTTTACTTTGTTATATAAGCTAAACTTTTACTTGTTTTTAAATAATAAAAACACATTTTTTAGTATGTATTTTCACAATATATTTTTTGATCAGGACCGGTTTCGCTGACTGATCAGTTGAAAATGTTCGCGATTAGCGAAACCGGTCCTTATCAAAAAATATATTGTGGAAATACGTACTAAAAAATGTGTTTTTATTATTTAAAATATCATGCCTTTCCATCAAGAAATGACAGTTAATACCTTAAAAGTAAACTGTTACTATCGCATTTGTGTGATAAAATACATGAAGATGTCAAAAGGCAAAACCCAGGCCGCGGTGACAAAACGTGTAGAAATACAGTTTTAAAAATTCAAATTTGATATTGAAATTCTATCCAGCACCCTCAGTCGTAAATTGTAAATAATAACCGCATACCTCTTTTTCTTTTTCTTCCTTTTCTTTCCGTTTCTTCTCGATGAGTTCCTTGGCCCTCTCGACCTTCTCTTCGACGGACAATTCTTCTGCTGCCTTCTTGATGGCCTGCTGTTTTTCTTCTTCAGTTTGCTCCTTCGGGGCCTCTTTGCTTTCTTTTCCGCTGCTGGAATCTTTCGAAGAGCTTGCCGGTTCAGTCTTCTCGGCCGGTTCACTCTTCTCGGCCGCTTCAGTCTTTTCTGTCGGCTCAGTTACCTTCGGTCGGCGAAAGCACACGCCTCCCTCACAAACCGTCTCGAATTCGTCTGGCTCCTCTAAAATCATTAACAAAGTATATAATTTTCAAAATCTTTCATACAGGCTAAGAATTCGGAAACATGTAGAACTCATTCAATCTGAGATTGTTCCAAACAAAATTGTGTTAAAACAATACGTGTACCCTAATTTTATATGAACTTCAAACTGTTTGTATCACAAAACAATTTTATGGAAACAAATGACCGTGTTTAACATGGATATAGATTAATACTTATTAACTACATAATTTGGGCGATGCTGTGATTATACTTAAAGGGGGCAAAGATGGGGTAGCAAAAATAATGAAATATAACGAAGATCCCATCTCAACTTCAGACTTCAGTGATAAAATCAAAAGTTCATTTTTTAATACTAATTGTAACAAATTAAGCTATATTATTAACACATTATTTGCGGGTGAGATTCTCACTACGCTGATAGCTTAATGTGGGTATAAAATCAATGCCGTGCGTAAAAAACACATTTTTACATAAAATGCCATAACTTTTAAAATACCCAACATATTTAAGTGCTTTTTTCAATATGGTACTCACCAAGTATAGCACCACTGGTTTATTAAATAAATATTCATGTTTCTGCAAAGAATACTTCTTTCAGACATAAAACATTTCAATATATATGATAAAATAAAGGACCTTTACTAATCAACATTTAGGCACACAGTACATCATGCATTTATTTTTGACCGTCATAAAAGTTTGTTTTATGGGCAACTTGTCACGGCAATTAGTTGGAAATACAATTGGTAACATCGACAACCATCTCAGTGATTTGTATAGACCAGCTGTGCATGTGAGGCATTCAATGTCCAGCTTGTTTGCACTATTTCATAATTTATGACCTACAGATGTTCTTTTGGGTAGAGGCACAGGGCTTTCTAGAACACAGCCCCCAGAATAATGTGTATTTTGTAATTTTAATTAAAATTATATGTTGATATTTCACATTTAAAAAATAAAATATTTTCCATATTGTATAATTATTAAAGGTATAATTTTACGTATTTATTTTAATGAAAATACTTTTATCAGATTATAGTGTAGATGGAACACATGAAATTAAAATTTATATACTCACTGAACGTGGTTCACAGCATGAAGCAGAATTGACATGGGAGAGTTTTTATTTCCAAAAATGAAACATAGTTTGTGGTCACCCTGTTTCATAAATATGGTTCATTTCTGTAAATCTAGGTCATATTAAACCTCGTAAGCAAGATTAACTAAAATGCTTGTGAAAAAAAAACAGGTTTTAACACCTTTCCCGACGTTTACCATCAGACGATGTAAAAGGTATTATATATACCTTTCCCGCATTGAATGTGTTAACTGGTTTTAGTATATATACTATGGTGGTGCATAATGTATAACATATATGATTAAAACAGGTGAGTGACACGTCATATCCGAGTTCCTTGCTCTGCCAAGGTCATGGGAAATAAAGAGAGGCAAACTTAAGTAGGCAAGACAAAGCATTTGTATCAAGAAATTACAAATTTTACTGCAAATTATTCATTGAACTTCTTTATAAAATGAAATGGTATCAACAATGACTAATTCTGTATTTAAACACACCAACTGTGTTTGTTTTACAATTCAATACATCTCACCTTCTTCTGGAGTGCTGGCTTTATCAACTTTAACAATAGGTATCGGATTATGGGCCGACATTGCGCTGGCGCCTTGCTCACCGGCGAGGAATGCTGACGATGAAGAAGCCATGGAATTGCTACTGCTGCTCGTTGACGGTTGATGCAATGAAATTGGTGAACTTTTAGAATCTGAAAACAACAATTTAAATTTTTTTGAAGAAAGTTTTGAGTCCATAAATATCTTGTCAGTTCTGTTGCGTCCATGTGATGGAACGCCTGATGACACTAAAAGTCGAAAACCAGTTCATTAATTTTTACCAGTCTAAATTTGTTTTGATTATCTCTATAAGTTTGGCTATCACCAACACTAATGATTCTTTTATACTCAGTAGGGAACAAGTTAAGTACAGTAAATGTTATACTCGAATCCGAAGGGTTAAAAAATCAATGTCCATTTATAATTGATAAAAAGAATACATCATAAATTACTATTACATTTTGATGAATTAATGGCAGAGTGGTGGCATTTTAGATATAACGGAAAAATCAATGTTGGGGTATCTGAGTGCAAAGGGTTAATTTTCCTATATTTTTAATTGATAACCAGGACTGTGGAGTTATTAAAAAACACGACTCCGAATAAAAAAAAACAAAAAATAAAAAAAACCTTTCCTATTTATTTCCATTAAATTAAAGATCAACTAACCAAACCAACAAATCTTTCATTGACATATTCATAAAGATCGTCTAATCAAAAAGTTGTCAAATTCAACTCGAGGCCACAATGAGAATTCTGCCATCGTATGATAGTTTTTTAAGAAATCGTGTGCATAATTTGTTTGATCTTCCAAAGTGTAGAACCACTCTGCCAATGGTAAGAGCATTAACAATGTTCAACAGTATTGCTTCGGATGTTGTCGGGTTGACTTTTTTGCAATTCTTGTTGATTGTTTTGCTGTGTATTTGTTGAATTTCCAATACTTTATATTTAAATATGTTACGGTGTAAAATTAATGAATTGATAATTTGTAAGTTTTGTACCGTGTAGTAATAAATAAATAAATAAAAAGAGTCGCTTGTTTTTCCTTCTCGATCAGCCATTTGAGCAGTTAAGACGATAGCAGTCAGAGATTTAAGATTTTTTATTAAAATTTCACAGTATACAAACCTGTTTTCTTAGCGACCAAGGCATCTATCCTGGCTGCTAGACCTGTAGCCCCACCAGTGACAGTTCCCGCCACAACCTCCAACGGAGTGCCATTTTCCCAAATGAAAAATATCGAAGGCACTGGAACTAGTTGGTCTGTGTGTTAATTTGAAGGTTAAGGACAACATACAAAAGTTAACAACCATAATTGAATATCTATAACAAAAACAGTCTTAACTTATTCATTGATTGATTGAATTGGCATTCACTTGATAGAACTCCAATATAATATGGTGAAAAAAATAGCAATGTATTTAAGTTCTACAAAATTATTTTCAAAAATATAGTTGATAGCCATTTCGGCTCACGCCATCATCAGAACTATGCTTAAACTAACATTTGCTTATCTATATATAGCTGTGTAGAAAAGGTACACAATACATCTTCTCTCCTGTTTTAACGGCCAAGCTTGTTTCTTTCTCGCAATAAAACTAAATTGTTCAAAAATTGTAAATGAAACATGCGGCTATGACAATAAGTTTACATGTGGCATGGAAATGGTCTATTACGGAAGCAAATCAGACCCTCAAATCGAAAGAAATAGCAAATCAGATAGATGTTTTTCACCGTGTCAACTTATTCAAACTTAAGTAATCTCTTTTATATTATGTTGTAAATAAGAGTTTTCCAAACTACGTTCAACATTATACAATAAAACTCAGTTTCAAAGCACTTCAGAAGGATTTTAAGATATATTGGAAAACCAAAGGATACAACAATACTAATTAACAATTTCGTTTCAATATTAACGAGTTCAATGCTCAAACATCTCCGAGCTTGTTATCAACTATATAAGTAGGGTACACAAATTGCTTGAGATGTGTTATCTCACCTGTTCCAATTCCTTCATCACAAATACAATTTAAAAAGGATACATATTTGGGCAAACTGTGTATATGCTTCGGAACCACTTTTCAGCTTGATTGTAACAAAGTCAGATTCTCTTTCGAGCCTCGAAGACACTTCCGGCTGTTCCAAGAGGTCGCTCATAACCTTAGACTGCTCATCGGTTCCTGTAAACAATTTAGAAAGGTATAATAAATATTTATTAAATATAGACACTGTTGACATGAATAAAAGAAAATTTTTTGGAAATATTGACTTGTTGAAAATAGATGTTTGCTTTTTCTGAATGTGTGAATTCTTTTCTCCAATTTGACAGCTTAAATTTACTTAAAAGTACTTAAATGAGAAATTCCGTAAAATCGATATTTCAGTGGTTTTTATTTCGATTTAATTTTCCACCATCTTTCATTATCATATTGATCAGATTGAAAGTAACACTAAGTATTAATTTGTATTGATGAGTTAACAATGCTCGCGATTAATCGCTTTCGATATTAATAATTTAAAATCATGGAAATAGTGCTTAAAATTATGTTTTATTACGTTATTTTGATGTAATAATTTTCTAAATGTTGCATAATTGCAGGCATCAAAATTATGTTTTTGCGATTTAAATAACAATTCCGTTTTACTTTTCAAAATCACACTGATATTTTCGTTTTCATCAATGACATGACGTTACTTCAGTGGAATTAATCCAATTAAAGAGAGAATAAATTTCTTTGTAGCAATTTAAAAATAGAACGATTAGTTTAATAATATTTGAATTCTGCGGAAAATAAGGTAAACGGTCGCACAATTCCAATGACAACGTAGGCGTATTATTTTGCATCGTAAATGAGTGATTGGCGAGACATTCTACCTATACTAAATGATATTCATTGCTGCGACAATTTAGAATGAATATGATTACTATAACAACAGCAAAACGAGCTATATTCGTTTATAATAAGACGAATAATTTATTATGTATTCTATACCGAGTGACATTTAAGAGGGGGCCGGTGACATATACGCGGAAATACAATCTGAACTTTACCTTCGATATAGACGACAAAAATGGCATTTCTTGTTTTTGATAATGCGACCGCTTCCGCGATACCACCGTTGAACCAACGCATGATGTATTTAGGAAAAACAATTTGATCTTATTGAAGTGTAACAAGAGTAAACAGTCCACTGATGCAGAATCAAATATCAAAATAGTCTTTTTGTCCGGAGTAATGACATGACACTTCGAAGATAGTGTTGCAGTTGCAAAAATATGTTCTAGAAATTACCGGCGTAATAATTCCATAGATAGTAATATTTTATACGAAGAACATTTTTTTTAATATCTTTGTATCACGTGATAGTAAGAAAAGGTCCAGAAAATCATAATATTTTTTTTTGTATTTTGAAACAAATCGTACCTTATATATACTACAATATTTTATTAAACTAAAATTTATACCATACTTGTGTATTGCGTTTTATATTTTATTATAATTCGTACAATATTACAAAGTTGGTTCTACAATAGGTCAGAATAAAAAATTCTTGACCCAAATTACTTTGCTTCTATGGATAAATAATGGAAAAAATATATTTAAATGTTGTACATGTATATAAATGCGATTTCTTTGTAACTAATAATGGTTTTCAAAAATTAAAGCATTTAATATGACAAACAGGACCATAATTAAAATTGTAACATCTTCTACTATCGTAACTTACGTTCAAGTGCTAAGTGCTAAAATTAATGTAATCTTTAAAATGAATACAATTCTTTTTTCTTATCTATAATATATTAAATATGATAATCAAAATTTATAGATAGATATATTAATATTTATCATTATCCGTTTTATATACTAGATGTCACTTTAATGCTTAACGCTCAAGATTCATAGATATCAGTATTTATCACATTTCAATATGAATATTCAGATACCGCAATATTTTTAGGCTTACAAAAAGCTCTATAAATTTTATCAATTCAGTATTTATCTTTTTTGTTTATGAATTTTAAACAGCACTGTTTTCATCGCGTGCGCCAGTAATTTATGGATGTTGCGATTTATCACTTTTCACTGTGTAGACTATAGATGGCAGTATGTACAACAATATTCCGATCTTGAGATAACAAAAATCAGTGAAGACGCTCCGTATGTTTCCAAGTCCACAAAACAAGCAAAAAATTAATTCAATTTGTACTTTTGCTAAAACAAATAGTAATAGTTCTCTTATTTTCGATGGTTGCGGTGGTAACTTTGTGGAAGTTCATTTTAATATAAAATTTAAAATAACTTTGATTATTCCATGTATTGTATAACTAACTGTGACACGTGGTTCGCCTCTTTCAGAGGCATCTTCAGACCAACTAATAGTTCTCAGTAGTAAGTTAGTAGTAATAGTTCTCAGTAAGACGTTTTGTTAGGTTTGACTTCTTGTAGAAATTAAATTTGCTCTTTCTATATCTAAAAATCCCTGTTCGTTTACGTGGTCTATATGGATGGCTGGGCTTTTCATAATGAAATGAAAAGCCAAATGTTAAAAATGAATATTTGTCTTTGATTTTGCAACTAATCAAGACTTTGAAAAAAGCTCATAAACAATGCAGTTTCTCACTCTCTGTATTCGACCGCAATAGGGTCAACATTTCAAGTTAAAATTGCTGGCAAAAAATGTAGTTTTATTTCAAAAAAATATCATGAATAAACAATTTGACACTATCAAGGATTGTAAAACTTTCATTTTTGCCTCGTATAAGTCTTTGTGTTTTTAAACTATCAAAAGTGAGCAACCCAAACAAAAAGTTAGTTGGACAAAACCATGACTAGTATCCACACACACACACAAATAAAGATGTCTCAAAAAAAGTCCTGGCATTTTCCACTATGAAGGTATATTTTGAAATCTCTTGGCGCCAAAAAAAAACCCACACTCAAACCTTCTTCATACTAAGGCGTTATACATCAATATCAAAATGCTAACACACGACAAGGCTCTATTGGTAGGAATGATATACCCCAAAATTTATTATGCATTATTACGGATAATAAAATACACTTACGAAAGCATTCATGATTTTGAAGCCGTAGGTTTCAGCTTTTTGGCATATATGTAAATCCGCCCCTGTACGAGGTTCGCTAAAGTTTTTTGACAGTCTCCAAATTGATGTTTTCCAGTGGTCGGCCATGGAATAGTGCCACTGCATCAATGTGCATGAAAACACTACCTCCAATATCATTTCTTGGAACCACTAAATATATATATGCATTATGCATTGGATAAAACGCAATACTTTTTATTGTACAGTCGGGGATCGAGATTTTTAATTATCGTCACGCCGTTTATAAACAATTGAATGACCGTGATATTTGATACACAAAGAAACAATTATGAATAATTATCTTAACAATTAAAATCAATTATTATTATAGATGTTTAATAGTCAGTTATCTTGATTTGAAACGATATTCGTATGTCACTGTCAGTGAGTGAACATTCATTCTATGATTTACACCAGGTGTTCACAAACTTTTTCGGCAAATTAACAATTTCAATAAATGATATCGACGGCTTGATGGAGTTTCAATATAAAATTTAAATGGTTGAAACTTTGTACGATTCCACATGATGTATCACCAACGATCCGGGTTTCGCCTTTCAGCATTTTCAGGCATTCCATCACACGGATGCAATAGAACTTGCGTTTTAAGACTGAAAATCTTGGGGTTCAATAACCCATTTAATTCCTCTACAATTTATGATATCGACTGAAAGTACTTGATAGAGTTTCAATGTCAAATTTAAATTTTTGAATCTTTGTATGACTCCACGTGTTTTGTTGCTAACGACCCGGTTTTCGGCTTTCGGCATCTTCGGGCATTCCATCACACGCACGCAACAGAGCTGACGTTTTAAGACTAAATAACTTGTCGATTAATAGGTGTCAGTTCTGTTACACCCATATGATATAGTGCCAGAAGATACCGAAAGACGAAACACATGTCGTTAATGACAAAATATGTGGAATCATACAAAGTTTCAACTATTCAAATTTGAACTATTTAAACATTTTTTAAAAAATGGCCATTTTTGTCAGTAAAATTCAATAAAAAAAAGTATCACGATTAGATGCTTTAGATTACAGTTTCTCTTGCAAATCTATTAATTCAAACTGCATGTTTACGGGATCAGCGTCCGAGTTAAACGAAAAGAGAACTTCTTTTAAAAAAAAATATAAACAAAGAAAAAATAATTTAAATTTATAATAATACTCGCGGGACACACTTTGTGAGCCCCTGATTTCGACTGTTTTTTTTTAATTATTATAATTCAATAACCACCAGTATATCAAAAGACAATACCGAAATGTTTCCAGTGACGCACATAATAGGATATTGCAATAGAGCTAGAGTTAAGCTCGGAGCAATAAAGAAATATTTAGGACTTTACATTTAACTTGAGCATACAGTATTTTCAATGCTTCACTGCTTCTGACATTTATTATTAACAAATTTCCTTTCTAATATTCAATGAAAATATTTATATCTGACACTCTCAAACGGTATAATTATTTGAAGTACGGCAACACTGCCCTTCAATATAAAACTTATTTTTTTTAAAACTCTTTTGTGGATATAATGCATTAATTATTTTTGATTCTCTTTTGTTTGTAAATTATTTTCGATAATTTCAAATTCACTGTTAAAAATAGTATTCAATATAATTAATAATGAAAACTACAAATAAATAAACCTTTCTATTTTTTTTTCATGTATTATATAATTGTATACACAAATCATGCCACAACTTTTTCTAGGAGCGTTTTTTTGTACTTATTTCCACAATATATTTTTTGATCAGGACCGGTTTCGTGCGAAATCAGTAATAAAAAATATGTTTTTGTTATTTAAAAAACGAGTGTGTTGCGTTTAAAAGCCTCGTTATTTGAACTAATTTCTGTTTTTAAATGAAGTTTTTTTTTTATAATGACATTTTAAAAGGGTGATTTCTTTATTTTTTTCTAGCCCCTGTCACCTACTGCGTCACTGCAAACTCAAATCATAATCACGAAAATTATAAGTCAGGAATTACGCGTAGAATGGAAGTACGTAATTCTGCTTCGAACTTCTGCTTGGATTACCAATAACATATTGATAATTCAAATCATAACGACAATTACGAACAATCCATTTATTTATAATTCAAGTATTCAAACACATCATAGAACGGTCCAAAAATCAAATACGAATATTGGTTATGTTACAGCGTTGTAAACTCCGACTGGTATTTGTATTTGACGACTTTTAACAATATCTAAACGAACAAATCGCCAGATTGGTTGGTTGACCTTTAATATAATACACATTAATAGGAAAAGGTGAGAAAAAAACATGACAAAAGTAAACCGTCGCGTCGTTGGCCCAATGTCGTAGTCGCGTGTTTTTTAACGATCTCAACTCCCTGACTTAATACAATATTTATTAAAAAAGACTATTTTACAAAAAAAAATTGAGTTATAGCGTGAATGAGAAGATGGCGGTGAATTAAGTACTGAAGTAATTTTTTGATATAGCGCCATTTAAAGCCGGTCATCTTTTTCAATATTATTATACATTTCTACCTGAAAGAAAAAATCGTTGTGATTTATGAAGTATTCTTCCTCTAAACTGATTCTAAAAACAGTTAATGACTCAATAACTGTGAGCTATTTATTGTAAATAATAAAAACACATTTTTAGTTAGTACTTATTTCTACAGTATATTTTGTGATCAGAACCGGTTTCACTCATCGCGCGCATTACCAACTGATGAATTGTTATATATATCAATCGATAATTCTCGCGATGAGCGAACCCGGTGCTGATCAAAAAATTTATTGTAGAAATAAGTATTAAAAAATATATATTTTTAATATTTAAAATATCATGCCTTTCCATCAAGAAGTTACAGCTAACACCTTAAAAGTAACTATCACCTAATCTCATGAGATGCTTTTGTGGTTGGAGAAAATGAATGTGGTTGTCATATGCCGTTGAATACGTGTCGACAATGTGTTAAGCGCGTAATTAGTATGCAAAGACAGGGTTCCCGAAAAATTCGTGATCATTTTCGTGATTCGAGGAACTGGTCAAATTATTATGCTCATAATCTTTATCACGACAATAAGTGCCGACAATTTTTTCCGCCTAAATTTAAATAAACACCAACTACAATAAATAGCCGGTACGTCGTTTTGTTATTCACATTTCAAATTACACGTCGTAGGTATGGCTATTGGGCAGAGTACCAAACACCAATATCCGGCGAGCGGCACTTTATTCTCAGTTTGTGTTCAACTACAACGAAAAAATTCTGTACACCCAGTCCTCTTTTTACGCGCATTGGTTCCAGACAGTGGCGTGTATAAAAAAACCGCGTAAAAACATTTAGTTTCACAATTTAAGCTGAACGGCACACAGAAATAGAAACCTTTTCGTTAAAGAATACGAATTTATTGATAAGAACTGAAAACTGAAAAAAAATCTCGTAAAAAAGACAGTGTGTTTATTATTTTAATTAGTTTATTAATTAGTTTTCGACACTTATTTTAATATACTTAAAATTCAGGCTTGTGAGCGAATATGTATGTTGTAATGTTTCAATTGTTGGCAGAATTGACGAGAAAATTTTTCCATGGGCGAGACAACGTTTATATTTTTTTATGATATCGACTGAAGGTGCTTGCTTGATGGAATTTCAATATAAAAAATTGAATTGTTACAACTTTGTACGATTCCACATCTTTCGACACTAACGACCTGGGTTTCGCCTTTCGACATCTTCGGACATTCACAACACATTCGGCAGCACAGGCAAAAAAAACCCAATTACATTTTAGTATACGCTGATTAATATTTGTCAAAAAACCCTTTCAAGAATGACTTATTATCAGGATCGTTAATGGAAGTTGTCACGGGCAATTGTGTTAATTATTATTGAATTGGTATTATAAAATTTGTCTTAGCTGCAATTTACTGCTTGTCTTGGTGTAAGTTTTTTCCTGTATTTAATAACTTTGATATATAGAAGACCCTAACTTTTTATTGTACGTCAGCTCTGTTGCATCCGTGTGATAGAATGCCTGAAGATGCCGAAAGGCGAAACCCGAGTCGTTAGTGACAAAATATGTGGAATCGTACAAGTTGTAACAATTCAAATTTACATTTTTTCCGAATATGAAGTGACCAAATCTTTAACTCCAAATTTCTGAAATAGCCAATTCATAAATCGCTATAGTTACCGTCGATCATGCGAAACCGGTTGCATCTTTGAAAAACTACAAGGCGTTCAAATAATTTGTGTTGTGAGCCAAATATTTTTTTCTTAATTTTCTTAATATATCAGGGTTGCGGAGTCTGTTCTGTTCCTGATGAAGGCGTAAGACGAAATAGCTCTCAACTGTATATCTTATTAATTTTGTAGAACTAAAATACATTACTATTTTTTCACCGTGTTACTAAAAAATGTGTTTTTATTATTTAAAATAGCATGCCTTTCCATCAAGAAGTGAAAGTTAACACCTTATAATCGATACACTCAATTCTCATTTTGTACGTGCTTGAAATAATATAGGCTGAAAAAATAGTCATTCATTATCGACTGAAAATGTTTGAAAGAATTTCAATATCAAATAATAATAAGTTGAATAAACATTATAAGATTCCGCATGTTTTGCCATTAACGTCTTGGGTTTCGTTTTTCGGCATCATCAGGCATTCTATCACACGAATGCAAAAGAACTGACACGATACTTAATAAAACTATAAGTCATAGGTGTATACTGTTTTTAACGGCTTAAAATATAGAAAAAATATTTTTTTTTCGAGTAGAATTGTCATAAGGCTACTGTTTTCAAATTTGAATGTTTATATTTTACCTCTGCGCTGTCTATATGTCTTTTAAATAATTATTGTATGTAAGCGATACAAGCTGTTTAAACACTGTCAGTTTGGTGAATCCGTAAACTAGAATGCCAGAAGATGTCGAAAGGAGTTTAGAATGTGAGCAATTCAAATCTAACATAGCAATTTCATTTAAACTTTACGTCATCCATATGAAATAATATTCAAAACGTTTTTTGGGTTTGCTATTTTTTCACCGTGTTACAATGGATTTCTACCAAGGAAATGTCAATTCAATCAACAAATACAAAAGTTGTTGTACAAAATTTCGAATCAAACTAATTTTATCTATGTAAAATTGGTAATTGCCAATTCAGTCAGTGGTAATTCGATGTGTAACAATATTCGAAACGTCTGCAGGCGCCATGTTTTCAGCTATCGTGTCTGCATATCGCTTCTCACGACTTGGTCTTCCTCGCTCCTCGATATGCCGTCCAGGCTTCGCGAGAGATAATTTCGCCAGGTTTGATTTGAATATTGGCAACTCAAGGGCGCCGAAGTTATTTTTCGGGTGTCGAGTCGAGTCCGGTTGTCACGATCTATGGCGGCTAATCAAAAATACATATCCACTCAAGGTAGATGACGACGTGACCTGAAAGAACAAACGGTTATAGGTG
This sequence comes from Himalopsyche japonica, assembly GCA_028555115.1. Taxonomy (NCBI): domain Eukaryota; kingdom Metazoa; phylum Arthropoda; class Insecta; order Trichoptera; family Rhyacophilidae; genus Himalopsyche; species Himalopsyche japonica. The sequence continues at coordinate 1,416,383 of JAHFWJ010000430.1, forward strand.
TCTCTACTCCAATAAAGATGGGTTGTATACGCAGTGGCGTGCACTCGCAGACGACATTGACAAGTGTGAATTTAAATCAAACGCGCTACTATTAGAAATTATCAAAATTGCATTGTTGAAATGTTGAAACTTTATACGATTCCGCATGTTTTTTCACTCACAACCCGGACCCTTTCGACAACTTCATGCATTTTAACTAATGTGACCATTTATTTTTGCCCTCAAAATGGGACATCTATCAATTTTTACGTAATAGTATGTATATTCAAGAAAACACGTATTTTTTCATAGTTTTTATGTATCATATTAACAAAAAAAAAAGGAATGTTGATAAAGAAAATAAGAGGAATAAATAATATTAATCAAAAAAAATATGTTGTTTTGTATTTTGGGTATGCTTTTAAATAAGAATGGAATTCTTGGCAGGATTTTTTGAAATTTATTTTAACTAACAACATCGCTTTAAGTACTTCGACTCGTGGACCGAGTGGTTTACGATAATAAAAATGTTGGCATTTGTCAATTTTGTTTATATATTTTTATTTAACGTAAAAGCAGTGGTGCTAATCTCTGAGATAATCGAGATAATCGATTAGATTATTTTCGTTGTATGTTGATTATCAAAAATTTTAGTGATGTTTAATTAAATCGTAATTTTAATTATTTTTTACAAATTTTTTGTGTACACCACTGGTGTAAAATAAATCAGTCGCATACCTCAGTTTAGTGTTTCTCATACTATGCTATGTATAAATTCTGTCGGCTTATAATAAATGCATCACGTATTAATCGATAGATTTGAATACGGAAGCAGGAGCGAATTGGAAGCAAATTAACCCCATTTTTTCATTTCATTTCAACCAAGCTTGCCTACGATATTTTAAATACATATATATTGTAAATAATAATAATAAATATTTTTATTTTTTTAATGAATATACAAAGAGATTCTCAATATTTTTAAATGTTATTTAAAAACACAATGTTTTTTAGGGTTTGCACAATTTTACATTTTTAATCAGGAACGGTTTCGCTTATTGTGAGCATTATCAACTAATACAAAACAAATTTATATAAGTGAGATATTATTCATTTAATTATTTTAAAATATCGCACAGTAGATAATACTCGCGATGAGCAAAACCGGTCCTGATCATTAAATGGAGTGGAAGTACAAATAAATGGGTTTTTATTATTTAAAATATCATGCCTTTCCACCAAAAAGTGAAAGTCAACATTTTAATAGTAAATATGTCTAGCCAAGACCATACCACGTTGAAAGCACCGGCTCTCGTGCGATCACTGAAGTTAAGCAGCGTTGGACGCGGATAGTGCTTGGATGGGTGACCGCTCGGGAACACCGCGTGCCGTGCTCTCTTGGCTATGGGAAGGAAAAACCCAGACATAAAACCGAACACCAACCCGCCTGGGCAGCGTGGTGTTGCTATGTCCAAACGACCCCCCTGAAAAAAAAGCAGGGGGAGGAATTCATCCAGCAGCGGATCGTCCCCGGCTGATGATGATGATGATGTCTAAATGGAGTAAAATAATTCAAGAACAAAGTGTTAAGTACCTATATATTAAAAAAAAGTGTTATATTTTTTTATTTTGTAGTTTTATATTAAAAGTTGTAAATTTTATAATAAGTGTGTGCAGTTATTTGGATGCGCAATCATTTTTTTTTTTAAATAATTCGATATTACACAAATCTTGTGAAGATTTTTTGCAAAAAGAGAATGAATTATTATGAATTAAAAATGGATTACTGACGCCGGCACTGTTTTATTAAAATGTATGTATGTAGTCAACAACAGAATTTATCCTGATACGTCTAATTTTATTAAATTTGTAGCAATTCTCAGAGGCATGCAACATTTTTCTGTAAAAAAATATTTGCCACTGTTTATTCCTGTTACGTCTTGGTGATAAAGTCGATATTTAGTGCTTTTTTCAAAACTTTACATTAGATCAGGACCGATTTCGCTTATCTTGAGTATTATCAACTGAACCGCCATATCAGAATTATCAACTGTACTATCAGTCAGTCTGAAAGCATTCGTGTAGTAGAATGCCTGAAGATACCAAAAGGCGAAAATCAAGTCGAGAATTACAAAATATATGAAAGTAAACGGAGCTTTTTACGATTCTCATTTTACATGTATGCATAATTCAATTACATTTAGAATTTAACAGTTCCCAAAGGTATTCAACGATGTACCCACCACCACCAGATACGACTTAACATTTTTCTTACACGCTGAATTCTGCAGCATAACAAAATTATGCGTGTTAAAAGATTTTCGCCAGAAATTTCGGAGGAATATTCCATAACACTAAGTTGCATGCAATCAAGGCTACAGAAAATTCAGATTACTAATAAGGCAAATAAATATTTTTTAATTGTGATTTTTTACATTGTGGAAGTACGTATCAATATAAAATTTCTAATAACATTGATTATTCCACGTATTTTGTTACTTATTACGACACGTGTTTCACCTCTTGTAGAGACATCATCAAACTTACTGTCGCAAAAGTTACTTAAGTTATAACAAGTATAGTGTGTCTAAAAATGATTCAAAAATACGCGAAACACGAGTCACAATTAAAGATTGCATTACCGGTTTATCGGTTAACCGGTAAATGAAGAATTTACCGGTTTTTACCGGAAATGTTTTTATCGCGAATTAATGCCAGATACAGGCATATTATAAAGAATTTTTATTATGATATATGCATGAGGGAGTGCGAAATTTTTTTTCAACCCCGGCAACATTGATAAAAAGTTTTTTACTCGTCACACTGATGTCATCTGTTATCGCAATCGCGGTCACCGTGATGCCCACTGTAGACCGCAGCTGATTCTAGTTTTTATGGAATATATAGCGAAGAAAATTCGTATTTAGGTACATATTCAACTATGTTTTCATTATACCAAAGCAAATAACCATTTTTTAATAAACTCTATAATCCAATACATTGTTTTTTTATTTTATTTTAATTATTAATTTATATTCATAGATACAAATTATGCATTCATGTATAAAATATATATATATATATATATACTACATCAATAAGTTATTGGATAAACCAATAGTTTAGCGTATGAACTTCTTACATGCAGGTAAACCAAATATTTCATAGTCGTAATTTAAATTACTCAATCTTTGTGTGGCATATAATAAATTATCTGATTTACTTGAAAAAGTACATTTAAAACATATATATATATTCACCTGAAACATATTTAGAGTACATTTTATGACATTACTATTCACCTGAAATGTATTTTAAATTATATATGTTTCAATCCAGGTACCATTTTTAGTGAAAGTAGCCACGTACAGTTATACTTTAATTATATAATCTACGTCTTTTTATTTTTTTCATTTACCGGTAAATTACCGGTGAACCGGTAAGAGGTGAAATTATTTACCGTTTACCGGTTATTGAAATTTATCGGTAAATTGCAATCCCTAGTCACAATTAGTAACACAATACGTGGAACAATCAAAATTATTTTTAAATGTATATTGATAAAGTTTCGTTTGTTTTCTATAGTATTAAACGAATTCTTCGAATGCCTTGTAAAATAATTATCAGTTAATTATTATGTTTTTAACTGTTTTCGATACCTGATAGAAGAAGTGAATGCCAATAGTCCTTAATAGTCCTGCCATGAAAATGGCGGCCACGATAAAACATCAAAGTGATACCTTTTACAATCTCAGAAGCGAATCAATGTACAATATTGAATATTATAGTGTCGTAACTGACCATTATCTTATCTTGATGGAAGGCGGTGGAATTTAGTACATTTTTTCCCCATTAATATCCTGCCAATTTTGTCACCGACGATAATAATTAAGGAAATGCATTTGCACTGGTGCGTAATAATTTATGTTTTGACGCTCGCGTTGAATTTCAATGTATTTTTTTTTACGCACCGAATATTAAAAATAAAAACAAAAATCATTAAAGACGGTGTTAAGCAAAACTTAGGTAACAGGATACGTAAAGGTAAAGCGTATCCTCTATTTTAAATTCCTGCATATTTTATTTTATTGATTGAATTGGCATTCACTTGGAAGAACTCCATTATAACACGGTGAAAAAATAGCAATGTATTTTAGTTCTACAAAATTTTGTAGAAAATAAATGCATTGCTATTTTTTCACCGTGTTATTTAATATTACATGAATACGTGACTATAGTGTGGGTCCCGCTGTCCGTTCAACGCTTCTATTTAGTTTTTTTTTTTGACTCAAGTAATTCAAGCTTGAAAAATAGCGTGTTAGATATAGAAGCAACCGCTAAGCTAATCCTAGAACAACCCTTAACTGTAGACTGTCAAGCTATTTGTCCTTCCACATTTGCCGAAGTGGAAGGACTGATCAAAACGTTTCCTGACAGAAAAGCTTTGGGAAATGACAGAATCGGTAATAAGGCTCTCAAAAACCTACCGCTTAAAGGTATTACCTCGTTAGTCAATATTATCAACGCGTGCTTAAGATTACTATATTTTCCATCACGTTGGAAGGAAGCGGATATTATTCTAATTCCAAAGCCTGGGAAAGATCACACTCTTCCGATAAACCATCGACCAATAAGCTTGCTACCCGCAATGAGTAAAATTCTAGAGCGTGTGATTAAAGCTAGACTGCAAGAAGTGGAAATAATGCTATTTTTAAGAATTAACACAAGCTTACGCGTGTTTTATTTGTATTTATGCCTTTAACATTATAACATATAAAATGGCAATTTACCGGATTAATTGTTGTTTTTTTTATTATTATTTATTACACATAAATAGAAAGGTACGAAAAAAACCTTTTTTTTTTATTCTATAGATTCGGAGTCGGAGACCTTTTTTTTTACGATTCCACAGCCCTGGGTTATATTATATATAGTCCCAGCCATATTCAATAATCAATCCTCTTGATATTTTGGTCCTTCGTAAATACATATTATTGCTTTGGACTGTATTTGTTGAATATTTCCAGTTCCATGATTCACAGAGGCATCATTTTTTTCATTCTTAATATATAAATGAAACTGTTAGAATATTAAGCAAGTTTGAGAGTTCTTTGTTCAAATTTAAGTCATTCTTTAGGTGTTAACTGTCACTTCTTGGTGGAAAGGCATGATATTTTAAGTAATAAAAACACATTTTTTAGTATAATTTATGATATCGACTGAAGGTGCTTGATGGAACTTCAATATTAAATTTGAATTGTTGCAACTTTGTACGCAAGAGAGGATGTGCTGTGTACCTTTTCTGCACAGCTATATAGAGAGAAGCGAATGTTAGTTAAAGCATAGTTCTGACAATGGCGTGAGTCGAAATAGCTATCAACTATATTTGTTAAAAATAATTTTGTAGAACTAAAATACATTGCTATTTTTTCACCGTGTTATAATGGAGTTCTACCAAGTGAATGCCAACTCAATCAATATATAGTATATATTATTACTATCTTGGGTTTTTCCAAGGTCCCAATGTCAGCTTTTATGTTCATATTGATTCAAATTTGAATTGTAGAAACTTTGTACAGTTCCTGATATTCACTAACGACCTGGGATTCGCCTTTCGGCATATTCAGACATTCTATCACACGGTTGCAACAGAACCGACACGTGTGGAATCGTACAACGTTTCATCAGTCGATATCTTAATTTATTTTATGATGATTGGTTGAAGTTATGGGTATGAATTGTTTTTTTTTTCTAAAGTATAAAATTGACATGCCAATGTTGACGCCAATTGTAAGGTATTAACAATACTCAACAATTTTGCTTCTAATGTCGACATATTTCCCGTAGACGATAGTGAGTCTAGATAAATACATTATTTATATGTTATTATTGTTGTATATTTTACCAGAGATTGTTCTTTTATTTTTTCTTTTCTACGTTATAAATGCAATAAACTCAGTATTTGTAAATTTTATAACGTATATTAATAAAATAGTATACTTTTAAATAAATGAATAAATTACTTAATTAAAAATGAACATCTACAAAGTTAATGTTGAATGCCTTTTGTATACATGCAGATTTGTTCTCAATGCACTTTGTCAGTATTTGAAATAAAAACACGATATTCTGGTACTATTTCCGACTAAAAGTTCTTTGCCATATCGGTTATTTATTCATTCTTTTGTATTCAGCTTTTATTTTTACTTTGTTGACAAGGTTAGTCAAACAGAATAATTCAATTTATGTTAATTTCCAAGAAATATTACGGTTGGTTTATATATAATGATTTAGTGGTGGATATTAGAAGGTCGTGAGATGGGAATATAAGATAAAACAAAGTAATATGGATTATTAGTAATTGAAAATGATTTTTGACATGGTATGGGAGGAATAACTTTTCGGATTGATTAGATATGTTAAACACTACTTAAGGATGTAAACGCTTCTCAAACTTTTAAAACATCCTCTGAAAAAACAGCAAAAGGATCCAATTTCGGCCCGTTTTTTTTTATTCAAAAAATATTTACAGTTACAAAAGTTTTAACACCATAATTTTTTTGAGAATCAATTATTAACACGAAGCAATCTGTCATTTCAAAAATTGAAACGTTAGCAGTCACTGGGCGTCACAGTGCGACAAAAAAGGCGATTTTCTCGATACAAATTTAGACAAATCATTGTTTTTTTACAAATTACACACTGAAAATTTTCAATAAAATATTTTTACGCCATTTTTTTTAAATAATAGCTTTTTAAACTAACACATAGATGTCAATCGATCAATTCGTTCATTTATTTTTAACAGTGGTTCAGTTTTACATTTAGAATAATAAGCTATAAAACAACTGTTTTTACAATACGAAGATAATAATGTCTATTTCCGTTATTTAATACAAACATCAAATTTGAATTATTAGACTAAATAAAGATACATCGACATGAATGTGTTAAATTATTGCATCAAAACATCTAACACTATTTTATCAGGAAATTTTGGAATGAACAATGCACAGTTGAGTTCATTACCTTTATTGAGCGATCAATTACGATTTCCTTAATCTCAATTTACTAAAACCCTGATATTTAATCCTCGATGTAGTGTTTATAAGATTATTTAAAAATAAATATTTTGCCATTATAATTAAATCAAAATTTATTTAAATTATTTTAGATAACGTAATCAATAATAACGGCATTGTTTTAGATGTCGAATTCAGGTGAATACTGTTTTTTCAATGCTAGTAGATTTTTTCGAGGCTCGAGATCGCCTAAGCGATTTCGAAAAATATCTCAATGAACAATTTGCCGAAATGGTTAGTTCATTTTTAATTTAACGCACATAAATAGAAAAGAGAGGAAAAAACTTAACAAAACAAACTTTTTTTAGTCGTAGTTGTCTTATTGTTATATGTCAGAGTCGAGTTTTTTACCCCTGAATTTTCTTAGCTTACCTACTAAGCCGTTAAACATTAACAATGCTTAACATTATTGACATAATTTTTAATATCGACTGAAAGTGCTTGCTGGAATTTCAATATCAAATATGAACTTTTGTAATTTTACCACTCCACATATTTTGTCGCTTGCGACTCGGGTTTCACTTTTCGGCATCATCGGACATTCCATCACACGGGTGCAAAAGAACTGACGTTTTAAGATTAATAATCTTAACATTCAATGACCCATTTGATTCCTACATAATTTATCATATCGACTGAAGGTTCTTGACGGAGTTTCAATATCAAATTTGAATTTTTGAAAATTTGGACTTGGAAAGTCACTAACTACTCGGGATTCGCCTTCTGGCATCATCAGGCACTCTATCAAACGGATGTAACAAAACTGACCTGTTCACAATTCAAATTTGACACTTATATGTTTGAGAAGCGGCTGTATTCCATTTTAAATCTCAGTAAGGTGTTATAATAGTGCGGTGTGACCATTGTTAGCACCGGTTTCGATAATTATCAGTTAATAAGCCGCCATGACTTGGCGCTTCACACTTTATAACAATGGACCGGCGATGGTGAGGCTCTATATGATTCTTTCGCTCTATCGAGGACGCTCCGGGCGACCAATAAAAACAAAAACACACACCAAAGAAACGACTCATGGAGCCAATAGGTCCGTCGACAGTTGGTCGACGAAAAGAGCGTTAACTGTCAAACACAAAGTAATATCATCGAGATATTTTACAACAGTCTTATTCAACCATTTTCATCTAAAGACCGGTAAATATTCCAAAAATATTTTTTAAAGCAAATTCGTTACTGGCTACAGTAGTTTCGCTGCCAAGCTCTATAAACTTGTTCGGTTAGTCCAGTGGTCGGCAAAATTATTAGCCAAATAGCCAAATATGAACATTGCAAAATTTAAAAAAAAATTGGGAGCCAAATCTGCTTGCATAGTAAACTTTTATTACACTGCGTTGTTTATAAATACTTATTAATATGGCTATGCAAATGATTTTCTTTACATTTTCTTTGATAATCGAATTGCGATGTTACATACAGATACATTTTTATAGAAATTTTCATTATGAATAAACATTTTTTCCAATTCATTTCAAAGGCAAATTAATGATTGGAAAATGTATTAAAATTTTTCTACAAATTAATCCAATACTTAATAAATATTTATTAATGCGAACAATGTGTTTGCATCTCCTTGGAAAGTTTGAGTAAGTATGGTTTGTATGTTGTTGTTTTTAATTTTAGGCATGAAATAGTTTGTCGGAAAAATGCTAAGATTCCAATTTTATTTCATTTAATTTTTACTATGCATTCCTAAATTATGTAATTGTTCCGTGGATTCTATAAGAATGTGTCGTGGGATTTAAAATTACATTTTTTTGCAGAAAATATCTAGATACATATCTATTTCCCGACTGCTAATTTTATATTATTATAAATAATCGAAAGAAATGTGAATCAGGTAATTCCAAATATATTACATTAAATTAACTAAATTAACTAGATTCACGAAACAATGACTTTCAGTATTACAAAAGCGAGTGGACAACAACATAAATTGAAACATATGTAAACGTATTTAAAATGATTTATTTCTGTATCAAACCAGATTGGATTTTTAATAACTAGCAGATATACATGTACATATTTCTACGAAACCAATAATATGTGAGCCTCATTGGATAAGTTTTAGATAATCTAATACATATTCCAAATTTTATCAACTCAATTACCTTCGCATGTAATTTAACATCGGAGTGTAAAACAAAATGTTTGGAAAATTTATATACCTTTAATAAACTGTAGGGGATTTTCATTTTTGCCTTAAATTTGTCGATTAAGTATTTTGAATTCAAATACAGAACATCATATAAATATGCAATAAAACTATTGTAATATGATGGATTTCTAAGTACGAAATGAATGTGTATTCGAGTTGTGATGCAAATTAATATAAAGTCAAGATACGAATTACTGGAGTGGCAATTTTATTGTCATGGAGGCCTATTTGCAAATGAATGTTAATCGCAACAGTAGTGAAATATTCCGCAATTTAACCATTTTTTTCATAAGACGAAAGTGACACAATATGCTGTGAAAAAGTTAGTTTTATTACATTGATATTGAATTTACTGGATGAATTCATTTTTTATCCATATGGTGGATGATTGGAAAATGTATTGAAATTTTTCTTTAAATTAATTTTATGAGATAAACTTAATCAATTTGTTTTTACTGCTTTTTTTCATATTAAAAAACTTTGTAAGTAGTACACTAAATAAAACTAAATTCAATAATTAATAAATATTTATTAATGCGAACAATGTGCTTGCATCTCCTTGGAAAGTTTGAGTAAGTCGGGTTTGTATGTTGATGTTTTTAATTTTAGGCATGACTCCAAGTTCTCATCAATAAGACGACTTCTCAGTTTACTCTTGATGATGTTCATGCTTGAAAAAGATTGTTCGCATATATATGTAGAACCGAAAAGGGAAAGAACAGCAAACGCGAGCTTTTTCAGCTACTATACTATTCCAAGCGTTGAAAATGACCATGTCTTCCTTCTCCAGGTCATTCAAAGCAGACCACCGGTGTTGTGAACTAAGATCACATTTTTTCTTCTCCAATATTTCCAATTCAACACAAAGACGTTCAAATTTAAGCGCTACATCTCCTTGTTTTTTAAATCCAGCAATTGCATTTCAAAATTACCAATGTCAATTTCAAAAGGAGAAAATTTCAACTTGGCTATCGTAGCATTAAGAGGATTTTTGACAAATGCTAAAGTTGCTCTGCTGTTTTTAAATTCCTGAAACCTGCTGAGAAATGCTTCCCTCATATTTAAAATTATTGTTTAAAAATGGTGTTTATCAATAAAGGAATTATTTTCTTGGTGAAGCTTCAGCAGGCTCGGAAAGTGAAACAATGTTTCCCTTTCAAAATCCTGAGCAAAAATGGATAATTTGTTTTCGAATGTTATTACTTCTTCTAACATCGAAAAAAATAATTTTCTTTCCCTTGTAGTTTACGATTAAGCTGATTTAGATGAGACGTAACGTCCACCATGAAATAAAAGTTTTGGATACGCCGATCGTCTGTTAGTTCTGGATATTGAACGCCCTTCTCAAGGAGAAATGCTTTAATTCCCGGAAAAAGGGACGCGAAACGTTTTATAACGTTCCCTCTTGATAACCAACGTACCTTGTTATGAAGATCAGCGTACTCACTCTCCATTTCAAATAAAAAAATCTTTGAATTGGCGATGATTAAGAGCTTTAGCTAAGATGAAGTGATAAAGGTAATCACTAATTCCATAACCTTACAAATTTCATCCGGAAATATTTGTGCACAAAGAGCTTCTTGGTGAATGATACAATGGTAAACAATTATCTCGTGATTATTTTTTCTTTCAAAATAGCAACAAACCCTTTTCTTACGCCAGTCATACTTTTGGCCCCATCTGTTGAAATCGACACATTTTTATCGAGGGGAATATGATGTTTATCCATACACTCAATTACAGCATTTGCGATATCTTCTCCACGCGTCTGACCTTTGAGTGGTAATAATCCTAAAAGTTCTTCTTTGGGGCCTGAATGTGATATAAATCTTACAAAAAGTGACACTTGCGCTGTATCATTTATGTCACAAGACTCGTCAACTGCTATTGACAAAGCGGAAACCAATTTCAGATCTTCGATATGCTGAGTGGTTATATTCGAACACATTTTAATTGTTCTATCTTTGATGGTTTTGGAAGACAATGGTAACTCTTTAATTCTTTTCAGAATATCTGCTTTGTTCTTAAAATCCCGAAATAGCTCTTCAGTTGCATTTATAAAACAATTTTTTATGTATTCGCCGTCTGTGTACGGGTTCCCTCTCTTAGCAATCTCTTGGCTAAAAACAAAACTTGCCATATTAATATTGCTGGAAGATTGCACCCAGTTATTAAACACAGAAGTTGACGACTCTTGACTCTTCAGAAGTTCCTCAACTACTTTCTTCCTTGCATCACCGGCAGGATATTTAGTGCTAAATGACGCATGCTTTCTTGTAAAGTGTCTCTCTAAATTTTGACTTCTTATTATGCGCGAATTTCTCCTTACAAATAAGATATGTACGAAGTCCATTCAAGTTTTGAATAAACGCAAAATCTTTTTTGATTTTTCTGCAAAATTTTCTTTGCTTTTTTTTGGTAGCCATGTTAATTGGGGTGCCTATAAAAATATTATATCGATTACAAATTTTGTACCAGAACCACAAACATACATAGCAAGTGAAATAAAATCGTATAAAAATACCTATAAGATGTGCAGCTAGATTGAAAAATACAACAACTTTTTAATAAGACAGGACAACGGCAGACACGGTAGATAAGACAAAACTGTTCACAGTGCAACTGCTGGTCGGTGATGCCAATTTGTACCCCCACTACGTTAGAAAAAGCTTGTGGTGCCTTTGTATCACACCGGAGTACGTCGAAAACGTACGAACAATTTCAGCCGGAAGCTTGTACAATGTTTGTGTTGACGTTTTTTAAAAATATCTCAATGAAAAATTTGCTAAATTAGTTGATTGATCTTTACTATAATGCAAATAAATAGGAAAGGTAGGAAAAACACCTGAAAAATTAAACATTCATTAGTAGGTGTCGTGTTGTTAGTCAATGTGGAAGTCGTGTTTTTTTAATGATTACATTTATCATAGTATCAAGAAATTACTAAAAGTAAAGGATAGTTCCGACGATAGCGTGAACCGAAATAGCTATCAACAATATCTTATAAAAAAAATTGTAAAACTAAAATACATTGCTATTATTTTCACCGTGTTAAAGTAAGGAAATTTATAATATATGCTAAACCCTCTTATAACGAGCTCTCCGATAACGAGTGCGGTATTTTATCGTTAAGCGATCCCCATTACAGCAAATTTTCTTAAAAACGACAAATTTTCAAGGTCAAATAGAAATATATAAAAATAATATATATATACGTAAAATACTTCACACGGTGCGGCGAAATGAAGTCAATTCTGAAGAATGGATGAAAGTGACGAAAGTTAAAACACGGGCCGTAAGTCACAAGACACGTGGAATCGTACAAAGTTTCAACACCTAAAATTTGTGAAAAAACTGATTTCCCTTCTTTTATTGCAATTTTGCGATTTCATCTCACTCCTAAGGAAAATCCGTCAATCAAATCGAGTGTCAAAAAACAGGCAGTTAATATTACGCGGTGAAAAAATAGCTATGTATTTTAGTTCTACAATTTTTTTACAAGATACGGTTGATAAGTATTTCGGCTCACGCCATCGTCGGAACTATTTTTCCACCGTGTTATTATGGAGTTCTACCAAGTAAGTGCCTATTCAATCAATAAATAAATATTAAGCCGAATTGCACTGGAACCGCTTAAAAGCGAGTATCATATTGAAATATTGAATTGTGAATCATAATAAATAAATTATGGATTTTATTAATATTAATACTCTTATATATTCATAGCAATTGATTTTTTTAAGCAGCACTTTTTCATTTTGAAAGTCTTGGATAAAAAAAAATGAGTTGCATTAATGTGCATACTCAACTCTTATTCGACAAGTAAAGTATACCAAATGTAATATGCCATCTTACGAACGTTTGTGACATCGAAAAATGTGTGTTACCTTAAAACCTCGATAAAACATACTAATACGGATAAAGACGTGACGTCTAACAAAGACAAAAGTCTTTTTATAATAAGTTAGGTTATTTTAACCCGTTAAATAGTCTTTTACTTTTATTAAATATACCATAAAGTATTTCAAAAATCGATCATTTTTATTGTAAAAAAAATAATTGTGGATATTGTTAGGATAAGTCAGGCTTTATTTTTAGACACAAATCAATTGGTATATAAAAACCTTTAGTTTGGCACGAACACAAAATTTTGCGCAAATAGAATTTTTGTTAATTGTAATTGTATCAGTTGATAATGCTCACGATGAGCGAAACCAGTCCTGATTATAAATATATTACAGGTGTGCAAAATCAAAGTTTTTAGAACGGAGAAAATAGTTTACAGGAAATCATACAATATAACTAATTGGAGTAAAATAGTTAACAAATTTGAATTGTTACAACTTTGCACGATTCCACATGCTTTGTCACTAACGACCCGGGTTTCACCTTTCGGCATCTTCAGGCATTCTGTCACGTGGATGCAACAGAACCGACAATGACTGACTGACTTTGTCAGTTCTGTTGTCCGAAAGGTGAAACCCGTATGGGTGAAATCCGGGTCGTTAGTGACAAAGCATGTGGACTCGTACAAACAAAGTTGTAACAATTAAAATTTGGTATTGAAATTCCATCAAGCACCTTCAGTCGATATCATAAATAGTTTAAAAATAAAATGTTAAGGACCTCTAAGTGGTTATTTAAAATCGAAATTAAAACATCTGTGTGGTTGATTTTTACAATCAAAATATATTGCACTTAAATAACACATATTATGGAAATATTACTAAAACGTTTGTATTTGTTTTATTGATTGAATTGGCATTCACTTGATAGAACTCCATTATAATACCGTGAAAAAATAGCAATGTATTTTAGTTCTACAAAATTATTTTTAAAAAAATATATAGTTGATAGCCATATTTTTATACTATATATATATATATAACTATATTTAAAAAAAAAAAAAATTTGTAGAACTAAAATACATTGCTATTTTTTCACCGTATTTGTTATTTATAATATAATTTCCTTTTCACCGAAAAGTTACAGTTAACGCCTTAAAAGTGATTAAATGAAATCGTGTGTAGTTCCGGGATTGGATCATTGTTAATCCCGGTATCATAAAACGGCTTTTGAAATGGGTGCCCTACTGTTGGTACATAGGGTATAAATTACATTTTTTTCTCACTAATCGTGTTTAACTATAGTAGCGATAAAATTTAAAAACGGGGCTCGTCGTGCGTATGTACATAATACAATTTTTATTTCTTTTACAACAAGTTAGTGCAACAATCGAATTATGTATTCGTTTTTATTGTAGCGTTTAACGTGCCATGTTATTAATCAGGGTGGTAGAGCGACAGAGGGCGTGGTTGAAATCCCAAACTTAATTCTATTGTGTACTTAGGAAGGGGGGTAAGAATCCACGACGCATTAGCGGCGACATTGCCCCGTTGTTATGATGCGCTCAACACGCAAACCCTAAAGCTGGGCGCACACGAGATTTAGTTATTTATCAGGCACGTAAAATATACGTAAACATTCAAATTTTTGTTCATTCACGTAGAAAAGATTTATAGGGCTGTAGAGTCGTAAAAAACGCGACTCCGGCTCCGTTAAAGACCAACAGCACGACTCCGAAAAAAATAGTTTGGTTCAATAATAGTTGTTAAAAATAAAGTGTTCCCTAAGTTCATTTCGTCCTGTAATTAATAACTTTAATATATATATATATACGATGCTAGCTGTTTATTTTACGTCAGGTCTGTTGCATCCGTGTGATAGAATGCCTGAATACGCCGAAAGGCTGTACCCGGGTCGTCAGTGACAAAACATGTGGAATCGTACAAAGTTGTAGCAATTCAAATTTGATATTGAAATTCCATCAAGCACATAAAGATATCATAAATTAGTTTATTTTTGTCAGTTTTTTTCCCACCTTTCGTATTTATGTGCGTTAAATCGAAGATCAACTTACCAATTCGGCAATTTGCTCATTGAGATATTCTTCAAAATTGTCTTATCGAAAAAGTAGTGGGATTTGATTGTTTTTGACGACTTCTAGTATCTGATAATATGACTTCACGACCCCGACTCTACAGCTCCAATAGAAGGTAACGTAGGACAATAAATATACATTTTTACGTATTATATAATATATATAATAAGGAAGTCAACCAAACAAGCTCGATTGAAACCATATAAAACATGGCGGTAGTACCATTGAGACGTTAAGTAAATTTTATCTGCCTGAATTGGCAAACTATATTTTCACGTAAAAGGCATTTCCACCGTAACATTTATATTAAAAAAATAATAATTAAACAAAAATTACGAATTTCAAGTCTAACTAAAAGATGCGTAAAATATAACATTAAAAAGGCATTGCCGAAACGCGAAACCCAGTTCGTTAGCGTCTAAACATGCGGAGTCATATTAAGTTTCAACAATGCAAACGTCACGGTGAAAAAATAGTAATATATTTTAGTTCTAAAAATTTATAATATTTTGGCTTATGCCGTCATCAGAACTGTCAGTCAATATAATGAAATCGCCTTTATTATTACATGAATTTGAATAATATAGAAGAAACAAACTTAAAGGTCGCACGTTACATGTTACAGTTTATCTGTTCGGAAGTTTTCTCGAGTCCGAATGATTTTTTTAGCATCACTGCATAGTTAGGCTGGGTTTTATTAAGTGAGTGTAACGTATTTTTTGCGTCGCAATAAGCAGGTGTGGCACGTTCCCCATATAAATAAATGACATTTTATCTTGTCAGTCAATAAATACATCGTTTTGTTTTTAAATTTTCTATTAAGTCATTTGCTACATACTCTTTTTAAATAATATTGTTTAATGAAAATAACACAGTACATTGTTCATGTGTTATCACTAATGAACTGACTAGTTACTGACCTGTCACTTTTGGTGCATCCGTGTGATAGAATGCCTGAAGATGCCGAAAGGCGAAACCCGAATCGTCAGTGACAAAACATGCGGGAATCGTACAAAGTTTCAACAATTCAAACGCGCTTATAGTGTAATGACATATTAGCAATAATAATCAATCATTTTTAAGATGTTAACTATCACTTCTTGATGGAAATGCATGATATTTTAAATATTAAAAACATATTTTTAGTACTTATTTCCAAAATATATTTTATGATCATGGCCGGTTTCGCTCATTACAAGCATCATCAACTGATAATGCTGGCGTTGAGCGAGACCGGTCCTGTTTTTATTATTTAGGATAATTAATAGGAAAATTTTACAATGAAAATCCAATTCATTTAATAATTAATAACGAACAAATAAAATCTAATTTATTAAATAATTAGTATCGTCAATAGGCAATAAGAAGATAATTTTATTTTTAATATAATAACTTGTAAATTATTTTCTTGATTCTTGAACCATTAGAAGTTATCAATTCAAAATTGTGTACCAATATTCTAGTTTTAGTTTGTGTTAATTTATGATGTCGACTGAAGGTGCTTGACGGAATTTCAATATCAAATTTAAATTGTTACAACTTTGCACGATTCCACATGTTTTGTAACTAACGACCCGGGTTTCGCCTTTCGGGGTCTTCAGGCATTCTATCACACGTATTGAACAGAACTGACAAAAGTCTGTTCTGTTGTGACAAAACATGTAGAATCGTACAAATGTGTAACAATTCAACCGGTCCTGATCTAGATAAAATTTTATGAATTGTAGAAAATATTGTGTTTATTAATTATTTAAGCAGATTTTCGCAGTCCAAGATATTTTGTGTTTTATTAAGTATTTTTTTTCTTACTTAACTAACCATAATAGACTTTTATTATAATAAAAAATATAATAGTGCATAATAATGGTACGAAATTTATTCACGGATCCCCCCTTTTCATAATCAATTACCAAAAATAAAACAATTTGCTTGTTTCCATTTACGACAAACTGATTTTTAAGTATGGGATTTCTGAATCACGTTGCAATTGGGGTGTTATGGTAACATCACTAGATCTCGCGGGAATTATCGAGCATTGGCGGAACGTGGAAATAATTAAAACAAAAAAATGTTACAGAAAGTAAAAAAAAATATTTTCAACATTTAGTCATCGAACACCTCGAACTATAGACACTAGCCTGTAGCGGGTGTTTTATTGATTAGTAAAAAAATGTTACAAATATATTATTTTCTCAAAATTAACACAAATTCGATAAAAAAAAACTATATTTCCAATTGAAATTTTGTCATATTGGTTTGATACCATTTTGAAAAATATGTGAATGAACAATTTGCCGGAATGGTTGATTGATAATTCATTTTATTTATTTACTTGTTCAATACATATGTAACAAAAATTACAATTATAATTTTATTGCTTTTGCAACCTAGAAACAATTAATAAAAAGCAGAATTAGAAATTACCAAGGTAGTGCATATAAATAGAAAAGGGAAGAAAATGACCTAAAAAATTAAACTTTTTTAGCCGGAGTTGTCTTGTTGTTGAATGACGGAGTCGAAGTCGTGTATTTTTTTTTAGTACTGGATTTTTCCTCAGCTTTCTTAGCCGTTAAGCTTTAACAAAATTTAACATTTATATATATAATTTATGATATTGACTGAAGGTTTTTGATGAAATCTCAATATCAAATTCGAATTATTTAAACATTGTGTGATTTCACATGTTTTGTCATTTAAAGGCCGGTGCTTTCGGCATCTTCAGGCATTCCATCACACGGATGCAACAGAACTGACCTGCTTCAAATTCTGTTGCATCAAACAGTTCATTTTAACATTATTGCTTCGAATAGAGTGATAAAATACTAAATAGGATAATGAATATTACACAAAACTTACCCATATTTAGAAGAAATATATTTAAAAAAATCCCTGCCATTCTCCGCCACTGTGAATAATATAACAGCGCATAATAACAATATCATAGCGGTTGGGTTACCCCATCCAGCGAGCAAGTAATGTAGGTAAGTAAGCAACATACAGTATCCAATACGTAATGTGATTCTTTCCGCCCTTAAGTGCCGGACAAAGCGCTAATGCTCCTCGGTTGACTTCCAACTTCAAATCCGCACAATACAATGAATTGCGCTTTTAGGCAGGGCCTAATTAGGCATATATTTTATCGATATTTTCAACCTATATTTAAACCTCTCAACCCATTTCCTGCTTGGCCAGGTTTTGAGTAAATATTTTTTTAATAACCAGGTATTCAAAATATATGGTAGAGGAACTAAGAAAACAATTTACATGTGATAATAGAAAATAAATTTAAATATATAATACTAAATTAAAAATAAAATGTTGCAGGTTTCTTTGGAGTGAGGATGGAGGAGAGTATTTCATTTATTAAAATTCGTGTATTATTCTCTTTAGTGTATTATGCTTCGATTTACGCGATAAGATACGCTAATCACTGCCCCGTGTAAAATGAAACAGCTTAAAAAATGCGTGGAAGCCATACAAAAAAGGGTAAACCAACATATCAAATTTGAAAACACGCTCAAAAAAACCGCGTAAAAAAGCCAATAAAATGAATTATTTTAAATAATAAAAACACATTCTTTAATATTTATAAATTCTTAAGTACTTAAAAATGTATTTTTATTATTTAAAATATCATACTTTTCATCAATAACAAGTGACAGTTAACACCTATGAAAGTGAACAACGAACTATATAAATATTTATTCAAAATTGTATTGGGTTTATATACGGACGAACGAAACCTATTTTGATCATAAATATATTTTGGAAATCGTACAAAAAATGTGTTTTTATTATTTAAGATACATTTACAAATGAATAATTTTGAGTGCAGTAAAGAAATACATTTTTTGACTGCGTTAAAGTACCGCGTAAATTAGGTGGTGAGATTAATATGTTTCCACAAAGAAGTGACAGTTAACACATTGAAATTTAATGATCGACCACGTTACTTTTGCGCGTGGAAACGTAGCGCTGTATGCAATTCCGGTCTGACACAAAAATTGCTAGAGTTCGAAAATTTTAAGTTGCCTACTATTCCATAAATACATTTTACATAAAAATATTTATCTACAATAAGTTTCAATTTTCATAAATACCGTGGCTTCTAACTTGTCACTTTTGCGGTATGTTCATTCGTTTTATCCAGGGTTTTCAAATTTAGTTTCATCATCCGCCGCATTTCCGGGCGCACTGTTAAAGCGGTCGATCTATAGTTTTTTTTTTAAATGTTTTCACAAGTTTACCAAATAGTTCGAATTAATGTTTGCGATTATTCATTGACTGAATGCCTCTCTGTTTTCACCCTCGTATTCTGCATGAAAAAATGACTTTAAATTCGCTGTCACTCGCACGTCATTGTTATTGTCACGTTTCATAACTGACTCCAATTCCGGAGCTCCCATCCCTTGCCTCGACATAATCCTCACATAGTCAATGACATACTTACAAAAGAACTTTTTTGATAATAAACAATCAGTAACTTTACGAATTATGTTAGTTAACAAAATCGGGAATCAAACAACATTTTTTCTCCGACAAAGGTTCCCTATAAACGTGTGCACACATTCCTCGTAGAAACACGCACTTGTCTTACAAATGCATTAAAAAAGATAAGTTTCAATCGTTCAAGCTATAATATATGCCATAGTTTCCCAACCTATGGTGCTCGGAGATTTTTGGGTGGACCGCCATGTGATATTATTTTGATAAACAATCGATAATTTTGTTGCTGTCTGTTTTAATATAATTAAATATTGTTATATCAGTATGCGGTGTTGCAAAATTGATTGTTTTAAATAAAAAAAATATTTATGTGAATATTTATTACATTATTTAAATTTTGATGGTCCGCAAAATATTTTTGGATTTTTTGGTGGTCCGCAGATATAAAAAGGTTGAGAAACTATGATGTATACCAGCTTAGTGCAGCTCCCACTATCTATAGATATTTTCGCGGACGTTTCTTTCTAAATGTCATAAATAACAGCTGTCACAAATTTTACACCAGATTTAGCTAAAAATGATAAATTAACTTTTTGTTACGTCTTATATTTATTTAATCAACTTTATACTAATTATTTCGTGTGTTTTTACATATATATGTCGTATATGAAAATCCAGAAAAAAGCTCTTGTTGGCCTCAGTGTATAGCAGAACACTTTTAGACTCACTTTTTAGGCTCTAGTTATTTTTTACTCAAGCCTTCCGGATTCTTCTGACATTCTCAAATTTAACTTACCACGAATAAAAGTTTTGATAACGACTGAGACCGTTTTAAAGAAATTTGATTTGTGCAAACCCTGTATATTTACTAATGTTTTTTCACTCATTTGAGTGTCGGCATTTTATTTCCAAGCAAATTTTTAATGGACGTTTTATTCGCAATCGAAAAAGTCATTAGGTTTTTATGTTTATAAGAGTATTTTCCAATTAAAATTTCGTTATTATTTAATTATTGGAAATTTTAATCAAACCGGATATTCATTAAGTTATGGTATTAATTCTTGTATACAATATTTACAACAAAAACTATGTAACTGACTTTCAGTTCATGAGTGTTCTAGAATGCATGAAGATATCAAAACGCGAAAACCAGTCATGGTTGATGAAACATCTTTAAAGAGTAAAAGTTTCAATGATCGAAAAGTTAACAACGTACTGCCCTTTTATTTTATTATTAATTTTTTCGGGAAAGCGTTTTAGTGTGTCGAAAAATGGCCACCAAATATCGTTGTGATCGTGCGGTGACAGCGCGTGTCGTTTGCGGCGTGCCAAACAAAATACACGTGACCCACACGTGGCTATCGCGAGTAATTGACAATAATGAAATTATCGACAAAACAATGAATAAAAATTATTCAAGATAACAAACAACAAATAACTCCTCGGTAAAACTAAGTGCTTCGTTTAGTATTTTTTTGCAAATAAGAAATGATTATCAGAGTCGATTGGTAAAAATGAAGGACTAACTTCCTATCGATTGAATTGGCATTTACTTGGTAGAACTCCATTATAACACGGTGAAAAAATAGCAATGTATTTAAGTTCTACAAGCTTTTTAATAAGATATAGTTGATAGCTATTTCGGCTCACGCCATCGTCAGAACTATACTTAAACTAACATTTGCTTATCTATATATAGCTGTGTAGAAAATGTACACAATACATCTTCTCTCCTGTTTTAACGACCTAGCCTATTTCCTGCTTGCAATAAAACTACAAATTTTTAGAATTGTAAATGAAACTAAAAATGCGGCTATATCAATAAGCTTGTAAACATATTGCACGAAAATGGACCGACTTTATATTTGATCCATAATAAAATGTTATATTAAGCCAGGTCAGTGGAGTTAAAGTAAGAGTCGCGGACTCGTGAAAAACGAGAGACTTAATTAGAGACTTTAATTAGACGACTTTGAAAAATATTTCAATGAATACTAGAAAAAATAAATCGTCCTCGATTGACTCCCAACATTGTAAACGAAGGAGACTATTCCAAAATTTAAAAATGTATTTTAAAATGCATTGAAAATAGTGGAAAAAATTTACTCAGCCTTTAATTTAAATGTTAAAATGACAATATAGCGATATCCAGAAATCATTAAAGATTCAGCGTTGATCTTTACAGCATTGCTGCTAACCTAATAAAATCCTTAATTCTTTTTTGAATATAAGCAATGCTATTACAGTGAAACCTCGATCTTACGTTTTCCAAGGGACCCTGGAAAAATAACGGTAAATGCGGAAAACGGCTAATGCGGGAAAGCTTCAAATAATAATATAGCCCTTTATGTTTGTTGGCTTTTTTGTTATTTGGCACTTTAATCGGAACAAAGACTTGTTACTAAACTTGTGACTAAAAGTTTGTATGTACAGGAATCATTATTACCATGAATTTTAAACAACTGCAAATGTATTTGCATCATAAACAATAATACGCGTGTGGTGGATTTCAACCCAAAAATAGCACATGCGTCCAATGCGTTACGTTTAACATGTACAGCGGATTCCAACTTGTCCAGACATAACACCTGCACTCGGCTGTGTCAAACTTGCTTGCCGAGATACGGAGAAATATGCAATACAAACGGTCAATCGGGATAATATTTGTGACGGGGCCAAAATATTTAGACGGTTTAGTTTAGATAGTTCCATATGTCAGTAAGTCAGTTCTGTTGCATTCGTGGGATATAATGCCTGAAGATGCCAAAAGGCGAACCCCGGGTTGTTAGTGAGAAAATATGTGGAATCGTACAAAGTTGTAACAATGCAAATTTGATATTGAAATTCCATTAAGCACCTTCAGTCGATATCATAAATTATAAATACATATCGTGTCGCGCCATATAGCATTTCAATGCTGCTCTCATCTTTGAGAGAATATTTTACATAGAGATTTTATGTATCATTCCTTAGAGTCATTTCGACTGTAAGAAATTGTGAATGAATGTTTATATTATACTTGACCAGTGACGGGGACGGTGTGTTAATGTAAGGGGGGTGATGTTTTACGTCACGCCACTTCTGGTTGGTAATTCGCACATCTGCCCGATTTTTAAACAACGTAGGTCCAGTCAAAATCTGCAAATCGGATAAGATATAAACATAAAAATATTAAGATTTTTTAACCAGTTTAATGACAACAATTTTGTAATCAGTATTCACCACTATGCCAAAATATATTGAAAATTCCATTGCCGAATTGGTTAATATTTTATTTCGATATCTTAAGACATATATTGAAAAACTAATACAATGTTATTTATAATGTCGACTGAAGGTGCTTGGTGGAATTTCAATATCAAATTTGAATTTTTGAAACTTTTTACGATTCCACTTATTTTGTCACTCGGGATTCCCATTTCACCAATTCTAATTGAATAACTGAAGATGCGCAAAGGCAAATACCACGTCTTCAGTGAAAAAAAAAGTGGAACCGTACAAAGTTTCAACAATTTAAATTGAATACAATGTAAAAAAATATTTGCCAGTTAAAATTTATTTCGTTTGCAGTTTGCAGTCGAATGTCATCGAATGTGGTGAAACAAGATTTCGGTGCGTATTGAAATAACGACTACATTATGATTTTTGCATTTCGTTTTGATTAATCTACTTTTATCCCTTAAATTAATGTAGTGTCAGTCCTAACATAAAAATATAATGTGGACCGTCATTTCTTGGTGTAAATATTGTATATTGAAATAAATAAAACATAATTTTTACTCATTTACCAAAGTTCGCGATAATCGAAAGCGATCGTGTTCTATAATAAAAATGTAATATTGCGGAGATTCTTTTCCAACAAGAAGTGATAGTTATCATATTTACCATGATCTATATATTACTTTTAACGTGTCATTTTTTTTGTTTTTGTTGGAAAGGTAAAAGGTTTTAAATAATAAATTCGGATTTTTTTAGTATTTATTTCCACATTATACTTTATGACAAAAACAGATCTTGACCATAAAATATATTTTTAAATAATCTACATGTTATAACGATAGTGCATTTCAAGCAAAAATGTTTTATATAGACGTCTTAGTGAAATTACATTGCAGCACATTCTCATCATATTTTTTCACCATATCAGTTGAATTAGACTTGTACGCGTAAAAAAAATATTTCAACAAACCCCTCCAGCGATATTATATTTGTTTCAGAACTTAAATTGAAGCCATAGACAACGAAATGATAATATAGTTAACCGGTTTAGTACACTTTTGCTGCCTGAGATTGTAAACTATATTTTCACTTAAAATTGACTCCCTGTGACACACATTTTATAAAACTTAATTAAAGCGTTAGTAACACGGTGAAAAAATAGCAATGTATAATTTTTTAGTTCTACATAATTATTTTTTTAAGATATAGTTGAAAGCTATCTCGGCTCAGCCCATCGTCAGAACTATGCTCAAACAAACTTATCTATATATAGCTGAGTAGAAAAGGTACATAATACATCTCCTCTCCTGTTTTAATGACCTAGCTTGTTTCTTGCTCGCGATAAAACGGCGGATATATCAATACGTTCACATATAGCTCGGAAATGGTCTATTACGGAAACAAAACAGCCCCCTGTAGAGGGTTGAGCAATGGCGATCGATATATATTTGTTCGTTAAGAATCCTTTGTGATAGTTGATATCTATTGATTTCCAGCTGTTCCAAAGCCGTCATCTTACGACCTTTATTACAAAGATGCAAACACGTAGGCGCTGAGTTTGAATTTACATTATGCGATTCCTTTATAACGTGATGTTCCTTAGCTCGAATGGATACACTTCTACCTGACTGTCCGATATAAACAGATAAACATGAGCCACAGGACATTTTATAAATACCGCTTCTGTCAAGTTAATTAATTTTATCTTTACTATTTTTAATATTTCTGCCTAAATTGTTGTTCGCCTTGAAAGTTTGAAAGGATTCTGGCGATGGCGTGAGCCGAAATAGCTATCTTAAAAAAATAATGTTGTAGAACTATTATAAAATAAATTGCTATTTTTTTCACGGTGTTATTATGGAGTTCTACCAAGTGAAAGCCAATTCAATGAATAAAGCGTTAGTGTTTATGTTTTTATCATGATTATAACCCACTCGAAAGATTGTATGATAATGTCAATATGACCAATACTACAAGTTTTGAAAATTTTATCAATGATTTAAACACCGACCCAATGTTTCGTTACTACACCCTGCGGTGATAAAGTAAAATTTTGTGCTGCATACGCGGTCAAAAAAGCAATCGGGCTGGTGTGTGGTGGTACTTAGGTAGGTAGATAAACACAATTAGGGTGCGCAATTTGGCAGAGGGCGTGTCCCTCAGCTGGGTGGCTTTGTAGCTTCGTGATTAGAGCGCCGTACTACGATGATCGCCTCCCAAATAAAAAAGACTTGCGCACAAACAACATTGCCAATGGTGTGAATTTTTTTACCGGTTACGGTTTCCAGAAAGGTTTTATTGATTGAATTGGCATTTACTTGGTAGAACTACATTATAGCACGGTGAAAAAAGCAATGTATTTCAGTTCGAACTAAAATACACTGCTACTTTTTCACCGTATCAGAAAGGTTTTATTTCCGATTTTTTTTCGTATTATATCAGCATTCTATGAGTAGCATACAGATTTCTAAAGTTGACTATTTCTTACACGATGAAAAAATACCAAAATATTTTAGTTGTACAAAATTTATCGCTATTTTTTCACCGTATTATAGTAGAGTTCTACCATATTAATGCCAATTCAATCAATCGACTATTTCTAGTTGTATAAATATATAAATTACTTTGCCAAATAAAATAGTGTGAAATCAAAAAGCTTGAATTTGAACTGTTATTATTTTGTGCGATTCCACATGTTTGTCACGAACGATCCGGGTTTCGCCTGTCGGTATCTTCAAGCATCTTCAGGCAAAACCTGGCTCGTTAGTAATAAAACATGTGGAATCGTACAATGTTGTAACAATTCAAATTTTATATTGAAATTCCATCAAGCACCTACAGTCGGTATCATAAATTAAAAAGCTTGAATTTATGAAATTTCGCAAGGTAATCATTGGGCGGTCAACATTTTCGACATGGTCGCTATCGAAGCCGTGTTTTGGCGTGATAGACTAGCCCAAGGGTGGGGAACCTTTTCATTTCACTTATCTGATTCAACATAAGACCGCAGTACGAAAAAAACGTTGACACCTCCTCCCCCCTATATACTAGACATTTTAATTCACAATATAAATTAGCCAAAAAGATTTTTTTTCCAGAAATATCTACTTATTTCAAGTAACGATTCATTATCATTTATAAGAAGGTAAACCCCTTTAAAAAATGACCCATTAAGGAGATTAATCGTTAATGAAAATTATCACAGGCAATTGTACAAATTATTATTAGATTAATTTCAATAAATTTGTTTTAGCTGTCATTTAGTTCTATCCTTGGAGTCTGTATTGTCCCATAATTAATACCTCTGGTATATAGACGATGCTAACTGTTTGCTGTACGTCAGTTCTGTTGCATCCGTGTGATAAAATGCCTGAAGATGCCGAAAGGCGAAACCCGGTCCGTTAGTGACAAAGCGTGTGGAAGCGTACAAAGCTGTAACAATGCAAATTCAAAAGTGTTCCCTCTTAAATTATTGACAGCTAATACCCGACCGCTATAACGGTGCGCCCGGAAATGTGGCGGATGATGAAACTAAATTTGAAGCCCCTGGATAAAACGAATGAACAAAAATGACAAGTAAGAAGTCACGGTATTTATGAACATTGAAACCTATTGTAGATAAATATTTTTATAATTTATGATATCGACTGAAGGTGCTTGATGGTATTTCAATATCAAATTTGAATTGTTACGACTTTGCACGATTTACCTTGCTTTGTCACTTAAGAGCCGGGTTTCGCCTTCCGGCATCTTCGGGCATTCTATCACACGGATGCAACAGAACTGACCTGTTCCAAGTTCTGTTAAGTTAAGTTACATCCAACAATTCAAATTCAATATTATTGATTCGGATACATGAGAAAATCAAATCTTACAAAGTTGCAACAATTCAAATCAAATATTTTTATGTAAAATGTATTTATGGAACAGAAGGGAATTTAAAATTTTCAAACTCTGGCAACTTTGCGTCAGACCGGAAATGCACACCGCGCTCCGTTTCCATGCGCATAAGTAACGCGGTCGATCTTTATATGACGCAGAATCGATCATATAACGTGCCACTTGGGGCAATAGTCTCCATAAACCCCGTGCATCGTTCTTTCAAGCCAGTGAACCGAAAGCTCGAATGCGAAGCATTGTCGGGATCCCAAAGTGACGCGTCTAATTTGTTAATTTTCTAAACAGCGCGTGTCAATTTGACAAAAGGAATGTTTTGTCCCCGCTCGCTTTTGTCAATATTATTTGTCGAGTTTCATTTTTGACACTCGCTCTTGACGCGACGCATTTTATGCTCTGATGGATCGATAATTTTTTGACATTGCACTTCACACATTGGTCACCAACAGGTTTTACGAAAACTAGTGAAAAAACTAGAAATATGTTAACACGAAGAAAAAATAGCAATGTAACACGGTGAAAAAAATAGCAATGTATTTTAGTTCTACAAAAATTATTTTTAAAAAATATAGTTTATAGCTATTTCGGCTCACACCATCGTCAGAACTATGCTTAAACTAATATTCGCTTATCTATATATAGCTGTGTAGAAAAGGCACACAATACATCCTCTCTCCTGTTTTAACGGCCTAGCTTGTTACTTTCACACAATAAAACTAAATTTTTGAAAATTCTTAATGAAACAAAAGGCGGCTATGACAATAAGTTTACATAAGGGACAAAAGTGGTCATTACGGAAGCAAATCAGACCACCCCCCCCCCCGTAATAGGTTGAACTAATGGGGATGCTATTATATTAGTTTGTTCGTTAAGAATCATTTGTGATAATTGATGTATATTGATCTCCAGCTGTTCCAAAGCCGTCATTTTGCGACCCTTACTACAAAGATGCAAACATTTAGGCGCTGAGTTTTAATTTATATTATGTGATTCCTTAATAACGTGATTAGCGAATTGTGAACCTGTTTTTTTACTGTTGAATGAACAGCCCATTCAAGCAGAGTTCTGACGATGGCGTGAGCCGAAATAGCTATTTACTATATTTTTTTTTAAATATTTTTTGTAGAACTAAAATACATTGCTATTTTTTTCACCGTGTTATTTTGGAGTTCTACCAAGTGAATGCCAATTCAATCAATAAATAGCAATGTATTTGAGTTCTAGAAAATTCATACATTGCTATTTTTCACCGTGTTAAAATGGAGTTCTACCAAGTAAATGCCACTTCAATCAATAAAAATATGTTTTTTTTATAACTTTAAAGCTATTAACTCTCATTTTGGTAGAATGGCATGATACGTTTAATTATAAAAATCGCATTTTTATGTACTTATTTCTACAACATATTTTATAATCAAGACCGGTTTTGCTCATCGCGTGCATTATAAACATACATGACACAAATTACAAACAAGCTTATTTATACAAATTTTGATTTCATATAATAGTTAGCACGTATACAAAACCAAAGATTCAAGAACCAAGAAAACAATTTACAGGCATCAAACATTAAGCAAATGAAGTTAATTAACCACTCTTAAGGTGTTAACTGTCACTTTTTTGTGGAAAGGCATGATATTTTAAATAATAAAAAAACATTTGTAGCACTTATTTCCACAACATATTTTTTGATCAAGACCGGTTTCACTCATCGCGAGCATTATCAACTGAATCATCTGAACTTATCAGTTGATAATGCTCGCGATGAGTAAAACCGGCCTTGATCAAAAAATATGTTGTGAAAATAAGTGCTAAAAATGTGTTTTTATTATTTAAAAAAAGAAGTAAATTAATTTCGAATTAAATGTGGCTGAAGTGGCTGAGCAAGTCACATTTTCTTTTTCTTTCTTTTTTTTCTCTTCTTTTAAGAACAATAGTGCATGGTTTAATGATCGGTCCGTGCAGCTCTGTATCATTGGCTTGGGCCAAGAATATGATGAGTAAAATCGATTCTTTTTATTAGTATTGCGTTATGGAAGGCGGCCGTGTAACAACAGCTGCCTACACATAACGGGTGGAGGTGGGACAACCAAACGTTACCAATCTTTTAGTAATAATTATATCATTCCAGAACGAAACCGGTCCTGATTTGAAAAATATATTGTGGAAATAAGTACTATAAAAATGTGTGTTTTATTATTTAAAATCGTTTTCGTAGTATATGTGATAAAATGCACGATTATTGTTTTTTTTCTTCGCCGGTCACCGGTACCCATAGCGGAATCATTTGATTAACACGTTGGATTCTGAAAACGCACCTGGTGCGTAATCCATTATATTGAAGGAACGCTGATCAAACGCTTATTGCATTAAGAGTTACTCTATGTTTGTATAATATAAAATATTACAAAGTGATTGCTACAAGCCATCTTATATAAATGTAGCATATTATAATAAAATGTGTTACACGTGTTAATGTGGTTCCAAAATACGTATCTACGAGGTAGGTGTTTTTCCGCAGCCAAAGTGTTAATCTATTGCAATGCATTGGGCCGGCCAATCCGTCGGTCACTTGTCGTTTTACCAAGCGCCGGCGACTTAACCTTTTCATAATTTACAATTAAAATATCCTAAATCCATAAAACACATCACTCGGGAGTAATATTCTCAGACCAAATTGAAATAATATACTCGTACTATGTCCCTCGATTTACGCGGTAGATACGCTCCAAGAAAGAACGAGTAAATCGAGCCTTCGAGTTCACACAAATATACAGAATATAGGTTCCAGAAAATAAAAATCCACATAAATCGAGACTTCAAGTTCATATAAAGTATTATAAGTATTATAGAATAGGTCTAGAAAACCACTTAAAACGAGTATATTGTATCATATATACGCATATATCTGCATGAAAAAAGAGAATTTTATTAAGAAATATATTTAATAGCTCGATATAAGTCGATAATACGTTTATAGTTAAACGCATAATTATAAAATTGTAAATTTATTATTCCGCTTCTAGCTATATTCTAATTCAATCATTTTTTTTTCTTTTTAGTTGGCTCGAAATCACTGCTATCATCTGATTCAAATCCAGCACTAGGCCCGTTTTCTCGTCTTATTAAACAGTCTGTAACTAATTTTTGTGTGTGTTTTTTTTTTAAGTCTTTACGCGAAATTTACAGTCTTTGTAAATTTCGCGATACTACGCGCACAGGCTTTAAATGTCTCGCTGAAATTTAACAGCACGTTCAATAACAGGATCAATGGCAGAAACCTTATTTTCTAAGTTATCGGCAAATTGTAAAATTTCAGAAATGCAGCATACGCGCTTGTGTGACGCGTGCCACAAAATATGTTTGATTTTTTTTTTAATATATTTTTTTCTGACCGCATAAATGGGTACCGCGTAAATCGAGGGATGATTGTGTAACTATCAAATAGGTCTTCATTGCCACTCAACGGTGCCTACGTGGCAATCAAAGTGTTACGCTCAACTGAAAAAAATGGTATGAGAACTTTTTAAAATTGTTTTCACTCAATGTCGCTTATGTCAAGGGTGCGATATTAACTTTGGTGCTAAGTTAACTTTGTGGAAAAATATTTTTAACATGAAATTATGATTGATAACTCGACGAGGTGGTTTTAATTCGCAAGGAATTTGTATGTGTGGCATTGCAGTGTATGCCAGTAACCTATTATTGTAAATGAAAATTTTTGTTTATTTATACATTTCAATGAAAAGATTGTCGTTTTAATTAACCTTTTATTGCAATTTATCCATTTTCATCTTTTTACATAGTAATAAATAGTATTTTATTTGTTACAATATACATACATATATAATATTATCAAATTAATACATATTGTTACAACTTTCATACATTTATTTATAAGAATACATAATATAC
The DNA here is from genome assembly GCA_028555115.1 of Himalopsyche japonica. Taxonomy (NCBI): domain Eukaryota; kingdom Metazoa; phylum Arthropoda; class Insecta; order Trichoptera; family Rhyacophilidae; genus Himalopsyche; species Himalopsyche japonica. The sequence goes on from JAHFWJ010000430.1 coordinate 1,447,035, forward strand.
ACAGAATTATTGCCTAACATAAATTTATAGCTATTTAATTTATTACTTGACAATAATTTAAAAAAACACAAATCAATTTTTAATAATTTAGTATCGTCAACTTAATTCTGAAAGTTTTTTATTCAACTTTTGGCAACATAATTTTTATCCATTCTAATATTCTAATAAGAAAAGAAGAGTGTTTATTTCATTCTTAGGCGCTACACACGCTGTCGGTTTACGAATAGATTGTTTAGTTTATTATATTATTCGATTTAAAAAATACATAGAACAGAGTTTCTCAAACTTTTTCAGCACCGTAGAACTTCGCAAATCCGAAAATGTCAACGGAAACCTCAACTCATTTTTTAGACTGAGTATTTTTTTACGATGACAAGTAATTGATAGGTGATACAAATTTTTGCGGAACATAGTTCGGGAAACCCTGCCATTGACCGTTTATTTCTCCCATTAAATTGGGACACGTAAGGAAGGTAAGCTTTATCTGTATTAAGGGCATCTCATTTATTATATTCCCAACACAATTGACAAGATAGCAATGTTTGATTCATGTCATATAATGTTAACTTTTTTCTTCTTTATTTGAATATTATCAGTATATGTTTTGGACGCATAAAACAAATGAATTCCCACATTTTAGTTTTCGTAACATATGTTATTCCATACACGCCCGCGCTTTTATATACTAGTATTAGATTCCACCGCCGGAATTTTTAATTCGTGCCTTTTTTTAAATAGTTACTGCAAACTTCTCTGTTTTCGAAAACTGGACATTTTGGCGTCCAGAAACTGTGTTCGGGGACAACGGGACATGTCTCCAGCAATTGATCAGTCAATGAAAATCATCTCTATCTAGTTATTATATATATAATAATATATAAAATAACTAGATTAGAAAGTTCGTTTAAGTTCGTTATCCGAATGTATTTTCGTTGTCCGAATACAAAAAAATTCGTGTTAGTGTTCGTTGTCTGATTTGTTCGCAGTCCGAATTGTTCGTTAACTGATCACCCAGCTACGAATAAACTCCAGTGGTTGTAAGATTGACGTTGTTTAAATTGCTGTAATAATACCAAAATTATTAAAACAATTTTAACATACAACAGTTAAGTCTAAATTCTAAATTAATTTAATATTTGTAAATATGTTATATAACACACAAAATCACAAATGACGTATTTACTATTTTTAGTTACTAATAGTTTTTTTTTATATTTTTTATCACACTTCTTTTACATGCACATTTTCTTTTTAAATGAATTATTTATGTCTTAACTTAAACATTTTAATTAAAAATATTAACAGTCTTAATCACTATGGTACTGTCGTGCAATGTTCCTCAAACTGCAGTCAACCGAATTTGCTGAAGCGATTTAGTAATGAATTAATAAAAACTTGTTTTAATTTTATCATTCAATAATATGACATCTACAGCGACTAGCAAAGCAATTACTTGATTCGTCTTCAACAGAAAAAAAAACAATTTATTATGATCACTTTAAAAAACATTGTTTTGTTAACCTCTTGATCAGTCACAAACCTTTGACCAAAAAACAAAAAGACATTTTGAAAATAACTCACTTTTTATTTAAGCAATAAAACGTTATATTAATACTATTAAGATCATGTCTTGTTTCGCTCGTCCCAAGAATTATCAACTGATGTTAATCAGTTTTTTTTTATATAAAGTAAAGTCTGGTTTGTGTTAATAATCTCCATATATGTGACCCTATTGAACTGTTCTGTGAAATGTTCGGTGATAGTATATCTTTTTCGCGGCTCAGTAGAGAAAGGGTTAATTATTATATTTGAGGTATTTTACTATGAATGTTAAAGCGTTTTTTGTCAGGAGTGTTATGTGTGAGAACTGTGTGTATTGATCAGAATAATTTACCTTTTGCACTCGACAAACGACGACACACAATTAACGCTGTCACTTTGATAATAGTTGAAAAAGTTGAGTTAAAACTTTGAGAAATATTTAAAAAAAAAACCTCAAAAAATTACGTTACAATGACTTGACGTTAGAGTTATAAGAGAAAAATCAATGCCGTGTGTATGTCGACATTCGAATGCATAAGGTTAGGTAAATAATGGGAGCAACTGTTTACTTCTGTAATAAATAACATTGCAATACATTGAATTTGAAGATAATTTACACTTCTTAATTCTATTTCTAATATTTTTTTTGGTCTCAGGTTTGATAGATGATTTTATTGCTACCATATTTTTGTCCAGTAAATTTGTCGACAACGTAGTGCAAAGAGTTAAGAGTTTGAACGTTTTTAGAGATAAACTGATTTTTCTCGAAAATTTTTAATTAAATAATTATTATTCTAATTGACATACGTTATGAATGTCACAAATTTATGTGAATATATTCTAAATTTTAATTCACATTCTTGCTCTAGCTATCGAGATTCTGCTGGTGATGAAACGCCCTTGAACTAGCTTCTCTGCCCAGCTGAGATAACCTCGACATAGCACTGTAAGCTACTGCATCATTTCCTGCCCCAAGAAAAGCTGAAGGTCTTCCAGTTCCTGCATTCGTCCTGCGAAAAGCTCTGCCTTCAAATACATTAGAACTTGGAATTAAACATCTTGAAACGTCTCCAGATGGAGAATTATTGGAGTTACTAGGGCCTTCAAAGCTTTGTCTATTGATTTCGTTGGATTTATTAGTATTGTCGTATCTGTAGGCGGGGTTTTGGTTGAATTGAGGTACTCCGTTTTGCTTTTCGAGCTGATGATGTTGCGTGCGCACTGCGAACCTGTTCACGTGGACTGGAATTGGGACGACGATTTTCGTGGCATTTGAGTTGGTCTTTCCGGATGACGAAGAATGGCCACCGGACGCCAGGCCTGCTTTCACGCGTTTCCATTTTGCCCGACGGTTTTGAAACCAAATTTTTACCTGGAAAGATTTTTTTTTAAATTAATTTTTGTATTAAACTAACACGTGCATAATAGGTAGTATATTTATACACTAACAAAAATCAATAATATAACATTTGACACCAATTTTGAATTGTTGAAACTATCCCTGACTCAGTTCTGTTGCATCCGTGTGATAGAATCCACAAAGATATCGAAAAGCAAAACTACATTGAAATTTACAAGCTTTCAACAATTCAAAATTAATATTACAAAAATCATTGTAAAAATTCTTAACAATAATTAATTTGAATAAACAATTCATTCGGTATATTTTTTGTTACATTCAAGTCACAATTCTGACATATTATATCAAAAAAGTTGAAAGCTAGTTTTGTAACTATAATGCCTGTTTTAACACTATTCAATTAATTTTTTTGGTTAAATTGGCACTAACTTGGTAGAACTCCATTATAATACAGTGAAAAAATAGCAATATATTTTAGTTCTACAATTTTTTCGGCTACGCCATCGTCAGAATTGTGGTGAAATAGCTATAAACTATATCCTATAAAAAAAATTGTAGAGCTAAAATGCATTGCTATTTTTTAACCGTATTGCTTTTTTTAATATTTCATCATGAGCACATTATCAACATTAGCTTATATGGAAATTTCTCGTAGCCGCATCACTTTTTTTTTTCTTTTGAAATGCAATAAAAATAGCAGTAGTGTTTAAAAAAGACAAATCAGGCTTATTCAACCAATTTGACGATACTAACACTTAATACACATAACACACGCACAATGTGGCGTCTTCGGAAACGCGCAGCTATACTACTATTATGAATTTTAATTCTTACTTTCAAAATTTATCGATAGATGGATAAAGAATATACACGAGGTCTAAAATCAAAATAGGAACAAACTATTTCGGTGTAGGTAATTTAGCGAAAATATGCGGACCGTAAAGTGTTTATAACTTTACGAAATAATATGTCAAAACACCGACTTATGAAATATCAATTTATATATTTTGTTATTGTTGGTCGGTATGTTTTACCTGGACCTCACTCAGTTTGAGCGCCGTCGCAATTTGACTACGCTCGGTCAAACTCAGATATTTCTTGGCATGGAACTCCCTCTCAAGTTCGAGGAGCTGCTCACTGGTGAACGCTGTTCTTCGTCTTCGGGACCTTCCACTTCCTGGAACGGCACCCGCGCCTTCCGACGACGAATCGTTACCGTCTCCTTGAAAAAAAAAGTCGAAACGTATTTTTATTGCATCAAAGACAAAATAAACAATCAAAACGTTTGCAGGTCTAACTGTGAAAAAAATACTAATATATTTTAAAATGATCAAGGCCGGTTTCAATCAATGTGGGATTTTTAGATGATAAAATAAATTTCTTTTGATATAAAATTTGAATTATTGAAATTTTGTACAATCCCACGTGTTTTGTCAATAACGACACGGGTTTCGCCTTTCGGCATCTTCAGGCATTGTTTAAATATAAAATTTTGTTTGAATAAAAAATATAACGTTTTTAACTATTTCCATCACGTCGCGGCGCTATCAACTGATGAGAGAATGGTGCTAATATTTGTATTTCATTTTTAAAATAAAATGCCTTTACACTTATGTAGAAGTGACAGTAAACAGGTAAAAAATGAAATCAAGTGCCAACACGTGTATGGCTTATAAAACAATTGTTCTAACACTACAACAATAATAAACAAAAATAATCACTGGATTTTAATTGGCATTTACTTGGTAAAACTACAGTATATCACGGTGAAAAAATAGCAATTTATTTCAGTTCTACAATATTTTAAGGATACAGTCAATAGCTGTTTCGGCTCACGCCATCTTCAGAACTATCTAGATCTGACGATGGCGTGGAACTAAAATACATTGCTATACTTTCACCGCGTTAAAAATAATCACCACCGCAATAGATTCAGTAATAGTTTTGTTATTTCTACAGCGTTGGCAGATTTCCTCATTAAATTACCTTTTATATTATGTATATACTTATATTTCATTAAATTAAATTAACATTTAATTTCATTATCTATTCACTATATAGTTAAGCAATTTCTATAGCGCCAGGGGCTTTGTTGAAACAAAGTAATGGCATAATAAGTCGAAAGAGTGTCATAAAAACACTTTCTCGGAGTCAGCGAAATCAAAGAAAGCCCTCCGTCATCTGCCTCTAGGGACTCGCACCAAGGTACCACACACAAGAGACCTACCGAGTAATATGATATACGGTCGGACTTATTTCCAACATCGCATCACGTTTGCAGAAAAAAACAGAGAGAAAACGCAGTGAAAATGAGAGATGTTTTGATACTAACTGATGATTCATATAAAGTTTCATATATATTATACATATATATTTAAAATTAAAAATGCTATTTTTTGAGCTCTCCTGCACATTTTTTTAAATGTTAAATAAAGTATGCCTTAGAACGAAGTAGACATGAGAGTCGGTCTATTATATGGGCCCCAAGAAATTTGAAATATGCCCTCATGGTGGAAAAGGTTCATAAAAATATTTTGAGACTTATTGATTGAATTGGCATGTACTTGGTAGAACTGAATTATAACACGGTGAAAAAATAGCAATGTATTTTAAATATGTAATTGATAGCCAGCTATTTCGGCTTTGATTCGGGAGTTTGATTGGTTGACTTCCCTATTATTTTCGAAATACTTCACTATTTTTAAACATTGTATTCTGAGATTTTTTCGAGAGACACTGACGGTTCTCGTTCTGTAATTTGACCATATTTTCTGTTACATAAGCCAAATTTGAGTACTTTAATTCTACATGTTTTGTCACTTATGTCCTGGATTTTGCATTCCGACATATTCAGCAAACATTATATAAAGTTAGTCCAATATCAAATTTGAATTTGAGTATTATGAAAAGCTCTCAAGAAAATCTCAATTGCATAAGATTTTTTCACGTGTATATGAGACAATCTTTTTTAAATTCAAATTACATTATAATCAAATCAATAGTCATTGATATCATTTCAGACAATAATTTAGCTACTAGTCTAAAAGTCTATATTTTTGCGAATTCCTTTTGTACAAATATAAACAAATCGAACTATATAAATACCGTCCGTTCTATTTTATCATTGTCATATAATGCCTGAAGAAACTCGCATTTTATACAAAATTGCACAATACTTAAACAATGAAATTTCATAAAAAGCTAACCTTATATTCAAAGTAATTATAATTCTTTTCATGGCGGAAGCAGAAATAACTATAAACTGCCATATCTAAAAAAAATACCTCAATACAATATCATTTCTTTCGTTATTTCAATAAAATTAAACAAATAAACGTATAATACTTTAAAAAAAAAAACAAATTCGAAATTTTCATCTCATAAAAGAATCGCATAACATAAATTTAAACTCAGTGTCCACAATTTCACATCTTTGTAATAAGGGTCCTAAGTTAAATGCGTTGGAACAATTACAAATTAATTGATATCAGTAATCTAATGATATTCTATGTAAACAAACAAATTTTAATCTATCACCGCTTCTCAGATCGTTACGGAAGCTTAACGCGTTTTTAAATAAATCATACGTTGATTATTACAACAGTTATTCACATTTTTTTGTTTATTCCCATGCAATTAAATAAAAAAAAAAAGATTTACTCTCACTTTGAGAAATATGTTAAATTAAACATAAAACTATAATTTTAGTACAAAAGATATGGTGTGTTGTGTACTTTCCCTACACCGCTATATATAGATGAGTAAATGTACGTTTAAACATATTTCAGATGAGGACGTAAGCCGAAATAGCTATCATCAATATACCGCATAAATTTTGAAGAACTGCAATACATTGCTATTTTTTCACAGAGTATTAATGGAGTTCTACCAAGTAAATGCCATCTGTTGAGGATGGTCACGGATAATTGAAAAATACGGATAATCCGAATCTTCAATTTTTTATTTTACTTTCGAATATAATATCATATACACAATACAAATTTTTAACACGTTATTTATACATTCATTATTTATCACGAAAACACAAAAAAATACGTAAAAATATAATATTTTATCATAATAACAAACATAGTCCCGAGAGCTGACAAATATGGGAAAAAAAATATCGAAATTTACTGCGGGCACTCGCGCCGGTTTATGCACTTCACTACAAATGTAAATATAAACGCATGTGGAGTACAGAGGATTTCAATTCTTGACTCATTCTAGTCCCATAAATTGTGATGTTTATTGCGGTATATGCGAACATTCATACATTCAAAACACACAAGTGGTTAAAAAAAAAATCACCGATTAGTTACGTAAACACAAACACATCGCTAAATTCATCCTTTTTTCAAACAACGCGCATATTCAAGATCGCAATTCATTAATCCGTCTCATAATCGTTATAGAAAAAAAACAATCAGATTATATTTGAATTAAAAAATATTTATTTTCAGGCACGAATAATCAGCAAACCGGATAATCCATACACCGATAATCGAGAGTACACTGTACATATCATAGATAAAACGTAGTTCCTTCTCAAATTGACGCCTAGCCCCATTCATTGAACGTCTAGATAAATTTATAGTATGCCAATAGCAGCTCCCATTCAGAATTTTAATGTGAATTTTGCAGTTTGTTTGAGCATATCATTGATATGAGAATGTATTGAAAAAAATATAAATCCCTTCGCGGTTGTCGAATTTGTAGTCCATTCAGCGATTTTGTCGACACTCCCAGATATACTCGATACAAAGAATCCAAAAAGGTAATAAAATCGCAAATAAACGCAGCTTTTCTTTAGCCGTCGTGTGACCACCATTCCACCAACACCAATCGAATATATTTCGCTCACTTTTATGAATAATTAGCCGTCTCAATAGTTGGAACTTTAGCAGTCATAAGTTTATTCTCAAATGTTGTCTTCGATATTTTAGTATTTAAAAGCCGTCGTGAGATTACTTTTAAGGAGTAATACTCTTGATAGAAAAGTGTTATATATAAATAATAAACACACATTTTATATTAATTGAATTGGTATTTACTTGGTTTTTATTGTCTAGACACTACCAGTTCAATATTCAACTGAGCAAAGTTATCATTTAAAATCAATTTCATCAAATATTAAAAAACAAAAACATTTCATTCCTCAATAGCTCACCCATGAAAAATTTTGCGCCTACCGGAAAACTTTCTTGCACATGCCATAGCAACCCCGTATGGTTACCCTACTTTATGCGGACTACGCCCTATTGTGGCTGAGTGGGCGGGGTAGTTTAGCAGACCGCGGGTCGCCGGCTTAGATCCCATTTAGCTGTTTTATATTATAGTTTTCTTTTTGCGGGGATCCTAATAGCTTTGCGAAAAAACAGTCATTGTCATCTAGTTTAGGTCGTTACGGCGCTCCGTTCATAGCAGTATACACTGTCGAACGAGGGTTGCCAAAAGGTTGACTTTGGGTCAATTGTCATTTATTTTTCCTCATATACGGGAATTGTATAGATACAATCAATGGTCTTATACAAATCTTATGAATTTGCAAAAATTGTAATAGAACAGATCGTATTGGCATTTACTTAATAGACCATCATTATTACACGATAGAAAAATAGTTCTGAAGAGGGCGTTAGCCGAAATAACTATCAAACAGCATTTTTGTAGGAATACTTTTCACCGTGTCGAAAAAATATTGTTTGAATTTCTTTGGCAAAGCTGGATTTACCTAAGTGCTAAAAAGCCTCAAAACCCTTGGGACCTACAATAACAATCTTATATTATCATAAGAAAATTAGGCAAATATTATAATTGTTAATATTTTAGAAACCTCTGACTGCTAACGTCTCAACTGTTGAGACGGCTGATTTTTCTGTGTTGATGGTTGACACCCAAAATATATCAATTAACACATTGATTTGTCCTGAAAAACTCAATAAGAATGTTTCAAACCGATATTATTTAATAAATTTTTGAAGTTTAGGTGTTGGAATATTCTTTCAACGGCCCAGCAGGGAACGAGTTAAGCATCTTAAAGTCGAATATTAATGAACTCATGAACGATTTTGCTACAATAAAATGCCCAATACTTTTTTTAAATTATCATATTCAACTATATTCTATGATCTACGGTTTTTTCCAATGATTGTTACTGCTATATTTATTTTGACCTTTTAAATTGTTAAAATTAACACTTACATTCCGTTTTTCTCTACTCCTAACATTTGTGTTTGGAGGTCTCACATGATAAATACTCTAGGGCTTCATTACGTCCAAATCCGGCCCTGTTCGTATAATACTACATTTGAAACTATCTTAAATCATTTCGACATTGTCTTGTCGACAAAAATCAAGACGTATTTTGGTAAACAACCCCAATCTCATGTAACTAAAAACCTTTAAGAACTAATATAAGATACATGATGCGGACCATAATATCCCCAGCACTAAGCAAATTAACTGTCAACATCATATATTAAGTATTAAGAGAATAAGAGGGCTTTTAATCTCTGCATCTCAATAATACTCAAGACTTGATGTTTTACTAAATGCTCAACATTTGTGAACTTTCAGCCTTCAAATCACAGACGTTTTAAAGGAATTTTCCCACCCAATGTATATCATAAAGCCTTCTTAATAATATATCTAAAACTGGCTCCCGTTATCATTTCAGTAACTTTACCGATAATTTAAAAATACTTTCATTTAATTCGTTTATTAATTTAATAATGCCATTTCGACCCAAACAGATAATGAAATGAGAAAAGCTCTGACAAATAAATTGGTATATATTTTTATATGTCTATTCAGCAATACGCGGGTAAATTTTTCTGCATATTTTCCGCAGTTGGAAAACGCGTTTAGGTCTAATTATTGTATCAGAATTTACTGATCCTTTCGGCATTTAGGGCTGATTAATTCATGTGTGTGTGTGGTGTCCACTTCCACGGTTAATATATATGCAATATTTGTTATTGAAACTATTTAAATCATTATCATCATCCAATTGTCTAAATGTTACCTTAAATATCACATATTTTTCATAGCTCCCGTTATAATTTTCCCACGTAAAACTGCTTCAGTATGCAGCTCCGCGAACATTAATTATAAGGGCAAACTGTCCTATCATCGTTAAATGAACAGTTTGCAATATCAACTGGGGGTGTTTGATGAAAGTTCAATATTTAATTTGATTTTTTTTGACTTTGTACCACTCCACATCTTTTTTCAGTCATCTTCGACTCATTCTATTACACGAATAGTTGATTATTATGTAAAAACGTTCCATTATAAATGCTGTGAAATTCGTAATCATATCATCAGAAGTTAATATTGTTTCATATATTCATTATTCTTAGATCTTATATAATCATTCGATCACAAGGATACAATAAAGTTATCAGAACTGAAACCAGGGTCGTGGGTGACAAAACACATATACAATATTTTATCAATTAAAATGAAAACACGTTTTTTTGCCGGAAAAAAATCAAATGGCTCTCCAACTATAAACTATGTAAAACATGTATTTTGTGATCAACGGAAGGAAGAAAAATACTGTTGAAATAACAGCATTCATTACTCAGGATTGATCGAATATTATATATATATATATTGATACATTAAACATAAATACAATATTTATTAAAATGTGCATACCAATGTATTTTAGCAACAGAAATGTAGTTCTGACGATGGCGTGAGCCGAAATAGCTATCAACTACATCTTATAAAAAAATTGTAGAACTACAATACATTGCTATTTTTTCATCGTGTTAAATAAAAACATTGGAAAATATAATATATAACACGAAAATACTCAACTAGAAATATCGGTTAACAAGAAATAATACCGATTTCATAACTAATTCTATAAAATTTCATAATCCTTTTAACGTGGTAATTTCAATTTATTAAGGATCTTGGAGAGATAGTGTATAATAAACAAAAAAAACAGTCATAATACTCAATTACTTATAAATATATTCTTTTAACGCGAAACAAAATTTCGCTTAACACGAAAACCCAGATTTTTTTTACAATAAATCAATAATTTCCTTATTTTATTACTAAGCTAGACAACGTTTTATACGTTTTTTTTTTCTTCAAATTAATAGATTAATTAATATTTATACGAATAGTCTTTTTTTAATATGTATTCCATGAGTTTATAATGCTTGTGATGGTTAACCGGTCATGTAAATAGTTTTATATAAAAAAAACAATAGAGTGATTGAATAACCAATTATTGCGATCCCCGGAAACGACATAAATTGTTATAGCACAATGAAATAAAATATCATGTAAAAATCAAAGACTCTATATGATCACTAAATTTCGTCTCAAATCACTTGGAAAACCGATAACGGCAAAATAAAATAACACTGTATGTCATATTTTCGTATCGGCATTTGAATAATTTTCCGATAACGCGGTTAACGGTGCGGAAATATCGTAAAACTTCGACATCAATTCGCAATTGGCATTTGTTATTTTAACTTTATTCTGCGAGAGTCTCTCTCTAAATTGTACATTTACAGTAAACAAAATGCCATAAAAATTATAATTTTTGATGTTTAAATGTAGTTTTTATTTATATCTGATGGTATAGGGAATTGGAAAGCATAAATCGAACATTCATAATGATAGAAAAATATATTGTATGATGGATTAAGTTATATTTTTTTGAAAGCAGATACGTTTTTCTTGGTAATTTTTATGAACTATCTATTAACTTAAATAGGGCTGGGAAGCCTTTTTACTATGAAAGGTTTTATTGAATCTTTTGCAACCTCGTAATGTTCCTCTCATAAATTTGCTATGAAATACACAACAAATTAAGAAAAACATGTCTCATTATAACAGGATACTTAATATCACTTAAGCTAAATGGTTGATCAAGTCAAGTTGCCTTTTTTTTAAGCACAGTAGATCATGATTAAAAGATCGGTCCGTGAAGCTCTATGTCGGGCCAATAAAATTATGAATAGAATCGAATCTTTTTCAGTATTGCGTAATATGGAAGACGGCCGTGCAAAAGCGCCTGCATGCATATAAAGGGTGGAGGTGGGACAACTAACTTGTCTAGCTTCGCTTAAGTTAAATTTCGTCTTCACAAAATTGTATTTTTCGTGTGAAGTCATAAAGATGAAAAAGTTTGTTTTTCTGAACTGTAGAACAAGCATACCAATTGTAATGCTACTGTAATGCAATTGTAATGCTACCATTAATAAAGTCCAACAGTATTGTTATCGGATATCAACAAATTCCACGTGGACGAGAGTGAGTGCAGACAAATACTATTCTTAGCGGCCAATGTCTCATTAAAAAAAGCAGTGTGACGTTATTTGTACTAAAAAATATCTGTCTAATAAATATGACTGAAAAATAGTTTGACTCGTTATAAAATGAACACCTATTGTACCAAAACCACCATCAACTAACCTTGTCCACTCTTTCCACTTGTCAAGTCCTGCGCCTCCGTCGTACTGCAGCAGCTCAAACTGACATCACTCCCAGTATCACTGTCTCTTTCACTCCCACAAACACTTCCATCATCATTCCTGTCCAAAAAACTTCTTCTCGAATCCCCAACTGACACGTCTTCGCAATCAGGTCCAGTGATTCCATTTGGAGGTTCGACTGCATCTTCGTCTCGGAGACATGTTTCCTCAGCCATATTATCATCATCTGTAACCCTGGATTCATTTTCCATGGAGTTTATCACAGAAGCGTGGTGCTGAAATCCAAAAATACTTTGAAGCGGGTTGAACCATGTGTTGGCGTACAAGTTCAGTGGAAAGTTCATCGGTGGTATGTTCTGTTGCTGCGGCTGTTGGAACAATTGTGAACAGTTTAAAGGATTCAGGTACTGCTGAACCTTCATCAGCTCTCTTATCCTTAACATTTCATTGTGTTCGTTGACTTGCGTGGCTTGAATCCGAGAATTTCGATCACCAATATCTTCATTTGATATATTTCTAACCATAGCGCATTGATTTCTCCTGCTATTTGATAACTTATCCGACGGGCCTATTAGAGATTCTATAGAAAACGGTTTCGGTACTCGAATAGCATTCGCTGATGCTTTATTCCTTAAATTTTGTTCATCATATTCGCCGGATTTGTGCGGCGAAAACGTTGAATAAGACTTGTCTAATATTGGCGAAGGAATCCGTCTACTGATCGGTGGTGTTTTTATAGTTTCGCTACTGATATCTGATTCACTTTCAAGCTTTGAATCACTTGAGTTTTTAGATGGTGAACTGATTTTGTTCGTCATGGCATCCATTATAAGATCTCACTTTTAAATTGAATAACGTAGAATATTTTCACAGCAGTACTTTAAAACTAAAATTGTCGGATTCGACGACATTTTTCAGTAAAAATTTTAGTTATTTACAAAATCACTATATTTTAGTTTTGCAATGTTTAATTTAATTCCTCATACACTTCTTGCGTTATTATCACTCTAAATAATATATATATTAATGAAATTGATAACTGCCGTTTCAAATAGCATGACATCATATCAGCTAGTTCAACAGTCACTATAAAAGAAGAATAAATAAAAATTAGCAATTGATTGAATCGACATTCACTTGGCAGAACTAGTTGATAACTGTTTCAGATTTAACAAATAAAAATTAATATTTAAATTCCAATTAGCAACTTCAGTCGATATTGTAAATCTTCACCAAAATCGACATTAAATGTTTTTTTTTAAAGTCCATTCGGTTATCAAAGTTATTAATTTTTAGTCACGTTGAACTAAAAATAGATTTCGTCACCGTGCAAAAATCGGATCGAATCTATCTAAAAATTTGTTGATAAAAGGTGCTTAGTTCAATTATTTTTAATTTTGGTTAACTTCGACTATTAGTGGCGTATTTGTAAAAATATTAAAACAATCAGCTTGTTTTATATCATATAAAAGCTCAAAAATTTGATTTATTTATAGTGTAACTTTCTTAGCAAAAACAAAATATTTGTTAACACGCCCATTCTGACTATAATCTCTATTTATACCGGAGAAGTACTCTCAATATATTAATTTAAGCATTTTTTTTAAATATATAATATTATACTTTTAACATAAAAACGTTCTCTAACCTACTGACTGATAACGTCTGAACTGTTGAGACGGTAGATAGTAATGCATTGATTGAAATATTCAAAAATAAAAGAGTTTAATCAGTGTCGAAACTAATGCGCACGAGGTTTTATGTTAAACCATAGCCTAATTTGTCCTGATAATGCTCGCGACGAGCGAAACCGGTCTTGATCATAAAATATATTGTGGAAATAACTACTAAAAAAAATGTGTTTTTATTATTTAAAAGCAGGCTTTCCATAAAGAAGTGACAGGAGAACATCTTAAAAATGACGTCTAAATTAAATTTTGAAATATTTATAACTATTGCGATTATAAAAAAAATCTTCAAAAACTAGAGTTACGCCACACTTATTCTATTTAACACATATATTTTATATTGTATGTTGATATTTACAATGAATATCATCGATTGTCGAGTTTTGAAGCATTTTAACACAGACGTTATCAATTAATAATCACTGATCATAAACAAAGTTGTTATTTTTCACTTTAGTTAATATCTGATTGATTCAAGCCACAAAAAAAAACATTAATTTAATCAGATGGTTGTTGACTATAGATGCAACCCGTTTGTGCACTGTCGTAGACAATAATTACGTAGATACGTGTTTGTGTCGCGCACGTAGCGAGCTATTCGTATGAAATGTGTGTGCGCTTGCAACACGGAGCACGAACGCTTGTCAAAAGACTACTAAATGCCATAATCGAGCTACTAAACAGACATGCTATATCCACTTTGGCGAAGAGGAGAGCTTAGCGTGACGTGACAAACTCCCTCGTATACCCGATCCTCGTACGTTTGAACGATTTTAAAATAACACGGCTCGAAAGGAATATCGGATTTTTTTTACACTATTTTGTTGCAACTAAAATACGTTTGTATTTATCATATACAGTTGTGTTACACAGTCGCCTATACATTCATAATTACGTTACATAAAAAAAATAATAAACGATTTAAATGTTAAAAGTAAATGGTCTCTTTATTGTCATGTAACGAAACTAAATGAAAATTAAATTTGAATTTTTCAAACTTTGTACGATTCCACATGTTTTTTTCACTAACAATCCGGGTTTCGCCTTTTGGCTTCCTCAGGCATTCGATCACACGGATACAACAGAAATTCCTGAAGATACCAAAACGTGAAACTCGGGTAGTTAGTAACAAAACATGTGGAATCATACAAAGTTAAACGATTTAAATTTTAAATTTAAACTCCATCAAGCACCTTCAGTCTATATCATAAATTATCAATTGAAAATATTTCCCTATCACTTTAAATGTGTCAACTACCACTTCTTGGTGGATCAAGATTGAATTAAAACTGGTTGTACACTTTGAAAGAACATACAATTCATATCCACGACTTTTCAAAAAAAAAAAAACCTGAAAATACAATTTGATATTATCACGGATGAAAAAATTCTCATTTTGGCCTCGTATAAATCGAAAGAAATCTTTTAGTCTTGTAATTTATACAATCGGCATGGTAATGGGGATGTCAGAAGTAACAGTTTTGCTTGAAATGTTCACATCAATGTAAACGAAAGTAAATTCAGTCGAATACTATTTTTATTATGTATAACTATAAATTTTTACCTGACTTTGCTCGGTTGCCTTCTAAGTTGTTTTACAATTTTCCGACACCATCATTGACAAATTTTGTTTCAAACAAAGAAATTTTAATCGAAACTTTATTAAGCTTGTCACGTAACACTAATCCCATCGATTACATTGTCCCCTAGTAAATGTTCGTAGGCAAACACGAGTGAACAATCTAATATGTACTTAAAATAATTTCTGTACCACAAACAAATGTGATATTTAAGAACATAACCGGTGCCTTTTCCCAGTGTTTATGTATCTAAGTAAGAGTATCGATTACTGCGATAATGACATGTTATTGACTACAAAACAGTTCGTTATTAAATCATTTAGGGAGCAATGGTAATCGATTGATATCATTGTAGGCAAAAATTTTCTATACCTATGAGCGACTCCGAGTAATTTTTCGATGAGACGATTTTGAAAAATATCTCAATGAACAATTTGCCGGATTAGATGGTTGATTATTTATTTAATGCAAATAAATAAGAACGATCGGAAAAAACTTGACATAATAAACTTTTTTAGTTCGAGTCATGTTTTGGGTCGATTTCGGTGGTGTTTTTTTAATGATTCCACACCCCTGCCAATAATAACCAATAATAATTGGACTTTTTTCAACCCTCTGCAATTTAAAATAACACTTATATATATGTATATTATATCTTAGACAAAAGATTTCACGTTGTTAAAAATTCTTAATTCATTAAATATCAACTATCTATTTACTGCAATCAACCGTCTCAACAGTTAAGACGTAAGCAGTCAGTTCTTAAACATTTTATTTGAATAAATATTTTTATTCATTTCGATACATTTTGTATGATTAACAAACATTTTATTTTTTTTTTATTCTTGAACCATTTGTTTTGTACATCCGGTAATTACTAACTATAAATTTATACTATAAGCTGTGTTTATATTTATAATGGCATTTGTATACTCGCGATTAACGAAACTAGCTCTAATAATTTAAAGTGACCTCAAAAGCTAAATCCATCAACAGTAATCAATTATTATCAACACGGTAAAAAAACAGTGAATTTTAGTTCTATAAAATTTATAATGTATATAGTCGATAGCTATTTCGGCTTGCGCCGTAATGAGAACTATGTTCAAACTTACATTTAGAGGTAGTACATGCAGATAAGTAAATTTACTTTCAAATATATTTCTGATGATGACGTTAGCCGAAATAGCTATCAACTACATATATCTTAAATTTTGTTGAACTATAATGCATCGCTAGTTTTTCACCGTGTTTTAATGGAGTTCTACCAATTAAATGCCAATTTACTTATCTATATATAGCTGTGTAAAAAAGACACACAATATAGCTTCTCTTCAGTTCTGACATCCTAGTTTCACATTGTGCCAATAAATTCTAAAATGTGACAAATTGATCTTATGCATTTCTCAAAGTGAGAGTTAATGTGGTTTTTTTTTAATAAAAGTAAATAGTGAATAAGTAATAAATAATATTTAAGATTTATTTCATTTACGATTTTCAACTCGATAACTATAATATTTCTTTGATTAACAACGCCATGATTTTTAGAAGTTATTGAGTCTAACCCCCTCTAGTCATTTAACATCATTTAAAAAGAATTAGTACCACCCACTTTTCATTTTTAGATTAAGAATTTTGTATGAAGTCAATTAAATATACCTTGCTAATAAATTGCCTTGGGATTCAAGTTAGTCTAATGGTGATTTACAAAGACGCGAAACACGTATCAAATTTAATAACACACGATATACAACAATGTTATAATCTTAAACATTACATTGCCGATGACAATTGTAAGCGTCGGCAATGCTTGAGTATTATATTATCCAATATTATATTAACAGCTGGGTAATATTATGTTCATTTAAAAATTTAACCCTTTTCCTGCTGAGCCGCACAATCGACATTCGAACACCGAATACTTCAATAACAAATAAAAATATAGATTTTTTTTATTTTTTAGTTGTTACTATCGACACACTTTTGAGACGTTAGCAGACAGTGTGTTAATTTTATATGATAATTTTGTTTTAAAGTCAAGGAATGACTATCTCAAATATATTGTTTTTTTTTACAATTTGATCGAAGCACTCAATTATTCTGTTGTCCTTCGCAATAATGACGAAGGTTATGGAAACATTTACGAGGCAATTATTTAATACCAGAACTGTGGAGTGGAATCCCAGTTTTTTGACCGAAAACTTTTTCGATTAGAAAATTTTAGAAAATATCTGGATGAACAATTTGACGGATTGGTTTGTTGAACTTTAATATAACGCACGTGCATAAAAAAAGCCTCGGTGTTAATCAATGTCAGAGTCGGAGTCGTGTTTTGTCTTTTACGACTCCTCAGCGCTTTTCAATATATGTAGTAAGAAAACATTTCACACAAAAACAACGAAAACTATCAGTTAACACGAAATAAAACTGCGGTCACGGCAAATTCTACTTAATTACATAAAAAAATATTGTTTTAACATGAAACAAAAATTCACTTAACACGAAAATATTTTTCATCTTTAACGAACAAAATATATATTCTTGATTATTTTATAATAAATAAAATAGTTTTCTTAGATTCATTACTACTTACTTAATACGAAAAAAAATCATATATATATTTTATATTTTACCTAATATGATGTGATTGACAATAGAAATACTTTAAATATATCTGGTAATGTAAATTCGACCCCTCATTTTTGTGTTAACTGATTTCGACTGTATATGATATAAACAAATGAATTGTTTCTTGAAATCATCTACAACAATATAAAAAGCGAGTCTAAATTCAAAAAACTTACGCGTTGCATTTTTATAATATGACTTTATTGTAATAGGGGTGCAGAAAAATATTTTTTCCAATATTCTCGCATCGAAAGTTAAACATAAAGAAAAAATATGTTTTCTGTTTTTTTTTTGTTTCATTTTCGTAGAAATATTATTTCCAAGCCAGTAAAAAATTATTCAAAACTTTTATAATTGCTCAAAAACCTCTTTTTATCAACAAAAAGTCTACAAACATAAATGCACCCAAATTATTTTGTCAAACATCAATTTCGATTAAAAAAAACAAAGGAGTTGATAATTGTGATTCTTGGACGTTTTCATTGCATTCGTAATGATGTCCTAAAATCTCGATCGAAGATTCTCCTCTGCCTTTAATTTGTATCAAAAAACCTACACTACGAAAGAGAAGGGTATATAAAATGATGACATAAATCAAGGCGTGATCTGGGACTGAAATAATAAACGAACGCACGCCCCACTGTTAAAATTCTCTACCGCGATTGGTCTGCGCAAAACGATCAGAGAGAGACGCGTAGCGGATTAATTAAGCGGGTGCGAGCGAGCCGGAATATTTGATTCGGAGCACGGTCAATTATTTCAACCGGGAAAATTATTACAAGGAGCAATTTGCGAGGTTTATTTTTTTGAATTTGGAACTCGCTGATTTTCTTTCTCTGCGGCATGTCGGCCATTTTGGTTAAAATTGGCGGGAATAAATGACACAAAACGTTGAGATCAGAACCGAATTTAAATAAAAGAAAATATTTCAGCAATAAAATTTAACATATTTTAAAATATGATTTCTCAGAAATAATCCTTCTGTTTTATTATATTGACACCAATATTGTTTGAGGTTTCGTCTGAGCGATTTTTGACGAAATTTCAATATCAATTGAAACAATGAAATTTTGAACATTCAAATTGTCGAATTATTTGTACCTAGCTTTATGATTTGTCTTTTTTCGCTTGATAATATTTATCCTAGTAAATAACCGATGCAAACTGATAAGTGTGTGCCAGTTCTGTTGAATCCGTTTGGTAGAATACCTAAAGATGCCGAAAGACAAAAACCAGTCGTTCTTGACAAAACCTGTGGATTCGCGCAAAGTTTCAAGAATTCAAACATGTATTTAGTAGTGTTGGAGTAAAACAAAATTACTGAGATTATTATGACAAATTGTTCTTTATTCGTAAATGTAAAATTTTAATATTTTTTTCCTCGAAAGTTGAGCCACTAGCAGTTAGTACGTTAAATATATTATTTGACCAACTTAATATATTTATAAAAGTATTGGACCAGTGTTGGTTTCCCTATCCATAAAGATTTTCAACTGATGACTTTTTCTGAAATAATAAAAAAAATTTAAAACTTATTTCCTCAATTTATTTTGTTTTCATAATTATTAGAGCATAATCACATGATGAGTGAAACTGGTCCTTTTATCATATTCACAGTTATCAACTGATAAATAATCATCAATGTTCGCAATGAACAAAACCGGTCCTGATCATAAAATATAATGTGAAAATAAGGACTATAAAAATGTGTTTTTATTATTTAAAAAATCATGCTTCTCCGTCAAGAAGTGACGATTAACACCGTAAAAGTGAAAAATTGTTATTTTTATCATTCAAATATATTAAAATTGATGTAATACCAGCAAGATTTAACTGATAATACATTATCAAGCATAAAAAGTCGTTGCAGGCGGCTTAAGCGATTCTCAGTAATTTTATCGTTTTACCACTTGTTGTGTTACTAGATGTGACACGTGTTTCGCTCTTGGACTTTATTTGGGGTTCAGAAGGGGACACTGTAGCCCTTTGAATTTTAAGACATATACGTTAATCACTGTTTTCTCTGGGCTGAGAAGGCAAAAAGCCTACAAAATAATAATCCTCACCTTTCATAGTCTTCAATTACAAACTCAGTGACAAAATAGCCCTTAATTTGGAAAAAAAACTTTTGTCTGTCTTTTGCGCCGCTTTGTTCAAATAAAGGAAATGAAAAATTTACATTTAACCCCAGTACCCTGAAATAAATTAACGAACTGAAATAACGTCTCTAGTTTCACCTCTTATGGTATGTCAGTTCTGTCGTATCCATGTGATGGAATGCCCAAAGTTGTCGAAAGGTGAAACCAAGGTTGTTAGTGACGAAACACGTGAAGTCGTCCAACGTTTCAACAATTCAAATTTAATATTGAAATTCTATAAGGCCAGGAATTACTTACTATTTATAAGACAGCTATTGTTTCTTTTATTAATACTATCACTTACTAGAAGGTAAGACATAATTCAGAAGGTATAAAAAACACGCTAATAAATGGTTCCAATGATAATGCTATATTTCAATGTCGCTTGAGAGATCCAAACAGTGCTTTCAAAATGCAACTCTGTATAATGAACTAAATTGCGTCGACGGTTCGTAAACGGCATTCAATTACCATTTCATCTCTGTTTCTTCACCTAACGACTTACAGAGCGAGACGACAATCCCCAACTCACTCAGCCACCCGTCTCCCTCTTTCCGCCACCAATTACACAGAGTAATTTGTGAATCTGCGAGGCGGCCGCGGAACGACAACGACCTAAGTGACTGAGTTCTGTATGGTAGTTAGGACCTTTTAAGATAAGTTTGTGTGGAAAACGCGACACGGTTTTGGGGTTAGGTTTCGCCTAATGGGTTTTGAGTTTCCTTTTGAACAGGGATACTAAACCGATTGACTGCGAACGTCTCAAATGTTAAGACGGCTTATTGAAATGTGATTATGTATTATACTCAACAATTAAAGAGTGTTCACCGGGTCTGGGAAATTGCAGCTGTAGAGTTGTAGTGTTTTAGCCGGAGCCGGAGTCATGTTTTTGGTCAATCTTAGAACCACAGACGTGAAAAACGAGCTACTCGGACTACTTTATCGATTAGAAGATTTTGTAGAATATACTTAACTAGCTAAGAACATTTTACTGTATCGGTTGGTTGATCATTAATTTAATGCACATAAATACGAAAGGTAGGAACAAACGTGACAAAACTAAACTTTTTTAGTCGGATTCGTGTAGTTGGTTAATGTCGGAGTTAAGGTCGGGTTAATGTTTTTTAACGACTGTTAAAATGATCTTATGAAAATGAAATAATAAAATTTACAAAAATATTGATTGGTTTTAAATAAATCTGAAAAATGTAAAATCTCTTCGTGTTCAGCGAAATTTGATTTCAGGCCAACAGAATAAATTTGTTTTAAATAATAAAAAAAAAAATAATTACTATTTTATATCTTATATGGCTTGGGCCGGTTTCGCTCATTGCGAACACTATCAACTGATCGTATCATTAATATAAAATGTAACATGGAAATGGTACTAAATATGCGTTTTTATTATTAAAATTATTATATCATACCATTCCACCAAGAAGTGAAAGTCAACACATTAAAATTGACAAAATTTTAATGTGTTTGAAGTTACACGGAATCGACGATGCATTTTTATTTCGTGTTCAACTTTTTCGAATGTATAATATATAAAAAGCAACAAAAAAGAAACAAATCACAACTCTCGAAAGTGTTTAATTAGCAGCGAAACAAAGTGAACAAAACCAGAATGGAGAAAATCATTATCCTAGTACACAATAAATAAGACTTGAGATAGTTGACGATCCTTGGATAATTTTAATAATCGCTCCGCTCTCATTGTGTGCTCTAATGCTTTTACTACCTCCCCACACCCACTCCCACCCACCCTCACCCCAACCAGACTTTCGGAGCGCAATTTCTGAATTATTTATGATCCGGAGTATCGTTGTTATACTCGTTTAATGATACCGCGACAGGACCGGATCGGGAATATCTAATGAGAATTAAGACGTGTATTTATCACTTTCAAGACTTTCATTGTCGATTGAATTGGCATTCACTTGGTGGAACTCCATTATAACACAGTGAAAAAAATAGCAATGTATTTTAGTTCTAAAATTTTTTTTAAAGATATAGTTGATAGCTATTTCGACTCACGCCATCGTCAGAACTATGCTTAAACAAACATTGACTTATATAATAAAAGTAAGGTAAGATAAGATAAGTATATGTACGTTTAAATATGGTTCTGACGATGGCGTGAGCCGAAATAGCTATCAACTATATCTTTAAAAAAAATTGTAGAACTAAAATACATTGCTATTTTTTTTTCACTTTTATTGTCACTTCTAGCTGGTAAGGTATTGCACGTAATTTATAAAACATCAAGCACCCGCAGTCGATATCTTGAATAAATTATAATTAGCCATACTGAAAATGAATAACTTTTAAGATGTTAAGTGTAATTTTTTGGTGGAAATGCAGTAAATCTAAATTATGTAAAACATATTTCTAAAATTTATGATATCGAGTGAAGGTGCTTGATGGAATTTCATTATCAAATTTAAATTATTAGAACTTTGTATGATTCCACATGTTTTGTCACGAACGACCAGAGTTTCGCCTTTCGGCATCTTCAGGCAGTCTATCACACGGATGCAACAGAACTGATGCAATTTTATTTTTTAATTACTGGGACCTGGTTTCACTCATCGCGAGCACAGTCAACCGATACAATACAAATCAAAATGAGCGATTTACGAAACCGGTCACGATCATAAAAATGTAATTTTTAGAAATAGTACTGATCTTTGTATCGATTGAATTAGCATATCTTTGGTAAAACTCCATTATTGCACGGTGAAAAAATAGCGATGTATTTTAGATCTACAAAATTTATAACGTATATATATATGTTATGTTGTTAAAATTTGAATTGTTACAACTTTGTACGATTCCGCATGTTTTGTCACTAACGGCCCGGGTTTCGCATTTCGGCATCTTCAGGCATTCTATCACACTGATGCAACAGAACCGACAAACAGTCTGATCGTTAACTGGTCGTTAGTGACAAAACATGTGGAATCGTACAACGTTGTAACAATTCAAATTTGATATTGAAATTCCATCAAGCACCTCCAGTCTTTGTCATAAAGTATATATTGTTGATAACTATTTCGGTTTACGCCCTCATCAGAAGTATGTTAAAGCGTGCGTTTAGTTCTAGTGGGATAAGTCTATCTTAGATAATTAAATATACGTTTAAATAAAGTTTCGATGAGGACTTAAGCCGAAATAGCTATCAACTATATACTTGCAAATAACTTAAAAAGAGTAATATCTACTCGATATGACACATTTCGATAAATCTATCTTAATATGTAATGTTGTTCATTTTCTGCCACTAAGTGCGGTTCTGCAATGCCAACGATGGCGCAAAAGTAAATTGACTGTGACACAGTTTATTTGAGAGGAATATTTTATTTTTATCGCAGTCACAAAAAATGGATTCACTTACCGACAACTGATTCTTGTTAATCTTTTGAATACTTAACAACTTCTTGCCATATTTTAATATTTACCCCATCACTCATCGAATGCACTCGGTATGAAATCTACTTTGCCATTCTCGACTTTATTTTTTCTTCGCGATTGCACCGCCAAAGTGCTAACTGTAAACCACTAATTCTCAATGAATACGCATTATAACCACAAAAATATAATATTGCGTTCATGTTTTCAACATTTTCGAAAACTCAAATTTGAAATCTTGAACCATTGTACGATTCCACATATATTGTCACTTACGACACGGGTTTCATCTTTCGGCATCTTCAGGTACTATATCACAGAGCTGACACACAATAAACAGTTAGCACTATTTATATACCAATACAGTTAATTACAAAAGAAAAACACATACTATAATGCTAAAATTCAAACAAACAACTGAAATAACTTTCAATAATATTGTTTCAATAATAATGACACACAATTGACTGTGAAAATTTTAAACTTGTCACAGGCTGAGGTTTTGTGTTTTTCACTTAAAATATTTTTTTTAAAGCTACGTGTATTTCTCACACATCACAGGATAGAGAGGATTAAAAAGTCAAGTTAAAAGATTAGAATTAAAAATATTTTGGTCATATATTATTATATATTAGCTATTTTTGAAAACCCTGGTGTCTACAATATATTATACGAAAACCTTTTTTTTCACTTTTAATGTGTTAACTATCACTTCTTGGTGGAAATGCGTGATATTTTAAATAATAAGAAATCATTTTTTGTATTTATTTCCTCAATATATTTTTTAGTCGGGACCGGTTTCGCTCATCGCGAGCATCGTTTTTTTATTGTATGATCATCAGTTGATAATGCTCGCTGAGCGAAAGCGTTCCTGATCAAAAAATTTTTAGTGTGAATATAAATACTAAAAAATATACTGTATTGTTTATTGTATGTACACGGTGGAAAGATAGCAATGTATTTTAGTTCTACAAAATTTATAATGAATATAAATGATAGCTATTTCGGCTTACGCCCTCATCAGAACTATGTTCCTAGTTTTTTTTTTATCCTAGTTTTGTATTGTGATAATAAATTCTTAAATGTGGTAAATATATTTTATGTGTTTCTCGAAGTGAGAGTTAATGGTTTTTTTGGGAATAAACGTAAATAGTATTGTACTAAATCGATTTATTTAAAAACTGTATTAGCATTCTGTAATGGTCTGAGAAGCGGTGATAGATTAATATATGTTTGCTATTAATTTCTAATTGTTCAAATGCATTTGGCTTAGGGTCTTTACTACAAAGATATAAACATGTGGGCACTGAGCTTAAATTAATGCTGTACAATTCCTTGTAATGATTTGAAAAATGTTTATTTGTCAATCATTTTTCAACGATGTCAGTGACGGATAGTGAAAATAGTTTTCGAAACCTCGTTTAGGCGAATTGCCAAATTGGCATTGCAACAGTCGACCGCTTCAATACCTGACGCTGGATGTCGAACCTATCCCAAATCATTGCTTTAATAGTCGCAAATGCTTTGCGGCATATTTGAGAATAAAAAGAGGTGTAGCTCTTTTTAATTGCGCACTGAAAGCTCAATTATCAAGCGTGATACTAGCTCAAAAAAAGCTAAAGGCTTAAATTTGAATCGATTAAATTGTGTACAAACCCACATATTTTATAACTCACGACCAGGTTTAACCTTTAGTCTTTTTCAAGGATTCTATCTTTAGTGCGTTAACAGTTTTCATTGAACACAATGAAAAAAATAGCAATGTATTTTAGTTCTACAAAATTATTGTTAAAAAATATAGTTGATAGCTATTTCGGCTCACGCCATCGTCAGAACTATGCTTAAACTGACATTTGCTTATCTATATATAGCTGTGTAGAAAAGGTACACAATACATCTTCTCTCCTGTTTTAACGGCCTAGCTTGTTACTTTCTCACAATAAAAGTAAATTTTCAAAAATTATAAATAGAACAAAAGGCGGCAATAAGTATGTTTTTCAATATGACAATAAGTTTACATGTGGGACGGAAGTGGTCATTACGGAAGCAAATCAGACCACCCCCCCCGTAATAGGTTGAACTAATGGGGACACTATTATATTAGTTTGTTCGTTAAGAGTCCTTTGTGATAATTGATGTCTATTGATTTCCAGCTGTTTCAAAACCGTCATTCTGCGACCCTTACTACAAAGATTCAAACATTTAGGCGCTGAGTTTGAATTTGTATTATGTGATTTCTTAATAACGTGATTAGCGAATTGTGAATCTGTTTTTTTTTACTGTTGAATGATCTAACATGTTCCTTAGCTCGAGTATATTCATTTTCATTGACGCGTAATAATTGCTCAAAAAGAGCTTTTTCTGGAAACCATTGCATAATTATGTTAAAACAAACAAGTATTTATGATATCGACTGAAGATCCCTAATGGAATTTCAATATCAAATTTCAATTGTTGAAACTTTGTCAGTTCTGTTGCTTCAGTCAAACCTAAAAACGAAACCCGGATCATGCGTGATAAAAGATGTCGAAATATTGAAAGTTTCAACAATAAAATTTTCAAATCAGTACTTTTTTAAATTATTTCATATAAATATTAAGCTCCTAATTAGGTTCTATATGTTTTGTTTAAATTGATTAAATTGGCATTTAATTAGTAGAACTTTATTATAACGCTGTGAAAAAATGCAATGTATTTTAGTTTTACAAGATTTATAAGGTATACAGTTGATAGCTAGTTATAATATATGAAACATAGATCACAATATATAAACTTGAATGTTTTAAAAGAAAAGAAGAAAGGCGAAACCCGGGTCGTTAGTTACAAAACACGTGAAATCGTACAAAGTTGTAACAATTCAAATGGATATTGAATTACATCAAGCACCTTCAGTCGATATCATAAATTATTATACAATATTGCTTTTTTTTAATTGAATGTTTGTAGTTCAAACAATTGAATCCATTCGTTAGCGTGCTAACCTATGTATACCGTCAGTCTGCAATGCGCCATATCTAAAGTGACCATACGTCCCGTTTTTAGGTAGCCTGTCCCGCTGTCCCCAAGTACAGCTTCGGGACGTCGAAAGGTCCCGTTTTCAAAAAGAGGTCAACACACGGTAACAATTTAAAAAAAAAGTGCATAACATCGACAGTGGTGCACATGAATAAGTTGTTGTACGATAGAAAAAAACACAATTACAAGCCGGAGTACTTAAAGCGATATTGTTAGTTAAAATAAATTTTAAAAAATCCTGCCAAGAATTCCATTCTTATTTAAAAGCAAACCTAGTTATACTTAAGAATAAATTTTCATCAGAAAAATACAAAACAACATATTTTTTTCATATTTATATAATTTATTTTTGTTAATACAAAAAAACTATGAAAAAATACGTGTTTTCTTGAATATACATACTACAGTGAAACCTCGATTTTACGTTTTCCAAGGGACCCTAAAAAAATAACGGTAAATTCGGGAAACGGTGAATGCGGGAAAGCTTCAAATAATAATAAACAAGTAAAATCGTAAAAAACATTTATTTATTAGTTACTTGTATATACTGTATATAAAATTTATTTTTTAAAAAAGTCCTTTATGTTAGTTTGCTTCTTTGTTATTTGGCACTTTAATCGGAATAAAGACTTGTTACTAAACTTGTGACTAAAAGTTTGTATGTACAGGAATCATTATTACTATGAATTTTAAACAACTGCAAATGTATTTGCATCATAAACAATAATACGCGTGTGGTGGATTTCAACCCAAAAAATAGCACATGCGTCCAATGCGTTACCTCTAACATGTACACCGGATCCCAACGTGTCTAGACATAACACCTGCATTTGGCTGTGTCAAACTTGCTTGCCGAGATACGGAGAAATATGCAATACAAACGGTCAATCGGGATAATATTTGTGACGGAACCAAAATATTTAGACTGTTTATCGAGGAAATCGGGGAATCGGGGAATCGGGAAACGGTCAATGCGGGATTATTTAACATTGTTCTAATGGGCGTTTGACGGGACTGTAAAAAATGAGCGTTCCAGCCGGGAAAACGTATTATGCGAGAACGGTTGATGGAGGTTCCACTGTATTACGTAAAAATTGATAGATGTCCCGTTTTGAGGGCAAAAATAAATGGTCACATTAGCCATACCTCGACGGGGCGTGTCGGCATACACTAAATGGCTTGCTTGCTTATAACGTAGTTGGATTTATAGTGACGAACGGTATAGACTTCGTCAAAAATACATTCCCCGGCTTAATTCGTCAATCGTTAGCTTCGTTAATGACTCAATTACTCGAGCGATGATAGTCTGCGCTTCCGAAATAGATAGCCGCTCGGATGATGCCTTGGTGCTGGCCAACCTCCGCACGGCTCGACTCTTGGAGACGTCAGCTATCTTGCGAGATGTTGGACACGTGAGGCAGGTGATAAAAAGCGACGGCTGGCAATCCCGTCTCAGAATTTCACGAAAAAAATTGCATAATTTGCCCATTACAATCAAATATATACAGTGTACTTTCGATTATCGGTGTATTGATTACCCGGTTTGCTGATTATTCGCGCCTGAAAATAAATATTTTTTAATTCAAATATAATCTGATTGATTTTTTTTCTATAACGATTACGAGATGTATTAATGAATTGCGATCTTGAATATGCGCGTTGTTTGAAAAAAAGGATGAATTTAGCGATGTGTTTGTGTTTACTTAACTAATCGGTGATTTTTTTTTGAACCACTCGTGTGTTTTGAATGCATGAATGTTCGCATATACCGTAATAAACACCACAATTTATGGGACTAGAATGAGTCAAGAATTGAAATCCTCTGTACTCCACATGCGTCTCTATTTACATTTCTAGTGAAGCGCATAAACCGGCACGAGTGCCCGCAGTAAATTTCGATATTTTTTGACCATATTTGACAGCTCTCGGGACTACGTTTGTTATTGATAAAATACTATATTTTTACGTGTTTTTTTTTTGTGTTTTCGTGATAAATAATGAATATATAAATAATGTGTTAAAAAATTGTATTGCGTATATGATATTATATTCTAAAATAAAATAAAAAATCGATGATTCGGATTATCCGTGTTTTTCAATTATCCGTGACTATATATATATATATATATGTATGAGCGAAACCGGTCCTGGTCATAAAATGTATTCTGGATATATTACTAAATATATTTTATTATTTTAAATGTAATCACTTTCCACCAAAGAGGGACGACAGCACCCTAATAGAATTAGAATTGTTTAAGCTTTGCACGACTCCACATGTTTTATCACTAACGAACCGGGTTTCGCCTTTCGGCATCTTCAGGCATTCTATCATACAGATGCAACAGAGCTGACGAAAGAAATCCCAAAAGAGATTATTGTTCAGTGTTGCCATTAATCTGTTAATATTATATGTCTAAATGTATAATGTATATGACACGAAAATTTTTCAATGTAATACATGCAAAAAAAGTAAAAAAATGTTGATTTTAAATGATAACTTTGCTCACTTATAATGTGTCAACTTCTTCTTCAGTCTTTTTGATAAAAATACACGATATTTTATATAGTAAAAACATATTTGCTAAGTCACTTTTAAGGTGATAACTGTCACTTCTTGATGGAAAGGCATGATAGTTTAAATAATAAAAACACATTTCTTTATACTTATTTCCTCAGTAAATTTTATGACCAGGACCGGTTTTACGATGAACACGTTAAAAGCTAGCAAAATATATCATCATTCAACAAATATAATTTATGTAAAATTCTTACAACACAAATATCAAAAAAATTGAGTGCGTCCGTGTACGATAATGCCTGAAGATGCCGAAAGACGAAACCCGGGTTTTCTGTGTGGAAAAAACAACAAGAGGAAGTGTTCAATTCTTGAATGATTCAAACAAAATAAGTTTGGTGAAGCTTATTTTCCGTTAAATCTTAGTTATAACAATGGTGTATATTGAAAGTCAAAAAACATTAAAAGTACGTTAAAATCCACAGTAATAAACAATATGAATGAAATTCTCATTTTTGTCTCTTATAAGTCGAAAGAAACACGTGGCCAGGTATATTACACTACGAGTTTTCAAACATTCAAAAGTGAGCATGCTTAATAGAAAGTCAGTTAGATAAAGCCATGGATAGTATTCTCAAAATTTTCTACTGAACCTTATTCAGTATGAGGGTACATTTGAAATTTCTAGAGGCTAAGACAATAGCCCTTTTCATATTAAAAAATTGCACATTCGTCACAGGATATTCTAACACCAAAAACTAGACTCTTTGGACAAAAATTAACTTGAACACGAAACACACTTGTACTTTGAATATGTATTAGGTTTTTATGTAAATCAGATAATTTATTATTTTCCTCACAAAGATTGATTAATATAAATTACGTCTATGAAATATTTGGTTTACCTGCCAGCAAGAAGTTCATAAGCTAAACTCTTCGTTTATCCATTAACGTAGTATATATATATATGGTGGTTATTTGCTTTGGTATGATGAAAACATCGTTGAAGACGTACCTAAAAATTAATTTTCTGTGACCGCGATTGCGATGACAGATGACACCAGTGTGACGAGTAAAAAACTTTTCATCAATGTTGCCGGAGTTGAAAAAAATTTATCACTCCCTCATGCATACATATATCATAATAAAAATTCGTTATCACATGCCTGTATCTGGCATTAACTTGCGATAAAAACATTTCCGGTAAAAACCGGTAAATTTTTCATTTACCGGAAATTACCACTGGTGCTTTTTGGGCCATTTACCGGTTAACCGGTAATCCGGTAAAGCAATCTCTAGTTAGCATTTAGTAGGTTAATTTCCAAGTTTTAACACCTAAGAAGACTCTAGTGGTACGGAGGATAAAGCCCAAGATTTACAATCTTTATTGCATATTTTTTGATATCAAATTGAAGAAGCGTTAAGATCTATGACGCGTTAACATCATAGGTCTTCTAATCTCCTTCATCTCTTAGATATAGATTTATTAGGTCGTGTCGTAAGATGTAAGTCGCTGCAGAGCTGAGCAATCCACAGTAAATCCGCTTCACATGGACGGCTCTCATGTTATATTAATAATTGTATCCCCACATGCATTAATGCTAAAATGGATGAAGATATCGCAAAATAACCCTAATCCTTGAATCAAATTCTTCTTCAGAGTTTACAACTTCTGTTGGTGTCCTGTTTGAGACGATTGAGTATGTGAGTTGGGGGAACAGCAAAAGCGTATTAGAAAAACGACGCCCGGACACGCCCTGCGACGTCCTATTTAGGGTGACTTCAAAAGAAACGCTGGATTGGAAGTGCGGTGACCCCACTGTAATCTGTTAAATATATCATATTATAATGTTTTATATCACTTACATTTCGTACAACTAATTCTGTAATTTTCGCAAAATTTCCTTCAATTTTATTTTTCAGAAATCGCAGCAACGCGCGATGGGTTAGTTAGTTCACAATAAAAATTATCATTTCCGTGTTTTTCTTAGAGTTCTTTCGAATTGTATGTTTTCACCAAGATCCTTAACGGATTTAATTTTTGCAGCAGTTTTGTTTCATTTATTTGGGTCATTTTTATCGAGAGAATATGACGGGTGACACCCTTTCTTTGATATCAATAACTCCACCCTAGCGAATATCTGCGTGAAATAAAATTCTCAAAATTTTACGAGAGTGTTTTTCACTCGGAACGCGTGGTCACCGCGTTTCCGATGTTAAAGAGATGAAATACATTCTTAATTTGGTGACCACATACGTATAAGTAAGAGTTGAGACGAATCGGTAGTTCTAATCGACCGCAAAGTATGATGACTGCGATTTTTCTCCGCCGTTCTTGCACTCTTGTCTAACATTAAATTTTATATTAAGAAACTAACAGATTTTTTTTAAAAAACTTGCAACAACAAAATATTTCAGCGAGACTTTCAAAATCATCTATATGTTGTTAAATGTCACTGCATGGTGAAAAGGCATTACATATATATATTATATATAACGGCGATTATTTTTAAATAAATTCACAATCCGGGTTTCGGCATCTTCAAGCATATTAATGTAATAATTTTAATGTCGTTATAAGAAAATCAGTTTTTAGGTTTATATTTCGCTCCTAGCCTTAGTGTATACATTCCTCCGTGTAATTCTTCGTATATATAACCAATGACCATTTATTGTATGTCAATTCTGTTGCATCCGTTTAACAGAATGCCTAAAGACATCGAAAGGCGAAACCCGAGTCTTGAGTGACAAAATAATTGGAATTGTACATAGCTTCATCAATTCAAAATTCTTTTTTTGACAAATTGTTGAAATTTTAAATGATTCCACATATTTTGGCTCTAACGACCTGAACTTTGTCTTTCGGCATCTTCTGGCACCTATCAAACGAATGCAACAAAACTGACTCAATAATTATATAATAATTAACCGTCAGTCAATAATTGACGCAGGCTGTTTACTTTGAGTCAGTTCTGTAGCATTCATGTGATGAAATGCTTAAACATGCCGAAAGACGAAAACCCAGGTCGTCAACAAAATACTTGGAATCATAAAAAGTTTCAACAATTCAAATTTAATATTGTAATTACGTCAGCAGATATAATGAATTTTATTTTAACCCCTTTCTGGGCAAACCAGAGTAATCATAAAATATACTTATTTAATTGGTGCATACACGTTATGAAAATTTATAAATTTTAAGTTAATTGCTTTTTCAGTGTAAAAATATTAAAAATTGAAGAAATAACAACAAAACAAAAAAAAAGGATAGCAAGGAAGTTAACCAAGCAAGCTCATGTAAAATCTACTTTAATATATTAATTAATAGTGTTCGCCTGAACTCAATCTCGTCCACATGGAATATGTCGACATCCGAAGAAATACTCTTGATCATTTTTTGCTTTTACCATTGCTTCTACACTTTGGAAGAACAAACAATTCATGTCGACAATGTTTCAAAAATTTATCCGAAACATGAAATTTGATATTATACAAGGACGGCAAAAAAAATACGACTCAAACTGTGACATTACGGTCGAAAAAGTATTGATTTTCGTAAATTTAATGTTACCAACTTAAAAACTATCAAGGGGCCCAGACAAGTTTGCAGTGAATCGTAAAAAACAATCTACTAATATATTTATTTTTGTATTCATAAAAAAACACCGTCTGCAAGTTTTAATTTGATTTTTTTTTATCCCGTTTATTGCGACAAATTGATTGTCTGAGCGCTGCGCTAGAAAAGTAATTCATTTCGATGTTGGGATTGCCACATTTAGTCGGCGAACAGTAAAGACAAAAGTAAAAACTAATGAAATTGTAAGTTATGACTTTGCGCTTCAACGCCACTGATATCGCACCCGCACAACACAACTGTAACAAATCGGATTATAAAAATATCGATCTATTTTAGTTTTAGAAAAATTAAAAGTTATATAATTAATAACTATTTCGGTACCTATCAATATTTTTTCACCGTGTAATAATAGAGTTCTACCAAGTAAATGCCAATTCAATTATTATCGTTGAGAATATAAACTGAATTAAATTGAGCTCTGTTTATTTTTGATTCAATAATTTAACACCGTCATCCGTATTAAATGAATGGTCTTTCGATAACTGATCCTTTGCAAATGTCGACCATTTGCCAACTATGGTTATAAATTTTGGTTTTATAGTAAAAATTATTCAATTTTGTCACATGAAGTTTATCGATTATTCGTTAATGTATTTATAATTTATGATATCGACTGAAAGTGCTTGATGGAATTTCAATTTAAATTTCAAATATAAAATTTGTATTATTACAACGTTGTCCGATTCCACATGTTAAGTCACTAACGTCCCGGGTTTCACCTTTCGGTATCTTCATGCATTCTTCTCAGCCATCTCAGTCAGCCAAATTGAAATAAGTAGGTATTTCTTTGAAAAAAAAACTCAAGTATATTTTAGTGATAGTTGATTATTATTTGTTGTTAAACCTTTTCAAGAATGACTCATTAACAATATTAATCGTTAATGAAGATCATCACAGGTAATTGTGTTAATTATTGTTAGATCATTTTTATAAAAATTTTTTTAGCTGCCATTTAGTTCTTGCCTTCGGGTCTATGTTTTCCTTCAATTAATACCTTTGGTACATAGACGATGCTAACTGTTTATTGTGCGTCAGTTTTTGCATCCGTGAGATAGAATGCCTGAAGATGTCGAAAGGTGAAACCCGTCTCGCTAGTGACAATACATGTGGAATCATACAAAGTTGTAACAATTCAAATTTCAATTATTAAATTGTTAAAGTTTGTTTTCCATCACCCGATAAAGCTCGCGACGATCGAAACCGATCCAAATATTGTGTTTTATTATGTAAATATTCTAGTACAGTGGTTCTCGTGTGAAATTTCACTGTGGCCGCATTATAAACATCAGCTGTCCTATGGAAATGTCTCGAGACCGCAACAAATATGATAAAAATAGTTTCGATATTTTTTTTATATAGTGCATTACACTGAATGATCTTTCACAATATACAGTTGTAGATAAAATCAACAAAATTAACAAAGTAATTGTTGTTAATTCTTTATAATGACTCGATTCATGGTCAACGTGTATAATTTTAAAACGGTCATTTACTTAAACTCGACTAAATGCTGGATATGTCGGGTTTATTCAATCAATTTTAAAATAATATTAATTTTAAAAATGCATTTTTTAAATGTCAAGTGATTCAATAAGTGTCTTTTTTCAGCTGTGGCACGACAACGCTTGCTTGCGTGTGCACAATACTGAGATGTGGCAATAAATCTCGTCGGCGCTCACTCAGAACGGCGAGGAAATTACTTGAAAAAGTCCAACACATGTTCTCCTATGTTTTATACAAGCCTCGACTACGGCCAAGGCTTGTCTTTCTTTTTGAAATGGATAAATTCCTCCCAGACCGACACGCCAAACAAACCGAGAGATCTCAGCAAGTCGGTTTTATTTAGTAACGGCAGCTAATTCTTGCCAAGTGGACCAAAAAGATATTTATTGCTTACAAATTTCCTTCAATGAGACTCTAAATAGAAACGACATTTTTCAGCGACAGCAAATGACGAGTAGAGGAAAATTCGTCCGAAATTATCGTTTTACGTCCGTTTAACTCTTGAAGGAGTAAGACCGCGTGTGTGAAACAAACAGAGCCCAATTAAATTCAACGCATGTATCAAACGAGCAGCCAAACCTTCCCAGTTTTTTCAAATAATAAAAACACATTTTAGTTTCGGAAATTCATTCAGGAACTTTTAATGTGTCAACTGTCACTTCTTGATGGAAAGGCATGATATTTTAAATAACAAAAACACATTTCAAATACTTATCATCACAATGTATTTTATGATCAGAACCAGTTTCGCTCATCGGTAGCATTATCAACTATTTACTGAAACCGGTCCTGATCATTAAATATATTTTGGAAATAAGTATTAAAAAATGTGTTTTTATTTTTTTAAATATCACTTTCCATAAAGAAGTAACAGTTGACACATTAAAACTTCCTAAATCTACTGGTTCGACTAATCGGCATTTATTATATTTGGTAGAGCTTCATTTTAACACGGGGAAAAAAATGTATTTCAGTTCTACAAAATTTATACGATATATAGTTTATAGCTATTTTTTTCAAAATTCTAAATTAAAACAAGGCTAGTTTGATTGTTGAAACTTTTAACGATTCCACATGTTTTGTCAATAACAATTTGGGTTTCGCCTTTACTATTGATACCTAATAAATTGTGTATAACTAAAATACATTGCTATTTTTTCACCGTGATTAATGGAGTTCTATTAAGTAAATGCCAATTCAATCGACAAATCCATAAATTTTGTTAACACCAGGACTACTGATTTTTGTTTTTAATATTCAGTGTTATAATATTCTGAACGTAGCTCGGCAGGGACGGGTTAACCAAATGACATATAATAACAAATTTTAATATTTGATCATTGGTCTATTTCAGAGAAATATTATATTATATTTGTATCCTAGAATATGTTTTTGTTTTGATCGCATTCGAAGCCGTTTAGCTATTTTTTAACGACCGACTCGTCGCAAAACCTCGCTCTAACTCCAATATTATTTATGTGTCTGCGACATTTTGGTAGTTACGCCCCTATCACCAACAATCGTGCTTACATTTGTCTAAGAATAGTATTCTATATTATTTTATTTGAATATTTAAAAAATATTGATTGAGTTTGCATTTACTTGGTAAAACTACATTATAACACGGATGAGGGCGTAAGCTGAAATAGCTATCAACTATATATCTCAGAAATTTATAAATCATCGCTTATTCATAACAAACATTTTCCAATAAAGAACTTCAATGATTTCAAAAATACATATTAATACTTATAATAAATAAATAAAAAAATATTTTTATATTATTTTAATATAATGCATATATAATGTGTAAGAAATTCTTTATATCATATCATAACATTTTTTATAATTTACAATATCGACCGAGGGCACTTGATATAATGAAATATGAAATATTTAATTAGATTTTTTGAAAATGTGTATTCTTCCACATGTTTTGTCACTCACTACCTGGTTTCGTCTTTTGACATTTTCATGTGTTAACTCACGCAGAAGCAAAATAACTGACACGAATGCCTAAAAATATCAAAATGTTAAAGCCGAGTCGTGAGTGATTTCGCAAAGTTTTAAATGTTAAATTCAAATAACACTTTTGTTTCGCCAATTGCCACACATCTATTTTTAATCACTTCTCATCAAACTGTATAGCACCTCTGAAGTTTTACTGACGTAGCCAGTAACGCTGCTGACCTGAACTGAGTATACATAACGATCGAGTTTGAGTAAGGATGACGCAGGGTTACCAGTTACCATTTAAATGTCCCAAAGTTTGTATTTACTTATTTTACTTTTTTTTTATTTATCAGTCTATTCAATTTGATACGTTTATTTAAAGTATTTATTATGGAAAGAAGTGCTTTGTAACTTTAATGTGATATTAAGAAAATTTAAAACACAATAGAATAGTTTGTTGTCATATCAAGGAAATGGAATAAGATTCACTGGACGCAATTTTGTTGTGGGATAGGCAGGTATGACATAATAATATTACGAAAATCTTTTTACTGAGAAAAAAATAATAGTATAACAGTTATGATGTATAGGCCAGTGGCTCTTATGTGCGGCCACCGCCAGTTTTATAAGAAATATTGATATTTAAAAAAAAGTGTTTTTACAAATGAATTTGTAAAATTATTATTATTTTAAAATTGATTGAGTTAATCAAGCATTAAGTAAAGTTTAAGTAAAGGACCGTTTTAATAATAAGACAGTTCAAAAATTTTGGTTGAAGTTATACGTTGACCATGAATCAAGTCAATACAAAGAATTGACAAGAATTGTTTTATTAATTTTGTCGATTTTACCTACAGCTGTATATTGTGAAAGATCATTCAGTGTAATGCATTATTTAAAACATAAGTATCGAAACTATGTTTATCACATTCGGTGCAGCCACGAGACATTTCCAAAGTACCGCTGATGTTTACAATGCGGCCACGGTGAAATTTCACATGAGAACCACTGATAAAGGCACTTCTGACTAATAATGGAGAACTATATAAATTAATATATATATCATCATTTTTTATTTTTTTTGTAAAGGCTTGTTTGGCCAATTTACTCAATTGGTACTTTTGATATGTTATAGTGTTTCCTATTGGTAGCTTAATATTGATAAATTTTATTTATTTATTTATTTGGTACAAACACGTTACAAAAAATTACAAATTAAAAGTTCATTGCTTTTGCGACGTCAAAATACTTAAAAATTTAATAATTTATGATATCGACTGAAGGTGATTGATGGAACTTCAATATCAAATTTGAATTATTAAAACTTTGAACGATTTCTCATATTACGTCATCTCAGACGACTCAGTCAGTTCTTTTGCATCCGTGTGAAGGAATGCCTGAATATGCCGAAAGGAGAAGCCCGGGTAGTTCGTAACAAGACATGTGGAATCGTACAATGTTTTAAAAATTCAAATTTAAAAAAAATAAACTTAAAATTAAAGAAATAAAAAATAAACAGGACAAAAAACATGGTTAGCAAAGAAGTCAACCATGCAAGCTCATGTAAAATCTACTTTAATACATTAAAAATAGTATTCGATTGAACACACTTTCGTCCATATGGAATATGTCGAAATACGAAGCAATACTGTTGAATTTCATCAATGGTCTTACAATTGGCAGACTGGTTCTACACTTTGGATGAAAAAACAATTCATATGCACGATTACTCAAAAAAATATCTGGAACTTACAATTTTATATCATCAAGGATGACAGAATTCTCATTTTGGCCTCATATAATATAAGTCGAAAGAAATATGTATTTAGCAAAACTCTTTGATTGATAAGTTTCATGCTAAATATTGTTTCACGGCAGGTATTGAAATTTTTCCAAGTGGTAACCCTAACTGTAAAGCAAATCTGACAGGTATTCTGTAACTTCTAATTTTGAATTATTCGCTCGAAATGATAAAACAGCAGACAAACGTAAACAGAAAATTCATTTTTGTCACGCTCCGGTCGACGTGACACGTGTTAATTTGTTTTAAATGAAGACAAAATAAAAAGAAAACAGCGAAATGAAAAATTACGCACATCAATGAAACTTACACGGACTATTTTAGTTTGTTAAATATTCATTATTTCAAAGAAAAACGAGTTCATACCACATAGTCCCACACCATACTACCTTCGAAATGCTTAGACGTGAATCGGACTCTTAATGTGTTAAGCTATCATTTAAATAATAAAATACATTTTTGTACTATTTCCATGATATATTTAATCATCAGGACCGGTTTCGTTTATCGCAAACATTATCAAATGATCTCATTATCAATTATCTTGATGCTCTCGATCATAGTGGCATTCGAGTTATAAAATAAAAATCAATGCCGCTCCTACTGAGGCATTCGACTGCAAAAGGTTAATAGAAAATATTTCACAGTGTTTTCATAAATTTTTAGAAGCCTCTTTTGAATATATGAAAATAATATAATAATTTGAATGTTTGTTTTTTTCCTCAATTTAAAACGTGTCAAAAGCGGTCATCTCTAAAATGAGGTCTTCCAATAACATTATTTTAAAAGAAGCTAATTTCTGCCACTGTTAATTTGTTTTAGCTTTTAAGTGTCTTGTTATTTTTTTTATTCGCTCAAGACAAAATCAGTCAAGTGTGACAAAAGTAATACGATTCGGAATTCGCTCTTTAGTAAACCAAAGGCTCTCAATCGACATTGAGAGAATCTACAACTGATGGAGTTTTATATTATTTCAATATCAAATTTTAATTTATTGATTGAATTGGCATTTACTTGATAGAACTCCATTATAGCGCAATGAAAAATAGCAATGTATTTTAGTTCTACAAAATTTATGAGATATATGGTTTATAGTTTTTTCGGCTCACGCCTTCATCCGAAATATGTTACTTATACTTTAGTGCATTGCTATTTTTTCAATGTGTCAAATTAAAATTATAAAAACTGTGTATACTCTACAATTTTTGTAACTCACAACCTGGGTTTCATCTTACGACATCTTCGGGCATCATATGAATGCAATAGACAGTAAACAGCTTACATCGATTATATACAAGATTAATTATACAGAAAATATATACACAATAGTGCTATGAGCCAATGTAAACATCTGTTCAATTAATCGCTTGTAATGTACTGTCACGTGTTGCTGGAAAAGCATTATATTTCAATAATTAATACACAATGCTTTGTACTATTTCCACAAATTTATATATTTTTTTAAAATCTAGACCAAACATAATTAAATTATATTAAAAATATATGCAAAAACTATTTATTATCCTAATAATGCCCATATGCTTGTTCAAGTCTAAAATTACTACATTCGTTTTAAATTTTTTAAGTCGGCAGAAAATGGGTTAAATGTACTTATAGTTTCATTATTTGACACTCACCCATCGTGGCCAATCGGTCAAATTTAATTTCTGTAAGTAAAAATTACATAAAAGATTTAATACAAAAATACACTAGATCGCTTGATTCTAGGGGTTCTTGGGTCGAGAAATGTTGAGATGCGACGCGTTTCCGTCACGCGGGATGACAGCGAAGTGTCGCTTTCGGATATCGACCGGAAAATGCGCATCTTTTGAGTTAACGCACACTCTCAAACTGAACACAATAACACACATGTCCATTGAACACATTTCAATTCGTTCAGGCGTCAGTGTGATTACAAACTCTCTTACACTTTGACAAATATTCTCGGAAATAGGTGAGTATATTACAATGTTGCTTATTGCTTGTTTACGGTCACTGATTGAAATAGAAACATCTTCGTTGTCATATTTTGTAACTGTTGACCAAACATTAACATAGGATATTCAATATTTTTTCATCGATTGACCCTTGGTACATATTTTATTTTTGTAATAATCTTTAGTATCCGATAAATAATGCAAAATAAATGAGCAATTAAACAAAACGTTTATTTAATTAATGAAATCGACTGAAGTTGCTTTATGGAATTTCAATATCAAATCTGAATTGTTATAACTTTGTACGATTCCACATGCTTTGTCACTAACGACCCTGGTTTTGCCTATCAGACGCAACAGAGTTTGCAACAAATAGATTTTGTTGTAAAACCTTTTCAAGAATGATTCATAAGATCGTTAATGAAAATTAGTACAAGCAATTGTGGTAATTACTATTAAATTTGTTTTAGCTGCCATTTAGTGATTGCCTTGGGGTCCGTGTTTTAATGTTTTTAATACCTTTGGTATATAGACGACGAAGAAGGCCTGAAGATGCCGAAATGCGAAACCGAGTCATTAGCGACAAAACGTTTGGAATTTTACAATGTTGTAACAATTAAAAAAACTTTTATTTGTACGATTCCACGTGTTTATCGACCCGGGTGTCGCCTTTCGGCATCTTCAGGTATTCTATCTCAGTGATGCAAAAGAACTGACACAATAAACAAAAGATAAAATGTGTTTTGCATCTTTTCTACACCGCTATATACAGATAAGTAAATGTCCGTTTAAACATATTATACTTCTGATGTGAGCGTAAGCCGAAATAGCTATCAAATACATACTTTATATTTTTTTTACTATTAAAATGCATCGCTATTTTTTCACCGTGTAAATGTACCAAGTAAATGCCAAATCAATCGATTGACTTTTTTATCATGTCTCTCAAATTGTTGCCGACCGCTGCTATATTCAGTATATTTTGCTGGGCATAGATATTAAAATATTAAATATTCTGCTCAATTCATGTGAACTAATGTAACACAAACTGCAGTTCTTTTCCCCAGGGATATAACATTAAATTAAGAGTGGAAAATAATCATGCATATATTTAATTTGAAACGCGTCTATTGCATTAACTGTACCCACGTTTGAATATACGTATTCAAAACCTAAATAAAGACTGGGGCCATTATTGTTTTATTATTATGAATGTCAGAGATATACAAAAGGGTGGCCAGAATGTCAGATGTTTTAAATATTCTGTATCACAATATAAAAACATTCATAAAATATCAGTATATATTTTGGCCCTTGCAACACTAAAGCAGTAAGTGTCTATTTTAATCTATACAGCTATAAAGTGTGTTATTTTTTATATATTGATCTCAAAATAATACAGTAACAACACGGTAAAAAATAGCAATGTATCTTTGTTCTACCTTGAGTTTAGTTCTCTCTTTGTGGAACTAAAATAAAAAAAAAATGTTGAACTAAAATACATTAAAAAAAATTCATTTCAATCAATCATATAGGACCGTTTCAAAAAAGCAAAATATTTATATATTTATAATAATTTAAGATTTCGACTTAATTTCCTTTTTTTCAATTTCAATACCACATTTTGATCGCTCAAAATATATGCACCTTTTTTTTTCATTTCCGATTATGGTTTCTCCTTTCGGCATCTTCTAGAGCAGTAAACAGCTATCATTTTTAATGTTTGTTAATTCTTATTAATTCACCCCATTTAAAAGAATCAAATTTAATTAATTGAAACGTTTTGCGTTTCCACATATTTTGTCATTAATGACCAAGATTTCGATTATTGGCATCTTCAAGCATTATATCAGACGGATGCAACAGAACTGGCACATAATTATCATTTTGCATCGGTTATATACAAGACGAATTAATTAAAGTTAAAACACAGACCCTTAGGCTAGGATTCAAATATACATCTGAAAAAACTTCCAAAGCTATTGATTTGAAGTTTTATGAACACTAAATACTGTTAATTAATATTTGATTAAGGAACTTTAAATAATACCATTATAAATGCGATTGAGTATTTTAAGCTTAGAGACATCTACTTATTTGAAATTGGTGGGTAGCGGTGAGATAAAACATCAGGTGACATAAAACAGAAATTCAATTTATGAGGTTATCGATTATATAGAACCACTCTCACGTAGACGATTATAACAAAGCAGAATTTGAAAGATTAAGCGGATCGTTGAGAATATAAACTGAATGCAATTGAGCTTTGTTTATTTTTGATTCAATAATTTAACACCGTCATCTGTATTAAATGAATGGTCTTTCGATAACTGATCCATCGTTATAAATTTTGGTTTTATAGTAAAAATTATTTAACTTTGTTACATGATGTTTGTCGCTTATTCGTTAATGTATTTATAATTTATGATATCGACTGAAGGTGCTTGATGGAATTTCAATATCAAATTTGAATTTTTATAACTTTGTACGATACCACATGTTTTGTCACTAACGAGCCGTGTTTCGCCTTTTGGCGTCTTCATGCATTCTATCACACGCATGCAACAGAACTGACGTACTATAAACAGTTAGCATCGTCCATATACCAAAGTTATTAATTACAGGAAAACACTTACCCCAAGGTAATCAGTAAATTGAAGTAAACAACTATTATTGAACCATAAATTTTGACTAACAATAAGATACTTTAACACTAATTTATTGTAAAGTTCAGTCAATCTTGCCGCACTAGCATTATTGATATATTGATTAAATTGGCATTTACTCGGAAGAACTCCATTATAACACGGTGAAAAAATAGCAATGTATTTTAATTCTACAAAAAATTTTATAAGATATAGTTGATAGCTATTTC
Organism: Himalopsyche japonica; assembly: GCA_028555115.1. Lineage (NCBI taxonomy): Eukaryota > Metazoa > Arthropoda > Insecta > Trichoptera > Rhyacophilidae > Himalopsyche > Himalopsyche japonica. The sequence continues at coordinate 1,490,088 of JAHFWJ010000430.1, forward strand.
GGCATATAATATAAGATACATTGCTATTTTTTCACAATATTGTTGATATAATTTATGATATCGACTGAAGGTGTTTGATGGAATTTCATGAAATCGTACAAAGTTGTAACAATTCAAATTGTATGTATTTATGTTAGGTATGAGTGTGCAATTGAGAATATATCATTAAGCAACAAAACGAATTAGCAGTAAACATTCACCCTTTGTTAGTATATTTGTTCACCCTTGTTGGTATTGAATTAAAAATTAGTAGGCGTGATTCTGTTGTTTGCAGTTGAACTATATCGCAAGAAGAGCCTATCATTAGAAACTAAGTAGCGGGCAAACGAACCCGCAAATCAAGCGTTTTTTGTTCAATTCAATTCAACCAAACATCGTTTTAAATCGATTTACTTTCAATTTTTAATTCGATCGATGAATCAGCCATTTGGTGTACTTACTTTATGACAATTTAATATCCAAAAAAGGAAAAATTAACGCGGGAATATAACTGATACACCAAAACCCTTACGTATTGTTTTATCCAGTCGTCTTGGCTACACAGTTAATCTTTCAATAGATACGCTCGAAAATTGTTAAAATGTAAATATAACAATTTGCTTGAGAGATATCCACTCAATCTTGTATTCATTTGAAAGTACAGTGATTGATCGTGTAACGAACATATATGTTCTAAAACTATGTTCGCTATTCGAATTGTTCGTTAACCGATAATCGATTTACCATAAATAGAATAAGTGGATTAGAAAGATCAATTAAATTCGTTATCTGAATATTTGTCCGAACACAAAATTTTTTCGTGATAGTGTCCGTTGTCCTATTTGTTCGCATTAATATTGTATGCTGTATATTATAAGGCGTTAACTATCAGCTGCTAATACTAGTGATGACCGAAACCGGTCGTGATCATACAATATATTGTGGAAATGTGCGAAAAAATGTGTTTTTATTGCTTAAACTATCATTTATTTACACCAAGAAGTTTATTATCTGTTGAAAACCCCTTGTAAAACCCTTTCAATCAAAATGATCCATCAACAATATTAATCGTTAATGAAACTTATCACAGGCACTTGTGTTAATTATTATTAAATTTGTTTTGCTGTCATTTAGTCCTTGCCTTGGGGTCTGTGTTTTCCTTCAATTAATACCTTTGGCATATAGACGATGCTAACTGTTTGTTGTGTATCAGTTCAGTTGCTTCCGTGTTATAGAATGCCTGAAGGTGCCGAAAGTTGAAACCCGGGTCGTTAATGACAAAACATGTGGAATCGTAAAAAGTTGTAAAAATTAAAATTTTATATTGAAATTCCATCAAGCACCTTCGGTCGATATCATAAGTTACACAATTGACACCTTAAAAGAGTATGCATATATCATATAATTTGTTATTTTTATTGTATATTGTAATGTACATATATATTTATATCAATTAAATAAATTAATAAAATATATTCAAATCAATACATACACATTTAAAGACTTCATATGGATAACGTTTTGAAATTCAATTGCGCAATTGATATATTAACGTTTAATTTATGTTACGTTAACAGAATTCTTATATTTGAAATTGAATATTTGGAGGAAAAGCACTTCTCCAAGCCCTTAGTGGTAGGGTATTCAAGTAAAGTTACTCTGTCAAAATTTGACAGCACATTTCTACAGGAACCATTGTCATTTAAATAATTCTTGTATTCTATAAAAACGTGTCAAATTTGATTGACGTTAAACAGTGTCAAACGTGGATTTTTACGAGAGAGGGTTTTCGGAAACATTTTTATTATTTTTTTGTTTATTTAACAAAAGTTCTTTACTCTTTTGTACTAAGTACTAAACTGCTATTAACAATTGCTCAATCTGTATTTTTACGAAGAAAGAGAGGATAGCTATCAACTATATTATTACAATGACAGCGCGATGAATAAATAGCAATGTATTTTAGTTCTACAAAGTTTATAAGATATATAATTTATATCTATTTCGGCTTACGCCCTCATCAGAACTATAATATATTTAAACATAAAAAAATCAATTTACCACATTTAAGTATTTGAATATCAAACCAGGATGTTAGAACATAGGAGAATATGTGTAAATTTTCTACACCGCTATATATATTATAGATAAGTAAATGTACGTTTAAGCATAGTTGTGATAAGGGAGTAAATCGAAATAGCTATCTACTATAAATCTTGTAAATTTTGTAGAACTAAATACATTGCTATTTTTTCACAATTTTATAATGGAGTTCTACCAAGTAAATGCCGATTCAGTCAATAATAACATTGTTATGCCACGGAATACACTCTGCAAGAAGAGTGTGAATCCATAGCAAGTGAAAGTGGGTATAACGTTTAATATTTTTAATTTAAAAAAAATATTCGTTTGTTTTTTTTCAATTGACCGTTGTACCGCCACTGTTGTATCGCTAACAGAAAACTAAGAGTCGAAGGAACAACCCTCCTATTCGCAGGCTGCGAATTTATTTCGCATTGTCAAATATCAAGTATCACCACCCTCAAATGAATAATTATTATTTATAAGCATGCAGCCACTCGTGTGTTTTATTATAATATCGTTTGGATACTAAAGGGGGTGAGATTTGATACCCCTGATTTTTTTTGTTTTTATTTCACAGTCAATAAATAAGCTTCGATAGGTACGGAACCACAATACCCGGGTATAGTGTAGTGATCAACTATTATACATTAGCTTTCGTGACGGACATCATGGGCTCGAATCTCCGTACGAACAGCATTTTTATTAAATAGATTCTGCTTGAAGGCAGGGGGTTTTTTGATATATTTAAATATAATATTAAAATGTTTAGTGACCTTTGAAGTTGTTAACTGTAACTTCTTGGTGGAAAAGCGTTACGTGTTAAATAATGAAAACACATTTTAATTAATGTTTCCGTAATGTATTTTATGATCCGAACCGGTATCGCTTATCGCTAGTATTATCAAGTGATTGAATACAAAAATTACAAACAAGGCCGCTTTTGCCAAATTTTGAGTTAATAATTAACAGGAATTCAAAATCAAAAGTTTTAAAAAAATCGGGAAATAGTACTAAAAATATTGGATCTTAGACCTTTGCATCTGTGTTTTTCCTTTTTAATTATTTCCTTTAGTATTAAACCGATTCCAACTGTTTGTTGTGTATCAGTTCAGTTGCTTCCGCGTTATAGAATGCATGAAGATGCAGAAAGGTGAAATCTACGTTATTAGTGCCAAAACATGTGGAATCGTACAAAGTTTGTTCATTCTAGATCAAACAATTGAAAAAAGTTCGCAATGAGAAAACCATGGCATAATAATTATAATATATTAAAAAAATAATTAGTGTAACAAGTGTATTATATATTTTTTAGAAATAGTCAATACTGGTCCAACTTTTATTTTTAATTATTTCTTTCGACCTCCATTTTCTTAGTTTTTCATTTTTAACAATTCTAACGTTTCTTTAACCCTTTCCCTGACGAGCCACCAACCTATATTCTAACGCTGACTACATCAAAAAACAATGCAGCAGAAATAATGTCAAAATTCTTAAGGAGACTTTTAGGGCATATAATCATTTAATTTTACACTAAACTAAACTTCATAATCATTACTTTTAATACTGTCGACACACTTATATTTTTGAATATCAAGTATCAATATATTGTTATCAGGCGTCTCAACAGTTGAGACGTTAGCAGTCAGTGGGTTAAATGCATACATGTATTTCTTACCCACGTTGTTAGTTTTTCCAACATTTGTCATATAAAATAGGGGTTGTTAGTCGCTACTGTCAAGAGATACAAACTAACGCAATAAATAAGTCATGTCGCCACGCGGGCCTCCGTTTGCTAAGCTTGACATCAATTGCAATATTATTTATAGAAATGAATAAATAATAAAGTATTAACTCTCAAAAACTCGATTTGGCTTATGATAGCTATTGTAGATTCACCGTCAGAACTATGGCTAAACTAAAATTTAATCTAATCGTATATATCACGTAAGGAAAACTCACTTTCTAAAAAAGTAACCAAGTTTGAGTTGTTGAAACTTTCATTTTGAAATCTGACTGTTCTGTTGGAAAGTTAAGAAAGTTAAAATATTATTTATAATAAAAAGTTATATCTTAATCAATAAAGCAGTCAAATTTTAATAATATATGAATACGAATGAAGATGCTTGGCGGAATTTCAATAACAAATTTGAATTGTTGAAACTTTCTTAGATTCCAAAGTTTTATCTGCCATCTGCAGCCTTATGATATGTGTTTTCCTTTGTAATTAATTTCTCCTATATATAACTAATGTGATAGAATGCCTGGAGATACCAAAAGGTGAAATCTGGGTTCTTAGTGACAAAACATGTGGAATCATACAAATTTTCAACAATTCAAATTTGATATTGAAATTCTTCGCTCTCTGGGTAATCTATATGTAATATGGTAATTATTAGGGAGTTCAACTCTTACCTCTGCAATACAAACAAAATAATAAGCGTAATAATTGACAACCGAATGAAAGTATTTCCTATAAATATGGACCGTATTCATAAGCTTGTTTCGAAAACGAACAACTTCATTGGCAATGGTCATCCAGTGCGTATTGTAGTGACATCTCTCGACCGCTCATTTATCAAAACTTTCCTTGACTCAAGTATACTTTACGTATTGTATTTACCTACCATAGATTATTTCATATTGTGTTATTTATAGCCACCAACTTCTGCAGGCGACTTTTCTTTCGTAGAAAGAATTTATTCCTTTTCTTCATTTTTATATTTAGCTTGATATCTAGAGGGCTGGGTAAAACGATATAGGCGCCCACGCATAGATGAATAATCAATGAAAAATCACTATCATTTTGAGATCTTTAAGATTTTAAGAGGTTTGAAATTTTTATTACAGTTATATATCACATATTGATTACAGTTATATCAACATATTGATTTTTTCTAATTAAGTACACTTCTCCCCTGATTTACATGATATCTTTTTTGTGCCGTTTCACTTCAACGTGGTTAACAAAAACGCTTTTTTTTTTAAATACATCCAAAACGAATTATTGTTACATGTATGTTTACAATTTAAAAAAAAATTGTATACGTGTTTTGAATTCCTTACTTGCCTTTTGATACGTGGTTTTTATCTACACGGGATAATTACATTAATTAATCCTTTGGCTGCCAGAAAAAAGTATATAGCTTAAACATTACGCCACCATTTGTAACAAAAGAAAGTGAAATTCCCTTGTTTTTTTTTTTAATTTCATTTACAGAAACAATTATTAACTCACCAGTTGTTTATTGTTGTATCATTAAAATATTAGGTTTTCTTGAAGAGTTTTGAAGAAAGTTAATTTTGGTAACCCTGAAACTGTTGACATCTGTCAAGTGACAGTTCGAACACGTGAAGAAATCGCGAAAAATCGATGTAGAAATCCTATACAGGTATGGTAAAATGTTTTTCAACCTTTCTTATAAATATCAGTGTGTATTCTGTCAAAGAATCATTTCAATATAAGGAATATAATTTGGAGGAAAATACGTTTAAAGATATTGACGAGATATCTCGTCTCAGGAAACCATCCGGTTAATAAAATTGCTACTATCAATAAATTCTACCTAGCCAAAAAAAAACATCTTCTCTACAAAGTGAATAATTTTACTATCTCATTGTATTATGAAGCAGCCAGCGGCATCTTTGAAGATATAGGCTATACTACTATAGAGATCAACACAAGATGTCAGTATGAATTATATATTTTATGAATATCGATATTTTCAAGCCAAAGACATAACTGACAGATCGCCAATATTCAGAATAGCGAAGAGTAGAAAAATAGTTTTTCTCTCTCTTTTTTCCTTTTATAAAAGATTTTTTCATTCATTTATGGAAAAATAATTTGTCTTTGATAATGTTGTTTTCATTCATTTGTCTATTTGCAACTGTGTGTTGGGATATTTTAATTACTGTAGGCCACCTACTCTGAAGGACGTCAAATCAATAATTCTACGTAAGTTTGATTGTATGGCTACATAAATTATACCCACAGGTATGTATTATGTACAACCTGGGATGAGGAAATTGATAATAATTGCGTTTGTATGGACAGCTCTCTGTAGTGTGTGGTAAATCATGGCACACCATTTGACAGTTTTTATTCTGTAGAGCATAGTTTCTCAACTGGTGGTCCGCGGTGTGATATTACTTCGATAACCAATCGATTTTTATGTTGTATTTTATAGATTTTTAGATTTAATTTCTTTGCTACTGTCTGTTTTAATGCACTTAAATATTATTATATCAGTATACGGTATTGCAAAATTAATTGTTTTGAGTAAAAAAATCAATGAAATAAATAATTATTATTTTATTCCAATATTGACGGCACGCAAAACAGTTTTGGGTTATTTTGGTGGTCCGTTTTTATTATGAAGCTATCAGTGGACGTAGGATAATCCTCTAGAGCAGTGGTTCTTAATCTGGGTTCGATGAGTCAGTCTCAGGGTTTCAGTGGAGGTCAAGATACACATCCGACTCGTATGATTTGTGATGACAGGCTCTGCTTTCAATTAAAAAGGGCTAAGTGAATGGAAATATGAAACTGGTGGGGTTCAGTGCCATCAGCAAGGTCAAGAACCACTGCTCTAGAGACATGAAAACTACTGAGATAGACAATCTGTGCTCAAAATCGTGGAAATTTCATCGGCACCACTGTTTCAGTCACATTCCACCCATAAATAACCAAAGCCTTCACTTATGTGGTCGCCACGCCAACCTATCGATTTGGGTAGACAAAAAATAAAACAAGTTTGTATGCAAAAATGATGGCACATTTATTGTTTAATTTTTGCATAAACATAATTGTAATATTACCATTATACCTATTTGTAATTATTAATTATCATGATACATATGATTATTACATAATAATAATAATTATCATCTAATTAGGTAAACTTACATAATCCTAATCATTTCTTTTAACCATTTTTCATCATGTATAATATTTTTATTTTAAATATATATATTTCTTATAACCTTTCATCCTTTCATAAATCTGCAAATTTTTTTCATAGTATTGTTTCATATTTATTTTCATTTATTTTACATTCATATAAAAAAGAAAAAAAAAATTAAAAATGAATCAATTTATACAGGTGTCGTGAAGTTTATCGCACGCCCAAAACATGGTCGTCAAAGGAGCAGCACAAATATTGATATCAAAAAATTTTGTGTATGCAAAACTATGACAATTAAGTAAATATGATTTGGCTGGAAATAAAAATGCAAAACTCATGTGCACGGAAACGAGCTAAAATTTTTTTTTATATATAATATTATTGGATATGTCACAATTTTATTGATTTAAAATAATTAAATAATTTTTAACATATTTAGAAATACATATATGGAAATCATTTGCAATTATTATTCGGTTCAACAAAACATTATTTCATTATTATGAAAATAGAGCAGAGCCTACACATTATATTTTAACTATGAACTGATATCACACGGTGAAAAAATAGCAATGTATTAATATACATATTATACATAGCTAATACATTGCTATTTTTTCACCGTGTTACAATGAAGTTCCACAAAGTTAATGTCAATTCAATCAATAAATTGAAACGATATTTTGGACTGCAGAATGAAACTGACCGCTGGATAAAATTTACGAAAACATCATGTCATGACTAATACAATGCTGCTGAAATAATTGGAAAACTGACATTAGACAATTCCTTTGTAAAAAAAAAAAAAATTATAAGCAAGTAAATTTATTTCTTTTATTATCGATGATAAAAATATAATTATACAATTCGTAGAAAGAAAAGCTTTGACACATATTTAAAATTTTAATTTCTGATATAATTGAATTATTGTTCAAAACGATACATATCTGTAAAAAACTGATTCAGGAATAAATCTCTCAAGGTATTATATTTTTTAGTTGCCTTACCGCACCGAGAAAAACAGGTCATGATTTAAAAAAAATTAACGATTTAAGTACATCACAATAAAAAAAAATCAATAAACATTATAAAAGAAATAATAATTATCCTACTGTTATAAAAATTAAAATAAACTGCCGCGTGTCGAAAAGAAGCCATCTTGATTATTAAAAAAAAACTTACACTTAAAACATAAATATATTTATAATTCAAATAAAAATAATTACATAAATGAAGCCTATCGATAATAATTATAGATGTCACATTATTGGAAAGTATACAATAAAAACTGTAACGTTATTCTCTGTCTCTTATATAATAATAAAATATATACTTCGAGAATAGATAGTAGTCCATTTTTAAGTAGTAAAAATGCAAATATAATTTATTTCAAAATACTGAATTATTAAAATAGTATATGATTTATTTTAATAATAACTAATCGCAACACTGAAATTTTGATTACATATTCGTACGAAAAAAAACTGGCTTTCAATAACAACTGGTAATAGTGAGAAAATCGTCAAATAAATTCTCAAATCGGTTTAAATTTTAAGTAGCTTTTCAACTGCCTAACAGAGCTGTCAAACTTTTCTTTTTTTTTTTAATGAGGTTCAATAAAACCTTCAAATTATATTGGCATGCGTTGAAAAGATGTAAAGTAGTTTTTTTTTTTTCTCCATAAAACTAAGATAACAATTTCAAACTTATTCTTCTCTATTACGAAAAATCATAAAGCTAAAACAAAAGTCATCGGCAAACGGGATTTACATCAGATACTTGAAAAAAACTGAAAAAAAAAAAAATTTAATACAATACTATATTAAAGACAATCATTGCCAGGTGAAAAAAAAAGCACTGAAACTGTCGAGGAAAGTAAAATCTCTAAGATGGGCGAACTTTTACTGTTTTTAATACCGTATTGCATTTTTGAATGGTTGATTTGTAACTTACAAAATGAATACCGATCGAAAATAGCTGACGGTAGTTTGGCGACAGATTAATCAGTTAATCGCTTAAATAAAATGGCATTTATAATTTTATTCATAAGAATATCGTAATATTAAATTTTACAAAAGAAATAATAATATACATTATCAATATTTGTACAGTAATTACTAAGACAAAAGAAAATATTCATAATTTAATTATAAAATGAAATTTTCACTTTTTATTATTTATAAAACGCATAAAACAAAATACTCGATCGTCATCAAAATTAAGCACTATTAAAAATGACAAAAAAACTTAACTTAAATAATATTTTTAATACTAAAAGAAAAGGAATAAAAAATACTATTGCTTAAAATAACTTTACGGTTTGTTTTATAACATCGACATTATCGAAAAAAAAAAGTATTTCGTTTGTAAGTTTTGTAAGCAGATATAAATTATATGTTTGATGCGTGAAAGGAATTCAGGACAGCACTGGGTGAAATAATTTTGAATATAAATTAAAAAATTTATAAATATTAAAGCGATCGAAAATAAATGGAAAAAAGCTGCATTAAAAAAACGAGAGCAAAGCAAAAGTAGTAATGCTATACTTCACTAACCGAAGGGTATTGGATGTTCGTCAAGTTAGATTATTTCTTAACATACCAAAATAGGGTAGGCGATAATAAATATATTGACCGACATATTCTGTTGAACGATCCAAACATATTTTAAGTATCAAAGAAAGAGCGTCAAAAACACCATATTCATCCAAATAAAAAGATTTTCCATATTAATTTATTTTCGTTGCTAATTAACGGCATTGATTATACATCTGACCTGTCAGTTTGTGGGATACTGAATATTATCAAATGTTTAATTAAAATTAAAATTTACTGTGGACATATTATAAACATCAGAGGTGCTATTAATTTGAAAAGAATACATTTTTTTTAAAATATCAATATTTACCATGGAGCTAACGGTGCCCACACATGAAAAAAAGTTTAGATAACAAAAAAAAAAAAAGGGATTTCGTTTATGACCAATTACTATATTATTTAGCAATATTCAAGTATTACATTCCAGTTAAATCATGGAAAAAAGAGGGTTGATTATCACCATACATTATAATATTGATCCCTTTAAATTTGGATGAATACAATAAATAATACATTTTTGACGACTAACTGAATTAAAATTTAATATTAATCTTTCAATACAAGCTTTGACACAAATAATTAAAAATGCAATTTCCAAAACATAAAAATATGGCAACTGTTTTTTTATCACATTACTAGATGGCAGTGTTTTCTTCAAACAAACAAAAGAAAAACCACCTTGCCAATTAATTACCAAATCAATTTCAAGATATCACCGTGATGGATTTTTTCAAGACACTTCTCGTAAGTAGTGTTGCGTAATTTTAAGTTTGAATGATAAATCTGCCATTTTAGCTAACCTTATAATCAGATGTTATAGCATTATAAATTCAATAACATTCATGCGTGTTCAAAAGCTGCAAAATCTAAAAACACTTGCATAAACAATGGACATCTCTTCAAATATATTATCTTAAAGTTGTGCTATGTTAAGAATGATATGGCAATAGACAAGGTGTTTCAGAGAGATCTGAGCGCCATAGACTTAATAAAATCATTTTTTTCCACAGTGTGTGCCGTCAATTTCGGTATGATTAATTAATTACCGTTTTAAGCCCAATCAATCAAAACGAAAATGCAGTACATTAAATCATTGCATAATTTCAATGCCGTGCAAAAGTATGAGAATTATTTTCTAGCTGACAAAGAATATGATCACTTAATTTTGGTTAAATCAATAATTTAAAGGTGCAGTGATAGTCAAATTATGCCTCAACAAATCGTGAAGATAAATATCTCTATATAAATGATATTTTTAAGAGGACCAGGAGTCGATCACGCTGCCTTATTTACCACAGTTAAAAGTATCCGGCAAGTTAAGAGTTGATTAAACCTATTTCAAATTGAAACTGAATCTAAAAAAGTCCGGTTACAATTTATTATAATCAATTGAAGATTACTTAACACGTACCGAAGTAAACTTTCTTTCCTATTTTAAAGTGACGTGTTTACTCTTATAATTCAAATGCCACCAATCTGGCACAATAAACATTGAAATGGTTTTTTTCTTCTTCATCTTTGTTGTGTGCCATCGTTTATCGAGCGCAAAAGCTTAATTGTGATTTCATAGGTTTTGTTTAACAAATGTAATTTTTCATGTGGAGAAAATATTACAAACTAATAAATTGCGTTCACTCCAAACACCAAACTGTCACAAGAGCCATTTTGCTTTTGGGGTGACCGTATTATAACTGAGATAAACAGGGCTGTATTATATGACAGAAAAATTTAAGCATTGTCAATTTGATGTTATAAGATTGATGGTGGCATGTGATTAACTCCTTGTGTTAATCAAATTTAACAAAGTGAACGAAATCTTTTCCACTACTAAAAATACTAGCTTGCAGTAGTTGCTAAAAACTGAAAATTAAACATAAGCCATACGCATTATGGCAGAATAGAAATAAATTTTTGACATAACTAACCGAAAAAAGACATGAATTTCATTCAAGCAGTATTTCGCAGAGGTTCATATTAAATATAACATTTTGATACACTGGGTAAATGATAAGATAGCAGAATGAGGGCGTTCGTTGAGAATATACGGGATTAATATACAAAGTCATGTGCTGCTTTCCTTCACGAAGAGTCCAAAAACGATTCCCGGAATATCAATCACAAAGCTGCAACAGTTCCACTGTCTCGAGAACCGTTTTCAATAATAATTTTAGATAATAAAAAAAATAAGATTATTATTACCATAATTATTATTAATACTAAAAATAAACCAATAATTTCACGCTATATTATTATCATTGTCGTGTGTAGTCTATTTTTTTTTTAAATTATTCTCATTTGGCACCATCTATGAATCAGTTTTCGCACTTTTCCAACTTCAAAGACACTTTTAGCTGCTTCATCTATAGTACACTAGCAGAATTATACCACTGTCTAATCTGCATTAAATCTTATTTAAAAAATGACTCTTCGCCGACCCCGCACAGCAATCGATACACTCCTACAAAAGCCGCGCAGCAATAAAGTCAACATTTCAGGCGATGATTGTATACAAGTGAAAAAATTCAAATCTAAATACCAGATTCCACACATCGTCATTGTAAATAACAAGCGGATTTAAAATACAAATTGAAAGACAGTGGTGTAAAACTATCAAGTGTGCTTCCTATAAAACTGTACTAATCGATGCATTCTACGGCCACAACAATCCGTCATTATCCATCGATATAAATATAGCTGTCGGTGTACACGAGCATCTTCTCAATGGTTCCGTCGGCTCTCCGTCCGACCTCTTGGAAGTCGGAGCGCGGCCACTAATATCAGAACGGCCGGCGCCGTCATTATTTACATTGCAGTGACGCAGCGCTAGAGCCTGGGGCAGTAATATTGGTGAGGGAAGTCGGAGTGCACTGAAGTTCTCTGCGGGTGATTTTGGTTTTGATGAGCGACATCGTGGTGGGCGAGGTGATGGTGATGATGATGGGGGTGGGGATGGGGGGAGGGGGGCGGTGGTTATTGTTGGGGAGGTGGTGGGGGGCCGGGGGGCGCATGGGACATTCCCGCGGGGATCGAGCCCTGCAAACAGATAAACAAACAAACATCAGCCAAAAACCCTGTTTGATAAATATGTTGATTATTAACGAATTTGTTGATTAGCATTTCGATAGAATAGATTATGTTTGTATTCATATTTCATAGAGGGTGATATGCGAGACAAACAAATCTATTCATGAACAGTCTGCAATGAACAAAAAATAGTATAAAACAGAATAAAATTGGTCTTTTCCCTGGAAAAAAATGCATCCACAGTTGAGCCCTCAAGAAGTGATAAAATGGTGAAATTTATTACTATAAAATTGAATACTTAAAAGATACAAACAAAATTTGAAGCAATAGTTATGTTATGTTTAATAATATTAATCCATTTAATGTCTTGCTACTTTCTATCACAATTATTACATTTTGTTTCGTTATTTAATGTTTTTCAGACACTATCAATTTAACAAATATATCAATAATCTTCTTGTGATACTGTGACATAAATTAATCAATCAAAATTGAAACATGCCTTAATATGAAATAAAGTCGATTATCAATTGACTTTATTTCTTAAGATCTCAAAGCTATAAATATTGTGGTATGTCAAATTATTTTAAATCATCGCAAGGACCTACATCACATGAATATAATGGCAAAACAGTATAAATACTCAAATGACATGGATCTGTTGATTTAATCAACTTCTTACACATTGTTTTGGACCAATTCACATTTTTATTTCAAGAATAAAATATTATTCTTGTATCTATTTAACACATTCAATGCGGGAAAGGTATTAATACCCGTTATGCTGACTGCTAGTTAACTGCGGGAAGGGTATTAATACCTTTTACATCATCTGATGGTAAACGTCGGGAAAGGTATTAATACCTGTTTTTTTTTCACAATCATTTTAGTTTATCTTGCTTAAGAGGTTTAATATGACCTAGGTTTACATAAATTAACCATATTTATGAAACAGGGTGACCACAAACTATGTTTTATTTTTGGATATAAAAACTCTTCCATGTCAATTCTGCTTCATGTTGTGAACCACTTTCAGCGAGAATGTAAATTTTAATTTCATGTGTTCCATCTACACTATAATCTGATAAAAGTATACTTAATAAAATTAGTATTTTCATAAAAATAAATATATAAAATCATAGCTTTAATGATTATACAATATGAAAAATATTTTATTTTTTAAATGTGAAATATCAACATATAATTTAAATTAGAATTACAAAATACACATTATTCTGGGGGCTGTGTTCCAGAAAGCCCTGTGCCCCTACCCAAAAGAACATCTGTAGGTCATAAATTATGAAATGGTGCAAACAAGCATGACATTGAATTCTTCACATGCACGCTTCTCTATATAAATCCCTGAGATGGTTGTGTGGATATTACCAATTGTACTTCCAACTAAATGCTGTGACAAGTTGCCCATAAAACAAACTTTAATAACGGTCAAAAATAAATGCATGATGTACTGTGCGCCTAAATATTGATTAGTAAAGGTCCTTTATTTTACAATATATGTTGAAATGTTTTATGTCTGAAAGAAGTATTCTTTGCGGAAACATGAATATTTATTTAATAAACTGGTGGTGCTATACTTGGTGAGTACCATATTGAAAAAAACAATTAAATATGTTGGGTATTTTAAAAGTTATGGCATTTTACATAAAAATGTGTTTTTTACGCGTGACATTGATTTTATACCCGCACTAACCTATCAACGTAGTGCGAATCTCACCCGCATATAATGTGTTAATAAGCTCATTTCATGTCACATTTTACGACACACCTAGCTAATTTTTTCAAAAATATCAGTTGGCCCACTACATTTTTGATTGGCTCAATAATACTGCTTTGTTGCAAAACTGTTCCAACTTACAGGCATGGTGTTATATGGAAGGGGATGTTGATGTTGCATTTGATTTACTCCCACTCCGCCGCTGCCCATTTGTTTATTGGGACCGTCCTCCGCCTTCTCTTCTTCTCTCCGTTTCAGGCAAGCAGCTTTTGGATTAAGATTTCTCTCTGTAAAAATATTTAAAAAAAAAAATGATATATATTTTGTTACAAGGTAACAAAGTTCGAAAACAATTTGCGTTTCTTTTTCTACGAATATTAGAACCAAAGTATGGGCGTACAAGATCAAAATTCTTCACAGTGAACTGATTGACTCGTTCCATACTGCTGTTTTTCATTCAAATTAAATTTGTCCTTTCTTTCCATATAGTCATAAATAGATCAATAAAAAATAATTGGGTTGGCTTTTATGGAAGCCAGATGCATTAGGAATGTTTCACAATATTAAAAAACACAAAGAAATGCCCTATGTTGTCACAATCACTTTGACAAATACATCCGTAACAAATAACTCACTCGTAAATCGCCATTACCGTGACATAACGAAGCCACCAATCAAACTCAAATGAACAAGCACCAGTGTCACATTGCAATGGCGTGAGATTGGTGCAAAGTTCCATGCGAAGTTTGGCCCTTAGTTTCAAACTGATTTGTTACCTGGTGGAGATCGCGATAAATTTAAAAGGTTCGAAAAATCGATGTTTTAAACATTTAAACCTAACACTTTTGAGGTGGCCGTAGCAGGACAAATTAGGCGATATTTTGAAACCAAAATCAGTCCTATATGCAAAAGATTGCCTGTAAAACTGGATGTAACAGTATCCTGCATTATCTGAATGTTAAGTAAAAAGTCAGAATATAAAATGCAACTTACCCCTAACTTGTTGTTCTAATGTCATAATAACTTCAACAGCCATATTGAGTATTCCCAGCTTTGTCTGGGGCTTGTCACTCTTCAGGTGCGTCATGCACATCCGCCCGAGCTCCTTCAGGGCTTCGTTGATATCTCGAATACGTATTCTGAACACAAAAACAAAAAAAAATACAATGCAGTTAGTATTAAGAGGCTGCAACTCTATTCTCACCAGTAAATGATCTGAGTTGACAAAATAAAATATTAACCACAGACACATCGTAACATGTACGTGTTACAAAATAGATATTTTAGATAATGTGACAGTTGCAGTAAGATGTCTTTGCCCTCGGATATGGAAAAGTTAACCTTTTGAAGAGTATCTCTGCATATTTACATCCAAGTGACGTATTATATATCAACTACCATTCTCACATATTTTAATGAAATGTTAACACTTTATGGTCGGGAAACGAAATATTTTGTTTTTTTCAGACTGTCGTTGGTCTGCGGAACCCGATAAAATTCGTTTTTGTATCCTGTTGGTCGTTTGCGGGATCCGTCTTCTCTCGGGCTTGTATTTCGGCGTGAAACAAAACGCACGGCAATACGACAAGGACCTTTTTTGACAAATGGCAATAAAATTCATGAGTTATTTTATAATCCCGAGTGTTCCTATTCGGAGACGCATGTTTCTCGATTTACGTCATTCAGATTTCAAACTTCCAGTTGTTCTAAGCTTGCAGGAATTGCAAGTATATATTATTATTTATTATATAATTATATAGTAAGAATAAATATATTATCTTTTACATCGAATGTTTTAAAAATTTAATATTGATGAGATGTGGAGTGCCATTTACATAATCGAGATTAGGTTTTTATATTCAGCTTAGAAATATAATGAAATTAAGATGTAATCAGAGTGTTTATAATTTATTTTTAAAGATCAAATGTCACATATCATTTCTTTGAAAATTTCAATCAAAAATATTGTTTGGTTTAGAAGTTGTGTCGATTTTAAGAAAGTAATATTTTTTTGCGCTAATCGCAAAAAACGCCCGCTACAGGCTTGAGTATATTGCTCGAGGGGCCCGACCACATAGTGTTAATATTTCTTTGGAAATCAATAATTTTATTTGATTTGTTTCGATTTTGTTACTTCCCTCAATAAAGCACCACATGGGTGGGCCGGTGCAATAAAGATCTAACCTTATCCTAAACTGAAAATAATAGTTTATAGAAAAAATAATTTAAGTAATATTGATCCCAAAAAAATATTTACAACTTATAATAACAAGTAATATTCTTCACAGATTGACGCATACCAAAAAAAAATGAATGCATTTTAAAAGTTTTTGATAATTTAAAATTTATTCTGAAACTGAGCTAAACCACACAGGTTGGGAGACGCTGTGGCAATGTTAATTATGCAGGCCCATATTTTGGGAGTTACGTTATATTGGAGGATATTTGGAAGAACAGTAAACACTTGTTGATGATTGTTGCAAACAGTTGCAATTGCAGCAGTTGCAGTGTGGTCGTTTGCCAGACTGACGTGTATGATGAAAATTAGCAGGTCTCCGAGTGCCGTCTTAGAAAATAGCAGCTCCGCCAAGTTATAAGTCATGAAGGAGAGAGATTATACAGAGAGGTGAAGTAAGTAAGACAGGCAGTCGGTTTTTCAAAATGTAGCTTCAGTATTCAATCAGTTGGGTGAGAAGAATACTGTTAAATTTTTTGACCCTCTTGGCTATCATGAATTGAGACAAATAAGTGAAACATTTTCATACTCAATTATTGTCTTGATTCCACATCCCTTTCAATAATAATTCATATTTAATAGTCCTTGTGATCGAAATCTCAGATATAAAATCAACCTAAGGAATAATGTTGTATTATTGATAATTTTATAAACAAAAAAGCATCTTTTAAAACAACTCATCCAAAACCAACATATTAAAAACTGCAATCAATGACATATATTTAAATGTATTTTTTCATTCCAAATTTTCTAGAATATAACACACACACAAATAACAATATAATACGACAATAATCATGCAAGTTTCATTCCGATATATATACACCAAAATAAAAAATGCAGCTGGTCTCTTATTTGTTCTATTCTTAAAGTTCAATTAATATCATTGTTTCATAATATATTTAGCCAATTTACGATATCAACTGAAGGTGCTTGACGGAATTTCAATTCGATCAAATTTGAATTGTTGAAAATGTACATTTCCACATGTTTTATATAAATATATGACATTTATATTGCATGTGTGTGACAGAATGCTTGAAGATGGCGAAAGGTGAAACCTGGGTTGTGAGTGATAAACCATGTGGAAATGTACACAGTCCTATAAAACCTTTCAAATAACTAATTTTATAAATCCATCTATCATACCACCAAAAACCAGGATATATTATAAAATTAAACCCCACGTGGATAGAATTTTCACTTAAGGCACACAACTCATGTGTCTATATGGACACATGGACAAAATGCAAACATGGCTGGGTGGACATAAATATACCAGTTTTGTCAAACAAAATAAGTCTAAAGTCACCTTTTGATGAGGGTACAGTTTTAAACGTCTTCAATATTAAATAAATTATCTTATTCTATGGAAGAAACGAATGAAAATAACCTTCCTTCATCTTGAATATTATCAGAATACCTAGCTATGTATTAACCGTGTGTCTGACTACAATTTCTTAAATAGTGTGTCATATTACGCGAAAACAAAATCCCTCGTTAGACAATAAAATCAATTAACAATGCAAGGGTCCTTAATCAATTCTTTCAATGTTTGAATGGTGCAAGTGCAAGCTACGCCACAGATAATACCTGCCTTACACTAAGCGATATTAATAATGAGCACCTCATAAAAACCAACAGCGACTTTCAAAGGAGACTTGAGGAACCAGAAACAGAACCAACCGTGAAGTAGATCGCAGAGAATTAAATCATCTCGCAGAACAGAAGAAAAAAAATTGGGAAGTGAGTAACACACAAACCAGGAGTGAATCAACTGTTAATCCGCCATGAATGAGTGCGGTTTCTTGATCAGTGTCATCAACTCTGAACAGTTAAAACCTAATCAAAGATTTGGCAAAATGTAAAATTCTTTCACATTTCAACTGATTAGTGAATATCAAAGAAGTATTGTTACACCAAAACACCACATACAGCAAATAAAACACTACTAATAGGCTACTTCTCTCTCATCCCCTACGCTCGCCAAAAAGTTTCCTCAGTGACAATTATTTATTTATTCTTTTCTCTTCAAAAATGAAGCTTCCAAATGATTTGAATTTAAAGCTAATATCCCTAAGTTGTGAAAGAGATTTTTTTTAAATAAGATTGAAAACAACACTAATAGTATAATATTTGCATTGATTCAAAAATATGCACAAATTTTATTACCAACTAACTATTTGGATGAAAATTCAGTATGCATAATTTGAAGATTTTTAATGACTTCAGCATAAAATTTGTGGAAATTAATTTTTAATAAAGATTTAACGGCAATTTATAAATGTAATTATTTTCTTTGGTTGGGCGCAAGAGAGGCAAAGACATCAGAAACAAATAGTAAATTGCTGATTTATTAGTATAAAAAAAAGACTTAAGACCAATGTCTATCACCTATTAAAAAAAAAATGTATAAAATAATTATTTAAAATTAGCTGTTTATCACACGATGGCTATCTATCGAGATCTAAGCTATCGTCAAATTACGCGCCCTAGACGAGTAATGAGAAGGCTGTGGTTTGATGATGTTTTGAATGAGTCGAGAGAATGGAGGACTCACCTCTCCCGGGCGTTGTTAGCCTGTCGCCTCTCTTTGTCTCTCTCGGACTTGGCTTTGGGATCGTCCAAGTCACACTCGTCAACATCGTCCGCACTCCAACAGCTGTTATGCAAGTACACAACATGTCAACATTTACTGACATTGCTTACTGCTACCCATACTGAATTTAACCTTTTTGGACTACGGGCTATCACCTGTGATACTCAGTATTTACTCGAAGCTAACCAAACTGTTAAGTATGAGATTAATTAGTTACACATTAAAATTATCCGGATGATATTCACATTGGTTTTGGTGACTTTTTGTCTAAGGAAGTTGATGATTCCAATAGTCTAGGTCAGTGGTAGTCAACCTGTTCCTACTGCCCACTAGTGGGCGCTCCAACTATACATTTTACAGAACTACACATTTCTTCAAAGAAAAATAAATTCAAAAAGCTTTCATGGTTTGTAAAAAGTAGAAAGAGACAGACAAGCCGATAAGCACCAAGAATTTTTATACAAATTTTTTTCAGATTTTCATTACAAAATTAAAAAGTACATCAATGAGAAATCAGAATCGAAAAAAGGTTGAAGTGCACTGGTCTAGATGTTTTGAATACAGGTTTAACATTATTTAAGAGTTTTTATAAGGTATTAGAAAATTCAAAATTATATTTTCACGTGAAATTCTTCAAAAATGTATATTTTATTGATAGCTCCCAAAGTATCATAGGTGATAACTAACCCCTCAACAAACTTTTTAAAAAATCTCCAAAATAACACATTGGGTCAGAGGAGGTCATACCTAGAAATATTTTTCTCTAAAGTGCCGTTTGGTGTTCAAAAAGTCAAAATACTATAGAAATATTATAAAAAAATATATATAGAAATGATCTATGAAGTTGATGATGGTAATGATGACAGTTACCCTAAAAGCTTTGTCATAACAACTTGACAATTGAAACTTTTTTCTAATCTCAAAATTATAAGAATTTTTTTGATTATTTTAAAATTTACTACGTAAAAATATATGAAAACTATATTATTTATGTTGTGGGTCAATCAGGGAAGAATATTACTTATGTATTATCCTAAAACGTATGGATACTGCACACAATCTAAATGCGTGCCGTCGAGAGTATATTCCATTTAAATTTTTATACCACTAGTGTGAGTAAGGTTCCTCCGACAGCAAGATGTTTCATAGATTCTATTTCTATGCAAGCAATCAAATCTCCAAGATTATTAACCATTTTAGAAACGTAAGCCCGATCTATCGGCACAAACCTTACTGTATCATTTGATAAACAATAATAAAAGTTTTGCATGTTTATTACAGTCTACTTTTTTGTATAATAATTAATTTTAAATAATAAAACACAAAGTTTAATACTATTTTCACAATTTTATCTGATTCAATTTTATTCAAATTAGGACACAAACTCAACTGACATGATAAAAATTAAAACAAGGCTATTTTTGCCAAATCTAGATATGTTCGTTTGTCCATTATGCATTACTGCACCATTCATCCAATCAATATAAAACTTTACAAATTTCTTGAGCACACTACTGTGAATGTTTCTAGCGAGCCACTCCCTCCCGAACCTCCATCCGAACAGTAAATAAATAGAATTAAAACGACACTATAAACAATTAAATTGTTTGTTGTTACAATTGAGTTTCCTCGAATTTCCTTACTCTGATTCGTAGCAATGCACGATGGGTCAGCTAGTATTGTATAAATAGCATGTCATTTTTATTGCATCAGTTGATAGTGCTCGTGATGAGCGAAACCAGCCCTGTTCTGAATAATATAAAATTATAGAAACAGTACTAAAAAATTGTGTACAAATATTCAAATATAACGCCTTCATACCAAGAAGTGAGGGTTAACACCGTAAAAGTGATAATTAAGTGTTCAAGCTATTAGATTAGCTTTATGTGGGGTTTCACTATGCCGATAGACCAGTCTTTTGAGAGTAAAAAAGGGTTTGAATATTAAAGAAATTTAGTCGAGTGGTAAATCAGCCACATAAAAAAAAGCCTATGACAACACAACTGTGACGCAAATCGATCCCCGGTCGATACTATCATAACAAAAAATACTTACAAAGTTTTGGCTAAATAAATATGAACCAATAATATTATACTAATATATAGAGACGATAATCAAAACGTCACATGCTACAGCAATTGATGCCCAATAAAGTGAGTATCAACAAAGCATGTAACTGTATTTTAAGCATAAATAGAACATCTCCGCTTTTTACTGATGCAAATTATCAAACTGCTAATGAAAACATACATGCGACGGTTCATATAAGCAGGCATCCAATTTTAACATACTATGGGGCTATATCACAAGTCTACCACCAAACAATACACAAATGCGATCAAATCAAATATAGATCGGATAGTGTTATCCCAGATAATAACTAAATATTAATACACATTCATATAACAATTAAATATCAGGCAGAGGACGGATGAGGTGGTAAAGGAAATCAAAGACTTTCAATAGATTCGGCAGTCAATCTGTGGCAATCGAAATATAATTAACTTAATAAGATTCTGTTGATGTTTTGGTTAGTATTTTACTGACGCTGTGAATTCATTTCGTAACATAGACTATGGCTATACAACTAGATAAATACGATAAATTGTAACCTTCCGCTCCACAGCACAACACTTAACCTAGTAATTGCTAATGTCAACCCGTTCCCTGCAGATCCAGATAACAGATATTTAAAAATGCAATTTAGTAGTGTTGTAGGGCTGTTGGGAAAAAATGAGGCTGTTTCGATAGAAAAAATTATGTTTTGATAATATAACCCTCTTATAACAAATGTTAACTATAAATACACTGCAATTAACTGTCCAATAGTTGAGACGTTAGCAGTCACAGGGTTAAGATGGTGGATTGCATTGTTGTTAGTTGATACCCAAAAGTTTAAGATTACCAACAGTATGTGTACTTTCATGTACAAGTTAACCATTTAAAACAAAACATTTTTTTCTTGCCTACTGTAAAATTTGATAAAATCTGTTACCTCTCTAACGTCTATATCATTTTAACAAATAATTAAAATCAGTCTCTTGTGTTAGACTAAAGTTGCGTCTCAAAGAAGCGTAACACAAAGTAGTCAACATCTATTATATTATAAAAATGAACTTCCACAAAATCGCCGTCGAACCCATCAAAAGAAAAAAGATATACTACACAGGATGAAAATTGAATAATAGTTAGTTATATAGGCAGAATTCACCGCTAAAACTTTATCTGGTTAATTATACGTTGGTTCTGTGAACCTTGACAAGACCACTCGACTTGATTAGTGCTGTAATGTAAGACAGTATTATAGGACCGTCAGATTTTTTTTTTAAACATTTTCTATTCATCGCCAAAAGGGGAATTATGAACTAAGGCCAAATAGTTGAAAAAACTTTCATAAGTAAAACAAAAATATTTTTTAAGAAAATAAACAATAAGAAGGAACACGAGACGGGAATTCTCTTCAAGTGTAACAGTGACATAAAAATGTGATGAATGATTGTGTATGTTATGTACAAATGTAAATATAGCCAAGGTTATTCACCTCTCTCGGATGTTGTTGGCCTGCCGCCTCTCCGTCTCCCGCACGGCCTTATTCCTCGGATCGCCGCCATCGTCTCCCTCGTCGGCGCTCGAACAGCTGTCGGCACCACTTTTCACATATCAACCATATAGCAAGGTCACGGGGCGATAGCCCCAACGCACTAACAGACAAACCTAACTTAATTTTACCTAAACTATTTTTAACAACCTAACAATACTGGACATTTCCTAACGTCAATACTTTGGTATAACAATGAAAGAATTCAAAATATTCAAAAAAAAATCTCTTTCAACTAATTCTTATCATCTTAATATTTCTTTAGACTTATTGCAGATAATATTGTTTTTGCCTATTGCTATCGGAATCCTACAAATTGACATTTTAGAACTACTCTGTTTTCATTGATAGACGGAATAAGTTATGTATAAACTGATCGCCATAGCCAGTTTTTGAGAGTCCCACTCCATAAATATCAGGAGAGAAGTCGTAATTTACTGCTAATCAATAGTGCCAATCTGAATGAACAATGTACTGAAATACGTTCTCCAATGACACTGCCATATTTGTGAATTATGAAACTATAATAAAACCAAATCAAGCTCTCAGAGATCATGTAAAATTCATCAGAGTTTCCCGGCTGTGATGTAATGTCATATATCCAGAGTAAGACACCTGCACTAAATTAAAGTCTTCTATAGCCTTCGCCAATCGTTTGACAGTGATATCGCCAAAACAGCGAGGGCCGATGTATATTTTAAAAGTAAATTAAGCACTTACCACGCGACCGCCATTCCAACACGCCCAGAGAGAGGTAAACATACTTCTATACCTTGTTAATATATTGTGTTATGTATGGGGTGTGTTGTAAAATTAAATATGCGTTTATTTTGTTCACGAGACATTAACTATTTACGTCAATATTTGCATATTATTATACATGTCTACGGTAGGCAAACTTTTTAGTATAAGTCTAAAAAGACAATTAATTGTTCGCGGAAGCAAAAACAAAGTTAACACATTGACTCTTAAATTCTTAACTGTTGAGACGATAGATTGCAATGTTATGATACGCAGAAATATTGACAGAGGTTGCACTGATTTTTCACCTACAACTCGTATGCCACCACTTTCGAGCCAAGTCATTATAATATAGTTTGATTATTTTTTTTTTAATATCATTCAGTTCTGCATTTGACGTTGTCATTAATTCATCAATCACCCATTATCGCAGTCAAAACTTCAGTCATTTGCAATTTCATATTGAGTGCAAACATTTTGGTGTTAAATCTTTTGTGTACAGCTAATTTTTTGATTAAACTAAATCGCAATTTCTCTCAATAACCTCCACAAGTATTTTACCACTCCATATATTCTTATTTTAATCCAGTATATTGACGTAGTTTAGATCTCCCGAATGATAATTGCGTGTGTGTGAATAATGTAGTTTATGTGTGTGCGTGTGCAGTAGAGAATAAGGAAAAGAAGATGGCGGACAGGATTAAGAACCATTAACATATTAACTAACTACAATTATTTGATTAATTCAAATATTAATAAATTATTAATGTGGATATTTGATTAGAAAAAAAGAAAAAAATGTATCAACACCATATCAAATTAAAAATTGGGGAAGTTTCAGGAAAAAACATCAAACTACAGGGTGTTCATATAAAAACATAAATATTTGTCATTGATTGCAATAAAAATAAAATTTCACGGTGGATGTACGTTTCATTTCAAAAGTATTTTAATTCGCCTGAATGGGGTTGTAAAGGTGAAAGGTTTACAGGATTCCTATTGATAACAAACAAATTCAATTAGGGTGAATCGTTTTATCAATTCGGAAACATAAAGTTGAAACTTTCACGCATTTTCCCCGTCGAGGCATCAAACCAAACTTTTTCCTATTTATACACAAAACAAAATTTTACACGGTTATGTCACATCGAATATAATCCAGTAAAACGTGTAGAATCAATCATCGAATGGATTCAATACAGCAATTTGAACTGCCATTCCAAAAGAAATCATTTGAATATTACTGAAAAAGTTTTACACCGACATCAGCAAAAGGAGTACAGAGGTATGGGGGCAACGTTGGGCGGAATTCAGGAAGGACACTTTTCACAGGGAGGCAATAGACAGTCAGCAGTCACGAGCAAACAATCATCTCACAAATGGGCAGCAAATATTCACCTCTCTCGAACGTTGTTGGAGTGTCGGCGCGTGGAGTCTCTCGCCTCTCTTTCTTTCGGATCGCCGGTCTCGCCGTCGTCCGATGCCCAAGAGGGCCCGCCCCCTCCCCCTGCCCCCGAGCCACCGGCGCTCGTTTCATTGTTGCTGCCTCCGCTGCTGCCGCCGGCCCCGCCACTAAATTGCGACCATTAATTTTACACAACTGCTCTGATCTTATTTTATTTTTACTCTTTGTTAAATTGACATCGCTATTCAACTCAATGCATAGCTGTCTTCGCCTCGGAAAACCGATCTCTCGGTGCACTCTGACAGTGCTGAAGTCTCTCTGAATATTTAACTATTGAATCACACAACATAAATTCAGATAGAGTATGCCTACATTCTTTTAAAAAAGCCTCACGAACATTACATATTAAATTTAATTTATTTAATTGGCATTTACTTGGTAAAACTCCATTATAACACAGTGAAAAAATAGCCATGTATTTTAGTTTTAGAACTCTGGTTCTGACGATGGCGTGGGCCAAAATCAACTATATCTATAAAATTTTGCAGAACTAAATGCAGTGCTATTTTTTCACTGTGTTATTTAAATTAAAGTTATAATGCTACAAATAAGTGAGATGATATAAAAAGTTATTTTTATCAACAACCACATTATTTTTACCATACCATCAGTTTGGGTCGATAAGGCTTTACAACTAACAAAACACCCTGATAGATCAACCCTCTTAAATACAGTCATGATATACTTGCACTGTCCAAACGCTCATGTATACACACCTATTTGACAGAGCTCTAAATGATTTAATTCTTTTCTGATGATAACAAAATGATCAGCTGTTTGGTCAAAAATGTATACAACATATAAATAATTTACATTTCAGGCACTGTGGAATAGTTGATCGTTGTCCACAATCTATTGAAAACTAAACACTTGAGATCTAGCAAATTTAATTCCTAAATTATTAATGTCCAGTATTGAGGTCTTGAGGTGGGAAGAATATTTAACTATTGATTATTCTTAATAACCTAAGCTTGTAAAGATAAGCAAAATAATTATACATAAATTTGTATGTTAAATTATCAAAAGTATGATAAAAATATATCAAATTTGAATTGATCCAAATTAATACACTTTCAAATGTTAAGTCACTCACAATCTGAGTTTTGCTTTTCAGCCTTTCACCATTTATACATAAGATGAATTATGAATTTAATAACTATTGATAAGAGAATGTAATAAGTCAAATTTGCAAAAATAAACTTATAAACAATACAATGATCAACTACCATTAAAATTTATAACCTATTTTGTTGGATAAGTGTTGGGTAAGGATAAAATATCAGATGACGCAATATTATGGCTGCAAAATTATTTAGATTCTCGACTGATTCAACTAATCTCACGTAGAGAATATAACAATTGAAAATTAACCAGGTTAACTTGTTAATTCAAAATTGGTTGAGAATTTAGTTGCACTGTGTTTTATTTCTGATAAAATAGTTTATGATCCCCCGTGTTTTGATGCAATATTTCAACACCATTAATCACATCGAAGGAATGTTTCTCCGATAGCAAATGGTTTGTGAATGTCAATGTACCTGACAAAGCATGTAAAAATAAGTGTAGAGTTTGGATCATTCAAATTTGATATTAATTAAATATTCAGTAAATTTCATTTTCAATTTACTTTTCAGAGTTGAAGTAGAAGGGTAGATAAATTGAATCACAATACTCACTATCTGCGGGCCCTTTTAGAAGGTGGAGGCTGCGACCTAGAAGGGGGACCCCCGCTGGCCGCAGAAGATGAGGATGAGGGCGCGGGGGGCGCTTGTCCCTCTCCGCTCAATTGCTGTACACCCTGTACGCCGACCACTGCTCCGACAGACTTTTCCGAATCCGGAGGCTCCTTACTGCGTTTTTCTGTTGCATAACCAAATGAACAATATTTTATACACCTATTAAATACACAATGCATCCACTTTTAGACTAACAGTACTTCTTTTCACAGAACGATATATTATACATACATAATCAAATATTAAATTTATTTTATTGCGAATTATCAGTTAGATTTGCATTATTCAGACATATATCCATCGATGACTGATTTTACAACAGTCATCTAAACACAATAATATATTAAAATACAGTGTACCCTCGATTATCTGTGTATGGATTATCAGGTTTGCGGATTATTCGTGCCTGAAAATAAATATTTTTTTATTCTAATATAATTTAATGGTTTTTTTTTCTATAAAGATTATGAGATGCATTAATGAATTGCCATCTTGAATATGGGAGTTGTTTGAAAAAAAAAGGATGAATTTAGAAATGTGTCAAACATAACTAATCTGTGAATTTTTTTTAACCACTTGTGTGTTTTGAATGTATGAATGTTGGCATATACCGCAATAAACATCACAATTTATGGGACTAGAATGAGTCAACAATTGAAATCCTTTGTACTCCACATGCATTTCTATTTACATTTCCAGTGAAGTGCATAAATGGGCAAGAGTGCCCTCAGTAAGTTTGTTAATTTCGATATTTATTGCCTATATTTGTCAGCTCTCAGGACTACCTTTGTTATTATGATAGAATATAATATTTTTACGTTTTTGTTGTGTTTTCTTGATAAATAATGAATACATAAATAATTGTATTGTGTATATGATATTATATTCGTAAAATACAATAAAATAAAAAAATGATGATTCGGATTATTTTTATTTCCTCTGTAAAGAATCAACCATTTAAAACGATTTTATTTTTGAATGAAAGAATATTTCCTGCTGTATCTTTTAAGTCAATCAACTGTTTTATGAATCTAAAACGCTCAGAAAATATTCAATGTTATTATTTTTGACATTCGTACAATTGTTAAATTTGGGTCGCCATGATATCAACTGCAACAGTATCATGCAGTCTTATATTGACTTAAAAACTATGCACATTTTCGGTGGGCTATAAATGATTTTGGCAACAAAATCGTTTTGATCGTGCCTGGTACATATCATACATAGATCACTCAATTTGCTGCATTATAGGTTACTAAATGTGTTGATTGAATTTTAAAAAAGTTGTTTGTTCAAAATCGAATGTCGATGAAACGGCAATCCGGTCACTCACTTGGATTGGCTGTGTGAATTCTCTCAATCTTCGCGGGGACATCGATGATGGACTGCTGCAGAAGTAAATGATGCGGAGAGTGGACTGGACCTTGATGTGAACGACCTTTCAATGAACAATCACGATCAAATCACTCAATCAATTGCAAGAGCACAACGCTATCCATCTAATGACATCCTTACATGACATACGTATGGGGTTCTAAATAAATAGATGTCAAGTTGTATTTTTTCTATAACTTTCAAATTAAAATTAAGAGGTTATTATAATTAATAATAAATGTAGTAATTCGTTTTAAATACAAATACAGAAACTAGGTAAGATTTAAATTTGAATTGTTACAACTTGGTACGATTCCACATGTTTTATCACTAACGGCCCGGGTTTCGCCTTTCGGCATCTTCAGGCATTCTATCACACGGATGCAAAAGTACTGACGTACAAACATGTTAGTCGACTGATATTTATTGAAAAAACCCCTTTCAAGAATGACTCACTATCAACATCGTTAATGAAAATTATCACAGGCAATTGTGTTAATTATTATTAGATTAATATTGTTAAATTTGTTTTAGCTGTAATTTACTGCTTGCCTAGAGGTAAGTGTTTTCCTTTAATTAATAGCTTTAGTATATATACGATGCTAACTGTTTGTCGATTTTACGTCAGTTCTGTTGCATCCGTGTGATAGAATGCCGAAAGGCGAAACCCGGGTTGACAAAACATGTGGGATTGTACAAAGTTGTAACAATTCAAATTTGATATTGAAATTCCATCAAGCACCTTCACAGTCGATATCATAAATTATAGGTAAGATTTACAATTTTTTGTGGAAGCGTTCATTTCCAACATAAATTATTATTGATAAATTTCTTTTTCCACTTGGTATCAATTCAGTTAATCAACCTGCCGACTTCTAACGTCTCAATTGTTGAGACGGTTGATTGTAGTGATAGATGATACTCAAAAACACAAGTGTGTTGAGTGTTGAAACTTTCGGATGAAAGCTAATTTTTATGATGAAATTTAGCCTGATATTTTTAGCTTGAAGTAGAAGAATATGATAATGCGGTTTAGTTACCGGTCGTCGACTGTGGAGGTAAATGTAGAAGGTGTGGACCCCCTCCTAAGTGATCCCCAGGATATTCGCCTCCGAGGAGAGCCGAAATACCCAGCTGGGATTCGGCATGATTTCTTAAAACATTAATTGCATCATCCAGACGTTCTTCCATACGTGTGCCCTGCAAAAAATATCATATCCTCTATCAAAATAATGCTACATGTATAAAGACACCTCACACTGCATCAATTTTGGGGTCCTCGACTTAAAAAGCAAACATTGACTTAAAAAACTACCAAATCTCTATTTCAAACATCGCATCAGAATTGACATAGAAGTATACACACAGACAAGGCACCGGATATTTTTCTATTTCAAAAGAACTCAAACAGAAATTTTAAGTGACTCAAATACACCCATTTCGAAAGCTTTCAAGGGCTTGAACCCAAACTCACCCGATCCCTAGGGTAAAAGCTCTTCTTTAAATAATAAAAACACATTTTTTAGTACTTATTTCCACAATATATTTTTTGATCAGGACCGGTTTCGCTCATCACGAGCATTATCAACTGATGTTTTTGTGATGATGCCTTTCCATCAAGAAGTGACAGTTAACACCTTAAAAGTGGGTAAAAGCTCTTCTGTAGAATTTTCAATTAAATTAATATTGCACTAAAAGAAACCAATCTAGGTGAACAACTAGTCTGTGCTTCAGAAATACAGGTGAGATAAAATGAAAAACACAATATAATGCTTGATTTGAAAAAAATTAAAATAGATGTTAAGAAAAAATCTACATCAGTATATTATGTATTGATTGAATTGGCATTTACTTTGTAGGACTCCATTATAAAACAGTGAAAAAATAGCAATGTATTTTAGTTCTACAAAATTAAAGATATAGTTAATAGCAAATTTCAAGTCACGCCATCGTCAAAACTATGTTTAAACGTACATTTACTTATCTATATATAGCTGTGTAGAAAAGGTACACAATACATCTTCTATTCTGTTTTAACAACCTAGCTTATATCCTGCTAGTAATTAAACTAAAACTCAAATTAAACTAAATAGGTGGCAATTTCAATAACCTGGAGATGATTTAATACAGAAATGCATCAGCCTTTCGCAATGGTTTGAGGAGCGGCGAAAGACTTGAACACTTATAGATAAGTAAATGTACGTTTAAACATAGTTCTGACGATGGCGTGAACCGAAATAGCTATTGACTATATCTTTTCTAGAAATATGATAATAATAAAATAAACTGTGTAAAACTAAAATACATTGCTATTTTGTCACCGTGTTAAATATTATGTGTATAATATATCAATATTCAAAAAATTCTGTAGAACATTTTACAGGATACAGCCCTTAAAAAGATACACTTTCAAAAGATTACCAGGAATATATCACGAACAGTCAACAGTGAAATAAAAATCAAAGTGGGCGATTTAAAAAGAAATATTTCTTGCCATTGAGCCAAATATCCCCTATTTGAAAATTTTAGATTTTCCCCTGAAGATGGGGTGGGGTGGGGAGAATTGCTGTCATTATTTAAATGGCTGACATTTACTCACGTTGATAACTTCAGAGTGGTCCCGAAGGAACCCGATGGCATCATCGAGACTTTGCTGCTCGGTCGGCGCCGACGACTGCTCCAAAACAAAAACAAAATAAAACAAAACCATGCAGAAAAAAAAAAACAAAAAAAAATCGTAAAAAAGTTCATAAAAAAAATTGTTAACCAAAGGGAATGACAGCAGAACAATAATAATAATGTGTTAACAAGAAACATTATTATTTTTGTGCTGACAGGTTTTCATTAAAAAAAAAATATATCAATACTAACAATGAAAAAAATAAAAGTATTAATAACTTTTGTCATAAAATTTTTACATTTACACATCAATTTACCTGTGTGACTTATTATTTCAACTAAAATTTCATATTAACTAAACAAGTATTCAGTAAGATAACTACAAAAACAAGATGTAAAATAATATTAACATTTCAACTAATCAACCTGTCAAGTGCCTCACTCGCACCGGTACGTGAATTTCTTTTTTTTTTAATATTCAAGACATTTTTGTTGTTTTGCAAACACACAGCTTATTGTTAGTGAAATGCTTTTACAATCTAGGCACTGAATGAGTTAATCAAAGACATAGGTATGGCAAAAAAACTATTGCCGTCTTATTAAAATTAAGATTGAATTGTAACATTGCACAATTCCATGTTTCGTCACTCACAACTTGAGTTTCGCATATCCAAGTATTCGTGTGGCATTGGAGTATCCTTAATGTATTTGTATCGATAATCAATTTGTCAGCAACATTAAGATGATAAAACAATACAATGCTGTATTTGTTTAAATATGATTAGCCATTTTGGATTGTAACTTCATTCACTAGAGAACATCGTCAGTACTTCACCCGTGTCAGTTGAACAGATGTTAAAATTATTACCACTACTAAAAAAACATATTATTTAAACATATCTTCTATTTTCAAATACTTACCTACCTAAACTACATGCAATTTATTAATTAATTAATTTAAAAAAAAAAAAAACAATATTATTTCTAACTGGATTATGAATTAATAAATAAATTTATTCAATAGATTGAATGAACAATTTAAAAGCCATGAGCGTAAAAGCATTAAAATATATTTAATTCACAACTAAAATTTGGGGTGAATCTATGTAAATTAAAATGTTTGCGCATTAAATTGAATAATAAAAAAAAATGGCAACACAAGACATTTACAACATCGAGAAAAAAAACCAACAATACAAATGAGAACACAGGATCCACCTGTCGTCTGATCTCGAAACAAGCCATAACTGATGAACTTCATAATTTTGTCAGTTTTAATGATTTTAATAATTTCACACAGGCCTTATTCAAAAGTCCATGGGACAGATAACTGAATTGTAATTATAATATCAAATAGAGAGGAAAGCATATGTATTTATACAAAGACTGATTAGTGTTTTTTTAAAGGCTTTTTCTATTCCTTTTGGTAAAAGTCAATGACAAATTTCTGAATAGAGATATTACAAGCTGCGGGATCAGATGTATGATCGACTCAAGTTCTCTCTGTGAAATGTGAAAGTAAAACAAATCGCGGGCGTCGCTAAGCATAATGACTATCTCACCATTAAGTGTGGTCCGGCTGAGTTAGGCGGCGGGGGAAAATGCGGTGGGGTGCCATTCCCCGACAGTAATAATCCGTTTGAGAGGTGAGGGGGACCCGCCGGAGCCGCAGGAGAAGGCGAGGTGAGACCTCCTCCCACTCCCCACTGCTGAGACTGAAAAATAATGTGCATACAATATTACCAACAATTATAGATTAGAAAACGGCATTTTGATAATTAATCGAAATGACACAAAGGCTGCCTTATGCTGAAAAATAAAAATTCTCCGTCCTAATGTTTGATGCCTATATGTATTCTATTATCAGTGTATTACAATCTGCGAAGTAATGGATGATCACTGCATTCCACTTACTGCCGTAATTTGAGTACAGTACTAAATTAAGTGTAAAGTGTAAATGCTGGATCAGGGACCTGTGACATTTTGGCTGATGTCAAAAATCATTAGTCAAGATGCAAATTTATTACATTATATATGCATTTGTAAAAAAATTTTCAATTGAAGCCTACAGAAATGAAAAGTTTCCTAACCCCTATGCAAGATGGAACTTGAATATCTCACAATTTTTTTATGTACTTGTACATATGCTTCGTCACTCGTACCCTGAATTTTGCTTTTCAACATTTTCAGACACTGGTCCAAACATACACTTAATCTTTACAGTCTACCAATATAAGACAAATCACAAACAAAATAGACCCCAAGTTTAATAGTTCAATTGATAACCAATATAGATTGAAGAAGTTGCTATGTCAACGAGATGATTTTGGTATACCTGTCCATTGACGCCCTGATGTGCTGGAGGCATAGAATGCACGGCATGCTTGAGGTAATGGTGGGCGAGAGGGTGTGGGGGCGGGCTGTTAACCGGGGTCGACGGATTTGAGCCGTATGAAGATATGCTGTGCTCGCCATTATTACCACCTCCACCTGCCGGGTACATCTGGAATAACATATAAAAATTAATATCGCCAGACGCTGGCATCTTTGACTAACTCATCCAGCAGTAATATTGAATCGACTTACCGCCTGCAATGACGCCTTTGTTAGCAAGTCTGAAGGTGGTGCAGGAGAAGGCTGGCCTCCTCCTCTGAACGAGGACATGGGGGGAAGGGGGTGCTGCGGTGGCAAGTCACCGCCTAGTGCTTCTGCGATCCCATGACCGGGCAGGCCTGAAAACAGAAGTTAACTTTATAAATCTTACGATTACTATGGTCAAATTGTTTAAATATCATGAGATTCTAATCAACAGCAGATAGTATATTAAACAGTAGTGATATTTCTAGAACAGTGGTTCTCATGTGCGGCCACCAGAGGATTTTGCTGCGGTCACCAACAGTTTTATAGTAAATATTGATATTAACCGTTAGAATGCTACGCGGCGCAAAAGCGCTGCGATCGTTTGTATCGAAAATTGCGGCGCAGCGCAAAAGCGCTGCGAGTTTCAGTGTGTTTTCGGTGCTCCGCGGGAGTGCACGTACGCTAACCTCGCGCGTAATTTGTAATGAGAGTGCATTCTTATACATTTAAAAATAACTTTTATCGTTTTTTTATATTATTTTAAAAAAATAACCATGTCACGTGCTATTATTTCGAACGTTGATTCGATTCCTAGTGATTCTACGGGGAGTGAAACGACACATACAAATAGTGATGATAGCAGTATTATAACGCATCGAAGAAAAAGATTGAGGATTGAAAGTGAGTCTTCTACCTCCTCTTCATCTACAGAAACAGAAGAAACACCAAATTTTGCCAAAATTCCTCCGACAAAAGTGTTTTCTAAATCAACAAATGATTTTTTCGAGACTCCTGGACCTAGGCGGGCGCCTCCTCCCGATGGCACACCCATAACCTATTTCAACATATTCTTTACCATATCACTGCTCGAAACCATCGTAAGGGAAACAAATCGATATGCTGCACAGTTTTTGGCCTCGCACACTGTATCGGATAATTCTCGAGCAAAAAAGTGGACGCCGACAACAATATACGAAATGAAAGCCTTTATTGCTGTCATACTCGAAATGGGAATAACGAGAAGGCCAACAATTAGTAGTTATTGGATAAAAAATTCCCGACACATACCATGGTTTGGGACAATGTTTTCAAGGGATAGGTTCCAACTGATTTTGAAGTTTTTTCACTTGGTTGATAACAGATTATTATTTGAACCAGGCCATCCGAATTATGACCCATGTGGCAGGTTTGATGTGCTTGTCAAACATGCAAATACCGTATTTCATCAGCATTATGTACCAAATCAACAACTATCCATCGACGAGTCGTTAGTTGGTACTCACTGCCATTCTTCGATAAAACAATATATTCCAAACAAAAAACACCATAAATGGGGAATCAAATTTTGGATGCTGTGTGACTGGAAAAATTACCGGGACGTAACTTACGCCAGTGCGAAGTGTGTAGCAACAGAGGGAGTGGGATAAAGCGATCCCGCCTTATTTGCGTACGCTGTAGGAAAGGCCTACACGCTATTTGTGCGGCAAAACATAATTGTTGAGCTATTTTTTTTTGATTTTTTATTTTCTAAAAGAAATAAAATACAATAATATTGATATCACTTTATGTTTAATAAACATTAATAAACAATAAACATTTTATCTTTATAATGCAAAAATAATTAATAAAATTGATTGATATTTGTCTAAGTTAGAGTGTTTTATTT
Organism: Himalopsyche japonica; assembly: GCA_028555115.1. Classification (NCBI taxonomy): domain Eukaryota; kingdom Metazoa; phylum Arthropoda; class Insecta; order Trichoptera; family Rhyacophilidae; genus Himalopsyche; species Himalopsyche japonica. Next base: position 1,525,026 of record JAHFWJ010000430.1, read on the forward strand.
GACACCATTATTTTTTCCTCTAAATTAATCAATATGTGTATAGCAATTTTCATTTATTTTTGCCAAAATTGCTTAGCACTAAAACGGTTAAAAAAAAATGTGTTTTTACAAATGAATTTGTAAATTAATGGGAATGACCGTTTTAATAATAACACTGATCAAAAATTTTGTTCGAAGTTATACGTTGACCATGATTTTGTTGATTTTACCTACAACTGTATATTGTGAAAGATCATTCAGTGTAATGCACTATATAAAAAAAAAAAAATGGGAACTATTTTTATCACATTTGGTGCGGTCACAAGACATTTCCAATGCTGATGTTAATAATGTGGCCCCAGTGAAATTTCATGTGAGAATCACTGTTCTAGAACATTCAAAAATGGTCGCAAATTACTTGTTATTATTATTGCATCTCTATCCGATAAACTTAGTTATTCTGAATACCTGAAAAAATATTGATACCTGCAGCATAACACACTATGTGTTTATAATCAACCTGAATTGCTTGAATACCTACCATGCATATAAACAACAAGTGTTTTTGAAAAAATCTTAAAAAAATTAAATTGTATAAATTTATGGCGGGTAAAGCATATTTTTGGTTATCGATTGAAGATCAGGGTTGGCAAAACCAAAACTAAAATATTTTTTTTTCTTCATAAAACTCACCTGGGGTCATCGCGTACGTATCGTGCTGCAGGTAAGAAGTTGGCGGGGGGTAACCTGTATAGGCAGGAGGCCAATCAGGCGCTCCGCCCCCCGCACTGTAGTAACCCCCGCCCGCTCCACCTCCACCGCTTTCCTGGTAGGGCACGCCGGTGCCCCCTGAACCTCCAACTGGTGCTGTGGACGATCCTTTGGGGGACGAGTAGCGGGATGGACTGTCTTGGCCGAATTCATCTGAGCCGTACTGCAAATTGAAAGAGAATAACTTTAGACCTTCCACAAAATAACGATACACAACATTTTTATAATAGAAGTTTTTTCTTGCAGGAAAAATTTCTTCTACAATGCGAAGATGATCCGTTATGTTTTCTGCAAAGCTATGATAAGGGTGGAAGAAAATAAATAAAGATTACAACATTGTAATAAATTTAAAAAAAAATACTTGCTATGCAGGTATATTGTAATTTTCAACAAGTTTCAAACATTATCATTTGGAGTCGCATATAGACGAAGTAACAAATAGCATTCTGACAACTTTTGCCGCCCCTGAAAAAACCTTAAATGACCGAACCCAACCCGCTGCCTATTTTCGATTTGATTGAATATTATCTCAGAAAAAGCAATCGAATTAGTGTCAAACTGCATGAAAAGGACAATGTAGTATTCAATACTATTTCAACGATTTTACAATACAAATTTCAGAACTGGTTTAAACATCGCGTTTTATTTATCGAAATAGAATAGCTTAATTGATTGAATTGGCATTTACTTGGTAGAACTCCATTATAACACGGTGAAAAAATAGAAATGTATTTCAGTTCTAAATTTTTTTTATACGATATAGCTGATAGCTATTTCGGCTCACCCCATCGTCAGAACTACTACAGAACGTCAGAACTAGAATAGTTCTGACGATGGCGTGAGCCGAAATAGCTATCGACTATATATTATACAAAAAAAATTGTATAACTAAAATACAATGCTATTTTTTCACCGTGTTAGAACATCTTAACCCCAAGATACAGTTAACACTCAAAAATGTGTACAATTTAATAATTCTAATTCCAGGTCTCTTGAAAAACGTAGGATCGGCGTTTCAGTGTACAGTATACACCCCCAATAATGAGTTTCCCGCTAATGAACCCCCCAATAACATTTGCGGCAGGTTTTCCAATATTAAGTTAAATCCCCCGAATAATGAAAAAAATAAAACTCCTAATTAGGCTTTCATAAAAATAGTTCATACAAATCTGTATTTAAAATACTGTCGCGCATTGTCTCGTGTCTCTAAATTCACATGTCTTGATTATGTGCACGACTTAAATAATTTTGAATACGTATATGCTTAAGTAATATACATATTTATGATCAATTAATTAATTAAAAAATAATATGTAATTCCGCATTTCAAATTTTAAAAAAATCAATTGAAAATCTTAACCCCCCAATAATGAGCCCCCTTTCTCTTATTTCCATTATTGGAGGGTTTACTGTACAATCATCTTTATGAATATTTTCATTCTTTTTACCGCCCTGTCTCTTAGCAAAATTAAATACGTAATATATTCGAGTCGAAACCCGATGTGTGAAATGTAATGATTAGTAAATTAAATTTAGTGAGGTTAGTAAATGAAATATTTTTTCAACAATTCAATCTACAAATAAGATTAGCCACTCTGGCATTTATTTTTACGATCTCCGTGTCCGCTGACGGGGAGGGGGCGGCGGCCATTTCACCTATGCATAATACGGCAGCAGTAAAATAAAAATCCCTTTTGCGGGTCGCATATTAAAAATATTTATTTTATATACGCGCACAAACCCCGGACGGCGGTAGTGACTAGTCGAACTACCCCTCTTTTACCCCCACCCCTCCACCGCCACGACCAGAAATCTTTCGGCAAAAAAACGCCATTGTTGCGAATTTAAATTTACAAAAGCTGACTGACTCCTTTCACGAAATATGATAGTAGCCCAGCGAGCTACAACCTTTTTGTAACAGTTTGTTTCTATAAGCAATAGATGAAGTAAAAAAAATGTGTTGCCAAAATAACGATATTTGGTTGATACCACAAAATTAAATAAAAAACTAAGATATAATAAAAAAAATATATATAAAAGCTACATTCAAAAAACGTAATCAAAGATATCGACTGAGGATCTTCATAGAATTTCAATGTCAATTATGAATCGTTGAAGCCCCGTTCATGATAACACGTTTCACACTCACGGCCAGATTTTCACGCCTTTCAGCATCTTCGGGTATTTTTGTATCCAAAAATGATTTGATATTAAATTACTTTGTATTAAGACTTAGGTTCTATATTTGAGTGTACGCAGAATGAACGATTTAAAACAGTTTTAAATCGGAAATTTTCGAGGACTTAATAAATTAATAACGCTATAAGCTTCAATTTAACGATCCTAAATTCGCTTACCAGGATGAAATTATCACGAAATTTCTGGCCTTCTCAATCGATCAGTCGCATTGTTTTGCCACTGTATTAAAATACGAATCGCCTCCATACGCAAAAGGTTTCGCATTTCAAAATTTCATCACAAAAAACGAAACAACCACACAAAATAGTAAAATATCAAATGAAAAAAACAAAAACTTAAATATATTCCTTGAATTTTGTGAACGTATTTTATCTACGGATTCAACAATTAAGTCTCTTAAGTAATTAAGTTGAAAATCCAAGTAACCTCCATTACAGAATTCGGATAAGCTATTAGTAGGATATAATTGTAACGTTCGCTCGCTTGCCAGTGGTGTACGACCGACGCCACCATACATCGACGCTAGAAGTCCGACCACACAGAGCGTCTTCTACGACAGGGGTGGCACGTACGATTTTGTTGTGCTATATTAGAGATTCGTTTTTTTACAGAAAAAAAATAACTAAAATAATAGCTTGATGCAGTTATATAGTGAAAAAGTAGTTATTTACGAACGGGGGGCATCCTCCCGTGAAAATTATTTTTAATTGACAATTGACAATTGCAAACATAAAAAAGTTATAACATTCAATACTTACGTGAAAAAGTTTATTTGTGTATATATAAAATGATTAATCTTGATGATCATCGCAAGTTTGGTCGAAACCAACCCTACTGAATATTTGGTTCAATTATTTAGCGGTGGAATCTTTTGTGGCTCAATAGGAAAACGGTTGGTTACTTACTATTTTTGAAAAAGAACCAGAAGTCCGAATACTTCACACAAAGAGTGGACATGGATTTTTCTAAATTATTATTGCTGAAATACGTTTGAATATATCATACTATATACATATTATAACTGCTGTTTTTTCACTTTTTGAGTTTTCTTCCATAATATGTTCCAAATTGTACTCTTTGATGTTTGAGCTGAAAAATTATATGTCACATATTTTTGATAAAGATATCACCTATTGCCATCTAAATCTCAAACTGATTTCATAACTTTTTTATTGCTCTACTGAACAATTATGTGCACAGCAGTTGTAATCGGTTGCCATCACAGTACCGATATATTAGAGTATTTGTAAGTTGCACAGAAAAAGGTTCGGCGCCACTGATTTACGGACACCGACAAAACCGTTCGATTCCACATGACTGAGCGAAAAATAAGTTATTCGGAATACACAAAACACAATATCTCACTTGCCCTTAGATATTATACAATGATACCTTTTCAATACCACCGCGGTCGGAGAAAAAATACTGCCATCTCTGAGTATATCACTTTGCTTATTTATATTATTTTACCGGTTGTGTCCGTTGAAAAATCTACAGTTGAGCAGGGTGTATGAAAAATTGGAAGTAAAAAAAGTTGGTTCACTACTACACCTCGTTGTTTAAATACCCAGTCAATATTACCATGGAAAGAGAAATGAGAGAAAGTCTAATATACACCTAACATTAATGGTACGATCAAAAGTACATTTTCAAATTATAAAAAAATCGAAAAAGTGTCATTCACACGGTTCCTAGAGAGATTCCGAAAAAAATCAGCCGGTGAGCAGGAGACAAAAAAAACGGTCACAATATTTTCTTAATTAAAATACATATAATGAATAACATTGTATAAATTAACACGATGAAAAAATAGCAATGTATTTTAGTTGTACAAAATTTTTAAAATATAGTTGAATGCTATTTCGTCTCACGCCATCGTCAGAACTGTGTTGAAACGTACATTTGTTTATCTATATATAGATGTGTAGAAAAGGTTAGCAATACATCTTGCCTTCTGTTTTAACAACTTAGCTTATATGATGCTAGAAAAAAAACCAAATTAAAATATATTAGGTGTAGTAAAAAGTCCTGACGCTTTTTTTAGTGTTTTTTTTTATTTTTATTTATAAAAAGTAATCTCCCTGACTATCTATAACCTTCTGCTACCTATTAGACAAGTCTAAAATCCATTTAGTAAAAAAAACTCTATTGATTTGAAATTAAAATAGTCGGAAATAGCGTTTTGCACGGAATTTTTTGTTAAAAAAATTTTATACCTAAAAGTTTTTTATATTAAACGGAATAAATGGTAATCCGATTGTGCTAGATCTGGTAAATAAGGTGGATGCAATGAAGTTTTCCCACCCAACTCCTGGATTCCCAGGTCATATTCGCCACATGCGGTCGCACGTTTTCGTTTTGCAGTTTATCGTTGCGTCCATTCATCCTGCCCGGCCTCTTTCTTGTCAAAGCTGCACTTAATTTGTTTAATTGGTCACAGTATACTTGTGCCGTCATAGTTTCACCATATTTTAACACTTCATTCATAATGAATTATTCCTGTGAAATCCCTCCAAACACAAAGTAAGAGTTTTTTTGGGTGTAAACCAGTTCGAGGGGTCGGAATTGGTTGTTGTCGACGATTTAAATATTGTTTTTTCTTCGATATATTCGTATATAACACCCACTTTTAATCTCCGATAATAAGGTTTAGAAAAAATGGTCGTAAGGTGTTTTTTTGCAGCAATTGACACGCGCTTAGTCGCTACGCCTTGTTCCAATCGCTCAACCCATGTGGCGCCCAAATTCCTACTTTTCGAATTTTTCCCAGCCTTTTCAGGTACTTTTGTTTTATGGACCATTTAGTACCGACTGTATTGGACAATCCCTTTTTTGTTAGCATGGGATTTTTTTCGATTTCAGCTTTCAGGGCAACTTCATCCACTGTATGAGGTCGTCCACTTCGAGGGTAATTTTCAATGCTTAAATTGCCAAATTAAAAATTTGTAAACCTTCTCTGACATTTTCTTACCTTTAACACGTCTCTATAAGCGTCCCAAATGTCTTTAGTGGCGACGACTGCAGTGTTCTGGGCGTAATATTGAAAAAGCATGCAACCGCGCAGATATTCTTATGAAGGGCAAAGGTCGGTCATTCTGTTTGGGGCGAATGAACCTTTTTTTTCTATACGGAACGTAACTTGAGATGTCACACAACACGAAAAAAAATATTATGGCATCTTATTTAACCAAAAGCCCGAAGCCGACCGATTTTAAGACACGCGTTTGAAAAAAAACATCAGAACTTTTTACTACACCTAATACTACAAACAGGCGGAACTTTCAATAAGCTTAAATACTGCCAAGAGATGATTTATTACAGCAATGCATGCCTTTCGCAATTTCGCAAGAGCGGCGAAAGACTTATATTTTTCTGTTCATTTAATGAGGTTTTCTAATTCACTTTTTTCAATAACACGGTATATAGATTCAGGATTCCATTTACACGGTTTTTTAGTCAGTGAGCTACGCCTGTCACGGACGTTTAAAGATTAACATTGCCACTACCGATTAGTGACTGGAACTCTGCACGGATGATATATGAATTATAATCCGATTTTACTTACTGTATATGTCATCGGCTGCCGTGTTCTTCGGTCATTCTGCACATCCTCGTCGGAGAAACCCACACTTTTACGAGACGAATCGAGCAATTCCGAAAACTTGGGCACGACAGCGTCGGCGACTGTCCAGCCGCCTTCGCCACGGGGCAAAAATTCAGAAAAATTCGGTATAACTGTATCTTGCGCCCCGTGTTTGTTCCTCGACAGCAAATCATAAAACACCGGGAGAAACGCTTCCGAAATACTCGAGCCACTGTCGTGAAATCTGACCGGTTTGGAAACCTTGTCCTTTTTACCGATATTCACCAACGTGTCATTCCAAAAATCGCCGTCAGTTAAACTTTGTAATGAGCCGCTATTGTAGCTAGGGACCGATGTAGAAAGGACACTCGTAAGTGAAGAGTTTTGAGCCGAAACAATCGGTGCGTCGAGCAGATTTTGATTATGCTCAGCCACGTTTGAAGTGTGATCATCAGGTCTTAGTGAAGAGCCATAGACGACACTGGAGGCAAACGCGTAACCATCATTTGCACCTGCATACTCTTGGCCACTTTCAACGTTGGAGAGTAAATCATGACGTACATTTCCGTCCAAGACTTCGTTCTTTATATTATCGACAGAACTATTTTCATAATTCTTGCATTCATTAGAAGTATCAGTTGTATACGACATGTGGTCACAAAAACGTGGATCCCTGCGGGTTTTTCTTTTAAATCTTCTAAGGTTGCAAAGATCTTCGGTCGTGGCTGTATATTTAGGAGAATTCGGAACGATCTGAATGTTGACTATGTTATTTCGAGCCGGCGCGGAACCCTTCAGAGGGTCTGGTAAAATTTCCATCGGTTTTTTTTCTTTTTTTGCGACGACATTCCTCGACTTGCTCACTGTGACGTTGCCGCCGCTATTGAAAAACTGTCTTCGGGAGTTCACGCGGAAATATGTACCGTCTAAACTTTGTGGAAGTAAAACGGATTCTTCATCTGTAGAGAACTCCGGAACGATTTTCGGTTTATTTTGAACACACATCGCGTTCATCACCGAGAAGGTTATATGTTGCTTTTCCATATTTGTTCATAGATATTCAATTCGAGTGCACTGTTTTTATTCTCATGATTAATATTCTTTACCTAAATTCAAAGTAAAAATAAAATAAATCAGACTGTTCCGCTGCTCGTTGCAGAAAATGACAACTGACGAACTAAAAAATAAACTCAAAATTTCTATAATAAGGGTTGTAAAATAATCAAAAAGATGCATTTGGATTAGGCCTACAGTTAATATAGATAAACCGCGGAGAAACCCGTGTTATAACATTTTAAATTATTTTTTAAATCGTGAAAATTTACCCAAGCCTTGGGAAAAAATATTATTTGTAAAATAAGGGCGGATTATTTTTAGGCCGCGTCTATTAGAGCCGCCGACGACTAATGCGTTTCAACACCTTTGCAAAAATATACACAATACGCAAGACAATAATAACATTAGGTTGCTTTACGAAAAAAGGGAAAACCACAACATGTTCTGTTGCACCTAAAGATGCCAAGCAGTGCCAAAACGCAGTGCGTTCCTATGCAATATATTAGTGGCCATCATTACATAAATGAATTTCTGCACATTAAAAAATAAAGATAATATAATATGTGACACGAAAACATGATTCGCGTTAATTATATTTTTTAATTTTTACTGCTGGCATATAATCTGTCGAGACGGCGAATACTGTAAATTGACAATTGGCACTCAAAAATTAAACAGTGTTAAGACTCTGCACAAACCAACTTTCTCATTGAAATGTTACATGATTTATTCTGATAATCTCGCAGTTTATCTAACACAAACAATATTGAATTATTTTACGTTGAGATATTCCTTATTTCAATCCGCAATATAAATAGTAGAAAAAAAAAACATTTTCAGTACTGTATATTATCATCAGGACGGGTTTCGCTCATCGCGAATATCATCAAAAGACTAAAAATCGTATATATATATATATATATATATATATATATATATATAATATAACCCATTTCCGCCAAGATGTTGCAGTTGACAGCTTAAAAATGACAAAAAACTTACGACAATAGAAAGGTTTCGGCAAAACTAACGAAATAGTAAAGTATTTTTTGAAATAAATATTAGGAAAATAATTTTCAAAATATTAATAAATTAGTCTATTTATAAGGATTAACAAGACAACGAATAATTCGCAATACTTACATTTAACGTGCGTTAATTAATGAAAAAAAAAACACCAACGCTGTAATAATAAAGAATGCGTAATTTTTAACTTCCCTTTATAAGCACATCATGAGGCATATAAAAATACGAGGATTTAATTTTTTGAATTATTTATTTCCAGGTAAAGCAAGTGAAATTAGCCGAATTCCAACACAGTAATGACAGTAGGTAGCCCCCAATTTAATTGAATCGTTTCAAATATAATAATCATTCCATTAAATATTATAATGCTAAGCAATCAATAAAATGTATTACTGAAAATCACATTAGAGCGTCGGCACTAATCACGAAAAGAATAGTTAATTAATACAAATAAGAATACAATTAAACCATATTATATAACGTGTCTATATGACGAACCTTTTCGATTTAGACGTTTTTTTTATGCATTTATATACTGACAGCTGATCTCCAAAATTTTTAAATATTCAATCATTCTCATGTTATGCACATTTTAGTCAAAAAGCTGTCACAGAACTGCCCTAATATAAATTTTGTGAAAGCTCTTGAAGCATCAAGAAGAGACCAAATTTATATATGTTTTTAAGTCAAGAAGTGACAGTTAACACCTTAAAAGAGCACTGTAATAATCAATTTTCCGTGTTTAAAATGAAAAGATGAAAATGGTTGCCTCTGAAGGGCCATTTCGCACAAAAAAAATGATAAAAATAGTGAACTATTTATTCCCTAGCGATATTTTCCCGACACAGCTAGTTTGTAATATTCCATGGCCGCTCTCAACGTAAGCACAAGACTGCTTGTTTGTCAGGTTTAAGCAAACTTATGAAGATTACCGAGAAAAATCAGGCTATACTTCAATACAAAAATTGGCTATCACACGATATTTGCATATACTTTTGAACATCAACTATCAGTATATTACAAGCTGAGATGTTGACAACTTCCGAGTGAAATTTAAAAAAAAAAAGGTATTTGTAAGGCACTACGGCATACGTAGACAAAACGGTCTGGCTAGCGAATGTTAGAGTTGTATTGAACAAAAATAATCCGATACGAAAGTCATCGACGCTGTCATACGACGTAGGTCAAAAAAGCAACAATTTAACTAACGGCCAGGATATAACAACATCGCGAATATTAAACGCATACACATTAGTTGCGAATGAAATATGATAGAAAACGTCTGAGCGATAACAACGCATACAGACTTGCAGCAGACAGACCCGCCATGCAACATTAAAATAAGATTTTTAATGAGTTGATTATGATATTGAAGTGAGACCGGCTTACGTATGCCATCCAAGGCGGTTGAAAATTAAATTAAAATATAGTCAACATGGTTTTGAAGACGTTTTTGAATTACAACGATCTGTATTTACAAAAGAGCTGTGGAGTCGTTAAAAAAAACATGACTCCGAGTAAAAAAAAAAAACTTTAATTTTGTCAGGTTTTTTTCCTACTTTTCATACTTATGTGCATTGCATTAAAGAACAACCAACCAACCCGGCAAATAGCCGAATTCTTCATATTATAGTTAACTTGAATTCATTCTTAAAAATAGCATCGCTTTTATTCAAATCAGAATTAAAGATTTTGATAGGGGAAAATAATTTCGGTTGGCGACAATGCTTAATCTTTTATGATTTCTAGAGACCGCTGTATTGCCATTTCAACATTCAAATTATACACTCGGACAATTTTTATTAACCAATTTCAATGCATAGTGAAGTTCATTTTTAAAAACAGTTTCCTTCGTCTACAATATTAGGACTCGAATGATTATTTATTTTCTACGATTCATCAAGATGTTTTTCAAAATCATCGAAACGAAAACGTAATTAGAATCGCTCGTTTTTTACGACTTCGCAGCCCTGTTTATAATGATGTATTAAATCGACAAGATAATTGCAATTGCATCGGCGTTATCTTTGAATATGTTATGAAGTAAGCTTCATGAACTATTTTATGATTCATGTAGTCAGATTATACAAGATCCCATTTTCGTTTCAAAAGAAACTAACTACAGTTTTGATTACGTGGACTAGGTTAGAAGCGAATTCTTACATACAATCAGCTGGATAAATTGAAGAACAGAATTGATTGTTACTTATAATATAATCATATATAAATCTACTTCAATTGACTTAAAATTTATTATACTAGAAAGCTACCAATAAAACTACCAAAACGTTACTCTTAGTATTTCGTTTCTATTTAGCTAAAGTGTATTACTTCCAGTTTTCTTCTAGAGAGAATATTATGCTCTATGTATTCAAGAGAACAGGTATAAGATACGTTAACGTTTATTTTAGTCATATATTTGAAAACAGGTTTGATTTGCGGTGATTAATATTATATTGAGAGATTTAAATAAATATTATAAATAAGTAATTAATACACAAGCTTTCACACACACACGCGCATTGAATATTAAATAACATTTTATCGAAACTTCACTTTGTAAACATTGCAAAAATAAAGTCTATCCACTTTTGAAAACACTAATTTCACTAGTAACAAATAAAACAGTGAAATCTTATAATAGATTCCGTGAATTAATTACAAAGACGCGATCTGCACGGTGTTTGACTGATTACTGAGTAATGAGATTCGTCGAAGAGAGCCCCGCTAGTAAGTGTTTAGTTTGGTTTAAAAAGTGCACGCAAATTAATCATCACTGCGGTTTGACGCACGAAAGCTAATCGATCACCACCAAAATATCGTCAAATAGCTTGGATACATTTTATGGATTGATACTTTTGATCAAAGCTAAAATTTGATAGTTGTTTAGGTATCAGAACCAGGGATCTGGAGTCGGAGTCGTGAAAAACGAGCGCCTGTTTAGATTAGGCGATTTAAAAAAATATTTCAATGAATAATTAGCCAGATTGATTGGTTGATCTCTAGTTAAATGCTCTTAAATAGAAAAGTTGAGAAAAATAATGACAAAATTAAACCTTTTTAGTCGGATTCATGTTGTTGGTCAATGTCGGAGTTGGAGCCGTGTTTTTTTTAACGGCACCACGTCCTTGATTAGAAGTGATAATAAAATAAAATAATTACAAAATACTATCACTTAAATGTTTAAATTTCAATAGAAGATGAAAATGAACATTTTGTGGTTACATTAAAATTCCTGCGATCCGAGAAAGATAAATCTGCTTAGAACTTAGAAAAAAATAAAAATGGCATAGAATTAATTTAGCTAAAATAATATTTCATAGTGTCATTATTTAAATATAATGCATATCTACAAACAGATGACAGTAAACATCTCAAAAGTGAAGTTAACTAAAACTAAACTTTCTGATATTGATTACATGATTAATGTACATACATACAGTACGCATTTAGTCGGTTGAGATTAATCTCGATTTCCATTACATCACTATTATCAATAATGCGAAATTGACGAACATCGCACAACTTTCGCGAAACGTCCTATACCCGTGTAACAGAGTTGCAGCTTATCTTTTGCCGGACAGAGTGGGGGCATTTTAACCCCATCAAAGTTATTGGGTATTTATGCAAAGACTAATAATGCGTGATCGCCGACTGGTCTACCTGATCAAAAACCAATAATCATTTTTAAACTCAAAAAGGGTGCCGTCATTAACAACGGCTATTACACGATAGTGAAATAGCAATTACGGAAAATACAATAATTAGGTGTGAAATATTAAGCCTTTGGACAGAACGTTAAAAGCTCGCTATACTATCTAATTATTTGTTTATTGTTTTAATTTTATAATGATTTTATGGAACTATAAATTTATCTTCCTACAATAATTGAAAAGAAAAAAAAACAACAGTGTTTAAAAAAGGGGTGAGGTGTATTCTATTTTATTCTGAATATTAGTTACGGAAAAAAATAAATGATTGATCTATTGTATGATTTTAACACGTTGGCTGCGTAAACATATTGTACTGTTTCACAGAGGGCCTGAAAAATACCCATTTTTTGAAGCCATAGTAAAAGTTTGTAAAATATTAGGGACAATTTTTATATTTCTCCGAATTTGGTCTCCCTAAGGGTCATTTAGACAAAAAAACATTTGTGCGGCACATTTACTGGCATTGTTTACTCATCAGATTTCGACACATTTGCAGTATTTAGTGATGTTGCGCCATCTGTAATACCCTAAAGGCAAATTCACACTAACATATTTTTGATTTATCTATAATTTTATTTTGAAGGGAACTCTATCCTTCCTTTTTTACTCCAGGTTTTGATTTGCAGTGATTTATTCATCTTCAAGTGTTGTTGATAATAATTTTTATTATCGAAAAAATACACTATGATATAAAAGCAGTTGAAATATAATTTACACTCTCACAATGAACTACAATAAATATATGATATAACTTTGAAATAACATTTGAATGATAGATTCATATTTATTCGTGATTTAGTCGAAAACAGAGTTTGGAGCTCAAGCTAGGTTTATTTGGGCAATCGGGACAATTGAACAACGAAAATTTTCATTGTTTGGTGGTCAAGTTGAAGAGGTTTTTTTTTTTGAAAATTGCAAAAATATTGAAACACAAGTGTACTAAAACGTAGAACGAAGTTTATAGAATTGTAAAAAAATAGGTACGCGGTGCTTAGAAAAAAAAGTATGTACATGTTAATAAAAATAAATATTTCCCAAAATTGTAAGAATCAGTGATAAAACCAAACCAATTTACATCTGTCAAAAATATTTCCAAAAACTATGGCAAATCATTTGATGTAAGTATTTCGGTAAAATGAATAGTATGAATGAGCCTTTATGTGATGATGTATACGTCTTGACTGTGGCAGGTACTCACTAATAATAAAAGATCTTTTGTTATATTTATTGAAAACACGGTTCTCGTGACCGACGCGGGTATACAATTCAGGCATGGACACGGGAGCCGTGTCGTACGCACTGATCGAGTTAAGTGTCACTTTTCGGTATTTTGAATAATTGTGGGAATAGTACGAAAAATGTGTTATAATATCATCAAATCTTCACAGATAGAATCGATTTGCACCAGGGAAGTCATAGATTTGAAGAAATATGCATTTATCCTTGGCATTGGACTAATCTGCTAGTTTATAATCACTCTTAAAAAGCTGTAACGACGTTCCTGATTTAAAATCTTATCATTAATGATATCGACCTGATGGAATTTCAATATCAAATTTGAATTGTTAAGACTTTGCACGATTCCACATTTTTTTCAGTTCTGTTGCATTCTGTTGAATAACCGAATGGCGAAACCCAGTGACAAAACATGTGGATTCATACAAAGTTTTAACAATTCAAATTATAAATCTATCATCAAATTTCTATAATGTATATCAAATTATATGTCAACTCCTTTACTCGTTCCCTGCCGAGCCTCGCCCAGGAAATTACAATACTGAAAATTTCAATAATTAATTCAGTAGTGATAGTGTTAACCAATACATTTCAACACATAAGTGGCAATGTTAGCAGTCAGAAGGTTGTTTGAAAATAAAGACGCTTAACGACTTGGCTGTACGTTGGCCCTATTTAAAATATATATATTGTTAAAAGTGGGAAGTGGTTTCACCTGTAATATTTAGGACGTGATCAATAAACATAATCATTTTTGAAAAATGTGTGTATCTATAAAATGTAGAATTTCGTTGCCTACTACCTAAAAGTAAATGAAGAAATGAAAAAGTGAAAAAAAAAACTACCGATTATTTTTTTTACTTATATTTCAATATCATCTTTACTGCCAAAAATAATCCTTCTTCAGGCAAAAAAAAAGACGTAAAAAAACAACTTGAATCCATCCAAATCATTTCAGTCGGTAGCAACTTTCATACATACTCTAGATCAGTGGTTCTCGCGTGAAATTTCATTGTGGCCGCATTATAAACATTAGCGGTTCTATGAAAATGTCTCGTGGCCGCACCAAATGTGATAATAATAATTCAGATATTTATTTTTTATATATTGCATTACATTGAATGATCATCCACAATATACAATTGTAGGTAAAATCGACAAAATTAATAAAGCAATTGCTGTTAATTCTTTATATCGACTTGATTCATGGTCAACGTATAACTTCGACCTAAATTTTTGATTAATTTTATTATTAAAACGGTCCTTTCCATTATTATTAATAATTTTACAAATTCATTTGTAAAAACACATTTTTTTTCAATACTTATATTATTTTTAAAACCGTTGGTGGCCGCACATGAGAACCACTGATCTATATACTTATGGTTTACATATAAAATATTTAAACAGTTCGTTTAATTCAAAATAAAGCCACGATTAACAAGCGGTGATATCGGGGATCCGAAGAGACAACGTAACTAAAGCAAAAATGACGTAACTATTCCGTGTCAAATAAACACAAATATCAAGTAAAATTTAATAGCTATTATTGCCTTCGTAGTTAAATCGATTAGTTTAAATCCTTTTAAGGCACGCATACAGACTATCGACCTTCGGCAGAATTATTACAAAGCGAAAATGAAAGGGCCGCATTTAGAACTACGGGCGGGTGCATAAACGTGCACAAAAAAAATATTTTTATCGTTCTGCGCGGAGATCCAGAAATAGGTCGCCGAGTGCGCATTCCGTCCAAACGCGGGGCGGTCGACCAACCTCTCCCACTCTCGTGTTACCCCGCCGATAAGAAAATGCAATAATAAAACAACAATTCCGGAGATGCGAATATGGCACCTGAAACTCGCTAAAAATAGCTGACAATATAACATAACTTCAACGACTGCCCTTATAAGGATATCGCATTTATTTTGAAATGCAGCTCGCCTTTTATACTGGAAAGATATACATAAACAGTGGCGAACACGTACAGAAATAATATTTACATCACATATAGTTAACGATGTCCACTGAGGTCGCTTGATGTAATTTCAATATCAAAATCGAATTGATTTATGACATCGACTGGAAGTGTTTGATATGATATCAATATTTGAATTGTTGAAACTTTACACGATTCCACGTTAAGTCACTAACGACACGAATTTTGCTTTTCAGCATCTTATCACACGGATGCAACAAAACTGACACACATTAACTGAAATACCTTTTAATAATGTGATAATTTTTTTACCAATGAATTACTTGTTAATTGAATTGTCGAAGCATTTTACATTTCCACATGTTTTGTCATTCACGACCGGGTTTCGCCTTTCGGCATCTTTAGACATTCCATCGCACGAGTGTAATGCTTATTAATGTTTTTGCAGATACAGTGAAACCTCAATTTTACGTTTTCCAATGGACCCTGAAAAAATAACGGTAAATGCGGGAAAGCTTCAAATAATAATAAACAAGTAAAATCGTAAAAAATATTTATTTATTAGTTACTTGTACATACTGTATATAAAATTTATTTTTTAAAAAAGTCCTTTATGTTCGTTTGCTTCTTTGTTATTTGGCACTTTAATCGGAACAAAGACTTATTACTAAACTTGTGACTAAAAGTTTTTATGTACAGGAATCATTATTACCATGAATTTTAAACAACTCTACATTTGCATCATAAACAGTAATACGCGTGTGGTGGATTTCAACCAAAAAAATAGTACATGCGTCCAATGCGTTACGTCTAACATGTACAGCGGATTCCAACTTGTCCAGACATAACACCTGCACTCGGCTGTGTCAAACTTGCTTGCCGAGATACGGAGAAATATGCAATAAAAACGGTCAATCGGGATAATATTTGTGACGGGACCAAAATATTTAGGCGGTTTATCAAGGAAATCGGGAAACGGTCAATGCGGGATTATTTAAAATTGCTCTTATGGGAATTTGACGGGACTATAAAAAATAAGCGTTCCATCCGGGAAAACGTATTATGCGAGAACGGTTGATCGAGGTTCCACTGTATATTTTAGCACTTTGGGTCTATATTTCTTCTGTGCCGCTTGTATATTACCGATTCGATTCGTTTACGTTGTATCAATAAATTAATAGTTATAATCGAATGTAATCAAACAATAGTTTAAGAAAGAAAATGGGGTTATTAGTATAAAAAAAGTTGAATTTTTGTGACAGTAAATTACGACAGAGAACTGAAATTGAACAAATTCTTAGTTCACTCCTGATCGCAATACATGGCGAAACCATATATTGTTTAGTCTGATTCGTTTTGGTCCTCGTCAGGTTTGACGAATTGTCGAAGCAAGAAATATAATAGGCGCAATGAAACACAAATTTATTGGCCGACAAGGTTATTTTTACACCACAATTGCCGAGAGGCGGCTTGCAAACTGAAGCCGCTCCTTTCATATACCGGCTAATGGCAATGCAGAGGTGCATATATTGATCTTTTTTTTCATTTTTGAATAACTATACTATATGATTCATATTATCGCTTGAATATGTTTGATGGAATTTCATTATCGAATTTGAATTAACATTTCTAAATCGGAGTCGTGAAAAACGAGCGAATTCGACAACTTTTTCGATTAGACCATTTTTAAGAATATATCAATGAACAATTTACCGGTTTAGTTGGTTGATCTTTAATTTAATGCACATCGATTGAAAAAAAAACTTGACAAAAATCAACTTTTTTTCGTCGGAGTCGGTTAATTGATCAACAAAATTATTGATTCCCCCAAATTTCCAACACAATCGACTAAACACAAATCCTGCCCTATTATACTATCACTGCGGTTGAACGGTCAAGTATCAGTTGTACTAAACGAAAATATATTGAGATAAATTCAAAGTTGTAGACAAGGTAAAAAAAAATGTTTAATTTTCATGAGGTCTTACGGACTATCAAATCTCAGTCACGCTATAAAATAGTATAGGAATGGATTTCTATTTTTGTAATCATATAATTGTAAGTGACCGCAGTCTTTATTTGCGATCTAGCAGTATGAACTTTAACCCGTTGAGTAGTAGAGTTATTTTTTTTTACGAAATAAGTTTTTTGGTTTATTTTAAATATTTTTTTTCTACACTTCATATAAAATTATGCGGTTTTTTTGTGGTTCAATCTAGAAAGAATATATATTATTATATCACGTAGTAATTAAATTTATTCACTATGAATTTTCTAGAAACAATTACTTTAGTTTGAACCTAAAAAAATAATTGCAGTCTGAGTAAACAAAGTTCGATATTGACACTGATTCCTAGAAAGAAAGCGGTTGAACAGACAGTAAGTTGTATGAGACATGATTAAAAGTGTAATTTATTTGATATTTTTTTTTCGTAAAATTCTTTTATTAATTTGAAACAAATAAAAAATGTAAGCCCGACTGCTTAAAATTATTGACAGATATGTGCAGCATGAATATCTGAAGAAATTATATTTATTCAACAAAAAATACGGAACTTGCAATTGATAAAAGACATCACAATATTTGGACGTACATATACGGCCATACTCCTCAAAGGATTGAAAGTCCCTGAAAAGTGTATATTGAACCAGGGCTGTGGAGTCGGAGTCAAAGTCGTGAAAAACGAGTGTTTCTGACTATTCTTCGATTAGACAACGAATGAACAAACGATTCGGTTGGTTGATTTTTTATATACTGCAACACATGAGTAGAAAAAAATCAGACAAAATGAAACTTTTTTTAATCGAATTCGTATTTTTTTTAATGATTCCACAGACTCGCGCTGTAGTTTTGCTGTCATTTGTATTTTTTTAAGATATTTCGGTTCTTGTACATTTTAAAATTAAACGCCAAATATTTCACGCGATTATTTTTTTTTATCAATATAGACATGAAAAATAATACTAAGCTCCGATTAACTTCACAGCTCAAGCAAAAATCTAGTTAGAATTAAATCTACTTGTTCAGTTTTGTCCAGCATTCTTTCAGCGTACGATATGCGAATATACGAACATTTTTTTCTCTCAAAAAGAGCGATTCTTTCAGATCATTTACTGGGTATATATGAAAATATTCATCGGTATGGGGAAGAAGTACATACTAGTTGAACAAAAGCGAAATCCACATTGCACCCCCCGCCGCCTTCGCCGCCCCGACGCCGTTTCATAAAATATTCACTCGCTACAAGCGAATCCACTCAGCGCCGTTTTCCTCCAAAAAGAGGAGACGAATATCTGATCCTACCCCCCCGCTGCCCATTCCTCGTTCAATCACGACGAATTTTCAATAGTTGGGCACATTTTACAATGCACAATACTAAACACGGCGATATAATATTTGTATCCGAATTTTCGCCTTATTCGGTCGCTACACTTTATCTTTACTTTGATAGAAATAAAAGCTTGAATATTCTTGGCCCGATAGCTAAAGCTACACGGATCAACATTTAAGCCATTGTGCTTAAAAAAGAAGAAATCACGTGTATACTGAGAATCCTCTTGAATCTACTCCGTGTTGAAGAATCTCAAGACGGATCGGATCGAGAGCATCACATTCCCGATATGATGTTGCAAATTTATAATACGTTTTTTTCTTGCTTTAATTTAATTTAAATAAAAAAAATAACGCAATGAAATATTTGGCAATTAAATTTAAAATAAACAAGGAGCCAAACAACTTAAAATGCTACCGCAAAAAAGTCATACATCTTGAAAGGTTTGAATTAAAAATCCCGTGAAATTTCATAAAAATGTGTTCGTTTACCGTGAAACAAAATTTCGCTAAACACGATAAGATATTCTATTGTAACCCAAGCGAATTCATAACAGGTATCGGCAGTTATTAATATGCGCATTCAAGTGGCGAAATCGACTAAAACAATGGACAATATTAATCACTGACAATGAAGTTAAAAATGTGTTCTTAATCGAAAATTCATTTTGCATCTAATTTTTCCTTTTCCTTCAAAGCTTTCCATCAAGAAGTAACAGTTAGTACCTTAAAAGTGGTGAATTATTTGTTTATCGCGAAATTCGTTCAACACAATAAAAATGTTTTCTGTCTCTCCAATTTAGCGTTGACCGTTGTCGACCGTATGAAAAATATTATTATTGTAGTGTTATGCTTCAATAAAAACTAAGAACCTTTTTAAGAATATTTTTTATAATCTCTGCTCCGTAGTAGCTTGAATTGTCAAATTCTTTTGACGAGCTTTGACAGAAACAAGTGAAATTCATGTAACAAGGTGTCAACATTCGTCATTGTCAACTTCGGGGACAGCGTGGTTACCCCACTTCCCCAAACTGTCTTGTTCGAAAAGATTAAATATACAAGATTAGGACTAGTGGTTAGCTGCTGTCACTTCCCCTATAAGTATCGGATGTCTTCAAACTGAAATCAATTTATGAAAATGTTCGTATTGAAATTCAAGCCCGCTAACGCCGCAACTTACTTGAAAGTGGCAATATAAAACAATTGACAATCAATCTAATTTATAACACAGTGCTCCATGAAGGACGCAATTAAAAAGTTATCAATTGATGAATTATTCCGATGTATAATTGACGCAAAAAACAGACAGATGACTCTATTTGTCTATTTTTTTTATTCGTGTTTAGGGTGACGAATACAATCATCGGCCACGTATTAGAGACGGATCACTCAACAGTAAAATACAATAAATATGTATTTAAACCGCAAATTGTAACTTTTTATTTGTAAATGTCACACGCAACAGCATATAAAATCCTTCAAGTCTAAATCATTGATTACTATATTTGTGACAGCGCAACTAGCAATAAACCAACTTTTTTCACTTTAGTTTCTTAGTTATCTCAACGCTGATGTCAATGAGTGTATTTTTAGACTATATTCTAAGACAAGAAACTTTGATTCAGTACTTAATAATTAATAAGCCTTAGTTGTATAATGTATCCAGAAAAAACAGGTAAAGTGGTTGACCACTGTACCTTTACATAGTTTTTTTGTTGTAATTATTACATTTGATATTATGAAATATGTAATAAAAGACAATAATGTTAACACTTGCTGAATATGAAGAAAAAAAGTAAGTTATCAAATCAGCACACACTGGCCGATCACTGTATCTGTTACTCTATCACATTACTTTAATAGTTAGAATGAAATATTGGCCAAGATACCGTTCTCATTGAGATATCAAAATGTGACATTTGATGCTTGACACCAGTCTGTCTATTCATTATCCTAAGGTCTACGACGACTACGAGTGCTACGACTCGCTACAACGATATGCCTACGAAGTCTAAAACTTGACGCCTACACTTCATACCCCTCTCCGCACTCGCTCGCAGAACTCCCCGCCCGCCCTTATCCTTCTACTTTTCGTGTTTTACGATTTAATTTCGGTAATGGCAGACGGTAGTAGATAGTGACTCGGAAACGTGAGGCTGTGTCCAAAGGTTCTCAAAGTTGTGAAATAATTATCAAGTCGACCAATTCGGTACATATATAATCAGATACTGATTTTAATAATAAAAATAAATATTTAGTACAATTTAGTATAATCAACAGATCCAGCAAATGATGTGCTTGCGATGGGTGAAAGGCCCTAATCTGAAGAATACAAAATTGTGGAAATAGCACTAAACATTGGGTTTTATTATTCCAATAAAATGCCTTTCCATCAAGAAAGACAGTTTCAGACAGAAAATAACACGTTAAACCTCTGACTGCTAGCGTTTTAAGTGTTGAGACGGCTGTGTGTTGATAGATATAAGAAAATTACTAGCGTTAAAACTTTCTTTTAGTTAGTGATATGTCTTAACACTTTCCATAAGTTTAATAAACACCCACACTACCAACATATGAAATATTCAGGGTTGAATTATTGTTCGTGGCTCAACAGGGAACGTGTTGAATGATCCTGATTTGTTTATGATTTTATCTTTTCAGTTCGTAATAGTGGTAATATATAAAATAAAATCACGATAAAATCGTTAATGTTGGATGCCTCACATCGATAATAACTTTTGAAGGGTTCGAATATCCCAATATAAACAAATCATATCAAAAGGGTTTTGTCAAAAATAGTATCTAACAGAAAATACATTTAAAAAAAAAACATTTTATTAATATTACAATCTTAAACCTATACCAATTTCATACAATAATACGTAATAAGAAGATACACTGGAATTTAGAAATCTTCTGACTTTTATCGTCTCAATTGTTGAGACGGCAGATTGCAGCATATTGAAATTTGATCATCAAAAGTATAGCACAAAACAAATGTGTCGCAAATAAAATGACCGCGTAAATTTCCGATCGGTTTTTCACAAGACTGAAACGGGCCATTGAGAAAAGTCAAAATGGACTTAGCGAAATATAAAAAGACTTCTCGACTCACACTTTGGGTGGCAGTGGTGCAAGGCGGAGGGCGTGGGGGCCCTTCCCCGCCAGGGAGAGGGCGTCCGTTATTTACCGGCTCGAAAGACTCATTCCCTACAAAGAAATACTATCTCTCTCTTTGCAAAGAGAAAGGTAATAATGGGGAGGAACGCTAGAAACAACGCTCTAGTTATACAATACAAAAACTGGTTTTTTTTCAAGAAGCCATGTCCACAGCGAAATTATTCGGTCAAGGAAATTCAGACTGTTGTAAAACAATAAAACATATGCGATACATCATATAAGTATAAAACTGTATTCAAACTATAAGGATAGATATATTTTAAAACAATTGAACTTGGACTGAAGCTAAGTTCAGTTGCTCGCGATGAGCGAAACCAGTCCTGATCATCAAATATATTTATATTATGTACGTATTTACGTGCTAAAAATTTGAATTTATTATTTAAAATATTATGCCTTTCCCATCATGAAGTGACAGTTAAGACCTTAAAAATGGCAATTTTATATAAGCAATGCAAACCGTTTACTGATAGTTAAGTTATCATTCGATCCGTGTAATAGAATGCATAAAGATGTCGAAAGTAGAAACCCGGTTCGTGAGTGACAAAACACGTGGAAACTTACAAATATTCAACATTTCAAATTCAGTCAAATATATATCTGTGTGTGTCAATCTATCGAATCTAAAATTTTAATCGTTAAAACTCTGCAGTAATTTCCGTACGTTTTGTCACTCATGACATGGATTTCGCCTTCTGGCATATTCGTGAATTCTTACGTACGCACTCGAAATGACAGTCAGTGAACAGTGATATCCAGTCACAAAAAACAGGGTAACACTCAAAAACTCGGCGATAGTGTAATTGAAGTAAATGTTATTAATTGATGCCTTCTTAATTGAAAATTTTTACACGTTGACTGCCGAAGGAAGGTGCGTCTATCATATTATGATGTGCGATTTGAATCTAAGATGGCTTGCAACAGGCGCATAACCAGCGTCTCTCAAGTATGTGTGTACGCGCTTGGTGAAGATATCTTCCATACTTAACGAATCAAAACAAATCTCTGAAATCTCTCTTTGCGTTGTCACCGAAAACGCATCATAACGTTCGATAACCTGAAGGTTACACAAAATAAGGAATAGTTTATTTCAGGGCTGTATAATTAAAATTCATTAAAACCATTGAAAGTTTAGCAATACAAAATTTAAATAAAAACAAAAAAACACATTTTGAATCCTTTTTCCTCAAGTGCATATTCTCCAGATATCCACTGGTTCCACTTGTCACGGGCATTAACAACCGATTGCTCTAATAAGCGAAACCGATCCTAATCTCGAATAAATTTAAATTATGGAAAGTAAGAAGTATTGTGTGATATTATGTAAAATAAAGCCTTTCCGCGAAGAAATGACCTATACATGAAGAAATTTAATTAAATTACTTTGAATTAAAATGACGTCCATTTGAATAATATTTATTTTATTATTATACAAAAAGTCGTCAATGTGATACATAAATAAAATAGCACAATGAGTTGATATCAATTTTTTGTTTTCTTTTCTCAAGATTAACGACTTTCTTTTGCAACAAGTAAATCGAGACGGACGTATTTTTGGCACTCGGGAGTTTATGACAACTATTCGTTCATAAAATTCCACACTATTCTCACAGCAAACCTAAATAAGGAAGCAACTGTTATGGAATCCTAGCAACGAAACATATGAAAGTGATTAAAACGCTGTAGTTTTTTTTTTAATATTATTCCAGAAAATATTTCCCTTAATCAAAGCAATCTACAAACAGTACACGTGTTACATGAAATTCTCATAATTAACTCTTCGAGTCCCATTACGGCAATAAGAATCGCGAGTAGATTTAAAATCACCAATATCACAAATATTATAAATTACATTTTTTTCAGATGTAGCTTTGAAATAAGTGAGATTTCATTCAGCATTTTTTTTATAACCTTCATAAAATATCTGATGGGTAGAATAAATCAATTTTAAAATTAAAAAAAAAGGATAAGGACTCAAACGTCAAAAATATAAGTAACATAAGCATAACATTTTTTTAATTCATCTCCACATTCAATGTGCTTGTGGCCTTCTCATTGAGGTATCATCTAAATAGTTTTTTTTCTCTTTTTATTGATTGAATTGGCATTCACTTGGTAGAACTCCATTATAACACGGTGAAAAAATAGCAATGTATTTTAGTTCTACAAAATTATTTTTAACAAATAAAGTTGATAGCTATTTCAGCTCACGCTATCAGACCACCCCTTTGTGCAACGGCTGGACAAGTGGCGATACTATTTACTTCCAGAAGGATCACTTCCGTCCCACATATAATCTTATTGTCATAGACACCTATTGTTTCATTTAGAATTTTGAAAATTTAGTGGCATTGTGCTTAAGTAACAAGCTAGGCCGTTGGAAAAGGAGAGAAGATGTGTTGTGTGCCTTTTCCGCACAGCTATATATAGATAAGCAAATGTTAGTTTAAGCATAGTTCTGACGATGGCGTGAGCTGAAATAGCTATCAACTAAAAACTGTTAAAAATAATTTTGTAGAACTAAAATATAATGCTATTATTTCACCGTGTGATGATAAATTAATTTTTAACTATTTGATAACCTCTTCAAATTTAATATATGAAAGAGCATTACTATGGTTACTAAAAACTTATCTTAGATGATACTAGTAACAATAAAATAATATAGTAAAACGCTATTATGCCTAAATAAAAAATTTATATAATGGTTAATTGCTGGCGACGGAGCGATTTAATGGGAATATCTTTCTGGGGTTTGAATGAAGTACCTCACCAACGGAAAGATTAAAAAAACAAACATGGAATAAAGACATGATTTCCCGCGCTTTCCTCCTTAAACTTTCCTACGCTTCCCCCGCCTTCCTATCGCACCTTGCGCTACCCTTAAAACCGAATACCAAGCGCTGGGTCGAAAAGTCAGATGACACAAACCTTTTAAATTTGAACTGTTGAAACTGTGTACAATTCCACATGTTCCAAAATTCCATCACAATGATGCAATAGAATTGAAGTATGGAATTCGTAATTCTAGTATATAATGGAAACAAATCGTTAACCGACTGTTAAACGTTTAAGTTGTGTTTTGCGATCCTTGTTTTTTTACAACGCGCAACGAAAATCACATATAGACACCTCAGCTTAAAAACTTTGTTAATTACATTGGCATTAAGTTGAGAATATCGAAATAATTGACTTGATGGAATATCAAAATGATGTCAGATATATTATATTATTAGATAATTCCTCTTGTATAAAATCGATGCAAACCGTCGACTGAAAGCTGCGGATGCGAATGACAAAACACAAAATTTTACACAGTTTCAACAATTTAAATCAGTCTATTCAGTCGATAAGTTAAATTAACATGCTGCAAATGTGTTATCAATAAGTCATTAAAATAATTGCATATCAAGTATTCATTATTCCGTGAGATAGTTCTAATGCTTTAAGCAGCAGCGATATGTAAATAAATACCAGTTTGGTCATTAAAATAATTTTATATTACTAGTTCGCGTGCCAAGTGTTCACCGAAGCCGGCCAAAAACAAAAGCACTAAATTCATATTTTTTAGCGAGGTTTTCCCTCCTTTCTGTTTTCATTTGAGTAACGATGGTGGAGAGAAGTTTATCAACGGGAGAGAGGATATATATCTGCATAAATATACATTTTAAAGCGGCTACGCTATATACAAGCATCTTCCTCCGCTTGAATTATCAGCATACGTAAAAAAGCGCTGAAATGACATGAAGTTTTTAGGCAGATTAAATACTTTGTTTTATATTTAATACCCTTTTCCACGCCTAAGTTTTTTTTATTATACTTATGTATAACTGAATGCCACCATTATCAATATGGATTTAAATAGTTTTGCATGATGCGGTAGCTTGAAAAACCAAAAAAGATAGTACATTCATTTACTTCCGCAAAAAAGTATAATAATATTCAACAATAAAGTGTTTTCAATAGGGCAGGGCGACCTCGAAGCAAAAAAAATAAAATAATTAATATCCTTTCCAGATCAATATGTATTTCTGTGTGTAGTTAGTTAACAGTAAAAAAAGACATCAATTTAATTTAAATAATGAAAACACACTTTTTGGTACTATTTCCGCAATATATTTTATAATAAAAACTAGTTTCGCTCATCGCGAGAATCATCAGTCAATTTGCATATAGTGAACTTGAAGATGAACGAAACCCGTCCTGATGATAAAATAGTAGTAAAAAAATTAGTTTATTATTTTAAATATCACGGCTTTTCATCAATCAAAAAATGACAGTTGACAACATAAAAGTAAGAAGAATCATTTATGATTTTGTAAGGTGATTCTGTAGCTGCCAAAATTTTTTACACTTACCTTGATGATTCCTCGACTATATTGCTAAGCTAAAAAGACATTTTGGATAAGAAACACTGTAGAATAAAAAACTAAAATAGATACATATAACCTATACAAAAATAAATTAAAAATAAGAAACATGAGCACGAAAATTACAGTCAAAACAAAGAGCAACATAAAATCTGGCACTGGAATATATAAAAAAAAATGTTCAGAGATAATCAACACAAACTACGAATGTGCAACGACAACATCGATCTAAAAGAAAAGAGGGATAACATCAACGTGAAGACGGCAAAAAATTATCAGGACTGAAAACTAATGAAATAAATACGAGTGCAAAATTGATACATAATACAAACTAAAACAGTGAAAATTAGATACCAAAGATCAAATAAACAAAAAAATAATCATTACCCAAACGGGCAAAACAAGCATACGTAAAAACGATAAACAAAAATGCACGATCATCAAGTGTCAGTGTTAAGATACAACAAACAGTTGCAAAGGAAAAATCCGAAGCCAAGACGACGGCGCCGGTGCTTTAGTAGTTACAACACATAACAAAGTTCACAACACAAAGAACAGACATTCCTGGCGTTAAATGAAATGGGCGTAAACAAAAATGAGTTAGAAACAAAACAAAAAGGGTCGAAAAGAGGTTGGCCGATTAAGACTAGCTAAACACAAAACGAAAATGCATCCAAAGGGAGAAACAAACGCACAAAGAAAAAACGGACAAGATTTCCCAAATGAAGGAGAGAAAGAAGCCATGGCACTGCAAGCAAGCGTAGTGGGACAGGAATCGTGCCCGCTGCTCACTCACCCACTGAGGCGGAACATCGGCGGCGACCCCTCCCCCTCCCGAGTCCTGCTGGTGGTGATGATGATGATGCAGGTGATGTGAAGGAGTGCTATTGTTTCCGCCGGCGTTATTGTTGTGGTGGATGGAGCCGGCGTGGGGGTGCTGCTGGGCGTGGTGGCTCGGATGGTGATGATGGTGGTTGTGATTGCTCGGAGATTGGTGCTGGGGTCCTCTGTGGGGGTTTCTGGAAGTGTGTTTCGGGCCGGCGGCACCGCCGGCGAAGGGAAAGTAAGGTGAGTCCGGGCCGTAGCCGTTCGACGCGGCGGGGGCTGGTGATAACGCGTACTATAATACGAAAAGCAATGGGTACAATAAAACTTCCATTAATATTGATTATCACATTTTATAATATTATTCCTATATGTACAAAATCTATCAACATCACACAACGCCCGATGATCAACCAACGATGTCTCCTGAAAACCTTGCATGTTTAAGCCCACCAAATCGCCTATAACACAATCCGTATCGAAACGAGGGGATCAAGAGCAGCAATCGGCAACCCAAATGCATTAGCGTAACACAAAAAAAGTAATCCATAGTACTGGACACTCCGTACCACTGAAATAAAACTAGTAAATCTATTGAAAATTGAGGAAATTTTAGTTGAGTATAATAATGCACGCTACATAGTACGTCTTGCACTAAAAAGAGAATGAAGAAAATTTTTTATATTTAAATAATAAACACAAAGTTTCATACTACTGTTGGGACGGCTGCAGAATTGCAGTGTGTTGATAGTTGACACTCAAAAATATTAAAGTTAAGTATTAACCCTTTCCACTCGTATGTCCCCTCTGGGGAACCAAACAAGAAAAGCGTTCTACTCGTATGTTCCCACAGGGGAACCAAAACTTTAAGCTTGAATATTTTCTATGTACCACATTTTATTGATTTTCATTGCTGTTTATCATATTATATATATCGTGCAGATAATATTTTCTCTATTAAAATTCATATGAAAATGTTTAATTTGAATAGATATTTTAAAGCAAAAGTCGAGGTTCGATTTTCGTTTCGAATTGAATTGCACCTTATAATTATTATTTTAAAAAAATTTCAAATGTCCGTTTTGACTTTAAAAATGTGAGTTTTATAAATAATCGTTATGAAAATAAACGATATATGTGATATTCTTTATCTATAATGTTTTTGAAGCTTTTAAAAATATCATGTTTAAAATTCTTATACTCGGATTAAAACTTTCGTAAAATAGAAATTAAAAACTTTTCACGATTGTATTTCTATAAAAATACTAAAAAACAGTCTTATGCACGCTGTGTAAGTTTTTTGTTGAACAAAAATCCGTTGAAAATACGATTTATTTTCATTTTAAGTTTTGATTGTGAATCCTGGAAAATTCGTGAAATTAATTACAAGGGTACCCTCACCCAAAAAAAAATACGAGTGCAAAGGGTTAAACTTCCGTAAAAGAGCTTATTTGTATATTGAAATAAAGTCAGAATTTCCCTGACAATCTGTATAAGTTTAATTAACACTATCACTAGAGAAGTTATTCTTGAAATATTTATCGTTGGACTATATCGTTAACGTTGCTCAGTGGGGATCGGGTTAAGATGATTTCCGAGTGAAAAATCTGTTTCAAAACAAAAATACTTTTGATATTACACAAAACTTTAAAATTTTACACTGTAATAATAAGTTTCAGAAGTAAAATAATAAAAGGGAAATATAATAAATAAAATAAAATCGAATCGAATTCTTGCTAAATCCAAATTATTTAATCTTTCAAATAACTTTCTCGTCGGCACTGTTGCTATAGTTAGCCTCAGGATATACATTTTAATTGTATCAATTGATAATGCTGTCATTGATGAAAACCGATCCTGATTTTAATGATATAAAATATTACTAAGCACTATGTTTTATTATTTTTAAATATAGTGCTTTTTCACCAAGAAGTAAAAATAAACACCATAAAAGATCGTAATTTATTAGCTATAAAATCGGAGACCAATTCAATAAGGCACTGATAAAGGCCAATTACCAAGATTGGAAAAAATGAAGACATATTTGACAAGCCATAATTCATATAGACCACCATGAAATGCTGATAAGACAAAAAAAATCATAAAAAATACTGCACGATTATCAAAATATTCAAATATGATTTTTTTGATAGCGTCGTCATAATAAACAGGTTGAGTTGAATGATCTTATAGATAAACATAACTCTTCGCCTCTGATGAAAACGAAATGTAAGACCAAACCAACTACTTTTTCACTATCCAAAACCGATACCTAATTATACGTGTCGGAAAACATAAGTTTATAAAATGATGTGATCTACGTATATACAACAGGAGAGTTTTGTTTATTGACAGTTTCAGTGCCGCAAGTCTTTCAGATGAATACCAACCCAACCCGTGCAATTTATGTGTGTTTAAAAAACAGTTATTATTCAATTTGATAAAATTAATTGCTCATAAACATACATTGGATAAGTTTCCCCTAAGAAATATTCCGTATTCGTTGATAATTCTAAGTCTGTCACCAAAAAATATGTATTTTCAATTATTTAATAAATTTCATAATAATTTTTCAGTAAAATCATCAGATTTCAACGAAAATGCTAGCCTTCATCGACTTCAACAATCATATTTTTTCAGTTAGATTTACTAACGGTAGGAATACCGTTTTATCTGTTAAAATTCTTAGATGTCAGTACAAACTCAGAAGAAAAAAACATCGATTTTTCACTTGAAATATTTTCATTTAAGCTCGACAACCGGTGACCTTTTGAAGCGGTTAAAATCAACGTTCTGATATAAGACGACTAATTTCATATGATGATGAATAGAATATAAAGGTATTGTGATATTGTATAGACTATTGTCACAATTTCACAGAAAAGCAACGCACTAACATGCCAGCAAGTCGCCGGTGTATATGTGTATATCACGAATTTTAAAATTGATATAATTTAAATTTTCAACCGATAACTGGGAGAGCTAGAGCGAATATTTCGCACTGGCAGATGAGTGGTTAAATAAATCTGACTTATTAATGTTTAAAGGCGAGAAAATGTACGACGCATACTATTTGAGATCAATTTAATGACGCCTTAGTCGAAAATCATTACAATTATATTATTCAAGTAGAACAACTAAATCCACGGATTGCATTCGCATCAGTTAAACAATCAACGATGCCCACCCTCGTTGCATTAACAGGCTTGTATTGAATATGATTTATGTTATCACAAAGATAAAAGAAATGTACTAAATTACAATTGATTTACTATAGGGAATAAAAATAGTCGGCGCGATGTTATTGTTTTTAACTTGGAGTTCGCAATACAATTGGCAGTATTTACTGATAGCAGTTTGTATAATGAAACAATCATTTCAAATCAATGTTGTTATGGTTATGATTTATTCAAACGAGACAAGCGATTCAAATAAGAGTGTAATCTGAATCGAAACATTGTTATTTCTAATTAATATTTCTGCCTGGAAATCCTTAAAAGTCTAGATTACATGGACTAGTGTGCGAGAGGTAAATAAATAGTTATAAAAAAGCTTTCGAGCACTGAGATCTAGGCATATCAGATGACTTATTTCTTTCGTTGTTAACATTTTTTTCGCAAATGTTAGGAACACAAGTCGTTCCCAACTAAATACATACAAAGTTAAATAATAAATTGTTTTATCAGGAAAATTAAGAAAAAATCAAGGTACGGGTTGACGGCCTGCCAAAATTTGAATTTACACGTTAGCCTAATGTCAACTATCTTTTAAGCGATATGACTTCAATAAATCAACGATCTCAATAATTCAATTCATACGAAGTTTAAGATCTCATCCTACCAAAACTCACCAATATAATACCATTACATTAAAGCTTATATCATTTTTTTAAAATTAAACAAGAGTAGTGGTAATCGTTACAACCATATTAAGAAAATTGTATACCTCAATATACTGATAATTTTACACTTAATACGTAATTGAACCATTGACAGCTAAACCAATAATGAAATGTAATTTGCAATTTCGACTGAGGATGCTTGCTGAAATTTCAATATCAAATTTGAATTATTGAAACATTGGTAAAGTACCAACATCTACATTTGTTGTCACTCACGAATCTTAAGCATTCGTGCATATAACGCAGATAAATGTGGTTAATTATTGCATCAAAACACGGGAGATCATAAGCTATTCTATCAAGCAATTTCAGAAATAAGCAGGGTTAAATTAAATTCAACGTTTATCTTCAACGACCAACCGTATCTTACATCCCTTGCCAAAATTAGTTCAATAAGTCAACAATCTGAAGAAAAAAAAATCCTACACTTCAAAATACACAAATATCTATAAAATTCAAATTGCCTGACTAAAAGATTATTATTATTTATTGTAAAAACCTTTCATCAAAAACTTATTATGTGTTTGTATTGCTTAATTAAAATTATCATGTACAAAATTGAACGTCATTATAATCAATTCAATAGTTATAATTAAGTTTATTTCAGATATATATAGGGCTGGCTCCTAGCTTTAAAGTCTATATTTTTCTCGTGTAATTAATTACGCTCGTATATAACCGACACTAATCGTTATGAATGCATGCATATATCTATAGGCGAAACCAAGGTCTTGAGTGACAAAATAATGTGGAAATGTATAAAGCTTCAACAATTAAAAATTGATTGAAATGTTCTTTCGCTGCAACGTATAAGTACAAAGCCTTGATTGAATCCTTGCACCACCAACAGAATGCGATGACTAACCAAATGCGTTGTTTTAAAAGAGACGTATGCTATTTATTCAATGATATAACTTCCATAAAGATGGCGTCCGTTTAATAACTATTCTAATAAACTAACTCTCAACATCAAGACGTGAGTTATTTTTGTAACGTATAATAAAATACATGAATTATTCCTCCGGGTATGTACTTATTACAGGAAAAATGAAAAGTTAGCGCGGCGGCGGAGCGCGGAATTAGCTATGGCAGTGTCTGTGTATGATAAAATTATAATAAAACGTGTGTTTTAATGCTCTTTTGTTCTTCTTGTCCCCGTTTTCCTCTTTTTTTCTCGGCTGTTTCACTTCTATAGCGGAGAGGACGGAACTTGTGTCGAATTTACGCTCCGTTCCAGCTAAACACGTTCCTCAAACTATTGCAATAAGCGACTACTGTCGTTTCTTTGGCAAACTTTCGAAACGGCAACGTTTTTCATCGTCAGTGTCGGAAAACGTATGCAGCTCTTCAATTTCAAAGAAATACAAATAAAATATAATCTGAATCGATAAAATAAACACCACCAGTAAATTAGCTTCTCAGTTCTTAAACGTTTGATTTTTTACACCCGGCAACTATAAAACCTATATTTTTCTCAAAATACAGCACAAATTTTATTTTAAATTTAAATTGTGAAAGCTTTGTATGATTCCACGAAGTAAAATAATTTAACGCCGCGATGAAAAAATAGTAATGTATTTTAGTTGTAATTTATGATATCGACTGAAGGTGCTTGATGGAATTTCAATATCAAATTTGAATTGTTACAACTTTGTACGATTCCACATATTTTGTCACTAACGACCCGGGTTTCGCCTTTCGGTATCTACAGGCATTTTATCACACGGATGCAATAGAACAAGTTTTAGTACTATTCCCACAATTTCACGTTATTGAAATCGGGACCGGATTCACTTATCTCAATTTTTTCGCTGCGTTTTAACTTTATACGAAGTGTATACAAAATTTCGTGTTTATAATTTCCAGATATAAAAATACAAAGGTTCAATGATAACTAAGAAAATAATTATAAGTTAGCTTTATATAACACATATTTAATTAAAGTGAATTAGTTAGTACAATCAAAATATAAAAAAAACTTCTCAGTAGGTACTAATTTGTAATCAAATAAAAAGTCAGTTAAGGGTTAAAATATACATACATATATATATAAATACATGAAATACTCATTAGCCATAATAACGAATGGTAAAATTTTATTATCAAATTGAAAATATAATCAGTAATATAATGCAATGAATCAATTAATAATGCCATTATCCAGTACGAAAATAAAACGAAACGAAGAAATCGAGATTAGCAAAACGAGTATGGACTTTGAACAACAAAAAAATTGTGAAAACACCACTAAACTTCGTGTTTCATTATGAAATGCCTTTTCACCATTAAGTGACGTTAAACATACCAAAAGTTGATTCAGTGTATAACATAGATTGACTGATATGCAAAATAAAATATTTAAGAAATATTCCGCTAAATGAAAACTAGTTCAAATAGGTATTCTCTATAAAAACCTCATACTTATAGCGGCAGCTTATAATATAAAAACAAATTTGATAACTTTACTATTTTTCTTGATGTGTTGCTTGACACGTGTATAGTTTGTTTCAAATGGAATTAACTGTATCGGGAAGGTATTCTCACTTCATATACTAAGCGAGTGAAAGAAACTTGTGTAACACGGTGAAAAAAATGGCAATATATTTTAGTTCTACAAAATTATTTAAAAAAAATATGGTTGATAGCTATTTCGGCTCACGCCATCGTCACAACTATGATTATACTAACATTTGCTTATCTAAATATAGATGTGCAGAAAGGGTACACAATACATCTTCTCTCCTGTTTTAACGGCCCAGCTTGTTTCTTTCTCGCAGTAAAACTAAATTTTTCAAAAATTGTAAATGAAACTAAAAAATGCTGACGATGGCGTGAGTCGAAATAGCTATCAACTATATTTTTTTTTAATCAATTTTGTAAAACTAAAATTCATGTTTTTCACCGTGGTATAATGGAGTTCTACCAAGTGAATGCCAATTCAATCAATAAACTTGTATAATTTTAAAACAGTTTCAACAATTCAAATTTGATATCGAAATTCTACAAATATTCAAACGATTCGTAAATAATAATAAAAAATACATAAATCATTAACCTATCTATGATAAATTCTGGATTACGAATAATTGAGATAATTTTCATACAATATTGCGAGCTACGCCTCCACTATACGAGTTGGCGAAAAAACATACTTCTGCAGAAATGTAATTCGCTTTAATTTTATTAATCCGATGAAAGGGTGAAACTTTGAGCAGCGGCGGCGCGAGGGGGGGGGCTTACACCAAACTAACTAAAAGCAATGCCTGGACCTAATGTGCAAACTTTTACACAAAGTACACTTTTTTCCCTCTCACACCCACCCATGTACGCCCCCGCTCATCCCTCGGCGGTCGCGCAAACAGTATCTCATCTGATGACGCGATACCAGCTCTGGGCTGCTGTGGACCGTGAAACAGTTTCAATTAGATGCGCGGATTCGATGAAAAATATGTATTAGTCGCTGCCGTGTTAAACGGAAGAAGTGTGTTGAATAACTACAAAGTTATCAAAAAGTATATACAGGGAATTGAAAGACGTTCTTTTTTTCAATAATACATACTTTTAACCTTATGAATACGCTGAACGCAAATATTCGTGAACTGCTGGGGTATCCGCATCGCATTGAGGATATTTCAAAAATTAGATCAGTATTGTTGATTTAAAAGAAACTTGCGTAGATAACCAGTTTTTTTCGTATAATTTATGATATCGACTGAAGGTACCTGATAGATTTTCAATATCAAAGTGTCGACAGTTCAAACTTGTATATTTTCTTACACGAATTTAGTTATATGGAAAAGCTTCAACCGAATGACTGTTAACTTCTCAGATGTTGAGACAGCTGACTGCGGCTTTTTTCAAATGTTATTTCATTATAAAATATAGCCGGATTTGTCCAGAAAACTGTGTTTGACACCGATACGACTGAATCGATTCTGTTTTGGAATAGACTTTACATGGCCCAGCAAAACAGGGAACGGGTTAAGACTGTTGATACTCTTATATTTTTTAGTATCAACTATCAGCAATACGCTGTCTCAACAGTGAGAGACATTAGCAGTCAGTGGGTCAAAGTTATTCGTTGATTGAATTGGCATTTACTTGGTAGAACTCCATTATAACACGGAGAAGTATTGACGAAGGGGTAAGCCAAAATAGCTATCAATTACATACCTTTTAGATTTTGTAGAATTAAAATACATTGTCATTATTTCACCGTATCAAAATTTTGAATCTGAATTTATTCATAATTAATAATTTTATACTGTAACAATATACATACATTCATATTTGAAGTACTTTTTTCGCGCATACTGATGTTTCATTATCCGGACTATCTACATCTTCAACAAGCCTGGATAATCGAGACATGCGGCTGAATTGTTAATTATTATAAATAATTTTAGATCAGAAATAACTGCATTCGGCACACCAAGTGAATGAATAAATACCGGATATGCCCAATAACTTAACCCTTTGGTGTATTGTCAGATGGCTTTCAACTTACAATGGTTTGAGCCGTTTAGTGAAAGTTTTAAATCCTAGATTAGAATCTATAAAAGAAAACAAAATGTTTCTTTCTGATTTAATATTTCTCGCAGATATTTTAGTATCCGTCACATAAAGATAATTGAATTTGAATTTGTGTGTTTAATACTAAGCGAGAACGTGACAATAGTGTGGCTCTTTATATATATAAAAAATAGTATACGGCTCTCGTTGACCTCGCGTGTCCATCCCTGTTTCAGACTATGCTATAATGTTGATAATATTCTATACCTAGGTCGACAAAGGAGACACCACGAAAAGCCCTATACTTAATAAATTAGTTTCTTTGTGGCAGAGGTGGCTACTTAGAAACAGTGGGCAATTTTTGCAGCCCAACCCGAAATGCCAAGGTCCAACTTGAAGGAGAAAGAAAAGAATTATTGCTCTAAGAAAAGGAGCGGCGAGGTGATTTAGCTGGCGAATTACACGGAACAAGTGTAGAAGACTAGCCGGGAGGGAGGACGGCGCCGGGGAAGTAGAGGGGCGCGCGCTTCTAGTAAAACAATATCCGAAACAAAAGCCAAAGACGGCCAGAGAGATATCAAATAAATAATACGCCAAAATATCATGATGATGAAGAGGCGCGGGGGGGGGGCGCCGGGATAGGGAAGACGGGGCGAAAACTTTCTCGCGCGGGAAACTTTTTACAGTGACGGTAAAACGGGGCGCTGTTTATTGCGCGAGGTAAGCGCCGAACTTTTCAAAGTGTAAATCGTAGCGATGAACAATCTCATACTTCATTTAAACATTCGAATATGGCGTCTAGTTATGGCAAGTTACAAGCGTAATTTAAACATACATAATAACGACTTTTGATTTTTCTGTGTGTGGATTCAATTTAAACGGCTATTACCCTATCCCTGCTGAACCACTTAAATGATATTTTAACAATATCGATGTCGAATAAACTTATGAAGATTTTTAGAAAAGATCTAAACGCACAAATTAGCTAGTACGTAAAAGATTTAATACACTTATTCGATCTTTGAGTGTTCACTACCAATACACTCCAACAGTGAAGACAATAGCAATCAGATATGCAAAACTTAAGCCAATCCATTGACACATCTACTAACAGTACAAATCATAAAAACCACGAGTAAGACTAAATAAATAAATAATTACGTCAGATATAATATTGTTGGAACGATTTTAAACACAAGAAAACTACAATTCCTCGGAAGACGATTTAATCCTTTGGTAATAATACCGCGATCCCAACATAAATCATTAATCAGTTAAATGTGTTTTACAATTTTACGCATTCGGTACTCCAGAAACAAAATACCATACAGACATTCAAAAAGTACTGGTCGTTAACGGATATTCGTGTCAGATCGAACGGTTCCGGCAATCCTCAGCCATAATTATCATTTAATTGAATTAAAAAAAAATTAAATGTCAATGATAATTCGTGGGCCGCACATATTAAAAAAAAATTATGTCTTAGTACTGATTCAGTTTTGCTGTGGTGACTATCACTCCTTAGTGGGAAGTCAATACATTCAAATAATAAAATTTTATATTATTACGGTCGAAACCGGTTTCATCCATCACGAGAATTACCAAGTTATAAAATACAAATTAAAACAAGACTATTAATAAAACAATTTTGAATTAATTCTTACAAAGTATACAAAAAAAAAAAAAACGAAATTATCAAGATGATTTTTTGAAATAATTATTTATATTTTATATAATATTACCTAACCTGTTGCGAAACTTCGTTTTTACTATGATTGTTTTACATGTTATTTTATTTACCCTAGAAAGATCGATATTTGCGTTTCCGGTGTTTACCACTAAACGTCCAAGTTGGCATAACTATTCGGAATTGAAATCCTTTGCCATCTTCGAATTCGGAAGCCTGATGGAGACAGGCTTACCTTGGTTACCTAGCATCGATTTCACGAATTTATTTGTACATTATTATTTAGTCATTATTGAATTGAAAAAGAAATAAAAACACTTGCGCAAACAAGAACGTGTTAATCAGGCGTCTAAGTGTGTTATCTGTCCTCCATCCAGTACGCATGTTTTGATTAAATAACCCACTGTCAACATACCCCGCACCGCCGTCGTTCGCTACATTCATACAATATTCTACGATTCGGTATTGTACAATATTCAATAAGATATCACATTTGAACCGTTCCACTTAATTGATTGAATTGGCATTCACTTGGTAGAACTCCATTATAACACGGTGAAAATATTAGCAATGTATTTTAGTTCTACAAAATTATTTAAAAAAATATATAGTTGATAGCTATTTCGGCTCACGATATCGTCAGAACTATGCTTAAACGAACATTTGCTTATCTATATATAGCTGTGTAGAAAAGGTACTCAATACATCTTCTCTCCTGTTTTAACGACCTAGCTTGTTTCTTGCTCGCAATAAAACTATTTTTTTTTCAAAAATTCCACTTTACCTTTTTCCCTAACCCATTATTTTAAATCACGCTTTCAAATTCAAATAAAATTTTATTTTTAAAAAACGTATTTTTTTATAAATCTTCATAGATTTATCAATGATACAATATAATTTATGATATCGACTGAAGGTGCTTGATGGAATTTCAATATCAAATTTGAATTGTTGTAATTTTGTACAATTCCACATGTTTTGTTGTTGTCAGTTCTGTTGCATCCGTGTGATGGAATACCTGAAGATGCCGAAGGGCGAAATCCGGGTCGTTTGTGACAAAACATGTGGAATTGTACAAAATCACAATACAAATTATACAATAATTGAAAAATATTTGATTTTTATTATGTATTTTTGAATAATAAAAAAAATAAGTAAACATTGCAAAAATATGTTTACCATTTTTTTTTTGTTTTGACTTCAATATATAGGTCTTTATTTTTACGCAATTCCATTGTACTTTGTTTACAAATTTTATTGATAACTGGTACACAAGTCCAGCATTGTTCAATAATTTATTCAAGAATTGAACACATGCTTTTGGAACATTCCGAGTAAATAGAAAAGGCTTTCCCAAGTTTTAACATTCATTAAAATTTAATTATCAAAGAATAAAAATGTTGAGAGCCACTGATTTTAATTGAATAATAAAAAAAAACATTTATATACCATAATATAAAAACGATGTTAAAAATTAACTCACTCCCAGACAGTATATGCCATTGAATTAACTCACCAAAGGGTTAATTGCACGTGTTCCGTCACTTGCGACCCGGGTTTCTCCTCTAACCTTTTGTTGTTTAACGACTTATCTGTGGAAACAGCTAATTTCAGCGATAGATGCCATTAACACTCAAGCAACCGCACATTTCGCGCAGAAAAAACGCTTATCACCGCACCTTTTTCGATACTTTGCTGTTTCTCGCGACATCAATTATTATACTTATAACTTTTTACTCAGTTGAGTGAATTTAATAAAACAAGAAGTATTTTATAGAGTATTGTATAATATATGTAATTTATAAAACAATTGGTTTAAAAATAAAATTATCAAGCTACAAATGCATGATTCAATTTTTTTTTTCATAAAAATCAAAAAAAAAATCTTTTAACACGCATATAAACCCACAAAGGAATGTCAAATTCTTTAGAAATCCTACACCATGTTACACATGATTGTGTGTTTATTATATGTGGAGTTTCTCAAACTGTGGATATGTTTATTTGTTTCCGTTATATTCTCATATCACTCGGTTGTCGGGAGTCTCGAAAAATAGACTAGCCGAAAGCGGGCGTTTTTCGGGATAACTTGAGAGCCAATCAATATAATTTTTGATATTTTCAAAGAAATTATGTGTGATATTTGGTCATCATCGACTAAATAAAAAAAACGATTTGATTATGTCATAATTTCAGCATATTTCTAAGCCGAATATAAACATCTGTTTGTTAATTTTGTCAGTTAGATAAATGGCACTAAACATATTTTCAATTTGAAATATTTAAGATATTGCGGGTTCATGATATAGTTTAGTTTTAATTATATAAAAAATAACAATATTTATTCGATATTCCTACAATTTCACAATCACTGGATCTCAGTTGTAAATATTCGAGAAACATGTTTCACATCTTTTTTTACGTAATGAATGAAACCATTCTGTCTAATAACTCAAGAGTTTTATTGCTTTTGGTCAAAAA
Organism: Himalopsyche japonica; assembly: GCA_028555115.1. Classification (NCBI taxonomy): domain Eukaryota; kingdom Metazoa; phylum Arthropoda; class Insecta; order Trichoptera; family Rhyacophilidae; genus Himalopsyche; species Himalopsyche japonica. The sequence goes on from JAHFWJ010000430.1 coordinate 1,564,812, forward strand.
TGGTCTTTGTCGGGTTGCCTCAACTAAACCATTCAAAATAAGTCACTCAAAACGGAATGGTTATTGGCTATCGATATGTTGATAATCAATCATATACATCCCTGTACCTTTACTATCGTGATTTTGTGAAGATATTTTTAGGGATTACGTCTTACGCAATGATAATATATTAAAATATTAAACAATAATAAAATATTAAACAATAATAAAATGTTAAACAGACATCGACAAAAAATATTCATGGAGAGTTGTTACACTTCCGAGAATTAGGGTAAGGTATGCGCTTACTATTCATCCATCAGTGATTTACGACAGGAACAGGAGGCAAAATTTATATTTTAAAAAAATGTGTTTTTACAAATGAATTTGTAAAATTATTATAATTTTTAAAATTGGCTGAATACACCTGACGTATCCAGCATTTATTCGAGTTTAAGGAAAGGACCGTTTTAATAATAAAACTGTTCAAAAATTTTGGTCGAAATTAAACGTCGACCATGAATCAAGTCAATATAAAGAATTAATTGCTTTATTAATTTTGTCAATTTTACCTACAACCGTATATTGTGAAAGACAATTCAGTGTTATGCACTATATAAAAAAATAAATATCGAAACTATTTTTAACACATTTGTTGCGACCACGAGACATTTCCATAGGACAGCTGATGTTTATAATGCGGCCACAGTGAAATTTCACGTGAGAACCACTGTTCTAGGCGTATCAAATATAATTGGTATGGTCTACATTTTCGAAATAAAAAAACCTTCCTAAACTAATTAACACGAAAGCACAACATTTAAATGCGTGGTAAAGAGTTTATAAACCAATAAGGAACATTTCCGCGAGTAAACTTTCGATAATTTGGTAAATATTATCGTTCCTTATTGCCTAAACGACCCTAGATCCAGAGAATATAATAAGACGGCGACAGTCGTGGTGGCTGGAAGAGAGACGGCACTGGGGGAGGGTGGGGTCACAAAAAGTGGAAGTGATAAACTTTGACGAAACAAACTTTCAGAAAAGTTTAATCGCCGACAAAGGCATCACTTAGTACCCGACCGAAGAACGGTGTGGCAAGTCGACCGGGAGGACGATGGGGCGATTCTGGGGGTATAATAATTAGCGAAAGCGACCATGAATGAGATCGAAAAACCTCGTAAGGATAATTGCAAATTTGCATCGAAACCAAATAAAGATTGTGACAACTCTTCACTGAGCAGATAGGAAGAACTGCGTAGTCAATCAAGTACAGTAAAAACAGCAAATATAAAAATATTCAAAAACGGAATTAGACGAAGACAAAGCTGTTCGTTAAATACGAATTTCATAAAAAATCGCCTAGTCGTTCATCAAATTTATTTAACTAACACGGTTAACCGTTTTCTTCAAAATTACATAGGGATTGTTTGTTAGTAAAGCCTCATTGAAAACGTAGACAAATCTGAAAAAAATCAAAAAGCATGTTAAGCGAAGGTCTCTCATGTGACTCCTGAAGCATTCAAAAAGACGTCACATTATGGAGAAAAGTATCTGACGAGAGAACCTTGAAAATTAACACAAAGAAAACGTAATTTTGACAAGCGAATATATTGCTGGAAAAAATGCGACGTAATTATGTTAGTAGCAACGGATTTTAAAATATTAAAACCGTAAAAAAGGTATTTTTTTAGAACTTACCATTCCATTATCCATGCCGGCATAAGGGGATTGAAATCCAGCTTTGTCTGTGACTGGAATAAAAAAAAATTAATATAGGATTTAGGCAAAAAAAAAACTGTATGTTTTTTGAATCAATCTCATCCTATAATGAACATACTCCATTGGCTGTATTTTTTGTGAACGTTAATTCTTTTCCCCAAATCTACGACTTGTTTGTATTGGGTGAGTAAAAATGTTTTTACTCTTTCAGTGCCTAAGATCGTAAAAATATTTCACTAAAGAGTAAGCGGCATGTTTTCAGAACATCGAAAAAAGCAATAATACAATTTAAAAAAATACATTGAAGATGCACTAAACGTTTATGAAAAAAAAATGCGTGTCGCGTCGGAGTTACTCACATCGGACAATCCATTCAACATTCAAGTACCAGTGCGTGTGAGGCACTGGACTCATAAAGAGTGTATATTAAATACACTGATTTTAAAAATAGTTCGAATATACTTCAAAGTCGACAGCTGGGTCTGATATAATTAATAAAACTATTTATCATTAGGTAATCTTTTAACAATTTCGAAGAAGTTAGCATTTATGAACAAAAATATATTGAAAGGAATCCTTCCTTTTTATATCGAATGTCACTTCAAATTTTCAGTGAGTAAAATCAATAATGACAGTGAAGGTAAAACAACCAAAATGTGTTTTGGTATTGTTTTTAAACTTTTACATAAGAATAATGAAGCTTGGTGACAGATGTAAGCAAAATTGAAATGATTGAATTCGATACAGGAAGTGGTTTTTTTTAATGAATTTTAACATTGAGGATCAACCAGGGTCATATAGGCGATAAATAAATGATGGTGAACACAAGGAGTCAGCTATGTCGTCAAAGATTGTATATGAGTTTGCTAAAAGCTTAAGTACCCATAATTATTGAAAAGAAATCTTGTCCACAATGTCTCAAAATGATATTTTTTTTAATGATTTGCGAAAAATGCGAGTCATTTTTGTCAAGACTTCTTTGCCAGTAGCGAAAAGCGGATGCTTACGCCAACCTACACTGTAATAGGGAGTTTTACAAACATACGATTTCTACTACAATATAAGGATTAATCCATTATTATCCAAAGATAATCATTGATGGGAATAAAAACTAAAATAAAAAAAACGCAGATCTATAAAACAACGTAACATATCATAAAAATATAAAATGAACAGTGCACAACAACACACTATGAATATAGCAGAAATGATTATAATTATTTTTATCTATTATTAGAAATAATCAAATAAATCATTAAAAAAAACAAATAAATAAATGTAGTAAATCAACGACAAATTAAATACAGCCAATGAAGACGTTTGATATAACGAGTTAATTTAATCAACGACAAATATTTGGAAGGTAATAAATAAAGAAAAAGCAATATTTGAACAATGTTTCTACACTTTGGTGAGGGGGGGGGGGGAACAGATATAACGTGGAGAAGGATATTTTTAAAACGCACTAGGAGTTTATTGTGGACACAGCTTTCGATAATCGCTTTAATTCACTGCACGATATCACTTTTCACTTGACATAAAATTTAAAACGATGCACTGTAAAGACACAATATTTCTGAAAACATAAAACAACAAATAGTACAATGAAAATTATTCGATGCTATGTAAACACAGCAGATATAATATGACATAATTTCACGATATTCTATACTACCGAAGTAAAATAACAAAATAAGAAGCAGCGGTTAACACCTTAAAAGAGATTCTTAATATTGGATTTGTATTGTATTTATTTCATACTGTATACTATAATATATTGTAAGGGCACATCGAAGTCGTAAAAACGAGCAATACCAACTACTTTTTCGATTAGACTATTTTGAAGAATATGGTTGACCTTTAATTTAATGCACATAAATAGGAAAAATTGGAAATAAACTTGACGAAATTAAACTTCTAAAGTCGGATTCGTGTTGACGGTCATTTTGGGAGTAGGTATCGTGTTTTTTAACGACTCCCTGAATTAATTGAACAGTATGTAAAAAAAAACCTATTTATTTACTTGGTAAAATGAAAAATCATAAAGTGGACTAAAGATTTTTGAAAATAAATACAATGTTATTAAAAGTTCGATGCCGCTATTATGGTTCATACCGTTATCATAAAAAACAAAGCCACTTACGAAAACAATAAAAGTGAAATTTAATTTCTCGGTAATTTTGCTGCAAGCAGACGAAAAACGAAAAGAATGGCTCCCTCAGTAAACATGACAATCGCGCAAAACAGGTTAAAAGATGGTTCTTCGTAAAATGCAATGAATATTGCCAGCGCATAAACATCCAGAATTTCTGTAACCGTAGTTAAAAAGCAGCGATATTTTTGACCATAATTAACAATCGATTAACCATTTTTTAAGGTGTTAAATGTCACTTATTGGAGAAAGGCGTTCTATTTAAATATTAAAAAATAATATTTACTACTATTTTCACAATTTTATATTTATATTAGGACCGGTTCTCTGATCGCAGGAATTATCAACTGATACATAAAATTAAAAAAAGACACTTTATAAAACAAATGAGTTAATAATTACCAGGTACACAGAGCCAATCGTTCAAGAACTAAGAAAATAATTTACAGGCTAAAATAAAATATAAAATTTAACCACATAAATTAAGATAGTTTACAAATAAAATATTAAGGATACGTTAATAGTAACTGGTAATTCCATAGAGTTTAGAAATTATTATGAAATACTCATTTTACTGTCAAATAAAATGCATTGAAATATTTTAGGGAACATAATGCATCAAATATCTAGTATATATTTTCAATAGGCAGTACGAAGTTGACACGATACGAAGAAATTGTCTATCTCTAACTATGTCGAAATGTCCATGTAAAAAAATATTAACCAAAGTTTTAAATGTGCCGACATTCCTGGATAGGACAAAAATTTTTATACTAACTTTCTATTTTACAAAAAATTACCGATGATAAAAGTTCTGTTGATTGAGATTTTATTGTAAGCATTTAATTGTAAAACTCCATAATACCATGGTAAAAAAAATAATAATGTATTTTAGCTTTACAAAATTTATGATATTGATTGAAAATGCTTGATGGAATTTCAATATCAAATTTGAATTGTTACAACATTGTACGATTCCACATATTTTGTCACTAACGACCCGGGTCTATGGCATCCGTGCGATAGAATGCCTGAAGATGTCGAAAGGCGAAACCTCGGTCGCTAGTTACAAAACATGTGGAATCGTATAAAGTTGTAACAATTCAAACTAAACGTATGTTTAAATATAGTAATGATGAGGGCGTAAGCCGAAATAGCTGTCTACCATATACCGTATAAAGTTTGCAGAACTAAAATACATTTATATTTCTTCACGGTATAATAAAACCTATTTAGTTTAATTTAGGCATTCTATCACACGGGTGCAACAGAACTGACAGAAGTGTGATATCTTGCCTGAAGATGCCGAAAGGTGAAACCCGTGTCGTTAGTGACAAAACATGTGGAACCGTACAAAATTGTAACAATTCAAATCTGATGTTGAAATTCCATCAAGCACCTTCAATCAATATCGTAAATTTTGTAGAGCTAAAATACATTGTTATTTTTTTTTACTGTGGTGTTATGGAGTTCAATGCTAACGCAACTCAATCAACAGAACTTTTATCATCGGTAATTTTTTGTAAAATAGAAAATTTGTATTTAGGTTACATAATATGTGTCAATTAATACACAATATTATTATTTGAATTCTCCCACACCAATAAAAAAAGTAAATAAAAGACCCACACATTTAGATGCACCTTTATGAAATGCATTTCGGGTGTACTCTCTCTGAGAGAGCGCGGTGACCCGATTAACAACCTTCGTATCCCCCCCCCCCCTTCCCGCGCCGTATACACAACAACTATAGCGCAATCAAAACTAGCAAACCTTACGTGAATTGCAAATTGACAATTCACGTTTGATTTTGCAAGCCGGCGCATATACGTGTTGTTGCGATCGCGCAATCCTAAGCGGTTAAGTAAACTTATATCGCTGTATTGTGGTAGCACGATTCTGTTGGGGACATATCGCCGGTTCTTGGCTAAGTCGACTCTGCTGCTATTCTACTATCTGACTCACAAGCCGATCGGAGATAGGAATATCAAATCCCAACCGAACAAAAATGCCCCAAATAACAAATTTCTTAACAGGTACAAAAAAATCTCCAGGGAAAAACGTTTTAAACAAAAATTAAACACTTCGATAAATTTCACGATTGTTGTCTTGAAATTCATTTATAATCTATAATTGAAATTTCTAACTTTGAAATGAATTATTTTTAACTTACGATATCGTCTAAGAGTGCTTCTTAACAGGATTTCAATATAAAATTTGAACTGTTACATCATATATCACTCACTCACTCGGGACACGGGTTTCGCATTTTGGCATCTTCGGGCATTAGATGCATTCTATCCCACGGATGCAAGTGAACTGGTGTCGCTAATTGCATCCGAAATTTTCAAAAAATGTCAACTGTCACTTGTTGATAAAAAGGCAGTATATTTAAATAAAAAAATGCAATGTTAAATACTTTTTCAGTTGATAAAAAAGCTCGCGTTGAGCGAAACAGGTCCTGGTCTTAACAATATAAAATAGTGGAAATGATACCCAGCATTGTGTTTTTATTATTTAAATATCCTTATATAGGATATCCAATACAAAGTCACAGATAACATCTAAAAAGCACAATGATATATAAAACCTTCACTGCAATCAATATTGTTATATAAGAAGACATATCCATTTTTCTTGGGGTCTGCCAAATTTTCCCCCATAGTCTCACACGCTGTTTCTTAGATCATGGACATTTATAGGTTAACTGCGAAATTGGGTTCATTCGGTTGATATTCTATAATAATTGAATGTTACAACTATATATAAAAGTAATATTCACAAAAATTAGCAAATAATTTTAGGGTCATCTGGAATATGTTAAATATCTTAACAGTTTGTATCTAGATTTAACAAGCCACTGATTCGAAACCACTGTAGGTTTAGCCGAGATATAAATGCCACTTCATTTTAAACTGTAAGTTTGCATGGATTCCCCGTATTGAAGATTTGTTACAACGAGAAACACAAACGGTTTAAATAAATAATATGTTCTTCGATTAATTTTTATCTGCGTTCAAATAAAATGATGGTTTTGTAGATCATTTGATATTATTATAAAAAAAAATATAAACAACGGTACATCAAATTCTCACCCTACTCGTAGTCGGTAAATTTACTTGGTTACACAGATCGAACGTAATTATCATAACGCAATACCAAACAAGGGTAAGGTCGCGTGCCTTAAACCAGAGTGCGCCGGTTCCAATTCCGCTCCGCTGCAGGGGATAGCAAACAATAAGCATTTCAATAATAGGCGTACTGGCGCAAAACTTTCGCGGCACTGGCACTCGACGATTGCACTATAGCAAAAAAAGAGAACTGCGCGGTATATAAGAAGTCCACACTACACGAGGATTTTTTCGTTTAATTTACTTTTTTATTAAAAATAGTCAGTCTGCTGTAATATAATTTATGATATCGACTGAAGGTGCTTGATAGAACTTCAATATTAAATTTGAATTCCATATGTCTTATGACAAACGATCCGGGTTTCGCCCTTCGGCATCCTCAGGTATTCCATCGCACGGGTGCAACAGGACTGACATAAAACAAACAGTTGGCATCGTATATATAATATATTAAAATCATTATTAACACGAATATACTTACCAATAGGCAAGCAAAAGATTGCAGCTGAAAAGAATGTAACAATGTTAATCCAATAATAATTAGCTATAACAACTTTCATTAACGATCTTGCTAATGAGTTGTCGTTATTGAAATGGGGTTTTCGACAAATTTAAATCAAGTAATTAAATTATAAATGTGTCTTCTTTTATTTAAAGAATACCTAATATCAAACATCTAGTGATGAGACATAAGAATTATCGAGACATGAGATTGTCGATTCATTGAACCGATCTCACGTAAAGGGTACAACAAGAGGGAGTTGGGAAGATTGAGTTGATCGTTAAGAATGAAGTTTGAATTTAATAACTGGCCTCTATTAATTTTCAAAATCTCCTGATAAAATAATTTATGGTCCCCCGTGTTATGATGCAACAATTGAACTCCCTCATCCGCGTCAAACGAATGTCCCTCCGACAACAAATGATTTGCAAACGTAGAAATATCCTTCTTCAATCTATGCAGTATCTGTAAAATATATATATCTTAATAATATATTTTACAGTATACTTTCAGACAAGCATACACAAAAAAAAAACAATTTAAGAAAAAAGAAATTAAAATTTCGACATCATAGCGCCGTTAAATTATCTAAAAAAATCTTTGAGAAGAGATATTCAATAAAAATCCAATAATTAACGCAATAAAACTAATAATAAAGCAATTGAGTTCAAGTTATTGTGGGAAAGAATAGTATATTTGTCACTGACCTTTGGGCATATTCACGCATTCTATCATACGGATGCAACAGAAATAACTCACTGAATGAAATGACTTCAGTTTTATTGCATCCGTGTGATAGAATGCCTGACGATGCCGGAAGAGTTGTGAGTGAAAGAACATTTGAAATCGTACACAGTTTCAACAATTCATATTTGGTATGGTATTGTATATAAAAAGTAGACAAATATTTGGCGATTCCAAAATAGGCGATCTAAAGTCAGTTTGTACAGATAACGAGTTATAAACAATTGTTTTAGGCATAAATGGATTTCTATCATAATTCCATCTTCACCAACATCCAACAACTTCCTACACCACTTTATCTGCTCACAGTGGCTCTCCACATGAACAGTCTCTTCCGGCCTGCCTTCTTGAATGACGGTTTACTTTCATGGTAAATTCTAAAAATACTATTCAGTTCTACTGAAAACTGACTAAAATTACAACATATATTTCAACGTTGAAGAACTGCCAGCTACGTTACCTGCTGAGTAAATCGGAAATGATTGATTCAGCAATAGAGTGAACGCCGCAGATAGTACAAAAGATTTCAATGAAAGAGCCTGGCCAAGTTAATATTCCACAGGGTGCCAATATGCCTATTCAATCAGTGCGAGTATTTTTCGCACCTGCCCATTGTTAATTCTTTTACGACAACAAAAGATTTTTTAAATATCTCTCTTTTCATAAACGACTATATATGCATTTACAACTAAATAAGATGATCGTAAGTGCACACAGAAATCCTAAACTACATGATATGTTTTAGAGGTCAATATTAATCGTTCTCGCATAAATTAATTCGTTAATGGCATAAAATACGATTACCGGGTATGAGCTAGCTATTTTGATAAAAAATTACATTGATTTGAATGCGTACTATTTCCAGATATAAAAATTAAAAAATCACATTACTGCGTCCTTTTGTAAACAGTAATAAAAAATGACAGGTTGTCACGAGGTAAAATTACCTGCAATTTGCCATATTGACTGAAGATGCTTGATATAATTTCAAAATCAAATTTGAATATTTCAAACGTTAGACACTTAAACTTATTTTAAGTTTTATCAATCACGGCCTGGGTATCGTCTGTCGGCATCTTCATTCGATCCAAGTCAATAAACATCGTCTCCGTCGCAAGTAAAGACTAAACTCGGTTGATAATGTTCGCGATGAGTGAAACCGGTCCTGATCAAAAAATATATTGTGAAAATAAGTACTAAAAAAATGTGTTTTTATTATTTAAATTCCACGAGCTAAATGTTTATTTGAATTAATTTTAACAACTACTGATTTGATAATGACTAGCAAATTAGGGGGGAAAAATCTTATAATCAATGCAACCAAATGATATTGTATACAAGTGGTCCAACAACCTACCCCTAAAATGTAGTAAAAGGAAAAATTATAATTCAATAAATCTTTATTTTCATGTGTACAATTATTTTTAAGCATGTCTAATGGAAATTTCTTGCACGCTCTACACTAAAATAGATGGATACGCACAATCAGTCGACGTGAGAAAGCTCAAAACCTCCGAGAAGAACATTTGACAAACTTTGTGGTTCCGACCGTGTGTGATCGGTCGCAAAAAGGGGTAGACCGGTACAAGTCGGGTGGGTCACGGTCCATGGAAAAGGAAACAATGATAGTAGGCGAGCGGGCAATCGAAGCGTGCTAGGAGCGTGCCTCGCGAGCGACGTGCCCGCGAAACGGCGCGCGCTCTCCACTTACCCGCCGACAAATCCGCTCTTCACACGACAAATGTTTGATTTTATTGCTCCGTGAGTATTTATTTACACAGCGACCGTTGGATTCGGCGTGGTACATCCGTAATTCATACGAATAATAACCGGCAAGCAAAAAAATAGAACTCGGGAGCGTCTTAATACGTTCACTGCTGCTACGAGTATGGGTACTTAAAATGACGAATATTTAAGATTAAATCGATATACACTATTCGCCGATGCAATTGCTGTCGGAATACTACCGAACAGAAGAAACCTGTAAATATTTGTTATATAAATTATTTGTAGTGCTTGCAATTTGATCAATTTATATCGGTGATAGTTTTGAAACGCTACTCGCAGTATATATGCGTACAATTGATTATGAATAATAAATAAATAAAGAAAAAAATCCGTATATAGAAATTCTGGTAAGGGCTTTTGGCCCATTAATATATAAGAAGATAAATAAAATATTATCCACTAATCATTAGCTACTTTACTTACATACAAGATGTCATTAGTATTATTCACTATTTATTAGTCTCTTTCCTCGCATGTTAGATGGCACTATATTCCATGGTACAACTCACGCGGCTAGTGTAAATATATGACTATAAACTCCTCTCCACATTAGATTAATTGCAAACTGTAAACAAGAGAAGGCTTTTTGTTACATACGCAAATGTAAAATACCATAATATCATCTTATTTCAATCATCGCCACCGGTTTGTTGAAGCTAAATATTCGTCATAACCACCTTAGCTTCCTGGTCCATTTGGAGCTATCCAATCGATCGAGAATTACTTACGATGTTAAGCTTAGCTCCATCCAAATCAGGTCATCTTCGCCTTTTACGAAGTCAAATCGATCTCCATTACTAGAATCGCATCGGATTGCTGCAAGTATAATTTTACTGCGGAATACAGTAAACTACAACTCAAGATTTGTGTATGTTTCAATCTCTCATCTCTCTATCCCGTAGTATAAATAATTAAACGTTAACATTTTTCTATTATGTTAAGATTTTACTGTTTACTTTTTTAGTTGAATATTTAAATGTAGCCCGGTGATTCTAAGCGGCACTTCATGACCAGATTTTATCTTTATTATAAGTATATGTACTTCCATTTTCGTTCACAGAGATATAGAATTACTCAAATCAAACAATCCTTCAAGGCAAAGTGACGATTTATCAGCGTCAGAATGTATACCTTTGGTACAAATATAGTTTTGTTTGTTAAGATCATTTTGAAATAAATTAACAATGATTGCATAAGACTATTGACCATCGCATATCATATCAGGATTATAAATATATATGTATTAAAACTTCAGAGCTCAGGCAGCGAATTTTACCGACACAATCATTTAACCGTCAAGTTTAACCGAACAAGCACACATTAACACTCAAGCAACCGCACATTTCGCGCAGAAAAAACGCGTATCACCGCACATTTTTCGATACTTTGCTGTTTCTCGCGACATCAATTATTATGCTTATAACTTTTTACTCAGTTGAGTGAATTTAATAAAACAATAAGTATTTTATAGAGTATTGTATAATATATGTAATTTAAAAACAATTGGCTTAAAAATAAAATTATCAAGCAACAAATGCATGATTCAATTTTTTTTTCCATAAAAATCAAAAAAATATATCTTTTAACACTCATATAAACCCACAAAGGAATGTCAAATTCTTTAGAAATCCTACACCATGTTACACATGATTGTGTGTTTATTATATGTGGAGTTTCTCAAACTGTGGATATGTTTATTTGTTTCCGTTATATTCTCATATCACTCGGTTGTCGGGAGTCTCGAAAAATAGACTAGCCGAAAGCGGGCGTTTTTCGGGATAACTTGAGAGCCAAACAATATAATTTTTGATATTTTCAAAGAAATTATGTGTGATATTTGGTCATCATTGACTAAATAAAAAAAACGATTTGATTATGTCATAATTTCAGCATATTTCTAAGCCGAATATAAACATCTGTTTTTTAATTTTGTCAGTTAGATAAATGGCACTAAACATATTTTCAATTTGAAATATTTAAGATATTTCGGGTTCATGATATAGTTTAGTTTTAATTATATAAAAAATAACAATATTTATTCGATATTCCTACAATTTCACAATCACTGGATCTCAAGTTGTAAATATTCGAGAAACATGTTTCACATCTTTTTTTACGTAATGAATGAAACCATTCTGTCTAATAACTCAAGAGTTTTATTGCTTTTGGTCAAAAATGGTCTTTGTCGGGTTGCCTCAACTAAACCATTCTATCATACATAAGTCACTCAAAACAGAATGGTTATTGGCTATCGATATGTTGATAATCAATCATATACTATAGGTCCCTGTACCGTTACTATCATGATTTTGTGAAGATATTTTTAGGGATTACGTCTTATGCAATAGTAATATATTCGAATAATAAATGACTAAACAGTCATCGACAAAAAATATTTATGGAGAGTTGTTACACTTCCGAGAATTACGGTCAGGGTAGGCGCTTACTATTCATGCATCAGTGATTTACGGCAGGAACAGGAGACACTATGAGATACAAAATATTTCTTTTACTAGCAAAAACATGTTGAAACATTTTTTCATAAACATTTAAATATTATTATTTAAATGTTCTGACTACCTAATAATAAAAAGTAAGTAGTAATATAATATTATTACTAATACCTAATCATTAGTAATAATATTCTATTACTAATTATAATTACTTAAATTTTATCAATAATGCTTTTTTATATGATAATAAAACAATGAAAGTGTATTGCTGAGCTGAAAAAACTTAATTTGTTACAGTCCAAGAGTAATTATAGGAAACTTTTGGAACTGGCAAATATTGTTTACTTCAAGGACGATTTGGAGCTTTCAATTTCGGAGAAATAGAATGAAAGACACGTAGAACAATAAACAAAACAGTTCTAAGCCGTAATTAAAAAAAAAAAACCACGAGTATCATGCATTCGAGCAGCAGACGTAACGATGCAGCGCGAGACGAAATCCGCGCGAACGCGGGACCGGTCGTTAACCGATTGCGACAATTTCCGCGTGAACGCGGGACCGGTTGCTTGAGTGTTAAGTTCCCTCCCAGTCAAATCAGAACCCCTCAGCGCACCGAGCGTAAAACCGATTCGATTGACACGTAAAATTTTCTATGAACTCTCCCATGCGTCCCCTCATCGCTCCCTAACTAAGAAGGTGCTCGATGACAAATAATCAAACAATCCACACTTCAAATAATTACTGATAATAAAGCGATGGGGTCCGCGTATTGCGATAAATCTATTACAACTGGGCACATAGCGCTATCAATACAGCGGAATCGCATGGGGTGAGGTGAGTGTGTAACTAAAATGGTCAAACATATTAGTTACAAAAATAAAATACCCAAATAATCCACGATTTTGAGCAGTATAACACTATACTCTTATCCCCTTTTGAACTGGCTTGCCTATCGCGCCGACCAGGGATCCATAAGAGCGGTTCTTTTCAAAGACATTTGCGGCTCTTCGGACGCAAACTCCAATTTCACCTCATCTCAAACAGTCTTGAGTTTACGAGATAGAGCTGCCGAACAAACTTCAACTCCTACGCCATACTCTCTACCACTCTTTAGCCCGTCCGCACGTGACCACACTCGCAATTGTCAATATGCGTCGAATTCGAATAAATTATGAAAAATTGCAATAATTTATGCAATCAAAAATAAGTAACTATTTGCTAAATATAATAAAGCTATCAAACATGCACGGATATCGTTCTTATACAATTTTTGAATAGAACATATCGGTTGTTTTCCCCTGAAAATCCACATCCTTATTCATATGTACATTACATATATGCGGCTCTCTGGTACCTTGATTGACCTGGTGCCGACCCCCGGTGTAGACGAAACAAAAAGAAAAACAGCATTTTCAAAACTTACTTCACGTAAGACGAAAAGATTCTGCATTTCAAACGAACAAAAAATGAATCATTTTCAGACATCCTTATCGATACGTCTTGTCATACCTGCACGTGTTAATTGTTCACAGAAATTCGAGTTAATTGAAATTTACATTTTTTTTTCTCTTATAAACACAATGATGCGTTCTCTTTGTGTGATGAAGTGGCTAACGCGATATTCGTTAAACACGACAAAAAATGTTTCGGAAGTACCGCACTATTACGAAATTGCATATTCATCGATAAAAATATACAGGCATCTTTGATTGTGACCTAATGGGGAGAAAAAACTATTTATCGGTAGAATATATTCTCTACAAGAGGGGAGATAACTGTATTAATTCTCTGAATGTGTTCACATTCATAAAACGTTATATAGGCTTAAAAATTATAAACAACGTGATGTGTATATTAACCCCCTGACTGCTAGCATCTCGAATGTAGAGATGTCTAGATTCGCTATCATTATACCCATATCCCTCGGTTTACACAGATTGGAAAAATATTTGAACTAGTTACATTTACAGCTAAAATCATCCACGAAGGACTCGAATTTGGAAGAAAATTCGTTAATCATTTTGTACAAAATGACTCAAATGTTGAACGTGCCCTTCGATTCCAACGTGATATCGATCAATGCCTGGCTCAATATGATGAGGCCCATAAAAATCTAACAAGAAATTCGAAGCAAATGTTAATAACGGATTTTATTACCAAATCTCCTCGAGGTGTAAATGTTTCTACTTCAAACATCGAATCAGCACAAATAATTTCGAGTGATGAAAGTGACTTAAAACCAACCATGAAAAAGAGATTGACAGTGATTTGTGATAGTGATGAATGATAAAAACTGTACCAACCGTTGCAATATTTTTTTTTATGAATCATTTGGATTTAATTTTTTGTAACTATATATTCTTTATGTGTATTTAATCAATGAGAGAATGTGTATATTTATACTTTTTAATAATTTTGTTTTATTTATGTTTTCTAGAAAACAACCAATTTATGCGTTTTTGTGTACTTTTCGATTTACACGGTTTTACACTAAAAAATATACAATTTCGATTTACACGTTTTTCTCAGGAACCTATCTACCGCGTAAATCGAGTGATAGATGTATTTTAAATGAATCCTATGAGGAGAATATAAAAAAAGCGACGTAATTTACCTTATATACGTATATAATGTGTTATTATTATTAAATGCTAGTTTCCTTACATAAGCCGTGTGAGCGAGTGCATTATACGAACTACCACATCTCTTGTTTATCGTAATCCACAATACGCTAGGGGGTGAATGGGGTGACCACGCATCGAACTTATTATTAGGGATAATATACTGTTTATTTTTTGCGGTTAGGGTTGAGATACAGTTGTCGACAGTCATGCAGTAATAGGCCACTCCACAATAAAACAACATACATATGAATTTAAAATCTTGCTATGGCCATTTCTTCTCGTGATATATATAATTAGTGAAAGCATTTACCCTTAAACTAACTAAGCCACATATTAGTAGTTTATTATATATATCTTAATAGTCCTGAATGTTTTTACATCTATTTTTTTTTTACAAATCTTTGCGATTTTACTATGAGAAATAGGAAAAAACAATAAAACGTGTGAATAGAAAATTATTATTATTCGAAGAATAAATAATTTGGAAGTGCATTTTCAGATTTGAAAAAAAATATTATATACCGCATAGTTGCCCATTGCCCTACATGATTCTATACGAAACAGTCTATATGTACTTCAATACAAAGATAACACTCTATTGTAAACGCGTTGCAATTTATTTCTGAGTAAGTTTATATAACTCATTATAAAGTTACATTAAAAATGAAATCATAATGATAATTAATATTTTTTATTAAAAATCGCTGAATTTTTTTAAAGCGTGTCATTAGCACAAGGGTATATTGGCAACCACAAATAACTATCCATTGTCATTATCATATCCTCAAGTGTCACCATAAACAAATTGTATACATAGTTCTACAATCTATACATGTTCTCAAATAACTTAAACAATGTTCGTTTAATCGATCAGTAGGATTAACTGGCTCAATGTTAAGAAGTGCTTTCGTTGCTTATATTGAATGATTATACAATTTGATTTGAATTCAAAGCAAAATAAAGATTACTTGAACAAACTGTCCATATCAACACATTTTTGGGTAAACACTGTTTAATACTATAATACATCAATCGACATGCTTTTTAAATATTGAAAGAGGTTATTTCAATGAAACCTTAATAATAAAGCTTATGCCAATGTAAAAGATAAATCGTGTCGACTTAATTAAGTTTGACTTTTCGTTATACGATTCCACATGTTACTAACGACCCAGGGATTCAAATTCGATTTTGAAATTCCATCAAGCGCCTTCAGTTGACATCATAAACTAATTAGTTAAGTGTTGATATATATATATATATATATATATATATATATATATATATATATAAGATGTAATACATATTAAATCTTACAAAGCGGTTTAAAACGTATTTTCTTTTTTTTTAATTTTACGCCTTTTCATTATGAAATAAATTACAGGTTACGAATACTCAAAAAGCGGCATTAACATAAATATTTGACTCAGTAAAATAATATTTCGATCCCGTAACAATTTAATAAACGATGGTCGCCCTAACGAAGCCGGTATGCACAAGGGCTTGCATTAAACCCCGTGGGATATGCCCGCTAAACAAAGAGACGAATATACACATCACATGTATTAAAACGAGACGGCGAGTAGAGCAAAAGCTGGCGGAGTTACGAAGTTAATTTGAGATGGATAAATGTAATGTGTCTATGAAATTGATAACACAATATACGTACAGGGGTTTATCGTAGTAATAGCCATCACTGAAATTATAATTATTTTAACATTAATAATAACTATAACATGGAATGTAAAATGTTAAGTTTTATGTCCACATTTCGAAATATCACTTTTAATGTGTTAACTATACCCGATAGGTGCAAAACCACACCAGAATTTATGTATCAAAGTATTTAACCATCCTCATGTTATTAACATTCAAGTGGAACAGCTTCCACAGGGCTGCATTATATTTTTGGCGATACCCTCGAAACGTTTTCACATAATATGTAGCGTAACATCTCACCTGTCACGTGTGTGTATCGTTTCATTTTCATAAAAAATAAGAGTTGAAAATGATGGCGTCCAAAGGGTCAAATATCGATACATCAATATTTTGACAACTTTAAAACGCAACGATTTGTTTTGCTATGACAGTCTTATATGACCGAGAAAATACTCATACATGTAGCGTTTAGAATGCGACTAAAATTATTCTGAACTATGAAATAATTGTTACGATACCTAAGAATAGGCAGATGCTTAGAAAAGAGAGATAAAATTAATAATCATAGGATCATGATTGCATAACACTCTCGGAAAAGTATTGAATACAAAAAATAACAAAACGGCTGGCTATAACAAGACAGACACAGTTGTCGCCAACCATAAATTTCGATTCATTGAAATATTTAAAAAAAAAAAAAAGACACAAAATAACATTCAATTTATTACTTTTGCAGTGTGGTATAGTATAATACAAATCAACACGATTCACAAACTGAAATGGCTTTCACCTAACAGAAATTTATTATAATTCCGAAAAAATCTATTCACAAAATCTCAACGTACCTACATTATTTAAATAAAAAAAAATCATCGTTCATATTGACCACGAATAATTGGGTATTTAAAAAAACAACAAAATAATCGTCTTCTCAAGAACATTAACACACCAGCACATCACCACTATCAAAGCCGTTACAATGATGTTAGCGTACTTGTACATAATTACTCTTAACACAATATTACATTCAAATTATAGATACAATTTGTGGCGCTATAGAATAAGTGAGATGATATTAGTTAATTCGATATCTCATCTACACAATTTATTTTTATCACTAATAAAATATTGAATCCATGCCAGCGATATGTTGCTTATTGCATATTGTACGAAAAAGTACATATTTCAAAACAATGACAAAAAACAAGTATAATATAGTCGATGAAATTTTATTTATGTATTAATTTAACATTTTCATACGTAGCGTACAACTTGTATGTCACTTAACTTGTTTCCTACTGAAACACGTAAATGGTTTAAAAGATAATGCCTGATCTAAAATTCTATTAATTTCAATACTAAAATGTCGTTGCTATCACTGGACTAAGCGCTATGTATGTTGTGTTATCGATTTCATTAGATTATAAATACATATACGAAACGTTACGAATACGTTCATAGGCACCGCAACCAAAAATCGTATTAATTTATAGTACCAGTAAAACGAAGCAAATAAAGCAGTTAATAAAAACGGCATAAAAACATTACACGACCACTGACCTAACTGTAAGCATGTACTCAGCTCGACCAACACATGCAAGTTGCCACCCGCCCCGTCTCGCTCGCACACACCGAGTGAGGTGAAAATAATGACGCAGTTCGATGGGATATAAAAACAAAGCTACTCCATTTAACTGTGTAATTGTGATATTATTATATGGGGAACTTTTAATGGCCGATTGCAAGACTAAACGAGCGTTTTTAAAAGAGCTAATGTTGTCATCAATTTTTAGGCTTTATAGAATTAATGTTTTTTTTTGATATCGCCATATTTTATTTCGTATTGTATAGTCTAAGAAAGAGACGCAACTCGCATACTAAAATTACCCATTGTAAGGGATTGCTATATGTTCTGTATGGAAATTAATGTATCTAAATTTAATCAATAAAACGGGGTATTTGTAGCAACATCATGAAGAAACGAACTTTTGAGAAGAAAACACGAAGAATTCAAAATAACCATTAGCTTATCGATAAGTCAGTTATTGGTAAAAAAAACATTTTTCATCCGCGGATCAATCTGGAGAGGAGATATTACTAATTATTTAAAATAAAAAAAAAACTATTTTTTCTAGCATTAAAACACATATCTGATTTTTTTAAGAAGTTACTAATTATCAATTTCAAATAAGTATCTAAAAGGTTTTACTTTCGACTCAGGTTGTGTTCGTCTATCAATGTGTTGTTCTTGTATTGAACCTACACAGATTTGTTCAATTAAACATTTTGCAAAAATCCTTTAGTTAATTCGAAACAAGTAATAAAAATAAGGTAAGTAAATCTAGGGCGTACATGTACGCTACGCCCATACTACTCACAGTGAGAGCTCATTGCAGTCGACAAACGATGGGACAAAATTAAAGTTATCACATCAACAATGGATGAATAAATAAGAAGTGATATAATTAATAATGAAAAACTTCGCGCTAGAGAGGTGGTATATGAGTAATAAGAGAAAAATGTGAAAAACGGTGGCATTCGAATTCAAAAGGTTAACATTATGATAGTGGTTTTTTTGTAACTGTATATATGTAATCAATTACACAATAAATACGTTTTTTGATATTTTTTTTGTGCAATCAAATTACAATGTGATAATTCAGTGTTATGGCACAATATTTTTTTACAACTAAATAAATCGTTCAGTCAACTGCTATTTAAAATATGAGAACAAGTTCAAGGTATTCAATGCTACTAAAAAAACTACTGTTAAATGTTCAACAGTCATCAAAAAACCATTTACGGTCGGTTTTGGGACTCAGTGATATCTACGCACGAATACAGTTTTAATATTTTAGTATGAGTAATCAATGGCCATGTGTACTGACAATCCATTTAAAAGGAACAAATTTTACCAAATAATACTTCCACGTACTCGGAAAAGGAGCAATTAGTTGACTCTTTGGTAGCCAACAGATTTTTGTTAAAATTTAATGAACCCAGAGAAGAATCTTATCTTACCTATTGTCTGAAATAACTCAATAAAAAACAATAATCACTTGTATAAAAACAAGATTTTAACAATTATCACTCTGAATATGTTTACTGTCAGTTCTTAGAGGAAAGTCACTATACTATATTCAAACAAAAAACCACATGATACTACCTGTTCGTGAACCGTGTCCGTTTGTATCGTATGCTGGTAATTATCAACTATTTTTTTAATAACCCTGATTTAATTCGCATTGTATGCATGATAATATATTAGTGATTAACGCAACCCCTCCAAATCTTTATAATTTTAAATTGTGGAAAAATAATCCAACATTGTGTGTTTTATTATTTAAATATTGGTTACAATATTTTTTTTTTAAAAATGTAGTTCAGAAACATATTTTCAATTAATAAGCGCGAAAGAATAAGGGTATTTCAAAAAGAGAATATTTCTTACGATTTTAAGCAAATTATTTGAATATTAGATAAAAGTTATCAAACAATTGAAAATCGAAAGATAATGTAATTTTCCGTTCTGATTTAATTTTTGAGTCCCTAAAAATTATTATTATGATAAGCGAAACAAGCGTCGTGAGTGGTAAGACTAAAAGAAATGTTCGCAATATATAAGTACCACAAGCACCCCCTAATTCGATATTTTTCGCTTTCATTCGAAACAAGTGACATACCAAACATATAGGACCTGACTCAAAGAATCGCAAGTTTTTTTTTATTTTAATAAAAATAAATACGTGTAAATTACTTAGTCATGACTTAAGCAACAAACAATTCATGTATTATGTTTATATTAATTCACTTGAATAAATCAGTGAAAACAAAATGTATATAAATAACAGTTTAGGCGAAAACGCTCAAAATCCGAAAGCTGAGCGTAATGATTTTTTTTTAATTTATTGCATAATTTTTCATTCTTGATGGATGCTATGTATATCAATATTCGTGTTAGATTGATGATGATACTTAATATTTTCAGTACTGACCTCTGGTTTTGATAATATTGACAGCCAACGTTACAATCATTTTAAGTAGGTTGTTTCGGTGTAAGATTTTTAACATATCTGTCTAGGCTCTGTCTGTATATGCCTTCAAATTTGATAATACAAACGCTGGACTACACCATATTATAATCGTGATGCCCATACCTAGCCTATGGAACAAAAATATAAATATGCACAACGGCACTAATGTAATAAGCGCTGTAAATAGTTCGGCTCTACGAAATCAAATAATGAGAGGGTCAATCAAAAAAAGGTTTCGAGGATTTTTTCTCCCCCAAGTTCGCGGCATTTTTAACCGGCTATAAGAGAAAAATCTGTAAACCGCCGCTTCTCAAACAACGATAAAATATGTTGTAAAAACAAAAACGAATCGTTCGCCGTATCGATAGTTAACGTAAACAGCCATTCACACAAATATATATATGAAATTGAACGAAATATTACCTTTTAGAAAAAGTCGATTGCCATTAAGAGATGAATTGAAAAAATATTACCGTTCTCATTACACATCATTACATAAGATTTTTTAATATTTCGTGTATATAAAGTGATTTTAAAATTCTAAATCTAAGAAAAAATGAAAGTATTAATTACCTTGGATTTTTTACGAATAAATAAAAACAAACAATTTTGATCATATCATAATAACTTTAAAGTTGTCAATTATCACTGCTCGATTGAAAGGCATATTTAAATTAAGTATTTAGTACTATTTAGCGAGCATTTAAAACATATATTATAAGAGAGTTTATATAAATATAGAGTTTATTACTATCAAGCATACATAAAAAAATCGTTCAGTAACTAAGAAATGTTTGTATAGTTATCTGTAAATGATTTTCATAGTCCTTGAACCACTGTTTTGTCTACTTAATTAAGCATTAATTTGTACAAATAGCATTCTATCAGTTGATAATTCTGGCTATGAGCAAAACCTGGATATTATATAATAAAATTTTGGAAATAATACTGAAAATTTTCTTTTATTTATCAATTTATCAAAATGTTTGAAAAAAATAAAGCAATTTTACATTTAAATATTATATTCATTCTTTCAAAGTTGCGAGCCGTCGATTTAGGACCGCTGGGTTTTATTCCCTTGGGCCGACAGCTGCTCTTTTCGAGAGAAAGAAAGAGTAAAGCCAAAGTCAGTGACCGATACCAGATAAACTATTCTAAGACAAAAAGATCGAGATTACAGATATATCCCCGTCTCACTTATCGAGAGATACGTGAGCGTTTTTGCCACACAGTGAAAGAGTCAGCAACATGTTAAAATGAGACAGAGATTTTGGATAATTTAAAGGTATCTGTGCATGGGCATATTATTTTGTTGTACACAAAAATACATGGAATAATTTTATAGGTTAACTTATTGTATGTAAATGTTTTTTCAACGCTTAACTAATTGAAGTCGTTCCTTTAATTTTAAATTTATTCGATTAATTTTAATTGCGCAATGTGTGGTAATTGATTTTCCCCCTGGTTATATCATTAAAAACCAATATTTTCATCGTAATATGTATTCAAGATGGGGGAGTGGTTGTGTATTGGAATTCTGAGAAGACGATTACATTTTTTTTTTTTTACGATGGTATGAACATTTCTTTTTTTAATGAATCAATGCATAGTCTCCGATTGCCAATATCGGAACTGTTGATAGTTGACATTTTAAAATAACACAATTCAGGAGAACCGCTTCTTTAAATCAATCAACTACCTGGGTAGCACTAGTGAAAAAAATCATCGGGAAACTAAAATATCAGTAAACATAGCTTTCAAGGTCAACAAGAATTTAAGCAGACATCTTAAAAATAGTAAAGATAAAATTAATAAGCTTGCCAGAAGCGGTATTTATAAAATGTCCTGTGACTCATGTTTATCGGTTTACATCGGACAGACAGGTAGGAGTATATCTACTCGAGCTAAGGAACAAATAAGATCATTCAATAGTAAAAAGAAAAATAGATTCACAATTCGCTAATCACGTTATAAAGGAATCACATAATATAAATTTACATTCAGCGCCTATGTGTTTGCATCTTTCAGTAAGGGTCGTAGGATGACCTCTTTGGAGCAGCTGGAAATCAATATACACCAATTATCACAAAGGATTCTTAACGAAAAAATATATTGTCTAGCCCATTAATTAAACCGCTCCACGGGGGGAAGGGTTCTGCCTTGCTACCGTAATAGACCATTTCCGTGCCACGTGTAAACTTATTGTCATAGCCGCATTTTTTAGTTTCATTTACAATTTTTGAAAAATTTAGTTTTATTGCGAGAAAGAAACAAGCTAGGCCGTTAAAACGGGAGAGAAGATATATTGTGTACCTTTTCTACACAGCTATATATGGATAAGCAAATTTTAGTTTAAGCATAGTTCTGGCGATGGCGTGAGCCGAAATAGCTATCTATTATATTTTTTAAAAATATTTTTTTAGAATTAAAATACATTGCTATGTTTTCCACCGTGTTTGAAAATAAGCGTTTAAAAAGTACCAAAACTTTCGTGAAAGCACTAAATTGTCTACTGAAATATAATGTGATTGTTCCTGATAATATGTAGCTATTAATTTGGTCAACAACAACAGCATTGAATTGTTGTTTTAAATATTAGATTTTTAAATATCTTTCAAGTAAAAAAAGTAGAAAATGGTTTAAAATTGTAAAGCAAGGCAAATAATTTAATAATTCAATGATTATTTCGGCAGTGAACCATCGTCATGACCAAATGTACCAACAGCAACTTTTTCACAAAACTATCAAACATTCGTTAATTAACCCTTTCCCTGCTGAGCCACATAATAGAATTTCCAACACCAAAAATTTCAAAACACAATTCAGTAGTGTTGGTGTTAAATAAGCTTCAGGACAAATCACACCATATTCAAATAGATTAATAACAGTATCATTTGTATATTTTTGAGTATCAACCATCAATACATTGAAATCAGCTGTCTCAGCAGTTGAGATGTAAGCAGTCAGTGGGCTACAAGGCTATATAGATATTATATTTACAATGACAAAAATATCAAATAAAATAAAAACAAAATCTCAATCTCAAAATCGTACCCATCAAACCATTCGCGATGCGTCTCCAGTTATTTTAATTTACAGGGTACCGAGTACTAGTATTTCCTACAAAATATGATGTTCCACATTTGCATGAGTTTTCAAAATATATGTTTACGTGCTTAAGCGGTCCATGAAGAAATTAAAAATTCATGTTCTATATTTTACGGCACACCTAGCACACCCTGAATATACGCTGCCCCTGGTTTCATCCGATATCAAAGTGTTGAGGAAATGCTTAGAATGCCGATTTCTACTAGTTCAAAAATGTGTGATTATTCAATAATGAAACGATTTTGAACACTTGTAACAGAATTTAATTCTTTGTTTGTTTAGTGCCATAAAAAACTCGTGAGAAGCAAAATATTTGATCAAAGCTTTTTGAGATATTATACTTTGAAACTAAGATATTGGTATATATATATATATATATATAGTAGTAGAAGGCTAGTAGAAGTGTAAATATAAATATAACTAATCAATAAACAGTAACAATTACTATATTATAAGCAATTCAAATTGATTTTACTAATTGAAAATCTCATCTTTTGCCAAGAATTATGACATACATACACAGTATTCACACTTAAATAAATTTAAATCAGTTTAGCGCAACCTTTTTATCTTTTTTCTCCCATTTTATCTTTATACAGTGGGTAATCGGTTAACAAACATTATCTATTTCAAGATTATGTTCGCTATCCGAATTGTTTGTTTACCGACCAACCTAGTTTTACAGATAGAATAAGTGGACTAGAAAGATCGTTTTAGTTCGTTATCCGAATATGTTCGTTGTTTGATTCGTTCGCAGTCCAAACTGTTCACTAACCCATCACCCACACAACGAGAGGAATACGTTCCTATTCGTTTTTTTAATGATTCGAATAGCCATATTAAAATTATAGATTTAAAGGTTTTTCTGCTAAATCAAATCCCTTTTTAGAGGTTTTTAAAAAAAGCCATAGAATCGAGGGTAAAATCATTCAAAAACGATAATCGCAGAACAATTAATAAATAACCAATAATAGTGGATATACATGTGATAAAATAAAACCAAAAAAGGAATCGAACGCAGGCAGGAAAACGCTACGTCAAAAACTGTTCACATCTAGCCTATTATCCGCTCGTGGTGTGCAGGTTGTATACCACTGGCATAGAGGAACAACACTAAATGACCGTATCAAATGCGCGGTCGGGACGAGATGATTAAAATAATTGTTAAATTAACAATTATTAACTGTAAATGCACGAAAATAAAAATATCGTAAAACAGTGCAATGCATACGAAGTGAGTATTTCGGATGCAAAAAAAATGACTGGCGCTAATAACAATTTTGGCGGTCGAGTGCCATCTGCGGCGCTAAAACCAGATCGTGACTTTTTTTCACAGGTGTATATAATGGCTGTGTCTAGGTGATTTTTTGCCCACCTATTCAAGAACGGCAAAACCCGAAAAAACGGTCTAATCATTAACAACGTTATGTGTATTTCAATTTCGAATTGTATAATGTTTTCATTTGGATCATGCTATACGGGTCATTGGTACATTTTAACAAACTGCGTTTTTGGTGAATTCTTATCGATCAAAATATTTCTTTGTTGTCTTTTTAATATTCCTAAGTTACCACTTCATGCAGAGGTCACCTTCCGCTTCCAAATTTTATTTAAATCGATCAAATTTTCTACTTTTTCGCGTACTTTAAGAAGGGTGCAAAAGAATGAAAGATTGCCGAAGATTCGTGTTATCCGAAATATTTTTCCTCTAAGACCCTCTAAGAATGCACGTCCAAATAACTGCGCACACTTTTAACGAAGTTATCGTCTCAAAAGATGCAAAATATTTTCGTGTTACTATGAAATAAGAAAGAATTTCGTCGGAACCGAAGTATTACTTCGTATTAATCTATATTTCTTCTGAAGCGTATTCTGGCAGTATTATTTTTCATAGAATCTTTTGTCTTTGTTCCTTGATGAAGTGTCTAGTGTCGAGTTAGCGTTTTGTTTATATTATACTTCCACTGGTTTGTACGTAAGCATTTTTTTTTGTTATACGGGTCAAAACTTACACTCACTAGACATGAACGATGCATGTGATTTTATTCAAATTATTAATAATATTTATAATAAACATGATAAAAAAAATCCGTAGTAATTAATAAAATAAATATTTTTTTACATATTTAAGAAAAGAGATTAAGTTTTTCATGCGTAGCTTAGCTTCTAATGTATTGAGTCTAAACAAACATATTTGAATCTTACAAAAAGTCCATTCGAGAAATAATACTCAGACAGTCGCATAGCCACCTCTAATCTCTACGGAGTTTTGAATAGGGATACTGATATAAAATAGTGTATAGTTAGCGATTAGTCTCATGGCGAGATTGGGAAATTATTCTGCTATTATAAAAGTAAGCAAGTTTGATGGTTTTTGGTTAAAATTGAATTGTAAAACTAAAATACATATCTATTGTTTCACCGTGTCAACAACTATTATTTCTTATCCGCATGACAGTCAACCATACCGGTAGATAGAAAACGAATATCTGTAATCTATCATATTAACATTAAAAAAAACTGAATTTATTCTTCGTATGGCGTTTGCTACGGAGACAAAAAAAGAAATCATTTTTTTACCAGTGTCATCATTCAGGTATCGCGTTCTGCACTACATATTAGGAAGACAGTCATCCGATTTGTATGGGAGGCAACAAAAACAAACAGATAATGCTTCATTCTAAGCAACCAAATGACGTATTGGGATCAAGAAATATTTCATAGTATTTCAAAATTCAATGCAATCATTCGCTTACTTTTTCGTAAGTGATTTGAGCTTCCATTTCAGAGAAAACTACCGGAAAACATTTCATTATTTGCCTCGTTCCTCCAGCATAATCAGTACCTTTTTATCGTTTTTATTTTCGTTATCAAATACTCTCACACATCAATGTTGTTTGAATTAGTATTAAAACAAAAGCTTTCGGAGACATTCACGACACGAAATGGATTATCATTTATTTCCTAAATAATCTGCCATACATACAAAATTCGCAGACGGTAAAATAAATGCGTTTTCCATACAATACATCACGGATCATTTTGGGAAGGTACATGTTCAGTAATAATGTCGGTGCAGTGTTGTTTGTGGGTGCAATATAATACGCATGCACATGCGGGGAAGCACCTTCGCCACGTCGAGCCGAACCTTTGCCGAACCGAGAGTCGAAACCAGCACCTGTCGGTCGAGCGGAGGGATGCCGAAGGGACAGCGGATACGAAACGGCAATAGCTTTCAAATGCACTATTTCGCATCTCCATAACCTGTAATAACTCATTACACTAACAGCAAAAGTACGCTTCAAGTGAAGTTGTACTATACCACAGTATCATAATGTTGGTTATGTTTTCAAAGAAGGTTTTAAAAGAAAATTATAACACTTTAAAGTGTACATAGTAAAAATGCAATCTCTATTTTCAATCGCATTACTATTTCCACTATGTAATATTATCAAGATCAACACGGGTGTCGCTTATTGCGATCAACTGATACATAATCAATTAGAATAAGGTTATTTATACAAAAATTTGATTTAAAAACTATCAGGCATACAAAACCAATGGTTCAATAACCAAGAAAATAATTTTCGGGTTACCATACAATATGTTTCGGCACCATTATGTTCCCTAAAATATACACGCGGGAGATGTGCAACTGTGGGCAATTCCACAACGCATGTGACAATCAAATTATTATCTACAAATAAAATAAAGTTAACCGACTCAGGCGGTCAAAGTGTACCGAACATGTAAATGATAGTAACTTAATGTTGTATATTGCTACAATGTGAGTTTTACAACATCGGAAAATACATTTTCACTAGTAGAAGTATATTTCAGCTGATTAAAATGTGCTGGTGGCATGTGAGTCACTGAAAACACAGATTGAGGATCGCAGTGCAAATAAAAATATGTGGAATCAACAAGTAAATTTTGTGTGTGTACGCAATTGTATCAATTTAACATTATTTTCTTATATTTTAAATAATAAAAACACATTTTTTAGTACTTATTTCCACAATATATTTTTTGATCAGGACCGGTTTCGCTCATCGCGAGCATTATCAACTGATGCTCGCGATGACAAATGCTCGCGATCACAAATGCTCGCGATGAGCGAAACCGGTCCTGATCAAAAAATATATTGTGGAAATAAGTACTAAAAAATGTGTTTTTATTATTTAAAATATAATGCCTTTCCATCAAGAAGTGACAGTTAACACCTTAAAAGTGATTATTTTCTTATGTTCAATCAAACAACCTCGGTCGAAACATGAAATTTAAATTACTTGGTGATAGAATCATTTGACATGCAATAAAACAATTGTAATGTGAATTATTTTAAAATACATATGAACAAGATATAAAAAACGATTCCACTTTGAAACTCTTCAAACATTCAATGATCATTTTTTAAACTCTTAATTGATAAATTTCTTAATGGATAAAAGAAACTCATATTAAATATTTATAAACAATCATTTCCTACAGAAACAAAAACGTTGTAAAATAAATAAATTCGTTAGCGGTTTACTGAAATTTAATTTTTTTTTAAATTATGATTTCACAATTGTGTCAGTACTGTGGAGGCAGTGCGATCGTAGGGCAGCTGCCAGATGTTCCGATGCACGTTTCGCCTGCCGTACTACGATACGCCATGCACTCGCTGGCTCGCTCACTCCACTACAATATTACCAACACTAACAAAATATAAAACCTTACAGTGCACAGGGTGACCGAACTTTTAACGTTTTCCATTACACAACTTACAAAGAATGCAATTCTTGAAAAATTAACCAGTCCCCAGGTGATCCACAAAGAGAATCTTCCACCACCGATTATTTCAAGATTTAATTCGATAGTTTACTAAGGTTATGGAGATTATCAGGACAATTAAGGCACTGACAATTTTGACATTGTTAACTCTCTTACATTTTAATTGTCAACTATCATGACACTGCTATCAGTCGTCTCATCATTTAACTCGTTAGCAGTCAAAAGGTTAACAAAAAGAAGGATCAAATGCAAGTCATTTGCCATCTCTTTCGCCTGATATTAGGACGAGTGAGTACACGATTCGGCACAATTCAAATTGTTCAATAGAATTTATGGTGATCGAGACTACTCTCGTCCATTGGGTTGCTACGTTTGGATACAGATTATCAATCGTCTTTCACTTACTAATGGAAGTTTCACCAGACCATCGGTCGCAAATAATTTAAAAATTGAAAACAATATAAAACAAAAACCTATCGTAAATCAGACGAGTAAATATAGCTAGAATTAAATTTACTCGACAGATATTCACGGGAATACCTTACCCAACCGCCATCATATATACCTGAAACAATTCTTCGCAACCATTAAACAAACCTTAAATAAAAAAGTGAATTAATTAAATTTATCTGATCGAATAAATATCTTATAATGTAATTTCACAGTTTCCCTCCATCGGCTTTACATAATAAATAATTTTACGTTTCCAATTTGAATAGATTAAAAAGATTTTATCGCGAATTTGACCTTCTACATTATTTTTTATTTCATAAATAATAAATATTCATAATTATTTTAATATAGTAATACTATCAAGTAATTAACTTAATGTAAAGCATCAAAAAAGGCTCATTAATGAATTCCGTGATAACCACGTTCACTGAGATGCTTATTTTGAAAGTCATCCATTCAAGAGGTGGCATAACACCACGATGTTCGTAAAGTTGTTTGAGAATAGAATAAAATATATGACATTACAAGTTAGTACAAGCAAGGGCTGATCGGCTGATCATTAGATCTAGACTCTGGAGAATAGAGGAGAACGGTGAATATTTCCAACAGCAGATTCTGTCAAAAATATCTATTCAAAGAAATGAATTTATCATAATCGTTAAATACACATTTACTTCATTTTCAAAATAAAAAATAGGTAAATTTAGGATTTTCTGGATTCCAAGAAAAAATACATTAGGCTGGAATAAGTGTCAAAAACACAAGATGTATAAAAAATTAAATATTTTAACTGTGTACAAATAAATCTACGTATGTTGTCACTAACGATCAGGTTTACGCCTTTCGGCATCTATAAGCATTCCGCCACACGAATGTATTAGAGGTATAATAGAGCTGACAGGTTTAAGAGTTTGCATTGCTTATATACACGAGTATATACACAATATATAAAATTTGAATTGTTACAACTTATTTCAATTCCATATCTTTTGTCACTAACGACTCGGGTTTCGCCTTTCGGCGACTTCAGGCATTCTATCACACGGCTTGATCTGACCTGCAACAGAACTGACCTTAGATGCCGAAAGGCGAAACCCGAGTCGTTAGTGACAAAACATGTGGAATCGTACAAAGTTGTAACATTCAAATTTGATTTTGAAATTCCGTCAAGCACCTTCAGCCGTTATCATAAATTATACAATACGTATATATACTACGGCTAGAAGCTAAATATTTACGTAAAATAATATTCAAAAACGTTTTTGATTTGATTATATCAGTAAAATTTGGACTCAGTGATGAGAGGTTTTCAAATGTAATTGGACAATTGAATACAAAGTGACTTTTTGTATGGATGTGGTTTTATTGGTATGTACTATGGGATTAATAACATTTACAACGATAAAACTTGAAATTCCACCAAGCCCCCTCAACCAATATCACAGTTTATATAATCGATTTCACGATTATACCGCAAGGTATAATATATACAAATCGCTCGGTGAGAATTTTCCCCCGACGGGGTTTTTTTTCCAATAAAAAGACTTTTTTCCGATACGTCGACATCTGTCGTGCATAAACATGGTGAAAAAAATAGCAGTGTATTTTAATTCCACATTTTTTTATAAGATATAGTTGATAGCTATTTCGGCTCGTGCCATCGTCAGAACTATGACCTATGAACTAGTTCTGACGATTGCGTGAGCCGAAATAGCTATCAACTATATCTTATAAAAAAAATGTAGAACAAAAAAAAATGCCATTTTTTACAGTGGTATAATGGAGTTATACCAAGTTAATGCCGATTCAATCAATAAATCTGTCGTGCGTGATTTCAACTAAATATTGATTACAATTGCTTTTATATGATAGCCACTTCAGAAAATCTCAATCGACTAGGTATTATTACATGCGTACGCGAACAACAAAAATGAACTGTTGGTTGGTTCGTTAGTGGTGTAGAGGAAACGCATCCTTGTAAATATGAATCAGAAAAATCCCCTTTTGTGAGCAACGAGCGGTCACCCCATTTGCCAGTCAGTCGAGCGACTACCTGCACGTTCTTTCGCTCAGTGCGCACCCCGCCCGCGCACACAAACGCACTCACACACCCAAATATCCGAAATCACTATCAAACACGGCAATCTACACAGCGCCACAATGAAGCCTTTGCTAAATTTCATAAGCGGGGCAAAATAATAATTTCTATCCATTAAAAATCAAACTCGGGATCCGGTGTGAATTTTGGAAGCTTTGATAGACACGTAATAGTATTGGTGAATCATCGTATTGGGTTACTTCCGCCGCGGCTTTGATTTTGAATACATCCTCTAAACGAAAAGGTTCGCATCTCAAATCATACGTAGGGTTTTTCGGTTTGTTTTAACATTATTTTGTACTAGGGTGCGTCAATTAGGTACCACTTAATCTATCTCTCAGCTAGAAATTCGACATCTTCGATATTGACATGGCGACCCATTTGAAATTCGATCCTTCCAGACTTAAGTGTCGATTGTAAGACTCGAGTAAACGTCCTGCACATAATATTCATAAAATATTACACTGGGCCGCACAAATATTCAATTTAAGTTATCAAACATAACACAATGAACGTTGCAGCTTTATAATTTTTTTTTTTATTATATGAAAAATAACACTTTAATATTATAGTTATTTCGGCACTGTGCCATCTTCATCGTCCATTGAAATACTGTGAGACAGCAAGCCTTAAAAGCGATTGTTTTTTTCTCAATAAACGTGTACAGAACTTGATACCACAGATCATAGAGTTGAATTAAGAACGGTTTTTTTAAAGATACCGAAAGGCGAAACGCCTGTCGTTATTGACAAAAATAGAATCAGACTATTACTTCCGTCCTATTTTTAACTTTCTAACTACCAACATCTTGTTAGTGTGCTAAAATAGACACACAAGTATAATACCAGAGTGGCTAACACCAAAACTGTCAAAATGTATTTTTATATAGTTAAATATCCCTTATGTGGCAAAAGGAACGGGTTTGAGTGTCAATATCTATTTGGCGAATTAATTCGATGGTAATAATATATACAATGATCAAAAATCACTACTGTCTTGTCAATTAGACATGGAGCAAAATTGAGAGAATCACATTTTTTAAATTAGGTATTCTTATCATAATTTACCTCAACAGGTAGTAAATAAAAATCCAACCGCTAGACTACAGGGTACACAAAACGTGCACGAATACTACAATGTATCTACTACATATCCAACACCAAAATCCAAAAATAGCCAGTGTAATTTTCGTAAGTTGTAGAACATATTAAATTTATAAATAACTGAATTTATTAATCGAGGAGGGCTGAATGCCTAGTGGTCGAATTGTATTGACATATAAAATAAATGTCTCGATCTTTTTCAAAAAGTCAATTAAAATCAATATACTGCTTTAACATAATCAAAAATTAATTATGACAAAATATATGCAAAAATAAAAATCATCAATATGCATATCAAAATTTAGCAGATCTATTTACTTTGGATGGAGCTCTACTAAGTGAATGCCAACTCAATAAATGCGCTAATATATATTTAAGTTTAACATAACTAGACCGGTTCCGTACAACTAGTGAACTTTTTCAGTCAATTGAAAATTCTAGTTAACTCAAGGAAAACACGCTGTTAACTGTTCCCTGCCGAGCCACATGAAGGATACCCCGACACTGAATATTTAAAAAAATAATGGAGTAGGTGTTAATCGAATATATTTAAATTACTACTGTAAATCAGGTTACAGAAAAAATATTTATTTTTAGAAGGTTTTTATCCTTTTATTTGAATTGTCAAATACTAACACACTGACAGTATTTTGAATAATAAAAACACATTTTTTAAACTTATTTCTACACTGTATTTTATAATCAGCGAGCATTATCAACTGATATGATACAAATTACAAGCAAGCCTGTTTATACAAAATTTCGAGTTAAAGTTAGCAGGTATACAAAAACCATGGGTTCAAAAACGAGGAAAACAATTTGCAGAAATTCATACATTCAAATGATTGAAAATTAATTTTAAAATGAAGTGTAACAATCTCTTGTTAATAATTTGCAAACAACATTAGGATAATTCAACAACCCATTGGAACAACAGCTCAGAACAATCGTCCAATACTCTTAACTCTATATTTAAAAAGAATATTAGGTGGGAAAATTATAATTAAAATAGCCTGCACTGAAAGCAACCGTCTCGACAATTGAGACTTTAAAAATCAGAAAGGTAATTAAATACATTGAAAAGTCATATATAGATAATTTAATTGTAGATAACTTAATAATTCTCATATACATATTTAATTGATGTCGAAAAGGAAATACGTTAATTCTTCATACAACAAG
Source organism: Himalopsyche japonica (assembly GCA_028555115.1). Classification (NCBI taxonomy): domain Eukaryota; kingdom Metazoa; phylum Arthropoda; class Insecta; order Trichoptera; family Rhyacophilidae; genus Himalopsyche; species Himalopsyche japonica. Next base: position 1,598,320 of record JAHFWJ010000430.1, read on the forward strand.
CTAAGAAAACTTATAGCTTCCAATAATGAACAGCCACGTAATCCCAAGCGAGGAAGCCGATATACTTTTATAATAGTTTATAAGTCAATAATACTTCATAGCTACTTCAATATCGACCGGCAAGAATCGTCAAGACAATAATTGACTCATATATAATGTAGGATGGAAACGTATCGCCGATGATAGCTTACAAATTGATGGAAAATAAAGCGATAATATCACATAGTTTACGACAAAATTATTTATTAGGTCAGATTGTAAAACTAATTATTTAAATGTGTACTTGAACACGTACTAAACTGGATTATGTTATAATTTAATATGTTTATCGACTGATGGTGCTTGATGGAATTGCAATGTCAAATTTGAATCGCTCAGCCCGTAACTTACTTTCACATGTATTGTTACTCATTTTTCGTCTGAGAAGTCAACTAAGAGCGGCAATATTATCATATCGGTAATTATTAAAATTAATTTACATACGCATTTAGCTCCTCTGCAAAAGGTCTATATATTTAAGTAATTCATCTTAAATGGAAACGTTGCACCGAAATACGATACCCGGGTCGCGAATATCAAATCTTATTTGTACAATTTGTAAAATATTTGTAAAATTTTACAGTTTTAACAATTAAAATTTGATTTATTTATGATATCGACTGAAGGTTCTTCATAGAATTTCATTATCAAATTTCATTTGCTGAAACTTTGTATCATTCCACATGTTTTGACGGATCTGTTGTATCCGCGGAATAGAATGCCTGAAGATGCCGAAAGGCGAAACCTGAGTTATTAGTTTAAGTTTCAAATATTCAAATTCAAATTTGATGTTGCATCATGCAAACTCAGTCATTTGAGTATACTCGTTAAGCACGGTAAAAAAAAATAGCGAAGCATTATATTTTAGATTTACCAATATAGTTGACAGTTAATTCGGTTTATAGTTCTGACGAGGGCGTTAGCCGAGATAGCTATCAACTGTTGATTACATTATACATTTGCTATTTTTTCACCGTGTTATAATGGAGTTCTACAAAGTAAATTCCAATTCAATCAATATATTCATCAAGCTTTGGCGAGACATAGAAAGGTTACAATTTTATTAATAAAATTAAACATCAATTCTAAGGAGAAAAGACACTATACGTGTCAATAAATTTCGGTGCGAAAATGATATTCCGAATTGACATAGGTAAGTGTTTAAGAAGAGCAAATTCTTGAAAGGGCAGATTTTTTTTTTTCAATAACCATTGACGCATAATCAGCTTTCGACGTTACATAATAATACAAAGATATTTTTTTCATTTGAAAATGGAACGTAGTGTGACCTTGTGTCGGCGGTATCATTAATAAATCAACTAGTGATAAGATTGCGTAGATCAAAAAAATAGTGAAGAAAAAAATGCGCATTACTATGCCAAAAAATACTGTTGACTGCCACAATATATTTTATGATCAGGGCCGGTTTCGCTAATCGCGAACAGTATCAACTGATAGTTTAGCACCAATAGCACTAAAAATGTGTTTTTATTATTTAAAATATCATGCCATTCCACCAAGAAGTGACAATTAATACCTTGAGTGGGTATTTAGTTTGCATTATTATTTTTTGTCAGATCCGTGGTGCAGTGGTCAAGGTTGTTAGCTAACGTGACCGATTTAATGGATTTGGATAACAGAACGAAAAGCGTTTTTTTTCGGACCACTTATCAATTATTGACATGTGCTTGTGGTTCGATTCTAAAAACGGAACAAAAATATTCTGTTGAGATACGACCGTTACGATGTCATATTATAAACATTGTCAACGAACATTTTTTCAATGGAAGTTTTTTTTTTTTTTTAAATATTTTAATGCAAACAATTGTGTTATATAACTATTTTTAACAGACGGATTTGCACGGTATTTTTAAATATCGAACCTGAAATATATGATATTTTCGAAATAGTAAAAAAATATGTTTTATTAGGTTAAAAGATTAGTTCAAACCGATTGTAAAAGATTTAAGCCTTAAGGATATACTTGAAATTTAAAACATATAATACCATATCTAAACTTATTTTGATTTAATATTTGATATCACGAATCTTCAACTCAGATTCGCTTTCATTTGTCTAGCAACAATGTGATTAAATCAAGTGGTTTTTTTCAGTATAAAAAGCGAAACATTTTTCGTTGTTATTTTACAAAGACACGAGATTCAAAAGAAATAGTATCCCTATAATCATATAATATTTCAGATAATCGAGTATATTCTATCGATAAGTAAACATAAAAGGTGAAATACGTTTTATCAGTCGTATGATGATTACAACATTTTCTTATGTGATTTTTCATGAATCACCCACTACAGAAAAAGAACACCTGACGTTTGATAAACAAACCGAATGATCTCAAATTTTCATGTATATTAAAATAAATTATCGTTTCAGTTGATCGTGTCTATTAGTTATAATTACAATCATCAATAGTATTTTTAATTAATATCGAGGATTTTTTTCAAAAATGAGAGAAGGGTAAAACTGAATTTTAAAAAGTACAATGGTTGTTTTTTTAGCACAGTTTCTCCTAGTTTACAATGATAACATGGTTTCTATATTATAAGAAAAGGTCACATACTAATTTTGAGCACTCAAAAGAAACTCCTTTCACCTACAACTGAAAACCATTTATATGATGAAGCATTAACTATTTCTGAAACATGCTGTAATCTGGGACGCTCGTTTGCATTCGGTTAGGAATAAATGTCATCTACTGAAAACATGTATTCCTGCAGTCATATTTTTCGGTTGCGAATTATGGCACCTCACAAAAAGACAAGGTAGTACCTTAAAATGTATTTCGATAACAGATACATACAATCAGATTTTGCCAGAAACTGAGAGATAAGAGAGCAAATTTTTCTAGAGAATTCTACATCACAATCTCTGTGTAGTATTAATTCTCAATACTTACAGTAAGACAATTTATATCACTGTTAGTAATATGTAATAAAGGTTAGCCTTAACGAAACGGGGATGTTAAAATATCGAGGGAAGTTTGTCATACTATGAATGAAGGCTTCATTTTGATTTTGATTTTCTTGGTTTATTTGTTATCCAGTTGAAAGAACTCTATTGTTACAGGGTAAAAATACGTATATTAAATTTTGACAGCTATATTGTCTTCACGTCGTCGTAGAAAATTAATTATTCAAAGCAATATATAACGTTTCAAAAAACACAAACATATTATATCACTCATTCAAACAAAATTACGCTCATACAAAATTAAATATTGGCAATAGGTTATTTTAAATTATTTTCTTTTGATACGTTTAATAGACAATAAGCAAATGAAACGAAACGAAATCAACGTATATATTATGACTTAGTTTGGCGCACGTTACAATTTAAAACGGCGCGGGAAATCTTTTCTTCAGTCCGCAAAATCAAAACCGAAATATTCAGTTACGATGGAATCGAAGGTTTTAATACAGAGTTGCCAACTGAATAAAAAGAAAAGGTAGAAGGAAAAATGGTGTAATAAATATAAAAGAGCGATAAGTGCGTTTGACGTTTATGATATGACCCGTGTGATAGATTTCGCCTCTGCGAATCAAACCAGATACTTCAAACTATTGAATTTATGGTACACACTATTGGCATCATAGAGCATATAAAAAAATAACATGTTTTTGTAATATCGGTACGTAAGATTAAAATTTTGGTACGCGTCGTTAGTATCGATCGTTGTCCGCATGGGTTTGATGCCCAGTACGGCCAGTTTCATGAATTAATACAAATGTAAATCGATAACATTGTTATGCCACTATAGATGCGACACGTGTTTCGCTTCTTAGAAAAATATCTTTTTAATCGACAAAGTAACCGCTGAGCCCATCGAATATTTTTCATAAACTGACTATCAACCTTTCACTCTGATGATTCGCCATTATATTCAGCTATCATTAAGATCTGGACAGGTTATGCTAGATGTTAACACTCGCGGTGAACGAAACCGGTTCTGATCTCAATAGTATAAAACTTTAAAAATAAAAATAATTAGGACTGATTACGCTTATCAAAAAATTAAAACACCCGCGAGTTAATAATGCAGGCGGAGAGCGAAACTGTCCCCGATTACTAGATTATAAAATAATACTAAAAATTGTATTTTATTCTTTTAAATATTTGACACTACGGTAAGTAACTTTGTAATCAACTAATAGCGAGACAAAACGTATTGTAGATATAAAATGTGCGTGTAATACAAGAGTTAAAAAAAAAGTGCCCATATAAACAATATATTAGGTCGTTTGTTTCTCTATGGCCACGCATTTTAATATATTGAAAATAGTCTCTCGTCTGCAGTTTCTATCCGACAGTACTACAACTCGATGCGTAAGACGGCCTGACATCCCCTGGCTCCGACGATCGTATCTGTTTATGTGCGAACCATTATTTTGGCGAACAGATAAAAGCTACATCCTCCGCAACGAAGTTAATCGGACCGTTTTATTTTAATTTAATTAATTATAAATAAACAAAATAATAACGCTGATAAAACAAATTGTCTCTTTTAGAGACGTATAAAAGTTCGACGACAAAAATGGTTGGACGTGCATAAACGCGGGCGCAAATTTATCATTTTGGTCGAAGTAGCATTGCACATTATTGGCCTATGACAGGAATGGCGAACTGTGGCACGCGAATGTTCAATATGAAAAGAATAATATAAAAGTGTTTTTTCTTGTCTTAAAAAATAGCAATAGGTATTGTTTTTTAATTCAACGACTTATTCCTGTGAATCAATATTTTCTTCAATGAACATTATTAAATCAGTCGCAAGAAGTAGGCTAACGACGAAAGCAGTACTTCGTGTATTCTATTAAAACCTACCAATCATAAACCTGAAATAAAACATTTGGAATCTAGCATCCAACAACAAAAATCTCACCAATAAATGATGTTTTGCGGGTTATACATTTTTTTTTAGTGTAGTGTCGTATTATTTATTTCTTTCATTTTGCCATATATAAGTACTTATTTAATTTATCGATGTATTGATGCTTTTTTTATTTGAAAAATCTGAAGATACAAAATGCGTGGCACGCGACATTATAACATTGAAAAAGAAAACATTTTTTGGCACTCAGGATCGAAAAGGTTCGCCAACTAAGACCTATAATGTCCAATGTGACACGGACACATTGAATTAATTTTTGAAATATTCAGTGTTAAAATATTTCCGTATGTAACTCAACAATGAACGGGTTGAAGCATATTAGGGTTTATTTTTCGAATCGTGTTTCAAACACCTAGTACATTACGCATACATGCCAATCATTCTAATGTAAAAGTCGCTCCTTCTCTACGAGAAGAGAATCGCTACTTATCACTAACTTGTTTATTCCAACATTCCCACAATTAATTTATACAATGGCCTGGACCGGCTTTGATTACGCCGAGCATTATCAATTGATATAAAACAACTGACCATAATCTGTTCCAAGACTATGTACGCTATCCGATCATTGATTACAGATCACAGATAGAATAAGTGAAAAAGAAAAATCGTTTTAGTTCGTCATCCGAATATGTGTTCGTTAACCAATCACCCACTGCATATATATCGATAGTTATAATTAGGTAATTAGTAACAGGTAATCAATCATACAGAATACATACCAAAATGAAATAAAAAGAATATCAATAAAATACGATAGATTTATTTTTTCTCGTAACGCATTCAACGTGTCTTACAGATTTGACCATATCAAAAGTGAACCAAAATTTATTAATAAAATAATGTCGTTTATGCGAAACCAAAGAGCCTATTACAAACAAACATGATAATAGAGATCAATTTCATATTAGTAACATTATAATTACTCAATACATCGGATACTCAATGAACAAAGAAAGACTTTATAATAGATAGACGGAGCAGGGTCGGAGAGGTCAACACTAAAATAATAATCAGTGATAAGAGCTTGTAAGACTAATTTTGCTTTAATGATATCTAGTTATGCAAATTTAAATAACCGACACGCGCGTCAGATTGCAATGTGCAATACAAAAAAAATATGAGTATTTAATTTTTTTAATATATCTGGGTACAATCAATGGAGCGAGTTCTATTTTGAGAGTCGATAAAATGTCACGTAGAACGGTGCTTCTCAAATGCCAGTCCGCGACAAACCAAATAAATATCCAAAATGGGTGGAACCACCTAATTTTATTTATAAAGGATACAAGATTACTAATACCAGAGTAGCATATAAAAATGTTCCCTGGTCATCAATTATTTTTTTTAATAACTAATGAGACAAATATAGCACTAAATGCGATTATAATAAATGTTGAATGAATCATATGGATATAGGTGAACTAAAATTCACTCACACCGCACTGACGATGGCGTGAAACCGAAATATCTATCAACTTACATCTATCAATTTTTTGTATTCCCCATATTACAATAAAGATTTAATTCAAATCAAAAATGTTTCAGCGTTTCGTAATAACAGCTCACATGGAGAATATTGCATATAAACAGAGTTTTTTAAAGAGATATTTTCTTTAATTTACCAAGATAACAGAGATAGAAAGTATACAGTTAGGACAGGATTAGTAGTTTGTTAATTGCTCTTACTTTGCCGCGTTAATAGGATCGGAAGTGGAATATTACAGAATGTTTCAGAACATCACAAACGCCCACACTTTCGCATAATAGTCAATATATGGATGGAAAAAAGAAGATCATAACATAACAAAAGCCAACGATGTTGACCGCTGCCCTAAAAATTCATTAAAAAAAAGAAGAAAAAAATCAACATTTATATACTTAAATTATACATCGTCAATATAGTCCTCATAGCCAACGACCATACCACGTTGTAAACACCGGCTCTTGTGCGATCACCGAAGTTAAGCAACATTGGGCGCGGATAGTGCTTGGATGGGTGACCGCTCGGGAACACCGAGTGCCGTGTTCTCTTGGCTATGGGAAGGAAAACCCAGACAGAAAACCGAACACTAACCCGCCTGGGCAGCGTGGTGTTGCTATGTCCAAACCCCCCCCTGAAAAAAAAAAAAAAAAAAACAGGGGGAGGCCTTCATCCAGCAGTGGATCGACCCCGGCTGATGATGATGATGATACATCGTAGTTATTAGACATTCGAGTTGATAATCTCTATAAATATATAGGTAATGAAAATTAAACACTTATATATTCTCAAAATTCCCAAACAATACTTGACAATATATATAACATTACACAGAGACTGGCATACCTAACATAAAAATGTGATGCAAAATCCAGGATGATCTCTATGTTTCGACCAGGTTCATTGGTGAAATACTAAATCAACCAAAACAATAAAAAAATACTTCACATGAGCATAGTTTAGTTCGAATGAAATTGTATCTAAGTGAAGATAAAAATAAACATTACAACGCGACGCACATTAATTTCAAATAAAACGCGTTTTCTCCCATGAAAGACAAACAAATCACTAACATGGATCAGAATCGAACAGTGGAGTACTACACAAGAAAGATAAGAATCAATCTTACGAATTTGAATAATGATAAGAAGATATTAAAAAATGTTTTGATTATGCCGGGTCGATTTATAGCGGCCGACAAACTAGAGAAATTTGAGGGATCAATATGCAAATAAATACGTTTTCGATAAAAATAAATCATATATTCAAGAGAGCGCCAAACCAACAGCCTTCGCCAAAAAATGAGCAACGTAAAAACCGTCCCATTTATATGCGAAATCAGATGAATATAAAGTATACTGTTATTTAGCTACTATGTATATTTACTTTTAAATTAGCCTGCGACACTGTTTTTTACATCAGGATCAGTCGATAAGATAAATTTAATATAAATAATTAAATAAATTCGTGATTTTTGTTAACCATTTACAAAACTAAACATTGCCATTCAAACAATAATAAGGTAAAAATAACAAAAATATCGTTTATAGTTAATATTAATAAAAACATATTTTTAGTACTATTTCCACAACATATTTTAAGAATAAAGCCGGTTTCGCTCACCGCGAACATTATTAACCAATAAGATACAAATTACAAATAAGCTTATTTACATATTTATTTGAGTTGATGGTAAGCAGGCGTATAAAACCAAAGGTTCAAAAACTAAGAAAACAATTTGCAGAAATATACATTCAATTAAAGTAAATTAATTCATAAATGTAATTTTAACAATATCTTATTAATAAAGTGTAAACAAAATAATTCATTAAGAGTACAGTCGTAAAAGACTCATTAGCACGAATGAGTGGGAAACTTTTATAATCGAAATAACTTATGTTTAAATATTGTATGGTACATTATGTATTATTTAAAATAGCATGCTATTCTACCAAGAAGCGACAGTTAACACATTATAAGTGAAACAAAGTATTCGTAAGTCTATTTTTTTTAATTAGAGATGTTGATAACTATTACAGCTTCCGCCATTGTTAATAATATAATCTTTTAAGTGACCAAACGAACATGATTTTTTGTGTAAAAATCACTTCTTTAAACACGATGAAAAAAATAGTAATGTATTTGAGTTCTACAAAATTATTTTTTTAAATATAGTTAATAGCTATTTCGGCTCGAGCCATCGTGACGATGTTCACCGTGTTATAATGGAGTTCTATCAAGTGAATGCCAATTCAATCAATATACTTATTTAAACATTCGGAAGTAAGATTTATTATTATACCTGATGAAATGTACAGATAGAAAAAAATATATAATTATATACATCTACTTTCAACACTAAACTACAGATATTCATGTAATTGCGTACAATAATTTATTTAAACGTCTTAATAAAATTACTAATTGATTATATTTAAATTACGACGTACTACATGTCGAAACTATACATAAAATTAATGATGCTAGACTAAGGGAGACAATATATTGTCTATCTCTTCTTACGCAGTATATGAAGCTAAGGTTATATCTAACACGGTGAAAAAATAGCAATGTATTTTAGTTCTATTGCTATTTTTTCACCGTGTTATAATGGAGTTCTACCAAGTGAATGCCAATTCAATCAATAAAAAGGTTATATCTGACTGGTGTACGAGCGACTCGGAGTCAACCAAAAAAAGCAAAGGCTGATCCTACTACTATGTAGAGACAACAAAGGAAAATTGATCGTTTGACCTACACTCGAGGGTAAATAATAAAAAATAATGAATTAGCGATCAACCTCACCATCTCCAAGAGAGTGCTGCACTCCAAGAACTTCACTGAGAAGAAACTCAACATCAAAAATACTTGCCCAGCTTGATCTGGACATCGTATGCAAGGAGTAAGATACTAAATAAAATAGTCTGATCATAATTCTGACTTGAAAGAATCATCAACAACCATAAATTAAAAAAATGTGAAGCCAAATTCTTCGTTATTTTTATTTAAGTAAATGCCAATTCAATAGACCGTTAATTTGAATTGTTGAAACCGTTTACAATTCCAAAATTTTTGTCACTGAATACCCGGGATTCGCCTTTCGACATTAGCTTCAGGTATTCTATCACACAGATGCAACAGAACTGAGCTAAGTGTACCCGATAGTCCTAAGATTTCGAAAGGCGAAACCCGAGTCCGCGAATGACAAAACTTGTGGAATTCTAGACGATTTTAACAATTTAAGTGTATAGACATCGTAAATTATATTAATACATAAAATCATCCAACATACCTCCCCTTCAGATAGTTCTTGAATAATCATAATTAAATAAAAGAATAAAAATAATAGCACAATAGATACTAAGCTCTTAGACACAAATTTATAAATGAACTTATGCAATATTTGGTCATTCAAAGTGACGTTACCGTAGACCGCAGAAAAGCGTTTACAAGTTGACAAATCGGTATTTACTTTAGACACACTTGCCAACCCTCCATTAACGAAGGCGATAATATTAAATATGTAAATGTTTTCATAAGCTAATATTTCGCATTTAAAAATATACTGGCGTAAAATTATAATAAAAGCCACATAATCGTATAAATAATTAAGTCTTCAGTTATACCGCTCATCTATTGAATACGGGAAATCATATTTTGCGCAATAATAATTAATTTTATTACAAAGTTTATTTATTTATATTAAATAGGTTTATCGAATGCCATAAGACTGAGCATCAATACAATTCAGTGGAAGGGAATGGATTTTCACAATTTTTAACATCAGTTCGTAGTCGGAAGCTTTAACATTGTATTGTCTTATATTTTTGAGTACCAACTATTACACGCTTAAAAGTCGAGATGTTAGCCGTCGTTGGGTTAACTGATAGACCAGAGGGTCTCCAAGCCTGCAATGTTTTACGTATGTTGATATGACCCTTGAAACTTAGTGAAGAAGTTAGCCTGACTAAAACGTTTGGAGACCCATGTTATAGATTAATTTAACGGTGATGAGCTGAAAAATTATGTAACAAAAAAACTTAAAAAATACCAATTGTTCCTGTCTACGATACAATAAATCGATTGTATAATTGGACACAAGGCCCCAAGCGATTGATCTAATATCTAATGCAAAGCGAAATGCGACAAAATGGGACGATCAAGATAATATTGTCCCATCAAACGTAGGTCACAACCCTCATTAGGATACACTGCCGAAGAATGCGGCCGAAGAACGCTGACATCTGGTTAAAATTAAAATAAACACAAGTATCAAACAAAATAACAAAAAAAAAAACATATCTCCCGTTCGGAAAATTTCTTTTCGATGAGTAAGCGGAAGTTAAAGGCACTATCTGGCTTCATTTATTTTATTATTACTTTTAATTAACACAGATATTTTTATCTCCTTTTGGGAGATAACAAACGCCTGACCGATATAATAATAAAAAATAGGTGTATTATTTCGTAAAAAATAGCAGCAACCAAATTCGAAACCTCGCCATGCACTATCATATATCGGACGATGCCGTTGGCCAAACAACTGACTTCCTATATCTCAGGGTGTTACGAGAAACTGGCTATTAACCATGGCTTTAATCTCAGTTTCAAGTAGTAACTTCGGCTGCAGTGTCTAAAAGTCACAATCGTCAAGATTTAATAATAAATCTCCGGACATCTTCATAAGCCTTTTTATGTGTTTATTGTCGAGATGATATATTTATCATCAATATGATTTAATTTACGATAACGACCGAGTGTGCTAGATGGAATTCTGATATCAAATTTTAGCTGTGGAAACTTTGTGGTTTTGACATTCGACATCTTCAGGCATTGTATCAAACAGATGCAATAAAACTGACATATAGTATATAGTTTACATCGGTTAGACCCTAAGATCCAGATATATACCTGAAATAATATATTAACTATTGATTTGATCATAATGACTCAATTTGCGTGTGATAAATTTTACAAACAATACACACAGTCAATGAGTTTTTGAATTTGAATAAGGATTTTATGAAACCCAGATCGTGAATGACAAAACGAATGTGGAATTGTACAAAGTTTCAACAAAATTCATATTTGAATTATAATGTGCAAATAAATAAAGAAGGCTGCGGAAAAGGTTGCCTATAAAATATTCCCTTTCTTTTTGCACCTGTATTCAAATTAATCATTTTTCATCATAATTTTAAAGTTGTTAGAATATTTTAATATTTTGGAATTCGATATTAAAATAATTTAATTCACCACTACCTGGAATCCTATCTGCGGCCAATATCAGCGATGACAATCGACAACATATCATGGGCACATTACTGTGGGATCTATTCGATTGCGTATTCATATTAACCGAAGATGATAATTCCGGCAAAGAACAGCAGGGTATTGGCGATAGGGTGGCATTCAGCTCTTACGAAGGCAGTGTCGAACTTTATCGCAGGTGTTATATGCTTATTGCCAATTGAATTCAAACATTTACTACATTTCTAAACATCAAACCAGGAAAAATGACAGCATAATAAAATGTTTAAATATGAATTGTCGATACTTTGTACATATCCACATGTTTTGTCACTTACAAAATTTTCAAATACTTGAAGACATTAAGAATGATAAATTTACAGAGTTGACGATATTGATGGATATTGGTGGAACATTTTTAATCTTCCAGAGCAGATTGCGAGCGTGGTTACAGTCATATGAACAGTTTGAAAACCAACTTAAGGATTGGTCTACAGTTAGAACATTTGAAGATGCTGATCACAGAGGATCCTGATAAGATTTATTCAGACTGGGTAAATTTAAAAGATCGCAGGGAAAAACTGCGAGAACTAATACTGATAATTATTTGTTATTCTATACATGTTTAAAATAAAATATAATTTACCATTTCAACGAAGAAATTAATTGACATTACATAATATAATAGTGTTGTTAATTATTGTCATTATAAATAATTAACTGTTTCATTCGGTAAATCTGAATCCCGTTATGTTGCGCACAACATTTTTAATTGCCTTTTTAAGTTTAAGTTGCAGTCAATGTCTTCCTTCAGAAAAAAAGGGAACATTGTTCGCGACTCAGTTTTCGCCTTCCGACACCATCAGGCATTCTATCACACGGATGCAACAGAACCCAGACAGACACACAATAAATGATTTTCATCGATCATATACAAACATTAAGGCCGTGATCAAAATATATTTTAATGAAATATTTTTAATAACTACTGATTTATTCATCGTTACACAAAATACAGTGCATGATTTTATGATGTTACAACAATCAATTAATATTACAATGTTATTTGGTAAATTGATAATTATAGATACATATATGACATATATTTAAAAATTGGTGGGTTACAGTGGGAATTAAACTCAGGTGAGTATCATTAAACTCGACTCTCTTCTAAAAAGGGGTGTTGAGCAACTGAATAACATGTCGTCCTTGTAGAAAAACTTCCGTTGAAATAGAAAGAGAAAATATTAGCAATCGACGAAGGCTATATAGCGGAATACAATATAAAATATATTTGAACTGTAACAATAATAATCTACCCTTAAGTGGTCAGCAGGTCTACGTGTACGTGTCCACCTGTTATCCTTTAAGTCAGTAGATATGCAAACTATTGCTTGCAATCACAGTATAGTGCGATTGTTATTGCAAATGAAAAAATAGCCCGGGCACTTAATATCGGTCCATAAGGATCCCTGGGCATCAATGGGATATAGCGCAATCCAAATGCATTACTTTCAAACACAGCACAAACAAACCCTTCGATAATTAGCGGTACTGTAAATGATACAACCTTATCATGGAATATACGTAGATATATATATATATATCACCATGGATCAAACGCCGTGTGTAACACTCACAAAATATAGTTTATCAATGAATTTCATTCCACCTAGAAATGATGTGTCCGAATATTACGTCGCTACTATATACTGCTTGAAAAGAGTTCTTGCGACAGACAGATATACAGACAGATTTATCACTTTTAAGGTGTTGACTGTCATTTCTTGTTGGAAAGGCATGACATTTTAAATAATAAAAAAAACATTTCTTTAGTATTTATTTCCACAATATATTTTTTGATCAGGACCGGTTTCGGTTTCGCATGGTTTCGTATACCTGCTACCTTTGACTCAAATATTTTGTATAAATAGACTTGTTTGAAAGTTCTATTCTATCAGTTAATGAGCTCGCGATGAGCGAAGCCGGTCCCGATTAAAAAATATATTGTGGAAATCCGTATTAAAAAATGTGTTATCCAATATACTAAAACGATAAACATCACCTATCGAAAATAAACAACACAAAAAGTATTTCAATTTCCGAAAATGCGATCAATCGATTAACAACCAGTTTTCTTAAGTTTATTTTATCTTGTGTTGCTTTGTTAACAAATCTGGATCTTAAGATCCATAGTTCCACATTGGGAGAAGATAATATAAAATTGAAAATGTAAATACACTTGACATATACAATGCTATTTTTTTCTACATGAAAATTTACTCACTGCTGAAGAGTGCAATTATGTAGCAAATTTAATAACGGATCGGGGATTGTAAAAATTCATAACATTCGAATCAAGAAATTACTATGTTAAAATTACAAAATATTTTGAGCTTAATTCAACGCAATACTTACTTTTAAATCTATGGTCTGTTCTAAAACGACCGTTTGACATAAATATTATGTTGACTTTTCAAATTTAAGGTGAATTATCGGTTCCATTGATCCACGCTTATTTGAAATTCTCCTATCCATAATTTAATTTTAAATGGCATTTATTTAATTTCAAGAAAAAATATTGGCATACATTTTTTTCATTTTGATATTTAGGACAACCATTTTTCTATCAAAAAAAATATACGTATGAATAACATATTTTAAATACAGATTACAGGATACTGAAGATGTTATATTTTTATAAGCTCACATGATAGTTGTCAAATGGATAACGCGATTCTACCTTTGGGCAACAAGCAATACTAGTATATGCTGTACAGTACATACATAGTTCCACATAAAAAAAATGTTGATGTACTCTAGTTTTATCATATTAAAAAAAATCATAAGCACATTACCACCTGTAATTATTGAAAAATATTTTTATGAAATTATAATAACATGCAACAAGAGTGTATCGACTATTAATAATAATAGCAAATTAACTTCGATATAGCAGTGTAAACAAACAAAAAAAAAACTTTATTCCTTGAATATGATTATTTGAAATCATAGTAATAAAGTAGATATTTTATACATACAAAACAACGCAACATGTATTATGGTTAACTTCGGAAAGTGGTTTCGGACTTATATTATGCCCAAGGCCGATTCATAACCAACTTTATAAAACCTCTCGCTCTAGAACTGAGTCGGAACTTGTACAAGAATAATACTTACCGAAGCACCGAACTACTGACATGGACAATCTACTTCATTTTCACACATATGCGGAATAATTACATAAAAATACTTCCTTAAGAGTCTTCGTTGCACAATAATATGTATGAGCCGTCACAGGGCCCTATACTTAAGCATATTTGATTCACTATTCATGACGAATCTGAAGAAATCAGCACAATGAAAAAGGTACACTTGACAATTGGATGAAAAATCAAAACAAAGCATATTTTTAACTAATCACAATGTTTTTAAGAGTTTAATTCACCACGATAACACGTTTTTTAGTGTAGAATTTGTTTATCACGGCTGGATAGTTTAATATTTAGCAGTATTTACACGATTAAACGAAAGCTGTTGGGGATTTTGGCGGAGGAAAGTGAGGAACACACGCGTAAGAACATGGCACAAATATCGCTTTTTGTCGCGTTGTTTTGACGGGAAAATTCACTCTGGGGGCGGCCGCGGCCGTAAAACACTTGAACGATCACTCACCTGTCTGCTTGTTGGCGATTTTATTGAAACAGTTTTGGAAAACTTCATATAAGTGCATAGGTTCGTCATCGCTCGTCGCCATTTTGGAATTTACTAATGCGACAAGCGAGGTTGGCGATCACGGCCTCCGCGAGATGAAAACATATAACTGGCCATTGCTAGCGTATTCCATAGATGGCGAATATTTCTACTCGGATGTTGCAATATAGAAAAAATGCCACAAATTTAAACTATACTAATGCCATTGCACAAAACTATTTTGTGGGTATAAAATATTATCTAAGAGCCAATTTAATTGAAAATATTCTCATTTTATTCATATTTACAATTTGGATGATTTTAATGAGACTTATTTCTTTATCTGTTTATTTTGTATAAACTACCACACAATGATAAATACTCAAAATCAAAATATTTTTGTCAGATTACAGTCCGTGACATTTTTTGACAGTTTTGTTATTTGTTTTAAAACTATTAAAAAGTGTCTGTATGTATGCTTAAATTCCTCTACTTGCATATTAAAAATAAAATTTTAACATAATGTGATTAAAAATCAAATGTGTTGATTACTTTTTTGTGAAAATGCAATATATTGCAATAAATAAAACTAATCCTAAGAACAGGTTATACAAAAAGCTTTGTTTTAAACTGTAGTGTATCAGATGATGATATTCATAGTGAGCGAAAACAGTTCTGATCTTTCAATTATAAAATTGTACAATTAGCATATAATACTGCGTTATTTGTATTGAAATAAATTTACAAATTAAAATGTCGGAAATTTTGATTACCAATGAACAACTAAATTATTTTGAAATATACTATCATACGTTCTATTACATCCTTTTTTTAAATAATTTATAAAAAAATTAAGACGGCTGTGTAGAAAAATAGACAGTATAAGATATTGACGACTACAAAGTTGATACATTTATTCGTCACTGTATGTGCTGTTGTCGATGAAGAGATAAACGAAGAACTTATATTTTGCCAAAATCTAAAGTCTGACGTAAAACTTTACCTCGTTTTGAAAGAAAACAACATCTCATATGAACAATGTTTGCCATGAATTCTTTAAATACTCAGAACCAGGTAAGCTTTCCAATAAATCACGTTGAAAATATTTAATCATAATATATACAGTTTCATGTCATTTTGCGATGAAGCAATATTCGACCATGTATTTAACCTTCATACCTCTTGTCATTGTATTTTGATGTTGTTTTTTTAGATTCTATGTAGTCTGTCGCAGTTATCATCTAGACACACTAGTAGTTTATTCAAGTCAAAAAGAAATAATAGCCTGAAGCAAGATAAAAAGGCTGAGACATCTAGTGCGGCGATTTTAGTAAGGAAAGACTTAGACACAATATGCGAAGCAAGCTTGAACGAAGCTATCAAAAATTGCGACAAATTCACATTGGCTGACTTCCAAAAGGTGAATTTGCGAAAGAGTTACAATAAAGCTAACAAAACCAATAAAAATCTCAGCAATAAGGCGGTGCGTTACGAAAGAGATGCCGCCCACAAAATTAACCCCTGGAAGGTGTCGTACGTATCTGGGAATTCGTTTGCAGAAAATAAAAACTACGAAGGCAAGATTGAGAGGATCTTAAATGACGCGGAGTCTCGCCCGACATTGTTTATTGACACTTCATTAGGTTACAAAAGGGCTCAGATATTATATTCTGATAACTTTGGCAGTCATCTATTGAAAAATCTCCTCTACGGCAATTTCAAATATGACGTCCAGGTTCGAGGATTTAAGACCGACAGAAGTGTTGTTGCCGAATTGCAAAGGAACCCTTCTTCAGTTAGCAGATTCAAGAATGCAATGGGTAAGTTTATCATTTAAGATAATGTAAATTAAAAAGGTGCCCTGCAAATGACTATCAATGAACAAAGGCATCTTTACTATCAGATAAATTTGTCGGTGTTGTGTTGTTCCTCCATGTTAGAGTCGGAGTTGTGTTTTTTGTAATGACTACAACCCTGGATTTTGTTGCTGGCCATAAAAGAAGCAGACACATGACATTGGCGGTATAATTATGTATGTATGTGTGTTTTAGGTTTCAGAGAACATAGTTATCCTTTGTTTATGGTATTTTATAGTGTGAAAAATGCTTGTAACACCTTGAAAAAACCTTGAGAGTTGATTCATACAACACGGTGAAAAAAATAGCAATGTATTTTAGTTCTACAAAATTGTTTTTAAAAAATATAGTTTATAGCTATTTCGGCTCACGCCATCATCAGAACTATGCTTAAATTAACATTTGCTTATCTATATATAGCTGTGTAGAAAAGGTACACAATACATCTTCTCTCCTGTTTGGACGGCCTAGCTTGTTACTTTCTCACAATGAAACTAAATTTTCAAAAATTGTAAATGAAATAAAAGGCGGCTATGACAATAAGTTTACATGTGGGACGGAAATGGTCATTACGGAAGCAAATCAGACCACCCCCCAAGGATAGGTTGGACTAATGGGGACGCTATTATATTAGTTTGTTCATTAAGAATCCTTTGTGATAATTGATGTCTATTGATTTTCAGCTGTTCCAAAGCCGTCATTCTGCAACCCTTATTACAAAGATGCAAACATTTAGGCGCTGAGTTTGAATTTGTATTATGTGATTCCTTAATAGCGTGATTAGAGAATTGTGAATCTGTTTTTTTTACTGTTGAATGATCTTACATGTTCCTTAGCTCGGGTAGATATACTTCTACCTGTCTGTCCGATATAAACGGATAAACATGAGCCACAGGACAATTTATAAATACCGCTTCTGTCCAGTTTATTAATTTTATCTTTACTGTTTTTAAGATGTCTGCCTAAATTATTGTTGACCTTGAAAGCTACATTTACTGAGTTTTTAATTTCCCGATGAATTTTTTCACTAACCTAGGTAGTTGATTGATTTAAAGAAGCGGTTATCCTGAATTATGTTCGGGTAAATGAGTTTTCTAGCCAGATTTAATTGTTTTTTATATAATAAATTATTTATCGTCGCTATCTCATAACCATTATTAACCTCTTAACCGGGTAATTTAGTTTTGCGTATCTTAAAAGTGCGTATGTGCAACTGGTAATTAAATCTATAGGATTACGGATTATTTCGTCACGCACATTGTAAACATAGCACTGACGAAATACGTCGTCGGTTCCATAGTTGACACTCGATGAAACATTTCATAGTTCGCCATGTGTAGAACTTTTGAAAACAAGAGTGGGGAAAAATAAAACCCGAATATGGCGAAATATCTCGTCATACCCGGTTAACAGGTTAAGGGCTATGCATTTTATAGTCTGCAGTTCGTTATCGTAATCTGCCTGACTCATAGGTACAGTTACTAGCCTGTGTATCATGGCGTTATAAGCCGAGAGTTTATGATTCCATGAGTGGAGGGACTTTGCGTGAATTGTAGTATCACATAAAGTAGGTTTTCTAAAAATTTTAAAAGTGTGTCTATTTTTAACTCTGCTAATGGTTAAGTCCAGGAAATTGATGGAGTTGTCTACCTCTATCTCTAGTGTGAATTTAATATTACTATGTATAGAGTTAGCTTTCTGTAGAAATTGTTTGTATATGTTTTACTACTTGATTCATACAACGTTTTTAGTGCAGATAATTTCTTAAATATTTATATCATTCTCAATATCGATTGAAGGGGCTTGATGAAATTCTAATATCAAATTTGAAGCATTGAAATATGAACACTACACATAGAAGCAAAATGTTTATATGAAAATAAAATTATATTTTGCTAATTTTTTAAATACTGATTAATTGATCAATCTGATTGATAAAACTCTCGATGAGTGAAACCAGTCCTGATCATAAAATATAATATATACCAAAATATTCGATTTTATTGTCTAACACAGTCTAAAGTGCAAACCACTGAGTTTTTGGCGATTGCAAAACTTCTGCGCTTTTTATGCAAACGCTAAACGTGTTCCACCACAGATATTAATTCTTATACCAGACGTATGGATGTTGGCGAGTAGTGGTGGGTGATCATTTATCTTGGATAGATTCGGTGGCAATCTTGTATATGTTTTATTAGAAGTGACACATGTTTCACGTTTTTGAGAAGCGTCTTCAGACATAATTATTAGTCAATAACATTTTATATACAACAAGCAGCACACCACTGTTAAATTTATTTCCTTTGTGATTTTCACCTTTGTGTACTAGTAATTAATTTATAATTAGAAGTGCTATAAAGTTTGTATCATGATTTATTGATCTTTACTTGCGGCATCTAGCCTAATCCCACCTCACTCTTAATTTTTAAGTTAAAAATTAGATTCACTGCTTGACTAAGTAATTAAGATTAGTTACGATTTATCAATGAAGCAAGATACGCATTACATCTATTAACATTAAAAACTCGGCTCATTAGTAACAAAACATGTGGAATCGTACAAAGTTTCAACAATTCAAATTTTATATTGAAATTTCATCAAGCACCTTCAGCAGATATTATTACTGTATTCTTAATTTATTTTTATGCAGGTATTGGAGCTAACAAGCCAGGCAGTTTGCCTTCCGAAGCCCTCGACAGGCCAGCGGCCGTAGAACGACTGATGCTCGGTGAAGATGGTTCATCACTAAAAACTGAAGATAGAAACCGCATCAAAATTGCGTTCGCTGAGGGCTATATGGCTGGTATGAATAATTGGATTTGAGATGCGTCTCTTAACTCATTGATTACGGGTATGTTTGTTCAAAAACTATGAGTTGCGGCGGGCGAGATTGCCACGCATTGCGCAATTAATTACTCAACCTAAGAACGTCAGCAAACATCAAATAGTGGAGCGCGTATCAAAAAAAACAAAATACACTGGATATAATATATTATGATAAAGTCGAATGTAACAAGGCTTAACAATCGCTGGAGAACGATATACGCTACACATAAAAAATGATATGTATCGGGCCCGCACTTGACATGATGTCTTCATCGGTGTCAAAGAACTAATATCGAAGGCCATGAAATTAATATTCTATGTCATTTTTGAACAAAGGGGAATACTGTATTATTCTATATAAAAAAAACATCACCATCTGTCGTCTTTGTTGTCGACTGATTTGTATGACTTCTCAGAAAAGAAATTGAAATGCTACCTACAAAACAGGACGATTTTTAGTCGTCTTTGGATCCAGTGAAGGATCGATAACAATTGTGGGCTTTTAGTGACATCTTCCCGCAACACAGTAAAAAAAAAATCGACAAGAAATATGAAATTTAAACATTTGTTTTTTTATATGTGAAGTTGAATGTACCGAAACGCACAAAAATGTGCACCCTGGCGCACAGAAAATTTTTGAAATGCACAAATTTGTGCATCATTCAACCCTTTAACAAGTCCAATTTCCAAATATCATTTATCCTCTCGCATCCAAATATAAATAAAAATAATAAATTTGCTGAATGTGGAAACTAATTTCTCGGCCTGGCTTTACTAAAAATGCTTTTCACGCATTGCTTCTCATCCGTTAGATATCCTTGTAATTTATATTATCGATTCAATTACAGGAACAAGTCCTGAAAATCAGAAGGGAGCCAAGAGAACAAAGTACTTGAAGATGGTGCAGCAACTCCTGACGATTGTGATATTCCTCGCTATATTTATAAGCCTCATGAGCTCAGCCAGTGGGTCTGTCTTTAGGTAATACCAGATTAAATTAAATGCAACTATAAATTGACAAATAATTGATAAATAATCGAATTAGTCCACTGACTAATAACGTCTCTACTGTTGAGACTGTAGTTTGCAGTGCGTTGATAGTTGGTATTCAAAAATATAATAATGTTAACAAACTTTGGCTGGTATTTTTTTTTAAATATAGCTGAATTTATCTTGATCGCCTCCAAAAGTTTCCATAGAACAAACACTGCTGAATTCATTTTTGAAATATTCAAGGTTTTACCTTTTGACTGCTAATGTCTCAATTGTTGAGACGGCTTATTGCAGTGTACTAAAAACTAACACTTGAAAATATAAGAGAGTTATAGTTATTAAGACACAATAGTTAACCAGAAAAAATAAAATGTTTTACAGTATTTTAGTCTAATAATCCTAATCCCATTGAAAATAATTCACTGCTCAAAGGTTTAAGTTCGAAGCTATTAATATTTTAGTAACCTTGTTAAAAAAGCTTAATAGAGTTGATTCCGTTATTTTGTTATAATGTCTCCACTATGGTTTGAGTATGAATCTTATTTTGTTTTGTTTTTTGTTCAGAATTCAGCTGGGAAATCAAGTGGAAGTAGACCCAGAAGAGATATCGGTGACGTTTGATGATGTCAAAGGAGCTGATGAAGCAAAACAGGAGTTGAAAGATGTTGTTAGTATAATTTTTACGAGATATAGCTTAGCTTAATTTAAATGTATCCTTTTGCACTCAACTAACGATGGCGCACTGTAAATATTAATTATTATTCTGAAATTCTAATTATGAAAAATATATGTATTGTTTACCAGGTTGAATTTCTTAAGTCTCCTGAGAAGTTCTCATCGCTGGGGGGCAAGCTTCCCAAAGGAGTGTTGCTGGTCGGCCCACCCGGTACAGGAAAGACTCTTTTAGCCCGAGCGGTGGCCGGCGAAGCGGGTGTACCTTTCTTCCATGCAGCAGGTCCAGAGTTCGACGAGGTTCTCGTTGGACAAGGCGCCAGGAGAGTTCGAGACCTTTTCAGTGAGTAACATTTTCAGAGGGCTAATCGTCGACATGCTTAAATTATTGAAAAGCATTACATAGTCAATTTATTGGAATAAAAATTTTACTATCATGTAGGAAGTTAACCTGTTCAACGCAGCTGTTTTTCATACAAATTAAATTTGTCGTTTCTTTCCATATATAGTTATAAATAGAGCAATAAAAAATAATTGGGTTGACTTTTATGGAAGCCCGAAGCATTAGGAATGTTTCACAACATCAAAGAACACAAATAAATGTCCTATATTGTCACAATCACTTTAAAAAATATATTCCTAACTAATAACTCGCTCGTAAATCGCCGTTATCGTGACATAACGAAGCCACCAATTAAACTCAAATGAACAAGCGCCATTACTGTCACGTGTCATGGAGCGTCACATTGCAATGCCGCGAGATTGGTGCAAAGTTCCTTGCGAAGTTTCTGGCGGAGATCGCGATAAATTTAAAGGGTTCGAAAAATTTATGTTTTAAACATTTAAACCTAGTATTTTTGACAAGTGTATGGAGGTGGCAGTAGCAGGACAAATTAGGCAATATTTTGAAACCAAAATCAGTCCTATATGTAAAAAATTGCCTGTATCACTGACGTTTGAAAGCTCGCCTCTCATACCTTGAGACGTTCGCGTGGAAAGGATTAATTATATAATGGACATGAGAAATTTTCCGTATTGTCAGAGTTTCTAATTGCAATTTTACTGTGTAACAAAAGTCATTGAAATTTGAAAAAATCCAAGCTGTGAATTTCAAAACCAGACTTAATAAGAAAAATCACCGTACTTGTTTATAATATCTACTTGCTGTACAGTTTATGTTGAATGGTTTCCTTTATGTTCTTAGAAGCGGCAAAAGAGAGAGCACCGTGTGTAGTCTTCATCGATGAAATTGATTCGGTTGGAGCAAAGAGAACCAACAGCATTCTGCATCCTTATGCTAATCAGGTAAACATCCAGTTGTTCTCCAAGTCCATTTAGTTAAATCCCTTTACTTTTTATTATTAAAGTGTACGCAATATTTGATAATATTTTCACATATTTTTAATACACAGATCAAGAGTATTGTCACAAGCACTATAAAAAAGATCCCCTAACCCTTTTTAGACGATTTTGTTATAGTACTTTCAATACCTGTGGACGAGCAGATTTTTCACGATTTATAAGACAAATTAAACTGGATAACTGGTAACCTAAACAGTTCAAAGCAAACAAATCAATTCTGAAATCAAACATTTTTCTATCTAAACAATAATAATGACGATATATAATGTCTCCATATAAAAAATAGAAAACCAAAACTACTGCGGTCATATCTAATGTGACCAGACGTCTCGTTTTCGCCGAGACAATCCCGTATTCAGACAGAGCGTCCTGGTATCCACGAACGTAGATTTGGGACGCCGAAATGTCCCGTTTTCGAAAAGAAAGAGACTCGAAGTAAAATTTTAAGAAATATAGCTAGAAAAATCTTGTCAATTGTATTGTATTAAAGTGTGAGATTCCAATACATACATGAGTCGTGAAGAAGAATGTATGGGCGTATTAGTCGTACGGGTTTCGTCTCAATCGAGTATGAATTTACTGTGATTTTAAGGTTCAAAATTCGGTGTAAAGCTGTGGCATGTATACATGACGTTCATCTTTTTGGCACGCGATCGGTTGGCATATCTATATGACGCTCGTCTGAATCACGTCAATAATGACAGGTACAACAGATGCTTCAAAAACTAAGAAATGTTTGTATAATTGCCTGTTAATTATTTCATAGTTCTTGAATTTGTTTTATACACTTCGTAATTAATCCTTTGGCTGCCAGAAAAAAATATACATCTGTACTCAGCACGCCAGCTATATTTTGTAACAAAAAAAAGTTAATTTATGATATCGACCGAAGGTGCTTGATGGAACTTCAATATTAAATTTGAATTGTTATAACTTTGTACGATTCCATATGTCTTATCACGAAGGGCGAAACCCGGGTCGTTTGTGATAAGACATATGGAATCGTACAAAGTTGTAACAATTCAAATTTAAAAAAAAGTTAATTTGCAATGTTTTTTTTGATTTCATATGCTGAAATAATTAACAAACCCACCGTTTGTTTATTGTTGTATCATAAAAAAGCAGGTTTTCTTGAAGATTTTTGAATAAAATTAATTTTGATACACTGAAACTAAACTATTAACATCTGCCAAGTGACAGTTCGAACAGTCAAAGAAATCACAAAAAATCGATGTAATAATCGTTAACAGTTATGGGAAAATGTTTTTAAACCTTTCTTATAGATATCAGTGTGTGTCCTGTCAAAGAATCATTTTAACAGGAGGAATATTTTTAGAGGAAAGCACGTTTAAAGATATTGACGATATATCTCGTCTCAGGCTGCCATCCGGTTAATAACTCTTCTTGTATAAAAAGACTTATTGTGTTGACAACATAGTTGACAATTGTTTTCTTTTCCCCAGACTATCAACCAGCTGTTATCAGAGATGGACGGTTTCCACCAAAATGAGGGCGTAATTGTGCTAGGTGCCACAAATCGACGTGATGATCTTGATCCAGCACTACTCAGGCCGGGAAGATTTGATGTAGAGGTAAAACTCTTACAACATTTATGGTATTACACGGTGAAAAAATGGCAATGTATTTTAGTTCTACAAAATTATTTTTTTAAATATAGTTGATAGCTATTTCGGCTCATGCCATCGTCAGAACTATGCTTAAACTAACATTCGCTTATCTTTATATAGCTGTGTAGAAAAGGTATACAATACATTTTCTCTCCTGTTTTAACGGCCTAGCTTGTTTCTTTCTCTCAATAAAGCAAAATTTTTCAAAAATTGTAAATGAAACTAAAAAGGCGGCTATGACAATAAGTGTCTATTACGGAAGCAAATCAGACCCCATTCCACCCGTGGAGCGCTTTAATCAATGGGCTAAACAATATATTAGTTTGTTCGTTAAGAATCCTTTGTGAACTATCACTTTGTGATATTGTATAATTTTGTATAACTATAATACATTGCAATTTTTCCACCGTGTTATAATGGAGTTCTACCAAGTGAATGCTAATTCAATCAATACATTTATGTTATTAACTGTCACTTCTTGGTGGAAAGGCATTATGTCTACCATATCCTCGGGCTGTTAATTATCTTGTCTCGATACGAAATTATCAATGTGAATATACTTGATGCTATAGGTGACAGTGCCAACGCCGGACTACTCTGGCCGCAAAGACATTCTTCAACTGTATCTGGGTAAAGTCCTTGCTAACACCGATGTGGACGTGGAATTGTTGGCCAGGGGAACGACAGGATTCACAGGCGCAGATCTAGAAAACATGATCAACCAAGCTGCACTCAAGTAAATATGAGTATTTTTCCCGTAAAGATTTCAGAAGATTAAAGATAATAAATGATCCTAAAACAGTGTAACTAAATTAATAAAACTATTATATGTTTGTTTAGTACTGCTACTACATTTCATAGTTTAACCCGATCAGCGCGACAGTTTTTCATAGAAACTAAATCTGTCCGCGTTGCTATTTTTCAAAATGTTCTCTTTCCACATAGAGCTATAAATACAGAAATAAAAAATAATTGGGTTGGCTTTTATGTAAGCTAGATGCATTAGGAATGTTCCGCACCATTAAAAAACACAAAGAAATGTCCTATGTTGTCACAATCATGTTAACAAATATATCCCTAACAAATAACACTCGTAAATCGCCATTACCGTGACATAACGAAGCCACCAATCAAACTCAAATAAACAAGCGCCATTACTGTCACATGTCATGGAGTGTCACATTGCAATACTGAGAGATTGATGCAAAGTTCAGTGCGAAGTTAGACGCGAGTTTAGCACGCAGTTTCAAACTGATTTGTTTACTTTGAAGGGTTTGAAAAATCGATGTTTTAAGCATTTAAACCTAATGACCTATTTTGACAACCTTTTGACAATTTTATGGAGGTGGTAGTATCAGAACGAATTGGGCGATATTTTAAGAGCAAAATCAGTCCTACATGCAAAAGATTGCCTGCATTACCGATGTTTGAATATTCGTGTTCCAACGTCTGGGGCGCTCACGTACAGGCCTTGCACATTGCCGCCCCATACGTTGGGGCGTTAGCGTGGAAGAGATTAATGATTGAGTTTCATCATCAACATTATCAATTGATAAAATATAAAGCTTTTAAAAGCTATTTTTTTGAGATCGAGTGTTAATAATAATTAGAACAAAACAATTACAATCTACAGATAATCATATAAACTATACACAGATTTAATTAAATATTTTCATTTTAATTGATAATCTTCTGACTGACAATGTTTCAATTGTTGACGACTGATTGTAATGTATTGATAGTTGACACTCAAAAAGTGGATATGACAGTTAAAACTTTAGAGTAAGACCTATGTTTTGCTTTGAAATATAGTCTAATTTGTTCTGATACTGTTCATATGTTTGGTAAACACAACACATTTGAAATATTTATGGTTGGAATATCTTTAATGATTTTTCTAGCAATAAATATGGTAGTCGCCAACATTGTGCACTCTGGGGAGGCACCTATATGTTACCTCTCCGGCATAACGGAAAATATCGCATTGACTCAACCTTATGGAGTGTAAAACTTATTATGTTTACAATTTCAGAGCTGCAATAGATGGGGCTAAAACTGTGACAATGAAATACTTGGAAGGCGCACGTGATAAAGTTCTGATGGGACCAGAGAGGAGATCCAGGTTTGCAAAACTTTGAATTTAAAAAAAAAATGGCTGATAACAGTGTTATTGGTCAGGACTGTGGATTATAGTTAAATATCAACCAACCAATCAAGTTGATTTTTCATTGAGATATTTTTCGAAATCTTCTAATCGAAAAAGTAGTTTGAGTCGCTCATTTCTCACGATTCTGACTCCAGTCAAACCACCGCGACTTCGACTCTACAGCCCTGGTATTGATACTTGATAGTCAAAAATATAAAAGAGTGTCTATAGTGTTAAAATTTTTGTTTATATAACACTCACACTATTGAATTATTTGGTGTTGAAATATAATATAATGTAATGCAAGCTTAAGCAGGAAAAAAGTTTCATAAATTGATTTACGAATCTCTGTTCAAAGACCATTAGCTTAACATGTTGAAAAAATTAGCAATGTATTTTAGTTCGACAAAATTATTTTTAAAGATATAGTTGATAGCTATTTCGGCTCACGCCATCGTCAGAACTACACAGCAATATATAGATAAGCGAATGTTAGTTTAAGCATAGTTGTGACGACGGCGTGAGCCGAAATAGTTATCAACTATATCTTTAAAAATAATTTTGTCGAACTAAAATACATTGCTATTTTTTTCACCGTGTTATATTGGAGTGAATGCCAATTCAATCAATAATACTTTTGAAAATTGTTGATGTGATGATGTTTCAAAAAAAAAAATTACCGTAACATTAAATGTCTACTGTCGAGACAGTCGGTAAGAGTGTGTTTATAATTGACACTTGAAAATATAAGAGCTATTTTTTTAAAATGTAACCTTAGCAGTTCTGATAATCTTTATAAGTTTGATCAACACTTACACTACTCAATTAATTTTTTAAATTGTCAGTGTTGGAATATCTTTCATATGGTTCATCATGGAACAGACACTATGATGACGGGGCGCCAATTTTTCTATGTTCCTGTTTTCTGTATAGAAGATATTGGTATTTCGATCCTGTGTCATCAATTTGTTTTTTTATTCTATGGTCACCCTTCTTGTCAATGGAGCACTTAGTTTTATGTGCATAATTGATAAAAGGTAATGTAGAGTAACACTGCCTCGATGCTTTCTAATGCTCAGAACCTTCTTAACTGCTTCACTGTTGGGCATTAGCTTAGTTAACCCATAATTCTGTCTTAGTTGTATCTTTGAGCTAAAAAAATAGCTTAAAGTTATAACTAAGTAGAATTTTTTGGGTGTATATTGTTAAAAACAATCACGTTTTTTTTCAGATTACCAGACGAAGAAGCAAATACAATCACGGCATATCACGAAGGAGGACATGCAGTCGTCGCTTTTTATACAAAGGTTACCATTGTTTGAAATTTGAATCATGTATTTATAAATTTATTTATTTATTCATTTATTCAATACACATACATATAAAATTTGAATTGTTACAAAAATTGTAACAATTGTAAAAAAATGTAAAAATATTGTAACAATTCAAATTTGATATTGAAATTCCATCAAGCACCTTCAGTCGATATCATAAATTACGTATACATTACAAAAACTACAAATTATAAGTTTGTTGCTTTAGCAACAAACAAAGATTCATGATTTATGCTCAGGTAAACACTATTTTTTTTTTGATTCCCACACAATAATAAAATAAATCTAGATTACTTCTCACTTCGAGAAATGCATCAAATCAATTTGCCACGTTTGAGAATTTGGTATCACTATATAAAACTAGGATGCTAGAACAGATGAGAACATGTATTGTGACTTTGACCTATAAATAAGTAAATGTATTTTTAAACACACACTTAAGTCCAAATAGGTTTCCACTATATATCTTTGTAGAATTTAAATACATTGTGTTATAATGAAGTTCTACCAAGTACATGTCAATTCAATCAATAATACTTTTGAAAATTGTTAATGTGACTGGTGGCATCCCAATCACTGGCTCGTTCTACATTTTAGTTAAACATACTAATCATGTCAATGACTTCTGAAAACATTTTAAATAACTTACAATTTGATATGGGAGAATTGTCATTGTATAGGTTGAAAGATGTGTGTTGCCAGGTACATTTCTCTTCAAATTTCATATTATCAAAAGTGAGCATTCTTAATAATCAAAATTGTAAAAAATTTGTGAATGTGCTACTTCGATAGTGCATCGGTATTGTGAAATACTCTTAGTTTATTTATTTCACTTTGCCATCTGGTATCATTTTGTATGAGCTAAAATTAATTGAATAACCGATAATAAAAGAATGAATGTGTCGCATGTTGAGGGCACATGCTGCCTTATGTCAGCTAATAGAATATCTTAAATAATATTACAATATAACAAAGTGTTTTCGATAATTGCCAACACCAAAACCAAAGCAACTGCAAAGTTTGCTTGCCTGCCCGTTTCAATGAACATAAAAAAATTAGTCCAACCTATTGCTGGAGGGTGGTCTGATTTGCTTCCGTAATGACCACTTCCGTCCCACATGTTAATTTATTGTCATAGCCGCCTTTTGTTTCATTTAAAATTTTTGAAAATTTAGTTTTATTGTGTGAAAGTAACAAGCTAGGCCGTTAAAACAGGAGAGAAGATGTATTGTGTACCTTTTCTACACAGCTATATTTAGATAAGCAAATTTTAGTTTAAGCATAGTCCTGACGATGGCGTGAGCCGAAATAGCTATCAACTATAATTTTTAAAAATAATTTTGTAGAACTAAAATACATTGCTATTTTTTTCACCGTGTGAAAGAAAAAACTGGCTGCACGTTAAAAAACATAAAATGGTAAATGCAAGTGCGTTATTATCCAGTCTTCATGATAAAATTAATTTAATAATAAATAAATTTAATAATTGCAGTAATTTATTTTAATACATCTGCTGTATTATAAACAAATAAATCCATTAATTATTAACAAATATTGAAAAATTTTATAGCAACTAATAAGTTAAATATAGAATGCCTGTTTTAAAATCTCATAATTGGTTTTTGTCTCCAGGAATCACATCCACTTCATAAAGTCACAATTATACCGAGGGGACCTTCTCTTGGACATACAGCATACATACCCTCCAAAGAAAGGTGAGTATTTTTTTTTCTCAATGATATTATATACTCGTGATCAGTCAACTGGTGCGTGTGGGATTGCCACGCTGTGTTCACATCCTGTATGACAAAAGGTTGCCATAGATTGAAAATTTTAAAAACCCTAATATTTCAGAAAAACATTTTACATAACATTTGCTTGTCTAAAATTACTTATATTTATTTTTAACAACATAGCAATTGAAAACGTAAAAACCAATTTGACACAGTTTAACCTATATTTTAGAATTATGCTATACTGCATATCATTTTCCTTACCTTCATCTACACCATAAGAGCCCAACCTTTTTTAGCCACCCGACCTCTTTTTAAAAAAACACATCAACTCCAGTTCTTGGAATCATTAAACCGATCGGCGCGACAGTTTTTCATACAAACAAAATCTGTCCGCGTTGCTATTTTTCAAAATGTTCTCTTTCCACATAGAGCTATAAATACAGCAATAAAAAATAATTGGGTTGGCTTTTATGGAAGCTAGATGCATTAGGAATGTTTCAGAACATTAAAAAATACAAAGAAATGTCCTATGTTGTCACAATCACCTTAACAAATAACTAACTCGTAAATTGCCATTAAGGTGACGTAACGAAACCACCAATCAAACTCAAATGAACAAGCGCCATTACTGTCACGTGTCATGGAGTGTTACATTCCAATGCCGCAAGATTGGTGCAAAGTTCAGTGCGAAGACGCGAGTTTAGCACGCAGTTTCAAACTGATTTGTTTACTTTGAAGGGTTCGAAAAATCGATGTTTTAAGCATTTAAACCTAATACTTTTGACAATTTTATGGAGGTGGTAGTATCAGGACGAATTGGGCGATATTTTAAAACCAAAATCAGTCCTATATGCAAAAGATTGCCTGCGTTACCGACGTTTGAATGTTTGCGTCCCAACGTCTGGGGCACTCGCTTACAGGCCTTGCACATTGCCGTCCCATACGTTGGGGCGTTAGCGTGGAAGAGATTAATGTTACCCGTAGTTCCCCGACTTTACAACATGACAGATCAATATTGATCTGTTTACTTTCCTTGAGATCAATTCAAAGATCCATTAGTAAATGATTCTTCAAAGAAATATAATAAAGAGCTTCCTCTTTCCTTATCGGTTTTTATCTCTTGTGTTGGTGCCTCGCTTTTGGCTTTAACTCATTTCATATTGGCCAGCCAACTGTGACCCAACGTGTACTTATCAAAAAGTATAAGGAATAAACCTTTTAATCATTTCTATTGGTGTATTTTATTAGATACCATGTGACAAAAATGCAACTGCAAGCAATGATGGACACCATGATGGGTGGAAGAGCAGCCGAGGAATTGATCTTTGGTCCGGACAAGATCACCTCAGGTAATATATTGGTTTTTTCCAGTAATGATTATTTGCAAAAAGTCGATTTTTTAAAACATTATGGCCTTTTTTCCACTAAGAATTAATTAAGTTTTGATTTTTTCATATGTTATAAATATTGCAAACAGTAAATTTATTGCTTTTTAATAGCAACATAGGATATTGGCGAAAAAAACAACCTTATGCAAAATCTACTGTAATACATTAAAAATAGTATATACCAGAACTCACTCTTTTGCATGTGAAATATGTTGATATCTGAAGCAATACTGTTGAACATTGTTAATGCTTTGACTAGTGGAGTCCAGCCGAAAAGTAACCAGTCATTTCCTGATGGAAAGGCAGTATATTAACACGGTGAAAAAAATAGCAATGTATTTTAGTTATACAGAATTATTTTTAAAAAATATAGTTGATAGCTATTTCGGCTCACGCCATCGTCAGAACTATGCTTAAACTAACATTTGCTTATCTATATATAGCTGTGCAGAAAAAG
Organism: Himalopsyche japonica; assembly: GCA_028555115.1. NCBI lineage: Eukaryota > Metazoa > Arthropoda > Insecta > Trichoptera > Rhyacophilidae > Himalopsyche > Himalopsyche japonica. The sequence goes on from JAHFWJ010000430.1 coordinate 1,630,092, forward strand.
TATGCAATACATCTTCTCTCCTGTTTTAACGACCTAGCTTGTTTCTTTCTCGCAATAAAACTAAATTTTTTCAAAAATTGTAAATGAAACTAAAAAATGCGGCTATGGCAATAAGTTTACATGTGGCACGGAAATGGTCTATTATGGAAGCAAATCAGACCCCATCCCCCGTGGAGCGGTTTAATCAATGGGCTAAACAATATTAAATTATATAGGGCAGTATATTAAATTTTAACCAAGAAGACTGTTTACATCTTAAAAGTGATGGGTGATTCTATATGTTTTTTTCCTTTTGTAATTTTTATTGTAAATCTCTCCAATTGACCCACCGTTGTGAAATTGATTGTATTTCACAGGGGCTTCGTCAGATTTGAAACAGGCCACATCGATAGCATCGCACATGGTGCGCGACTGGGGCATGAGTGAGAAGATTGGGCTGCGCACCCTGGAAAAGCCAGGAGGCGCCTTCACCTCCGGAGAAGTTCTCGGACCCAACACAAATGAGACTGTAAGAACAAATTTATGAATTAATTTAACTACATGCTCAAATGGGCCGTATAAATATATACAAATATGTATAGCCCCAAATGGAGATATCTTATCAATAGCTCAACTGTTTGTTTATATTATAGAGACTAGAGATTGAAACGACAGGCTTAGGACAGTACCAGTAGTTGTTTATTTAGTTTGGATGGGTTTACAAACATCTATGCCCTTGTACAGATATGAAGACATCAATAAAACACGGTTTTCGGTCAGGAGCACACTCGTGAGATTTATAACAGAAATCAATAGTGTCAACCACTACACCACACTTTTTATATTTTTGAAAATAAAAAAATGGCTGTAGAGACGTTAAAAAAAACGCGATTCCTACATCAACCAAAATACTATTTGGACTCCGACATTGACCAACAGCAGTTGGGTTTTTCCTACCTTTCATATTTATGTGCATCAAATTAAAGATCAACTATCCACCAACCAACAATCCAGAAAATTTTTCTTCTTCAAAATCGTCTAATCAGAAAATAGTCAGTCGCTCGTTTTCTACAACTCCGATTCTGACATTGGCCAACTCCACAGCCCTGCTAAAATCCATCCCATTTCTGACACTTCCAGTATACGTTAAAAAATTTACACATTTTATATTTCTTAATGTTTGTCTTTCAGGTGGATATAGAAATAAAACGGATATTATCAGAGAGCTATGAACGAGCACGAAGCATTCTCAAGGCCCATTCCAAAGAACACAAAGCGCTTGCTGAAGCGCTCCTCAAATACGAGACCCTCGACGCCCAAGACATCAAAGCAATAATGGGTGGGGAGAAACCTTCCTTTGAACAGCAACCGAAACTGGACCAGCCCGCTAGCCATGGTGCCAACGCCCCGACAATCATCCCCGGCAGAAGCAGTCGGGACGGCGGAAATCCACAAACCGCGGGGCCTGGGACGCCTGTCGTTCCGGCGTAGCTTGAATCTCTAGGTCAAAATAGCGTGTAAATTAATATTTTTCAGATAATGTTATTAGCGATAGAAGCGGACGGTGATTAATATACCTACCGTTGTCAATACTGGATGAAGGCTTCCCTTTAAGTGTTCCCATTGTCACATTGCTTCCTAAGATACATGAATATGATAATCACCGAAAACACTCAATTCACAACAATTTTCAAGCTTACGAAATAGCAAGGGACAGTCATTCCTTCTACAGTGCAATTTTCTTGTTTGTATTACAAGAAGCTCCAATCAAACAAGTTTGAATAAATTCTTGCAAAATACATTAAAACTGCTACTGAAATTACACCAACACGCAAACATATGTAGCCGTATTTAAAATATCAGATATTTTAAATACGGCTACAAATTTTGTTTATTTATAACCTTATTAGTACAATTATATTCTTCCATGATATAACATTTCAAGGTTTAAAATTATTGATTTTTTTTTTTTAATTCCTCTTACTGACTGACATTTCTATTGCATCTGTGTGATAGAATGAATGAAGATTCCAAAAATCGAATCCCGGGTCGTGAGTGACAAAATCAATCTGAGTGAAAATAATTATTCTAGTAATTGAAAGTAATTGAATTAACCCATTTCCTGCTGAGCTGATTTTGAGATGTTAGCAGTTACAGGATTAAATTAAAAATTTCATTGGTAAAAATTACAGTCAGTTTGTACACAGAACAGGGAAAAAAATATTTGAAATTGAGACACAATAAAAAACAAATTGATTGACAAGTCAAAACCTTTGATTACTCAAGCGTTGCGAGAGACCTGACCATCGGCTCTGAGCTCTGAAATAGGTGGTCACTTCAAGGTTCATAGGCCGTGTTGTTTTAGCTTGTCAATGTGATATTTTGTTTTTGCTAACAAATCAGGGGTGTCCCAAATTCCATCAGAAACAAACAGTTAATATCTTTAAATAAGTGATTTTTACTGAGAATCTAGTGCAGGGATTAATTTTATATTGAAAATGAGCTTCCGCAAAGTTATCATTGTATCCATTGAAAATAGGCTTTAAGATGTATTTTTTCAAATCCGTTTTCAAGTCGCTTGCTTAAGAAACATTCATAAAACTAATCAGTAATATTCAGCACAAATTTTGGTTTGACTTTGTGAGATGGGAATGGAATATTAACGTATGCCTGAACGCAGTTATTGTATCAAACGTTTGCACCTTTTTTTTGTCCTAACTTTGTTTTTATATATAATTGGCAGTCACTCGGCACTTGGAGTATGTAGTGCAAAATGGTTTGAATAACTTAAACTAGTGAATTATTATCCTTTATGTGTATTTTTTTTTGTTGTTATAATAATGAATTGTTATATATGTGTGCAGCTTGTTTGCTCTTGGGTTTGTATGTTAATTTTATTTATACAAATTTACATAGATGTCATTGGGCAAAAAAATAATATATTTATTTTGGTTTCCATGCATAAGAAATTACTTTCAAATCTTTTTAACCGGATGAAGGAGTGAGGATCAGATTGTATTTGCTGTCTTTTAAATAATAATTCGACAATGCACCGCTGTCATCGCCACAAAAAAAAATTGGACAGTTTTTGACAAAAATGTTATCTACAATTATAGAAACTATCTCAGTTTTCATATTAAGTCATGATAACATTGCTACTCCACTATGTAGATGTAACTAGTGTTATGCCTCTTAGACCGCTTTGGAACTCATGTGGACACTGGTGTTACCTGTTCTATTTAAATGTTACGAAACATGTGTTGCCAAGTGGAGCAACATAGTTATCAATTAAAATTTTATTTCAAAAATAAAATTGAACAAAATCTAGGGAATAAAATGTTGCTTTTGTTATTTTATGTTATTATGATACAAAAATTATTATTAAAGCAAATGTACTGCATATATATATATACATTCAATATATTTTGTTTTTTTCTTTCTCAAAATTTCTTTGGGTCGATACTTTTTAATATATATTTAGATCAAAATATTTTAAACATATTTTATCAAACTTTGTACATACATATAAATTATTTTAGGCTGTTTTCATTATTTTCTGGTAGATATATATATAAAAAAATATAAACCTTCTTTGTTATAACTAATTTTTTTTTTAAACATTGTATCCACAAATTGCGTGATAATTATATATTTGCAAATTTTAGACATTTTTTTAATACACCATGTAAATCACGGCTGCATTGAGTAGTTACAGAATGAGAAACATTGACACAGAATAAAGATGAAAATATTTTTTTTTTGTGTATGGTAATGTGCCCAGTAAAATGTATCAATCTACTTTATCTGTAATTACGTAGTGAAAACCAAATCTTGTTTACGATTCCTATGACTGGCGATAGCTTTCAAAATAGTCGCCCATTTAGATATAAGTGTTGTCGTGTAAAAGGAAGTTGATGAAAATAAAATCTATTATACTTTAATTGCATTTTTATTATTTGAAAGCGATTTCTCCTCTGCAACTTACAACCGGTTTGTTCTTAACCCCTTTTCTATGTAAAGGACAATCCAACACCAATTAACTCAATAGTAAATTTGAATTGTTACAATTTTGTACGATTCCACATGATTTGTCACTAACGACCTGGGTTTCGCCTTTCGGCATCTTCAGGCATTCTATCACATGGATACAAAAGAACTGATGATTATTTTACGATATGTCTAATTTAATAGTCAGTTCCAAGATGTCAGTTATTGTTTTTAAATTGAAACATGTAGCTACTTCGCTGCAACTGCTTTTCGAGTCATTAATTGTGGTAGATTCATTCAAAATTTCATTAAAGTTTTTCCCTTAAACCGTGTTATATAAATCGTGTTGTATAAAAATATGTCACAATTTATGCATCCGTGTTATATTAGGCTCAGGTGTAGTTGCCATGAACAAAAAAAAAATAATAAATGTTGAATGGAAGAGTTATGCATGTACTTATGTTGACGCAATGCAACATGTGAGACTACGGGGTGCAGCAAAAATGATGAAATTGAAGTGGAGGTGAATAGTTAGAAATAAACAGTTAGCATCGTATATATATTAAAGTTATTAATTACAGGAAAACACTTACCTCTAGGCAAGCAGTAAATTACAGATAAAACAAATTTAACAATATCAATGTAATAATAATTAACTCAATTGACTGATAATTTTCATTAAAGATCTTGCTAATGAGTCATTCTTGAAGGGGGGTTTTTCAATAAATATCAATCAAGTCACATTAAAATATAAATGGGTTTTTTTTCTCCTTGCCTTTCATATAGAGAATACCTACTATCAAACATCTAGTGATGAAACATAAGAATTTACGTTATGATATTGAAATTCCATCAAGCACCTTCAGTCAATATAAATTATATAAAAAAAATTTGCTCAATAGTGTTGATGTTAAGTAAACTCAAACCAATTTGTTTTGATAATCTGAAGATTATCAAAATGAAATATTTTGACACAAAAATAGTTTTATGCTTGAAAGATTAAACCTGGTTAACTCTCACTCCAATGGGGACAATAATCAACATCAACATGGATATGCAGAGTCCCATGGGTACGATTATCAGCCTCGAAATTGTCTGAAGCTTCTAAGCTAACTATATATATCTTTTTGCTAACTTTGTCATTCTTTACATTTAATAATAATACAATTTCTGTGCATTGAACATTTCTGGGTGAATCGTTCAGTTTACAAATGATATTGTATTGTACTTCCCAAGAAGACTGATAAACACACGATGAGCAATTTAGAGTGATAGCAGGTACAGATGAGATGTATTTTTTTGTCAACATAAGCAGCATATTTAAATTTTTTGTCAGCTGATATTGAACATGGATCAACTGGTGGAATTAATTATTACTGTTTTGGATTATTTATGAAATTTAAAAATAATGTTTGGTGATATTTTTTTGGATAAGGTTTGCAGCCCATATCTATAAACACTAATCTGATTGTGTAATACCATTGTGGTTTTTAGAAAGTTTATCCTGAGGTCATTTCAATGTGAAGCAAGAATCGCCATAAGAAAACACCATGGAAGAAGTAAATTGAAAAAAAAGCAATTTAATTTTCAAGGAATATTTATTTATTTCAAATGAGATTTTATAAAATATCTAATCCCACATACAATAATCATTTTGCATATTAACTTTATATAATAATAATGTGGATATGAACACATTATAAAAATACAGACGACAAATAACTCGAGATTAATTTTCACCACCGCTGAAAGGAGATTACATTTATTTTTTCTTCATACAAAAGCCAATGCAAAGAATCAACAATCCATTTCCGTCTGCAACAATCCTACCAAAGAAATTCATGCAAAAAAAGTTTTACTATAATTAAACATATGTTCACAAATTTGCAATCAGAGTTTGTCGAGGTAATTCCGAAGTGAATTGCTGCTCCAGTAAAAGAATGAAACACAATGTTTTGTACTATTTGCACACTTTAATATTATCAAAATCAGGACCGGTTTCGCTCATTGCAGGCACTATCAACTGATCAGTTGAAAATTGATCTTAAGTGGCTCAATTATAGATCAGTTTACAACACTCGAGATGGGGGAAGCCGGTCATAATCTTAGTACTATAAAATTGTGCAAAATCTATTAAACATTGTTTTATTATTTAAATTTAATGATTTTCCACCGAGAAATGACAGTTAACACGTTCAAAGAAACTATTATTTTTATGAAAATTTCAACACTTAAACACAACAATTGTTCCACTGTATAGGACTTCGGTAATACAACACTCGAGTATCTTTGAGAAAAACATTTAGGAAAAATTGAAACAACTAAATTAACTCATATTAGTGTACTTATTGAATTGTCGGTAATAATATAAGGAGTTGATTTAGACACTATATAGACATTATACGTCTAGGATCAAAGGATAAAATCAATCTCAGAAGGCTAATTTATTATATATCGTTGGAGACAAAAACAGTTTCTTCTCAAGATTTTTCTCAAAAAAAAGCTGACAATATGTTAAGAAAACTTCAAATATATAGTAACACGCCCTATGTAAAATGCTATACTGAATAATTAATGATTTTTAGTTTATCATTTTATGGTGATTATCTATAGCATAGCATAAAGTAATGAAATCTGATGATGATGAGAATCATCATCAGATAAAGTATTTTGTGGAAATAGAAATCCTCAAGTACATTTATGTTTTAATGTCTTAAAAAAAATATTTGGCAGAAAAAAAACACAAGAATAAGGAAAGGTAAAAAAATCTTTGATTCCCAATACTGATAATCAGACTTGAAATTAAATTATAACTATTGGAGCTAAGTCATTCTAAAAGATAGAAATCATAACACAAGATAGTCTTTTCATTTATTGAATAATAAAAATGACAAGAAATCATTTTTTTTAAGGAAAACATATTCTATAATAATTGAATATTTTCAGGGCTTTGCAACATTGGAGTATAATATATTGATGAAGAGTTGAGTTAATTAATGAGTGTACCACAGGTATGTCAATCATTTAACATAATCAACTTAACAGGAAACAAAATACCAACTCATTTTGTGCAAAAACACAAGAGTTTGATGAATTTTACAAAGAAATAACAAGCTTCAAGATAAACTGAAATTCAGCTAATTGTTTGAAAGATATATTTGTTATTGATTACTACTACCCAGTGATTGATCAAGAATTGTGGTATAATTGTTCAAACAGCGCTCATTACTTGCCAGTTATACCTATGTTTAGGTATATAAACCTCTCAGTTATCTGTGACAAGAGATAGATATTGTAGGCATTCCCTAATCAAACATCCATAAAAGTTGAGATACACAGCTTTTAACAAGACCCGATTATATTCCTGTTGTGATTTACATGCACATGGAAAATATTATCTTGACTATCAAAAAACACTTTGATACCGCGGCACTGGGTATTACAGAGCTTTTTTTTAATAAAATAAGTAATAATTGCAAAATATTGCAATCGCAAGTCGGAATTACATATATTATTTAAGATTAATTCTACCAGTCGGACGTGTTAAATATAAAAACACAGAGCCAAAACAGGCAATAATACAACCGCCACCGCTATTCATTCAAAACATGTATAGATCTGTTTAGCAGATAGATTTTGCCACTTCGCTGTCCTAACAAGAGTGCAAAATACAATTACTACAATTCGGACGGTTTGGTTTTTGGAGTATCACAACCGTCTGACCACTGCCGAGTAAAACTTTCTATTGAAAAGCTTTCAGCACTTTATAAATTTCTTTTCTCACTTCTTAGAAAAGATGTGAGAATAACCATTGGATGTAATCATGCAAAAATTTATAAGCCCATTAAATGTGGATCAATTCTTTCGGGATACTCTGCTATCTACTCGTGTAGTAGATAACGTAATCCTCGCCTGTCGCAATCACTACTCTAAAATAGCTATGCATCATATCACTTTATTTCTCCAACAGAAAAATTCATCATTCAAATGCTAGATCAGAAAACTCAAGCTGTATTCAGCAGTATAAAAATATTAATCGTTATTTCTTTTTCCCGTATTCAGAACATTATTGAGAATTATCACCTTTGATAAGGAATGAAAGCATGGTAACTATGAGAACTTTTAATAATTTTTAGATAATATTTTTATAAAATGGGGATAATAAATTTTGATGGTTTTTGATTGTTTTATTTCCATTCACAAGTCATCAAAGCAATTATCAAATAAAATATTCATAATTTCACTATCCCACTCGTTATGATTCTTTAAAGCTTAATATTTTATCAAATTTATTGAAAACATGGGATAGCACATATTTGTGTGACCACATCCAAAAAAATGATCAGTGTATCTTTGACTGAAGATATTGGAAGCTACTCGATAAAGAAAACTTTAAAAATGGTTTTTATTTGGCAATTAATATCACATCTGGATTACCCCTACACCTCAATTATTGACTAACCCACGGCAAAAGCTTTCATTGATCTGTATATTTTTGTAAATTCTATTAAATATTACAATGTTTGTTATATTTGATATATATTTATTTGTAGGTTTTTTCAACAATTGAATTAATTGATGTTCTTTATTGTATGTTTTCGTACATTTTGATATGGAAAAAAATATTCACAAGCTTTTGTCATGAAGAAGTCTTTCAACTGAATGCAGAAAACATCTTATAGAAGGAGATCCAAATAAATCTCATTATATAAATTGTTAGTGGCATATAGTTCTTTTGTAAGGGAAAAGGAATGCATTTAGTTTATAAATAATTTTGGTTGCTGTGCCAAACGCTCATTTTGAAATTTGTTTCATTTAAGAATGCACGAATTGCACTAAAAATCGGTCCACCTAAAACCAAACCCCGCAATTTCTCCACTACTTTCACTAGAACTCAGGCAAAACAGATACATACGCCACTAGAGGGCCGTATATCCACTCGATATCCTTTTATTCTTTGGCCAAAGCCACGCGACATAGACCTTCAGCAGGGTGAACAGACATCACTGTTCTGGTTCGGGTCCCGGCTGCTCCGGGTCAGGGATAGTGACGACGCCTTCCACGCTGATGGCGGGATCGGCGGTTGCCTCCGCCAGATTTGTGACGGACTTGGACTTGAAACACTGGAAGTCGACATGCCTGCTCTTGGCTTCCTCCTTTTCCCACGACATGTGGATGAATGGTCTCTGCACATAGTTGTAAATAACTTCCGCCCTTCCGCCGGGTCGCTTCTTAACCTTCTCTTTATAAGTCGGATAACCTTCGACGCCTAAGCGTATTTTTTTTAAGCCGCGTTCCTTCATCACTTGTTTGGCGACGTCACGGTTTTCTATGTATTTAAAAAATCTATAGAGCGGCGTGCTCAAAACGGTCTGCGAATATTCATCACCCATCTGCGGAGGATACTCTTCGTCCCAATCGACAGCGTCTTCATCTAAAAGCACTACAACATGACACTCTCTGTCACCTCTTCGAGCTGAAGCTACCATTAAGGGTAAAACCAATTCTTCTAGAAAACTCTCAAACTGTCTGCGGGCTCCTTCATTGCTCAGTTCGTGCAACAGGCCTCGTAAATTTTGGCAGCGGACAGTGTTGGCGTCAAACGGAACCAAAAGATAATCGCAGGCCTCTCGCAACTCTTGCACGGACACCGTAGGAGGGCAGCGAATTATTCCGCCACGATAATAGTCTAAGATTGCGCGGAAGAGCGTTGCAGAGATACCGTCGGCCACTTCGAACTCTCCACGTTCGTTGGGGCGAGCGAATTCCATACCGGAACTGAACATTCTCCCGAGCATAGTATTGGGGTGCGCAGTGAAAAGTGCGGGGTCCAGTACGAATCTCGTGTTATCCACCACAAGCGTGAGTCTGTCAGAAGGGACGGCTTCGATCTCTACCATGTTTGCGGTTGAATTCGAGCTGCAAGTGGGTTGATCGAGAGCTCTCATCTGATTTTTAGGCAGCATGCTTTGGGCTTGTCTGTTGCGCGAGTTCCCGGCGTATCTTTTAAAGAGCTTCCTCTCGCTCTCCTGCTGGTAGTCCTCCGTATCGCTGCTGCTGTCGCCGCGATCGTATGATCGTTCCTTGGACGGATTTGACATCTCACTCATCACAGCGGGTCGGGAGAGACGGACACCTTGTTTAACGGTTTCGGGCACTACTGAGTCACTCGCATCACGCTGGAGACTCGCTAGACGCTTTGGCGTGGTTTTGAGATGCCAGAACGCGAAATCACACTCGTGACCGAGAAATTTAGAAACCCAGGCGCGACCTATTTTGCGAAAAGAAATCTTCGGACAAAGGACTGTCGACTATTCTGTCACTTTTGTCTTTGGGCTATTTATTTAAGAGAATCTTTTATGGCTATAGATTTTTTTTTTTTAATAAATATCATTTAAATATATATATATATATATATATATATGTAAATCAACATCTACAGAAAAATCTTTAGTATTTTTTCAACACAAAACTTATATTTTTCAGAATTGAAATTGTAGAAATATGATTGTTATTATTATGGTCAGCATAAACACGGAAAACACTTCATAGAGAATGAGTACATAAATTTTAGTCTATGAATTAATACAAACGTCAAAATATCAACATGCGACCTATACAAATTATCAATTAAAAATATGTAATATGTGTTGGAGCTTCATTTGCCATAAAATCTAAGTTGTAATCATTGAAATGCTTCATTTTAAGAATGATTCTTCAATCAAGTATGGTTATAAAAAATAGTTGAAAGTTTAACCTAAAATATAGCGGACAGAATTGTTCAGCGGTCCATCACGATTTCATGTGTTTTATTTTGTGATACAATTACAACAATGTCAGAAGAAATCTCCGATCGGGAATTTCACGACCCAGACTATATCGAAGCTGTGCCACTTTCTAAGAAATCACCGAAGATATCTGACGAAGAAACAGCTGAGAAGATTCGTCAAATTGTGAAAAGAGAATTCGACGCAGAAATAGCACGTCGTGAAAATGATCTCGACGTCTTAGATGACAGGTCTTTTTTTTTTTTTTTTTAAATATTACTTTTAATGTTGTGTTTAAATTGATTTGAAAAAAGTGTTATCAATAATGATAGCTATAAATCCGTTCGGTAGGTATCTAAATAGTTTTCTTAAGTGGCTGTTTTTAGGTGATGTGGTATATAACTACCAATATATTGAATTGAGGCAGGAGGATCAAATATATATTTTTTTGCCACGCAACTCAAAATAGTTGACAAGAAATTGAGGGGACTCAAACAATGTTTCGTGTTTAACAGATTTCGCTTTAAGCAATTTATTCAAAAAATCTCACCGTTGTTTTCAGGTTGATCGAGGCAAAGAAGACACTGTCAGGACTTCGCTACGCCATTGTTAAACACCATTACACTAATGAAAAACTTTTTCCGACCGATGATGAAGTCCAAGCTGAAATTACATCACAGGCTGATCCTGTCGCCAGATTAAAGGTACATTCACTATTACTGATCAAAACAAATCATGTAACAGATAATTATACTGATACACTTCATGTGGTATTCAATTTCTATGGTTTTTATACATTTTTATCACGTCATACCAGTGATTGTGAACAAAAAAAATCAGCCGATCATTATATCTTGTGACACTCTTCGGTAAAATAAATATTCAATTGATTGAAAACATACTTCTGAACGGCCACTAAGTTTGATCAATTGCCGTTGGATATTATAGAAAAGGGAAAAAAATAATATCAACGCAATGAAAATAACAAAATGCGATGTTTGACAAACCAAAACCTTTGATGAACTGCCACAATACAAACTAAAAATTTCTTTTTATTATTCTTGTTAATCAGTATTTCATGTACTTTTAATTTTTAATTTTCTTTGGTATCTATTTTACTTCATTTAGATATTTTTTGCACCACGTAGTGATAGTTAACACCTTAAAAGTTATATACAAATGATGTACACTGTTACAACTAAATTCTAGATGAAACAAAAGGCGGCTATGACAATAAGTTTACATGTGGGGCGGAAGTGGTCATTACGGAAGCAAATCAGACCACCCCCTAGTAATAGGGTTGGACTAATGGGGATACTATTATATTAGTTTGTTCATTAAGAATCCTTTGTGATAATTGATGTCTATTGATTTCCAGCTGTTCCAAAGCCGTCATTCTGCAACCCTTACTACAAAGATGCAAACATTTAGGCGCTGAGTTTGAATTTATATAATGTGATTCCTTAATAACGTGATTAGCGAATTGTGAATCTGTTTTTTGACTGTTGAATGATCTTACATGTTCCTTAGCTCGAGTAGATATACTTCTACCTGTCTGTCCGATATAAACGGATAAACATGAGCCACAGGACATTTTATAAATATTTTAAACATTTTTAAACACTGTTTATTGACTGTTAGTTTCAGTGTATCTGTTTAAAGGAACTCTAGAAGACGCCGAAAGTCAGAAGTTGAGTTATGAATGAGATAACATGTGGAAATGTTCAGAGCTTGATTGATTGTATAGCATTTTTCTTTTGTGTTAATATTTAACGAAAACTTTCTGTGTTTTGTGTTCCTCTATAATTTTATTAAACACAAACATCAAATTAATTTTTGAAATATTCGAAGATGAAATATTCTTTTTCCGGTTCAAAAAAGAATCTAATAAGGGTTACGAGGTCATTTTTACTTATTCCTATAATTAAATGAAAAAATGGATAGCTAACTGCCTCAGAACTTTTACCAAGGCAGCGTGACAAGAAATTAGGAAATTGAACATGTCCCATAACTTCAAAACATGTGACCACTGCTAATGCTGACTGAATGTTGACAGATGACACTGCCAAATGGTGTATAATATGTGAATAGATATCTAGTCTTATAATATACTGGTATTGATGATTACATTTTATTTTTTGTTGCTTAACCTTATAACTCTGGGTTTTATTCTTTATCAGGTTCAATCAATGTTGAAGAATCAGCAAAAACAAATACATCCTGCCATTAAAAAAATTATCGGTTCAGGTAGTGAAATAGACTTTGATGAAATTCTAAAAGTCAGAGCCCCAAGAAAGAGAGGAAAGCTAGAGCCTGCTGTAAGTTTATAAATTTTTGTATATTCTGTTGTATAACACATTGTCGCCTTGGGTAAACACGGTTCTATCTGCTATTTTTTCACATAATTGCAATTTAATGCACACGTATTCATATGTAAAATTGGGTTATATCTGCATTTAAAAAATCTCATTTTTTTTAAAGCAGATGTAACCCCCCGATTTTCAATTTTTGAAAATGTTTTATCTGTAAAACATTCGAATATTACAGTGCATCAATGTTCCATCTACATCGGTGGTTCTCATGTGCGGCCACCAGAGGATTTTGCTGCGGCCACCAACAGTTTCATAGTAAATCAAATAAAAAATGTATTTTTACAAATTCATTTGTAAAATTATTATTTTTTTAAATTGATTGAATGCACCTGACTTATCGAGCATTTAGTCGAGTTATTTACAGAAAATTGTTACCCTTATATCTTCCCCTTTCAAGTGATGAAAAATGATAATTTTATAATACTACAAAAAAGACTAATATCATTTTCAAAATTAATTAACTGGGCTCATGTTAAATATGCATTGTTAGAAATAAGTAACGATCAAATACTTCGGATCGTTTTAATAATAATACTGTTCAAAAATTCTGATCGGAGCTATACGTTGACCATGAATCAAGTCAATATAAAGAATTAGCAACAATTGCTTTATTAATTTTGTTGATTTTTCCTACAACTGTATGCTGCGAAAGATCATTCAGTGTAATGCACTTTATAAATAATAAATATCGAAACCAGCTGACATATGCAAACTTAGAAGCGGCGATGTGGCTTGCATTGGAAGAGAGAACTGTTGAACAATTTCCATTCGAATTGCTTTTAAATTAATAAATACCAATATCTTTAAATAATGTATTTTATTGAATATAAATTAATCCATTTTTTAAGTAAATTCAACTGCTATTGTTATCACATTTGGTGCGGCCTCGAGATATTTCCATAGGACCGCTGATGCTTATAATGCGGCCACAATGAAATTTCACGTGAGAACCACTGATCTACATGCACAAATAGAAACATTAATATATGTAGTTCTTTGTAGTGAATGAAACAGATGTTGCAAAATCCAAACTAATTAATCCAGTGTATTGTCTAGGTACTGGTTTTTTTTGCACTAAAAAATTATCACAATGACAAATTTTGCAGTTACCAGAAAATCTTACAATACCTGTGGACCCAAATATTGATTCCCTTCGGCCCGACACAATACAAGAGCCAATAGCGGGGCCTTCACATAGCATCACCGGTCAATCAAATAATCCAAAGACAAGTTCCTCCTCTGCCGTTGGTGGAGATGTAGAAGATGGTATTGATGACAAAACGTTGAAAGTACCAAGGTATATCGAACCAAAGGGGATGAACACGAGAGTCTTGGAGATTAATCCAAATATACGAAACAAGCATAAAACAAAATTCAGAATTATAATTGGTAAGTTTACAAAGTAAGTTATTGCATCATAACTGACTCTAAACCTTTTTAAGTCGCCTCTATCACGGTCAATAGCAGTGGAATTTCCGGTAAAGCAAGGAATTTGAGTCATTGTTATTCTATAGAACCATTGATTCGTTCATTTTTATATTAACTCCTTCCCTGCTGAGCCGTTTAAAAAATATTCCAACACCTCGACCAAAAATTTATTGTCAGAACAAATCTCGCGAGTACAAGAAGGTTTTAACCACTGTTAATTCATATATTTTTGAGTATCAACTATCAACACAGAAAAATCGGCCATCAGCAACAGTTGAGAAGTTAGCAGTCAGTGGGTTAAGGAGTATGGACCGGTCTGTTTGCTAAAGTCATAATATCATCTGTGCCCTGATGACCGCAGAGGGATATTTTTTGGTGTATTAATACACTACAAGCAGCCACCTCAACAGTTAAGATATTAGCTGTCAATATAATTCCATTTGTTAGCTGTCAATTGGAGTTCATCTTCACATTGAATGACTGCTTGATAAAGGAATACTTATTTCAAATAATTCAAATGTGATTTTGAAGTTCCATCAAAGTTATAAATTTGTTCTACAGGCAACACTTCAAAGTACACGGCTCCGCAGTCCAAAGCTGACAGGTCAACTCACAAGTGGCTGCTGTATATCAGAGGACCCCGCGACACTCCTGACATTTCACACTTTGTTTCTTCCGTCTCAGTGCAACTCCATGATTCCTACGCACCCCATAACATATTCCATCTCAGGTGACAACTCACTCTTTTCTTGCGCTGTATTTTATATTCAACAATTCAGAATCTACTGTAATCAATCATTATAGATCAGCGATATTCAAACAGCGACCCAAATAGCTCTTACGTTTGGCCCAAAATAATTATAGTCACCAAATATTTTTGGGTATGAGCGGTGCTGCACTGGTGCTGTTTATTGACAAAATATTTTATATTAAGTTGTTTATGCTGATAAGTCTTCTTTAATAAATAAATAAATATTCAAAAAAAATAAAATAGCTTTATTTTGACATCATAATACAATACATACATATATATGCAGTATAGTATGTGTTACATTTACAGTTTACTATTAATATGTTGCTACCCACGTAGAAAAGCAAAAATCGGAATGTGGCCCTGAGGAAAAAAAGTTTGAGTATGGCTGTTATAGATATACATCTTGTGAAAATTTATTAATTCTTAACGTGAATTAATTGATTCATTTTAGGACCTCAAAGGGTTATGTGTGCTTCAAAAAATTACATGTAAATTCATAGGTTAACAGCAGTTGCTAAATGTTCTATGTCATGGAAATCTATAACATTGGAACTCTGATCTAATCTTCCCGCATACCTCATTCATTTCATATAGTTTTGGCCATGTACTCATAAAAAAAACTTAAATAATCCTGCATTTATCATTCCCTGTTTTATTGATTTCTTATTTCGATCTATCATCTAAATATTTTGATGCTGCCACAAATTTAATAGTGCCCTTCATTGTTTTTGTTGAATTCCAGTTTCACCATTATTACATATGTATAGTTTATGTATCTGTTGTTGCAGTAGTAAGTGAGTTTGATGGTTTTATATTTAAATTGAAGTGACAAACTTCAAGGTAATTACTTAATACTATTTCCACCATTTTATAATGGAAAGTTCAGGTACAGTTTCCCTCATCAGGAGCATAATCTCATATGCTCCCGTTTCACCGAGCAGTAACAGTTGACACCATAAAATTTATTATTAAGGATTTTTTTTAAATAGTGATAGAATAGACCACTATATATTTTTCAGCTTCCTTGCATTTAGCATTCTTCTTCAATGCTCCTTGAAAAATTTTGACTCAGAGTTTCACTGTATTTGTGATCTCCTGGTTTTCAGATCGCCTCCGTATCACATTTCTCGCCGCGGATGGGGCGAGTTTCCTGTGAAACTGCGAATCCACTTCAAGAACGAAAAGCTCAATAAACCTGTTAATCTGGAACATCTGTTAAAACTCGATAGGAACTATTCTGGACTTCAAGAATTAGGTTTGTTAATATATGAAGATACAGGTGTTCGCCAGAAAGTTTACTGCTTTTTTTTTGTATTCCTTAATATAAAATGAAAACAAAATTATTTAATATTGATAATTGTTTCATCGAGTGTTGGGAATTACGCATGGAAAACTATTTCAGCTAAGTAACTGCCTTACAAATGTGGGCTTCTTTTATAGAACATTTTTCTTCACCCATTATTTTTCCGTGAAAGTGTAAACTTAAACAGAAATTCAAGTTGATTGAATTTCAAAAATACAAAAATAGTGGTGAGCAGTGTTCACTCTAATTTGTAGAAGGCTGTTTGCACAAAAAATATTGGTTGTGCAACTTTGAAAGGTAATTAAAATTTTTGCACACCGCAACGGTATATAGACCTACTAAATGAAACGGGTAATTTTTGATAATACCAATAAATAACAACACTATATAATCTAAATTAACGAGTGTAAGGTTTATGCGCACTGTTGTAACACACGTGGGCACGCACATGTGTACAGATTAGAGGGAACACGGGTGATAAGCTGTGTTTAAATTAAAAATTATGTTTATCTGATGTTCTTTTTAGGTGGAGAGACAGTTGTCGACGTTTGGCTATACACTGATGAATCAATGATAGAAAATAAGACCAATAAATCTGAAACTAAACAAATTACTACAGTTCCAAAACCGATTCCCAACAGAGATAGACATAACTTATTAAACAGCGAGTTCTTCCCTCTTTACAATTTAAATAACACAAATAGAACAATCAACCATGATAACTGTGATGAAAATAATCAGGAAGATTCGAAAGATGACCAAGATTCTCTGCTATTAAATAACAATATCAAGAAAGAAGAAACAGCGGATGATGTATTAGAAATAAATGAAACTAAAATGGAATGTGATATTGATTATAGAGTAGCATTAAATAATATTAAAAAAGAGAAGGAAGATAATCTACAAGGCGACTGTCATTCAGATTTTAATGGCTGTTCAATTAAAATTAAAGATGAACCGATGGATGAATCCATGGATAGTCTATATTATAATGATAATAGCAACACTAATATGACACAGCATAATATATTTAATAATGAAATTGGCGATTTGTTTGAAGTTTCAAATACTGAAGTGTTACCTGTACAAAATAATTATGTAGTACCTAAAATTGAATCGTTTACAAATAACACAGAGAAAAGTGTCAAAAGATTAGTTAAAAAACAACAAGTTTCATTGTTAAAATGTAATAATTCTAATAGTCTATTGAATCCTTTGTTGAATGAAAAGTTTAAAAACAAAGAAAAACCGATCTCGTCATCTAGAAGTCTTTTGAAATGTAACAGTAACCTGAGTAAGGAAAAATCGTCTAATAATTTATCTTTACTGAACTCTATGCTTAATGACCATTGTTACGTGAATGAAAAATATTTGATGCATAATATATTGGAAACCAAAGACCATCAACCAGAGAGAAAAATAATTAACGACGATATCGTAAAAAGTGAAAATTTCATACACAGTATCGTTGATCCGTTGAAGGATTTTAATGTGTTGTACACAAATAAAGCGATTTTACTCGATGGGGCAACACTTCTGAATAATTTCCCCAAGAGTAGTCATAAAATAGTTTTGGGCAGAAATAACGATTCCAGTTACAGAATAGGATTGTCCAAAGCCGACTGTCTTATGAGGCAGAGGGTGATCGAGGTCGTTAGCTTCTTCAGGGAAAACTTACAAAGATGCGCAGACACAAGGTCGGCTGTCAGTTTGATGCTCAAGAAGATGCCGATGATTGACGATTCGGCTCACTCGGGTGAATATTTGAAGGCATTCCCGTACGCCGTGCAAAGTGCTGACATCTATTTTTCATTGAGTATTCCTAAGCGGAGAAATCTAGAGGTTCGTATTTTTATTTTATGATTATTTATTGTATTGATTTAACTAGAATTTGCTTGGTAGAACTCCATCATAACATTTAATATTTTATAGAACTAAAATGCATTGCTATTTTTACACTGTTATTATTTATTGTACTGGAAATAACTGGCTACTGCACATGTCTACTACTGGTAGCTTTTTTTTGAATATGTGTTTTAACGACTTGGCGTCTAATATATATTGGCTATCTATATATGTATAAATCAATGAAACATCTCTTCATGCGACAATAACATAATATTATCAAAATAGCGCTTAACATTGTTTTATTAATGAAATAATCTATTTGTTTCGTTATTTTTTTAGTGGACTCGTGCGAAAATTCTTCAAAACTATTTAAAAATTTTCTTCATGAAGAAAGCTCGAGCAGAAACAGACATTTGGACAACGAAACAAATAATTTTGTTTTCACACTGCTACGGATATTTTCCAATTAAAAATACATTCACCGATACTGAGAATGCACAATTTGATGACTCTAACAATTTTTATCTCTACGGCTACAGTGGAGAGAAGACATTCCAAGAAAAGATAGATTTAAAAGAGCAGTTTGCCAGTGCGTCTCATATAAACACCAAAACAAAAATTGATGTTTTTACATCTAATGAAATAAAACGGGAAAAATTGCCAGTTATTAAAATTAAAAAAGAATTTCCCGACGACATAGACAATCTCGAATGCAATACAGATTTGAAAGTAAGTTATAGTGCACCTGAAATCACAAGAGAACCAAATCATGAAATTAATATTCGTGATAGAAACATTGTTTATGAATTGGACGACAGTTCGGATGAAGAGATTGATATTTGCAATTTGTCAGATGTCAAAAGTCAAGGCGGCCATCTTGCGCCGCATGAAATTACCCGCAAGATGGCTAACTACGAAATGTTGCCGTTTGAAAATGATGATGAAAAACTGCAATGTTTTTATATCGAAAGGAAATGTGCTGAATTAGGAATCGAATTGAGGAATGAGCACGTAGGAAATGGATTTAGTCACAGGTAAGTGATATTTAATATGTTTTGTTTTCTATTTATCATTTTGTATTATTGTTATTAAATTATAATTATTATTGTAGAAGACAGACAGTAAACAGTTTGTATTGCTTGATAAAAAATTATAGACCCAAAGGCTAAGAGTCAAATATATATCTGAAATAATTTTAATAACTACTGATTTTATTATAATGACATTCAATTTAAAAAATTACAATTTTACACACTTTTTACGATTTTTGTAATAATCAACTACCATTAAAATGTAATCGGGAAATTTTATTTGAAACATGTATATTTTCCACATATCGGTAAAAATCTGTTAACTGTCACTTTTTGGTATAATGAGGTTACATTTAATTGAATAAAACACAATATTTTACACACTATTTTATTTTTCAGCTTGGTTCACAAAACAATACTCGCAGCCGTCAAATGTTTAGTAGAAGACATTGTACGTAGGTCGCTTGCTGTCAAAATGGCCGCCATGGATTCTAAGACTGATATCACCATTGCAAACATCGGGCAGACTGTAACGAACCCGCCAAAACTGTGGGACAAGTTAGTATCTTTATAACACGGTGAAAAAAATGGCAATGTATTTTAGTTCTACAAAATTATTTTTTTAAAATATAGTTGATAGCTATTTCGGCTCATGCCATCGTCAGAACTATGCTTAAACTAACATTTGCTTATCTGTGTATAGCTGTGTAGAAAAGGTACACAATACATCTTCTCTCCTGTTTTAACGACTTAGCTTGTTTCCTGTTCGCTATAAATTAACCTTTGTAAATGAAACTAAAAAGGCGGTTATATTATTCATAATATAAATTTAAACTCTGCGCCTAAGTGTTTGCATCTTTGTAGCAAGGGTCGCAGAATGACAGCTTTGGAACAGCTGGAGATCAATAGATATCAACTATCACAAAGGATTCTTAACGAACAAACTAATATATGTCCGTCACCATTATTGACTCCGCTGATTGATGTATCTTTGTTTCGGTAATGGACCATTTCGTGCCATATGTAAACTTATTGATATAGCCGCCTTTTTAGTTTAAAAAAATTTTTAGAACTAAAATACATTGCCATTTTTTTCACCGTGTTATAATGGAGTTCTACCAAGTGAATGCCAATTCAATCAATAGTATCTTTATGATTTTTCAAAAAAAAAATTACTGTAACATTAAATGTCTACTGTCGAGACAGCTGGAGAGTGTGTTTATAATTGACACTTGAAAATATAAGAGCTATTTTTTATATTGAAATGTAACCTTAGCAGTTCTGATAATCTTTATAAATTTGATCAACACCAACACTACTTAATTATTTTTTTAATTTGTCAGTATTGGAATATCTTTCATATGGTTCATTATGGAACAGACACTATGATTACGGGGCGCCGATTTTTCTTTGTTCCTGTTTTCTGTATAGAAGATATTGGTATTTCAATCCTCTATCATCAATTTGTTTTTTTATTCTATGGTCACCCTTCTTGTCAATGAAGCACTTAGTTTTATGTGCATAATTGATAAAAGGTAATGTAGCGTAACTCCGTCTTGATGCTTCCTAATGCTCAGAACCTCCTTAACTGCTTCACTGTTGGGCCATGCAAAGGATATCAGAAATGATATACAGAAAACAGTTTTATTGCATCTGTATGATAGATGTCGAAAGGCGGTCGTGAATGACAACACATGCAGAAGTGTATACAGTTTCATTAATTTAAATACTTTTTTAATACATAGTGCTTTCCAAATCCCTTATCCCCCACTGCACCAACTGCATGCGAATTATATCCTAAATATGCATTATTTGTCTATTTCTATTTTGTTATGAAAATCTTTTCTAGGACAGAAAATGGATCTGTGCATACAGTCTCTCTTCGGCATGTCTATGAAGGAATATTGGGAAGAAAAGAGCTCGATCTTTTGACGAATATGGGTCTCGGTTCGGAGGAGATTAAGTATCATGGAACCCTTTAAAGTACCTATAGCAACCAGAAATTCGTCATAATCTTTCATAAAGTTATAATAATTTGTCGAATACTCAATAATAGACTTTTTATTGCATTTAATATGTCACTAGATGTGACATATATTTCATATCTTTGATAAGCATCTTCAGACTAACTGTATCGTTAAGTTATTCATTACTAAGGTAAGCAGTAAATCTAATTCTTTACTTAAAAATCAAGAGTGAAGTGGGATTATTGCCTTTATACTGGACACAGGGAGACAATTAGAATCCATCAACAAATTACTAGCACATGAAGGTGAAAATCCCCAGGGAAATAAATTTAATAATAGCGTGTCTTTTGTTTTATTTCAAATGTCATTTATTAATAATTTTGTCTGAAGATGCTAATTAAATAAAAATGAACTAAAAAGTTATCACCGAATTTCTGATTTAAAGCACTGCAAAGAAGATTCATGTTCACAGCAAATATGACATGAAGTTTACAAAACAGTCAAAATTATGCCGCACATTTGTTGGTTCTCTTTGGTTACCCTTTGCATTTTCTGCGCATAAAAACTCACATTAGAGCGAATATTGTATGTATATATATGTCAAGAGTCAATAGTAAATTGCTTTTATTACAGAAAAAAGAACATACAAACATTGCATCCTTATTTTGATTTGTACATAATAATGTAAGATAACATTTTGTAAAGAAGTCAGCTTTGGTTAGTAATACAATAGCCTTTAAAAATTGTACAATAGAAAGTGCGAGGTTATTAATCGTTAGGAAGCTCTGTGATTTAATTAGTGCATATTTTAAAGTATGATTAGCAAGTAGTGAAGAAAAGAATAGATTGTTAAATTTTGGTTGAATTGAATATTTTGTTTAAACGCTAAAACACTCACTCATCTATATTTTAAAGAATTAATTTAAGGGTTAAGATACTCTGTTATATTTAAATAATATAACACAATGTTTAGTATAATACTATTTCCAGAATTTTATATAAATAGCATCAGGGCCAGTTTCTGATACTGTAAATCATTTTTTGTCTTGAACTGAACCATTTGTTTTATATAATTAATAATTGTTTTAATTTGTATTGAATATGTAGATAATTCTGGCAATAAGAGAAACCAGCCCCGATCTTATAAATATAAAATTATGAAAAAAGTAGTAAACATTACGTTTTATTATTTAAATATAATGCTTTTCGACCAAGAAGTCACAGCTAACACCTTAAAAGACTGTGTTATATTTTTTTAACTATTTTTCCCAGCGGACAATTTTTTCAGTGAAATATCTTTATTTTTTTTTTCATATTTATGGCTGACATCACTTCAAATATTAATGAGATATGTCGATGCAAAATTAAAAGTGATAAATTAATTTTTCATTGGACTTGCTATTGATTGTTAAAACATGTTTCACTTTTTTTCTGAAGCATATTTTTTCTAATTATATTATAAGGCTAGTTATTCACATTGATCGATTACAATTCTTAACTTATAAACCACTAGAATAAATTATTTGGATTATGAATTACTTGTAACTGGAAATATATTAATGTAGCTTTTACTAATGAAACATCATGTTAAGTAATATTTTCTAAATCAGAACCCGGTTTCACTCATCACGAACATTATCATCTGATACATTGCAAATTTAAACAAGGTTTTTTTATATAAAATTTCAAAATGTGTTGTGATTGTTGTAAAAATTTTGGTTGCTAACCAAAATGAATTTTATTTTTGATGCTGAATAACAAAATACCCAACACTTGGGCACCCTGGAAGGCTGCTCAATTTTTTTAAACAACAATGTTAAAACAACAATGGTTATTTTAACACAGAAAAAATACCAATGTATTTTAGCTCTACAAAATTTATAAGATATATAGTTGAAAGCTATTTCGGCTTACGCCTTCGTCAGAACTATGTTTAAACGTACATTTACCTATCCATATATAGCTGCTTAGAAAAGTTACACAATACAGTGCACTCTCAATTATCCGGGCTAATGCTGGGGAAGATGGTCACGGATAACTGAAAAGCAGGGATAATCTGAATCATCAATTTTTTATTTTATTTTCGAATATAATATATACACAATACAATTATTTATGTATTCATTATTTATCAAGAAAACACAACAAAAACATAAAAATATTATATTCTATCATAATAACAAAGGTAGTCCTGATAGCTGACAAATATAGGCAATAAATATCGTAATTAACAAATTTACTGCGGCCACTTGCGCCGGTTTATGCACTTCACTGGAAATGTAAATAGAAACGCATGTGGAGTACTAAGGATTTCAATTCTTGACTCATTCTAGTCCCAAAAATTGTTATGTTTATTGCGGTATATGCGAACATTCATACATTCAAAACACACAAGTGGTTAGAAAAAATTCACCGATAAGTTACGTAAACATAAACACATCACTAAATTCATTCTTTTTTTCAAACAACGTGCATATTCAAGATCGCAATTCATTAATGCGCCTCATAATCGTTATAGAAAAAAAATCAATCAGATTATATTTGAATTAAAAAAATATTTATTTTCAGGCACGAATAATCCGCAAACCGGATAATCGAGAGTACACTGTATATATCTTCTCTTCTTGTGCTAATAAATTCTAAAATGTGGTACATTGATTTTAGGCATTTCTCAAAGTGCGATTTAATCTGCATTTTTTTGGGAATAAACGTAAATGGTGATTAAGTATGGATATATATTTTATAAGTTTTGTAGAACATACATTGCTATTTTTTCGCCATATTTATAATAGAATTCTACAAAGTAAATGCCAATTCAATCGATGATTATTTTATTAAGAATTTCCCTGTTGATCCAATAACTGCCCAGAATGTATTGAATCGTTCAGTATGCTCTGTTGACTGATTAATTTACTTTGGTATTGTAATAGAGAAATCCTTTTTTTCTGCTTTCAAAACATACCTTCACATATTTCTTTGAATATGACTCGAGAAAACACAATACAGATCCCCCTATAGTGTCTGAGATTGGGGCTATGCTATACAAATACAATAAATACATAGTCATTTATAAGGGACTAGGTACCCATACAAAATTTGAGGTTAGGTTCTTTCAATTGTATTTTTTTTAATTGCCTAAAATCAGAAAATCATTTTTTTCCATTTTTATAAATTAAATGATCTTAAATTTGACTTTGACCTCGAATACATCCAAAGTCAAGCGACGAACAGCTGCTAACTAAACATTCTTTTTTCAATGCATATATTTGATATCTATTTATATAATAAAAAATATTTATGAATAGCCTAATTAAACCTTGAAAATTCAACGTTTTATTAAAAAACCACATAAACTTACCGCATCAATGGCTGTTGAAAGGTCAATTTGACATGATACATAATTTTGTTGATGAAATTTTGTGTGGAATTTTCTCAGGGCATGCATGAAACATATTTTTAGTTATCCCGAAGAGTAGAGTGTGAAGAAGCATCAAATAGGCTTTGAAATGGACAACTGTGTTGTTTCTAACTCAAATGTTGGTCTTCTTTGCCTGTCACTGCTCACTTCCACATCAATCAAGGCTTACTTGAAATATTAATTTATACTTAAATTCAACAAATTCACTTTACACAAAATAAGACCTGACAAAGTGCTGTGTTATATAATATAAATTTATTATTTTAATGTGAAACAAAATTTGGTTCAATAGAAATAGATTTTTCATCTCGAATGAATTCCATAAATAGTATGCGGTTATCTTGATACACATCCTAGTGTTGAAATGAACCAAACAATGGACATCATCCATTTTTAATTTACTTTGGTGATACAACGAATCAATAATTTTCTTACTTTTAAATACTACATATTTTAAAGTGTTTTTTTTTTTAGTTAACCTAATGTGATGATTTTGACAATACTTGTAGTGTAAATTTTAGTAGAAAATCAAGTATTGAATTTTACATTGAAAACTATGGTGGATTTTTACTTGAAATACACCATTACTGTGCTTTACTTCAGTAAAAAAATGTTGCATTATATCATATATGCATTTGTCATAAACTGTTTTTAAAATGGCAATATTCATTGATTAATGAAATGATATTATAAATTTCTTATTCCAAGCCTAATTGATTTTTTAATAGTTGTGGATTTTAATGTAGAATGTTGTGTTGAAATTCATGAACTTGTTATTGACAGCTGCATTCCGAGCTTTATTGTTTTCTTTTTTGTTAAAATGTTTTCAAATTATGAATGTATGATTATGTTGTAAAGTATTTTTTACACCTTTATATTGATAATAAAGAAAATCAAAACATACTTGCACTGTGTTTCTTTTTCTTGTCCTTTAACCCACGACTTCAACAGGAATATAAAATAAAACAACGAAGTTTTACATTTTTTTTATCCATTTATTTCAAAAACTCAAATAATTTTAATCGAATTGACAGAGGCTTGTGTTAAATCAAATATGAAAAAGAGAATTATCTCGAGAATCTTTACGATACGGCCATTCTAGTTCTTGCGTCAAAAAAGTCGAAAAATTAAGTCATAAAAAGAAATGGACTAAGTAATCATAATGTTTATCAATATGCATTAAAATCTTTCTTACAGTTAAAAAACTTTAATATAATTATATAAATTTCTAATCTACCTTGTTGTGTTATATGTCTTAAAAATAAAAGATTTGAAATAATGTTTATTGTATTCTAAAAATTATTGAAAATGTACAAATTTTTTCAGACGACGAAATCACTAACAAAAAAATTATCTACAAGTTTATCATAGTTTTTTTTTTCAATCAAAAAAAAATCACTACAATGATTAAGTATTTAATTTTTATGCATTGCAACACTCGAGTAGTAAACGAATTTAAGATGATATTTTGAGGAATTAATTTTATACTAGTAATTATAAGGCGATGTATAACTATCAAAAATATTTAAAAACTAATATATAAGGAATATCGAATTGAAAGTCAAAATAAAAGTTAGTTTGTAATTTCAAAAGAAAAAATACAGAATCTCAGGAATGAATATTAGCAAGAAAGTTGGTTAGTTAAAAAAATCACAGATGGTGTTTGTTTGAACTAAAAATAAATTTGAAAACAGGTTTTAATAATGCACCGAATTAAATAAAAATGAAAACACAGTTTGGACACCATTTTTTTTTTACAAATTATATTAATATACAACAAAGCATACAAGACATGACATTTATTATACCTCACGAATACCTTCATTGAAAAAATAGTTTTTATTAGTCAAAATGAATCAACCTGATAAATATAGTTCATCAATGACACCACAAGCATGTGAAATTATAGCCACGTAAAATGAGAATACTCGTTAGATAAAATATGCTATAATATTTTGTGTATCTTCTATGTATTATTGCAATTAAAAAATAATCATATGTAATAATTATATGCAAGAACATTTTTTTGAATTTTTTAAAATTTTAATCAGTTTTTTTTTCAACAATTTTCCATTGAATTTTAGAACATTTTTTTTGTATTTTTATGTATATTTTTTTTTTGATACTCCGCACACAAATTGGGTTAGTCGTGAATATACTATGAAATTTAAAAGTGGATAATGGGGGTATGGGGGGTATTTAATTGAGTAAAATCGCACAATCAACACATTCAGTGCACCGGAAAGTATTACAAAACAATGCAATTCATTTCGCAAAGCGACATTATCAAATTTAAAATTCCGGCGTACCAAAAATACAAAGATTATCGTACGTTTAATATGACAGCCTATGATGCAATTTGAAATTGTTCCATTTAGGTTTGGTTAGGCTAAGTAAGCCCTAGGTTTTCCAATTTCTGATGAACAAGTCTGTCATCTCGACGATTTGCGAATTACTCCATGACGTAGACCATGTAGAGATAGTCGGGGCGCGCAGTTTGCAACAGCCCTTTATCTTCGGCTCCTCCCGGGGACAGCAGTTGGAATCCCATGAACATGAAGGCGCGCAATAGCGCAGCACGGTCTGAACGTGATTTTCGCACACACAATACACACCTATTGAATAAAATAAATATTAAAAAATTGACAAAAAAATACAAATTAATTCAATATTGTCATTATTTGAAATAAAATATATCTAGTGATATATTAAAAATTATTTCAAGCAAATATTAAGTCATTACCAAAAGTATGGACCACAGACAGGTAGATAAGATATTGACATTTCATTGATGTATCGATTGCCATACCATATTGAATGTGATCTAGTTTATGTACACAGAATATCACGATAAATGATTGATTTCCAACAATCAAACTGTCTGGAGAATTTGAGCAATATCTATTAGAGCTATTGAAACCAATTGGTGAATGAGCGTTCAAACCAATAATAATAATTACGTCAACGTGGGAATGTTCACAGGCCTATTCCATTATCAATAGATGTGAATACGTTACAGATCAATTGTTTTTTCTTAATAAAAGTAAATGCAGTGACCGACGCAAACGACAGGAAAATTTCACCATCTTGATTGCATAAGTACCTGGCGCATCCGAGTCGCTCTTCGGCAAACTCGAGGAGCGTGATGAAAGACTCCTTCGAGCCATTGCTCAGCACCGGTGGAACTGTCATGTACAGGGTGTTGTCATGGAGCACCTGCAAAACAAATCAAGATTCATTGGTGAAATTATTATCATACAAGTTGTGTTTTCAATAATATTCCTTTTTTATGACATGATATAATGACAAAATAACAAAATGAAACATCTTACCGTTTCCCAGACGTTGTGGGTGGTTTCAGTCAGATAAATGTTGAAGTTGATCTTCACCGGCTTCACGTCTTTCAGCTCTACAATTTTAGTGATTACCTATAAAATAAAAATATTGTAACTAAATAGATGTACAAAATAAAAATAAGTGTGTGAATCTCGGCACATGCACTCGAAATGAAAATTCTGTCCAACTCTGGCAAATATGAATTTGTAGGATTGTTTCATTATATCATAATTTTGTCTCTATTTCTGCAGTTTTATTATTTATACTTGCAATGTGTACAGCAAATGTATTTGAGAAGTTGTAAAAAGAGGCATAAATACAGTTGTGTATTTGCAGTATAGTACGTAGAGGAAATAGTAACCAAAGATTGTTTTTCTTTTTACTAAGATAAATTTTGGACAGAAACGTGAAAAAAAATTATTTCTTGGTACATTCCAAATGTTTAACCCAGTGATGACTAACGTCTCAACTGTATAACAGTATAAAAATATGAATATTTTCATGTATAAAACTAATTTTCTTACTAAATACAACTTGATTTGTCCAGATATACTCCAAAAGTTTTTCCAACACTAAGATATCTTGCATTCACCTTTGTTGTATTTGTGTTGCAATATCTTTTGGGTTACTGCAGCGAACAGGTTAAAAAAAATCGATAGTGAAAAATTGATTACAGACTTTCATTCCAGTAAGGAGGCAAAAACATTATTCAAAATGGTTTAAAAATGTTATTCTGAATGAACGTTATAATTCCTCACACAAAATTATGTAATATTTCAAATATTTAAATGAAGTATATCTTTTGACAACATTTAATCTGGTTTAAAATTAACAAAAACATGACTGTCATGATTATAATCCATCCATCCAGCTAGCATTATCAGAGAGTCCAATTAGATTGCAATTTTGAAAAATATTCAAGCTTTTGGTTGATTGATGGCATGAGATAAAGATTTGTTTTTCTTTAATTTTTATCACATGAATCCTTCTGATAAATTATGCACAACTTATACTAGGGGGAGAAACATATTTTGTTATCAATAATTTAAGATATCGACTGAGGGTGCTGGATGGAATTATGATATAATATTATATACAATCTATTGATTGAATTGGCATTTACTTGGTAGAACTCCATTATGACGCGGTGAAAAAATGGCGATGTATTTTAGTTCTACATACAAAATGAATTAAAAACTAAAATACATTGCTATTTTTCACCGTATTATATACGATCGTTGGAGCTCTGTACACTTCCATATGTTTTGTCATTTATGACTCAATTTCCCATCGATACAAAAACTACATTTTAACGATAGTAAATCATTGTATGCCATTATGTAAACTGTTTACTGACTGCGATTGTCAGCTTAATGGCATTGGAAGCCCAAATCAAATCACATACTTCGAATGAATCTAAATTGAAATCAAATATCCTCAATCGGTATCATAAATGATGATAACACAATTGATAAAAAATTATGGTAACTAAAATTTTTTCATGCAAGAAATGCAGAAGTGTAGAGTTTAATTCAAGCTAAATTGATCAATGAGTCACTGCATGGTATGGATCAGTAGATTTTTTGCTAGCCATCTGTTTTAGATGGAAACAAATAAAAAGTAACTCATACATTCGTAGTGGTGCCGAGCTTAATTCGCGTGGTTAATTTTGTCGATGTTTGATAACATGCAATTGGTGTTACCTCTTCCCTATATTGGGCTGCGGCGGTATCACTGCTGAGCGGTGAAGCGAGCGTCGATGGGGTTGAGGAGTTTGAGGAGGAGGGGGATCCATCGGCCTCAAATAATGCTAGATCCCCTAAAAACACAAAATAAAATCGATTCAATAAGCAATATTCACTGCATTAAAATGGACATTCGTATTCACACAATTTATCCTCGTAAGTAATTACTTTCACCCACTGGCTGCTGTAGTGTTCTGAATATTGTGTACGAGCAAGAAAATTTTTGTTTTCGAATATAGCCCAATTTATCATGATAATCTCCATAAATATAGTTATCATCAACACCACCAGAATAATTTTTGAAGTATTCAATGCTGCAATATCCTTTATGTATCAACAGGGAACATGTTTCTTAAATGTAGCTTACATGGATATTCATCGGCGTTAGTAGAGTGTGGGTGCGGGGAAGGGGGTGGCGGAGTATCTTCTTGCTTGGCAGGGACATCAGGACCACCACAGAGGCCCGGCACCCAGGCATACCGAGAAACACTCGGCCGCTCCCGCCGAAGCCGCGGACCTCTTGCTGCCTCCCGCCGACAAGGACAGGCCGGACGATGCCTGCTGGCGACTGGCGGATGAACTGCAAATGGGCGCCAAATTATTTTATCTTATGAACCGAATCACAAACTTTTCAATTCATTCATAACATTACTAATATATATATTTAGATAAGGTATTTATTATACAGTTGAACATCTTGATTTTATCTAAAATATTTAGATGATTCTCACTATGTTTTAAAATCTTCACAATTATCATTATTTTGCTCATCGAGTGAACATTTTGAATTTAATGGGATACAGTAAACCCCCTCCCAATAACATTTGCGGCAGGTTTTCCAATGAGTTAAATCCCCTGAATAATGA
This sequence comes from Himalopsyche japonica, assembly GCA_028555115.1. NCBI lineage: Eukaryota > Metazoa > Arthropoda > Insecta > Trichoptera > Rhyacophilidae > Himalopsyche > Himalopsyche japonica. Next base: position 1,660,893 of record JAHFWJ010000430.1, read on the forward strand.
AAAAAATAAAACTCCTAATTAGACTTTCATAAAAATAGTTCGTACAAATCTGTATTTAAAAACTGTCACGCATTGTCTCGTGTATCTAAATTCACATGTCTTGATAATGTGCACGACTTAAATAATTTTGAATACGTATACGCTTAAGTAATATACGTATTTATGATCAATTAATTAATTAAAAAATAATGTGTAATTCCGCATTTCAAATAAAAAAAAATTCAATTGAAAATCATAATCCCCCTATTTCTTCATTATTGGGGGGTTTACTGTATTTTGTTTTATTGCAATAAAATTATGTTTTTTATTATTAATAATTGTTGTTTTGTCATAGTGAAGTTCTACCAAGCAACTGTATAATTTTGCCTGAAAATAATACTCTAGAAATTTTTTGTTAATTTAATTCTACCAAACTGTAGAATTTTTCATTAATTTTATGAACATAAAATGTAAAACCAATTGTACATAAAAATAAAATTGCCACAATATCAGGCTTTATGGAATAATTTATTTTAATTGCAGATAGGTATTCTAGTATGGCTTTTAACCCAATCACAAGTGGCATTTGCTGGCCATTAATAGGTGAAATCTCAATGGATCATTTTGTATTTCTTAATAAACATTCAAGTTACATCTGTATGTTACGCCCATGAAGGAAATATAGTTCCAGGAAAACATTTCAAGCTTCTGCTAATATTTTTTATAAAGAACATTAAATCTGTAGGATTTCATTATAATATTTCTTGAAGGTTTACATTTCAACCTATGATTGAAATGATGAATTTGCGTGACGTGTCCATTGTTTTACTATCATCCCTTCAAAAATAAGTTTTAATTGAGTAACATATCAGATAATAATGAAACTTGAAATCAATCAAAAAGAAGCATGGTTTAACTGCCATGTAGCATAACAAGGTGTTGACCAAAAGAATATTGACTAAATGAAAATGCCCCACTAGACTTGTCGCAAAAAGGGAAGTAATGTCCAATACGTCTGCACATTTTGTGTTGCGTATTGTGTTACATGATGGCTCTGATATTAGATTTTGACGACATTGAAAATGAGCAGGTACCTCTGCAAAGCAGTGTGAAAAGATTTATTTCCTTTATCAGAATAGAATGACTGTGTCACATGAAATTCTGTCATCATAAAACATATTTACATGCTTTATCATTTATTTATCAAATTCTAGCTGTCGAGCTATTTATAGAATCTTATCAGCATCTCACAATAAATTCGCATACAAATAATGTAAGTATTTGTACAGTCATAAGACATAAAAATGTTAATTAAACATATTCGCAATGTCATTATTTTGCATATATTGTGTCCACGGAAAGAATATTCAATTTATGAGGATGACATAAATGTGGTATGTATTTCAACAATAATTATTCTTTAAAAAAAGAATGTAGAAGTGAAATAAAAGTTAATAAACAAAAGCTGTAACTATTCATTCTAGAGAAAGGAAACGTACGTTTTTTAGTACTCATTTCCACAATATAATTTTCTATCAGGACCGATTTCGCTAATCGCAAGCATTATCAACTGATGATGGTGAACATGCTCGCGATGAGCAAGACCAGCTCTGATCACAAAATGTCATGCCTTTCCATTAAGAAGTGACAGTTAACACCTTAAAAGTGGCTTTAGTTTAAACAATTTGTCAAACGAGCGTTAAATATAATATATAAAGACAATTAACGATAAAAAAATAAAAGTAAAGTAAAAATAACTAGAAGTATTTAACTCTACAGTTCCTTTGAATTATTCATCGCTAATTTGACTTATGCCATTATCAGAGCTACTAGCAGGGGTTCCGATATAATTGAGCTACTAATTTTTTAAACAATCTAACTTCGTCACACCTACTTTTTAATGAATTAATGGAAGTACACATTTCTTTAATTTATTAATATTCCTACTTGGGTTAACTATTTTTCTTAGAACTCTCCACACGATTACACATACAATATTCAAAGTATACATAAAATTTGTAATTCAAGAATAAGATAGCGGTTAATGGTATACAGAGCAAATGCTAATTTTAGTTTCATCATAGTTCTGACAATAACGGAAACCGAAATAACTATCAATATCTACATAGAAAAAAAATTGTATACATTTTAATATTTAATAAATATATATACATTTTGTCATTTCTATTTCACATAGTGCTTTCCAATTCAATAAATAAGAATGCTAAAAAAAATCATTTTTAAATTGAAATGCCAATTTGTTCAACAGAGAGAGTGCACAATTATTGTTTCATTTACAACTAGCGAAATTGCAAAATATCATTGCTTCATAAATTTAAGCAAGAAGAAAGTGTAATTTAGATAAAAATCAGTTATTGCGTAAAATTGTACAAAAACATACTTCTTGGATCATAAAGAAACGTAATCAATCCATTTTACAAAATGAATCTAGTAATTTTCTTGTATATTGCCTATTTCCCAACTAAAAGAGATTGATTTTCAGCAAAATTGTCATTTTTTGTTGAGCCTGATTTTGCCATGAACGCTTCAATTGTATCTAATTTTACGAGGAGTGGTAGAGTTTCGTAGAATAAATGAAAATAACAATTTACAACACTGTATAAAAAATTGTGTACTTTTATTTTAAAACTGCTTTTATCCATGACTACTCACTATTTAAAACATAGTTCTAATGATGGCGTCAAGCAGAAATAGCTAGCAAACAACTTTTTATAAGTCTTGTAGAATTTATACAATTAAATGCCTCAACCAAGACGTTGGCCAAGGAGAACTAGTTGTAACTAAGTTGCTCGATTTCTTAATTGTTTATAAAGAAAGTAGAGGGGATATGATGAGACGAGTAGTAAGAAAATCATTTTCGCTATGCATGGTTTTTTGGAATCGAACGTTTGGGAGACTATTTTTAAACAATCTCTGTATAGTAATCTATTATAGGATTGAAAAAAGTTGTTCATATTGCGATCAGAACCCATGAGATCTGAAACGATGTCAATAACGTTGACCACTACACCATGGACCTGATTATTTGAAAATATTAACCATTCTACCGCAATCTTAAGGAAAATAAATAATTTTTCAATTTTATCTATATATTTTTTTTTATCATGAAACATTACTCCAGTACTGTTGGGTAATATAAACCTATTATTGATAGTTTGGCTAGTGACATTTTTACAACAGCTATAAAATATGTAAACCAAAAAAAGGAATTAATACATAAGGAAGTAAAAGCTATGAATAATAATAAATATTGACTGCAGCAATATTTCAACGAAAGTATTGATTATTTATGTAATGAGTATAATTGGATCAATTTCTTGAAATAAAATTCTTCAATAATTTTAACTACGGAACTTCTAATCAACATGTTTTGTGTGCATTTGCACTGCATTCTATTTTTAAAACTGTTCTCAGGGCAACCAACTAGCATAATTATATATTTCCTTCCACGTTTAATCATTAGACATGCGAATCTGACCTGAATGTTCACTAGATCGTGAGCCTTTATTTGCTAGAAATATATTTATAATAGTGTTGTCAGTTCTGATAAAAAAATAATTTAGAGAACATTTTGTATGATAAGGATAACACTGGCTGAAAATAGAAGTGATGTCAAAACTAATAAAAGAGAATACTGTCAGTTTTTAAATTTGGAACACTTTTTAAAACTTTATATCAATAACGCCAAGGGAAAATTTTTGTCAGATAACAAAATTGTTTATGATTTATACTTAATTGATTTAACTGATGGGTATCGTTGACGAGCTTCAATTTAAATAATAAAAGCTATTGTCGGAAATTTCCACCAGGAAGCGGATATAATTGTAATGATTTTGTAACAGATAACCTTTTGAGTCTAAAGTTATTTTTTACTTATCTGTATATGAATATTGGTTTATTGAAATATGATTGAGCTTGGAATGTTCAGATTATTTATCAAGACAAAAATTATAACCTTCAAATTGAACTTTTACCAAAGCTAAATTTTATGAATAAAAAAGGAATAAAACAAAAGAACAATTCAAAAACAGAATAAATAAAACAATACATTTTGTATCCTACTCTAACTCAAAGCAAAACACACTGTATATTATGTATTGTTGTTTCAGCTGCACAGATTGGAAAAGATGGATTTTTGATGTTTTTGTTTTATTCAACAATGCAAACACAAAAAGTACATTTCAAAAATAGAACAGATTGAAGGCTATTTTAAAAATAATAAGATTGAAGTCATACAAAATTAATGATATTTTCCATGTTTTCTTTTTTGCAGAGCTATATAATTTTATGCTAATTATATTCTTAATTGTTCACGTCATTTGTAAAGTGAAGAATATGGCTATCAAATATAATAAAAATTATTTCAGAGACATTTGTTGTTTATCACATATCGGTAAACACAAAATAATATTACAGTCCTGAAAAAATTCAATAAGATTTCATACAGATGTATTCTATTAATCTGAAACAAGATTTTGCATATTAAAGAAAACTAAATATACACAGATTTTTTTTGCAAAAAAATCAATAATTTTCTTACTTTCATTGCTATATTTACCTAAGTGTTTTTCTTTTAGTTAAAAGTGTACCTAATTTGATGTGTTTCAAAATATACAGACTATCGATAATTCTGCAAGTGTAAATATTTAACGACATTAAAAACAATGATGAAATTTTTGTATGCTTAGCGTAAAATACGATAAACACAAAGAAATATACAGTCATTTTAATTTTGAATTAATCATTTTTAATTGTATTGTATTACTTGAATTATTTTTATTGTTGTTTTAAGTTTATATTTTGTAAAAGAATATAAGAAAGCAAATGAGATATCGACAAAGAGAGACATGCAAGATAAGATCGTCGAAAATGAACTGGAAGATTTCTTAGACGTTCTTGAATATAAATAGTTTTCCGGAAGTCATGAGAAAATTGCATGTCAAATGAAGAAACGTTATATACAAACATTTCTTTGGAAATGTGAATATTTCAATTGCAAAAATACGGAATTCGTCCATGTTTACTGATATTTTTAATCCTTGAGTGAATCTTCCATCAAGATAGTGATTTAGACAATATCTTGTTGATTTAGGTCTTATTGATACGGCCTTAGGACTCGGTTAGAATCAAAATAACATCAATCATTGAGAAACTGAGAACACATAAGCTATTTCCAAAGAATCCTTATCACCTTCTTTTCTTATCAAGGAAAAAATACCAAATATGTCATAATGTAATTTAAATGCGCATGATATATGCCAGTTTTATTTACACAACTTGTTCTTACATTCGATGAATGAATCGATTCAAATGTGAGATTATTGCTGCGAAAAGAATTGAAAAACGTGCAAGAGCATAAAACAAATAATTACAAACTAGTTTTAATAATAAGTTATCGACAGTAAATATTCAAATGAAAAATATTAAGTGCCTGCGTGATAAAGTCACATATTTTATTGTAAATATTTAACAAATGCGAGATACATAAATTTACCGCTTTTGGGATAAAATTTTCAGTGGCACTTTTCAATAAACACACTTATTTTACATGCAAGAATGTGGATTTACTCTTCATTGTCCAACTTCTATACAAAAAATAAAAATACTGATACAAAAATAGCCACGTCAGTACCCAAGGTTATGCATGCATTTCTGTTTAACCTAATGACATTTTTGCTTGTTGTTATTATTGATTGCAATTTGACACGAGCACACACTGAGCGGTCAGTGATCTTCATTCAATAGGAGTTCTGGGCGATGTATTATCATTGAACGTATTTGTTGTGTCCAGATGCGTCTTGACCAAATATTTTTGATCAGACCTTTCGAAACAAATGTATCTATACGTATCACAAATATACATAGTAGAATACAGTAGTTATCAGCCAAAAATTTAGGATGTTTCAGAAGACATTGGAACAAACATACACAATGTGATTGATGTTGTTTAATCACATGTTGTTTATTTGCACAACTGTTTTAAAAAAGAAAAGTTCATACAAACGAATTAAAAGAAGTAAATTTTGCATCACAACTCAAAATGTGAAAGTTTTTTGCGCCTTTTCAATAAATGAGTGCAGGAGTAATTTGACAGCATGCGATGATTGGGAATTTTAATTTGTTTAATAACCAATAAATACATACCTAAATAAAAGTTTTTGTAACATATTGAGAAAATGACAAAAAACAAAACTCTTCTCCCATACTAAGTTAATAAATACTACTTAACTTATCATCTCTGATCAAAAGACTTGAGGATTTATTTGAAGTTGCTAAAATATAAGTCTAATGGAAGCACATTGTCATTCTCGTTCAGAAATTCAACTTGCGTGGACCCTTAACTTTCTAACAATACTTTGGAATGATTATGCATTGTACGGCAATTATATATTTTGCAGGGATATTAACAAAAACAATGTTTTTTCATTCACTACCCACCAATAACCTATGGTTAGGAGAAAGTTACAGTTATGGAGAAAATGAATATTTTAGGTACATTTATAAAAAAAAAAATCTAAATTTCTTGTTTAGAGAGTGTAAACCGAATATCGGACCGAGATCGAAAACTGTTGTATGGTGAAGGGTTGGAGAAACCTTGTATAATTATAATAAAAAATAGCATGGATAACATGTCTAAAATAGGCAATACATTATCATTCATCATTTAATAGTACTTGAATGACATTTTCTTCAACACCTCCACTGCAAAAAGACAAGTCGATTTGTAGTGATATTAATTTAACTTACCACTTCTAAAACAGCATTGTGATATTATTTCACACTATTTGTAAATTTGTCATTATACAATATTTAAATGAGGATTTTTTTTTTAATATAAACTAAAATACTTAATCAGCATAAATTGTGGAATTATTTTGGTGAATTAATCATATTCAAACTTAGAAACGTTGGTAGAACTTCATAATTAATTATATTTTAAAACTTGATTTAAAATTTGTTTTTTTTTTCTTCATTTGAAATATTTAAATGACGTGTTTAAACACGAGAACAAATTAAAAATAGGAACTATGATAATGAACAAAATTATTAAGATATCATGTTACACAATTTTCTGTGAATTTACGAAAACCATATTTTTTAAAAAACAGTTCACATTTCTTATATGCAACTAGTTTTGCAGGCACCATGTACTCGTAACAAAATGATAACACTTCACATAAAAGAAATGTATGATTAACACGTGATAATCAAACAATATAAATTTCACTTAAAATATTAAAAAATCAATGCCAAATTACCCTTGGGCAGGGCCCATTCCATACGCAGTCTCTAAGTTTTTACTAGTAAACGGCATTTGCGATATAATCATGGCCATTGTAAACGAAAAACTGCGACTTTTCACAAAATTTAGCACTGAAACTGAAAATGGGAACGCGGCGCGACAACACGCACTAAATAGCCACAGGGAAATAATAAAAAAAAAACAAATCAGCACTGATTCGTATCCAAATTAAAATCGGAATATATTCTCTTGATATAATAATAAAAGGCTTTCAACAGTGATCGACACACAAAGGAGTGAAGTGAAGACAAGATGGCGGCTGGCTGGCGTAGCGAGAATAAGCGTGTACCGCACGAACGTCAAGTTAAAACTGCCAGCTGTTCGAAATTGGAATCATATGATCGCGTCATAGGCAGGCGTTTAAACTTTCTATTGTGGGTACCCTCACAAAGTAAATCGAATGTTATCTCAAGCCCAAATTAAATATTGTTACAAAATGGGACTTAACGCTTTCGAATATTGATAACGTTACACAAATAATTTAATGCAAATAGTGAAAATGTAATTATCATGACATTCGCATATGAATTTATGTATTTGAATATGCAGCAATACTCCATCTTATTTTGTATAAGCGAAAATATTTTATTCGTGAATCGTACATATTTCACAACTTTTACTGAAATTGAAGTTATTTTAAGGTGTTTATTGTCACTTCTTTGTGGAAAGTCATTATATTTAGAATATTTTTTTTAGTACTATTTCAACAATTTTATATTTTTAACATCAGGAAAAGTTTCGCTCATCGTGAGAGTTATCAACTGATGACAATCGTAATATATTGTGGAAAAAGCATTTTAAAAATGCGTTTTTGTTATTTAAAACAGAAATTTTAGTTATCAGTTTAAAAAGTTTTAATGACTTAAGGAAAGTATTTTTTTAATACGAGCAATATTTTTTAAATATGGTGAATATTCAAGGAACTGTTTTATACAATGCGTTTATATGACTTAAACAATGGTTAGATTAGAAGAGCTTTTTTATAAAAAAATAATAAAATAAGTTTCTATCACTGTTCAATGCAATATGTGCTAATAATTTTTCTAATCGCGAATGGTTTCGATAATCAATATTGTTTTTGTTAAGAAATATAATTTTCGTTGAACTATTTCATATGAATATATTATTTCATAATGTCCCCATCCCATAGTTTGATAATAACGACAAAGGCCGTTTGCTCCGCACAGTAACAAAACGTCGTAAGAAGGAACTGCAAAATCAGCACTACGATAAAACGTAATAAGGTTGCTTTCAAAAAATGTTGATAAGAAATATTACTGCAGTCGTATTAAAAAAACAAGTATCATACGAGGCCAGTGACAATGTAATAATTATTTTGATATATGACGCTTATACGTAGAATAATTAAGTGTCGTAGTCCTATGCATTGTTTTGACCAGTATAACGCTACAGTGACGCAGGTAGCGAAATTAAAATTGACGAGATTGATATTTTTCCCAACGTTTAATCAATTTGTATGACCGATAAATTAACCTCGTTAATGTTTAAAGAATATTTTTCGGCTCGTAGCCGAGTGGTTAGCGTAATTGGGTATTGAGAGTTGTATAATTTCAGGTCCCGAATCGAATGTAACGGACCGTCCACGTTTGGAGCGCTGACTTATCAAACGTTGCATAAACTAATTGTTCTTATTCGTTGAGTGACCATTAGCTAACCTAACCACTCGAATCTCATGTGGACAACGGCGTCGATAAATAAAGAGTATTATTGTGTTGTGTCAACCCTGATATTTCTGAGAAATCTTACAACTTCTATACCAACCATTAATATGCAGATTAAAATATTTTGAAAAAAATCACAATTTTTAAGGGCTTTGAAAAATATCGATACATAAAAACCAATAGCTAATTGCATGCACGGTGCTTAAAGGGTTAATTCTTAAATGATAATTTTGTGTAGATATAACGCAATATTTTAACGACATCTTTATGTCACTACACGAGTCATCCGACCTTTGGGAGCAAATATGATATCAAATTTGATACATAGCAACCTTCTTTTACGGTTGATATCAGCGCGCCAGTCAATGTTGCTACATTCCAGAAGATTATATGTAGAGTGCGCGATAATATAATATAATAAATTTACGATTTATTATAAAATAAATAAAATGTATTAATAATAATAATAATAATAAAAAAACAAAAACACGTGTCATTGGTAGATATCGTAACATGAGTATATTTTCGTTAAAATAACAAATCTTACGTGTCATGGTTTTTCAAGCCGTACGATAAAAGTAGAGCAGTGCTTCCCAAACTGGGGCCGCATTTTTATCATTTTCAAGGGGGCCGTGGAATGAAAAAGTTTGGGAAGCACTGATGTAGTGCAATGAGATCGGGTAAAGCTGGTTACATCACTGAAGTGTTACACTGTATAGGATAGATATTTAAGAAAAAAAAAGATAAAGCGTCAATAATGTATAAACTGTTCGCTTCATTGAAACGAAAATTCTAGTCGTGCGTTGAGACACGTGGCGATGATATGTTGTGTATTTTGCCAGAATATATATATTATTAATTTGTGGAAACACGTCTTCCTTAAAAATTTACAAGCATCAGAAAGAAATGGAGAAACTGCATTGTTGTCTTAAATAATAAAAAAACACATTCTTAGTCCACATCCATGGCTTTTAAATTGTTAAGTTATTTTCCTATCTTTCCTAGTTACGTACATTAAATTGATTAAACATCAACAAACCAATCCGGTTAAATGTTCATTGAGATATTCTTCAAAATCGTCTAATCGAAAAAGCAGCCGAAGTCGCTCGTTTTTCAAGAGTCCGACTCTCGGTCATAATACGGCGACTCTACGACTTCGACCCTACAGCCCTGAGCAACAACATCGTCATACAAATATGAATGAAACTTTCATGTAATGGCGTAATAAGGAATAAGGGGAATAAATAGGAATAAGGAATCATTATTTTCCGTGTAAATTTATTCAACAAAAAAATCCTTAATGAAAATTTACATTGATTGTCCCATTTCCAAAATGAGGGAGTATTATCGAAACAAATTTTTGGGGTTAAAAAAGTTCCCCGACCGCTGACCTAAGTGATCGCATGAAGAGCGTATTTCAATTATGTAAGGAAATTGATAAATAAACTCTATGATTAAGAACTCTATGAAGAAAAGAAGGAAAAAACATTGGTGTTCAACTATCCCTTGACAAGCGTATAAATAAAACGTACGACTACGACTGGAACGCCTATTAAAATTATAATAAACAACTTTTTGATGTTTAATTTTACATTTTCTTACTTTCGAATAATGAACATTTGACCGCGGCACCAGGAGCCAATTGTGCGAAAGTCGAAGGTCGCTCGCTGTGCAGTTAACATTCCGCGAATGCGTCAGAAAGCATGGTTCCATCTTGCCTTACTAGAGTCACGTAAACAACATAATGCCAACAGGGAAAACATATATATATATATATATATAAGAACGTAGAATACGTAACTCAAAATAGAAATGCAAGTCATGAGATTTCTTTTGTAAGCAAGTCCGTTTTTTTGTCGAGCGTTGTGTGACGTTATTTGCAAAGTTTCTTTACAGTGGTTTCACAGCCGGGTGCATGTGCAAACAAGCACAGGGTAGCGGCGTAACGATTTTTTTAAAATAATTATTTCCGTTAACCAAAACACTTTCGAAATGGTGTCGAATTTATTATAGCGTCGTTTTCCCCGCACGTATCGTTACAATCATAAGAGGAGAGAAGAACATTATCAACTGATATCTTAAAAACACCACAGCAATATCATCAGTTGATAATGCTAGCGTTGAGCGAAACCGGTCCTGATCAAAAATATGTATTGTGGAAATAAGCATGTTTTTTATTATTTAAAATATCATACCTTTCCATGAAGAAGTGACAGTTAACACCTTAAAAGTGACATTAAAATATTAATTGATATAAGTATATAGTGTAGGGCAGGGATTCTCAACCTTTTTATACTCTAGAACGCATTCTAAAATATCGGTAAGTTGGGGGGGCACCACCACCTATTTTTTTCTACGGGTATTTATAATTAGACGTCATTAATAAATAAAAAAAGATCTCCACGTTTATTGTCACTATGTAATAAACCTAGTAACTCAAAAAAATTAAAACTCTAACAAATATATAAAAATAATTTACATTTTTAATTAGTGTTTATGAAAAAACCTGTGACGTTCAAATAGTGGCGGGCACACACGAATTGTTCCGCGGGCACGGGGTTGGGAATCCCTGGTGTAGGGTATTCCATGGGAGCGTTTACTACTTTTTTTGATCAACATTTTGGTATACATTATACATATTTGGTTGTTGTTAAATAAGACGTCGCAAAATTTTAATAGGAAATTGTTTGATAAGCTAACTTGTTTTAACCGTAAAAAAGAGTTTATTTTCATTCAAAAAGTTATATGCACACAGTGAACTTAGATCAGTTGATAATGCTTGCGATGAGCGAAACCGGTCCGATGGTAAAATATATCCTGGAAACAGTACAAAAAATGTGTTTTTATTATTTTATATATAATACTTTTCCACCTAGAAGTGACAGTTGACACATTAAAATGGCAACAAATTAAATGGTCAGAATTTAAATCATTTTTCGGTCAGAATTTAAATCAATTTTTGGTCAGAATAAAATATAATTTTTGGTCAGAATAAAAATATGAATGGTCAGAATAACATCATAGATAGGTCTGAATCAAATTATTTTAGGGTCAGAATTGTATAACCATTTCGGTCAGAGAATATTGAAAATGGTCATAATAAAATTAATGATTTATGATAATAAGAAACCAAGAGACCTTTTTGATACAACACATAACACTTAAAAAATCTCTAATTATGTTTCATCTTACTATTTTTCCATTACTTACATATATATCTTGTTTTATCTCACATGTCATGTAGCATTTTTTATATTAGTTAAATTATGTATTGTTAAAATGGTAAAAGACCAATTGCAGATTTCTGGATGAGACAATTCCAGGATGATTATTGGAAGGAAAGTAGCCCCTATGCATTGGAATTAGGATCTGTATTTTTTTAAAGCTTAAAGACTTCTTTAACTAATATCTCCATCATCATCTTAGGCTTAAATTTTAAATCAAACAATTCCTTTATTTTATTTTTAATGTCATCATTTAATTTCATTGTGATAGTGATATCTCCTAATGCTTCATGTGAATGTTCATCGTCTGTTTTGAATACAAAAACGTTAGTTTATCAATGTATAAAATATATACTCCAGCACTACATTGCTGCCCTCATATTTTAACAGTATCACAGCGATAATAAGCCTTTTTCCCATCACTGGTCATAATTTGATAATGATAACTCCATGTTTTTTTCCGCTTTTACTGCGTCAACCACCTCTTCCTTTGTGTTATATGTCATGCTCATATATCAGTTAAGAGATCTTTTCTTTCTCCTAGTTTTCGTCATTTCACCATTGGATTCATCACTTGATATATATAGTTGGTTCCAACATAATAGGGTAGAAAGCAGTAGCGAAGACTTGTCAACTAGTGTCGAAGAACTGTCGAATTGTAGTGGGCGCGTAACACTAGTGCAGAGGTAGGAAATTGTTAAAATAAATTATAAAATTATTTATTTATTGAAAATACCAAAAATTAAAAAAAAACTCAAATAAAAAATTCAATTAATTACCCACCAAGATTTTTTTTTTTATAAAATTATTTATTTATTGAAAATACCAATAATTATAAAAAAAGTGAATAAGTACCAAGGTAGCCACAAATAAAAGTATTTTTTTTATTCTTATTATAATTCAGACCTTCTGTCAAAATAAATCTAACCAAATAATATAAAATATGACAGCTGTCATCTAAAATTATGACCATTTAATATTAATTCTGACCGTATATTAATTATTCTACCCTCTGTATTTCTGACCGATACATTATGACCATTTAATAAAAATTCTGACCGATTTAATAAAAAATATGACCAGAACCGTATTAAAATTCTGAACGGAAAATACGAGCCCATTAAAAGTGTCTCTCTGATGAAAATTCATTATATTTAAATTGATAATACATTTTTTTAAGTCCTGACGGGGTTTAGCGAAACCGGTCCTGATAACTGTTTTATGAAATCGCGGAGGTACAATAGTACAGTGGGTGATCGCTAAACGAACCGTTCAGTGTGCGAACAAATCGAACAACGAATACACACTCGGATAACGAATTAAAACGATCTTTCCAATCCACTTATTCTATATGTAAAACTCGGTAATCTGTAAATCAACCATTGTACTAAAAATGCGTTTAATAAATGAAAATTCTCCCAGCTCTGAGTGAGCAAAAACATGTTTCGTAAATATTTTTTAATCCGGGTTCGTTATAAACAAAACTTTATTTTAATATTGTGTTCCAAAGGGGTTTTGCGATATCGCTACGTACTTTAACAGTAATAATAATCTAGGAAGAGTTCGCTACGATGACAGAGGGGTCAAAGGTATCCCTCACAATCGTGTGACTACTTTCACTATCTAAACGAAAGATACCCCACACTACGCACTTTGGAAAAAATATCTAAATTATATATTTGAATTACAGGAAGGAATTTGAGTTAGAAATACTATTCGTAAACAACATATTTTTGGCTCGAACGTTTTTCAAAGTGTAGATAAGCTGGCGACAGTTGAGTGATGACTGCATGAATCAAAAATAGAATTTTCGAGAGAAGTGTATTATCATAATAAATGTGCTTCCGCGTTCTCATTCAGAGGAAGTGGGCTGGCTAATAGTTGAGCTTAGCTCGATTAGTCAGTCGATTAAATTAAAAAACATATATTTTATATTGAATAAATTCGCTGCTGGTTACATTAAATTAATTTATAGGCTGATAGTTGGAAATGGCCTAAAACATTAAGCGTTTTATGTTTTTGTTATATTATTATTAAATACGAATCGTTCTAAGAATGTACACTTCATCATGTTTTACGACTCACGATGCGGGTTTCGCATTTCGACATTTTCATGCATTCTAGTTGAACATCCCACAAACAATAAAAACTCACTAATATGAATCTCTGTAGTCGAACAGTAAAAGAGATTTAAGTTCGAATCTTGATACTATAAAATATGTTTTTCCCCGTTAAAATTTGAAAGATTGGTAGTCCGTGACGATTATTCCAGTTGATGTGTGATTAAATTTTTTAAAAATACCTAACGCCTCGGCTGTTAGTTGTAATGCCAGTTTTTTTTACATTATAAATAAATAAACAATATCACATATTTGAATCGTTCAAATTCTATAGATTTTTACGTATTTTATCATCAACGACCCAGAATTAAGGCCTTGAAAATTATAATAAGACTGACATTTTGATAACATTTTTGTACTAGATTGCCTGGAGATGTCGAAAGGCGTACCCCGCACATATCTCAGGAAAAATATTAACAGGAAGCATAAGAGCTTAATTGAATTAGTTTTATGACTAATGATTTGCTAATAGTGACAGTTAAATTGGGGCAAATAATCTTATAACCGATGCAACTTAATGATTTTTTATAGGACGAGTTCATTAGAATCGCTGAATTGAATTGTGAAATTAAGTTGTATGTGTACAGTGTAGAGTTTGAATAATTCATAATTAATATTAAAATTCCATCAGCCGATATCATAAATCATTGACAGACATATTTTTTTTGAGACATTTCGTACATATATCAAGTTTTGTTAATTGATTTATATCAGTAAAGGAGTGTGCCAATTTCGAAGAACAAAACAACATAGTTGGAGAAGAATTTAAATGTATTAAAGAAAAATTAAAATAATAAAAAAATCTTGCCAGACGTACTGTCAAAGCCAACTGCGCAATATAATTATTGTAGTACTACTCAAGTGATATGAGCTATTACGTAAATGGACGATTGAAATGCATCGTAATATATATCGCTTTATTTTAATCAAAAACTCGAGGGAGAGTTAAATTTCTGTTGATGATGTTATTAAGAATCCAGAATTGGTAAATATTTAACAGCGTACATATAAACAGTCGCATATTAACAATTGACTAGACAGACCCAAGCGAGTTAATGCTCGATATCCTTACGAAAATCGGTAATATTTTTGTATTTCTCTGTTTATTTTTATTATATTGGTATTTATTTTTAAAAGTGTTGACTGTTTCTTTCATGTGGAAGGGAATTGCATTTAAAAAATAAAACACAATATTTAGTACTATTCCCACAATTTTATATCAATAAGATCGGGTCTGATACAACACAAATTAAAACGAGGCTATTTGTAAAAAAAAAAAAAAAAATACAATCACGTATAGAAAACCATTGGTTCAAGAAATAAGAAAATAATTTACATGGCGTATATAAAAGTGTAGAATAACTTTGTGGCGTGTTTTATTACGACAAATGAATAACAATTTTAAATCCCATTACATTAAACTTGCACTCTGGTTGACGATGTCTATTCGCCAAGTGAAAAATGCAATTGTGTTCATTAGTTACAAGTATTTTTTTACAACATATAATATATACAGTTTTTGATCGATTAAAACGGTTTGAACGAACATAACCTGTTCCAAGACTATATTCGCTATCCGAATTGTTCGTTAACCGATTGTCGATTTGCCACAGATAGAATAAGTGAGTTAGAAAGATCGTTTTAGTTCGTTATCTGAATATGTTTTCGTTGTTCGAACACAAAAATATTTCGTGATAGTGTACATTGTCTGATTTGTTCGCTAACCGATCACCCACTGTATATTAAATCATCAATGACATTTTTGCCAACCTTGATTCATCGAAAATGATCACAAGATTATTCAACGTTCCTTGCTTTATTTAATAAACGTAGTTATCACAAACAAGGAATTCGGGAATGACATAAGGAGATGAAAGTTGATTGCGTTACCACTTTCCTGCGAGACTAATAAAAGTTGCAGGTTAACATTGTTAAATCGATCCACATATAGAATAAGTAGATTAGATAGGTCATTTTAGCTCGTTATCCGAATGTGTTCGTTGTCCGAACACAAAACAATTCTCGATAGTGTTCGTTAACCGATCACCCACTGAATATCTAAATGAAGTGAGATAGTTTACAAGTGGCTCCCAGACATTATATATGGCGCCTTTTTGTCGTAATGGCGAAAGTGGACGGTGCTGATTTTAGCTAAATTATCAGTTATAATGCTTACCTATAGTCAGCAGTGGCGTAACTTTCACGGAACACGCTAAGAAGCATCATCTTTCCGCTTGGTTTTACGTAGATTGAGAGACAAAAAAAAAATACCAGTGGCGGCGTGGGATTGCTGAATTGATATTATTTTGCTATTTTCACTTTTATTTATAGTCGTATTAAAAAGTTCTAATATCACTTTTTGTCAAAATAATAAAGCCCGTGTGGCGTGCTAAAAAACGCGTTAATGTCCGGTGCGGGGCACTCATGTATGCATACGATATAAGTTTAGAATATTTATTTAACCTATAAACAACACAAAAAAAAATTATGAAGTATTTTTATCGTTGAATTATGTCAATTATAATGAAGCGAGACTTGTGGTTTATATACAACAGCTTTAGTGTAGTGTAGTTTCAAGTAAAGATGTATTTTTACGAATGTTTCGGTAAAACTACATCCCAGCAAATTTTAATAATATCTGATATTATCACCAGTAGAAATATATTACACCCAGTCATTTTTTACGCGATACATTGGTTCCAGAAAAAGGCGCGTAAAAAAATCACAACTTTTACGCAATTGCATTACATTTCTTTACACACCCTAAAACATAAATTCGCATAATATCCGATACACTAGTCTACACTACACTAGTATGCATATTTAAAAAAATGGAATGCTTTACAAAATTAAGTTCTTAAAATACACATATTTTTTATTTAAAAAAATAATGAAACGTACAAGCCTAGCATCATATACAAATTTCTTCTTTAAAACGAATTTGGGGAAAAAATCGTGTAAAAAAAGGACTGGGTGTATACTTTTGTATGTTTTAACTATCACTTTTTGGGGAAATGAATTATATTTACAATTCAGTACAATCATGTTATATTTAAATAGTTAAATCATGTTTAGTTATATTTCCATGAGCGATCGTTGAGCAAAACACTGCTCCTGATCGTAAACATAACATTTTGAAAATAGTAGAAAATATTGTGTTTTCATCATTTCAATACAATGTCTTTCTGTCAAGATGAGACTGTGAACATCTTAAAAGTAACTTGAGACATTTTAACCTTCAACACTGTTAGTTCTTTATTAGTTTGTAGGGTTAGAGATCAGTTGGTAATGCTCGCGATCAGCAAAACCGGTCCTGATGATAAAATATTTTGTGGAAACACACCAAAAAATATATTCTTATTAGTTAAATAAAAAGACTTTGCACCGAAAACTGATAGTTTCCACTTTAAAAAAAATGACTTGAGAATTGTTAACATTGTCTATTTTATTATTCTTTTGAGTTTGAAATCAGTTACTTGTAGGAAATACTTGCGACGATCGAAACCGGTAATGGAAATATTACTTAAAATGAGTTTTTTATTTATTGTTTCGAAAAAACAATAATTTGTTGAGAATTTATTTTAAGCCCACTGCAAATCAGCCGTCTCAACGGCTGCGACGTTAGCAGTCATAAGGTTAAAGTGTTTGCTTGGTTATACCGTGATTCAGTTTGAACGGTGGCGCGAGGAAAGAATAAGATAACTTATTTCACAGTTTCAATTCTACTCTTTGACTTCTAACGTCTCAATAGAGACGGGTGATTGCAATGTGTTGAAAATTGATAATAAATTGTCTAGTATCTATTTCCACAATATATGTGTACTAAAGAATATGTTTATTATTTAAAATATCATGCCTTTCCTTCCATCAAGAAGTGACAGTAAACACATTAACAGTGATTCTAGAATGTTATTTTTGTTATGAAATTATTATGAAATCGTCGGATTTTGTTAACACGAAAACTGTTGGATATATTTTTTAAATATTCAGGATTAGAATATTTCTTTCTTTATGTGTTTCAAGTACTTCAACAGTAAATTAGGCGTAATTGACACAGTACATTTATCAAAGTCGATTGAATTATTTCCCGAAAAACATCTTTAGTCAAAAAGAAACAAGGTTTAATAAACTGATTAAGTAAATATTCCACTGAATCGGTCTTCATTATAATTAACGAGGCATTCTTTTGTTACACCAAACTTCTCAAAATATGACCGGAAAATTTTAAAATTTGTACCGTTACACTTCTTATATAATCGACGATGATTTATTTAATTGATGAAAGATCAGAAGATTAAATTGTGGCGCTTTGCGAGCGGTCGAAACCCGACTGGTAGGTTTTGGCGGACATAATTGCATCGTCCAAAAATGAAGATCGGGAACTAAAATACGGCCAGCACGCGAAGCGGGAGTGGCGCTGTCATCCTACAAAACAAAGAATTTTTTGGCATACGTTTGGAATTACAATTAAATATATCTGATGTGTATTTACGCGCGTTTCTTCTGAATTTTACTTGTGTTTTGACGTATGATTTAATTTATGGATTGTATGTTTGCTGATGTCAGATAGTTAACCGTTTTATTCGAGCGACTATTTAAAAAACAAATGAAAACAAAACAAACTTAAACGAACAGACAAATATAAGTCTTTCGCCGCTCCTCGGACCATTGCGAGGGGCTAATGCATTTCTGGATTAAATCATCTCCGGCTAGTATTTAAGATTATTGAAAGAGCCGCCTGTTTATTTTAAACTTTAATTTTGTTTTTTTTTTGCTAGCACGATATAAGCGAGGTTGTTAAAACAGAAGAGAAGATGTATACATCTCAATACATCTCTTTTGTTTCAACAACCTAGCTTATTTTGTGTTAGCAATAAAACTAAAATTTAAATACATATGTATAAAATAAACAGGCGGGACTTGCAGTAAGCTTAAATTCTGATTGAATGATTTATTTCAGAAATGCATTAGCCCTTTGCAATGTCTGAGGAGTGGCGAAAGACCTATATTTGTTAGTACTATTTTTTAGTATAAACATTCAGCATTAGGACAACTATCGACATCTATTGTCAACAAAATTTGACTAGACTGTAATGGAGGACCAAGGGTGTTGCCATCATTTCCCTTTCATCTTAGTTGTATTTGTGTTTCGGATAATATACAAAAAATAAATAGCGGATTTAAACGGAGTAAAGATGATTTCTTGATGGTGGTGACACTGATTCGTGACGCATCAACCTCGAGGTCAAGCATCAGTGTCCTAAACGTTAACTAATCGGAGAGTTCTTATAGCTTTCCTATTTCGTTATACATGCGTGATTTAAAATGTAGTGCATCGCCATCTAATATGCACGATAAGTAGTTAATACACTAAATATATACGCTAACATGGCTCATGTGAAATAAACAAATAAAAACCGATAAGTCGATAGTTCTTGCTCACTTCGAATTAAAAAAAAAAAAACCAAGTTTGTTGCCAGCGGGAAGAAATCCAATATTTTTTTAAATACATATTTACTTTGTTGGGTATTTGGGGCAAATAGGTAATTATTCTAGTTACACCTACGCATTAAAATAATATGAAAATATCCAAAAACGAGATTAAGCACTGTTTTTTTTTATACATGTAAATTATGCATAACATCGCAGTTTTATTCGACTGCTAATAGAATTAATACGAGTAAAAAATCGAGTCAATACTTTGCATTTTACACATTCGATATTTATGCTATTTCCGCGGAATTATGCTACAATAATACTGTGAAAATGAAAGTTTGACGGTCATAATCGATTACCGTTACAGTCATAATGCACAAACAAAGTTAATAGACAGTCATGTGACCAAAGACAATAAATTAGTATAGAATAATAGATAGCCGGCCAGTAACAGGAAACACAAGGTCTAAAATTAGAAGTAGGTATAATTAAGTAAATCAACAGAGGCATGCACGCACTCTCGAGTAATTGGGTAAATAAGTTCAACGTATAACGTATGAGAAATTTTCCATCACGACACAATTTTGTAAATTATTCGATTATGATTTATATACAATGAAACATCTATGTCAAGACGATGAACTCACGAACGTAAAATCGCCAGACAATAAAAGAAAATACACCTAGAAATACATGAGTATAATACAGTTAACCCTTTGCACTCGTAATTTTTTTTTGGTGAGGGTAGCCTCAACTCGTAATTAATTTCACGCATTTTCCAGGATTCATAATCAAAACTTAAAATGAAAATAAATCGTATCTTCAACGGATTTTCGTTCAACAAAAAACTTACACAGCGTGCATAAGACTGTTTTTTAATATTTTTATAGAAATAAAATAGTAAAAAGTTTTTAATTTCTATTTTACGAAAGTTTTAATCCGAGTATATGAATTTTAAACATGATATTTTTAAAAGCTTTAAAAAAATTATAGATAAAGAGTTTTTGAAAATTCATTTATAAGTGTGTTATCACCGTTAGCATATTTATGCTTTAAAATCAATTATATTTAAATGATTTTTATAAAAAAAGAGAAATTTTCAGCTGAAAATGATAATAATTCTAGCGATTTTTTTATGTCGATGCAAGAAGATTGCGATTTTCTCTATCATATGAATTTTAATCATATGATAGAGAAAATATTATCTGCACAATATATATAATATGATAAACAGCAATAAAAATCAATAAAATGTGGTACATAGAAAATATTCAAGCTTAAAGTATTGGTTCCTCAGTGGGGACATACGAGTAGAACGCTTTTCTTGTTTGGTTCCCCAGAGGTGACATACGAGTGGAAAGGGTTAATTATAGGTTCCACATAACCTCTTGTAATACAAACTTTGAACACGGTGAAAAGATAGCAATGTATTTTAGTTTAGTTTAGAACTTAGTTCTGACGATGGCGTGAGCCGAAATAGCTATCAACTATATTTGTTAAAAATAATTTTGTAGAACTAAAATACATTGCTATTTTTTCACCGTGTTATAATGGAGTTCTACCAAGTGAATGCCAATTCAATCAACAAACTTTGAAGTTCATTAAAAATTAAGGTTCGTGTTAAAAAAAAATCGAAGATCGTTTATATAAATATGTACTTTATTTTTTTTAAAGAAACAAATACACATTTACATATTAATTGAAGAAACTTTAATAACATAATATACCATTCATTCATCATCGTTATCACTTCGAGATCGGTTGAGTTTTTATCATAGCAGGCTAATATGCAATTGTCTACTTTTAGCGTTACAATCTTAACGTATTTCCTTATAAGGTTCCAAAATCGTTTGTAATTCCCTCTTGAATTTCAAGCTCTTCCTAACGGAAGGACCATTATTTAAAAAAAACTAATTTAATATCAAATTTGAATTGTTACAGCTTGGTACGATTCCACATGTTTTGTCACTAACGACCTGGGTTTCGCCTTTCGGCGTCTTCATGCATTCTATCACACGGACGCAACAGAACTGACGATTATTTTACGATATGTTTAATTTAATAGTCAATTCCAAGATGTCATTTATTGTTTTTAACCCTTTGAGGAGTATGGCCGTACATGTACGTCCAAATATTGTGATGTTTTTTATCATTTGCAAGTTCCGCATTTTTTGTTGAATAATTATAATTTCTTCAGATATTCATGCTGCACATATCTGTCAATAATTTTAAGCAGTCGGGCTTACATTTTTTATTTGTTTCACCCGCCACCGAGCGCGACCATGAATATTTAAAAAAATAATTCAGTACTGCTGATGCGCACGTAAATCCTATTGAGACTATCGGAAAATTCAGGTTATACTGTAACACCTCACATAACGAGCACACCTAACGACAATGAATTCGCATAACGAGCAAAACAGGTGGTGAAAACTGCTCCCTTAACGAGCGGCATTTCACATAATGAGTGACCCAAAAGTCCCACTTTTAATCTTCACGTCATTCATTTGTGAGCCGGGACTTTCGCGCTAGTGCGTCATTCTCTGGTTAGCAACCGTTTCGCTAGCGCTAGTTAGTGTCGCATGTGAACAAACATTGTTCCAAACTAGTATTCGGAAATTATTTGTATTTTTTTTTCGTGCAAAGTTCATAATAAACCTTGCGAAAATGTGCTTGACGAAAACTCCACACTATTTTTTTAAATTTATTCGAATAAACGTTCAAAATATTGAAATTGATTTTTTAGACATGGGACGCATTATTGTAGTTTATATTGTTATGTACGATATTGTTTTTCCCTTAACGAGTGTTTCACATAACGACTAAGATTCTGGAACGAATTAGCCTCGTTATGGGAGGTTCCAGTGTATTTCAATACGAAAGATAGTCATTGTTATGTCTATTATATGTATTTTTGAATGTATAGGGTACGAGAGACTACATTGATAATGAAAACAATTGTTAAAGTAATCAGTGTTGTTTTATGCATGAAGCAATAACAAACGCATTGAAATATGCTTCTTTTGCACAATTGTAATCATCAAAAAAACAAAATACAGACTACATTTTATGAATGCATAAAGAAATAATGATATTTGTTTGTTCAAGTATTTAATAGCATTATTAATTATTCTTTTTTTACTTCTGTATACTTTCTAATAATACGCAATTTACGATATCGACTGAAGGTGATTGATTGAATTTCAATGTCAAGTTTAAATTGTTGAAATTTTGTGTAATTCCACATGTTTTGTCTCTAACGACCCGGGTATCGACTTTCGGCATAATCAGGCATTATATAACACGGATGCAGAACCGTATATAACCGACTGGTGTCATGGAATGCCTGAATATATATAATACAACATATTTATTTAAACTTTATTTATTAGAGTATAATGATTTTTAAAGTTGATTCAATCGCCATTGATGTATGGAAGCATGGTGGACCTACATAATTGAAATTGTTGCTACCTTTCTTCAGCCAAGTGGTAAACGACGCTGATTTTAGTTACATTGTTCATAGGTTTAATTCCCAGTACGGACAGTTTCATATAAAATTATACATTATTTTTTTATCAATTCATGGATTTCTATTTAAAAAAAACTCGAATATCTAGCACAGATAAAAGGGGAGAGAGAGCGATAAGCCAACCAATAACTTGTCTTGTCTTAACCCTATTCTTCAATCTTCACTCTCTCAAAAGTGGAGAAATTTTATAACAATCAGTTTTCGTAGAACAACTTTTGTCGAAAAAAATCGCTTAAAGTCCGAATGAAGATTGAGAGAAGACATAGTTTCAAAAATTACGTTTATTGGTCACGATATGTATGTTTAAATTTCGTCGACATTTGTAAATTGAAGCGGGTCAGTAGAGAATATTAAAATCAGACCATTTTTTCAGTGGACAATCGCACGTGACCACTCGTCAACACACGTGCGACGCTAGAAACACAACACGTACATCATAACGAGATACATTTATATAAGTATGTACAGTCCTGACGATGTGATGTAGAAATAGCAAGAAATAAAATTTGAATTGTGTAAAAATAAAAAAGTATGTTTTTTTATAAAAAATATTTCAACAGACGAAACCGAAATACTCGTCGAAAAATTGATAAAGTAAAGTAAATTTATGCTTTGTAATTTTTATCATATCTGTGTGTATATTTGGCATTTCTGTGTGAGCAAATAATATGATTTTTTCATACGTAACAAACAACTAAAATCGGTATGCCTCAAACGTTCTATTTTTAAATAATAGTTCGATTATTATCCGCACGTAATTGGTTTAAAACCTTTGTGAGTTTGATTTACAACAATATTTCTAACTAACACGTATTGATGACACATTCAAAAAATTGCCGAATTACCAATTCATTTGAAGGTACCTTGAAGAATCGAAATGACAAGTTATTTTTAAATAGATTTATGTAAATTTTAGAAAGTATTTATTATTAAGAAACACGACAACTCGATATTATACAACTAAAGGAAATTAATACTAACAACCTAGGCGTTGTACAGCGCTCCGTCCGAATTATCGTTTCGTATACATACATAATTAAAACACTTCCGGCAGACCAATATTCAATAAATATTTTACGTAATGTAGATTTCGAGAATTCTTTGTGTTTAAAAGACGTATGAATCAATGTTATTCCTACGTGCGTCTCTACAGAACTCGGCAAAAAAAACAAGACTTTTTATAAACTTCTCAGGGTTACGATGTTTTGGGTAGATAATATAATTTCAAATGGGATAAACAAGAATTTAACGTTCGTATCCAATTGATACAGAAATGCAGCGATACATCTAAATAATTTATAAAATACTTGCAAATTTTCTGAAGAATCACTGCAATTAGCCATGGATAGAAATTTTCCCAAATCGTAAATATAAACAAAAACTATATGAAAATATCACAACAAATATTTTGTAAACATGACAGCTAAATACAAGATGGCCGCGTTCCAATTTTAAATAGTTAAAATAAATGTGTACATACCAATTACTAGAAATTAACGAAGGCATGGTAGATGATATCGATTTACTTCTTGATAAACTTTCTTTACTAGAACAATTTAATGCCGGTATGGCACTTAACGTCATAACTCAACCGAGATAGGTTAGTTGGACAAGCGATTGGCACCGTGCACCGATTTTATTTGGATATAAAAATTATTAGAGTTGCCAGCTGCTACAGTGCTGAATAAAGATGTAGTCTTAACCCATTATTTCACTGGTAAATGCAATTGTTCATATTATATTTATTCATGATATTGATATAACTTAATTTACTAGCATCTACGTAAAAATTATATTTTAGTGCCCATCATAAAAATACATTTTTATCAGGAAATAACTGTAAAAAGAAAAAAATACAGATTAAAAATATTGAAATTGAAACTTTTACAAGAGAAGTATTCTGAGAATTTGCTTTAGTAATTTAACTATACGCAAACAATACCTAACACAAGAAACTAGTATTTTGTCTATGTCAATCAATCACTTCATGGCTAAAATTTATCATCTATAGCTATAGATATAAGTGTCATTGGTGTTAATTGTACGGTTTTACAATAAAATAATAGAATTTATAACATAAATATGGTCGAACAACAGAAACAACGCGTCGAGCAAGAAATGACGAAACTCGTCGACGAGTTGGATAAATCATACTTGCGACGAATGCAGGTTAGCGGAAAAAAATACCATATCTTATCGGCTTTTTGGTTATGTGTTCTATCATGTGCCTGATGTAATATGATTTTCAGGGTGACATGCATCGCTGTGCTGCCCAATGTTGTGACAATACAGCATACTCTCTGGATAGAACCCATTCGTGCATAGAAAACTGTGGTGTCAAGTTAAATAACGCGAACAATTACGTTCAGGTAACCACAAAATTTTACTATTGTACGTGCTTACATCATATTAAGGTATTAATCGATTCCTAAGCGAATATGAAAATTTTGGATACGTATGCCTTAAAGCATATTACTCTATTTTGTCCCTAAAATTAGCTAAATGCATATGATAACAATGCAGCTATACGAGACATTTTATTTCGATTATGATAATTATCATGAATGTGATAAATGAAATCGACAATTGTTTTTAGTATTATTTCCACAATTTTATAAGTTAATTATGAAGTCCTGATCAGTTGGCAATGCCTGGATGAGTCAAACCGATACTGGTCATTATAAAACAGAAAATAATTTTTGGCTAAAATATGTGGTTCAGAATATAAAACTTTATGGGTGACCATTTGTTGGACAGCTCTATGTTTAAAATGGCTGCCCTAAAGGGTTTTGCATTGGTGAGACTACTGGATTTTAAGATTTTTATTTTTTATCATTGTCTATTTCAGGGTGAATTGACTCATCTTCAAAACAGGTTACAGAGATGTATAATGCAGTGTAATGACGATATAAGAGATATGATGGGACCAAACCCAACACAAGAAGTGGTAAAAAAACAAATAATTATACTTTAATCATTGCCACCTTTTTTTTGTGAGAAAAAAACTGTTCTTAATTTTACAAGATTTTTTGAATATTGATAATATTATTGATTGAATTGGCATTTACTTGGTAGAAATCTATTATAACATAGTAAAAAATAGCAATGTATTGTAATTCTAAAAAAAATATAAGGTATATACTCATAGCTATTACGGCTTACGCCCACATAGAACAAGTTCTGATTGAACCGAAATAGCTATCAACTATATACATTATAAATTTTGTAGATTAATAATACATTGCTATTTTTTTCACCGCGTTATTGTTTATATTGATTGAATAGGCACTTATCTGCCAGTGTTGAAAATTCGCTATCGATCTATCAAGGCAGATTTTTATGTATTATATTAAAGATGCAGTTAACATTATTCATTAAACCAAACCTGAATGCTCTTTTTTATTCTTTACAGGCGGACAAGTGTTCAAATCAGTTTGACAAGTGTGCCGTGCGATGTGTGGACAAACACGTGGACTCTATTCCAAATATGCTTAAGACAATGAAGACTGTATTGGCGAAAGGGGCGCCCAACAACGCTCAAGCATATTCATAGTCAAAGCTCGACTTGTGGAGCTATAACTCAAAATGGCATATTAGTTTATCTTTGTATAGCTATTGAATTATTTTAGGTAAGAATGAATAGCAGTTTATAAACTGGCATTGTCGTTCACTGTATGAATATTGATGTTAAAAACTGTTGCAATTTAAATGTACATGTATTCAAACTCAAGCTATCGTTTCTATAACAAGCTGTATATAAGAGAGTTAACAACGAGGAATGTGCTTCATGTGGCTCAACAAAGATCCGATAACGAATATGTATATTTTCTGGATTAAATTTATTTTTCTATCTTATTCAATCCAATTATCTAATCCACGTTTTTGGATTTATTACAAAACATTTAAAAAATTCAATAAAATTTATTCATACAGCTCCGTGTAATAATGTATTTATTACAAATTTTTTAATCATTAAAACTGTCTTTACAACATTCTTTTCATTAATTTTTCTGCCATACTACAATTTTGTAAATCTTGTAATGTTCAAATTTGATTTGTAAAAACATTGCACATTTACAAGTTCATACATTGTGTTCAGGCCTATGTTCTGAGATTCCAATTCAACATGGACAAAGAATATGTTTGTTCAACTTAATGTGTATCAAATTTGAATTTTTTAAATTCTGTACAATTTCACATGTTTTGTCGCTAATGACCCAGTTTTCACTTTTCGTCAATTGTGCATCCATGTGATAGAATGTCTGAAGATGCCGAATGACGAAACCCGAATTCTTGATGTTAAAGCATGTGTGATCATACTAAATATCAAAAATTCAAATTTGGTATTGAAATTCCATCAAGCGCCTTCAGTCGATATTATAATTATTGTATATCATTAAGGTCACAATATAATTTAAATCTGGACTCTAATTTTTAACACTGATTACTAATGTCTATTCGTACTGTGTTAATATTTCATTCTAAAAAGTATAGCAGTGTTTACAATACTTATAACTTTCGTTTACGAATTTTTTTTTTTTAATTCGAACATTTACACATGTTTTGTTACTTTACGGCCGGGTTTTGTCTGTCGGCATCTTCAGGCAATTTTATTGCATGGATGCAAAAAAACAATAATTACTTAGGAATAGTTATATACAATGGGAATTACAGGAATATCTGAAATAATTTTAATAACTACTGATTTGATTGTAATGACATTCGATTTTGGAAATGATAATTTCAAAAATAATATACCTAATGGCATTATCATTAAAATGTTTTTAGGTGATTTGATACTAAGAGATTCCTACTCATTTTAAATGAGTGGATTACGTTGGAATTAAATATCAGGTGAAATAATGTTCAAGTCAATTTTTTTGAAATTTCTGAAAAGTGCAACCTGGGTTGTGAGTGACAAAACATTTGGACATGTACAATGTTTCAACAATTAAAATTTTATATTGAAATTCCAACATGATCCCTATAATCTCCATAAAAAATGAATATCAACATTGTTCAATAGATTTTAAAGTAATCGGTTTTGGAATTTCCTTTACACAGCTCAGCAGGGAATGTAATATTTTTTAAATTCGTAACTTTAACGTTAACTGATAGAATTGTATGATATTTTAAATAATAAAAACACATTTTTTTAGCACTTATTTACAATATTACGATCGAAAGCAGTTGTGCTTATTGCGACCAATCTATTTAATTCTAATCTGTTGATAATGCTCGCGATGAGGGACACTGGTCCAGATCATAAAATATATTGTGGAAATAAGTACTAAAATGTTTTTTTTATTATTTATAATAAAAATTTCATTCATTCATACAATATATGAAGCGTATTGTCGTAACCTTTTGATTACCGGGTATCTTTATAATCTTTCAACATAATTTCTACACATGAAATATCCAACAACAATTCTCTACTTTACCTTTTTCAACAGCTAAACACATCAAAACGAGTATTTCATTGATTATATGGAATCCGAAAATAGCCATATTATTTTTAGACTACAAGACTGTCGGAAAATCTATACCTTGCAATCAAAGGCTTAATTGAAATAAAAATTCATTTACATCTGACGACTGTCGTCTGAAACCATTTATTAATAAGTCTGTCATTTCTCTGAAGATAGACATTCAATTTTTTGTCATGTCAATGTTTAAATTGAATATTCTTACTGTCAAAGTTATGTTGACAAACTACCTATTGTTTATTAAATAACCTTGTTATATCAAAAACTATTTTGATGAAAATATTATAGAGTTGTTTATGAAAATGTTTGTTGTTTTTTATTGTGAATTTATTTCCATTTTCAGGTAATTTTTTTATTATAAGTTTCTTGAATTTTAATGTATTCATTAATATATGAAAACTGTACAAATCGACAAATATTGTCACTCAGGTAGAGCGTTTCATCCATAATTATTTGACAATGACATTCAAATATGGAAAAGTTATTTTTATTACCAAAACAACCTAATATCATTATATGCTATTTGGCAGCAGTAAAATTCTCTGGTGGCTGCATATGACAATCACTGCATTATAGTTATTCACTATTATCTAGTATAATTGAGTTAGTACGTTTTACATTTTTGCATAAAACACAAAAATAATAATAAAAAAAATTGGTTCCAGTGACATCTTTTAAAAAGTTGCAATAGCTTTTATGGAAAAATATATATACAGATGGCAGTACACAATAAAATGTGCCAAGGAAATTGTAGTAAATTCTCTAAGTATAGTAAAACAACATGTTTAACACACACCAAATAATTTATTAATCATAATTCGGGTATATAAAAGGTAACATTGGAAATTTAAGAAATATACTAGGAAGTTAACCGATCGATCGCAAGCAATACCTACTCAAATATTGCACATTATAAGATAGTGTTCATCCGAATTCACTCTCAGTGAAATCTGAAGCAAAACTTTCGAACACTTCCATTACCGGTGGTATTCTCATTGGAAGGCTGGTTCTACACTTTACAAGAACAAAGAATTTGTGTTGACTTCTTAAAAAATATATAAGCGATGTTAACAGTTTTATTCTATTTGTGCGATAGAATACCTAAAGATGCCGCAAGGCGAAACCAGTGTAGTGAGTAGCAAAAATGATAAAATTGTACATATTTTTTGTGTTTTAAATACTTCATTTCAAAATTTTCGGCTATTTATTACATGTCTAAAAGTACTTCTAAATATGAATTATATGTGTACGAGTTTTTGATAAAAGAATTGCTTAAAAACTTGATTTCAAGTTTTTTAAGGACCCTGAAAAAACGCAGAAAAGTTTCGAATAATATATTGTATATATATATATTTTGACTATCATCTCAAAACTTTGATTTAAAAAATCCTTAATATTAAGTTGCTGACCATTTAAGGTGGAACTTATTACTTCTTGGTCGGATGATATATTTCAATAAATATAATACTACACAATATTTATTCATTCGGTTGATAATGCTCGCAATGGGCAAAAACGGTCATGATCTGAGTATTAGAAAATTGTGGAAATAGTACTAAACACTAAGTTATTTCTGAGGCACATAAATTTGAATAAACAACTCCAATACTTACTATTCCAACAGATTCATCTATCAGTTATCATTTTTAAAGTGTTAACTGTCCCTTATTAGTGGAAAGGCATTGTGTTTTAAATAATAAAAACACGTTTTTACTACAATTTCCACGATTTAAGATTTTGATGATCATTGCTGGTTTCACTCATCGTGATCATTATCAACTGATACCATATAAATTACAAAAAAAAATATTTATCTTTGGAATAAAAAGTGATTATGTTTTTACTAAGGCTAATAATAAATGACACGGTGAAAAAAAAATTGCAATGTATTTTAGTTTTTGTAGAGCTAAAATACATTGTTATTTTTTTTTCACCGTGTTATAATGGAGTTCTACCAAGTGTATGCAAATTCAATCAACTAATAATATTTTTTTTTTTTGTCTCGCATGAGCTGGTCTTTTCGCTTTCAAGCGTCATCGCAAGAATCCAATAGATCTAATATACAAAAAAACATTTTATATGTGTAATGATAAGTTTATAACGTAATTCAATATTGCTATTGGTATTATAAAATTCCACCAAGCACTACCATCAATTGAGCAATCTGTCAATAATCTTAAAGTGATATTTTTTAACGTGATCAAGTATAAAACCAGGGCTGTGTTAATTTTTGTTCGTAAATCGTTCTTTTTGGCAGTCTGTAGAAAAATACCAGGGCTGTGAAGTCGTGGGGTCGCTGTGTTATGATCGGAGCTGTAAACAACGAGCGACTCAGAAATATATCTCAATGAACAATTTGCCGTATTGGTTGGTTGATTTTTAATTTAATGCACATAAACAGAAAAGCTATGAAAAAGACCTGGTAAATTAAACTTGTTTTAGTCGGTGTCGCAGTCGTAAAAAATGAGCGAATCCAACTGTTTTTTCTAAAATACGATTTCAAAAAATATCTCACTGAACAATTTGCCGCTGTAGTTAATTGATCTTTCGTTTGATGCACATGAACAGGAAAGGTAGGAAAAAACCTGATAAAGTCTTCTAAACTCTTTTAACCAATCGCGTTGCCGGTGAATGTCGGAGTTGTGAAAAATGGGCGATTCCGATTATTTCGATTAGACGATTTAGAAAAACATTTCAACGAAAATTTGTCGTACTGCTTGTTTGATCTTTAATTTAATGCACATAAATCAGAAAGGTAGGAAAAAAACTTGATAAAATTAAACGTTCCTTTATCTGAGTCGTGTTGTTGGTCGATTTCGGAGTCGGGAGTCATATTTTGATCAATATCGGAGTCGTAGACGCGTTTTTTTAAAACAAATCCATATCCCTAAAAATACTATTGGGAAAATCCATATAAAGTCCACCATCTAATCAAAAAAAAAAGGAACGATAACAAAGAAATGCGGTTTGTTACAAAGGGGATAAATTATTTGTATTGACATTCCGCGTTAATATGGATATGTATATTTTCACTATATTTATCTAAATTTCGGGATTTAGGAACAAATTGGGCTTGTTACGTGGATTAATGTAACTCCAATTGCTGTTTTGGGGAAACTATATTCTGACGAAAGCGTTGGCTAAACCAAATACTAGATTATTCATATTAGGCATTACATTCATTCGTATGGCTTTTATGGTGGTTTACCTTAAACTATTATTATAATTAAACGAGGGTATATTAACATAATTTTTATGAATACATATTACGTTCCCCTTTTCATGTTTATTGGTGACTGAAGCAGCGGTATCCAATAGAAATAGACAAGTTTCATTTAAAAAAATTGAAATGTTAAAACTTTGTATGATTCTACATGTTTTGTCACTAACGACCCGGGTTTCGCCTTTAGGCATCTTCATGCATTCTATCACATGGGTGCAACACAGCTGACCGGGTTGTTGTTGTAACAGTTCAAATTCTACAAAAAATATCAGAACTATATGTTTAAACGTCAAAAAAAAATTACCTCATTTAAGTAATTGATTATAAAACCAGGATATTATAACAGAGGAGAAGAACAGAACTGACCCAGAGCCCGGGTCGTTAGTGACAAAGCATGTGGAGTCGTACAGAGTTTTAACAATTCAAATTTGATGTTGAAATTCCATCAAGCACCTTCAGTCAATATCATCTTCTATCTATATATATATAAATGAATGTCTGTCTGTCTGTCCTTTATAAACTCCTACGCCATTAATCCGATTGCGATAAAACTTTGTCGAATTATTGCTTAGACTACCGGGCAAAAGATAGGATACTCAGAATTTGATTACAAAAATTAATTGAATATTTACGTAAAACATGTTTTCATACAAGACTATTGTAATACAGAATGGCCATTTATGACACATTGTATCCATAGCAACGCCGAAAACAAGAACGACGCAAATCTATCACATTCACTCACCTGTAGGTACTTACGTAAGGTACTGAATATTTTGAAACAAAGTTCGATTTTCGAAAAAAGTATTTCAATGTTCTATTTTTTACCGACCTTTTTGTTTTGGTTTTATGTCGCATGACAGAACGAATTGAAATAAATATAACGTATAAATCGTGTGTGATATAGAAAGAATTTATTCAATATATCAATTATTTATTTTTTTTATTTTTCAAAAGTGAATTTCAAAACGTAACATTCACTTTAAAATCAATTATGCCACCCAAACGAAAAGGAATAGGTCAGAGTACAATTCAGACACGAAAGACAGGGGCGAAACAATGAGGTTGAAGTTGATAATCGTTGGATTGTACCGTATTCACAGCTTCTCTTGAAAACGTAAAAAGCACACATCAACGTCGAGTATTGTAATTCAGTGAAATCCATCAAATACATTTATAAATATGTCAACAAAGGAAGCGTCATGGCAGTTTTTGGAGTGGGAAATTCAACTGCATCTATCGATGAAATCAACCAATATCAACTGGGACGCTACATTAGTAGCAGTGAAGCAATATGGCGCATTTTATCATTTCCAATTCATGAACGGCATCCACCAGTTACTCATTTGGCAGTTCACCTTGAAAATGGACAGCGAGTGTACTTCACAACAGAAAATGCACGTGTAAGAGCATTGTCACCACAGCCAACACCGTTAACTGCATTTTTCTTATTGTGTAGAGATGACATGTTTGCAAAGACGCTACCTTACTCTAAAGTGCCAACATTCTACCGATGTTTTACTGTTAATCAACATACGTGAACCGACATCCTTCCAAGAATCGAGAACAGTAATAATCTTATGGTGGAAAAGGTTCAGAAGAAATTTTTGAGACTTCTTTACTTGAGGGCATGCGGATACTATCCGTGGCTTTATCCGACTGACTTTCTTTTAGGTATGCTCACTTTTAATAGTTCGTAAAATATACGTAATAGGTTAGTAAAAATCGAAGAGAAACGTATCTAGCCACGTATTTCTTTCGACTTATTCGAGGCCAAAGTGAGAATTCTGCCATCCTTAATAATATCAATCTGTTTGTTCCGGATAGTTTTTTAAGAGATCGTGTAATTAATTTGTTTGTTCTTCCAAATTGTAGAACCAGTCTTCCAATGGGGATGCCAATGGTAATAGCATTAACAATGTTCAACAATATTGCTTCGGATGTTGACATATTTCATGTGGACGAAAGTGAGTTCAGACGAATGCTATTTTTTCAGTTAAAGTAGATATTTCATGAGCTTACATGTAAAATTTAGAATGTAAACACTTTTTAGTATTATTTACACAATATATGTTATGACCAGGACCGCTTTCGCTCATCGCGAGTATTATCAGCATGTATGACACATATTACAAACAAGCCTATTTATAGAAAATCTTTAGTCAATTGTTAGCAGGTATACAAAATGAATGGTTCAAAAGTCAAGAAAACAGTTAACAAGAAGTCATACATTCAAATGAAATAAATCAATTAAAAAATGAAACCCCATGAATATCGTAATAATAATTTGCAAACGAAATAAAGAAAATTTATTAAAAGCTTAGAAACAATCGTGAAAGACTCATTAGTAAGAATAAAGAGTAGGAAATTTTTATAATCAAAATATTGATGGAAAAGAAGTAACAGTTGACATTTTAGTTAAAAAAAAAAATTTTTTTTTTGAGAGGCAATTATCGCGACACTGCAATAACCCGTCTCAACAGTTGAGACGTTAAAAATCATCAGGTTAAATCGCCAAGCGTAATTGTTAGCGCCGCTTTATCCCACTAAGGATACAAATTCATTAACAGTAATCTGGAAGCTATTTGCTTCATAAACCATTAATCCCTTTATCCAGGTTTCGGCCAAATTTTTGACAGGTACAGGCATTGTAAACAATAATACCTTTATCTTCAGTGTAACGATATTATTAAAATAGTTTCCCCCACGACAACTTCACATCGTCGATAATCTGCATTAATAAAGTTAATTAAGCCGGAATGAAATTGTCGCATTTATTCAAACATACGGCAATAATATAAAATTATATTATTAGCCGAATGAATTAATTCAATTTTTATCTTATCTGCTTAATAATAATATTAAAATTATATTAAATAGATAAATTGCGGGGAAATAATTATTGTCGATGAAATGGCTGTGTGTGCGACACACGTTCTGCGCGTATGTTATAAAATGGCGGGGTATAATTTTACACGATTGGTTTTAAATTTTACTAGAAACTGTATTTTATTTTATTATATAGCCATACTTTTAAGGTGTTAACTGTCACTTCTTGATGGAAAGGCATTATATTTTAAATAATAAAAACACATTTTTTTAGTACTTATTTCCACAATATATTTTTTGATCAGGACCGGTTTCGCTCATCGTGAGCATTATCAACTGATCATCAGTTCATCAGATGATAATGCTCGCGATGAGCGAAACCGGTCCTGATCAAAAAATATATTGTGGAAATAAGTACTAAAAAAATGTGTTTTTATTATTTAAAATATAGCCATACATTCAAAATCCTATATCGAAAAGCGAATGCGGCAGTTTTTCGTGTAGCTGTCTCTCTTATAACAAATTTTGTATAAAACGCTAAGGTTAAATTAGAGTTTTTGAAAATATGTTCAAATTCAATCAAACATGGAAATGTCCAACGCTTTTGACTAGCGAAACTAATTATATATCAATGTCGTAATGTAAAGATTATAAAAATGTTTGATTTTGTATATTTCGTTCAATTTGTCGGAGTTGGAACTGAAGTCGTGAAGTCGCGATTTTATGACAGGAGTCGTGAAAAACGAGCGACTCTGACTGATTTTTCGAATAGACGATTTTGAAAAGTATCTCAATCTAAAATTTGCAGGATTGGTTGGTTGATCTTTAATTTAATGCACATAAATTGGAAATGTAGGAAAATAAACCTTACAAAATTAAACTTTATTTAATCGTGTTTTTGGTCAATGCCGGATTTTATTGGTTCAACAGACCTCGAAAAACCTAACCTAATTTTATATGGGTACCTAACCTCCTATGAGGAACTCGCCTATAGCGCGATCCCTATCTCCATGCTATACGAGGGTCAACCGTACATGCTACAGCGATAGTGTAAGTCAAAAGCCAATGAAATCACATACCGAGCATATTCTCATCAGTGGTATAACGTTCGTTTCAAGGCTTTAATTGGAACCATAGACAACATAACAATATATGAAATTAATAACATCACAATTTTTTTATTAATTTTATTAATAAATCTCACGGCGATTATAAGTGGCAGCGAGTAAAACCATTGAATAAACACATATTTATTTATACAAAATTTATTATTTTCTATGATCGTTTTTTAAAATATAGATACTTAACATTTAAAGAAATTACCCAATAAGTTTTAATATATATCAATATAAAAGCAAAGAAAAGAAAGTGAAAAAAAGTAAATTTTACAAATAAAAAAAAAACTTGTAGTAAATTTAAGTTTCTTTTTAACTACACCACGTGAGTACGCAACCTACAGGTATAGAGCCACTGCTCGAATGGCATAGATTTATGCGGCAAAGTATCTAGAAGTCAGCGAATTAAATTTGGTTAAGATATCTCGATTGGTTCACAAATTATAGTGAAACTAGTATAAGGACAGTTTTTGGGCGAATTTTGTGCAAATCCGTCGGCCACCAGGTGAAATTCAATAAAAAACATGCGGTCGTTAAGCTGTTAATTAAATATGTGTTCAAAAAGATTGGTAATAAAAAACTTTGACGCCCCAAATGGCGGCCACACCAATATAAACAAAAAACAACGCACAGCGCGAATTTAATGCATCAGCCAACAATGTCACCACCGTAAAGAAAGCTCTACGTACCAAGGGCCTTACGAAAAAAACATCCCATCATTAAATATCAAAAAAGAAACGAAAACACGGGCTTCGGTGTGAGAATCGTACCGAATAAGATAAAATATATGATCGATCGAATTTTCTTATATCAGTCGATAATGCTCGCGATGAGCGAAACTGGTACTGTATAAGTATTACTAAAACTAGTGTATTATTATTTAAAAATCAATTTCATATTAATAAACAGCCTTTTCTGAATTGAACGAAACTGGTTCTGAGCTCAATATTATATTTTTTGATATCGACTGAAGGTGCTTGATGAAATTTCAATATCAAATTTTAATTGTTTAGACTTAGTACGATTCCACATGTTTTTTGACTAACGACTAGGGTTTCTCCTTTCAGTTCTCTTGCATTATTATGATAGAATGCAAGAAGTTGCCTAAAGGCGACACCCGGGTTGTTAGTGACAAAACATTTGGAATCAGACAAGGTTCCAACAATTGAAACTTAATATTGCAATTTAAATATTTAAATATTTAGCATTGTGTATTCATTATTATATAAAATAATTGAAAAATATGTTTGAATAGCTCTTTTTTAATTTATATTAATCGTTTTTTTGCAGCTTGGAAATTTAATTAAAACAAAAAAAACCTTCAAGTCTACGTTTTCTAACAACAGATACATTTATATCTATAAGTGAATTTACCTTAGCCTCTGTAATTGGCTAAACAGAAAATATGCAAACAACAAAAACAGCAAAAAACGATAATATGTATTAAATTTTAATTGTTTAAATATCGTACGACTCCACATGCTTTGTAATTAACAATCCGGGTTTCGCCTTTCGGCAACTTCAGGCATTCTATTACACGGATGCAACAGAATTTACAGACAATAAACAGTTATCATCGTCGTTATACCAAAATATTTATATAATTAAAGGAAAACATAGACCCCAAGGCAAGAACTAAATGGCAGCTTAAATATACTCAATAAAATTAATCTAATAATAATCAACACAATTGCCTGAGATAAATCTCATTAACGGTTAATATTGTTAATGAGTCACTCTTGAAACGGTATTACAACAAATAATAATTAAGTATCATTAAAATATAATTGGGGCTTTGTTTTTTAAGAAATATCTACTTATTTCAATTTGGCAAGTAACGATATAAATATTTAGACATCGGATGAGGAAATCGATGAATCGAGATACGATAAATGCGGGATTATTTAACATTGTTTATGAGGACACATAGCCGGGATAAATAGTATATATAATAAACGAAAAATACAGGGAAAAGTAAACGCTGGAACGTAATATCGGGCTCTGATGTACATAATAAATGAGACAATTCTAGGGAGAAACATAATTGTATGATTATATTATTCCTTACATTTTGAGATTGTGTAATGAATTATTTTCTTATAATTTAACAGAATGGTACTCAAATAACTTGAAAACATATAAATGTTATTAGTCTCACATGAAAGAGGTAATGCAATCACCCTTCATCTCCATATGTCATTCTCAAATTCCTTGTTTGTGATAACTACGTTTATTAAATAAAGCAAGCATCGTTGAATAATGTTGTAATTATTTTCGATGAATCAAGATTGGCAAAAATATCACCTGGTGATTTAATACACAGTAGGTGTTCACGAACACGTCGGACAACGAACACAATCAACAACAAAAAAATAAATATTATCCATTTATTCTTACGGTTAACGAACAATTCGCATAGCGAACATAGTCTTGGAACAGATTACATTCGTTAACCGATCGCTCACTAAATTCACGTTTGCTTCCAAAGTGGGGTATATGGCATTCAAACGGTATAGCTAATGGTGATGTGTGTATATGCAAAATTTATGGAGAATTTATATTTAAAAAAAAGTAAACATAATGAAATATAATTCGAATATAGTCTTTGAGATCACCTACCGTGTTTTATAATATAAGATTAAATGTAAACTATTTTCTTAGTTCTTGAACCAATGGTTTAGTATACCTAATTGCTACATTTTGTAGAAATAGCCTCGTTTTAATTTGTGTTGTATCAGAGCCGATCTTATTGATATAAAATTGTGAGAATAGTATTAAACATTGTGTTTTATTATTTAAATATAATTCCATTCCACTATGAAGAAACAGTTAACACATTTGAAAATTAATCCAACATGATGAAAATAAATAAAGAGATACAAAAAACATACCGCTCTCCTTAGGAGTATCGAGCATTAACTGCTACGTTCTAGCAAAAGATTCGGCAGTACAGTGATCGGTTAACGAACAGTTCGAACTACGAAAAAATCTAAAAATAATGTTAGAACGGGACCGGTTTCGCTCATTGTGAGCATAAACAATAATACAATATAAACAACACTATTGATACAAAATGTTGAGTCAATAATTTACCAGCATACAAAACAAATGAATCAATAACTAAGAAAATATTTTACAGGAAATAATAAAAAATATTTATATGAAATGAATGAAATACTCATTAACTAAAATAAAGAATGAAAACATTTTTAAATTAGATTAAGAACAATTAAATATTTTAGGAAGAATAATGCATAAAATAATTTGTACTGTCAATAAACACTACGAAGTCAAATTTGGTACAATTGTGAAACGGTATTAAAAATTGCAATTTGTTATTGAAAAAAATAATATCGAATGTAAATAAAGTCTTGTGACAGCCCTGACGAATAACATTTCTTTTATCTAAAGTCAGTTTGCTTGAGTGATTGAATATAGACGTGAAATGTTTAGAGTAAATATTAACACAGATCAAAACCGTCATTTCTATTTCGTTATGCAATAACTACCCATTGATATGTGTACTACTGCCATCTGTGTATGGGTAGATTAAATGTTATGAATGATAATAATGTTCTTTTATATTACACTTGAAATGTTATAGTTTTATTTTGTTTCATGATATTGTTCAAGAAAAATATTTTGATATTTTGCTTCGAGTTTTTTTTCCTTTTTTGGTGCGATTTTAAAATTCTAATTTTAATTTTCATCTACGTAGTCAAAATCATAATATCTTTTCCTTAAGATTGATTTTTCGGGTTGGTCTTATGAGCCGCAAAATGCAAGCGCTTTTTTACTAATCTACCTAGTTAAAGAGACATTTCAACTACAAGTTCCGCATTTGGTAACAATTGTTCAATATTTTTTAACGTTAAATGTTTTTCATATACACCCAGTCCTTTTTTTTACGCGATATATTGGTTCCAGAAAACGGCGCGTGAAAAAAATCGCGTAAAAATCACAACTTTCATATTATTTGATAAATTGGTTCCAAAAATTAAAATATCGCGTGAAAAAATATCAGAAACGTATGAAAAACCAAAATTTGCTCTTTAAAATTCGTGCAAAAAAATATTTTAATGTCTTTATTGCTTATAAAAATATAATGAGACTAAGAATATTTATTTTTTCACTTATATGAATTATTCGCTGCTGTCACTCTCGGTTGCGAAGTGTAATCGTTTGCGATTTTTTGATATGTATTTAAAAAAATGGAATGCTTTACAAAATTAAGTTCCAAAAATACACATATTTTTTTTTATTTATAAAAAGAACGAAACATACATGCCTACCATAATATATAAATTTCTTCTTTAAAACAAATTTGGGGAAAAATCGCGTAAAAAAGAGTGAAGCGCGTAAAAAAATGTAACGGTGCCGTCCAAAAAAATCGCGTATAATCGAATTCGCGTAAAAAAAGGACTGGGTGTATTTAATAATTTTTACTTCTATTTCAAAAAAAAGGGATACCCTGTTGTTTACACTTTGCGTTATAAGAAGTAAGCGACCCTTTGTTTTTCATGCATTTTTTGAATATTTTTTCCCTAGATTTTTTTTATTGTTTCAAGTTAACCGCTTGTATTAATAAATACGAGCTACATCAAAAAGGACATGTTACCATTCGATTCATAGACTTGTCGGGTTCTGCATTTCATTAATAATTAAAGCATTTTATTTAAAACTCTTCGGTTATACTTTGATTATAATTGTAT
Organism: Himalopsyche japonica; assembly: GCA_028555115.1. NCBI lineage: Eukaryota > Metazoa > Arthropoda > Insecta > Trichoptera > Rhyacophilidae > Himalopsyche > Himalopsyche japonica. Next base: position 1,701,558 of record JAHFWJ010000430.1, read on the forward strand.
TATATATTATATTTATAGGGCTGTAGAGTCGGTATCAGAGTCGTGAAAAACGAACGAATCCGAGTACTTTTTCTATGAAATGATTTTAAAGAATATTTCAATGTAAAATTGCCGGATTGATTGGTTAATCTTTAATTCAACACTCATAAATAGGAAAGGTAAGAAAAACCTGAATAAAATAATACAATTTTTTTTATCGCATTCGTGTTGTTGGACAACGTCGGAGTTGGAGTCATATTTTTTTAACAACTCCATAGCTCTGGTTATTTATCATATTTTTAAAACAATAAAAAAATACATTTATTAAAATCATAATACTTGTCACGTTTTAGATCTTAAAACACCATTTGAAGTGGTAACTGTTTCTTCTTGATGGAAAAGCGTGATATTTTAAATAATAAAAATACATTTTTAAGTAGTTATTTCCACTCAATATTCTATGATCAGGACCGGTTTCACTCATCGAGAGCATTGTCAACTGATCAGTTGAAAATGCTCGCGATGAGCGAAACCGGTTCTGATCAAAAAATACATTGCGGAAATAAGTACTTAAAAATATAATTTATGATATCGACTGAAGGTGCTTGATGGAATTTCAATATCAAATTTGAATTGTTGTAATTTTGTACGCTTCCATATGTTTTGTCACAAGCGACCCGGGTTTCAGCCTTCGGCATCTTCAGGTATTCCATCACACGGATGCAACAGATGGAATACTTGAATACAAAATTACAACAATTCAAACTCAAAAATGTGTTTTAAAATATGCGTTTTTATATTTTTTCTTATTTCCATCATTCCATGTCTTTTACCTGACAGGTAACCGTGATTAATTTATTTTAATTGCTGAAACTTTACACAATTCGTAAAACTAATTTTATTAAGCATTTTAATGATTTCACGCGTTTCGTCACTAACGATCTTACGTTACGCCTTACGGTATATTGTGTCATTCTATCGCACAGATGCAACAAAACTTACAATTAATTCAAATTTTATATTGAAATTCCGACAAAAACCTTCAGTCGATATCATAAATTATATACATCTAATTTATCACACATATATATATATATATATAATTGTTTTGGAACACTGTCAATCGACGGTGGCAAAGTACCCACGCTCCAATAACAATTGGTAAAATATTAGCCATCTGTGTGTGGGTAGATAATCTAATTGAATGAAATAATTATAATTACTATCAGCCACTCCAGTGCGGAATTATTTGGCATTATGTGTTATGCAAATAACTCAATTCGAAATATATTAGTTACGTTTCCGGCGAAATCGCAGATAACAGCGCAAATTAAACAATTACTTATTATGTATTGCGTTTTAACAATATCATTCATATCAAAGAAGAATTATCAGAGGTTTAAGCGTGTGATTTAATTAAAAATCATTATTAATTAGGAAATGAATAATGCCGTAGATTATTAACCGAAGATAAAAGAGCAATCGATCGCAGATTTTGTATAGAGAACGTGCCAAATGTATTTAACCGGATGGCTGCCTGAGACGAGATATCTCGTCAATATCTTTTAGCGTATTTTCCTCCAAACATATTAGTTCTTTTAAAACAATTCTTTGACAGGACACACACTGGTATTTATAAGAAGCGTTTAAAAATATACGTTATATTTTAACACAACTGTAAAGGATTTCTTTACCGATGTTTCGTGATTTCTTCGAGTGTTCGAATTGTCAATTCACAGATGTCAATAGTTTCAGGGTAATCAAAATCAATTTTCTTCAAAATTCTTCAAGAAAATCTTCTTTTTATGATATGACAATAAACAATTGGTGAGTTTATTGATTATTTCTGTATATGAAATTTAAAAAAAGCATCGAATTACCTTTTCATTCACTTTTTTGTTGTTGTAAATTATAGCTGGTGTGCTGGGTAGATACGTATTTTTTTTCTGGCAGCCAAAAGATTAAGCCAAGGCTGTAGAGATTGGACTACATCTACAGCCTTGGTTTATCTTTTGGCAAACTATCTATTGTGTGTCAGTTCGAAATATCAGTGGGATAGAATGCACAAATTTTTTCAAAATTAAAACACATATTAAGTACTATTTTCGCAATATATTTTATGATCAGGGCCGGTTTCAGCATCAGTTGTCAGTGCTCGCGATGATCGGAGATAGCCGTAATCATAATATTTATATATATTGTGGAAACAGTGCCAAATAATTGTTTAATCTAGGGCTGGGAGTCGTTAAGAAAAAACATGACTGCGACTAAAAATGTTTTTTTTTGTCAGAATGAATTCTACATTTTTTAAAGACACTTATAAATCCGTTTATGTTCTGCCTTTACCATATAGCCTAAAAATATACGTTCGATCCCCCCCTTATTTGACAGCTATTTCGGCCTACGCCCTCATCAGAACTAAAAACAGTTATCAACCTAATAAATTTAGTACAACTACAATAAAATACGAATTTGAATTGTTACAACTTTGTACGATTCCACTGACAAGTCAGTTCTGTTGCATCCGTGTGATAGAATGCCTGAAGATTTCGAAAGGCGAAACCCGGGTCGTAAGTGACAAACATGTGGAACCGTAAAAAGTTGTAACAACTCAAATTTGCAATTGAAATTCCATCAAGCACCTTCAGTCGATATCATAAATTACAACCAAAATACATTACTATTTTTTCATCGCGTTAAATTATTTTACTTCATTTTAATAGATATTATATGATTGCCTTTACATAGTTTTCTCATTTCTCAAACTTTTGGTTTTGTATTCCTGTTTATTATTAACTCAATTTTTTTTGTCCGTAATTTCTATTCCATTGATAATGCTCATGATGAACGAAACCGGTTATGTTCATACAAAAACATTGCGAAAATAGTACTTAAAATGTGTTCCGTCCTTCCCTTCTTTAATTCCGAATCGCCAATCTCAAAATTATTCGAAAAATTTCACATATCCTGAGATATATGCATATATAATACATATAATCAGTTAATCATTAAAGATAATATACTTACATGCTATCTGGCAGTTGTTATGTTTGCCATATTTCCCCTTGAGAATCACCTTTGTTATGTTATAGAATCTATACATTATGTATTGAAGATATATAATGTTATGTACACTGTACAATAAGTACAAGGTTCGAAGTGTGCCGGAACGAAATCCCCGAAGATAGCGTTCCGTTACTCTTGCGAATTTTATAACGGCCAAATCTAATTTGTATCTTTTTTCGAACAATTTACGTCTCCGCGCAAGCATTTTTTTCGTGAAATATTCGCGCGGCCCGCAGTTGTTCTAAAAATAATTATATCTCTAAATCTATTCATTATATTTGGGTATAATAAGAAACATTATCAAAATAAAAGATTGTTTATAATTTACAAAATCTTTATACGTCATTTTTCACATTTTATATAATTACGCGTTCAAGTTAAAGAATAAAAACTTCTCTAAAAAAAGGGGTTCGCGCACTCAGATTGGGAGCCACTGCCTCAAAGAAAAAATATTCTATGTATTGTATGAAGAAAATCTGTTTCCCCATCAAAATGTAGTGAATAGTGTAGATTAAGCTGATTTATTATGGTTCGCCTAAAATAACAACGCACATACCAAGAGCCAATATTGTAATACAGATGTTTATATTATTCATCACGATAAAAATATTTTTTGGAACCGAAAATAAAATTATTGAACGGTATCTCAAAGACATTATTTATATAAGCTAATATTCATATTTTGAATACTATTGTCATAAATCAGTGTAACTCTATAGCGAAATGCACCATACCATAATCACCGGTCCCATACGGGACCGCTGGGCGTTTAAAGGTTAAGTACTGAAGGCCCGTATAAGACACTTCGTAGTGTAGTAAAGATTCAAATTTATTTATTTGATAATTGAAAAATGATAATAAAAATATGACGAATAAATATATCGTTTATCTATATTTAAATAAACATTATGTTATAAATTCAACACAAAATATGAAAATGTCTTCGAAGCAAAATCCCGATTTTACGTTAGTAGTTGATATTGTACATTTTCAGATGTTTTGTCACGCACGACTTGGTTTTCAGCTTTCGGCGTCTTCAGGCATTCTACAATGTACAGGCGATCATGCTGTACGAATTAAATTAATTGAAAAATAAAATTTTAACAATTTCTTAAAAAAAATAAAGACGTCACGGGGAAACAATACCAATGTATTTTAGTTTTATAAAATTTATAACATATATTGTTGATAGCGATTTTGGCTTGCACCATCATCAGAACAACTACAGATAATGCTGCCAACATGATATGGTAAAAAAATAGCAATGTTTTTAAGTGAGGGATTTGCAGGCGTTGAAGAAAGAACGGCTCCGAGTACAATTTCGACAACGACTAACAGCACGACTGGGGCTTAAAAAAGTTTTTTTTTCCAGGTTTTTTTTCATATTTATGTGCACTAAATAAAAGGTCAACCAACCAATCCGGCAAATTATTCATTGAGATATTCTTCAAAATCGTCTAATCGGAGAAGCATTCGGAGTGGCTTGTTTTTCATGACTCCAATACTGACCGAAAACATGATTCCGACTCGCAATTCCACAGCCTTTATAACAGCACACTTTTTAGTACTATTTCGACAATATATAATATTTGATGATCAGGATCGGTTTCGCTTATCGTAAGCATTATTAACTGATGGGATACAAATGAGAATATTTATACCAAATTTTCTTTGATAATTAGCAGGCATGTAAAACCACAGGTTTAAGGGATAATAACAAAAACGATTTATGATTACATGTTTTATGTACAGATCTCTCTCTCTAATATCAGTAGGCGACTCAAAATATACACTCTGCGAACGACAGACAATTTACTTAGTATGTACTTAATTAATGTTATGTGTACTAGAATCGTCCTGTCACATTAAAGGTGTATTAACAGCTGTTTGCCGATCGCTTACCGAGACACTAATTCAACAGGCAGCCTGCAGGACTCGCTCCTCGAAGCCACTCGGCCTATTAGCTGTCTCACCAGCACCCTAATGGACAGTCAATATTAACAGCACTTGACTGCTACATGATTGTTCCTACATTATCGCGTATTCTATAATACAGTACAGAGTTTTTTTTATGAAAAAAGGAAAACATATTCTAACACGTTTCCTGCTGGGCGACATAGAAGTAATTCAAACGTTGAATAACTCTGTACTATTCTGAAAGAAAACTCAAGCTGTATTTCAGTACAAATATTTGATTTGTCATGAAAGTTTGGCATTGTTAATTAATGATATTTTCAAGTGTCAGCACATTGCAATCGACCGTCTCAACATTTGAGACTTTAGCAGTCAAGCAGAGTTCAAATACAGCAATGTTTGAATTGCATTTAGTCCTGTAAAGCAAATTCACCCAAAATGTGCACCGCGACGTGCCAAGGCGACGTAAAAATTTTCCTTTACAAAATATTTTAAACATTTTTTTATTACTTATTTCCACTATAATTTTTTTATCAGGACCGGTTTCGCTCACCAAGAGCATTATAAACTGATCTGATCAAAAAATATATTGTGGAAATAAGTACTAAAAAAATGTGTTTTCATTATTTGAAATATCATGCCTTTCCATTAAGAAGTGACAGTTAACACCTTAAAAGTGATTATTGATATTATTGCTTTATAAAATGCAAGGTTTGCCATCAGATATCCAATGTTTTTATTTGGGGCACCAAAAACCGAAAAAAATTGGAAAACCATGGTGTAAAGCATATTTCAACACTGAATAATTAAATAATCAATTAATTAATTAATTAATTAATTAGTGTTAATAGTGTATATAGTATAAATAATATTAAACAAAAATGTGTAAAATATCAGGATAAATTAAGGTGTATTTTTACCCACATAAAGTTGTTAACTGTCACTTTTTGATAGAAAAGCATGACATTTTAAATATAAAAAACATTTTTTACACTATTTCCACAATATATTTTGTAATCAAGACTTGATTATCGCGAAAGTGTGTTTTTAATATTTAAATAAATTTATACACTGAAATAATCTTATTCACGATTCAAATTTCAGCCGTTGAATTTTTTACGACTCCACATGTTTTGTCACTAACGACCCGAGTTTTGCCTTTCGGCATCTTCAAGCATTTTATCATACGGGTGTAACAGAATCAACAATTCAAATTTGATATTGAAACTCTATCAAGCACCTTACTTACGATTGTTTTGAGTTTAATAACGCACTGCACAATGCATTTATTCACTGCAATCTGCGGTCTTAAGTTTTGGGATAAAGCCATTCAGTGCGTCAAAACATATTAAAAATAGTTGCTATAATGCTTTCATGGAATTTCAACATTAAACATGAATTGTTACAATTCCTCAAGTTTTTTTAATTCACAGCCTGGGTTTCGCCTTTTAGCATCTTCAGCGATTCTACCACAGGATCTCAGATTGCTGACTAATTGAAAAAGTCCCACGTAAGGAATATACAAAGAGAGTATCTAAATGGCACTACTGCTCGTTTAATAGACGTAATGAACTAAATTGAACTTTTGATGATAATTCGTTTTTTTTTTTCAAATTTACCCCATCATCTTAACCCCCAAGTAAAATCACCGGTTTCGCCTTTCGGTATCTTCAGGCGTTTTATGATTGAATTGCAGTGCGCTAATTTGACTCCCTTGTACTTCGCCCGATGACAGAAAATCGAACTCAATTTCGAAAGGCTCTTTGTTAAGTTTCATTCATTTTTTCTTTATATAATTATTGTTGCCATCCATTAAGTGCCAATCTATATCCAATATCTAAAGCAAATATTTACCATCGCAAACGCGTGCACAAAGTGAAAAACAGCGCCGTCGACGAGCGCCGTGCGAATGTAATGAATTATTGACCAACATAAATGTTAATATTGATGATCCACTTGAATTTAATGTGACACATGAAACCCGCTCCCTTAAAAGGGACGCCATTGTTGGTCACTGATTAACAATCATGTCTATCAAAGAATGGAGTTTCATGCACACTTCCGGGCAATCGTAATGTAACATTATATTAATAATACCAAATTTTAATTGTTGAAACTCTGTGCGATCGCATATGGGCATTGTCATTTCTTTTGTATCCGTATGACAGAACGCCTGACCAAAGAGACAAATCATATGATATCGTGCAGAGTTTCGACAATTTAAATTTGAAATTGAAATCCCACCAAGCACTCTCCGTCGATATCTTGTGCACTTCCACGTGTTTCGCCACAGGAGAATCGGGTTTCGCCTTTCGGCATCTGCAGGCATCATTCAACGCTCGGCATCAACTGGCTGTTCTGTTGCGTTTGTGTGATAGAATGACCGAAGACGCCGAAAGTGACAAAACATGTGAAATCGTACAAAGTTTCAACAAATCAAATCTAATCTTGTCAAACTTCAGATGTTAATCACAGACGACCCGGGTTACACCTTTTGGCATCTACAGGCATCATTCAACATTCGGCATCAATTGTCTGTTCGGTTGCATATGTGTGTTAGAATGCCTGAAGATACTGAAAGACGAAGTCTGAATCGTTAGTTTCAAATCTGATATTGAAATTCCACCAAGCAACCTCGGTCAATACCTTGTGCACTTCCACATGTTTTGTCACAGACGAATCGGGTTTCACCTTTCGGCATCTTCAGGCATCATTCAACATTCGGCAACTGTCTGTTCTGTTGCATCCACGTGATAGAATACTCGGAGACGCCGAAAGCGACAAAGCAAGTGAAATCATACAACGTTTGAACAATTCAAATCTGATTTCGAAATTCCTTAAAAATACATTCCTTTTAATAAGTATATTTTCCCGTATGGTTCGTTAATTTTTTACAGTCCCGTCAAACACCCATAAGAACAATGTTAAATAATCGCGCATTAACCGTTCTCAGTTCATCGATTTCCTCGATCTAACGTCTAAATATTATAGTCCCGTCTCAAATATTATTCTAATTGACCGGCTTTGGTAGATAAATCTTTCTATTCAATACAATCTGTGTGTTTGAACACATTAAATCTTATAAAGGGTCCGCCAAATAACTTTTTTTTTTGAAAATGCTATAAAAAAAAACTACTAATATTTTCTCAAATTTCTTTTTTTATTTGAAAGTACAATCCTTCCGGTTAATAATGGAAAATAACTTCATTCAAATGGCTGCCTCGGCTGGCCATGCAGTAGCCTACACGATCGGTCCAATTTTTAAGCACATTATCGATTGTGTGCAGCTGTATTTCACCAATGGCTTCACGAATATTGTCCTTTAAAGCGTCAATTGTCTCTGGCTTGTCGGCGTAGGCACCGTATTTGAGGGCACCCCACAAATAATAGTCCAACGGTGTCAAATCGCAGCTCCGAGGTGGCCAAACGACATCAGCTCTACGGCTGATAATGCGATCTTCAAAAACAGGGCGCAAAACATCGAGTGTAGCTTCGGCTGTGTGGCACGTAGCGCCGTCCTGTTGAAACCAAATGTTGCCAATATCCTCCTCTTCAATTTTTGTCAACAAAAATTTGTTCAGCATGGTCCGATAACGATCGCCATTGACTGTAACGGCCACTCCTTGCTCATTTTCGAAGAAAAATGGCCCAATAATGCCTCTGGACCAAAATCCGCACCAAACAGTGACTCATTTTGAGTGTACCGGCTTTTCAATGTATGCGTGCGGGTTTTCTGAGCCCCAAATGCGACAATTTTGCTTGTTTACATACCCGCCAAGATCAAAATGAGCTTCATCCGAAAAGATGATTTTTTTGGCAAAATCGGCATCTTCTGTAAGTCGATCGCAGGCCCACTCAGCGAAGCGAAAACGCATTGGATGGTCAGTTGGCTTCAACTCCTGAACTAATTGGACTTTGTATGGCGTCATACCAAGGTCTTTATGCAAAATTCGTCTCAATGATGTCTCCGAAATGTTCAATTGTTGAGAACGGCGGTGAATTGATGTTGATGGCGCTTCACGCACACTTTCTGCCACAGCATCAATATTCTCGGGTGTACGCACTGTTTTTGGCTTTTCACGCTTTGGTTTATCGATGAGGATGCCAGTTTCTTTCACTTTTTTCACAAGATAACGAACATACGGAGCTGACGGTGCTTCTCTTCTTCCAAAATCCGTACGCAATTTTCGCACACATTCTGCAACATTACCATGATTTTCAAAGTAATGTCGCAATATTTTTCAGCGTTGTTCAAGCGTATACACAAACATATTCGTTTAGCGGAAGGATAAAACTAATTATCTGTCAAATTAGACATGAGCTAAGTATTACCATTCACGAAATAAGCACTAGATGAAAAAAAAAACTTTAGATGGCGGACCCTATATATTAACCAAAGAAATTAATGTTCGCCCAAATATCTTGAGATTTTCTCTAATAAAGCATTTCACAAGAAGAAGTTTAAAACACTATCCGATTATTTCAATAAATAAGGTTCAATTAATATAGCTTTCACAAACCCTCTCATATTTACCAATTTTTGTTTAACCTATCTTTGAAAATTAACGGATGGCGGGACGTTTCTAAATTTTTACTTTTTTTGATAAATATTTTAATCTTTCCCGCATTCCTCGTTTTCCGCATTTTTCGTTTATTTTTTAGGGTCCCACGCAAAACGTAGAATCGAGGTTTCACTGTACTTCAACGAATGGGCCGCGCAAAAATTAGTTCACATCGTAATTTTCACCAAAAACTGCGCATAAATGATAGATTTACTTTGGTATAGAAGTGTATGTTGCTAGTCAATTTAAAAAATATTATTATTAGGTGATAATGAAGGTAAAATGTCACGGAGCATTAAAACCAATAGATAGCTTCTGAATTAGCTAGAGCAAACAATTTGATAAGACCACATTAAATCAGCTATCAGTGCGATGTGTTTTGTATCTATTATAGCACCTCGGCTGCCTGCCTTTGTTTGTATTAACTTCATCATAAATGGGGGAGATTATCAATCTATTATTATTTTAAGCCAAGCCGTCTCTTCTTTTTTTATTAATGTTTTTATTTAAAATATATGTTTATTTTCACGTGTTAACATATTAAGCCCGGAGTCGTGTTTTCGCGTGACTCACAATTAGAGATTGCAATTTGCCGTCAAATTTCAATAACCGGTAAACGGCAAATAATTTCACCTCTTACCGGTTTACCGGTAATAGACGTGGATTATATCGTTAAAGTATAACTGTACGTGGCTACTTTCACTAAAAATGGTATCCTGGATTGAAACATTAATAATTTTAAATACATTTCAGGTGAATAGTAATGTCGTAAAATGTACTTGAAATATGTATGTATGTTTTAAATGTACTATTTAAGTTAATCAGATAATTTATTATTTGCCTGTAAGAAGTTAATACACTAAACAATTAGTAATTGATTATTCTAATTTTGAATTTATATAAATACATACAAATTATGCGTACATGTATAAAATATATATATATATATATATATACTTACTACATCAATAAGTTAATGATGACAAGTGAAAATGTATCTGTCAAGTCTCGTGTCTATACTTTAGGTTTACCGTAATCTATGAAAACATAGTTGAATATGTACCGAATTTTATTCGCTATCTGTCCCATAAAAACTAGAATCAGCTGCAGCCTGCAGTGGGCATCACGGTGACCGTGATTGCGATTGCGATGACAGATGACAGCAGTGTGACAAGTAAAAAAATTCTAACTCCCTCATGCATATACCATAATAAAAATTCGTTTTAATATGCCTGTATCTGGCATTAATTCGTGATAAAAACATTTCCGGTAAAAACCGGTAAATTTTGCATTTACCGGTTCACCTGTAAACGGGTAATGCAATCCCTACTCACAATCCATCGCTTTAGTGCGAGAGCTGTGAGCAACGATTAGCGACATTTTTTACAAGCAATTTTATATAATATACTGGCAGGTCAGCAATTTCTGTGTATGCAAGATAAATATTAAGACACGCTAAATTTTAAAATATCGATGGTCTACCTTTTTTATGCTTGCTTTATTTCAAAACTAGAAATCTGTTAAGTATTCCAAATCAACAGGGATTTGGAGTCATTAAAAAAAAACACTTCGATATTGAACAATAACACGACTCGAAAGAAAGTTTAATTTTGTCAGGTTTTTTTAATTAAATTTGCTATTTATGAGCATTAAATAACAAATCAATCAAATAATCTGATAAATTATTCATTGAAATATACTTCAAAATCGTCTTATCAAAAAAGTAGTTGGAAAAGCTCGTTTTTCATGCCTCAAACTCCGACACCGACTCGAGACAGGTTAGTTGAGCTGATTTCGGCTAGAGTTTTAAGTATGAGTCAATAAGGCAGACATACACCCAGTACTCTTTTTACGCGATTTTTTTGGACGGCACCGTTACATTTTTTTACGTGCTTCACTCGTTTTTACGCGATTTTTTCCCCAAATTTGTTTTAAAGAAGAAATTTATATATGATGCTAGGCATGTACATTTCATTATTTTTTTAATGACAAGTGAATCGGATATTATGCGAATTTATGTTTTAGGGTGTGTAAAGAAATATAATTCAATTGGGTAAAATCATGGGATGTATGTCCGCTCGTAAACTTGTTTAAGCACAATGAATTTATTAAATTCGTTGAATAGCACTATTCTCGGCCTTTAATAATTCATGTAAGTGTATATAAGATCATAAAATATATAATTATTTTTTGCACGAATTTCAAAGAGTAAATTTTGGTTTTTCATACGTTTCTGGTACTTTTTTACGCGATATTTTAATTTTTGGAACCAATTTATAAAATTATATGAAAGCTATGATTTTTTTTACGCGATGTTGTTTACGCGCCCTTTTCTGGAACCGATGTATCGCGTAAAAAAAGGACTGGGTGTATGCCAATTTTTAAGTCAAGCAAAAATTGTAATAAAGTTGCACGAAATTTTTGGAGGAAGTAAATTAAATCCAATAAGATTATTACCAACGATTTTCTCGTCAGAAACTAATCGCGAGCAGTTTTCCGCGGCGATAATTAATTAATCGCACAAATAATTGCTAGCATACACCCAGTCCTTTTTTGACGCGAATTCGATTATACGCGATTTTTTGGACGGCAGTTTTTAATACGTTTCTGGGACTTTTTCACACGATATTTCAATTTTTGGAACCAAATTGTCAAATTATATGAAAGTTGTGATTTTTTTACGCGCCGTTTTCTGGAACCAATTATCGCGTAAAAAAAAGGTCTGGGTGTATTTAAAACAATAAAAACACATTTTCAATATTATTTCCACGACTTATATGTAGTCAAGACGGGCTTTGCTCATTGTGAGTATTATTAACTGAATGATAATGCTCGTTATGAGCGAAACCGTCTTTGATATCGAATTGAAAAATTACAATTTATTTTATCTCAATGATAATTGATATTTTTAGATTTTTTTACAACTTTTATATTTAAAATTAATAATAATGATAAGCAAAATGCGATTAGACAAAATAGAAATTATTTTATTAAGAAAATATTTAACGATACTTTCAATTTGAAATATATTTAAAAAATCATCAATAAAATTTCTTATACGAATATCTGATGGGAATTTGATGCCTATGAAAATTCAAAATAAAAGTAGCTACTTTCTATAAAGGTTTACGCAACTTTTAAATCCGTCAAAATAATATTATTTAAATTAAGAAAGAAAAAATTAAGACTAGAAAGAAATCTTCGTGTGTTTCCCTGATCTTTCAATGATTCCTGGTCGAGTCAAATCTTAAGGAATTTTCTTAAGGAAAGACTAAAACTCACGTCCCAGGTTACAATTACATTTACAACGTATTATTTAAAATGAATATGATAGAAATTTTGACACCATAAGAGCTTAAGGTGTTAACTGACACTTCTTGATGGAAAGGCATGATATTTAAAATAATAAAAACAATATTACCTATTTCCGCAATATATTTTATGATCAAGACCGGTTGCGGTCATTACTAGCATCATCAACTGAAAGGATAGACACTACAAACAAGTCTAGTTATACAAATCTTGAGTTAAGGTTAGCAGTTTTTTTTGGGAAAAAAATGATACTGTTCCGTTTTTGTCTTTTTTGTGTTTCAGAAAGCATTGGAACTGTGTTTTTACTAATTAAAATACCATAAGAACTTTTCAAAGATGACAAAAACAGCTGGGAAATAGGTGTAATATTTTTTTTTGACGGAAGTTATAAGCGAAACAGCTTTTTTCCATATAAAACAATGTAAAATATTATACGATAATGCGTTTCATGCCGAAAAAAACTCTTTTTATACTTTTAACGTTCATTTAAATAAAACTCAATTCTTATACATTGTTAATGAGCGTAAAAATCTGGAATTCATCTATTTTTTTAACTTTCCCTTGTTCTTGAGGATAGTGCAAATCGTTGGTGTAGGCCGATTGTATGTGCGCGCTAGATCAGTCACGCTCACAACGGGTTCTCTTTTTTCAACGACTTTTCGCTTAGTTAATTTTATTCAATGGATCGAATTGATATTTACTTGGTATAACTTCATTATGTTACTTTTAATCTCTTATGGCTGTCTGCTTGTGGCTTTTTTCTCTTTTAGCTCTAGCTCTAGGGAAGCATTTTTTTTACATTTTTTGCTCGTAATGTGAATTATTCGTTGCTAGAGGTGCTCTTTATGACAGGTTCCGCAGTACATAAGTTTAAAAAATACCGCCCAGTTTCAACGACTGAATTTTATATAGAATATAAAATGTGGAAATGATTTGGTTTATCATTATTTACTGTCGAATTTCAACTGTTGTACATTTTTGCACATTTGAATATTCAGTGGAAATTGTTCAGAATTCGAATAATCAAATTTGATATTGAATTTTTTTGTTGACGTACGAGCTATGAGACAAAAATTGATGCCGCGACAATGGCGGCATTCGGATGCAAAAGGTTAATAAATACTTTTTTATCAGCAATAATCATTTATTGAGAGATTTTGAAAAAAACATTGTAACTAAAGGGTTAAATAAAATCATTTTTGTTTTCAATAATAAAAAAAATGCTGTCATTCATTTCGAAACAAAATGGGAAAAAAATCGCAATTACGTTTATAGTCTCTTTATTTGAGAACGTTACAACACTAACAATCCGTAATGCTTTAAAATTTCAATATTAATAAAATTGTTAATTATTTTCACGATAGTTATTATGGTAGTAAATCTCCCTGATACCGCTCTGCTATGAGCAGGGGCGTACTGGAATGGTGGCAGGAGCCGCCTAGGGGGGCAAGCCAATTAGCGCTCAGATTAAAGTTGTATCTAGGGACCTATTATGATCCTAAATTGCTTCGCGTAAGCACTCTTGTCAGAGTATTGGTGAATACTTATATCTGTGTGTATTATCCGCCAGTGTGTGAGTGTCTTTGAACGTATCTGTGATATGGTGTATATAATTTCGATTGGTAAATTTCAAGATTATTTTCATTCATCTGTTACTACTTTTCATTTTGACAAGCACTTTTCAAATTAATAGTTAAAAGTGTTTTTGAAATAATAAAAAGATATTTTTTAATACTTATTTAAACAATATATTTCTTGATAATGACCGGTATCGCTCATCGCGAGCATTGAAATGTGTTTTTGTTATTTAAAATATCATGCCTTTCCATCAAAAAGTGACAGTTAACATCTTTGAAGGTAATTAATAGACAGATCAATATACCTGCAAGTATATATTTTAACCAAAAAAATGTGTTTATTGACACCGAATATAAAAGTGAGTTTTTTGTATGAATTGCTTTACGTGGAAATTAGTTTTATTGTACATGAAAGAAATTCTTTGGTAATTAAATTATTTTGTCACCCTGACGTTTTAAAAGACATATATTTATTTCTAAAGTTATTTTTTAAAAGCAAAAACATTAATTTCAGGGATCTTAAAGTTAGAGATACAATAATTCGCAAAAATGTATACACCCAGTCCTTTTTTTACGCGCTTCACTCGTTTTTACACAATTTTTTCCCCAAATTTGTTGTAAAGAAGACATTTCTATACGATGCTAGGCATGTACGTTTCATTATTTTCTTAAATAAAAAAATGTGTATTTTTAAAACTTGATTTTGTAAAGCATTCCATTTTTTTTAAATACACATACAATTGACAAATGTTGACAAGTGTTTTGGATATTATGCGAATTTATGTTTTAGGGTGTGTAAAGAAATGTAATGCAATTGCATGAAATCATTTTTTTTACGAACCTTTTTCTGGAACCAATGTATCGCGTAAAAAAGGACTGGGTGTATATATAACAAATAATTAAATTATTAACACGCTGTTTACGGTGTGCACAATTTTGTGCGTTTCAGATTCTGTACGTTAAACTTTATATATTAAAAAGACGTGTTAAGCTTTATAATTCTTCTTTCATATATCTTTTGCCCTGTAGCGGAGGGATAGTGTCACTCAAATACAAACATATTATCGATTGTCCACTGATTTAGAAAATGGCTGAAAATTGTTGGATAATCAATGCGGACTGTAGGACAAAAATACCCCTAGTCTACATGTTAAATTAGAGTGAATTTGTGAATTTCTGTTGACTTATTATGAATATCATCATAATCTCTAGGACACTCTGTAAAATCCATAAAATTTAGAAAAAATATTAACTTTCATTTTTAAGGTTTTAACCGTCACTACTTGGCGGAACGGCATGATATTTAAAAAAAATAAAAGAACATTCATAATTACTTATTTCCACAATATGTTTTATAATCAGGACCGGTTTCGCTCATCGCTAGCATTCGGTTTAACACTTCAGTTGATATTTTAAGTAATAAAAACACATTTTTACGTACTTACTTCCACAATATATTTTTTGATCAGGACCAGTTTCGCTCATCGCGAGTATTATCAACGGATGGAATAAAATTTACAAACAAGTCTATTTATACAAAATATTTGAGTTAATGTATGGTTTTTTATACCTGTTGTGTTTGTATACCCTGTGGAAATAAGTACTAATAAATGTGTTTTTGTTGTTTAAAATATCATGCCTTTCCATCAAGAGGTGACAGTAACACATTAAAAGTGACTTCAGTTGATAGTGCTCGCATTGAGCGAAACCGGTCCTGATCATAAAATAAATTGTACTAAAAATGCGCTTTTGTTTATTTAAAATAGCATGCCTTCTCCGAAAAACATGACAGCGAACACCTTAATACTGTTGAGTGTATCAGTTTTTTTTTTATTTGTGTAGAATGAGTAAAATTATTCCCAAATATTATAAAAGTCGCAACCAGCATGGTCACCTTTTTGATCAGTTTTAATTAACACTGTACAATGCTTCTAAATTATACCGCTTAATGCTGAAATTTCCGCCAGCAAACATTTTCAGATCGTAAATTATTTCGACAGCTTTGAATACTGAGAGCGCCATTTTGCGAACGCTAACGTATTTATTAAACGAAAGTTTTTTGGCAATTTACTCGTTTTAGAATGATGTTGTTTTACAGTCGCATTATTAAAACGGCTAATTGATTAGTTTTTCATTTAATCTTATAATCACTTATATTTATAATAAAAACATGATATCGCAAAGAGACTACTAAAGAAAAGTATTTGAACGATCGATGCCTGAATTATGCTTCGGGAAATTTATCGCCCGAAATTCAGCCCTGGTAATAGATCGTCAGCAGTTTACCGCTGTGTCAATTGATCGCATAAATAATATAAAGCATAAAAACAATTAATGTCATATAAGTTATGATATCGACTGAATGTGCTTGAAATACCATAACGACCCATGTTTCTTCTTTCAGCATCATTAGACATTCTTTCACACGGATGCGATAGAGCTGAGCTAATTTGAATCGTTAGTGACAAAACATGTGGATTCGTACAAAGCTTAAAAAATTTAAATTAGGTCGGTTCTATTTCATCCGTGTGATAGAATGCCTGAAGATGCCGAAAGGTGAATCACGAGTCGTAAGTAACAAAATTACGCACATTCAGTCGATATCATAAATAAATATATTTATATAATTTTTGGCATGGTAAGAGTACTTTTAATGCGTTGGGATAAGAAAGAATATTTTAAATTTTAAATTAGCAATAATTTAAAATAAATTAACCTATTAACTGCAAACGTCTCAATTGTTGAGACGGTTAACTACAGTATAACCTTGTTATAAAAAAGTTTCGTTTGCAAACTACTTTTTTGTTCTATATATTCATGGCAATCTCCATGAGTTTATTAAATTCCAACACAATTGATATATTTTTATAAATATTCGATAATTGTATATCCTTCACAAAGTTCAGACAAATAAATGTTGAGATGGTGATGAAATATGTTAGCGATCATCTATAAACAATATGCGATAAATTGATGAAGCGGTTAATTTCAGGCGGTCAATTGCGGACGGAAAATATCCTACGACTTGTTTTTATTATCGTGAGGACATCATAAATTTAATATTTCATCTAGACGTAGCGAAAATAAAACCAAAAATACAATCAAAATATAGTTAAAAACAGCCTTAAATTTATAAACAGAATTAATTTATCAAATCATATGAACTTATTTAAATGCTAATGAAAAAGCTAAAGTAACATGTTACCCAATTTCAGTACAAAAATCATTTTTTCAACTCTTTTTTTAACTCGAATTGTCGATTCTTTTCGCAGATATGGGTACCTGTGATATTCAAAAATTCCTTCTCATACGTTGAAAAAATAGCAATGTATTTTAGTTCTTCAAAACTTATACGATATATAGTTGAAAGGTATTTCGACTTATGACCTCATCATAACTACGTGTATTTACTAACCTATATGCAGGTGGGTTGGAAAGGTACACAATACATATTCTACACAGTTATATAAAAATTAAATTAATTTACGTTTAAATATAGTTCTGATGAGGGGTAAACCGAAATAGCTATACACCTAATATATATAAAATTTTTAGGTTTTGTTTTTCAACAATTTTCATTCCAGATTATTGCCAGTAAAGCTTTATAGAGTTAATAATAAATAATTAGAAGAGTTGCCAAATTAATTTCATTATTTTTAGAACAAAAATATTCAAATATTTTAAAATAAAATCAAAAATTGTTTAATGCAATTTTTGATTCGGTTAAATTAAAACATTTTTTCAGTTATAAACTGATCATTTTTACTGTAAAATAAATTGATATTTATTTTGTTACTAGAATTTTATATAAAAAAGAAACTGGACATCACTTGTGGAGATAACCGGAAACATATTAGAAATTATAATTTTTTGATATAAAAATAATCATTGGGACTTTTAATGCCTCAATACGGATCCGTCTACGCTCGCAATTAATTAAAAACACCGTCACAAGTCTGGCAATAGCGATTCTGACGGTGTAACAGTACTGCTCCACAGCAGCGCTCTTTATATAATTGACTCATAAAAACTTATAACTACCTAAAGTCGTACAGAAACTTACACTTCTCTTTCATTATCTATACAAAATCAACACGTTCGAAAGAGACGCACAATGTAACCAACGCCGTCTGATAAGCACTTAAATTAATGTCCCGAAAGGCACTATACAGTATACCACAGTGCGCCGTATACTTTCTGAACACTCACTTTTGAGACAGTGTGGCTTTCATTTCACTCGCACGTACGGCAGTACTGATGGGTGTGAGAGGGACAGCGGTACGACTTTCAGTGGCGTAGGCAGTGTGTTGAGAGGAGATATAATATGTAGGGGTATGGAATGAGTTTTAATCTGGGACTAATTTGGACCATTCCAGTCTTTATTGCCGTCCATTAGGCGACAGAGGCGGGCGGTGGCGGAATGGTTTTTATGTATTTTGCTTACAGCGGCGGTGCGTGATTGACTATTTTTACAATCAATTTTAAAATCTTGCTTGCAACTACAATTTAACTGATGCGTAAAGAATTGTTTTGAATTTTTAAATTGACATTATCCTGGTAGAACCTATTATAAAACGATGAAAAAATAGCAATATATTTTAGTTTTGCAAAATTATTGTCAATAAAATTTTGTAGAACTAAAATACGTTGTTTTTTTTACCAAAATACTAAAAAATATTGTTGATAGATATTTCAGCATCGCCGCCATCGTCAGAACGAAATTTTCAAAGTGTTCCGATCTCGGTATCCCCAATCATTTTTCGTGAATTTGTCAATTTTGAGCATTTTGTGTGTTTCATCGTGAAAATTGAGCGACTCCGAATACTTTTCGATTCGACGATTTTTAAGAATATCTCAATGAATGTTTTTCCGGATTGGTTTGGTGATCTTTAATTCAATGCTCAAAAATAGGAAAGGTAGGAAAAAATCTGACAAAAATCTAACTTAATTATAAAAATACATAAAAATCATACAAAAATGAAAATTGAAATTCATACTGATCATATTACCATTTTTTTAAATTGTACTAAGCATTGTATCTCGGCCAATAAGTGACAGTTAACAGCGTAAAAGTGAATGATATATGTATGGAGAATACGCCGAGAGAAGTTGAGTTGTTCTTTTGTTTAAATTAAATTATTAATTCATTAGAGTTTATATAAAATATTCCAAATACTTCGTTCGCAAAATACTAGCGCCTCCACTGGTTTAATTTTACAAGTAAAGAGCGAAATATGCCAATCTAGAGACATTCGCAAAAACACTAGTGACACCTCCCCATCGCTCTTTCCACCCACGCCACTGCGTACTAATGCGCTTTCAGAGACCAACTTTTTGCTCCCCCCGTCTCTTAAATGGACAGCATATTAGACAGAAAAAATATAAAACATTATATCCGAAGGAAATTTGCAATTTAATACTTATGTTCAGTTTGAAGTCTTTTTTATAAATTTTCATCAAGAATATGCACGTCTAATTGGGTTTATGCTGTCGGAAGTTTTATTACGAGAACTGCTTATTATTTAGTTTTTCAACTGTTCTGTTTGTCAATGAGATATATCCTATTATATTTCAAACACGTTTATTTATTGTATGGGTATTACTTTTTGTGTCATCTATGGTAATAATTAATGCTTTGCATTTGGATTTTTTTAACACTGAGGCTTGCCACAACTCTTAATTTTTTTATTATGACTTTTTGGTGTGATTAGAATATTTTTTTTGTTTTACGCGTGGTATTGAATTGTATGTATCTATCGAAATAAATTATGCAAATGCTGGCAAACTGAAAAGAAAATCCATTTTTTTTTCACGATAAGTGTAAGTGTTTTAGAAGGAAAATCGAAATGAAACTTTTATGATTGTAAATATAATATATAAACTATACACACAAATTTCTACACTACAACATTCAAAAAGCACTTATTTTTGCTTATTGCTAAAATCAATAGCGAAATAAAACAATGAAAAAATTTGAATGAAGATCACAAAAAAATATTCACAGCGGCACGTGTAGACTCAGCTTTACTATGCAAAAAAATGTTACGGGCGGTAAGATCCAAAGGCGACGAAATTCGAAATGAATATTGTCGGCTAATAAAAAATACAAGCAATGTTAACAATCATAAAATTACTTTTTTTATGTTTTGGTCATAAACACGCTAGGCGGGTCCTGAGCACATAGTGGATATATGTATGGACACGCTAGGTGTGTCGTTAGCACGGAATGAGTTAAAGATATAAAGATAGGTCTAAGGTTGCTTCATTGCTTGGCAGTTTTTCTTGATGTCTTTTCTATTTTCATGCGGTAACCACGAGGCGATAGTCTGATGGCGTGCTTCATTTTAAGGATTTTGACGCGTCGATGGTTTGTCGTAGAATCCTTGGTGCGTAGAACTCTCTTGATGATGGTGACATTGATCGTTGATAAATTAACCTCAAGCTGTGAGTTTTTTGTCGTAAATTGTATGGCTGCCATATTGTGTCGTAAATAATTATTTTTTACCCTCGAGAGAATGTCATACTATCAAAATCCCAGATGGTCTTGAAGTTCTCTCTTCGGGGTCATGTAGCCGTCTTCTTCTTCTACTGGTTCCGAGAGTAAGTGAAGAGAGTGGATCGTTGTAGTGGGATGGTCCTTCGTGTAGCTGAAGATTTTTTTCAAATATTTTTAAAAATATTTGTAAGATAAATTTTATTGCTTGCAAATTTTAAATAACTACATCACATTCTCAAATCCGTTAACATATACACCTAGGCCTCGTATTGTACGGTTTTAAATAACACGGGTGTATAAATTGAGACATACTTTATACAAAACGCTTTTTATAACACAGTTTAATGGAAATTTTTTATTAAAATAAAATGTTGAATGAATCCACCTCAATTAATGACTCTGAAAGCAGTTGCAGCGAAGTAGCTACATGTTTCATATTAAAAACAATAAATGACGACATGGAATTGGCTTTTTAAAATTATTTTTTATTGATAATGATCGTAGAAAGGAAAGGAGCTCAAAATTCAAGAGGGAATTACAAAACATTTTGGAACCTCTTTAAGAAATGCGTAGATTACACGCTCAAAGCAGACAATCGCTTATTAACGTTTTTTTTTAATTCAGAGTCCTCCGATGATGAAAGCTCACAACCAATCTTGAAAAAATGTAAAAAGTATAGAATTCGAAGTGAAAGCGATGATAAATGAATGGTATGTTATGTTATTTAGGTTTCTTTCAATCAATATGTAAATTTGTTAAATAATCCCGCATTGACCGTTTCCCGATTCCCCGATTTCCTCAATAAACCGTCTAAATATTTTGGTCCCGTCACAAATATTATCCAGATTGACCGTTTTTATTGCATATTTCTCCGTATCTCGGCAAGCAAGTTTGACGAAGCCGAGAGCAGGTGTTATGTCTAGATACGTTGGAATCCGTTGTAAATGTTAGACGTAACGCATTGGACGCATGTGCTATTTTTTTGGGTTGAAATCCACCACACGCGTATTATTGTTTATGATGCAAATACATTTGCAGTTGTTTAAAATTCATGGTAATAATGATTCCTGTACATAAAAACTTTTAGTCACAAGTTTAGTAACAAGTCTTTGTTCCGATTAAAGTGCCAAATAACAAAGAAGCAAACTACAATAACATAAAGGACTTTTTTAAAAATAAATTTTATATACAGTATGTACAAGTAACTAATAACTAAATGTTTTTTACAAATTTACTTGATTATTATTATTTGAAGCTTTCCCGCATTCACCGTTTCCCGCAATTACCGTTATTTTTTCAGGGTCCCTTGGAAAACGTAAAATCGAGGTTTCACTGTAACCGTGTTATACGAGGCCCATGTGCACATACATATCAGCAGTCCATGGAAATGAGAAGTGGCCGCACCGGTACAAATTAATCAACAACAAAAAAAAAAACCATATTTATTTGTTGAGTCTTAAATTTTCCCTTTTTTTGTATTATAGTTTCTTTCAGATGGCAGGATAAACACATTTTTGGATTTCTATTAGGTTATTTTTTTTATTAAAACTTCCATACAATCGATATAAATTATATTTGTTATCTTGCGATAAAATACACTAACCATCATTTGTAGGCTTTAAAACCCGTGTGCGATCAATACATTATCGACACACTGCTAGCGATTAATTATCCGCGGTCAATTGCTGGCTATAAATTAATAAACTCACCATTATCATTGACTAAAGATCTGAGTTTGTTGTAATATATCAGTGAATAAATCGGCTTTATTTTATATACAAGTGTATTTTTTTTAAACAGTAAAATACACATTTTAGTACTATTTCCATAATATGTTTTATGATCAGAACCGGCTTCACTCATCGCGATCATTATCATCAACTAACCGAGCATAACATCAAACTATTTTGGTCATAAAATATTTTTTGGAAATAGTAGTAAAAGCTGTATTTTTATTATTTTAAAATATCATTGCCTTTCCACCAAGAAGTTATAACTAACACATTAAAAATGCAAGTGTAACTGAGTAAATATTTTTTTATTTATCTTAAATTACCCCCTCACTGTGGCAGATACTACACACCACTGATAGATAAATCAGGTAGGAAATATACTTTTATCTCTAGTTTATTGAAGATAGTATTTGGGTCTTTAGAAAAATAGAAATGGTCACGTATAGGATATTATCTTTATACATACTCTATTTGAAATTAGGCACTTGAATAACGAGCATCGTTTTCTACTAAATGCCAGATACATATAAGGGTAACAGATCCAACCGTTGGCCACTCTAAGTGATGAACCAATCAGCAGTAAAAAAACAATAAATAAGAATCTATAATAAAATTATAAGTAAAGGCTATTCCTTCCTATATGTCACTTGCAATATCATATACTTCAGTTGTTTCCAATTATTTGCTAGATTTGTGACATCATCGATTCTTACACCCTAGAATCCAACTTTTATCACTCTGGACCTACTAGTCTCAGGTGAAACTTTACTGTAGCCGTATTATAAACATCAGCGGTCCTATAAAAATGACTTGTGGACACACCAATACCAATTAATTTGGTATAATTTATGACATTGACTGAAGGTGCTTGATGAAATTTCAATATCAAATTGAAATTTTTGACACTATTTATGATTCCACATGTTTTGTCACTAACGACCCGGGTTTCGAATTTCGGCATCTTCAGGCATTCCATCACACGGATGCAACAAAACTGACCCAGTCTGATTCAATTCAATTTAAATTTAAAATTAATTAGAACAAAATAATACCCATTTTTTTTATATCAATATTAACTATGAAGTGGCCGAGTCAAAATCTTCAGGTGGCCACAAATGAGAACCAATGCTGGAGACTATTAATTTATCTGTAGTTGATTTTATTTTAATTTAAGACACTTCGATTTAGTATTTATAAAAAAATAGCTTTGGTGGTATATTTTATGCTAAAACAACTGGTGGATTACTGTCTGGAATTATCATTTCTTTTTTGTATACATGATGATTAAAATTATGAAGTGTGTTTACAAAAACAGATGTAAAAATAAGATACAATAAATTTCTTATAATAAGTTTGTACCAACCTATCAAAGCAACACATACCCTTAACTGGCCGATCGCTGTATCTGTTACCCTATATCCCTTTACCCTAAAATAATCGATAAACTTTCTTCAGTATCGTATGTTTTGTATGATCAACTGAAAATTAATTTCTTAGTTCTTGAACCAATGGTTTCGTAACATAGCAATTATCAACTCAAAAAATATGTATGAATAACCTTGTTTTAATTTGTAACGTATCACCTGATAATACTCGTGATGAGCGAAACCGGTCGTGATATTGGATATAAAAAATTGTGGAAATTGCAGCAAACATTGTGTTTTATTATTAAAAAATAAAAAAAAAGCAAAAAGAATTAATTCTCTCATGAATGGTTAGTGGCGTTTTGGGGCTAATTTTATAGAGGAGAAAATTTTGATACGTTTCTTTCAGAAATGAGGAGTCGTTAAAAAAACAACACTCCAATTCCAACTGCTACTCCGACGTTAACTAACAGCACAACTCCGACAAAAAAAGTTTATTGATTGATTTGGCATTCACTTGGTAGAACTCCATTATAACACGGTGAAAAAAGTTTGTTTTTTCAGGTTTTTTCCTCTTTCCTATTTATGAGCATAAATTTGAAGATCAACCAACCAATCAGACAAATTGTTCGTTTAGGTTCGTTTTCCATTACTCCGATTCCACAACCCTGGTTTCTTAAGCCCTGTGGGGCCTGATTTTTTACGATTAACCACCTTCTAACTTAGCATATGAAAGTGTCAATATTTTGTTTTCTTACTGAATATTTTTTAGCTTCGATTTTGAAATGCTCAATTAATTGAACACGTCGATTTACCGACGATTCTATACGCGTCCATCCCAAATTTACAGAGGTGATCGCTTTTAAAGTAAACAACAAAAATAAATATTTAAGATTATGTATTTACGTCAGTGACCAGTGGAACTGTTGAGATATTGTTGATGGAACGTGTTCAAGATTGTATTCCTTCAGGACTTATGACTTATGACTCCGAAGAGATAACAAAAAAACACCACGTCAAGCTATTATTTTTAAAACTGGTGGGCAGGCATACATACCAGTGGCGCAATTAAGAAATTTACAAAATATTTTACATGCAATATACATACCGTAAATATTTATTTTCTTCCTCAAAATAGAACGTCTCTATTTTTTACAATACTAGTTGTATACAAAAAATGCATATTTCTTATGTTTTTTTTTTTTTACATTAAATATGTTTTATTATGATAAAATAATAAGTTTATAACAAAGGCTTTTTATTTTTATTTTACTTCAGCTAGTTTAACATGTATCAGTTTTTATGAGATTATATATCGTCAGTTATGTTACATCTGTGTGATAGAATGCCTGAAGATACCTAAAGGAGAAACCCGGGTCATCAGTGAAAAAAAATGTGGAGAGTAGAAGTGAGACTCGGTACACGGTTCTTCACAAGGGAAAATATTGGCAATTTTATCACACTATGGACAATTATCAGAATGTTATAAACCATCTCAGAATGTTTCATTTGATTTTATCTAATATTTCCACAGTTATAACACATTTAGGTAACACTTAAGAAAAATGCCATTTGTTCAAAAATTGACCGGATACAGAGCTTGATTTATCAGATTTTAGCCAGGGCTAATATTGCGAGGAAAAATTGGACATGTTTGAACTGATCCTTCAATAAAAGTAATGAATTTAACTGGGCAGTGCTTAGAGAAAAATAGCGTCGTGAATATTGAAATTTGTGGAAGCAATTGAAGTATATTGAATATATTGTAGTTTGACCGATACAAATTTGATATTGAAATTCCGTTAAGCACCCTCGATCGATATTAAAAATTACTTAAATGTGTGGATTTTGTTTTTCTTTTTTGTATCATATAATATATAGTAAGCGTACATGTATAAATTTTACACAATGTGTTGTGTAAATAAAATACCCCTAAAAATGCATGTAGCGGATAGAAAGGGAGCATGAAAATGTTTAGTCGGAATTTTATTAGATCTATAAAGATGTTTATCTGTAAATTAAAATCTGGAATTTGAGCTACCGACGTTTTTAGTAGGCAATTTCAGGCATTATAAGGGTGATTTCACTGTGAAAGACAGAGAAGGGCGTAGAATATGGCAGTGGCAATCAAACGTTTTATGAAATTACACATGATTTTTTTTTTTTGTGAATGGTGACGCACCGTATCCTTAAGTGCATTGGAGATTTAATATCTTTTAAATATCATTAGTTCTCATAAAACCAATATTGTAAAATTTTAATTATTGAAACTTTGTACGATTCTACACGTTTTGTCAGTAACGACCCGGGTTTCACCTTTCGGCATCTTCACGCAAGCATTCGGTTGTTTTTCATCATACTGTCAGTTCTGTTGCATCCGTGTGATAGAGCGCACGAAGATGCCTAATAATTATTTTATAATTAGGACCGGTTTCGCTTATCGAGAGCATTAAAAACTTACGATAAAAGCTGATCATAAAAAAAAATTGTATAAATAAATTTTTAAAGCTAAAAATGTCACTAATTTTATTAAATATTATTATTAAAATATATTGTTTTAGAACGTTTTTCAATTGGTGTATCCATAAAATAGTTAGTAGTAGAGGATAGTGAATGATTAATCTTTAATTAAAAACAATATAAATTCCTATATGTAAGATTTTGTTTTTTCGATAGATATTAGGGGTCATATTTGTCCTAATACCTAAATATGTTCTCTTCTTCAGCGGCGTAATTAGTAGTCAACAGTCTAGTAGGTGACGTTAATTATACGATAATCTTCTACACTGAAAAATAAAACGTACATTATTCAGTTATATTATTCAATTTTATAAAAATTCGAAAAACTGAGAATAAATTCACACATTCTTGCTCAGTAATTAAATACGTAGACGAACTGTCAGTATGTTGGGTCATAAATTGTATTTGCATTCAAACTAATTTACTGACCATTTCGATATTCCAACTGGTGATTCTTTACTGATAAAAGATTAAGAGAGCAGTGAACAAATAAGTTTTTTTACTGGCATTTGTTTTCTGGCTTTTGGTTGCCAGCCGCTACGAACGGGGGCAATTTTTCCCCTGCATGAAATTCATAAGCGTGAAAGAGACAGAGCCACTCAGACACAATGCTCGAAAAGTACACCAGCGCATAAAGCAGGTGGGCGGGGCCGAAACTTTTTTCAGCCAATCGCGTCGCACTCCGTTCAATTACGGAACACTCTTTAGTCGCCCGTAAAAAAGTTTTCGAGTGATTTTTCAAATTTGGAACAGTTTTGTTTTGGAACGTCGCGCTGGCGTTTCGCTCCGCCGCCGAGTGGCCCATCAATCGTAATCGCGTTCAAATTTCGAACAGGTCGCAGATGATATTTTGGGAATTTATTGTTTTGAAGTTTCAAATATCGAACGATTAATAATATGTTCGGGATTTCGAATAAATCAGTCCAGTTCGCAAATCGAGCGAATAAAATAACATAACACTTTGAATTAAGAATCTTAATTAAAATCAGTGTTTATTTATTATTTATACGTAGGTTAGCACTTTAAGATACATTATTTTCCACTGTGTTCATTTTATAGTATACCAATATATCATATACCAAAACCTGTTTATTTAAAATCTATTTTTTTGGCCAAATACTTATAGATTAAAAAATTAGAAAGATGTTTGATAAAATATTAATGTTAATACTTTATTACTTTTAGTTTTAGTTTTACGTTAGTCAAAATTTTAATTACTTTCATATTGTTCGTCATTATTTTCATTAAATCACGTGATAACTTCATAAATTGTTCCTTAGTATTAATCTTAGCTATGGAAATTCATATAATTACTAAATTTCAAATAATAAAAACACATTTTTAGGTACTTATATCAACTATGTATTTTATGATCAGAACCGGTTACGCTCATTGCGAGTACTATCAACCGATTATCAGTTGCATTATTATGAACCCGTGCAATTAGCGTCCAGCATCAACAGATTTTTTAATAATAATATTGAATAAATTTGGTGACATATTTTTATTATTACTTCCACAATATATTTTATGATCAGGTTTTATCATCGAGCAAAACCGGTCCTGATTATAAAATAAATTTTGGAAATAAATACTTAAAAAATGTACTTTTATTATTATTATTTAAAATATCATGGAAAAATAATCCAATAAAAAACAAAAAAGCGTTGTTTTTTTAGGGCATAATACTTTTTACGTACACGTAATTGAAATCCGTTGTCTGTCAACTCAAATTCCGTTTTTATATACGATAATTATAAATTATGTACATACGTAAAAAAATTTATCACTTATCTGCAAAAGACAATCTCCTAATAAGTTTTTAATGTTAATTCTTAAAAAATCATGACACACTGATTAGATTTTTGATGTTGTTACTGATAAGAATCCAATTGCCTAATAGTGTCGAATCAGTGATAATTATAAGAATTTGATTATTGTCTCACCTTTTTTCAATTACACGATATTTAATATTTTAAATTCGCCAGAGACGTAGAGCACGGAGAGTAATGAAATAAAACAAAAATTTATAGCACAGTGAAAAAACAGCAAATATTAAAAAAAGCTGTTCTTAACTAAAATACGTTACTACTTTTTCACCGTGATATATAGGAGTTCTACCAAGTAAATGCCGATTCAATTAACAAAAATGTATTCTTATTTTTTATCAAGTTTTAAAAATCATCAAATACATAATTTGAAAAAAACACACACACATCCGACTTAAAGAAGGTTTAATTTTGTCACGTTTTTTCCTATCGTTCCTATTTATATGCATTAAATCAAAGAACCTTGTATTAAAGAATAGATTAAAGACATAATTAAAGTATTATTAATCAATTTTCCCTACGATAGAGATATTGTCTATGCGCGAAAGGAAAAGGACGTCAAGATTAAACAATTCAATAATGAGATAAATAAAAAAAAACGTACAGTTCGAATAAATGCAACAGTATCGGTGAATTCCGCGTCCAAACATCGAATAAAACTTTTCACTGAAATAACTGCCACTTGTCGACGAAAAGGCATTATATTCAAATAAGTTAAACACAATGGTTATTACTGTTTCTACAGTTTTATAGTATTCAAATCAAGACCGGTTTCGCTCATTGCGAGCTTTATCAACTGATTGAAGGAAAACACAGTCCCCAAGGCAAAAACTAAATGACAGGTGATTTTTATTTGTTGTAAGATCTTTTGAAGAATGTGCCATTAACAGTATTTATCGTTAATGAAACTTATCACAGGCAACTATTTTAATTATTATTAGATCACTATTATTGAATTCATTTTAGCTGCCATTTTGTTCTTGCCTTGGGGGTCGGTGTATTCCTGTAATTAATACCTTTAGAATATAGACGATGCCAACTGTTTATTATGCGTCAATTCTGTTGCGTCTATGTGATAGAATGCCTGGAAATGCCGAAAGGCGAAATCCGAGTCGTTAGTGACAAAACATGTGAAATCGTACAATGTTTTGACAATTTAAATTTGATTTATTTTTTTATTTTTAATTAAACATATTCATCTACGCCTCTGTCTTTAAACGTATTGTCAATTGCTACATTTTAATCTTAATTAAACAAAATTTTTTGTCAAATGATAATTCGATTATTCAACCTGACATACATGCGTAATTAGCTCTAATTGATAACGATCTCAATTTGTTCAATTATAATGAAATTATGAAACTGATTTAAAATTAATATTATTGTTATTTAATAACAAATTAACAGACGCAATCTGCATTTAAGCCCCGATAACTATCAACATATATTCACTCACAAAAACCCCATTATTAATTATTTATTAATTTATTGTTAAGGCAAAAACATGCAGTGTTGCATTATCTAATAGATGACCAAAGTGCGCAATTTGGAAGCCGTTTTTCATCTAGTAAAAAAGCAGAATTTTGCATATAAAATTCTCGCTAATAATAATAATATATATGAGGTTTTGCAAAAATTTGTAATTATGAGAGGGTTTTGTAAAAGTTACATTAATTAAATTTTAATTATTGAAATTATCAAATAATGTTTGAAACTTCATATTGTAAAATTCTTTATCAAAGAAAATCTCAAGACATTATAAGATTTAATGTGCTCAAAGTTACAAATTGTATTGAATAGAAAGATTTATTTGTCAAAACCGATCAATTGGAATAATATTTGAGACGAGAAGATAATATTTAGACTATAGATCGAGGATATTGATAAATCGGGGAACGGTTAACGCGGGTTTATTTAACATTGTTCTTATGTGTTTGTTGGGACTACAAAAAATGAATGATGCGACAACGGATGATTGGCGTTCCAATATGTATATTTATACAATGTAATTACAGATAATGAATTGGCATTCCCTCGGTACAACTCTATTATAACACTGTGAAAAAATAGCAATGTATGTAAGTTATACAAAAAAAAATGTGGAACTAAGATACATTGTTAGTTTTTCACAGTGTTACAATGTAACAAGTTTTTGCGCTATTTTTACTATTCAAACTAGGACCGGTGTCCACCACAAGTACAGCCATATCTACTTCACTTTATTGTGTAATTCCTCCAGTATATAAGCGACGCAAACTGTTTACTGACTGTCAGTCATATCTCATCCGTGTGGTGAAATGTCCGAAGATGTCGAAAGGTTAAACCCGGACCGTCACTGAAAATACACGTGGAGTTGTACAAAGTTTCAATAATATTTTTTTTTGTATAATACTAATCAATTTATTGATTGAATTGGCATTTACTTGGTAGACTCCGTTATAACATGATGAGAAAATATTATGTATTTTTTTCATATTGTAAACGTTGTTTTTCACAATATAACACTTTTTTAGTACTTGTTTTAACGATATATTTTATGATCAGGACCGAATTCGAAGTACTACAAATGTATTTTTAAATTTGGATTGTTACAAGCTTTAACTGACTGTCAGTTCTGTAACATCCGAGCGATAGAATGCCTGAAGATGCCGAAAGACGAAACCCGGGTCGTTAGTGACAAAAAATGTGGAATCGCACAAAGTTGTAATATTTTAAATTTGATATTGAAACTCCATCAAGAACCTTCAGTCGATATCATAAATTAAATGTATTTTTATTGTCATATTTAAAAAAGTATACTTCTCAATCAAGAAGTGACAGCTAACACCTTGAAATTGTTAACGTAGATTAAGTTTTGTGTTTAATGATTAAAAAACACACTGCGATATTCCGAATGTAGTTCCGATAAAAAAAAATTGTAAACACATAACTCGGGCCGAAAATTATTAATTGAAGGGAAGTGCGCTGTAATCAGTGACACGGTGCGTGGAAGGGGTTAAAGGGTGTCAAAATGTGCTACCCACACCGTGCATAATGCGAAAGGTGTCACAAGCGCACCAGTATCGTATCAGCGTCCGCGGAGGCTGTATGGACGCCCATCGTGTAACAACCGAGCGTCGCGACGCCGATGTTGTATTCTCGTAGTCACGTCCCTTATCGCATTAGCAAAGAAGATATTCGACGCGACGCGGCGAAAACTTTAACGGACGACCTGTAAAACCTGCACAGTTTTTTAAAAAACATTTTATTGCATTTTTACTATCGCCTAATCGATTCAAATTAATTATTTAAGTTTGATATTCAATTGTGAATAATCTATATTTTGAAATGATTCAGCGGTTATATTATGTAATTTTATGGTGACACATGTTTCGTTTGTTTGAAAAGTATCCTCAGACTTTCTGACTGACACTCTCTAACGACTAACCTTAAACACCGTTGGCATTTTAAGTATTGTTGAAGTCTATTTTTCTAATAGAAATACAATAGTAATTCATTGTTATTTTTTCTTTATAGTTCTGCAAATGTTTGACCAAATTTGGTACTAATTTAATTAAGTTTTTTTTAATATGCTAACATTTTATTAGTTAACTCTCTGCCGACTTATGTTTCAATCACGACTTGGGAGTCGTTAAAAAAACACGACTTCGATTAAGAAAGTTTAATTTTTGTTTAGGCGTTTTTTCCCTGAATTTACTATTTATGTGCATTAAATTAAAGATCAATCAACCAATCCTTCTAATTGTTCATTAAGATATTTTTCAAAATTATCAATCACAGCCCTGGTTTTAACTTGGCTGATTGTAGTGCGCTAAAAATTGATGGTTAAAAATGTAAATATTTTCTCTATTATATTGATCGACACCAAAATCACTGAATATTTTCATATTTTTATGTGGTTTATCACTGGAATCAGCTAGGAAGGTCATTGATTAATTCATTTAAATTGTAGAGTTATTAATACAAATTTTTCATATATTTTTTTATTATTCAGTAGTAAAAATACTATTTTATAACAGTTATAACGATTAAAATTTGAAAGAAGATAATAATGGATCAAATCAATTTTAATTTTTCTATAGTATGTAATTTTCAATCAATGATGAGGTTTAGTTTTCATTAACCTTATAATTGGGATTATTATTTGTATTTTTATTGGATCCGTTAATAACAATGTACATATTGTTATTAACGGATCACCGTGAATTTTAAATTATACATTAGAACATTGGTAACCGTTAATACTAATCAATATATGTCAGTTGATTATGCTCGCGATGATCGAAACCGGTTCTGATCATAAAATATAATGTTTTTTCTAAAAATCTCTATTAGGATACTGTAACTATTGAATGAAATGTATTTTTCCTTTTTATAGTGTTAACTGTCACTTCTTGCTGGAAAGGCACGATATTAAAAAAACCACTGAGTTTTAAGTACTATTTCCAACATAATTAACAATCAGGATCAATTTCGCTTAAATTAATTCATTTTTAACTGGTAGAATATGTTGATTAATTGGAATTTACTTGGGGGAACTCCATTATAACACAGTCAAAAATAGCAATGTACTTTACAACTACAAAATTTATAAGATATATAGTTGATTGCTATTTCAGGTTACACTTCATCAGAATTATTATGAACTAGTTCTGATGAAGGCGAAAGCCGAAATAGCAATCAAATATGCATATAATAAATTTTGTAGAGCTAAAATGCATTGTTATGTTTTCACCGTGTGATAGAGAAGGCTGTTTGTGATTTGTACAATATCAGTTTATGAAGCTTGTGATGAGCAAAACCGGTCCTAATTAATCTATATATAGTGGAAATAGTACTAAAAATATGTTGTTAATTCTTGAAATACTTTTTGTATTTTAAACTGATTTCGCCCATCAGTTGATAATGTTCGTATTGAACGAAACTAGTCCTGATCCTGAATATATTGTAGAAATAATGTTTCTAATTATGTTTATATTATTTATGGTGTTAATTTTATTTTATTTTTCGTAGAAATCATAGACACTAAAAAATACTTTACGTAAGATTTTTAAAAACATGAAACAAGAACGTGCTTTGTGAAATAAAAGTGGACAAAAAATTGTATTAAGATGTCCAAGATTGAAAATTGCAACACTTCAGAATTAAAAATAAACGAATCGTTCAATTCCATCAGTGATTTAAAAAATAATTTTAAAGTTTCTCGTCCAGTATCTCCAAAATCGGAACAGTTCTCCCCTAGAATCAAAGTGAACACGCACGATCTGATCGACAAAAAAGACAACTTCGTCGAAGATAGCATGAACCGCCAATTCATCACGGCCAATAAGCATTTAGGATTCCACCAAGGGCTCAAGATATCGGAACCGGAAGACCACGAGAAGAACATCAACATGGCGCCGACGGCCAGTCCACAGAAGATAAGCCTGGATTTCCAACAAGACAATACCGTGCTTAACCACGTCAATCAAAGTGTCATCGGTAACAATAAGAAGTCGTTTTGCATAGAAGCACTGCTAGCGAAAGATGCAGGGTCTCCTGCAAATTTGAATATGATACTGCAACAAAATCAGCAGCAGACTTTACAGGAAAAGATGTCCCAACAAAAATATTTGGCCATAATCCATCATCATCAACAATTGAACAACTCGCCACACCTAATGCAAGGAATAAACCAAGAATTCCTCCAGCAACACGCATCGCTTAACTCGAGTCATCTTGACCGAAGTCCTAAAGAATTGGGGCATAATTCCAATTTTCGAAACGGAATTGATTTAGAAGTAGATAAGAACAATGAATTCGAGCAGGATAATTTCGAAAGACAGATAATATCAAATACGATAGAGAGATACGAACAGGATGGACACAGTCCCAATTCTGGACACAGGAGTCCAAGTTCGAACAGGAGCGCTAGCGTCGGAGATGGGTCGGATGACCACAGATCGAATGCAAGCTACAGCCCGCCGATTTCACCAGGTGTCGAGATGGGTAGTCAAGAGTTCATGGACCAAAGATCTGGTAAGATATTAATTAACAATTGGTATTTCTAATTAGTCTCTTATATCAATTTAAAATCGTGTTACTTTAACCCGTTCCCTGCTGAGCTGTATTAAACATATTCCAACCACAAAATTTCCAAAAAAATATTGAATAATTTTTCTGTTAAAAAATCTTAAGGAGTTTGAATTGTTGAAATTTTCTTCGTTTCCACATGTTTTGTCACTTACGACCCGGGTTAATGGAATGGATAAATACTCGAATACATAGTGTCTCAACCGGTGGTCCGCGGAGATTTTTGGGTGAGCCGAAGAAACGAATTTTATTTGGTACTTTATGGATTTTTAAATATTTTTTTTACTGCCTGTTTAAATATATACGTACGAAAATAGCATACGGTGTTGCAAAATTAATTAACGAATTGAATAAAAAATCAATTCTATAAGTATTTATAATATTAATCCAATGTTGATTGTGGGTAAAATATTTTTTGATTTTTTGGTGGTCCGTGGAAGTAAAAAGGTTAAGGAATTATGCTCTAATTGATTTACTGCATTATAACACGGTGACAATATAGCAATGTATTTAAGTTCTACAAATTCTTAATTTATAAATAACATTGCTATTTTTTTCACCGTATTACTCTAATTGAAATAAATATTTTGTCTGTTAATAATATTCGCGATGATCGAAACCGGTCATTATCAATAAACAGTGTAGAATTTTTAATGTGCGTATATATATATATACCTATATTATTTAAATATAACACGTTTCCACCAAGAAGTGACAGTAGCACCGAAAGTGTCATAAACATGAGAATATAAAATCAATGATTTAGAAGAAAATTTATATGAAAACGCTAGATTGAAACAGTACCCAATAGACTATGTTTTTACGATGATAGTAGAACCGACGGTTTCGACGTTCATCGATGGAGTAACAAAAAACGATATATCGTATTTTGGCGACTATTTGGTTATTGGTCAAGGCTATAATATAACAATGAAACCTCGATTCCACGTTTTTAAATGGACCCCCAAAAAACAACGTAAAATATGGGAAACCAGGAAAACGCCAAAGCTTTAATTAATTAACTAATTAACCCCTTTTAATTTCCAAAAAATGGGGTTTTATATAACTTGGTTAATATGAAAGGGCTTTGGAAAGGTTATATATTTTAAATCTTGTTTATTGAAATGATCGAATAGTATTTTAAACTTATTGTGAAATTCTTTATTAGAGAAAATCTCAAGACACTTGAGCGAACTATATTTTTCATCATTAATTTCTTTGGTTAATATGTTAGATTTAATGTGCTCAAACTCACAAATTGTATTGAATAAAAAGATTTATCTATCAAAACCAATCAATCGGGATAATATTTGAGACGAGACCATAATATTTAGACGATAGATCGAGGAAATCGGAAAATCGGGGAACGGTTAATGCGGGATTATATATTATAACATTGTTCTTAATTGATGAGACTATAATAAACGAACGATACATTCGGGGAAACGTATTATACGAGAACGGTTGATTAGGGTGCCACTGTATTTAAAATTTTGCCGTGTTGGTGGAAAGATATTTTGAAAGAGTTAATTTGTAATATTATTCTCTTAAATCCCAAGCAGTGTCCATGAAATTTCTAAAAATCATTTCCATGGGGTATTTCAATATAATTTTTGTTCTATTATATTATGGTGAATATGTATTGTGACATCTATGTAGAGCTATAGTAAATTAATTAAAAAGAAAATTAATGTGTATATTGTCTAAAAAGATTTTTAAATTTCAACGTACCGCGTAGACGCGGCGAGGTTTTTAACGTTTTATTTATTAACTATTTGATACTCTGTAAACTATTTTCATAGTTCTTGGTCCATTCAATATTTTGTGAAATTTGAATTGTTGAAACTTTGGTATTGAAATTTCATCAAGCGCCTTCAGTTGATACCACAAATTATTTAATTTGTGATTTAATAATAAAATAAAAATTAAAAACTGCTATGTTTTAATTAGTATTTTGTTCGCGATGAGCGAAATCTAAAAATTTATGATATCGACTGAAGGTGCTTGATGGAATTTCAATATCACATTTGAATTGTTACAACTTTGTATGATTCCACATGTTTTGTCACTAACGCCCCGGGTTTCGCCTTTCGGCATCTTCAGGCATTCTATCACACGGATGCAACAGAACTGACAAATTCATCAAGCACCTTCAGTCGATATCATAAAATAGTAGCACTACTCATAGGTAAAAATCAGGTTTAAACGATTCAAATTTAATATTTAAAAAAAACTTTAATTCAGTCGATATTTCAAGTTTCATGTTTATATTATACAAAAAGCATTTTAACACCACCGTGTTCATAAAAGCGATGTTTAAAAATTGCAAATGGCAACCGGATGATCTATGTAATAATTATTCAAAGATATCGGCGTGTTCATCGATGGGCATTGTTCTTGCATTAATGCGTCTTGTGTCTTCGCAAATGTATTTGCATTTCGTTAATGTTATTTAATTTACGGACAATATTCTTTTGGCTTTTTATACTCGTCTCAATGAACATTAATTATCATTTATTATAACTATG
Organism: Himalopsyche japonica; assembly: GCA_028555115.1. Taxonomy (NCBI): domain Eukaryota; kingdom Metazoa; phylum Arthropoda; class Insecta; order Trichoptera; family Rhyacophilidae; genus Himalopsyche; species Himalopsyche japonica. The sequence goes on from JAHFWJ010000430.1 coordinate 1,738,510, forward strand.
ACAAATGTCAACAAAAATGACATTAATAATTATGGATATTGCATCTACCTGAAATATGAGCAGCGAATCAATGACAGCCGTGAAACATTGTGTTATCCTTTTTTATTGAATAAACAAAATATATCATTTTTAATCACTAAGTCGCTGTAAAAATGTTAACAGCCACTTCTTGGTGGAAAGGCATTAATTTTGGATTTTCTAATAATATCCCACCACTGAGTATTTAAAAATTTATTTCAGTCTCGTAGTTAATCAATTTTATGAACATTATCAGGACGAATTAGACTTAATTTAAACTCAAAAATCGGCTCGTACAAGAATGCTTCAACATATTATTAATTGAATTGACATTTACTCCGTAGAACTCCATTATAACGCAGTGAAAAAATAGCATGACAAAATTTTGTATAACTAAAATATATTGCTATTTTTTCACCATGTTATAATGGAGTTCTACCAAGTAAATGTCAATTCAATAAATAAAATGCCATTTGTTCAAAAATCGGCCGGGAACTGGGCATTATTTAGGCTTTTATAGCAAGGAAAAGTTAGATAGATTTGAACATTTCATTTAATACAGGCGTTGAATTTAACTGGGCATTGTTTAGATATAAAAAGCATTATGAATCTTGAAACTTATGGAAACATACATAGTTTGAATAGCATAACAAAATTATGTAGATCTAAAATACATTGCTATTTTCTCACCGTAGTTTTAACAGTTTTATATTTTTAAGTACCGAATATAAACACAATCGGCAGTCAATAGGTAAAATATATGAAACATCATTTATTTTTGCTATTTCTGCAATTTTGTAATACAATGATTATGACCGGTTTCGTTTATCTCAGTATTTATCACGGCTCTTATATTATAAAAATTTAAATGTTGCTGAAAAATGTTTTTTTTTTACTTATTTAAACATTCGATATGTGTTATCATGCGACGTCTTTATCGGTGCGCCCGGAAATGTGGTGAATGAAGAAAGGCATTATATTTTAATAATAAAACTCAATGTTCACAACTATTTCCAAAAAAACAAAAAATATTGTGGAAATAGTAATTAGTAATAGTACATTGTGATACATAATTAAGATTTATATTATAAGAGTTAACGGTAACTTTTTGATGACAAGGCTTTAACTTAAATAAAAAAACATAATTTTCAGTCCTATTTCCACAAAATTTCAATTGCGAATATAGTACTAAACATTGTGATGTATAATATATTTACAGAGTTATCTATAACGTCTTGATGAAAGGGCATTTGATAAAATAAAAATAAACAATGTTTAGTATTATTTCCCCAATTTTAATTGTGGAAATAGTACTAAACCTTTTGATGTATATTTGAAGAGTTATATGTAATGTTTTGATGAAAAGAAATTAACTAATAAAAAAAAAACACACACAATAACACGGTGAAAAACTATGTGGAAATAGTGCTAAGTATTGTGCTTTTTTTAAATTTCGAAATGAAGTTGTACAGAGAATAAAAACGGTGCTTAATTATTTACAGGGCTAATACCGCGACCAGGACTATTGGGAAGAGGCCCACTGCTCCTGCCGTACCCTCAACACGCAATCCACTCGTCTCACTTTCCCCAGCACCTCCAGCAACATCCTCATCCGCACCCTCACCAGCATCCGCAGCACCCCTCGCACAACCACCCTCAGCAGCAGCAGCAGCAGCAGCAGCAGGCGGCCCTTCACCATGCGCAGCTGGAGTGGCTTGCAAGAGCTGGCATGTTCTACCCGAGACTGCCTGATTTAACTGGTAAGACACCACACTTAACCAATAAAACAAAATTCGTAGCACAGTTACTGACCGTCAATTTATGACAAATGTGTGCGTCAGCGATTGCCAAACTTTCAAAATATGTGTACCGTTTCTAAAAAAACACCGAGCATCCCTCAGTACTCAGAAAAATATCAATTCTATTGTTAATATGTAAACAAAATAATGATAACAAGATGTTTCTCCCACTTCTATTTGTTACGTTAATTCAATACTGATAAAAATAAACTAACCTTATTTTCTTGGCCCGATACGGAGCTGCATGGGCATTTTTATATTTAAAAACAGAATTCGTTCTTATTAAAAAAAATTTAAAAAAGTTATATTTTAAATAACATTCATTATAATCAATAAGAAGGAAATGTAGCGAACCCCCACTAAACTATTCCCTTCTCCCAGATTATTCGTACACCACATTTAAGGAAACATTGGTCTACGTTATTGTACATGATTGTCCCACCTCCACCCGTTATGTGTGTGCAGCTGCTGTTACACGGCCGCCTTCTATAACGCAATACTAATAAAAATAATCGATTTTATCCCTCATATTCTTGGCCCGATACAGAGCTGCACTGAGCAATTGTTAAAGTATGCAATTTTCATCTTAAAAAAAAGAAAATGTTCAAAAACTTGTTCAGCTACTTAGTCTACGTGATATTAGGTATGCTGTGAATCTGTGTACTGAAAATCCGCAGTGGCGGAAGAGTTTAATGTGCTACGCGTTGAATCTAAAGACGAATTGAGAATATCTCGTTCCCCGTATGATCTTACGAATTTGTCGAATGCCTCAAAGCTGGCCTTGGTTGATACTAAGTCAGCGTAGCCTATTGCGCCCGTATGAGGACGGACCGCAGCAAACAGCTCTGTTCGTTCGGCACATATATTATCGATAATGGCACGTCACATTTTTTATTCTTAATTGTGTTATTATTAGGGTGTCACACTCTGGCACTTATTTTATGTCGACAGATGGGGTGGCCACGATTACCATAGTAAATTGTCGACAAACAATAAATTCGTTTTGTTGGTACAAAGAATTATCGCGAAAAATTGTGCAGTAAATAAGAGGGGGGCGATTTATTGTTGTCGTTAATTCAAAACTGGTATCAAAATACCAGCAGTTTTATTGATATTATTAATAAAGGGGGAGTGGTTAAATTGAATTTATTATTGAAATATGAAATTTGAATTGTCCGAAATTTTTAGATTTTAACATATTTTGTAACGTCATAATAATTTAACCAGTCACACGTGAATTATTCACAAAACTAAAATAAAAAAAATCAATTCTAAAACACAATATTTTGTACTATTTTATATTATTTAGTTCGTAACCGGGTTCGTTCATCTTGAGTATTATTATTTGATTTATTGATTGAATTAGCATTTACTTGACAAAAGGTCGCAAGACGACGGCTATAGAACAGCTGGAAATCGATAGATATCAACTATCAAAAACAATCCTCAACGAAAAAACTAATATATGTCGTCCGCCACTGCTAATCCGTCACAAGGGTTTGTTTCGTTTCCGTAACAAACCATTTCTGTGCAATATATAAGCTCATTGATATAGCCGCTATTTTAGTTTCATTTACAATTTTTGAATTTTTTTAGTTTTATTGCTAGTACGAAATAAGCCAGGACGTTAAAACAGGATATAAGATGTATTGTGTACCTTTTATACACAACTATAGATAAGCAAATGTTCGTTTAAGCATAGTTATGACGATGGCGTGAGCCGAAATAGCTGTCAACTATATCTTATAAAAAAATTGTAGAACTAAAATGCATTGCTATTTATACATCGTTTTATCATCTGATATATATTATAGATTTTTTCATTATTTGAGATAGATTTCTTTAATAATTTAGTAATACTGCAATAAAATTTTCACATGGCAAACGCTGTTAACTATTCATATGTATAGTAATTCGTTAACCGTGACTTGTTAATGGAAACGCCTTGTACTTAAATATTAAGCAATGTTCAGTATTATTTCCAAAATTTTATATTATTAAGCCCAAAACCGGTTTTGCTAATCGCAACCATTATCAAAATATTATTGTGTATTCTTAGAAATTATTAACTTTAAATTATTCGTTTAAATAACTTTGTTTTTGCATTTGGATTGCATTGGTCGATAACGCTTGCTATGCGCGAAACCGGTATTGAGCTTATTAATACAAAAACAATTGTGAAATAGTACTGAATACTGTGTATGATTATTATTTAAATACAATGCACTACCAAGAAGAAATAACAGATAACATATTAATATATAAGTATTATTTCCACAATTATACAGTTGTGGAAATAGTACTGAACATTCTGTTTTATTATTTTAACGCAATATGTTACGCGACAGTAAGCATTTTACTATATAAATAAAATTTCCATAGTTATAAATTTGTGGAACATTGAAATACTGCACATTGTTTTTTATTGTTTGAATAAAAATGAAGAGTTAACAGCGTTTGCCAACATAAACGTCAAAGTGCAATTTTACCAAACAATTAAATAAACCTCTCCCACATAATGAACAAATCCATTAATGTAAATCGTTTTTTGTGATAATAGTCAAATTGATGTTGGTTACAATCAGAAAGCACCTGCTTATATTTCAAAATAAGGGCAGCCATTCTCAACGGATGATTTGGGGGGTCTGGGTGTCAGTGGAAAGAGGGTGTAGCTGGCTAATTTGCACCAATTTCTCGACATATGTGTCCACCTAGGGTGTAAAGCCGCAATTCGACCCCAAAAATGCTTATCTTAAAAGGGCGTTCGGATTCAATCGCTCGAACGTAAATTACTATTTTTTGTTTCATGATTATGTGTCGATCATAATTTTTGTTCATACAACATTTTTTTTTCTTAATCCTGTAAAGGATATCGCAGTACTGTAAAGTTAACTTGTGTTGGTTAATATAATCACATAAACGATTATGTATATCAATTTGTATGTTCTTGATATTTTCTGAGAAATCGTTAAAATATATAGTTCAATTTATGATATTGTTCTAAAAGTGCTTGGTGAAATTTCAATATCAAATCCTAATTCAAATTGTTGAAATTTTGTACGATTCCACATGTTTTATCACTAACGACACGGGTTTTGTCTATAGGCGCCTTCAGGTATTATATCACACGGATTCAACAAAACTGACACACAATTGACAATTTGCATCGGTAACGCAAAAGAGGAATCCATAACATGATTAATGATAGCTGATTATTGTTGTTGTCAACCAAATCAAATTTGATAATTTGTTTATCTTCTAATACGTAGAACTAGCCTGCCAATAGAGATGCTACTAGTTGAAGCATCAGGCATGATAACATGAATTCGTCATCTGTCTTATTATCAATGATATCAATCATTTAAACCAGCTGATTAATTTTAAATAATCTCCACAAACCGAAACAGCTTCTTATCACATTCTAACATGTTTACTGATGAGCCTCGTACAACGTGTTTCAACACAAAATATTTCAAATTTATTTCAGCTGTGTTGATGTTAATCAAACTTGTTAAGGTTATCAGTATAAATCTGGCTTTATCTCAAGACAAAATTAGCTTACGCTATTAAGTGTCAACTATCAACACACTGAACACAATTTATTTGTCTCAACAGTTGAGATTTTGAGATTAAGGGTGATGGTCGAGCAGAACCCCTCTAGGTCTTAAACGATTACTCGGTACTGTCTCATCTTAATGAAGTAGATATAAGATCATACGTTTATAATGTACGCCTAAACAGATTTGAAAATTTTCGAAAAATCTCAAGAACGAACTCTGGAATTGTAGGCAAGTATCTACGTAGCAGCGAATTGCGTATGAATTATAGGGCAGAGTACACTGTAATTAAAAAACGTCAAGCTTATGGTATAAAAGCTAGACTAAACTTTATGCTCAACACAAAGAGCAAGTTTACTCCCAAAAGCGAGTTTCTCCTCTATTCATCAATAAATCGTCCGGTTATAGTGTACGCTACACCAGTGTGGGTTTATGTTCACTTCAGATTGTTCAAAATACATTTTTGATGTTGGCAGTCAGGGTTTAAATATGGAATAAAATAAATTATCATTTTATAAAATGTCCTGTGGCTCATGTTTGTCCATTAATATCGGACAGACAGGTAGAAGTATATCCACTCGAGCTAACGAACAAGTAAGATCATTCAACAGTAAAAAAAACAGATTCACAATTCGCTAATCACGTTATAAAGGAATCCCATAATGTAAATTCAAACTCAGCGCCTAAGTGTTTGCATCTTTGTAATAAAGGTCGAAAGATGACGGCTTTAGAACAGCTAGAAATCAATAGATATCACTATCACAAAGGATTCTTAATGAACAAACTAATATATGTCGATCGCCATTGCTCAACCCTCTACGGGGGTCTATTTTGTTTTCGTAATAGACCATTTCCGTGCCATGATGGCGTGAGCCAAACTAGCTATCAACTATATCTTAAAAAAATAATTTTGTAGAACTAAAATACATTGCTATTTTTTTCGCCGTGTTAAATTATCATGATGTATCTATTTAATTTCCATTATATTTTGAACGACCCTCGTGCGTAGAGATTTGCAAAGCGCCCTAATAATATTTGATTCAGGCTCACCGAATTGCAGCCAAAAGCTAATGTGGCCGACTGTAACTGTTTACCCTTCCTTACTCGATTGCACGCACCCTTCGATAGGGCTGCCAAAATATTAAATAAAAAAATATTATTAATTGGACTGTCTGTAACAAGTTCAATTTAAAACTCTTTTAATTTACAAGTGACATGATAATCATAGCGTTCGTAATGACATTACTTGAGTTAATTTCGTACTATTAACTGCGGCTTTCCTCAATTTGGTCTAGTAGGTCTCGCTGACTGGATCGCAAACAAGTTCATACAAAATTTGAATTGTTACAAGTTTTACGAATCCATATGTTTTGTCACTAACCACCCGGATTTCGCTTTTAGGCATTCTATAATATAACACGGATGCAACAAAACCAGGACTGTACAAACGTTAAAATATACAGCTCCGACATTGGCCAAAAACACGTCTCCAATACCAACATTAACCAACAACACGACTCCGATTAAAAAAAGTTCATTTTTGTCAAGTTTCTCTTCCTTTCATTTGTATGCGCATTAAATTAAAGATCAACCAACCAATCCAGAAAATTGATCATTCAGATATTCTTCAAAATCGTCCAATCAAAAAAGTCGTCGGGGTCGCTCTTATTTCACGACTCCGTCTCTTCCCAAAACTCGAATCCAATTCCACATCTTTGGGCATAACCCAGGTTGTTACTGATAAAACCACCCTAACGTTTCTTTGTAATTTTAATATTAAATAAGTAAGTTTATTGACCCATTAGACAATGCTAATGTCTCAACTGATGAGATAGCTGATTGCAGTGAATGGATACTTCATACTAAAAATATGAATACATGACAGTGTTAAATCTATCATTACAAAGTTGATTAATGTGTTACAATATATCTAGATTAATCTTGAAAGTATCTGTAAGTTTATAACACCAACATTGTTAAAAAATATTTTTATATATAATCTGCCGAGAAAGGGTTAAGATTTGTTCAAGAAATTCGCCCATCCCAAATATTAATTCATATTAATGTCATTAAAATAAATTCCTAGATATTTAATAATTAAACGTAATTGCATGAGTTCTTTGAAATGATTTAAGTAGGGGTGATGAATTTATGTCTGTGTAGTCATTTTTAATATTATTACTTTGTTTTTATTTGGTGTATCTTATCTATTCGAAAAATCTGTTGATTATCACATGCCAACTAAATTGGTGTTAAATTTGTATTGTTACAACTTCGTACGATTCCACATGTTTTGTCACTAACGACCCGGGTTTCGCCGTTCGGCATCTTCAGGCATTCTTTCACACGGATGCAACAGAACTGACACGAGTTGTATTGATATTGATATTCCATCAAGTACCTTGAGTCGATATCATAAATTAAATTGGTGTTCTTGACGCTTTTGGCACGCGTACCCTAGGCTCTCCACCGCGGCACTATATCAAATATATCGGAGGTGAAAGTTATGCTTCAATTTTAAATGCAAATTAAATTATCAATAAATGTCCAATTCTCATATCGCCACTTAAGTGCCGCTTTTATGATAACAAAGTACGCGCACCCCCCTAATTTAACGAACAAGTGCGATCAACGGTGATCTGTGCACTGTCGACCGTGGGGTGACCCCCCGTCGATACGGCGGTGGTGCTTGAATAATTTATATTGTCAAATGTTTATATTTATAATTGGAAGTCATTTGGGATTATTTAGGGGACAAAGTGTCTTCGAAGCGGGGCGGCAGGTGAACTGTTAAAGGGACAGGCTGGAAATGGGACGTAAATAAAATCAAAAGATTTGTTGAAATATATTGTTAAACAAAAATTAGAAAAACATCAAACAATACAAACGGTGAACTGCAGTAATGTAAAATTGAATAAATCATGCAAGTTGACTATTCTGAATTATTTGTTCAACTTTCAACATTCAATATTAATTATTGTATAATAAACATTTTCGTTTATTCCGATATGCCGTGTTTCGCTTATATGAAAAGAATCATCAGACTAACTTAATTGGTTTTACAAGATAAACTAACAAAACTCTTAATTTGTATGACGATGTTTCTCAAATAATCGAAACACGTGACACATATTGTTACACACACATACACGTGTGTGTAACAATATGTGTCACGTGTTTCACAGTGAAATAATGTTGAATGATTTGTTGAGCGTAACAGGAAGAACATTCCATAATTATGTAATTTATAATATCAACTGAAGGTGCTTGATCGAATTTCAATATCAAAAAATTTGGATGTTGAAACTTTGTACAATTCCACATGTCTTGTCACTAACGACGCGGGTTTCGCCTTTCGGTCAGTTTTGTTGCATCAGCGTAATAGAATACCTGAAGATGCCGTAAGGTGAATCCCGGGTCATTTGTGACAAGACATGTAGATTAATACTAAGTTTCAACAATTCATATTGGAACTAGTAATATAATTTATAAGTATACAAACTTTATACAAGTCACATTAAAAAATGTAAAAAAAGTGTCATATTGAACAGTAAAACATAAAAACTAAAATTTGATGAGTAATTTTATTTAAAATTTTCCAATACGTCCTTTTAATCTCAATAAAAATAAAACTGGTCCCCCATTTGTTTACCCACATCGCACTTTATGCAAGGCCTATTCTTTCATATAATACACAGTGACGTGCCAAAGATATTTAGCCTTAAGGGTGCTTAAAAAAGTTTAAATAAACCTGCACAAAATATCCAAATCAGTACAGTTCACTTTATTTCGATATCCAAAGAAGTATCACTGCTTTCTTATAGATGCTACAAATCACATTTTTTTAACTTTGTTAACTGTCGCTTTTTGATGGAAAGGTATTGTATTTCTTGAATTGGTAATTATTTGGTAAAACTCCATTATAACACGGTAAAAAAATTGCGAAGTCTTTAAGTTCTACAAAATTATAATTTATATAATTGGTAGCTATTTCGGCTTGCGCCTTCGTCAGAACTACATTAGAAGATAGTTAAATAGATAGTTGTATATATATAAAAAAATAATGCTTACTAATATTTGGGTTTTGGGTTAAAGGACCGGTTGCGCTCATCGCGAGCATTATCAACTAATGCAATACAACTTATATATTAATTGTAAATATTCGATACAAATTTAATACGTAATAGTATTCGCCTGAACTCATTCTCGTCCACATGGAATATGTCGACATCTGAAGCAATACTGTTTTACATAGTTAATTCTTTCACCATTGGCATTCCCACTGGCAGACTGGTTCTACACTTTGGAAGAACAAACAGTTCATGTTGACGAGTTCTCAAAAAATGATCTGGAGCATGCAATTTTATATTACAAAGGATGACAGAATTCTCATTTTGGCCTCGTATGAGTCGAAAGAGAGTTTTCAAACTATTAAAAGTGACCATAATTAAAATAAAGGCAGTTGTAAAAAGCCATGGATGGTATCCATACGCCCTGAAGTAAAGAAGTTTCAAAAAAAAATCCGAAAATTTTTCATCATGAAGGAATGTTTCAAATTTCTTGGGGTAAAATAAGATTTGTCTGCGACGCCACTGAGCACGTTAGTATTGAATTCGTACAAATCTGCGACTCGAACTCCACCCCCCCCCCCCTCACCATACCAATGTCTCCCCAATCCAATTTAATCACATTAGCAGGCATTTCATTAGCACTAAACAAGCAATGGTTTCGCAGTTGGCAATATGTCGCAAGAATGGCCAAAATAAAATAAAAAATACTTAATACATACTGTCAGCCTAAAATCAGCCATTATTTATTAAAACTATACAAAGAATTCGCAACAATATAAGACAAACAACAAATGTGTGCGGTTTTTGAGAACACTTCAAGAATATCGACCGACACAAACTGTTTCAAATTTAATTAAGCCAGTGTAAATTGGTTAAAATTTTTGATAGCATTACACATGAGATCCAATTATTACAAACTGTCTAATTTTAATGGTAAACTATTTAATTAAGTTCGTGTATAATTTGTTATTTCATTGATAATTTAAATGTGTTTCCAAATTATATCCAAATTTATAATTGTTAAGACTTGTTACAATTCTACAAGTTTTGTCATTTACGATAATTTGTTGAAACTAATTTTCCGAAGGTGCGTAAAAAAATATTTGCAGTGTATAAGGAATATGTAATTTTGTGCCCCACATAACAAAAAGTATTGAGGCTTCGATTTTTAATAATTATAATAATTTTAACAATACTTTATAACATGGGTGGCGACCTTTTTGAGTCTGAGTGCCAAAAAAAATCAGTCGATATCATAAATTCTACAAAATTTTGTTGTAAAAAACCAAATTGATTGAATTGGTATTCCAGATTCATTATCACACGGTGAAAAAATAGCAATGTATTTAAGTTCTACAAAATTTATAGGATATATTACTTGATAACTATTTCGGCATACGCCCTCATCAGATCAACTATGCTCAGAATAAGTTTATTTTATAGAGCTAAGATACATCGCTATTTTTTTTTATAATTTATAGCATCAACTGAAGGTGCTTGATGGAATTTCAATATCGAATTTGAATTGTTAAAAAAAAATTATGACTACTCATGTCAGTTTTTTGCATCAGTGTGATAGAATGCCTGAAGATGCCGAAAGACGAAACCCGTTCGTTAGTGACCAAAAAAAGTGGAATCACACAAAGTTTTAACAATTCACATTTGACATCGCTTTTTTTTTCACCGTGATAAATAACCTTATTTTTAATTTGAATTCTATAATTTTATAATGCTCTCGATGTGCGGAACCTGTGCATATTGTGGAAATGTAATTAAATATATTTACTATTATTTGAAATATCATTTGAATAAATTTTAAAATAACTTTTCGCGTGTGTTCCTAGACGGAATGTCATTCGTAGAAAATCTCATTGCTTTGGTGTTTCATGACAGTTGTCCTAAACAAATAAACACCGTGCCATTATAATGAAACTATTATAAATAAACCGTGGAAGGGTCGGAATGAAAACAAACTGCGACAAATAAAGCAATGCACACACCATGCGTCCGGGTTTACGCGATGGATAATTAGACGATATTATAAATAAAGTGTCGGGTAATTGTTACGACACACCCCTCTGATTAAATAAAACTCAACCTGCTGCCGATCGGCTGGGGGAACCGGTGTTAATCCGCGGCATAAAATAGTTTCGCCCCTTTTGCCATTTATTCTATCGCACCGGAACGGCTCAACGGCGAAGATAGTAGTTTTGAACCGATTGTTAAATCATTAAAAAAATTGCAAAGCGGTTTTGCAAAAAAAAAATTCAACACAACATTGCTAAGGTTGGTTATATTAGTTAATTTATAATACCGACTGAAGGTGCTTGATGGAATTTCAATGTCAAATTTGAATTGCTAAACTGACTGTCAGTTTTGTTGCATCCGTGTGATAAAATGCCTGAAGACGTCGAAAGGCGGATCCCGGGTCGTCAGTGACTAAACATGTGGAATCGTATAAAGTTTCAACATTTCAAATTTCACATTAATTATTTGTTTAAAGACTGCCACAATCCCAAATTCCATGTTCTAAGAAAATAGCGTTCCTATTTTTTTTTTTTAACTCTCTTTATGATTTGTCTCAAATCAACAAAAGTTCAACCACTTCTAAACTGTCACTCCTTCACGGCAAGGCGTGATATTTAAGCAATAGAACGAAAAATAACCGCTTTACGGATATTTGGGTTGGCACAATGCTGTATGGTTGATGCTGAATCATTTATGGTTTCTGAAGACCGTTGTATTGCCATTTCAACATTTAAATTATAAGCTTGGACAATTTTTTACACTATTTTAAATGCACAGTAAAATTCATTTTGAATTTTTAAAACAGTCTCTTTCGTCTATTACATTGGGACTCAAACGAGGACGGGCTATTTTCTCTTGTTAATTGAGATATTTTTCTAAATCGTCTAATCGAAAAAGTAGTCAAGAGTCGCTCCTTTTTCACGACTCCTACTCATGTAGCATGTGCATGGTCACATGTTGGAATATCTTTCACACTGTTCATTAAAAAATAGATTAAAATCACCATTATAAATATTTTTCCTAACGTCTTCGGTGATAGAAAATTCTTTATAAAACTCAATGGGAGACGGGTTAAAGATATGAAAAATTGAATTGGATCCTAAAAATTACATTTTTTAACATTTTTACTTTAATAAAAAATTACTGTCTTTATTTTGGTGGAAATTCCCCGTTATTCCCACCACTTTTCCATATTTCCAACATTTTTATTCCCTTCCCAACATGTCTTTTTTATTCTCCACTGATTCATATCTCCGATTTCAGACATTTAGAATTTTCTAGTTGTAGATTCGATAGGGGTTGGTTGGACTTAAAAATAGGGTGTGCTATGTAAGATTCAACGAATTTTAAAATGTTAAAAAATATATTTTAAGAAAGGAACTATTTCAGTATTTAAAATTTATTATTTAAAAAATAATTAATATCGATTTCGGTTACGGAAAAGAAAGTTAGTTTTTTTACCACTTTCGTATATATACTGAAGCAAGAGGAGCCATAAATATCCAATAAAAAGTCGAGGAACCTTTTCATTCCAGATTACTTTTTGCATATATATGTGTCTGTTTATCCTTAATGCATTACTACACCATTTATCCAATCGATATGAAACTATACGATTTTTTAAGTAAATTCTCGCGAAGGTTTCTGGCATAGCCCCTCCTCCCAAATGTGTGTATAATCTAATCTATTTTATTACTATTGACTATTAAATTGTTTGTTAATTTATGGTATCGACTGATGGTGCTTGATGGAATTTCAATATCAAATTTGAATTGCTACAACTTTGTACGATTCCTCATGTTTTGTCACTAACGGCCCGGGTTTTGCCTTTCGACATCTTCATGCAATCTGCCAGTTCTGTTGCATCCGTGTGATAGGATGCCCGAAGATGCCGAAAGGCGAAGCCTGGGACGTACAAAGTTGTTAACATTGTTTGTTGTCATAACGAGTTTCCTTGAATCTCGTTACTCTGAGATCGCAGTAACGCGTGACTGGTCAGCTGGTATCTTATAAATTTTGTGTAACTAAAATACGTTGCTATTTTTGTCACTGTGTTATAATGGAGTTTTATCAAAAGAATGCCAATTCAATCAATAAAACTCTTTTACATAGACAAGTGGCATGGTTCTAATAGCGTTAGTAATGACAGTACTTCAGTTAATTTTTTACTATTAAGTGCGGCTCGTCCTCATTTTCACCGTGTTGTAATGGTTTTCTAACAAGTGACCGCCAATTCAATTGGTGAAATATGTTGTTAAATAATCTTGTGGTAGTTTATGTATCCTCAACTATTATTGACTATCGTATTCCGCCACCGAATGAAATTTTCCAACGGTTATCAATATACGAAATCAACAACCTGTAGTTCTGTGCAAAATTTGTAGATAGTATAAATCTGCAGCGGAGAGCGTGCTTCGGGGTTGGCAATAAATACATCAGCCCCACTTGATATATGGGATATGGCATCCGTAACACCCACCCTCTGGTCCTTCAACTGTTTTCAAAAAAACACTTTTGTTACGTCCACAAAATCGCAGTAACTGTAACCTTTCAACAAAAATATTTTTATTATTTTGTTTAAAATGCAAAAAAATCTTGGTTGTAGGAAAACTTATCAACGTCAATTAATACACCACTAGCGAAAACTCTCTAACAACTTAATTTAGAATTAATTGATCGCATAAATGATTTACAAACTGCAAATGATGCTTAGAATACCACGGTGTACCACGAAAAATAGCGATGAATTTATTTGCTTGATCGAATTGGCATTTACTTGGTAGAGCTCCATACTAACACGATGAAAAAATAACAATGAATTTCAGTTATACAAAATGAATAAGGTATATAATTGATAGCTATTTCGGTTTACGACCTCATCAGAATTGTTTTTAAACATTCAACCACTTATCTATACGAAGCTTTGTAGAAAAGGAACACAATAAATCTTCCCTTCTGTTCTAACATCCTAGCTTTATAATGTAATGATATTTTTTTTAATGTGACTCTATAAAATTACGAAAAGGTTTTGTTGATTTTTAATAAAATTTGAATTGTTGAAACTTTGTACGATTCCACATGTTTTGACACTAGCGTCCGTGTGATAGAATGCCCGAAGATGCCGAATGGGGAAACCTGGATCGTTAGTAAAAAAACATATGGAATCGTATATGGTTTCAATTCGTATTTTTTATTGAAATTCCGTCAGCAGTATCTGTCATAAATTAAAATATTTAATATTTTCAAATCATCGTAATAATTTGAGAACCATTTAAAATGTTTTCCGGGCATTTTCCACCGAACCCTCTCTACAACTTTTCTTGTCTCCCACACATAGCTACGCATTTTCACTAACACAAATGCATCATTCATGGATACACACTTTGCTAATATCTACATGCATTAGTCAACATTATATACACACTACAGGATGGGCAAATAACTACAAAACATAGTAAATTAACGTTTTAAATATTCAATAACGCAAATAAGAAAAAATAGTTTATAACAAATTAATTTAACAGTATAGAATTGAAAACAATTGACATTAAGAATTATAAAAAAATGTCGTCAGATATTTTGATAATCTCAATAACGCTTTTCATGCCCATAAATTAAGCCCAACCTACAAATCAACCCAGAAGAAAGGTCATAATAAAAACCTGTACTCAGTATCTCAAATATTTGAAAAGATTTAAATTTGATCTACGTTGCGGATATTTGAGTCCAGGTCTGTCTGATCGCAGACTGTATGTATAGACTTTTCCATTTTTTTTAAAAATAGATGCAGAGAATTTGAATTGTTGAAAATCTGTAAGATTTCACATGTTTTGTCACTAACGATCCAGGTTTCGTCTTTCGGCATCCTCAAACATTTTATTAAACGGATGCATCAGAACTGACAAGTTGATAATCTCTTCTATTGCATCCGTGTTATACAATGCCTGAAGATGCTGAAAGGCAAGCCCCAGAACGTTACTGACAAAACATGTAGAATTGTACAAATTTTCAACAATCAAAATTTTATATTGAAAATCCACCAAGCACCTTCACTCGACATCATAAATTATAATGAGAGTCAATAAACATTGCTAATGTTTATTGATTGAATTGGCATTTAGTAGGTAGAACTCCATTATAACGCGGTGAAAAAATAGCAATAGTATTTTAGTTTGTCAGAACAAGACGATGGCGTGAGCTGAAATAACTATCAACTATATCTTATAAAAAAAACTGCAGAACTAAAATACATTGCTATTTTTCCCCGCGTGCTAATATTTATTTATCACTACAGTTAAATGACATAGTGTTTTAGTTCTGTAAAATTGAAAAAAAGATATATAATTGATAGCTATTTTGGCTTACGCCTTCATCAGAACTATATAGTTCACCGTGTTATAATAGAGTTCTGCCATGCAAATACCAATTAAATCAATAAGATAAATATAGATCTCTAATCGGTGTGTTTTCAGATGTGAATCGTGCGTCGTTTGCCAAGTGTAGGAAAACACTAAATGGAATAACAATCTGTTTTTTTTTTATTATTGGTGTTAATATTTTCGAACCACACTGTTCACACTGACACAGCGAGACATCTATTCGCACACTGACGCACAATAAAAAACTACGACTCTCACGCAACAAAACACATTCTTATACATATACGTAAAGTGGTATAGAAAAACATTCCCAACCCCTTGAAGTAATTTACGGTGGAAGCAATCCTATTGAATGCTTACAAATCGGCTCCATTATCGCATTATACAACTCGTTTTTCTACAAAATCTACAACATCTACAAACGTTTCCAATGCCTACATAATAATACATAACGCTGAATGTAAGAATACGAAGCGACTCTTCGCAGATTGGCTGGCGGTATAAGTTGGAAAAAACTTCCATTTGCGAACAACGGTTTGGTAGGGAATTTTCGCCTTATACGTAGCAATGCGTGATCGGCATTTAACAAGTTATCAAAATTTAATTGTTGAAACTTTGTACATGTCCACTTGTGTTGTCAGTCATTACCCGATACACGCCGTTCGGCATCTTCATGCGCTCTTTACTTTGCAGGTGTTAACTGTCACTTCTTGGCGGAAAGGTGTGATATATTGAATTATAAAAACATGACTGTGGAGTAAGAGCCGTGAAGTCACGGTGTTTTGACCGATACATGAAAAACGAGCGACTCATTTTTCGATTAGACGATTTCGAAGAATATCTCAATGAACAATTTGGCGGATTGGTTGGTTGATCTTAACTTTAATGCACATCAATAGGAAAGATAGGAAAACAACTGACAAAAATAAACATTTTTTTTGTCAGAGTCGTATTGTTGGTCAATATCGGAGCCGGAGTCATATATTTTAACGAATCCACAGTCCTGCATAAAACATATTTTTAGTACTATTTTCACTGTACATTTTATTTTAGCTATGATACGAATAGCGCCGTTTTTTTAAGATTTGAAAAATACACGAATATAAAAAACACCCATGTCATGGATTCTAATCCGTAACAACACTACACCTAGGCCTCACATAACACGGTTTTATATAACACGGCTTAAGTGGAAAACAAATAAATGAAATGTTGAATGAACCTACCACAATTAATGACTTGGAAATCAGTTGCAGCAAAGTAGCTACATGTTTCACATTGAAAAGAATAAACTAGATTTTTTTTTATTGATAATGATCATATAACGGAAAGGAGTTTGAAATTCAAGAGCGAATTACAAAATATTTAGGAACCTTGTAAGGAAATATGTAAAGATTTATACGCTAAAAGCAGACATTCGCTTATTAAACAGAGTCCTCCGATGATAAAAACTCACAACCGATCTCGAAAAAAAGTAAAAAATATAGAATTCCAAGTGATAGCGATGACGAATGAGTGGTATATTATATTATTAAAGTTTCTTTCAATTAATATGAAAATGTGTATTTGTTTCTTTAAAACTATTTATTTAAACTATCATTGATTTTTTTAAGAGCGCAAACCTTAATTTTGTATGAACTAAAACCTTGTATAACACGGATTTGTATTACACAAGGTTTTTTTTGGAAACACATAACCGCGTTATACGAGACATAAAATTTTAAACAATAAAAACACACTTTTAAAACTATTTCCACAACATATTTTATGATCAGGACCGGTTTCCGCTTCAATTGATAATTTATTGATTGAATTGGCATTCACTTGGTGGAACTCCATTATAACACGGTGAAAAAATAGCAATGTATTTTAGTTCTACATTTTTTTTCAACTAGAACATCGTCAGAACGGAATAGTTCTGAGGATGGCGTGAGCCGTAATAGCTGTCAACTATATCTGATAAAAAAATATGTAGAACTAAAATACGTTGCCATTTTTTACCGTATCAATTGATAATGCTTGCGATGAGCCGAAATTGTTTAAAATACTGTCTAATCTGCCATTTGTTGTAAAAACCTTTCAAGAATGACTCGTTAACAAGATTAATCGTTAATGAAAATGATCACAGTGTTAATTGTTATTAGATTAATATTATTAAATTTGTTTTAGCTGCCGTTTAATGCTTGCCTTTAAGGTCTGTGTTTTTCTGTTATTAATACCTTTGTTATGTAGACGGTGCTAACTGTTATATAGTGTATCTGTTCTATTGCATCCGTGTGATGGAATGCCTGTATATGCCGAAGGCCGAAACCCTGGTCGTTAGTGACAGAGCATATGGGATCGAACAAATTTATAACAATCCAAATTTGATCGAAGTGTGTCGATAGATAATTTTTAAGTTCTGTTGCATCAGTGCGATAGAGTGCCTGAAGATGCCGAAAGGCGAAATCCGGCTCGTTAGTAACAAAACATGTAGATTCGTACAAAGTTGCAACAATTCAAATTTACTGTCTAATCGTTTCCCGCGTTTAATCGCTTCAAATAACGACAGTTGCAACGGCAAAAATAAACAAAAACGCGTCGTTTTTCCGACGATTCACCAATACACCTCTGACCAACGGTGTGTTTATCAATCCCATTGTCCATAAATCGGCGCAAAACCTTCGCTAATTAAGGCCATAACCGGCCTCCGTTCGCTCCCCGACTCATTTCCATCCCCCGAAAACCACCCTACCCAATATTTAATCAGCAAATTCGGTATTCAGTGTCCCTTCCGTCCGATATGAATATTAATCCAGTCGAGGGAAGTCGCAAATTGCGGATCATAATATCATCTCAAATTTATTGTTAAATATATCGATTTCCAGCGATACGGCCTGTCCGTCAAATGTCGATTGAAACCCAAATCGAGAGACCTATCGTCGATTGTTTGTTTTGGATGATGATTGTATATGGATTGTGTTTGTATTGTTTTGATTTGAATAATATTAACCCGTAAATAACTGGCACTAATTGTAATTTTTTTTTTATCATACACGCTTAACCCTAATTCACAGTTACGTTATTTTTTCAATTGATTCTCCGGTAACGATATTTCATTTCTTATTTCGACCGAAGATTCCTTTCAGTTACAACGTTTTTTTTTTGTTTAATAATTTTCGACTAAGTAGGCTTGGTAAAATTTTAATATTTAACACGTTTTGTCGCCCACGATATGGTATTTCGCATTACGCATTTCGAGATCTTCAAGCAAACAGACGAACTTAACTTAAATTGGTAATTAAATCTTTGTGTTTATGGCATCGGTCGGCAACCTACTATCAGTGGGTAATTGAATTACCCGCCTAAGAAACATGATATTTTTTTGGCAAAGTATTTATTTTGTTTACGTATTTATTGAAAATATTAGTAAATGAAATTTTTTAATAAAGTGACTTTTAAGTAAGTAATAATTAAATTGGCATTTACTTTGTAGAACTCCATTAGAATTCGGTAAAAAAAATAGCAATGCATCAATGAACTCCATAACAATATGATATATATATATCATAGTTGATTCGGCGATAGTTCTGGTGAGAACTAAAATAAATTGCTATTTTTTCGCCGCGTTATAATGGAGTTCTACCAAGTGAATGCCAATTCAATCAATAAATTATATAATATATAAGACATATTTAAAATAATAAAAACACATTTTAGTACTTATTTCCACAATACATTTTATGAGCGTGACCGAATATGTTGAGCAAATAAGTACAAAAAATGTGTTTTTATTATTTAAAATAGCATGCCTTTCCATCAAGAAGTGACAGTTAACACATTAAAAGTGATTGATGAAGCGGGTACTTAACTTACTCTCTTATTTCATCAGTTGATAATTCTCGCGATGAGCGAAACCGTTCGTGGACAAAAAATACTAAAAAATGTGTTTTTATTGTTTTTAAAAATATCATGCCTTTCCATCAAAAAGTGACAGTTAACACTTTAAAGGTGTTTCAAATATGTTTTTAAAAGCAATGAATAGTAAAAAATATGTTTAACTTTAAAAGCGTATTTCTGGTTCAAAATTCTCTATCGGATTGAAGCAAATGTTTTTTTAACGCCGTGCTTTAGTTGTAATGAAATCAAATAAAAAAAAACTGATTTATAATGTGACATATTTTATTATTTGATCATTTGGCTGCTGTGGCGTTTGGAAAAAATGTTTTTTAGACAAAAATTCCATTGATTATTTTTGTTTAAAAATCTATCAAATACATTTTTAAGCACTTACATTTTTTACTTGATAACGTGATTTTGGTCAGTATTCCGACTTTAGCGATCGTCGAGAAATTTTATATTTAGAGATACATAATTATTTTAAACGAGTGATATTATATTTTAATGGTAGTTCATTATTGTGTAAACCTCTCATTATATAAGTCATTATGTTTTATTAATTTTAAAATATGTATTTACAAATTTTAATATCATTAAAATCATGTCAGTAGATGTGGAAACTATTTAAGATGTATGTATATATTTAACTTCTTTTGCAACATTTCTTTTATATAAGTTATACCAACTGGTTACTGACTGTCAGTTCTATTATATTAATGTGCTAGAATGCCTGAAGATGCCGAAAGGCGAATCCCGGTTCGTTAGTGACAAAACATGCGAAATCGTACAAAGTTGTAACAGCTCAAATTTTACATTGAAATTCCATCAAGCACCTTCAGTCGATATCATAAATTACATTTTAAATAAATGAATTTATATTATTGCAAAGAATTTATTTATTTGCAATATGTACGCGGTGAATTCCCCCACATACACAACAATAATTCCCGCCGAAAACTTCACCAACACACTCTCGTTTTGACAATTGCCATATAGCCCCACCCTACCCCAAAAAGCTGCACACTTTTAAATATATCTAAGTGTATATATAGCAATACTTATAACAGGATTCCGAGATAGAAGGCAATTAGCTAATTCGATTTGTTCCCCCTGCCCCCCACATAAATTCCCCTCCCAGCGGGCGCGGGGAGAACGGACCGAAGAGACAAAAGGGGAATTGTAGCGAGGGACATAAGTATAAAATTTACGGGGCATATTCAAGAGCGTGGAAAAACTTTGTGACGTGTTTTATTACGACAAATGGATGACTATTTTCAATCTCATTACATTAAACGTGCACTCAAGTTGAAGATGTCTATTCGCAAAGTGAAAACTGCAATTATGTTTAGTAGTTACTAGTATTTTATATCCGCTGCTTTAAAATATAATACAATATATAAAATGAGCGATCGGTTAAAAACATAATCTGTTCCAAGACTATGTTCGCTATCCGAATTGGTCGTTAACCGATCATCGATTTACCACAGATATAATAGGTGGATTAGAAAGATTCTTTTTAACTCGTTATCCGAATATGTGTATATCTTTCGTGATAGTATTCACGGTCAATTTTTTCAACTATTTTCAATACACCGTAAAATTCATATTTAAGTCCCATCCGTACTACATCCCATACTATATCGGAACACAAACAAGGAAGATTTATTTTTTCTTGTTCAAAGAGATATTTTCAAAAATTGTCTATTCAAAAAATTTATCGTTTTTTTTTTTTGTTAATTTGTCATTATTCGTTCTAAATCACAAGTCAAAATTTTACCTACAATTTACAGAATTTTATATTCTTACATTCATAACTGGTTTCGCTCATCGCAAACATTGTCAAGTGATTCAATACTTATTAAAACAAAGCTATTTGTAAAACAATATGAGTTAAAAATTTTCATGTATACAAAATCAAAAGTTGATAATGCTCACAGTAAGCGAAACTGGTCCTGATAATAAAATAATTTGTGGAAATAAGTACAGAAAATGTGTTTTTTATTATTAAAAATATCATGTCTTTCTATCAAGGAATGACAGTTAGAACATGAAAAGTAAAATGTAGTTATAATTAATTCTAGGTGTAATGGTTTATTATTTTAAAAATATTTAAACGTGAAAACCAGATGTTTAAGACCTGAGTATTATATTTAGCAATCATTGCTTATTTATTATTTCAAATATGGTGTCATTCCACGAAGTGAAAATATCTCCTCAGAAGTAATTATATATTGCTTAAAACTACCATTTCGCTATTTAACGTCGCTTTCAACTTGCACTTTCAACCGTGCAACAAAGCTTAAAGGGTGGTAGCCATTTTGTCGTGTTTTTGGCGGGAAAGTGGATATGGGGGACACGAAATGGTGAGGGAGGCGCGATCCCTCCCAAAATGGCGTCGTTATGATGTAATTAGTGACGAATCCGGGCTGCAAACGAAATCATAGAGGAAAATGCTTCGTGGATTTAGGTAAGAGACGGCGTTTCAACTTAGTTACATCGAGAAGGTAGTTAAACTTCATGCCACTTTATAATGTTCGAGTGAATTTCCGTTGTTATCTATGGAAACATGACTTCACTTATTTATGGTTTCAATAAGGTTTATTTTGATATTTGAGCGACATTATACAACGATAAATGAAGTTTAAATTTTTTTTATCATACATTCATAAACGTAAATTTTAACGGAAAACTTTTAAATACAAAAATTCTATATGAAATAACATCCAAAAAAATCGTCTAGAGATAATAGGGGAACAAATTTTTTTCATAGTTTAATTAATTAGTTTAATAAGTTTAACAATTTAATAATGAAACAAACGACCTATTTAAAAATAAAACTAACAATCTTATTAAATCAACTTTGTCATGTTGATTAGCCACTACCTTTAACCTAACCCTGTCTTACCCTTCAATACTCTCTTTGTTAAAAGAGAGATTGAACAACTGAGGAACAAACAGTTCTCGTAGAAAAATCTTCTGATAAGATATTCCCATTTGGAGGTAATACGATCAACATTGAATTTAAAAAAATCACAATGCTATTCCTTCAAGAGTTGTCCGTGAATTGAAAGCAAATATGATTTTATTATTTTGATGTTATTTTTTTATACGAATTAAAATCAATATTTTTGTTGTACTACTTGGTGTTTTTATATTATATAATAGTAAAACACAACGTTTGGCAAAATTATATATTATTAATATTAAGACCGGTTTTCACCCATCGCGAACATTATCAACTAATTCAATACGAATTTTATTTAAAGAAATACTACTAAAAAGAGTATTCTTTACTTAAATATAATACTTTTTAGTACGGTGAAAAAATAGCAATGTACTTTAGTTTTACAAAAATTTTTCACCAATAAGTGACAATTACCACTTTAAAAGTGAAAGCTCAACCAATATTTTTTTATTGCAAACATAGCTTTAAAGTAAAATTTAGATTTAAATCCATACAGATGAATAGTAAATTGTATACCTAGCATATTCACTTTGGTGTGTTACTATATGTGTCACGTGTTTCGGTTGTCGGAGAAGCATCGTCAGACTGATTAAAATTGAAGTGATGAGAATGTGTATGAATATAATTTCACTAACAGGCTAGTAATAATGTATTGATTGAATTGGCATTCACTTGGTAGAATATAACACGGTGAAAAAAATAGCAATGTATTTTAGTTCTACAAAATTATTTTTAAAAAAAACCATCGTAGGATGACGATGAGGATGATTCTTAACGAACATACTTTAGAAGGTGTCTGATTTGCTTCCGTAATAGACCATTTCCGTGCCACATGTAAACTTATTGTCATAGTCGCATTTTTTAGTTTCATTTACAATTTTTGAAAAAAATTAGTTTTATTGCGAGAAAGAAGCAACCTAGGCCGTTAAAACAGGAGAGAAGATGTATTGTGAACCTTTTCTACACAGCTATATATAGATAATCAAATGTTAGTTTAAGCATAGTTGTGACGATGGCGTGAGCCAAAATTTAAAAAAAATTATTTTGTAGAACTAAAATACATTGCTATTTTTTTCACCGTGGTAGTAATAATATATTATTAAACGAAATATTGTATCGCAGTTAAGGATGGAAACAAGTTAAAAACGTACGGGAATGTTGTCTAAGAACTCTGCGTGGACAGGACTACTAAATTGGAAAAACGATGATGTCACTGTTTAGATGTTAACTGTAACCTATTAGTGGAAAGGCATTATATATTAAGTAATAAAACCACTTTTTTAGCACTTTTTCCACAACAAAATGTGGAAGTAGTATATACTGTGGACATAATACTATAAAATGTGTTAAAAAATCAAAAATATCGATTTTGTATTTATCTATCAGTCCCGGCCTATTTTTGAACAAACGGCATTTTTCTTAAGGGTTTACTAAAAGTGTGATAACTATGGTAATATTGCATGAAATCAAATGAAACTTTCTGAGATTGTTAACAACATTAATAAAAATAGCCCTAGATTGATAAAATTGTCAACACTTTCCCATGTGTAGAGCAACATTTTAATGTATACACATGTACCGAGTCTCACTTATTTTTTTGGTTTGCACACACTTCGCATGCCCTATAGGAGATATTTTTTTCTGTTGCCGATATAGGGATCTAAATCTATTTTTTTATATTCCCAAAACAATCTGTAATATGATTACTGCAAAATTTTCCCCGAAGTGGACTCGGTGCCACTTTTATTTCGTCTCCAAGAAGGAGAATGTTGGTGTAGTGTATTGCACGTGAAACGATTGTGCTTTTAGATCGTGTAAACCAATACTTTCATGGATGATAAGACTAATTGAATGACTGTTTTGAAATGGTTTGAGTCTTGACAATAAGAAAAAATTAAAACTCGTTGTCAAATACTTAATTTAATGTATCTAATTTGTCATTTTTCGAAGGGCTGGTTTATCACGTCAAAACACGTTTCCGGGATCCAGTGTGTTAAGATTGTCAACATTTATGTTGAATTAAATTTCGTCAAAAATCCGACATTACGTCATAATGACACCACGTACAGACGCAGTGTTACCATCAGTTGACACATCTACAACACCCTCTAGCGTTTGTCGCAAAAAGACAACATTCAAAAAGAAAAATGTCTGAAATGATCCCTCGACAAATCTACCGCAGAGTGGCATAATGTAATCCGGGGTGTAAACGAACCCGCTGTCAAAAGTGAAAAGTGTCAGAAGCCGTGACAGATCGACTGCGGTTCTCTTTCTTTCGGACACGATCCTCGAGCTGAGCCGAAAGCCTCGTTATGAGGGTCAAGCCGAGATGAAGGGATAAACCGGGCTTAGATGGGACGCCTCGCTCTAAGAAGAGGATGGTTAGATAAACAAGGGACGATTAATGGAAAATGTACGCTTGGAGACCATTCAATATCTATTTTCAAATGTTAAATAATATGTTAGTCGGTCTAAATAAAATACGATCAACACGGTGAAAAAATAGCAATGCATTTTAGTTCTAAAAAAAATTGATTAGGTACAGTGGAACCTCGATCAACTGTTCTCACATAATACGTTTTCCCGAATGGTTCCCATAAGAACAATGTTAAATAATCCCGCATTAACCGTTCCCCGATTTATCGATTTCCTCGATCTAAATATTATAGTCTCAAATATTATCCCGATTGTACTGTTTTGGTAGATAAACCTGTATATACAAATACAATTTGTGAGTTTGAGCACATTAAATCTTATATTATATCAAATTTGAATTGTTGTAATTTTGTACGATTCCACATGTTTTGTCACAAACGACCCGGGTTTCGCCCTTCGGCATCTTCAGGTATTCCATCACACGGATGCAACAGAACTGACTACTTACCTGTCTAGTAGATGCCGAGGGGCGAAACCCGGGTCGTTTGTGACAAAACATGTGGAATCGTACAAAATTACAATAATTCAAATTTGATATTGAAATTCCATCAAGCTCCTTCAGTCGATATCATAAATCTTATATTATATATTAACTAATGAAATGATTTATGAAATATATAGTTCACTCAAATGTCAACATTTCTGGAAATTAAACTTCATGTTTTTTTTTAATTATTAAGTTTTCCGTATTTTTCATAGTTTTAGCGTCCCTTGAAAGATGTAAAATTGAGGTTTCACTGGATAAAGTTAGACCCACTTGACATTACAATATATATTGTATATGCATGATAAATTTTGTAGAACTAAAATACATTGATCCTGATGTGAATAATATAAAGTTGCGAAAACACTGCTAAAAATTGTGTTTATAATGCTTGAAAGAATTTTTTTTAACATTTTGAATATGTTTCGAATTGCGTTGTTTTTGTAACCACGACAACAGAATTTCAAGATCAAATTTGAATTGTTACAACTTTGTACGATTCCACATGTTTGTCACTAATGACCCGGCTTTTGCATTTCGATACCTCCAGGCATTTACACGGATGCAACAGAACTGACGTACAATAAACAGTTAGCATCGTCTGTACACCAAAGGTATTAATTACATGAAAACATGGACCCCGTTTCAAGACGTTTTATTTTCTTTTATTGCAGGAGCATCCCATGCACTCCTTGGTAAAACACGAAGACCAAGAACTGCTTTCACTTCCCAGCAACTTCTAGAGCTGGAGAAACAGTTCCGTCTTAACAAATACTTATCCAGACCTAAGAGATATGAAGTCGCGTCCACATTAATGCTGACTGAAACACAGGTAATTTTTATCGACTCTTGTTTTATAATTTTTATACCCAAGTTGTTAAAGGGTGATGCTAATAGTGTTATTAATGACAGTCCTAGAGTTATTTTCCTACTGTTAACTGCGGCTCGTCCTCATACGGGTCTTGTTGACGTCGATGGTATTGGCTGATCGCAACCTAGTTAATTAATCATACATTACATATTACATACATACACAATACATTTTTTTAACACATTGTTTATATATTCATTATTTATCAGGAAAACATAAAACAAATACGTAAAAACATAATGTTTTATCATAATAACAAACGTAGTCCCGAGTGCTGACAAATATAGGCAATTAATATCGAAATTAACAATTTTACTGCGGGCACTCGCACCGGTTTATGCACTTCACTGGAAATGTAAATAGAAACGCATGTGAAATACAAAGGATTTCAATTCTTGACTCATTCTAGTTCCATAAATTGTGATGTATTGTATATGCGAACATTCATACATTCAAAACACACAAGTGGTTAGAAAAAATTCACCGATTAGTTACGTAATCGCTAAATTCATCCTTTTTTTTCAAACAACGCGCATATTCAAGATCGCAATTCATTAATGCATCTCATAATCGTTATAGAAAAAGTATCAATCAGATTATATTTGAATTAAGAAATATTTATTTTCAGGCACGAATAATTATCCGCAATTCGGATAATCGAGAGTACACTGTATTTCAATCCACGTAGAGTGATGTAATCTTGATGAAATTTCAAAATCAGATTTAAATTGTTAAAATAGTCCTAGCAAAAAGTGGTTTAAATGAAAATTTACTTAACTGATTCCTCTATTATAACACAGTGAAAAGATAACAATGTATTTTTAGTTCTACTAATTTTATGAATACATAATTGATAGCTATTTCGGCGTACGCCCTCATCAGTATAGATGATATAATACCTATCAACTAGGGCTGTGGAATCGGATTCGCGAAGAACGAGCGACTCCTTTTCCGATTAAGCAATTTTGAAGAATATCTCAATGTACAATTGCCGGATTGGTTAGTTAATCTTCAAATTAATGCTCATTTGTAGGAAAAAATCTGACAAAATAACTTTAAATTTAGTTGGATTCATGTTGTTGGTTATTTTCCGAGTCGAAGTCGTGTTTTTTAACGGCTCGACAGCCCTGTTATCAACTATATAAATTGCATTGCTATTTTCGCACGGTGTGTGAAATCATAACTTTCATACCGCATTTAATCTACCTTACTATTTTTTTATTAATTCAGATATCTGCAAATAGAGATGGAATCTTATGACATTCATCTATTCAGGTGAATTCCCCTAAATTGCCTACCCTGCAAGATAAATCGTGCAAATATTTCCTTCTTGAAATTCAGTGTTTAGTTAGGAAACGAACCGTCGGTCAAGCGTCCACCTGGTGACCGGTGTCAGATTTAAAAGTGATTAATGACAGTGGCATCTGTCGGCCGGTAGATAAGCTGACACCTTTTCTTTCTCGTGTCAAAGTTGGCCGGACTTTTTTCCATCTTAGAGCGTCACAGACAGATCTGTGACAACTCTTTTCATTGTAATTCTGTTTGTACAATTCAAAACATAATTTTATAGTAAAAACAAAACATAAGCATAAATAAATAGTCAAAATTGATCGGACAAGTTGAAAAACCGTATTTAGGGGACAGTATACATGTGAAATATGCGCCGTTCTTTTATGTAGAAAAAATAAATATTGGATGTCACATATTAAAAAAAACAAAAAATGATTCGCCCATTGTAACTAACGACAATACTTTCAGTTGATAATTTTAGCGATCAGCATGTTAATAATATAAAATTGTGAAAATAATAAACGATATTGTGTTTTGTTATTTAAGCTTCTTTTTTTAAACGGTTTCTTACCGAGGAGTGATTGTTAATACTGAAAAGATGTCCTATAATAAAAACATTTTTCACGCTCTATAATGAACAATTTGATAAACAGGAAGTGGGGAACCTAAGTTCTTTCGTATTGGCCGTTTCAAAAAATAATTTTAAAATATTTTTAAATTATAAAGCTGATCTTAATGTAAGCTTACAGATAAATGAATACGGTCATCCGACAAGTAAAGGTTTCCACAACCCTTCATTAGACATTTCACAGAACATTTTTTTCCATTAGCCTATTGTCAATTATATGGCTAAAGTATGAGAACTTATTTAAATTTCGAATTTGATACATATTTTTTAACAATTTTTTAATGGAGTTCTATTTTAAAATTTCACAGGTGAAGATTTGGTTCCAAAACCGGCGTATGAAATGGAAGCGTTCAAAAAAAGCCCAACAGGAGTCGAAAAAACAAGACTTGAATCATCACCACGGCCATTCCTCGTCTAACGCCAACGAGCCGTCAGAGAAAAGCGGGAAAATTAGCAACAATACCAATAATAAAAACGAACAATCTAGTGTCGCAGAAAAACAAACCAATCCGACGCGCCCGTTGTCCGTCGATGACGTCATCCCGAACATTCCGCTGAATGCAATGCGAGCCTCCTTGGGAAACGAAAGAAAAACGAACAATCCCGCGCGCTCATTGGCTGGCGATGACATCATACCTAACATTGCAATGATAGAAAGAGACCGAGCTATTGCGGTGGAGCGAGATAGAAACAATGCATTTGAAAATAGGCACAGCGGTATACATCCGAACGACGACAGCTTGAGAGAAATTAATTTTCCAAACGATAGAGACAGAACCATAGCGCTAGACAGAGAGCGCGCGCTATCTATGGAAAGAAATAGAGACAAAGCAAATTCAATTGAAAGAGATAGGGACAGAAATATTTCAAGTGAACGAGAAAGAAGCAATAGTATTGTATCATTCGAAAATAGACACGCGGAACGAGATAGAAGTATACAATTCGACGGGAGGAATATAGAGCGAGACAGAGCTTTAGCGATGGAGAGAGAGCGCGCTATTTCCGCTGCCAGTTTCAATATAAATTTGGAGGGAAATGGAAACTCCAGACGCGGGTTGGTCACTATGGGGATTCAAGATGGCGTAAGAGGCACCGGAAACGCCGCGGTGGACATGTTCAGACCATACGTCGTTTGAAATTTATGATGCTAACTATTGTATAATTTAAATAATTGCCATAGACATTTAAAAATTCACTACATGCATAATTTGGAATGTAAATAATAAAAATGCTATTTGGTCGCTGTTATAAATTTAGAGCAACATTTACTGAAGAGTATTCGTAAAAAAAAACTACATTAGTTTTTAAGACCGCTGTATTTTTAGTGTGTGAAATTAAAATATAAATATTTTATAGACACGAATTTTTTTATCTAGTCAATCAAGCGCAATGATTTATTTTAGGCACTGCTATTTATTTATAATATTTAATAACGTACCTCTAAAAATTAGTTATAAACTTATTAATGCGTATTATGTGTATGCACGTGATATAGTTTTATTATTTAAATACAGGCTTAATACATTAATTGTAGAATATGTGAATATTACATACATACATAATTTATATACGTTTCCTTTATGTCAAATTATTTTCTTAGGAAAAATAATGATATAATACGATAAACATGTAACGTCATGAAATCAATTTAGTAACAATTTAATATTTTTATTGTATTTCAAAACGTTTCAAAACATCTCAACCCTATCGGGCAAGATGCACATTTAGCACCGCCACTGTTTTTTTTTTCCTCTCAAATACTTTACTTTTCGAAATTTTATTTTAATAATATATTCAAATCAAAACATCGATCTCAAAATTTTTACAATTTATTGTTAATTTTTTATTATTTATTTTAATATTAGCGATAATTATTTATGCGCAATATTAAAAAAAAAGTTTATTAAATTAGTGTAGAAAATTAAACGTTTGTTTACTTAAAATCGATTCCACATAACAATGGAAATGTATATTATAATGAATAAAAAAGAATACATTTAAAATTGTGTTAAGTATATTGTGATTAGATATATAATCGATTGAAATTAAAAAATGAATTAAAATATATCACTGTGTTTTATTTATTTATATTTCTTATACATGTAAATAGTCATCTAACATATGTATTGAAAAAATACATTAATACTATCAAACTTATTTGGT
This sequence comes from Himalopsyche japonica, assembly GCA_028555115.1. Lineage (NCBI taxonomy): Eukaryota > Metazoa > Arthropoda > Insecta > Trichoptera > Rhyacophilidae > Himalopsyche > Himalopsyche japonica. Next base: position 1,769,077 of record JAHFWJ010000430.1, read on the forward strand.
ATGGAAAACAGAATATATAGCTACTAGAACTGCAAAATGACTCTCTCGAATGAAAAATGAAAAAAACTCTCGGTTTTTCAAACAATTTTTTGATATGATTTATAATAGCGACTGAAGGGGCTTGGTGGAATTTCAATATTAAATGTGAATCTTTAAAACTTTGCACGGCTGATTTTGTCAGATGATAGTCAGCTCTAAAAATATAACAGAGTTTACGTTGCCTAAAATTCCGTTTGAAAGCTAGATTTTTTATCGAAATATAGCCTGCTTTTCCTGAAAATCAACATTGTGCTTCATTGGCGTGATAAATAGCCTGAAGATGAAGAAATGCGAAACCGATACATTATTAACAAAACATATGAAATCGTAAAAGGTTTCAACAATTCAAGTTTTATATTAATTTTAAAAAATAACTGTAAACATTGAGTTTTATCGCTTAAATTTTGCAATATTGCTTAAAATTTTCAAACGCTGAATAATATATTTTAGTAAATTTTTCTATTCGTAACGCTCAAAGCTATTCAAAACACACATACCAAATTACTTAATTATACTATAATGTTACAACGAAAGAATATTTGGAGTGAAAATGTATTTTCCACACAGAATATACGATTTATCAAATCAGCTAGCGAACATATACTAAATGTGTCACTAAACGATTGTATCATAATGTTGTTTACGGCTTCAATTAAAGTTCTGAAAATATTTTAATATCACTGGATAGTATCAGTGAATATATATTTTCCCGCGTAAAAGTATGTCTCAACTGATGGTAATGTGATTATATATCATGAGAATTAACTAGAATGTAATTTCACTGAATCGTATCGACGATTTTCTCTTTTGTTCTTAAAATACACTACAGCTGTATCAATAATAGTCATATATGCTGCTACATGCTACGAGACTACGAGGCTACGCCCCTACGCCTCTGCAAGCCTGCGCATAGTTTATTACATAGAATATTGTTATTTGATTGAAGTAAAAATTTTAATTTACATAATTTTTTAATTTAAATTTATTTTACATAAAGCACAACTATTCAGGACATGGCATAGGGGAGGTTCAGTGTACTCCCGGATCCCGGTCCAGCTAATCAAAAATTTATTTAAATTAATCTATCTCCAATGGCGTAGTTCTTTATTCCTTAATACGAGGCTGAATATATTATATCTGGATATCATGAAATTCTATAATGATTCGTATTGGATTTCGCTAAAATGTAAAATCTAGCTGTTCATTGATTGAATTGACGTTTACTTTTTAAGCTCCATAATGACACGGAGAAAAAATAGCAATGTATTTTAGTTCTACAAAATTTATAACATATACAGTTGATAGCTATTCTTCTTCTGATAGATAGATTTTTGTGAAGAGGGCGTAAATCAAAATAGCTATCAACTTTATAGTTATATCAAGTAAATACCAATTGAATCTATAAACATTTAATTAAGTTTTCCCAGCTTAACCTTCTGTCCCACGCCATCTTAATGAAGATTTTGTACAACTGAACTACGACCATTTTTCGTAGAACAGCTTTCGTAATTAATTAATTAATTAAAGTCAATAATTGAACGTTGTTTTGCTTTTAAATAAAAATGATCCTTATTTAATTTATATAGGATATTAAAACAATTTATGGTTTACTTATTGCGTAGGAATAAACATTAATCAATCACCACTTCTTAAGCCATTACAGAAGGTTAATACACGTTTAAAATGAATCAACTTAAAACTATACTTTTTCAATAGTTTTTTTTATTCTCATGCAAAAAAAAACAGATTTACTCACTTCGAGAAATACATAAAATCAATTTGCCACATTTCATATTTTATTATCAAAATATAAAATTAGGATGTTAGAACAGAAGTAAAGATGTATGTGCAATTTTTCTATACCGCTATATATAGATAAGTAAATGTATGTTTGAACATAGTTCTGATGAGGTCTTAAGCCGAAAAAGCTATCAAATATATATTCTATATAAATTTTAAAGAACTAAAATTCATAGCCATTTTTTCACCGTGTTAAAAATAATCGTTTTCTTTCTCGCGGGCTGTACGTCATTGATCGTTTCATTTCTTTCAGTTAACTGTCTATTTTTTTTCTCAAAACGTTCTGATAATAAATCGGCTTGATTTATCAGAGCCCAGGCCTGAAGATGTTAAGATAACATTGGAAGATACAAGAAAACTGACATGGAGTCTTGGAGATACTATCTATTGGTCATATTCTCTTAGCAAGCAGCGGTTATGGAATACAAAAAAATACCTTCAGTAGATGTCTTATAAAATGTTCAAGTTATGCTTTAGATTGCAAATATAATAGACCTAAAACATCTTTGAAGATTCGGTACAATATTCCTCTCGAATTTGTATAAGTAGGCAAATAGATGTTTGAGGAAGTTGTTAGATAGGCGGGTGGGTTGGCACGATCATCTGTATGATCCCAGGCGATCAGACCGCGTTTAACGGTATCCGTTGGCTCGTTAGGTAACGCGCCGTTACTAAAGTATAACGGCTCGAGGGGTGGGGCTAGGGGCGTTAATATGCATTGTGGTAAAGAAATATTTACGGCAAAAGATAGAAATGTATTTTAGCTACTCTTAGCGTGTTATCTGTCTATCTTGATGGAAAGGCATGATATTTAAAAAAAAAAAAACAATTTTTTTAGTACTTATTTCCACAAGATTACTTGTTTCTTAGTTCTTGAGCCCATGGTTTTGTATACCTGCTACTTTTAACTCAAATATTCCGTATAAATCGACTTCTTTGTAAATTATAAATCTTAACTGAAGGTTAATGGATTGAATTTTAATAAATCATCTTAGTAAAATACTTATTCAATATTGACTTTACTTTTATTTCCAGCCAAAAAAAAACCAAATTAACTCTCACTTCGAGAAATGCATAAAATCTATTTGCCACATTATAGAATTTATTAGCACAATATGAATTGAGAATGTTAGAACAGAGGAGAAGATTTATTGTGTACATTTTCTATACCGCTATATATAGGTAAGTGAATGTACGTTTAAACATAGATCTGACAAGGGTGTAAGCCGAAATAGCTATTATCTATATACCCTTTAATATTTTTAGAACTAAAATACATTGATTTTTTTCGCTTTGTTATAATGGAGTTCTGTCAAGTAAATACCAATTCAATCAAAAAAATTTGTGTTTTGTATTATCCATTGTCATTCTTAGATTTTACATTGAATTTATTATCACAATATAAAACTAAGATGTTAGAACAGAAGAGAAGATGTATTGTGTACTTCTTCTATACAGTTATACAGGTAAGAAAATGTAGGTTTAAACGTAGTTCTGACGAAGGCTAAGCCGAAATAGCTGTCAACTATATATCTTATAAATTTTGTAGAACGAAAATATTATACATTGTCTACTTTTTCACCGTGTTATTATTTCTTAATTAAATATTTTATAGCAGTGTTGTTTTTGAGCCATCGTATGTTTAAGATACAGGATGTCCGCATGAGTAGGCAGGTCGGCAAGTCGCCTCCGTTGTTTCATACACTTGGGAACGTTAACTCGAGCCAACCTCTACACTAAGCTGCGAAAGTTTCGTTCGGTTAGGAAATTTATAAAGATGTGGTAAATTGTATGAAATATTTTCAATAGAGTTTCTTTACATATAATCAAATTTTTTAAATGTTGCGGTAATTTGAACGCGCGTGACATAAGCGTGCCGCCATAATAGCGCAGTGCCATTTTTCTTCGATAAAACAAATTTAAGAAAATAAAAAAAATGTTCAATAACTTAGACAAAAACATCAGTTAACTGACGGTTCGGTCAACGAACACATATTCGGATAACAAACAAGTCGATCTTTTTTATCTACTTACGAATAATTCGGTTAGCGAACATTGTCTTGGAAAAGATTATCTTCGTTAACCGATCACCCACTGTAAACGAAAAAAATACAATAAAAACATTGAAAAATACAAAAGCACAACAGAATTCAAAACAAAATTTTATTTTTCTTAATCGCTAAAAGTTTCATAAATAAAAATGCTATAGTTTGTGGAAATATTTTTGACAGATGTAAATTGGTTTTGTTTTATCACTGTTTCTTATAATTTTGTGAAATATGTATTTTTATTAACATGTACATATTTTTTTTCTAAGCACCACGTACCTATTTTTTTATAATTCTATAAACTTCGTTCTAAGTTTTAGTACACTTGTGCACCTCTTCAACTTGACCACCAAACAATGAAAATTTTCGTTGTTCAATTGTCCCGATTGCCCAAATATACCTGGCTTGTGCTTCGAACTATGTTTACGACTAAATCACGAATAAATATGAATCTAACATTCAAATGTTATTTCAAAGTAATATCATATATTTATTGTAGTGTATTGTGAGAGTGTCAATTACATTTCAACTGCTTTGATATCATAGTGTGCTTTTCCGATAATAAAAATTATTATCAACAACACTTGAAGATGAATAAATCACTGCAAATCAAAACCTGGAGTAAAAAAGGAAGGATAGACTTCCCTTCAAAATAAAATTATAGATAAATCAAAAATATGTTAGTGTGAATTTGCCTTTAGGGTATTACAGATGGCGCAACATCAATAAACATTGCAAATGTGTCAAAATCTGATGGGTAAACAATGCCAGTAAATGTGCCGCACAAATGTTTTTTTGTCTAAATGACCTTTAGGGCGACCAAATTCGGAGAAATATAATAATTGTCCCTAATATTTTACAAACTTTTATGGCTTCAAAAAACGGGTATTTTTCCAGCCCTCTGTGAAACAGTACAATATGTTTACGCAGTCAACGTGTTCAATAAGATGTCATAATATTTTTTTTCGTGTTGTGTGACATCTCAAGTTACGTTCCGTATAGAAAAAAAAGGTTCATTCGCCCCAAACAGAATGACCGACCTTTGCTCTTCATAATAATATCTGCGCGATCGCATGCTTTTTCAATATTACGCCCAGAACAGTGCAGTCGTCACCACTAAAGACATTTGCGACGTTTATAGAGACGTATTAAAGGTTCGAAAATGTCAGAAATGGTTTACAAAATTTAAGTTTGGCAATTTAAGCATTGAAAATTACCCTCGAAGTGGATGACCTCATACAGTGGATGAAGTCGCCGTGAAAGCTGAAATCGAAAAAAATTCTATGCTAACAAAAAAGGAATTGTCCAATATAGTCGGTACTAAATAGTCCATAAAACAAAAGTACCTGAAAAGGCTGGGAAAAATTCGAAAAGTAGGAATTTGGGCGCCACACGCGTTGAGCGATTGGAACGAGGCGCAGCGACTAAGCGCGTGCCAATTGCTGCAAAAAAAAACCCACTTTAAGACCATTTTTTCTAAGCCTGATTATCGGAGATTAAAAGTGGGTGTTATATACGAATATATCGAAGAAAAAACAATATCTAAATCGTGGACAACAACCAACTCCGACCCCTCGAACTGGTTTACACCCAAAAAACTCTTACTTTGTGTTTGGAGGGATTTCAAAGGAATAATTCATTATGAAGTGTTAAATTATGGTGAAACTATGACGGCACAAGTATACTGTGACCAATTAAACAAATTAAGTGCAGCTTTGACAAGAAAGAGACCGGGCAGGATGAATGGACGCAACGATAAACTGCAAAACGAAAACGCGCGACCGCATGTGGCGAATATGACCTGGGAAAAAATCCAGAAGTTGGGTGGGAAAACTTTATAGCATCCACCTTATTTACTAGATCTAGCTCAATCGGATTACCATTTATTCCGTTTAATATAAAAAACTTTTAGGGATAAAAATTTTCAAACAAAAAATGACATGAAAAACGCTATTTCCGACTATTTTAATTCCAAATCAGTAGAGTTTTTTACTAAATGGATTTTAGACTTGTCTAATAGGTAGCAGAAGGTTATAGATAGACAGGGAGATTACTTTTTATAAATAAAATTAAAAAAATATACTAAAAAAAACACTGAGTTTCATTCAAAACAAACGTCAGGACTTTTTACTACACCTAATATTCATGGTAGCAAGATGACGGCTTTGGAACAGCTAGAAATCAATTGATATAAACCATCACACGAAATCTTAAATGAACAAACAATAAAAAATAACAATCATCCCGTCCAATATTTCAGCTCATTGAAATTGCCACCTGTTTAGTTTCATTAATATTTTCAAAATTTTTGGTTTTATTGCTAGCAGGAAATAAGCTAGGTCGTTAAAACAGAAGTGAAGATGTATTATGTACCTTTTCTACACAGCTATATATAGATAAGCAAGTGTGCACTAAACATAGTTCCGACGATGGCGTGAGCCGAAATAGCTATCAACTATATCGTATTGAAATTTTGTAAAACTAAAATACATTGCTATTTTTTCACCGTGTTGTAATGTATTAAATAAGTTCTACAAAAATTATAAGATATACAGTTGATAGCTATTTCGGCTTACACCCTCAATTGTAATGATAGTTCTGATGAAGTGAGATAATGTTTTGTAGATTTAAATAAATTGCTATTTTTTTTCCGTTTCATAATGGAGTTCTACCAAGAAAATGCCAATTCAATCAGTAAATTTTTAGTTCTGATTTCAGAATTTCAATTTAATGTTTTGTAAAAATTTTAATTAAAATCAATAATTGATTTATCTTTAAATTTAATTATCGAGCGATCTGTTATAGTGCTCGAGATAAAAATAAAATTTATGTTAAATTGGTTTAACTTTTCAGGAGAGTGTACGCCGTGAAGAAATGGGGAAATGTGGGAAAGTGGGGTGAGGTGGTGGTTGGTGGTGGCGATGGGGGTTGGTTGTTAGGAAATGGCATTGTTGAAAGGTCTGAGCTCCAATTAGCAATCACGAGGCGCCCTCCGACTCTCAATATACCACGCGCAGGTCCGTACTGGTTTTTAAGATTGTACTTTTTTATTATTATTTGAAGCTTTCCCGCATTCTTCGTTTCACATCTGTTTCGTTTTTTAAGGGTCACTTGTAAAACTTGAAATCGAGGTTTCACACTATTAGTCCTAACTCACTATTTTCCACGTTGAAATATGTCGACATCCCAAACAATACTGTGAATATTTTTAATGTTCTAACCAATGCCATCTTACATTATATTATATGCACTATTCTCAAATATATGTCTGATCAGCTATATTGCATCCGTGTGATAAAATGCCCGAAGATGCCGAAAGGCGAAACCCGGGTCGTCGTTGACAAAACATGTGGAATCGTACAAAGTTGTAACAATTCAAATATGTCTGAGTGTAGAGACAAACGATAAAAATCATTACGCTCGGCGTAAATGAGTTGAGTATAACTGGCTATACTCTCTTAACACTTGTGTCTTTAACTGTGCTATCTTTTATCTATTGCCATTCGTACTTTAATTTAAAGGGTAACACTTATTTTTTCAATATCTATGACTATAAAAAAACTATTATTTTACAACATTACTATTTTTTTCTAATGGGGTTTTTCCTAGTTTGACTGCATTTAGTTAAAAAGTTTTAATATTCATGTCGTCTCCAAATGTGTAGCATATATTTCAGTTGCTCAATCTCTCTTTGTGAGAGTCGTTTTGTATTGTGGTTTTATATACACATATCTCTCCACCTACCCGATAAACAATCGTTAAAATTGAGTATATTGACAACAGCAATCATCTGGTTCATTATTCACTCTCTCCGAAGATTATTCTTATATCTTTCGAAATCTATATAAATATCGTTACTAAATTGGTGGGAGTATCGAAGTTATCAATTAATCCGCCAAGTTCTCAGTCGATATAAATTATTATTAATTTTAGCAGTGATATATTCAGAAACGTTTCCAATTCGTCCCTGGCACAAGAGAGTTTCCTTAAATTGTTAACATTACGCGCATCAATCATCGATATCCCCACTTTGGGGTCGAACGTGACAGAGCGGGACGGCAACAGGCCCGCGGAAAACTAAACGTACGCCACGGTGCACATCGCTGTCCCGCTCGCACACGCTGAATTTTCTTGGCGAACACAATAGGATCACGCCGTCGTACATTTTGGGCTTTTTTATGTGTAAGTATGTAGATGCATGCAGATTTTATTAACTATTTTTCTTAGATTTCGCACACCATACAAAAAAAACTATAAGCGCAAAGAAGATAGGTAATCTTTCATACTAAAATTAAATTATTAATTCCGTTATTACATTGGTCGTGTAACTAACTAATAGTGCTGCGTACGTCTCGTTGATTTAGACCATAGGTTCCCAAATTTTTTCGGTTGGCGACCTCTTTTAATGAAATCCATGTGACCCGCGACCCCCCATACAATCCAAAAGTATACAAAAAAAACATTTTTTTAGTTGACCGTATAAGTTGGCGACCCCCAGGTTGGGAAACCATGATTTAGACTGAAGATACTTCGAAAACTTTTTCATGTCACTCCCCTCTAAATCTGAAAAAAAATAACCATGAACAAATAATAACAAATTAAAAATTAAAAAAAAAAATTAAATTAAATAATAAAAAAAAAACAAAAAATATTTTGTAAAAGAAAAAATCTCCGTGAGGAGAAGAGACACTGCGAAGACTTTAACCATGATTTTATGTTTAATAACAAGTTCTAGAACCTCAGTACCTCCTACAATCTCAGTTCTAAGACCATTGGTTTTGGTCACCTGGTAATTATTACCACAAAATGTTGCATACACATTTTTGTTCTAATCTGTATTGTGGGTTGATAATGCTCGCGATGAGTGAAACTGGTCACGATCTTGATGTTGTAAAAACTGTAAATAGTAATAAAACTAAACAATGTGCTTTAACATTTTATTTAAATACAATACAATAATATATAATATCGACTGAAGGTGCTTGATGAAATTTCTATGTCAAATTTGAGTTATTAAAACTTTGAACGATTCCACATGTTTTTTGTTTTCATCTTTTGGCATCTTCAGGCATTTTATCTCACGGATGCAACAGAGCTGACTCGTGAAAACATGTCGAATCGTACAAAATTTCAAATAAACAAATTGAATACAATGCCTTTCCCCCAAGAAGTGATAGTTTACACCTCAGAAGAGGTAGGTAAACAAAATGGCGCATTTTTAATGAGTCAAGTGGATGATTAATAATTGTGTGTCGTCAGAAATATCTTTCCCGCAATATTATATCTTTTTGGCGGGAGCGTATTATATCTAAATTCGTAGACAACAATTTAATTTAACACGTTCCCCGCGGGCAGTCCTCATTAGAGCGTTGTTCCCTCTCTCCGAGACTACAACACAGTCGACACTACAATCGGATTAGCGAAAAGGCATGATGACGGGCGATGGGGTTAGCCAATGAACACTTAGGACAGTGGAAAAATGATGCCTGTAATAATTTGTCGCAGACATTTTACATTGTAAATTAACGATACTGACTGACGGTGAAATTCAATATCAAATTTTAATTAAACTTTGAATTTTGGAAACTTTGTACGATTTCACATTTTTTGTCACTATCAAACTGGGTTTCGACTTTTGGCATCATTCGGCATTCTGTCACAGGTATACACAGTAGTGCCAGAATGCCTGAAAATTCCAAAAGGCGAAACCCAGTTCGATAGTGACAAAGTACATGGAATCGTACAAAGTTTCAACAATTCATTTTTTTTACAAAAATTTGAGTATTTAAAAACTGACAATTACGAAAAAAAAAAAATAACAAGGCATGTGAAATTGTAAAAAATAGCATGAGTCAATCTCCAACTTCGAAATAGATTAACAACACTACTCCGACTAAGAAAGATTTATTTTGTCAGGCTTTTTCTTACCTTTCCTATTTTTGTACATTAAATTAAAGATCCAACCAATCCGCCAAATTTTTCATTGAAATATTTTTCAAAATTGTCTGAAAGAAAATGTAGTCGGAATCGTTCGTTTTTCATGGCTCCGACTACGGCCAAAACAATGCAACTGTGCAACTCCACAGCCTTGAAAAAAACTGACATTAACTGACTAATTTACTTTATTTGTATCAATATTGTATGATTTTATATAAATTGTTTCCTAGTTCTTGAACCCATGGTTTTGTACACCTGCTACCTTTAACTCAAATTTATTTTTTGTTTTGTGTAAATAGACTTGTTTGTAAATTGTATTCTATCAGTTGATAATGCTCGCGATGAGCGAAACCGGTCCTGATCAAAAAATATATTGTGGAAAAAAAGTACTAAAAAATGCGCTTTTATTATTTAAAATATCACGCCTTCCATCAAGAAGTGACAGTTAACACCTTAAAAGTGACTACCACAACTAATGACTCGGAAAGCAGTTGCAGCGAAGTAGCTACACGTTTCACTATATAGACTATCTTAGATTTTTTATTTGGAACGCAAACCTTAATGTTGTATAACACGAATTTTTATTTCACGAAGTTTTTGTGGAACAGTATAACCGTGTTATATGAGGACCAGGTGTATATTAATTTTTTTTTGCATAATTTGAAAATAAAAAAATCGGCTAGTAAAATATTGTTAGTCAATTTAATGTGAGAGGAGTACAGATACAACAGTAGGGTGCACTGTAAAATGGGATGAGTTTGAAAGGGGGGCAGAATAAAACAAACAAGATCAAATAAGACCACAAGAAGAAACAGACTAACGAGCGACAAAACTGTGGAAAGAAACATGCTTAGATAACGTTTAAAACAACAACACACAGAGCCGTATATCTTCCATTTGTATTTGTTTTATCGACTATTTGAGCGCTCTATTCTTAGATTTAAATCGATATTTTTTTTAGTTGACGTTTGTTTTTTAGATTACTGAGCCCAAAGAGATTAAAATCACAAGTAACTACGTAAAAACAAGTTTTTTAATAATAAAAAAATTATAATGTTATTATTTTTTTTTTAAATCCTACATCGGAATCAGTGTTCACTAACCGCTGGTCCGCAGAGACAGTGTGCCAAATTTCATGAAAATCGACATGCAAAAAATTACATATATGGTTTTTTTCGCCTGCATATTTACTTGTATTTTTTTGGTATTGCTTAAAAATAATTTTTTGTGTATCATTATAGTTAGGAACAACAAGGAACTTAATAATAGCCGTCAGAGAAAGCACTAAAATATCGAATATATTAACAAATATGCATCAGTAGATTTCGTTTTAGTTTGTTAAGAAAAGTCTTTGTTTTTGATAAATTTTAATTATGTCAGACTGTTATATATATATATTAGTTCAAGCTATGTCTGTCTATTGTCAAAATATTTAATAAAAAATAATACATAAAAAAAAACCATTTTTATTTCATATATTCTTTGTCGTTTTTTAACAGGGTCGCATATTTTAAATGGTTGGGGAACACTGATCTAAATAACAAATCATTAAAATCAGATAAACAAGAAATTTTTTAATTAACCGATATAAATTTTTTCATAATTCTAATATATTAAATGATCAAACAACTTTCACATCGTCACCAATGTTATATTCATTAAATTAATATGTAAATAAACATAAGGTTTTTTTCGAGAAAAAAATACATTGCCCCCCTTTTTTTCTTTTGTGTTTTTCATAAAGTACTGGGATGCCCCTGACTGATCATTTATTTTCATCCTTTTTGACTACCATTTATATTTCATTTATTTATATATAATGAGCCATACAGGTTATTTTGACTATAAATAATTTCCATTCATTTTTCTTCCTAATGAGTCATTCACGATTTTTCTGAGCTATTTACGGACTATTGATTTTTTTAAATACTGTTTGCAAGAGATTGTTAACATTATATTTTTAACACGGTGAAAAAATAGCAATGTATTTTAGTTCTACAAAATTATATTTAACAAATATAGTTGATAGCTATTTCGGCTCACGCCATCGTCAGAACTATTAGAACTGTAGTTTTGACGATGGCGTGAGCCGAAATAGCTATCAACTATATTTGTTAAAAATAATTTTGTAGAACTAAAATACATTGCTATTTTTTCACCGTGTTATAATGGAGTTCTACCAAGCGAATGCCAATTCAATCAATTATATTTTTAAATTAACTAACACATTATTTGTATGGATATTGCATGTATATTGTTTTCTTAGTTCTTGAACCCATGGTTTTGTATACCTGCTTACTTAATTTTTTTATAAATGGACTTGTTTGTGATTGAAATCGGTTGATGATGTTCGCGATAAGCGAAACTGGTCTTGATCATAAAATATAATATATTATGGAAATAAGTAATAAAAAGTGTGTTTTAAATAATCATCAATGATTAGTTGATTATGCTCGCGATGAGCGAAATCGGTACTGCTCATAAAATATGTTGTGGAAATACTAAAAAGGGCATAAATTATTTAATTGGCAACTACTTGGTAGAACTCCATTATAACACGGTGAAAAAATAGCAATGTATTTTAGTTCTAGATATATGTACTAAGAACTAAAATACGTTGCTATTTTTTCGCCGTGTGACTAAAAAATGTGTGACGGTTAACATTTTAAAAGTGAATAAAAAAAATCTGTTTTCATTATACAATCTATTGTATAAAGGCAATTTGCTTACCACTTATTTCGCGGCTCGTCATGTATAAGGCTACTTTGTAGTATTATACTTCCATTTTTTTAAGTGAAAAAAAATAACGGAAACACTGGGATTCCGATTTCGAGTACTTTTGCATTCCCTGCTTTCGCGTTTTGAATTTCAAACTTCGATACCTTACATTCCCTTCCGCCTAATTTATAGCGGTATATAAATTTATCGATCGGTCACATAAAACCACTGCATCCGAACTTATAGGTTATGTTTTTCGGAATACATTAACATTGAAAAGAAGGGAGAAACCATTCTCCAACAACCACGAATCTCCTCGACATTAATGCGGCGCATAATTCGGCAGTTTCCTTTAACAGACATCACTTACTTTTATTAGCGATTATTTACAAGCGACGGGGGACAAGTGTTCGGGAACGTTGAGACTAGAAAAAATTTCATACGACCTGACTGTTGGATGGATTTTCATCAACGCGATTCTCGAGAATGCAAAATTCCCTTTAACGTGTTAACTGTCAAATAATAAAAACATTTTTTTTACTACTATTTCTACAATATTTTTTATGATCAGGACCGGTTCGCTCATCGCGAGCATTATAAACTGATAATTCATAAATTATCGGACCTCTTCAAATATATACACCGAATAATAACACATTTAAATTTAAATTATATAACACTATGTTTAGTACTATTTTTTTACAATTTAATATCGATATGATGCGATGTCAAATGTTAATATGTTGCCAGGAATGAACCCTTAGTAACGTTTTTACTACTTACTTTAGAGCAGAGGTAGTCAACCTTTTTTTACCAACCGCCCACTTTTGGATGTCGGTTAGTAGTGAAGTTTCTAGTAGCCCATCGGTTTTAAAGTAATAATGATTTATAAACAGAGTGAATTTCGTTACACTATTGATTGAATTGGCATTTACTTGGTAGAACTCCATTATGTCGCGGTGGAAAAAAGGAATGTATGTTAGTTCTAAAAATTAGTATATAGTTGATAACTATTTCGGCTTACGCCCTCGCCGAAAATTCATAACATCAAATTGTGAAAGTTTCGTAGCGGTGTTGCCCATGTGGTGTTTATTTAAAATATCAATAATTCTTGATTAATTTATTATATCGACTGAAGGTGCTTGATGGAATTTCAATATCATATGTGAATTGTTACAACTTTGTACGATTCCACATGTTAATTGTTAGTTGATTAATATTTGTTGTAAAACGCTTTCAAAAATGACCCATTAGAAAGGTCGCTAATGAAAATTACCGCAGGCAATTGTGTTAATTATTATTAGATTTATATTATTAAATATGTTTTAGCCACAATTTACTGCTAGCCTTGGAATATGTGTTTCCTGTTTTCCTATAATTAATAACTTTGGTATATACATAGACGATGCTAACTGTTGAACGTCAGTTCTGTTGCATCCATGCGATAGAATGCCTGAAGATACCGAAAGGCGACACCCGGGTCGTTAATGAAAAAAAAATTGAAATCGTACAAAGTTGTAACAATTCAAATTTAGTTCTTGATTATATTCAAATCAATCGAGGTGAATAATTTTTAAAAAGTTTTTATTCAGTGAAAAGTTTATTTCAAAATCAAATTTAATTTTTGAACAATTGATGGAATGCAAAATGTCATTCTCAAAGTATCATATGGTGAACAGTTTCGTTAGAGTTTTTGAAATGGTTAAAAAAATCAGATGTGTTGTCATGTGGTGGCTATAGTAATCCAGAAACCTTCGCGAGGGTAAAACGAAATTTGTTTGAAAGTTTAAAACATTCCCTATCCTTAATATAGCAATACATTAAGGCAATACAAAAAAAAAGAATTAATTTTTGTGTATAAAGGATAATATTTTTTTTCTTCTAAATTTTGTTTGTACGAATTGTATACATTGAAGTATCACTATATATGTGATTGACATCACCAATAATGAGGCAAGGAACAAGACGACAGATTATATAGCAAACCATAGACGAGTAATTTGCGTAAGTATAAGCATTGTCTATGGTAAAAATAGCAATAATAAAATTTTGCTTGCAGTGTGTATTTTCCGCCAAGGAAACTGCCTAATGGCCGTGCTGCAATAATTCATTCGGCGGCCGCTTTTAGCAGATAGTCGCGGCGCTGTTGTCGCATGGCGGGTAGTGGGGCGGGAGGAGTAAATTGCTGAAACAAAACTAATTTTCGACACGAAATCGAGCGTAAAAAATACACATAATGTATACAAACGAAGGCGCAATGAATGGGAAGAATTGATGATTACACTCGCCCATCGACTTGAACGAGCGAATAGAATGAACCAAGTATAATACAAACAATGGGCAGCTCTGATAGCTGATATCTCAAATTTTGAGACGGAAAATTACACTTTTGTTTATTATTAATAAAAACACATTTTTAGCACTTATTTCCACTATATATTTTATGATCAGGACCGGATTTGCTCATCACTGGCATTATAAACTGACCATGCCTTTACATCGAGAAGTTACAATTAACACATTAATAGTAAATATTTGACACTTCAAAATATAAAAGAGCTAGGAAAATGAACAATTTTATTTTATAGTTATTTCATATTGTGAAGAAATATGGTTAACAGTGAATCACATAAATAATATTATAAAAATTTATTCAGTAGTGTTTTGTGAAACAAATTTTCTAGAACTAAATTTCATTGTTATTTTTTACCGTGCTCATCCTCTGGAAATTATCGAGAAAAAAACTAGACATATTTTAGTGAAATAATGAGCTTTTATATATATATATATGTATATATGTTTTTGTTAACTTATAGTTTTTAGTAGTAACTATCAATTTACTCTAATCTAGCGCTGTCAATAGGTAGAATTTCTTACAGTATTGCGTTTTCTTCAGCCGAAAAGCACAGTTAGCCAAAATAGCTGTCAATTATATACCTAATAAATTTTATAAAACTAAAATGACTAACTAGTAATAATAATGAATGGATTTTTTTTCAACAAAATAACCAGCACTAGGGTATTCTATCAAATTGTGACAGTTATCACTTTATAAGTCTTAACTATGTATATTGACAGGGCCTTACATCTGAGAATTATAAGTTTGTGTGGCATAGGAAGGGAATTGCTCATTGACATATTTTTCAAAATCGTCGCTCGTTTTACACGACTCCGCTTCCTGCCAAAACACCGCGTCTCCACAGCCCTGAATTTTTGTGATAAACACAGAAATATATTCTACGCAGATTTAATCACAAAAAAAAATGTTGCCATTAGCTTGACAAGTGTATGTTAACCTGGCGGAAAAGAGTCGGCTGAATAGGCCATTTGGCAGATAGCCGCGCGGCGATTCCACAAAAATAAAACGAGAATAATGTTTCCCTTAGTGTGGCAATACTGCGCCGGGTAACGCGCGGAAACGCGAATCAGGGCTGCCATCATTGAATTTAAAAAAAAACCTGTCCAACTGTTTTTTCGATTCCCACCAAAGTATAGAAGCCACAATCTCCCCGATATTACGGTCGTTATTGTCACTTTTGATACGAACAGATTTAATTTCAGCAAAATCAAAATGAAGAATTCGCACTATGATTCACACTGAACGAACATTCACCAAACCAGAGATGGGACATACATTTTTAAATTCCACGATTATATAGAACATTAAAAATTTCTCTTTTCATGTCATGAAATGGAATGATATTTTAAATAATAAAAACACATTTTTTAGTATTTACTTCCATAATATATTTTTTGATTAGGACCGGTTTCGCTCATCGCGAGCATTATCACAAGCTTTTAAACAATTATCGACAAGCTCGACTGATGAGCGAAATCGGTCCTGATTTGTCAAAAATATATTGTAGAAATAAGTACTAAAGTTGTTTTTATTATCTATAATATTAAAAATTTTAGTGATAATTACCAACTGATAATGCTCGCGATGAGCAAAACCGAGCCTAATTTTAAAATATAGTGTGGAAAATACTAAAATGTATTTTTAATTGAATTAGCATTTATTTGGAAAAACTCCATCACAACAAGGTAAAAAAAAAACAGCAATGTATTTCAGTTCTACAAAGTTTATAAGAAATATAGTTTATAGATATTTCGACTCACGCCCTCATCAGAACTACAGTTCTGCTAATTGCTATTTTTCATCGTGCTGAAATGTATAGATTAAATTGGCACTTTCTTGGCAGAACTCCGTTATAACACAGTGAAATAATAACAATTTTTCGAACTAAAATGCAATCCTATTTTAACACCGTGCTACTAAAATGTGTTTTTATTAAATTTGAATTGTTAAAACTTTGTACGATTCAACATGCTTATTCACTAATGAGCCGGTTTTCGCCTTTCGACATCTTCGGGCATTCTATCGTACGGATGCAACAGAACTGACCAACTGTGACTGTGTTTTTATTATTTAAAATATCATAGTTTTCCATCAAGAATAATTAAGACAGTTAACACCTTAAAAGTGAAGAACACTGAAATAATAAAAAAAATACATTTTAAAAAGGATTTAACATGAAAAATAAGAACAAGTTTTACTAAAAATGATTTCGTAGGTATTTATTTATCAAATAATGTATAAAATAACATATATAATTTTAATTTTATTATTGTTAGTTGATAATGATTCATTTTAAAAATATCAAATGATTACATCTTACCAATGTTAATATTATCATAAATTATGCATACATATGCAAAACGGTCTATGGTCAGTGTTTGCCAATTGTAATCTTTGAATTCCGCATGGGGAAACTAGGGTACAAAGTGTCAGGTATTAAATGAAGAAACAAAAATATGTTTATTATATATAAAATAAACAGATTCTTAATAAATATTATAATATATTAAATAATAATGATACTATATATTAAATCAAGTGTGGGGAACTTGTTTGAGGTTGGGATGTATTTTTAATTTGTATTTTTATAGTCGTTGACTTCCAACCAAAATTGTGCAAGAAAATTTATTAATTAATATTTTTCTCTTTTCTTCTTCTTCTAAAATCTTTATTATATTGATTAATTAATTAATTAATTAATCACTTTTTAATTTAAAAATTTTTAAATTCAAAATATCGTTGAATATTTTCATAATAATAAATTGTAAATATTTTCGTATTTGTTGACCATAGTTTTAAAATTAAAATTTAAAAATTATACAAAAAAAAAACATAATTCATAATTGTAATTGGGATTGGCTAAATTTTGTTTCGCGATCAACCGGTTGTCCACCCTTGAATTAAATGATTTTTATAAATATTTTAATATTGTACCGTTGCTTTGAAAAAACTAAAACAAATAGCAAATAAAAGAATTTTTAATCGTGTACAGGTTTATCAAATTCGAGTATATAAATTGTGTTTTTTTACACCAATCAGTCAACATCCAATGATTATATACATAATTTATGATATCGACTGAAGGTGATTGATGGAATTTCAATATCATATTTGAACTGTTCCAACTTTGTACGATTTCACATGTTTTGTCACTAACGACCCGGATTTCGTAAGTACCGCGACTTCATGGAGTCACTCCGAATCCACACCCATAATATTTTTCGACAGACTGCCATAAAATAACGATATTCGAACAAAACACACAAACAATCAAAGCCCTGGTGTCATACTCGATAACGTCAAAAATTTAATTTAGCTGCCATTTAGTTCTTGCCTTGGGGTTTGTGTTTTCCTGTGATTAATACCTTTGTTATATAGACGATGCAAACTGTTTATTGTACGTCAGTTTTGTTGAATCCATGTGATAGAATGCCTGAAGATGCCGACAGGTGAAACCCGTGTCAATAGTGACAAAACATGTGGAATCGTACAAAGTTGTAACAATTCAAATTTGATCAAACAACTTCAGTCGATATCATAAATTAGAAGTTTATCTAAAAAATGAAAACTGCGCAAATAACACTTAAAATTAATGTTTGTTTATGGAAATTATTGGCAACCCTGAATTGTGGAGAACGAGGAGCATAGATTAAAAGCGCCGTTGGCAAAGTAATCAGGATAAAAGCATTCACGTTAAGTGACGTTGGCGCTATCTAGCGACCGCTCATGAACTATGGATGAACAAAAGAACAACCATGGGAAATGGCAACGGTGCCAACATTGGAACGTACGATTTTTCTGCACTATTTTATTAACACTCAGACTGCTAGCGTCTCAACTGTTGAGACGGGTGATTTTCTGTGTCGATAGTTGATACCCGAAAATATATGAATTAACAGTGGTTAAAACCTTCTTGTACTCGCTAATTTTTGAGTTAATGCATTGCTTGATTTGTTCTGACACACTCAATAAGATTGTTTCAAACCAATATTATTCAGTATTTTTAAGACTTGTTTGAATATCCTTTAAACGGCTCAGCAGGGAATGAGTTGATATTATTCAAAATTTAAAATCACCGTACTAGTCAGTTAGTGACGCAATTATGTCATAGTGATAAGTGAATTAACAAGACGTCAGGGTTGATTGAAGTCCCGGGACGTAATTTCAGTTTTCATATTTTTTCTCTTCAAATGATGATTTTTTTGTTTCGTCCATATGACTAAGCCGGTGAAAAAATTTATAAATGCTTGTTTTTTTTCAAATACCACCAAGCTTCCCAGTTCAAAACATTCACAATCATGCTCAACTCATTCCATAATAAATTTCAATTGTTACAACTTTGTATAATTCCACATAATTTGTCACTAACGACCCAGGTTTCGCCTTTTGGCATCTTCAGGAACCCTTTCAAAAATGACTCAATAACAAGATTAATCGTTAATGAAAATTATCACAGGCAATTGTGTTATTTATTATTGAATTTGCTTTAGCTGCATTTAGCTCTCGCCTTGGGATCTGTGTTTTCTTGTAATTAACACCTTTGGTACATAGACGATGCTAACAATTTATTGTGCATCAGTTTTGTTGCATCCGTGCGACAGAAAGCCTGAAGATCCCAAAAAGCGAAACCCGGGTCACAAGTGACTAAACACGTGGAATCGTACAAAGTTGTAACAATTTAAATTTGATATTGAAATTCCATCAAGCACCTTCAGTCGACATCATAAATTACATTCTATAGTACCAATGATTTCTTTCTCACGTTTTACAATTAAAGCTACTCGTCATTCCGTCAGTATGGCCGATCGGTCCAGGTGTAGGATAATCAAGTTGGGACGCTTTTACATACGCAATTGTAATTGAGCACACCAAAAGATAAAAACTATATTTTTATTATAACCGTAAATTAAAATTAATTTCGAGCCGAATAAGTAAATGTTTCATGTCAATAAAGTTTAATTACGTGCCTTGAATTAAATAGAAAATAGCTTCCGTTTGCTTCCATTTTCCACTAGAACTATGAGAGAGAAGATCTCGGCAATATTCGCAAATTAGTTTTCTTCGGTTTTGTAAGTAGTTTGTTATGGTTGTTGTCTTGGCTAAGCTTCTCAGCGCCACTGCTAACGGCATCTGGCGGCCATTATTGTTATTGGGGCGCCATTGCTGTTAGTACGGTTTTCATACAATATGTCGTCTACAACATTTTTAAAACAATTTAAAATATTTTTAGGTGCCATTCAATATAGCTCTGACATATCTTATAATACATGAAATAACGAAGTTGAGTTCAAATTCAATTCACACATGATTTTACAAAGAGAATTTTGAGTTTAAAGTAAAATATAAATCGATCCAGGATCTATCGAAATGAATTTGAAAAAAATATGTATTTTTTCTTAATAACACTGATTTGCCATGTAGACAATAAAAATAAATTGAAAATATTTTTTCTTTCCTCCACACTACAGTGTATGTACATCGATCAAATTAATTTCCCAATTTAACATAATAAAAAATCAAAACTATTTACCCTACTGAAAATTACACATTGGCATTTACTTCGTACAACAATATTATTATGACTCCTTGATTGCACTGCGACGATCTTGTTTTCTACGAAAAAAAAACGAGTATCGATTTTTCAATCCTTTTAACATATTTGGTAATGTTTCATCAATTTTATATATTGAAGATCAGAACCGATTTCGCTTTAATTATTTAAATATCATACCTATCCACCTACTTGAAACTGTATAAACAGAAAAATATTGCTTTTTTATTATTATTTATATGTGATTCCTTTCCACCAACTTTCACTTTCGGAAATGATAATTCACACCTTAAAAGCAATAGTTTTAATGATTAAATATTAGTTATTATGAAAATTTTGTGACTTTTCTATCTTCATTTTATTGTCCTATTAGATTCAGAAGCACGTATCGATTGTGATTTTGCTTGGCACTAAAGCCAATAAGCATTACCGTAAAGGTATTGACAAAAGGTTTGTACCTACTGGCGTTGAATAAAATATAATTCTACTAAAACGGCTCGATTTCTCGAACGCTAATATTATTCGGATCGAACGGGGAATGCCGGTAAATCTATCCGTTTACCGGAATTATCCATTCGTCGGAATAATTCTCTCTCCGGTTTCCTGGATATTTCGCATTCAACTGCAAATGGTTGGAAAAGCGGCATACATCGGTGATTCCAAATGTGTTATTCAAATTTCAAAAGGGTTTCCGGTAATAATATATGCTACTTTCCCTATTTAAAAAGAAATCTAGGATTTTTAACGAGCGTGTTAGTATATTACTTCCCGATTACTGAAGGTAAACATTACATCAACACAGAAACATACAAAAGATCCAAAAAATAGAACGGTTATTAAGAATTCACTTATTTAAATTTAGAGCTGCTTGACTTGAAGTTAGAACAGATCAATTTAATTCTTTAATGAGCTATCTTGTTTCACTTCTTATCGGAATGATATAAATTTTTAGAAATTGTGGACATGAATTGTTTATTCTTCCAATGTGTAGAACCAGTCTGCCAATGGAGATGCCAATGGTAAGAGCATTAACAATGATCAACGGTACTGCATCGGATGCCGACATATTTCATGTGGACGAAAGTGAGTTCATGCGAATACTATTTTTAATGTATATTTTACATGAGCTTGCTTAGTTGATTTCCGCGATCTTTGTTTTTTGTATTGTGAATTATTTCTTTAACTTTTATATTACACACAACAGTATTTATTTAAATATTTTGACGACGAAAAAGCTGAAATGAATTCATAATTTGCATTTTTTTAACGTGTATGTACCAAATAAATACATGTATTTTTAATTGTAATGTTCAGTATTTCTTTTGTAATAAAGTTAATATAATTTAAATTGTGTTTTTATGATTGTATATATTTAAAAATTAATAATAGGGGGGCGTAGTAGCTTTAAGATTGCTTATAATATAAACGCATTAGATATCCTTTTGGAGCCAAAAATAATTTATACAACTTTTTGCCCATATATAATATTTTTTTGATTTTTATTCTAGGTGAAGTTTTACCGCCCTTTTAATGTAAATTTAAAAATTTTAATGTGACTTATTCGTGGAAATGCATTATTTGTAATTAAAATTGTGTAAAAAAAAAAATTTAGTACTTTTTTTATGTTTCAGTTGAAAATGCCTGCAAAACTGATCCCTATCAGTTTATTATAAAATTTTGCGTACTGTTACATGCCTACTCGTAGTCTATATAGCTGTTGTGAAATCTCTGTATTTATTTATTTATAATTTTACGGTACAAAATTTACAAATTATAAATTCATTGCTTTTGTAGCGTAATATATTTTATAATAATTTGAACAAGATCAACCAAGTAAAAAACTAGCCTGATATACCGTGGACTTCTGTAAATATGGTTTTTTTAGTCGCAGAAGAATTCTAATGATTATTTGAAAAACGTCAAAAACTTTAACTTTTACTACATAACAATTATTACCATAAAAGAATTTCAAGGTCAATTTAAAATTTTTCTCATTTTATCAGTGTAACTTTTTTATTATGTTTTACTTTAATTACTTCAATATTATTTTAATCGTTTACCTTACTTTACCAATATAATAAATTTATTTATTTAGATTAATACGTTTAAATGAAAAATGTGCTGCTTAAAAAAATAGAAAACTGTTTTCAGCTAGAAACAGTTATCTATACATTCTTCTTGAAAGTGTATCATATAAAACCTAGATGTCAGTAAAATCTACTGATAAGTAAAATTCTAAGCGCAAGCCAAAATAGCCTTTAAAGTACTACTATAAGTATCCAACTAATAGTATATTTTTGATTGTGTGGTCAATCTATTATGAAATAGTACCAACGACCTTTCTCAACACAATAAACAAGCAAGTCGTTCCTGACGTTTGCTCCAAACTTAGGTACTATCGATGTAAATATAACAAAACTCGTGATTTATATCGCTTTATCTCTCGTATTTAATATCGGTAATATTGAGTATATATTTATATTACGGTTTGTTTGTTAAGTTAATGCTCTCTTAACGATACAATGAAAGTTATCGAAGCTAAAATTGTCGTACTTGGAACGCAAGGTGAGTAGCTTAATTTGAAAACCTATAATGCGAAATTTGTCACTATGTAATTTGAGACATTTAAGTCTCCGCTTGATTGATTATGTCCTAATTCAATTTAACAGCTCTAGTTAGTTTAAATTAACCAAATTAAATGGATTTCGACATTATTTTACGCCGTTCTATTACGATAAAAATGATTCTGTATAACAAATTGAAAAAAAAACGGTTTGTTGACATTTTAATTCTCTGGCTTTGTTCCAAATTCAAACGTATATTGACTTTAAAAAATAAACAAAATGCGCCTCACTTGCAATTATTTGCTGTGCAAAATATAGGAAATGACATAATCACGTTCTTCTTCATTATTTTTTCTGCAATAATTTTTAGATAAATATTCAAATGACGAAACTCAGATAGCTATTATCATCAGTCGATGAAGCCAAAAGTATTTTTGATATCATATGTTTCAATTATTGTTTTGCTGTATTTTGATTATTATGACTGACTACTGGCTTTTGTTCAGCCTCTAAATGAATTAAAAATCGGTCTACAAAACATTGTTGATCACTTAACTACTTCATAATTCTGACAGCTACAAGCTACAAGCAAGGTAACAATTAGCACTAAAAACTTAAGAGAATTAACATTGCCAAAAATGTTGTGTAAAACTATTATTTTTTTTATCAGAATATAACCTGATTCTTCCTGATTATTATTAACATAAGAAAATAATTCTACTGATATGCCATGATTTTATTAATGCCTGATTTTTTTCTGATAATCAAAATAGTCGGATCTGTTGCATTTGTGTGAAAAATTGCCTGAAGATGCTGAAATGCGAAATCCGGGTCGTTATTGACAAAACATGTAGAATTGTGCGTTTCAATAATTCAAAATTTAAGATAAGTTTGGTTAACATCAACACTACTGAATTAAAATGAAAATAAAACGCGGATGTAACAAATCTGACAAATGACTTAAGAATGAGTGAAGATGCTGAAAGGCAAAACCCATTCATCATTATCATTATTCATTAGTGACAAAACATGTGGAATCGTGAAAATTTTCAACAATTTAAATTTAATATTGAAATTCTGTCAAGCACCTTCAGTCGATATCATAAACTACCACTGAATTAATTTTTAAAATACTATTTGTTGGAATATTTTCCATTTGGGTATGCATTAATAAAAAAATGTAAGTCACAAAATCAGTTATATTTTTTAAGATTACATTGCACATATGTTAAATTTTTTCTTAATTTTGACACACCAAGCTCAAAATTTTTACCATCATTTAATTCAGTTGTCACCAAATGACGGCATTCTCAGTAGACTTCGAAATGAAAAACTTAAATTCAATATATACTTAAAAAGTTTCCATTGTAACATGGATTTCTAAGTTTAATAAAGAACTGTCCCATACCGTTTGTTTATCTCTCGCTTATTTGTATTATTTTTTAAAAATAAATAAGTTAAGTACATAATTTATGTTTTATTGGAAGTTCAACATCCTAATTTATTTTAAGTTATATCATAATATCGTGTATGGTACGATAAAGACGATGATAAAAAATTATGAAGAAGAAATATATATATAAGTAGCTCACCAGACAATTTCAACTTCTGAATGTTGCTTACATACTAATTGAGTTTTGCAATCACTGATCTAGCCCAACAAGAATTGAATCTTTTCAAAACAATAGTATATTAATTATGTTTGTTTAGGTGTGGGGAAAACTAGCATGGTGGTGCGGTATGTCGGTAAAATGTTCTCAACGCATATCTCCCCCACGATCGGAGCGTCATTCTTTACCTGCAAAATTAATGTCGGCGAAACCAGAGTAAAACTACAGGTGATATTTTCATTATTTACACCTTTATATGGCAGATTCATTGTCTCCCATCTTCAATGGCAACAATTGACTTTTATATTCTGTATTTGCCTAAATATAATGAAGAATTTAACCTATATATTTGGAACAGGAATGTTTAGATTATTTTTAGTATATAAAATATGATTTTTTTTATTCCGACATTCTTGAATTATCATCAGTTTCCTTTGAATGATACTGCTTGATGCATAATAAAAGTGTTATTAGTGTCAAAAACTTGTGTGCAGATTAATTTTGTGTCAAAATACAACCTATAAGTATATTTTACACTAAGATTACGGAAATAATTTTTAAATATTCGGTTCTGAAATATCCTTTACAGGAGTTCAACAGGAGCGGGTTAAATATTTAATTATGGAAATAACAATCAAAATTATAATGTTGGTTTGTTTTATTGATTGAATTGGCATTCACTTGGTAGAATTCCATTATAACACGGTGAAAAAAATAGCAATGCATTTTAGTTCTACAATATTTTGAGAACTACAACATTATGACTAAAGAACTAATGAAGAACTGTGGAGTTGCAGTGTTTCAATTACTTGGACAAAAGTCATATTTCTATGTCGTTGAAAATTTAAGAATAAATTTTAATATATACATAAATACATATTTTTTTAAATAATAAAAATACCACTTTGTGATGAGTGAAACCGGTCCTGATCATAAAATATATTGTAGAAATAAGTACTAGAGTTGCAGCCGTATTTTTTATAATAACTCCACAGGCCTCGAAATAGCACTAAAACCTTAATGTCTGAATATTTAATAAGACATGCATAGAGGCGTATTTTAATGGACAGTGAATATGTTAATTAATAGCTAAACTTGTGACAAGCAGAGAGGATTTTTTTATGTTAAACCAAACAGGAAAATATCTTGCGAGCACTAATATGTATGCAAATTTATATTACTTACACAGTATCTATTCAAAGTCTAAACAGATGAGCATTGCAATAAAAACATTTGCTGGAAATATCTAACCTTTTAACCCTTTGCATGCCACCATTTCAATGCCTATTTTTTTTATGAAAATGATGCAATAAACTGACGTCAAATCATTTGTGACATTGTTTTTTATTAGTTGCTATCGACATTGTAAAAAAGACGTTTATTTTTGCAGGGCTATCACATAAATATAAAATGTATATAGTTTGAGACTGAATAGAATCTAGGAATTTGGTCTCTTTTATTGTAATATATAGATCACTTTTAAGATGTTAACTGTCACTTCTTGATGAAGAGGATGATATTTTAAAAATTAAAACAATTTTTTAGTACTTATTTCCACAATATATTTTATGATCAATTGATTGATAATGTTCGCGATGAACAAAACTGGTTCTGATCATAAAATATATTGTGGAAATAAGTACTAAAAAATGTGTTTTTATTATTTATTATATGAAGATATTGTTTCTAAACACTTAGCAAAAAAAAATATATAAATTAAAAAGAAATATATTGTGCTATTTCTGTGACAGCTGTTTTACTCAAATGATAATGTTAAACATCTCATATAAATCAGATATCATTCTATAGATGTTATTGGCTTTTAAGTGGTTAAATAAATTGCAGAAATAGTAACCTACTGCAGCTGGACACACTAGCGCATCAATCGTAAATGAAGCAATCTAAAAAACCTAAACAAGAGTAACATGAGTCATAAACAAATCAGAATCGAATGAATCATTCAAACAATATAGAATTGTGACTCGTTAATCAGTGTGGTCATTGGTGAACATTTTCAAATCTTGGCTGTTATAAAAGACATAGACATCAAAAATACCTATACCGTCAAACAGAATCCAAAAATGGATTATTAATAGGTATTCGTACCGGTTTTCGAGCCTGTGAAATCTATAAAGAAAGCCAATAGCTTTCACTACTGCACCACTTGCCTGACTACACAAGTTTGTTGAATATTATTCAGGTCTGGGATACAGCAGGGCAGGAGAGATTTCGATCAATGGCCCCCATGTACTACCGAAACGCAAATGCTGCGCTCCTCGTATATGATATCACAAATGAACACAGCTTCCAATCCATCAAGAATTGGGTGAAGGAACTTCAAAGGTATGTTTTTAAAATAATTTATTGATCGAATTTCTTATTCATATAAAAATAACACGGTATTAAAAACAGCAATGTATTTTAGTTCTACAAAATTATTATTTTTATAAATATAGTTGATAGCTATTTCGGCTCACGCTATAGTCATAGCTATGTTTAATTGCTTATCTATATATAGCTGTGTAGAAAAGGTACACAATAAATCTTCTCTCCTGTTTTAACGACCTTGCTTGTTTCTTACTCGCAATGAAACTAAATTTTTCAAAAATTGTAAATGAAACTAAAAGGCGGTTTACATGTGGCACGGAAAAGGTTTATTACGGAAGCAAATCAAACAGGGGGAGAGGGTTAATTAATGGAGAAGACATATATATTGACACTATATATAGATAAGCAAATGTTCGTTTAAGCATAATCCTGACGATGGCGTGAGCCGAAATAGCTATCAACTATATTTAAAAAAAAATAATTTTGTAGAACTAAAATACTTCTAGTAGTTATAGTTCTACCAATTGAATGCCAATTCAATCAATCATATAAAAATGTTAAAAGGTTATATACTGCTCGACTATCCCAAAGACAAACCATGAACCTGTAAATCCGTGTCTTAACTAGTATGTTTTTTGTGGTTCTAAAAAAATTTTATACTTGCATAAAATATTTTACCCAATTTACCCATGGGGAAAAAATATGTTTTTATATTGTCATGTGTAAACCTAATTTAAGTCAAAAATAACTCACTATTAAAAGGACTTGATATAAAATTTTACTTGCTATTCTGCTTTTATTCATTGCAGCAACGTGAGAGAACCAATGGTGCTGTCATTAGTTGGCAACAAACTGGATTTGGAGAATGAGCGTAAAGTGGAAGCCGCAGAAGCGTTGCTATACGCACAGTCAATAGGAGCGCAATATTATGAAGCATCAGCGTTACAGGACACGGTATTGTCTTTGTTTTTACTTATTTTTGTGAAGAACATAGATCAAAAATATTCAGCAATAAAACTTAATAGACAATTTAGAGGAATATAATTACCTCTATGATATTTTTTGGATACACTCTTTAGTAGTATAGTAGTAAAGTGTTCAATATTACTCGGTGGAAAAAATAGGAATGTATTTTAGTTCTACAATTTTTTTTTTTTTTTAAATATAGTTGATAGCTATTTCGGCTCACGCCATCGTCAGAACTATGCTTAAACTAATATTCGCTTATCTATATATAGCTGTGCAGAAAAGGCACACAACACATCCTCTCTCCTGTTCCAACGCCCTAGCTTGTTACTTTAACACAATGACACAAAATTTTCAAAAATTCGAAATGAAACAGTTGATGTCTATGACAATAAGTTTATCTATTATTATTATATTAAGCTATCAACTATATTTGTTAAAAATAATTTTGTAGAACTAAAATACATTGCTATTTTTTTCACCGTGTTATAATGGAGTTCTACCAAGTGAATGCCAATTCAATCAATAAATTCGATAATATTTTTATTGAAAATGTGAAATGACAACTATCAGTTCATTCTGTTTCCTCTCTGAGGAGAAAAATTGAGCGATTGGTTCACAGCCAGTTTCTATTTAACAACTTTGTTACAATGTTCTCCTTGCTGTATTCGTGAAGTTACCATATTTAAAAACTAATCGTTTTGTTGCAGGGTATCGAACAGGTGTTCCTGAGTACAGCCACTGGTTTATTAAAAATGGCCGGAGAGTCCATGTCTAAATCCATCGTATCGTACGACTTGAATGACACTTATGAAGAAATGCTCGCACCTTCAGGTAAAAAATAGGTTGCAAAATATGATTGAAGGCGTATGGATACTACTCATGACTTTATCAAACTGACTTAGGAGTTCTCCCTTTTAAAGAGTCTCAAAGCTCAAAGAGAAAATTTACCTAAAAACATATTTCTTTCGACTTAGGCAACGTCAAAATGAAAATTTTGCCATTCTTGGTAATGTTACATTGTATGTTCCTGATAATTTATTGAGAAATCACATACATAAACTTTCCGTTCTCCTAAAGTGTAGAACCAGCCTGCCAGTGGTATTTTGGATGTTTTTTAATACATTAAAGTAGATTTTGCCTAACCTTACCCGGTTGTCTTCCTTGCCAATTTCCAAGATTACCATTTATAGTTTGTTAATGTTACCATTTAAACATGCATTTACAGTAAGCGTACATAATAGAAAGTCATGTGTAGTATCCAAAAGCACTCAAGTAAAGAAGTCTCGAAAATTTATTCTTAACCTACTTCACCATAAGGGTACAGATAGTTAACAGATACTTTCCAGTGTGCAAACACAATGATTAGTAATATTTCCACAGTTTTATATTATCAATATCAACACTTATTTCGTTCATAGCGAGCATGATAATATATAAAAAGATCTATTTTGTATATTAACCGTTAGAATGCTACGCGGCGCAAAAGCGCTGCGATCGTTTGTATCGAAAATTGCGGCGCAGCGCAAAAGCGCTGCGAGTTTCAGTGTGTTTTCGGTGCTCCGCGGGAGTGCACGTACGCTAACCTCGCGCGTAATTTGTAATGAGAGTGCATTCTTATACATTTAAAAATAACTTTTATCGTTTTTTATATTATTTTAAAATATCACTGCTCGAAACCATCGTAAGGGAAACAAATCGATATGCTGCACAGTTTTTGGCCTCGCACACTGTATCGGATAATTCTCGAGCAAAAAAGTGGACGCCGACAACAATATACGAAATGAAAGCCTTTATTGCTGTCATACTCGAAATGGGAATAACGAGAAGGCCAACAATTAGTAGTTATTAGTAGCTATTTGTGCGGCAAAACATAATTGTTGAGCTATTTTTTTTTGATTTTTTATTTTCTAAAAGAAATAAAATACAATAATATTGATATCACTTTATGTTTAATAAACATTAATAAACAATAAACATTTTATCTTTATAATGCAAAAATAATTAATAAAATTGATTGATATTTGTCTAAGTTAGAGTGTTTTATTTGACACCATTATTTTTTCCTCCAAATTAATCAATATGTGTATAGCAATTTTCATTTATTTTTGCCAAAATTGCTTAGCACTAAAACGGTTAATAGCCTTGTTTTAATTTGTTTTGTATCAGTTGATGATGCTCATAATGAGTGAAACCGGTCCTGATCTTATCAGAATAAAATTGTAGAAATAGTACTTAACATTGTGTTTTATTGATTGAATCGGTATTAGTAGAACTCCGTTATAACACTGATAAAATAGTACAGAATTTTGTATAACTAAAATGCATTACTATTTTATCACGGTGTTATATTTTACACTTTAAATGTAAAGCCTTTCCACCAAGAAGTGACGGTTAGCACAATAAAAGTGATATTAAATTCTTTCACAATACTCATTGAAACCATAGAGACAAAATTTTGATACTATCACTGTCTGAATTTGTTAAACCATATTTTTGCTTGAAATGTACTTTCCCTGATATGTATCCACTATATACATATATAGATTTCATAAAAACCATTAAAAGCCACAGATTATAATTGACAAATTGTTGTAATCCATTTCCAGCCGATAGCAGTACCCTCCGAGCGACAGACGTGGGTAAAACAGAGACCGCGCCGTGGAGCATAGACAGCATAGCCCACGGAGATTCGGAAAGGCCATACATGTGTTGCTAGTGAGGAAATTAAAACAGTGGATACTCGAATCATTTTATTAGCTTTAATACTCAGAACAGATGATTGTTTAATTTTTTTTTAAGTGAATGAGTGTACAATGTTTGTACAGCTGCGGTTGCGTCGTTTGCCTACATAAAGGGACGTCCACATTTATATAATATTGTATTCTGACGGCTTGACTAACGGATTTTGCATCTTTACTTACATTATTGTTAAGATCTGTGTCTACATGTATCGCTTCTTTTTAGAAGCGTTTTAGTAGCTATAACAATTGATTATAATATTTAATTTCAGATAGAAATGTTCAACATGAAATATCAAAATGACTTTAATCCACTGACTGCTAATGCTGCTCAACTGTTGAGATGGCTAATTTCAGTGCGTTGAAAGGTGATACTGAAAAATTCATTAGTGTTGACAGTGTCAAAACTTTCATGTACAAGTTAATTTTTAATTCTCCCTAATTTTATTTACACTGTATTATTTTTAGAAATATTCGGTGCTGGCATGTCAATGATTATTCATGACTACACTAAACAAATCTAGGTAGTTAATGCTTGAAATTGTTGCAATTTTCGCAATTCACTATTCATCTATTGCTTTATGTTGGCCGTGCTTTATTAAAATGCGGTTTTCACTGCGCCTATCTTCACTACTGTTATTTAACAATCTGTCATACTTAAATGTTGTCAGTTGTCAACCATGATAGTTATTATTTACATTATTTGCTTATTTATCTAAAAATTTTATCTGATTGATCCTGTGGACTTGGTATAGTCAAATAATAATATAATCGAAATGGGATAATAATAAATCAAGAAATGCAAAAATCATACCACTCACCCTTTTTTTTCAAAGTTTTGAGCATTCTTTGCCTAAATTTTATTAGTATCTAGCTACTAATAAAAATGGTAATAGGACTGCGGGAATGTAATATATTAACCAATTTTTCAGTCCTCCGTCATTTTATTTATTATTCCATAGTCAAACCCTCGTCAACGGAGCACCCATTTTAAATAGTTTAAAGCTATGCTGTCTTATATTGAATTAATCAAAAAAAAAACCTTGTCAAAGAATTTTAAAAAAAGGTCCCATAATCAAATGATTAACAAAAAATTTTCTTCAAATATTTGTCTTATAGATATGCATTGTATCTATATATAAAAGATTTAACTGTCAGTGCGAAATATTCATCCTGGCTATCTAGATATCTAGAATCTGAAAGTGTGGAACGCACCGGCAATTCGTTGGCATATGAAGTGGATGAGCATGCAATGTGGTGCTAGTGTTTAATAAAAAAAATCAATTGTTGATTGAACTGGCATTCACTTGGTAGAACTCCATTATAACACGGTGAAAAAATTGCAATGTATTTTAGTTCTACAAAATTATTTTAACAAATATAGTTGATAGCTATTTCGGCTCACACCATCGTCAGCACTATGCTTAAACTAACATTTGCTTATCTATATATAGCTGTGCAGAAAAGGCACACAACACATCCTCTCTCCTGTTCCAACGGCCTAGCTTGTTACTTTAACACAATGACACTAAATTTTCAAAAATTCTTAATGAAACAATAGGTCTCTATGACAATAGGTTTATATGTGGGATGGAAGTGGTCATTATGGAAGCAAATCAGACCACCCCTTTGTACAACGGCTGGACAAGTGGCACTTTCGTTAAGAATCCTTTGTGATAATTGGTGTCTATTGATTTCCAGCGGTTCCAAAGCCGTCATTCTATCGTTTCATTTAGAATTTTTGAAAATTTAGTGTCATTGTATTAAAGTAACAAGATAGGCCGTTGGAACAGGAGAGAGGATGTGTTGTGTGCCTTTTCTGCACAGCTATATATAGATAAGCGAATGTTAGTTTAAGCATAGTTCTGACAATGGCGTGAGCCGAAATAGCTATCAACTATATTTGTTAAAATAATTTTGTAGAACTAAAATACATTGCTATTTTTTCACCGTGTTAAAAAAATCAACGTTCGGTATAAAATAATTGACAAAACAACCACGCGACGATATTGTTGTAAGTTAGAAATAAAGATCAAATTCTGTTCCATTGTTTTTCGTCCAAAAAAATGTGACAGCTTACTATCATAATTATTATAATACTAAGAAAATTTGTGCTTTTTTTCTAATCCGTCCAAAATTAAAAAATGTGTCTATTTAACACACTTTTGAATTGTTTATTATAGAAAATTACATGTTACATGTTTTTTTCATTGTCAATACAAAAAGCTGGAGCTTAAGTCATTTTTTTAATGACTTCACAATCCTGACTTATGCAGTAACATTTTTTTATTTTATCTATGAAATTATTTGAAAGCTTACTGGTTAATGTAAGTAATCTTTACATGATAAAAATTTATGCATTGACAAATATTCTACAATTTTTTTGGACCCTTTTCTAAGATGTGATACATAAATGCCTTTACGTCACTCAATAAATTTTAGAGATGTCCATTGATTATGTCAACATAAAAAGTGAGTAGGGGTTGGGTATGTTTGACAATAGTTCATATATTGTTATCAACAATTTTATTGTTAGTGAAATATGATGACGTCAATTAATTACGTTGTAGATGTTGGACGATATAGCCTGATCTGTTCCAATAATCTATAACTTTACTTAACATCAACACTTTTGAACTACTCAGTGTTTAAATATTCTTTACATAGCTCATCAGAGGTCGCTGAATGCTTGTTGAAATAATTTATAATCACCTCTATGATATAATGCAAACAGTTGAAAACACTTAACACCAAATAATTCTATGTTATTTCAATACGAAACAGAATTTTTCATTCCAAAATATACCCAGAGAATTATTTTACACCAAATCAATAACTTTCTTACTTACATTAAAATTTTTTTTTTATTAATAGTCTACCAAATGTGATGTGCTTGACAATATATAAACTCAATTACCTGCTAGTGTTCATTTAACAGAAAATTTAAATTTACGTCATTAAAAACAATGGTGAACAAGATAAAAATGTTTTTAACTGTAATTTCATGTTACTCATTAGATGATCCAATTTTTCCACGATCAAGTAACTAATATTCATAAAAACGTTTAAATTGTAAGTTAATTTATAACTACTTGATAATTATTTTTGCAAAAAACGAGTGTTGCAGATTATAATAAAATATAATCAAACTTATATTTATACTTCGATATTACGCCACACCATTAGAAATAATCATATATATTTGTAATAGGTAACCTAATCTTTTTCATAATTTTCCATAAATTTATATGGATTTAATGGAGGTAAATAATTTATTGCAATGGGATATTGTTAATGTGCCTAATTATATTATTAATAGAAACTACTTGTAATTAATATTGTTAATTATGTGATATGAATAGAAAGGAAAACTGATATTTCGAATGTTAGGATAGCCTAAAATTTATTATCAATATGGGGACCAAAAATAAGTCACGTATTTTATGAAACCGTGTTTTGACTCAATTTGTGTCCAGACGCGGTGAATGGAAACACTTTTTTTGCAGTCCTAATGTGTAATATTATTTTATTGTGAAACTAATAAAGGCTGCATCAGAGTTTACATGCTTCTCAAAACTTAAATGCCAACAAAAATCTATGCTCCTGCATCTGCCATTTACCTTTATGTCTTTTCATTTGTTCATTTTATATTATTTGTTTATGATATCGACTGAAGGTGCTTGATTGAATTTCAATATCATATTTGAATTGTTACAACTTTGTATCATTCCACATGTTTTCTCAGTAACAACCCTGGTACCCCAGGTTTGTCACTTCTGTTGTATCCATGTGATAGAACGCCTGAAGATACCAAAAGGTAAAACCCGGGTCGTTAGTGACAAAACATGTGGAATCGTACAAAGTTGTAACAATATATTTGTGGCCAGACACCTATAAAAACAATATTAACACTTTATGGGTCTGCACATTTTCATCATAAATGCGCAATTTTTTGTGGTCTCCAAATTTACTAAAAATAAAAAAAAAATCTTTTTTTTTAATAGTGAATAAAAGCCACGAATTGTATTTATCAAATCGATAATTGCTCGTTGTGCCTTATTTTAATTTTCGTAAGTTAAATAAACAATGATTAAAAAATTAAAATGACCAATAATATAAAAAAAAAAAATTGTTTGAATGTTAAAAACCTCCTGTTAAAAAAAATGTATCAAATTGATTTAAACAAACAAATATAATGTTTATTTGATTGTTAATTTATCACGAATTGTGTTATGAATGTACACAATATATTGAAATTATTTTTTTTAATTAATTAAAACATAAACTTAGAAAAGAAAAACATTTTAATCTTCCCTTTTTGCAAAAATGCTCTCACAACTCAAAAAAAGTATTTTTTTATGTTTGGCGTGTCCATATGTAAAATGTATCAGCTGCTCTATAGATCATTGACTTAGCAAGTAAACTACTTATCTGTATTTTTTAAATGTTCAGGAGAACATAAAAATTTTATAAAATAAGTTTTATCTAAGATACCCTAAATTAATAATGATTGCTTTAATTGAGTATCCATTTGTACTTTACCTAAAAAAGAGCATTCTCCGTTCATTGCCGAAATTGAACAGGAAAATACAGAGATTACTAGTTAAGCCAGTTATATATGTTATACATATGAACACGCTTCAATCGCATCCGGCCAAAAGCAATCATAAGTTGGTTTATTGTCTTTTGCTAGAATTTATTTAGTTAACATATTTGTCAAAAGGCATTACAGGTATTTAAACCAACAACATGATTCAATTGTTTGTATTACAACTGTCAAATTTCATTTTAATTAAACATATAGTTCAGAACCAAATGTAATTTCACTAGTGAGAATTTATTACTATATATTTCAACTGTTGAGAATAAGTTTTTAGTAATAAAAACACATTCTTCACAATGAGAGAAGCAGGTCCTGATTATAAAAATATGAAATTGTGAGAATAGTACTAAAAATGCGTTTTTAATATTCAAAATATACTGCCTTTCCACCGAGAAATGACACCTCAAAAGTGAAATATCGTTTGATATTATATATGTGCTCGGATATGATTTCATTGGAATACCAGTGAAAATATACTATCATTGTAAAATATAGATTTAGTACCTTACCTCAATTCTTTCTCTTTCCTTGGATTCTGCATTCAATACTTGCCAATCTCATTCAAAACCTTTTTGAAAATGTGTTTTTTTATGACAATAAGAATTGACTGAATAAAAATGTTTTGTATAAATTTGCATTTATAATAAATTACCTGGTTGATGTTTCAAAACGCCCACAGTGGTGGGGAAAATAATTCTAGTCATGGATTTATGTTTCAGGGCATGACTTAAAAAAATACCCTTCCTCCAACTTGTCCCATCCTAAGTCCATGTTGTATCATAGTCATATACTTACCATCCATAGTCTCTCTGAATCTCTGAACAGTTCTTTTAGAAAAACATTTTTCCACCAATAAGTGACTCAGAAGGGAAAATCATATTTATTTTTTTCAATTCATGATAACGACTGAATGATGGAATTTGATAATGAATTGATGGAATTTCAATATCTAATTTGAATTTCTAAGGCTTTAAACAATTCCATATGTTTTGTCCACACATCCGTGTGATAGAATGCCTGAAGATGCCGAAAGGTGAAACCCGGGTTGTTAGTGATAAAACATGTGGAATCGTACAAAATTTTAACGATTCAAATTTTTAACATCATAAATATAAGAAAAACGGAGTTACCTCCATTTCTAGACCGTATGATCCACATTGAAAGTAAAAATTGTATTTAAATATTCAATTTATATTTATAAAAAAGGGATAGAATAAGTTTCTATTTCGAAATGCCTTGCTTGTTAATTTTAGTTTATTTGTAAATAAAATGCTCTGCAGACAATAAAATATTTTGCCCAGTTTTCTTTTTTTTTAATAGCCAATACATAATCAATCCTTTATATTACTTGAATAAATATTTTACAGATTGCCTGTAGGAATAAATTTCTCTTATTGATTACAAAACATATCCATCAAACATTTCTTCTGATGTTAAGTAAGTAAGTATTTATATTGTTATTGTAAAATATATTATTTTGATTATTTACTTTTTTTTTTTTTTTTTTAGCCAAACAAAAACATTAAAGATATCGTTTCGATAATCCTTTGAAAATTACTATCACTCTTTAGCATTTGATTGTGACCTTTTATAATAATATCATGCTGTTTTCAAGCTATCGTCGTAAAATCAATGATAAAGATTATATAGCTGGCTGGAATACACTTGACTGCATATTTTATAGCCATATATATGGATTGTTCTTTTTCTACCAAACAAATGATGTCAGGGGCCGACCAATGAGCAGTCGCGCTTGAATTCTGGCCAATCAATCGGGTTCATATTATCAATCCTATCACGAACCGAAGTAAAAAAGACAATCGCTTAAATTTCGCATCCATCTTTTGACAAACGCAACTTTCTGCAGTAACTGTGAAGTCGTGCTTGTTCTTAATCAAATTCAGTGAAATGGCAGACAAGAAAGGTATACAGTGTACATATTAATTTCATTCCCTATCGGTCTGAGCTATAGATTTTACCATTTATTCCCTATGTACGGTTTTATTTTTGAAATTCGAATACTCGTATAACGCCCAACACAAAATTGACATTTTAGTTAATGTCATTTGGCGATTCATCGTTGTTATTAGCTTAGCGAGCTAGAAAAAATCGGAGAAACGAATTTCAAAGCTATTTTCATATAACCCTGGATTAATCTTATCACCAAGAATAGTGTAAAAATATTACCGCGCAAAATCAATAACTGAAATTCTGTACTACAAATTCAAAATGGATGCCACTTCTGGCCCACAATTTCGAATTCAAGTACGCATTTAAAATACCCCTTTTTATCTATTTTTGGCAGAAACCAATCGGATGAAATTATTCGTAAGCTTAACTTAGCGAAGAGACTCGATTGCTGCGTCGATTAATCGCAAAGTTGAAGTATGAACGTTTTTCAATGCATTATAATCATCTTGTCATTACGAATAAAAATTTATTTCCTTTCACATTTTTAAACGTATTCAACTTGATTTTTTCTATGATCATCACTTATATTGATCGATAAATAATTATGTACAACTTCATTCATTTTCGTTCCGTACTAATCGGTTCAATGTCTGCCGAAAATCCGAATTCATTTGCAGTCAATAACCCTGGTATTGATTATTATTGTTTTCAATTTCCTACCTACTATAAAAGTATTTAGGTAGATATTGAATTAAAATGCGCATAGGAATGATTTTTGAATTATTGACTACGCGTTACTTCATTAATGAAACTCTTTTTTAATTTTCAATCTTAATTCAAAACCGTGTCTCTGTCAAATGCGTTTTTTTTCTCCGACAAGATTAAGTTTTTATTCTGACTTAAAACAATTGTAAGTATTATTAAAAGGGTTATTTTGACTGAAAAAAATATTAAATTAATTATTCAAAACTAGGCGGATGATCTCTAATATTATTTTACAGAGATTTTTCCCAAATGAAAATTCTGTAGACCATTGTCTATGGTAAAATATATATATAATATATTTTTCCTTTTTACTACTTTTTTTTTTTTTTTTACTTTGGCTTCCGTATTACATCTAATAGTTTAAGAACAAAAAAGAAATACTTCTTCACTTTTATTTTATCAAGTCGATATGTCGTTTATGCTAGTTTGGATTTTCTTAAATAAGACCATACCTATATTGTAATTCAAGATTTTTTCACAGTAATTCTTAATTTTTTTAAATTTATCAATGAATATACATGTGGATTTTTTTTTATGTTAACTTATATTTATATATTCTGCCCTATTGATATACTCCTCCCAACCGAAGCAATATTTTTATATTGCATATAAAAATATACTATTATGAATGCAGGTAAGTATGACCATTGTATGATTTTCTTATTAATTTAATAAAAGAAATATTATATCCAAACGGAATCATGAATATTATGAGTAATCATTTACAATTCGAAGAGAATATTTCAATTACTCTCGACCTCCAGATTACCATAGACTCAATAACAATCAGATGATTTTTTTTTTTTTTTTACTGGCTTCACAATAAAAAGGTTTTATTGGTTATGGTTGTTCACTAAAGAGGTTTTGTCCTCGTGTCGTGCACTCGGTCACTCTTGTCGAGTTGTCTGATTATTACTATACGTATGCAGTGTGTTGTGTTCCTTACAGCAGGTGTGGCCTGATTGGTCGGAGTGATGCAGCCCACCACGTCCCACAGAGGATTATGTCCAACGTAATTAGTCTCTTAATAAAAAAAAAAAAAAAACATGAAAGTGTGAGATGCTATAAATATATATATATAATATGTGTACATTATTTTTTAACACATCGAGCAATCAAAACACATTGATACAAATATATATATATATATATTTATATACATGTGATAAATATTCATGTATTTGAATGACATACACATTAATTTGTTTAGGTGCCAGGTATTTCTTTAACAAGCAAAACACCGACGCCTTTCTTGCAATCATGATTTGACCAAAAAAGCTAAATAAATTTATGAATACTTATGAACAGTCAAATTTAATTTTGATGCTGATAATCATGACATCTATGAAAGACTCTACAAAGCTTTTTATTTAGTTGAATTCAATAGCACATAAAAAAAATTAAAGAAATGCCGGGCATAGCAAAATAACTTGTTTAAATACGATTCTAAATGTCTTGGTGTTTTAAGTGAACATTTTTTTTTTATTATTTAGAATTATATTTTTCTTTTTATTTTCGTTTTTTCTTTTGGTATGGCTGACTTTGCTTGAACTATTCTTTATTTTGTTTTTTCCGTTTTAACACGCCGAGGGGATAAAACAAACAGAAAAGCAGTCAAAAATTATCAAAATGTTGTTGGAATGGTTAGAGATTAATGTTGTCCTGTGGACATTTGTAATTTTCGACTCGCTACCGCTTAATTTGTCAATAATCGGAAATAAATGAAATATTTTTTTAGTGCGGCAATATTTATTTTTAACACCTTTCCCCCAGAAATGACTGTACTCCACACCGACGCTTCGTATAAACACTCGCTTTTATTATAAATTCAGTTCAAAATTTAAAATTTAGGAATGCTAATGAATCGTAAAAGTAATACATTTACGAAAGCACAATAGTTTGATTTCAGCCTTATTAACGGCTCCATTATTCATTATTATTATATATAATATATAAAACACTATTGCCGCATTCAAAAATTATTACTGAAAAAATTAAACCAATCATCAGTTATACTTGATGCAATTAAATATTTAAAAAAATAAAACTATTTTCGATTATTGACTCCCTCTTTTAACTTTTGGTTGTAGGCTCTTAAAATAAATATAAACAGTGTTTGAAATGTTACTGTTGATTGAAAAAAAATTATATTTCAAAAACAATATTTGGATTAATGCTTAATGGTAACATTCCAAATGCTTATCTAAAATACAAACTCTAAATTGAATACCGGAAATGGAAGACAAACATAATTTGGTATATTTAATATCTTTCATAGAGTAATAGTTAGTGAAAATGTGTATGTATTGTTTATTCAAATTAGAGTTTGTACGTATTTTTTCCGTTAGTATTATTTCTTTACACTGCTGATTTTTATTTCCATGTTCCCGTTTTGAACACGGATGAGAATATGGCAGGTCATGCGACAGGAACCAAATTATTAAGTTCATTATTATGAATTGCGGCCTCACCAGATGATATCATATAAAAAAAGATTAACTCTTCATTGTAGTTCTTTTGTATAAAGTATATACGGAATGGTTTACCATTCTTCTATCTGCAGCCGTGTTCAATCGACAACAAAAGATGGATTAACTTTTTTATCTTATCTTGTTGATATTGAAATTAATTTAAAAAATTTGCCACAAAGCATACGACAGAATCTCGATCTATCGCTGAAGAATCTTGTAAAAAATTCGGTAAACCATAAAATCTCTGCTATTATAATAAAAGCATAAAATATATTTATGTACGAAAATGGTTACTTTTGGTAATGCCAAAATATTAATACATATATTTCGTATATATACATTTTCGTAATCGGCTGGTGACATCAGGTACACCTATACTGGTTATTTAACTGCAGATTTTTTTTTTATTGTCTTTATCACAATTCATCTTGCAAAGTATTACCTCTATCAAATTTGATTTGTTACAATTTTATACGATTCCACATGTTTTGTCACTAATGACCCGGGTTTTGCCTTTCGGCATCTTCAAGCATCACAAAAAATTATATTACTTATATATTTAGTTACTACTTTATTTATTATGGAATTAAATTCACAATACAGTTTAAACCTTGATTATATGTTTTAATATCTTTCATGTCTTAATCAGATTTAGAATTTTGGAAACAGATAAATTGTTTCGTTAATTTAAAAAAAAAAAAAAAAAAACGTCGATGTGAAGGCATCATATTTGAATGAGTAAAACAATGGTTCTCTATCTAAATATTAAATTGTGGAAATTGTGCTTAATACAAAGTTGTTTCTCTTCTGTTTAGCACTTCAATTTAAACAAAGAACCCTGAAACTTACTCACTTTAAGAGAACAGACTCGTTTGTTATATCAAATTTTTTTGCAATGGCGGGACCAAAATATTTAAACAATAATTCGAGGAAATCGATAAATGTACGATTCTTACGTGTGTATGACCAGGATTGATACATAAATGAAGGAGACATTCGGGGAACATACACTTGGGCTTTCACTGTGGTAAGAGATTAAAAAAACGTTAAATGATTCATTTATTTGCCAAATATTGGATGAAGCACGGATTGGTAACTTTGAAGCAGCAATAATATTTTTGAAAATACGGCATCGAACAATCAATCGGCGAGGTCGAGAATCCATCGTAGTAATTTTATTATCGGCACACGGATCAGAGTTCCTTCACTGTCATTATTTTTATTTGAGTTCAAAATTGCAACACCTGGATTTACTTATAAATAACACAGTTAAAGGACTATTAAAAATCCTTTCATAAATTATCAAAAATAGCCTTGTTTTAATGTTTTATATTTAAAAATTACACTGACGATGCCGTTTAAAAAAGCAAAAAGATCCTTGTAAAATTGCATACGCAAATGTGTTTTTCTGAAGGTTACATTTTTATATATATTTACTTAATTGTGAATATCGGCTATGTCATAATGATTCTTATTTATAACAGAGCGAGTTAAAAAAAAAACTACAGCAGAACATCGTTGTGCTCTTCCAAACTCTGTTCTGCTGTGTTTATTTTTGAATGGGTGACTGCAAATAATATGTAACATTATGAGATGAAAAAACTAAAAAAAAAAAATATATATATTCTACAAAAACTATGTCTGCTGGTATTGATTATTATAAAAAAATATCCAACATTATCGCAGTTGATGGAGAAAATAATGCAGAAAAATCGTGGGCTTATTCCTTAGAATTAATTGTAAATAATTTTTTCTTTCGTCAATTGTTATAATGCTTGGATAGATTTCAGAACAATTTGTCCAATTTAGATATGCAAATATTATTGTCAAATGAAATGATAAACTCAAGGATAACCCGTTCACTGCTGAGACATATTAAGTGTACTTCAAACATTAAATCAGTGTTGTTGGCATTAAGAACCTATTAAACTAAACTTTCAAGACCTATCGAGCTATAATTTTATACTAAAATCAGCCCGAACAGATCAAATAACAATTTCATATGTAAGTTTTTTTGAGAGTAAAACTTTGGTATCTCAAAGTGAGATTTTACAAAAACCTTGATCCAATTTGTCTATATTTCCAAACTCCGTCAACTACCAATATAAACTCAACTATATGATAATGGATGATAACCATGTTTGAATTGATGAATGAATTTAAAAATGTTTAAATATATCCTGATAATCTCCATAACATAACACTTACACTACTGAATTAATTGAAATATTCGGTGTTGGAATGTATCGAACGTGACTCGGCAGGGAACAGGTTAAACAGTTAAATATTTAAAAAAAAAATTATTAACTGTTTTTTGGCATCTAGGCATGAAATTGTGGTTCAATATTTATGTTATGTTGTGTAATTATCGGTAAAGACAAAACTTTCTGACTATTTCAGTGACACTGACCGTTCCACAAAGATAGGATGGTGTTGTAGACATATTAGAGAGTAAACATTCTTAAATAAAAATTAACGCATGGTACAGAGATCCTTGAATTACGTATGTATAAATGCCATCGTAAAGATATTGTTCAATTTTTGTAACAAGGATGCAGGGACAAAAATTAATATTTTAAATATACACTACTCGACAAGTTTGAATAGATGCGCGCGTGGTTCAAATGTAGAGCATGATTTTATATAGAATAATTAATGTGCAAAAAATTTCATCCAATGTCAAATTTGATATAACAAGACCGCAGCAGACATGGTATTTTAGAATGGTATTGGTGCATGAACAAAAATGATGTGCTTATTTGGTCAAATTAAACAGTTATTTCAACTGTATAAAATTGCAATTTATAATATAGCTTTACTCGAATTTTTCTTTTGTTGTTTCAAAAGCAAAACGAAGAAAGACTGTTCAATTTGATCTATTCAAAAATCCAATTTCAATTGTCGATATGTTCGCATTGAAATTTGGTGTTTTTTCAATGACAAATCACAGATGTGACATGGTTACAATCACATATTACAAACTATACAATAATATACTTTGCAACATTTGATTGTATTCATATTATATATATTATATTATCTACTAACATACTCTAATAAATCAATGTTTTCATTATTAACAAACACATATACATATATTAGCCAAACGAAGATACCGGACAAGTCGAAATGACTTGTTAACAAAATTTACTGTCCGGTCTATTTTTTGTATCGGAAGATATTGGATTTTCAGATCAATTTTATTATCGAGTACGGAGAAATCTGGATTTGGCTAAAATATATCTCGGTGGAAAATTTCTTAATAGGATATTAAACGAAAGTCTCAGACTATTGGTGCATGGCTCTCAAAAATTGAACCAGCCAAATTAAACTTAATACAGACTAAAAATTATATCATTTATTCAGTTGATGTGACCTCTAGATAAATTAAAACCCTGTGAACTTTCAGGGCTTCAAATGCAGGTCAAAAACTTCACTTCAAATTTTGACAAACTTACAAAAATGACATCTCTGTTTCGAAAAATTTCCACTGCCGTAAATATAAAGTTATATATATTTTATTTTTGAAAGTGTGTTTTTGATTTGTAGATGGGTTTATTATATATTAAAAGTATATTTTTTTACCTAAAATATATATTTATATATTTTCACACAGTTCGTTTACAGTATACAGTGCGATGGTTGCTGGGATTTTGCTGTTTTAAATATTAAATAAATAAAAAAATTATATACATACATCAGACGGAGAACAATGTTGCCAGTTACACAATCGGATCATAGACTAGAGAATTCTTCAAAGACTAAAAGAATCTTATTTCCGAATTTAATTTAAATGTCCTGTTGTAATGCAACATTTTTTCTGTGGATGATTATTTTCTATAATATTCCTCAAGGTTGTCATTTTATTGCTAAAAAAAATTGTTGCTTGAATTTATTAACTGTTAATTTTGGTATATGACAAAAAATTTACCTTTGGAATGTGAATAAGGAATATTCATCATACGTATAATATTATTTGAGAGAATAATAATTATCGGAACGTCTATACTATATTTGTGTGTTTACTTTTTTCACCATTCACTTATTTAAATTAATTTATATTATTAAATTAATAAACAATGGTGTTACACTACATTAATATTATAGTGCCTGGCTGTGAATTTTTTTACATGTGACAACATTTCACCTTTCACAGAAAAATTAACCGTTAGCCGAAAATTGCAAATTCGAAATACCCTCATATGATATTTTGTAAAGGTTGCTTCGCGCCAGTAAGTAATTTTTACAAAATTTCAATATGTTTTGAACAAATATGTTTAGTATTAAAAAGGGTACCAATTAGACGTTACTGTGAAAGGGTTGAATTGATATGATGCGTTTTTGGAATAATTACTGTGTAGATTATTTATTGTCTATGATACGTGAAAATTAGACGGCCCGACACTTGTTTATTTACTATGGACTGTTGTTATACTAGGATTAAGAAAGTATTTGAAGATTGTGGGTTATTTTTGAAAATATTTTGTCGCACAATGGAATACCTTGGTTCATCTGTTTTTCCCGGTGAGTTCATTTCGCTGTACAAGCAAAAGAGCGTATCTTGACAAAATATTTTATTCCAAAATA
This sequence comes from Himalopsyche japonica, assembly GCA_028555115.1. NCBI lineage: Eukaryota > Metazoa > Arthropoda > Insecta > Trichoptera > Rhyacophilidae > Himalopsyche > Himalopsyche japonica. Next base: position 1,814,075 of record JAHFWJ010000430.1, read on the forward strand.
ACCTGACAATCTTAAATTACAGTATGCGGTAGATATGTCTATGCAATTAAACATATTCGGATTTTAATGAACGTGGCTGAAAGCATACGTAATTTATACATATATAATAGTTAATAGTTCTGCAACTATTTGACATTCAATGTGCTCCAATTTTTCTGTATGCCTTCGAGAATACCGATGAAACTAAACCGTCTGTAAATTTTTTCTTCGCTTACATACAAAAAAATATGATTGATAAAACACTCCCATCTTCTGCTCGAATGTCATTCTACATTGACTTCTAATTCCATAATTAATCGTGAGTCGCAGCTATAAGTTAAACTTTCAAAGAAGATAATAGTTATTATTTAGAAGAATATGACAATTTTTAGACTACATGCCCTGACCTATGAAATTTTTTTAAATGTTGATTTTTTTAATCAATATATTAATTCATATTCAAAAATCATCATAAAAATTTCTAGAGTGGTATTATCCCACTCTCGAAAGTCTCATCTTAATCCTTTTCTATTTAAAAACATTTACACCACCATTCAAAATATATGGACAGTGGAACCTAATCTACGTGTAGTAATTTTCCTCAAGACTTACTCCTTTATTTACAACATTCTATCCTGTTACATACGTGTGATAGAATCCCTGAAAATGCCAAAAGGCTAAACCCGGGCTACTGACGAAAGATGTGGAATCCTACAAAAATTCTAATTTGATATTGTAATTCCATCAAACACTTTCAGTCGATATTATAAATGATGTTCTTTATTACTTCTATTTTGCTTGAGATTTTAATCAATCCATTATTTTAAACGTCCATATACCACAAATGAACACGGACTTTATTTGACTATAAGCAAGTGTAGATAACACTCTGCAAGTTTATCGGTATTCTTGAATGCATAAAAATGACAAAAGTGGAAACCTGGAGTGTAACTGAAGATCCCTCTGGGAATGTATTAAATTTATACATTTTTCATTTACAGCACACAATAATAGTCTAATAATTGTTTCAACATTTTAAGTCATTTGTCTTTTTGGACTGTATTAGTTAATCGATATAAATCATTCTGAATGTCGACATATGTAACATTTTCTAGACAAATCTACTGATCTTTCATGTTTTATTTTTATGGAAATTCTTATGGTTATGGATGAATTTTAATTTTGAATATTGATAACTTACATACTGATAGGTTGTTCGTTGAATTCTAATCTAGTTTCACAATCGCATGCCCACCCCTCCTAGGATGGGGGAATATTAGTTTTTTTTTTTTATATATATATATATTTTGTTTATATCTATTTAAGGCACAGAATATTTATTAATTATTTACGAATCGATATATGTTATATTGTATTTTGCATGTTATTATTATTGCTTTACATTGGTTTGAATTACGATGCATTTGAAATGGTTATATTTTGTATGTGTTATTTTTTTTTTTTTTTAATAGAATCCTTATTAATTTGCTATACATGTTGGAGAAAATTTTCACTCTGATAACACCCACTCGTGCAGTTTACAAAGCCAATTATTAAAAACATGCCATCTAAATCTAAACGGACGATAATTTTGTGATTTTTAACAGAATTTATTAAATCATTGACTTTTTTAATCATAATAACGAATAGTGAATTATCTACCGATACAACACATCTTCGCCCACTACACCGTATGTGTTTGGGCGCTACGTTGTTTATCTTGACACATCTTGCTTAAAATCGTCTGTGATATATCAGCCAGAAATGCAGAAATAGATTGCCGCGATACACAAAATTGACTTCTGATATTTCGATCGATTATCAATTATTGATTCAGTTTTATCAGTTTTTTTTTAAATTTATTAGTTCCAAAATAAATTTTACAACAATTGTTTAAAAATGTACCGTTCATTTAACGTATAACATCCAACTTGTTTTAAATATCAAAGATATGACATGATTGCAATGCAGTTTTTATTTTACTTCCCTTGTTAATCTCAATAAGATTTACAAAATCTTTATTATATAGAATTGCGAATATTATAGAGAAAAAAAAGCGAAAGCCCAGGATCGAAATGTGTTATTCTAACATCAACTGTTAGCACTTTCTTGATAGTGCTGCCACTTAAAAATATTCGAATTTTTCGAAGTCGAAATTTTTTTGTAGGAGATGATTGTAGTATTGCAAATTAGCCGGATTTATCTTGAAAATCTCTTTAAATTTGGTTAAATACCAAAACTACCTAATATATTTTTTTTATATATACAGCATTATAATATTCTTTATTTGATTCAGCAGGAAACGTGTTAAAACCATGTAAATTTTAGGCATCAAATGTTTAAATTCATTACCTTCATTACCGGCAAAATTTTGTTCTACGTCAAACTTTCAATATATCTTCGTCCGAAACAACTTATTAAAAAAAGAAAAAACTCCTTTTTTTTTATTGTATGATTTATTTTTGTTCTTCGATTGCCTTTACAGCCTTTTGTTTCGTAACGCACTGCGAAAGATGCCGGACCGAGAGGTTTTTATTTTGAAATTTACGATTTCTTTTATTTATTTATTATTTGGAGATGATTTAATATTTATTTATTTACTTCACTTTACCTCTTAGAACCCCTTACCCTCGCATAAACGTTTCGATAGGTCAAATGCCTTTCTTGGATGAATTAGAGTACTAATTTGATATGTGTATATCAGTCGTAGATCACCTTTTTATAAAAATTTATTAATAGTCGCATTTTTTTTTTATTTTGTTTTAGACACTGCCTTATTCTAATATATGTATGTGCAATTAGTACGAGTTGCTATAAGAATGTACCATATCAATTTTTTTTTGTTGTTATGCTTCAAATGTATTTTATTAAATGTTTTATGGCACATCTCATTGTAAGCAATACTTTTTTTATGAAATTATTTACTATAAGATACTAGTGATTCGTGCCAAACTAGTGTGGTGGATGATTTGGTAATCTTCATATTTATTACTCTTTCGAGGAATGATCTGTGTTGTAAAGGTACAGCAAGTTTCTATTTCTATCACCATTTAAAGATCGTTAATTATTAACGACAGCTAAAAATTGTGATCTGTATTGAATAAATTCCATTTTTTGGCTGTCTGTACACATATTCTGCCGTTTCAAGTAAGCCGTTGAATCTTGATACAACGAGAGTGTAAATAAATGTGAAGGTTTTACTTACCGAAATTTCGAAATACTGATTTACGGTATTGGTTTGATTCTAATTATAAAAATGTTTTTTTTTTATTTTATTTTTTACTATAAATTATTTTTACCATAATATATGTACATGAAATGATTTTTTACTTTAATATTCTGTCTGTCCCGTTTAATTGACTTTAAAAATGGTTAAAATTGACCTGTGTATTCCCAAGAAAGACATTTTATCTATATGAATTCCATAATTATTTTTTTTTTGTATTATAGCACACTTTTCAACCTATGGAGCATGTAAGCTAATGTTTTTTTTTCTTATTTACTGCTTAATTAAGATTCATAAATTATTTTTTTTATTCCTTTTTTAACATAAATATTTGGCTTAATCTTTGCTTTAAAATAAAAACACAATTTTTATTTTGAACTAGATACGCTAAGCAAATTTAGGACAAACTCTCAAATGTTATTGAGAATGTCTTCATTCAACACTTATCGCTTTTTTTTTTATTTAGAAAGATTTTGAAAAGACACTGAATGTTTTTTTTTTTTTTTTATTATTTTCTTTAACATATTTTTAGAATGGCAGCTTGCACATTTCTTCTTGCCTTTTATTACTTAAAAAAAAAAGCAAAAATAAAATATTAACTAAAATACCGTAATTAATAAATTTATTGTTTATGATTGTCTATTGACTTTATTTTTGCTTTTTTTTGTTAACCTTTGATTATATAATATTTAAGCAGTTTTCATAAATTTTATTACCTTTATGGAAGATATATTTATGTCAAGCCAAAAAGCATGAAATTTGATGTTTGGTTTGGCATTTTCCACTGCATTTTACAAAGAAAATAATAGCTTATGCTAACAATATTGTCGAAATCAATTTGAAAATATAGAAATCGGTTAAAGTATCAAATTTCAAGTTTTCAGTAAATTTTATATCTTCAAATTTATTTGTCAATGTATATTATTCAAATGTCTCGACCTCAAATACATTGAAAATATTTGAAGAAAAAGATATATATACATATTATTCAACTAATTTGCTGGTTGTGTAACCTTTCTATATTAATAATATGGATCATAGTTGAACATTAAATATATAAAAAATAATATTACTATTAAGTGTTTTTTTTTCTTTTTGTGTTTTTAATACATATGAAGATTGTTTTATTTTTGGAATATATATATTTAAAGAAAAAACAGATGCCCCAGTATTGTTTACATTGACATTAAAAGCGATCTGGTGCGGCCATTAATGTAATAATATTATGACATCACAATGGAATTTTGCCGAAGATTTGACAGACAATACTGGGGCGCTTGTCATGTGAACACAGAGTAACTTGTATGCTTGAATATATTTTAATTAAATACAATTAACAACGTAATAGTTAACAAAGGAATAGTTAATTAACTATTATCACAAAGTATTTTTTCATTGAAGTAGAAAGTTAATTGTATTTAAATAACTTTACAACATTGAGATAAACAGTTCCTAAAGGTACATCTGCATGTTATTATAAATATAAACGCTATTTAATACAATTTTGTGAGTATAAATCGTTTCTTATTTGTCATCAGGTGAGTAATGCGGATGGATTTTTCTTAATTTAATCAACTTTTTCGACGCCGATATTACACTTTATAATTGTAATAAATTCATTTTTATTTGGTACTGCAATCAACTTTCTAAAAATAATTGCATTCACAATATTATCTGATACACTTTTTAAAGAATTTTCTCCAAAGAAAGAGTATATTTGACATAATAGTGTAAAATTTTGCGATAAGAACTTGAGATCATCTTGTGTTTGACCATTTATGAAGGATATATTTCAATAGTAAAATTTAAAATCATAATAATGAAGTTCTACCAGTTCAATCGATAGTTTTTATTTTGTTATTTTTAACTCTTTGAAGAGTGTGGCCGCGCCCAATCATTGTTTCTTATAATCAATCACTCGGAGTGTTAAAAATCTAGGCTCGATTGATGAGAAGTAATGATTTCTTGGATATTATTTAAAAACTTAAGTTATATTCTTCCAAGATTGACACTGAAAAATACCTTTTTTTTGTTAACCTTCTAATTGCTGATCATCTCAACTGTTGAGCTGTTTGTAGTGTGGCTCAGAAGGCAAAGGGTTGAAAGTCAATTTAAAAAGTTGACAATATGTATAAAACTATTTTAGTAAAAAAAACAACTCCCTTATCGAAGAGTTGGGACGTGGGCCATTTTCTAAAACTTAAAATCATTGTTTAGTTTTGCCATAATGCAATTAATATATTGAAATATCCGATCTGTATTACTCTCGAAGACAATGCATTGAAAAGGTTTAACACCATCTTTACGCTATTCTTAAAAGTGTTCCCGAGGAACAGGTATATACAACTATCCAATGTTGCCAAGCAAAAAAAATATTCAAACTTAATTATTGTTATGGTAAAAAAAATTAATAACATGAAATAGCTTTTCCGTATTTTCACTGTATTTAATTTACATGAACACTTGTTTTGATTTATATATTAATCATTGTGTATTCCTTTTACATATCATATATTTTATCGTGTGAGGAATTTGTTTTTTTACAAGGATTCCTTTCACAGCCTGACTCTGGTGTTGCCTTCGCTTTTGATTTCTGATATACCTACATATATATCGCCTGTAATATAAAAGACCATGGACAAAAGAAAAATTTGAACAATAGACAACATCGAAATCTTTTTAACAATTGAGAATTTAAATCAATCGAAAAAATGCTGTATTTTTGCTTGAATTTTTCTTTTCATTGAGAAGTTGAAAGCGATCGCTCTACAAGAGTGTTTCGAGGGTCATTGATTATTTTTAATAGACAAAAACATTAATCTTTTTGGCAATATTTAATTTTTTTTTTATAGTATAGATGAAATTATGTTAGTTGGAATAAATGTTTTGACTTGTTTTATTTCAATATTAAATAAAAAAAAATTGTTGATAAAAATGTGTCACTTTTTTTCTATTTTATTAAACCGAAGTTAATATAAAAGAGTGCAATTTATTCATTATTTTTTGCTAAATAAATGACTCTTAAAAAATTACATTTTACATTCTACCCCATTTCAATTTGATTTAGTTAATGGCATATTTTTAATAGGTAAAATAAATGCATTATAAAAAATATGCCTCAAAATTAAATTATAACAAAAATCAAATGCACAAACAGTACAAAATAAAGTCATCAATATTTTGTCACAATTCAGCCCTTCGGTGGAAGCACTGCCTTTTCGCTTGGCATGTGACTAATCTGTCAGTGTTGTTGCAATTTGCAGTCTCACCGCCTCTCGGAGCATTCCCCGGAGCTCCCCCACAGCCCCAAGGACCCTTCCTGCCGGCGCCGCCGCACCAGGCCGCTCCTCAATATGGAGGTCAGTGAATATTCGACTATTCTGTGCCGCCCAGCAAGGCTTGAAATGAACATTCCAAATCAATCACTACAGATATATTTTGTTAAGTTTATCACACTGATGTGAATGTCGATATAGATCGCAAATAACTTTTTAATATGAGATGAAGCAAAATTGTCAAAGGCAACAGAAAATTTAATTAATCAATTAAAATTTTGACCACTATATATATTATATAAGCATGGAATTTTCTTGTGAGATAAAAATTAAAAAATATCACTTTGATACCAATTGCAGACATCGGCACAATCGATATTTAAGTTGCAATTCAAAAAATATATGAATATTCAAATGTTTATGATGTATACATCTTAAATATTGCCCTGAGGACTCGTGTAAATAGTTGGGTCCGATATATCAACCCTCTGGGAGTAAAGATTTAAGTGATTGTAGAGCAGGGCATTCAATGTTGAATTCTTGTTTTAAAATAATTGCGAGCCTACCAGTCCATTTTAAACTATACCAAACTTTTTGAATTTTTTCACAATTCAATAAAATGTGAAAACCTTATAGATTAATTACCTCATATATAATAAAACATTATTGAAGAACTGAAAATCCTTTCATGCCTTGTTTATTTATTTTGTTCCTTATCATTGAAATCATTTCTATCGTGTGGGATTGTAAGATTTTTCTTATTCACTGAAAAGTAATTTCATATAAATTGTATTTGCTTAGCCAAACATTTTTTTTTGTCGTTCGTATTGTTACATCAAACTGAACTGAATAGATTTGTGACAAACATTGCCAAAGTTTCTCTTTTTTTTTTTACATATATATTATAAAGGTTAGACAATCAATTTTTGTCTTAAACCTTTTCTAGTATCCGAGCTAGCTGTCCATAAAAAAGTCTTAAATATTTTTGGTTTAAACTGAATATTTAATATATCAGCTGGTTTTGGGCTCTTAACCAAAATATTATTTTCATTGAATAGTAAAGAAGCAAATCTACTTTTTAGTATATCTTGAATTGAACATTTGCCATTGTTATCTCCTAGGTAACAAAACGACAGAAGAGTCAAGGTAATGATTGAATCATGTTTAAAAAACAATAGCTTATACAAAATATATTATTTACGTTTAAAATTATAAGGGTTGCAGTACATTCATGGACTGTCTGCTGCTAACTATAATGAACTATCTTAGAGGTATATTTTTATTGAAATTTATCTGGAAAGCAACTAAATTTCTATCTGAGAAAAAAGATAACTGTCTGGTCGAGTTTATCCCTACTTGGTTTATGTACGATTATACTTTCCTCACTGTCAGACATGATTTCATTGTTTCCTTTATTGATTATTATAAATAGTCACTGTGGACCATTGTATGGGACCGTGGCCTTATTGGTTTTTTTTTTTTTTTTTTCAGTTCTTATTTTTCCAATTGTGGAAAATAGTGTTCAATACGAACATTTAAAACAAACGTATAAACTTCTTTAATAGACCTGCATTTGTTGAAAAAAATTTATTCATTGCGATGTTGTGTTATCGAAGGCCATCTGTATTATGGTGTGAGAATGACAATAATGTTTACATGTACTTCAGGTATCATAAATTTATTTTGTCAAACCGAGAATGCATATAGAACATTTAGAACAGGATCCTTATTGGAAATATCACTTTATTATTTTTATCGTACATCAATTTTAAGAATATGAACCTTATAGAATATTGTTTTGTTAGTGGATAAACACTACTATGACCTAAGCAGTAAACGCTCAATAACTTTAAGCTTTGAGGTATAATTTTTGTATTTAATATTTTTATTCTTATGATGTTGGAAATTCTTTATATTAAATGTATTACAAGCAGTTTTTACGACTATATTTTCATTTGTTATTAAAAAAACTGTTTGACTTCAACAATATGATTGATCTTTGTTAGATTGTATAATAACCGCAATTATATAAAGAACTACCAACATCTAAAAACAAATAGACAGATTCAAAAATCATACCGTTCAGTCTGAAGGTGCCGAGGTGTTACTGCCTAGTCTCTGTTAATGTGTAGCTACTAATAAACATGAGAATAGGACTGCAGACTTCTTTCATTCTATATTGCGTATGATTTGTCTAATACAAATCGATGATACATAACACATAAAAATCCAGTGTTGCAATTTCAGTAAACATTAGCCATGTCAACTTTAAAAAAATATATTGTCCTTAGATCAAAACATTCGAGTGTAATTTTTTTTTTGAAAAGTGACTAACCTTTCAGCTGACTTATGAATGACACTTTTTTAAGCAATATTCCACTGTATCTCGTCAGGAAGTGGATCAGGAACTAATTTTGGTCAACAACAATACACTTAGACTGACTTAACTTACCACTTAACACTGAGCCGTTGAATACATAGTATAGTAAAATAAAATAAAAATGGATATTTTCTACAACAAAGATAAAAAACACGCCTCTATATTTTTTATCATCAATCGATTTATTATTTACTAAAATAATTGATGTTCAAAATAATCATAACCACATATTCGATGATTAAACATCACCTTCGATTTTCCTCCTCTTATAATAGTTTAGGCCTCTCATGTCTTGCGGGGCGTCATTGACAAAACCAATACGGCACGGTCCCTCTCGCAAAGCATTACGTTTACGAACAATGAAAGGTGAATACATTGCTGTGATGCGTTCTGAATTAGTAAATTATAATGTGTAGCATGTCCAACAGTGTATGGGTGCTGTCTGTCACAATCCCACAGCAGGAATGAGTGTGAAGGGGGAGACTATCAATGGCCCCGAGTATCAGGCGAGTATTCACAACATGCATCCATTATAGGTTTTGCTCTCTCTCCTCCGAGTCAAATTAACACACTACCCTCAAAAGAGTAACCGCGCCGCCGCTTATATCATCAATCATCTCCGCGTCCGAGCGGCCTCATCACCTTTTCATTTATTAATCCACCATCGGAGGAATCCCTAGGGCTGATTCTAACTTGGGAATCGTTTTAATCCACTCTGAATGACCATACGTACATTCAGTGAACACCTCTTTGGCTTGTTGTTTACTGTTGAAACTCGCTTTATAAATAAAATTGCACAACTTTTCTTTAAAACCGTATTGGATCGATGCCATAAATGCACAACCGTAGCATGTCATAGAATTACAAATACAATTCTCTCTTTATTCATTCATCTCTGAAAGAACGGTAGAATCTGCATTTACATTTATCTATCATTTAATTTTGTATAGCAATATATTGAATAACGACACCATTTCAATTCATCTATTAACATTCCCCATACCTCGTTCTGATACCTTTATTTGAAAAAACAAACACTTAAAATATTGCTAGTTGTGATTAGTATTGTGTACCGAACGTACAAAAAAAAACTCGTTGCTTTATTCGCCTTTATATTTATTCCAGGCCCACGAAATCCGTTTGATACAGAGAAGTAATTTTTATTTAGTGATGAAGTCAATTTTAATGTAAACATATTGTCACTTTTTTTTTAATTAATGGACATCAGTAGATCGATGGTACATTCAACTACGGAATGGTTGAAAAAAAACTGTTAATATGTTTAGTGGTGAAGGTTGTTTAACTGGTGTCAGTTGAATAAATGATTTATTGTCTATGTTCAGTAATTTGAATACTCTGCCTGGTTTCTCCCTTTTCCCTCCTGCCTTGTGTTTTCTGTTTATGTTGTATTGCATATAAATTGTAGCTCGTTTATACAAGGACATGGAAAGTCGACATTTCCGTATTTATTTTTGGTAAACAAAACAACATTACGCTTGCTGATAATATTCTACTCATGCAGGAATTTGCACGCTTAAATGTGTCTTAAATTTCAGTTTGCTAAATCGAGTTATCAATTATAAATTAAAATATGATTTCACTAGATCTCGAATGAAATTGAAAAAAAAAACAAGATTCGACTATACTTATACCAAAAAGCATACGTTTGGTCCTGGCATTCAACTAATATGTCAACCAATTTTAATTTTAACCCATTCATCAAACCCCAACTACGTAAAATGTATTTCGAAAATCAATTGAATTATGTCAGTTTTGGACTAATCTGACGATATTTGATACATTTTTTATTTTTATATTACAGCATTGCAATCAGTTGTCTCAACAGCTCAGATGTTAGCAGTTTTAGCTCAAAATAAGTTCAAACGTTCATTGCTTCAATTTGAATCGTTTAAAATCTTCACTTCTATATGTTTTGTCACTCACAACCTGGATTTTGCCTGTAGGCATCTTCATAAACTAAAGTAAATCAGTAAATACATCATAATTAATTAAAAACATTAGACACTAAGTGCATATCTGAATTAATTTCAACAGTCACTAAAATTTTATTTTGAAAATCAATTCGGAAATTCATTTAGCACTTCGGGTCAATATTTTTAGTAATTTTTCTTATATTTAAACAAGATAAATTACTGATTTATCTCGCTTATCGACACAGCTCGTCGAGTGCATGTGTGTACTAAAATACCTAAAAATGACAAAAGGTAATACCCTAGTTGTAAGTGACAAAACATGTAGAAGTGACGATTGAAATCCGATTTAGAAATTCCATCAAACACTGTCAGTTGATATCTTCAATTAGTTTTGAATTATTATCTAAAGAAGAAAAAAAACTCATACATTACGAATGATAGCGCTGGAATTTTACTGGACTGGAAATTTCAGCCATCGGTTTATCTGACGAAATGGTGACATCCATTTATGTCTGAAATAGAAATCAATTTTCCTTCACGGAAGGTGTATATATTTCATCCTTTTCCTTTAAGCTGTGAATAACACTGTCGATTGTTACCTGTTGTGACTGTTTCTCATTGAGTTGGATTTTTCACTTAGAATAAATATTGGATATAAAGGTTTGGCACGCAAAACGCTTACTCTTGATTAACCGGGACTGTATAACCAATGGCTGTGTTTTTTGTGAGCTTTCTTTTGTTAGATACAAATAACTATAATATGTAAAGTTTTCTATTCCATCTTTTGTGTTCTTAATAGTCTGTTTTATTCTTCTTGCAACACTTATTTAGTTTTCCAAATTTGAATATTAGTGGTAACATGGAATATAAAAATAGATATCATAGATAAACGAATAGATTTTTACCAATGGCAACACTTTACTTTGAGTCATTTATAATAATACTAACTAACCATAAACATTGTTCAAATCATTCCTTTTTTAAATTGAAATTCTCTTTGATATTTTATTAACTGTAGTGTAAATTGCTAAGTATGTTTACATTGTTAATTAGATGAGAAAAAAAATCAGATTTAATTTGGTATTTTCAACAATACGCCATTTTTTTTTTATCATACCGAAACCTTAATAGGAAATAGAAATCATCTTTTTTTGTGTTGTTAGTCAAAGTTCTTCTATGCACTCTCGTCGTTGTACAATTTAGTATTTCATAGATTAGGCCATCGGTTCTCAAACATTTTCTATGATTTCACCGTCGCTTCTGAAAAAATATGGGTATAGCCTTCAAACCTTACCTACAGATGAAGAAAATGTTTTGAAAGAGACAAAAATTTATATTATAAATATTTGGTTTATTTTTGATTCAATGCAATGTGATGACGTTAATGTTACCATATAAAGAAGTCAAATGCTTCAAATATAATTAGTTTAATTTCTCATATAAATATTTAAAATTTATTGAAGTGCCTCATACAATTCTTATTTGCAAAAATTGGTACTTTTACGAATGAGTGGCAGAAAAACATTTGAGAACCACTGGAATAGGTGTAACATTGAATTGTAATACTCATAATATAGATGTTCGATAACGATATATTGTAGTATCGAAATAAACTTGCAATGTTTACGGGTTATTCAAAACGTAATTTTATATCATTTAATACAACGTATGTTTTCTTTTAACCTGCAGTTCCCGGCGGAGCACCCTATGGCGTATTCCCAGCTTCCGCGGCCGGTCAGCTATATGCTCCGCCCCCGTCTTATGACCAAGCGCTGGCGGCACACCATCCACAGATAAATCTTGGACAGCAGGTTGGCATCAATATCAATTCGTTAACATCTAAAGTTCACTCTGCATAGAACTGTTCCACATTTCAATCGTTAGCCGCAGAAGTTACGCCAAGTGATATACAATCCCAGAGTAATTCCTGATGCACCAGGTCTATAAACAGCCTCTTCAATATATGTGTTTATGCATTAGGCACGTATTCCACACCCAACATGTTAAATAAAAAAACACTTGGAGCATATAAATCCAAATGGAGAACCTTCTCTCAGAAGACGTTTTTCTTCATGCTTGTCAGTTAGTTGCTCAAACTTTCTCTAATCAAAGACAATTAATCCACTCTTGAGATTTAAACCTTTGAACACTGTAATCAAAGACTTTGACCACTCTGCTGTATCCCTTACATCTAACACTTTTTACTTAACCCATTCTCTGCTGAGGATATTCCAAAACCGCATACTTAATAACGGTGGTGTTGAACAATATTATGGAGGAACCTGTAAATCGCAAAACCTTGTAAAAGGTATTACAGCATCAAATATTTTAGAAATTATATCAGCAGTGATGGTGTACGCTAACTTATATAAAATGTCAAGACAAATAAGGCCTATATTCTAATACAAAAATTAGCTTATGTGTGAATGCTTCAACGCTGTTAAAACTCTTTTATATCGAGTTTCAAAATACTGGAATCTGCCAAATAGTCGATTCAAATAGGTTTTCTATATTGAATGCTAATATTGTGTGAATTTTCAGATGTATAGTCCAGCAGCAGCTATGTACGCGGCAGCAGGTTACCCGGGTTACATCGGTTACCCCGTCCAGTATTACCCGTACTACCCGTCGCCAGCCACAGCCACCATGCAGCCCTCAATACAGCCGCTCAGGCCGACCATCATGATTCCCGTGAGTGCCCGATTCCCCACCATTAATATAGTTAATACCAACCGAATCATTTTTAATCTCTTTCATGCTAACGCCCCAACGTGTGGGACGGCAATGTGCACAGCCTGTGCGCGAGCGCCCCAGATGTTGAGACGCAATCATTCAAACGTCGGTAATGCAGGCAATCTTTTGTATATAGGACAGATTTGGGTTTTAAAATATCGCCCAATTCGTCGTGATACTACCACTTCCATAAACTTTAATTATATAATTATAATTATACATAAATTTAAATGTTTGAAAAACCAATTTTTCGAACCCTTAAACAAATCGGTTTGAAACTGTACACCAAACTCGCGTCATAACTTTGCACCAATCTCGTGGCATTGCATTTTGACACACCATGACATGTGACTAATGGCGCTTGTTCATTTGAGTTTGATTGGTTGCCTCGTTACATCAAGGTAATGGCAATTTATGAGTTAGTTATTTGTTAGGGATATATTTGTCAAGGTGATTGTGACAACATAGGACATTTCTTTGTTTTTTGATGTTGTGAACATTCCTAATGCATCTAGCTTCCATAAAAGCCAACCCAATTATTTTTTATTGCTCTATTTATAGCTCTATGTGGAAAGAGAACATTTTGAAAAATAACAACGCAGACAGATTTTGTTTGTATGAAAAACTGTTTCGCCGATCGGTTTAATGACTTATTGTTTTCTCATTTCTTCCGTAATGGAGATCTATTAATCTAATAAAATGTGTTATGTTTATTGCAGAACGGTTTTGAAGCGGGAGCAAGGTTCGACGGAGTCGGACAACCTCTCCTCCCGCCCGCACCCCCTGGTGTTCCCCCCTCCCCCGCACAACTCGCTGCGATGGCAGGACATCAGGTATAACACGACTCGCTTCACACAATTGAATATATATTTATTAACACTTACCGTGACAAATTTACTCTCTCTAACTTTGCCAAATGAATATCGCTGAGCCTTTATTCGTTTGTGAATTACTGTAAAGGTCTAAGTATATATCGCACCTCTAGTTTTAAACTGCGACAAGTCAAATCATGAATATGAAACGTAATTGTCCAAAATTACACATTTTTTATACATCCCAACATGCATATAATACTTTTATTATAAACTTACACAGAACAAAACAATTTCTTTGATATATTATGGATACAATTTATTATATCGACTGAAGATGCTTGGTGAAATTTCAATATCAAATTTGAATTGTTACAACTTTCTACGATTTGACATGTTTTGTCACTAACGACCCTGGTTTGAATGCCTGAAAATGCCGAATGGCGAAACCCGGGTCGTTAGTTACAAAACATGTGGAATCGTACAGAATTGTAAAAATTCTAATTTTATTATGCATGTTTTTCAACCACTGCCAGTACAAAATATTCAATTTAGCGCTCTACAACAGCGACTTAAAATTTAAAAGGGTGGATCCTTTCAATTCCATCCAGAGAATGACTAGTGTGCAGGAACAATTTTTTTTTTTTTTTATTAATTCCAAGAGACCCGAATTGGTGATACACACATTATGTACCGGCGAGTCGCTAGCTTGCAAGTGGTTTTGAACCATATTGAAATAATTAGATCAATTTGATTAACACAAAACCCACATATTCAATCTTCTGCATGCTAACACGAAATTAAACTAATACTAGAGGTGGGATATATTTTAAAGAACATCTTCCAACGATCATGTATGCTTTCTGATCTTCAGTGTCATTTTAGATTGTACGATTAATTTAACCACATTGACTTCATCGGCTAAGCCGGCTGCATAGAAATTGCAATCGGCTGAACCAACCAACAACAATCTAGATTCCTCAAATAAATGCAATCGTTTGTCTTACGATATACCCATATCTCTTGGACAGAGTTAAATAACATCAATCTTTATATTCTATATTCAACCGGCCTCATTTAAATCAAGTGTCAGTTTTTTGCTATATATTTTTACTTTATTCATAATTTGTTTTAAGTTCTTATATATACGTATATATAAGTATGTACACCCAGTCCTTTTTTTAGGCAAATTCGACTATACGCGATTTTTTTGGACGGCACCGTTACATTTTTTACGTGCTTCAGTCGTTTTTACGCGATTTTTTTCATATGAATATAATTTTCATATTGTATCAAGAATCTACAAGCAAAATTCAAGATTTCGAGCAAGAGTCCGAGCAAAATTTAGATTCATGCAAAATTCAATACTTTCGTTCAAAATCGCAAACGATTATATTTCGCAACCGAGAGTGACAGCAGCGAATAATTCATATAAAATCATAAAATATTTTTTTTTTTTGCACGAATTTCAAAGAGCAGATTTTGGTTTTCATAAGTTTCTGGTACTTTTTGACGCGATATTTTAATTTTTGGAACCAATTTATCAAATATGAAAATTGTGATTTTTTTACCTTTTTCTGGAACCAATGTTTCGCATAAAAAAAGGACTGGGTGTACTGCGAAAATTACCACAATAATACAAATATCACATAAAAGAAAGGCATTATCGTTCTATCATAAATAAAATTGAAAGAAATTTAAGGCCAGTCTTAACATCATATGTAGATTTCAGTGCTGCCGCATAATTAAATTTTATTTCCCAACACATTTCTTTAACAGGAAATAAAAAACTAATTTACATAATTTTTATACATTACATTTAAATGTTGGTTGGCACAATCACTAATACTCAAAACATTAACCCTTTGTCCGCCAGACAGATATATATAGACAGTATATCTATTTTTATGATTACTGTGAGAATTGCCGAAAAAAAGTTTATATAAAGTCTAAAACAGTGCGTAGTATATACCACAAACAATTGTATTTTTTTTATGAACTAAGGTAACTTTTTTAACAAAAATATTTTTCGCTGAAATTTTGAAAAACGGTGGCAGCTAAAGGGTTAAAAATAATGTACAAAGATACTTTTCACTCACACAACTATTGTCAGCTGAAAATATTTTATTCAAATCTTATTACTTTGGATTAAACAATACTAAATTAACATTTGACACTAATATTTGATATTTCCTCCAGTTGTCCGCAATGGCCAACCATCAGGTTAGTCTAAACCCTTAGAGATTAATACGTATGATGATTAATTGATGTTTCTCTCTTCTTTTTGATTTTTGCACGTTTAGATAACTCAAGGATTGGGCCTCAAATTTCATTTCTCTGCGCCTAAACATCATTCGCAGTGTCCATTAATCGAGATCATCTTTTTATTTGAAATCAACATAATTTTGTCCACTTTTTTCTAACAACTCTTTTTAAATTAGTTACCAGTAATTTCTATGACAGATCAAATTGTTTATCATTTAAATCTCTATCAAATAATCAATAATGGTTAATTATATTAACTATTTAATTAATAATTACCTACATGTCCACGATGATATTCATAATTCTTCTTATATGACTGAAAAGCTATCGTGGAATTATAATTTAGCAGAAATGTGTTTTACGTTACAGCGATAGTGTATTTCAAGTAAAAATATATTTTTTACTGAGCGCTTCAGTGATCACATCTCAGCACTCTCTCATCATATCTAATCACATTATTAACAGATGAAATATATTATCACCCTTTGCACACGACTGCCACCTCTGGCACCAAGTCATTGAAACATAATTTATGTTATTAATTATAATAGAGTTTTAATTTTTTCTTAACCTTTTTCATTTGACTGTGACACTTCTTAATCTTACATCCATTTTTGAGGTTTGAATTGTTGAAACTTTGTCCCAATGTGAAACCCAATTGCATTTTAATGATGATTATTTGTTGTAAAATCCTTTCATCAGAGACACATTTACATTATTTATCGTTTGTAAAACTTATATCCAATTGAGTGTCATCATAATGAAAATCAATAGTTTTAAAAGCTATTATAGACATATGCCTGGATCTAAGCCTTAGCCTCTTTTCATTTGCAATTAATTCTTCTTGTATATAACCAATGCAAACTGTTTTATCGTGTGTCAGTTCTGTTACTCTTATATGATGAACGCCTGTAGATGCCAAATGGCAAACCTGGGCCGTTAGTGGCAAAACATGTAGTTTAAAAATACAAAGTTTCAATAATTTAAATTTTATATTGAATATATATACATATATCTTTATCGAAGTGACAACTTTTAGCCATAGACAAAACTAAGACTATCATTCATAGACAGACTTATTATGTATCCGTTGCCTTAAATGGTAAACCATATTTTCAATAGTGAAAATAAAAACACTTGAAATGTACTTTCGCTGTAACATGTATAATCAATATACCAAATCTCTTTAATCTTCTATTCAATGTTAATATTCCATCGAGAAATACTTTCCTTACCTACCGTAATGAATTTAATATATTTGCAATATAAAAATTCATAAACCTACAATATTGCCGTCTGTGGAAAGGTAAAAGGGTTTATCATGCATATTTGAAATTTTACAGTAGAGAAAAATATGTCTATTTTATTTGTAGTTATTAATAAGTTACGAAAATGCATATCTTGAAAACCATGTTCGTTTCCGTAATGATCATTATAATGTGTTATTTATGAACGCTTTAGGCCCAGAGAGCTGAGTGGTTATCGGCACGCTTAGACTTGTACTTAAAGCTTCAACGCTAATCTATCGGTGCAGCCTTTTACGTACCATATAAAAGCTGATGAAATGGTTCAAATCAGTCTTTTATGTGGTTCGTCAACGTTTGGCCCAACAGATTGATGGATCAAGCCTTTCACAGAGTCTCAGTGCACTGATTAATCGGCGCTCCAGGGCTTAGAGGAATACTAAACAAAATGTTATAATTAAACGAGGGTTATGCCCTTTTAACTTTTTAGGTTAGACATGCCCATCACTCTTTGTTTCAACATTATAATTGAATTCTAAAGGAAAATTATCACGAAACTCTAAATAAAATATATTCACAACCAAAAACAGCTGAACTCAAAAGGTTAAACGGTGCGTATACCCGATTTTTAAAATTTTAAATCCATATTTTGTAAAATTGAAACTGAAATTTGTAGTGGTGATAGCATTGACTCGAAAAAGGTGAGGGTTTTACCCTTTTTACCTTTCCACGGTCGTTGTGTAATGGTATTTCTTGGCATATCAGTTCAGTTCTAATTGCATGATGGACAATTGTTTTCTTTATGTTTATTGACTGACTTTCAATTTTGTGCCGCCAGGTGGCTCTGTCTCAGAAAAAAGGATCGTTCCTGGCGGGCAGCGCCGAGGGCGGCTACACCTTCTGGTAGTCGGACAGCTCGGAGGCCGTCGAATTGCATCGCCGACCCGCATCGCACACTTCGCCTCCTCGTCCACGTTCGCATACTCATCATCACCGATACCGCCACCTCGGGCGCGGCATTGAAGAGGGAGACGACTCCGCGGCCCTCCTCGCGCTGGCCACCATTCGCCATCACTCTTGGCGATAATCCGATCGTTTTATTTCGCATGCAAAATAAAGACGCCTCGTGTAAACGACGACAAGCCGACTTCACTATAGACTCTAAATAACTCGACGCATTTATTTTTTCTTACAACTTTATTTTGCTCTCGTCATAAATTTCTCAATAATGTTTGTAAAGTACAAAGTTAGGTCGATAGCATAATAATTATTTTGTCACAAAAATTTTTGTTTTAGAGGTACATACACTAATTGTTTTACGTGTATGCAGTATTTTCGTGTGGATACAATGAAAATTTAACAAATGCATAAGTAATTAAATTAATATGGTTTAAATATTCGCAGAAAGTGCAATTTTTTTTTTCAAAGAAATACTTTGTATTATTCATGAAACATATCAGTAATAAGAAAGTAAGGCATGCAATAGAAACGTTAGTAAGAAAATAAAGCATAACAGAACAAACCATCTGTTCAATTTTCATTGTATCAACACGGTTTTATTAATATAGACATTTCTCGCAATACCACTCGAATTCCCTATCGGAAAAACCATTGTGTCTTAGCGGAAATCATACGATGCAGTTGGCAACATTGGAGTGTGTCGCATTTCCTCCGTGATATATCGCCGTACCTCTGAGGTGGTGTTATGATTATTGTGCTTTATTTTTCGTCAATCGAATGAGCTGTCTAGCAAATATTCCTGCTCTTTATTTCAATTCCGAAGCCTCTGACAGAGTGACAGACATGTTTATTGGTTATTACGAAGTTTGACTGTATGCGTGTCGGTAATTTTAGGTTAGTCGTAGAATGAATGATCGGATGGATGAGCAGATCACGTTTAAAAAAATTTTTTTTTTTGATACTTTTTGTCAATGATATTTTTATTCATATTTTAATTGTCAGTAATGGGATGGTTTTGATCGAACAATTAAGAATTATCGTACCGATCACTGAACATTCACTTATATGCCAAAACACAAAGATTGTAACATTTAAAATACGGACTTACGTATGTATTAGTGCCGATGTAATTTCAACAAATTTGAATCGTTCAAACTCTGCACTTCTAATTCACTCAATTTATCGATTCGTCTATAAGCTTGAATCTGTATTTTTCATTAGTTGTTTTGTATATAAACTAGGAGATAATCATTATTAAAAACCATTTTGACTAAATTTGAATTGTTACAATTTTGTACGATTCCACATGTTTTGTCACTAACGACCCGTGTTTCGCCTTTCGGCAATTTCAGGCATTCTATCACATGGATGCAACAGACTGTAAGTTTTGTTGCATCCGTGTGATAGAATGCCTGAAGATGCCGAAGGGCGAAACCCAGGTCGTTAGTGACAAAACATGTGGAATCGAAGAAAATTTAACAATTCAAATTTGATATTGAAATTTCATCAAGCACCTTCCGTTGATATTATAAAATATATAATACATTTTGACTTATTTAACAAACGGCCATCGTGTGAATTTTGCATTTTATAGCTGATCGTGATACCGTTCCGTTTTTAACTTGGCGTCAAGTAATTTCTCAACATGAATAATCTATCATTGGCAAAACAGCTGAATCTTTTTGTGGTGTACAAAATAAATTTGTTTATTAAAAGATGTTAAGCATTTCTATATTTGCATGAAAGCGATGCCTAAATTAAAAATTTTGGCAACGTTTTTATTTTTTCGAAATTTATATGTTTTTTTTATTTGCCCATCCGCTTTGCATTTTCATTGAAATAATAAAAAAAATGTGTGAAAAGTGGTCGAAAGTTAATTTAATACATTTATAGATACTAAGCAATGTTACATGTATATGAACGAAAATAGGAAAAAAAATCACTGAATAGAGATAAAAAGTAATTTAGCGAGTTGGAAAGGAGATGCAAATAAATAAGTGAATTAAATGATGTAAAAAAAAAAACAGACTAAAAGTTGTAAAGTGAACTAACCTTTGTTTTATCTATGGAGTAATGTTTCGAAAAAAAATACTTTTTATTTTATTTGTTGACTATTTAAAAAAAAAGCCTCTAGGAGTGATAAAAAAAAACATGGTGGGTATTTCTTTTTATCATGAAAATGTTATTTAAGTATACCGATAAATTAGTCTTTCCTCTATCAAATTTTTTTGTGATAATAACGAAAACCAGTATTTTTCTCTGATAGATTTGTTTAAATTTATCTCAATTTTCTGTTAGGTAAAATGGTAGGATTATTATTGTTGAAACGAATTTACATCCTTCAAAATTTAACTGCGGCGAGACTGAAAATATATTTGAAATTGTTCGGAGTCCAAGATATTCTAACATTTTGGTCTCCTGTAGTTTGATTTTGACCGATTCAGATTGCCTTCTACGCTTTTCCCTTGGTTACAAAACACCAAGTGATGTCGTTATGTAACCAAAACCTTGTGAATTTTCCGTGATAATGTGTCTTTGTCCGACAGCAGTACTGTATCGCAGGAATGGTTTTGACTACACCGAGGATTATAATACTCATTAGAAAGATCTCGGAATGTTTAAAACGTTTTACCTGTTGATCGGCCTTACAAATTTACAAACCGAATCGGTAGCTACAACATTTTTTACTCTAGTAATTTATTAAAACAGTGATGGTCGAATTAATATCACTCACATTACAAATTTTTGTTTTGTGGAGTCATATTGATTTGACGATTTCCTGTAAGCTGCAATAATTATTTAAGATTGCAATTATTAAGCATTTTTGAGAGAATAAAAATATTTGAAATATATCAATATTTATAAAAAAATAATCCTAAATGTGTAACAATATTTTCGGTAATGGTCGTCATCAACTTGTGAAAGGGTAAAATGTAGCAACATCCATTAGTAGTGATATATAATATCACACCTTAATAAGCATTCTTGATTTGGAAATCTTTCACGACAAATATATGTTTTTTTTAATATTAAAATTTTGTTTTATTATTCACCATTTTTTGTACTGGCAAGAAAAACAAACAAGTTTTCGTCATCGCCACCTCTGGGTCATAATCTCAAAATTAAGCATTTTGCTTAAATGAATGTCGTGCAGAAAATTGCATTAAAAAGACTCGTTTGTACGGAATATATTCCATATGCTTTTTACCATGATTTGATTTAAAATAAACCCTAAAGTATGCAAAGAAAAATTCTCACTACTTTTTTTCAATTATGAATTAAAGTAAAACATAGTTATTGGATGACTAAGGATTTTTTTACTTTGGCTGGCCATTTTTGAAGTCTCCAGATAGAACTGTGCATCAATAGTTTTTAATTTATCTAGTTGAACAACAAAAATAAAGAAAATGGCCACTTTTTCATAGCTAATTAGCTTTCAAGTAAAATAATTCAATAGAAAAGCTTGTAAAAGATATAAATATGCCAGGATACACAGTTTTGAAAAGTAAGTTTCTCGAACAAATGCTGCACAAACTGCTTTGGTATGAAACCCAAGTAGACACCAGCATCCCTCGATGGTAACATACCTAATATGAGCTTTTGAAAATAGGATAGCAGAGTACTTGTGAGCCACTAGGTATACACCAACTATGAATATATATTTAATGATAATTGAATGATACATCACTCAAAAATTGAAATGCAATTTATACATTTTCTTGAGTAATCAAGAAAAATTTTGTAATAAAATAATTTAACGCTTTCACTGCTAATCTAAACATCCCATGTAACAGTGTCATACTCAATATATTTGAATTACTAAAATATATTGCAAGTTATTAATAAAATGCATTATTTCATGCGAGCGTCGACAAGTACAAATAACTCGATGTCGGTATTATTGCGTCATACAATGTAATGGTCTGTATACACGTGTATTTGTTTTGAATTACATTTTGGTTTTATTCTAGTTATTCTACGTGTTTTGCCACTAACGATAAGGGTTTCGCCTTTCGGCATCTTCAGGCATTCTATCACACGGATTCAACAGAACTGACAAGACTGAGAAGACCTTTTACTATAATTTAGAAACAAATCACGTAAAAATTGGATTGATTGTACTTAAATAGATAGAAGAGAGTTTTTTATATTAGCATTTTCATGAAATATATTAAAATTTGTATAAAATAATTTAAATTATTGAAGTGAGTATATTGGGACAAAATACAAATAAATTTAAAATAGATCGATAAAATAAAACAAATGGCTTAAAATTATTTATATATTTAAAACATTCATGTATTTGTAAATGCGTTCCACTAATCGCACCACGAAAATCAAAATATATAAGTATTATCGCCTAATGTATCAGGGTAACATGAATGTTAAGAGTAGGTGAGAAATGGTGCCAATTTTATTTATTAATTCTACGATAGAGTATGTGCTGACTCAACGACCCAATTCCAAGGGTGTAAGTTTTCATCGATACGAAAAATATTTCTTTCATTCTTCATACCAGGCTTACATAATGAAGAGGAGGTAAATGTATCGATGTGAGAAATTGTTAAGTATATCCGACAATAAACGAATGTCAGAAGGACATTCGTTTATTCGCGGGCACATAGTTGCAATCTAAACCTTAGGGCAGCGGTGCAATGGTTTTAATTTTGATCGTCAGTATTCGGCGCAGAAAGAGGAATCCACTCTATACTTATCGAATATATAGTCCAAAGTATATACTGTTGCAAACATGTTTATTTATTGTATGGATATTACCTTTTGTGTCATCTGTGGAAATTATTTATGATAAGCATTTGGACTTTTTCAACACTGAGGCTTGTCACAACTCTTTATTTTGTTATTATGACTTTTTGATGTGATTAGAATGAAATTTGTCATTTTACGCGTGGTATTGAATTTTATGTATCTATCGACATAAATTGTGAAAATGCTGGCAAATTGAAAAGAAAATTCATTTGTTCATGATAAGTGTAAGTATTTTTGGAGGAAATAAAAATGAAACTTGTTATTGTAAATATAAAATATATACTATACATACAAATTTCTACACTAAATTATTCAAAAAGCACTTATTTTTGCTCACAATTCACTAAATAGGTCAAACTCGAAAATTAACATAGCGAAAATATACATAAAATAATTTTTCTGCGGTGAAATTTTCACAAAACAACGTTATAGAAATAGTCCAGTTATTTTTATATTCTTATTGCTAAAATCAGCAGCGAAATAAAACAGTGAAAAATTTTTGAATCTAAATCACAAAAAAATATTCACAACGGCACATGTAGAGTCAGCTTTACTATGCAAAAAAGTGTTCCGCGCGGTAAGATCGAAAGGCGACGAAATCAGAAATGAATATTATCGGCTAATAAAAAATACAAACAATATCGGAATATATACAAATGTATTAAGAAATAAAAAAATGCAATTTAACCTATGCCTTAAGCGCGTTAACAGGCTCTACGATTCCGTGCGCAATGGGCCGGCCTTATAAAATACGCTCGCCTGTAAACATACATTACAAGTTCAGTACACATATCTTCCATGATTTAAAATTATCGTATACATTACGACATCTCTGAGAATCACGTTGTAATACTTTCATTTGTGATTTTAATCAATGGCTATATCGATTTTACAAAAAGCTTATTTGTATTGTCAAAACGCGTCGCTATTTCAAGGTTGGCAAATATTTTGAATTCATACTTACCGGTATTATTCGCGTGTATGGGTCGTAAAATTTGTGTGTAGTATTTCAGTTGTGTAGTATTTAGGTACGGTACATGCGATATTTTTGCGTCCGATAGATTTTGTTTTTATAGGCTATTTGCCGATGTGTAATATTCTTGTGTAAAAGTGTCAGTATCATTTTATTTTACAAGTTTTTTTGTATCGGGTCATATCCATACGGTGTTAAAACTTTTCTTGACTGTTCTGTGATACTTGAACTTTTTGATTTTATACCAACTCAAAATGGAAAAAGAACAAAGTACATCAGAAAAGATTTGATCAACAGGGTTGGGCGTACTACTGCCGAATCTGATGAAAGCGATTTCGAAAACGAGGAATTAGATGTAATTCCTAGTGTTAATGAGAACCTACACTATTTGGTGAAACCGCACCAGTTTTTAAATGGGAGACAGACGACTTTGTTCCCAAAATAGTGTGGTTATAACACCGATGGCACCATATTTGGATTGGGTTCATACTTTGTATGTCGATAATTGGTACACTAATCCAATTTATTTAAAACCCTGTTTGAGGCATACCATATAGTAGAAGACTATTGATTGCTATTATTTTTCGCCTTTTTTAGAATTACTGTTGGCTTAATATAATCCCGTATTTTCTGTGCAAGATTTGTGACAACCCCGACATTTAACATAGATATTTGGTTTTGATTTTTCAGATAAATGGCACCACAAATGTCACACCATGTATTCAATAGGTTTTAGTTTTTCAAAGGTCCCCGCATACGGCCATACTAATATTTCCAAGCATAGATCAGGTTAATCAAAATAAGTAATTCCAGTTAGCAGTGTACATTTATAGAGGATCAATGACAAAAAAATATGGTAAAAGGGATAATGAAACACTCTAGTAGTGTTCTGAATTTTGGTGTGTACATATTGTATTGATTTTCTTCGTTGTTTGGTTTTCAAACGAGCTTATTTTTTTCATTGATCAAATAGAATCGACACAAGCAATAAAGAGGCGAAAGAAAATAAGACAATTATTTTTAAATTCGCTTTTACTTTCAAGATTTCAAGTATAAATCTGTACATTATAATTATATTGTCAAACTCAAAATGCTCACGAGACCCTTTCACACTTTTTTCTCTTTCAAATATCCATTTAATAATGTCACATCGCCAATCGCTCGCCAATGACAATAAATTTATCTCCACACTCTCCGTCATGCCTACTAATAATCTATCCTTTAGAATTAAATACAACTACATACTAAAACGTCCATATTAATATATTTCATTAGAGTATGTATGCACAGAACATCGAGAAAAAATGCATAACTGTATAATGATTACAAACTAATGATTTCAGGGTTTATGTAGAATAGAGGGACATTTTTACCCTCCGTATGTATTTTATTTCTTTCATTCAATGTACAACAATCAAGATCTTAAAAAAATATTAATTAACCAATATCGTTTTTACAAGTATCGTAATTCTATCAGTCGAGAAGGAATTATACTGAAAATTAAATAGAGCCAAAATGTAAAGACGCATTTTTCTACATGGCAACGATTTATTAAATATATTCTTTATTATTTTACAATTTCACTCACTTTTAGTGGACTCGTGAAGTTGACAACCGTAATTTTGATAGTTAAATTAAATTAAAAAAAAAAAACCAGCTACACTAGGCAGTCACGAGGATGACGGCAACTAGGAAACAAGTCACAGCACAAGAAATGAAAGATTAACTGTGATTCTAACAGTTTATAATGGGGCTATTACACTGGCCATTAGCTTAGTGGTTTTCTTATGGCAGAAAAAATCCAAAATGAGATTTTCCCCATATGAAATTAAAATGGAATACATATTTATTTCACCTTGCGGTACAGAATGTGTAGTAGTGTCAAATATTTATACGGAAAATTGGAGTTGATGAGAATTTAGCTAAATTTGACTAGCTAATAATGACCCTCGATATTATCGCGGCGACCGTTACAAAATTTATCGGTCCAAAAGAGAGTGGATAAATAACAAAAATATTTAATCACATTAAAATTAATACATTTTTTGAAAATGTCATATTTACATTAATGGCTTCTTTTATTGAACTTGTATGATTCAATCTCCTTAAGAATATAAATCATAAAGAAAATATTGAAAAAATAACAAAGGTTATCAAAAGAATAATCAAACAGGAATAGTCAAATCGTTGCAGATGCATTTGCTAAAATTATGCTAAATATAATTTAATTATTTCAAAGTACCTTATTTCAGGAATTGTCGGTCAGACATTCTGCAACCAATCTACAGTGTTGAGCTACTTTCAAAGAGAAAATGCATTTGGCCTGTTTTAGTTCATGTTTAATAAAATAAAACTCGAACCGACGGATGATGCGCTCCATTACAGTACTATCAAAATGTCAATATACCCATGCATGCGATAGGATTTATATCGAACTGTTGCAATTTTGGACCCAAACGAGTCACAATAAATTAAGATCTATATAACTATAAAATTACATTTGAGAAAAGTTTTTAAATGTATGTAAATAAGGTCATTCAGCTCCTTTAGAACAGTAGCTCATCAGTTTACAATGGGGACTGCAAAAAAGCAGGAATTTCTTTATTTCATTGAAAAGATCAAATAATATTTATTGATTGAATTGCTTTCACTTGGTAGAACTCCATTATAACACGGTGAAAAAA
This sequence comes from Himalopsyche japonica, assembly GCA_028555115.1. NCBI lineage: Eukaryota > Metazoa > Arthropoda > Insecta > Trichoptera > Rhyacophilidae > Himalopsyche > Himalopsyche japonica. The sequence continues at coordinate 1,841,307 of JAHFWJ010000430.1, forward strand.
TAGCAATGTATTTTAGTTCTACAAAATTATTTTTAACAAATATAGTTGATAGCTATTTCGGCTCACGCCATCGTCAGAAGTACAGATAGTTCTGATGGCGTGAGCCGAAATAGCTATCAACTATATTTGTTAAAAATAATTTTGTAGAACTAAAATACATTGCTATTTTTTCACCGTGTCAAATAATGTTGTTCAACGAAATGGCAGATTTCTAAATTCAAACCCAGTCCGGCCGTGTCGGTACATGAAAATTTACTAGGATGACAATAACGGTGTTTAAATTTTGTTTCAATTCCAGAAAAAGAATCGCATTCGACAGTTTGAGATTACAATTATTACGAAAGCTATAGCGCCCTCTTGAGATCTGACGTTTGGTAGGAAAACCATACAATATTAATAATAAAAGGAAGCAATTCGCTTTAAAATGTATCACAATACGAATTAAGGTCAGACATGCCATTCTTTAGTTGAAGTTGCGTAAAAAGAAAAAACACAAAATTTTTGCTCACTATAAATTGGATTGCCTCCATTCTTTCCATCTGCACATTTTAATTTTACACAATCGATGGTTCATACGAATGCGACAAGAGTATGTTGGTAATGATTGCCAATTTTAAGATTGTACTTAAACGTATCGTAATTACAAAAATATTAGACATCTATAGCTAAACATACAAATTGAATGTACAATAATTAGCAGGGAGAGAACGTAATAAAGAAAAACTGAAGATCGACAAAGCAAGGTTCATGTTCATTTATATTCTTGTAGAATTTTAAAATAAGTCTTTTTTTAAATGACAAATATGCGTGCGTTTATCAGATAATTTACAATAAACACAATGCTGCCCCTTTTGGAGGATTTAAAAGGCCGAAAACAAGCCGACATTGTAACACTGCACTTGGACATATGAAAAAAAAGTTTATTCAAGCAAACATCACTTAAATATATATTTACATACGCAATAAGCTAAAAAGTACAGAGGAATATTATAATACATAAATATTTACAAAATTTACAATGTCTCACCTTCCATATATAGGAATGCCCGCGCAACCGTTGTGCTCACAAAATCTGTCTTGTTTTCGGATATAAAGATATTTTTTTAAACCTCGCTCTCGATTATCAGTTTAGCTTAAGAGTTCTTCTTAATCATTTTCAAACAAATTTATAAATATGCGTAAGAAAATTTCACGGTTCACTCTCGGACAACTGGCATTTCGAGATCGAGTCGAGACATATAAAAATAAATATAATTTTCAATCAATACAACACTGGATAATTTTGCGTTGAACCGTGAAAGATCACCGTCACACGTTTATCTTTTACAGTTTCATTTCTTCGTTAAACATTCTTAATTTGCCTATAAATAACAATAACAACAACAAAGATGACTATAAAAACAATTTTTGTTTTGCGCGAAGAAGATATCGAGCGATGCTAATTTCACATCTAAAAAAACACAGGAATCATTACGCATCCAATTTGTGCACCACAATGTTGTAAGAAAACAGTTAACACACCCAATCCGATCGAAGACCCTCCGTTCCTCTCCGATCATTTTCGAAACATGCATTTCCGATGCTCACAATCGTTATATAAGTCGACGAGGTCAGTGAAACCACTACGGCTCGCGATTGAATAAATAAATTTATTTCTGATAAGAATTTGTACATGAACGAATGGCCAATGTTTATAAATAAAATAGAAACATAGGCACAGTAAAAATTTTAAAAATGGGATGAGATGATTGAAATCGCAACAATACAAAGGTAAATTGACACTGTTAATTAGATAGTCCGCACTTGACCGAGTTTCACATGAACGGTAACAACAGTCCGGGGGGGTGAGAAAAGAGATCTCCAATCAGCGCTGTTTGTGGTTCCTCCGAAAGGAGAGCAGCGAGGATGGAGTCTTCTTGGGCTACCGCTGCGACTGACTCTGAATCTCGGCCGACGGCTGCTTCTGGAGGGGCTGTTGGGAGTGCACGGGTGGCACGTTCTGGTTCTGCTGAGCGGGCAGGGAGGGCATCGAATTTCCTGAAGCCGCAGGAGGCACGGCCAGGAGTCTGTAGCGGGTGTAGTTGGCGTACGGCGGAAGGTCAGGCGTACCGGCGGGCAGCGCTCTGGCCGAGTGACGAAACCACTCCGACGTAGCCCTCGAAGCACCGCTGGACACATTTCTCAAGCACCAAGCTCTGAGCCACGATCGCCAGCGCCCGTCCAGTCGCAGAGTCACCGATTTGTGGCTCTGCAAATTTTTAAGTATAAATTACAATTGCAAATGTTTTCAATAAATTTGTAATGATGAATTAGATTTAAAAATATCATTTTACACTCGAGTATATTGACACATATTCAATGCAAACATACAATGTCAATATTACTAAAGGATTTACTGACCTTTTTAGCTTTGGGTAGAGAGCCCCATTTGTAGAGGAACTGATCTCGGTTGACAACGAAGACCATCTTGTAAGAGTTGATATCGAAACGACACTCGGTTCGGTCGTCATTGATAAAAGCGGGTCCGCCGGGGACGGCAGGAGGAAGAAGCTGGTCTCCTCCGGCATTTGCGGCTGCGCCTTCGGCGCTGCCATCTTTGTTCGACACATCTGTTTGTAGTTTGGAAGAGATATTTTGGTGCAAGCCATCATCTTTCTTGGCTCCCAAAGGTAAGGGTTGCTTTTTCCGTTTGTTGTGGTGCGGTTGGGCGTCTTCATCGGACGAATGCTGCCGGGCCAGAGAGGGCCTGCGAGCCAGAGAAACTGACGGCGAGAGCGAAGAGGAAGGCGGAAGGAGATCGTCATCCATGTCTTTCTCTCCGTCAATCAAAGACGCACCTCCGTTCATGACGGCTGCCCTCCGATGGTAACACCTAACATTTCGAAGGAGAAAGACAGCTTTTCTGCCACACCATTTGCCGCCCTGTAAACACATTATATACTATGAGTATTGCAAGACTTTTATGATGCAGCGCAAATAACGTAGGTTGAAAAAATCATATTTATTACTGGTCTTATAGTTGATTTGACAGCGACATATATTATTGAAATGGACATAATTGAGGAAGAATCACCTTGTAAACAGTGTCCGTTAGATGAGAAGGATCAGCGTATTTCTCTTTGTAAGAGGACCAATCTGCGAGGCGAGAGGGTGGAGGACACGAGGCGGAAGCGGTGGCAGTCGACGTTTGCTGATTGGTATTGTGACAAGCGGCATCCGAATTATTATTGGGAAATTTTCCAGAACCGTCGCCTCCTCCGTGACCCCCTCCTCCGCCGCTGCCACTTCCGCCTCCATCGCCGCTGCTGCTGTTTACGGCTCCGGAATTGAGACTCTCCAAAAGTTCAAAAGTCACTCGGCATTCATCACCGCCGTACTGTAGATGGCATAAATTAATTGACATTATTATTCATACCCAAGTAGATGACAGAATGCAAAAATACTTCAGAATAAATATATTCCGGTCAGTCAAGCAAATCTCTATCCTTAAATTTTTATGAAAAAATCATTACAAAAACTTTTGAAGGTCGTTAACCATCCGACTGCTAATGTCCCTTTTCTGTTAGCCGCAATGATACACATTGCCAGAGCATATAAGCACTCAGGCGACTTTCCATCCACCAACAGATTCAACTAGTACTCACAATGCAAATTTTGAAAGCGTGGTCTTCTCTCAGCAATCGTTCAGCACGTCTCTGGTGAGCGGCAGAGAGTCCAGCGTTGCCTTTTGCCCTCTCTTGCGTGTGCAATTCAACACAGCGTGACGCCACACGCTCTTGGACACACTGCTGCAGCTGCACGTATAAATACAAGCAATTAATAAAATAAGACAGTTCAATTGCATAATATTTCTTCAATTATTCCACTATTTTACTTATTATGTTTGAATAATTTATATTTTGCTTTATAAATATGTTTTTAATGACTACTTACAATAAGCATTTTAATGAAAGAGCATTAATTATTACTTCTAATTCATAAATTTCACCTTGTTTTCTGTTCATGGCAAATAAAAGGAATACAGAGCGATTAAGACAAACCTGTCGTACTGCATTCGAAACAACCTTGTCTAGGGTGAAGGCAATATAGGCGTTTATGCCGAACATCTCCCGGAGCCCGTCTTCATAGGAGACCGCGTCCGTGTTTCCGTCCAGCACTGACCTCACCATTTCTAACAGCGAAGAGTAATATTGAGAGACGGGTAAGGTGTCTGAAAGGGTAACACAATTATTAATTATTGAAAATAATCTCACCACAATTCTGCATTTTGAGTGGAATGCACTTTAAGAGTTACAATTAGACTAACCTAATAAGAGAATGAAAATGAATATTCTGAACAACTATTAAAAAGGGAGAATGGAAAAGAGATTGCTAGCCCAAACAATAAAAAAAAAATACTCAAGTTTATAAATTTCTATTCAATTTCTTGAGAAAGCACAAAGTTGACCATTTTTGAGTAATGGTAACTGTGAAATGAAATGAAAAAAAATGTGAATTAATTCTATTCTATGGTATTCATACACTTTGAAGCTTACGGTACATGTGCGAATCTAGAAACGTGGAATAAAATTAGCCATGGTCTCGCGCAAAGTAGCAAAAAAAAAACTCACTGTCAGGTTTGAGTCTAAGGGCTACGGCAGTCGCAGGTCTTCTCAATCTGGCGTCGCCGGCTTCCTCCTTCTCGAGCTGCTGAGCGAGGGCTTTCATGCCGGCCAACCGCTGACACAGAACAGTGTGCAGCCGCAGGAAAACGTACCAGTGACCGCTGCCAAAAAACACAACCGGCTGCTGCTGTTGATTATGCGGCACCTGCAGAGTTAAAATTTTTACATTCTAATAACTCTTTCTCCAAAGTAGTGGTGAAAAATAAAATTAAAATAAATAATTATGGAAAGATTTAGTGTTTAAAATATATAATTAAATAAGTATACACGCTTTAGACCAGAGGCATATAAATTAATTAATTCAGGTGGAAATGGATTTATTCATCACCTCTTCACATCATTGGTATTCACATCTTCTCTCATTCACATCTTTGGTAAAATCACCAAAAATGAGAAAAGGGTACTATATAGCTCAGATTGATAATTATAAATATTTTCCCAAATGTCAAATGTGACAACCCACCTTGTCCTTATCAAAAGTGTCAGGGTTGCTATTGGTATCGGCAGAGGGTTCACATTTTATGCGACCGGAGCTGTCAGATGAGCCTTCTCTCCGTCGAATTTTTGATGAATGCGTCGTCTCTGTGAAATACAATAATAAAAATTACAAACTACACTTTATCGTACGGTGACAAAATATAGCAAATATTGTTTAGTCACATTTGAGAATTTGTTGATTATTCAAATTTACCTTTGACTTCTGCCGAATCCGCGCTGTTGTTTCTCACCGCTACCCGCCTGAGATTCTCTTTGTTCTCTTGATATTTGATTTTTCGAGCGATCCTCATAACCTCTTGCGATGGAATGGGGTTATCGGAGTCGGATGATGCCTGAAAAGAAAAGATTACCATTCTGAAGAGAAAAACTGGCCAGTGAGGAAGATATTGATTTGATGTATAGAAACATCAAAAAATAGTTTCTCACGAGACAAATTGTACATTAGGGGTTTGAATTCGTATCAAATCATTGAAGCTTTTCATAAATTGAAAAGGTTGTGGGTAAAAAAGACTTACTTCTTTTTCTTGTTTTATATCAGTTTTGGCAGATTTATCTGCAGATGCAGGGGGCAAGCTGGCAGAAGAAAGTCTGGAATCTCTCTCGGTCATGTCGACGTCACATGCAACGCTGCCGTCGGCAGGAGCAGAGTTACTGGATGAATTTTTGGTTTGGTCTTCTGTGGCGGAGACCGGGCTGTCAGGAGTCGCATCTGCCGATTCTTTCTCGTCTAAAATAAGTTACATATATATTGTAATAGTGTAAGACATATAAAATTGAACATTTTTTAATTCATTTTCGACATATCGTTTAACAAAGTTGCAACCAACCGTCATCCCTTTCGTCATCACTGAGCGGCATCCTCGGATGGCAGTATAGGTCTGGAAGAAAATGACGAAGGAGTTGCTTTATGCGTTGTTTCTCCTGTTTCTGGATGGCCGTCTGGCGCCTCACGTGGTGGATTAGCAAATCTGCCGCATCCCCTAGTAATGCTGCACCTCCGGGTCCACACTGAGCAGAGAGGTGCGGTCCGGTGCTATTCTTCCCGCATCCTGATAGCGTTGTCCCGGAGCTTGCCATTTGGTCCCGTCTCTGCAAAATCCGTCCAAAAGCGGTCCGTCAAATGCATTCAATTTTATCGATGACTTAGAGAGTAGTGCCCCACACAAATCAGTGCTCAATGAGTAGACCTCACACATCAAATCGTAACAGTTAAAAAGCATAAGCAATTTTGGAGTGTAAAATGACACGACAAATAATAATGTTAGTGTTCACTGGTTCCACAAATGTTTAGCCCCATCTACGCTAACATTGTTAAGTGAAATATTTTAGAAATGAACAACAAAATTCTCAACAAAGAGATTCTCAAAATGTATTTTACGACCATTGTCCAATTTATTCAGATATGTCAAAGAATCATTTGATTTACGATGTATTCTTAATAATATGCTTTTCTTAGTATTCTAATAACAGATATTTACAATAGTTTAAAAATCAAACACTCACCTCATCATATATTGATTCTATTTCATTGAAGAGGCTTTTGGATCTGAGAGCCTTGAGATCGTTCTGCTTGAAAGCGATTCCCTGGTGGTCAAGTGACTTCAGATAGAATTTCTCATTCTGTTCTCGCCACTGCTTGTTGAATCCCTGCGAATCAAATCAAGAGATATTAATGAAATGAAGATGTCTAGTACAGTATCGACATTGTCAAACAGAAATAAAATAAAAACCTTCTGTGCGTCTCGCCATTCTTCTTCTTTGGCTCGGAGTCTTCTCAGCACGACGGGAACGGCCACGAGTGGATTCTTTTTCAGTCCGGCAATTATGTCGGGAGCCTGCAATTGATGATGACCAATTATTATACTGTTTTTATTTCTCTGGCGTAAAACATATCAGTTCAATGGGTGCCAAAAAATCCAATCAATTCATTCATGTGATCACGGACGGAGAAAATTGACAATGGAAATATATAATGAAGTGAATTTAATGGAATCAAAGAGAACACTTACTACCTTCTCGCCGTATATTCTATGAAGCGCCCTCTGATGAATGGTGGGACTGGAGCCTCCCAGGCAGTCGTCTAGGCGGTATCGCGAGGCTTCATCGGCAGTCATCCGACAGATCTTCTTGTACACCCCTTCCAATGCCAAAATTGTGGAAGCATTTGTTTCTATCACGACATCCAACTGTAAACACATTTATATTTTAACATTTCCAATCTGATCGCAGTGGAGATATCAATAGTAATTATGGCTCATATTAACTGGTCAAATGAAATGAGATGAATCGACCAACCTCAAACCTCTCATCCTCGCATCGGTAAATGCACTCTTCGTAAGTAGTCTTCCGACAAGAGACGAACGTGGAATCTTCAGCCCAGGTGGGGAAGCTGACCCAAGAGTCATTCAGCACATCCCGGCATAGAGCAGTGCGGCCCGAGCACCTCCTCGACGCCGATTCTGCAGACCCCCGAGGTAAGGCGCAGTATGATGTACCTAAGCGCTTGCATGTCGTCAAATCTGAAAAATTTAAAAATTATTTGTTCAGGTTAAGATCAATAATAAACATAAAAAAAGTAATCTTGAAAATATTGATATCAAGAAAAACATCAATTATCACTGACCGACTTCCATGGCCGCATCACCTTGCGGCCGGTCCTGTCTCAGCGTAGCTCCCGGGTATCCCAGTGTGTCCATTTCTCCCGTGTAACGTTCGCCACCTGCCGAATAAACACCAGAACTGGAACCGTATCCTGAAAAACAAAATAACATATATAAATAACGGCAATCTACATTCTTTTCAGTAGCAGTATGGATTTAAATATGCATTAACACCCAATTGTACATAGATATCGTATTGAGCGCTCAATAATTACAATATAAAAAAAAAAATTCAAAGTACATAGAAGATGTTAATTTAGGAAAAAATTTAATATTCTTTATTGACTAATTTCCACTACTGAAAAGATAATGAAATCAGAGGCAACTCACCCTGAGAGAGAGAGCTGTAGGGATGTACGGGCGTCGGATGGTACGGATGCATTCCATTGCCGATAGAAACCGAATGAAGTTGATGATGCGGCTGATGATGTTGATTGGAAACATTACTCTCCGAAGGCGTACCGTGAGATTGGACGTGTCCCGAAACCTGGTCGACGGCGGGAAGCTGGTGCGGGGGCGACGGTGGAGACGCCGGAGGTCCGAGAAACTCTCGCAGCCATCGTAACAGTTCGGGATTACGTTGGAAGAATGGAGTCGTCACGCATATAAGCTCCGTCTTTGAGACTATTTCATCAGTGAAGAGGATCAGGCATCTGAGAAGTAGATTAAAAATTGAATCAATTGTAATGTTGAAGCCGAATATCACAAGCGCTAGTATTCGATTCGTATAACACAAAAAAAATTACCTTAAGAAGTTGTCATATGCTTCTTGACTTCTGAGAGCTTTACGAACTTTTTCAAAGAATTCAAAATCATTGGGGGTCCCGCGTTTGGCAGCTTCCGCATACGAAATATCTCTGGGCGAGTACAACTTCAGCTTCTTCGGAGCCGGTGGCCCGCCTCCGGATCCTATTTGAGAAAGTAATGAGTATATTTCAATACGATCAAATGTATACATCAAAATGTTTAATGAAATTATGTTAACTCACCGAGTTGATTATTTGAAGAAAAACTGGGAGATCTTTTCAAATGATGAGTGGAAGAAGACAAATTAGAACTGCTGTGGTGAGATGATCCGGAATGTTTTTGATGATGGTGTGAAGATACCTGCTAAAAGATGAATAAAAATTAACCCTTTCCACTCGCATGTCCCCTCTGTGGAACCAAACAAGAAAAGCGTTCTACTCGTATGTGCCCACTGGGGAACCAAAACTTTAAGCTTGAATATTTTCTATGTACCACATTTTAGTGATTTTCATTGCTGTATATCATATACAGTAACCTCCCGGTTAAGTAAGCATATTGAATCAAAGGGTATTGTGCGTACTTAACCGGGAGGTGCGTATTTACGTATTTTAAGGCCCGCCCCTTTTCTTTTCTGCACCTCCCCCACTTACATTAAAAAATATGATGCAATAATGTCACCATGCGACTGATTCCCTTACGGCTACCACTGGTTACTTTTTGTCTGAATCATCTCAACGTAAGTTTACACATGTCATACATACCTATGTATTACGTTTCATTATGAATCTTTATTACAGTAACCTCCCGCTTAAGTACGCATGAAAAATGGCGAAAAACTTGGATCAATCTTAACCCTTTTACGCCGAAGCAGCGCAATCGCGCTGCTTGGTACTGGTGCGAAATCGACGGGCAAGCGCTGTCGCGCTGCGAAAACCATGTTCCACTCAAGCGTAACTCGAAGTGTTTTAACACATGTTTTATTAAAATTTATGAATGGTGTGGATCATGTAAGTTCTTAGGATTGACAAAATCGAATCCACAAATTTATTGACCCAAAAATATTTTTTTAATGATAAAAAAAAATTATGAACATATGTTAGTGACGCGCTCATATTTCACCGAGTATTTATTGAATAACAGATATGTTGTGCAATCTTATAATACATAATACATGTATTTCATATCGAATCGGGCATAGAAATAGAATATACTTCTTAGAAAAATTTTTTTTGTTATCATGGATTAAAGAAATATGGAGGGCACATGGGAACGAACAATAGGAAATGGCACAAATATCTACCCTTTTTAAAATTCCAATCATCACTTTTTTAACAAAAAAGATCATAAAATTCGTTACACTTGTATACACAATCTTATTATTATTTGCTCAACACACATAAGCGTCAATAGAAAAAAAACCTGTGAAAAGGGTCTTCACCCATTATATATCGGAAAACAGAAGTGTTGACTTTTTATTATTTTTAGTTTATTAGACTATAAAAATACGTATCGAATAATTAAACTTTTTAGTGTTTTTACTGATAGACGATAGTTCGAAAAAATATTCTGCATCAAAGGTATGTGAAATATTTTACAAAAAATACCTCTTTTTTATCACAAAATTAAAAATTTTGTGCAAATTATTGCAAATTTCATGTTTCTTATTTTTTAGGTCAACCGTGTAAACTCATTTATTGATTTTATAATTGTTTTATGTAAACTATAATATATCAAGTGCAAAATAAGAAAAAACAAAAATAAATCCTTAAAAACTACATATTTACAAATTTTTTTTTTAAACACACAAAAAACTTCAAAAACTCCTTAGTGCTTTTAGCAAGTCCCCAAAAAAAAGGCTAGGAGTAAAAGGGTTAACCGGGATGCGTACCACATTTTTTGCGTACCTAAGCGGGAGGTTACTGTACATATTGTGCAGATATTTTCTCAATCATATGATTGATTTATTTATTTTTATTAAAATTTATATGAAAATGTTTAATTTGAATAGATATTTTAAAGCAAAAGTCGAGGTTCGATTTTCATTTCGAATTGGATTGTATCTTATAATTATTATTATTAAAAAATTTCAATTGTATTGTAAATGTATTTGAAATGTCTGTTTTGACTTTAAAAATATGAGTTTTATAAATAATCGTTATGAAAATAAACGATATATGTGATATTCTTTATCTATAATGTTTATAAAACTTAAAAATATCATGTTTAAAATTCATATACTCGGATTAAAACTTTCGTAAAATAGAAATTAAAAACTTTTACGATTGTATTTATATAAATATACCAAAAAACAGTATTATACACGCTGTGTAAGTTTTCTGTTGAACAAAAATCCGTTGAAAATACGATTTATTTTCATTTTTAAGTTTTGATTATGAATCCTGGAAAATGCGTGAAATTAATTACGAGTTGAGGCTACCCTCACCAAAAAAAAAATACGAATGCAAAGGGTTAAAACCATATTTATCGAGCATTATGTTTTAGCAACTAAGATACATGCCAACTATTATCTTATCTGCAAACTAATAGTAAATGAAAAAAAATATATAAAATACCTGAGAGGATGCATGCTGAACAATATTGGCCAAAGGATGATGCCGCTGCGGAGGGATGGCATCCATGTTTGAGGACCGCTGAGCGGGTGGCAGAGAAGCAGATTGAGTGGCTGGCGGCTGAGTGACGACAGGGGTCACGGTGGACACTTGATAAGAAAGATTGCTCCCGCTGGGAACTCCGCCAGTCGAATTTACAGGAGAGGCGGCTCGGTTTGACGGGCAGTGATACGAGTCTGGCTCCATAAGCGCCAATTCTGCTATACCTCGCTAAAAGAAAACAACAAAAAATTAATTAATCTCTAATTCTTCATGATGTGAGCACTTTTTTGCCCTCATGAACTGAAGTAAGAATCAATGAATAAAATAAAGCAAACCTGCAATACAGCTGTCAGATGTTGCGAAGGTCTCGGCCTGTTGGCAGCAGTGAGAGAGTTGAGAGACTCGTGATGGGGTCGAGCGGCATCCAATGCCGCGGCGGCCGTCGCAGACTTCATGGCCGTGCCGCTCATTCCGCTTATGCCTCCTCCTCCACTTGCATCCGGCAAGAACTGACCGAATTCCAGCAAAAGGTCCTCTTGGTTCTCGAACAATTTCGCCACCTGAATTGCAATCAATGTGAAATTCATTATATGCAAAAATATTACAAGACAAATTTGCAGCTACACAAAAAGAATTGCGATGAAGGCATACCTGAGAGTAGACTTCTCTCTCGGTCTGCTGTTTGATCTGAGGCTCTTTCAGTTCCTTCTGCCCTCTCTGGTAAGCGTGCAGTATTTCCAGAAACCTCTTGTACTTCTCGGGCTGGCGGTTGAAGCGATTCTTAATTTTATTCACGTATTCAATAGCGTGATTGAACTCGACAGGTTGAGACGCATTCTGAGGCGGAGCGGGCTGCTCCAGTTGATGGTGCGCCTGAGAGATGTGATGCAGCGTGTTGGTTGGCATATTCATCCCCGTTCCGGCGTTGACGGTCGAGTTTGTCTGCTGGCTGTTGGAGTTGATCGCCGCGGGCAGAGGAAGCGGCAGCGGCAGAGAAGCCGACGGAGGGGAAGAAATTTGAAGAGAAGGGGTTCCTTGAGTGGAAATCGTCGCAGTCGGAGCCGGAGCAGCTGAAAGATTGTGCGCAAGCGAGCCGCCGCTCGACCTGGAAAAAATTATTTAATGATAAAAAAAGAAACCTATTTTGAGTGAACTATATATTCTCTCCATTATGAAAGGAAAACTTACGGTGGCAATATCTGCACAAGATGATGTTGAGCGTTAGATTGTTGAATAGGCTGCGGCGGTCCTACTATGAGACTGCTGGTCCCTCCGCCCCCTCCCGCTACAGATTGTCCTGCGGAAGATAAGATCACTTTTGCCCTTTTATATATAATTTTCACACACTTTGACACGATTTCAATACAATAAAACAAATTAAATGTTCCTCAATATAAATATATAGCAGCTGATGCACTATTAAAAAATATTGTTTTATGAAACTGTTTAAAATTTTCTACATGCATAAATGTTGAAATATAATTTAATATCTTTACTAACCAGCATGCGCAATGTTGTTGTGGGATTGGTGCTGCAGCGCCGAATTGGGTGAAGGCATCGACACCGACACCTGGTACGCATAACCCTGCAGTCAAACAATATATAAGAATTACCTCTTTTCATACCAGGCATAAAATAAGAATTTTTCATTTTGAATGTTTTTATCATCGGAAATAATGTTATATTTGCAAAAATTATATTTTAAAAAAATTAAATGAACATCGTTAAATTTCTAAATAAAAAAAAAAAAATTAAGTATGCGGTAACTGTAATCCGGTTTTAATATCACAACTGTGAGCAATGAAAGCTGATGTAACACTGAATATAATTTATAAATGCTAAAAATAAATCGGTAAAAGCAGGATAGAAAATATTATCACTACACACATTCTGTATACTCGCTTTTGTTTTTTTGCGCTGCAAGCAAAATGCACACTGGGCTCACCTTATGAGCAGGATTGCAACAAATTGATACCGCATTCCTATCTCAGATATGCAATAGGATACTCGAAAAAATATCCGGTTACCTCCATACCTTCGTTATGTCATAAAGATAGCTCAAACAGATATCACTGATAGTAAATAAAAGAAATATTAGAAAAATTAAGGTTAAGAGATTGGCTCCGTACGGTTGTGAGAGTTAACAGGCACTCCATTCAGGTATTTAATACATCAAATATTGGTGATTCACTAAAAAATCCATACACATATATGTATATTTAAACAGCAGTAAATTTAAAGTTACCTGATCGTTCGCCTGCACTTCAATCTTGTATCCGGGCGGTAGAAATGTGTTGAAACCGACTATTAATTCCGGATGCCCTTTAAAAAGGTTGGACACTCGAGCGATGACTCCTGGCGTGTCAATGCTGGGGATAAATATAAACATTCAGTATAAGCAAAACAAAGAACGGCCTCAATTAACACCGGCCGGCTTTGTGATAACGAAACGTGATACATTTTAAAACTATTCTTTCATTTCAAAAGTGATCTTATTTCACATTCCAATGTAGGGAAATGTAATTTTGACCACTGCAGTTATCTAATAATGAATACATTGAACTTTGCAACCACTCACTTCTCTCATAATCATAAGATTCTTTTCATGAAAGTCACAAAAAATAAAAGTCGACAGCGAAAAATTAAATATGATCTTCACCTCTGGCTCTTGAACTCCTTCATGATGTCCAGAAAGTCGTTGTAGACTTGCGGCTGATTGTTAAACTTGTACTTGACTTGGTCCAGGTAAGAGAGGGCGTCTTCCACTTTTAATCTTTGAAAAGCACCGCCGCTCGCTCCTCCGGCTCCCGGTCCCACCGGACCCATCGACAGCTGCACCAGGTTGCCTCCGCCGGGAGATTGATTTCCAACCTGTCGATAAAATGAAAAATTAAGAAATTTCATTCAAAAATAACTAGTAATTTCTGTTCATTTCAATTAAGCCTTATATATTAATCAAATTGATAGCAGAGTGGTGAAATCTCGATGGAAGTCCGCAAGCACAAAAATGAAATTAAAAAAATACCATTTCTTAACTACAAAGTGAACAATAATTATTTTTGCGATTCAATCAATGCGATTATTTTATAAGTAGTAAAATATTGACACAAGTAAAAGTGAATTCAGACCAGAAATTCACTTTCATATATTTGCTCAGCGGTGGCACAGTCATCATTATGTAAATGTGATAGAGCTAGAATTGATAAATAACGCAATTCATATTCATCCTACCTATCACACTGTCTGAAGGATACTTGTTTAGTTAAATATTAAAATATGGAGATCTAATGACAACTAAGCCTCAAGTATTTGAGAAAGAGAATATGAATTGAAATTTTAGACATGAGATAACTTTGCATTCTGGACACATAAAAGGATTTAAAGCTATACATTGAGAGGCCCCTGAATAATAAATACTTCATAAACATAACTTTGCATTGACAATTTTTTGGAGTAATCTGGCGAGACTGTTTGTGACCACCTTCAATTATCTTTAGCCAGCCTAATCATTTTGAACAAAGATGAACACTGCACTCAAATAAAATTTTATTACACAAGTTTAACTTATTTATATGAAAGTGTTGATTATCACATCAAAGTGGCAAATTAAAATTTCAAATAATTCGTCAGAATTAAATATCTTTTTGAAAAAGTGGCATCATCACTAATGCAACCGATTCCGCAATAACTATTCAGTCAAGTGAGAGTCCATCAAGAGTATTATTTTATTTTTGGTTAAGTGGTCGATGAATAATTTTTTACAGAGGTTTGTCCATTTATTTACGATATTTAATATTATTTCATTTTTATATTTTTTTTTACTGAAAACGTGTTATTAATAACAATATGATAATGATATTAAATTTGAAAATAGACAAGATATTACATAGAAAAGTGATTTAAATATTTGTAAATTATTACATTAAAATGATGATTTTTTCATGTATAAGTTTAGCCGATTTTAAACAAAGAATTGATATTTGCAAAAAAAAAAAACCGGACCAAACAAAAGAACAGAAAAGAAATGTTCATGGGAATGAAATGGATTTTAATATAAAATAGTTTAAGCAAGAAAAATAGTGCTCGAATTTCAAAATTCACAACAGATTGCATTTGTGTTATTATTGCAATTCTGCATGAATACCAGCCGACAAAGCTATACATGGAAGATATTTCAGTCAGCAGTTTTTTGAACAGTGTCAAGGGATAGCATACAAGAAAATTTACCCATCAAACAAAAAAAGAATTGTTATTGATGAAACAATTCAAAAATATTTTTAAATATATATCCATTTTACAGTTGTAATGCACGGAGATAAATGATCCATGTTATTTAAATTTATTCCAATAAGTCCCCACTAACTGACACACTGACGATGGCATGAGCCAAAATAGCTATCAACTGTATTTAAAAAAATAGTTTTGTAGAACTAAAACACATTGCTATTTTTTTCACCGTGTCATAATGGAGTTCTACCAAGTGAATGCCAATTCAATCAATGATTTATTTAATTTTGTGGTGTTAAAATGCCGATTTAATCACATTAAAGTTAATCAAAAAGTATAATTTGACATGTAGAGCAGGTTCACACGATTGCAGATTGTATTATTGTATACCACTTTGTAAGGAAAGCATTTAAGAAACAAACCCACATTAAAACGTTTCAATTCGACCAATAACATTATTTTAGATGTATATTTACACATAATGATCGGTATACCTTATGCCTCTGATGAGTATTCTGGTGTATAGTTTGCATGTTGTTGGAGTTGCTGTTGATGGTGTTGATTGTGTTGATGGTGGCGGCAGGTTGGGCGAGGGGCTTGGCAGGAGTGGCTGCGAACTGCGTGCCGCAGTATTGCACTCCGACGTTCCCGCCTCCCCCGCCCACCCCTGCGCCGGACCCCTTCGAATAGTTTAGCACCTGCTGGGTGCTCACTGTGGAATAAAAATTGACATCAATTATCATCTCATTTCAAAATGTCCAGCATAAAAATAAAAGAATGACATTCAACATCCAGTTATTTTATAAACTGATGTTTATAGCACTCCATTATCCATTCTGACATTAAAGACATCTGACGAGTGCATAAGCTGAAACACTTATCAATTTTATATTTTAAAAATTTGTAGAACTAAAATACACTGCAATTTTTTCACTGTGTGATAAGAAGTCAGGAATAAAAATGATGAACAAAAGTCAAGTAACATATCGTATGAATCATTCTGCATTTCATAGTGTGCAACCAACACTCGGAAGGATAGAGCTATTTCTGTTAAAATATTTAAGTTCATCTTTTAATTGAGATAACTTCTAAACAACGTTGCGGAAGCGATAAACTTAATATTTTCGTAACATGTATGTACTAAATAAATAAAACCCTTTATTGTATTGTAGAGAAACTAGTCACTAGAAATCAAAAGTCAAATTAGGTTTTATCGATAATAAAAGGCTATTTTAAATAATAAAAACACATTTTTTTTAGTACTTATTTCCACAATATATTTTTTCATCAGGACTGGTTTCGCTCATCGCGAGCATTAGTTGATAATGCTCGCGATGAGCGAACTTTATCAACATTATCAACTGGTGGAATACAATTTATAAACAAGTCCATTTATACAAAATATTTGAGTTAAAAGTAGCAGGCATGAAAAACCATGGGTTCAAGAACTAAGAAACAATTAACAGGAATTTATTTGTATAAATATCGTATTAATAGACTTGTTTGTAAATTGTATGCTATCAGTAGATAATGCTCGCGATGAGCGAAACCGGTCCTGATCAAAAAATATATTGTGGAAATAAGTACTAAAAAATTGTGTTTTTATTATTTAAAATATCATGCCTTTCCATCAAGAAGTGACAGTTAACACCTTAAAAGTGAATAAAAGGCTAAATAAACACAACCAATTATCCTTTTTTTCTCAATAAAAATGTATTGATAATAATTCTTAGATATTTTTTTAGCAACAGTAAAAATGTATAATTACCTTATTTACGATATCGACTGAAAGTACTTGATGGAATTTCAATATCAAAATTCAATAGTTGAAACTTTGTACAATTTCATGTTTTGACCCAGGTTTCACTTTTAAGTATCTTCATGGGAAACCTGGACCAACATTATTTTTATGGTAAAAATGTTATATAAGATAAATTATTCCAGTAGTATGGATGTTCTGCTTATATATTTATTATATCATGATATAATTAATTTACTTTTATTCTCTTCAAATTTAATAAATCACATACAACTTTCAGGGATATAATAGATAAAAAAAATAAGTGTGAAATTTATAATATACTGAGAAACTAAATATATGCAGACAATGTAAAATTTTGTTCTTCAATAAATGGCAATCTACACAATTCGAGAAACAGGGGGTTTAAGACAAATGTAATGTATTGGAAAGTAAGCAGTAATGGGATAATATTCAAAATTTAAATTTAACCAGTAACCAATTTACTCTTACTAGCTAATGATACGATTCCTAATCTTAAAATGAGCTGTATGAAATTATTTCGAAATTACATTTGTCACACTGCCTGCGCTTCTACAAACAAATATTAATTTTTTTTTTATATTTGCCAGTCAAACTTATTATCAGCAGAAATAATATTACTTCACACGCAATCTAGGACACGACAGTAAAATAAAATAGGAAAAAAATACACTTTATATAAATATATTGAGGATCGTTAGATGATTGGCAAATATATATTGGTAACTAATGTAGTATCACAATTTAAGGTAGAAATATTCAATTATTTTTAATTCGATAATAAAAAAAAATCAATACAAAATAACAAATGTTCTGGTGTAAACCCAGAGGGCATACATTTCAATTATTTAACACATTACGAGCGAGATTCGCTGATAATTTATATATACATAGAGCGGGTGAAAATTAGCGGCTAGTAAAAAGATTTTTCTTTTCGTACACTATCTTTCAAATGTGTATCTTTTTTTTACTGAAATGTTGTATGCACACTAAACAAATATTACTCATTAGTTTTATTGAAAAAAAAAAAAAAATCCAAGTTTCCAAAAGTGGTTTCACATATTCAATGCAGGTTTTTATAAAAAAATATTCCTTTCACGTCATATAAATCCCTAGAACAAAATCTATATTTTTTATATTTAAATAAATTGTGATATTCATCAAACAATTCACCTCTATGTAACGGAACAACTCAACAGTTACATATTACAGTTATTTTGTTTTTTTGGATACATTGAACACACAATATTGTAACAAGCAATACCCTGCATGCAAGCACCATCTGTTATTGGTAATTATTTATTTTTGTAGATGTATGGGTAGCTAGGACATTTCCGGAGAGATTAATGTACAATACTCCTAAATAATAAACGAGTGAATAAAATTTCACACCATTAAAGTGGAGGCGACTGAAAAGATAGAATTAACTGTCCTACAGTTAAGCGACTACCTTTCCTGCCAAAAGTTTGTTAATAAAAAAAACAATATAAAGAAATCTCACCAATAATAGTAGTTTGATGGGGTGTTTGATTGTCATGTATTCCGACTTGCACCTGCTGCGGGTGCCCCTGCGCATTCACCGATTGCTGCTGAATCTGGAAACAATTGTAATATGTCAATCAAAATATAATTAACACCAAGTTAGCTACTGTCATATTTATGGCCAGCAATAAACTTTTATTGAGATAATCACTCGGCAGAGAATTGGACCTAAGCAGAGTTTGGACAGAATAGAAACAAACAGCATCTTCACGACAAAGCGTGGTGAGTTTTAGGTAACTGTGATCAAAATACCAGAAGGGTAAAAGAATGGTGCAGTCATCGTTAAAACTTAAAAAAGACATAAATAAAAATATTTATACAGACTTCCAGAAAAATAAACATTTCAAAACACAGAAAAATTTTATGAAGGTTCTAAGTAGTAATGAAGAAAAAAAAATGGACACAACCACCCAACCACTACGGGAATTCGTTCAAGGCAAAAATTTTACCCACGAAGATTTATTTTGCAAATGAACAATTCACTATGAAAAATAAGAATTTTTAACATCCGGTAAAATAATTTTCATACATCTCATTAGGTATATATTTTTATCTTGCAAAAGTAAGGGCTAGGTGGCTCCTGTTTAAATATTCTTTAATAAAAATGAAAATTCCATTTTCAACTTTACCAGAGGCATTGGAAAAAAAATATGCAAGTAAAGATCACTGGATAGCAAATTTCAAAAAATAATTTATCAGATAACAAATATGAGCTAGACTTTTAACAATAGCTTGCTTAATTATATCAGCTGAAAGTAAATGTTGCCAAAACTTAACAAGCAAAATTCTGATCAGAGGAAAATTGACAGTAACGGAAAAAATATTGCAGGGGAAGTAAACCAAATACTGAATACAAATGGGCTAATTTAGATTTGACTGGCGGAGTGTTTGCAGGAAACACACTGGAACAGTGACATACATTTCAAAATATTAGAATTAGCATTAAATACATATGCATGTAACACTTGACAATTTTATCGCTTTGATGACAACAGTTGTTTGACAACAGTTGTTTGCAATTGAATTAGCCCTAGCTATATTGCCGTATTCATAGTGTATCAGGCATTTTCCTGCCGAATAAATGACTAAGTTTGTCACAACTAACAAGCTTCAATCAGTCTCCAAGTATTTTGGATAACATTTACTGCCTTGAAGACACTCCTGATAATGATTAAAATGTTCTTAACACTGCTGCGATACGGGATGAACGTAGCAAGTCTAGAGTATTGACTGATGACGAGTACAAGTAAAAAAAAAAGTATTGGAAAATAAATATGAAAATCAGGAGTTTTATATGAACTCACTCCATATTACGTTAGTTGCACATACTATATTCAATTTGCATTAGACGAACTCTAAAATGTAGGCTAAAATTTCCCTGTTATTTGTATGTAAATATGGACATGATGAATCAATTTTGTGATTGAATTAGTCTACACCACACAATTGACAAATGTCATCAATCTGTACTTAATTTTAAGTTAATTAAATCCTAAGGAGTCCAAAAATGTTTCTCTATACCTGCGGCGATGTGGTAATGATGAGGGGTGGTTGGTCATCGGGGGCGGCGGCGATCCTCGCCACTCCCACCCGCTTCATCATACCTGCAAAAAGGGATGACACTCTGGTACTTGGCGCCCTTCAAATCACATCTGTATCAATATCCGTGATTCTGAAAAATAAAAGAAACCATATTAAAATAAATACAATATAAGATATAAGAAGAACAAAAGATATTTGCATCTAAAAATATGAAGTAACAGTTTATTATTTGAATATACATAAATTTTGTTTTGGATGTCTTGTTTTTTTTTGTTGTAAAATAGCATTTACAGAAAAATAGAAACACTAACACTTTTAAATAAAGTCGTTTTTTCATGTAACGAACTTCACGCAGATAGCATTCATATTGATTTTTGTTGAGGCAAGCAGATAAATTGAATTTTTACCAAAATTAAATGAATACGCATGTGTACAGGTATTTAAGTTGTGTTGTTTTCTTGGCAAAGTCACAGAAAATGTGAGAAATAAAGCAAATAACATCAATTCACGTGACAGTTTTATCAAAGTGGGTGATATTGAATGGTCAAGAGAAACACGAATCGAATTAAATTAAAATTCAATATCCACAAAGAATAATGAAATAATTATTATTTTCATCAGATAATAAAGTGATATTAACTAAGTAAAGAAGCGAATTGGAGATTTTATTCAACCATATAAAATACGATTACAACTAGATTCACTTTTAAAGGCTTGAATATTGTTATCATAGCATATAAATGAACGCTTTCTTTGCCGTTAATGAGTATTATGCAATTATACAAGAATAACGTTGGTTTTAAATAAACTTTTTATTTAATTTTTGGGAGATATCAGATTATTTTCAAAGTCGAAAATTAGCTCATGCTTAAAAAGTTTGAACACTGCTAAAAAAAAAATATTTTGTTTCAGGACACTGTAAATAATGGTCAGTGGATTAAAACTCAATGTCCAGCTAAAATTGACTGTTTTGAGTAATCTAATATTTTGAACGCAGTGACATTTCTTGTAATTATAATGAAATATTAAGATGCAACATATCATAAAGAATTGTCATAAAAAATAGATGTTTTTGTTAGGTTTTGATTTTACAAAGAAATTTCTAACTCTCAGAGTCTAACCACATAAAGAGCTCCAACATTTAGTGTTATTAAATAGTTATAGAACCAAAGTTATAAAATAAACATATGCAAAAAGGCTAACTGAATCAATGTATACAATGTGCATTGCATATTCATAAAAATTCAGTTTAATTGGGCGACCCGACTACTGAAATAGGTAGTAATCTATGCAGACTATTATATATATATATATATAGACATTACTCCCATCTATGCAGCCTAGTGATAAAGGATTCATTAAGAGATCGTAAGGTTTCATGATAAATTTCAGATTTTGAGAGAGAAACTAGCTGTATTATGTTTAGCAATCTGGGTAAATGTGTAATTTTTATAGAAAAATTCCAAACAAGTGCAATCACCTAGCAAATGAAGAGACTAACCATCAGTCACATGATATGGATAAATTGGATAATTTCACGCATAAAAATGACACCAAATTAGGAATGGAGTGACAAGATTTATTTAAATAATTTATTTCATAATAAAAAATAGCGAGGTAGCAAATATTAAAAAATCATACCTCACAAGAGAGACGGAAAGTTGGATATGAAAATCAATATTTCATGTTTTTTGTTGTAGTTAATGATTTTATATTTAAAAGGCATTTATGACCTGGCGCTTAGAAGCAGAACTTAGCTGTCACGTATTAATATCATATAATGATTTTGAAATGGAAATCAACCATGTAACTGAAAGGCTGCAATATTTTTATGATAGCAATAATATCGTTCAAATTCCATCAACTGAAGAAGTGTATTAATTACACTCTACTGCGCTATTTTCTGCGACTATGCAACATCAGATCAGTTTAGATAGAACATAAGACAAAATGGCGGGGAAAAAAACCTAAAAATATATACATCTGGTAAGGCATAACCAATGGCATGTTACCAATAGATTCAACTTCACCAATTATCATTCCACATGAAAGATAGAAAATAAAGTTGTTGATAGATTTTTTTTTATAGGACCGTAAACATAGTTAAAATTGACATTTGAATGTATTAAACAATAATAGAGGTAATGAATGCAAACAATCATCGATAGGTTTTCGGTTGTTGCCTGCATAATAACAATAAACGTTAGTGTAATTTTGAGCCTCGCATAACATTACAGCTGATTTATGAATAAACAATAAATCTTTTAATTCATTTCCATGCTGAATAATCAATAATGGAATTTTGATATAGGCAAAGAATAAATACTACCTGTAAGATGTACTCGGAAATAAGAAAAATGCTGCCATGTCACGAGAGAAAGTGGAGCGATCGACCAGTGTGTTACAGGAGAGTGAATATAAAAAGGAAGAGAACAATAACAATATTTATTTTGTGGATCATCCACAGCCACATAACTAAGCTTAATATTTTTCACATTCATGTGGCATACCCTCAGATTAATTGGATTCACATACCACAGAGTATCGAGTCGAATACTGTGAACTAATGAATGCTTCCTGCTTTCTAAATTTATCAAAAATTCAGATATCTGTTATTCTTTCTATTTAGTGTGCTACATAAGAGACTGTTAAACTATAAATGTAAATAATAATATATCTTCATTAAATGATCAATAATATCCTCAAAACAAAATTTTCTTATTAAAACGGTCTAAATAATATCTAATATATAAATATCTAATCTAAATTAAAATCTAATAAAAATCTAAAACAGTAGAGCATACACCGAACAATACCACCAATCTCAGCCTAAACAATTCTTTCACAAATGAATAAGTGTGAATTTGTCCTATACTCAGTACAAAAAGTAGAGTATGCAAAGAAATAATTCACAAAAATGTATGTTCTACTAGTTTTCCTTCATATCATTTTCTCACACAAGTGGAGTCAAAACAATAACAGTTTATTTATATAACTCTTATCAGAAAACAGCAGATACCGCAATTGTAATGTTGTTTTTATCATCAGTACAAACTTGCTCACCGGCATGGATTATTAAAGTGGAAAACAAAATCCAAGAAGTTGTTGATACAAGTTATTCTGTTTTTTGAATTATACATTATCCACTTTCACAAAAATATCAAATGAATCATATGATTTGCTGTTGTCTATGAGAAGAAAATATAAAATTCAAAGATCAAACTACATGTTGTAGCATAAAGAATATTATAATATCAGTGCAATCAGAAGCATCTTAGTAAGCAGAGAGCACTTATTTCCTTTGTTTCAAGGATGCATCAATTTATTTAAGTATGAATGAAAGCGATTCCCTTAATATTGTGTACATAATACAATATTGAGATTCCTTTCGAGGAAATGAGTTTAACAGTATGAAATCAGTGTGTGGACGTGCAACTTCAAAGATAGCATGTATCATAGTAAAATCTCTAGTCGTCGTGACAATTGTGAGGTTATCTATGACAAAGTTCTGTACATACTGGACTCATCCACAAGGCTTGTTACTAATTTTATAAAACTTAATAAACACGTAGAAACAGTTGGCAGTATCCCTAATTTAGTATGAAGATGTGTAAAAGCAGAAATTAGATTTTATTCCTATGTTCGATACCTGTCAAAATGCCGCTCGGTTCACGTTTAACAGCCTATTTTCGTTTCTAAATCGACTGGTGCTTCCAATGTAGCACAAATCTCCGGACATAATTCGATACTAAGAAAAACGATACACTGCAAAATAACGGACCGGCACAGAACTGAATTCAAAATTTCGAACGAAAAAAATGTGGCCCAGTTAAAAATACGCGGCCGTCAACGGTAAAAACTGGGACCAAAATATTATATTTACAATGCGAGACGCAATATAATACAACATACCCACCGTAACCTTCAAGCACTCGAAATAATACGCGGTGTTGCGATCGCACATACAACACCTCACCTCCCACTGGATTTGATAATGAGAGGCCATCGGCCATCTTGCCGCCCAACCGAACAAAATAAATAACAAGAATGGATAAAAAACAAAACACTATCGCAATGGTTGTCACGAGATTCATTAACGTAGCGTCTAGCAAAATCTACATCTACTTTTCGATGGACAACAAATAAAAATAACCTACTCGTGCGAGCCCGGTAATATTTGAGACAATGATAACGATGTTTGTTGCGTTATTTACCTCGATCGCAGACAGGCCGGCTATCATCTCCGTCGCCCTCCCGCGTAAATTTCAGCGAATAACAAATTACAAAGAAATTTTCAAGCTACCACTTTTAGGCTTTCCATACACTTCTAGTCTATTCACAATGTCGATCGTTTCAACGCGGGAGAACGTCACAGCCACTTTTAACGCTCAAATGCGTCTATTAAGTGGATTTATGCACATTTATTCACAATTACACAAATAAGCGCAAGGAATTAACATTGTAACATTTTTGGTAAACTTGGGAAGCAGTTTCACTGTCTCGAAAGAGATTTAAGAGGACGAACTGTCAAGAAACGACTTGGCAAATCCGGCATCCGACGAAAACAAGCTCAAACGGCGAACAGCGACAACACCAACAACGCAACTTTTTCCGTACAGAAAGGCCAAACGCGGCGGTCACAGTTTTCGAGGAATAGACACGCCCCACTGCAGTCAAAATAAATACGCCAGAACAAACGAACGTATGATACGTACGTCGCAGCAACGCATACTACTGTATTTATCGAATAAGAACGTAAGTCCGATCCGAGTGTATTTAGAATGTATGAATCAGAAAAGGATGGTAAATTACGGGTATGTGTCCTTATTTTATTTTGAAACAGGTGGCGATGATACAACACCATCTAATCGGACGAGAGCGAGCGAGAAGGTATTATCAATATCGCGACCAGGAACCCGCGAATCAATGCGACGAAAAGAGATATTACATTGCGGGCAATGTTTGTAGCGGTGTCTCAGTTCTTGCGTGTCAGGGCTGCAAGTACACATTGAAATTTTTGATACTACAGGCAGGAAAGTTTGGCCATGATAAAGATTTTGAAAACACTGATAAGACTGATGAAAAGAGTACGACAAGATGCTCACAATTTGTACATCACAGTCAACAAACTTTTTGAAAATCGATACAATAAATAACAAACCGTCACTTTTTGTTACATTGCGATTATGCAACAAAATAGTATCTGTTGGAAATTATAAACGGACACAGCACTTCAGCGGAATTATAACTTTATTGAATTTTGGATTTTTTTTTTAAATTCAGATATCCTATTATACTTTTATACATTGACACATGATTACATAGAGCTTGTAAGCAAAAAAAAAGATGTCAAACAAAAATTTCTGCCGGGAAAGATATGAAGAAAAAAACTAACAAAACGCACTTTCGCACATTTTATTGCATCCAACGCATTCACAGGTGCAAATTTGTTAGTTAGTCTCTTACAACAGCTGATATACTAGCTCTATCTTGACAAGCGTTGATACATTTTCAATATAGGGAAGAAACATGACATATTTGTTATCGACAATATTTTATAAATGGCACGCCCCCCTCCAATCAATTTTAATATTTTTAAGTTTTACAGTTTTTCGTCTATTTGAATATATAACATAAAATAAATTGTATCGGTTCTTTGATATGTGTGGTAAATATTTTCATGTTAGTTTAATATTTTGATATAGCAACCAAAGTCAAACAAAATCATTTTCACTTTAATAAATACATTCATGGTGAATGCTTTCCCACAATAAAACCTTTGAAATAAAATAGCATTTTCATTTAATTTTCTTTATTTTCTAAAAATCTACATTTTTATTCATAAAATAACGAGTGGTTAGTGAATTCGTAAAATATAACACTTAATCAATAAATTTATTCGTCTCCATTCATAATTGTCAATGGATTATTATCATTAATAATAATACCACATATATGTATAATTTATTGTATTGCGATTTTATACTTGATTTAAATGTAAAAAAAATAGAAATAAAAACCAGGTTATACATTCTGCATTGACTGGCGGTTTAGCGAGGATTTTTATTGTTTTTATGCCGTTTCTCCTTTCTCTGAGATGTGCTGTATGAAGCCAGTGTGAGATAGGAGGAATCTTATAGTGGAAATGCATAGAGCTCAAGTAATTTCAGCCGATCGACTTCAAATGGAAATCATATTAGGAACAAATCAAGGGAATACTGAACTATACTTACGATAAAATGAAAAACAAATGTGGCTAATAATTTAATTTATTAATAAAAATAGAAAGACAATAGACTTCGTTTAACTGGAAGCAAATCATAATCAATAAAACCAAATGAGGAGACTCGTTAATACTTCGATTATCCAGGACACCATTCCGTTTAATGAGCGCAAAAATGTAACGAAGATATGGCGTTATTTTATGAAGAATTCACATCCGCACTGAAAACCTACACTGAATGTGTACAAATTTGCAAAAACAATATTATAAGACTACACTCGTAAAATAAAGTATTTTATTTATACAAGAATTTTAATCAGCATTCTTCATTCTTTTCAAGTTATATACACCGACAATTAGCTTGTTTTTTTTCGATAATTAATAAGAACGCCGCATTACCAACATAGCTAGCTTCACGAGTCAAATTGTCGGTACAAACAAGCTGCGTGATTTGAGTTGGTTTTGATTCGAATTTCGGAAGTTATTAAATGGAATGAATATTTACTGTGTATGCATCGAAAACGCTTAGGGAGAAATATCAGTTAACAAGAAATAATACTGCGGTACCAACAAATTTTATTTAATACAAATGTGATCTTTTACTATGAAACAAGGTGTCATACAATACAAGATTTTGCATCTCGAAACAAACATAAACTTAATTATTTTTTTATAAAAAAAACAACAGAAAATCGTTTAGATATACTTTCAATTAAAAATAAGGGTTTTTGTGAAATGTTTTAAGTGAAAAAATAATTCGGTCCCTTCAATTTCCTGTTAACTGTTTTTGACTTATATTGCCTCGTATATAGTGTATCTACCTATAACTTCGCTTATGAGGGGACTTGAGGCGTGCCAATTTAGAGGAATTTAGTAAGCATATTCTAGTGACATAATATACGACGAAGAAATCATCTTTTTCGTGTGATGTTTTTTGTAAATATTCAAATAATACGCAAACCATATTCAATTCCATTAATGTGTTAACTGTCACTTCTTGATGGAAAGGCATAATTTAAATAATAATAACACATTTTTTTACTACTTATTTGCACAACATATTTTTTGATCAGGAACGGTTTCACTCAACGCGAGCATTATCAACTGGTGGAATACAATTTATAAACAAGTCTATTTATACAAAATATTTGAGTTAAAAGTAGTAGGCATGAAAAACCATGGGTTCAAGAAGTAAGAAACAATTAACAGGAATTTATTTGTATAAATATCGTATTAATAGACTTGTTTGTAAATTGTATGCTATCAGTAGATAATGCTCGCGACGAGCAAAACCGGCCCTGATCAAAAAATATATTGTGGAAATAAGTACTACAAAAATGTGTTTTTATTATTTAAAATATTCAACTCATGCATAACATACCACTACTACGCGACTGACTAATTTCTTTGAAATTGATGTTCAGATTTTTCGAATCGTGGACAATTATTGCAACAAGAATTTTTCCCTCCGCCATAAAAAATAATTATTCGAGATTCTCGAATGTCCGTTAATGATTGATTACATGTGCCCCTACAAGATCTATGAACGTGATTGCCTACCTATCTCCCGAAATTGGAGAACGTGAAGTTAAAGCACAATCATCGATAAATATACTGTAGTATGTTTGCCGATTGGTATTAAATATTTAGCATATTCATAACTTCATATTGATCAAAAGAAAAGACGTAGCTGCACGCTAGATATATGTCGAAAAGTCAGCTTAATGTAGCGTAGAATAAATTATGCAATAGATGTACTATACTAATAATAATATCCTGTTTATAATGTTAAGATACGTTTATTTTTGTCCGGCACCGTAAATTTCCAATTCTTATTTTATTAAAATAAGTAAGCCTATAATGATGACATTAGACAGAACGCATTAGTAGAGCCAGCATAAAATGTGTCATTTTATCGATTGTTTCGTTTTGTATGATTATTTAAAATAAACATACGCCCCCGCAGATCTAGTAATATCTCCTCCGGGTCAAAAGAACCGAGTCTGTCAACTTTTACTATTTGAATACTATCGGGGTATTGATATCAAATAAAATAATGCGCTCGATCTTAAGTAACGACGGACGCCAGTCGGTCAAACACATAAGCAATGTTGTGTCAATTCGGAAAAGTGTTCCATAATTGAAATTAAATTGGGGGGACTCTTACGGTGTATTTTTTCAAGCAGCGAATCTACGCGGTCACGTGATACGCGGGGTGGCTGACCAATCGCGAGCTGCGGAGAACAAAGAGACCTTGAGATCAATCGAGCGCATCTGAAATGACAGCTTGTCGACTACAAAAATAATAATAATAATGCCAGTGCAATATCTTTCACCTAAACATAGCATACAATATGCAATGAGCCATCGGAGCAGCTTCTTACTACTCGGATGGAAGCTATAATCGGCGATGAAGTAATACGATGTTTATAAATTGCCTGAAAGTCATACGTCAGCACCCCACACACATACATGTATTGGTACAATATCATGCGGAGCAAGAGACATGTTTACTATTTTCAAAATGGCGGTAACAGGCGAGGCGCGGGCATCGATTCGGAATTGACTCACAAATGAGTCAAATTTGACAACTGAAAATTTTCAGGAATCCATACGCATTCCGTGCAATCCCGTTAAAAGTGCCCGCACCTTGCGTTCGAATGTTATTTTCTTTTGTAACAAATCATAGCTTACGCCTGTCTGGCGGCGAGAGCTCGGCTTTCCAAAAATACCGCGGCGAAGCCGAGGGACCAATGGCGGGCCCAGGCGATTTCTCCTGTGTTTCCCATCGTTACGCAATAACTTTTGTATTATCACACAGCGCGAATGTCGAGATGATTCTCCCACAGGAAGATAGCGTCGATAATGATGCATTTTGTGGATGATAACACAGTGTGGCACAGCCGCCGAAGCACGCGAAGCGATCGCAACACGGACACAGGGTGCGAGTACGATCAGACAACGACAGCGCGGCGGCCATATTGGAATTTGGATCGTAGCGTAGCGACATGTAAAATAAAATAACGACCGGAGCAAACTGCTGCGCTCGCTACGCCTAGGCCACTGAAGAAAAGGAGTCAATTTTGTGTACTGGCGGACTGCGGGTATTTGACATGGCAACACGGGCGCCATCGCGAGAACACGCATACATAAATAAGTACGTGAATCGACGACGTGCACACACACATCCGCGGCCATACCTCTATACTTGCCGAATGATTTACTTAGCGACGTTGCCTCTCTGGCAAGAACATTTCATATTTTTAGAGCGCGAAATATGAAATTCTTCGAAATCTTACTAATTTTATTTCGACGAAGTCCTCAATCGGAATAATGGCTTCGAAAAAAGACTAGCAACACTTTTCAAAAATTATAATGTATTTAATTTGTATTTATTCTTTGGTCATTTTATATAAATACATCTGTTGCATCAAAAAATATTGTATCTGGACAATGTTTGTTAACCTGTTATTGTATTGATACAACTGAACTGTCACAGTACGGCAATATAATATGATACAAATATAATAACGCCATAATTAAATAATTCAAGAAATCAACCTGGTGATTTTTCACGCGGGAAAATAGTATACATCTTATCTTATTTACTCTCTTGGTTATAGTGGCCATTTTAGGTGCAATATACCTACGGTGGTTGTTTTTGACGTTTTTTAGCGTTTAATAGAATATTAACATAAAAAATGTTAACTATTCGGATCGACATCATAATTTTTTTAAATATATATGTTGACATAACAAAAAATGTTGCCATCTCATTTTTGAAATTCCCAACGAACCATATTAATTAAATTTGTCATTAGTATTCTAGTCGTTAGGTGGATACATTTGATGTCACACCTAAATTATTATCGACAAACGTTGGGAACGTTCGATTTAGTTTCACAGACACGTACATTAAATAGACATTTGGAGTAACTTTCAAAACAATACTGTAAATATATAACGTATTATAGATATAATGATGATATTTATTATGTAAAATGTTTTCAGTGTTTGTGTCATAGGACTTTCGCGTTGCGTACATTAGAAGGGGATAAATAGCGCCTGCCTAAACAAAGGAAGCGGGAATGGCCATCAATATTATAATATCATTGCCAGCCAGCGATAAAGCTGAAGATATTTAAATGTCTCCACAATTCGGATGTATTATTATTGGTTGTGAATAAAGGTACACGCAAATAGCACTAGAGCCATGACTTCGTTTGCCCCAAATAAAATCAAAGCTGTGAAACTGCCAGTTATCTTGTCAAAAAATAAGCAAGACAGCGCTTTCCAGGGTTACGAGAATTTCAAATATTACATCTAATCGAATGCATTACGTTATTATCACCAGAATGTTTACATAATCGCAGTATTATGCCAAAGAATACAGATTAAAACAATCACTGGCATTCTGAAACATCTTTTTTTTAATAAACCATAAATGAAAGATAAGATTTGAAACACAATGTATCACTAAAATCCGAAGTGCCTATATTATATTTTCTGCTAGCTAAGTTTAGGTTATGTTACAATTAGTTTTGAAGAAGTGAAAAGACTTGTTTATTCCAAATTGTTGAATAGATACATATTCATTTCATCTAGTTTTATCACTGAGCAAACAATGTAATATTTGGTAGGTGTGGTATTTCATGAGGTGGTAACGACACAAACAAAAACGACAATTGACAACACTGAAAAAGCGGTGGTCGTGATATTAACAAGTTCCACAAAAGGGTAAACATAAAACATACAATAATATGTATTGTAAATCGTAACAGAGTTTTATCCATTCGATCGATTAGAAGAGTAAATAATACAACTTGCACGACAAAATCCCAGATTTGATAAAATTTAAAAACCTTAAGTTCAGCCCTTTCGCTATTTGCGAAGTTATATAGAAATAGAAAACGCGGTCGACCCAGCGTGGACATAATAACAATTATTAAATAATCACATATAAACAAAGCATCGTGAGCATTGTGACGTAAATTATTATATGTACATCAAATAAACATCGCGTTGTTCGTTTTCCAGAACGCATACCATGATGGACTCAGTGGGAGAAAAACACTAACAAAAAAGATATTTATTTTGGGACGAGTTGCTCGTTTGCATATGTATTTTTAAACGTTTACAAAAAAAAAATCAATC
Source organism: Himalopsyche japonica (assembly GCA_028555115.1). NCBI lineage: Eukaryota > Metazoa > Arthropoda > Insecta > Trichoptera > Rhyacophilidae > Himalopsyche > Himalopsyche japonica. The sequence goes on from JAHFWJ010000430.1 coordinate 1,872,956, forward strand.
AAAAAGCAATACGTCAAAAGCCGATCACTTGCAATAAGATACCTAAAAACAATAAATAAAACAAAAATTAATCCGTGACTACTTTGAGGCGATATCGAATTTTGAAAACACATGTGAAACGGAAGGTGTTTCGATTAGTGTAAATGAAATTGTTTCCGTGTTTCATAATAAATTATGGAAAACGTTCTTTGAATGTCATAATTGAATGTGAAAACAAAACAAATAACACGATTAAACTATTGTATGAAATGATGAATACGTTGTGAAATAAATATCTACGTAGACATATTTGTCTTTTATTTTTTCAATATTTATGTCGTTCCTCTATCTTTCTTTTCCTCACGGAATCGTGAAAAAAACCTTCCAATTAGATCTAAAAGCTTCGAGATATGCGATGGGCGGGAATATTCAAACATATTGTATTCTGAGAGACAAACAAAAACTAACTAGCGAGCAATAAAATATTTCACATGTTTGCTATCTGTTCATAAACGCGAAGTAATTCCGCAAAGCGAACCGGAAATACACGGCTGTCCTATATAACACAGGATGAACAGTCACCTTACAATAATAAGGTGACATTTACTCATTCCTAAGTATGTGGGCTTAAGTGATGATTCATTTATAAAGTGTACAAGCAGACGGTGTTGTGAATTTTAAATTTGTATGCCAAATCCAATTAAGCAGGAAGGAATGGCTGGATTGGAAGAGGTGAGAAGAAGTAGGATAACGTCAATATGATCAGATGTGTTGCCGGCGTGCGGTGCGATCCAGGAGAGCGCAATTTGTTACACAGCGTAGTTCGCCGAACAATGTAGTGTATGATAGAAGATCGCGCTACTAGTCTGGACCTTTGGCTTTCACTGCAATATTCGCGGACAGGCACGCATCTAGGTTGTCAAAAGGCCTCTGGACCGGTATTTTAAATTACGGGACATCGACGCTTCAATACTCCGGGATATCCGGCGTAAGAGACAGACGCGAATAATAAAAAAAACATCGCTGTTAGTAAGTAATTTTTCTAATAATTATTATCCCGAGAGATGAAGTTCTTCAAGCTAACTTAGTATAAAGAAAAATACATAGTATTTAAGCTCCATCGTCAATTAATTGTATCATATAATTTAAAAAAAGTATAGAGGTTTTTTCAAATTATAATTGACACCATTGCGTATACAAATATACTTGAAATATTAAAAGAATTATATATTCGAGACCACTTTATGACATATTCACATTATATCGGTTATTATGGACCAAGTTAAGATAAATTTATAATTCGAAACATCGAAAATCAATTAAGCGTACCTATGTAAAATATTCAATCAAAAATAGAAAAATGCAGTTTTTACGCGGAATATCTATGTCATTATCATTATTAAAAGTCGTCATTATAATTATGTAAAATTGTAATTCAGTGTTGAAAATATATTTCAAGTACTCCAGCGGATTTCCATCTAAACATTTCGTGATTGGCATAAATTATCGGTTTTCCGAACCACAAAGCATATTTTGATGATTCCGATTATAAAAAACGCTGCTGAACTATCAACATTTAATTTGTTAAAATATTAGTACGCTAATAAGTTCACATGTAGAACATCCCTATTTATGTGATTGATTATTTTGCAATGGCCTCAAACTAAGACGGTCCGGAGCGATAGGCCTTTAAATTCTGGTTCATTCAACGAATCATTACAAATATATATTATACTCTCCCCCTCCTTACACATTAAATAAATCGAATAGATTTTTGGCAGATGTACGTTATGAGATTTTCGTTATGAACTGCTGGTAGTAGACAGGGCATCCGAGGACTTGTAAAAAATTAATTTCAAACCGGAAAGCGGAATTCCGTCAACGTTTGCCGTTACCTTAATAAAGCGTCTCCTGAACGGCGAGATGCTAATGATTACTACAAAAAATCTCGTTTCACAGCATTTGAATTTTGTCAATTATTGTAAAATTTATCGTTCTTGGGAAATGGTTTCTAATAGCGGTAAAGTCTACTTTGATCAAGCGTAGGAAATCACAATTGAAAAAAATAAAACAAGTGTGATAGGCACTACTGACAGATAGTTTTAGGTATTCAAGGGCCTCACAAGACTAGCGATCATGTAGTGCGGCTCTGTCTGTGGGTACGCGCGGCAACGGCGCAAAATCGGGAACGGGCGGTCGCCATTGGTCGGCGGCGAAATCGATAGACAAACAACAAGAGGCATTGCGCAAAGCGAGCGATTCTCGACCTAAACGACAAGACGTTTTAGGGGCTACGCTCTGAACCAATAATAAAAGAAACAGACCCGTAACGTAGGCGAGCGATACTGTCGCTTGTAGTCGTAATCCGTATGCCCAGAATGGATAAACAAACTTTTATACCAATGTTAAATCGAAAAGGATATGACCGAACTGTTAAGAAGGCAGGTGTATAAGCGAATATCTGGTAATCATATCACAAATGTCATTTTTAAGCCTTTCTACAATTAAATAACTGCACACAGGTCGCAACAAACAGGAACCCAAACTACGTAAGAAACGAACCGCCGATTAAGAAAATTCCCGGCCCTATTTGAAAACAAAGCACTTTCAAGTACTTCTACGTTATCAATTGGAAAGATTTTGCCGCCTAGTTAAAAATTACTGGAAAAAGTTGTGAAACGTGAAGTATTTAAACAATTTGAAAGCATACAATGATGTGACACACGTTGCCAAGTCTGAACGGCCGAATTTTATCACAACGTATAAGCAACGTCGCAACAGGAGCGACTTCAAAATATAAATAACTAAATAATATGATTTACAAAACACTATATTTTCTTAATTGTAACGGCACTGCTGAAGGAAATAATATTAAGGTTTCTTTAGGAGATTCGAAGTTAAGATTTTTAGGACACGTTACGTAGACCTGGAATCCGAAATTCTGGTCGAAATTTAGAAATTTTCTCATCAGACACTCTTTACACACATCGTGACGAATAGATAATGATATTTTCACTGAAATTTAAGGCGAGAGATGACTTAGCAAACAGACTGCGAATATGCAATCTGTCAATAATAGTCAAACTTACCTGCGGATATGATAAAATTGTACTCGGATGAACACAAATCACTAATGTTGCACAGGATCTGCAATATCTTGAAGATAAAACGATTTAAATGGATTGTTTAAATTCCTATATTGTTGTACTAAAATGTAACACATTTTCCGCACTGACCGTCCTACTCGGGAGCTGACCGAATCAGAACTGACGAACGTTGCCGAAGATATTTCGGACGAGTCTATTTTTAATAACATTTTTGTTGGCAGCTACCATTCCATTTTGTTGTGTTTTGGCATTTACTGATTTTTAAATTATTTATTAAGTTATTATGCATTCTTTCAATAGGAATAATTTACTGGCGAGTAAAAATATAAAAATAATTAATTATAAAAATATTATATCAGTTATTATATTCGTTCCATTGTCACCTTATTTCAAATAATAGACTCATCCATCGTTCCGCTTATTAACCGGAAGCTTTTTAATAGTACATGTTCACAAACTGTGCATAATAAACGAGATTGACTTGTTCGTAAAGTAGATTAATTTAATATCTTATTCCACCTGCCAATTATAACTCAAATTATTTTAATGAACACCACTTTTTTATAGAGTATTTAGATTTAAAAAAAGATTTCCATATTCAAAATTGTTCTAACCTCATGAACCAAATATTATTATAATGCTATTTGATAATTGAAGTTTTAATAAGGTTAAGGTAATTTTGCTAAATGAACTTTAAAAATAGTGTTAGTAATTTCAATGGCAAAATAAAAATATTTTTCATTATCAACATTATAAGAGTAACAAATCTCGTGAATTGCGTTTTAAATATTGATATTTTTGAATATACTGTTTTTTTTTAACAAATCAATTGATTGAAACTACATTTTTTGAATTGCGGTGATTTATTGAACGTTTATAGGTATTTGTATTTAATTATATAAAAAATATATTGCGTATGTATTCTAAAATATTTTCTGATCAACATTAAAAATAAATGATTGAAAAGTAGCCAAACAATTTTTATAAATGCAGTTTTTATTGAAACATCAGAAAAAATAAGTTATATTTTTTTTATGATACGATCGCTCATATTAGCATTAATATAGTAATTTTTATTATTATGTAAGATTTTATCATCATATTTTTTAAATAATTTACGAACATCCATAAATTCCCGCTAAGAATTTAAATTAGTTTCAAATTTTATCGCGGCGCTTCTTCAAGGTAGTGAGATTCTATTGGATAATCAGCAACCAATCATTCCCAAAATCGTGTATTGTGACAACTGAGATAACAAAATTACACGTCCTGCATAATTTCAAATTATAATATTGTGTGGATACTGTACATTTTACTTCAGTCAGAATTAAAGCGGTGTTATAAAATTAACCTCTATCATTTAAGAATATCTGACGCAAGGTTAATTATTAATAATGAGTGTGTTCATTTTCTCTACGCTGACAGTTTTGCTACTATCGGCTTTGACTAATGCAAAAATTGATCCAGAAAACTTGCAATGCTTAGGTGAGTATATAATATTAAATTCAATATTGTTAACGAAAATTGTGAAGAATATCAGTCATTTTCGACCAACGGATTGACTGTGCAAAGTTATATTATTTCATGACATCAAAAAATCTAGACTTTGATGTGTCATTATGTGCGAAGTTTTGCGGAAAATTAATTTAATAGTTATATACCAATATCTTCTGCCCTCATCTGTTCTGCACGACTTGCATATAATATATGTTATTTATAAAATCTAACTTGTTTTCGCAAAAGACCTGCAAAACATTTCATGGAGAACTAAAACCTAAATGCATGTTATGCCCGTAATTACCGAAGACATCCTACATCTACATAGCAGACACTATGAGAAATATTTGTGATTATTGGATTTTCAACCACAGATGAATTAAAAATATGATAAAATTCGAACTGGTAAATATTAACTTTTCGAGGAGTGAATAGATCTATACTCTACTTCCTGTGAAGTGTAAGTTTTTGTAACACTAGAATTGCGTGACTTTTTCCAATGAATACATTTATTATGATGGTTGGAATGGTTTTAAAATATGTATAATTGCAAAACCCTTCTATTTTCACACAAAAATCGTGCAGACATACATGTACGTCCTTAGTCCCAAAAAGGTTAAAAATTAGTCTTGGGGAATGTGTATTATCTTTTGGCAACTGCTACAGCATCACTGTTTTTACCTTTCCTAAGTATATTTTTTTTTTAAATTTTTTTTTAGTAAATGTATATTTTACGATGATAGAAATGATACAATAGAATCAATAATAATAATAATATTATATTGTCATTACATGTCAGTTCTGTTGCATCCGTGCGATGGAATACCTGAAGATGCTGAAGGGTGAAATCCGGGTCGTTTGTGACAAGACATATGGAATCGCACAAAGATGCAACAATTCAAATTTAATATTACATTCATCAGAAAAAACTTTTCATAAACTTAAGGCGGAGGTTGCCAGCCTTTTGCTCCTCACAAACTTGTTTATGTTTTCTCTAGCAAATGATTTATTTTTAATTTCTAGTCTGCCGCAGCACCATCGATGAAGTGGAAAAATCCATAATGAATACCAATCCAAAGAAAACTGTTGAGGTAATTTTTATTAATCACTTAATCAATGTATGTATTTAATAATGATAAAAACATATTTTCAATACTTATTTCCATAATATAGTTTTTGATCAAGACCGGTTTCACTCATCGTGAGCACTATCAACTGAAAGAATACAATTTACAAACAAGTTTATTTATACAAAATTTTGAGTTAAAGCTAGCAGGTATACTAAACCATGAGTTCAAGAACTAAAAAAACAATTTATAGGAAATCATACAATATTAATACAAATAATCACTCATGAATAATTTTAAAACAAAATTAAGTTAAATCAATAATCCATTAGAGCTCTGAACAATTGTAAAGAAATCATTAGGAAAAGTAATGAGTGGGAAATTTTTATAAACAAAATAACTTAAATACTTAATGGAACATAATGTATTAATATGGCATTTTAATGGTTGACAAATAGGATGAGAAGAAATGGTCAGTCAGGGGCATTCCAGTACGTTCTGCAACACAAAAAAAAAAAAAAATGGATCATAGAATATATTGTGGAAATAAGTATTATAAGTAAAATATCATGCCTTTCCATCAAGACGTGACAGTTAACACTTTAAAAGGAATATATGTTCTTGGATCTCAGACCCCTGATTAACTTTTCGACTGTGGAGTGTCAATTTTTCGACTTCGTGTCATTTCATATCATTTTTGATTCAATAGTCACACTTTTTGTCAATATCTTCATAAACAATATATGTCAATTCATCTTATAAACTTGATTCAAATTCTCAGAAAATATCAGTGTTGACACAAATTTTACCATCGAAAATATGCACACTTGGTTATTTAATTGAAGCAGTTGTGAATACAAGTTTTAATAACAAAGTGTATAAAAGCACAAAGATATTTAAAAAAAATTAATAGTGCACATATTGCTATAAAGTTGACTCCCTGATAACGTTAGGTAGGGAGCACATTATCCGAAAAGCAGCAATCGGTGCAACGGCATACAAAATCAGAGGATATGTTCTTTTCTTCGGTCGCATTCTTTAAAATTTCAAACTCGCTTGAAAAGTACATATTTTTATAATTTACGATATTGTCTGAGGGTGTTTCGTTGCAAAATTTGAATCATTAAAACATGACTTGTTTTGGCACCCATGTCCCAGATTTCGCCTTTCGGCATCTTTAGGCTTTCTATCAGAAACTTTCTACTATGCTATATGCATCCTTATATACATAGAGTATTTAAGTGTTTTGGCAATTTGGCAGCATGGGATGTGCTCATGTCAGTCATTCAGCTTTGATCCAACGTCATTGGTGTCTATGTTTTCACTTCTACATTTGCCTATCTGCACAATTTGCTCCAAGAAAACCAGACTCACGTTGTGCAAACCTATCCTCTATTTTTCAATCATACGCTCTGCATTTTAAAAGGAATAGGGTGCAGAGCGATGATCTAAACACCAAAACTTTTCTTTGATTTCAGGTTGGTAATTACAGACTTGATGGCGCTGGTAACATGCATCAGAATAAGGTACTACTGTCAAAATCTCAGGTTTACATCTCGGAAATATTGGACGATGTTTGTAAGTAAAAGCCATAATTAACACATTTACTTCTAATTCAATTACGCTCATCCAAATGCAATTCGTGTCAGGAGAATGTTCCCCTAGAAGACTTTCTTCTTAAGTTTTTAAATTTGCAAGAGATATGGCAAATAACTTGGGAACAGATTGTTAGTTCAATTGTATCCTTGTGATTTAATGCCTGAAGATGCTGAAAGGCAAACCCTTTAATAAATTTGTAATGTGTACTCTTCTCAACTGTCAAATCCTAAATTTAAAATTCATTCATGGTATTTTCAAGCATTCTATTACATAGATGCAATAGTAATGTCAGTTCTGTTTCATAGAGAGCCTGAATGCTGAAAGGCGAAACCCGAGTTATAAGTGACAAAACATGTGGAATCACATAAAATTTCAACTTTCAAATTTGCATAATTATCTAGTCCTTTTTAAATTTGAATTGTTAAAACTTTCAATTCAAATTCCATCAAACACCCTGAGTCGATTTTTTAAATTGTTAATTTATGATATCGACTGAAGGTGCTTGATTTTTCAGTATCAAATTTGAATTGTTACAACTTTGTACGACTCCACATGTTATGTTTCTAACGACTCAGGTTTCGCCTTTCGGCATCTTCAGGCATTCTATTACACGAATGCAACAGAGCTGACAGTTGCAACAGACTGAGTCAGTTCTGTTGCATCCGTGTGATAGAATGCCAGAAGATGCTGAAAGGCGAAAACCGGGTTGTTATTGATAAAACATGTGGAATCTTACAAAGTTGTAGCAATTCAAATTTTTAAACTATTTTTTCTTACAATTTGAATTAGGCTCTATATCTTTAATTTCGTTAAGTTTATTAAACAAACCAAACACTAATCACAATTAGTAACATACCGAGTCGAATAAAAGAGTCGCTAATTTAATTTATACACATACAATCTGAAAGTGTATAATATTCATAGGCAAAAAGATGTCGGATTATGTTCGCGTTCGCTACAAGGCAACCCAGAAGCTGGCTGTGATGAAAATGATGTCTGAATCTGGCGGCATGAATCCAGAATTCACCCTTACCGACTTTGTGACTGACGAAGATCTAAATAAGAGTTTGGAATTTTACGTAAGTGTGTTGACTTTATTCAAGGACTGTGGATTCTTAAAAAAAAAAATAACATGACTGCCAAAAAACGTTTAAACGTTTATTTTTGTCTGGTTTTCCCTACCTTTTTTTATAAATTTGTATTAAATTAAAGATCAACCAACCAATCTGGTAAATTGTTCATTGAGATATTCTTCAAAATTGTCTAATCGAAAAAATGGTCCAGGTCGCTCATTTTTCACAATCCTGACTCTGATTCCCGCCAAAACACCGCAACTCCACAACCCTGCTTTATTCATAAATTATATACTGACGGAATTCTCAAGATGTCTTGAAATAAATGCAGCATATCATATCGCTTTTCAGGTGTTAATTGGTCATTTCTTAGTGGAAAGGCATTCTATAATAGTATGGTTTTCTAGTTTTATATTATTAAGATCAGGTCAGGTTTCGCTCATTAATGTGGGACTATTTAACAGTGTTCTCGTGAATATACATCCATAAGGTATAAGGTCAGGAGTAAAATAAATGAGATGCGGGAACGTAAAATTTTGGTTCCATTGATTAAGTTAATTGAAAATATCAGTTTGTCACTGACTGCCATCGAGTAAACACATAAACTTTGGTATCATCTGAGTTTTAATTTAAATAAATTAAAAAAATTTTACCCATAGTAAAAAATGTCAAGATCGAAGATATGGTATTTTGTGCTGTTTTTATTTGACTAAGTATTTATATATATATGTCAAAATTTGTAGACACTTATAGGTATTAGATTTACTGTTTACTTCAGTAATGAATAACTTTACGGACACATTTGGTCCAAAGATGGTTCTTAAAGGAGCGAAACACGTGTAACATCCAGTAACACATCAGGTGGCATAACAGTGCTATCAACTTTATTTCATATTTTGGAAATTAATTAAATCTTCGAAAATGTTCTACAAACAAAAAAAAGTGGTTTAAGGATATTGTAGGATAAACCAAAACCATGAAGACCTCTGAAAGTGTATGATGCCACATTGATTTCACTGCAAAATTAACCCCCTGAATGCTAACACCTCAACTGTTAATTGCAGTGTGTTGGTAGTTGATATGACAATATATGAATTTAGACTTAACAGTTTCAATATTTTGGTATAATATCTGATTTTTGTAGTTAAATACCTCCCGATTTATTGTGATAATCTGTAAGTTTAGTCGAAGTTTAAACTTATGATCCCATTTTCGAATATTCAGTGTTGGACAAATGTTTTATCAGCCAATTAAATATTCAGTTTTCTTCAGGAGGCGCAAGCTTCATTTCCTTAAAAAAACAACTAGACATAAATGTACATTTCTCGAAAGTCCTCCTTTTGTGATATCCTTGACTATTTTTGATGTTGCCTTAACTTGTTTATTTACTTTTTCATTTTCAGTGCGAAGGAATCGTCGGAGAAAACGAAGATCACATTGTGGATCTCTACAGTAAGAGGGTAGGGGATTCAATGCCTGATGGCAAAATTGAGGTAAGTCAATGTTACGTTCTTAACGTAGTCTTATTTGTGATTGTTGAATCGTCCGAAAAGAAATTGACCTGTAATGCTTGACTACAGAAGAAGTTAAGAATTATATCATCATTCGGCATGTGATGTTATGTTGATGAGAGTGTTACAAAACAAATATTTTTGAATTTGAATTGTTACAACTTTGTATATTTTTTAATGTCAATTGCTATGATAGATACTAGGAATGAATTCACTGTCATCAACGAATTTCAAACATCAGCTGTGAAAAATGACAGTTTGTTATCGGAAAGCTTCTATATGTTCCACTCTTTATAATTTGAGTTTCAATTGTTGAAACTTTGTAATGCTAATTTTTATCAAAATGGCAAACGGCCATAGCAGTAAACCTTCCTAGCAAACACCCTGTATTTTTTTTTTATATCAATACACATTAAAATATTTAAATTTATGTTTTTTACTTTAGTTTTGCGTCAATATTGGAAGAACATTACTTATTTTTTTATGTAGTGTAAATATTATAGAATTATTAAGTGCATAGTTATCTTATTTACGATATCGACTGAAAGTGCTTGATAGAATTAAATTTTGATATTCCATCAAGCACCTTCAGTTGACATCATAAATTATAATTTGATATTAACAAATTTTTAGATAGTTGTTGTTCTTTGACGCGCTTAAATCTGCTTACCATTACTGAAATTTGAGGATAAGCATATACCAAAGGTACATAGGATACATTCATTATCGATAAATAGAATTTTAAACTTTTATTTCATTGTCTTTCTCAGATATGCGAGAAGCACGTCAAACTGTGTCAAGATTGGATGTTGCCAAATGCCGAAGATTTAAATTGGTCTCCAGAGAAGCAGAAGCAGAGCATGGATGCCGGAGACGACCCGTATGGCTTCGGCAACTACATGCCGCCAGAGAACCAGTTTGATAATCAGGAAGAAGACGCCAGTGACTTAGAGATGGAGACTGAGGAGAGGGATGAATTGTAAATTATTTTATGCAGTTTTGTTGCTAGCCGCTGATTACAAAATGCGGTGATAGATGCTTAAAATCCACTGTCTAATTTTTTTTTTGCTTCGTCATCGATTATAACTTATTTCGGTTATATAAATATTATACTTACTTTTGCTTTCGTGGTTTTTTGAAGGTTGTCTCAGATTTATTAGTGGACAATAATAGTGCCCGGACTGTAAGGCTCAACACCTTTAAGCCGATTGTAATGATTTTTGTATTTACTCTCATGTTTATTTGGTTGGTAATAATGATAGCCATTGTCGTAATACAGAATGGAGTCTGTGATTGTGTGAACTTCATCTCTAGAGCTAAACAAGTAACAATTTTTTTTTTTTGTGAAATAGGCATGTTGTAATAATAGAACAGAATGTTCAATACTATTTCCACAATTTTATATTAATAATATTTGGACCAGTTTCGCTAATCAGCTGATGGTGCCTGTAATGATCCACGTCCTCATTTTGATAATATAAAATTGTAGAAATAGTATATACACATTTAAATATTTTTATATCCGTTCCTTTCCAACAAGAAGTGACGGTTTACACATTAGAAGTGAAATATATATTGTATTTTACACATGTGAAATTAATCAATCCAAATCGCCATGTTCGGCTCAAAGGTGTAGAGTCTTACTCACTGGGCACCGTTAGTGTCTGGACACTAATACATCTTAAGAGTAGGACTTGTTGAGTTGTTAAAACTTATTGAACATTCCTGAAATGACTTAAAAAGCTGTCCATTTTATCTGTTTTTATACAGTGGGGTTTTGCATTTAACATATATATTGCCACTATACTTAAGAATACAAAAAAACTTTACTGTAACAAATTTTATCCAGTTATATATGCTATTGTATTTTTTTAAATAGTGTACCGTCATATGCAGATCAAATTTTAAATGAGAATAATACCTCTATAATGTCAGCAGTATTCCAATTAAAATGAACACTTTCTATATTCATTGTATATGTATCATTACGCTCTACATGAAGCGTTCTATCTTTTATGAGGGAAAGTCGTCTTTTTTTAAAAATCCATGATCAAAAGCAACATTTTCCAAATAAGATTTTTTGCATTAAAATAAATATTGATTCTTATAATTGTATATATCAAAGGTATACTTTCATTGTTGGCATGCAGTAGATGTTTTTCAGCCTCTATCGCACAGCCTCACTCCTCGTCTATGAGCAATTAAATTTAAATTTGAAATGTGTATATGTTACATGTGGAATCATACAAAGTTGTAACAATTCAAATTTGATATTGAAATTCCATCAAGCACCTTCAGTCGATATCATAAATTAATTAAATTTAAATTGTTGATACTTCATACATTTTCACTTATTTTGTCACTCACAACCGGTTTTGCCTTTCTAGTATATTATCACACGGATGCAATAGAACTGACAATGTTTCAACAATTTATATTTGTTATTTAAATTCCATCAAGCACCCTCAATTGATATTGTAAATTATATGAGCAAGCAGGCTAAAAGAGCTGACGCCAGTATGATATTATATCTGAGCATGGGATTAACCCACCGATTGCTAACCTCAACTGTTGAGATGGCTTATTGCAATGTGCTGATGGTTGACAGTAAAAAATATAAGCGAGTCTAACATTGTCAAATTTTGTGACATAGCCATTTTTTTTAATTTTTATTGAAGTATAGCCTGATTAAAATGCGAATTGTAATGCCGATGGGTTAAAAAAAAAAACATTTTGAAGCCAAAAACTGCGGCCAATAAAGAATATGACCAAACATAAAAAATATTTATGTTGCCAGAAATCAGATAAATTAAACCCCTCATCCATTATCATTATTAATTTTTTTTTATGAAAATGCATTTTATTTTATGTAATGATATATAAGTGTTTCTGCTATATTTGAAATGATTCTGTAACAAAATCTAATTGCCAAGCGCCTATCAAGGGTTTTTTTTTTTTGTTTAAGTTTTTCTATATAAACGATTAAATTAGAAATCTTCAAAATGCAGTCAATAGTTTACTCGATAACTTCAATGCTTAAAATGACAAGACAAAAATTCATATATAATTAAAGTAATTTTAAGAAGTTTGATAAAATGTATGTTTAGTACTGTTTAATTCATCAAAGGGCACAAGTTTGATTATAATATACATACATATATATATATATATTGATTAGGGTTTGCTGAAAAATTTATCGGTTTGAAAATTGTTTTATTTTATGTTTATGAGATTGATTTTTTCGGTTGTGGTTCGGGAGAATGAAGTGTGAAGATTGAGAATGCGTAATGAAATATTTATCCACAAGACAACACGGCATTTGTTTTTGTATAGAGTTGAGCATAGTTTTGTATCTTATATCTATATAAAAAAAATGAAAAACAAAAAATATACTTAATGCTTGAATTAAGAATATTAACTTAACAGTTGACAACTTGAAATGGATTGATTCTCTAGAAAGGAAATATAAAAAATATGTGTTATTAGCAGAAAGTTACTCTGTGATTTTAATTGCTTGTTAACTGTATTTTTTATCCTTTTTCAAAATTTTATTGACTAGATTCAAAATTTGTGTTGGAACAATGCTTGTTAAAGGTAAGCATGTATTAAATATCACACACTCTGCGTAATAAAAGCATAGACAATCCAGGATAGTTTTTTTTTGTTTGACATATGAAATAAACAAAACCGCTCAACAACGATACGTGTCATTTTTAATACCATTGAGTCGAGGTCAATTTCATATGAAGTTTTTCTTTCAATGCTTTTCTACAAATTTGTATTCAACTCTATACCATTGGCATTTTAAATTACCTACAATATTGTTTCTATTTCCATTCCAATACTTTAATGTAAATATTTTATAAATTTGCTTTCATCGATGTGAAAATTTTTCATGCCTCCAATATAAATCATCAGTTTAATATATATTTAGTAAATGTGCTCTGCAATAACAGCTCTATTGTAAATTGTCATGTGGCTTAATTTTGAAAATAACCTTTTGCATACAAATCTAAATCAATTGTATAGAAAGTGGCGCCCTCACAATCTGTCGATAATTGAACACAATGTAATTTTATTTGAAAATAATGTATTCGTGTTGGAGGTATGCATAAGGATAGGTTGTATTTATGAAATATTGTGATATTAAATAATTGTGATTGAATCCTATTATATAGTGATTTGTATAATCAAAATTATTTATGACTTAATTTGTCTAGATATTAAAAGATTTCAATTCAAAGATATTTTTGACTAGCTTTGGTTTAAATTGTCTGTTCTTTTTATAATTAATCTGCAAACAGAAGAAATAATTTAAAATTCTCGAGAACATATTGTGGGCAGATTTGTTTAAGTAATTGCAAATTGTTTTCTTATAGTTTATTTATATGTAACCATGTATTGGTGCATTGAGTGTTCTGACAATACGAAATACCTAGTATTAACGTAATAAAAATTGAGGGATGTTTTATACAATATAGTAAATTGTTACATGTTTTTATAATGTTTAATAATAAATAAATGTCAGAAAATATTTTTTTTTATTTCAATCTAAAAACTACATTTCTTGAATTGTTAAAATTTTGTACGATTTCACATATTTTGTCACTAACGACCTGGGTTTCGCCTTTCGGCATCTTCAGGCATTCTATCACACGGATGCAACAGAACTGTCAGTTCGTACAAAGCTTTAACAATTCAAATTTGATTCAATGCATTGAAACCATTAACCAAGTTCCAGGCTTTAACCAAGAAGTTAAACTCAATGGCTTTGGTAACAGTTCTCATTGGCTCAAATCCGAATACCAACAATTTTATTAATTGATTAATAGATTTATAATAAGAGGTCAGGATGTGTGATGTTTCAAATTCCTCTCCATATATGATAGATCTTTCATTATCAGTATCATTCCATCCTCACTTAAAAAAAGGATTAGCAATTGAGCAACCAACAGTTCATCTAGATTCTAGAAGCACTTCTCGAAAGTTATGCTTAGTTATAAATCTTAACGTTTTATATTGGCAGTGGTTACAAAAAGAAAATATATACCAAAAAAGTGATTTGATGCCTTCATATATCTTAATGCTTGGCTATCGGGTGCCTCAAATATTAGACTCTAAACTGTAGCAGGCGTTTTTTAGCATTAACGCAAAATTATATTACTTTCTTAAAATTGACAAAACTTCTAAACCAAGCAATATTTTCGATTGAAGTTTTAAATGAAATGAAGACAGTTTGACTGCATTATAATTTCATAATATTTATAAGCTGAATATAAGAACGTGTTATCAGCTTAGTAAATGGCATTACACTGTAATATGAAATATTTAAAAAATATGTGTAAAATAAAGCATATTTATTAATAGCATATAACTTTATAATAAATAATAATATATGTATCCCATTCCTGTAATTTTACAATCACTGGAAGTATGAAATTTTATGACGTAATATTCGAGAAATATATGTCGCCTTTTTTAAAATAATCAATACGAACATGTAGTACACTCGTTAGTTATTTTTCTTTTTTCCAAAAAAAGGTCCAGTGTAGTTGTGGCCTGACAACAGGCCACAACTATTTCACGCCGAGAAACAAAACCATGATATGTCATATCTCGCAAAAAACCTACCGTTCGCGAAAAACAGCATTTGCCGAGTGCCGTTTTCTACTGACTCCACAATTTTATCAATTCAATTTCCCGGCAATAAATGGTTAAGACTAATAAAACTGCTTTTGTTTTAAGTTTTTTATGCTTTCTGTTGTGCATGAACTTCATAATTGGTTTTTTTTATTCATGGAGATAAAAAAAAATTCTATTTTATGTACCAAATAATTACTCATTTACTTATTTCGTATTAAGATAAATTCATCTTTATTAAAAAAACAGTGAAGAGCTACTTAGTATAAGTGATTGCAATATTCAAATTTGTACTTTCTTGTATATATTATGTTCTAGTATACCCAACTAATCAAATGTCACATTTTGACAATAAGTATTTTTTGGTAATGGTATCAAAATACGTACGTTGTTTGAAGATGGTGGTTGTTTCTGTGCATTTTTATCAGTAATGAAATTATAAACTTCTGCTGGAGACACAGTTATTCTTCGTTTATCGCAGACAACATTCAAATGAGGTAAGAATAACATCGAAAGAAATTAACATTTCGGTTTTGAACTGCACGGCAGTACATAATTTTAAGTACGTCTTAATTATTATCTCGTGTTTTTGTTTTACGATGCATTGGATATCTTTTGTTTTTATTTGCAAAACTGATTGACTGCATAGTAGCATTTGTTTATTTTGTTAAACTAAATATCAACTTTGAAGCCTGTGTCTAATCTCAGTTTTATCACGTACCGTTATTTGGCTGTTTTACTAAGTGTTGTGTAAAAATCAACTTTGCACGTCCTGTCAAATCGGACACAGTATCATTTCATAGGCGGTAAGTAATTTCGTAAGTTTAAGTTCGTATAATTTAGCGGTATTCGTCGAAGTATTTAAGGTATTTGTGTAATGGTGATGATGTGTGAGTTTCCATATTGAAGGTTTTTATTTACTATTTAAAACGGTATTCAGTGTTACGCCTTTTACATAAATAATAAATATTGACATACTGAGCATTGTGATAGACTTAAGGGCGCAGTTATTTTGGTTCAAATACTGTAGAAATGAATTGAAAATATTCTCTTTTACATACACTTTATTAATGCTTGTTTAAATTAGATTTTTTTTATTGCTTATTTATTTTTTGGAGACGCATTTTTACTGCATTAACCCACTGACTGCTAACATTTCAATGTCTTGGTGCCAGTTCACAGGGTTAATAATATGTTCTAGCATAGCATTGATTGTCTAATTTTGTCACAATACATGCATGGTTTCGAATTTTGTTATTTTTTTCCCCGCAATAAACGTTTTTCGTGTGTCATGTATTTACCATCACTGTGACCTAGGCTCTTCAGCTGTGTTTTCATTTTTCTTTTAACCTAATATCATTGATCTATGTATAGCGGTGTAGAAAAGTTACACTATACATCTTGTCTTCTATTCTAACATCGTAGTTTTATATTGTTATAAGAAAATATTAAATGTGGCAAATTGATTTTATGTATTTCTCGAAGTAAGAGGTAATCTAGATTTTATTATATTTAGAACAGTATCTTGTAGTACAGTGTAATGTGTACCTTTTCTGCACCACTATAAATAAATGTACGATTAAACATAGTTCTGACGAGGGTGAACCGAAATAGCTATCGTATACTATATACCTTACAGTTTTTGCAGAACTAAAATACATTGGTATTTTTTTACTGTGTAAAATTATTCTACATTGTTTTCTTTCTGAATATTGCATGCCATGTAATATTATATCACTTGGTGATTATGAACGTAGTTTTGAGTTTATTATAGTATTTTTTGTTTCGATCAGGTTTCTTTATGCCATTTTATATTGTATTCCAATAATAAAATTCAATAAAATCTCAGCTCAGAAAATGCAAACTCCAAATCATGAAAAATATTTTTTTTTAATTTCAGTGATCCTCAAGCTGCAGATCATCCCACCAATTCGGTGGACCTACCTAGCCCATCCGTATCTGATGAGAAAATGGACACGGCATCAGAATCGTTTCCTTCCAGTCAGCATACACCGAATACCCCGTCAGAAGATCACGACGATGTTGACAAACAACCAATTAATCTTCAAAATGTAGACGATCATAAAAATCCCAACGAACCTGGCCGCTTCAGCGTGAACTATGTCAATTCACGTCCATCCGACCAGAGGGTTCCTAACCCTGCAGATCGGCTTATGAATGCTGATAACTATGTTAGAGAAGACGACGACAATCATTATGTCAATCACGTCGATAATTATATGCTCGATGCTGCAGATTCAATATCCAGAAGCAATAATATTAATAACGAATATAAAAATGAACATCGAAATGGGGGATACGCGAATGCGCCTGATAATAACATTGGGGTATTGAGGCTTGCAAATCCTGTAGAAGGTTGTGTAGAAAACGATAACGATCGATTCTCTTTGATGACGGATGATTTCATTGAAGACACTCGTACATTATTAACGGAAAGTACCACATCTTTCTATGAAGACACGAGCGATGTGCTTTTGCTTTCTGATAAAGACAAACACCTTAAGAGATGTATTTCCAAAGACCGTGAGGAAATATTAGATAATGCAAATAATGTCCCTCATGAGAATATTGAATATCAACGCAGTGATAACTTTGACAGGGTTCCTGATGATCCTTCAGTGATTAAATCTGTTCCTCATCAATCAAATGAAGATATTAATTTTGCTAGACAATCTTCAGTATTAAACGAGATGGCAACATCAAAACCTTTGCGCCTGGGAAATATACCTCCTAAGCTCACTTCGACTCTGACCCTGACTGACGATCATCCTCTGATGGGTTTATCCAGTCCGGAAAGTCCACCTTCTGTAGGAAACTATCCCGATCTGATTCAACAATCGAGGAAAGGTGTAAGTAGAGATGAATTAAGAAACGGCAGTAGTAAAATCAATGATGCTGGCAATTTTTTGAATTCTGATTATTCCGGAATGCTCAGTTTATCTAGTACCGAAGATGAAAGTTTCAATCGCAGCATTGTGAATGGAGACGTCGCCAGCGTTTGCTCCGACGGCTTCTCTAATCAAGACGGTCCACAACGTAATACCTCAAAAAACAATCTTTACTTCTCAGATAATTTTACGAGCTCTGAGGGCAATCGTAGCATCGAGTCGAGCTCATGTTCAGAAGATTTGAGAAATAGCTGCAATACCGTTGTGGTTGATTGTAAGTTGTCAGTCTCTCGAATGAATTACAAGAAACCTGATGTGTTGGACATTAGCAATAGCACCGCTGATTCAATAAAAGCAGTCGAAAGGAGGAAAATCAAGCCAGACATTAAAGCGCCTAAAATTAGAATGAACACTAGCAATATGGCTGTGGCACGGGTAGAAGACAATCCGGCATCGTACAGGGTATTAGGAAGAGACTTGCCTGTTAGGAATAGTGTCTCCGAAGGAAGAATAAATTCTGTCGGGGCCCAAAATAAGGTAAACCAAATGGTGTTTTTATTTTTTTTTGGAGGTTTGAAATCAATGTATCGTGTAATGAAATTGCGAGTGACACTCCTTGAATTAGCAGTCTTATCGGGCAAACATGACATTGTTTAGTTAATTTTTATATTATTTGTTATTAGATGCATGTAAATGGTTTGTGTCCGAATTTATTTTATAGGCAGCGCAAAGAGTTAAAATAAATCATATTCTTAACCCCTTGGGAAGTATCGCAGCGCATGTGCGTCAAAGTGTTGTTATGAATTTCCATTCCTATATTTTTTATGATTTATTGTTATTACTTCAAATACGAATACTACACTTTTTGAAATTTGCTTAAAGTTAAAAACAAAATATGGAATCTTAATATTTGGAAACCAATTTGAACAAGCATTCCATTTCAGTTCAGTTGCACCCATCAGCTTCTTTCTATATACAGCCACAAGGGCACATGGTGCGTTAAAGATTGAAGCCTGAAATAGAAGTAATAGCTACTAGAAAATTACTGAAAAATAATAGTGAATAAATTTATCTACACTATAAACTATCCTTATTCCATATTACAGGTAATTGAGATGTTAGCAGTCAACAGGTCAAAATTTTCAATAAAACACATGTTGCACGACTAAGGGTGTTCAATAGTTTATCTTTATTTCGAGTTGTAGCAACCTTCATGTATTGATTGACTTGGCATTCACTTGGTAGAACTCCATTATAACACGGTGAAAAAATAGCAATGTATTTTAGTTCTACAAAATTATTTTTAACAAATATAGTTGATAGCTATTTCGGATCACGCCATCGTCAGAACTATGCTTAAACTAACAGTTGCTTATCTATATATAGCTGTGTAGAAAAGGTACACAACATATCCTCTCTCCTGTTCCAACGGTCTAGCTTGTTACTTTAACACACTGGCACTAAATTTTCAAAATTCTAAATGAAACAATAGGTGTCTATGACAATAAGATTATATGTGGGACGGAAGTGATCCTTCTGGAAGTAAATCAGACCACCCCTTTGTGCAACGGCTGGACAAGTGGCGATACTATTATGTTAGTTTGGTCGTTAAGAATCCTTTGTGATAATTGGTGTCTATTGATTTCTAGCTGTTCTAAAGCCGTCATTCTCCGACCCTTACTACAAAGATGCAAACATTTCGGGGCTGAGTTTGAATTTATAGTATGTGATTCATTAATAACGTGACTAGCGAATTGTGAATCTGTTTTATTATTGTTGAATGATCTTACATGTTCCTTAGCTCGAGTAGATATACTTCTACCTGTTTGTCCGATATAAACGGATAATGGCGTGATCCGAAATAGCTATCAACTATATTTGTTAAAAATAATTTTGTAGAACTAAAATACATTGCTATTTTTTCACCGTTTTAACCTTCATGTACATTGTAAATGCTCTCTAGAAAATGTGGATAATCTTATATTTTTTCTTTCCATATTTTATAGGTATCAGATGACACCAAATTCTCACAACTTAGAACATCTTCAAACTATGAATTGCCTATCGAAGTTCCGTCCAATTTTGCTGCTCCTGATGTAAGAATTTATGCCCTGTCAATTGTTTCATACTTATAATAATCGTTTCTAATAATTAAGTATTTAAAAATCTCTTGCATATTTATTTTTTGCAGTTACGTTATCGTGAAATATCATTTCGCACAGATATATTCGATTTATAAAATGCTCCATTATTATAGGAGGTGCCTTCTCCCGACAGTTGCTCATCATCGTCCACTGGAAAGAATGGCTCGGACAATTCAAGGTCTCTATATCTAGCGGAGGTCGACCCGGTGTGCGGCAGAGCTGCGTTGAAACCTAGACCGCCTAGCACTACCAACGTTGCCCCGCCGACCCGCAGGAAGATTATTCCGATCATGGTGAGATGTCCTCCCTTATAATGACGGCAAAACTTTTTGATTTTATTTAATCTTGTTTTATCTCAATTGTATTTATACAGACCGAAACTGACACGGAGTCGTGCGCGCCCACCAATCCATTAGACTTGCACCGCCGCACCGGTTCAAATGCTAGCTCGGCATCTCTCGACAGTCTCTCCGGCTGCAGTTTGAGGTCTGAAGAAGAAGGTGTCGCTGTGCCTCTCAAAGCATCTGAAGGGACTCCGAACAGATGTGCTGTGACGTCGGATGATGATTATGATTGCAGCGATACTGAAACTGAAACAGACGGAGAGAGACGGTAGAGTTTCATAAAATTTCATCTATTCCATCCGGGCTTATTTTTTTTATAAACTATCTTATTGATTATGAGGATTATGGTAGCGTCGATGAAGTAATATTGTGAAAAATGTCAGTACATGAAAATTTAAAAAAAATCTACCCTTTATTAAATATTATAACTGTTTTGACATTGCTTGTTTAAAATCGTTTTGAAATATTAACAAATTTGCTATTTGCTTTGACATAAATTTCATAGAAAATCTCAGTTGTGTTTGATTATCAATGATTATACATTTCTTATAGATTTAAATGTAGATATTTAGAATTTTGATTTCTAGGAGCTCAGATAACCGCTGCCATGAGTCGGAAGACTGCGGAGAAGGACCGGAGAAGATTCCAGAGTACTCTTTGAGCGAAGAAAGAAACGACGCCAGGAGATGGCTGAAAGTAACTCTACCTGCCGGTGAGAGAAGAACTATTGATATGAAGGTATGGTGTCCTCTCTCTGAAGCTTGTAATTCAATTCTTTTTAGTTTTATTGTTAAATAATAAAAAAAATCTTTTTAGGTTATAGAACCCTACAAACGTGTGCTATCTCACGGTGGCTACGCAATGTCTGGACGAAGAGATGCCATTGTCGTATTCAGCGCCTGCTTTTTGCCTGATAGTTCTCGAGTCGATTACAATTACGTCATGGATAACTTGTTTCTGTGAGTATCATCATTATTACCGATCCGTTTGTCAAAATCTTGCAATTGACCATCTTCTGATACAAAAGGGTTTGTTTCATATTAAATTAAATTTGTCATTATCATAAAACAAATGAAGTTATCTAAACCATTCTCATCAATCAATATGTTACTGCAACGTTTTGATATATATTTAAAATGTTTAATAAATCTTTTCGTAATATTGAATACTACTGTGTCATTGTTCTCAGGTTGATTTTTTTCTAGTTACATACTTGGAATTGAAGAAGAAGAACGGTTTTCGATAGTTTTTGATATTATAACTCGTCCAATCACAATTGCAGGAAAATTTGCACTTAATAAAATAATTACCCAATGCAAACATGTCATGGTTTAACAAAAAATATTACACTACAAGCAAGCTGCATTGGCGGACGATCGAGTTCATGTTGGCGGAAATTTGTATATTAACATTTGACTGGAGCGAATATCTTTCAATCATTTCAACCCATTCTCTGCTGAGCTACACAGAATATTCTGGAACTGAATAATTCAAAGATTAATACATAGTATTGCTGGACATTCAAGCTATATTTCAATACAATTGTCAGCTCATATAGAAGAGATATAACAACGTTAACACTCTTATATTTTTGAATATCAACTGTCATCACAATGCAATCTGCCTTTTTAAGCTTCTAATGTATTTATTGCTTTATGCAAATATTTTAGGTATGTGCTGACGACACTGGAGCAATTGGTGACTGATGACTATATCTTAATCTATCTGCATGGCAGTGCAGCTAAACGCAGCATGCCAACTTTTCACTGGCTGAAAAAGTGCTACCAACTTGTGGACAGAAGGTAAAGGTCTTTGAAGTACAGCCCGTGAGCACCACCGATCTGGTCCGATATAGTTTGTATGATGAGCTACCTAGGTCTTAACGGAGTCAGTGTGATCCTTAGGATAGAATAGTTAATCCCATATAGATTCTACATAATTCTACTACAGTAAATTTAATTCTATCAATTTACTTTTAACATCGCATTTGTTGAAGTTGAAAATAATTGTGCAAGCAGGTGACCCTTACCAAAGTTATTAAACCTCAGGTCAAACCGCTTTGGCAAGATTGAAAGGGTATTAATATATATATTATGTGCATCGTAGACCCGTTGTGACATTCCCATCTGTTCTCATGCAGAATTACAGTGTTGCTTATTTACCTTATACACATTCTTGAGAATCCTTAAGAGAGTGAAGTTTAGTTAACATTGCAAAGGTAGCTTCTTATGCATTTCATTGCAGTTTATTATGTATTATATTACGCTATCCAATTTTGCTAATCAATCGGGAAAATTATCCAAAGAAAAAATCTTACATGAGTTTCTGTAAATATGACCATATATAAGTTTACATATATATGCACTGAAATGATCTATTACAGAAACAAAGAAGCACCCCGCAGCGGGTTAAGCAATGGCGATAGACATATCTTAGTTTGTTCGTTGATGTCAATTGATTTCCAGCTGTTCCAAAGCCGTCATCCTGCGACCCTTACTACAAAAATGCACTTAGGCGCTGAGTTTGAATTTATATTATGTGATTCCTTTATAACGTGATTAGCGAATTGTGAATCTGTTTTATAACAGTATTTATATAGCCGCCATTTTAATTTCATTTACAATTTTTGGTTTTATTGTGAGCAAGAAATGAGCTACGTCGTTAAAACAGGAGAGAAGATGTATTGTGTACCTTTTCTACATAGCTATATATTATAAGCAAATGTTAGTTTAAGCATAGTTCTGACGATGGCGAGAGCCGAAGCTATTTAGCTATCAACTATTTTTAAAAAAATAATTTTGTAGAACTAAAATACATTGCTATTTTTTTTCACCATGTTATAGTTATTGTGTTTACTGTTTTCAGATTACGGAAGAGTTTGAAGCATCTTTATTTAGTTCACCCGACTTTTTGGCTCAAGTCAATCATGTGGATGACGAGACCATTTATTAGGTGAGTGACGATATCATGAAATTATTAAAATGTTTGGTAAATTTTCAGATTGTACCACATTTTGTAGAGTGATCATTTTAGGTGAATAACAGTTCTCAAGTGTGTAGATTACGGAAGACACGTTATCTCAAATAAATGCTTTGTCTCTATAAAATTTTAAATTGTATAATGCTAATTTTTCCATTTTTATTTATATTCCTACACTGAATATTACATAAAATAATTCAGCAGCGTTGGTGTCAACCAAACTTGTGGAAATTATATGGGGGAAATGAGGTTATTTTACAAATACAATGTTAGTTTTTATGTAATAGTTTTGACACTGTTAATTCTTTTATGTTTTTAAATGTCGATTATCAACTCACTTTAACACTTCCCCTACTGTGCTAAAAAAATCCATCCGTTA
Source organism: Himalopsyche japonica (assembly GCA_028555115.1). Taxonomy (NCBI): domain Eukaryota; kingdom Metazoa; phylum Arthropoda; class Insecta; order Trichoptera; family Rhyacophilidae; genus Himalopsyche; species Himalopsyche japonica. Next base: position 1,897,184 of record JAHFWJ010000430.1, read on the forward strand.
CGGTGATGGACATTCAGTAACCAATTGAAAAAATATGCTTTAAATTGGAAAATTCTTAGTTAGGTTCTTTCGCAAACTGTATTTTAACAATATGATAATTATATGATGTGTATTATTCGCAATAATGCAAAAAGTCATGAAAATCTATAAAATACATCCAGTCCATTTTTTACGCGAATTCAATTATATGCGATTTTTTTGGATGTCACCTGTACATTTTTTACGCCTTTCATTCGTTTTTACGCGATTTTTTCCCCAAATTCGTTTTATAGAAGAAATTTGTATATGATGCTAGGCTTGTAGGTTTCATTATTTTTTTAAATAAAAAATATGTGTATTTTTAAAACTTAATTTTGTAAAGCATTCCATTTTTTTAAATATGCATACTAGTGTAGTGTAGACTAGTGTATCGGATATTATGCGAATTTATGTTTTAGGGTGTGTAAAGAAATGTAATGCAATTGCGTAAAAGTTGTGATTTTTTACGCGATTTTTTTGCGCGCCTTTTTCTGGAACCAATGTATCGCGTAAAAAAAGGACTGGATGTAATCAAATAGTCATAAGCATTTCGGGAAGACGACTGCCAGCCATCCATACTGTGCATTGTTTCGACGATGACTAATTATCCCAATACGCGGCCGAGTGCAATTGTTTGTACTTACTTTCTGCCGTGTCAGTTAGCATCTTGCCACAATACGACAACACCGTATTGAAGGATTTTAGTTGTTGCTTATGGTATTTGACGTTTGCATTTTTCCTTTTTATAATATTGGGCTTTGCTAATTCTAAGCTTAATTCCCTAATAAAATGATTTTTTTATAAAAAAAATAGTGAATATAAAGAAATTTTATGATACCGAAAGAAATAAATAAAATTGAATAAAAATATTCAAGACCCAAATTTAAAGTTGACTATCCCTGCCCGGCAGAACTCGCGAACAGATAACGCTAGGTGGGGGGGACATTCGGCCGACACACACTGCTACATTCGCTCACACCAACACGATGAATTATGCATACATACAAGGTGCTTCCCGATTTCATTGCAAAAGTTGATATTTTGCGGGAATCAATAAATGGTTTTATGCTAAAATATTTTTATTTAAACGATAAAGGTTTTGTCGAGGAATACGTAGAATATAAAGACCCAGAGCTCAATAGATTTAGAGAAGAAAAAAAAATATGTCTTGGACCCTAAAGGTCCATCATCGGGCGCCAGGGGTTAATCAGCTGTCTCAACAGTTAAGATGTCAGCAGGTATATAATGTCAAAATAAAATAACTAGCATTTAAAAGTTATTTTCAATGTAAATGGACATTACTGCATTTCATGCAATGATGATGGCTTGTTGCCACTATGAGTTGAGTGTCTTTTTTATCTCATGTATCTGATTTCTTCATGGTTGTCAGTCATGGAACCTAAGGGCAACTATAGAATATATGTGGAACCCTGATATATGTAGTTAATATTATGGGTTTGGGGAATTGCATTGAAAGACTGTGGATTATTCTTTCACACCAAAAAATTATGATAGTTTGTACTCTACAGAAGTATGAGATGGGAAGAAGTGATAAAACTGGTGGGGACAGAGAATTTATTAATTAACGTAAATTTTCAATCGCTTTTTTATTTTTACAGTTCAAAGTTTTCTCGCAAGTTGAGCTATGTCCACACCCTCGATGAACTGTCGACGTTGGTGCCAGTGGAGCCTGCGTCAATTCCAGAGCCTGTACGAAAATTTGACGCGGCGCGAGCCACGTGAAAGTTTTTTATCTTCACGTTTAAGCATCTTATGAATACAATTAGATGAAGAAACGATAAGTATACAAAATTTTGTGAAAGCGTTTGAATTATTGCTTCATTTATTGCAAATATTTCTGGTGCAGAACAAAAAGGCCTCAAGATAATATTTGTGGAAGAAAATTGTAAACAAAAAGTCAGGCTTTTCTGTATGGCCAATTCTTTGCGACTGAGAATCGTGCACTTGTAAGAATGTTTCGATTTTATTATCTCGTATGAGACGATTTTAAACTGTGAGCATATTATTAAATTTATTTATTTTTGTTTGTCAACAATAAAAGCCGCAACATCATGGCAGAATATTTTTTTTGTATTATTAACACGTCGGATGCTGAAAACGCACCTGGTGCGTAATCCATTATATTGAAGGAACGCTGATCAAACGCTTACTGCATTAAGAGTTACTCTATGTTTGTATAATATAAAATATTACAAAGTGATTGCTACAAGCCATCTTATATAAATGTAGCATAATATAATAAAATGTGTTACACTTGTAAATGTGGTTCCAAAATACATATGTACGAGGTAGGTGTTTTTCCGCAGCCAAAGTGTTAAAGTTGATTTCAGTATTACAATATGTCTATAGTTGGTGAATAATAAATGGTGTATTTCTCTAATTTTATTTCCTATAACACCTACTGATGGTGCATGATGCAAAATGTGTGCTTTTATACAAAACAGATATTATCGATTAAATATCACTTATGCAACATTTTTGCCACACTTTTGTTCAATTAAATTTGTATTTAGGTTCACTTCCAAGTCTCACAAAGCATTATAGATATTATTCGATACGGTTCTGCGAATCGACGTCGACCCGGCTTTATTCCATTCCAGGTGTTGCACAATCGATAGTCTTACATTAAGTGTTGTAAATAGGAAACTTTGTTTATGCTATCTTACTTCGGCGCTGTTTTTCCGAGATGATAAAAGTTTGCTTGCCCCATTCTGTGACCGGCTTTACTCGCAGTTGTACATCGAAAATTATGACAAGAATAACCTTAAGATGATATTATTATCTAAACAAATTGATATTTTTTTTAGGTAACACATTAATAATAATTAGATTGTAAGGAAACATTACGTTTTAGTGTAATTATTTTTTCGAATCACTTCGTCCTAAAAGAATCCTATTTTTCAGACTCTAGTATCTAGATAATGTGCTGTATTAGCCAATGTATTTATCTATAGTAAATGGTTCATCTTTTAGTTGTATCATGATAATTTTAGTTCATTTGTATGTTATTTTAGTTTGAATAGACGTGTATACTATTTTCTGTTTTATGGCATTGTTATAGAAAGGAAAGCTTCTCAAATAAATCGGCAAGTACCACACTCATACTGTCTCACTAGCATTGTAGCTTTCCAAATCAACACAATTATCATGATTTAAAAGAAAGCCATGACTGGAATACTTTCCCTTGAATTTTGTAAAAGGCATTTTGTTGTCCTCTGTGGTTTAGCGGTAAAAGCTTACAGAGTTCAGATGGGTTTTGGTTAATTCTTTCTTTTTAACCTGTTATCTGTTGAGTGCCGTAGAGTATATTTCAAAAATGAAAACATTTATATAGGTGTACAAAAAATCAGCCTATATTTCAACACAAAAAATAGTCTTGTACACAAATGTTTCGACACTATTTGAGCATTATCTATCAACATATTGCAACACGCCGTTTCAACAGTCAATGGAATAATTTATTGTTATATGAAATCTTAGACTTGATCATTTGTGATGTCTCTTCTCATCGAGTGACTTATACTGTGATTACTATTATAAAAGGTGTCCAAACTATGTACGGAACTAGCTTTCAACATATTTAAAGAAATACATTTTGTATATTTTATGTTAATCTCATATAATTGAAAACTTTCAAACACCGCCAGCAAATTTTCAATAAATTGTTGAAGTACTCTATGTCGCAATATCCTTAACATAGCCCAACATAGAACAAGTAAATTTAAGAGAATTCTCCTAATGGAAGATAATTTTTTTTTCGTTGCATTCAAACGATTCCTTGATGACTTGCCTTTTTATTGGTTCCTCTATCTCATTATAATGCTTCACGACAGAACCAGGTACATGTGGAGAATAATTAACTCATTTTTCATACTCATTTTCATACTGCATTGAAACTCTACGAAAGACTTGATAAAAATGATCTCGATATATCGCTCCGTATTGTGATTATCGTTAAATTAAAATTTTACACCATTCTTGTGTACTTACCCTACCTGATCGCAATATTATTTTTTAAATATTTTAATGATCTCGATAAAATATTGAATTTATATAATCAATATTTATGATTTCCTATATTTATTATATTTGTTAAGGATGCTATTCAAATGAATCTTTAAGGTAGTTTATTTTTAGAAAACCACTTATCACAGTATTGTCTTTGTAAACTCATAGAATAGACAACTCTTTCAATTATTATCTTAGTTCTTGAAGTATTTTTTTGCATACTTGGTTTTTGATTATCAATTCCAAATTGTGGAAAAATAGGATTGTATTAATTTGTATTGTATCAGTTGATAATGTTCACAATGAGGGAAACTGGCCCAGATCTTGATAACATCGAATTGTTGAAACATTGTACAATTCCACATTTTTACCTTTCGGCATCTTCAGGAGTCTATCACAAGAATGCAACAGTACTGACTTGCCATTCCTGTGATAAAACGTGTAATTGTACAAAGTTTCAACAATTTTGACATTGAAATTCCATCAAGCACCTTCAGTCGATATCATCAATTGTGTTTTATTATTTGAATACCTGTTTATTGTATTATTTATATATATATATATATATATCAATAATTTAATTCTAATATACTGTTAATAACTTTTTAGAGGTGCAATCTATTGTTCTACAATGTACGTATGTCAGATGTTAGAATATGCAAGTGGAATGGAGATAAACAATAAAAAGTGCTTAATTTTACATCATAAACTGAAATATTCTGTTTTTAATACTGGTAATACTGATTTACAATATGTTTAAATGGCACTAATAATATATCTAACGGCTATACTTGATAGTAACAGTTTGAATCTCAAGCGGTGTCCATGATATTTAAATATTATTTAATGAAGGGTTATGTTATTTTACTATTGATATGTTTTAAATATTTCTTTTCTCAGTGCTTACTTTGTAATGTGACAGATCAACGAAATTGACAGCCACATGATAAAATATGATAACATCTTGATCTTCTAAAACCTTCAAATATATATTTTAATAGGTTTTATTTAAGTTGTTCCAAAATTTATCAGCGAAAGCTATTGTATGTAACTTTTTAAATTTTAATAATTTATTTAGCCATTCACAAACTTCCAAAACTGCATTTAACTTATTTAATTATTATCAATTAATATTTTGTTTTTTTATTGAACCTAAAAATGCTCATCTTAACCATGATACTATTTGATCTTTAATTACATAATTATGTATTTTTTTCTTCATTCTGATATTACTCTTTAGGGTAGAAAATATAATAATTAAACCTTTTTTTTTTACTTTACAAAGGTGAAAATTAATTAATATGTAAACTATTAAATTACTAAAATAACTAACTACTATTTTTCGCTATATCCACACCACATTTTGAATGTGTTATTGCACATAAAAGTGTTGCCACCTATATATTTTATTTTCCTGTCGGTTAAGATATGATCAGAGTTGTGCCGCATTTATTTTCTTGGCTTTGTCTAAAATAAACATGCATAAATAAAATATATTATTAAGTAGAAGTTGATATTGTCTAGAAATTGCCTAGCTAGATTTAAATCGTGAATATGTGGAAATGCTTCATAATAGAAAAAATATTATTAAGGAATAAATGTTAACTAATGATTGGAATAATATTTTTGACAACAAAAAATATGGTCTAACAATAATGTAGCCTAATTAATTATCGAAATAGATTTATTTCAAAAATTTTAAATGATCTTATATCACGATATTAAACAAATAAATTATTTTATGTAAAAAAATGTTTAACACTGTATTTTGTTTATTATTTTTTACTCATTACCTTAAACAGAAAATGTTGCAATATTGGAGCTCTTTTTTTTTGTAATATTGCCATAAATTTTTAAGAAAAAAGAAAATTTCAAATTGTCGTTTTATTTTTTCTTTTTAAAATTTTATTTTATTTACGGAAAAAATAATGTGTAGGGACCATATTATTACATATGAATATTGTTACAAAATATAAGTGTAAAAATAATACAAATAAATATATTTAACATGTATATAATTATGAAATAAAATTATGGTTTTTTTTATATAATTTTTTTAGTAGAGAGCAGTAATCTTTTATAGTGATATTGTAGAGATGTTTTTAAAAAAATATCAACTGACCTATTCTAAAATTCATTAGATTCCGGATACTAATAGACCCCTGTCACCAATGCTTAGCAACTTTATGTCAAATGTGATTATTTTTGTATTTGCTCTACATATGTATTTTACACTGGTACTAAACATTTGTTTTGCATGTCTGTTCTCAACGTGGACCGTGTGTCCTTTCAATGGATGAATCTTAAACAGACCTTCTTTTATAATTTATGATATCGACTGAAGGTGCTTGATGGAACTTCAATATTAAATTTGAATTGTTACAACTTTGTACGATTCCATATGTCTTATCACAAACGACCCGGGTTTCGCCCTTCGGCATCTTCAGGTATTCCATCGCATGGATGCAACAGAACTGATTTTTTTTTATAAGAGTACTGATTGTTACTTAGTCATTTAAGCTCTGTTTTACAGAGTGTGTATAGAAGGGATAAATATAGGATAGGAGTAGTGCTTAAACTAACAGTTCGCTAGCCTAAAAACATTGCGTATTTAAAATTTTAAGACACCTTTTTCTGAACAGAATTGATTGGGAAAAAAAAACACTTAGTATTGGAGATGGAGCCTGTAAGATTTGTCACAGAAAACAAAGTCGTTGGCTACTGCACCGCGGACCTGAATATAGCCAATATCATTTACATTTTAAATGTTTTCCAAAATTCTTACCAACGTTCGATCTGTTCACTGCTGAGTTGTATACAAGACATTCCAAAAACGAATGTTTGAAAAAATAGCTCAGCAGTGTTGGTGTTAACCAAATTTAAAGAATAAATTGGACTATTTTCTATACAAGAATTAGCTCTTTCATGAAAGTTTTCACAATGTTAACTCCATTTAACACGGTGAAAAAATAGCAATGTATTTTAGTTCTACAAAATTATTTTTAACAAATATAGTTGATAGCTATTTCGGCTCACCCATTGTCAGAACTATCTCTAGATATGTAGATAGTTCTGACGATGGCGTGAGCCGAAATAGCTATCAACTATATTTGTTAAAAATAATTTTGTAGAACTAAAATACATTGCTATTTTTTCACCGTGTTATAATGGAGTTCTACCAAGTGAATGCCAATTCAATCAATTAACTCCTTTTTATTTTAGTGTCAAATATCAACACACTTCAGTCGGTCCTCTCAACAGTTAAATCGTTAGCAGTCAGATGGTTAGAAGTCTATAACACGTGTAGAGCAAATACACTAAATTCATTGTAATAGTGTTGACAAATTCTGAACAAACTCTGTATGTCTTTGTACACTTATGAATTTTAGAATAGATTTCAAGTGTTGTACTCTTGATAAAATATTTTTGTTCAAATGAACTGTTCAACAAAAATATGAATTATCACATAACACATTAACATCTGATCTAATTTTTTTTTTTTAAATTTTGGTGTTTATTTATAAAGCAGCCTAATATTAAATAAACAAGGTCTAGAATATGGTCTCTTCGGATGCGTAGTTCTAGTTTTTATTTGTAATCAATTATCCACTTTGTCCGTTAATTTTATAATTATATGTACTCTACATATCAGATTTTGTTTCCTTCTAATTGTGATTGTTTTACTTTAATAAGAATACATATTATGAAAATAATTCATCAAAGAGCACAAAATGACATAATAATCTTTAATGCGAATGTTATTTAACTATTCCGTTCCCTGCTGAACTGTGTAAAGGATAATCCTCTGGGAACAATGTTGTTAAACAGATTTATAAGGAATTTGAATGGTTGAAACTGTAAATATTTCACAAGCTGTCACTCACAATCCGGAATTTCCACCGGGCTCTTGAGTGACAAAACTTATAGAATTCTACATAGATTCAACAGTTAAAATTTGATATTGAAAGTTCACCAAGCACCCTCAGTTTATATAATAAATATTATAAAGATTAATCAGGTTATCAGGTTACATTTTAACACAAAAATTAGCTTGTACATAAAAGCTTTAACATTGTCACAACAATCAGCTTGAGGTGTTAGATGTTGAATATATTTACAAGCAGGAAAAATGTAGAATTTTACTGGGGCGGCCAAAACAGATGAAAAGTAATACAAAATGAAATGCCTTGCATCGTTAATACTGGAGGATATGTAATTTACGTGGTCAGTCTTTTCGTGTAGCGCTAAGGAACGTGGATTACATATCATTCAATATAATTGATGTTGATTGCTCATTTTAAGGGACTTTTTGTTCACAAGCCATACACTAGTAAATACTTTTGTTTTGGCTGGCAATCTCAGCGATTATGATATTAAATTTGAATTGTTACAACTTTGTACGATTCCACATGCCACACTAACAACCCGGGTTTCGCCTTTCGCCACCTTCAGGCATTCTATCACACGGATGTAACAGAACTGAGTTTGGGTCGTTAGTCACAAAACTTGTGGAATCGTACAAAGTTGGAACAATTCAAATTTGATATTGAAATTCCATCAAGCACCTTCAGTTGATATCATAAATTATATCAATGATGTGATATGATATGGTTTATCCCAAACACTGAATGATTACAAAACACATCACAGTGCTATCAAAAACGATCGAGTTGCTCGGCAAAAAATACGATTCATTCCCTAAATGTAAAATTTTGAAATTTTGAAACTAAAATCAATGTTTGGCTTTGCCAGGACTTGCCAAAACCTGAATATTTAGTAACGCTTTTACTACTAATCTAAAAGCTGACTAGCTTAGTCACTATTTTCCTACATAATAGAATTCCCTATAAATCAACAATTAAAATATTCTGTTCTTTTTTAAGGTGTTAATTGTCTCTTCTTATGGGAAAGGTAAAGGTATTATATTTATATAATAAAACAATGTTTAGTTCAATTCCAAAATTTTATATTATCAAGATGAGGATTGGTTTTCGCTCATCACAAGTATTACTGTCTGATGCAAAACAAATTAAAACAAGAAAAACTGGTTTTGACTTTTAGCATTATATTGTAATAGTCTCACAGCCAATTGATGATAATGATAAAAATATAAGCAACCGATCATTATCTAAATCTCTTTGTTAACATTTACTGGAGATGAAACATGACAATACTTGATTACAATATAAGATGAATCAATGTGGAAATATGGAAAATTGTGACCTCTTACAGCCGGATATGCAATTTATAAAAGAAAATCAGAAATCATATTAACCACTTAGACACCAATGATGAACAGGTATGCAAATGTCACCATGATTACATTTATGAATCCGTATAGATCTTTCGTATTTAATTTAAAGTAAAGACATCTATATATTAGGTGTAGTAAAAAGTCCTGATGTTTTTTTTTCGAGCGCGTGTTGAAATCGGTCGGCTTCGGGCCTTTGGTTAAATAAGGTGTCATAATATTTTTTTCGTGTTGTATGACATCTCAAGTTACGTTCCGTATAGAAAAAAAAAAGGTTCATTCGCCCCAAACAGAATGACCGACCTTTGCCCTACATAAGAATATCTGCGCGGTTGCATGCTTTTTCAATATTACGCCCAGAACAGTGAAGTCATCACTACTAAAGACATTTGCGACGTTTATAGAGACGTATTAAAGGTTCGAAAATGTCAGAGATGGTTTACAAAATTTAAGTTTGGCAATTTAAGCATTGAAAATTACCCTCGAAGTGGATGACCTCATACAGTGGATGAAGTCGCCCTGAAAGCTGAAATCGAAAAAAATCCTATGCTAACAAAAAAGGAATTCTCCAATATACTCGGTACTAAATGGTCCATAAAACAAAAGTACCTGAAAAGGCTGGGAAAAATTCGAAAAGTAGGAATTTGGGCGCCACACACGTTGAGCGATTGGAACAAGGCACAGCGACTAAGCGCGTGCCAATTGCTGCAAAAAAAACCCACTTTACGACCATTTTTTCTAAGCCTGATTATCGGAGATTAAAAGTGGGTGTTATATACGAATATATCGAAGAAAAAACAATATCTAAATCGTGGACAACAACCAATTCCGACCCCTCGAACTGGTTTACACCCAAAAAACTCTTACTTTGTGTTTGGAGGGATTTCAAAGGAATAATTCATTATGAAGTGTTAAATTATGGTGAAACTATGACGGCACAAGTATACTGTGACCAATTAAACAAATTAAGTGCAGCTTTGACAAGAAAGAGGCCGGGCAGGATGAATGGACGCAACGATAAACTGCAAAACGAAAACGCGCGACCGCATGTGGCGAATATGACCTGGGAAAAAATCCAGAAGTTGGGTGGGAAAACTTTATTGCATCCACCTTATTTACTAGATCTAGCTCAATCGGATTACCATTTATTCCGTTTAATATAAAAAACTTTTAGGGATAAAAATTTTCAAACAAAAAATGACATGAAAAACGCTATTTCCGACTATTTTAATTCCAAATCAGTAGAGTTTTTTACTAAATGGATTTTAGACTTGTCTAATAGGTAGCAGAAGGTTATAGATAGACAGGGAGATTACTTTTTATAAATAAAAATAAAAAAAAACACTGAGTTTCATTCAAAACAAACGTCAGGACTTTTTACTACACCTAATAATTTTTAAATATGGAACAAATCATATGTGTTTACATTCGAATGGAACAACTGTCACAGGGCTTTACCAATATTATTTTTTATAACATATATTTTTTTTTTGTCATAAAGCCCTCAAAGCATTTGTATACAAAATCAGACAGAAAATATTGCTTGTTGATGTATCTTCAAATGAGACAAAATTCATATTTTTTATTCAATCATAAATGTGTTTTTTTTTAAATTTTGTGTGACAGCCAAAAAAATTGAAATTTTGATTGAGAATGTTAATTAAAAACTTTATTTATTGTTACATTTTCGAAGTTGTTCGAAAGTTTAAAATGGTGGCGTCCAATGGGATAATCCAAATAAAACAATAATTGAAAAGAAAGCCATTTTAGAATTGGATGTACAGAAAATGATCTGAAAGATCATTGTGGAGAAAATAATACAATCGAAAATTAGTTTTTTGAAACTAGTTTTGATCATGATAATATTAAATTATGGAAATAGTTCTAAACATATAGGTTTTCTACAGCGAGAAGAGCTTTGAATTGTTTTGATGTTCGTGTTAACGGAGAGTTCTTTATAATTTTTCATTGGAGTCACTAAATAATAGTAATCATATTATTAAAATGTAACTGTCCAATATAACTGTTTTAATAATTATACATAAGATAATAAATATTTATTTGATGTGTAAAGACTATGGCTTAATTTTGTTATTCTGAATCATTCAAGAAAAAGCTTATAAAGTATGAAAGCAATATTGATTATGTATTTGTTTATACATATTTTTTCTGTCACAGCAATTTATATAAATGAAAAATAAAATATATTGTCAAGAAGTTTGTTTTATTTTTGTAAACCTTTTTACCACAAAAAAAAACATTTCTGCCTAAATTCACTTTCAAATAATCTGATCTATAAAATTTTTCCATTCTCTAAAGACTTGACCAAACAAATTTGAGTTGTTAAAACTTAGTATGATTTCACATGCTTTGTTATTAGCGAGTCAGGTATCGCCTTTTGGTATTTTCAAGAATTCTATCTCACTGATGCAACAGAACTAATATCAGTCTATTTCTGTTGCATTGGTGTAATGAAATGCCTGACGATAATCTTTGTTGTCGTAAGTGATAAAAAATGTGAAATCATACAAAGTTCCAACAACTCAAATTTGGTATTGAAATTCCATCAAGCAACCTACAATTTGTTTATTTTATTGTCAATTATATTTGAATTATTAAGACACTTTGGTATGTCGGTCGGAGTAAGCGTCCTAATTATTATCTGTATGGCTGGGACACTAAAGTTTTCACCGTTTTTTCAAATGTACCTCAATTTTCAGGGTTGCTTGAAAAAACAAAGTGGGGTTCCACTAAACAAGTACAGAAGATATTAGTTCTTAGAAAACAGTTTATAAGATAGAAGTTAAATATTGTAATTACGAAAGTAGTAATAATTCATAAAATCAATCATTTAATATTATGCTATAAAATTTTTTTCTCAAACTTTTGATTGGTTCATAATAAAATACTCGAATTAAAATAAGTCGCAACATGTTTGTTTTGATTCTTGGTCTGTATTTCGCTTGAAATTTTCAAAAACTATGTAATATTTTTTTATTGTTTCTTCATGGAAACTTAAGGGAAAAAGCTTAAATTAGGCTATTAAATAAAAATAATGTTTTAGGTGTTGTTGTTATGAATTTAAACATTAAAAAAATGAATACGTTGTTCTGCTATCCGAAAACAGACGTTTTTTATTAATAAAATACTAAAATTAATACAACGAATCTATCAAAATTGATAAATGGCTTACTAAAAAGGCATATTGAAAATACAAAGTAAATTAATTTTTGTTCTAATAATATTTTGAGCTTAACTTATAGGGAAAAGTAAATTTCGTCAATTGTCATTGACAGTAACAGGCAACATTGGTCAGATTTTAAAAGTCAAACATGATTCGCTGTCGGCAAACGCTAAAAACAATGTTCAATCCTATTTTCGTTATATTATTAGTAAACTGTGTTATAAATGCTCGTGCTAATCCCCCAATTAAAAGATTTGAATACAAATATTCTTTTAAGCCCCCATATTTGGCACAAAGGGATGGATCTATACCGTTTTGGGAGTACGGAGGAAGTAAGTAGACACAATTTAATGTATTTTTAATTGTAACTGTTAAATAAGCCGATTTCTATTAAAAAATAGTAAAAATTACAATAGGGAAAACGTGTCCAGGGATTTTACTTGATTATGATTAGTTCTATCGTGACGGTAGAAATATATATACATAAGATATTTTATTCGAGAAAACTCAAAATTTGCATATTTTCTGTATTCTAAATGAAAGTATTTACGAAATCATAAAATTTTGTTATGTATTTCTCTATTTTAATGGTTAATTATCATCGGAAACCATTTGCGGTGCGCCTATTGCATTTTGAAAACATAATTTAGTTTGTCAATTCGTTTTTGACAATCGTACACGTCAGTGATAAATTTCACAAAAAAGACACGTACGTTAATCGCTTTTTCACAGGTGCAAGGCAAGCGTGCGAGAGAGAAGGCGACATATTATTGAGTAAATGTTATTTCGTTTGGTATCGCTGACCACGAATGCAGATCCAGCGTAATTTTTGCTTATCCCAACAGATGTTTACGAAATGAGAACTGCTATGAACGTGTTATTTTTCGATATTTAATTTTCGAATATAGTCTTTAGCTTGGTGTACTATAAAAGGCACCCTCATATATTTCCGCTAAATAGACAATCTTGAAAAAACTTACGATTATTGACCAAAAACAACTGTTTTATCTTTCTTCAACAGGTATCATAAATATACAAATACTCCATCTTTTCATTTATTTTCTATTGGCCTAATTGATCGGTAGATTCTTTTTGAAATCGCATATAGTATAGAATAAATATACTAATGACCAACAATAAATAACAATTATTCTACCAATCGATTCTTGCAGTCATAACCTTTCCATTTTTCTCGGTCCTCTTAAATACTATTTTAATATATTAGATTTATAATTTATTTATTATTATTTCAATGGAAATTAAATATGTTTGTATAGTATGGCTAGTAAATTGGTTAAAAATCATATCTTGGAATGGAAGGAAATCAATAAATTATACAAAAGGCAAACATTGAGAAAATTTTGTCTTTTGTATAATTTATTGATTTCCTCACATATTTTTGATTCAATTTAAAAATTTTGGTTCTATAAACATAGCAATCTAATTGTTTTTTTTGTAGAATACAAATGCATTGCATTGTTTTTTAATTAATGTTTTTATTGGAAGGCTGTCAACATTAAATCTTCACAACTGACAAATAATGGTATACTCACTCCAAATAATCATTTAATTATTTACATCTGTTGGCAGATGTCTCTATGTTGATTGTTGATAATCAAGAATATTGATAACATTGTTACAACTTTTGTGTATGATCTTATTGAAATATAGCTCAGTTTGTGTTGATTATTTCCATAAATTTGTATAACACAAAGTCACTGAATAATTTAGATTTATTTTGAAATATCCTTTATGTCGCACAGCAGGGAATTGGTAAAAGTTGTCACTTCGATAATTAAGATAATGACAAAAAAATACACTAAATTACATTTGAATGCCTTGGCCTTAAGAGTGGTGGCATTTGAGTTATATAAAAAAATCAATGCTGCCTCTATGGCTGCAAATGGTTAAATCAATATCTAGCACTTTAAAACTATTTTAAGGAATGTAACTGCAATTAATAATAATTATTTTCTTGAAAATCTTTATGCTGTGAGGTCATTGTCATATAGAAATATCTGTAAATATGTTATCTGTTTTTTTTCAGATGCTATCGCTTCGTCGGAAAATGTCCGTCTGGCACCTTCGATGAAAAGCCAGAAGGGTGCCGTGTGGACCAAGGTGCCCATCAACTTCCAATGGTGGGAGGTGGATGTTATGTTTAGGGTTACCGGTAGAGGCCGCATTGGCGCTGACGGCTTGGTAAATATTGTTTTGATGACTATCATTCCAATTGCTTAAATATCTTTTTTTGGTCTGGTGTTTTATAAAAGTCAGTACTGAGCAGTGTTTTTAATTACCAATTTTCGTTAGTTGTATTTCAATATTTTTGCATTATAGTGCTTCTCAAATCTTGTCATGTTATAGGATTCAAAAAAAATATTATTAACACTTTAGGGTCGGGAAACAAAATATTTCGTTTTTTGTGGACTGTCGTTTGTTTGCGGGACCCGTCTTCTCTTGGGCTTGTATTTCGGCATGAAACAAAATGCACGGCAATACGACAAAGACCCTTTTTTGACAAGTGGCAATAAAACTCATGAGTTATTATAAACCCGAGTGTTCCTATTTGGAGGCGCATGTTTCTTGATTTACGTCATTCAGATCTCAAAATTCCAGTGGTTCTAAACTTGCAGGTATTGCAAGTATATATTATTATTTGTTATATAATTATATAGTAAGAATAAATATATTATCTTTTACATAGAATGTTTTAAAATTTTTATATTGATGAGATGTGGAGTGCCATTTACATAATTGAGAATAGGTTTTTATTCAGCTTAGAAATATAGTGAAATTAAAATGTAATCAGAGTGTTTATAATTTATTTTTAAAGATCAAATGTCACATATCATTTCTTTGAAAATTTCAATCAAAAATATTGTTTGGTTTAGAAGTTGTGTCGATTTTAAGAAAGTAATATTTTTTTGCGCTAATCGCAAAAAACGCCCGCTACAGGCTTGAGTATATTGCTCGAGGGGCCCGACCACAAAGTGTTTAGTTAAAAAAACTGTTTAGCTAGGGAGATGTGCTTGCATGTTTTTACATAACTATCAAATCAATATTGGGTTCAATATCAGCCTTGGTTAGCCTCACTTTCTTTTTATAACATTAAATCCAGCAACTGTGGAGACCACTCAATATCACAATTTTTGACAACTATTTTATTTATTAACGCATCTGTTTAAATGAAAATGGGTCTATCGCTCATTATGATTTTTTTCATACAAATTAGTTTATTATGAACAAGCTGTAACAACTCATCGGCATTTGAAATGGTTTGTGGAAAAAGATTTTCAAATGCGCTGTGGTTCGGTGAACGGTGGCTTGGGTTTATCTGCTGTAGAGCCTGTTTCTTCAAAATCATTCAGTGGGCTTTGATTTGTAACTGAAATATCATATAATTTTTGTCTAGTATTTTTTCGCAATAATTCGCCTCATCTATATTTCACAACTCTTTATATTCATGTTAACCAATATAGCCAGCAAAGTAGTAAACTATCCCTGTATAATACAATAATTGTCTTAAAAGAAAATATGATCTTTTTATGTAATTTAAATGTTCATAATAAGTTATGTTATTCCAAATATAATATTCAACAAAAATAAATATTTGCACCTTCTACCTGCTACTAATGAGTTTGATTACCACTGTTTCACTCCGCTTTATTGACTATCATTTCCCTTCGATGATTGTTATGCAAGTTAAGCTGGCAATATGCACAATCCTTTATTGGATAGATAAAATTAATACACATATCTTTAATTGATAAGGATATAAATATCTATTTTTGATTATATTTGTTTCCATTAGTTAATTTGTTTAAAATGGCGGCAATCGTAAGATATTTACATTTCTGCACTTGACATTTTTTAAATCAGTCTTAAATATTTTACCATACTTTTATGTAAATATCACTCAATCTAATATTGTTGTTTCAATTACTGTATTAAGAATGATGTTGTTTTCAGGCTCTCTGGTACACTAAAGACAAAGGCTCATACGACGGTGATGTGTTTGGATCGTCTGATTCTTGGGTGGGACTTGGAGTCATCCTCGATTCTTTTGATAATGACAATAAGCATAACAACCCTTACATCATGGCTATGGTCAATGATGGCACGAAGCAGTTTGACCACCAGAAGTGAGTATTGTTTTCGTAGCACGTCTGCAACGATTGTTCCATTGGTTACGTAGATAAAATTAAGATGCAAAATCTCCCCTAATTTCTAAGTGTTAATGATTTAGAGAAGTGTTCCCAAATTTTTTTACCCATGGGGACAAGTTAAAAAAGGAAAAAAAACGCAGACCATTAATACTGTAATAAAAATGGTCAGAACAGAATTAAAACAGTTACTTTCTCTGAGTGGCATTGCATTGAAACACACGCTGGGTACTCTAATAATTAAACCCAGAAGAATCCAGAAACTAGCTTACTACTGCTAAACCATTATCTGATTTGTAAGTTGATAATGTTCGCGATGAGAGAAATCGGCCCTGATCATAAAATATATTGTAGAAATAGTACTAAAAATATAATGCCTTTCCACCAAGAAGCAACAGTTAGCACTTTTAAAATGCCGGATTTGTAAATTAATCATTGAACATCCATCGTTGCAATCTAATGTAATATTAACTGCACTATTGCATTTTCCATAACCCATCTTAAAATGGGTGTATTTAATGATCAAAGTGCTGGTTTTTCACCACTTCTATTGCATTAACAGTTGTTTGATTATGATGGTATATCTAATTGAAGTTGTTTCTTTCAGCGATGGGTCCACCCAGCTTCTTTCAGGATGTCTTCGTGACTTCAGGAACAAGCCGTATCCGACTCGCGTACGAGTGGAGTACTACATGAACACTCTGACGGTTTTGTTCCATAACGGTGAGTCAATGTTTCATTCACTTTGCTGATGCTGCAGTCAATTACAACTGAAATATTTGACGAAAAAAATTGCTTGTGCATTGTCAGCCATATTATAAACAAAGCAATATGAGAATTTTTTTTATTCATTGTTATTAACCTAATCAATGCGACAGTTTTTCATAGAAACTAAATCTGTCCGCGTTGCTATTTTTCAAAATGTTCTCTTTTCACATAGAGCTATAAATACAGCAATAAAAAATAATTGGGTTGGCTTTTATGGAAGCTAGATGCATTAGGAATGTTTCACAACATTAAAAAATACAAAGAAATGTCCTATGTTGTCACAATCACTTTATCAAATATATCCCTAATAAATAACTCGCTCATAAATCGCCATTACCGTGACGTAACGAAGCCACCAATCAAACTCGAACGAACAAGCGCCATTACTGTCACGTGTCATGGAGTGTCACATTGCAATGCCGCAAGACTGATGCAAAGTTAGACGCGAGTTTAGCACGCAGTTTCAAACTGTTTTGTTACTTTGGCGGGGTCGGAATAAATATGAAGTGTTCGAGAAAATCGTTGTTTCAAACATTTAAACCTAATCAAGATGAATTGGGCGATATTTTAAAATCAAAATCAGTTCTATATGCAAAAGATTGCCTGAGCTATTGACGTTTGAATGTTCGCCTCCCAACATCTGGGGCGCTCGCATACTGGCCTTGCACTTTGCCGTCCCGTACGTTGGGGCGTTAACGTGGAAGAGATTAAAGAATGTGTGAGATGTCAAATTAGCAATAATTTTTCCAATTTTGCAAATCATTTACATGAAAACGGTAAAAATTTTAGTAAAAATCATAAAAAATAAAAATAACAGTAGTAATCAAGAGACGTTAGGTTAGGCGGTAGGTTAATAGGTTGATATATTGTGATCCTTAAGGGACCTGCGACTTGTTGGAAGAACCACCCAATAAAATTAACCAAAAGTTTAATAAAAAGTCATTCTAGGGTAATTACAAAAAAGTATTTAGATCTTTACACTTATTTTTTGTATAGTTGATAGTTATTTCAGATAACGTTATTGTCAGAATTATGTTTGACCCTCATTGATATAATTTTACCCACTTGAAATTTATTAATATCGATAACAGTTTTTACTTAATCTTATTCGCTTATTGCAGTGCAATAATTTTGTTTTATGGTGCAATAACACAATAAATTTTTTTATGGTGGTAGCTCCCATCTTTTTTATGATACAGTTAAAGTATTATAAATCACTGAGAGTGAGTTCAATATTCAAATAAAATTCTACAATTTTCCTCATTAAAAAGCATTAAACATAGCCACCGTTTCGAAATGTAGAACACATTTTTGTAATGAGCCAAGAAATATCAGTGTAGCATTTTGGACTAGTATAATTTAAACAAATTTCAAAGTTCACATCTTTGTGTTGATAAAATATAGCATTATGTAATAAGAAGACTCAGTGAAGAGACACAACTCTTCATAGAAATGATGGTAAAGTACTTAAATGCTTCGTCGGGTATCAAATAACAGCATCTGTTTGATAGTAAGTATTACAATATCATATGGGACAGCACAAACAGGGAGGGGAAGATAAACGGGTCAAAAAATCCCCTTCTCCAGATGATTGTAATCAAAACAGCACATTTACAATTTGATCAAAAGTTTAGTTGAATCTTTTTGAATTGGTCAAAGCTTTATGATGATGAAGTATTAGAGGTTCAGTGATCTGATAGAACCAGGTAGAATTCTGACAAAAGATGATATTTGGCAAAAATAGAAGCACCATTCTACCGTGATAAGGCATTGATTACCATGTTTGTTTTTGAATTTCTCAATGGAAACATGTTTTTTTGTGTTCTTAGGTATGACCAATAATGAAGCTGATTTCGAGATGTGCTTCAGAGCTGAAGGAGTAGTGTTACCGGCTAGCGGCCACTTTGGAGTGTCGGCGGCGACTGGCGGACTAGCTGACGATCATGACGTCATACACTTCCTCGCTTCTTCGCTTTATGTTCCCGGATCAGCAAACTCTCGTAAATAAACCATTTTTTTTACAATATTTCTCCACTCCTTTGAGATTTTTTTTATACTTCTTAATCGTGGATGCTTATTTGATTACGGAAGTTTATGTTGAAAAATTCATATTTTACAGTTAGAAAAAAAAATAGAATTTACAAAATTCGTAAAACACATTTATTTAAAAATAATAATATTTATTATAAAGTTGATGGCGGCCGCTCATGGCAGCCACTGCTATAGAATCAAACTATTGTATTATATTGGCAAAAAATACAGATTTATCTTAAAAAATTCAATCAATGGCATCGGTAGGCTCCCAGCAATTCACGCATATTTTCGCTTAGGGTATCCACAAGGTTGAAAAGTCTTTGTTTATGTAACGTTATTAACATATATATTTATTTATTTTTATGGATAAATGACGTAATTTGTGTTATTGTGGTTTATAGCCAGTCAAATAAACCAGGAAGATCAGATGAAATTGAGCCAAGAGTATCAAGACTATCAAAAGAAACTGGATCAGCAGAAAGAAGATTACAGGAAAGAGCATCCTGATGAGGTACCGGATTTCTCCAAAATTTATTACTAACAATATTTTTTTGATTAATATCTATGTGAAAGGAAAATGGCATGTCTAAAATCTATTAACACTTTAAGTGGATAATAGATTAAGCAAACATGCTCATGAATAATGCCATTTTTCAGACAAAAGACAAAGATGCAGAGTTCGAAGACTGGTTTGAGAATGACAGCCAGAGAGAATTGAGGCAGATCTTCCAAGGGCAGTCTTCCATCTTTGAAGTTGTCAAAGATCTTCATAAGAAGGTTGACGAGGTAGGTTGCTTTGGTGCTAATTTCTTTGTGTCAGTATTAATATACCATAATTGGTAACAATTATGTGTTGCCATTTATTGATTACCTAATTGGTACCTTGACCTTCAATGGATTAGCAGTGTATCGTTCAACACAGCAGCATAAAGCATTTTCAAACTATTGAAGATTGCCTCAGGTGTATTAAAAAAATAATTATTTAATCTGAATTGTTACAACTTTTTACGATTCCACGTGTTTTATCACTAACGACCCGGGTTTCGCCTTTCGGCATCTTCAGGCATTCTATCTCACGGATGCAACAGAATTGACTAAAACATGTGGAATCTTACAAAGTTGTAACAAATCAAATTTGATATTGAAATTCCATCAAGCACCTTCAGTCGATATCATAAATTAAATAATTATTTCTTATTGTCATTGGTTGGTTGTGTATTAAATTTTGATTAAAAATTTCTCAGAAAAATATAAGCACACCTGTTTACTTGATATTTTGATCTATGTCTTCGATATTTTTTTTTTTTTTTTATATTGCCACACTTCCCATCAATGTATTGCATAACTGTAAAAACATAGTGTTGAACTATGCTGTGCTATATTTCACAATCATAGAAATCGTTGTGAAATATAAAAAGGCTTCACAATCAAACATAGTTTACACGTTTTTAACCCCACATTATTCATCTTATTGAAATACTTTTTGTGATAGGTTTTAGGGAAACAAGTGAACTCCCTGACCGTCCTCAGTTCAGTTTATCAGATGCAGCAAGGACAAGGGGCCATTCAGCCTCAAGGACAACCTGGACAGCTCCCACCGCCGCAGGTCAGTTCCAATTATTTATAATAATTTGTCAATTTTACAACATTTCTCCTCCATCAAATTCCAAAATAGATAATAAATCTACTCATTTTGGAATCTTTTTTAGGTTGATTTTTGTATATGTACTCGAAGGCTATTGTGTTTTACCTCTTCCACACTGGTCCTGAAATCAGCTCACAGAAATAGCAATTATCAAAGTACAGGTGGCACCTGGCTTTTGTCTGTAATTTGGTCTGAAAAAAATGTATTAGTTGAATATAAGGCAGTATGCATTGGAATTTTTCTTTAAAAATATTGGACTGCACAGGATTGCAGGAAGATAATTATGTGAATTTCATATTTTTAACTCCAAAACTAAAAAAAACAAAAAAGTTTATCCATTATTGTCCAATTAAGTCAACTTAACCTTTCAATATCTTGCGGATGCGGTCTGTTGATAGCTGATATGGAAAATATCATAGCGATATAAATACTTTTAAGATGTTAACTGTCACTTCTTGATGGAAAGGCATGATATTTTAAATAATAAAAAATGTGTTTTTATTATTTGCGATATAAATAGACAAGAAACTATGATTAGTGTTAATTGACAAATAAAAGATACTCGTATTAAGATTGTATTTTATTTTCAGATGGGCGGCGGCATGCCCATTCAAAGACACGAGGTCGAGTCGTTGTTGGCGACCCAAAATGTTTTCGTCAACACTCTCAATGAACTCAAGTAATTATACTAATTTACGATATCTGATTATATAATATATGACGATTGATTGAATTTCAATATTAATTTGAATTGTTAAAAGTATGCACTTCTACATGTTTATGTTTTGACATTTAAATCCTGAGTTTTGCCTTTCGGTATCTTCATTACGTGGATGCCATAGAACTGACTAATACGTGAGAGAACTTGTAGAAGTGTGTGGCTTACACGATTAATTTTTTTTTTCTAATAAAACACAATGTGTACTATTATTTCCAAAATTTCATATTTTTATGTTCAGGACTAGTTTCACATATCATGATGGTCCTGAAATGAAACGATGATCAATTAGAAACTGGCACAATGACGAGTGTGCCTGTGAACCCATACGGCTTACAAATCTTGATGTTATTTTTGCAGGAGCTATTTGATGGATTTGTCTCGGAAGTCGGATAGCATCTTGCAAGGGCAAGCCAGAGCGCCGACCGCCCAGGTACAATCGGTGGGCTACGAATCGCAAGCGGCCATCAATGAGGTGCGGGACGGAGTGAACTCCGTTAAGCAGAACATTGCTGCCCTCGGACAGAGGTAATGTTGAAACCGTACTGAAAAAAAATCTAAATTCTGAAGCGAAATCATTTCAATTGAGATCTGCCACGAAAGACAACAATGTTGACCACTACATCACTGACATAGCCGTACAAAATATAATTAAATCTTTTTTGATTGGCACATCGAAAATATGACATATTTATATAATTGAGAATTTTCAGAATGAGGACATAACATGACCACGGTAATAGATATTTAAGGTCTTTATTCAGCATCGAATTGGAGTAACAATTGTTTTGATTTGTTGCAGACTTGCCTCACTGCAGGGACAGGCGTCGTGTCCTGATGCCAACTGTGTTTCGGCGGGACTATTAGCAATCTTCCTTGCTGCTCAGCTGGTGTTAATATTTATCTACAGTTTATATCGGTAATTATTCTTTATTATGGACCATAAACAATTATAAATTGTCCTCATTGAAGTCTACACTAATAATTATAGTATATGTGAAAACTTTATTTGTTTTATGACAAAAAAAGCAATAGATTTTTTTTCTTTATTTTAATTTACCGTTTAATCCCAACCAATTTTGTCTAGTGTGCCATCGGCCATCTTTCTGTGTATTTATTTGTCTTTATGAAAAGCAAAATAGACCACTCGTATGTAAACTGTCAACGAATTTCTCCCAGATGTTCAACGTGAAGAAAATGCATTTTTTAAATGAAAAGAATTGCAAAGTTAGCTTAAAAAATATCTAATAATTATTTATCCCATAGGATACTTAGATTACAACTCGTTAGCCCTGTGAGATTAAAAGAATCGAGTTAACATGGTGACAAAATGGCAATGCATTTTAGTTCTACAAAATTTATAAGATATATAATGTATAATAGTTGATTGCTATCAGAACGTTGTTTAAATGTACATTCAATTATATATGTATATATATATATATATATATTAAACTCAGTGCCCACATGTTTATATCTTCGTAGTAAAGGCCCTAAGCTAAAATGCATTGGAACAATTAGAAATTAATAGATATCAGCAATCCAATGACATTCTTAATGAACAAACAAATATAAATCTATCACCGCTTCTCACACCATTACGGAATGTTAAAGTATTTTTAAATAAAAACAAAATTTACATTTATTAAACTTGTACTTCGACAAATACATAAAATCAATATGCCACATTTAAGAATTTATTATCACAATATAAAAGTAGGACATTAAAACAGAAGAGAAGATGCATTGTGTGCCTTTTATACACAGCTATATATAGATAAGTAAATGTACGTTTAAACATAGTTCTTATGAGGGTGTTAGCCAAAATAGCTATCAACTATATATCTTATAAATTTTTTAGAACTACAATACATTGTAATGGAGTCAACCAAATAAATGCCAATTCAATCAATAAACCTAACTCAAGTTTCTCTTCTCTTTGTTTTCAGAGACAGGAAGGAATCGCAGGCGAAAAAGTTCTACTAATTTTTGAATAGTAGATTTTGATATGAATGTGGATGTGTATTTTTGAAGTAGTGTGTGTCGAGAATGGACTTTAAAATGAGAGTTATGAAATTTGATCAATATGTGAAGTGTTTTGCATTCCGCCGTTGCCGCCTGCTGTCGCCCGAATGTGAGAGCAGCGGAAACTCGTTGCGACAGAATAAATTTTGAATACCAATCTGATTTCATTTCTTTTCCGTGGTTATCGTTTTTTTTCTCATATTTTATGCAAAAGGGTTATCGCCGTACCTTATTGTAATTTGTGAATTGTTAAATTGCCATTCAAGATGAAGAAAGTTCCGCAAAGACCAATTTATTATATAGACTCGAATGTATGATCCGTTAACTATTTTTGAATCCTGAAGGTGTAAGACACTTCTGAAGTCAAATGTAATCTAATTTGTTTCTTAAATATGTATATTTTCGATTTGACCTCGTAAATGACGTGCTGGTGTTCCGTATCGATAAGCACTTCCTATGGATAGTACGATAAGGCCACCGAAATCTCGCCCGTCAGAAGCAGGCAGACATTTTATACAATATTGTGTGAATTTTCACGTTATATACAGTTTCATTATATTTTACTGTCAACTCTTATAAATTTCGTTTAAGGTGTTAACTGTCACTTTTCGATGAAAAAGTATATTTTGAATTATAAAAATAACGCTTTTTTTTTGTTTTATTTCCACATTTATTTTATAGTCAGGACTGTTTCGGTCATCACGAGCATTATTAAATGACGAAGTTCATATCAGTTGATAATGTAATATGTAATAAGTACTAAAAATGGTTTTCATCTTTTTAATTGAATTATTGGATAGTGGTCTATGTTTGTGTTGAGATTCTTTTGCGAAACCATCTATAAAATTAGTGACAAAAGTTTCAAATATTGTTTATGGTCGATTATCGGTGCGGTGATGATAATTGAAAGAGTCACAAATTTAGTCTTCCTAAAATTAGAACTAAGAACCCGTTGCATTTAAGTGTCACGTTGATTTAATTATTTTACAAATGATTGTTTTTATTTTTAACTCTTCACAAAATGAATATTTCAATTTGCTCACTTAAGTTGTCAAAACAGTCGCTTCTTGATAGAAAGGCATTATATTTAACCATTCGACTGTCAAACGACGATATATCGTTTGTGATAACATTGAGAATCGCTAATAATTGTCGGTATAATAATAAAAATCGTCCAATCAATTAAAATGGATAAGTATTTAAGAAATACTGTTCTTTTTTTGAACAAAATATATCAACGGTATTGCATCGGTAATTTAAAGTTGCCTATTAAATACATTTTCACAAATTCTTATATAAAATATTTTTCCAATGGCAATTTGAATATGGCCGCTTCTGCTGTATATCATTTTTTGACAATTTGTTTTTGACAATGTTACTCTTTGTTTTATAGAATTTTTTCCGGTTGTTATTTTTTTGTAAGCTTAAAAATGTTATAAATATAAGTTTTTTTTTACTGTTAAATACTTAAATAAGAACCTATAACCTTACTACCCTGTTAAACAAACTCACAGTATATGTTCAAAAGTTTCGAAGTCAATTTATATTTTATATTTTTTTTAATGGCAAAATATCAAAACAATATCTATATTTTCTTAAAAACGGCTCTCTGATCTCGCTTTTAAATTATTTATAAATAGTTTTTATCTTTTACTCAAACTCAAACAAGTATCGTGAAAGTAGGCAAATATTGTTTTGGCTTATTTCCTCCGCTGCTCTCAAGTGTAAAGATTCTGTAAATGTAAAAAAAAAAAAATGACGCATAATACAATTAAAATTTTCAGTGTTGGTTAAACTGACAAAAGGGTAAACAATTGCAATTGTTATTAAAAAAAAAGTACTTTGCTTAAAATTCGTTTCATTATTGGATGAATGGTTTTCAAGTTATTCTTGTATATTTTTTTTAACGTACTTACTAGCGGTTTTTGGTGAAAACTCATTATATTTAAATGATTAAGCGATGTTTAGTACTATTTCTATCATTTTATATTATCAAGAACAGGACTGGTTTCGATCACTGAATTATTTTTGAAATAGTGGATGTTGGAATGTTCTGTTGGTTGGATGTTTTAGTTTCATATTTTGTCAAATCTAAAATAATGAAGGTTTCAATTTGAAGCAAATTGTTTTTCCTAAAAAAACCTAAAATCTCCAAAATATGATTTTTAAATTATGACAAATAAAATCTAAGTAATACAAAAGTTATCAGGAGCGGTTTCGGTCATCATGAGAATTATCAACTGATGGAATACAAATTCAAAGTTTTTAATTTATAATATCGATTGAAAGTGCTTGATGGAATTTCAATATCAAATTTGAATTGTTGAAACTTTGTATGATTCCACATGTTTTGTCACAAACGACACGGTTTTCGCTTTTTTGGCAACTTCAGACATTCTATCACACGGATGCAACAAAACTGATGACCTCAGAGATGTGGAATCATACTAAGTTTTGACAAATTTACATTAAATGAGGGTATTTCTTTCAAATTTTCAATATTTTTTTATTTAGATTGCATTGTTTTAATTTTTATTGTATCAGCCAATAATTCCTACAATAAACGAAACCATTCCTGATCTTGATAATAATATAAAATTATAAAAAAAGTACTTTACATTGTGTTTTATTATTTTAATATTCTTGTACCATAAAATCACTGTCTATATTCCATATTGACTTCAATTTTTTTTTATTATTCCTGATGGAAGCCACATGCAATAATTTATTTGTGTGAAATGATTTGTCATATTTTTGTAAAGCGAGCTATTACATCGTTTTATCATGGAGTTAATTTATGTTCATTTGGTTGTAAAAATAACAATGTTATGTTTTGGTTAATGATGGGATACAAAACTGGTTTTTATGTTTGCATGTGAAATTTTTGGAATTGTAAAATTGAAATATTGATTGGTATTTTTTAAAATTATTAAAGAATATTTTTTATCACCTGAAACTCTTTTTTCATTTTAACATTGTAACAATAATTGACAAAATTGGACCAGGCAATTGATCAGTGTCAGTACTCAGTGTCGAAAATATATCTGACAGCTTTGTTTGATATATATATAATTTATTGCTGACAATAAAAGTAATATAATATCCATGGAGGTAAATATACAAAAGTGTATCCGCCTTGTTTTCCTTACCCTTAATAGTTCTGTCCATCACCATAAAAGATTGCATGAAATATTAACTTGAAAGCACTATTGTGCTCCTAGCATATTGACAAATCAAAAAAAAAAATTTTGGACAAAATCCTTAAATAAAAATGCGATATATTTTTGAAATCAAGAATTTCTTCTCGTTTTGTTAAAATTATCAATATTAGTATACATTTTTCTCTGTGACTATATATTATCACTGGCAATAATTTCAAAAGCAGGTAGCCTGTAGTGGTTAAAACTTTATACCCAAGGTGTATGGCAGTGATTGAGAATATTTCCTGAAGTCATACTCAGTGTTGTGAAATTTTTAATTCAGATTGGTTTGTTATGACTGTATATAATTTCATAAATTTACCTTTATTTGTGTTGATAAAGCAAGTCAAGTATATTGAACTGTTACCTCTCAATTCCGTATCTAAATGAATAAAACAAATAATTTTTGATGTTCACTTTAACTTTATTATTGTTACAATCATACGATAATACAGTTTTCTTCATAATTTAATAAGCGATTCTATTTATTTAATACAATGGGGAATAACAAATGAACAAATATTAAATAAAAGCGGTTTTATTAATATATTGTGGGAAATTATGAGGAATCAGTTGATGATAAATAAACCAACATGTAAAACTACTATATATATATATATATATATATATAAAATTTAATAACTTCATTCAAAATTTGATATAATCACCTGTTAAAATGTACAATTCCCACAACATTATGATAAAACAGATTTTCTTTATTGTTGTCATTCTTCGAAGGCTGTTTTTTTTTTACAATACTTAACAAATGATAATTTAAAATCCATAGTCTATCAAATGCACTCTCTATTTTTCGCAACACAATTCTATATCCTGCTGGAAACATACTTATTATGTATCGAATTTAACATACAAATATATGATTTTATAATTTATTTTGGTCGAATTATCTATGAAAATTTAATTAAACATAAGAGCTCATGTGTAATTAAAGTTGATAGTAATTAAATATTTTAGGCCAAATTTAAATCACTAAGTTTGGACAAACGAATATTTAGAATTTTTAATAAACCCTCATAAATCAAGCCCATAGTATTGGATTTTTGCTGAATCATACATATCAGTTCACTTGAGATTGTAGCAAGAATTATAAACAATATAACTGCAAGATTAAATTGGCATTTTTAATTATCAAACACTGAAGTATATCATGATAAGATAACTGTTTTTTGAAGGATGTCATCATAAATTAAAACCCAGTTTATGATAGGCAGGCTTGATTAAGTGTAGGGCCTTATAACACATGGATCTATTTCATTTCTTCAACCGCAAAACTTTTTGTTTTATAATCACAGTAACGACACTTAGCTACAGTAAGCAAACGTTTTAAGAGAAATTAGAAGATTATTTTCCCACTTCTCAATTGACTTTTGTTATTGGTTGCCTAAATTTCACGAACTGACTTTTAGACTACTCTGAATATATTAGAGTTAAGTTTTCAAATCTGTTTCGCAAAATGTCTGCATCTGTTTTACATATATGTATTAAGTGCTTTCTGTCATGAGTTTGTTGTAAGTTAACCGAGATTTGACATCTAAGAAAAATTGGTAGAGTGATGTTTGTTTTATATAGTGATGGATATCAATGTCAGCCAAAAAAAATATATTTCATTGAATTATAAACATAATTAAAAGAACTAACAAAAGTGGTTTTGAGACAGGCGACAATATTCAATTGAATCAAAATTGAACACATCTCTGAAATATGGCTACTTTTTAGAAGTATGTATAGTATACTTCTATTTTGAATATATATGTCAGAGAAAGTGGGAGAAAATGAACTATTTTACACATTATCCATGTTTTTTTATTCAGTAAATTCCAAACATTGCATTGCTCACTATGTAAAGCTAAACTTGTTTTTTGCGATACCAAATCATGGAATAAAGAAGTCGTAAATATTTGAAATACAGGTCAACTCTTTCATTCAGTTCATGAGATTTTGGCTAAAATTTTCATGAGGTGGCAAGAAATCTCCCAATCGCTTTTGACACATAATGAGTATACAGAAGAAGAAATAGATTGTCATTAAATAACTTAAAAGGGTAACTTTTAATGTCCGATATCATAATGTATGCTTACGGTATCCAATTCGTACAGTGTCTTTCATCCTTAATAAAACAATACAATAATACACAAATGGAATTGATTATGGTATGACTCATGGTGTGAAATTCGGATTTTTATAGTGAATATTATAAATATTTCATAATAATTGTAACATGTTTGTAATATTTAAATAAATTAATTAGCAACTATAAAGGTAATACAATTTATACGATTGAACGTAGAATCAAACAATATTCAATATTCAGCTGTAGCTTGAGAAACACGTTTTGTAATAAATGTGGTTAGGAATGCTTTTATTTATAGGTAATGATCTATACAAAATATTTTTCTTCGGTTCAGTTAAATATTGAATTGTCAACTCGTTCAATGTATAAAGTATAGTAAATTATTATGTTTCTAAAAACATACACATAAAAAATTAAGTACAAAAATTTTATCATAAATTAAATATACAATGGAATAAGGATAGCAATAAATTTATGATTCATAAGTTATATATAAAAAAAAAAAATCATTTCTATATCTGGTCATTTCTAGAGTCGCAAAAACAGAAATAAATCATATGGCACACAACTTTGCCACTAAAGAAAAATAAACAATTTAAATTCCTCTCCTCGAGGATGCGGTGTAATATTTGGCGAAACAATATCAGTTTTCAATATTGCCAATGAGATTAAAATAAAGTGCAAGATGGCACTTCAATGAACAAATAAAAACAATGCCGAAATTATCTTATCGTATTTGCATGTGTGGTGATAGTGCTGCTTTACGGTTGCGAATGATGGCACTCAGTGTAACCATATACAGTGGGTGATCGGTCAACGAAAAGTTCCAACTGCGGACAAATCGGACAACGTACACTATCTTGAAAGATTTTTGTTCGTGCATTGAACTAAAACGATCACACTAGATTTCCATAAAAAACATAGTCTTGAAACTGATTTTGTTCGGTAATCGATCATCCACTGTACTGTGCTTTGAAAACAGATGCTTGTGGTGAACACTAAGGTTACAGTGGTGTGACTTTATGTGGACTTGGAGTCGAATCCTGTCTATCTCTCCTACTGAAAAGGTTAATGTCATTACTCTGGACGGCCGCTGATAACCATCTGTAGGATGTGCTCGGTTGAGTCACAGGATCCCAGGAAAACCTGTGAGGATTCAAACAGGCAAACACGAGACAGAAAACCATACAGCCATATTGCTCCAATCAGTAGGCTGTTATGGCTTTAAACAAATTGCAAAAGGTTACAAATGACATCGGCAATGATTACTTAAAAGAATAATGATAATACAAAGTAAACATGCTATAAAATTAAATAATGTCTTTTACGCTTTATTAGAAAAGTACATAAAATGAAGAAATAAAAGAATAAAGTTATCGATTATTGTAAAGTGAAGAGTTTTGATTTTTTTACTCCCAAATACCAAGCGTAGACAGGATTATATTACATTACCATAGTTATATAAATATAATTATTTGAACCAGATTCGAACAGCTAGTGAACGAAACATACCTATGGATTAATTATTTCATTACATAATTGTGTAATGTTCTTTCAGTTGGTTATTGATCGTTACCAAAGTTCAGAACCATAACAAAATATTAATACACTTTGAAAATCACATACGTTTTGGAATGTTTTCAACTACAAATAAATTGCTATTGTTTTCATTTTCTATCACAATCATCAATAAATATTTTTGAATTAGTAATATGTCGATTCAATATTACGACAATGTTGCCGACGATAAATTTTCCAATACCCAACAGTCATAAACATTTCACATTGTGTTTCAAATATTATAATTTCGATTAATATACTTTTTCACATGACAACACACATTTTTGATATTTTTGTAAATATACACCTTTTCTTGCACAGCTAGAGAACAATTATTTATTATACATAGTGCTTTAATAAATTAAATACTCAAAGAAATAATTTGTACACAGTCAAAATATATTTCGACACAATTTGCTAGTCCAAGTGAGATGCGTGAAATATTGAATCTTTGCACACAAATGTCGCTAAGTTGTTATAATTATAACTTGTAACATATTTTTTTTTAAATATCAATTATATTTGGACTTTAATTTGGTGAACACACTAATTAATTCTTGATCCATTATCAAAATGATAACTTTAACCCTTTGCACTCGTAATTTTTTTTGGGTGAGGGTAGCCTCAACTCGTAATTAATTTCACGCATTTTCCAGGATTCATAATCAAAACTTAAAATGAAAATAAATCGTATTTTCAACGGATTTTTGTTCAACAAAAAACTTACACAGCGTGCATAAGATTGTTTTTTAGTATTTTTATAGAAATACAATCGTATAAAGTTTTTAATTTCTATTTTACGAAAGTTTTAATCAGAGTATATGAATTATAAGCATGATATTTTTAAAAGCTTTAAAAACATTATAGATAAAGAGTTTTTGAAAATTTATTTATTAGTGTTTTCACCGTTAACATAGTTATGCTTTAAAATCAATTATATTTGAAAGATTTTTAATAAAAAAAGAGAAATTTTTAGCTGAAAATGATAAAAATTCTAGCGATTTTTTTATGTCGATGCAAGAAGATTGCGATTTTCGCTATTATATGAATTTTAATCATATGATAGAGAAAATATTATCTGCACAATATATATAATATGGTAAACAGCAATAAAATGTGCTACATAGAAAATATTCAAGCTTAAAGTTTTGGTTCCCCAGTGGGGACATACGAGTAGAACGCTTTTCTTGTTTGGTTCACCAGAGGGGACATACGAGTGGAAAGAGTTAACCCTTCGAGGACTATGGCAGCATGTGTGCGTCATTGTGTCGTCTTTTACCGATTGTCATTCTCGTACATTTTGTTGAATTACAATTTTTTTTCACATTAATGAAATAGTTTTGTAAAAAAATTATATTTGAAAAGAAATTGGCATGTAATATAGGGAATAAAATTTTATGTCAATTCGGCATACTTTCCTTTTTTGAATTAGCGTCATTATCGAACCATATACGCTCAGAATGAAAGTATACTTTAGGTTCCATCAGAAGTAATAGCTGCTAGGAAATTAAGAATGAATAAATTCATTAAAATTTAAAAAATGCATTTATATAAAGTGTTTAAGTTTATTCACTAAAAAAAATAATTCACTCCTCAATGGGTTAATTATGTGTCATCGTTTGTCGAGTACAATGGGTTAATATATCATGAATCTGATTTTTCAAATCATTTGTTTTCTCACTCCATACCTACTAAGTAGAGAGATACCCGGATCAGTGATAAGATGACCAGAGACAGTGCGCAATTAATTTTTTTGACTATGTACAATACGATCATTTCTTCATTTGAATACACACATTCAATTAAGTCTCAGAATACATCTTGAGTTAATTCACTTTAACGAGGACTTTCTAATTAGCGTGTAAATATAATATGTTCTATATCAAAAAGCCTCTAAATAATTAGTACATTATTGAAAACAATACTTGATTAACTAATTTAACAGCTCCAACAATTCGATACATTATGTTTTTCGTTTAAGTTTGAACAAAATCAATATCATACGGGATAGATATTATGTTAATAAGAAAGAATATACCGCACACAGTCACAGCGGTTGAGACAGACAATAAGCGTAAAGGTGTCAAACGTTTCCTGCAAATTAAATTTTATTCACTGATATATACCATCATATAACTCTTAAGGTGTTAACCGTCACTTCTTGATGGAAAGGCACGATATTTTAAATAATAAAAACACATTTTTTAGTACTTATTTCCACAATGTATTTTTTGATCAGGACCGGTTTCGCTCATCGTGAGCATCAGTTGATAATGGTCCTGATCAAAAAATATAAAGTGGAAATAAGTACTAAAAAGAATATTTAAAATATCTACCATCATATGACTAAAATTTTTCCCTACATTTTTATAAAGCACATTACAATACTCAATTTTTGAATTTTCACTTTTGTTTCATGTAACTTTTGAATGTAAATTGATTGAATTGGCATTTATTTGGTAGAACTTCATTATAACACGATGAAAAAATAGCGAAGTATTTTAGTTCCACAAAATTTAAAAGATATTGAGTTTATAGCTATTTTGACATAGCTCTCATCAGAAATATAGAACATCAGAGCTGACAAGGGGGTAAGCCGTAATAGCTATCAACTGTATATCTTTAAAATTTTATAAGACATGTTATTTTTTCATCGTGTTATTATGCGGGAAAATTTGGCATTCGGTGTGAAGCAGAAATCGAGGAAATCTGACAATCATGACGCTATATAAAGGCTCAAATGTTGCGTCATCTACAATCACAGCATCATGATGGTGACAAATTCCCTCCACAAACCTGATGCGGTTATCCAGCGGTATCGTAAAGCTGCGACCTTACGGTATCGATTGGCTAATTATACAAAAGAGCAGACAACAAATCAAGTTTTGTACATAACAATACATCTTACCTAAGTATATTTTGTATAAATATATTAATTAGTTTAACAAATTTTCATAGGTCTTGCATTTCAATTGCAGGGAAGATTAAAATTTTTACAAATCAACGTGGTTATATATGATATTTTTAAGGCTATAGTGTTTAATAGAATATGCAATATTATAATAATATTGTCAACGCAAGTTTAACGTGATTATAGATTTTCTATACAAAATAAATATTAGACGTGTATTAAAAAAAATATTTATATCGTCAGGAATATTTAAATGGCAATACAGCCGTGTTATATATATATATTTGATAAGTTAGTCAGTTTAACATTTAAGTACTGACTGATTGCGTAGTTTATAATAATTGGATATTCAATTTGGATTACAATTTGTCTCACGATGATACGAGGAACTTTGAAAGCGACGGTTAGATTAGTGCAAACTGTTCAGCTTTAGTGACGCCAGTGGTGAAGTCTCTATTCCAAAGATGCACTGGCTATCTTCATTCGACACATTTTTAGTACTTATTTCCACAATATACTTTTTGATCAGGAGCGGTTTCGCTCATAGCGAGCATTATCAAATCAATCAGTTGATAATGATCACGATGAGCGAAACCGGTCCTGATCAAAAAGTATATATCGGTAATGAAACTTATCATAGGCAATTGTGTTAATTGTTATTACATCGATATTATTGAATTTATTTTAGTTGTCATTTAGTTCTTGCCTTCGGGTCTGTGTTTTCCTTCAATTAATACCTTTGGCATATAGACGATGCTAACGGTTGCATCCGTGTGATAGAATGCCCGATGATGACGAAAGACAAAACACGGGTTGTTAGTGACAAAACATGTGGAATCGTACAAAATTTTAACAATTCAAATTTGATATTGAAATTCCATCAAGCATCTTCAATCGATATCATAAGTTATCATAATCCATTATTGAAGTGAGAATTTTAATATTGTGTTGCATCGTTTTTCGATTGCAAAAAGTTAATAATTTAAAAATTACAATGTATTAGAGATATACAAAATTTTATATACAGTTCATGTTAGCTTTCATGGTTTTCGTCACAGTCAGAACTATGATTAAACTAAATTTGGGCATATCTGCATATACTGTTTAGGAAGAGATAGAATTTTACTATGAATAACTAGGTCAGTTTGACTTGTATAAGGACAGTGTCTTAATTTTTGCATTATATTCATAGGTGGTTTCTTGATATGATGATATTAAAATTTCAATGATTTTTTGTGTTTTACCAGACAATAGGTGTTAAAAAAAGAATGTTTATTTTACAACAGGTATACTGAAATGAAAAAATATCACTATTAAGGTGTTAACTGTCACTTCTTGATGGAAAGGCATAATATTTTAAATAATAAAAACAAATTTTTTACTACTTATTTCCACGATATATTTTTTGATCAGGACAGGTTTCGTTCATCGCGAGCATTATCAGCGATCCTGATCAAAAAATATATTGTGGAAGTACCAAAAAATATTGTTAAATAAACCATAAAAAATATCTAGAGATCATCTAATAATATCGAACCTTCACCACTGGATGAAACTATCTGTTTTCAATACAATGGCAATTCTAAAAATTGTCGATTGGCTTTCATGAAGAATGTCAAGTTTTGACAAATACTGTTATGATTATTAAATACAAATAAATAAATGGTATGATAGGTCCGAACAGACAGTCCATTGCTAATTGCAAGCCTCTGTAAAATCACAATGTTTTATATAGATGTTCTAAAAAAAATGATTGTATTTTTGGTTCCATAAAGGAACTCAGTTTTCAAGTACAGTACCAAATACCAAATTTATAATTTTTAAAATAATACTTTTAATATTAAAAAACCTTAATGCGCTTCATGGTGCAGTTTAAAATTAATATGGAACAATTGATTAGCCATAACTTAAGAGACATCAATGTAAAGAAGAAAGAATATAATCTGTGTTCTATATTCAAAACAATTTTTCAAAGTAAGCTTTCGATTTTGAGAAACAGATGGCAGTAACACTGGAGATGAAAGTACCGACAGTTTTAATAATTATTATGAATGTAATTTAATTAAATATCTCAAAAGTTTATGGCCGAGTGGTACATAATACATGATTTAAGGAACAATTACACTGTAAAAATACATCATTGAAAGTTCAAAAAAAAAAAAAAAAACAAGCTGCAATAATACAGTTATTCTTAAAGACGAAAATAAATCACATTGTGGAATGTAGTAAAATATTTTAGGAATGTCAATAACAAAATATTATTATTGTAAATTAATTTAAAATAATATTATGATATAGCATTTTTTTTTTTTTTTTTGATAAATAATTAAAGCTAAATTGTCTAATTAACATTTTTTTTATCGAGAATATTGGTGATGTATTTATCGGCAAATAGAAACATAATAAATACATTGAAATGTTCAAATGGCCATTTCCGTTACGATCATTCCAAATAATATCAGCAAAATAAACCGTATGACGAAAACAGAAAGTAAGACAATATAATACACTTTAATATTGGTGTTGGCTCACTGAACATTAATGCGGTCAGTTGTTATACTTTAGTGAGAAGGTCGTGCAAGTTGAGGGCTTTCGGCAGTTCGATGTCCTCGAGTCGGATGGCAGACGGATTGAACGGGAACTTCACCGGGAAGTTGTATTTGGTATCCATCAACAGATTCGCCTGCGAAATGACACAACAATTAAAATATCAGTTCTAGTGTCTGTACAAAAAAAAAAGTATAATGCTTAGCTGTTAAAGTCCACATACCGGTTGGCCGTCTGGTTTATCTTTATTTCTCTCTTGGAGGCACGCCTGAATCTGTCTGATGAAGTCCACGGTGATCTTGGGCTCGAAGTCCTCCGTCGGAGTGTACAAATTTAATATCTTTAAAAAAAAAAAAAATGTCATAAATTTATCTCTTGAATATTTTTATTATCTGTTAGTAGAGTGGAACTTCAGTTAAATATGTATAGATATTAAATTGGCATTAGCTTGGCAGAACTCTACGTATAAGTGAAAAATAGTACAGTACTTAGCTCTATAAAATTTTATATATGTTTGTTGGAAGCTATTTCGGCATAACGTCATTGTTATAACTATGTTTAAAAATATATAGTCTTATATTAATTTAAATTTAGTAAAATTATAGTTGGGACGATGGCAGTAGCCAAAGTAGAATTTCGTAGAGCACAATAGTTATGATGATTAATTTAATAGAGAATTTGTATTATTTTATGCTCGATAAGAATATTGTATAGTCAAAAAAAATTGTCTATTTTCATTTCAATTTCTAAAGATTAAAATAATTTCTGTATTTAGTGTTCTCGACATCGTTGATTTCTTCTTTGCTGAAGACAATAAAGTGATTGAGAATTAAGTATATTTAAGGTATAATGAATAAAGATTATACATTAGTAATAGAAAACACCTAAAAATATGATATAAAAGAAATTGGTTGTTTCATTAGTCGATTGCGTTGTTGTTATGGTTTTGAGCATATTATTTTTTTTAATCAGGTGGAATCATAATTTTTGGATATATACAACTCCTTGTATCGTACCTTGCAGATCTGCATCGGGGTGAGATCAGGGCACATGTCGCAAGTGCTCTGGACATCGGCCGAGGACTTTCTCGCTTGAAGAAGACAGACTGCCTGAATGATGGGTTTCAATGTTGCCTGGACACCTTTCACCTGAGCAAAAAAAATCAATTTAACATACACACTATATTTTTAGTTATGTTGTATATCCAATGCAAAATTGTCAATGTTGTAGATGAATAATTTGCCCCTAGAGGGACAGATATGTCAATACTCAATAATAGCAATTAATGGACATGGCTTCTAGCTAAGATGTTTTGGTTTTTATTTCTATAGCGTAATTTTATTTTCTAGAGGAACAGCGACACAACAAGAATGTTTTCAGTTTTTTAGTTAAGTTTATAGAATTAAAAAGTAGAGTAAATTCCTCACACAATATTTCAAAGTCATTTTGTAACTAATATAATTGTGGTACCTTAAGAACAATACAACCGTCACTTGTGTCATCGTACTGCTGGAGAATAAATATATTGATAGACTGCGAAATAAGAAAAGGTTCTAAATTAAGATTCCATAAAATTTTACCTCTTCTTGATTGTAGTTGGCGCAGTTCTCCTTGAACCAGGTCTCCAAGTAGGAGATGTTGTACCGCACTTGCACTCCTTTCAACCAATGACAGAGGTCTTTACGCAGCAACAGTTGATTCAAACATGATGCGCACACATAGTAATACAACTGGAAACGAAAAACAACGAATTAGTTTTGTGATTATATGTCTATATTTTTTATGTAGGAGATAATTCTTTTACTCACTTGTCTAAATATCTGCACGGCAAGATCGGGATCTACCCCGAAGTAATCGAGAGACTTTTTGATTTGAATAAACTCAGCGCAGAGATTGGCCGGACTTCGAATCTCGGCAGGAGTGGACGGAACACCTTCCGCTACTGACTGGGCGCGGCCGCGAGGCGCTCCGCCCGACACACCGGATATCTCTTCGTATTCCAAAAGTGCGGGAACTATCAAACCTTGGATGCGTCGTTCAACAATGCCGATCAGAGCTGGAACGAAAGGTATTAAATTTAATGTATCTTGTGCAACCTCGAGTAAATACTGAATAGCTTTAGAGTAAGTTATTTGAAATATTAATTGAGTAGTTCAGCTAACTATTTGTGTCAAAAGAACGGTTATTAAACAAAAGAAAATGTCAGAAGTGTTAGTTAAGTTATGTTGATAGAGTGTAAACTATATCACATTTGTGAAATAATTCTGATCTTAAAGATTTCCGCAGTTTATAATTTGTGGTAATTTATTTCATTTAATTTAATTTATACTGTTAAATAATAGCCAAACAAACCTTGGTAAATCCACACGGCAACATCAGACAATAGCTGTCTGTACTCGGACAGATCGAAATTTCTCCAGCACTGCTCGTTTTGGATGGCGGTGTTGCTGAACTGATATGAAGTGTCTCCGCTGTACTGCTTCAAGCAGTGAAGTAATCTATAAACAAAATAAATTACAGATATTAAAAGACTCTTATACGTCAGTCTAAAGATGGTACGCAAAGGGGCGAAATTTATGGCATTGAGTAACATAACCAACATCAAGTTCAATTCAATTCCATTGAACTAGATCTTTTATTTGTCAATTTTAATGGAAATTTGAAAGTCAATGAAGTGTTTCATCGATATCCACTTATTTATCTCAAAAATTTAATATTTTTTAAAAATGTTGATGTTCAGATAGATGTAAAGCGATAATAATATTTCAATGTAAAATCTAAGAATAGCAATGGATAATCGAATACACGATATTTTATTGATCAAATTGGCATTTACTTGGCAGAACACCATTATAACACAGTGAAAAATAGCAATGTATTTTAATTACAAAAAATTTATAAATTTATATTGTTGATTAGTTATTTCGGCTTACGCCCTCATCAGAACTGAAAGATACACAGTCAATCTTCTCTTCTGTTCTAATATCTTAGTTTTATATTTAAATGTGAGAAATTGAATGTTATTAAATATATACCTTTTAAAGTTTGTAGAATTAAAATACATTGCTATTTTTTCACCAATATGATACAATATTTCGCCGAACCAACATGTCTGTACTCTTAAAAGGATTATCAAAAGTATAAAACACACCTCAACGCATTGGCCATCCATAATACGGCAGTGTCGACCTTATCACCCTTTTTCTTGATGACTTTCTTTACGGAATTGATGAATGTGGTGAGTATGCCTCGGACTTTCTCGTCATCGTTTATATGATCCGTGTGACGAATGCACATGAAGATGACGTAGGCGGGCAGGCCGGGGAGCAGGGTCACAGCGGTGCGAGGGGACAGTTCTGGAAAACAAATTAAACAGCCATTTACATAATACACACAACTGCTGTATTATTTGATAGCGATTGTACGACGATATCAATTATAAGAAGGGCTGTGAATACGGAAATACAAAAATTAGGAAAATAAATAAGGTATTTAATATAGTGACACTATATTACCTGATACGAGCCTTTGTAGAATGATGGGCTCCGTGCCGGAGGTGTATTCAAACATTCCCATATAATCGTCCCGCTCTCTCTTACGCACTACCGGCAGCATACTGCTTTCCTTTTGAACAATTTGGTTATCTTGCTTGACATTCTCTGAAAAGACAATAATGCTCGTTAATATGTATTTTAGAATTATTTCTTAACTTTTAATAGAGTTATAATTTGTAATTAGGTTTTCAACATTTTATTTGTAAACTATTAAATCTTTTAATTAATTTGTATTTTATCAAATCTGAATTGACTCGTCAGTTCTGTTGCATCTGTGTGGTAGAATAATGCCTGAAAATGCCGAAAGATGAAACTGGGTCATTAGTGACAAAACATGTGGAATTGTACAAAGTTTTAACAATTCAAATTTGACATTGAAATTTCACCAAGCACCTTCAGTTAATATCATAGATTGTATTTAATCAGTTGATAATACTTTTAATGCGCGAAATCACAGGGCTCCATATTTTTGAACTCGACCACTGAACCAAACGATTCAGCATTAAAAAAATTAAGCCATAAAAATAAATTAATAGATTTTCTTATCACGTTAATAACTAATAAAGTTTGTTGTTTACAAAACGGCCAAAATTATTTAGCATCGATGGACGACGCCTTCTTGTATACCTGCTTTGGGAGAGAGCTGGCTGAAGTCCTGGTACCCGAGTTCCTTCAGCTTCTTCATGAGGAGAGCAACCTGGGCCTTGTATTTATCAACGCTGACTGAGAGGTGGTCATTTTTATCCTGAAACCGAATTCAATTGTGTAAATAGCATATTTTTATCACGGGCAATATAACATATTATGAATTAGTAGTGGTTGATAAGATGAAGTAGATTAATTTGATTGCAGTTGATAAGACAAAAAAATAATACAGTAATGCAAAATCTTGCACAGATGGTCTCATCTGCTGATAAAGTCGTTTTATTCTTAGTTTACTAAATCAATAAAAACAAATAAACTTTATCTCGCTTAAACTATTTGATTGATTGATATCCGGTTTATAGATTTTCGATTTTATTTTTATAAAAGGATTATTATTAAAAGAAAAAATTGTGAAAATGAAAGAGTTTTTTATGCTTCAAGCGTAACATCTGGTTTGAAATCTATATTGTTAAACATGGCTACATTTAAATGTCAAGTATTTTGGTTCTCCAACAGAAGGTGCTTAATCTTTTTAATGCCAGATGAGATAAATAATAGATGCAGGCATAAAAAAATAAGAAAATTCATATAGACTTCAATGTCAAAATGTGACATCTGCATAACTTTAAAATAACATTTGGTTATTATCCAAACCATATTTAATCATCAAAATTATCATAAGGTGTCTAGTAAATGTTAAGTTCTACAATATTTTTGATAAGGTTGTTAATAGCTGTGATTGTCAGAACTGGCAGTTAGCCAAAATCACTATCAAATAAAACAAAATTGTCGATGAAAGCTTCATTGATTTTGATAGACACCTGTGATGCACTTTCACCCATTGATTTTTTACCATCATGAATGCTGTGTCCAATGATGTTGGTGTCGATTCATAATTATTAAATGGTTCTAGCTTATAATTGAAAAGCCACTGGTCAAAAACAGTAGAAAAAAATTGTTGATTATTAAACAAAGCATATTGCAAATAGGGTAATATAATGACCAAAATCTGAGACCTCTGAAATGAATTTGTTTTGTTAGTTGAAGATAAGTGAAACCGGTCTTGATGATTCAATGAAATGTGAGATGTGTTTCATTATATCTTTAAACGAAAAAGAGACATTTAATGTTATTGATTGAATTGGCATTCACTTGGCAGAACTCCATTATAACACGGTGAAAAAAATAGCATTTAGCAATAGCACAAATAGTTTTACAAAATTTTATGTTCACTGATATACTTCTGACATATTATATATAAATGGATCGTTCTCATTCCTGATGAAAATCGTTAAGGTTTTTATACCATTAATCAGAAAATACATTTTGTTTTTATATCACCTGTAAGTTAAGGTTTTCGGATGTAAGTCTAGTGACTTCGTAGTGAATAAACTGCTCCATTTGTGTTTGAGGATCGCTCGTGAGGCTGGCGGTTAATAACCTGCGTTAAAGAAGATTTTTAATTATTCAATATTATATTTTTATATCGATTTTTTTAAGCCGCAATACATTTGTGTACTCACTTTTGTTGTTTATCGTTA
Organism: Himalopsyche japonica; assembly: GCA_028555115.1. Taxonomy (NCBI): domain Eukaryota; kingdom Metazoa; phylum Arthropoda; class Insecta; order Trichoptera; family Rhyacophilidae; genus Himalopsyche; species Himalopsyche japonica. The sequence goes on from JAHFWJ010000430.1 coordinate 1,939,072, forward strand.
TCTTCTCTTAGCTTTTCAATGTCTGCTTTGTAATCGGCCAATGTCTCTTTGAACAGTTCTTTCTCTGACAAAAGTTCATCTTCAAGTTGTCTGCGAATAAAAAATATGAGTTCTCTTTTTAGCAATATTCCAATTAGACATTTTTCAGGTTGTAATTGTATTATGAGATTGAAGTCTGTCAATCCTTTCACTCAATTTTTGTTACCTTGTAATCTTCTTCTGAGCTTCGAAGGCCTGCACCAGCTCACCGTCTTCGTTGATGACATCGACATCTGATCCGTAGTTCGATGTGGCCAATGATTTCAGATTCACCGTCTGCAAATATTTACAAATAATATTATAAATTGATACTAAGTTTCTGCAATCAAAAGAACGACACAAAAAGCGATAACGAACAAACACTTTTCAGGGAACAAATAAAATCAGTTTGAAAATTATTGACGCCGGAAGAAAATTTGAAGTTGTTGCTGTAGTTCTGCTGGTGGCTTTGCTATTATTTTATGACGGCCCCGTTAAGCAATTCAAGGTATCAGAGTTTTGATTTTATGATGAATGAAGCATCTTTTAAATTTCTTTAGAAAATCACTTACAAAACTTCACACTCGGTGTTAATTATTGATCGAGAAATAGTTCACATTCGAGATATGATCCTTCCTAGTAAAGCCACTATTCTAAAGATGATATTTATTATAAATACTAATGATGCAATAAAAGTATATCCAACAAATGTTTGGCTTCCATGCATCGTATTTTACGTGAATATATTTAAATAATTGTAAGCAAAATAATAAAGAAACATTGCGAGTATCATACACAATTGAATAGTTTATGAGAATGAATTAATGATTTTCTTTATAGAAAAGATTGAATCACATATGATTTTGTAATAAAAAAAAGGATGACACCAATTTATAAGCCATGCTGAAAAAAGATAAAAAAAAAATATATAGCTTTCATATGAATGGTTATTTAACTTACAACATTCTTGAGAGCTTGGAACCACGGTTTCTGTCGTGATGAAAAGGGAATACAAAACAGAAACAGATTAAGATATGGAAGATGGAACAAGTCAATAAGTAATGAATATGGGATTGAAGAACACAGTGTTAAGGTGTATGCTAATGTTTTCAGTGGACTGACTTGCATTTGGCTGTTTGATTGGAGTTTTTCTCCACCAAAGTACGTGCATTAAAAATGACCATCAAAAAGGCTAATAGGAAATATAGTGCTCATTCTGATAAGTGTAAACCTGAAAGAATATTGCATTGGACATTCCTGACGTTTGCTAGCTGTCATTTGATACTCAGCAGATTTAATATCAACATACATTGGATAGTGTGTATTTAAATGGAAAACCTGAGGAAAATGGGTTGAACATCAAACAGTCTCTCAGAAAAATTATGGCTAGACAAGAATTTATAATTATTTGAATGACGGCATGGAAACGATACCATAAAAATAGGCATTTATTAAAGTTTTACTTCCAATACCAGAATAACATTGTCACAGTAGTGGAAATAAAATTGTTCTTCTCTGTTAATATTATAAAAATAAGAGTGCAGACTAATATTACCTCAATACGACCTTGAGGTAATTCTTAATCATATAATTATTTAACCATATCAGTGTGGTTAAAATTGATTTCGAAAAATTTTGAAAAAAATCCTTTTTTGTAGATCTTAACATTTTGTTGTTTTACTGTTTTTTGTATTTTTGTCACAATCTGAGAAGTAACCCTTTATTATTGATGAGTAAATGAGTAAATTATTGTATAAAAAATTGTAGTTACCTGATTAGCTAGGACACTTCTGAGTTGTATGCATTCCTCACGACGTCTCTCTAGTTCCTCCTGTTGGGCAGCGAATTGTTCTGAAAAGGGGACAATAATAATTATATTCAATTTTCTACCGGGAGATAAAATGATATCAAATTGAACAAATATTGTCCATACCAGCTAATTCCCTGGAGCTAACGTCAGCTCCGTCCGCTCTAGAAACGCTAGTTCTAAGTCTGTTTAAGTCATTGGTGAGTCTCGTGCATTCGATCTCCAAGTCGTTGATTCTGTGTTGATCCTCCGCCGAGTGAGCTTGCGGTTGGAGAGTGCGGGCCGATTCTAACCTTTCAACTCGTCTTGCCAATCTTGCCCTTTCTTCTTCGGCTCGTTTCGCCCGTCTCTGGAGCCGTATTATCAATCCAGGGTCCTAAAGAATCAGACGCAGGTATACATAAAAATATTAAATCAACGAGTAATATAAAGCGTCAGGTTATGATTATAGTATATTTAAATATCTACTAGATTTGGTAATTTGTATTTGTGTATTTCATACCCCTGATTGATCAGTAGTGGGCGGTAAAGATTGTTCAGTTGCATCTGAAGGTGCGCCGTTCTTTTGCCAGTCGATAGTCTCGAGACCAGCGCGGATTGTGGACGATGATGTTGTAGATCTCGTTGAACCGTACCCAATATCCTACAAAGCAAAACACACATCAATCAAATTTATCGTAAAAATATTATATGACAACATATCATACAGCCAAAATATAAAATATTTAATCTCTTCCACGTCAACGCCCCAACATATGGGACGGCAATGTGCAAGGCCTGTGCGCGAGCGCCCCAGACGTTGGGATGCGAACATTCAAACGTCGGTAACGCATTCAATCTTATGCATAAAGGACTGATCTTTGTTTTAAAATATCGTCCAATTCGTCCTGATACTACCACCTCCATAAAATTGTCAAAAGTATTAGGTTTAAATGCTTAAAATGTAAATTTTTCGAACCCTTCAAATTTATTCCGATCAATCAGTTTGAAACTGCGTGCTAAACACGCGTCTAACTTCGCACTGAACTTTGCACCAATCTTGTGGCATTGCAATTTGACACTCCATGACACATGACTAATGGCGCTTGTTCATTTGAGTTTGATTGGTTGCCTTGTTACATCAAGGTAATGGCAATTTATGAGTTAGTTATTTGTTAGGGATATATTTGTCAAGGTGATTGTGACAACATAGGACATTTCTTTGTGTTTTTTAATGTTGTGAAACATTTCTAATGCATCTAGCTTCCATAAAAGCCAACCCAATTATTTTTTATTGCTGTATATATAGCTCTATGTGGAAAGAGAACATTTTGAAAAATAGCAACGCGGACAGATTTTGTTTGCATGAAAAACTGTCACGCCGATCGGGTTAAGGGAAAAATCAGCTCACTTCTTCTGCTGCATTTTCTGGTTGTGATGCTGTGCTCGCGTTAGACAGTGATCTCTGGTGACCGCGGAGGCTTCTTCTTCTGAAAAGATCATAAGATATTATATTAAAATTGAGTGGTTTCACTTTTTAACATCTGAGAGTTTCGTATGAAGCCGCAGATTTTATTTCATTCATTGCCTAGCCTAGCTGTTTCATACAAAACCAGTGAGTATGCCATATTTTGCTGTCTGGTTTAACCTTAGTTTTAATAATATAATCCAAAATATGAATATTAGATTACATTGATAATGAATTGAAGTTATTTAATTATATTTTTTACATTTTTTTAATAAACACTTTCACCAGATTAACCATAAATACAAAGATGCTTTGTGAAAATACAATGTTTTGAAATTTGCATACAAATAAATTATTTTTAACTCATTCCCTGCTGAATCATTTAAAGGATATTCCAACACTTAGACTTCAAATATTTATTCAATAATATTGGTTTGAAACAATCTTATTGAGTTTGTTAAGACAAATCAAGCAATACACTAACTCAAAAATTACAAAATTAGAGTACAAGAAGGCTTTAAACCACTGTTAATTCATATATTTTTGGGTATCAACTATCAACACACAAAAATCAGCCGTCTCAACAGTTGAGACGGTTAGCAGTTTGACGGTTAATACTGCAAATATGAAACACTCTTATTTGTTATTCTTCAGTAAGTTTGCTAGTTTTTATGATATAAGTATACAAAAAATCATGAGCATATTTTCATATTATGCCTATTGCAAATGATGCATGGACCTTCACGGTTTAACAGATTATGAATCTTTCGATTAAGATCCTATATCTTCACATTCGGCGCGGATATGAATGAAAAAAAAAACCTCTAAAGCACCACTCACCCTTGCATCTCTTCGAGTCTCGCTTGGAGTTGATACTGCTCCGTTAGCAATCGTTGATAAGCTGTCTTTTCGAGATCCAACTCAGAGAGAAGTTCTCTCTTTTCCAATTCATACTGCTCTTTCATTTTCTTTTCGGAATCTTAAATAACGAACAAAACACGATATAGTGAAACACTCACGAAAATGTATCCTATGACCAATTATATTCACAACAATAACTCTTTTCTCATATATTTGCAAATACTCTTCGCTCTGTAATATTCTTACTATATTATTAACCATTCACTTACGAATTCTGTATACACATTAATCGCGCTGATTTAATGTGCTAGCGTTATCATATAGTTATGTATTGGTGTATTGAAACAATATTTATTATTATACTATAATCTAACACAGATAGAGTCATACTTTTACTGACAGAATACATTTATTTAAAGAATTGGTATTTAATTGGTAGAGCTCCATTGTAATAAGATAAAAATGTATTGAATATATGTATATTTTGGACTTTTACCATTGTTAGAACTATGATTAAAGTGTTTGATCCATTTGAGTGCCGTTTAGTTCACGTTAAAACATGAGTCACAGCATGTGTTAAAATCTATGACATGCACATCGATAATATTCTCAATTGACTGGAAATTTGTCTATTAAATCTAAAGTCTGTCGTATTGAAGTTTGTTAAATCAAAGTTTTACTGTATTTTCTTTGTTGATCAAAATTAAATTGGTAAGCATGTTAGTCACACTGCTCGTCCTAATTATGCTTTCAAAATTAAGTTGATATTATTAAATCTGACAAGTGTACACAAATAGTGACAATTTTGTTAATAACCAATTAATTAAAGCACTTGCATTATAATACAAAATCTATGCAGGATGGAATAAGACAATACATTCGATAATACAATGTGATAGCATTATTGAATTAAAACTACTGAAAAGTATGAGTGATGTTATACTATTGTACATGCCTTTCTGACTGACTATGTTAGTTTCCTTGAGGCTCATAAGCTCTTGGGCCATTTTACTGCTTTCGTACATCCAGATCTCTTTTTGTTTGCTATACTCATCGTTCAGTTTATTTTTCTCTTCAACCAGTTCGATGCTGTTGTCTCTCTCCTGTGTCAGCTGCTGATCCAACGTTGCAATCTTGGCTTCTCTGTCTTTGAGAGTTAGTTTAAGTTCTTTCAGCTCCGCTTCTAGACCTTTCAATGGCTCCAATTTAACTCTATAAAGAAATTTTGTGTACAATCAAATATAATTCAACCGTTTGGCTTTTTTTGGAGCAATGGTATAAAGATTCACTTACTTGAGGTCGGAAATTTCATTCACAAGGTGCGCAATCTGTTTGTTATCGACCTGAAGATCTCCGAGCTTCTGCTGCAGGCTGATGATTTTGTTCTCCAAGCCCCGGTTGAGCTGTTTGACGTGTTCGACGCTGCGGGCTTCCGCGCGAAGTTTTCTGTATTGACGGCGCGCCAAGAATCGACGGATCTGTTCAATCAAACAATTGTCAGTCACATCTCGATTTCAATAATATGAACTAATAGCTAAGTTATATTATTATTATCATCATCATCTGAGATTGGCACTCTTTTCACAACCGTTCTTTCTTAATGTCATGTCACCTGTCGTTTAAATTCTATGACCGATAGGCCAGTGAGTGATTTTAACATATATTGAACATGCTGCACAAACTTACCGCTGATTGACATATGACTACTTGGTATCTCATCTTGGCGTAACGCTTTCTTGCGAGCCATCCTCGAACATGCTTCTGAATTGTTGTGGCCTGGAACACAAAATATCAACTCAAGTTTATTAACAACTGACAAGGGAAAAGAAATTTCTATTCACTGTAATTAATCCTTGTCTTGGATATAAGTGATCGTATTAACTCTATCAGTCCCAGCCCATTTTTGAACAAACGGCATTTTTCTTAAGGGTTTACTAAAAGTGGGATAACTATGGTAATATTGGATGAAATCAAATGAAACTTTCTGAGATTGTTAAAAACATTATTAAAAATAGCCCTAGATTGATGAAATTGTCAACACTTTCCCATGTGTAGAGCCACACTTTAATGCTTACACATGTACCGAGTCGCATTTATTTTTGTTGGTTTGCACACACTTCGCAAGACCCATAGGAGCTATTTTTTTCTGTTGCCGGTATATGGATCTAAATCTATTTTTTTATATTCCCAAAACAATCTGTTTTATAAATCTTGCAAAAATTTTCCTCGGGGTGGACTCGGTGCCGTTTTTATTTTGTCTCCAAGAGGGGGAATGTTGGTGTAGTGTATAGTATGCGAAACGATTGTGTTTTTAGATCATGTAAACCAATACTTTCATGGGTGATAAGACTAATTGAATGACTGTTTTGAAATGGTTTGAGTCTTGACAATAAGAAAAGATTAAAATTCTTTGTCAAACACTTAATTTAATGTTCTAATTTGTCATTTTTCGAAGGGCCGGTCTATCACGTCAAAACACGTTTCCGGGATCCAATGTGTTAACTACACTAAAAACTGACAATTAACGTTTTAACAGTACATCTACTTGAAGTATGATAATATCAACAGTTATAAGGATAATGGAATGATTGAAATTCAAGACTCACGGCTGCATTGTATTTGAGCTGCATGAATCGCTTTCTCGCCAAATAGCCGCGAGCATATCGCTGTAGAGCGAGTGCAGTTGCTTTTATCCGCTTGAAACAAAGTCTTGCCAACCAGCCGCGGATGCGCTTCTGCAAGATGATGGCGGCGCGCTTTCTGCGTAACTCTTGCGCCAGTCTGTTAATAAATAATAACATTTAAACCATTATGCCACTTAGACTAGTTCAAGAGGTTTCTTGATCAATATGGATTAAGGGTAGCATAAGAAAACAAAAAGAAAGTGATCAACCTTCTGGCCAAAAATCCTCGGCCATATCGCTGGAGTCCAGCAAGAGCTATCTTGATCTTGAGATACTTCTTGCGGCAAACGAAAGCTCTCAATTGACTCTGCATGATGATACAGCACCTGCGGAGACGCTCGGCTCGAAGTTTTTCCAAATACGCCACCTTAACAATGACAAAATTAAATTCAATCCATCATTTCATATTTTTTTATCTAAAATAGCTGACCGAGTGAAATTGTAGATAATTTACCTGTCCTGCTCTGAAGAAGAGTTTAGCTTTACCGAATCGGTATTTGTCCTCGTCTTTGATGCACTTCTCGATGATTTTCAAGCAAGTTGCTCTTGAATCGTTCCTGTTGATGTCTTTTGAGTTACAAAGCACTCGGTACCTTAGAGATTGAAAAAAAAATGTATATTAGAACCTTTCATTACCCAGAGAATTCATGCAGAACAAACATGCAAAGAAATGTGTTTGAAAAAAGGTGTCTGATTTGTTAATTTTTAAAATATCTCTAAAAATTAAATGTGACTATCGAAATGTTTCAAATTTTAATTACTTTCATTTCATCCCAAGAAGTATACAAATATCAGATATTTTATTAGTCTTGGGTATTATTTACCTGAGAAAGAAATCTTGGTAGAGCCACCTTGAAGGAAAACCTGCTGCGGATATTCTTATTGTTTCCAAAACTCCGCATGCCCTGTGTATATTAAATGTTTCATTAGCAAGAAAAATATATACATACATATTCTGCTGTCATTAGTAACGTTAAACAAATATTTTGACTTTTAAAATGGAGAGACAAGTAAAACACAATCTGAAAATATAAATATTTAATTGTATCAATGACCTCAATTGCTGCACAGCTCTTGCGGGGTCATATACGAATGCACCCTTGTCATCGTTGGGTTTGATGCAGCGCACATAGTGAGGTGTGGTGGCGTTCAGAGTGGCCATCAGTGCTGTGAGTGAATTTCTAAATTGGGCACCAACGCTTTGCCGGTTTTGCTTTGTTGAACTCTGCGTCTAAAGTGTGACAAAACAATATTGTTTTACATAAACATTCCTATTAGTGCCACAAACAAAAAAATATAAACATAATGATGCTTTCAAAGACCAAATATTTCTTCCTATTTTATATATCATATTTTCACTCCTCTCTAGGAAAAATCTTATGGTAAATTGGATTCTAGTTTTATATACTTGTAAAGGTTGGTCAAAAATAATTTTACAGTAGACAACCAAAAAACCATTATCCCCCAGTAATGATTTGAAAACGATAGGTGATTACCATCACTCTTTACAGTTTTTTTCTGAATGGTAAAAAACCATAACCTGTTAATTGCCAATGTCTCAACTGTTGAGACAGTTAAATGCAATATGCTGATGGATGACAATAAAAATATCTTTTGAATGTATTAAAAAAAAAAAATGTTATATGCTGGTAAAGTTACTCACAAGGGGTTTGGCTGGTGATATCTTGACTCTTGGTTTAGGTTCAGGTACACCCAAGGTGTCCGTAGACTGCTGTTGCATGCCGCACAGTTGTCGCAGCAACGAGGATGCGGCAAACTGTTTAAGGAGCTCGATTTGCTCCTCTAGAACCGTGTCTCGATTCTTCTCCAAGAATCCTGATGTTTGATACATGACCTCGTCGGCAAAATGCCTGATGGCAAACGCTACAAAAAAAAATTAGACAATATTGATAGGATGAAATTTTAGCCAGGTGAAAATGATCTTTTGATGGATGAATGGATTCGTAATGTTATTCTTACCGTTAGCTTCAAACCGAGGCTTGATGAAGTGCGCTGAGCCACCACACCTTTCGTGCATTTTCGCCGCCCAGGACGAGTCTGACCCTTGTGGCATGCGACACTCTTCATCCAGCAAGTCCAACACCCCCAGTCTCGCTTCTATGAGGTCTATGCACGGCTGGTTGTCCGAAAAATGTATCATCGTCCATGTTATCTCTTCCTAAAATATACAAACACATTAATTAAAACAACCCTTATAAAAAAATTCACGTTGATTAGATTTGTTTAATCATTGAATTTACCGACCCTAAGGTATTCTTCTTGCTCCAGTTTGAAGACGTGCGAATTGAACTGTTGCTGAAGCTTCTCGTTGGCATAGTTGATGCAGAACTGTTCAAATGAGTTTGTCTCGAAAGTCTCAAAACCATAAATATCCAACACACCTGAAAGAAGCAGATTTTACCTATAGTATTGTAATTTGAAAAAGGTAATCATATGAATTTTAAATATATTCATATTTGAACTGTTTAAGACATATATTTTTGATGCCTAGATTTAGGGTGTTTTTTTTTTTTGAAACTCTTTTATATAAGTGATAGAAAATGTTTACTGACTGTCAGATATGCATCTGTGTGAGAGAATGCCTGAAGATGCCGAAAGGCGAAACCTAATTGTGAGTGACAAAGCATGTGGTAGTGTGTATAGTTTCAACGATTTAAATTTAATTGAAAGTTTTTTTAAATAAATGCATTTGAATTGAATGATTATGTGTCGTTAGAATCAAGAGATTTATTTTTTTCTGAACATAATATAGTTTTTCAATAATTAAACAATAATTCTGACACCATAATATATAGTTTGTTGAATAGTAAAATCCATAAACTTTTACCAGTGACGTCTGTGAATTTGGTTCAGTTCCTTGACATAACTAATCCACATTTTTTCTTTCATGTCAGTACATTACTGACATCTGTAATGTTTTTGGGAACTACAATTCCATTTATTTGTCAAAATAGAAAACGATTAAATAACATTCAAAATGTCAAATGTATTAAAAACAAAACACGTGAACACACTTATATCATTTCAATAGATTTTGTGGTGTCGGTTTATTCTTAATCCCTTATTATCTCGGAATTACTTTAATGTGCAGTCATTTCTGGTACCGAGTTGGCCAATTAGAATAATATAAAGTCGGATTACATAATACGCATGGACGCTCACCGATAAAGTGTACAGTTGGCTGAGTACACCGCAAAGCCCTGTTGGCTCCAGTTACGAGCCACGAAAACAGCTCTGCGTATAGCCTCTTGGCCAGCGCATCTCTCGCTGCGTGCGCCTGTTTCCAACGGAGCGGAGATTCGATGGTCTCGCTCCGTGAAACGATCCTCCGGTGGGTGAGGCGGTGGATCGTGGCCTCGACGGGTGCTCCCACAAGCGAGCAGAATGCCGCGAGATGTTTGTCGTTGGGCTAGATTTACAGGAAATTCGAATTGATTATTTACATTTTATACAGTTTTGGTTGGCTGTGCAAAGTGCATTACTTGAGATATTCAAAAGCAAAAACTGTTATGTACACTTTGGTAAATTAGAACAAGATCGCATTGTCGTGTTGTAAGTTGAAATACGCGGGTTATTAAGTCACTCACACTTATAAAGCTAGCCTCCCCTTCATCTGCACCTGATACTTCCTCGCCTTGCAATTCCCCGATGTTCACGTTACCCAAATGCAAAATAGACGCCCAGATTTTGAACATGTCAGACTGTTCCTGGTTGGTGAATCCGAGTGTTGTCAATGCCTAGAAAAATCGAGGTAAATCAATGTTATTTCCAAAAAAATGTAAGGTACATTAACACTGTAGCGTCAAAAGTTTGTACCAAAGACGCATGGATAACCCAAATAAAAAAAAACGAAATATTGATGAAACATAAATGGTAAAAAGTCCCATGACTATAAGTGGCTACATACTCATATAACACAGGATATTAATATTCGAAATCGATTGAACAGTGTGATTTTTGTGTTATCAGACAATCTATAATGCGTTAATGATTTCAGTAATCAATGGAGTTAGTTAAATAATTGCCAAATTCTGTAATAAAATAAAAAAAATTGGTATCAGTGACAAACAGATAGGATCAGCCAAATGTATTTGCATACCTGTTTGGTTTCACCAAAAGCTTTGGCATCATCTACACCATCAATAATGGGATTATCTCCCTGGTTCAAAAAGTTGAAAGTGTCTTGGTGATCTGTAAAAAAAATTGATTATAATTCTTGGTCCAACATGTCATTTATTATGCGAAGAAAGAAATAATATTGCAATGTAAATATTTACCGAGTTTAAGTTCCGGCATTGTATCTCTGACTGCGCAAAGTTGGTAGAAGATGTGATAATTTCTTTCGCCGGGCGCTTGGAATACAACTCTGGATTTCTCCAAAAGGTAAGTCCTCATGGAAGCCCCCACTATATGGAAAGCTTTGCTGAAGTGGATCTCGATGAACTTGCCAAATCTTGAACTGTTGTCGTTTCTCGTTGTTTTCGCATTACCGATGGCCTGAAATATTTTTTAAACGAAAGATGGTACAAAATGTGGAATTCTCAGGACAAATATTTAGACAAAGTGTAATTTTCAGTGAAATAAATAATAAATCGATTTGATAAACAATATTTATGGTTTGGTATGCTTCGAAAGTAACCAATGCTGGAGTGCCGATTAAGTGGTTCTCATACTTTAAGTGTATCGTGTGAAAATTTAACTGTGAAGCAGGACAGTTCTTCAGTTATTTACCTCCATAATAGGACTGGAAGCCAAGACTTTCTTCTCAACTTGCGTTTCAGTCGTGCTGCCGCCGACAGTTGCAAAATATCTCATCGCATATTTGGCGCTGACTGTTTTACCAGCACCTGATTCACCACTTACTGAAATGAAAACGTGATTTATTGATTGAATTGGCATTCACTTGGTAGAACTCCATTATAACATGGTGAAAAAATAGCAATGTATTTTAGTTCTACAAAATTATTTTTAACAAATATAGTTGATAGCTATTTCGGCTCACGCCATCGTCAGAACTATGCTTAAACTAACATTTGCTTATCTATATATAGCTGTGCAGAAAAGGCACACAACACATCCTCTCTCCTGTTCCAACGGCCTAGCTTGTTACTTAACACAATGACACAAAATTTTCAAAATTCTATCATAGTATAATAATAGCTATCAACTATATTTGTTAAAAATAATTTTGTAGAACTAAAATACATTGCTATTTTTTCACCGTGTGAAAACGTGATATTAAAAATTATGTTTGTTAACCTATTTACACAATCTAAGGGATATATTACATGACCATAGTTGCTCCAAAAAAGATGACATGATGAAAAGATGAACCTTATTGCAACATATGTGCCACAGATGTTTTTATTAATAGTATATATTGTTTGAAAATGAAAGAACACAACACAAAATACCAGCTAATGCTTTGTTTGAAACGCTTAACAGAAATAGTGATTACCTATGATACTCTGATCTCTTCGTTCTCTCTCAAGCTTGGTGTACGCTTCTTCGGCAACAGCGAAGATGTGAGGATCCAGATCTCCCATGGCCTGACCTCGGTAGGCCAGGATGGTATCTTCCCCTGAAGAGAGACAAAATGTTTCATTTTTAAGATAGCCTGATTGAGAGTACAACATATATATATATTTTTTTTTTTTGAATTTGGCTATTACTTAAAACAGTTATTAGCACATGCTATTGTAAATTTACTTTCGATAAAAAATATAATGTTACCTTTAAAAATTTAATGAAAGTTTTAATTTCATCACAGACGACACTTGTTCATAATTGCACATTACAATGTAAAATCATCGAATCTTAAGCGAAGCTCGTTTTCAAAATTAATTCTGACCACGAAATAAATTATTTAGAATGTTTGAAAAGAAGGCCAAAAATGTCATTGAATATTTTTAAACAAATGAATGGTAAAATTCAAAAAATTAATAAGTAAATTTATATTTACCATAAATAGGAAGGTCATCGTAAGGGTTGATGGCCACCAAAACAATACCGCAGTACGTGTATATGGCATTGAGGTCACAGAATCTGTAAAAAAACAATTATCCATCAAACTTCAATTATGTTGGTAATCAGCAGTGCTAGCCAAATAATTGCTTTCATAATACAATTATTCATTAAAGATTTTAACAGCTACCTGAATTTCATTAGCGTCTAGTTACTAATAGAGATGGGAATAAGATTATTTGTATCAGCAATTCATGTTTAATGTTACTTCTATATGGATACTTAGTCAATGCTATATATATATATATTCAGATATTAACAACATCACACACAAACTTGATATGCTCAATTCAAACATGTCGTAGTCTATTAATTTTAATCTCAAATTAATGATATCCGATGGTTCGGAAAAGGTATTAATTTCAACACCGACCACAAACTTAAGTACACACTATTAGTTTGAAATTATTTTTGTTAATAAACTGTTGCTTGAATAGTAGTTTTTTTCTCACTGTCGTAGATATTGTTATAGACAAAGCTTGGGAAAACTTTTGAAACGAAGGCCCACGTTTGGAATTTAAAACAAAAAGTGAGGCTCAAATAAAATCAGGGCGGAGTCATGTTTTATAACGACTCTACAGCCCTGAATAAAATAAACTTTTGAAGGATTTAAAAATAAAAAAAATATTGATATATATTTTGGATTTCGATAGCCAGAAAGGTTAACGTTTCATGGTGTCATCACATGAACTTATTGTCAAAAATAATTGAGATTAATAAAATTCAAAATGATTCCTGTAAATTTTTATTTTAGCCCTTTAACAGTTGGAAAGAACTAAAATAGTAGGAAAGCAACACACTGATGGGTCGTTAGCTTAAGACAGGTTAAAAAATAAAACACAAAATTTTGTTTCAACAAAATTGCGTAAATGGTACTAAAAATTGTTTTATTTATTTAAATATAATGCCTTTCCACCAAGTAGTGTCAGTTAACACTTTAAAGTGATTCTCATAAAAAATTTTACTTTTAGACAACATCGCAACTCCAACTGAGTAAAAATTTTAATGAAACAATTTGAAAGGGAAACATTTCAATTAATAGTTATACTATCATGATAAATTGTGTACTAGAAAAGCAACTTCAATAGATGCATCGGTGGTGATGTACAGTGAATACCGAAGACAGGAAGATCCAAAAATAACTTGAATATTTGAAAAATCATACAAACCAACGTAATTTCACGTATTTTATGCGCAGTGATGAATAATCATTTCTTGTTTTACGCCAACAACCGTGTGATATGTTAGAATGAAACACCACACAACAGCTGTTGAATCAATTGAGAATATAAATAAAATTAACATTGGCAATCTGGTGGCAGCTATTTTAGATGAAAAATGTTAAATGAATGTTAAAAAATGCTTATATCAGCATTGGATAGTGAAGATGTTAAACGAGAATTACGCAATTTGGCGGAAAAAACAAATACAACTCATAATAAAAAAATGTTACACATTATTCTGCAACGTGTATTAAATTACTTTATGAATAATGTTTACTCAAGTGGCTAACATGTTCAGTTCCTCGTTCTGATGAATATTTTGACGTAGAATAATTCATTTTAACTAATTTTTGCCAGTCCTGTAGCCGATATTATATAAAATGTTGCCAGATATTATATAGAATAAAATGAAACATATATTAATAATAACTTGTTCCTATTTACAGAAAATAGTTATTTTCAGTGTGACTGGCCACCTAATATGATTTCCTTCAGCAATATGGATAAAATAAAAAATTATTCCAAATTAAAAAAAGTATTGACATTGTATCGCTAATATTAAAATAGCAATTGAGGGAAGATGTCTCTACTCTTTGGCATGGAAAACTTAATTAATTATTGTCAATATAAAAGATTTTTAAATTCCGATAACTATTACTATTTACTGTAAGTCTTTGAACACGAATTCATTAATCAATTTATCTTCTGGGCCAGTGAATATAGCAACTCACCAATAGGACTCATACCATATGACTGGATCATAAAGTTTGAACAACACACAGAAAATATTTACATCTCTCAATCAAACTGTTCAATGGTTTTGAATGTGTTAACTAGCCAACTGTGTCTGAAATTTTTATGCATATAAGTAGGACAAGGAATGATTTATGCATTTTTTAAATATTAGAATAATAACTGAAAGAGAATTAATCATTTCGTATTCAACACAAAGTAATCATCCCTGTCAAACAACCTTCACGATTTTTGTGAGATCGACGCAGGGTTGTGGAGTCTGTATGGCTGGCATTCCTGATGATGCCGAAAGGCGAAACACGGGTCATCAGTGACAAAAACATGTGGAATCGTATAAGGTTTCTACAATTCAAATCCAATCACTATGACTTTGACTTAAATGTTTTACAAATTTCTTCTCGTATTCCATACCTTATCGATATTGAACGCCTCTCATTCATACACAAGTAAAAACACCTGTGCTCTGCATCACAGTTGGTTGTATTTAACAAAAGTGAAATAGCTACAAAAGGTACGGCAATTTTTTTAAGACTACGAGAGAAGAAGAGCTGTGGGGGTGGGTGGGCACTCGAATGGCTAGCCAATACAACATTATACATAAATAATCGTCAATCGTTCCCCTCGAGTTCCCCCAGATGAATGGCTTCAGACGGTCGGTGTTAAGTTACGCACAATTCAAAACATGTTAAGCTCTCAAAATATTAATATTTTCACACAACTATAAATACTTAAGTAGGCGATCGTCGAAACAAATATTAATACCTGCCGATAAAATACTTGTATCCGTGCGAGAAGCTGTCACCAAAAATAGATTTAATACTAGAAAATAAAAACAGCCGTTACACTATCATGAATGTTCACTCGTGTATATTTGTGTTCACAAAAATATACTTCGAATATTGTAAAATTTTATTGGATGTACCGCAAAACCTTGATAAAACAGACTTTAGATTTAAGACACGCATTTTCCAGTCAAATTCCATTGTAAAGACATGTTAAAATCTAAAAGTAACTAAATAATAATTATAAGTAGAATTTTTTAATTTATGATATCGACTGAAGGTGCTTGATGGAATTTCAATATCAAATTTGAATTTTTACAACTTTGTACGGTTCCACATGTTTTGTCACTAATGACCTGGGCGTAGATAACCATAATATAAAAAAAATAAACAAAAGACATATTTTATAAAATCAACTGGCTTCAAATTTCAATTGTTGAAACTGTATGATTCCACATGTTTTGTCACTCACGACCTGGGTTTCGGCTTTCGGAATCTTCGGCCATTCTATCACACGGATGTAACAGAATTCACATTATCTGATGCCAAAAGTGGAAACCTGGGTTGTTAGTGACATAACATGTGGAATCGTACAAGGTTTCAACCGGGGCTATGGAGTTGTTAAAAAAACACTATTCCGACACTGACTCCCAGATTGACCAAAAGCACAACTCCGACTGCAATTCCAACGAAAAAAAGGTTCATTTTTGTCAGATTTTTTCCTACCTTTCCTATTTGTGTGCATTAAATTAAAAAATAACCAACCAATCCGGCAAACTGTTCATTGAGATATTCTTCAAAATCGTCTAATCGAAAAAGTAGTCAGTCGCTCGTTTTTCACAGACTCCTGGACACAGCCCTGGTTTCGACAATTCGAATTTGATATTGAAATTCCATCAAGCATCTTCAATCGACATCATAAATTGAGCTGGTTTTACTGAGTATTGTCAACTGGTGAAAACTGATCAAAATTATTTTGTCATGGACAGACATTAGCAATCGTATCTGTATGAAAAATGACAATGGTAATAATGTTAGCTAGCGATACAACATGACCAAAAAAATGCACCGCATCTTAATTGTGTAACGTTTATATAAACTTTTGGTCAACTGGTGAAATTCCACTATATTATACCGCATTTAATAATTTAATAGATATTGTAAAAAAAAAAAAACAACAGACTAAAAATATTCTAATTGAAACTTCACTTGTCTGGTACACAAAAGAGTGGCACTGTCCGAATCTATCTAGCAAACATTGTTTTCTCGATAAACCCAAATATTTAGCAATCAGCAATTACCAGCTTAGCTTGGCTTAATTAGCTTTTTTCTTCTTTTCGACACCCGATCCGCACTCTGAGCATTCCATTGTTAAGCTCTTAGCTATCATAGCTAAATATTCAGTGCTGGCATATACAGTAAAATCCACGGAAAAGTGAAGGCTTCAAATATTCTATACTTTATTAATTTGGCGTATCGTTTGTTTAGATATTTTCGAATTTTTTTTTTTTGCTTTCTGTATTGAGCAAAGGGATCTACTTGTCTTTATTTAAGAAGAGACTTCAACCGAAAATATTACCTAAGTCTTGTGTAGGATACATATGTCATGGTAAACAGTGGTAAATATTGCTTGAAAAAAATAAACAATTATGATTTTATGCGAAGGATAAAAAAAAGAATGATTCGGGAAATATCACATAGAGGAAGGCTTACTGTAGGGACGGTACACAATTTATGATCCACTGGACATTTTGTGATTACCCATCATGATAATCGAAAAAAAAGACGATTGGCAATAATAGATTGGATTATTAAAACTTTGTACAATTCCACATGTTTTGTAACTAACAACCCGGGTTTCGCCTTTCAGCATATGCAGGCATTATATATCATGGATGCAACAGAACTGACAATTTTATATTGAAATTCTATCAAGCAATTTCAGTCGATATCATAAATTATATAATAATAGATTGATTTCTCTCCACTGTAGAAGTTTATAGAAGATTGTCTGAACCTACTTCGGCATCAGTCTCTGTGAAGTACTTGAAGAAGTTGTTCAGCAAGGAATTGGTTAACCAGGGTGATGAAAAGTTGAAATTAGTAAAGCTGTGCTTACCTGATTTTGAGGTTATGTAGCACAGCCGGTTCGTGAAGGTAAGACAGCGATGTGAGATCATTTTCTCCGATAAGGATTGAAGGGTTTCTTAGTGGGGGTAGATCAGTGTCAGTCTTCACCACTAGGGTGCGAAAATCTCCAGATTCATCCACCCTGATGACGAGGACGCCCGATTTGAAGTCTTCTGTGACCTCCGCGCCCTCCCATACTGTTTCCGGACTGGATATCCATATTCGGGCACCCTTTAAATAAATGAATTTTAATTTGAATGTTAAAAACAATGTGCATTGGTTATTTTGAGTATATGGACACTTTATGTACAGCCTCTGCAGAAGATTTCTAGTGGGTACTGGTAAAAAGAAGCCCTCTTCAGAGAAAAAAGAATAAATGAATGGGTTTAGGTAAGGTTTAATAGTTTGCTAATGATGTCATTGTCATCGTTATGATCAAAATTTGAAATGTATTCATGAACATACTACTTCGATAATGTATCAGGGAAAATTGTTAATAGAAGCACGTTATTACAGTCTTAATGATAAAATTATTTCTTGATATCTTTTTCTGAAAACATACAATTTACGTCTCTCTATATATATATATATAATTTATGTTATCCACTGATGGCGCTTGATGGAGTCTCAATATAAAATTTCAATTGTTGAAACTTTGTATGGTTTCATGTATTTTGTCACTAATGTCCCGGGTTTCGGCTTTCGGCATTTTCAGGCAAAACCCGGGTGACAAAACATGTGGAATCATGCAATGTTTCAACAATAATAATTTTAAGAAATTTACTTTCTATGTATTGATTGAATTGGAATATTCTTATAGAACTCTATTATAACATGGTGAAAAAATTACATTATGTAGTTATGACGTGGGCGTAAGCTGAAACAGCTATCAACTGTATATCTTATAATTGTGGTAGAACTAAAATACATTGCTGTTTTTTGACTGTGCCATAATGGTGTTCTACCAAGTAAATGCCAATTCAATCAATAAATATTTGAATTGTTGAAACTTTGTACGATTTCACATGTTTTCAAAGTTTCTTTAATTCAAATTCGATATTGAAATTCTGTCAAGCACCCTCAGTCGATGTTATTATTATTATTATCATCCATTTTTTCACCGTGCTAATTTCTATATACAAACATAGCCTGATGTTTCCTGATAAACTCCATAGGTTTAGTTTTAACACCGAGACGGTTGAATTATTCGAAAAACGGAAAATGAATCCAGTCCATTAATAGCTTAATTTGGTAGTAATAAAGGTCAGAAGTTTTATGCAATAAAAAATTGTCAGATAATATAACTGTGTCCAACAATGACATCATATTTATAATAAGTAACATTCTTTAGTTATCAATACAAATAATTTAAGCAAGCCCATAAATGAATCATTTGTATTGTAATGGTACAAGTGTATTATTAAAATAAGTCTGTTATAAAAGATAAACTTCCTTATCAGAGTGTTTCATTATTAACATTAGAAAATACCATACACACAGTCATTCAAAATTTGCAATGAAACATTTCAGTTAACAATATTTGAACACGTTAAAAGCGATATAAAATATATTTGGTATAAAATAGGACTGTGGAGTTGTCAAAAAAAATACGACTCTGACTTTGACTCCGATATTGAACAACACAAATCTGGCTAAAAAAAGTTTATTTATAGTGATAATTGTTCAAAGTTTGATAATGTAGAAATAATAGAGGGATAAGAATGAACAGTTAAGAGTTTTTGGAAACAAACCCTTTCAATGCCAAGTTCATACTGGTGTGCAGTATGCTTAACCCTATCAGTCCCGGCCCATTTTTGAACAAACGGCATTTTTCTTAAGGGTTTACTAAAAGTGTGATAACTATGGTAATATTGGATGAAATCAAATGAAACTTTCTGAGATTGTTAACAACATTATTAAAAATAGCCCTAGATTGATAAAATTGTCAACACTTCTCCATGTGTAGAGCCACACTTTAATGCTAACACATGTACCGAGTCGCATTTATTTTTGTTGGTTTGCACACACTTCGCAAGCCCTATAGGGGCTATTTTTCCTGTTGCCGGTATAGGGATCTAAATCTATTTTTTTATATTCCCAAAACAATTTGTTTTATGAATCTTGCAAAAATTTTCCTCGGACTGGACTCGGTGCCGCTTTTATTTCGTCTCCAAGAGGAAACGTTAACGATTGTGTTTTTAGATCGTGTAAACCAATACTTTCATGGGTGATAAGACTAATTGAATGACCGTTTTGAAATGGTTTGAGTCTTGACAATAAGAAAAGATTCAAATTCTTTGTCAAATACTTAATTTAATGTATCTAATTTGTCATTTTTCGAAGGGCCGGTCTATCACGTCAAAACACGTTTCCGGGATCCAACGTGGCCACCATTGCCAAGAGTACGCTAGTTTACAAATATAAATTTTTTTGTAGCCCATCGACAACTTCCGTGAATATTTTATGTCAACATGTAAAGACATCTATGGAGCAGATATTACAACACAGAAAAAATAATTTATAGCATGAACTGAAGGTGATTGATGAATTTCAATATCAAATTTGAATTGTTGAAACTTTGTACGATTCCACATGTTTAGTCACTAACGACCCGGGTTTCGCCTTTCGTCATCTTCGGGCATTCTATCACACGGATGCAACATAACTGATTGGTGGGATATAATGCCTGAAGACGCCGAAAGACAAAACCTGGGTCGATAGGGAAACAAGCTTTTTTTTATAAATAAAAACCTCATTTTATTGGAAGAAAATCATATAAATTTCGTGTTATAATATCAGGATTGCTTTCATTAAACAAAATATAAATATTAGGCAGAACTGCGACCTTTGTAATGTTCCTGTACATATTTTTGGTATGAAAAAAAAATCAAAATCCATTGTTTTACTATTTTCGCTGTTTTAAAATTGGAAGACATGTGTTCGAAATATATAGAATTAAATTTAAATATTTAATGACTAATTAAATTTATAAATAATTGAATCCATCTTCACATATTGCAGAGTGGGGGATGATAAACTGGATTGAAAGGTCATTACAAAAGAATAAAATACCTCAGAAAATTTTTTCTGTACCAACAAACGTATTGAAAATCGAATCGATTGAATATTTCATATAATTTTATGACAACAAAAACAAACAACATTTACGCAACGCAGTTGTTTTTCTAGCATTTTTAAATTTGGAACACTACAATAATAAAGAATGTTGCGATAAAAAAATAGCCACACAATAAAAATTAAATTGTTATTTTTATCTGTTTTATAGATAAATAATGACGTCACATAAAATATAAATTCGTGCACAGAAACGTTGCAAAAATATCAATGATACCTTTGTATACAGCTCCTTCGTAGTCATTTTTGTAAGTAGGTTCCGTCGAAATTACGATACGGAATTCTTCATTGAGTCCATCATTGACAAACAGATAACAGTTGCGTTAAATTGGATTTGTATCGCTACTAAAGTATTGTAGGTAGTTAATTACAATTGGCAGATATTGCAGTTAATGATGACAGCTGTCAAAAAAAATTAAATGCACACTGCACATCACTTAAACATAATAAAATTCGTAGAGCACTCTTATGAAAATATTGACTACTTCATGTTTTGTGTATAATTTCGAATACAGATCTATTGTTTTGGTTTGGTTGACGAAAAATTAAATCTTGACCATCACGTCTTAGCCGAATTATTGCAGTGTGCGACAGAAAATTTTTAGTGTTGCTACTATAATTATTTTGAAAAAATGAAACGTATTAGATAATGATATTTCCGAAGACGCAAAAAAAAATAGATCTTGGTTTCTTTTCTAGTAATGTAAGTTTAACTACAGTTTTTTTTTAAGCGTTCTTGATATTTTGGAAATGGTAAGTATGTATATATACATCTAGAGAGTATAATTTTATATTTCATTGTTACTTTTTTAAAATTTCATACACGTCTTTCTGCTCTTAATTTTTTGATCTTATTAATTGCTTTGAGCTACAAAATTTATCAAAATATTAATATTTCTGTTTGTGATAATCATCATGATTCAAAATTGAAAACAGTGTAAATATTTTTCTACCGCATTTTTTTCTTATCAGGCAGCACCCTTTCCACAAGTCACGAAGTTCCGAAATATACCAAGTTTTCATCTTTGACATCCAGGCTTTGGCCTGGATTTAAATAAATAATTCAAAATGGTCATAACTAAAGATTTTTCTCTTCCATCTGATGAAGAACTCACCGTTCCTGAAGTAAATTTATCGGCTTCGACTTTACGTGCCGCTTCTTTTCATCTCGGCAAATATTGCGAACAGCAAAACAATGTCAGTATCTAAGAAACGTTTCTTATTTCATTTATTTACTTCTATTGTATCATATGTTTATATAATTATTCATAATGCTATTGCTTAGCTGCGAATTAAGTAAAATATAGGCAAGTTTTGCAACGGGGTATTGTTTTTAATTTATAGATAAATGATTGCATAATACTTGCTGAGTTGTATATTTATCACAAAATTATGAATCTTTTTTTACTTAAGTAGAATCTAAATCTATCGAAAGAAGTATTACAAAAGTATACTTAATGAGATTTTGGCGAATGAAATAATGATAGTGACAACTTGTTTTGTTATAACCTAAAAATATTAAATAGACAAGATTATTACGATGTGAATCAATGAAATAGAAATCGACCAACTAATCATTCAAAAAAATGTAATTTATTTAGTGCGAGAGATATACAATCTAGACTAATAATGGTTGATCACTTATATTAAGCCATACTATATGTCCTAATTTGACTATAGTTGTTCATGAAAATCTGTCATGTCCTGGTCAATTTGACATTTTGTCCTGGCTTTGATAAAACATGACCTACAAAATAAATTGTTTCTCAGCAAGAAATGGGTTAACAGAGGTGAATATTTGTTCCTTGCCTTATTAACTTTGCATTCGTCTTCTATAGGAGTTTATGCTATGTCGTCAGGAGTTAAATGATCCTCGTAAATGCCTGCAAGAAGGCAAAGAAGTAACATCTTGTTCGTTGGAATTCTTCAGACTGCTGAAGAAGAACTGCCTTGCAGAATTCAATCAGCATGCAAATTGCTTGGATAAGACTTCCGGGGATTATGCATTTTCCAAGTTAGTATTTATATATATAAATAATTTTTAGGAATTTTCTTTCCACATATTTAATGTAATGAAACCCAGAATTAAAGTTTTTTTTTTTTTATAAATACCTTTTTTTTCTCTCAACGACATCAGTCAAAAAAATTATTAATTTTTGATTGATTTGGTAGAAATGTCATTCTGTTTGATGATAAATTATTTATTTTAAAATATACATCATACTGCCGAGTAGGTCAAGCACATTTATTAAAATAAATTCAATCATTTTTCTGGAATTTTTATACGATTCCTTAGAGTACAAAAACAATATTTATTTTAATTTTTATGTCTCTAATGTCTTGCATGCAACAGTATGAATGATTTGTAAATTTGATGGAATGTGTATAAGTATATACAAAAAAACCCCGATTCTATGTTTTTCAAGGTGTACAGAAAAAATCCGCATATATGGGAATGTCTCAAATATGTTATTTTAACCTTTAAACGCCCAGCGGTCCCGTACGGGACCGGTGATTATGGTGCATTTTGCTATCGAGTTTATTAGCTACTGATTTATGAAAATAGTATTCAAAATATGAATATTAGCTTATATAAATAATGTCTTTGAGATACCGTTCAATAATTTTATTTTCGGTTCCAAAAAATATTTTTATCGTGATGAATAATATAAACATCTGTGTTACAATATTGGCTCTTGGTATGTGCGTTGTTATTTTAGGCGAACCATAATAAATCAGCTTAATCTACACTATTCACTACATTTTTATGGGGAAACAGATTTTTTTCATACAATACATAGAATATTTTTTCTTTGAGGCAGTGGCTCCCAATCTGAGTGCGCGAACCCCTCAGAGAAGTTTTTATTCTTTAACTTGAACGCGTAATTATATAAAATGTGAAAAATTACGTATAAAGCTTTAGTAAATTATAAACAATCTTTTATTTTGATAATTTTTCTTATTATACCCAAATATAATGATTAGATTTAGAGATATAATTATTTTTAGAACAACTGCGGGTCGCGCGAATATTTCACAAAAAAATGCTTGGGCGGTTAAAGGTTAATTATTTATTTATTAATATTTTGCTTTTAAGGTGTTAACTGTTATTTTAATAAATGAAACACGTCAGCTGATAATGTTCATGATGACTAAAACCGGCCCTCATCTTTATATCATAAAATTGTTGAAATAGTACTTAAGATTGAGTTGTGTCATTCTTTATTTATTTTCATATCTTGTTTTAGTTGCCGCAAGACTCAGTCAGTGTATGACGAATGTGTACTGACAAAGATGGAAATGCCGCGGCCGGAATATGGTTACTTTTGCCGTGCTCGCATACATGACTCTAAACGCCCGCCACCGCCACCACCCAAGAAAGCCTTCTATCCGGATGCCGTTCCGGCGTTACCCGAGGATTACCCTCAACCAAAGTCGAAGTACGGCTCCAGGCTTGGATGGCTTACCGAGTAAAATGGGTTGTCGAAGAATTGTCATATACAATCTGCAATAAATGAATTGTTTGAATAAATTTCAATGTACATTAGTTTATGGTCTAATTTATACAATAAATATAAAATAACTATCATAACTACTGTTTAATATGTTTTATTGTTATTTTGAATAATTAGATCGCTTAATTTGAAATATTCAATTGTTTTAAAAAATAAAGGAAATTTATTTGCCCCTTATTAATTTCTCAGCTATGTTTACAGCACTAAATTTTTCTTAAGTTTTTCCATGTTGGCAAAACAGCGTTTTTCGTATACATGCGTAGACATTTTATCTAATAGCTTCATTTATTATTAGTAGAAATGTATTGTATTTAATTGTTACCATTTTTTGCAATCATAAAACTGATATTTAGTTGTTTATTTCTGCTTCTTTTTGAATGAAATAAATTTCTCTCCCATACGTTAACGGTTTAAAACTTTTGAATGGTTATTGGTGTGATTTTTGAGATTTGAATTTGGGGCTATTCTATAAAATGTAAATAAATCAATGTTATGAAAAGAATGGAGTTTTCTTTTTGTTGTCTATTCAGACAGTATTTCTGTTTTGAAATTGATCAAGAAAGCCATGATAGATATTTCATTTTCTCTTTCCATGCTTCGTCATTTAAATGATTCTGCTACATTTTAAAATAGTGCATAAAGAAATCTACCGGTCTCCACACCACACCTACAAGTTTGGGTAGCTCTGTTCTGTTTAATATGTCGCTACACAAAATCCTTAAAATTAAAATCCACCTTGGATGTGGAAACATCACGTTCATTCAGTAGTAATAGATACAGTGTACTACAAAGTATCGATTGAAGATATGCTTGAAGATAGTGACTGATGAAATATTATTCAATAGCAAATTTGAATTGTTCAAACTCTTAATATTACAATATATTTTTTGTCACCCATTGTTAAATTAGTAGGTATTTCTTTATTATAAAATTCTTACATAAATTAAAACTTATATAACTTTTATTGCCTTGAATAATCAAATAATTAAAATGCAAGCAAGTACAGATATATCTAGAGATGATTAGTTAACCTTTTTCTTGAGGAGCCACATAAATGATATTCTAAGACAATATTTCGAAAATTTATTAAGTTATATTTCAGCACAAAATTTTTGTTAAGTACTGTTGATTTATAAATTTCTAAGTGTCAACTCACAACAGTATAATCAGCCATCTAAACTGTTGTGACTTTAACTGTCTGAAGGTTACTATAATTTGAAAATTTACGTAATCTATCCTTTTTTTAAGAGAGAGTGAAACATAAGGTTTTGATTGTTTTCATAAAAAAAACATATTTTCAAGAGCTGATATCTCTGCATGATTGTATGGTGGTAATAAAATGAAAAAAATGGACACATGTTATATTTAAGCCAAGTATTCAAGTTAGTTTATGTGTATTGTATTATATAATTATTATTCTATTCAAGCAATTGTGTTTTTATTATATCAATTTTTTTTATTTATTAGTTTATATGTAAAAGAGTTATAGTGTGTGGAGTGCAAAAAATATTGGAGACACTATAGAGTGATGTTATATACTTATATGGTCAAAAGTATATATATCAATATTAATTGAATAAATTCAAACATTAATATTTTAGAATAGAGCCTTGAATACATTATTTTGAACTATTTTACGGAATAACTATCGTCACGATCGCACTATAACAAAATGATGATTTAATTATATATATACAGCAATGCCTTATTGTCTATAGTCCACTATGCAATATAAAAATTATTGTCTCTTGTATTATACTGTCATTCTCATGTCAACAAATTAATCAAACATGATTAGATTGTAAATGTTTTTACCAAATGTAAATGCATTAGTGAAGTCATTCGATATTTATTACTTTGTTGCTACATTATAGGTGAGTTAAGTATTGCATACAATCGTATTTCACATGAATTGCCACATAACCTGAAATTTTGCGATAAGGTGTTCTAACGAACAATTTTGCAGGCTTCGTGAAGTAACGAAATTTTTAAATTAAATTTCAGCTAATAGTGAGCTGTATCGAGAATGTCTTCCGATCATGAGACGATGTCCAGGCTGATGCCACAGGGCAAGGAGTCGGCTCGTGCAGCATGTAAGAAATGTGGATACGCCGGACATCTTACATATCAGTGTCGAAATTTTATCAAGGTAACTATATAACTAAACATAGATGCGTAGCAAATACTCTTTGAATGGAAAAAATGCCATTCTCAAGGTCATAGTTGTTTAATTTATGTTGAAAGGTTACCCGCGTTTTTGGGACCATACTACTGTGACGAAATTCAGTATTTTTACTAATGAAACAAATGTTCATATCTGCCGAAAATACACTCAACATATTATAAACTTGAAGGTTTCCAAAGGCTGTGAAAGGTTATAGATCCCTGCTCTAAGTTATTTAACACGCCTATAGGAAATTTGAACCCAAAAACAAAAACCCAAAAAACCAATATATTATGTGACATACGGAAAATTATGAAGATTTGTCAGCCATATTTAAAATTCGCTCTATGCTTTTTTTTCAAGAAGTTCCATTTGATGCGTTATATTGATTTTTATATTGATAGTTTAATTCAAAATTTTTCAAGGGGCCCTGAATTAAAACTGGGGTTTTAGTCTCGTTAAAAAAACATGACTCTGACCGTGACCAACAACAGGACTCTGACTAAGAAAATTTTAATTTCGAGTCATTTTTTTCCTACCTTTTTTATTTATCTGCATTAAATTAAAGATTAACCAACCAAACTTATGATCATCTCGACTTACTTTGAATAATCAAAACACATTTTCTCTCACAACTTTCAAACAAACTATCCATTGAGAAGTGACAGTTGATACCTTAAAACTTTTAAGATCCTATGTGGCGAAATGGAACCCGTTGAAAGTTGAAAACTGACTCGAATTGTGCATGCGATTCTTTCACCTCTTAATTGTGGCTCTCCCACAAAATTGTTTAATTGACAAGAGCCTAAAATATAACTTAACTTAACCAAACTTCACGCGGAGTTGCAAGGCCATTGTTTACATTAGTGGCAGTCAGTCATTTCCATCATCAAATTTTTTTGTCAAAATATAGTCAACAGTAAAGCGATAATCAACTACTGTTATCTATTTAGGTGGACCCTAACAAGGAAATTGTTCTCGATGTAAGCAGCACCAGCTCAGATTCCGAAGACGATACAATAACTCCTCTGCAGAACCTGCGAGAGCAAGAGTTGAAGCAAATGCTGATCGAGAAGAAAAATTCGATAAAACCGAAGAAAAAATCAAAAAGTCGGAAACGAGACAGGTAATAAACAGACGGACAAACAGGTAATCAGTTCTGTTGCATCCATGTGATAGAACGCCTGAGGATGCCGAAAGGCGAAACCCGGGTCGTTGATGGCAAAACATGTGGAATCGTACAAAGTTGTAACAATTCAATTTTTTTGATATTGAAATTCCATCAAGCACCTTCAGTCAATATCATAAATTATAATAACACTTGATTTCACATCTGATTTGTTATCTTCAATGAATCATTTTAAGACCTGGGTTTCGTCTTTTGACATCTTCAGACATATTATCACACGGATGCAACGGTTCTGAAGTTTGATATTGAAATTCCATCAAGAACCTTCAGTAGATATCATAAGATTGTTTGGATGCTGTGTAATTTAAGAGGAGCATCTTGATCAGTAATTATATTCTCCGAATATTGACCAACTACATTTTTAAACCTTTTTTTATTGTATGTTATATTATAGAATTTTGGTTCCCAAATACATTGCGCGATGGCACTGGACTTCATTTTGAAACATTCTTCATATAAGCTTATAAATTATTGTCTAAAGGCGTGCATTTCTGTGGAATTTTTCGTGATTATTTTGTATATTTCATTTCAGATCTCGATCTCCTATAGACAGCGACGAAAGCTCTGACGATGGATCGTCCAGTAAGAAAAGAAAGAAGAAATCACACAAGAAGGATAAGAAGAAGAAGAAAAGCAAACACAAGAAACGATCCAGATCATCATCAACTGACTGATTACTATTATATATTTATTGAAATAAAATAATTTCAATCTATTTTTTTAAAATTTTGACAATAAAAACAATATTTTTAATGTTTTTTTTTTCATTTATCATCCCACGCACGTTGTTATAATTTGTATTATGGCAGTTTATCTTATTAGCACAAGTATATTTTCACTAGTCAAAGTATAGTTTACCGATTCGGACACTGAAATTATTATGCAGTATCATGAAGTTGTCTTTGATTTCTCAGTCATAACTATATTTCCGACATAAGTATGTGTGAGAATATTTTGAGACTAGTAACACTCAAACATTTTTGAGTATCATTGATCAACACATTGCAGGCAACTGTCTCAATAGTTAAAATTTTAGCAATCAATGGGTAAACGGGGCTTTTAGAGATAAAGATTTTAGAATTACAGGTTGCCATGAAGTAATTGCGTTTTTTAGTACTTATTTCCACAATATATTTTATAATCAGGACCAATGCAGCAGTTGATAATGCTCGCAATGAGCGAAGCCGGTTCTGATCATAAAATATATTGTGAATTACATACTACAAAAAGTGTTTTTATTATTTAAAATAACATGCCTTTACATCATGAAATGATATTTATTATTAGTTAATTGCTTTTGTTATGTAAAAAATATTTAACAAAGGAATAAATAACAAGAGAGAAAAAATACAGGATAGCAAAGAAGTCAACGAAGCAAGCTCATGTAAAATCTACTTTAAAACATTAAAAAATAGTATTTATCTGAACTCACTCTCGTCCACATGGTATGTTAACATCCAAAATAATCCTGTTGAAAATTGTTGATGTTCTTACCATTGGCTTCCTAATTGACAGACTGGCTCTACACTTTGGAAGAGATATACATATATGTCTCAAAACCTATGAGGTTTACATTAACGTCTCAACAGACGAGAGATTGATATCAAAATTCTCAAAAATTGAGAAATATTATCACTTTGATATTG
Source organism: Himalopsyche japonica (assembly GCA_028555115.1). Classification (NCBI taxonomy): domain Eukaryota; kingdom Metazoa; phylum Arthropoda; class Insecta; order Trichoptera; family Rhyacophilidae; genus Himalopsyche; species Himalopsyche japonica. The sequence continues at coordinate 1,968,471 of JAHFWJ010000430.1, forward strand.
TTTGACAATCATGAAATACGATATTTGCTATGAAGCCGTTTTACATAAAATATAAAATTTAATGAGATGCTATAAATTATAGTTAAGTATATATTTTAACATATTTGAGATGGAATAATAAATTATACATGATAATATCAAGTATTAAAACCGCAACAAACTAAATAAACACGCTATTAACTTCTTGAGATTATTAACTTGTATTATATCATATAAATAACATTACATGAACTATTACAGTAAATTATTGTATCAAAAATGACTGCCATGTTATTACTACAAATTAAATACACGCTTACGCTATTCGGTCACAGATGGCAGTATAATTCCGATTACATTGGTTTATTATTATTATATTTTTTAATTTAATATGAAGAATTTATTGATTGAATTGGTATTAACTTGGTAGAGCTCCGTTATAACACGGTGAAAAAATAGTAATGTATTTTAATTCCACAAAATTTATATAGTTGATACCTGTTTCTGATGAAGTCCTAAGTCGAAATAGCCACCAACAATATATATTTAAATTTGTAGGACTAAAATAAATTGCTATTTTTTCACCGTGTTGTGAAACGAAATAAATATAAATCATAAAAACATAATGTTGTTTCCACAATTTTTTTTCAAAAAACGACCGGTTTCGCTCACCGCAAGCGTTATGAACCGAAAATTGATTTTGTTTTTATTATTTATACATAATATCTTTACAATAAGAAGTGACAGTCAACACTTCAAAGGTGACATGTTTATTATATAATATACAGGGCTGTGAAGTCATTTAAAAAATACTACCCCGACTCCGAATTATCAGGCTTCTTTCCTGCCTCTTCTATTTATTTATGTGCATTATATTAAAGATCGGTATAATTAAAATAATTCGGCAATTTGGTCATTGAGTATTTTTCAAAATCGTTTAATCAAGAAAATTGTTGTCTTAGTCGCTCGTTTTTCACGACTTCCACTCCGACCCTACAGCCCTGATAAAACGTTGATTTTATTTTTTATGAATAATTTTTAATCCTACTTAAAACAGTTGGATATGAAAAAACAACGATTTAGCTTTGTTGTTAGATAATTTTTTGTGTAGCCTTTTAGCTAGTCGCTCAGAGATGGCAGTACTTTGAGCGATTAGATTAAATCGTTTCAATAATTGGTCGAATTAAAAAATAATGAAAGTGAAAAATGTTTTCTACTACAAAACAGCATAGCAGCGTAATTAATACATGTATGTTGTTTTTAAAAACAACAATAATTGTTGCCTGATTCATGTTTGGGCAATTGCGATAACACAAAATGTTTTGTTTATGTATATGATACACGTAGATAAGAGACTGATTTTATTTTTGATTTGAACTCATTCTTTTGAGAACAGTTCTTTACATTAAAATTTGTTATATCAATGTTAGCTAATGAGCATTTGTATTTAATTGTCAAGTCATCTTGCATAATGAACTATGCATTTTAAATAAAATATAGGCGACATTACACTTAACGAGATTAATTAACTAGCTTTCTATTAACACTGTCACCTCCTCTCGAAGTATGGCAAATCGTGCCCTATGCCCGGCCCAATTTTGAACAAACGACATTTCTAAGTGTTAAAACTGTCACTTTTAATGTTTTAATTGTTACTTCTTGGTAAAAAGACATAAAATATTATACATTATGGAAAGAAGAACTGAAAAATGCATTTTTATTATCAAAAATGTTATAACTTTGGTAGTTTTTGATTAAATCAAAAACTTTCTGATAATTAACCGTAGTGTGATAAAATTGACAACATTTTCTTTTGTTTTGCACACACTTCACATGGTCTTTTTTTTTTGTTGCCAGTATAAGGATCAAAAATTGTTTTTTTATACCCTTGGACTACTGTACTGTGAATCTTGAAAAATTCTTGCTCAGGGTGGTTGACTCCAGAATGAGAAATATTGGTTTTATGTGTAAAGACAAAATTTTTAGGTCGTCCAAATCAACACCTTAATTTGCGTAAACACTAACTAAATGACTGTTGACTGACTAAAAGGATTGATTGTGAAAATTAAGAAAACCAAAGTTTTCCCTGTCAAATATATCGTTAGATATCACTAATTTGACCATTTTTGAAAGGCTGGTCTAACACGTCAAAGCTCGCGTCTGGGATTCGATGTGTTAAGCCGCATAAATGATATTAAAACACCAAATTATTTAATATTATTGGTGTTAAATAAACCTAGGCTATCTGATTATAGTTACGCTGAGTGTATTCACAAACATAAAAAGTTTTAGCACCGTTGGCTCGTTTCAACTGTTAACACTGTGAATAATTTACAGGCTTTGCCCCTGTCCAAATTTTTCGCTGCTCTGAACAAAACATATTTTTCACGTCCTTATTACACGTTTCTAGAACTAAAATACATTGCTATTTTTTACCGTGCTATTATAGATTTCTACCGAGTAAATGCCAATTCAATCAACCAGTCCACGAACTCCCTTGAAAAAAATTATAAAATTGAAATGTCGCCCTTGTCCATATGCTCAGAAAATGGAACGGATAGAAAAATGTAATGAAGGAATAATGTTTTTATTTTCTACCCTCTGACTGTATCGTCTCAATTGTTGAGACGTCAAATTTTAGTGTGTTGATAGTTGAATCTAATTAATTAGTTAATTTAATACAATTTACTATAAAAATTTCGTGTACAAGTTAATTGGTGTGTTCGAAAATTGCCTGTTTTGTCCTGACAATCTTCATTAAATTGAGTGACCCGTTTCTTGTCGAACCAGGTAAATGATATTTCAAGCTTGAACACATAATTGATTATTTAATATAGTTATTTTGATGTTCATATTATAAAATATTTTTATAGAAAAATAAACTCTTACACAAAAGTTTTAACGTCAATCACAACACTAAGATCATTCGTTTCAACAGCCGTGACATTAGCATTCAGTGGGTTAATAGAAATACTATTGAATAAATTGGTGTTGAAACATCCGTTCCTCATCCTTCCGCATCTCAGCAGGGAACGGGTTAATACCGTTATTAAAAAATAATGGGGCGTTTAATAATCGACGAAATATGGTACAAAGATATTGAAATGTGATTATGTTTTTTCGAGGAAGACGTCGACGTGTGGCCATACAAAGCATGACATATTATTTGACAGTCCGAGTGTGGCCCGCGGGCCGGATATCGACCATCACTGTCACAAGCGCCGATCAGCAACGACGCGGCGGCAAAAACGCATCCCGCCTTTTCGTTGCACGGTCCCCCACTAACCGGGCCTCACCTATCGTAGGATTGTAAAAGATGCGCGTCTAGGTTTGATGCCCGAAGGCGAAACAAACGTTTTTGTAGGAAGGATCCACGTCTCGGGTTTGATGAACAACGTTTTTTAGATTGACTGCCGTGGCCGCGAGCACTTTATCAAACGGAGATGGATAGAAAAAATATAAAATTTTTATATAGAGCTTATAAAACATTGGTGATTTTTTGTACCGGAGTTTTAACGATCCACCACCGAATGGTTGGATAGAAAAATATTTTTAATTTTGGTCGTAAAATATCTTTCAAAGGCAAATCGGTTCACGAAAATATCAACAAGCGATATTACTACTTAAATGGAATTACAGATGGGCCTCGTATAACACGGTTATGTGGTTCCAAAAAAATGTCGTGTAATACAAATCCGAGTTATACAAGCCTTGAAGTTCATATGAAATTAACGTTGGCGTTCCATTAAATGTATAATTTATTTATAAATAAACAAATATATATATTTACATATTGATTGAAAGAAGCTTTAATAACATAATGTACCATTCATTCGTCATCGCTTTCACTTAGAACGCTATATTTCATACTCTTTTTCAAGATCGTTTATGAATTTTCAACATCGGAGGACTCTAAATTTTGTGTAGTTTTAGCCTTTAAAAAATTCGTTAATAAGCGATTGTCTGCTTTTAGCGTATAAATCTTTACGTATATCCTTACAAGGTTCCAAAATATTTTGCAATTCCCTCTTAAATCTCGAACTCCTTTCCATTATAGGATCATTATCAAAAAAAAAATATTATTAGCCAATTTCAAGCCGTCATTAATTATTTCGATGTGAAATATGTAGCTACTTCGCTGCAACTGCTTTCCGATTCATTACTTGTGGTGGGTTCTATTTAACATTTCATTTTAATTTGATTTTTTCCCTTAAACCGTTTTATATAAAGCGAGTTGCATAAAAATATGTCACAATTTATATATCCATGTTGTACAAAACCTTGTTATATGAGGCCTAGGTGTAATCTTAATTTTAAATAAGAAAATAGTTTACACAATATATTATAGCTAAGAGAAATAAAATTTGAATTGTAACAACTTCGAAAAAAAACCCATTTTAATGTTAATTGATTGATATTTATTTAAAAAACCCCTTTCAAGAAAGACTCACTAACAACATCGTTAATGGAAATTATCACGGGCAATTGCGATAATTATTATTAGATTAATATTGTTAAATTTGTTTTAGATGTAATTTATTGCTTGCCTAGGGATAAGCGTTTTCCTGTAATTAATAACGTTAATATATATACGATGCCAACTGTTTATTTTGCGTCAGTTCTGTTGCATCCCAGAATGCCTGAAGATGCCGAAAGGCGAAACCCGGATCGTTACTAACAAAACATGTGGAATCGTACTGGTAAAGTTGTAACAATTCAAATTTGATATTGAAATTCCATCAAGCACCTTTAGTCGATATCATAATTATGAGATAAAAAAGTTTACACAAAATATTAAGAGTTTGTGCTCTGGATTATATGAACGATCTTTCAATAGAGACACTCGATATTTGTGTAAATGTAAATAAAGCTTTTTTGTGTGAAATATTCACTCATTTGAAAGTATTATATATTTTACGTCATTAAGGGTGAAAAATTGCTTCATTCCAATGTCTGCCGTGGCTTTGCTTTGTGACATGTATTCGGGAGGTCAATTTTTCAATGAATTTGTCGTATAAATCTGACTGATTTTTTTGAATGGAGTTTGTTATATTGACTTTGAGAACGTTAACTGTTTGTAGTTTATTTGAAAATACTTGCAATTGAAGATATCCCGAAAGGAAGAAGTCTAAAGGCGTTAAATCGCACGATCTCGGTGACCGGTTCCATATCCTCGAATCGCTCTCGCACAATTTCCATCCAAATTTTGTTATTTGAACACGCTGTTCAACGGTATATATTATATAACCTTCTACAGTGGAACCTCGATCAACCGTTCTCGCATAATACGTTTTCTCGGATGGAACGCTTATTTTTTATAGTCCCGTCAAACTCCCATAAGAACAATGATAAATAATTCCGCATTGACCGTTTCCCGATCCCCGATTCCCAAATTCCGATAAGTATTTTGGTCCCGTCACAAATATTATCCCATTATTATAGCAAGTTTGACACAGCCCAGTGCAGGTATTATGTGTAGACACGTTGGAATGGGCTGTACATGTTAGACGTAACGCATTGGACGCATGTGCTATTTTTTCGGTTGAAATCCATCACACGCGTATTATTGTTTATGATGCAAATGTAGAGTTGTTTAAAATTCATGGCAATAATGATTCCTGTACATACAAACTTTTAGTCACAAGTTTAGTAACAAGTCTTTGTTCCGATTAAAGTGCCAAATAACAAAGAAGCAAACGAACATAAAGGACTTTTTAAAAAATAAATTTTATATACAGTATGTACAAGTAACTAATAAATAAATATTTTTTACTTGTTTATTATTATTTGAAGCTTTCCCGCAATTACCGTTATTTTTTCAGGGTCCCTTGGAAAACGTAAAATCGAGGATTCACTGTATTCTTATTATTAGACTGAAGGTGCTCGAAGGAATTTTATTATAGAATTTAAATCGTTAAAACTTTTTATAAACAATTCCACAACTTTAGTCAGACTATATATATTTTTTAAAAATATATTTGTAGAACTAAAATACATTGCTATTTTTTTCTCCGTGTTATAAAAATACTGTTTTGGGTTGATACAGTATAAAACAAATAACAAAAAATTGAGAGACCGATTTTTTTCGAACGTGTGTTAAACGAAATTCGCGTTAAATAATTCATACAAAATAACTCACAATTGTTTTCACTTCTGAGATATTGACTGTCACTTCTTGGTGGGAAGGCTTAATATTGTATTTCAAACAATATATGTTTTTAGTACTATTTCTCAGGGTTGTCGAAATGTGAGTGAGCGACTCTCTACTACTTTTTTAAGTACACGATTTTGAAAAATATCTCAATGAACAATTTGCCGGATTGGTTGGATAATCTTTAATATAATGCGCATAAATAGAAAAGGTAAGAAAAACACATGACAAATTAATCTTTTTTTTTTTAATCGGAGTTGTGTAGTTGTTCAATATCGGAGTCGGAGTTATGTTTTTTAACGACTCACAGGCCTGAAAACAATATATTATATAAATGTATATTTTTACAATTTTATAATGAAATATTGACATAATTTAATTAAATTGTGTTAAAATATATTTCTCTTCAAGCGTTTTCGTGTTAAATGTATGCGACTGTATATCATTTTTTACGATATTGACTGAGAGCGCTTGATGGAATATCAATATAAAATTTGAATTAGTGAAACACGACTCGCAATTTTTGTATATAATCGATGCAAATCGTTTACTGTGTTAATTCTATTGCATCCGTATGATAGAATGCTTTAAAATACCGAAAGACGAAATATAAGTTGCGGATGATAAAATATGTAGAATTACAAAACCTTTAAAAAATTTTAATTCATACAATTTAAGTCGAAAAAAGATGGAACTTACAACACAATAAATATTATTAATTATACAATATAATGGAAAACAATTTTTTTTTTTAAATGTTATTAATATACTTCACTATTATGCTATTTTTCTAAGACTATGGAGTCGTTAAAAAACACTCCGACATTGACCAACAATACGAATCCGACTAAAAAAACATCCGATTTGTTTACGCGATCAATCAGCACGGCGGTAAATTGCCAGTTGTTAATCGCTGGCGATAAACAAACTGTTATAGACATAGTTTTAAGAGTTTCTCGATTACAATCGTAAGGCCGTGTTGAAAATGCACCACCGTTCAGAGAGACGACCGATGCGTGAATAGGTAGGTAGGCGAACATACATATTATTCGTGTTTTTTGTTCTTTTCAATAACAATTCTTGCGGTTCGAAGAAACAAGAATTAAATTTCTCGACAAAGGATGCGTTTTGAGGTGGATTCGAAAACGCGACATTGCGTGATCGCAATGCAACACAACGAAACACAAGTTTAAAATATTATATGTACATACAAGGAGTTATTAGGCAAAAATAATGTCGTTATAAAATAAAAATTTTTCGCTTTCAACGCAGGGGTTGCGATTGGCCATTGTTATCATACACATTGAATCAACAACAACAATAAAAAAAGTTTTTTTGAACCATTCAATAAATGATATCGACTGACGGTATTTGACGAAACTTCAGTATCAAAATTTGTAGATTGTCCAATTCTCATTTCCACTTGTTTAGTCGCTGACGACTCGACTTTCGACTTTCGGTATCTTCAGCAATTCTATCACACGGATAATATATATACGGAATTTAACATGTATGATATGCAATATCAAATTATAACCGTTGAAACTTTGTACATTTCCACTTGTAAGACATTTACGATCCGGGTATTATATTAATGACTAACACGTGAATGAAATAAATTTAAACATTTATAATATCGACTGAAGGTATTTGATGAAACTTAAATATCAAACATTAACTGGTGAAACTTGTTTAGTCACTGACGGCCCGGGTGTCTACTTCCGACATCTTCATGCATGTTATCACACATATGCAGTTAAGCTGACTAAACGGTTTGATTCTTAACAATATATATATCGATGTCTTATATATGTAAGCGAGATACGTAACTATAATAATTTAAATAACTACAATTTTGAATTGTCGAAACTGTGTGCAATTCTACAAGTTTTATCACCCTCGACTAAAGGTCCCGGATTTCGTCCTCCAGCATTGTATCGCAAGGATGCAATAGAATTGACAGACATTAAACGTTTGTGCTATCGACTGAAGGTACTTCATGGAATTTTAATGTCAATTTTGAATTGTTTTGATTTCACATGTTTTGTCACATGCGACCGATCGCCTTTCGGAATCTTTAGGGAACAAATCAAAACAGATGAAATATTATTGACACACAGAAAACAGTTTACATCGGCTATATTACATACAAGAGGAATTAATTACACAGAAAAAACACAGAACCCCAAGACTGGCAACTAAAGATACATCGGAATTGACTTTAAAAACTATTATTTCGATTATCATGACACTCACTTGCATATATATATATATTTTTTTGTAAAATCTTTTCTTTAAAGACACACTACGGTATTTATTGATTATAAAACTGTTGCGTACGTTTGATAGAGTGCCTGAAGATGTCAAAAGACGAAACCTAGGTCGTGAGTGACATTACATGTGCCAGTAATAAATTATATAATTTTTTTTTGCAAATGGCCTTTTATTTTTGATTGAATTGGCATTTACTTGGTAGAACTCTGTTATCATTCGATAAAAAAACAGCAACGAACTTTAGTTCTACGAAATTCATAGAACTAAATAAAATTGCTATTTTATCACCGTGTGGTCTTGATTTAATATTGTTTTGTATTGTATCAGTTGTTAGCGCTAACCGAACCAGCTAAGCGAAACCGGTGATGATCTTTTTAATATATTATAAAATCATAGAAATAGTACTTAGTATTGTATTTTAACATATTAACACCAACAAGTGACAATCGACACCTAAGAGTGAATTTGTACATCGAGCACACGTGTTTTTGGTGTATTTTAATTTAAAAATATTTCGTTTCTTTCACTCTATTCAATGTAATGCCAATCATTTTTAATTCTATCAAAAATGATCGATTTCCAAATCGAAGTAAATTATTGTGAAATATTTTTATACATTGCGTGTTGAAATACATAATACTTATGTTATATTATCGTCTATCTAATAATATTACCTTCAGATAATTGTTTCGGATGTAAAAAAATAATTGTTGGATGTTTTCTCTTTCGAATGGTTGAAAAAAATATATTCGGTGCGCCAATTAAAGTCCTTTTTGATGGTTGCGAGAGAAGAAATGTTTTTTTTTCAAATGGCGGTTTTTTTTTTTAATTTTTAGGTTACGTTGTCGTAATAAGAATCCTTTGCAAAACTAAAGATTTTATAGAATTAAAATATATTTTGATAATCAACGGTATGGCTCGTAAACAACAGCGACTATTGGTAACCAAAATGTTTTTTTCTATGATGAGTTCAGATTCAACAGATATATTTTGTTTTTCTTGCCCTTAATTTTGTGAATACAATTTCCGCTCCATTTTGTGATTACGCGTGCAAGCACGACATTTCAATTTTTTTTTTTTGGATTGTTGATAGGCTGTTTGAATTGGCATTTACTTGGTAGAACTCTATTATAAAATGGTGAAAAAAGTAATTAATTTCAGTTCTACAAAATGTATTGGGTATATAGTTGGTAGGCATGTCAGCATCAGAACTAAGTTAAAACGTAAATTTACTTATCTATATAAAACGGTGTAGAAAAGTTAAATAATACATTTTCTCTTCTGTTCTAATATCCTAGTTTTATATTGTAATAATAATTTCTTAATTGTGATAAATTGATCTTATATATTTCACGAAGTGATAGATAATCTGTTTTTTATGGAGTGGGAATAAACGTAAATTATTACAGTATTTTACTTAGTTGATTTATTTAAAATGTATTAACCTTCTGTAATGGTCTGAGAAACGGTAATAGATTAATATTTATATGTTTATTAAGAATGTCACTGAATTGTTGATATCTATTAATTTATAATTGTTCCAATGCATTAGGCTTATTACAAAGATGTAAGGATGTATTTTACTCCGTGTTAAAAAAAATAATATATATACTTATCATAACTACTAGATTGTCAGAAGATCCTGTAAAAGGGAAGTCAGGTCGTGTGAAGTGACAAATCACGTAGAAGCGTACAGTGAGTGAGTTTTAATTTAGAAAAATTTAGAAAGCTGCATTTGAAAGTCTTTGGAAGGTAACAGGTTCCCCATTTCTAGTATGTCTACTGTCGTGTTCAGTCACACAGTTAATTGTGTGTACATCCCAGCAAAAATTTTCAAAAATTTACTAGCGAGCAAAGTGAACTACAAAACCTGTATTACTCGATAAGCTAAAAAATCATTCAATTAAAAAGTGTATTCGAAAATTTAATTCGATTAACAATCGATGGTTTGCAAAATGTCATTAGCAATTCATAACCTCAAAGTGTGACAGTTTCGCAAAGGTGGGACAATACCTAGGTGCCTATTTGAAATACCGATAGTTTTTGATTATATTCAAAGTAGTCGAATTAGGTGAGTATTTTTTAAAAATGTTTCTATTCAGTGAAAAGTTTATTGCAAAATCAAATTTAGTTAATAATATAAACAAATGTCAGTATGCACAATGTCTTTTATCATAGTGTGCCATGGTTGACAGTTTCGTAAGAGTTTTTTTAATAGTAAAAAAACTTTTCAGATGTGTTGGCATTTGGTTGTATTATAGTAATTCAGAAACCTTTACGAAGGTGGAAATGAGATATCTTGAAAGTTTTCAGCTCATTCAACAAACATTCATTTATATATACATATATATTTTTAAAAATTCAAAGTTAATCTTGTTTTTAGGCCACTCTATCTTCGATTTCCCGGTAGATGGACGAATGTGGGTGAATTTTCGAAACGCAGTTCTAAAAAACACCGAAACACGCAATATTTATTATATACAATGCATTATTTTTTTGGAGAAAACGAGTCATGTGTTTTGCCTAGAGGTTAAATTTTGGGGTTGCAGACCAAAGGTTGATTGACAGCAAAAGCGAAGGCCTCACCCTTATATCGAGCCCCGGGCTGTCTTAATGTCTGGACAGGGCCGGAGTGGTATTTACAACCCACGATACCATCGAGCAATAATAAACAAATGTCTTCCATTGTATTATATCAGTAATTAGACATAAAATAAAAATCTAGATTTCATGTATATTTTTTTATTTATGACACGATTGAACGCTTGTGGACTGAATGAGTGGATATAATTTTTTTTTCGTACATAACTATTTGATACTTGATTTATATAAAAATTATAAATTTATACTTTAACGTCCGTTCAAGAAGTAAAGAATATTTTATTCATGATATCGACTTTGGTGGAATTTCAATAAAAAAATTTAATTGTTACAACTGACAGTTCTGTTGCGTCCGCGTGATAGAATGCCTGAAGATGCCGAAAGGCGAAACCCGGATCGATAGTGACAAAACATGTGGAATCGTACAAAGTTTTAACAGTTCCATCAATATTTTAGTTATTGTTGTAGTTAAGTATATTTCAACAAGCAAAAGAAATAATTATAAAAAAAAACATTTCGAGTAAGAATACGTTGCAATAAAGTTACGAAGACTGGTTGTTAGCCAATCGCTCGATTTTGGGTAAATGGGTGCGAACCAATGGATAGAAGTTAAACTTTTAATGAAAAATATATATTATAAAATGTCTCTCGATAGATTCGAACTTCAGACTACTGCACTAAAATCATTAATTGATTGAATTGGCATTCACTTGGTAGAACTCCATTATAACACGGTGAAATAAAAATATTTTTTCTCCGTGTTAAAATCATTAAACTTATTTAAATCAATAATAAAATATGTTATTTGAAGTGGCAGTGAAATGCTGTATTGTTACTTTTATTTACGTATTTTTTTCTTCCCTTTCAATGAGCTATGAAGCCATTTTGTTTTTTTAAATGCCATATTTTCCCAAGTGATTACCATAATAAATTATTTTTTTTTGTAAATTTATAGTGTTAAAGTATGCATGTCCGTATATTTTTCTCTTTCATTTGGTTGTAAACGATGTTTTTTGGCATACAGTGAAAGAGAAATAAGATAATTACGTACGCAATTGCTTAACAATTGTTATGTTCTATTTTATTACTTAAAAAATGGAATCAAATTATCTTGCTGTTTTTTCTGTGTTCGTCGTATATATAGAAACGTGTTTCTTTACACATTTATACTCCCGTCAACATCGCCGTAACATTAGAATGTTGTCATTCAAATTTATGTTTTTTATTGGAGGACATCTGTGAGTGAAACAGAGACGCTCATATTGGAAATGTGTGATTGCAAAAGAGATAAAAGATTCAACATTTTTACCTGTGATCGTCAAAAATGTTATGGTAGATCTACATTATATTTTACAATATATTAATTTAGAATTAATAAATTAATAGAAGTTACAAGAAATTTTGTTCAGATTCAACAAATATCTTCCTTTGTCGAATTTAAAAGGCGCTTTGAAGCCCAAATAAAGCCTTCGTTGAATTCACGGCTGGTTAATTTTTAATTTATTACACATTTCAACGGTGATTAGCCGTGGTACTAGACCGCAACAATCAGTTCAAAATATTATATAAACAATAAAACACAGTGTTTAGTACTATTCCCACAATTTTATTTACTTGACATCAGGACCAGTTTGGCTTATCACCAACATTATAAACTGAATTACTTATTCAATTAATAATGATCGCGATGAGCGAAACCGGTTTTGATCTTAATAATATAAAATTGTGAAAAGAGTATTAAACATTGTGTTTTATTACTTATGCATTATACTTTTCCACCATAAAGGGGCAGTTAACACCCTATAAGTTGTTTTTTACTTATTCTTGAATAATTACCGTTGACCATTGGAAAAGCAGAAACATTCCAATTATAGTAAAGCCACTGAGCCCCAACAGTTTAAATTGACCCATTATATGATAATATATACAACAATGTATACGTAACATAAATTAGTTTTATTTCAAGTTTGCAATAAATGCATATTTATACATTTATATGTTTTTAGCATAATCTGAGATATATTATGTTAAATTATGTATATAAAACGTGAAATGATCAAATGGACCAAAAGAGCAATTTGTATGTATGTTTTAATATTTAATTTAATTGAAAATATATTCAATAATAAATGTGAACGCACTATTTATACATTTGAATTTGGAACACTTTGAAAAACGCGACTACCTTAAAATATTATCTCTTTCACACCCACGCGATATGCGCTTCGTTGTGAGCGAAACGGCAATACCGCGTATTTTTTTCGTTCCTTTTACGTATATGGCGGTTCACAAAAGGGTTTTTTTCATAGAGAGGTTTTTTGTATTATTATTTTTTTATTTGAGTTTTATTGTTGAATGTTTTTTGTGCGCTGGTTTATTTCTTTTGGAAGTAAAGTATAGTTACACCTCCGGTTCGGAGATGGCGCCGAGGCGTGTTCCACTTTTGAATATTATTATATTTTTATTCTTAGCGTGTTTAACACATAGATACCGGCAAACCTGACTGATAAAAACATAATTTTCTAAAACAATAGATTTTTTTGGATACTATGAAAAATGCTACCTATAGTAAATCAATCATAAACAATAATCGTTTTACGAAGATCAGTAATGAGTTAATATTAAAAGACGTCTTTTTAAACAGAATAAAGATATGCACATTATGGTGGAAAGTTTATTGTTCTTTTTAAACGGTTAAAATCACTAATAAAAATTAATAATATGGTATATTTGAAAATATTATTTGATAAAGGCACTCATTGTATTGAATCCAAATACACTAATTTAATAAAATGAAATATTACACATATAAATGACTATTTAAAAAAAAAATGCTATGATTCGATTGGAATATCATTATCAAGTCCAACTATGCTTTGTTTGAAATAATAAAACAAAATGTTTAGTACTATTTCCACAATTGTATCTTCTCTAGATCTGGACCGGTTTCGCTCATCACGAGCATTAATAATGATCAATTGATAGTGATTTCGATGAGCGAAACCGGTTTTGATGTAGATATTATAAAAAAAACTGTAAAACTATTGTGTTTAATTACTTCAACATAATGATTTTCCCTCCAAAGAGTGACAGTTGCGTACTTGAAAGTAAAAAAAGACACCTTTACGATATATTGTATTTATTTAGTGGGTGTGACAGAAATTATTCATGATATATTATATATAACATATATATGTTAGTCAGATGTTAATTTTTATTATATAATAATAGTACTTAGCTATCAAAATGGATAAAAAAAATTATGACATCGATTGAAGGTGCTCGATAGAATTTCAATATCAAATTTAATTTGTTGAAACTTTGTACGATTCCGTATGTCATTTCTATTGCATTAGCGTGATAAAATGCCTGAAGATGCTGAAAGGTGAGAGCCGGGTCGTTAGTGACAAATCATGTTGAATCGTAAAAAGTATCGACAATTCAAATTTGATATATCTTTTTATTGATTGAATTGGCATTTACTTGGTAGAGCTCCATTATAACACGGTGAAAAAATAGCAATGTATTTTAGTTCTACATTTTTTTTATAAGATATAGTTCATAGCTATTTCGGCACACGCCATCTTTGGAACTATAGTGTGATATATCTTTGTTTTGTAAAAATATTTAATATACAATTTGAATCGTTGGGTGTCATAAGTGTGTCTAACATTGAGAGAAGTTGTTTTAGACGATGTTTATTTCTCATTTCTAATGTATTTATCGTTTCACCGCGTTCATCGTCTTTCAAAAAAAAAAATCGTTCAATCTGAAAAGATGGACCGACTAATTGACATAAGCTTAATTTAATTTATAGCGGTGGGTGAGTGATGTGTTAAAAGTTTGATGTTCTAGGGGTTAGGAGTTGCGACTTCTTGGAGTGGTCGAGTAGTGGAGCAGAGTGTAGTGGTAGCCAAGTGGCCAGCGGCGATATGAGCAGACGGCTAGAGAAGCAAAGGTGCGCAGTTTGAGTCCCGCGCAATACATTTACCTACCGGCAGAATACAGTGTGACTGCAATGCTTTGTGCTCAACATTCTGGATATGATGGCCGATTTTAATTATATTTCGTTTCGTCATCGCCATGGCAAATAGCGTTTTATCGTAAACGATGGTGATACTAGAACAGAAGAGAAGATGTAATGCGTAAATATATATAATAGATAATTAAATGTTCGCCTCAACAAAGTTCTGATGAGGGCTTAGCTGAAATAGCTATCAACTACATACCTTATAAATTTTGTAGAACTGAAATTCATTGTTATTTTTTCGCCGTGTTATAATGGAGTTCTAATAAGTAACACAAGTGAAAAAATAGCAATGTATTTTAGTTCTACAAAATTTTAAAGATATAGTTGATAGCTATTTCGGCTCAGACCATCGTCAGAACTATCTCAATTAGCTATTCAATCAAGCCGAAGTAGTAATCAACTATATATCTTATAAATTTTGTATAACTAAAATACATTGCTATTTAGTCAACGTCTTATAATAGAGTTCTAGCAAGTAAATAACAATTCAATCAAGCCGAAATAGTTATCAACTGTATACCTTATACGTTTTGTAGAATTAATAAAACCATTGTTAGTTTTTTACCGTGTTATAATAGTTAAATAAATGCCAATTCAATCAATAAAGCCAGTCTACAGATAAAAAAAAATGATTTTGAATCTTTCCCTGGTAAAGTCGGGTTATGTATACAAGTAGAATTTGGCATATCTAATTTGATCATAACTTCTTGAACGCCGTGTTGAAGATACAGGTAGGTAAGTAAATGTTTACTATCGTTTCATTCGGCATGAAGAAACGCACGCAACAATGTCGGTTGGCAGGCAAGAATATAAGTGAACACCAATGTGTGTATGATAATAATTGCCATAAGACAGATCCAAAGTGGAGAAGGATGCACGTCTTGGATCAGTGGCGCAACTGATTGATGCGTAACATACCTACCGAAGAGTCGCCGGGTGATATCGGCAGAGGCTCCACCAACACTCGTCGCAGGACGAGGCCAGGAGTGAGTTCGGCGACGAAATTTTGACGATTTCTAAGCGATCTCTATTCCTCTTTCCGTCGATTATAAGACGGCTGCTTTCTTCACAAATTGACATCTCTGAATTCTAATGCAATATTTGAATTTAAAGTTTTATATATAATTTATGATATATGAGTTTTTTGTTATTTAATGGCGTGGCTGTCATTTTGTGTCGTTTAATGATTTTTTGCAAACATTTTTTTTAAAATTTTTATCCTCCAGAGGAGATCAAACGACCAATGCGCCGAATGGTCTTATAATTGTTCGAAGTTGTGTAGTTATTTTCCTCTTTGTTCTGCTGATTCTGATACGCTCGTACGCCAGGTATCCTGTGAATCAGCGCTTCCCAAACTTTTAAGATAGCGACCCTTTTTTTATAAAAGTCATGTGACCTGCGACCCCATATAATCAAAAGATACTTTTGTTGGCTGTATAATTTAAGTTGTTACTTTCTTCGTGAAATAGATGTCGATAAACCAAGAAACAAGTAATTATCGTATGATATTTTTATTAATATGCGTCTATTATGAAGCCATATGCTACACAAAGAGAACGGACACGGATTAGCCAACTTGATGCACTATATTCATGTAAGCAGGTTGTGAATGGGGGCGCTTGTTCTATTCGGTAACAGCGTTCAGTTAAATATTGTTATCGTATCGAAACTGTAGTAACGCCACTGGTTAGTATAATGTTCTGCTAAAGCAAAATCAGCTACCGTATTGTCGGAAGCCATGGCCTGTCTGGCGCAGTCTTCCACTCCTCAAATTCAATAGACAACAAATCATTTTGACTGACTTTTGTTTTGTTCGTCGCCCATACAAAAGCTTTAATATAATATCAACTGTCAGTTTTTTTCAATACAGGTTCATTAAAACCAATATTTGGAAGCGTCGATCGGAAGCGGTTGGGAGTCGAGTTCATGGACCCCGGAATCATATCATCATCAGCATCCTCAATTTAGTATAATTTCCAAGGGTACTCAGCGCTGTATTCACCACCAACCACTACGGCTTCACACTTGTGTCACAAGTAGGGTTCCGCAGAGTATCAATATTATGCATGTTTCAATTTTTTGCCAGGAATTTCCGAGGAGAATTCTCAAAATAATTGGTTGCGTTAACTCATGTAAGTGAAATGATTAAGAATATTAAAAAAAGCAAGCTCATTATACAGTATTCGTTAGATACGAAAGTTTATTTCAGTCTTGGGTAGGAACTATAGAGGCAAACCTCCACCCGCCACGTATTTACGTCTGGTATTAGCAGTCGATTCCCGTGGTGTACACGTTAAGAGCGTATATCATTTAATTGCTGTGATTGTCTCAGGAGCAGTCGCCCAAGACTCGGTGGTTTGCACTTGAGTGTGCAGACTGTAACTAAAATATTTATGATAAAGGCGTATCCCGAAATAACTATCAACTATATACCTTAAAAAAATTTCACCGTGTTATCATGACGTTCTACCAAGTAAATGCTTCAATAAATATTCTATTAATGTGATTTTTTCCATTAACACGGAAAAAATTGCATCTCAAGTGAACAAAATTTACAACAACTTAATAATTTTCTCGCCTTCATTCCTATACTTAAATGTATTATCATTTGTATTTTTTTAATTAATAGTTAATAGTGCATATGTGATGTAATTGACGACACACAGACCGTCAAAATATCAGCAATTGTAAATCTTAACAGAATATTAAGTTATCGAATTTCAGGAGATATATATATATATATATACGCTATAAATTTTGCAGAATTAAAATACATTGCTAATTTTTCACTGTGTTAATTCAAATATAGGTTTTAGTATATGTATTAAAGTATTTTTTTGATATGATGTATGAGTATGATAAAAACAAATTTTTTAGTACTTATTTCCACACTATATTTTTTGATCAGGACCGGATCGTTAATTAGTTTAAAAATGAAATGTTCATAATCACTTATTGATTTACCTTAAGTTGGTTTAAAAACTGATTGTAAACATTTCATATTTAAACTAATTTACATTGTTTTTATTAATGCTCTATGATTTCCTGTAAATTGTTTCTTAGTTCTTGAACCCACGGTTTTGTGTATTTGCTACTTTTAACTCAAATATTTTGTATAAATAAAGTTGCTTGTAAATTGTATTCTATCTGTTGATAATCCTCGCGATGAGCGAAACAGGTTCTAATCAAAAAATAAATTGAGGAAATAATTACTTAAAAAAATGAGTAAAAATGTGTTTTTATTATTTGAAATATCATGCCTTTCCACCAAGAAGTGGCAGTTAAAACATAACAAATGTTTTTGAGCTTAGGATTTTTATCAAACATGTTTTTCAATCGGGTTCTCAAAAGGTTGTCGGCCAGTGTTTCTTGATTGAAGAAGTATTCTATGATTCAGTGAGTAATGTATAATTATTTCTGTTTTTGTGTAAAACTACAATAAAACCCCCGACAGAGCCGTGTTCAAAGTTGAAAGCGTGTGTTAATGCTTACTGATTGACATTTTCATTGCAATAAAAACAAATTTCAAAATGTCTTAAAACATACAGTAAGAAAGATTGTACAGTAGCCGATAATAAAATAACTGGCATCTTACTTTAACCCCAAAGAACCCTAGCAAGATTTTGTGTTAAATTTCATATTGAGTAAACAATATTCAATACTTAAATAATCTTACTAACCCTGATGTATTTTTAAATAATAAATATACAATTTTAGCAAAAGTGAATTTACCAGAGATGCAAAAAAAAAACGACTCCTGCTTTGACCAACAATACGACTACAACTAAAAAATAGTTTATTTTTGACAGGTTTTTTCCTACCTTTCCCATTAATGTGCATTTACTTAGAAATTAGCCATCGTCTAATAGAAAACGTAGTTTGATTTGTTCATTTTTTAAAACTCCACAGCCCTAATATTTACACAATATACAATATTATAGATTAGGACCGGTCCCACTCGTCGCGGGCTCAGTCGGGCATTTCTAAAGATTGGCTGACCGACCAATTGAAAAATTGTCAACTTTGACACCCTGTCTGCAAAAGTCTCACTTGTTGAGACGCCTGATTTCAGTGTACTTTTAAGGTGTCAACTGTTGGTGGTAGATGGCATGATATTTTAAATAATATCAATAATAATATCACATTTTTTTAAAGTAATATTTATACAACAAATTCAATGATCAGGGGCAGTTTCGTTTAGCGAGAGCATTTTCGATTGATAGAGTACAAACTGCCTGCTTGAATAGGCTTATCTGTAATTTTAATTCTATCTGTTTACAATGATCGCGATAGGCGAAACCAGTTAAATTTATTGTGAATATAGTACTACAACGTGTGTTGTTATGATTTTAGTTCAGGGATTCCCAACCTTTTTGTACTCTAGAGCGCATTCTAAAATATCTGTAGGGTGGCGGGCACCACCCATCTTTTTCTACGGATATTTATAATTAGACATGATTAAGAAATAAAAAAAGATCTCTACGTTTATTGTCACTATATAATAAGCTTTGTTACTCAAAAAAAAATTAACTCTAACATATATATATAAATAATTTACATTTTTAATTGGTGTTTATAAAAAAATCTGTTACGTTCAAATAGTGGCGGGCACACACGAATTGTTCCGCGGGCGCCATGGTGCCCGCGGGCACGGGGTTGGGAATCCCTGTTTTAGTTCGTTGATAGTTTACATTCAAAAATACAAACAAGCTACTTGTGTTGACTGTCGTTTCTTGACGGAAATGTATGATATTAAAAAAAATACAAACATTTTTTTTAAATGTATGATATATGAATGGTTGAAACTTTATACGACTCTCCAAATGCTTGTCATTAACGTCACAGGTTTAGCCTTCCGGCAACCTTAGTCATTCTATCACATGGATGCAACAGACACAATAAATAGTTTACATCGATTATATTATATACGAAAGAAACTAATTACAAAGAAAAAACACAGACCCAATGTTAATAATCAAAACATACATCCGACATAACTTTGCCGAAAGGCAAAAACTAGGTCGTAAGTGAAAAAACAGTTGCATAAAGTTTCAATAATTCAAATTTGATTTTTTAAGTACTATTTCCACAATAAATTTTACGATCAGAACCAGTTTCGCTCATCACGATAGTTGGTAATTCTCGTTATCTTTTATACAATAAAAACACATTACTTAGTAGAATTTCTATGATCTTCAGTTAATAATTTTTACCATGAGCGAAACCGGTTCGGAACGTAAAATATATTTTGAAAATAATACTAAAAATGTTTTTTTAAATATCATGCCTTTCCATCAACAAGTGACACATTAAAAGTGAACAATTATATCGGTGTTGTTAATTAATCTTCTGTGTGCTATCTGTGGTATTTTATCTATAAACAATAAATTCACAATTAAAATTTTAAATGATATCGTGATAATTTCGGTGTATTGTGCAAATTCTTACGGGACGACTCGTACCGAAAGGGTTAACAATTTTACTTGCGAGCGACTCAATGTTGTATAAAGTTTATAGTTTTCTCGGGATGGGAGTCCCAACGTATTCATTATCCAGGTGTAAAATTTTAATATTGTTTTGCGAAAGGGATTGTCATTAAAATGGGAGACATTCAAACACTACCGCGCGACCAGTTGATCTAAGCTAATATTATTACTCGAACGATGTTTTATTAGTGATTGACATTTCACATAGTGATAGCGGTTTAAAGAGAGCTCTCAAATAATGTTAACATTCAATCATTCAAAAACAAAGTATAATATATCAAAGATGGTTAATATTACACTGTGAAAAAATAGCAATGTATTTTAGTTAAGATATCTCAGCTTACGCCCTTATCAGAACTAGAAAGATCAGAACAGATGGTTCTGACGAGGGTGTGAACCGAAATAGTTATAAACTATATATGTTATAAATTTTGTAGAATTAATATACATTGAGTTTTTTACCTTGTTATAATGGAGTTATACTATCTAAATGCCAATTCTATCAATATATGGATAATGTATTATATGTCAATAGAGTTATGGGCAATGTCGTTTGATTCCCTGAAAGATATCACGTGATCTAATTATATTATATTACTAATAGGGCTTTTCCCTGTCAAGTATTTCGCCCTAAAGTAAGTCCTTCTTTGGAGTATAGATTCTGAATCAGTGGTCGGAAACCTGGTGTTCGCAAACTATCGAAATATTTGCTGTAACGGTCTGAGTTACCCGTCGAGAAATAATGTTAATAATTAATAAATTTTGATTTGTACGACGTTAAATATTGATAAAAAATGAAAAGTTAAAATTTAAATTGCTACAACTTTGTATAGTTTAAGCCGTGTACAATGCGACATATTGATTAAAGATGAATAGTTGAAACCTTGTACAATGTTAGACATTGATTGAATTTCTGTTGTCCGTCCGTGTGAAAGAAGCGCTCGCGATAAACGAAACCGGCACTGATTTAGTAGCCTTTGCACGTGTGTTCACAATAATTATCGCAATCAGATTAACGGTATAAGAACGCATATGGAACAAATAAACAAAACAAACATTCATTTTTACATATAAGATTATAGTATTGTTTGAATTGGCATTTGCTTGGTAGAACTCCATTATAACACGGTGAAAAAACAGCAATGTATTTTATTTCTACAAGATTTATAAGATACATTTTGATAGCTATTTCAGTGCTTATAAGCACAATATGAAGCTATGGTGGTAAAACATAAGTAAAGATGTATTTTGTACCTTTTCTACATAGCTATGTACAGATAAGTAAATGAACGTTTAAGCATAGTTCTGACGAAGGCGTGAGCCGAAATAGCTATCAACTATATATCTTATTAATTTTGTAGAACTAAATTACATTACTATTTTTTCACCGTGTTAAGATTATAGTTATGAGTTGTTTGCACCTCTAAAGTATAATATAAAGTGAGTACTTTAACAATGTTCAAGAGTATTGCTTTGAATCTCGACATATTATACGTGAACGAGATTGAGTCTAGACCGATAATATTTTTAATGTGTTAAATTAGATTTTGCCTGAGTTTATTAAATTCACTTCCTTGCCAATTTTTACAGTCACCATTTACAAAACTATGATTTATTCAAAGTAAATATGTGTATTAAATAAATAAATACAAAATTTGGTAATTCATATACAAAAGGAGTAGATAATGCTAGATTATTTTTATTTATTCACCTGTACAAATAATTTAGGTAATTTTTACATGAGATAACTAATCTCAAAGTTGTAGGATTGCCACTTTTGGTCAAGTGTTTATTCTTCATCTTACAGTAAAGACCAACAAATCATATATTCTCGGTTCGTTTCCCACGACGTCTGCTGTTTTTTTTGTGCAAGTGTTAAGTGTTAACCAATTAAGTGCCACTGCCGCTTATTGCAGTGTCTGAGTAAGCACGTTCTAAAACTGAAGACGACATTGGAATACTTTTAATTTTACACTTTTTTAAAAAGTCTGTTGAATTTATCATCGCTTTTTTGCATCACGCTTTAGTTAAAGCAATATTTTAAGCTGTGATAATAAATTCATAAAAAAATATTTTTAAATACCATTCAAATAGTTTTTTTTAATCCGCGTTCGTTCCTAATGTGGAGAATATGGCTTGCTAACGGAGGTATCTCAGCAGAAGCTTTTATGCCTACAGTTTGTCAAAATCCGACACTAAAAAGGAAAAACATTAGTATACTTCATTAAAAAAAATTATGTGTGCAATGAAAAATGATTTAAAAATCTAGATAAAATGTTTTGGCTATAATTAAATGTAAAATCCGATTGTTTTGAGTACGGAAATTAATTGCCGATACAAGAATGTCTGTTCTAAATTTGAATATCATTATAATCAAATTGGTAGTTATTAAAATTATTTCAGATATATATTTAGCTTATAAGCGATGCAAACTGTTTACTGTCTGTTATCTGTTCTGTTACATGTGTGTGATAAAATACCTGAAGATACCAAAAGACAAAACCAGAGTACATGTAGAATTGTACAGAGTTTCAACAATTAAAAAGAGAAAAATTATAATGGAAAATGGCTAGAAAACATTTTATATAGAATTATTTTTTGTAGAACAAAAGAATTAAGACAAAGTTCTGTACGAATATTGAAAGAACATACTAAAATGGCTCGATAGGTAAAAATGCAATATGATTAACCGCGAACAATTTATCGCCTCGTTAATTGATCGCACTAAAAATTATCGCAAGCTTATTTTAACGCAAAGCAATATCTCACTGCTTTTATACGGTAAAATATGTAAGCGGTAATTTTTAGCTGTGTATACGATCAATTGACGCAGCGATAAACTACGATACAAACGGTGTTGTGAGTTGCGAGAATGCGAGCGATAAATTTTGAGCATATGCCAGGCAAATTTTAACCCTTTTGGGCTGGCGTCTGGGAGTACAGGTTGATTCGTATAAAGTCTATTAGACCGACAGGGTCACCACTCAATGATCAATAAAGTCACTAGTCATGTTTTAGTTCGGCAAAGTCATGCGGACGGTCATTAAGACGAATGACTTATCATACCACGACACTCACGGATGCACAAAAAAAACATAGTACACACAAGAAGCCAGCCACCGTGTGTTAACAATTTCAACTAAGTAAGTTTACGATCGATCATTGAATATATTGTGGAAATAAGTACTGAAAAATGTGGTTGTATTATTTAAAATATCATGCCTTTCCATCAAGAAGTGACATTTAACACATTAAAAGTGAGTTTATAGTTAACAAAATTGAACAATACTCAATAGCCAGAATAATAAAAGACAACATTTTAAAAAAATGATAAAAAAATATATGTATTGTATTTCTTCTAAGAGATTTAATTTCGCGTAAAGAAAAAAACATTGTCAATATCGTAAGTGTCCAGTAGAAAAATTGATCATCAATGTTGCGAGTGTGATAATGTATGAAAGATTAATTGAAAATGAATGCTATAATTGTTCATTTTGAAGCAGTTAACTGTCACTTAAAAGGCATAATAATAACTAAAACAAGACCTTTTGCATTACTATTTCCGCATTATATATTATGATCAGGACCAGTTTTGCTCAACGCGAGCATAATCAATTGAAATATAAAATACATTGTGGAAATAAGTACTAAAAATTGTTTTTTTATTATTTAACTTATCATGGATTTCCATCACGAAATGACAGAGAACTCCTTAAAACTGAATAAAATACAATTGTAAGTTATATTCTCACTATTTTGTAGTGCAATGATTTGGATCGGTTTCGCTCATTGAAAGCATTATCAAACGAAACAATACAAATTAATCACTTTTAAGGTGTTAACTGTCATCAATTGATAATGCTCGCGATGAGCGAAACCGGTCCTGATCAAAAATATATTGTGGAAATAATTACTAAAAAATGTTTTTAATATTTAAAAAAGATATAAAAAAAATACAAATTAAAACAAGTATTAATACAAAATATATCTAATTGAAATTTAATAGCTTACGAATAAAATGTTGAGGGTCAAATTAATCATTTCTTATTAGTAATAAATTATTTCGAGATACTCAATAAGAATAATGGAACTGGGATTGGAAACGAAGTTTTTTAATCAAGTTATAAGCATTTGAATAATTTAATAAGCCATAAAAAATTTAAACTTTATATTTCTATTGTTACTAAAAATGTGAACGTTATTAATCAAATGTACAAACACTTTCTAATGATCCAGTATTTATTTACCTTTGTTGTGCTTGTGTGTAGTTAGTTATATGGGATGGCTATATATAAGTTTCTTCCCCGACATTGCGACTTAGATGAAGATGTATAAGTAAATATAGAAAGATAAGTCAATCATTAAATTTTATTTTATCATAGCTTAAGAGGAAACTGGGGAACAATATCACGGAGCCTTACACGAAAAAATAATAAAAGTACTTGTTAAAATAGCAGTCGCATAAAACAGCCTTTATATGAAACGACATAGTTTTCCGCAAATGATTGTCTTCCATAGATGGAATATTTTTAAGGTGTTTATTGACATTCCTTCGAGGAAAATATTATATACAAATAATACAATATAGTAAGTAAATAAATTAAGCAATGCGGTTATTAAATAAATTCAATTGGATAAAGTCATGGTTGGCATTCTAATGTCTTCAAGTAAAGAGATTTCAAAAATTTCTACTGGAAATTTTACACCATGAAAGTATATTTGAAAGTTATTGGAGTCCAAATAAAAGACTCTCTCAAGTTAATTTCAATTGTCTAATTAATGATATCAACTGAAGGTGTTTGATGAAATTTTAAATTGAATAATTTGTTGAAACTATACGATTTCACATGTATTATCTGGAAGGTTTCTCCTTTTCACTTCTTCATGCATTCTATCACACGGATGCAACATAACTGACACACAATTAACAGTTGCATCGGTTATATACACGAGGAATTAATTACAAATGAAAAGCACAAATACTATACCTATGATCGAAACACATATGAAATAAATTTCAAAACTATTGTTTTGATTAAAATGACACTCACTATTTTCTGTAAATTCCTTTATTATGATACATTTAAAGTATTTATTTGTTATAAAACTGCTGTATCTGTTGCATCCGCGTGATAAAATGCCCGAAGATGCTAAATGCTGAAACCCAGATTGTTAGTGACAAAACACGTGAAATCGTACATATTTTCAACAATTTCAATTTAGTTTTTGCATTACTACAGTAATAAAATGTAATTTATAAAAATTGTACTTCATTTTTTAAATACATATTAATGTATAAATTTTGATTAATTAAAACACATTTTGTAGTATTTATTTCCATAATATATTTATGATCAAAACCTGTTTTCCTCATCGCGAGCATTATCATTCGTCAGTCATGCCTTTCCACCAAGAAGTGACAGTTGATACCTTAAAAGTGATATATAAATATGACATGGTGATAAAAATAGCAATGTATTTTAGTTTTACAAAATTTTGTAGAACTAAAATACGTTGCTATTTTTTTCGCCGTGTTATAATGGAATTCTACCAAGTGAATGCCAATTCAATCAATATATATAAATATGTTATGTTTAAATGAGCTCTATTTGATTCGTATGCTATCCACATTGGAAATGATTTTAAATGCAAATTTCAAATAAAATATTGAATGTCCGAATAGAGATGTTCCGTTGGACTCTGGTCTCCCTCAATACCACTTCTGAATTGCCGTGTGTAAAAAAAGTGTAGCATGTCGATGCCGTGCACCTCCACACGGTAGCCGTGTCGCAGCACCTCCCTGCCTGCCTAACTATTAAAACATCATTTGTAATCGGTCCATGAACAACCTCAGTCCAAGATGTCAGACATCACCGGATTTTACTCAGCCATTATATGCAGACATCTTCATATCGACGGTCTACCATTGACAACTCATTTTTTAAAATATATCAGCGACACTCAACCAAACGCCCAATTAACTTTTATTAAATGCAAAAAAAGAATCACAATACCTTCACAAACATCTAGTATGTATTGAATGAATTGGAACTTAGTAGAACTCCATTATAACACTATAAACTCAATGCCCACATGTTTACATCTATAATACATACTGTCCGAACAACCTTTATCGCTACCTAAAAATAGTGGACATGGGGATTAGCTACAATGAAATCCTGATTTGTGTGCTCTCAAATTCATATTTCCCGCTATTTGCGTTCAATCTCAACAATCCCATTTTATTTAAGTGTGATTGTACCCGATTTTACGTATCCATTTCCCGCAATTTGCGTTTGAAATAGTTTAAAATTGAAATCAATTCATAAACATATTTGATTAAATGCGCGACGATTTAAAATATTTGAAATGAATATTGTAAGGAAGCTAATATATGTTATATGTAAAATATGACCAAACCAATTTATGAGATAATTTAAATATTTTTTTAAAACCTACCGAATCTAAATTTTCCCACAGATTATGTTTTTTTCCTTTATAAGCCCTTTCAGATACGCTATAGAAAGATTTCACGATAGTTAAATACAATATTTTTTTCACAATTCATTTAGTTGTTGAATAACTAACATGAAATATATTGATTGAATTAGCATTTACTTGATAGAATTTCATTCTATAATTCTAACAAAACCGAAATAGCTATCAACGATATACTGTGTAAATTTGGTAGACCTAAAATACATTGCGATTTTTTCACTTGTCATTATCAAAATTAAGCAAATATAATATACACGTTGAATCGTTGGATGCCATAAGTGTGAGTAACATAGTAAATAACTTCTTATAGCTCTGATGAGGGCTCGAACCGAAATAGCTGTCAACTATATCCATAAATATATATAAAAATCAATGTGTGTATATGTTTGTCTTTTATGCATTACTACACCATACATCCGATTAGTATGGAACCTTACAATTTTTTTGAATACACTTCAAAATTGATACGGAACTTTACAAATTTATTGAGTATTTGCTGCAGAAAATGTTTCTAGCATACCAATTCCTCCACAACACCCCACAAATAGTAAATAAATAGAATTAAAGCGACAAAATTAACAATTAATTTGTTTTTATCATAACAGGTTTTCTTTGAATTTCCTCACGCTAAGATCGTAGCAACGGGTCAGCTAGTACATTTTTAAAAAATTTGTAGAACTAAAATACATTGCTATTTTTCCACTGAGTTAATTGAAATGTTTAATTATGATTTTATATGCTTTTTATCAGTAAAGGATGTGGTCTAAAACTCTTCTAATAAAAATCTATTTTATCAATAATAAAATAATATATCAAAACGGATTTATTCTTTCCGACGTTACCGCCTCAATTTTTTTGTATAATAAAGATGAAAATATTCGACGAATTATTAAATCATTTAGGTCCTTCTTAGTACTAACGAGGGCCGAGAATCGAACCGACGACCTTTCCTACACTTTCCGGAATTATGATTTGCGGTCTGTCTACGTCATAAACGTGATGATGTCGGATATGGTGTTTCATCAAGAGATCTTTAATTGTGTTTCATCTAGGTGGCCGACGGAAGTGTGTTTTTAGTATGCAATATACAATGCCTTACTACAAAGAAATATTGTGAATATGGTATAAAGTATAACAGATGAAATTTTTGAAACGTTTCTCCTTGACACTGTATGAATATTACCCATGCCTTATTTCCAACTAACTTTCTTCGGTTTAATACTGTGAAAATTCGAAGAAAAATGTATTTAGCCATATATTTCTTTCAACTTATACGAGGCCAAAATAAAACCCTTCAATTGATAATATCAGATTGTATGTTCTTGATAATTTTTGGGCGAAATTAAGTCATAGACATGAACTGATTGTTCAAATGACTTTCTTTTAAGTGTGCTCACTTTTATAAGTTTGCAAATTTGAAGAGAAATGTGCATATTAATGTATTTCTTTCGAGTTATACGAAGTCAAAATAAAAATCTGCCGTTCTAGTTAATGTAAAATTGTATCATTTATGATATCGACTGAAGTTGCTTGATGATATTTCAAATATCAAATTTTAATTGTTTAAACTTTGTACCGTTCAATATGTTTTGACACTAACGACCCAGATTTCACCTTTCGGCATCTTCAAGCATTCTATCTCACGGATTAAAAAATTTAAAACTAAATGTTCCTGATATTTTTTGAGAAGTCATGGACATTAATTGTTTGTTCTTTTAAAGCGAAGAACGACCTGCTAATGTGAATTTCTACTGTTTACAGCATTTACAATGTTCAACAGTATCGCTTCGGATGTGGAAGTATTCACGTGGATAAAAATGAGCTCAGGCGAATTTGATTTCATTTTCGGATCTATTGTATCCGTGTGATGGAATGACTGAAGACACCGAAGAGCAAAACCCGGGTCGTGAAGATGTATTCTTGTATTAAAAATATATATTTTTGGTATACTAATACATTTGATTTATCAATATTCTTCTAGTCAACGTATAGAATATTTTTTATATCAATTATTCTAGAACAGTTTTGGTTGTTTGTAATTAAGACTGAAAAAAAAACGCTTATGTTATCTAACTACAAAATAATTTTTTAGGATTTTATCAAAATATTGTTTTTATAGTGTTAATTTTAAATGAAATTTACCCATTTATTATATACATATATATATTATGGAATTTTTCGAATATATATTCTATTGAGCCAAAAGAACCTTATTTTTCCTGTTTTGTCACTTATAACATAAAATCTTTTTACGATCCTTAACCACAATGATAAAATTTTGAAAGATTTAATGGCTACGCCAGGTTCGCACTTAGGAAGGAAGCCGCCCATTCGCCATTAAGCTTTCCCACTTTATATGTCAAAAGAAAGAAGAGCGTTTAAAAAATATGCAGTCGAAAACGGTTAATACGAAATTTTTGTGTGTCTTACGAATTTCGCGTTGAGATTTACTGTAAAATTTTACACTTGCATGTGTATTGGCGGACTGATGCCAAACATATTACATTACCAGTTGATTTTGCTCGCGGTGTGCGCAACCGGTCCTGATCATAAAATATATTGTGGAATTAAGTGCTAAAAATGTGTTTTAATTATTTAAAATTTCCATCAAGAAGTGACAGTTGACATGCTAAAAGTGATATAATGTTACACTCATTTAGTTACCTTCTGAATTTGAATTGCCGAAACTTTAAACGGTTTCACACGTTTTGTCACTAACGACCCGGGTTTCGCCTTTCGGCATCTTCAGGCTTTCTATCATTCGGATGCAACAGAACTGAGTGAGAGAATTAAATTTAATATTGAAATTCCATCAAGAAACTTCAGTCGATATCATTAATAAAAATAGAATTTACAAATTATACATATTAATGTATTTAAGGGAAAATTAGATTATTGTTATAATGTATGCACTAATTATTGCTATTTGATAATCTATTCTCACGCTGTAAGGAACTGATCACATTTTGAGTCGCTGTAAATCGACAGTATTATGTATGCAATTTAATAACGTTTATTCAAACACCGGAGATTTTATAGCACATGAAATAAACAATATTAAATACTATTGATTGAATTGGCATTCACTTGGAAGAACTCCATTATCACACGGTGAAAAAATAGCAATGTATTTTCTAGAACTAAAATACATAGCTGTTTTTTCACCGTGTAATATTAAATACTTTTATGGGTTGTTTCCGGGAATCGTGTAAGAACAAATAACCCGTGTAATTTTTTGCACCGTGTTATTTCAAGCCCGAGTAAAAAAGAGTCAAAAATATGCGCAGTGAGACAATGTTAAAATGAGTGACCGCTCCCGTGCATTGAACACGCGCCCGTGTTCAGTGCGGCCCTTCGCTTGCTTACCTGTCCCATCCCGCGAAACGCAAGCGAGTGGCGCCTGTTCGAGTCCCGTAGAGGCCATCAAACCAATATTATTAGTGCTCCATCCAAATGACTGTTGACTTGGACTGCCGGGGCGTGTCCGGGTTCTGATGAATTAAATGTGCACTCAAAACGCCGACACAGGAGAAATTCGACGGCGAGATGGTGGTGTGCGAGTTACTTGAATGTGTGAGCGGACCTTGGCGTCAATGGAACGATTGATAGAGTCAACTAATTGATTTAGAATTCACACATGGATTGATTTCCGATCCATTCAATGAATATAAGACAGTCTATAGTAAAGTTTTGATATATTTTCACTACTGCAAAAAAAATATATGTATACATTCAAAGCGTTGTCTAAAGCGAAATAATATTTGAGGTAAAAATAAATTTTCACTAGTGAGAATATATTTTCGCAATGGAAATTAAATATAGAAATATAGGATTTCCGAAACATTCAATGAATATAAGATGTACTTGCTACAGCCTAAAGTAAATATATTTTAATTACTGAAAAAAAGTTAAATTCATACGTTCTATGCGTTGACGCGTCACTATTTATAAATGTTACAGCAAAAAATATATTTTTAAGTAATTGTCGAACGCAATTATTTGAGATTTCATATTGTAACCTACTGGCTGCTGACATCCCAAACGTTTTACTAAAAATATATGTGTGTAATCAGTGTTGAAATTTGCGTGTACATTCTAATTTTTCTGTTAGAATAAAGCTTGTCTTAAATTATTAAATAAAATCAATATTGGATTCTGCCAATATTCCTTTTAGTGAATCAGTAGGGAACAGGCTAAAACTCACTGGTAAAGATAATTAATTCGAAACGAAATTCTAAAGTCGAATGGAAAAGCATTTGAAACGATGTTTATCCCTTGACCATGGACCCGGTTAAAAATACATAACTACATAGAAAAAAATCACGATTCATTTTATTAAATACTGAAAGTGAATTGCTAAAACTGTACTACTCGCGACAATCAATGGTTTGCAAAATGTCATTAAAAATTCATAACTTCAAAGTGCGACAGTTTCGCAAAAGTGGTACATATTTAAAATACCAGTAGTTTTTGATTAGATTTAAAATAATCGAATAGCTAAGTACTTACAAAATATTAAGTGTAAAGTTTATTTCTAAATCAAATTTAGTTTATGAAAAATTTACAGTATGCATAATGTCATTTTCAAAGAGTGATATGGTTGACAGTTTTGTAAAAGCTTTTGTACAATAATAACTTTTTAGATGTTTTGTCAGGTGATTGAAATAATCTAGAAATCTTTTCGAAGGTGGAAAGAAGATATAATATTTTGAAAGTTTCAAACATTTCATATCCTTAATTTAACAACACATAAAGGAAACACATAGAAAAAAAAACCATTAACATTTATATAGATTTATTTAAGACCGACTCAATTTGCTAAAATACGACGTGAAATATTTTGCTCTTAAATGTCCATAAAAGAATTAATTACTTAATATTATTTATGCCGAAATCTCTTGCTTTTTTACAGCTCGTTTTTTGTGGAGTCTATCCGGAGCAATAATTATTATTTTTTGTTTGGTTTACAGCGTCTATTAGTTATATGACCTATTCTCAGTTAATAAGACATTTTCACACTGGCTAAAGATAAAAGATTTAATGGCGCTTGTCGCTTTTGCCGACGAAGGACTAAAGGCAGACGCAGGAAACCAGTTGGTGTCGATTTCGCGATTAAATAAAATAACAAGGAACTTATATAATTAATAAAAAAAATAGCTAAGCGATGCTCTGGCATTGATAAATCGTATCGTCTTTTTTAAAATGTGTAAGCTAACGTCCGATTTGTCAAGATATTATGTTACTCTTTATAATATAAATATGTATGAGAAAAGGCATTTTTATAGTATAGGGTAGTCGTTGGGAAGGTTCGCTACTTTACGTATTTGCTGGTATATTATATATGTCTTTCAAAAGTTCTTAATATTTCAGAGTCGCAAATTAATGGTGTGATGACTTCATTTAAAGATGCCGAAAGGCGAAACCGGGACCGTTAGTGACAGAAAATTTGGAATCGTAAAAAGTTTCAACAATTCAAATTTGACATTGAAATTCCACCAAGACCATTCGATATCATAAATTACATTTAATATAATTATAATACAAGTTGGTTGTCCCACCTCCACCCGTTATGTGTATGCAGTTATTGTTACACGACCGCCTTCCATAACGCAATACTAAGAAAAAGAATCGATTTTACTCCTCATATACTTGGCCCGATACAGAGCTGCACGGACCGATCGTTAAACCGTGCACTAATATAATTATAATAACATTTATATCTTAAAGTTGTGCAATGTAGTAATTAACAGTTTTTGTAGAAAAAACTCTATATCTTAAAAAATTTACGATGGTAAGCCGAAATATAGTTATCAGCAGATTGAGAAAATACTTTTTTTACGTAAAAGATTTTTTTACGTAATTATTTTCATAGAATTGATCGATAAACTTTGAATGATATAAAATCCAGGCATAAAATGGTTCACGACAGATGATATTAGCTGAAACAAGAGCGAGTATACCTTTTGAGTAAACACAGGCCGCTATATCCACGTGTTATATTGAAACAAAAAAATGTTACCTTACAAATGAGTGTAGTATGTATGTATACAATTAGCAGAACTATCCCTATTGGACCTATGTATTTTTTTAACCCAAAAACTGGGATAAAAAATATATTATGTTTATGAACATAATTATATTACAATAAGATTTTTGTATTGTCGGTGGAATTGTTGGATAATTATCTCATTGGCGAATAGTGCTTATTGTTTAATAAGCACTAGTTGGGTAAACACTTAAAGAAGTAAAATTAAAATTGTTGGAACTATGCATAATTTCACACGATTTGTCACCTACGACCGGGCTTCGTCTTTCGGTATCTTCAAGCATTCTCTCACACTAATACAATAGTCAGTGAACATTTGTAAAAACCTTTCAATACAATGTCACCAGACTGTATTTGTTATAAGATTATCTTTTTTTAAATTTTAATTAATTTAAATCAAATACGACATTTTTTATGGGTACATATTTATTTCCTAGCCATAGGTTTTATAATATATATTTTTGTGTGAGTCGTCTTGTATATAAGAAATATGATGACACGATGAAAAAATAACAATTATTTTAGTTCTACAAAATTTTTAAGATATATAGTTGATAGCTATTTCGGCGTACGCCATCATCAGAACTATGAAATAAAAAAACATTGCTATATTATCACCGTGTTATAATGGAGTACTACCAAATAAATGCCAATTTAATCAATATATTAATTGTAAATAATTTCATCGAAAATCCATCAACTGTATGTTTTTTTATATATTGAATGTCGTTGTAAACATGTTAACAAATCAATAGTTATTTCAGATATTGATTGTAATTAATTCTTCTTGATTATATATAACTGATTGGAACTATTCATTGTGTATCAGTTCTACTACATTCGTGTGATATAATGCCTGATGATGTGAAAGACGAAACCCGGGTCGTGAGCTATAGGTAGGTTTTGACAAATAACGTCAATGCTATATTTCAACAATTGCAATGCAGTTTAAGCTGGAACGAAATAAATTGCTTAAATTTTGGTTATACCATTACGAAATAAATTGCACATTTTTTTAAACATTTGAGTACATTTTTTGTAGCTTTTGTTTTTATAAACTATCAGGGTGGCATCGCGGATGGGTTTTTTATTTTAACAATAAACAAAATAAATTAAAGCTAGGGGTGTGCCATTTCTTCCACCGCTGACTTTCTTTTTAAATCACCGCGAAATTACAGGGTCGCACTTCGCATCAAACAAAAAATATGTAATAATTCATACTATCGACTACCGATTGCTACAACTTTGCACGGCTCTACATGTTTTGTCACTAACGAACCGGGTTTCGCCTTTCGGCATGTTCAGGCATTCTATCACACGGATGCAACAGAACTGACGTACAATAAAGAGTTAAAATCGTCTATACACCAAAGGTATTAATTAGTGGGAAAACACAGAAACCAAGGCAATCAATAAATAGCAGCTAAAACAAATTTAGTAATATTGATCTAATAGTAATTAACACTGTCAAAAAGCCTATGATAATTTTCATTAACGATTTTGTTTATGAGTTATTCTAATTAGGGTTTTCCAAAAAAATCAAACATTTAGTATTCATTTATAATTTTTTTATCGATTGATAAATAACATTGTTATTCAATAATTTTATTCACAGCGGTTCACAGTGAAAATTTAAAATGTATACTATAGACTTACTGACCCGTCGCGCATTGTTATGATCTCAGAGTAGGGAAATTCAAGGAAAGTCGTTATGATGACAAACAATGTAATTGTTAATAAGCGTTAAAATTGTAGTAATAATGTATGACAGATCCGATTGCAAATCAATTTTCGAGGATTGTGGTATGCTAGAAACATTTTCGGGAGTGTATTCAATAAATTTGTACAGTTTCATATCGATCGAATGAATGGTGTAGTAATGCATAAAGGACAAACAGACATAGTGTAATATAAATTCTCAGCCCCTACGTGCAATCTTCGCAATAAAGGTTAAAAAATGACGGCTTTGGAAGAGCTGGAAATCGATAGATTTCAATTATCAAATATTCAAAATATAAGTCTGTCGCCGCTCCTCGGACCATTACGAGGGGCTTATTCTTTTCCGTAATAAACCATCCCTATCGAATAAACTATCTCCGTCCAATTTTAAGTTCATTTTGCCGCCTGTTTAGTTTCGTTTATAATTAAAAAAAAAAAAAAAACAGTTTTACTGCTCGCAGGAAATAAGCTAGGTCGTTAAAACATGAGAGAAGATGTATTGTGTACCTTATCTACACAGCTGTATACAGATAAGCAAATGTTAGTTTAAGCATAGTTCTGACGATGGCGTGAGCCAAAATAACTATCAACTATACTTAAAAAATTGTAGAACTAAAATACATTGCTATTTTTCACCGTGTTACAATAGAGTTCTGCCAAGTAAATGCCAATTCAATCAGTATATTGTGTAAATATTGTAGTATGGCTACGGAGTCGTAGAAAATGAGCGGCTCTGACTTCTTATTCGATTAGACGGTCAGACGGATTAGACGATGCTATTTTTTCACCGTGTTATAATGGAGTTCTGCCAAGTAAATGCCAATTCATTCAACAAATACATTGATTTACATATATATATATAAATAAAGATAACTTAGTCTTTCTTTCAAAAAAGAACTCGAGAAGTGCAATAAAATTATAAGAGGAATGTGTTTATATTTTTTGTTGTATGGCAAAGTTTCTGTTTTTGTTTTTAGGTGAAAATAGTTATTATACATGCGGCCTGGATACGGCGCTTGTTTTTCCATCAGTCAGACAATGTCTCGAACCTGTGTTCCTGTGTTAGCAGGTAGGCGCTTCACCCACCTCACCTGTGTCGCGGACCCCGTCAAAGACAAGAGCTGCACCGCCGTAGGGGGAGTGGCGTAAGCCCCAAAAAAATACACCGTCGATAATTTGACTAACTCACCCCGAAAATCATCTTCGCTAAGTAAAATAAATGGATTTTTAAACACTGTTTGCATTGGAATCATGTATAGAGAAAAGCATTTAATAAATGAAGAGTTAACAATACAATAACAGCAAATAAGCACATTTAAATAACAATTATTAATGATAAAAACTGTCAGTTTATATATGGGAATAATTTCAGTTTTAAATACAGTAAATTTTCGACTTACGACACGTCACTGATTCGTCAATAACGACGTAAGTCAAAATTTAATTAGAACAAATCAAAAACACTCCAATATACTCGCAGTGAAACATCGATCGTACGTTTGTATATTCTAAATAATAAAAAAAACTAAGTACTTATTCCCACAATATATAATGTGATAATGATCGGTTTCGCTCAACGCGAGCATTATCAACTGAACGTGAAACCGGTCATGATCATAAAATATGTTGTGAAAATAAGTATAAAAAAGTGCATTTTTATTATTTTAAATATCGTGTCTTCCCACTTAGAAGTGACAGTTGACACCTTGTATGTTTCAATATTCATTTGTTTTTCCCAGGGCTGTGGAGTCCGTGAAGAATTATCACATTTTAATTGTTGAAACTTTGTACGCTTCCCTGTGTATTGCTTATTGTGCGCTAGTTCTGTGATATAGAATGCCTGAACACGCCGAAAGGCGAAACCCAGGTCGTTAGTGACAATGCATGTGGAAAGGTACAAAGTTTGAACAATCCAAATTTGATATTGAAATTCCGTGAAGTGCCTTCAGTCGATATCATAAATTAAAATACATCTTTTTATTTTTCCCCATAATTATACGTATGCAAACAAGCGCACTCACAGATATACGCTAGGAAGTGAACTAGGTAAGTCATTTTTAGATGTCGAAAAATATATAATGAAAAATTTACTAAAAATGCGTTTTTAATATAACTGTGTTCATTCTATTTTATGGGTTTTTGTTAAATCCTTAGGATACAAAAGTGTAAAATAAATTAGCTCGGGGTAAAAAAAAACATGTTTCACGACGTTCTACAAATCGCGTAACATATTAAGAAGTCACGTGTGAATTGCTCTGAAACTAGTCGGCCAGACACACAAAAGGATATTTACCAATAAAAAGGCAATAATTGTCCAGGTATATTTGAGAAAAGGACATAAACTGATCATCACACAGGTCGTTAAGTAAATATATTAGCAAAAATAGACGCCATGTAATGCGCTAGTGAACTAGATACGGGACACTGATGAGACTCTAAAACTTTTTGGGTAAATAATAAATTTTTACTCACTAACTGCAAAAGCAATAATTAATAAAATAATATTTTCATTTTTTATACGAAATTTTTATTTTTTGTTTGAAAATTTTTATTGCATTGCTAGTAATAAATAAAAAAAAACTATTATCGGTGTTAATTACATAGGACTGTATATTTTTTTTTGAAAATAAACGTGTTATTTAAAATAAGCGTAATATAAGAGCTTTTGTGTTTCAGTAAAGAGTAAAATGATTGTAATCGTAATCATTTTTAAGGTGTTGACTGCCACGTTTTGATGGAAAAGCATTATATTGAAAATATAATAATAAAAAGATGTTGGTAATGTTTGCGATGAGTGAATCCGGTCTTGATCATAAATGTATTGCGGAAACAGTTAACTAATAATAAATTAATTTACTTCAAAACCTTTTCATCAAAAACCCATTAATTGTATTTATTGTTGGAATCGTAAAAGGTTTCAACAATTAAAATTTTCTTACGAAGTTGTTAAAAAAAATACTATGGTATAGATTGAGAAACATTGCTTTTTACCTTTTTTGGCAAGCGCCACCTGAGAGGTCTGTTAAGGGATACCCCATTGAGTCGGCGAGGCTTTGAATGTCAAAATTCAAAAAAATTCAACAATGGCACAAAAAAGTGGCAAAACCTCATACCTGTGTCTATCTTCATGTAAGTACAAACTAAGCAGCTCTGTCAGGAACTGTGGGATACTTTCACAAGAGGCCGCCAAACCTGATTATTTTTCCGGGATATAACATGGCAAATGGGGATAACCAACGTCTTATCTCAAAATCACGATATAACTAATCATGACTTCTTATAGTAGTTTCACTGTCAGAGGATGAAGCCGAATGCTGAAGACACCTTATGCGAGTATCATTAAATGCATGTATAATATGAAGAGTTGTGTAAGTCGGTTCAACCTTACATTGGACCGATTGGCCAAACTGTTTTTATTGAAAATTATCAGACCATTCAAAAAAAGTCATCTTACCGGGAGCGAGTTGTTTAAGTTATCTCATATAAGTTTCTTCGTTTCGCAAATCTTGCCCTGGCTTCACCTATTTATTACTTCTCTCTTAAAAAAGATAATTGAAGGACTCGACCAACAAACAGTTCATGTAGAATAGCTTAGCTTCCGCTAAGATAAACGCCATACGAAGGTCATTTAATTCACATAATCATTGAAAATGGCTGCATTATTAATAAAATTTAAAAAAATTGTATAATTTTTCTTAAATATGTTTACAGTCACTTCTTCGGGAAAAGGCATATAATCTAATATTACGAAACAGAATGTTTATTTAGTACTCTTTGCACAACTGAAGTTGATAATGATTACGATGAGCGAAACCGTTCTTGATTTTAAAAATATAAAATTGTAGAAATAGTTCTCAACACAATTTGATTTCATGACTTGATCAGTTGATAATGCTCGCAATGAACGAAACCGGTCCTATAAAATTGTTTATATAGTACTAAACATTATGTTATATTGTAATTAAAGTATATATAATTAGCTATTCTATATAGCTGTAATTTTTGCAGATTATTAAAAAAGAAGTAAAATCATTAAAAAAATATGTTACTGATTGAATTTACTTGGAATAACTCTATTATAACACGATGAAAAAATGGCAATGTATTTTAGTTATAAAAAATTATAAGGTATATAGTAGAAAGCTATTTCGGCTTCCGCCCTCATCGGAGCTATATTTCGGTATTAGAACTAGTTCTGATAAGGGCGTATGCCGAATTTTGTAGAACTAAAATACATATTATTTTTTCACTGTGATATAACATATGTTACTTGTAGGTAATTATCAGTTTAATAGAAAAGCATTAATCACGTTAAGCTTTATTAAGAATCTATATCTAAGGTTCCCGAAATTTTCCTGCATTTGGTTGTATTGTATTATAGATGTTTTCATGCCGAAGTTAACAAAAAAATATTCATAGATCCATATAAAGTTTCTTAGAAAACTGTCCGTCTATCGGTCGATAGAAATGGCGCCCAACGCACATAAACCGATGATGGCTTCATTAGATAGACAGTTGTACCTTTGTGTTGCTTTAAAAGTCGCTACTGTGCACACGGGCTCGAATCCCGTCGATTCATTCACAAATTGAAATTAATTACCAAAATGGATGACTTAGCACTTTCGATACAATACAGTTTTTTTTTCATTTTAATATTTTAATATTTTGCTGGGTCATTCATGGCTTCCATCTTTGCTGACGGTGTATATGATTTTTTTTGTTGTGTAAAGAAAAAGTCAATAAAAACACTTATCTATAAATATTTTAAGGTCACTTTTAAGGTGTTAACTGTCGCATTTTAGTGGTTTTAGTGTTTTATAAAAACAATACAAACCAGGGCTGTGGAGTCTGGCTGATATGACTCCGATTCAGACATTGACCAACAACACTACTCCAACGAAAAACATTTCATTTTTGTCAGGTTTTTTCCCTGCCTTTTCTATTTAGCACGATGAAAAAAATTGCAATGTATTTTAGTTCTACAAAATTATTTTTAAAAATATAGTTGATAGCTATTTCGGCTCAAGCCATCGTCAGAACAATGCTTAAACTAACATTTGCTTATCTATATATAACTGTGTAGAAAAGGTACACAATACATCTTCTCTCCTGTTTTAACGGCCTATCTTGTTTCTTTCTCGCAATAAAACCGGCACGGAAATGGTCTATTACGGAAGCAAATCAGACCTCTACCCCCCCGTGGAGAGGTTTAATTAATGGGCTAGACAATATATTAGTTTGTTCGTTAAGAATCCTTTGTGATAGTTGATGTATATTGATTTCCAGCTGCTCCAAAGCGGTCATCCTACGACCCTGACTGCAAAGATGCAAACACTTGGGCGCTGAGTCCGAATTTATATTATGTGATTCCTTTGTAACGCGATTAGCGGATTGTGAATCTGTTTTTTTCGATTGAATGATCTTATATGTTCCTTAGCTCGAGTAGATATATTTCTACCTGTCTGTCCGATGTAAACGGATAAACATGAGCCACAGGGCATTTTATAAATACCGCTTCTTTTCTATTTATGTGCATTAAATATAAGATCAACCAACCAGTCCGGTAAATTGTTCATTGAGATATTATTCAAAGTCATCTGATTGAAAGAAGAGTTGAAGTCGATCGATTTTCTCTACTCCGACTCACATTGCCCAAAGAGACGACTCCAATACCGCAGCCCTGATTTATGTAAATGAACTAAGCACAATTTCAAATTTGAATTGTTGAAACTTTGTACATTTCCACTTGTTTTCGTGACACTTACGACTCGGATTGCGCCTATCGGTATATTCTGGCATTCTATCAGACGTATGCAATATAACCGAAACAGAAAAAAATAGTTTGCAGTACACAAGATTACTTACACAGGATAAATATAGAAACTTAGACTAGGACCCAAATATAGTAACAAAACATGTGGAATTGTATGCACAGTGCTTCAAAAATTCATATTTGATATTGAAATTTTATCAAGAACCCTCAGTCGATATCGTAAATTATCGTACAAAATATATACCATCGATTCGATTGGCATTCACTTGGTAGAACTCCATTATACCACGATGAAAAAATGTCAATGTATTTCATTTCCACAAAATTTATAAGGTGCACCATTAGATATATATAAATAAATGTTCGTTTAAACATAGTTATTTTTTATTTTTTCACCGTGGCATATATATACCACGAATCGTTGCTTACTTAATATTATTTAAGCATATTTAAAATTAATCTGGTAGTTACGATGCCAATGGGCGAAACAGTCTTCAAATAGAGTCAATGCCTCGACTTGTTTCATTCATGAATTCAGGAATAATTATGATGTAATAAATAATATTGAAGTGTACACTGTGAGCTGATTTGTACGTTAGTTGTTTTGGGAAGAAAAAAAACACAATTAGTCACGGATTACTGTTTGAGGTAATGAGATCATTAAACAGCGGTAAACAACACCTACCGATACAATTTTTGGGAGCGGGTGTGCCGATTTTCTCACTCGTGATGATATTATAATATCGCTGTCGCTCTGGCGAAAAGCATCAAGTCGGAGTTGACGATGTTAACATTTGTTCGGTGATGTAAACGCAAATATTCGTTTTATACTACTGCCAGTTTTTCATTTCTAAGCCTATCTTTTTCGAAGACAACAGGGATAGAAGGACAGATGTTTGTTTATCGCTCGCACTATGCACGTATGGCATTTATCAGATTTATTGATTGAACTGGCATTTACTAGGTAGAACTCCGTTATAACAAGGTGAAAAAATAGCATTGTATTTTCGTTCTACAAAATTATAAGATATATATTTGATAGCTATTTCGGCTCACGCCTTCGTAAGATAATTGTTTTTTCTATCCGCTCCATTTTATGAGCATATGGACAATGACGACCCTTTAATTTTCTAATTATTTCAGGAGTGATCCTTGACTGGTTGATTGAATTAACATTTACTTGGTAAAACTTCATTATAATATGGTGAAAAAAATAGCAATTGATTTTAGTTCTACAAAGTGTATAAGGTATATAGTTGATGGCTATGTCGGCTTACGCCCTCATCAGAACTATGATTAAACGTACATTCAATTATATATATAAATAAAGCTGTGTAGAAAATGTACACAATGCATCTTCAATTCTGTTTTTACATCTTAGTTCTATATTGTGATAATAAATTCTTATAGCTTAATCTGCCAATCTGTTAATGTTAAGCGGTATTGTTTTGGATCTCGACATATTCCACGTGGACGAGAGTGAGTTCAGATGAATATTATTCTTAATATATTGAAAAAGGTTTTAACTGAGCTTGTTCGATTATCTTTCTTGCAATTTCCTAAAATTTTCAATTTCACTTTTTATATATCAAAAGAATTATACTTATAAATCGAAAAAGTATTCGGAGTCACTCATTATTTACTCCGGATCCGATTTCACAGCCCTGATTAAATCAGCAATTTAAAACAAATATTCATGTATATATTTAACATCAAGCATTAGGGTCTATATTTTTACTGACTAATTAATTTTGTATGTAACCAATGCAAAGTATTTATTGTATATCAGTTATATTGCATTGAAAGCCTGAAGATAACGAAAAGCGAAACCCGAAGAATATGTAGAATAGTACAGAGTTTCTTCAATTTAAATTTGATGTTGAAATTCCATCAAACATCCTCAGTAAATAAAAAATAAATAAAATGATCTATCTAACAGTTCTTATCACAGTTACAGATAGAAGTGAATCTCCTTGTTTTGCTAATTATTAAATATAATTATGTCCTCATTAGTTTTTGATTGGCTTGCTTATTACAATGTGAACACGACCAGCTCACAGACGCACGTGGCTTATTTACC
This sequence comes from Himalopsyche japonica, assembly GCA_028555115.1. Classification (NCBI taxonomy): domain Eukaryota; kingdom Metazoa; phylum Arthropoda; class Insecta; order Trichoptera; family Rhyacophilidae; genus Himalopsyche; species Himalopsyche japonica. The sequence continues at coordinate 2,011,108 of JAHFWJ010000430.1, forward strand.
GTAGCTTCGTCTAGATTGAAATAAGGCAAAGAGGGGATTTGCATATAGTGATTTATGATGTCACTAATTTTATCTACAATCTTTTGTTTCCGATATACCAAGATGGTCCAATGAATGTAATGATCCAACTATCGGCACTTTACTCTATTTACAGTGACAAAATGTGCAATTGGGAGGCCCTGTGGGTACTTTAGGGGATCTACATCATAAATAGCAGAAAAAGTGTTGCCAGGTCGATTCAAGATTTTCGGTAAAATCTAATACGTGAAGTTATGAAAAGCAAATAACTAAAAAGTGCACTGTTTGTTCAGATTGACGAAAATTGTATGTAAATATTGATTGAATTGGCATTTACTTGGTAGAACTCCATTGTAATGTATTTTAGCTCTAGAAAATTTTTCTTCTAAGAAAACTTCTACACAATTTTGTACAACTAAAATACATTGCTATTTTTTCACCGCGTTGTATGTAAATATACTAAAAGTCTTGTCACACGATGTGTAATGATAAATAACTTGCAAAACTCGACAAAAGCTTAGAGTTTTTAAACATTATAACAGAAATAAACGTAGGTTTACTAAAAATAGCGCTGAAATTCTCTCTTTTAAAAAAATATTAAAAGAAATAAAGATTTCACAGCCCTGTGCACGATGTACAATGATAAATAATTTGCAAAACCCGACAAAATATTTGAAAGTTTCAGTTAAAGTTTTGTCAAAATAGCAGTTAAATTGTTACTGTAAAAATTGGTCACTTTTCTGAACTTTCGGAAATCACAAAAACTCTGTTTTTACTAATACTCCAAAGTGAACATAGCGGGTTTTCATTTCTTATGATTCACATAAAATATTTTATCTGTTTTCTCGTCCAGTAATATTTATGTTAATATGTGCACGGTCACTTCTTGGTGGAAAGGTGTTGTATTTCAAATAATAAAAACACATATTTAAGTATTTTATATATACAATATTTATAAATAGGATCGGTTTAAGTAGAGTAGGAGAGGGACTATTATCAATGCTCGCGATGAGCGGAACCGGTCTTGATTATATATATTTATATACCTTCTGTGAAAATAGTACTAAATAAATTGTTTCTATTATTCAAAAAGATCTCATTGTCAATTTCGAAGGTTTTTCAATTAATAATAATTGAAAAATCAACCGATAATTTTAACTGGCCAATCACTGTATTTGTTACCCTAAGCTATTTTCTACCTCGCTTAGGTTCGTACTTCCATTTAGATATAGGGGAATCCAAAACTGCCTATCTATTCAATTCTTTTAACAACACAAAATTTATTACGTTTAATTTAATAGTTGATTACATTTAAGTTGATCACAATGGTAGGATTTTTTTGGTATGTTTATGTATTAATTATTATTTAAATAATTCGAAAATATTAATTAATTTATTTCGTAATTTTTTTCTTACTACACACCCGTTGATTATTGTTTTTGGTTAATTTATATTCAATTAAAAGCGTAGCAAGATCGATAAGTTTACCAATACGAGCCCCATTCTCAAATATAAAAATCATAACAGGACCGGAATTAGGTGGGTCCAGCCTATTGCGCCGAAACTTGGGCTCAACCTAAAAAGACATGCTTACAAAAACTATTGTTTTTTTAAGCAAATTAACAAATGTAATATATATAAATCTGATAAATTGAGATTTAAGAAGAAATTCTAAGTCTTGATATCGTGAGTAAACAGCAAACAGCTTATAAAGCTTCGTTTTTATTCTACAAATATCGAAAATATTAAACTAATTTCGATTGTTTTTAATTGAAAACAATTTTCTTTGAACAATAAAACATTAAATTTGAATAGTTGAAAAAATATTTATAAAAAAAATTCTACACGTTTTGTCACTATGATCTAGGTGTCACATTTCGGCATCATCAGGCATATTATCACGCAAATAAAAATAGTACTGACTCAGTTATATACAAAATGAGTTACAAAGGAAAATCCAAAACTCTAAAGTTCGGATCATAATACATATTTGAAATAATTGTAACATCTATTGATTTCAATAAATTTGTACATGATAATTTTACAATCTATATGTGAAGCTAATTGTAAACGGTTTCAACAAGTTTAATTTAATTAATTATTCAGAGATTCCATCACAGGGTTTTAATAGAACAAACTGACTTCAAAACAGGTGGAAATGTATTACACAAAGTTTCAACAATTCAACTTTAATATTGAAATTACATCAAACACCCTCAGTAGATATTCTCAATTATAATAAAATATATTTTGTACTGCTTTTATCCTAATTTTTATTGTTTTAATAAAACGCCTTCTTCTTCCTTTCAATATTATAGAGTTATAAGTGATAAGTGACAGATTTCGAAATTTATTTAGAATTGTGTTATTTTGATCGCAATTAGCGTAACCATTCCATATATAAAAATACATAATTGTGAAAGCACTCCTGAATATTATGTTTAATATTTTAATATAATGTCGGTGAAAAAATAGCAATGTATTTTAGTTCTACAAAATTATTTTTAACAAATATAGTTGATAGCTATTTCGGCTCACGCCATCGTCAGAACTATGCTTAAACTAACATTTGCTTATCTATATATAGCTGTGCAGAAAAGGTACACAACATCTCCTCTCTCCTTTTCCAACCGCCTAAATAATAAATAACAAGAATCCTTAACGATCAAACTAACATAATAATATCGCCACTTGTCAAGCCGTTGCATAAAGGGGTGGTCTAATTTGCTCCCTGAAGGACCACTTCCGTCCCACATATAATCTTATTGTCATAGACACCTATTGTTTCATTTAGAATTTTGAAAATTTTGTGTCATTGTGTTTAAATAACAAGCTAGGCGGTTGGAAAAGGAGAGAGGAGATGTTGTGTACCTTTTCTGCACAGCTATATATAGATAACCAAAGTTACTTTAAGCATAGTTCTGACGATGGCGTGAGCCGAAATAGCTATCAACTATATTGTTAAAAATAATTTTGTAGAACTAAAATACATTGCTATTTTTTCACCGTGTTATAATGGAGTTCTACCAAGTGAATGCCAATTCAATCAATTAATATAATGTATTTATACCAAAGTGTGATACTTAACACAAAAAAATGATCAACAATTTGAATTCTCTATAATGCAAGCTTTTACTGGGAAGGTCAGGAAACTGTTCTATCGTGGTACATATATATATATAACTCTTTACAATTAAATTGAATAAGTTTTTTTGAAAAGGTCCTCGTATTGCTACAACTATGTCTCACAACGGTTTACTCCGGCCCTAAAATTACCTCAAAAACAAAGGGTTTAATGACTTAGTAACAATCTGCTTGAAAAAATATTGCAAACTTTGAATGAGATATTCACCAATTCTAACGCATCAAGTGCAATATTTAGCAATACCATATCGCCTATAGGGACATTGTTTTCTGTATGCACACATATATATATATATATTGAACATAGTTTTTTTTAATCTAAGTTCGATATTGTAAATAGCGGATGACATTTTTTCTATTTAAAACTGTGATTAAATTTTTTGTGAAACATTCGTTTTATAGTTATCGATCAATGGTTGTCAAAAATATGGTTAATTGAATAATTTAATGGTTATTTATATACCAAATCGAACTTCTGTTAGTCACTCTTCAACTTTTTGATATTGTCAAAACTAATCATTGTTTATTTTAAGTTAACCATGAAGGGTTAAATGAATTCGATACTGATAGATAATTATTCATTATTTTAAATCGTTAAATGATTTATAAATCAATCTGTGTTTTATGTTTAATTTATTAAAACTCCACCCTATGTTGGCTTGCTATGCTTAGCCAATGAAATTAACTTGGCAGTAAAACTAGGCCTGTGCAGTTGATTAGAAAATGAATTCAGGAAAAGCATAAGAAACATGTCAATTTTAATGCTTGTTGTTTTCTTGTGCTAGGAATTTAATCTGTATCACTAGTTAGTTTTTGTGTTGTAAAAAAATGTTTTTTAGTAAATTATGTATACAACATGATGCAGGCTTTGATAAAAAAAAACAAACTGAACATTTCCAAAGCCAAAACACACCGTACGAAGCAATGTCCGCAACTAAACCTCCTGGCGTCCGATTTCTATGCACGACACCCAAAACCACCCAAACACACCCCCGTCACTGGCTAAAACGAGCGCCTCCAATCGTATCACCGCATTCAAGACGATTCAAAAAAAGAATGGAGGCCGCCGACGAATGAGATTGTCAGTAGGAGGAGCCTGAAGCGGTTTGGCCAATGGGTGTGGTGTAGTGAAGTCAGCGGCGGCGTGCAGGGGGGCTCCGTTCGTAACCAAACCGGTCATTAAGTGGTTAGAGCCTGGATCGCGCACACGTTGCTGTACGTAAGTCATTACCGACCGCGTTCTACCAAATACTGTATACTTAACCTGAAATTTTGCACCGATTTTAATGATGATGACTCTCGCCGCCGACGTGACGACGGGTTGATGATGACCATGGCCATCGCGACGCACGCTGGCGGAAACCGACGGCTCTCGGTCCACTCCGATCTGCTTCCGAGGATCGGCTGCAGCAGCTCGCCCCGCGCGACACTGTGACTTTATCATCGATTGATAAAGAGCGCGATTTTTTCCCCCGTAATCGTCCGATACGAATTTTTTTTTTCGCGATTTCAGTTTAACGTAATTACATATAATTACACGAATATGTGGTTGTGATAGTAAATAATACGCGACAGATTATAATAAATAGACTTCAATCAAATTGTGAGATATTAAAAATATATAAGAGTGATTTTTGTTTAAAGTGAATTAAAAGAAACATAAATTATAAAAATCGTTGCCATTAAAAAAAAATCATAATAAAACACTGTGTCAAATTAACTCTAACATAACGTCAATAATTGAATGTGCTTGTAAAATTTATTATAATACAATATTTTTTATCAAATTATTTTGTGCTTGATAAAATAACTGACTGAAAGTGTTAAACAACAAATTAACAAAAATAAAATTCCCACCGTATTTTCGGTTAGCCGGCCCAGTGAGCTGTGTTCAATTGCCTGGAAAATTATTACTTTCGTTCGAAATTAATAATTAAAATCGACAAAGAAATAAACAATAACAATTCATTGAATTCAATTGATAAGTCGGTTTTGTGATTTTCATTTCGGGATTTTAAAGTTACAGAAGACAAAACTGTGGAATTAGTGTTTTTTTTTTGTGAACTTTTGTGGTGTTCAAAATTTTAAATTAGTTCATCTTTGTTAAAAGATTTTTCGACTTCTTCGGGATTCCTTTAAAACGTAAGTTATTTATTCTTTAATATTCAAAGTGTACGTTTTTAACCAAGACTGTTACCTACGCGTGACATATCGACTCATAAAAGAAAAAGATTTTTTATAAAAATTTTGACGTTCGACGAATTTTTTAAATGTAAAACTTGAATCGTTCAAATTTTCCACGCTTCCATAATTCTTGTCTCTCCTATTCGAGTTTCGTCTTTTGGCCTCTTTAGGCAGTATAGTATACGTATACTCTCGAACTAGCACTTTGTAAATAAATTATAAAAAATATAATACAATATTAAAGTAAATTTGATTTCTGAATTTGACTGTCAATTGATTTGAATAAAATACAGTAAGTTGATTATAATATATTGATGAAATTTTCCAACAAAAACAGTTAATGAGTAATGGTAGGTTACGGTGCCAAATTATCGGATAGCATATAGGGGCCAAAATCTCTATTTTTAATCACAAATAACTCATAGTTAAGAACGAAGCTATTGGAATGAAAGCGTAATTCGAAAAAAATTGTATAATTATTTACGCTACAAGTTCAATTGTTGTGATGCGACAAGAATTCCATAAAAATTATAAATATATGTGTCAAATATAAGTTATTTTTTAACCCCTAATATACAAAGCCTTAATCGTTCGCGCCTTGCAGTTATAGGTTATAATATTAAGCAATCATTTACTATAAGAGAATCATTCGTTAAACTTTGATTATAGTATTAAGATGTATTGAGACAATGATCATAATTGTAGTTAGCTACTATCGCCTTTTTAAAAGATATAATTGAGATTGAGATTGAGATATCGATTTATGAATGCCCGAAACGAGATTCAAACTGATGTAAACCACAGTCAAAATAACAACAAAAATCAATATGCTATTACTATGTCATAAAAGAACGTATGAAATATTTTTTGACGGTGTCAATTCTATGTTAAATTATCCGCCCAAAAATGTTACAGAAAAACGCATTTTGAGTGCTTTTAAAGAGAAAAAAACTGTGGATGTTATTTCTCACTATTTTAAAATGTACATCAAAAAACAAAATATACCTTTGGATTTTAACGTTTGTAATTTCAAATTATCTCCATTTTACAAGTTTCAACTTACATTATTAAAGATTAAAAAAATATTTTATCTTTAAATTCATCAAATGTTAATTTGGAAATAATATAGTTTGCTTTTCTTCTTTATAAAAATGTGATTGAAAACAAAAAATACTGAGTTTATCACTCGATACCACAAAAATATTACAAGAGCTTTTTTGATTTTTGGGCAATGAAATGAAATCACATTAAAATAGCGAAAAACAAATTTAAAAAGTCATCTTAACGTTTTAACATTGACTATCTATGTAGCTGTTAACATGTCAACTGTTGACACGGCTGATTGTATTGATGTGTATTGATAGTTGAAAATTAAAAACAAAAAGAGTTGACAATGTATCATAAAAACTTTCGTAAAATTGTAGCCTTATTTGTCATGATAATACAAGTAAATTATTCGGTATTGGAATATCGTTTATGTTACGTATTGAATAAACCACGAAAAATTAAGAAAAACGTATGAAGTATGGTCAGTAGCTATGCAATTGATTAAACATGTTAAATCATAAATGTGAGGTTGCAAAAACATTTCGTGTAATTACAAAACTTAATATATTCACATTACTACGGGATGCAATATATTTAGATGCATTATGATACCTTGCATTCATCGAAAATAGATTCTTGTAGAAAATATAACAGATACGATGGTTTAGTTTGATTACGAACTCGACGATAGACCTGCTTTACTTTGATCTCTGCTTGTCTATTCTGCCAACCAGATGGATTCCGTCGCACCATACACACCATCAGTGGAATTACAGGAATATAAGATATCCTGGAAAGATGTAAAGAGACGATCGCGGGGCATATTGGAGAATCTTGGTGATCATATGATTATCATTAGTTGATGGATTTTTCGATATCATATACCGGTAAAATGATTATTGAGCTCGAAAGACGTCAATATTGTAAGTTCATTGCTTTTTCTTTAAAAAGTATATTTAATTAATAATTGCAGCTTTTTTCACATTGATGAAATATAAGTATGTTAATATACTTAAATACGTATTTAATATGTAATTGCAAAAGGACTTAACCATTAGATATTTTCAAAATAGCTTTATTTTATAATCAACACATTTACAATGTAAAACACTTTTTATCAAAAGAATTCGAAATACATTGTACGTGGCTAAAATCAGTTTTATGTCCGAAAATGGAGTGTTTTTTTAAAATAATAAAAACACATTTTTAATAGCATTTCTACAATATATTTCCAATAAGGAACAGTTAAAGTCTTAGACACCTTACGTTTTTTTCTACTTTATGTTGTGATTTTAATTTAAAACGGTTAAAAAACGTTTTTGTATCTCATGTAAAATTAGCTCTGTCTTGATTAAGTATATATACAGTTATAAATTTTAAGATATACTAAAAAAAAAAGCGTATATTAACCAACTTCGAAAATACCCACCGTTTTGCTTCATTAGTAAATAATCCGTTTTTTTAACAATTTAATCAGATTAATATACGATTCTAATTGGTACATTCTAGTATATAAAATGTTCTAGTATTTGTAGTGTATGTAGAATACTATAAGAACAATCTTCATATCTTTACTATGATATTTTTGTCGTTCATCTGGATAAATAAAATAGGTATAAAATATATATGTGAGTTACATATTTAATGTTTTTCAGTACACATATCTGTTACATGCATCTTTTAGTCACTTATATGTATGTATAAGGTAATTAAAAATTAATATTGAAATGTAAGTGTGCTTTGCTAGACGATATTTTATAAAGAATTCATTTTATATGGATAGTTAATAACGTGAAAGTTTTTCGAGAACTTTTGAATGTCGTAGAGCTGGAATGAGTAAGGTATTGTTACCTTAGAAGTATATTATTTATATGTTTTAAATCTATGTCTGCTTTCATTGGCGCATGTAGCTTTTTATGGAGACGAAAATCCAAAGGGAAATAAATTTATTTCTGATGAGCCAGTTGTACGATTTAAATGTTATGTAATTCATGTTAATTGATTAATGTTAATATTTTTTATTTAATGAATTTTTACTCTCAATTGTTTAATCTGTGTTTCTTCGATATTTTAATTAATGTCTTACAGAAAAAAACACGTGTTCATTTAGTGAAAAAATCAAAATTATTAAAATAAACAAATTAACATAATATTGACGGTGAATTAATTAAGTATCGAAAAATATTCATAAGGTAGTTTATTTTCGATGAAAAAAATAGCAATGTTTCGGCTAACGCCATCATCAGAACAAGCTCAAAAATTTTCAAAGCTAAGTTTTATTATGTTCGTAAACATTAACTCATCTCCCCCACCTAAACCATTAATCGTGACCTTGTGTTCTAACATCCCAGTTTTAGAAAATGCTTTTCTACACCGCTATATAAAGATAAGAAAATGTACGTTTAAACATAATTCTGATACGGGAGTAAGCTGAAATAGCTATCAACTCACATCTTATAAATTTTTGCAAAATTAAAACACATAGCTGTTTTTTCACCGTGTTATAATGGAATTCTACCAAGTAAATGCGAAATCAATCAATATATAGTTTATTTTCCTTTACTTTTGTTTACCTCCAAAATTTTATCCTGTCAACTAATTTAAGTGTTATTCAACGAAATTTACTAAGGAAATCTTCTTCTTTATAAATATTACAATTGATGCTTTAAAAATGTACAATTTCAATGCTAAAAATTCAAATATTCTTTGCGTTACTTCGTATCGTATACGTCGGCTTCTGAATCTATGAGATATCGAATTTACATATTATATTATAACTTTACTTATGTTTTACATATCGAATATTGATAAATAATCGAAAGTCCCTTGTATATTATATATATATGTATATAATATATGTGATGTATATATAAGATAGAAAATAAATTAAATATTAACAAAAGGGATAAACTAAAAAGTCTTATACCGATAAATTCTGCGAAGTGAGAATATTTTCGTACGTATTTTTTCAATGACGTGAATTATCAAGAAAATTCTTAGAAACAATATTTTTAAACTGTATCATTTTGGTTTTTATCTTAATTCAAAGATTTGTAATAATATAAATTGAATCGTGTATTTCGAAAATGTTATGAGACACGTTTTTTGAATTTTCAGGAGAGTGAAAAATATCTTTCATTTAAAATTGTAAAATGATTTTTTTATGTAGTTATATATGTTTTATGATTGTTATCAACTTTTTTTTTATTCAAAATGATTTTTTCTTTAATGTAATATGTTTTGAATATATCAACTTTTTTCAATCTCTAAAATGCTTTAATAACATACATACACTAAAGATTTTCATATTGAATTTGTGTATTTAGGTATTTTAAAGATCGCATACATGAGACAAGAAAATATTTTTGGTCCCTTCAATTTCGTGTCAACCGTTATCGACTGCAATTTCCCGAGAAGGAAAAATGAGTTCGACCTAACTTATAGAAAATCCAAAACGGAATGTTGTAATACAATATGTTTAATCTGCGAAATAGCTGTTTATTATATAAAAAGAATGTTAGTCTCTGATACTTTGATAAAAAATATAATTCAAATATATTTGTGTTGGATATATTATATATTGTAAACGTATTGTTAATTCAGCAACTACTTCAATAAACTAAAAATAATACATTGTATATATGAATATAGATCAGAAGATACAGATCGAATAAATGTTGCTAAGTTTATAAATTTCTAGTTGAAACATAGCATTTTAATTTAAGTTCTTATTTACAACAATTTCATATCGGCTCATCTGAATAGTATAGCTTTTAGAAATAACGAAATTTTCCTTTTGTCGAAATTTTGAACGAAATGCTTTTTGCATTTATCTATTAAATTAAACAAACACTTTAAAGGTGTTAACTGTTTATTCTAGGGGAAAAAGACGTTATGTTATTTTAAAAAGGAAGCACATTTTGAATTGATATGTTTCTACAAAGTGATATAATTGACACGATGAAAAAATAGCGATGTTTTCTAGTTTTACAAAATGTATAAGATATATAGTTGATAGCTATTTTGGCTTATGCCTTCATCAGAACTATATTATAATGGAGTTCTACAAAGTAAATGCCAATTAAATCAATAATATATAGTATAATTCAATTAACGGTTTTATTTAAAAAATCATATATTGAAACGTTCAACCTTAAATGGTCGAATTAGATTACTACCGATGTCAGATTTTTTATTCCTAGAAAAACTATCGTAGAATAATGAAAAAATTAACATTTTATTAATTTATGTTTTTAATAAAATAATATTCATTCAAAGGAACTTCATCACGTAATAAATACACATTTCAGAAAATGTCACTTTTTCTCCCAAGGTTTTCAATAAACTTACTGATATTTTTGCGAAAAATAAACTTTAATTGATAAATATATATATACGCTACCATAAATATATACATATAATACTATCTGCTTATATTAAAAAAGTGTATTTGATTTTGAAGTGTTTTTCTACGGCACCTGTCGCCGTCGTTAACTAAAAATTGTCGAGCGAAATTTAATCAGTAAATTTTAAACTAATACAACCGAATCGTAATGATTTAGAAATTAGGATAAACAAACATAAGTAACTTTGCCTTGCGAGATTTGTATTTCTTTTTTCAAGAACAAACGTACTAGTTGTAATGGTGGAAAATATAGAATTGTAAAATTTTCTTGATTGTCTGCTGTTAAGATCTCTTCGATAATTGATTGATGACACCTCAAAGGTTTTTCGCATACGTCCATTACTAAAATAATAAATTCATCAAAAGGTCTAAGCGAATTTCGTTTTTGAGATTCAATCTGTTTAATCAAGTATCTAATAAAAATTGTAAAGACGCACAATCCTCCTATTTTATTAAGAATCAAATAAAATATATGATTATTATATACAGTGAAACCTTGATTCCACGTTTTTAAAGGGACCCTAAAAACGGATAATGCGGGAAAGCTTAACATCATAATAGAAAATTAAAACATTAAAAAAAATTAAATACCCCTCATCTTTATTCCCAAAAATGGGGCTTTGTAAAAATTAATAAATATGAGAGGGTTTTGTAAAAGTTAAGCTTCTTCGTTTGAAATTCTTCATTAAAGAAAATCTCATTTGAGCGAACTGTACATTTCATCATTAATTTCTTCGGTAAATACATAATGTGCTCAAACTCACAAATTGTATTGGATGGAAAATTTGTCAATCGAGATAATATTTGAGATGGTGCTATAATATTTAGACAACAGATCTAGGAAATCGATTAATCGGGGACCGGTTAATGCGAGATAGCATTGTCTTTATATGTGTTTCACAGGACTATAAAAAATAAATAAGTCATTCGCGAAAACGTATTATTCGAGTGTTGATCGGCGTTCCACTGTATATTTTTATAAGTGATCTAGATTTAAGCACACAAAGGAATTGAAGTGTTGAAGGTTTTTATTATTTTTTCAATGTTTTTCTCTATTGCTATATTATCATGTACAAATTTATGCGGAAAATCTCGATCACGGCTTAGACATCAACGCGTCATTATTTCGCAGAAGATATTCATACAATCACCTTTTGGCACGTCTTTACCATTTTATTCTACAAGCTATTGTTGTAAAATTTATACAAAAACTTGTGAAATACGTTGTTTTACAGATTATAATCAAATTAACATGAAAAATGTGGACCTCATTGTTTTTTTTGAAGGCCTGGAAAAAGATGCTGTTGCTAGTGTATGTATTCAAAACGTGGCAACGATTTTCAGCGTTGTTTAATTTAATTCACTAGTATAAATATTATATTCCTGTGTGCTTCATTTACATAATGTAAATACCTAAATCTGTATATAAATTGCAGCCATGCATTATTAATAGCTGTCTACGTTCAAATATGTTTGATGAAAATATAAGCTGGTAACTAAATTCATTGAAGTTTGTTTCATTATTTTAAGATTGCTTTGTCGTATTTTTTTATAAAAATATTAATGAAATTTTCGTCTAATGCGTGAAAGACTAAAAATATTATTTGTTGGATTAAATCAAATTTAGTAATCAATATCAGATGCAGTGACGTATTTTATGTTATATTTGGGAGCCGTAGGTGAGAAATTATTGCCTTATTTTGCATTATAAAAAACCATCAGTCCCAAACAAAACCTGGATAACCAACACCTGTGTCTGGCCAATTTTTGAACGAATGGCATTTTGCTTAAGTATAAACTAAAAGTGTTATAATATTGGTTAAAATCAAATGAATTTTTTTAAAATAGTTCAAAACATTTAAAAAATTAGCCCTAGTGTGATAAAATTGCAAAAATTTCTCCTTGTGAACAGCCACATGATAATATTTACATATATACCGAGTCTCACTTCTACTTTATGCTTCGCACACACTTTCCAAGTACTACAGGGGCTATATCTTTCCTGGTGCCGATATAGGGATCAAAACAAATTGAGACATATCCCCGGACGACCTATCCCGTGGATCTTGCAAAATACTTGCAAATCACTCGGAGTAGATTCGGTGCCACTGTAACGTCGTCTCCAGAAGGAGGGATGTTGGTATCATGTGTTACACGCGCGACGACTAAGTTTTTAGATCGTTCAAAACAATACCTGCATAAGCGATAACACCAATTAAACAACTGTTTTGAAATGTTTTGAGTTTTGACTTTGAGAAAATCCAAGATGCTTCTGTCAAACGCATCGCAGGATGTCACTAATTTGACTGCTTTTGAAAAGCCGGTCTAGAAATAGTACGAAACATAGTGTTGTATTAATTTATGATATTGTTACAGCTTTGTACGATTCCACGTGTTTGTCACTAACGACCTAGGTTTCGACTTTCGGCATCTTCAGGCATTCTTTCACACGGGTGCGACAGAACTGACGTGAGTTCTGTGATAGAATGTCTGAAGATGCTGAAAGGTGAAACCCGGGTTGTTAGTGACAAAACATGTATAATCGTACAAAGCTGTAACAATTCAGATTTGAAAGTGTTTTATTATTTAAATATACTAAGTCTTACCACCAAGACGTGACAGTCAACTCATTAAAATGGATATTTTATTTTTAATAATACAAAGATAAGAATTTGATAGTATAGAAATGTATAGAGTTTAGATGAAAAAAAAAACGCTTAATAATATATCCAAAAGATGTGCCTAACATTTTATCTTTTAACTATTTAACTTCATTAAGATATATATTGTATGATGTCTGTAAATTGCCTTCTTAGTAAAATTTAGTTAATTTAATTCTTCACTTTTAAGGTGTTAACTGTCCCTTCTTGATGGAAAGGCATGATGTTTTAAATAATAAAAACATATCTCTTAGTATATACATTTTCACAATATTTTTTATGATCAGGGCCCGGTTCGCTCATTGCGAGCATTATCATCAGTTTTTTTAAGCAGTGTTTTTATTATGTAAAATAATCTCATTCTATTTGAGGAAATATTTTTAGCCAGCTTATACTAATTGATTGAATTGGCATTTAATTGTTAGAAATTCATTATAACACGGTGAAAAAACAGCAATGAATTTTAGTTATACAAAATTTATAAGATATTCAGTAGATAACTATTTCGGTTTCCACCCTCATCAGAATGATAGTTCTTTTAAATTTTGTAGAACTAAAATTCGTTGCTACTTTTTCATCGTTTTAGTTTATCACTTTTAAAATGTTAACTGTCACTTCTTGATGGAAAGGCATGTGAGTTCTTTATGATTGTTCAGAGCTCTTAATGGATTATTGATTTACCATATTTTTTTTTGAAAATTATTAGTAAGTAATTTAAATCATTTTATTTTCGAATTAATTTAGATTATTCGTATTAATATTGTATGATTATCTGTAAATTGTTTCTTATTTCTTGAACCCATGGTTTTTGCATATCTGCTACCTTTAACTCAAAAAAATGTACAAATAGTCTTCTATCTGTTGATAATGCTCGTGATGACCGAAACCGGTCCTGATCAAAAAATATACTATGGAAATAAGTACAAAAAAATGTGTACTTATTATTTAAAATGTGTATTATATATATTGTATTATATTTAACTAAAAAGTGAAACTGTTCATGATTATAGCGTATATTGTGGAAATAGTACTAAACAATGTCGTTTTATATTTAAAAAAATGACTTGAGCGAGATAGCTCGGTCAAAATTTGGTCATCAATAAATGACGTCTTGAATAATAATTTATTATCAAATGCGGCCATTAGAGGGTATCGATCCTTAACCATCTTCAACCCACCCACGCCAACTCCGCTAATTGATTACCCATTTAATTGTTATTTGTCGAGGCCAATTTGTTCAATGATATAACATCGAATAGCATAGAGGGACATCGCAATGGCGACGGTTGATCTCGTAGATGGAGACATTATTCTGCCATTTTATTGCTCCGAATTTTTATTCCAGAATTAATTTGCGGCATGATTTATTTTAGATGTTATTTAATTGATGTCTAATTTTAAAGAATACTTTTTGATATTGTTTCCGTTGAGCTTGGCGGTGTACAGCAGACAATTATTTTATATATACCATTAAAGTATATATTGGCAAAGGGACTAACTGATTCATTGCGTTGAATTAATGTTTCATTTTCATTCATTAAATTAACAATTTATTCTTCGTAGAATTCCAATATTGTCCGATAGAATAATATTGTAGATTTGAATGAATAACTTGCATTGAGATCGGATTATTAACTCGTTTATTGCTGAGCCTTGTAAAGGGTATGTCATCTATGAATGATTCGAAAACTAGCTTATGGAAGAAAACACAAATATGAGCTTGTACACCAAAATTTTGAGACATTTCATCATCTCTTGTTTTTGAGTATCATATTATTCAGTAGATAAAAATATCTTCAACGTTTTAGCTGCAATGTCTCCTTTTAGATATGCAAGCGACTCTCTATTTTCAGGTTTAATTAATTCCTTAGCAAGTAAACCAATGTGTATAAAAACAACGTAAGAGATGTCAATCAATTTTACAAAGGTTTACAACTGACTTTCCCTGATATGAATGTAAGATTGACACGAGTTTTTAGAGAAAATCTTTCCCCGTATAAAATAAATATTTGATTTGGAAGGAGTTTTGTTGTGAATTTAGATGACGAAGAAATGAGTTTATTTTCTAAACTATAATCTATGTTACATCAATCTATTTAAATATTATGTAATAAATAACTCACGTAAAATTCGTCGTTTGTCATATGATGTAGATACAGTTTATATTTAAAAAAAATCGTACATATTGTGTTTCACTGATGAAATAGAATTGTGTGTTAAGGAACTTCAGTACGCCGCCGAATAAATATAATATAACCGTCTTTAATATCAAAGCTAATTTGCATTGTTACTATTGAAATTCTCTAGATGTGAAATATGTTTCTTATAACAAAACGAAAATCAGGGAAATACAAATTACCCGCATAAATAAAGGTAGCTGTTTTTTAATATCAATTCAATACAAAATGTTAAGCCTTTAACATATTCATTCATCAATTTAAATCTTATATTTTTATGAATTTGTATCAAATATCTATCGAATCGTTTTAATATGATTCAACAAACGTATTAATATTTGATTATCTTTAATAATTTTAATGAGAACTGTGGTGTCCGGGCTTGGAGTCGTGAAAAACGAACGACTACTTTTACGATAAGACGATTTCCAAAAATATCTCAATGAACAATTGTCGGATTGGTTGGTTGATCTTTAATATATACACATAAATAGGAGAGGTACTAAAAAAACATGACAAAAATTAGCATTTTTTAGTCGTGTTTTTAACCCTGATTTTAACATATGTGCTTAATATCAATCAAAAATCAAAACGATTATATTCATATTTATTAAATAATATCGATTAAACTTACGTATTTTTATGAATATAAACTACACAATATCTTTAAAATTGACTGAACGATTAGAATGAAATATGATAAGGGTATTTATTGCTATGTAAATATATTGAATTACTATAATAACCTAAGGGGTGACTTCTCAAATGACGTACCCTTAAATGAAGTTACACTCAAATAAACATGCCTGATTGCTTCAATGTTAAGGGCTGTTTTTAATAATTGTATTGTTTTCGAATTTTTTCGGAAAGAAGGTTTTTTCTATCGGAAAACATAATGTGACATTATTTTATATCACATTGATTGAAGATTTCAATAAAATAATAAAATCTTGTACACGAGAAATTATTATTTAATACAATAAAATATTCTTCACCGTGGGCGAGTGGTAACGCTGTAAACTTTCCGTCTAACGCCGTTTTATGGTTAATGATTCGAAATTCTGTTTTGTTTCCAACCGTTAGTTATTTACTCACAATAAGGGTGTTAAATGTCGCTCTTTGGTGACAAAAAATATATATAAACAACAATACATAATGGCTAGTACTGGTTCAATAGTTTTCAATTATACGGATCACGGAATTTTTCTTATCGCGAACTGATACAATAGATACAACGAACGATCAGTTGATAATGCTCTCGATAAGCGAAACTGGCACTGATCCAGCGGATATAAAATTGTTGGAAGAGTAGTTTATATAGTATTATACTATTTAAATACTCACTCACTTAAAAACAACGAAATGGTTCAAAACAAACAACAAGGTAACAAAAAGCTTAATAAACAGTTGACAGAAGCAGTATCTACAAGATGTCCTGAAGCTCGCGCGAATCGACTCGGGCTAAAGAATGTATAACACCATTTAATAGTAAAAAAAAATAGATTCGTAATTTTCAAATCATCTTATAAAGCAATCACATAATATAACTATATACTCAGTGTTCACATTTTTATATCTTTGTAGTACCCAAGCTAAATGCATTGGAAAACAATTAAAAATTAATAGATATCAGCAATTTAATGACATCATTAATGAGCAAACAAAAATAAATGAATCGCACATTCTCAGACCATTACAGAACGCAAACGCATTTTTTAAATAAATCAACTTGGCATAATATTAATTTACGGTTATTTGCACTCAACAAAAAAATATTACAATATAAAACTAGGGTGTTAGGACATAAGAGAAGATTTATTGTGTACCCTTTCTTTACTACTGTATATATATATATATATATAAGTACGCTTAAAAATAGTTCTGGTGAATGCGTAAGCCGAAATAGCTATCGATTACATACCTTATAATTTTTTTAGAACTTAAATACATGCTATTTTTTCATGGTGTCTTTCTATTCGTTCAACCTAGTAAGTAATATTTTCGAGAAGCCAAGTTATAAAGTATTCTCTGAATGAAACTCTGTGAGAGGACATTATAAGAAAAATAACTCCACATTCATGTTGTAAAAGTAAAACAATGCATTTTGTCACAATGGGGACATGTTGAAACAAAATTATGATTATTGCTTTGAAAAAAAAAGTGTAATTTGGGACATATTTACTGTCAGTTCACACGATGTGTAAATTGAATACAGGAAAATAAAAAAAATACTGCGAGGTAATAGCTATCTGGTTGAAATCGTTTTTCCGATCATCATTACCGTCATCAACGGCTCTACAAACCCGTGAAGGTCTTGGCCATAATCCACCTTTAGACCTCCATCTTCTGTCCATCACATATACAAAGATAACCGTCTTTTTTAGAACATAAGCGATATTATCGATATTTGCTGTCGACATATTCAGTCATTAATCGAATTTTGTTTGCATTCGGAAATTAATATTGGATTTTTACTGCTCTACCCAAAACACTTAAAGGTTTGTAAGGCTCATCATTAAATTTCACAATCCCTAACTGTTAATTTGGTTATATATAATAAAAAAAAAACAATGCTTGTTACAATTATCACAAATATATATTATTAAGATCAGGATCGGTTTCGCAAATAGCGAGCACTATCAACTGATAAAATGTATAATTTCACTTGTTTTAATTTGTATTGTCTCCAAATTTGAATTTGTTGAAATATTGTGCGATTCCTCATGTTTTGTCACTAACGATCGGGGTTTCGCCTTTCGGCATCTTCAGGCATTCGTCACAAGGATGCAGCAGAATCGACAGTTCGTTAGTGACAAAACATGTGGAATCGGACAAAGTTTTAACAATTCGAATTTGATATTGAAATTCCATCAAGCACCTTCTGTAGATGTCATAAATACAATTGTCTCCGTTGATAGCGGTCGCGATGAGCGGAACGCGTTCTGATTTCCATAATATACAATATATTGTGGAAATTGTACTAAATATTATTGATTGAATTGGTATAAGCTTGGTAGAGTTCTATTATAAAACTTTAATGGTTGCAATTTTGTACGATTCCACATGTTTTGTCACAAACGACCCGGGTTTCGCCCTTCTGCATCTTCAAGTATTCCATCACACGGATGCAACAGAACTGACGTGGTCGTTCTCGGGTCGTTTGTGACAAAGCATGTGTAATCGTACAAAATTGCAACAATTCAAATTTGATTTTGAAATCCCATCAAGCACCTTCAGTCGATATCATAAACTATTATAAAACGGTGGACAAATAGCAATGTATTTTATTTGTAAAATAATTAATAATAATAAGGCATATAGTTGATAGCAGAATTATAGTTCTGATGAGAGCGTAAACCGAAATAGCTATCAGGTATATACCTTATAAATTTTGTATAAACAAAATATATAGTTATTTTTTTCACAAACTCGCTTGCTATTATAACAATAAATTCGTTTATACCTCTCTGGAAAAGAATAATGATTTTTAAGGCCAAAACGCCTCTGTCAATGACAAAACTGGAAATATTCATCGAAAACATTTCAAAACCGATAATATTATTTGTATAATATGATCAGGATCAACATATTCAGACGATGGATCGAGGAAATCGATAAATTAGTGAATGACAACACGCATATGCGGGATTATTTTACATTATTTGTATGGGCGGGAATTTTAAATCATTGTTCCATTTTACACAAAAGTTTTGATACTGTCAAAATTTTAAGTTTGAGAATCTACTATCATCATATGCTGAAATCTAACGTCTTAATGGCTGATACATTATCAGTGAGTGGGTTACGTTGAATACAGATTTAACCTGTTTACCGATGAGCCATGTAAAGCATTATAAAATCGTGAATATATTTAAAAAAATAATTCATTACAAATTACTAAAGATTTTCGGGACAAATCTTGCTACGTTTCAATAAAAAAAAATAATTTACGCTAATGCAAGGATTCTTTTTATACTCTAGAGCGCATTCTTAAATATCGGTAGGGTGGCGGGCACCATCCATTTTTTTCTACGGGTATTTATAATTAGACGTGATTAATAAATAAAAAAAAGATATTTACGTTTATTGTCACTATATAATAAACCTAGATGCTCAAAAAAATTAAAACTCTAACAAATATATAGAAATAATTTACATTTTTAAAAAAAATCTGCTACGTTCAAATAGTGGTGAGCACACACGAATTGTTCCGCGGGCACGGGGTTGGAAATCCCTGCGCTATAGTATAGAATTTTTATCTCGTTTATATTTTGATGAGTTAACTATGAACACACTTCAATTAGCACTAAAAAAATAAATAAAGCAACATTTAGTAATATTTCCATAGATTTATATAAAGAAGAGCATGACCGGCTTAGTTTATTGAGAACATTATCAACTGGTAAGTTGGTATTATAAAAGACATCATTGTAGACTGACAATTCTATCGAGTACCGAAACCGGTCCTGTTTAGGGATTTTTAAAATTATTTCAATATAATGCCATTTCACCACAGTGAAGCCACATGTAACACCGTAAAAGTGAGTGAGTGAGAATATTTGAAAACAGAACAGAATTTCAAATCATTAACTGAAATTTTAAATAATAATATATAATAAATAATATCAACTAATCTTTTGATAATGCTCGGGATTAGTGAAACCGGTGTTGATCTAAAAATATATTGTGGAAATAAGTACTAAAAAGTGTGTTTTTATTATTGAAAATTTCATGTTTTTCCATTAAAAACTGGCAGTTAACACATTAAATGGTATTAAATATAATATGGCATAAGACAGGGAATTGTAGGGAAGCGTTACCACTCGTCCACGATGATTTTTAAAATAATTATTAATTATAACTTCTTATATTGATAGTAAAGCATTTTATTTGATTCCTTAATTAAAGTTATATTAAAAAATATCTATGAAATGTTTTGGTACTCGAATTTCGATTTTTAAATGTAAAATTTTTATCACGAATTTTAAACTTGAATCGTATTTCGTATTGAAACTTAAAGTTTTTTTTTTAGATATCCGTCGTTGTGAAAACGTTCCTCAATCGTTTTCGTAGGTAGATATTTTCCGAAATATTTTTCAGGGCTAAATGAATTTTCCCATGCGACACGAAATGTTTCGCAATTGTCCATAATCGTCGTTCGAAACCGTCTCTGTGACTTGCGACAATGGCGACCGGAATGTTTTTTTTTTTTTTTGTTTTTTTTTTTCATTTGCAGCTAGCCTATAATAATAATGGTCACTTGCATTGTGATCGCGCGGAAAAAAATCGTGTTACTATATGAAAAATAATATATATTATTTCGTTGCGAAACGGCGGGCCACGTCTATTTATTTTGATGTAATTATTTTACCGCTCGAACCACCGACACTGAGCGATGCTACGTTATTACAGCCAAAAAAGGTTATTTTTCGCTATTCATTTTTTCGAATGCCAAACCAAAACTGTTGTAAAACTACGAACAAATCGACGATAACTTTTAAAGTGTTAACTGCCACTTCTTGGTGGAAAGGCATAATACTGTAACACGGTGAAAAAAATAGCAATGTATTTTTGTTCTGAAAAATTTATAAGATATCTATTTCGGCATACGCCTTCATCAGAACTATCTAAACACATGCTATTTTTTCACCGTGTTATAATGGAGTTCTACCAAGTAAATCTTAATTCAATCAATACATAAAACTGTTCTTAAATGATATTAAAAATCGTGTAAAATTCAACAAAACACAATATGTTTAAAAATGACAAAAAAACTATGTTTAGTACTGTTCCGACAATTCTATATCATCGAGAGCATTATCAACTGATAAAATAACGATAAAAAGACTGTTTGTACAAAATTTTAGAGCATGTAAGAAAATAAAATTAAAAATCTACTTATTTCAGATCAAACGTTAAACTTGATTTAAAGTCCGTTATGATAAAAGATATAATTATGAAATAATCGTTAATAAGAATAACGAATGCCGTTCCCTGATTGAAATAATATAAAATTGTAGAAGTGATACGAAATATTGTCGTACACATTAATAAATACAGTTATGTGCTTAAATTTACTCTTTCTGTGTTCTGTGATAAACATATTTATTTATAACATAGATTATATAATAATTAATTTAAGATATGATGTGTTAAAAAATATTTGAATCGCTCTAGTCTTCATTCGAATTACTGTAAGAGAATAAATTATCGATTTACCGGTGTGCGCTTTTTAAGGCGTTATCTGTCACTTAATGGTGGAAAGGCATTATGTTTAAATAATGAAAACACAATGTTTTGTACTATTTTCTATTTTTTTAGATCAGCACAATCGTGAGCATTATCAACTGATCGTTATCAATAATCAAATCAGTTGATAATGTTTGCGATGGGCAAAATCTTGAAATTTTTTTTTTTAATTCTAGACATAAATTTAGATGAAAATTTTTGTTTTTCTTTTTCAAATAAATGGTCTATATTGATTTCATTTGTTGTTTAACGATTGCATTTTCAATTCATTGGATTTTAACTAGTTATTTTCAGTTATCGAATAAAATATATGGTAATAAAAATTGATAAACTGTTGTATTTGCTTACGAAAGCATGTTGATTGAACATTTTTTAGCGTCGGCGTCGATTTTTGACGTTCATTACGTTCGATTCGATGTTTCAGTGTATTTTTAGTTTTAGTGGCAACAATATCTCGTTTTATTGGTTACTTCATCGTTTTTTTGTTTTGAATATGAATACGAAAGAATGTGTAAAGATACGTCAAGACGATAGTAAGTAGAAGCTGAAAAGAGCCATAAAACAACTGCATATATCAATTTTTTTGTAGAGATTAATATTCTACCGAATTTTAATGGAGTTCTTTAAAGAATATTTTCATTCGATAAATAAAAAAATAAGTAAGAGTATTTATAATATTTGTGTAAGTAATGTGTTAATTTTCATTTCTTGGTGGAAAGGTATTATATATATATATATATATAAATAATATATCAGTTCCAGTTTCGCATATCGCCAGTATTATCAACTAATCTATGGTTCAGATCTTATTAATATGGAATTTTGGAAATCGTGCTAAGAATTGTGTATTTTTTTATTTGAATATTGTGTATATGTATGTTCTCCAATTTAACGCTCAAACACCGCGTTAGTTTTTGGATAAACGAATAAGCTTAATTTAATGCGACTATATTTAAAAGACAATTCTTGGAGATAAATTTCGATACATCGTTTTATCGCAATGATCGTCATAAAAAAACGCTTAATCGGCGATAGTAGTTTTCTTGAAAACCTCTGGTAGATTCGAGTTGATGATTTGTCCACTGCGCCATCGCGTAAAATCACAGTTTTTTGATCATACAATAGGTATGACTAAAAAATGTCAATTCCCTTTGTGAGATTATTATTTTATTTTATAATGTAAACATTTGATACGTAAAAAAAGTACGCGCGGATTGGATGTTTGAACAAGAAAACATAATTGAGGATAGAAGTCATTATATAGTGTTCAGAGCTGTGGCTATGTGCAATTATGATTGGTCAATGACGAAATTCTCGTTTGCCGGTACACATGTGACAATTCAATGACATACTGGACAGAATATAATAAACCTACATATAATAACACAAAAAAATGTACATAAAAAATGTTGTTAAACACATTTCGGGTAAATATTATTTTTACACATGGTACCGGAAAAATACAAGGATTTTTATCATTAGCTTAAGTCCTCGAGGTTGTTTTGATTTGTTTAAAACATGACATAATATTTGGAATGGATCGTGTAATTCACCTTTTATGTAACATATATATATAATATATACATATAGCCAAAGTTTTGTCATCGATGAGTTGATTTAAGGTGGAACAAGATTGCAAACCCATATCTATACTTGATCGAATAAAATTCATGTGAACGAGACTCGCCCTTTCGCCTCTATGGAAATATGCTAATCTTCGAGAATTACTAATTTTCCCAATTTATATATCTAAAATTACGTTGGTAGAGTGGGAAAACTAATGAACGATGGATTCTTCACGTCTTTCGCTTTTTCGGTTCATTTGAATGCTTTGTCTTTCAAATTATGATTTATCAATGAATTTTAGCAACAACAGCTTGCTTCAAAAAGAATAAATAATTTCATTAAAATAAAATAAAAAATAAATTTTCCAAAAACGCTCGTTTTTATTACGAGCTTTGACAGGTAGAGAAAATTATACACATTTATGAAGATATGAATTTGATGCAGAAAACAAAATAATATAATGAGTGTTATATATTCAAATGTATTCCATCGCACATATCTTTCAACTCATACAAGGCCAAAATGAGAATTCTGCCATACTTGATAACATCAAATTGTATGTTCCGAATATTTTTTTTTTGAGAAATCGTAGACATGAATTGTTTGTTCTTCCAATGGTAAGTGCATTAACAATGTTCAACAGTATTGCTTCGGACGTCGACATATTCCACGTAGACAAGAGTGAGTTCAGGCGAAAATTATTTTTTTTATATATTCAGGTAGATTTTACACGAACTTGCTTGGTTGACAATCTTGCTATCCTTGTTTTTTGTCTGGTTATTTATTTAATTTTCGATATAAAATTTTTGAATATTATATTTTGACGTTACAAAAGCAATAAGCTTATAATTTGTATTTATGTAACATGTATGTACCAAATAAAATAAATAAAAATAAATGGTTACCTAAATCAATCTATCAAGAAAAAAATCGTATCATTAACAGGTCATCTATATAATTTAACTTTACGAAGTTTGATAGTATTCGAAAAATTTAAACTTAGTCAATTTCTGTTGAATTGAGAGTATCGCGTAATTTAATTAAATACTTAAACATATGTATTTCATTTTAATCGCTTTTATAATGTAATATAAGGGTTCTTTTCCAATGGTTTTTACGCAAGTACTAGTAACATTTATGCAATTGTGGATTAATAATTACTGTTGATAAATGAACTTATTTCATATAAAATACCTCTATTTCAAGCATTATATAAACGTACTAATAATTTTATTGTACAATACACCAGGGTCGAATTTAGTTACTCTATGGCCTTACGTAAAATATAATACGAAGCGAAAATTCTTCATAATAGAATCTATTAAATACAATAGTACATTTGAAATATAAATAAAACGAATATTAAATATAGGAATATTTATAATCTAAATAATTCGCTGTTTATGAATAAATGTCGAGGAAAATGTATCGCCTGCAATTTACCGCAAGTAATTTACCGTCACATTTATTGATCGTATGAACAATTTGATGCCTATAAATGATTGGTATCAATTGAATGTATATATAAATAAATACTTATTTTAATTTTAAAAACATAACCTTAGTTTTTGGCAAACTTAATTTCAAAAAAAAATGGTTTGCTTTGATCAAACATATATCATTACTTCGAGATGACAAAATATGCTATTTTTCATATATTAGCTTTAAAATGTATATGCTATCAATTCAGACTGCAGTAAGCTGCTTGTGCTAAATTGCTGACAGTGAGTTATGACTTGAATATTTTTCGGACCCCTATGCATATATAAATGAAACACAAATATCTATTGTATAGGTCATCTAGCTTTTTTATTATAAAGTTATTATAATGCCACTAAAAAACGGTTTTAGCCACTACAAAATATTTTTTTACAATGTATACCAACGCTTACTAAATTACAATGGAAAAATTAGGAAATTTTTTAATGTAAAAAGAGTTTGTAAAATTATCTCGTTAATCCATTCATCGATGAAACTTTTAAAGGGTATTCTAACATTTTGTTTTCCAATATATATCGAATAATATTGGTGTTAAGTAATCATCTAGAAATTGTCAAAAATTAGCTTTTACACGGAAGTTTTAACATTGTAAACACTGTTATATTATCGAGTTTCAACTTTAAACACAGTTTTATTAACTGTCTGAACAGTTGAAATATTAGCAGAATAAATCAGGCTACATTACAATAAACAAAGTTTCAGTTCTATTACGAATGTTTTGACTCTGTAAACTTTCTGAAATTGTTAACTGTTAACTATCAACACATAGTAAGCTTCAGAATTATTGAGACGCTAAAAGTTACAGAGTTGTGTAAAAATATTTCCAATTTTGATAGAATCTTGTTGTTTTTTGACAAACATTAAAAAATATTTGACCTAATTTTGCCGTCCTTATTGATATACACCACATTTCGGCGACCCTGTACCTTAACGCGGCACTGGCGACAGGTAAAAACTTACATTTACGCGCAAACATCCAAAGGTACGCGGTTTTAAGCGATTTTTAATTGCCCGTTTGGCGGACATGACGAAGTATTTAACCGAAAGTCAAAAAAGTGATGAATAACCCTCGGTTACCGCTTTGAGATAAATATTTTATCTTTTGTACTCACATCTGTAGCAGTTTGTGTTTATTTATATGCAAACAAAGATAAATCTGAAGGTTGAGACAGCGAATTTTATAACCTTTAAAAGAGTTGACGGAAATAAATATATTCTATTTGCATAACAAATTATGTTATATCTACCTAATGAATTTATACACAGATTCTCACAAGCATATTTGTGTTCAATATTATATAATATTCATATAAACTAAAATTTTGAATTAAATTTTAACCCATTTCCCGCTGAGCCACATAAAAGATATTCTATTTCGCAATTCTATGGTTGTTAACGAAAATAAAATTTGAATATTCGAAAATCAAAAAAAAAAAAAATCTAACAGTACACCCAGTCCTTTTTTTACGCGACGGACGGCAGCGCTACATTTTTTACGCGCTTCACTCGTTTTTACGCGATTTTTTCCACAAATTTGTTTTAAGCAAGACATTTATATATGATGCTAGGCATTTTAATAAAAAACATATGTATGTTTTTAAAACTTAATTTTGTAAAGCACTCCATTTTTTTAAATACACATTCAATTGCCAAACGTTGACAAGTGTATCGGATATTATGCGAATTTATGTTTTAGGGTATGAAAAGAAATATAATGCAATTGCGTGAAATCATATTTTTACGCGCCTTTTTCTGGAACCAATGTATCGCGTAAAAAAAGGACTGGGTGTATTCGAATATTTGATTGAAGTCCCTGGTTTTCATTGTTGGTATTGATCAAAATCTTGTTAATTATGTAATTTTTATTAATGAAGTGATTCGCTGGAGTATGTTGTATTGTAAATTCTATACGAGTAATAAATATTTTCATGTAAATATATATTTATATAAAGTGGCGTAGTAGACACTTCAAGTCTTAATATAAGATAATAAATTTATAGAAGATGCACATAAAAATATTAATATAAAAGCACTCTGTACAGCGGTCACGCAAAAAGCGCATATTTCAACATAAAATACTCGTTAAGCTTGTACCGACACAACAATTGCAAGTGCGGTCAATAAATTAAAGAGGATTCCTGAATAACTAAGTAACTCCATTTTTATCTTTTCATTAGTAGAATAATAAGGCGGTAGATAAGTATCAGTATAGTTAGATTAAGTAGTTAAATAATTGAATTATTTAAATTAATAAAGGACTGTACATCTCCACACGTTTTTTTCTGTCACGACTTGGGTTTCGCCTTTCGACATCATCAGGCATTTTATCACACGGACGTGGAACTGATGTTCTACTCACAGTTGATCACGACTGTCAGTTATGTTGTAAAGTTTATTATTTTTTTCACAGTATACGCGTGATTAGGATCGGTTTCAAATCATCATTATTTAAAAAAGATTTATTATTATTATTAAAAAAAATATATGTAAAAACTGTTAAAAATAAACATAGACAATAAATCGTCTTACATATTTAAGCATCAAACTTTTTTGTATATGGTTTGATTTTGAGGAAAGGTAGGAAAAACCTGACAAAAATAAACTTTTTTTTAGTCGGAGTCGTGTCGTTGGTCAATGTCGAATTCGGAGTCGGAGTCGTGGTTTTTTAAAGAGAAATGCAATAAAATTAATTGATTATTTGTATTTACGTGATTTTGAATTCTTGTATAGGACTATTTTTATAATACGAGAAAAAAAGACAAAATTCTTTTACAGCTATATTTGTAAAAAAAAAAAATGTTTTGCATCGTTGATCGGATTTCACGCAGAAAGGAAATTGACTATTTTTGATAATGCACGACAAAAACAGTAGCTTATTTAAATTAAATTATTAAACATACTAGAATGTACTACACTTGTCTATGAATTCTGGTCTGAAAAGAAAAACTTATTATTTTTATGATTTCACCCGTTTTGTCCTGTGAGAAAACGTTATGGAGATATTCCGCATTACTCATAAACGAGACTCAATCGTAAAATAATTAAATAATTTGATTTTAAAGTTAACTCTCTTCGAGCTATGTGCTATTCATGTAAAATTATTGCCTGACTGTTTCATAATAATGTAACTGTACATACCTTGTGAATATGTAAGATAGGAAAAAGTATATGCGTACGTACTAAAACGCATTTATTATTGCAAGTTGAATTTTTATATCATACACCGTGGTTAATCCACGGTGTATGATGTGAAAATGTATTTAAATAATAAATTTTAATGTTTAGTACTATTTCTACAATTTTGTATAACTACGATCGGTATAAATTTCGTTAATGGAGAGCATTATCAACTGATGCACTAGAAAAACAAAACTATTAAAAAAAACTTCGGGCTTGACATTATTATAAACACGGTGAAAAAATGTGTTCAATTCAAAAAAAAATTGATACATATTCCATAACTATTTCGGCATTTATCTGGTAGAACTCCATTACAACACGGTGAGAAAATAGCAATGTATTTTTTTTCTACAAAATTTAAAAGGTTTATAATATAAGCTATTACGCCCTCATCAGAACTATCGTGTTATAATGGAGTTCTACTAAGTTAATGTCATTTTAATTAATAAAAAAAGATTGATATAACTATTGAGAACGAAGCCGATAATATAAAATTCTGGAAATAGTACGTAATATTATATTTTATCGCTTAAATATATTGCCAGAAGTGACAGTTAACACCTTAGAGTGACGTAAATTATGATTTGAATAAAATACGAAATGATAAGGTAATGCTTGAATTTTTGTTGATAGTTGTTTTGGCTCACGCAATCGTCGGAAATACGATAAAGTTAGCCAAGACAAAGCTGCAAATTTACCTTCACGTAGCTATTCTTTTTTACTGAGTCTGCTCCGAATCTACAGCATATGTCAGCACGGCAGACATCGGCATATACGAGAATCGCTTAGTAAAGCAGAGAGGGGGGGGGGGTGTTAAGCTGTTAGCTGACTAGCAATCCTCTGTTTTCCCCAATTACTAATATATTCAGAGATTCAGCAACGAACAAACTGGAAAAAAACTTTTGTTAGGCGGCAATTTTCTCTTCATATACATATGTAGATTTATATTTATATGCATACGTATAATTAATGTGATTGGTATGATAAATTAAGCCAATCATTTCGATGGAACAATAAATATCTATTTCTCTTTAAGTATCCAATAAGCGCAATGATGGTTAAATTAAGCACCCTTTGTGTTTTTTTTTAATTCACCATCTTCATGCAAATTTACTTGCAATTAATAACGCATTATGTAAATTCTTTAACTGCGGGAGCTACTTTTATAAAATGTATTTAGTTATATGATATGGAGCGTGCAAACATAGGCAAACTTCTTTGATTCATTATTTTTGATCTACTATATAAGTTATGTTCCAAAATTCATGTAGTGTATAAGAGGAATTTGGAGTAGTTCAAGTAAATTTTATAAATAACTGTATACGTATGTGTGAGCACAGTGTTACTAATATATATATATATATATAATTATACCAAATTTTTTAATGAAAAAAATTACTTGATTACCGAATATTCAAATTTTGTTCGAATAACACCATTGGCTGGGATGAAAGATGTAATATTCAATATTTGGTTTTTTGACATTTTTTAGAAATAATTTTAAAGTGTTTTTTCAATAACAAAAACACATTTCCTAGTTCTTATTTCCAGAATATATTTTATGATCAGGACCGGTTTCGCTCATCGCAAGCATTATCAACTGATGATACTGCTCGCGATGATCGAAACCGCTCCTGATCATAAAATATGTTGTGAAAATACGTACTAAAAATGTGTTTTTATTATATAAAATATTATGCCTTTCCACCAAAAAGTGACAGTTAAAACCTTAAAAGAAATTTAAAAGTATTAACCTATTGTGGTTTAAGCATAGGTAAATACTGTGCATGATTTTGCTCATAAAACCACGAAAAACCACACAAGTCGTACTGATAAATGAATACACATAAAAATATTACGCTGACTAAAGTTCTTTCTATGAGTCAACTGTCACTTCTTGGTGAAAAGGCATTAAATTTATGATATCGACTGAAAGTGCTTGAAGAAATTTCATTATCAAATTTGAATTGTTAAAACTTTGTACGATTCCACGTGTTTTGTCACTAATGACCCGGGTGTCCCCTAAACTTAAGCTAGACGTTTGGAATTGTACAAAGTTTTAACAATTGAAATTGAAAAATAATCAGTTGACAATGCTCGAAATGAGCGAACCGGCGCTGATCTAAATCAAATAAAATTATGGAAATCGCAATACACATTGTGTTTTATGATTATTTTTTTTTAAATCGCGGTTAAATAATATGAAATCAAAATTTGATATAAATCAAGATGTTATATCTCGACTGGTGTCTTATGTGAACCAAAAATGTTTGTATAATTTATGAAATATATTCGAATATTCACATAATATCCTTATATAGTTGATATCGAATATACATAATATTGTATTTGAAAGTCAGTTAGTCAGTATCTATGAACACACTTTATTATTGATATATTTTATCGAGGAGACGGCTGATTGCAGTGTGTTAATAGTTGATACTTAGAAGTATAAGAAAGTCAACAGTGTTACAGTAATGCTTGATTTATCCCGATAATACCCGCGGCTCGGCAGGGAACTCGTTAAGTCCTTCCACTACAGATAAACGCTAAACAATTATTTCACAAACGTTAATTTATGTAAGTGTAAAAAAACTGAATGCGAAATGAAACAAAACAAATGCTAATTCAAAACGACAGCTTCGTGTGCAAATGAGTCAATAAATTGATTAAAAATAAATAAATTCCATTTAAAAAACAGTTTTTTGATTGATTGAAACGTTATTTTATTGTTTATATTTATTATTATTGCAGTAAAAAATTAGAAACATGACAACGATCACAACATTACAGTGTCACACCTCGAAGGGAAAAAGGGTGACCAACGAATAGTGAGTGTATATTTATTATTTCTTCATGACATTGTTATTCTTAGTGCCAACGAATGACGGCATATGTTTAGACCTTCTTAATTTGGCTTTAATATTGGCGAAAATTATTGAGATAATTTATTCACCGAGCGGGCTGAAATTAGTTTGTATAACATTCAGAACTTTAATATAAATCAATAATCTATTAAATACTCGGAACAACCGTGAAAGATTTATTAGGAAGAATACTGAGTGAAAATATGGAATGGCTCTAATAAATTAATTTTTGTTAATTTTCGGTGTTCGAATATCTTCAAAATAGGTTCAGCAGGGGATGGGTAAAAAGTTATGTGAAAAATATATACACATTTTGACATGACGATATCGTCAGAACGGTTAGCTTTGTAAAATCGATAGTAAATAAATATATTAATCAAAAAGCAATTAATGTCGTGCGGTCACACTACCGATGTCACATCGCTTCTCAAACAGTATGACAGTAATTTATTTTTTGTTTTACAACTTTGCATGCTAATGAATAAGTAAACCTATAGAAAAAAACGGGTTATGTAAATTGTTTCGTTTGAAAGTTACGCCTAACCAGTTTTATTATCAGCTTCAGTATGATATCTTTGTTTCATCAAGTACTATATTTGCATAACACATACCCGTTGTGCTATTTAACTAAAACATAGTTTTATTGGAAAAAACAGTAATAAATGCATATAATTATTTTATATAACATTAATATTATATATATCTACAACATTGCATTTAACAAACGCAGAAAACGTAATACCGTATTTTAGTTCCACAAAATTTATAAGATATACAGCTGATAGCTATTTCGTCTTACGCCCTCATCGGAACTATAGATTCAGAGGGAATAGATGCAGTTATATATCTTATAAAAATTGTAGGACTAAAATACGATCTTTTTTCAGCGTGATATAATGGAGTTCTACCACGTAAATGTCAATTGAATGAATCAGTAAAAAACGTAGAAAAAAAAGCTTTTTTATTATGTATACTGAAATGAACTTTACTAAAACCCCGTTTTTTAAAAATACTGATAGAAAACGTAATAGCCTTTTTCAAAGATAATTTTTTATTTAAATGATCACGAAAATCGTTTCGTTACATCTCAATAAAACTTTAATTACTTTATAAAAATATTGTTTGATTCTTAGTCATTAGAAATTCTTCGATATTTCTTAATTAATGTTTTCATCTCTAGAAATATTATATAATAATAATCTCAAACAATCTGAAAAATTGAATCATTGAAACTATGTACACTTACACAGGTTTTATCACTCATGTCTTGGGTTTCAACTTTTGGCATCTTCAGGAATTTTATTACACGTATTCAATAGATATGACAGTCAGTAATCAGTTTAAGCCGCATCGAGGCTTGTCAAATATCAGCCTAGCTCCTTGAATTTTATTCAATATTTTTCGTAGGTCTTTTTTATAATTTATAAAAGATGCAAACGTTTTACTGACTGCCAGTTCTAATACATCCGTGAGATAAGCTGCCTAACGATGACAAATGGTGAAATCTAGATTATATAGTTTAAGCTATTAAAATTTCAGCCGATATCGTAAATCAAACAATCGATTAGTTTTGATGATGTCTTAAATTTTTTAGAGTAAAATCACAATTTATCGAGTAGAAGTTATGCTCCAAAGTTTGACAAACTGTTTTTTGAAAAAAGTTTGTGTGCCACTGTTTTGACAATATTTTATTTATGTACATGTACATTGCGTGAGTTTTCCTTAAGGTGCGTGTTGCTTTGCTAGATGCATCTAGTCAGTGATGATAAACATTGTTCTCATTGATAATAAACAAAGACAGTGTTGCCATTAAATATATATCTGCTAGAAACATTGAACTGAGTGAAAATTGAACGAACGTTACACGTTACAAGGATATTTATATGTTTTTGTATTTCTAGAGAAAATATAGTCACAAATATATCAACAGCGAAACGTACTAAGCCTGTCAATAATAGTAACATAATTTTGTCTATTGTAACGTATATTGTCAAATGATGATTACATAATTATTTATGATGAGAACGGCTTGGATGTGATTTCACTGAAACGTCAGTAAAATAATATTTAAGCTTTGAACCTGCTGTCACTGTAACGTACCAATGTGTAGAAGCCTATTGGCTATTCAATAATATATTTTGATGAGTATTTCGACATTACGCACAATAATGAAATGCTACCAAGTAAATGTCTATTCCATCAGCATTTTTTCCAATTAATTCAGCGACACTGTTGGAAGCAGTAAATGTCGATTCAATCAATAAATATTTTCGTTCGATTCAGTGGTATTTTATGAAAGAAAAAATGCAATGAAAAAAAAAACAAAAAAATTTTGTTCTTATTCTTCAGTTCTCTTCTCCTGGTGAATTTCGTTGAAAATTAGCTCGCGTGCCAAATTGCCAGCATCACTGCACTGCCACAACTCATTCGACGAAGATCGATATCTTAGCTGCGTATATAACACAAACTCGCGACTACAAAGAAACTGGTGGAAAAATGAAAAAAAAATTTGAATAACTAATTAATAAATCATATATTTTATTTATTTTCAGACACATGTAAACCTTATTAATGTACCAACATTCAGAACCCCCCGAGGGAACTCAAACCTGTTTATTAAATTAAATTTCTATTAATATTGCTTAATTCAAAACAACAGTGATATCAAATATTAACCTATAAATATGTGTTGTTTTTAGGTGTTAGTTAACTCAAGTCATTTCTTGGCGGAAAAGCATTATATTTAAATGATAAAAAGCAATATAAAGTTATTTTTTCATATTTTAATATTACTGTAATCAGAAACGGTTTCGCTTATTACCAGTATTATCAAATTACATAATACAAGTTAAAACAACACCATTTATACAATATTTTGAGTTCATAATTATCAGGTGCACAAAACAAATGCTTAATTAAACTAATTGATATATTGATATATAATACCTGGCAATTATTGGATTAACAATTAACCTTTATATTAAACATAAATATATGCTTCTTTTGTTGTGCCAATTGTCATTTTTTAGTATAAACCCATTATATTTGAATAATAAAAATCGATATTTAGTACTTTTTTATACAATTTTATATTATTGCAATCAGTTCGGGTTTCGCTTGTCACGAGTATTATCTACTAATAGAAAGCAAATTAAAAAAAAATCAATAATAAAATATTTTGAGTTCATAATTACCAGGTACACAAAACAAATTGTTCAAGAACTAATTGACAGATTAGATCATGAACCAGTAGTTTTGTATAATAAATACCTGGCAATTATTAGATCAACAAATAGCTTTATATAAAACATACATATATGCTTTTTTTACGTGTTAACTGTCATTATTTGATGTAAAGGCATTATATTTGAATGATAAAAAACAATATTTAGTTATATTTTCATAATTTTATATTATTCAAATCAGTTTCGGTTTCGCTTATCGCGAGCATTATCAACTGATACAATACAAATAAAAACATGATCATTTATACGAAATTTTGAATTTAGATTTACCAGGTGCACAAAACATATTGTTCATGAACTAATTGACAGATAAGGTCATGAACCAGTGGCTTTGTATAATACTTGGCAATTATTGTATCAATATATTGTTTTTATATGTATTGTATCGATCGATAATACTAGCAATGAACCAAAAGTATTTCCGATCGTTAATTATTTAGGTGTTATAAAATAGAGTTTGTTTTATACGCCATTAGGTGTTAAGTGATTACGGGAAAGTGTATTAAACACTTTTCGACGAATGTGTGGCACCAGCTGAATTTAAAATTTCTTAATTCATGTTATTAAAATATAATAATACACGTGGAATCCACGTGTGGCCGAATTTTTGGTTATATTAATTGGTTTTACCTGTATAATGGTATAATGACTGGTTGTATGGCCATTAGCACCTATCACTATAATTCAAAACATAATGATTGTTTGTTAAGACAATATTTCAATACTTTGAATAATACCAAATAATAAATTAATCAATATCAATTAAAATTTACAACAGAATGGAACAAACAACTTAAACGAATCGGGATGGAAATAATTTACGGCGTGCAGTGACGTAGCGAAATGGGGGTGGTGAAATAAATATATACGTTTTTTTCTTAACCAAATTTTCTAATTAATAAGTGGTCAAAGCTCTTGGCCATTTGGAATGTTCAGTTACTAAAATTTCTTAAATAAAAACATTTTTTTCAACGATTTATTGGTTGCTTTTATGGCGTCAACAGTCACTTCTAGACGGAACGGAATAATATTTTATTAAATAAAAAAACATTTTTTTAGTACTTTTTTACAGAATAGAACCGGTTTCGCTCATCGTGAGAATAATAAACTGACTTGATACAACACCAAACAAGTAATATATGTACCAAATTTTGAGCTAATAATTGGTTAATAGGACCGGTTTCGTTCATCGCAAGGATTA
Source organism: Himalopsyche japonica (assembly GCA_028555115.1). NCBI lineage: Eukaryota > Metazoa > Arthropoda > Insecta > Trichoptera > Rhyacophilidae > Himalopsyche > Himalopsyche japonica. The sequence continues at coordinate 2,046,551 of JAHFWJ010000430.1, forward strand.
TAAACTGATCATCCGTGCCATCAGAAACCTGTCCTGATCACAAAATACATAGTGAAAAGTCATAAAAGTGTGTTTTTTATTATTTTATGATGCTATAAAGCGAGAATCTTCAAACCTTTTCTGCAATGGAACCCTTCGCAAAATCTAAAATTTCGACGGAACATTGAATAAATTATATTTTAGGCTTAGTAATTCATTATAAGTATAATTTTTTCAATGACTGAAGTTCCGTGGAGCGTACATTAGCAAGTCCGGACTTAGAGAAAATATTTTGATTTATTAATTGAATTGGCATTGACTTTGTAGAAATTCATTATAACACAATACAAAATTTTGTAGAGCTAAAACGTATTGCAATTATTTCATCGTGAAATATAATATATCGATATTAAACTTCTATCAAACACCCAAAGTTGAGATCAAAGGAATTTGAATTAAGATTATATTTGTTTAAAATCAGCGCCACTGCCGACGGAACCGACCCCGAGCTAATCAATTACTGCTAACGAGGTGATCATTTGATTATTTCGAATAATTAATAATAAATAACAACGTTCACCTAATACGTTTTGTACCTTTCGAATTTAAAGCGGGCCGTTAAGGAGTATTTTTTTATTGCATGGAAAATATTAATCTATGGTATTCAACATAGCGCCAGTTTCTTGTGAGCGTCTTCAACATATACTCCAATTCCTCGAATAGTATGAGTGAATTTAAAATTATTTCTCGCTGAAAAGTTTCACTGCCTCATCAATTATTACGTGAAAGAGCTTACAACAGATTAATATATTGTATATGATAAATTAAAATAAGCATTTTCAATTAAAGCTTTATATTTTACATATATATATATTGTATTTATTTTAAATACTAAAAACACATTTTTTAGTACTTATTTCCACAATATTATTTTTTAATTAGGACCGGTTTTGCTCATTGCGAGCACAACCAACTGATAGTATATTTATGTATGTGTTTAACGTAACATATACCACCTTTACTGAATCAATTATTGAGTGTGTTAGGGATGTATTGCATTTTTTAAATATATATAGAAACATTCATATTTTAGTACCGGTTTCACTCATGGCTATTATTTAAAAAATATTCGTTTAAAAATTATCCTGGTGCTTCGCTAAAATACTCAAATAACTAAAGAAATAATTCACTTATGACACCGACTAAAGGTGCTTGATGGAATTCCAATATCAAATTTGAATTGTTGAAACTTTGTACGATTCCACATGTTTTGTATTGTGTGACAGAATACCTGTTGATGCCAAAAGATGTAAATGTAAATAAAACTAGTTGTGTGTGAGATATCCTTTCCTTTTTTTTCGTGAGGGATATAATATCGTTCAAATGTCCGCCACAGCGTTGCTAGTTGGCACTTATTGTCGCATAAATCTGGCTGAATTTGTTGGATGGCGTTTGTTATGTTGAATTCGAGGGCGTCAGTTGTTTACAGTTTATTGCAAAAGAAGAAATCAAAAGGCGTTATATTGCACGATCTTGATGGCCAGTTCCATGTCCTCAAATCGTTCGTGAAGAATGTTAATCCAAATTTAATGATTTTAATACGTTGTTCAACGCTTTAATCTTCTGTGATAATTTGCCTTATTCTATCAAATAATACAAACGTCACGTAAAAAATATGGCTGTCATAACTTAACAAATTTTGAGCGTTACTTTTGACATACACATTCATAAAATAAGCATTTAGTTTACTTTGCAAGACATTTTTTCGGTGAATTCGTTATTGTATATTTGTGAAATAAAACACATTAGTAATGCTTTTGGTGATAATTATTTGTTCAAATAAGCAAAGAATGATAATGATTGAAAGAAGCAAAAAAATAGGTAAAGAATTATACCAACATATGTATCATATTATCATTAGTCTTAGATATGAATTTTTTGTTCTTCAAAAGCGTAGAAACAGTATGCCAATGGTAATACCATTAACAATGTTCAACAGTATCGCTTCAGATGTCGACATATTCTAAGTGGAAGTGAGTGAGTTCAGAGAATACTATTTTCAAATCAAACTTTTTTACGTCACATATGCATCATTTTTTATAATTTGTAATGTTTATTACATATTTTTTCAAAATATATAATTATAAGTTGTGCGGTATAAAAACTCGTTTTAAGGGAGTAATATTTTTTTATTTGTAATCCAAAAATGATGAAAACAGTCAATTGATAGTCACCGCGTTTTAATACTCGCCCTATACAGTTTTCAAAGTTTCAAATCTTTTCTATAGTATTGAAATAACTACATTAAAACTACACAAAACACCTCGTGCCTTTTGATGAACTAAAATCAGTCTGGATGATTCTGTGAAATTATGTTAACAGGAAAATAATAAAAAAATGTTTTAAAATAAAAAAAGTCTCAACTCACGACCGCTCGCGTGAACCACCGTCCTTTAAAAAACGTGCCTAACCCTTTGAGACCCAATTAAAATCGTAACCAGTCTATTAAGTAGTAATTAAAACAGTCAATCCTAACGGGAAGGTATTATATTTGAAATAAATATCTTCGTTATTAATAATCATTTAAATATTTTATAAAAATCGTTTTCGTTATCACTTTTAAGGTGTTAACTGATGGTTTAATTAATATTTATGGAAATGCATTATATTTCAATAATAACACATTACTTCCATTTTTTTTTGACAATTAACATCGGGACAACTTTCGCTTATCGCAAGCATTATCAACTGAACAATACAAAATAAAACAAGGCTATTTGTACACAGTTTTCAGTAAATAATTAACACGTATTTAAAACCAAATGTTTAAGAACATTGATTTATTAAAATCTAAATCCTGTTTTCAGCAGCGAATGCTGACACATAATGTGGAGTGGAAAAATCAACTTCTGCTGCTGGTTCTGATGATGGCCTCATTCCGAAATAGCATTCTGTTATATTGAACACAAAATGTTTTAAATTTGAATTGTTGAAAATTTATATGATTTCACACGTTTTGTCACTAACAATCCGTGTTTCGTCTTTCGGCGTCTTAAGGAATTTTAACACACCGAAAAGCAAAACCAGGTTTGTTAACGCCTACGATTAAAAACTGCAGGTTTTTTCATCTTATATGAAAGTAAACACTATGAAAGTGTAATCAAATTTAAAGTACACAAAATTTGCATTTACTTAAAAGAATTCCATTGAATCACGATGGAAAACTAGCAATGTATTTTAGATCTACAAAATTTATAAGTAGATATGGCTGATAGCTATTTCGGCTTATGCCCTTATCAGAACTTTTATTTGATTAACGGAATACATTTTTAGTGTATTAAATTGGCATATCAAATTGATAGTATTATAAATAAAGAAACCTTATGAGGGCGTAAGCTGAAATAACTATCAACTATATACCTTATAAAATATGCAGAACTTAAATACATTGCTATTTTTAAACCGGTCTGAAGTTTCAAGATTTTTTCGTTTACTATATTATAATATCAATTTGATATGCCACTAGTATAAATAATAGATGAGAAATGTATTCTTTTAATCAAATAAAAGTTAAATCGTTTTAGATCTTAATATATATATATATATATAATTGGATTTAATAATAGATAATTAACTGAAACGCCCGTGCACAGTGTTACGAATATCGTGTTTTCAATAATGAAAACATAAAACAAGCAAATATTGAAAAAACACATGGGTATAAGAATATTATATTAATATTTAAAAAGACGAGGGGTGTGTCGGAAATATCTCTCCAAGACGTCTGTCGGTGATTTTCAAAAAGGCAATGTATATTTCTATCTACCCGTGAGGGCCATGCGATTTTTGAAAAAAAAAGACTATGAAACACTTTTGGTATGTATTTATTTTTTGAATAATAAAAACGTATTTTTTGGTACTTTTTTCCCTCCTACAATATATTGTATGATCAGGACCAGTTTTGCTCATCGCGAACAGTATCACTGATAAGCGAAGCCGGTCCTGATTATATAATATATTGTGGAAATAAGTACTGAAAAAAAACGTATTTTTATTATTTAAAATATCATGATTTTCCATGAAGAAGTGACAGTCAACACTTTAAAAATGTTCATTGCTTTTGCAATGCAAAAATAACAAAAAGAAAAAAAATAGCAACACTTAAAACAATAATATCAAACTAATGGAAAATCTACTTTGATACACTAAAAAATAGTATTCGCCTAAACTCACTCTTGTCCACATGGGATTTGTCAACATCCGAAGCAATTCTTTTGAAAATCGCTAATGCTCTTAATATTGGCATCTCCATTAGCAGACTGGTTCTACACTTTGGAAGAAAAAAGAATTCATGTCTACGTTTTCACAAAAAAAAATATTCGAAACATACAATTTGTTATTTTCAATATATATTATGTATCGAACCTATTGACTACTAATGTCTCAACTGTTGAGACGGCTGATTGGCAGGGAATCGATAAACGATATTCAAAAATACGAGTGAGTTTGGCAGCTTATTATTGTATTCAAATATTGCTTGAGTTGTCTTGGCATTCTTTCAAGTTTTGTTAATATTGAACTATTGAATAATATCGACTGAAGATGCTTGATGAGTTTCAAAAGCAAATTTGAATTGGTGAAACTTCGTACATTTCTACATGTTTTTTCACTTACGACCCCGGTTTCGTCCTTCGTAATCTTGAGGCATAGCAGGTAGGCATCACAAGTCTGCAATATAACTGTTTAGTTATATTGCAATCATGTGATTGAATGAATGCATGAAGATGCCGAAAAGAAACACCCACGAAATTTAACAGTTCACAATGACTATTGAATTGTGTAGATCTATAAAGCTCAGCACGGAAATGGTGAACTCTATTACGTTGATTTTTTTTTACTTTTAAGGTGTTAACTGTCACTACTTTGTGGAATGGCATGGTACTTAAAATAATGCAACACACTGCTTAGTGCTATTGCATATTATATGCTACAATATATTTTGTGATCAGGACCTGTTTCGCACATCGCAAGAATTATCAGGTGATGACAATGCTCGCGTTGGGCGAAACCGGTCTTGATCATAATATACGATATGGAAATAGTAGTGAAAAATGTGTTTTTTCTCATTGAAGCTATCGACAGTGAGTAAGTTTTAAAATTTCAATATCAACTATTAACAACTAAATGTTTGTATACTTCTGTATGCTTTGCATCTTAACGACGTTGACTGATGAGCCTGGGCTGACATTAACTTAACGCTGATGCATACGGACTGACATATCAGCTCGAGCTCATCAGTGTAGTTTAATACCAAATGATGCCAAAACGCGAATACCCGGACTGTAAACATGTTGAATAACTCGGAAAAATATTGTTTCTTTTTTTTTTAATATAAGTTTTGACGTCCTCTCATTGAAAACTCATTTTTAAAACGGAGCATACCGCCTCAAAATGATGGAGTTATTTTGACTCTTGTTGATGTCTGTAAGAGCTGATTTGTCACTCAGTTGTTCATTCTCTTTTCTTGCAAAAAGAAGGGATAGAAAGGGTAATGCCAGGACAAAACTACTTGATAGCTAACCACTTTTTATACGTACCGTTACGATCGTAAAGTAGGAGTAAAATTTTAGACACGGTGAAAAAATAGCAATGTATTTTAAACCTACAAGACCTACTTTTTTAGATCTACAAAATTTTGAGACAAAGAGTTTATGTTGCTATTTCGGCTTACGCCCTAATCAGAACTATTTCGTAGTTCATTATTATCGTACTGATGAACTTAAATACATCGTTGTTTTTTCACTGTGTTATAGTAGAGTTCTACAAAGTTAATGCCAATTCAATCAATAAATTTTTAGACGTCACAAAATCTATGCTATGGAATAGGATTGATCAAGAAAGGTGGAGGAAAAATGCTGCTTTTGTATACCCTGAACTCCTGTCTGAATTAATTTCGAATGAATACCAAAATACATCAGTTCAGTTTCTTTCGTATTGAATTAAGGTCGCCGATTATCGGGACAGCCTGTGAATGGAATTTTGTTTAGTTCATTAATTAAATTTTCATCATACAGTATGTCTCACTTTCTCGGTGTGTATTAATGTTTTTATTGGCGTATATTAAGTCCGACGAGGCCAATTAAAAATTATCGATTTAAAACCGGCCGCCTGAGATCAAATTTGTTGCCTAACTCGCCAAAGTACGCCTCTACACAGCGATGAATATTAGTCAATATTTTATTAAAAAAAAAAAACAGCAACAATTTACACGAAGCCACTATGATATAGCTTGTCTACATAGGGACCAAAGTTAAAAGAAGTTAAACAATGTTGAATTGTTAGAAAAATGTTGATTATTATTTATTGCAGAATCCTCTCATTAAAGACTCATTGACAGCAAGCGTTAATAAAACTTATCACAGGCATTCGAGAGTAATTATTGTTAAATCAATGTTATTGATTTTTTTCAGTCATTTCTGTTGCATCCGTGTGATGTGATAATATCTGTTGATGGCGAAAGTGACAAAACATGCGGAATCGTGCAAAGTTTCATCAATTAAAATTTGATAGTAAAATTCCATCAAGCACCTTCAATCGATATCATAAATTATTCTTTTATCATCCATCAATCACATCTTGTGGAGCTGACTATAAATCTCACAAGACGTTTTTTTGAGGCGCCAAATGACTGTGGGACTAAAATGAAGTGACTATATCATAGTATATATAGATTGTTATAAACACTTTTTTATATTTTTCATATATTTCAATAAATTGGATCTCAATAAATACCATATGCTATGTGTTATCTAATCATTTACTATCAAGCATATGCATCAGGGCTGTGGAGTTGTAATAGGAGTCGTGAAAAACGAGCGACTCGGACTACTTTTTCGATCAGTCGATTTTGAAGAATATCTCAATGAAGAATTTCCGAATCGTTTGGTTAGTATTAAATTTAATGCAACTAAATAGGGAAGGAAGAAAAAAATCTGACAAAATAAACTTTTTTAGTTCAAGTCGTGTTGTTGGACAATGCTAGAGTTGGATGGTTGGCAGCCCTGATATGTATGGTTATTATATAAATAATAATCTATATTGAGTCAAATTTGCATAAACAATTTGAAAATATTCAGCAATTATTTCAGTAATTGTGTAACTAAATGTACCTCGTACATGTTAAGACATGATCTGATAATGATTTTTACAAAGATGAAATACGTATAGAACAATTAGTATAACATAGTCATCTATTCTGTATTGAAAATGAAGTCTCTAAATACAAGTTGTTTCTTAATACAGTAAAACTGTATGAATCATTCAAAATATGACAATTCCACAAGCTTAAACACCCACGACCTGGGTTTCACATTTCGACATATTCAGACATATTCAAATTATTTCAGATATATATTAACCTCATAGCCTATATTTTTTTCCTGTGTAATTCTTCTTGTACATAGCCGATGTAAACTGTTAACTGTGAATCAGTTGTATAAAATGCCCGATGACGCCGAAAGGAGAAACCCGGATCGTTAGTCACCAATTAAAATTTTATATTGAAATTCCATTGAACAACGTCACTACATATCGTAAACTATAATTTTGTATGTTTTAACACATTAAGAAGGGTTATCTTGAAGCTTAGACTTGATTTTTAACTATCTGTTTTTACATTAAATGTGTTAACTGTCACTTCTTGAAAACAAATTATAATTTTTTAAATATTAAGAACACATTATTTAGTAATATTTCCATAATATACTTTATAATCAGGAAAGGTTTTGCTTATTAGTGGATAATTTACGAGATTTTCATAAAATATATTTTGGAAAATTATTAAAAATGTGTTTTTATACGTCACAGGTTGGATCAAAAATATTTATGTAATTAAAAAAATCACTAAGGTTTTTAATGATAAATAATAATAAAAATATCAATGTTCTTTATATACTATAAATGTACAAATTAATATAAAAATAATTTCTTTTTTTATTATTAATTTAACGAAACAAATTTAGTCAACAATAATGTTTATTTAATAATAACCAAGGTTGAAATTAATATAAATTAATTGCTGGGAAAAATCGTTAAGACAAATCAACACCAATTTTCTTAACAATAATTGAATTCTCGTGTTTGAAATTTTAAACGAGTTGGCTGTCTTTTGTTTTTTTTTTATTGTAAATGAGATCGGCGTTGGTAAAGGACAGATCTATTGCAGGTTTTACGTGTAAGGGTGAAAGAAAACATGCGGCTTATTTACTCTTTCCCTGTTTGTAGAATCGCGTTTTTCTTGTAGTCGAAGAAATTAATTTTCTCATCTTGCAGCACGACCGAAATAACTTAAAATAACGAATTCGTTTTTGGCCAAATTAATTATCAGAACTCATGAAATTGTTATTATGAACATGTGTATGGAAAGGCAAGTTTGATGGAAAATTCGTTAACTTTTTCAATCAATTATTGAAGAAAGTAAATATAAACATACATATTTTTATCAGCTTCGTTCGAGCTTATAAATATTTTAAAAAGGATTTATAAATGCTTATGAGTTGGTAAAGTTCCATTATAAGACTTAAAAAATAAGTATTGTTTGAATTAGAATTTACTTGGTAGAACGTCGTTATAACACGTTGAAAAAATAGCAGTTTAATTCTTCAAAATTTATAACATATATTGCTATTTCTAGCATGAACTACCGAATCTTCTGTCAAATCAAATTAGGTTTGACAAGGGCGTAAGCCGAAATAGTTATCAACTATATATATTTTAATTTTTGTGTAACTTAAATACATTGCTATTATTTACCGTGTTAAAAATGAGTTCTTAAATGTATATATTTTTTTATTTTATATGGTGTTTGATAGTATATTTATATATCACTTTTAAGGTGTTAACTGTCACTGTTGGGAGGTGCAATTTATTTGAAATAATAAAAACATTTTTTTCAATGCTTGATTGCGATGAAAGAAACTGGTCCTGATCATACAATATATAGAGGAAATAAGTACTAAAAAATATATTTTTGTTATTTAAAAAAAATTATATTCACTGTGTGTTGTGTATAAGTCTGGCAATGGCATAAGCTGAAACATCTATCAATTTTATTTATAAAAGTTTGTAGTTACATAATTTGTTACATTTTTGATTAATAAAATCACTCGCATTGTTTCTGAACTCCATTTCTGAACACCATTTTTGAACTAGAATTTCTTAATTTTACATAATCTAATGACAACTTTTTGATAAATTAATGCGATAAAACTTAAATACTGAAATATTTCTTTTGTATTGAAAACAATATTTTAATCAGTTATGACGTTTTTCTTATGTACTTCGTTTACAGTATATTACCCAATTAGGAGTTCAAATAAATTAGTTTTTAAAGGCGCCGCTTGGTGTTCGAAACCAGAATGCCACAACTCATAAATAATTTTTAAATCGATCACCGGTGAACACGAGTCGTTTATTACATTTGCAAATGTATTAAATAAACAATTTTAATTTTATTTAATTAAATTATTATTTTTTTGAATAATTTATTCGCGAACAAAATGGTTCAGCTGAGCGGCATTGCTTTGGGTTTAAAATAAAAAAAACCTTTATTGTTTTATGTATGATATCGACTGAAGGTGTTTGATGTATTGAGAAAAAAAACAGCATTGACGAATTAGTAGTGACATAATTAACCATAAAATCATTTTTTTATATGTTCAATTTACAATATTTAATATTTTTTTTCTATTTCTTTCAGAAAAACATACATTTGATGCGAACTGTGAGAAAAAGAGCACATCTAACTCAAGAAGATTGACTGATTATTTTGACGTCGAATAACGGAAGAATAACAAATAAATAAATCTTACAATTCTCAAGCAACAAAGAGAACAAATAGATAATTTATCCAATTTATGTTCAAGCAGAAACATACGCAATCACAAAATGTTTGAATAAAATCAATAGAATTTTTTTATTGGAATTGAATATCTCGAAATAGAATACGAAAAAATAAAAGGCTTTACTTCGATAATTGTTTTAGTTTGGAAAAATAGTTGTGAATATTTTTTGACGATTTCTCAAAAAAAAAGACTTACGTGGTAAAACATAATTAAAAGTGAAGTGAGTGATATTATTTATAATAAAAAAACGTGTAGTGTAAAAGGCTTGACGGAAATTTAAGTTATTTAAAAAATCGGAGAGAAAATAGCGCTATGACAAGAATATGAAATAGAATTTGAGAATCTTTCGAAAGAACATTTTTTTAAAAACATTGATAAAAATAAAACTTTTTTTGATTGATAATACAGATAAAAGTCCAATAAATAAAATACTGTGAAAAAACCTCCTCGTTTAGAAACGAGGAGCAGAAGAATCCTTGCAAGATAGTTTACCAATCAGAGTCCCCAATATATTCAAAGGTGGCTTCACACGGCCAAGCGACGTTGAGCTACGCGGATCCCTTCGGGGCCGAGGGTGGACCCCCTAGGACTCCCGAAATGGACTCCCACCTGCAAGAACCGCCTCCCCCGCCCCCCGCGCCACCAAAGTCTGCGTTTGTTGACCTGCAACAGCAGCAGCAGCACCAACAACAACAGTATGGTGCTTTCAAAGGTGGCTACCAAACACATCACCAGTTCGGGGGGCAGCCTGATGGTGGAGGGTTTCCCAGCCCACGAGCTACTCTAGGATACGCATTCCCTCCAGTACATCAGAACGTGTATCCAGGATATCACTTAGGATCCTACGCGCCGCACTGTGCGAGTCCACCGAAAGATGGTGAGTGACATTCATATTACTCCTTAAATTATTATATATTATCCAATTGTGACGTAACGTAAACTCATGTTTAACCTATTTTACGTATTAACTGATATTTCAGAGTCAAACAGAACGCAATAACGAATTAGAATTGTTGAGTCTGCCGAATTGCTGTTCCGAATGCTTTGTCACTCACCACCTGAGTGTTACAATTTAAAATCATCATTCATCTTATTATCAAACTATTGCATTAAAACTGTCAAAAAAGATAATTTATAGCAGTTCAACAGTACATAAATTTGTTTCCTGATATTCTTTAAATAATCAGTAAAAGGAAAGTTTTTTTTTCTATTATTTTCCATAAAGGATATAAAATTGTGAAAATGGTACTAAACATTGTGTCATTTAAATGTATTGATATTCTTTTAATGTTTTGCGAGCTGTGTGACGAAAATTTGAAAGAATAACACAGTGAAAGCTCGATTCCAATTTTTCAAGGGACCCTAAAAAACGAAAAATGTGACAAAAGAAGAATGCGAAAAAGCTTTAAATAATACAATCTTAAAAACACACAAAGTTCCCCCCTTTAAATTTCCAAAAATGGTATTTTACAAAAAATGTTATATATAAGAATGATTTGTAAAAGTTTCATTAATTAACTATAATTTATTGAAATAATCGTGTTTTAAACTTCTTTTTGTGAAATTCTTTGTTAAAGAAAATTCATAATTTATTTCTTGGGTTAATATATAAAATTTACCGTACTCAAATTCACGAACTGTATTGGATTCATCTACCAAATCCGGCCAATTGAGATAATATTTGAGACGGAACCACAATATTTAGAAGATAGACGAGATAATTAATAAATCGAGAAACGCTTAATGCGAGATTATTTAACACTGTTCTTATGGATGTTTGACGGGACTATGAAAAATGAACGAACCATCCGGGAAAATGTTTTATGCAAGAACGGTTGATCGGGGTTCCATTGTATAACGATTTCGTTCGCTTTAATATTCTTAACAAAAAAATAATTTCTTACAACTGTATAAAAATATAGTCCCTTCGATAAAATGTCATATAGATTGATATCAACTTGGTAATTCGATGTTATAACAGGTGCTAAGATGTTTGTAAATATGGCGATGTTTCCCGTGAGCGAAAAATGCCAATTTTATTTTTGCCAACTTTATCCCACGGTGAATGTAAAATGTTCATTTTTTGTTCAATAGTCACTGGGATATTGATTGCCTTGTTACTTTTTCAATGTTGGTACTCCAATAACAAATAATTATAGCTACTACAGGGTGACTAGCAAACGAACGACGGTTGACAGGCAGGTATTTTGTGATTTTTTACAGTTTTAAAAGGTGTTACTGTAGATGGGGTTGAAGAAATTGTCTTAACTTTACCGAATAATGCTTTGCAAGTACGGTGATGTAGCACTAAATTTATAATCTATTGTACGGTTTCTCAAACTATGTTCCGCGGATCACCTATGCTCTACAGAGTCACTTTTAAGGTGTTAACTGTCACTTCTCTGTTAAAAGGCATTGTATTATTTTTAGTACTATTTCCACAATATATTTCATAATTAGGACCGGGACCATTGATCAATTGATAAAGTTCACGATGAGCGAAACCGGTCCTATTATTAACAGCTGATTTTTTTTCCAATGCCCCTCGTTTCAAATGTTGAATAAATGTTTCAAACCATCATCAAATAAAAGTTGAAAATAAATATTTGAGAAAATTTTAAATAATAAAAACATATTTTTAGTACTTATATCCACATTCTATTTTATGACCGGGACCGATTTCGCTCACCGCGAGTATTATCAACTGATCAATGCTAGCGATGAACGAAACCGGTTCTGGTAAAAAAATACATTGTGGAAATAAGTACTAAAAATGTGTTTATATTATTTAAAAATAGTTCCATCAAGAATGGACAGTTAACACATTAAAATCAAATGACATAATTAAATTATAATTGAATATAATTGAATGAAAAAAAAGTCTAAATACTGTTTTATAGAGCCTAATATTTTGAATTATGTCACTGTTGATTTTGCGTTGTGATATAAACGTAAGTCTATCTTATATTTAACAACACTCTTGGAAATAACAATTACGTTGGTTATTCATGTCATTTATTTATTTATAAAACAAGAGTCAACAGTAAAATACTTCCCGCCGTGTTGACATGTCATGTTTGTTATACGTTCACACAATAGTATATATTACATCTAGTAACCCTGTATGTCGTAAAGTAGAATACATCTTTAGCAATGTCCTCTCATAGTTGTGTCGCTGGCGGTGCTGGTTAAAAGGCATTGCATTCGACACTGAGATGCGTAAAAACTGGGTTCGATTCCCGCATCGGACCACGGTTCTATGTTTGTATTTCTTTAAGCGTTTAATGTAGTATTAAACAGGGCTACACTGGAAGAATTCGCCACGTATTTGCACGGAGCACTGCAAAATTAAAAACCTTTTTCCGTTCCAAATCGAACATTGAATTTTGAAACAGTGATAAAAGAGTGTTTGTCATTAAGAAATTGAAGCGATAAATTGTTTTTTTTTAGAATTTTAATATCAAATTTGATTTTTTATAAGTTTGAACGATTCTAAATATATTTTCACTAACGATCCAGGTTTTGCCTTTCGGTATCTTCAGGCATTCTATCACATGGGTGCAACGGAATTGACGAATTTCAACAAATCAAATTCAATAATATTTTGGCAATCATAGGATATCCATGAACTTGAATGATATTATTGATTGAGTTGTTTATTTATTTGGTAGAACTCCATTATAGCATGATGAAAAAATACCACTGTATTTTATTTCTATAAAGTGTATTAGGGATATAGCTGATACTATTGTTCCGATGAGGGCGTAAGCTGAAATATGGAACTAGAGCGTTCGACTGAAGAGAAGATAAGTATAGATAAGCAAAATATACGTTTGTAGATAGTTCTGATGAGGGGTAAGCCGAAACGATTTTCCACTATAAATCGTTTAAATTTGGTGTAACATAAAGTAAATTGCTATTTTTTCACCGTGTTGAATGATATTACTTAAATCGATTGAAAAATTGATTCTGTCGTCAGATTTTAATCTAACCGTATTAGAAATTGAACCAATTATAATTATAACGGCATTGACCACTCGACGACTTCATTTAAAAATTTATATGAATGGTACAATTTAATAAATATTACTCAATATAGCTCTGTATTTGACTTTCTGTTTTAAAAATTGTTTGTAAGCTTAAAATGTCAGCGACCCATCCGTCCAAGACGCGGATAAAGTTATTTAGCGATAATTGTGAAGCAAAAAGTTGACCAAAGACACCGAGGGTGGTTCAGCTCAAACATGTCGTCCATTAAATTCATTAAATTGCTAAATTTGCTATCTTAGAAGCAAGGTGTCATATTTGAACAATAAAGCACAATGCTTAATATTTTTGTATTATCAAGATCAGAATCGGTTTCAGTCATCGCTTTGTAACACTAAAATACATCGCAATTTTTTCATCGTGTTATGGAAATAGTACTTATAAGTGTATTTTTTATTATTTAAATATTTTAAATTTAATAAAATATTTAAATAATAAAAATTTATTTAAAATGTTTAACGTTTTTTCACATATGAAGTGACAATTAACACATTGAAAGTAATACGGGAATATATAACCAAAACGAGAGTAAATAATTTTCATATATAAAAGACTAAAGTTTCAAGAACTATGAAAAAAATATTATAGTAAATATACAATATATGTATAGTTGAATAAAATAAAACTGTTTTCTAATAAAGGAAGTTTTAAAAGACCATTATCAAGAATAATTCATGATTAAAAGGAACATTATGCTAAAAATATTTAGTACAAAATGTTGTAAGCAAAAGAGTAAAATCTCTATTTCTCAAAATCCTAAATCTTAGATGCCGAAAGACGAAACCCAGGTCGCTAGTGAAAAAACATGTGGAATCGTATAAAGTTGTAACAATTAAATATTCTCTAAAAACAGTTTTGACTTAGTTTGAATTATATCAGTTGATAACGCTAACGATCTGCGAAACCGTCACCGATATCAATAATATAAAATTGTAGTAATGGTGCCAAGTATTTTTTTTTTTATTAAATGCAATAAATTGTAATGATTAATTCCGTCGTATGCAATTATTTATAAATTTTAAATGGTTTGCTTTGTAAATACAAAATTAAACTGAACCACCCTCACGCGGTGTTGCCCTTTGTTGCTTTCCGACAAAGCAAGTAGATTTTTTTTAAACAGCTCAGTTATTTCTGTTAATTCGATTGTGGCAACTGGGGAAGGTCTTAGCATCTTGTCGCGTCCCTGGTCTACGCGGTGACACGGCGAGTCCGAAGCGCGAAAACAGGACTTGCTATTAAAAGACTTATAAACAATGTCACTCTCCGAAATAGGAAAACGAACGACCATCAAGCTCGCTGTTATCTGCCTTCGCTTAAAGAACGAATGGGTTAGAATTGCATTGTTTAATGTTGTAAATATCTCCGCGGATTCAATGAGTTTAATAGTCGATTCAACCTGTTCCCTGCCGAGCTGCATAAAAGATATTGCAAACGAAAATGTCAAAAACAACTTATAAAATATTGTTTATTAACTAATGAATACTTTTCGAGATTAGCAACACAAACTTGATTATATTTTGGTTTAAAAAATAGCTTATACACCAACTTTTTATCACTCTGTTGAGTTCAGCATTTGTATGATAACTGATAATATAAGATATCCTAATTTTATTGTTGTAAATTGTAAACTATTTATTTTGTAACAGTATTATTGCATCCGTTTAATTCAAACCTGGATTTTAAGTGATAAAACATGCGTAAATTTACAAAACTCAAACAGTTAAAATTTGATATTGAAATTTCAGTCGATATCTTAAATTTATTTTCACGTTAGAAATAAGTAACAAATGGTTCTATTAAATAGTCAAATTTGATTCGTAGTTTCTTTGAAACATAATGGTTGAGTAACTAACCCAATAAAACCAGTTGATATTAAATAACTTACAATAATAAACAATAACCCGTTTTCTGCAAAGTTGTGTAAAGAATATACCAAAACCGAGTCCATATAGTATATATATATATTACGTCGTTAATAAATGTTTGGAATAAATCAGACAATATTTCAAAACAAAAATTAGCTCTTACATTACCAGAAAGTCCTTATAATGTTGTAATTTATAGTAGAACACCACAATTATCCCTATCAACAATGGAGAAGTTAGCATATAAATCATTAAATAAACAAAACAACATTTTGTTTAGTACTTTTACACGATCTTAAAACAAAATAATCAGGAACGGTTTCGTTCATCGCGGGTATTATCAACTCAAACTGAATTTAATCGCGGTAATTATTTTATTTAACAAGAACATGCTTAATAAATTGCTATTTTTTACCGTGTAATCATTGAGTTCTACCAAGTAAATGCCAATTCAATCAATAAGATCTTGCTTGTTTAAAACATCAACTGACGAAAAAGTATTATACACAATGCCAATGTTGCTTTATTTGAAATGAAATCAAATCTCGTAACATTTCGGAGATAGTGTTTATTTTTGAGTTAGGATAGTATATCAGTGACATAAAACTAAAGCATCGTTCACAAAGCCATTAATTGGACATGATTGGAAAATTACATGGTGCTGTAACAAAGTTGAACGCATCTATGAACAAAACGATAATAATGTTTTGTATCCAAGTTTGGTACATTTCGTGCTATTACGAAGAAAATTGAGTGATCATTAATTAATTGTATTAAAAAACCGTTTTTTTTATTTCTGTCGTCCACTAATTAAGTGATATACTCGTAGTTAAAGATTGTGAAATGAATATTTTCTGTATCATTAATTTGAATTTTTTACTTGATACATCGCACCCCGAAAAGAAAACGAATATAACTCAAATTTTGCATTTAGTTTTTTTAATGAAAGATAATGTTGTTAACAATGAACGAAATCGGTCCTTATCTTAGCACTATAAAAATATGAAAATATTATTAATATTCATGTAAAACGGTTTCGCTAATCCAGAGCATTATCAGTTGATAATTCTTGAAACGAAACCTCATTTTAACTCTATAATATTGTGAAATACATAATTTGTGGAAAAAATTTATAAACACTTTAAAAGTGTGAAAATCTTTATCACTATATAAAATTGTGATATTGTTAGTAAGTACCGTATTTAATTACGCCGTGGAAAAATAGCAAAGTATTTTAGTTCTACAAAATTCTACAAAGTCCTATAAACAAATTTCTACAAACTTTAGCTTAGTTAAATTGCTATTTTACGCTAGAGTTCTACCGAGTAAATTAAAATTCAATCAATATCGGTTTTATTGTATAAATACAATGCTTTTTTTTTATCAAGAAGTAGCAATAAACACTTAAAATTGAATAAAATGTTTTAAATGTGATTATTAAAAATTGTATTGCGTAAAGATCGGTATTGCTCTATGTTACTTAAGACCGATTCATTTTCAATAAGTTTATTTAAAACCGATTGTGATGAATAATTTTTTGATAAATTCAGTTTATGCATAAAGTTTGCGTAGCCCGGCAGGGAATAGGTTAAATGAAATGATATATTTTTCTCAGTGTTACACTTCATTTCCACTCATTAATTAACAAATTTTACTATAAATAAATACAGAAAAGTAAAAATATGTTTTTCATTTAAAATAAATAAGCAATTTAAATTAAACCTGACTGAACTAAGTGCTTTTGAAGATTTTTGAGATTTGACTGTCTTTCATTATGGGCGAGATATGTTAGGGTCGTTACCCTTACCCTGTAGTAAACATTGCAAATTAGGCACCCTTAGAAATATAACTACAATCAAACACTGATTGTGTGAATTGTTAACCCTCTTTTCATAATTATTACAAATAGCCTACGAAAGCAAATCTCGCGTTAATTCTACCGGAATTTATTTGCGACACGAGTCTGAGATAAAGACTCGGCGGTGCTTCAACAATGCTGTTTCACGTTACCATAGAAGTGCCAAATTTGAAACCACCTGAGTAAGTTCTAAACAATGTACATATTTAGGACTAGAGATCTTTGTGGGGAAATATTGTTGAAAAAATTGGTATATGTATATTAAAAGTAATAATGCCAAAATTTACTCACAAAACTTTTTATTTTGTCTATTAAGTCGTGTTGGGCTATGCGTTATTGATTTATTTTATTTTATTTTATATTTTAAAAATCAGGACCGGTTTCGATCTTAGCGACTATTCAGCATCTGTTGATAATACTCGCGATGATCGAAACCGGTTCTTAATTGAAAAATATGAAATAGTGGAAATGGTACTGGAGTATTTTATTTTATTATTTAAATATGTTTTTTTTAAATATATAATTTATGATATCGACTGAAGGTGCTTGATAGATTTTCAATATCAAATTTAAATTGTTGAAACCTCGTACGATTCTACATATGATTGTGAGTTATGTTGCGTCCGTGTGATGTCCAAGTTTTAACAATTCAAATTTAAATATAATTTCTTTCCGCTAAAAAAAGACAGTTGACACATTAAAAATGATAATTTCAATAATTTAAGACATCGAATGCAGCTTGGTGGAATTTCAATGTGAAATTTAAATCGTGCAAAATCACGATCAGGTTTTCACTTTTTATCATCTTCATACAATCTAGCATATAGTTGCACTCAAACTGGTGTTTACTAGAACGCTTGAAAATGACAAAAGGTGAATCCCAGGTAGTGAGTGATAAAACATGTGAAAGTGTATCTGAAGTATTCAAAAATAAATTCAATCTTTTTTCTTAGCCACAGTGACAGGTTTTGTCAAAATTTGAAGTAATTGAGACAAGCTAGAATTTTTGTGAAGAAATGTGATATTTCGACCATAAAAAATCGTATATATTTAATTAAGAAATGCTGGATAGAATGGAGCTTAAAATGATTCCATTTCACTTTTTCAGTGCTGCAAATTGGAAAAATCTACCCTATCGATTTTTGGTAGTTTGTTTAGGAGACTGAAGAAATAATAGACGCTTTCAATACGTATAATACTAATTCGATTGCAATAGTCGTGTGCCGATAATTCCAGACACGCTCCGTTCAAAATAATCGCTTTCAATTTCATCATACAGTTTCGTTTGGTTAAACATTACACGTTAAAAAAAAAGAAAAAAGGGGATGTTTAAGGGAGATTTTTAGGGGCACATTACACCTATGAATGTCATGTATTATAATATCGAATGGCGCTCAAATATTTATTGGAACCAATGCTTGAGAAATATATTAAATATTAATGAATTTTGCTGCTCGTGGCATATTGAAAGAAACGGTACAGTTAATAAAAAAATGAATACGGTACTGTCCAGTTTTATTGAGTCTAACACACCATATGTTATATTATTGGAGAGAGCATAGTGAAAATTTTCAAAGATTTTTAATTTATTCGACAATGTTGTGTACAGTATAATCTAAATTATCCAAATTTTACGAATCGATAATTTTTTAAAAAATAATTAAAACACATTTTGTACTACTTATTTCCACAGTATATTTTTTTCGGGACCGGTTTCGCTCATCGCGAGCATTATCAACTAATGTAATATAATTTATAAGCAAGTCAATTTGTACAAAAATTTTGAGTGAAAGGCAGCAGGTGTACAAAACCATGGGCTCAAGAACTAAGAAACAATTTGCAGGAAATCATACAATAATAAAACAAATAATGTAAATTAGTTTAAAAGTAAAATGTTAACAATCACTTATTAATAATTTTCAACACAATTTATATAAATCAATTAAGAGCTCTGAACAATCATAAAGAATTCAGAATGAGAAGTAACAAGTGGGAAATTAAAAAAAAACAAAATAACCAGCACTTAAATACTTAACGGAACCTAAAGTATTAATATATTTAATTTTGGCAGTCAAATAGGATGAGCGAAACCGGTCTTAATCAAAAATGTATTGTGGAAATAAGCACTAAAAATGTGTTCTTATTTTTTAAAATATCACAATTTTCCATCAAGAAGTGGCAGTTAACACCTCAAAAGTAATCGATAATAAATTAAATTACACGAATTATCAAGAACATACAATTTAACATTTTCAAGGATGGCGGAATTTTCATTATGGTAGAGTACAAATATGTCTCCAGGTAAATTACTCTTCGATCAGGTGTAAATGAATTCCTAATTTCTCGAATTTTGTTTATTTTGTTAATATAAACTAAAAAAACCTTGATTAATTTTTACTGTATCAAATTTAATACTTGTTTCTTATCAGTTGATAATGCTCGAATGAGTAAAAACGGTCCTGATTTTGATAAAATAATACTACGTAAATAAAACAGTTGTAAACATTGTATTTATTATTAAAATACAATACCTTACCACAAAGAAGTGACACTCAGCACCTTCATAGAATTAAAGTGATACCTTAAATTAATCTGATGATAGATTTGATTGTATTTTTTTGAAGAAATATTGATAACGTCTGGTGGAAATAATGACCCACCTTCCGTATAAATTCAACGATGAAATATTGCATCGAATTCTATTATTTTTTTCTCTTCCAATATAATAGGCTTACAAAATTGCTGTTTAAAAAAACAGCATTAATAATTTATAACATAGCTAATCATTATGTATCGAGCATGTATATAAAAAAAAATGAATTAAATTTTGAGATTGCAGAAGGCAATGGAAATAATAAAAACACAGTGGTAACTATTTTTTTAAATATTGAAATATACAGTGCGCGATCAGTTAACGAACATTATTTCTTCCAAAACTATGTTCGCTATCCGAATTGTTCGTCAACCGATCAATTGAGTCTTAGATCAGATAAAATAAATGCATTAGAAAGATCGATTCAATTCGTTATCCGAATATGTGTTCGGTATCCGAATATAAAACTCTTTTGTGATGATGTTCGATTTGTTTGCAGTCCGAATAGTTCGTTAACCAATTAACCGAGTTTTATAGAAAGAATGAGTGGTTTTTGGAAGGTAGTTTTATTTTGTTATACAAACGTGTGCTCCTTATCCGAATACAAAAATCTTTCGTGAGAGTGTTCGTTATGCAATTTATTCGTAGTCCAAACTGTTGTTAACCAATCAGTCGAGTTTTAGATCAGATAGAATAAGTGGATTAGAAATATTGTTTATTTTCGATGTTCGAAAATGTGTTTGCTGTCCAGCGTTCTCATTGCGAGCATTTGTAGCGATGATCGAAACTAGACCTGATCACTGTACTATAAATGGTTGCAATAATACCAATATATGCTTTGTTTGTTTGAATATAGCACAAATATGCGATATCGACTTAGGGTACTTGATGGAAATACAATATTAAATTTAAATCATTGACCAGAGTTATACAATATATATCAAATTTGAATTGTTACAACTTTGTACGATTCCACATGTTTTGTCACTAACGAACCGGATTTTGCCTTCCGGCATCTTCAGGCACTCTATCACACGGATGTAACAGAACTGACACGACTGAGACTGAGACTCGAGACTCATCAGTTCTGTGTGATAGAATGCCTGAAGAAACCGAAAGGCGAAACCCAGGTCGTTAGTGATAAAACATATGGAATTGTACAAAGTTGTAACAATTCATATTCGATGTTGAAATTCCATCAAGCACCTTCAGTCGATATTATAAATAATACAATATATATTATATATAAAGTATTGAATTATAAAAACCACAAATAAAATATATTTTTTGACATATTGAAAAGAGGACAATAGTGTGATATCGGCGATGAATGATGACTATGTGAGAAATGGATAGTACATTTTCACGCGTTTATTCACTTACGATGTAAACAGAACAATGTAAATCGTACCGCACTCATTGTCAAAACATCATCGAAAGAAAAAACTGCATTTTTGCGACCCAGTGCTTGAAAATGTTTTTTAACCTCACACACGAATTCCATCATCGATATATAAAAAAATAATCTATATATATATATTATAGTACTCATGTAATGAACGCTGTACATCAGTATCGAATCTCAGATTGTATATTACAATATGTGGTAATAAGTTTTTTTCTCTCTGAATTCTTTTCGGTAGCTATTTCAAATCAGTGCGTCAATTAATGATTATTCACGCGGTGCGGAGCCTACACTGTCGAGGTTCCTCGGTATTTACCCGGTGCCCCGGCGTGGTAGCCAATAATTATTTCCGAAACGACGAAGCACCTTATCATTGATTTATTAACGTCGAATCGATTTTATTGGCCCTAGGCTCGTTTTCGAATTTTCGTAGACTGCCAATGTCCTACAGACGATCGAATATATGTATTTTTTTTTTATTAATGAAAACATATTTTTTAGTTTTCGAATTGATCAACTTAGTACACCCCAAATCCCACATGTTTCGTCACTAACGACCCGGGTTTCGCATTTCGGCCGTCTTCAGGCATTCTATCACACGGATGCATTAAGAATGACTCACTAAAAACATTGTTAATGACAATTATCACAGTCAATTGTGTTAATTATTATTAGATTAATATACTTAAATTTGTTTTAGCTGTAATTTACTGCTTGACTAGAGGTAAGTGGATTCCTATAAATAATTCATGCTAGTATCTGTGGTCTGGTGGTAAGAATATTGCCATAGCAACCACGATGTCTGGGATCAAATCCCGAGAAGTTCAATATAAATTTTAAATGTTCCGTACAATAATTTCATATGCTTTTTAATTTCAAATATTCAACTCATTGCTTGCAATCCCATACTTTTCTTTAAATACTAAAACGATTTGCAATACACCGTATTAAATACACGTCTTTAATAACGCTAATAATTAATTAAATATTAATGTATTTAAAAAAAAGCATATATAATTAATAAATGCACAGCTGTTTCTCCCGCTATAAAATCATGTTGCTAGTACCAGGTCGTATTGTAGGAAGATACAATATGTATTTTGGTTTCACTGTATTTAAAATTTTAAAGTTAATGTAAAATCTGTGGCATTTATTAACACATAAGTTCAGAAGGTTTCGCGGTCAAGATACCCTGAACGGATATTTTCATGGATTGATTGTCAATAAATTTATCGGTTTTTATACTAAATACAACTGTGATGAATTAAAACCCTTTAGAACATCATTCTAAAATGGAGGTTAGGAAGCATATTTTATATATACCTTATCACTTTTAAGGTGTTACTGTCACTTCTTGAAGGAAAGGCATGACATTTGAAATAATATACACATGATATGCCAAACCGGACATAATGAACTTGTAATTAAAAAAAAAATATTACATCGGAAACAGAAATATCAACAGCCAATAAATATTTTGTTATTTATAACCTTTTTAAATGTAATTCTATCAAGTAAATACCGATTCAATGAAAAAATTTGTTACATTATCCTATATGACGATGTAGACCTAGCAGCTAATCTTTGACTTAATCCACTGACTGCTAACGTCTCAACTGTTAAGGATGGAATGTGTTGAAAATCAATACACAAAATAGAGCAGGTTAACAATGTTAGAAAAATTCTGTACGAACTATGACTTCAGGCTGAGGCTGTTATTCAGTTATGGTATATCCTTCTATCCTACAGGACTCGCGAGGAACGGGTGAAATGGCAAACTGATGATATAAATTTTAGCTTTATGCTTAGGATCGCATGAGAAAAAAATTGTTGTTTTATGAATAACGATTTGTATTGATTTTTAATTAAGATAATAATAAAAATAGCTATTATTTTTTCCTTGATATATCCATACGAAAAGCTTTATGATAATCGACAACATTGATGCAACAAAACATTCATTACAAATCCTGGCAAAAAACAACGTATTTTCATTGATTAAAGTGTCATTTGCTTAGTAGAATCCTATTAGCTATTTCGGCTTACGCCCTCATCAGGACTATTTCTATATACCTCATAAATTTTGTAGAACTAAAGTACGTTGCTATTTACTTTCTCGCCGTGTTAACGTTTTTCGGTACAAATCTCTTGAATCTTATTCTTAATTTGAATATGTTTTTTAAAATATAATATTTCATGTTTCTCATACTCATGGGTAGGTATGCGGGCCCCCTTCGTCTCGTGGCACCCTCCCCCTCCTCGAGTGCCCTCTCGTTTGCGTCACCGCCCCTCAGCCCAGGGCACATGCGCCGTGCCTACAATTTTAAAGAAGGCATACTTAACATATCCCAAAAGTAAACTTTGAAGCAGTCGCTACGAACACTGAAAGGTGCTCAATGTTGAAATAATATTAATTTATGTGTGAATTAATTAAAGTTAACGAGATTGAACAGACTTTCATTGAAAAAGTGACGCTGTCACGAAAATCAATGCTATTCTTTATTTATTCCAAAATGATCAAATATTCAATTTATTTGCTGACGAGAAATTTTGAATTTTTGAAACTGTTTACGATTCCACTTGTTCTAATTTTAGTACTATTTCGACAATATATTTTCGGTAATCAAAATCGTTATTAATCATAAAATATGTTATGAAGTAAATAGTACTAAAATGTGTTTTATAATTTCAAAAATTCCACATGGCTTGTGACTTACGATCCGGATTTCGCCTTTTGACATCTTCAGGCACTTTATCATGTGGATGCAACGTAATTGACAACTAATTTAAGTGACGACATTTATCGATTGAGTTGGAATTTACTTGGTAGAACTCCATTTTCTAACAAGCAGAAATTCTAACAAGCACCTTTAGTGAATGACTTATATTATATAAATTGTAAGATAATTAGTTTTGCAATATATGTAGAAACAAGTAGTAAAATGTAGCATTGAAAATTTGCAAAGAAGTCAACCAAGCACTCTCGGACAAAATCTACTTTATTATGTCCAAAATAGTATTTGTTTGAGCTTATTCTCGTCCCTTGTGTAATATGCCAATATTCAAAGCAATACTGTTGAACATTGTTAATGTATTTGATAGAGGAATCCCACTTGAAAGGCTGGTTCTATTGTTATAAGGACAAAATTCAAGTCCATGGCTTCAGAACAAAATGTTTTTTTTTGTGCGTCTAAAATTCTTTTCGAACAATAACAGAATTGATCTTTGAGTCGGAGTAGTGCTTTTTTTAACGTCTTCACAGCCCTGAATATTTTATTGAGATTGCGTCACGCGGTGTTAAATAGCTAGTAGCAGCTTTTCGCGTTTATTGTAGTATACGAGATATATTCTGATATATCTTTTCATCCATAATGTTGCACGTGTGGGCGGTGTGGAGTTGTGGACGAAGGCGGCGGACAACAAGTTAAAGCAATAATAATAATAACAAAAGACTTTTAGTAATAAAAAAAATTAAAAAAATAAACTATACCAAAATTAAGAACTTTAGCTGGTACGGGAAACGACGAGCGTGTGAATAGAAAACGAGAAGTAAATATCAGACTAAATACATTTATTTTTGATTAGTGACTGTCATATAGCAGTTGTATTGTACATAACGGACTGTATTGAAAAAAATATGCTTTTCTACTTCTTTAGTTATTTTTCACTTTTAAGGTGTTAACTGTCACTTCTTGACCTTGTCACTGATATCACCAGTTGATAATGATCGCGATGAGCGAAACCGGTACCGATCAAAAATTATATTGTGGAAATAAGTACTGGAAATGTGACACGGTGAAAAAATAGCAATGTATTATATTTCAGTTCAATTTTTTTTTATATAAATAAGATATAGTTGATAGCTATTTCGGCTCACGCCGTCGTTATAGTCGTTTGAAAAGAATTGCCCGGGTAGCCATATCGGCTGCTTTCAATGCTTTGATTGAATTGGCATTTACTTGGTAGAACTCCATTATACCACGTTGAAAAAACAGCAATGTATTTTAGTTCAACATTTTTTTTTAAATAGGATATGGTATGTGTTTCATTATTTAAAGAATCATGCAGCTATTAAAATATTTTCGATAATGTCCTTATCACATATTATATGTTCAATATATTTTTAAAGTTTGATTGTGACAGTAGTAAATATTGTATGTTATTATTCAAATAAAACGCCGTTCCAGCGATATGTTGCAGTTGCAAGTTGAGTTCAGGCGAATACTATTTTTCAGTTATAGTAGATGTTTCATGACCTTACTTGGTTGACTTTTTTGCAATCCTTGTGGATTGTTTTGCTGTGTATTTGCTAAATTTCCAACACTTTATGTTCAAATATGTTGACGTTGCAAAAGAAATGAATTTGTAACATATTATAAAACACTTTATCAGTCTGGAAGTCTGCGGTCAAAATCTGAAAAATCAAGCCACGTTTGTGCCCGTTAAATTTTTGAACAAATGTCGTTTCTATTCAGTATAAAATAAAAGTGTTACAATTTATGATATCGACTGAAGGTGGTTGTTAGAATTTCAATATCAAATCTTTATTATGTGTCTTATAATCCTTTCAACAACGACTCATTAACAAGATTAATCGTTAATGCAAATTATCACAGGCAAATGTGTTAATTATAATTAAATCAATAATGCTCGCTTTGAGCGAAACTGATCCTGATCAAAAAATATATTGTAGAAATGAGTACTAATAAATGTGTTTTTATTATTTAAAATATCATGCCTTTTCATCAAGAAGTAACAGTTAACACCTTAAAAGTGAAATCAATATTATTAAATTTGTTTTGGCCGCCATTTCGTTCTTGCGTTGAATCTGTGTTTTTCTTCAATTAATACCTTTGTTATATAGACGAGGCTAACTGACTATTGTACGTCAGTTCTATTGCGTCCGTGTGATAAAATGCCTGAAGATGCCGAAAGGCAAAACCCGAGTCGTTAGTGACAAAACATATGGAATCGTACAAAGTTGTAACAATTCTAGTTTATATATAATTTTATTTGTTATGTCTATTGTTTACATGTGATGGAAACCGTGTGCCGGCTGTCAGGTATATTTCATCGGTGATAGAATGTCTGACGATTCCGAAAGGTAAAATCCCGATGGTGAATGACAAAACTTTGTGGAACTGTGCTTAGTATTATACTAGATTGTGATTAGTTTGAACGATTCAGCATTTTTAAGCTCCGACCTTTAGGTTCTGTATTATTTTTTGTGTAATTAATCTTGTGTAAAACCGATGCAAACTATTCCATACGTGTGGCAGAATGCCTGAAGATTCCGAAAGGTAAAATCACGTGTCACAAAAACATATGTAAATTTACAAAGTTTCAAAAATTCAAATTGGATATTTTTTCGATTAGTTATTGATATAGTCATCGTACAATGTTTCAACAATAAAAATTTGATAATGAAATTCCATCAAGCGCCTTCAGTCGATATCATAAATTATAAAGAAATATCTATTGAGAAAATTTGAGTAATATTCACCTCCACAAAAACCAGATGCTGCCACATATCTTCGTCAGTAATGGACGGATCTGTAATGTATTATAAAATCATCGAATCCGATCTATTGCTTGAATAAAATGATAATTATTGCTTTTGTAATAATATGTTCTATCGCCGAGGTTCAGGCTACCGATGATGGTACCAGTCGAGGGGATAGGGCGTCATTGCCTCGCGCTTTTAAGGCTTTTAGCCCGAGGACGATCGGTCCCGAAACCGTGGGCGGGGCGAACAGACTCTCCGTTGGGAGTTTAAAAAATATACTATCCATAAAAAGACTTAGATTTTTGAAACGCGATAAAAAATGACTTTTTTTATTCGACCTCGTGGACCACCGCAAAAGGCTTAACGAATTTGTTTTAATTTATTGCTGAAATTTGTCTATTCACGGTATTGGCATTTAACCGGTTGAACATGTTTGCTATATATTATGACAAGGGAATAGCAACCAGGGCTAAGGAGTCGGAATAAGAGTCGTGAAAAACGAGCGACTTCGATTAAACTATTTTGAACGAATATCTCAATGAACAATTTGCCCGATTGGTTGGTTGATCTTTAATTGAATGAAAATAAATGGGAAAGGTAGGTCACTTAATCACTTTTCTGTTTTGGAGTATCGATTCAAAAAAAAAGTCGCAAATTGGGATTAACAATAAAAAATACCGCAATTAAATGGTTGAATTGAATAATTTCACATTTTCACGTTGAATGGTTGAATCAATTTTCTTTGACATTTTGACTGCCGAAATATTATATATTGGCTTTAATTACATCTGCGAATATTGCCGGATCCGACTTCATAACTTAAAATATCATATATCTACGTTAAACGCTTTTAATGTATTAACTGTCACTTCTTGACGGAAAGGCGTTGTTTTAAATAATAAATGTTTAGTACTATATCAATAATTTTATGTTAATAAAATCAGAATTTCGCTCATTATGAGCATATTTCAGTTGAATCGTACATATTTTAATTTTAGATAAAATTGTGGAAATATTGATAAATATTATGTGTTATTATTAGAATTTAATTTGAAATATTATATTATGGAAATATTAGTTAAATATCTGTTATAATATGGCACAAAAATTGCATATTGCTTTGTTACAATAATAATAATGTAGTTGAACGCTATTTCGGCATTACGCCATCATCAAAGATAACGTATTCATCCTGCTCTTTAATTATTGTATGATTAAATATTTGGTTGTCTTTTTTCTGATTTTTGTTAATATTACTCAATTATTTACTAAGGGTAGCTTGGTTATTGGTTAAAAGCAAAATGTTGCCATTAAAAAAATAGAAGGAGATTTAATTGTCAGCTATCACGTCTATTCTTAATGAGATGTTTGAATCTGAAGAATCAATAAAAACAAAATACCGATTGTTTCAGTGAATTTATTATTTAAATAAAAATTAATTAAGCAATAAAATAACATGACAAAAATTCCGACCTCTCCTCATTATGAATAAGTTTTTATGTAATATTATTGTGTTATTTTTATTTTCCAAAAAGAGGGCGGGGTACTTGAGCAACATTCCTTTAGTCGAGGTCTTAAAACGAGACCTATGGGTCGCAGGTTGTACCTACAGCAAAGAAGATGGATGGATAAACGCGACGATTTCGATCTTCGTTGCAGGGTTCGATTCCACGTGTAAATCGAACGCTGAGCGTCGATGTTATATTCAAACTTCAATCCATTCTTACCGCGTTATATAATAATATTATCTTATTTATGATATCGACTGAAAGTGCTTGACGGAATTGAAATTTGAATTGTTACAGCTTTGTACGATTCCACATGTTTTGTCACTAACGACTCGATTGCCTGCGATAATTTTCATTGACGATTTGTTAATAAGTCATTCTTGAAAGGGTTTTTCAACAAATATTAATCACCATTAAAATATAAATGGTTTTTTTTTCTTTTCATATAGAGATACCTATTATCAAACATCTAGTGATGAAACATAAGAATTTACGTCACGAGATTGTCGATTCATTGAACTGATCTCAATTGAAGGATATAACAAGGGAGAGTTGGGAAGTTGGTTTCGCTTTAACGCGGTCAAGAAAACTGCACCTTTTCAAATGCATTCAAAATGAATCATTGTTACATGTACCAATAAAATTTAAAAATAATTTAACTATGGATCTTTTTTTACGCGATTTTTCGGAACGCATCATCAAATTTTCAAATTAAATATGAAATCATTCACATAATTGTTTTCTATAATGAAAACTATCTTTTAATTTTAAACGAGTACCTTGCCGTTTTACGCGGTTCACAGTTGTCATACTTATTTTAAAATTCACAGCAATTGAAACTTCCTGCTTTAATTCAATTAACTTTTTTTTTACAGTTCCAATATCGATAAACTTTTTTTCCTCGCGTTTAAAATATTACATCCGACTGACATTTCATAAATCAAGGGTAAGTGTTGACGTGAATTAATGATACCAAAATTTTTAATAACACGTTCTGAACGGCCATACTTAGAGCTACGAAGTCTTACTAAACTCTTGGATGGAAACATTTCAGACGAGCTACTGAATATTTATTACTTTAAGGAATGGGCATGACTGTATTGTCTATTTTATTTTATAATATGATGCCATGTCTCTTTTTTTTGTGGGTGGTCGTAAACATTATACTTTTTTGTAAAGATTCATAAATAATTTATTTATTAAAATCTAAAAAACAATCTTGAATAAAAACTTTAAGTGTGGACTCATAATTAATATGTAACATCGATAGTATATTTCAAGTGAAACTATATTTAATTATTTCATTAATACACTATTGCTACAATACAAAAGAAGCTAAAAACTTTAAATGTGTTAACTGTCACTTCTTGATGGAGAGTCATGATATTTTTAACAATGAAAACATATTTTTAGCACATATTTCTAAAAAAATTTTTTTTTTGATCAGGGCCGATTTTGCTAATAGCGAGCATTATCATCTGATAGAATTCAATTTACAAGCGAGTCTATTTATACAACATTTTTGAGTTGAAATTAGCAGGTATACAAAATCATGGATTCAAGAACTATGAAACAATTTACAGGAAATCATACAATATCAATACAAATAATGTAAATTAATTTAAAAGTTAAATGTTAACAATCATTAATTAATAATTTTAAAATGAAATTTATGTAAATCAAAAAAATCCGGTAGATCAAATCCGGTCCTGATCAAAAAATATATTCTGGCAATTAGTACTAAAAATGTGTTTTTACTATTTAAATTATCATACCTTTCCATCAAGAAGTGATAGTTAATAATTTTAATATTATATTTGACTTCATATGACAAAAAATTTTATATATTTTCCCTGGTGTGTCGGTGAAATCATATCCCTGCATATTCTCATTGTTTATAAATATCATTCGAAATATATTTAACTCTACACGTCCCAGTTATATTAAATTCGTTTGAAGACACTCGTTCAGAATGTTTTTATACTATCGTTGAAAGGCCGACCGAATTGAAAACTATAATATCACTGTTGAAAATATATTTTTAATCGAAATGTACTTTTCCTGCAAAGTATGCATTCTATAAAAAAATGACCTCATAATATTCTAAATTTTATCATTTTATTTCACTTGAATCATGTGAACGAACGAATCGAATTGAATTGACTCAAATCAGTTTATTTCGCAGAGAAATGCGGCCTCGGTGACGAGAGTTCGCTCAGGGTGAATGGCAAAGGGAAGAAGATGAGGAAACCAAGGACAATCTACTCATCGTTACAGCTGCAGCAGCTCAATAGGCGGTTCCAGAGAACTCAATACCTCGCCCTCCCCGAAAGAGCAGAGCTAGCAGCAAGTCTTGGATTAACACAGACTCAGGTAAGATTCTCTACAAGTCAATTATATAAAACAATGAGTAATTGGAATTATTGTAATAAACGTTTAATACGAAATACTCTCGAACAATTAATTAGAAATCGATGAATATTATCTTTTAATGGAATAAACCCGATACCACTTATTCCATTACCATGAACGTTGAATATTGAAGTATTAAATGTTTATTAAAGTAACTATTTGGGTCTAATTGCTTTCTCATTACAGTTTTTGATTCATTAAAAAAAAATTAGATGTAAGTATTATATGTTAAAATAATTAGCTTATAACTGATATCTACATCACTGTTAACCGTATGCTGTGCTAACGTCTCAATTGTTGAGACGGCTGATTGCAGGGCCTTCATATCTAAGAATTAAAAAAAACTGAATTAACAGTCACTTTTAAGGTATCAACTGTTATATCTTAATGAAAGGTGTGTGAAAATATGTATTGATTGAATTGGCATTCACTTGGTAGAACTCCATTATAACACGGTGAAAAAAATAGCAATGTATTTCAGTTCTATTCTAGTATTATAGTTCTGACGATGGCGTGAGCCGAAAGAGCTATCAACTATATTATTTTTTTTATATTTTTGTAGAACTAAAATATATTGGTATTTTTTTCACCGTGACTAAAATATGTGTGTCTATTAAAAAAAAATTCCAGTGTTAATCGTTTTTTGTGATCGTTTATTTTTGAACTGAAATAAATCCCGATTTCCTATGATAATCTTCAAATGATTGGTTTACATCAGCACTTCCGAAATAGCTTTTAAGATATTTTGTGTTTGAATATCTTTTATGTGGCTCATCAGAGAATGTGTTAACATTTTTGAGTATCAACTATCAACGCACTGCAATCTACAGCTTAGACGCAAGTCGATAGGGGGTGACCAAACGCGCTCAATTAATTGCTAAAATATAGCCAAGAAAATAAAGAAAACGTTGTTTAAAAAAAATCATTTTCAATATTGTGATAACCTTTGTGGTAAGAAAGGTAAACAAAAGTCCTCCAAATACAATTTTTATATGGCTTTAAACAAAGCAAATAATGCTTAAAAATACAACAGTATTGGTTTGTGGTTAAGATTTAAAAACGTGTTCTACTGTAAAAAATGTGTAAAATTATTTCATTTATTAGCAATAGTCATAAAGATATCGAAGTGATAATGATTTTTATGTACCAAATTTGTCTAGATAGAAGAATCGAAGAATTTTATTCTCTAGACGAGTATAGCAATTATTCATTACATTTCATATAAATATGTCTTCCACAGTGATATTACAGCCTGTGATCATTAACAATTCAAAGAGCATCAATTCATTGATTGAATTGGCATTTACTTAATAAAACTCGATTATAGCACGGTGAAAAAATAGCAATGTATTTTAATTCTACAAAATTTATGAGGTATATAGTTGATAGCTATTTCGGTTTACTTTCTCATCAGAACTAAGTTTAAACGTTCATTTAATTATCTATATATAGCGGTGTGGAAAAGATACATTATACATTTTCTCCTCTGTTCTAACATCCTAGTTTTATATAGTGATTATAAAGATGTATAGTTGATAGCTATTTGGACATACGCCATCGTCAGAACTGACTCGAATCAACAAAAGAATCAGTAGCTCTGGAGGTTGTACGTCGAAATAATGTGTCAGACCGATTCAAACCGTTTACTTTGTGTTAGTCATATTGCATTCTTGTGATAAAATGCATGAAGATGTCGAAAGGTGAAACCCGGGCCGTGAGTGACAAATTATGTGTAAATGTACAAAGTTTCAATAGTTTGATATTGAAATTAGATTTAATAAGTTATAATTTGTCGAAAATGTAAATGATTTAAAATATTTAAATGAAAACTTAACTAAAAAGTAAATCTATATATACATTTTTTTTTAAATATTTTTTCACAGTCTACTAGATGAAACATTGCAAACTCGAATGTATTTATAAAAAAATACAGTAATAAATAAAAGTGATGTCAGTATTTTTATGAATTGCCTTAAATTAAAGAGTTTTTTTGTCTCGCTACGTCGGTCATAAATCAATCACTCTGTATGAATCGCACTTTTTTTTTAAAATATATTAGCTATTTTTTCGACCAACTTCAAATCCAATCTAAAATATATTTATCAATTCGAATGCACGACGGTTTCAGTAATTAGTTGCTTGGTTATTCTAAAAATAGAATATTAAAAAAAAACTGAATGTTCGTAATTAAAAATTATTATAATTACTTAAATTATCCAACAGCTCTCTCAATCTTTTGGAGCAGTGGATCTTAACCGGGGGTACGGGAAGGTATTTTTGGGGGTGTGGGAGAAGCTTCTCAAAATATAAATTATTTTTTAGATATTTGAAAGTTATTTGAATATTCGATATTATACGGCATTTTATTACTTATGCGATCCTTGCTTCACAAGTATAATAATGAACAAACGACAACAGTCATGCCGTTAATAAAAATAATATTGTTTTGTAATTGATGTATAAAATGTTATAATTTATAATATCGACTGAAGGTGCTTGATGGAATTTCAATATCGAATTTGAATTGTTAAAACTTTGTAAGATTCCACATGCTTTGTCACTAACGACCCGGGTTTCGCCTCTCAGCATCATCAGGCATTCTATCACACGGATGCGACAGAACTGACAACAGGACGCAGATGCAACAGAACTGACTAGTTCAGACAGAACTGACGTCTGATAGAATCCTTGAAGATGCCGAGATAAAATAAAAAATGTATTTTCTGAATTAAAAAAATCGAATCACATTTTTCATTGGGATGCGGAGACTTATTTTTTTAAATTCAAAGAGGTACGGCTCACTTAAAAATTTAAGAAACACTGCTTTAGAGATTGAATATTATTTAAAGGTGTTACAAGATTAAAGGCATATTTAATATTAGACATTGTGTCGCAATTGTTTTATTGCTGTATTAAGGTAAAACTATTAACTAATTGGATACATTTGCTTGATGGAACTCTATGATGTGCTCATTGACATATACTTTTGCCGACGTTTCAGTGAAATTATATTCTAGCACGTTCACATCATCCGATGATATACATTTAAATATATATTATACTTTCAGTTGATATTAAATTAGTTTCATAGCTGTCATAGAAACCATAGTCAAAAATAAATTTTATATAATACTATCGTTGAAAGGTTCAATACCTTTTGACTGCTTGGTTTAGTAAACTATATTTTCACTGGTGTAATTGATATTGGACAATGGGCGTTACTACTTTTTCCAAAATTTTATATAATCATGAAAAGGAATCCCGTTTCTTATTTCGAATATTATCAGCTGATATTGATGAGTGGAAACTGGTCCTGATTATGAACATATTAAATTGTGGAAATTATACGAAAAAAATGCGTTTTTATTATTTAAAATAATTTTTCTTTCATCAAGAAGTGACAATTAGAACTATATCAGTTATTGCTTCATAAATTGATTACAATTTGCTTGAAAATTTCATTGAAAAAACAACAAAATTAAAAATATATTCAAATATCAACAATTTTAAATATATTTACAGGCTAAGGCTTGGATTTATTTTTTTCCAATCAATAAATATATTTTTTTTAATATTTGCAAAAGTACGAATTAATTTGAAATAGGATGAATGTTATTTAGGCAAGTATTTTTTTTTAAATAAGCAATCGATAGTAAAAAATATTGCGCGCTAAAGAGTAGTTTCGCTTTGCAATAATTATAGACATAAGTTATACATTGACACTTCTCTGCGATAGTTAAAACTTGAATTTTCTAAAGGTCGACCGTTTTTATCTTTCGCAAACGCTATATTTAACGAAATACATATTTACTATCAGGTCTTTAGGTTAAAAATATAGATTGTAAAAATGAAAAAAGAAAACAAGTTTTGATGCCGTTTTATACTACTGAATAGTGTGTAGCGGAAATTCGTCCCGACACCTGAGCAGATAGCGACAAATGTTTTTTGAATAATAAATGAGTTTATAAAACGCTAAGTGTCAAGTGACAATCCCAACTATGCAGTGAAAGTAATGAATTGTATTCGATAAGCGAGGCATTCAAAAACAAAAACCGATAAATCCAATTTGCAATACAAGTAATAAATGACGTTTTTTCGTATTATTTATTTTTAGCAATTATGGAACAACGCTTAATATAGAATTTCAGCACCAAATTTAAATTTTTCAACTTTGTGCGATTCCACATGTTTTGTCACTAACGAACCGAGTTTCGCCCTTCGGCATCTTCGGGCATTCTATCACACGGATGCAACAGAACTGACAAAAAGGCGAAACTCTTTTTTTTTAAATATCAAACTTTACTATGGATTTGAATTGTTGTAACTTTGTACGATTCCACATATTTTATCACTAACGACCTGGATTTCACCTTTCGGCATCTTCAGACATATATTACACGCATGCAACAGAACTGACGTGTCGCTAGTGACAAAACATGTGGAATCGTAAAAAATTTCAACAATTCAAATTTGATATTAAAACTCCATCAAAGACCTTCAGTAGATATCATAAAACCATTTTAGTCTACATCAGCGATACCACGTTGATAATGCTTGTAAACCGGCTCAAAAAAATATGGCAGCGATTGTCAACCACGTTATGCAAAAAATCCCCGATTGCCATAGTTAAATAACACTTTCGACTTCTGGTTTTGCATTGTTGAATTGATTTCAATGCCCACTATTAAATGAGTGATTGCCGAAATAATTACATACTCCACTGTTACTTCTGTGCATAAGCGAATTATTACAGCGATAAAAATTAATCTATATAATTACACTGTAATTTTAATGTTCATGTGCGTGATTATCTACAAATATTATATAATAATATATAACATTTCTTATTTTTTTTTTATTTATTATTTAATACACTGTTGACAGAAAAACTAATCGGTATTTAAGCATATTTAAATGCTAAATATGCAGTTTGACTACTATCTGTTGTTTCAATGATAATACATAGTTATTAAATGAACAGCGCAACTAGGGGTGCTGTATGTACTGTGCTGTATTCGACTATAAATTGTGATATTATTAAATTTAAATCTGTCTTATAATATAAATTTCCACTAGTTATATCACTGTGAACCCGGGTTACGTCTTTCATTATTTCACTTTGATTCAATATAATCAAGACTATGGAGTTGTTAACAAATAAATGACCCCGACTCTATCATGAACGACAACACGACGAAGAAGAATATTTGATTTTGTTAGGATTTTTTTTACCATTCCTGTATAACTGCATTAAATAAAAGATTAACCAACTAATCCGACAAATTATTCATTGAGATATTTTTCGAAATCGTCTAATCGTAAAAGCACTCGGGAGTCGCTCGTTTTTCACGTCTCCGACCGTTGACTAAAAACACAACAACGATTGGGGGTCAAGCAAGTGTGTTGAGCTATTGATTGAATTGGCATTCACTTGGTAGAACTCCATTATAACGCGGTGAAAAAATAGCAATGTATTTTAGTTCTACAAAATTATTTTTAACAAATATAGTTGATAGCTATTTCGGCTCACGCCATCTTCAGAACTATGCTTAAACTAACATTCGCTTATCTATATATAGCTGTGCAGAAAAGGCACACAACACATCCTCTCTCCTGTTCCAACGGCCTAGCTTGTTACTTTAACACAATGACAATAAATTTTCAAAATTCTAAATGAAACAATAGGTGTCTATGACAATAAGATTATATGTGGGACGGAAGTGGTCCTTATGGAAGCAAATCAGACCACCCCTTTGTACAACGGCTGGACAAGTGGCGATACTATTATATTAGTTTGTTTGTTAAGAATCCTTTGTGATAATTGGCGTCTATTGATTTCCAGCTGTTCCAAAGCCGTCATTCTCCGACCCTTACTACAAAGATGCAAACATTTAGTAAACTAACATATATTTGTTAAAAATAATTTTGTAGAACTAAAATACATTGCTATTTTTTCACCGTGTTCTGTTGAGTTACCTCAACTGTTCTACATTAAGAGTAGATGTGGAAAGAAACAAATTCAATTGATGTACTGAATGATAACGTCTCAACTGTCGAGACGGCTGATAGCAGTGTGTTGATAATAAATATAACAGTGTTAAAATTTCGTGTTCACGCTCATTATTGTGTTAATTCATAGCCTGATTTGTACTGTTGATTTCAGTGTTTGCATAACACTTAGATTACCGATATATATTTTTTTAAATACTTGGTGTATTTAGAATATTGTTTGCATGGTATGGTTTTAAATACAACAATGTTTTAAGTTACTGTATAATATTTTGATCTTGTGTCACACGCCCTTGGGTAATTTTAAGACAGTTTTGTTAATGGGCACTACATGTCTTTCAGATATTTCTGTTGAAAAGGATTTACTTTAATCACTGTGCTACCGTTTACATTTTTGTTTAATTCACCACGTCGTTCGACTTCTTTACGAAGCTGTTTCCAATATAAAATATGCCCATAAAAATACTCCACTCTGCAAAAAGTGAGCGATGTTATAATCATTATATCTACTCGGGTTCCCTTTTATTTTCTTAAAATATCTTCAATCAAAATTGAAAAAATATGGCTTCTTTAAAAGTAAATAGTAAAAGCAAAAATGATATAAAAAGACAAAAAAATATGTCCCTTTATTATACAATTATAATATTTTTTTAAATTTGAGATTTTATTATTTGCATCTTTTTTTGTTGATATCGTATACAACGTGGTCAAAAAGATTGGAAGTTATTTCTCTAATCTATTGACTGTTTTCATCTGATAATGTTTCAGCTATAGAGCTGGCATATTGCAATATATTGATAGTGTATTAAAGTATAATATGTCAACTGTCACTTCTTGGAAAGGCATTATACATTTTAAAAAATTTAAAAAAAATGTTAGCTGTAACTCAAAAGCTTCGCTCATTGCGAGTATTATCAGTAATAATTATGTTAGTTCTATAAAATTTATAAGATATATATTTGATAGCTATTTCGACTTAAGCCTTCGTCTCAAGTATCAAGTTTTCTATCGATGGCATAAGCCGAAATAGCTATCAACGATTACATATACCCTAAAATTATTATAGAACTAAAATATCTTGTTATTTTTCACCGTGTTATAATGCATTTCCACCAGGAAATTACTGTTTACATCGTAAAGTAAGAAAAATTTTGGTGAGATTTCTTCAATAGGATGGTTATTGCTCACATGCTCCTCAATAGGAGTGGATATTAATACATTGTTTACGGTGTGCACAAATCTGTGCGTTTCAGATTCTGTACGTTATTGAAATTTATATACAAGAAAGACACGTTCAGCTTCATAATTCTTCTTTTATGTTTCCTTTTTCCCCATAGTGGCGGGATGGTGTCACTAAAATCCAAACATATTATTGATTGTTCACTGATTTAGAACATGTCTTATATTTATTGAGTAATCAACGCGGACTGTAGGACAAATATACCCGTAATTTATGTGTTAAATAGATTTTAAAAATAAAGCTATAAAAATTTAAAAAATCTTGCCCTCACCTATCGCGGCTTACGCTAAGAACTCGCCTACGGCTCTCAAACACAATGTGAAATAATGATAAAGTTTTTGTCTTGAGTGAGCGATGAATGAATGGCGATGAAAAAATCATCAAAAACATCAAAAAGTACCCACAGTGTCATTAATCAAAGAGCCGGGACTAATGCGATGTGTTTTATTCTTTTGCAATTACTACGGGCGGCGTTTCTCACTGGCACCTAGTCCGCGGCGGATTCGACCCGCCTGTCGCGAGATCATTTTTTAGCCTTCTGTCCCACCGCGCCGTGCTACCAATTCCAATCAAATGATTAAGAGTATAGCATATGGGTGCATCGAAATTGAAGCTAGGAATATCTCATTAAGAAACAAGTTGGATGATCGCACATTGTATATTTAAATTTCCACACTGAGATGAACCAAATATCCAAAACAGTTGGACGTTTATTTTAACCATTACAAACACAAACGCAAAATGTGCGATATCTTCTATCAAAAAAATCATAATGCTCGTAACGAGTGAAAGCAGTTCTGATCTTGATAACAAAAAAAATGTGAGAAACAGTGCCAAGTATTGTATTATCTTTACTGATGTAATTGACATTTTCATTTAATAAGTGTCATTGGGAATTATATTTTAAATTTTCAACATAATTGTTGAAATTTTGTACAATTCCTCATGTTTTGTCACTAATTCCCAAAGAAGTCAAAAGGCGACATCCAGGTCGTTAGTGACAAAACGTATGAAATTGTACAAAAGACCAACAATTCAACTTTGATATTGAAATTTAATTAAAAACCTTCAGTCGATAGTATAAATTATATCAGTATTGTTTTAGATGTATCGACATATTAAGGCGTAAGTTAGTAAGTTAAGGATTCATTATGATTTATGATATCGACTGAAGGTGTATGATGGAATTTTATTATTAAATTTGAATTTTCACAACTTTGTAGGATTCCACATGCTTTGTCACTGACGTCTCTGGTTTCGCCTTTCGGCATCTTCAGGCATTTTATCACACGGATGCAACAGAACTGACGTTCAGAAATGTCAGCGAAAGGCGAAACCCGGGTCGTTGGTGACACAACATGTGGAATCATATAAAGTTGTAATAATTCAAATTTCATTAATGACTTCGGAAAACACTTTGCGAGATAAGTGTGTAGCGGGTGGTAGTGGGTACACTGCAGAAATTTAAAATATGAGAGTTTTAAACTATTTTGACGTTTTATGTTTCAAATTCTAAATAAATGCACTAAGGATTTTTTTATTGTAAAGAAATTTCTGCTTAATTTTTAACTTTTAAAATGTCGGAAAAATACGTACACGACTTTCGATGCTCTCTACCGAAGTAACTTTCTCAAAGTAAATTCCCCAGTAGCTCTATGATGAACTCAATCCAATGTCTTCTTCAATAACATCGCTGGCTTTGTGTTTGGTGTACCGTTAACAGCGGGTTCGATTCCCGCTGCGGGAAGCCATTGTTTAGGAACACTATTACACCTTGGGATCGCCCCATGGTGCCATTTGGAGTAGCGAAGAAGTTCATACTAATATGTGAACCGACAACACCTGTTATTTTATTATGAATCCATGTCCTAGATATCTATAAGAGACTTGTCTATGATTAAATATTAGAAAAATCCAGGGGCACATTAAGATAATTAAAGGCCCAAAACAAATTGTGGCCTTCACATAATTTTGGATATTATTATTTTGTGCAAATGTAAATAAATAAATATAAAAAAAAAACCAAAAAGAAACACACATTGAAAGTTAAAACGCAATCTATAACAGCCAAGCTCAACCATTTTTGGATCAATAAAACGTATATTATATAATATAATCACACGCAAGAACAAAATATTTCAAAATAAGTGTAATTCTTGTTATAAAAACAAATCAGTTTTGTAATTGATATATGCAGATATGTGCATAGTTTGGTGGCCATATTTGGCCCACAGGCTCCTGGTTAAGAATCGCTAATCTAGAAAGTAAATCGTTACGTAAAATGAAGTTAATTTATGATATCGACTGAAGGTGCTTGATGGAATTTCAATATCAAATTTTAATTGTTACAACTTTGTACGATTCCACATGTTTTGTTACTAACGACCCGGGAAGTTCTGTTGCATCCGTGAGATGGAATGCCTGAAGATGCCGATAGGCGAAACCTGGGTCGTTAGTGACAAAACATGTGGAGTCGTACAAAGTTGTAACAATTCAAATTTAAGATGAAGTCATTTGTATAATATAATATAATCACATCATATTATGAACATCAGAGCACTCTATGTTGTTATTGTTTTTGGGATTTATTGCGATACTGTGTAGGTGGGTATTTGATGAGATGACCTCACAGATTTGTCATGTTACTGGCTGTAATCAAATATTTGTTACTTATTTTACTGAACGTTTTAGATGAAAAACCTCGTTATTAGCGCTCTTTACGTGTGCTCAGAGAAAATACAGCCCTTAAAACACCATTACTTTATTTTAAATTACTTTTCAATCCACAGTGATTGAAATGGATTTTTGTAAATTTTTGAAAACGGGTCATTCCACTATG
Source organism: Himalopsyche japonica (assembly GCA_028555115.1). Classification (NCBI taxonomy): domain Eukaryota; kingdom Metazoa; phylum Arthropoda; class Insecta; order Trichoptera; family Rhyacophilidae; genus Himalopsyche; species Himalopsyche japonica. Next base: position 2,087,714 of record JAHFWJ010000430.1, read on the forward strand.
TGGATATATAATATTCAAAATTCATCGTAACTCAAATAACAGACCCACATACAAGCCAAAACCTCTTCCTTTTACTGCTTACGTCTCAATTGTTGAGATGGCTTATTGTCGTGTGTTTTGAGAGTTGGCATTAAAAATATACATTTAATTTTTATTGATTGAGTTTGTATTTACTTGGTAGAAGTCCATTCATAACACGTCAAAAAGCTAGCAATGTATTTAAGTTCTACAAAAATACCTATTTCGGCTTATGACCAAGTCAGAAATTTGCTTAAACGTACATTTATTTATCTATATATAGCGGTATAGAAAAGGTACACAATACATCTCATCTTCTATGTTGAATATCCTAGTTTTATATTGTGATAATAGAATATTAAATGTGGCCAATTGATTATATGTATTTCTCGAAGTGAGAGTTAATTTAAGTTTTTTTTATTTAGTAAAAATAAACGTAAATTAATATTGTTTTACCTCCCGACGACGGCGTAAGCCGATATAGCTACCATCTATAAACCTTTTTATTTTTGCAGAACTAAAATACATTGTTATTTTTTCACCGCGTAATAAAAAAGTATTTCAACTTCTCGCTATCGTCAGAACAATGTCTTAATCGATTTTAGTTTGTGTAGTTTTAAATAATTATAAGCGGTGATTTGTTGAATAAATTCATATTGTATTTTGCATCGGTAGGTACAGTGTATTTTTTTAATAATAAGTATACTTGTCTAAAGAAATCGGTTATATTATATAATATCGTTGTAATTACAGTTTTTGCCTATAGGCGAAACTATTCGACCAACAACCGAGCTTCCGTTGGCATTAGGAACAGTTGAGCGACCATTTCTAATCAACTTTATTATGTTTATCAAATGAATATACATTTTATACAAGTGAAAAAAGCGACGTATCGAAATAATGATTTATATATCTACAAAATAAAGAGTTTCGGTGCAAAAGACAACTTCCTCTTCATGGTGGATTTTCTTTACATCGCAGGAAATTAGTCTCGCAGTAGCTATGTTGTTTTTTATTGTAATAAAATACAAAACTGATGTATTAGACTTTTTATAGACAATATAAATACATATAAGTTTCATATAATACAGATACAACACGTTTTATATAACACGGCTTAAGGGAAAAAATATATTATAATAAAATGGTGAATGAATTTACCACAATTAATAACTCTGAAACCAGTTACAGCAGCGAAGTAGCTACATGTTTCACATGCTAGCTAACTTCATTATAACACGCTGAAAAATAGCAATGTATTTTAGTTCTGCAAAGAATCTTGATAACTATTTCAGCTTACGTCCTCGTAAGAACTATGTTTTTTTTTAATAAATTAACACAATAAATATAATATATTAATCTACGTTTATTCTCGCTCAATAAAATAAACCCAGGTTAACTCTCATTTCGAGAAATATATGAAATTTAATATTTTATTATCACAATATAAAACTAGGATCTTAGAACTAAGGAGAAGGTGTATTGTGTACATTGTCAGCATCCCTACACATAGGTAAGTAAATTTATGTTTAAATATATTTCGGACAACGGCATAAGCCGAAATAACTAACAACGATATATATAATACTTTATAATACATGTAGAGCTAAAATATATATCTTTTAACCATATTAAATAAAAAAATTTACTTGTCATGTTATATATTGTTTCAAAGATCTTCTAAAGTCTTAGTTGATTTATTTAATATAATGTGTTTATATTATATGTACATGCATATAGCCGTTACGAAGAATTTATATTGTATTTTTCTGTGATGTGTAAACGGTATAAATTATACAGCGAACGAAATTAATAATGGCTTCCAAAAGCTACCGAAATTTTGTAGCCGGGCCTGTACATGAAGTAAGTTTGGTTCTCAAACTGTTAATAAAAAAATATTTGGGCACTATTTTTTACTGAACCAAATATTTCTTTCAGTAAAATACGTCGGAGCGAAAAAGAAAATTAATTTTGTGATGTTTATTGTCACACTTCCTCATGTTTTAATCAGTTGATAATGCTGCAATTAGCGAAACTGGTCCAGAAATGACGGAGTAAATTTTAAGGTGTTAACAGTCACATTTTTGTACTCATTTCCAAAATATATTTTATGATCAGAACCAGTTGATAATACTCGGTTATTAATCGATTAATCGAAACCGGTCATGATCATAAAATATATTGCGTAAATAGATACTAAAAATGTGTTATTATTATTTAAAATATCACATATTCCTATCAAGAAGTTACAGTTAACACCTTAAAAGAATTTATCTCTGCGATAACTATTTGTTATTCAGTTGCTTAATCTCTCTTTCACGAAGAGAGAATGGATAGATGGGATAGTGTTAGGAGACGAATTTTTCGAAACCCATGAGAACCGTTACCACTGTACCACGGGCCCGGCGTATATATTATATTTGTTATAAGCGATTCAAACGTATCTATAACTCAACTGTCAGTTCGAGGAAGATAAACTTCCATTAGCTGATGTGTTTTTCAAATGAAGTCGGTTTCAGGATATCGTGAACAAGATTATATTTGAAATTACCTGTTAATAAATTAAGTAATAGTATTTTTATTATGAAACTCTTAGTAAAGTTTGGGAACTGTTTCAAAATGTTTCTTGCCGCCTAGCCCCAGGGCCGACAATATTTTTCACCGCGATAAATTTCGTGCGCCTTCTTTTCAATATTATTTAAATAATATACCTTATATACCTAGTTACACATACTGTTATATACATTCAAATAATACACGCAGCTATACCCACCAGTGACTACCATTCTGCTGTCGTAAGTAAAAAGACAGCTTGCGGCAAACGGTCAATTCTGTGTAAAAATAGGAACATACAAATTGTATGTATTTGATGAAATATTCCTTTCGTTGCCGTGTGTATTTTTTATTACTTTCAATAATTTTGCTTTACTTAAAAACACACGTGGTTGAATGCATTAGGATTCAGAAACGTGAAACTCGGTCGTTAGTGAAAAGATATGTATAGATCAGGGTTGTGAGTTGTGAAAAACGAGCGATTCCGATTACTTTTTCAATTGGACGATTTTTATTAATATCTCAATGAACAATTTGCCGGATTGGTTGGTTGATCTTCAATTTAATGCATATAAATAGGAAAGGTAGGAAAAAAATCTGACAAACATAATATTTCTTAGTTTTTTTAACGACCAAAATTTGATCAATTCAAATTTGATATTGAAATTCTGTCAAGCACCTTCAGTTAATATATAAATTACAGCTATGATTGAATATATATTGTAAAAATCGCCTAAGTTTATTTAATTTTTGTCGACATATACAATAGAAATCAATTTAATTTAATTAACTGAAATCACTGGAATTTCATGACAAACATCTTCCTTGTGCTAGATACATTGCTATTATACGTTTAATGTTACGCGAGTCGTGAGTGACAAAAATGTAGTAGTTTTTCAACAATTTAAATTATATATGAATGACTTTTGACTATTTAAAATGTGTTCAATATCTAAAGACATTCCGTGTCATTTTTTTTCTTCTACATAATAAAACTTTTTTTTGCTCGGAGCTTTTTTTGTGTTTATATGGCAAACTTTCTGACGCAAGTACAGATTCTGAATGTTCAGGTCTTGCCCGGGGCTTAGCATTGTTGTTTCTTGTTTTAACCAAAAGCGAACAGTTGCCTGCTGAATTTTGACAAAAAAAAGAATATGCCTTAACAACAATGCCTGTTGAGGATAACTGGTCTAAAAAATATCTATCTGTGTTGAGTTAAGTTGGTAAAACTTCATGACACATTTTTAGACATTCTTTCATAAAATTAAATTAAAAAATGTAGTACTGTGGACTCGGAGTCGTGAAAACGAGAGACTCGTACTACTTTGTCGCTTTGACGATTTTGAAGAATATCTCAATGAACAATTTGCCGCATGTTTGGTTGATTAAAATTCAATATATATAAAAGAAAAGGTAAGAAAAAACATGCAGTGCATTTTGTTTAAATAGCCTTGTTTGTAATTAGCATCGTATCCGATGATAATACTTGCGAAGAGCAGCGAAACCGTTCCAGATAATAAAGTTATTAAACTGTGGAAAAAGTACTGAAAAACTCTTTTTTTTTTTAATTAAAAATTTTATATTCTCAAATATAACGAAACAACCGGATCACAAATCAATGTGCATAATATTATATACTGATTAAATTAGCATTTGCTTTGTAGAACTCCATTAAAACACGGTGAAAAATAGCAATGTGTCTTAGTTCTACAAAAGTTATAACGTATGTAGTTGATAGATATCTCGGAAAGTTCTGACGAGGGCGTAAAATTTTTGTAAAAGTAAAATGTATTGCTGTTTTTTTCACAGTGTTATGTGAAAATTATTTTAGAAACTGACAAAGTGACGATTTAGAAATGAGTAAGTTTGGCAAGAAAACTCGGTGTCGAATTTTCATTGATTTATTTGACGTATTACTCCTGAGAAAGTGACATTGAAAATATGATAACTGCAAATTTTTCCCATTAGTCATTTTCAGCCGATGGTAAGTGGCAGGACACCTAAAAGGATAAGTGAAATAAGTAAGTATGGACTAGCAGCTTATAATGGTGTGTAATTACAGCGTAACGCCTTGATACTTTGGGCGGCGCTCGAATCGTAAATCCACAGATACCCGGAACCATTATTCAGCAACCACAGTCGTGCCAACTTCCAGAGCTCAGAAAGACAATCGAAGAATATCATTTTTTCAATAGCCTTAAATTTATTGAAGTTTTATAAACTCTTTCAATAAGGACGCTCGAAATTTGCTAAAATCTAAATAAAACATGACATGTGTAAGTATAAAAGATAATCAAACGTTTTTTTTTATTTTTCAATAGAATTTATGATATCGACTGAAAGGGTTTATGTAATTTCAAAATCAAATTTGAATTGTTACAACTTTGTACGATTCCACATGTTTTGTCACTAACGACCTGGGCTTAGACGTTCGGCATCTTCAGGCATTCTATCACAATAGTGAATAGTGATTAAAAAATTCATCGTAATCACAGACCATAAATCTTGCTATCCTTGTTTTTATTCTATCTTGGTATTTTTTCCTTCAATGACCATTAAAAAATTAAATATTTTTGACACTGTATAAGCAATATACTTAAAATATATAATTTTTGTAACACGCATGTACCAAATAAAATAAAAAAGAGTCGTAGAACGAGAGTGATTAGAAAACCGTTATCCTTATTCATTATATTGAATTAATTGGCATTTACTTGGTAGAACTTCAATATAAAACGGTGAAAAAATTTCAACGTATTTTAGTTCTACAAAATAGCTATTTCGGCTTACACCCTTATCAGAGCTATAATATAATTCGAAGGCATAAGTCGAAATAGCTATCAACTGTATACCTTATAATTTTGTTGAACTAAAATGCATTGCTATACTTTCACTGTGATATTCATTCTTATCTATGTATTCTATACTGAGTATAAAAACGTAAGTGAAATTAAAACACAAGCAAATTCTTAAAAAAAAAATGATATGTACTCCACGTTAGGACTGGATATTAATTTTAAATATTTATAAAATTTATCTCTACGTGAATAATTTGAAAATTTCAGAACCTTCTAAGTCCATTTTTTAAACATTAAAAAAACCTTATTATTAAATAGTCTTGTAGAATATAATAGATATTTTATTTTGACTGATTTATTTGTGAATGTTTACTTAATATTTGTCATTTTTTTTTAAATTTAATTTAATGCATATTATATTATAGAATAAAGACAAAAAATGGGCATACACTGTTTTAGAAGAATGACCACAATTTATCACAGTTGGATTATGGATGTAAATTTAAAAAAGGAACGTCTGTCTGCACCGTCAATACATCATCGCACCCAGTTCTGATTGGTTGAACCCAATCTCAAATCTGACTAATCAGCGGCCTAAAAAAGTGTTTGTCATCTTGAACCTTTTTATTTAAATTTATTTTATTGTGGTATTGGAAAAAATAAGCTCTGAATAAATTAAGGCGCGAAAAGAAATAGTTGAACGGTGACTAGACATTTTTTTTGTTCGGTTACTTACTGTATGTAAATTTTTTATTTTGAAAATATGTTATTCTCCATGAAACGTGAACTATGACTTAATTATTCATATTTAATTCATAGCATAATTTATAACAGTTTTTTAGTAATCTATGTTTGTATTGACTTAACACTTTCAATGTCGCTTACTGCAAAAATCAACACCCACCTTGTATATAAATGGACATTTTTTAAAGTTAATTATATGTTTACTTGCGGTGATTTTTTTTTGGCTTACTAAGCAAATGTTTTGAATTATGATATACAATACAGTTAAAATAAATGACAAAATATATGATTTATTAATAAATAAAAAAATACAATCCCTTAACTCCTGCAGATTTGTAAAGTTTGAATGACGTTGTACTGTAAAATTAATTTCGTCAACATAATTACAACACCCGAGGCGTGCTTTGCGCCGGAAAAATGCAAACAAGAACACGCCAGGCGTGTCGTTCGTAGCCAACGGGTTAACGGAGTGTAATTACTCTAAATGATAAACCACGACGCGATATGCTATTCCAATGATTTTATATTAACCAGGTCAGGGCCGGTTTCCTTCAACGCGAGTATTATCTACTACTCTATTTGATAATGCCAATAATGCTTTTTATGAGCGAAACCGGTATTGTTCTTGATTACTGTAGGAATAGTATAACATATTGTATATCATTATGAAAAACAAAGCATCACACTAAAGGTTTGAATTCCAGTGCATTCATACATAAGCGAATTATTTTAATTTTATAGTTTTTGCCGTGTAAATCAACATTCTCACATTAAAAATAGTATAAGTCTGAATACATCTATTAGTCCATGAGAAAAATGTTGACATCAGAATAAATACATCATTTTTAAAGTAGTGGCATCACTATTAGCCGACCGGTTCTACATATAAGAATAACAAACAAAACGTATCGTTTAATTTGGTAACTGACATTTCTGGTGGAAAGGAAATGATTTTTACTATTTCCACAATTTTGTGTTATTGAAATCTGGTCCGGTTTTGCCAATCGCGAACATTATCAGCTAATTAAAACGAGATTTTCTTGAACCATTGGGTTTGTAAACGTAAATTGTATTTTGCTAGTTGATAATGCTCGCGACGAGCGAAACCGATCCTGATCATAAAATATATTTTGAAAATAAGTACTGAACAAGTGATACCGTTAATTCTCTTGTAATTTTGAATATCAACCATCTGCTACGCTAGCAGTCAACAGGTTAAGTTTCTCAATCTAATAACTACTAATAAATTGATATACCATAGCGCATTTTGATTTACAATAAACCGTAATAAAATATTTTAACGTAAAACATTTTTTCACGATTCGACCAGTTTTTTTTAAGTATTCCAAAAAACGGGTTTCGAGTATTTTATCTCATTCAAGCCGCAGGAACCTACATAAAAAATGTATGTTACACCATATCGCTTTGCTATCTCGGTGAATAACTAAATTTTATTTAAATTGTTTTAAAACATTCGAACTTACATCATTATTTGGTAGCGGAGTGAATTTTTTTTATAAATTTTATAATTATAAAAATAATTGCGTTTTTAATAATTAATTAATATTTGGGGGTTTTTATCGGCAGAAGGTTAAATGAGATTTTTATTGATACATCATTAATTAAGACGAAGTCAACAGCGGTTCCCAAAGAAAATCATCATATTTTTTCAAAATTAAAGAGCAACATTTACATAATAAAAATAAAATATTTTGTACTATATTTATAACTATATTATATATTAAGAATAAATCAGAACCGGTTTCGCTCATTGTGAGTAACATCAACAGACACAAAACAAATTGCAACAAGACTATTTTATACAAAATATTGAATTTTAAAAACAAAGAGCTTAATTTTTCCGAATTAGTTGGTAACGATCGTGTTGAGCGAAACCGGTCATGATCTTCAAAAAATGTTGAAAATTTGTAAATTTCTTCAAATTTTGTCAAATACGACCCGGGTTTCGGCTTTAGGCATTTACACGCATTCTATCTATCACACGGATGCAATACAACTGACAGTTACACAAGTTTAAAGTTCATAGTGTTGTGTATAAAAATAATTACATGGATAGATGTTTCGATTTTAAGTCATCGTCATAATAGAAAAGATTACATAAATATATTTCCACTGTCAACAATTTTTTCGTCGATTGACTCATTAAATATGAAATTTGTTTTAGCTTCCATTTAGTTCTTGCCTTGGGTTTGTGTTTTTCTGTAATTAATACCTTTTTCATGTAGACGATGGTTACTGTTTATTGTACGTCAGTTCTGTTGCACCCGTGTGATGGAATGCCTGAAGATGCGGAAAGGCAAAACGCTGGTCGTTAATGGCAAAACATGTGGATTCGTATTAAGTTGCAACAATTCAAATTTGATTGTCATGTAATTTTGTCCTGTTAAATATGTTGGCATTCGAAGGCGTATTGTTAATGATTACCAGTGGCATCTCCACTGACAGAGTGGTTCTTCACTTTTCTAATAAATATCAAAAGTATACAATTCGCACTCTCAATGATGGCAGAATTCTCACTTTGGCGTCGCATAAGTCGAAAGACTGCGTAACCGCGAACAAGTTAAGCCAACGATACGATTACACCATCATTGCCTTCGGGTACATATTCTCTTTAATACCTAATTAGATATGTATCTAAAGTAATTATTATGTGAATTGCTTGATTTATTACTAAAGGTCAGAACCGGTTTCGGCTATCTGCATATAAAAATTATCATTATGACATAGTATTACATTATCTCGCTATGATAGTGGTCGGAAAATGTGCGCAAATAGTTATTCTTAAACGAAGATTACGAGCCGAGGTTAACGGGCGCCGTAACGGTAATTGCGGCCAAAAACCACGCCTATCTCGTGTTGTTGCATACTGACAGATAACGTGAATAGAAAAGAATACGTTTTTTAACAAAATATCTAAAAGAAAATTTTATATAATAAAACACGATATGAAATATGCAAATGATGAGTTCTGAAATCATTTAGAAAGACTCCCATTTAAAAAGAATTGTTTTACAAAAAGAAAAATCAGATTATCTATTTACGTATCCCCAATAAAACATACAAACTTATTTTATGATATCGACCGAAGGTGCTTGATGGAATTTCAATATCAAATTTGAATTGTTACAGCTTTGTACGATTCCACATGTTTTCTTTTCATTTCTTTTCTGCCTGAATCAGTGCAGTATATTTTCACTCGAAATGTATTTTCGTTCTTACATATGTATGCACTCTAGCCCCTGTGAATTAAATTTACTTAAGCCCCCGCATAAATTGGTAAAGTATACTATCAATAGTAAAAATATATTTTCACTCGAAATGTATATTCGTTTTAACACATGCACTCTAAACTCCTTTCAATTGAATTTATTCAAACTCCTGCCTGAATCGGAAAATTATACTTTCACTAGTGAAAATACATTTTCTCTTAAAATTTTATTTCGATGAACGCATCATAGGTTTTTTTATATATCACTATTAAAATGCAGTAATATAATCAAAAGTTGCACCGCTTAAAAAAATCGAATAAATGCCATTAATTACGACACAAGATCGAACGCGCACTAACGCGGAACTTATTCCATGTTAAAATTCCTGACAAAAAAATGTTATCATCGTTAATATTGAGTTATTGCCGTACTGTTAGTTAGTTACGAGAGATTGGCAAGGTGCACGCAAACCGATATTACTTACATACAAGCCATCTCTGTAGATGAAGTCGTCAAGCAAAAAATTGAGCTGTTGCAGTGCATGGCGGTTTCACAAAACCGAGCGTGTTCTGCGAGAGAGAAAAAACAACTTTTCAGTTAACCTGACTAGCACAGCTGATATGACATGCTAGGTTGATCGCACCTCCGCTGCACACTGCAACAGCTCAACACTTGATCGAGGCAATAAATTGCAACAAATTAATATCGCCTTTAAAAGGTGAGTTATTATGTACTGAATTGACAAATTTGAGTTGTTGAAACATTGTACGGTTCAATATCTATTGTCATTAATGACATTAATTTCGTCTTTTGGTATCATCAGATGTACTATCAGACGGAAACACCTGAAATGACGTACATAAAATAATTTGCATTGGTTATATACAATCAATAACATTTTTTGTACTTTTCATCAGTACTAAAAAATGTGTTTTTATTTTATTGATTGAATAGGCATACACTTGGTAGAACTCCATTATAACAGGGTGAAATTTTGTACAACTAAAACCACATTGCTATTTTTTTCACCGTGTGTTTTTATTATTTACTCATTCACTACTGAGCCGTTTAAAGGATATTCAACGAGACATAAAAAAAATATTGAATAATATTGATTTGAAACAATCATAATGAGTTGGTCAGGACAAATCAAGCAATGTATTAACTCAAAAATTAGCGAGTCCAAAAAGGTTTTAACAACTGTTAATTCATATATTTTTGCGTATCAACTATCAACACAGAAAAATCAGCCATATCAACAGTTAAGACGTTAGCAGTCTGATTGTTAAAAATATCATGCCATTCCATCAAGAAGTGACAGTTAACATATTAAAATTGAACAATTGTATTATAATGACATTTATTTTAGATTGATATTATATTTGGATCCTAGCATTAGGCTCAGTGTTTTTATTTTGTAAATAATTCCTTTTGTATGTAACCGATGTAGACTGTTTATTGTGTGTCGGTTCCGTTGCATCCGTGTGATAGATTGCCTGAAGATGCCGAAAGGCGAAATCGGGTCGATTGTTATAAAACATGTGGAATCGTTCAAAATTTCAACAAGTAAATTTGATATTGAAGTTCTATCAAGCAGATTCTAGGAAATGGATTTTTTGACGATTTTCAATTTACGATTTACGTCAAGATTTTTGACGTAAATCGTTATGACGTAGTCGTATATCATTTGGCTACTTAATCATTTCCTACAAAATATTATGGTTTCATGTATTTTTTATGATTTATAGAATTCTTCAATATGTATTTACATAACTAAATTTTGTGTTTATGACATTAATATGAATGCCCAGCGTTTAATTACTGTACTAAAAACAGACTGTAATACACTAAAACACACATACACATACAAAAAACGAACTTTCACACACATAAACAATAAAATAAAATCCACGCGATGTTTTTTTGCTCTGAATTATCCATTCGTTGAGTTAGTACCGCGAAACGCACATTCCCATCGCGAATGCCTCGGAAAAAATCACGCGGCCGGCGCTTGGAATGCGCCTTTTATGTTACTCCTAGGTGCATTTGTGAGCGGGTTTTTGCGGAAACATGATTATTATTGAACAATTAATTTTGTTAAAAATTAATCAACAAATCGTTGGCTCTTATATGAAATTGGATCTATTTAAATTGGAGACGAAGTACAAATTAATTTTTTACCAAATCAAATTATTCATCGAATAAGTTAATTATTCTTTTGCCCTAGTCACAAATTTGACATAGCCTCCATTTTTATTCATATGTTGTAAGCGTTGCGATTATAAATAGAGCTATTTTGAAGAAAAAATTAGATTTACGTCATTTTACCATTCAAACGTAATATATATACAAATACGAATTGCTAAAACCTTATACGATTCCATATGTTTTGTCACTAACGACCCGGGTTTCACACGGATGCAACAGAACTGACGTATGATGTATATACTAGCGAGTACCCGGCATGTGTTGCAATGCCACTCAAAAAAATAAGCTCATAAAACTGTACGGCTCAGTACAATCGATGGCTTGCAAAATGTCATTAGAATTTATAACCTCAAAGTATGATTGTTTCGAAAACATTGTACCAGGCTACGTATTTAATATACCAATATTTCTTGATTAGATTCAAAGTAACCGAATTGGGAGAGGAATATTTAAAAAAAAAAAATTCATTGAATGAAACGTTTATTCCAAAATCAAATTTAGTTTATGAACAATTTGCAGTATGCAATATGTCATTCTCAAAGTGTGACATGGTTGGCGGTTTCGTAAGATTTTTTGTAATGGTTGAAAATCTTTTAAGACGTTTTTTCCAGTGGTTGCAACTTTCGCGAGGGTTAAAAAAAGATATTTTGAAAGTTTCAAACATTTTCTATCCTGGATATAGTAATACATAAAGAACATACAATTTTTCGATATCTACAGAAGGTGCTTGATGGGATTACAATATCAAATTTGAATTGTTGCAACTTTGTACGATTCCACATTTTTTGTCACTAACGACCTGGGTTTCGATTTTCGGTATCTTCAGGCATTCTATCACACGGATACACAATAAACAGTTGGCATCGTTTACATACCAAGGGTAATAATTAAAGGAAAACACAGATGCCAAGGCAAGTACTAAATGGCAGCTAAAACAAATTTAATAATATTGATCTAATTATAATTAACACAATTGCCTGTGATAATTTTACGTTTAAATAATGCTTAATTTTATTATTCTCTCTTGAAAGCATTTCACATTATTATTTTTTATTATTATTTGTTGTAATAATTCAATTATTATTGAATTGTTATTAGATTAAATTAATCGTCAATAACGACAGTCAAAAATAATGTTAATTTGTTTAGTGCAGTGACTATATCTCGCGTAGCGCGGTAGTGGATATTGGAATGCCACCTCGCTTTTTGCGTTCGCCTGACGATGCCGGTTCAAAGAAACCGCTCGGAATTCGATGTCGCGGGGTATGTGGCCATCGAGCGCCGTGCATATCTCGTTCGGCAACCGGAGGGATCGCAATCCTATCCTCTCTGCCAGAATGCATTTGTTTTGCTTTTGTTGTTGAATATTCAACTAGATATATATTTAAAAGAACTTAACGCCGCGACATTGATTCTACAATAATTGAATAATGTAAAATTCCAACATTACATTCGGTTTTAATGAACTAACGCAAAGACTGTACTTATGCCAATATTTGTTTTTTTTTTTTAAATATTTGTCTATGTTCATACTTTTTGCATTTTTGACGTTAGATTTGAATATCATTTTGTGACAAATGAATGTTAAAATTCTTGTCACAATTTTTGAATGTCTCTTTCTTGAAACGTCAAATTGTTTTACAGCAATTCAAGTTTATCGCGTCAAAATGACTGCGATGAGAATAAGGTTGTCAACATTTTTTGAGAATATTCCGGGAAATATGAATGTGTGACAATGTATGTGTGTAATTTTACAATACGAATTTTCACTGAAAATCCACTTCGTATGGCATGTAAAATTTTCCAAAGTTTAATATAAAATTTAAAATAACTTTCATTATTTCACGTATTGTGTGACTGTGACACGTGTTTTGCCTCTTTCAGAGGCATCTTCAGACTAAATATCGCAAGATTGATTCTAAGCAAGCGTAAGCAAGTTAAACAACTCATAGTAAATAATATTTTTTCAGGAGAGAAGAAAGCAAACGATAATATTAAAAACTTGCGTAGAATTATTTATTTAGGAGACATTTCGTCAAAGATAGTTAAGTTTTTGCCAGGCAATACAGAACCCGCGTTTTATACAGTAAGTAATGTAGGAAAATTTTTATTGAACAGTAAAGATCGCGTAGATTCATCGTCACAGAGTGGTATCTATCGACTCTCTTGTGGAGACCGTCCAGCTTCTTATGTTGGACAGACAGGTAGAAACTTTAAAATTAGAATTAAAGAACATGTAAGATGTCTAAAAAGTAATAATAATAATTTTTCAGAGTTTGCCAATCATTTAATAGAAAATGATCATAATTTTAATCAGACAAGTAATTTAGAAATACTCCACCGAGTAAATAAAAAAAACTTAAAGAGGAATAGTCTAGAATTTTTAGAAATAAATAAAACTCTTAATAAAAAAGAAATATGATTAAATAATATTCTTAATAGGACAGTTTGCTCACCTTTACTAACATTGTTTCCAATTAATAGAGTAATCACTAACCTATCTGATTGAATGCAGCTCATTTAGTTTAATAGTTTGTAATGTTTAACGTCATTAGAAATATGTTTATTCGTTTGCTTTGTTTGGATTCTAATACCCCTTCTATTGCGTCCATTATAAAGGAAAAATCCCAATTTGATTGTATTGCAGCTCGGTAATATCAGCATCATTATCTGATAGTACTGTTTTGATTATATCACCCCTTCCTTGGTTCCTTTAGAAGGAAAAAAACCCGAAATCCAATTTGTTATATCATAATTTAAAATTTTTAGAATCAATCTTGCGATAGTTAATCTGAAGATGCCTCTGAAAGAGGCGAAACACGTGTCACAGTTAGTTACACAATACGTGGATTAATCAAAGTTATTTTATATTAAAATGAACTTCTACAAAGTTACCAACCGCCGAAACCATCGAGAATATTTCCAAAGTTTGTATATATTAAAAAAAATAATTGTGTGGAAAAATTAATAAAGTTTCTAATATCTTTTAATTATAATACTATACGATCCTGTTGGTGGCATTCTTATATATAATATCATAGAGCATATGGGACTTTAATAGGAATTTTTCTCTTCGATTTCAATCCACGGAAAATCCTAGCCTATCCGAAACGGTTGGGAGCACTTGATTATGTGTATTTATGTAAGCGAAAAGCGTAAGAACTATATGGTAACGATCACGTGGATCGTAAATTTACGATCAAGATATCTCAATATTCATATTTTGGATATATTTTCCGGTAGCTTTGCAAAAACTATATAAATCATTACGCCCCTATAGACGTTCGGTATATAGTATATAGTCTCACCTCATTTTTATTTTTAATATACTCAACTATGTAAACATTTAAATAATAAAACAAGATTTTTAGTGCTCTTTTGACAATTTTATATTACCAAAATTAAGACCGATTTCTGTCATCAAGAGCATTACCAACTGATCTATATACTAAACATTGCATTGAATATAAATCTACTGCCTTTTCATCAAAAAGTGACAGTTTACACATTACAATAAAGACATTGTTTATCCTAATACAGAAAAAACTATATGATATAGTCATTATAAAGTTGCTCCTCGCAAAAGAGAAACGCGTGTCACATCTGGTAACACACGTGTTTTGTCATTATTAAATTTATTTTTTGTTATCAAGTATCTTTATAATGAGCAAAAGCAAATCGAAGTATAATACAATAACTTAAATCTACGTTTTTTTTTTGCCAAGTGCGATGCGGGAAACGCTTTTAGCCTGCCTTGTGCCAACCCTGGTTGTAGAAATCATTATATGAATTTGTTTATCCACGGATTTATCTGTTGACATGAGATTCAAACAAAGTTACCGCTTAAGAACCGTTAACCATTTGGCTACGGGGCCGAAACGTACGTATTGCTATTGGATAATTGAATGTAATAAGATATTAAACATATTTTTTGATAGGATCTCAAGTTTGTTAGAAAGATTCAAACCATCGCTATACTGTGGACATTAAAAAAAAAGAAAACAAAAGCACTCTTGTAAACAAAATATAAATAAGGCTTGGGTGAGCGGCAAGAGAGCGGCAGTTTGCTGAGTGGCGGAACAATGGTTCGAGTCTGATCGAGGCATTTTATTAAGACGTCGCCAGAGCGCGCGCTCGACTGGTTTACTTTCACACGATACCCTCCTCGCGAAAAATCGCCGCACGTCTTTTTTTACTATTGTGTTATTACACGTTTTCACGTCGTAGTTTTATGCTGCTTGTAATAGGGTAACAGATACAGTCATTGGCAACCCTTCACTCTAATGTCACTCAGCAGTAAAACATAATAACTAGATATTTAAATGGCTATTTCTTTATAAATGCCAGCCGAGAGTGTGTCTAACGTTTGCAAAGTTACAAGAACCGATACTTAGCCATTTGGTATAGTTTAACAATTGATAATATTTTTTATCACAGAATAACTTAAAATCAGTGGCGTTACGAAAATTAAATATTTTATATAATATCTGCGAATTTCAAGCGATGTATAATTTTAATTTAACTCATAAAATCGCCTCTACATAGATCAAGAATGTAATTTATTTAAATACCTATCAATAACAGAAACTAAAATGAACGTTTTATAATTAATTACATTTTCCCGCGCAAATCAACAAAATGCTGCTCACCTTGGTATCTGTGCCAACGAATGGCCTTTCTCTCTTTCTGGCACGCGAAGATTTGCATAGCGCTGTCACTGTCTCACGCGCTGACACGCCCCCTTCTGTGGCATTAATACGAAACGTTCTAAAATCAAATATTGAATAATAAATTGTTTTTTCATCTATTAAATATTTAAAAAAAACTTACTAAGAAAACGTCACCCAAAGTAAATGCAAAGATAAAATTATTTAAAAATATATATATATATTTTTATGTAAATTAATTAATTTTAAAAAAAATGTCCCGCTTTCCTTATAAGCTATTTATAAGAGTGAAAAAACATGAAAGATACGCTACTGAAATTAACATTTCTATCTTATTGCTTAATTTTATAGGGTTAACTATATTATCAAATTTAATGGAGGTTATAGTAAATCTAGAATTTTATACACACACAAATATTATGTTCCATTGATCGCTTTTAAGGTGTTAACTATCACTTTTTGATGGTATGAAATTTAAATAAAATATATTGTGGAAATACTAGTAAAAAATGTGTTTTAAATTTTTTGAAATTTTACATGGATTTTAAATTTTATATACCACTGGAGTCAATCAGTCTAGTTCCATGAATTAATTTTTTATACCCACCCACAACCATTGTAAAAAACTTTCAAAACTTGTAATTAATGACATTATTCTTAAGCACGAATAACGTATTCAAATACATATTAAGTTGTTAACTGTCAGTACTTGATGGACATGCATGATATTTTAAATAATAAAGACACATTTTAGTATCAAATTTCCACAATACATTCTATAATCAGGACGGGTTCCGCTCATCGCTGGCATTATATCAACTATGCTGAACTGATGCTCGCGATAAACAAACATAGCCCTGATCATAAAATGTATTATATAAAAAGCATTGAACATGTGTTTTAATTATTTAAAGTATTCGTATACAATGGGGTATACGACTCAAGTCAGACATATGTCACTAGAAAAACATTTTTTTCGTACAATTTTCTGTGACTTTTTTGTATTAAAAAGAAATAAATAACACGGTCGCATGAAAATCTTACAATTTTGACATAATTACTTGTTCCCCCTACTCATTCATATATGGAATAATATTTAAATAAATAGAAAACATATTTCCATTACTATTGGGAATAGATTTTCTTAAATCAATGTTTCTTCGGATTTGATTTAAAACTCAAAACACATTAAATTAATCAGCTAACTAATGATTAGATTAACCCCCGTAATAAATGTTAATTGAAACACTTATTCAACCAAATAGATGTGTTGACAATAGTATATATATTCGATATCTTTTAAATTTAAATCAGGGTTAAATTAGTTGCTAGTAACTATTATATATAATACAATGGGCCAACGAACAGTTTTGACTGCGAACAAATACACAATCACGAAAGATTTTTGAATTCGGATAACGAGCACATATTCGGATAACGATCTTTCTAATCTACTTTTTCGATCTGTGATAGATCGATGATCGGTTAACGAACAATTCGGATGGCGAAGATAGACTTGGAACAGATTATATTCGTTAACCGATCACCCACTGTATATAAAATTTTCATTATACATAATTAATGTTTTATTATCTTTCTTAAGATGTCAACCCCCCCCCCTCCCTATCATGAAGTAATT
This sequence comes from Himalopsyche japonica, assembly GCA_028555115.1. Classification (NCBI taxonomy): domain Eukaryota; kingdom Metazoa; phylum Arthropoda; class Insecta; order Trichoptera; family Rhyacophilidae; genus Himalopsyche; species Himalopsyche japonica. Next base: position 2,105,571 of record JAHFWJ010000430.1, read on the forward strand.
AATGGTGAGGAACATTTTTTTTTCTTATTAACAAGCTTACCGTTTTCTTTTTTTTGGAAAATTTATTTTAGATTTTTTTTTGCCATGATTATTATAAAAACATATATTATTCTGTTTTTAATTCCGTATTTACTATCTAAAATGCTTCACTTTTACGGTGTTAACTGTCACTTCTTGATGGAAATGCATGATATTTTAAATAATAAAAACATTTTTTTTATTAATTTTATCCACAATATTTTTTTTTGATTAGGACTGGTTTCGCTCTTCGCGAGCATTATCAACTACCTGATCTTGATCAAAAAATATGTTGTGGAAATAAGTACTAAAAATATATTTTCATTATTTAAAATATTGAAAATGTATTCATGATTTTTTTTATTTCAACATATAATAATTCGTGGTAGCTTTTTAAAATATATTTACTTTAGGGACGCCAATATTTTTTTTAAAGATTACGGCCCCTATAAACCTTAATACCGGCCTGATTATGACGTATAACCCGATAAGTACCCGTAAGTTAGCATTCATATTTTAATATAATAAGATTGGCGAGACCTTCTTCTAGCAGTAAATTAATCAATAAATAAATTCTATTCTCTTTTTTTAAATATATACAATTAAAACATATATTATTTTATATGAATGCTAATTTCTCAACAACTCGTGTTGACACCTGCAGAAAATTATGCCAGTTTTGTCAGAAATATACTTTAGTATAGTCTACAGTATTTAAAATGCACTCAAAACTATTATCACAATACGAATAACGTATTATGTTTTACACTTTCGGTTGAAACTAATAAGTTATCATGAAAGAACCTGTTTTGTTGTGCATGCGCATGTTCGTCATAAATATATCTCCGTATTATCACACCAATACAAAACGATTCGAGTAATCAAGCAATTAATTAGTACGGTGGTTTATTTATAAATCAATCAACGCTCGGGTTGATTTAAGTGGGTTGATTTTGTTGTTTTATAGCTGTATATTGTGGAACGATTGAATCATATTTTATTGAAGTCACGCGTTTATTCTTTCGCACTCGTGTAAATGAGATTATGTGGAGTGAAAGGGATATATTTGTCATTCGACCATGATTTTTATTTATATTAAAACAACGTTCCGTCATTTTTATTGTTTTTACAAATTAATTTTGATAAAATAATTTAGAAAAATAAAAATCCATATGCATACAAAATAGCGCTTGTATATGAAATATCTTGTTTTTGTGTAACCATCAAAATTTGTACGTCATTGTCAATTCCACGTCTGGTTGTTTTAGAACTAGATATGAAAAATTGTGCCTCACGGTCAATGTATGACATTGCTAGTTTTTTAAGAACTGCAGATTTTTATTTACAATGCATCAATATAATGTCTACTTTTTTAAAAAATTAAAAAAATTATGACTTATTGTTTGTCCCATGTCTATTTTCGTAGAATTGTCATTAATGATATATATATATATGCATATATATTTGTGAACTATAAAAAATTGTGCCTTATTGTAATTTCGTGTCCACTTTTTGTAGAAAATTCAAAATTTATTGATTGAATTGGCATTTACTTGGTAGAACTCCATTGTAACACGGTGAGAAAATAGCGATGTATTTCAGTTCTACAAAATTTATAAGAAATATAGTTGATAGCTATTTCGGCCCACGCCTTCGTCAGAACTAATCCTATAATTTTGATCAGTTCATAATTTGTGCCTTATTGACAATTCCAAAGTTTTTTTTTCACGGTATGTGATGTGTACAGTTTTTGTAGAACTGTCAACAGTGTGTGCCTCATTGTCAATGACAGGTCTAATTTTTGTAGAACTATTAAAAACTTTTGCCTCCATAACTACAGGTGTTTTTTTTTATATAGACTTTAAATATATAATTTAATTATGTTCTCAATTGACTTGCGCATGATCTCTATCTCGTCTTCTTTCCTGTCTTGTGTCTTGTGTTTTCGTTGCTTTGCTCGACGATAAAACATTTCTAACGCATAATATCAAATCTTGCTTGACGAGTGACGCGCTCTCACTTCACCAAATGCAGTTTATCACGGGTCTCGCGTTCACAGCCCACTCGCGGCACAAAGTTTATATTACCGACCAACATGAAAATCAACTCACTTTACATGCGATCATAAATTCCTGACACCATGATGAATATCGTGTCATTTGATTGAACGGACGGGTGTATTTTGTGAAATGGTCACAGTAACAGTTATCCGCTACACCAGCGTTCCCCAAACTTTTTACATATACGGACTTTATATTTATAGGTAGAAGAAGATTACATTATACATAGTTTTTCTGGAGGGGTGGTATGCCAGAAACCTTCGCGGGTGTACTTAATAAATTCTTAAAGTTCCTTATTGATTTTGGGGAAGGGAGTGGTATGGAAGTATAACTTTTGCAGGAGTGTGCTCAAGAAATGTTTAAAGTTTCGTATCGATTGCATGAATCATGTAGTAATGCATAAAGGACAAACAGACACACATAGTTTATGATATCGATTGACGGTGCTTGATGGAGTTTCAATATCAAATTTGAATTGTTACAACTTTGTACGACTCCAGATGTTTTGTCACTAACGACCCGGATTTGGTTTTTTTTAAATTTAATTATTAAATTAATATTATTAAATTTGTTTTAGCTGCCATTTACTGCTTGCCTAGGGGTGTGTGTTTTCCTGTAATTAATAACTTTAGTACATAGACGCTTACTGTTTATTTTACGCCAGTTCGGTTGCATCTGCGTGATTGCCTAGAGTGCCTGAAGATGCCGAAAGGCGAACCCCGGGTCGATAGTGACAAAACATGTGGAATCGTACAAAGTTGTAACAATTCAAATTAGTCACAGATAGGTTGATTTTTTATATATAAAGATTAGAATTGATTTTTAGTTCACTGAAATAGGTTCTTGATAGTATAATATATATATGATGTCCGTTTATTGAAATGATCGGACCGAAGATTTTTAAAAATTATGTAAGCAATCTGGCGCATTTGGATAATATTTTAACCTTCGACCGCTCTCCGTTGGAAATAAATTAATTATTGAAAAGAGAAATAATTTTATAATTTATTATTAATGACAAAATAAAAAAAAATGAACGCGTAGAGGTTAAAACTGTAGTAACATAATAAAAAAAAAACACTAAAAAACAGGTAAGCCTGTTTACAGGTGTTCTCGTGCAATGCTGCAGGGCTGTGCCAAATTCAAATTTAATTTCAACATTGTAATAACGTATTTTTTCTTTTTATTATATCTATTCACTTGAACAGTGCTTCCCAAACTTTCAATGCTATGGATTCATAAATCTGAATAAAATAATCTGCAGACACTCGAAAAAAGTATATTTAAAAAAAAATACTTTTCTTGGAAAAAGATTTACAAATAAATATTTGTACTTTTCGCTGAAAGCTTTCGCGGACCCCATGTTGGGAAGCACTACACTAGAAGACAGATCAAGAATTTTTTGTAATATTATCAGCAATGTTTTTCGGTATAAAACGTTCTAAAAATTGTCATGTTTTGTATAAATACAATTTCCAAAATCTTAGGCTTATACTTGATTATAAAAGTCATTGCGATTAACAAAAATGTGATTATCTCTGCTTTTTTTTTTTTGAAAAAAAGTTTGACCAAAGTTCCCTAATTGAGTTTTTAACATTGACAATTTTAAATAAAATTATATCAGTTAGTTTAAATAAAATATTTTTTATATCAAGCAGTTTTAATGTAGGTCATCCCTAGAAGAGGTGCTCGCGTTGATGTTGCGAAACGTTACAAGATTTTATTCAAACTATGTCCGATGAATGAAAAATTATCTTGAAATATTCATTTTATACGAAGGAGGCACAAGAAATCAATCACTTCAAAATCCAATTTTATAAAAAATATTTTTACAAAAATATTCTTAAAAGTTATTTTGTATTTTGCATTTCATTGATTGAATTTGCATTTATTTGGTAGAAATCTATTATAACACAGCGATTAAATAGTTATTGATATTAGTTAGTTATACAAAGTATGATTTTAAATATAATTTATATTTATTGTATTTTTACTATTGAGTGGTACTTTACTATTGTCTTGATAAAAATTTGCTACATTCATGAATTTATTATCACAATATAAAACTAAGATCTTAAATAGAAGATGTATAGTATATATTGTAATATATTGTAATGTATTGTAATGTATTGTAATGTATTGTAATGTATTGTAATATACTCAGTGTATTGATATCTGATATTTAAAACTATAGGAGAGAAATATAGAAGTCTTAATAATGTCCAAGCCTTAACATACAAATTAATGTAGTTTTATATATTTATTATATATTTGGTAATATGATTATTACCAAAGGTTTTTTGAACACCGATAGATACAGTGAAAATCGTTTTGACGAAAATAATATATTCTAAGACTTTGTTCGCTATAAGAATTGTTCCCTAATCGATCAACCGAGATTAAAAAATGTAGATTAGAAATATCGTTTTATCTCGTTATCCGAATATGTGCTCGTTGGCCGATTTAATTTCTCGCATTCATTTTTAAAATATTCGGTGTTGAAAGGAATCAAGAAGATTATAACGAAACAGTTCAATTTATTTCTCCAATGAGATATAAATCTTTGTTATTCTTATTGGTGTGTTACTTGTTGTGACAAGTGTTTCGTCTCTTTGAGGAACACTTTCAAACTAACTTTATCATAACTTTAGTGATTATCAATGTAAACAGTAAATTTATTAATTCACCCAAAAGTAATAAGTAGAGTGCGACTATTTTCTTTTTACTGGAATTTCGGAGGGGGTTAAAATCAAGAAAAAGCCAATTTATTGAGGTATTGTCTACTGTATTTAAGATTTAATTTACAAGAGAATATGTCTGATGTCGAAATGAATGTATTCGAAAGAAAACATTTTAATAACTCATTAGCTTTTGAGATTGACAGTAGGTAATTTGTTATTAAACGAGATTATAAATAGCGAATAAGAAATATGCCTTTTTGCAAACGAAAATTTACGTTCTCGCAAAGCTTTTTATGAAATCATTTAAAACATAACCTTGCTACATGGTCTTATTAAAAAATATTAAAATCGACCTGCGCACAACGAAAGGTCGTAATTTTAAGATTAACTGACTTTTATGCCTCTCGTGTTTACGTCCGGTTTGATGAGACCGGTTGTGGCACTCAAAGGGTCAAATAGACGTGCGCTTTACATGCAGCACCTTTATAGAATTGTCTGCCAGTTATGAATAACTGAAACTCGCTTGCCCTGCCGCAATAACTAACTGTACAATTGATTATTGTAAGACGATTGTAAGATTTATTTTGTTATTTAGTGGAAATTGATGACCATGTAAAATTATATTGATATTTTAGCAGGGCTGTGGGAGTTGCTAAAAACACACTCCGACTCCGATCGTTTGACAGATACCACAACACATACTAAAAAAGTTTTTTTATCAGGATTCTTCCCACCTCTTTCTATCATATTTATGTGCATTACATTAATGATCAACCATTCCGGCAAACGTTGATTGATATTTTATTTAAAATCGTTTAATCGAGAAAGTAGTTGAAGTTACCTGTTTTTCACGACTATATTTTCGGCCATAATACCAGAACTTTGCGACTCCCTCTTCGAATCCATAACCCTATATTTTAGGATGAGTTTATCTAGTATAATACGATTTTGAGTTGATTGGAAATTTTCAATCTCAATTCTTAGTCGTAAATGACAAGCCTTAAAAACCAGTGTTTATATCATTCAAACGACGTTTACGCGAAGGAATTAATTATTATAACTTAACTGCCGTTTGTATAGACGTGCAGAAAAGTAACACTCGTTTTATGAGGCGTTCAAAAGCAATAACCGATACGTCCACTTTACGATGATAGTAGTAAAACCGTTTTCTAAGTCGCTCATCTAAAATAAAAGTTGGAAGGAAAGCAATTTTTATCGGATTGTGGTTCTAATAAAGTACAAATTCCCTGTTAAATTCACTTCAAAAACTGTGGAAATAATACTCAATAGTATGTTTTATTTATTTCAATTTAGTGTCTTTCCACTAAGGAGTGACAGTTAACACATTAAAAGTGAAATAAATTATATATTTAGGACTGGAATTATCGGTTTCGGAATACGGTTCTCGTGGAATACAAAAATTTCGTTTCACAGACATATTTTAAATAATATAAAACATATTTTTAGTACTTATTTCCACAATATGTTTTATTGTCAGGTCGCCAGCGTGTTACGTTTGTATTAAAAATTCGAATTGTTTTTTCAAATTGATATAATGTTGTTTCTTGCAGTCAAGAGGTTAATTACTAACGTATCGGGACGTTGCTTGGTACGTTGTATTTTCTCCAAATACCTCAACAGTTCCAACTACCTTACCGTCAGTATCGGACGCAACTATCAATTCTCGAAGCTTAATTCACGAGTTTTCGTCATTGTCATGATTCGCTACCGTACAGTAGCAATGATAAAATTCAAACGCTTAACAGATGTACACATATTATCAAATTAAAAAACAAATAAAATGCGGTGTATTTTAACACATAAAATATTCTTACGAATGTAATCTATCCGTAAAAGTAAAACGGGTTTGTAATATAACTCAGGTAGAAGAAAAATCTTATGAATTCTAACGGTAAAATTGTTAACATCGATAAAAAATGAATAAAACGCCGAGAAATGAATGGATACATTAAACACAACACATCTTGGTTTCCGCCCTGATACAAAAGACACCCGGTGCAACGCGATGTAAGAGCCCGGTTTCCGATTACAGCTCTGCACTTTTTTACTAACTATTGTTTATGTACGACATTTTTTTTAAACATGATAATCATTATTATGTGATTCGCATTAAATAGTATCATATTATATGTTATTGTATATATTAAAACAGCAAAGTATTAAATACTTTCGTAAAATCGTCTTCATTTGAATCCCAATATATAATAGGAATTGGTTGATCGTCATTTCAATGCATATATTAGTAAAAGTAAGAAACAATCTGATAAAATTTAACTTTCTTTGGTTAGAATCGTGTTTTTTTACCGATTTCATAGCCATTCTTAATATCAGCTTTCAACATACTGCTATCACCAGTCTTAACAGTTGACGTGGTAGCAGTCAGTAGGTTAAACATACACCTAGGCGTCATATAAGCCGGTTTTATACAACACGAATGTATAAATTGTGACATATTTTTATACAACACGCTTTATATGACACAGTTTAAGAAAAAAAAATGAAATGTTGAACGAACTTACCGCAATTAATGACTCGGAAAGCAGTTGCAGCGAAGTAGCTATATGTTTCACATTAAAAACAATAAATGACGGCTTGGAATTGGTTAATAAATTCGATTTTTTTTTTAATTTGAATCGTTGCAATTTTGTATGATTCCACATGTTTTGTCACAAACGACCCGGGTTTCGCCCTTCGGAATCTTCAGGTATTCCATCACACGGATGCAACAGAACTTAAAAACACGTGGAATCGTACAAAATTGCAATAATACAAATTTTAAATTGAAATTCTATCATGCACCTTCAGTCGATATCATAAATTAGATTTTTTTATCGAAATTCAAGATGGAATCGCAAAATATTTTGGATACTTATAAGGAAATACGTAAATATTTATCGCTTATAAACGATTTTTTAAGGCTAAAACTACACAAAATCCTCCGATGATGAAAACTCACAACCGATCTCGAAAAAGACTGAAAAATATAGAATTCTAAGTGATAGCCATGATGAATGAATGGTATATTCTGTAATTAAAGTTTCTTTCAATTAATATGTAAATTCATATTTGTTTTTTTTAGAAAAATAATGCATATATTTATATAAACTATCTTCGATTTTTAAATTTTTTTTGGAACTCAAGCCTTGTATTACACGAGGTTTTTGTGGAATCATATAACAGTGTTATACGAAGCCCAGGTAAATGTGTTTTTTTATTGAATACAATATTAATTTCATTTACTAGTACAGATGTAAAAAACTTTCTTTGCGTATGAAGGCTCGCTTAAACGCCTCGTTAAATATTATTTTCGTATTATTTCTTAGAGCCTTCTTTCAGCTTGCTGGCATGTTAGTCAGGAACTGAGGGCGGGCCTCGGGGGCGGGAGATCTCTTTTGTGAAATATTAAAAATACAGAATACTCTTTGTAAGGATAAAAAATACATTGATAAAAAAAGACGTTGAAATTTTTCTCACAGTATATATGGAGGTTTTAAATGTTGGTCACGATAGCGCGTTGAGTATTTAGCTCTAATCAAATTTTGATTAACAATTATCGAACATGACCGCTGCATAAGTAAAGAAACGAAAGGGAGTAAAAACAAAATATTTCGTGCTGTTTAAAAAAAAAATAATTTTTACAATGACGTTATGTTTTACTCATCGAGAATATTATCAACTGGAAGTAAAAAACATTATACTTTTTTTTTTTTGAAATGTAATGAGTTTCCACCAAGAAGTGATATTTGACACCTCAAATATCACTACAACATTTTGATACAGTTTTTCAACAGATTGCAATTAATCAAATAAGCGTCGCACAACACGTGTAGAATTTTTTAATAAATTTGGTGAAGCTTTATTATAATGAGAAAAATAACAATAAATACTTACACTCTCAAGTGTATTACAAATAAATAAGTAAACATATATTTTCACTGGTGCTTCATTGAAATCGCAATCAAGCACATTTTCGTCATATTATAGTTAATCACACACCCTCTGTCTGCGCATTGTGTTTGTTGTGAGCTGTAGACATTTACATTCTACATATATAATAATGAAAGTATTTCAAGTGAAAAATAATTAATATTCAAAAATCTCACATTTTTTACGCATCAGTAGAAATATACTTCTGGAATATTTTAACAAATACTTTTGTGGTGATATTCTATTCGTTTCAGAACTTTTATTGAAATCATAGTAATACACCATTATGGTACTATCGTTAACAAACTTAATACATTTTCTCTTCCTAAATTGTTAATCTATATTTCAACTAGTGAAAATATATATTTACTTTTACTACTATTTTCACTGAAACAAATACAAATTCGTTTTTAATAAGCGGGGTTTTTAATACTGTATAAAAATCAGGACTTTTTTTAATAATCAAAAAAAAATTCAGACACTTAGCTTTTTCTTCGAAGGTGTGTTACCATTGAAATCTTTTCACGATTTTTCAAAAAAAATATGCTGATAATCTTAGACCACTGTAATTTATTTTACGGAACATTCAGTCAGTTGATATAAGTGAAATAAAAAACCCAAGAAAACGTATAAATAAATAGTTAGAAAAAATTAACAAATTTGAATCGAAATTCCATCAAGTTCAGTCGATATCACAAATTATAAAATTCAACAAGTCTTATCGGAGATAAACTGAAATATATTCACAACATTTCTTTACTATCGGCTTATGTTTGAAAGTACTAAGCAATAATAACGTAAATATTTCAGTTCATCGAATCTCGTATTAGAAACCTCTGAAGAGTTAAATTGCGTGATGACACGCCACCATACAAATACACTAGACTGTTGAAGGCGGAGTGTATACGTGAATATCATTACACTCTCAATGCAGAGTTAAAGAAATGTGGGTTCGTAAATAATTGAAAAAATCTTTTAATTTATAATATCCACAGGAATTTCAATATTAAATTTTAATTGTCGACGATCACTTACACTTTTAAGGTGTTAATTGTCACATCTGATTGAAAGGCATGATGTGTTAAATAATAAAAACACATTTCTTTTTAGTTCCGTTTGTATAAAATATTTTATGATCAGAACCGGCTTCGCTCATGAATAATGATCGTCGGTTGATAATCCTCGCAGTGAGTTAAATGGTCGTGATCATAAAATATATTGTGGAAACAGTACTAAAAAAATATTTTTTATTATTCAAAATAGCATGCGTTTCCATCAAGAAGTTACAGTTAACACCTTAAAAGTGACACGTAAAATTAAAAGTTTTAATTCCATTATTTATGAACCCACGTTTCATTATCTCTGCATTGATATATTGTGGAAAAAGTATTAAAAAAGTGTGTATTTATTATTTAAACCATAATTTTTGTAGATAATTTTTCACAAAAAATTAAAAATAGTTTAGTTATTTTAAATTTGAATTGTTGCAACTTTCTACGATTCCATATGTCTTATCACAAACGACCCAGGTTTCGCCCTTCGGCATCTTCAGGTATTCCATCGCACGGATGCAACAGAACTAGAAAAAATGAGAAGAAGTTGATATTGAATATATTGTTTGATGACCATGAGAAATGTCAAGGCTTGTAAATCAAAGCGAGACGCGAAAATGCATCGAGATATAAAATATACCAATCGATTTTTGTTGTTTATTAAAGATATTACTCATGTGAAAGTGCAAAAAATTAATTTTATCTTTTGAAATGTTACAACTTTGTACGATTCCACATGTTTCGCCACTAACGACCCAGGTTTCGCCTTTCGGCATCTTCAGGCATTGTATCACACGGATGCAATACAACTGACGGTTCAGTTCTTGTGATAGAATGTCTGAAGATGCCGAAAGGCGAAACCTGGGACGTTAGTGGCGAAACATGTGGAATCGTACAAAATTGTAACAATTCAAATTTAATATTGAAGTTCCATCAAGCACCTTCAGTCGATATCATAAATTCTAGTTATTTTAAATTTTGTTCCAATTAATTTTGAAATAAGTGTAGAAAACGAGTTAATGTTGTTCGAAACATAATAAACTTTGTTTCTTCTTAATCAATTTATGATTGTTTCTTAAAAAAAATTATCCAGTTACTTTAGTAGAATACATAAATAATTTATCTATTTTGTATGTATTTAAGCCGCTGATTAACGACCTCTGGAAGGCCGAACATTCATAATACAGTCCGTCAAAGTGTATGACGACCACTGACGGGAGGCTTCGTAAATATTTTATTCCGTCAAACCCCCGATTCTCATAAACTCAACAATGTTTTATTTTCCATTTAATGTCGTGTTTGGTTTTTTCGAATATACTTTTATTATTTGTGTCATTTTTTCCTTTGTTTAAATATTATTGCAGCTATTTTTGATTAAGTGTTAATTTTTCAGGTTTTAACACAACGGCTTATTAACTATTAAGAGTTCACTAAAGTCAACCTATTGCGAAATACTGACATGGCATATTATTCAACTCTAACCTATTTGCATTTTTTTTTTATAAATATTTAATAAACAATTTAATTCTTTGTTTTAACAAGGTAAAAAAATAAAACAGCGTTTCATATCTAAGTAGTATAGATATGAAACGCTGCTCGTAGAAACGTATTTAAATTTGAATTGAAGTTAATCATTTGTTATATTTGACCTCAAATAAATGGTATAGAACCACAAGTGACCATTTCAGAATCTATTGCCATCTCAAATTTGAATTGTTACAATTTTGTACGATTCCACATGTTTTGTCAGTAACGACCCGGGTTTTGCCTTTCGGCATCTTTAGGCATTCTATCTCAACGATGCAACAGAAATTCAATGAAATATTTAATAAGCAAAAAAATACACATTTTTTAGACACTTTTTATTAGAAAGTATCAAATAATTAATACAATTTATATTCTTATAAAGTAACTTAAATCTTAATATAAAAATGAATGTTTGTTTCTTCGTTCCGTATGCGTTCATATACCGTTGATCCAATTGCAATCTTAGTTTAGTAGGAATCAATACAACCATTAGATCAGTGCCAGTTTCACGTATCTCGAGCACAATCAACTGATACACTGGAATATGCAGACATGCTTCTCACTTGTGCAGCCTAATGTGGCCTGCTCACGTGTCGTAAAACCTTCCGCTTTATTCATGTACGCCACAGACGGACAAACAAAAATATGTGTATCCAAAAGCATTTCGATGAGCATTGGCATTGCAACGCATGCTTCTTTATAAGATAAAGAAAAACTATGAAGAATGTAGTCTCACAAATGTAATCGAATTTTATCGAGAGCTATTATGATTTGAAACGCTGCTCTCAGAAAGTTTGCAATATATTTAAACATTTTCTAGCGCGATTTCTTTTACATTTTTAAGACAATTTCAGGAATCATTTTAAATAGTTTAAGTTGCCAGTTGCTTGTAGCAATATATCGTCTCAACTATTCTAGCATCATATCGTTTGTGGTAAAAAATTAAATAAACCCTAAAAAACATGAATTAGTCATTAAAATAAATGCATTGGAAATTATTCATTACGCGTAATAATGGAAGGTCTGTTGAGCTATATTTTTTCTGTGTTTAAAGTTTGACATAAAAAATAAAAACAACTGTGTAGTTAATTGTTACATTTCTCTTTTGTTACAGGTAATTGAACGATTATGCAAAATGGCGAAGTAAACTTATGTCAAATGTGACATAACCGACTGGTGAGTTTTGTTCAGCAATGTGAGAATTAATTATAATTGAAAATTTTCTTTTTTTTAACCTTTTAAACGAAGTTTTTAAAAAAAGGAACAAATAATGCAATAAATCGTTTCATTATTATTGTTCCTTGATTGATCGTTTTACCCCAATTATCGTTTAGATTATTTAAACAAATTTCTCTATTGATCGTTTTTTTATACAGAACATGTTTACACTCAAGCATCTCGTTTATATTTAAATTAATGTAAATCCATTACAATGATTTTATTCGTCAAACGATTATAAATATAAAATTTTAACTATTAAAACTTTGTACGATTCCGCATGTTCTGTCACTTACGACCCAGGTTTCACCTTTTTTCGGCTTCTATAGGCATCCGTGTGTGGTATAATACCTGACATATCGTTAGTGATAGAACACAGAGGTTCAATAATTAAAATTTGTTTTTTACTTTACAATACATCTGTTCACCGTGTTATAATAAAGTTCTTATAAGTGAATGCCAATTCAATCAATGATAGTTTATCAGTTGATAATGCTCGCGATAAGTGAAATTTATCCTGATTAAGTTGATACAAAATTGCAGAAATAATAATAAAATTGTGTTTTTATTATTTATTATATCTAGCCGGTGTCTTCCCATTTTATCTTAGTCATCGTTTTCTTACATAAAATATTCTTGCCAAGAATGATACATGAAGAATCAAGAATGTATGCCGAATCTTAAAAAGGGTATATATAGAAAGTGTTCGACCGAAGCAAGTCACTTTTTCAATGTTACTAATGCATGAAATGAATGCAGTAAAACAGCGACTAAAATTCGCAACAGGTGGTTAAATGAAGGACGCATGCGGGACTCGATCGAGAGGCTTCCACTTCATAAACAATCGAATGTTTCAGCCACTACACTTCGCCACAACAAAACATACTCAGTAGCGTACCGTCCACTCACTTTAGAGGGGTTGTTGGATGAATTCGTAGTAACCATACAATAAATAAGTGAATACAGTAGCGTAGAATGCACCCTGCATTGAAATATTAATTATTGAATAAAATAAAGATTTTTTTTTATTTTATGGAGAGAAACAGCTATGAGCTTATTTGCCATGATGAATAAAAAAATGGCTTAAATTAAAAAGAAACTTCACATGTTTGTTCACTAAGCAAACGGGTTTCACCTTCTGGCATCTTCAGGCATTCTATCGCACGGATGTAATATAATTAACATTGTATTGAACCGAGCGAAAAAAAAATAATTCAATTAAGGAGTATATTCGGAAAATGAATATGGTTTAAGAAAAATCGACGGTTTGCAAAATTTCATTAGAATTTATAACCTCACCAATGTACCTTATCAATGTACCTATTTAAAGTACCAACAGTTCTTGATTAGATTCGAATTGGGTGAGTAAAATTTTAAAAAAGTTTTCATTCAGTGAAAAGTTTATCTCAAAACCATATTTAGTTTTTGAACGATTGACAGTATGCACAATGTCATTCTCAAAGTGTGACATGGTTGACAGTTTCGTAAGAGTTTTAGTAATGGTTAAAAAGCTTTTCAGATGTGTTGTCATATAGTTGTAATAATTCAGAAGCCTTCGCAAAGGTGGAAAGAAGATATTTTGAAAGTTTCAAATATTTCCTATACTTAATATAGCAATACATAAACGACATACGTACAAAAAAAATAAAAATTTTAATGTACTAATTGGTGTAAAAAAATCTTTAATAGTTTTCTTCATAATCATTAAGATCATCATGTTCATACACCACACAAATAAGCATCTTTTAGAATGATGCCTATTCTTGTGTGACAGTTGAATAAACTCGTCGTTATGCTGCAGTGCTTATTTCTAGCTAAATTCAATAATATATTTAGACGGGTGGTAAATAAAAGAAGCAATAAAATAGATATTCATTTAATTTAATTAATTCAGCGAGCCCCCTCGAATTGAATTCTTTATTTATTGTATCAATTGATATAAATTTAGTGTTTTTGAGTGAAAAACACACACACCGGATAACTCTCCGATGATGCGATGTAGCGGTGCGAAACTGACGGTCGAGGAACTGTACACATTTTTATGACAAAGCTTAGAGAAGAGAGACTGAGTATAATTTGTTAAAGGTTAAACGTAAAATATAATTGGATAGATAATGGTAAGTGAAACTATTTTGTTCATATTTAACAAACTCGTTAATTGCTGTTTTTGTAGACATGTTTCATAATATTAAATAAAATAAATGAACTCCAATAAACAATTTTTTACAATATAACTAACAAACCTGTATTTTTTAAAATAATAAATATATATACATATAATGATTAGGACCGGTTTCGCTCATCGCGAGCATTATTAACTGATTATTGGTCATGATCATCAAATATATTGTGAAAACAAGGACTAAAAGTTGTGTTTCCATTATTTTAAATATCATGCCTTTCCATCAAGAAGTGACAGTTGACACCTTAATAGTGAAACATACATATTGTCCATTATTAAGACTACCGTCACTTTTTGATTTTTATAGAAAATCATTGTATTTAAATAATAAAACACAATGTTTAGTATCGTGAGAATTATCAGCTGATTTGACAAACTAGTCCTGGTGATAATTATGTAAAATAGTACTAAACATTGTGATGTATGGTTGAGATAAGATTGTTGAGATAAGAATTGATGTTGTCAACAGCGCTATTGTAGCAAAAAATGTGCTTAAACTTGAGTATTTATTATGTATGCTTTTGCGGGTGACATGTTGGAAGAAATAAAGTCGACGAAGAGTTCAGGGGTGGGACAAAACGTTGAGTACCGCTGCACGGAATGAAGTGAGTGTAACCGATGAGAGCGCCGTCATGCGGAGTGGAGTGGAGTGAAGAGTCAACGCGTCATGGTGGAATGGACTCCACTCGAAGTAATGCGTTTTTAATTTATAGGACGTTCAAGTTTTTTGTTTTATTTCATTTTCAAACAAAATCCGAAAACCATTCATTCCGACTTTACGAGGCCTTTGGGAAGCGATTGTTACCGTCAAATCGACAAGTAAATTAATAGCCGGTCTCATAAAAATGCAATTAATTAATTCAAGAATATTTCAAATACACTCTGAAATGGTTGGCACAAAATTTAGGGGAAGGAATTACTTCATCCAGTTAAATAATAAAACAAAAACAAAATTTGTCAATATATCTTAAAGTGTTAATTTTGGCGAAAAATCGAGTTAATTGAATTTTATGACGTAGAAAACAAAAGTCAATTTAGTCAAGGTAGAACTCCTTCATAACATTGTGAAAAAGTAGCAATGTACTTTCGGTCTGCAAAATTTACAAGAAAAATAGTTGATATCTATTTCGGCTTACGCCTTAATCAGAACTAGTTCATAGATTATCGTCATAGTTCTGATGAACTAAAATACATTGCTATTTTTTCATCGTGTTATAATAAAGTTCTACCAAGTGAATGCCAATTCAATCAATAAACTAACCTTTGTTGTCGACATCATAAAATTCAATTTGCGCGATTTTCTGGTAAAGTTAACCCTTCAAGGTATATTGTTAATCTGTTTTTATATAAAAAATATCATACTTGGTACACTGTCAACTGTGAAATAAATATTATATATATTTATAAAAAATATATATGAAAACGTAATGTAGAATGGAAATGAAAGTAAAAATAATTATTACATGATTGATTATTGTAAAAAAATCTGGCTATATTGTGTTCATTGCGTTACAAGGTCTCTACGTGTTAAACAATATTTTTTTCTCTTAAAAAAATGCGATTTTATTAAATAGCATAAACTTTTTTTATCAAAAACTTACTGTAAGAAAGTGAAGTCATCTTTCATTGATTGCCTAAAATTAGGTCTTTTTGTATTGACAACTGCGTGTAAACAAATCTATCTAATTTTTTTGATACGACAATCTAGATGGACTTTAAGTTGAGTCAATATTAAATATCCATTTTTTAATTATCAAGATTATCAGTTGTGTTGTTAATAAATTATGCTGCTCTTTTATTACATCCGTGTCATTGGATATAAATTCATACCCAATTATATGAATATTTGGAACATAAATATATGAACATACAGTAAAGCAATGTGAAGTAATAACTTCGCTTTTTTTGTACCCATATGTTTTTGTTAATAATTTACATTCAAACAATTTTACAACGTTTTTATGATGTTTTGTTATTTTTTACACGCAGAAAATTATTAAATAACAAGAACTTACAGGTCTTTTGAATAACACATGAATTAACAATATCGCCTGCAACGTTATGAACAACGAATTCACAAACATCGCTCTTTCAGTTCTGCCTCAAACAATCCAAGCGCCTATCTCTTGGTACCATCTCATCGCCTGTCGATTACGATGTGACTTCATCCTTCGCATTAAAGTAGTGCTAACAATTTTTGTGTAACGATGCATGTCGTGAAATGGTAGTATTTTAAAAATATACGAAAAAAAATGTAAAATATTTACTATTACGTTGGAGGCACGATTTGCAGGGTGGTCACAATATAACTTGTCTATTGTCTTAATATAACAAAGTTATATAAATATATGAATCAAATATAATATATCAACACTCTTACTGCTAATGTCTCAACCATTGAGACGGCTAATAACAATGTTTTGCTAGTTGACATTTAAAAATATGAGATAGTGAACAGTGCCAAAAATCTCACGTCAGATGAAAAGGCATGATACACATTTTTTTAGTTCTATTTCTACAATTTCGCTCGACACTAGCATTTAAGCGGCCCTGATCATAAAATACATTCTGGTAAAAGTATTTTTTTTTTAATTTCTTTAATGTGGCTGATTTTTGTTCAGAAATACAGCCTGATGATTTCCATGATTATTTCTTTAGGGTTTGTTAACATCAACACTACAAAACTAATTCCTGATATTGTCGTAGTCGGAATATTCTTTATCTGGCTCACCACGTAACGGGTTAAATATTATTGTAAGAATAGTGTATTGTATGGAAAAAATGGAAAATTTTGATAAAAGTTAGTGGCAGCTATTTTTAAGATGTTAACTTTCACTTCTTGACGGAGAGGCTTGTTGTTTTAAATAATTAAAACACATTTTTGAGTACTTATATCAACGATATATTTTATGATTAAGTACGGTTTCGCTTATCGCGAGCATTGTCAACTGATGAATCAATGAACAAGATCAGGCATGCTTATGATCACAAAATATATTGTGTATGAGTACTAAAAAATTGGTTTTTACTATTTAAAATATCATGCCTATACATCGAGAAGTGACAGTTTACACCTAAAAAGAATTTATTTCTACGAAAACTAATTGTTACCAGTTGCTCAACCTGTCTTTCGCGAAGAGAGAAGGCATAGATGGGATAGTATCAGGGCAAGATTTTTTTAAGATAAGGTTGATTAGTATTTTGTGACAACACAAACACTAATGCCTTGGGTCAGAATCTAAAAATAAAAAATATGTAATTCATGATATCGACTGAAGGTGCTTGATGGAATTTCAAAATCAAATTTGAATTGTTACAACTTTGTACGATTCCACATGCTTTGTCACTAACAACCCTGGTTTCGCCTTTCGGCATATGTATATATATGGTCAGTTCTGTTGCATCCGTGTGATAGAATGCCTGAAGATGCCGAAAGGCGAAACCCGGGTCGTTAGTGACAAAACATGTGGAATCGTACAAAGTTGTAACAATTCAAATTTTAAAAAATACGATTTTTTACTATTTAAAAAATCAGTGTGAGTCAATTGAGTAAGTGAAGATATAGTTTAATCACACGGTGCCGAACAGTCAGAATAAGTAAGTAATAAAAAAATATGATTTCGTGAAATATGTACCGGGTGTTTAATATTCGTTTTGTGCGGGTTTTGTGCCCAGTTTTGTATGAAGCGCTTCTACACGGTCGCCCCCTTCACGCCGTACTGCATATTGAATTGAACTAATAAAAAACGGATATAAAAAACAGAAACATCGTGTCGGAAATCACTTTGGATCGTGGTATCAGTCAGTTTTTCGTTTTTATTGTACTCAATTGCTATTAAAATATGAATATTTTCATAGCATCAAAATTACAACCACTCCATGTTAAATTATTCGCCGACGTCGTCCATATATGTTAATAATTTAAATTGTTTGAAAACTAGAAGAGAAATTTACCTGGCCATACGATTCTTTCGTTTTAAGCAAGGTCAGAATGAGAATTCTGCCATATCTTATAATATAACAATTTAACACATTAAAAGTGTTTACTACCATTTTTTTGTGAAAGGGAATGATATTTTAAATAATAAATACACTTATAGTACTGTATCTATTAGGACTGCGGAGTAAAATTTATTAAAAAAATTAGTAAAATTTTAATGTGAAATATAATGACACGATGAAAAATTAGCAATGTATTTTAGTTCTACAAAATTATTTAAAAAATATATATTTGATAGCTATTTCGGCTCACGCCATCGTCAGAACTATGCTTAAACTAACATTTGTTTATCTATATATAGCTGTGTAGAAAAGGTACACAATACATCTTCTCTCCTGTTTTAACAACTTAGCTTGTTTCCTGCTCGCAATAAAACTAGCAATTGATATGAAACTAAAAAGGCGGCTATATCAATAAGTTCACATATGACACGGAAATGGTCCATTACAGAAACAAAGAAACACCCCCCCAGAGGATTCAATAATGGTGACCGACATATATTAGTTCGTTCGTTAAGAATCCTTTGTTTAAAGAAACAAGCTAGGTCATTAAAACAGGAGAGAAGAAGTATTGTGTACCTTTTCTACACAGCTATATATAGATAAGCAAATGTTAGTTTAAGCATAGTTCTAACAGTGGCGTGAGCCGAAATAGCTATCTACTATATTTAAAAAAAAAAAAATGTAGAACTAAAATACATTGCTTATTTTTTCACCGTCTTATAATTCTATCAAGTGAATGCCAATTCAATCAATAAACTATAATGCCCTTTTGTATTAAATTACGTCAGTTGCAGTTTAATCCTTCTAATCATCATCGTAATATCAATTCATTAATTAGCATGTTTTTTTGTAAAGGGTTACTAAGCACGGCTTATGTAACTTCGACAGGTAGTTAAAGGGTTGGAGCTAAATACGCAAGAATAACAATGGAGAATAATCTGCGCAGACTGCCAACCGTAAAGATTTGAGTGATAACGTTGACAATCTGGCATTGTGAATACATTTTTTTTATCCCCTTGGCGTTTTTTATCACACGCGCTGCCGGCCTTTGCAAATGCAAGTGCATGATGCAGAAAATGCACTATTGCATACGAGCGAAGTCAGTATCTTCAAGGCGTTGCAATATGACGCAGCAAATTCAAATGCATTTCTTGAACAAACTTGAAAAACGAATATTTTGCATATCAAAAAGAAAAACACATTTTCAGTTTTATTGTATCCTTGATATATTTATCAAGAATTATAAATGAAACAGACGAATCAATTTTGAATTTGAATTGTTGAAACGTCTTATGGCATTCTATCACACGTATACTATGGAATTTATGCACAGTTAAGGGTTTGCAACCGCTTAATACAAACGGAATTATACGGGAAAATATAGACTCTTGTCCAGGAATTAAATATATATATGTAATAATTTTAAAGCCTGTTGATTGTATTATGATGAATGCCTAAAGATGCCAAAAGGGGAAACCCGGATCGTGGAATCGTTCAAAGATCCAACATTATGAATTTGATTGATTGACTCAGCATTTACATTAGTAGAAATCTACTATAACATGGTGACAAAACAGCAATGTGTTTTAGTTCCACAAATTTTATAAGGTATTTAGTTGATAGCTGCATTACATGGATACAACAAAATTGACAGAATGGCGAAAGTGACAAAACATGTGAAATCGTACAAATTTTCAATAACTCAAATTCGATATTGAAATTCTATCAAGTACCTTCAGTCGATATCAAAAATTGAGTTCATTATTAAAGTTACCACTTCAAAAAATATTTTTTGCTAGTTTTGATGATAATAAATAGTCAGATTCTTGCACCCTCCCCATTTCCAAGGAAAAGGAAAATAGTCTTACCCCATATTTCTTTTTTTAGTCACGAATTATATTCACTGTTAACCATACTAGTGAATATTAATTTGAAGATGGTGTTTTAGGAAACATCACACGTGTACCCAGTTTTAAATTTGAAATTAAATTATATAAAACACAATGTTAAGTACAAAATTTTCAATTAAACTAAACCAGTTAATTGAATTTTATGACATCGAAAACAAAAGTGAGTTTGTTTTATTTGATTTGCTGAACGCGAAATTCGCCAAGTGTTTCTGTACGTTCATTTTCAATTTAACAGTTTTCAACGTATTTGTATGTTTTAAGGCTGCGCTAGAATTGAGTGTTATGTTAAATAAATAATTTATTGATTGAATTGGCATTTACTTGGCAGAACCCATTATAACACGGTGAAAAAATAGCAACGTTTTTTAGTTATATATCATAAAATTTTTGTACAACTAAAATATATTGCTATTTTTTCACTGGGCCATAAATAATTTATTAATCAAACTGTATATGTCTGCCATGAATGGGAAAAAGACGGTTGCTCTAAATAACTCAGTATATCAATATGATCACTGCCCACTAGGGATTGCATTACCGGTTTGCCGGTCAACCGGTAAATGGCCCAAAATGCACCAGCGGCAATTACCGGTAAATTGAAAATTTACCGGTTTTTACCGGAAATGTTTTTATCGCGAATTAATGCTAGATACAGGCATATTATAACGAATTTTTATTATGATATATGCATAAGGGAGTGAGAAGTTTCTTTTGAACTCATTAATTAATGACTGTATATTACAATACATTGTTTTTTTTAAATTTTATTTTAATTATGAATTTACATTAATAGATACAAATTATGCGTACATGTATAGTATATATATATATATATATATATATATATATATATACTACATCAATAAGTTAATGGATAATCTAATAGTTTAGCGTATGAACTTCTTACGGGCAGGTAAACCAAATATTACATAGTCGTTATTTAAATTAATCAATATTTGTGAGGCAGATAATAAATTTCCTGATTTACTTAAAAAGTACATTCAAAACATTCATGTATTCACCTGAAACGTATTTAAAGTACATTTATGACATTACTATTTACCTGAAATGTATTAAAAATTATTCATGTTTTAATCCAGGATACCATTTTTAGTGAAAGTAGCCACGTACAGTTCTACTTTAATGATATAATCTAAGTCTATTATTTTTTCATTTACCGGTAATTTACCGGTAATTGAAGGTGAATAAGAGGTGAAACTATTTACCGTTTACCGGTTATTGAAATTTGACGGTAAATTACAATCCCTACTGCCCACCCAGTCGATCAAAATATTCTTACTTTGTATTCAAAGCCTATAGCAAAGTATTTCAAGTTGATTAATAAGACGCGAAGTGGTCGGGTCACGCATCCGGCCCATACACATGTGAATGTCTCACGTTTGTGATGTAATACAGGCGAGAGCTGTTGTTAATAGGTCGTTTTTTGCGTTGCCGACTACATCCTTACTTCCTTTTGTGAAATGCTAATCAATATCGAATTATCTTATCTGCTCTTGCTACTGACGTCACATGCAGCGAGTCGGATGGCGTATTGCATAAGTCGATTTGGCATATTGAAATGTGGGCCAAGGTCGATCTTGCACAGTGTAAATAACACATGCAATTGCGTATCTTTAAGCGACTATTTAAGTTACTTTAAAATAATAAAAACACATTTTTTCCACAATGTATTTTTTGATCGGGGCCGGTTTCGCTCATCGTGAGCGTTATCGAATGAATCAGTTCGCGCTTGCATAATGCTAGCATTGAGCGAAACCGGTTCTGAACAAATATATCGTGAAATTAATAACTACTAAGAAATATGTTTTTAATATTTAAAATACCATGCCCATTCCGCCAATAAGTGACAATTAACCCTTTGCCCTCGTAATTTTTTTTGGGTGAGGGTAGCCTCAACTCGTAATTAATTTCACGCATTTTCCAGGATTCATAATCAAAACTTAAAATGAAAATGAATCGTATTTTCAACGGATTTTTGTTCAGCAAAAAACTTACACACCGTGTGCATAAGACTGTTTTTTAGTATTTTTATAGAAATACAATCGTAAAAAGTTTTTAATTTCTATTTTACGAAAGTTTTTATCCGAGTATATGAATTTTAAACATGATATTTTTAAAAGCTTTAAAAACATTATAGAAAAAGAGTTTTTGAAAATTTATTTACTAGTGTGTTATCACCATAGCCAATCAATTATAATCAATTCCAATAAAAATCAATTATATTTAAATGATTTTTAATAAAAAAAAGAGACATTTTCAGCTGAAAATGATAAAAATTCTAAAATTGGTAAAATTTTTCTTAAAAAAAGAATAGTGTTTTATATATATATATAGGCTTGAGACTGTGAAAAAATTGCAATAGTGAATTTTAAGACATCTTAATTGAGGGCATACGGAATACTCTTGACGTTATCCGACTGACCGACTTTCTATTAGGCATGTTCTCCTTAAATAGTTTGAAATGTTTCTAGGAAAAATACTTGGTCACATATTTCTTTTGACATATACGATGCCAAAATGAAAATTTGCCATAATTGACTATGTAAAATTAAATTAACAAATATGAATCTTTGAAAATATTTATATTTCCACATGGCTTGTCGCTCGCGGACCAGGTTAAGCCATTCGGCACACGGATGCAATAGAATCGATGTATGGTAAAGGGTTTGAATTTGTTAAAGACAAACCTACACCTTAAATTTAGGAGCCAAATACTTATCTGAAATAACTGTTCATTTCATTATAACAAATGCATGAAGATATCAAAAGGGGAAACCCGGGTCGTGGAATCGTTCAAAGTTTCAACAATTCAAATTTGATTGTTTAAATTAGCATTTACTTGGTAGATTTCTATTATAACACTAAGAATAGCAATGTATTTTAGTATGACAAAATTTGTAAGTTATATATTTTAAACATATTTCAGCTTACCTGTAACAGTTTGTACAGTAAATGTACGTTTGCATATAGTTATGAAGAAGGAGTAAGCTGAAATAGCTGTAAACTATATACCTAATGAATTTTGTAGAACCAAATACATTTATTGATTGAATTGGCATTCACTTGGTAGAACTCCATTATAACACGGTGAAAAAAATATCAATGTATTTTAGTTCCACAAAATTCAATTCAGAACTAAAATAAATTGCTACTATTTTTTTCACCGTATTCAAATTTGATATTGAAATTCCATCCGGCACCTTCAGTCAATATCATAAAACAATTATAATATTCTCAATTTGACACTACATCTGTCGTTCAATATTAATAGTTACTTTGTAATTTTTTGTTTTGTAAGCCTCATTTTTTCCGTAGGTATTTCGAAAGTTGTAGAATCTATGGTCGCCACGGTTGACTTGGCAGTCCTTCGAATGCAGGTAGACGTCGTTCTCACCAGCAATGCCGTTTTGCGGTGCTTATTTTTTATCAACTTTTTTCACTGCGTGATGCCAAGTAGGAGAATTGCATTCAAAAGAATATTGATAATTTACATTTATATATACAATATAGCTAGCGTCAATTGCTCCACATTATTTACAATAGTATTAGAAATAAATAATTTTTTACTTACATAACATATAACAATCGATTTTATGTCAAATATGTAAATGCTATAGCAACATTATATGCTATTTCTAGTGAAAATATGGTTTAAATACAGGTGAGGATTTCAGGCAATTCAATTCGATTCGTGTGTTTATATGATTGAAACGAAATAAAATGATAAATTGTAATTTTATAAGAAGGTTAAATGGTTATGGGTACAAAATAATTATGTAGTAATAATACATTTCAAGTGAAAACATATTTTCACTAGTTGAAATAATTTTGTAAATTGAGCAATAAGACAAAGATAATGTACTAAAAGAGCAAAACCACATTTCAGGTGAAAATATAGATCACTAATTCAGGCAACGGATTTGCACTAAGCCTATCGATAATAGTTTCATAATGTTGTGTTTGGTATAAATGGATCTTCGCAATAAGCAAAACCGGTTCTGATCATAAAATACATCGTGGAAATAGGTACTTAAAATTTTTGTTTTTATTATTTAAAATATCATGACTTTCTATCAATAGCAAGTGACAGTTAACACCGTAAAAGTGATATCAGTGAATAATGTCAAATTTCAATTGATGAAAACGTGTAAAATTTCACATGTTCTGTTACTCGCGACCCGGGTTTCTTCTCTCGATATTGATAATTTTAGAAAACACAATGAATTATACTAATTGAATTTGCATTAACTCGGTTGAACTCCATTATAACACGGCGAAAAAATAACACTTTAGTTCCACAAAATTTATAAGATTTATACAATAGTTGATATCTATTTTGGCTTACTCTTCGTCATAATGAATTATACGTAAATTTGCGGCCTTTCGTACAATCGATGGATGTCTCAAATTGTTTACGCGATCAATTGCAGCGGCGATAAACTGATAGCGAATAATTACTGGCTGCGAATTGCACTTAAACAAAATGTGGCGTGTTGTTTTCAATTGTTATTTTCAGAACCGTTTGATAAAACGCTAGCATCGTATCTATGCAGTTGTAGGTTCGTCTTAATAGATACCAAGCAACAATAATATAGAATTTAGATAAGAGATGACTTAAAGTTGACTTGTCGTAGATTGAATACGCTCTGCTGTGAAGCATTTTAAGCGGACATGTTTAAAACAGTTACTTCCTTGTTAACGTTTCTTTCGACTGTATCGTCCCACTACTACAGGCAATCGCACAGCATTAAGATGCTCTACTAGTACCGCCTAATTCGATTTCTCGCCACTGTACTGGCAGAAACAAAATTTACTGTTATTTATTACAACGAGAGTTACAATAAGGTAAAAATAAGTTAATAATAAGTTTGAATTGTTGCAACTTTGTACGATTCCATATGTCTTGTCACAAACGACCCGGGTTTCGCCCTTCGGCATCTGTAATCGGATGATAATAAGTACTTAAATAATAAGTGTTTAGTTCAACGAAGCACACTTATCGTCTTCTGATCGAATCACACAAAAACGTGAGATTTGCATAGATTCTTGTAATATTAAAGTGTTAACTGTGACTTCTTGACAAAAATACATGACATTTTAAATAATAAAAATAAAATTTTTAAAGTACTTATTTCGACAATATATTTTATGATCAGCACCGGTTTCGCTCATCGCTAGCATTATCAACTGACGATTCTTGATATATCTTAAAGACCTTAAACTGGATGCTTTCGGAAAATCCCAAATAAATCTTTGATATCGATTGATAGAATTTCAATAATGAATTAAAATTTTTGAGCATGTGTAATTTTTCCATATCTTTTGTCACAGACGAATCAGTTTCGACTTACGGCGTCTTCGGGTATAATAATATAATAGACGAATGTTATAGACGGACTGTGAACGTTTTGCGTCGGTTAGATACTAGAGGAATTAATTACATAAGTCGACTGTCGGTATTTCAATGACAAATTAAGATTGTTGATACTTTTTATAATATATTTCCACATTTTTCGTTACTGACGAACCGGTATCGCCTTTTGGAATCATCATGCATTATATCGAATGGATGCAATGAACTGACAAGTAATTAACAATTTACATCGACTATACATAAGAGGAATTATATAGGAAAGAGTAATATTAACTCATTATCGTTGCTTAGAAAAATAATAATAACTAACGGGATTATATGAAACTAACGGGATTACGGAAAATTTTTAGTTTTTTTTTATTTTTACAAAAAAAAATCTTTACAAAATAGAATGAAATACTTGAAGTTAAAATAAATGAGGCGATGTGTCGTACATCTCTTCTTAAATAATATATATAATTAATTATAAAATTTAGTTTAAACATAGTTCTAACTATAGTATCAACAACAATAACCTCTGATAATGTACCCATTATAAATGAAGCACCCTCAGTCGATTTCTTAAAAAAAATTAAGATAACTTGTTGATATCCTCCATAATCGATTGTTTGATATTATTGATTTTTTTATTATGAAACCTTCAAATTGAATTGTTGAAAAATTGTACAATATTATATGTTTTAAAAATTTGATATGAAATTCCATCAAGCACCTTTGCACGATAATATAAATGAAAATATATTATAGGGTGTAAAGATTATCGAAAATTATTAAAATTATTTTTAACAAATATAGTTGATAGCTATTTCGGCTCACGCCGTCGTCAGAACTAATAGTTCTTTAAAAATAATTTTGTAGAACTAAAATACATTGCTATTTTTTCACCGTGTTACAATGGAGTTCTACCAAGTGAATGCCAATTCAATCAATAAATTATCGAAACAGTTAGTGAGTTATGTACCAAAAATGAATCTATATTTGTTAGTGTCTTTATTGTGTCTTGGAGTTAACAGCATAGGGATTTTTTCACTCTGATTTTACATCATATTTATAAAGTGTCATGTAATATTGATAAATTATCAAGTAAAGTAACTGCTTGTGTTATTTTCTTTGTATATAGAATTGTCACTGTGCATCGTTCCGCTGTATAACGTCCCCTTTATTAAGATGTACCTCTATTTATACATATGTAGTTATATCCAGTACCCACCTCAGCAACATCTTCAATTTAAGTTTTCTTTTGGCATAGGATATAAAAATAAACATTGAAAAATTTCGTACGGAACGGAAAATTGATTGTTACTTCGTGTTACAGACCCATTCTTTGATGAGCCACATAAATGATAACGTGTACCAATACTTACTATTACAATCAATAATTCAGCAGTGTTAGTGTTAACCGAAATTTAAAGAGATTATCAAGTAAAATCATGCTTTATTCCGCTATGAAAATTAACACATGAACGAAGAATGTGGGAAAGCTTAAAATAACAATTAAAAAAAGAAAACCTTGAAAAAATACAAAGTTGAAAGCAAAAATTGGTAAGCATGAGAGTGTTTTCAAAAGTTATTTTAATTAAATCTTATTTATTGAAATAATCGAATACTGTTTTAAATTTCCTCTAGTGAAATTATTTATCAAAGAAAATATCAAGACATTTGAGCGAAGTATATATTTAATCATTAATTTCTTTAGTTAATATATACGATTCAATGTGTTCAAACGCACAAATTGTTTTGTATAGAAAGATTTATCTACCAAAACTGGTCAATCGGGATAATATTTGAGACGGGACCATAATATTAAGATGACAGATCGACGAAATCGGGAATGGGTGTTTGACGGGATTGTAAAATATAAACAATCCATCCGGGAAAACGTATTATGTGAGAACGGTTGGTCGTGGCTTCATTGTATTTTTTTTTAATTTTGTAAAAAAAATATATGTATATCATTTTTTTTCGACTGTTTTTAAAGTTTTTTCTAAGTTAAAATTTACAAAAAATGTTGAGAAGAACAATTTCTCAAGCCGCAATCGTTGTCGAAGATTTTACGTATAGCCACGAGTTAGTAAAATGTTTCAAAATTATTGTAAAAATGCCCTACGGAAATACTGTACGATTATAAAAATTCGAATTATTAAATATCCAAAATGCTGTACAATAATAAATTAGGTACTGACCTCTTACGGTGCGGAGAAAAAATACGATCGTAAAATTATTATACTTTTATTGGGGTCCAATAAAAATGAAAATTAAATTCATTTTTTGTTTTGTCGACCATGTGAGTACGATGTGTTCATATTGTAAAACGATTCCGTGACCCGTTTGGCTGGGCGCCCACCTGTCCTAAGCAATGATGGTAAAATATATTTTACGACTGATGGTATAATTAAAAATTGTTGCATGTACACATATCTATTATTTCTGCTAATTTTTAATTTTTATTTCATTTGGCATAGATCATAACCTGGCTGAAAAAAATTTTAAAAATCTAAATGAATATACAAGTACGAGCAAATAATGTGAATGCGTGGCATGAATCAAAACCAAACTTATCGAACTGAATAAAATAATAATCCAAAATACATAGACTTCCTAACGTATTTTATGAGCGTGGGAATATAGTATGTAGGATATGTTAAAAACATATAATTCGTGTGATGCCCAGGTAAGCCGAATTCACTATGAATTGCTCAGCTCTACAGCGATTAAGGTCGGTCATAATCGATCGAAAAGATAATACAAAAAATAAATCAATACATAAGGTATAAATGATAGTCAAAGAGCTCTGATGCTAACGCGTCATATATTATATTTAACAGTTCCATCTAGTGTTTTTTTTTTGCAATAACATTGTATTATAGTATAATTTTTTACGTCATATAGATAGAAAGTAGAATTCAACTATTTTCGTTAACCCTAAATGGGTTTATTTATCGATTGAATTGGCATTTACTTAGAAGACCTCCATTATTACACGGTGAAAAAATCGTATTTTACTTTAGTTCTGCAAAATTAATAAGGTTTATAGTTGATAGTTATTTCGACTTACGCCCTCGTCAGAGCTATGTTTAAGCGTCCATTTACGTATCTATCGTAGCGACGTAGAAAAAGTACACAATACATCTTTTCTTTTGTTTTATCTTCCTAGTTTTATGCTGTGATAATAAATTCTTTAGCGTGACAGATTCAATTTTTAATAATGCAGTTCAACTAAGTAAATGCCAATTCATTAATTTTTTTTTTTTAATAACTGTTACTAAAAATCCGTCAGATAAAATTCTCTTCTAAGTATTAAGCTTAAGTTAATTTTAATTGTTTCGATTTCATTGAAAAGACGTAGGTAGTTTCTAGTTTGAAATGGTCTAACAATATTTGTATCGCAATGTTATTAATTTTTTACAACCGTATACAATCCGTTTTTTCTTCTCTAGGCTTGCGGCTAGGTAAAAAATAAATTCTCATTTCAAATACTAAAAAGCCTTTTTAATTTTTTTAATGGCGGACCGGCTAGATTTTCGTAAGTCAGTAATAATACGCATAAAATTATTAAATTAATTCATTTCCGGTCGGTCAATCGAGGATTTTTTTACAAAGCCTCTTGGGCAAAAGAAAAGCAAATATTTACATAAAAAAATGTTTTTGATAAATATTTATGTCAAAAATTTACAAAATCATGAAATAGACCAGTGTTTCCCAAACTTTTTACATCATCGGACCGGTAAAAAAAGGAAAAAAAAACGCGCACCACTAATATTGAAATAAAAATAAACAGATGGACATAATTACAGCTAAACATCTATCTATCATGCAATTAAAATTTAACAAAAAAATAAGCCATTCTGACAGTCATTATTCAATTCATTGGTGTCACATCATCCTATCAATTATAATTTTTAACAAAAACTAAAAATACAATAATACCCATAGGCGGAAAAATACTATATATAATATTTTTGCATGACGAATTTCTTGAAATTTGGCTGAAACTGTTTGCGGCTCAATGGAAAGTCTCTGCACTAGGCAGCGGACCACCGGTTAGGAAACACTGAATTAAGTGACATATACGCCTATATCTGTATTACAGATATAGTACGATAGATGTCTATTAAATGAAATAAAAAAAAAGAAAACGGATCATTTGTTTAATTTAAGCGCCATATTCTTACTTGCTAGAAAAATAATATAATATATAAATACTGTTATTTTATCATTAATAGATCGTTTGTCACTCACTTTTAATGTGTCACATCTTGGTGAAAAGGCACTCTGTTGAAATTTTATGACGCAAATCAGTTAATAATGCTCGTGATAAGTGAAACCGGTCCGGGATACTAAACGAAAACTAATTAATAAACTTAAAAATCTAATTAATATTTTGACAGTGAAAAGCAAACACTGATCTAAGACGTCCAGAATAGACTGATGTGCAAAATATGCCATTTGGTGAATAATGTCACATATTTTGTTCCCATCAAAAATTCTGGGTCATCATTTGTAACAATATTTTTCAATAAATTCATTGTGTAAATTTCAATGCGCTTCTAAATAGAGTATGGGGACATAAAACAATCCTTTTCGACGGTGACTATCGAAACGTATCGAAAACGCATAGATAACGTTTATTTTTATTGCTACTTTATTGTGAAATTCACTGCACCGGTATTTAATGTATATTCGACTGTCAATGTATGTTTTAATTAAGGGTTGGCACACGAATATTTTATTTTTATTTTATATTTGAAAATATCAATACATTTATTTGATACATATAAGTTATATTGCTTTTGGAGCGTAGATTAGCGTGGATTTATTAAAGTAAGATAACTAAGCAAGCCCGAGCAAAATTTTATATTTATTTTACTTACATATATCTATTTATTATAAATTAAAAAATAGTATTCGCTTGAACTCACTCTTGTCAGAGTGGAATATGTCAACAACAAGAGCATTATTGGAGTGTTAGTCGGTACGCTGCTTTTACGTCTAAGAAGAATAAAAAAGTATTTCCACGAAAAAAATATCAGAAACAACATACAACTTGATATTATAAAATATTAATTCTCATTTTGGCCTCGTATGTGTCGAAAGAAATATGTGGTCAAGTATAATAAAGCGATCATTCATATAAGAAAGTTAGTTGGACAAAGACACGTGTATTGTCCATACAGATTCAAAAAAAGAAGTTTTGATGTTTTCCTCTTTCCTCCTTTTTAAGGTGGTAACTGTCACTTTTTGATAAAAACCAATAAAATAAATATTTTAAAAATAATTATTTTATGATCAACTTAAAATAATTCTGGTGATAAGCGAAACCGGAGCTAATCTTAAAAATAAATAATAAAATAAGATAAAGTAAAAAATGTATTTTTTCGAACTATTTCCTCATAAAATATGACAATCATTAATACAAAACGGTCACTTTGTCTTTTTAAAGACACCAAAACATGGATAGTAAAAAAAACCGCCGATTTCACCTTTTAACATCGTCGTCGGAAAAATATTCTCTCGCATCGGTAAATGTTGCCCGTTCGGTGGCGCCGCCCGCGTCCGCCGCCTCTCCCGCGCCCGACCGTGAGAGAATACCTTACGCCGGCCCTGTTCGAGTTGCGAGCCGCCGCCACAGACAATGGCTCCGTAAAGTTTATTCCGACAAAATGATCATTTGTTCGGGGCAACTGCATTCATGTGTCTATTTTGATTACCTACTGCCTGCCGGCCCACGTGGGAACAGAGCCGACACGAAAGTCACTCGGCAATATAATAATATAACAAACATTATTTATACGTTTATATTTTATTCCCCAAAAAACCCAGGTTGACTTTCACTTCCAAAAATGCATCAAATCAATTTGCAACATTTTAGAATTTATTAGTACAATATGAAATTGAGGCGCTAGTCGAACAGGAAAGAAAATGTATTTCACATCTTTTCTATTACTATATAAAGATAAGTAAATGTACGATTAAACATAATTCTGATGAGGGCTAGAGCTCAAATACCTATCAACTATATATCTTATAAATTTCGTAGAGCTAAAATATATTGCTATTTTTTCACCGTTTTATAATGGAGTTCTATCAAATAAACGCCAATTAAATCCACAAAAATTAGCTTGTATTATTGAGTATCAACAATAACAATACACTGCTGTCTATCTAAGTGGGATAAGTATTTTGTGTATCCATATACTAAGAATTTGCATAGTTGAATCAATTTCGCGTTGAGTTTTTTTTTAATTGAGAAAATTTTTTTCGTTCAATGTTGATTGAAATATTTAAATTTGAATTGTCAATTTTTTAACGATTCCTCATGTTTTGTCACTTACGACTCGGGTTTCGCTTTTCGGCATCTTCAGGCATTCTATCGATAAAGCATGTGGAAACGTACAAAGTTTTAACCATTCAAATTTGATACTGAAAATCCATCAAGCACCTTCAGTCGATAGCATAAATAAAAATTTGTATGTTTAGATTAATTCAGCGCGGCTTATTGGACCCGTGTGAGGACGAACCTCAGCAAACAAATGAATTTTTATTATGTGGTGTTGAAAATTATTGAATTTTTATTCGTGAGAATCAATACCGAAAAAAAACTAGTACATGACTTTTGAATTGCCCTTCCGGTCGAGAACCCAAGTGCCGCCAGTTTAGTGCGAGCACATCCCGGACAAATGTAGTCATGCCTTGATGCTTCTTGAATAATATATTATTTCTCTCTTTTATACAAAAATTTATTATTATTTTAACATTTTTACCATTCTGTTTGAGCACAGCATGCAAAGGTTTCTATTATTTTTCATATTGCCTCTGCTGACGAGCAAAAATGACGCAAGTGGCATATTCGCGACGCCAGTTTTTATTTTGTTGTCGAAACGCAAGTAATCTTTTCCTATATCTATCGTATTTTTTAGCCAGAAGCCGCTAATAAAAACAGTATTAATAATACATAACAAAATAGTGTAGGTACATTCCACCGCTCATAATTATTTATGAGCTCACAAAATAATTCTAATATTGAATTGACATTTACTAGGTAAAACTTCATTATTACACGATGAAAAATAGCAATGTTTTTGATTTCTACAATTTTTTAAAGATATATAGATGAAAGCTGCATCACACGAATGCAAACGATCTGACAGAATGCCTGAAGACGCCGAAAGACGAAACCCGTGTCGATAGTGACAAAACATCTGGAATCGTAAAAACTTTCAACAAATGAAATTTGATAACAAAATTCTATCAAGCGCCTTCAGTCGATATAATGAATTGGGTAGCTATTCGGCTCGGTTTACGCCCTCGTCAGAACTGTAATATGAACTAGTTTTGATAAGGGCGTAAGCCGAAATAGCTATGAACCTTGTAAAGTTTGTAGCGCGAAATACATTATATATAATATTTTATGGTTTAGGTTTCGATTGGTTCATTTTTGGTTCAAATATACGTGCTCATAAATAAATAAAGCCTTGTTCTCTATAGTGGTTTAAAATATTTAAAAAAAAAGAATTTATTTTCGATACCAAACATAATACAGTTAAGACTTTTAATCCTTTACAAAATGTTAATATATACCAAAAGCAGGGTTATCGTTATGCAATAAATCCCACAAACACTAACAGAAATAAATGTTGTTTTTCATAAAACTTTTTTTTTCTATTTAACTTTTAAATTTATACATTTTATCTAAGAAAATATTTCTTTACAAAAACATTTCTCTTTGGTGTTTTAAAATTTCACTTACGCTCAATCAGTTATGTTCTAAGTCTGCTGTTTCATTCAGTTGAACGTTTGTACTATCAGTCAAAAACTTGACGAACCGTGACGATTTTAGTTATAAATTTTTATGTTTTTTTAACAATATGTGGGACATGTCGCACGATGGCTTGCGATGATCAATGATCAAGCCTTGCTTAATGCGTCACGTGATTTCACCAAAATTGTCTAACGATAAATTAATGAATGCGAGTAATGTCACTATAAACATAGCTGCTTACGTTATTACAAATAATTCAAAATCACAATTTTTTAGACCATGTATAATAAACGAAGTATTACCTATGAGCAGTATGAAGTTAAAACGACATGTAAAAACAGAATTCATTTTAAGATGTTAATTGTCACTTCTTAATGGAAAAGAATAATATTTAAATAATAAAAAAAAAACACATTTTGAGTACTATTTCCACACGATCATGATCAACTGATAAGACACACATAATGATCGCGATGAGCGAAACCGGTCCTGATCAAAAATGTGTAAAAATAAAACATAAAAGTGTTCCGATTTTTTTGAAATATCATACCTTCCATCAAGAAGTGACAGTTAAAAACCTAAAAACATCATGGAGTCTTCCATCTTATCTTATCGAACATAATTCCTTTCCATTTTAAATAATAAAAACACACACCGGTTTCGCTGATCGCGAGCATTAAGTTCAGTTGCAGAGTTTCAGTTGATGATGCTCGCGATGAGCAAAACCGGTCCTGATCATAAAATATATTGGAGATATAAGTAAGTACTTGAAAAATGTGTTTTTTTATTTGATGTGTCATGCTTATCCACCAAGAAGTGACAGTTAACACCTTAAAAGTGAATAATTCCTTTCTGCCAAGAAGTGACAGTTGACGTATTCAAAGCGATTACTGACTGAAATATTTTTTTAATTACCTAATAAATTTAAATATTTTAATAATTATTATTTTAATAAGTTTTGGGGTAATTAAAAAAAATTGTTGATATTATATTCCATATATATATTCCATATAAATACTATTTATAACCGAAAAAGAAAATTCTTCAGATAAAATTAACTGTTTATTTAAATGAAAGTAATATTTTTGAATAGCCTAGAAGTTGGGTGGGTTTTGTGCTGCAATCGCAATTCTACCAACATGAAACGGTAGTGGGCGGTGTGTTGGAAGTTGATCCTTATCAATTGCTACCAACATAACATTGTGAATAAATAAATACCCTTACCATTACCCCCCTATCGTCGCGGTGCCAACTTACAAACTTGCAAACCAGATACATCCGGATGCAACGGATGTTCAACTTGAAAAAATAACGTATAAAACATTCAGTCGAAAAAAATATAGGGAAAAATTATACGCGATTTCATTGAAATGTATTCTCTTAACGTGAAACAAAATTACGCTTAACACGAAAAAAAATTGCAAATTTTGTAGAACTAAAATAAATTGTAATTTATTCACCGTGTTTTAATAGAGTTCTGCACAAGTATGTTAAATGCCGATTCAATCAATAAACACACTGTTTAATATTATTTTTTAATACAGTTTAGACTGCCGTGAGCATTATCAACTGATGAAGGTTCAGTAATGATTTTTTAAAAATTAAATAAACATTTATTTGTTGGTTATAGATATATAAAAAACAGATTAAAGTCTAATGCGTTATGAATATCGATCTAATAGTTTATTCAAGCAATGACTTCCCGAGAAGATTTATATTAAAAAAAAAACATTAACGTTATTTTTTATGATTTGTTTGATACATTATTTTCTTAGTTGATATACATCTAATTTCGGATTAAATCAAATTCAAATTTGGAACCGAACGAATGCGTTGTAATAAATTCAAAATTGGAATCGTGCAAAGAAATTTGAAATTGGAACGGAGCAGTAGCGCTTCGGGCGCTTCCGGCGTGGGGAGCAAAAAACGTATTGAGTGCGGCGGAGGCCTGTGGTAGTGGTTTACACTAATAACTGCGGGACGCGTATGTCGTACGACTTGCTAATGTAGCTACTTACATTTGATAAAAATATATGTACAGTGTGTGTAAAAAGACTTTGCATATTGGTGAAAAGACGGATGAATTTCTGATTTATTGAAAATTATGTAACTACACACCTTATATTCATCAGTTGTTACATCATTAGCTTCGGTTGATTTGTTTACTAGATCAAATAAAAGATTAAAATCAATTTATTTGTCATTTATAAAAACATTTCATAAATTTAATTCAGCCCTTGGCTTACAGCCAAGAAGTCAACGACATTGTATTAAATTTAAAAGCTGACAAATTTAGAATAAAAAAATATATTTGAGTGTTTGTAGGCATGACTATGTATGATGTCGTATGTCTCTATTTGGTATCTATATGCCTAACTGATTTTTGAAACATCGTTATACGTGTGCTAATTTAGTTAAAAAATTATAATATATTTAAAACAATGTTTGTTATACAACTCGACAGAACTTTATTAAAGTCGTAAAAAATCATTTTTAATTTATATTTAATCTTTTTTAACCTAAACAATGCAATGCGTTTCCAGTTTTGCCTTTGGTTAAGATTTTATAAAATTTTAATATTTTCGCGTCAGTTATTCAAGAGATTACCATTTGAATGTTAAAATTTACTTAATTAAATTAAAAATTCGATACTAAAACCAACGCATAAAGACAATAAGTTTTTATGTGTAATAAAGCAATTAATTAATTATGTGAGATGTTTTAATAATCGTAATCACACTGTAGATGGCAAGATTAATAATATTCGCTACCTAACGTACGTAAGTATTTTTATCTCACTTTAACGCATTCTTAATTGTATAATTTGTCTCGCTCTGTTGGCAAGACGTCTCTCTCTCTGAATCAAATGGGAAATCATTTCAACACATGCGATAATGGGGAATAACCTTTTATTATAATATTGTACCGATTTATAAAAAAAAATAATAGTTATGTGTAAAATATTTTTTTTTTATATATCAAAACAAAATGCCAGTTCATACTATACCAATATGGTTCTGTTATTTTCAAGATTAATTTACACAGAATAAGTCGTATTTGGCTCAATACAAAGCTGCATGACTCTTTTTTATGATCTTGGCCCGACCAATTAAGTTTAACTTACTTCATTTAAAAATTTCTTATTTTTTTAACCTATCGAGTTTCATTATGTCATCGATCCAACGAATAAGATTTTTGAATTCATTTTAGAAACCTAAATAAAAAGAATACGATATTTCAACTGATTTGAAATAGACTAACAGCGAAGATTCGTAAAGACTACAACAGTTCCATTTTCCTTAAAAGTAATATACTATTTTTTTTAAATAGTATTAACTTTAAATCAAATCAAATCAAATTTGATATTGAAATTCCATCAAACACCTTCAGTCGATATCATAAAGTATAGTATAAACTTATTTTTAGTATTATTTTCACAATGTATTTCATTTCTAGGACCGGTTTCGATCATCGCGAGTATTATTAACTGATAATATGCAATATTAATGATAAAAAAATAAAAATCATATGTGTCTGCTGTAAAATTAAAATATATTATATTTAAGTCCACGCAATCAAAGGGTTAACACCATTTTCCGAATAATTGAAAACAAGGATATCTTGGCAATAAGAAAAACCCTCACCGCCTCACACTTATTTGATTATTTATAGGTCTCTCTCATTTTATCGCAATATAAAATGCATTGAATTATAAATTAGAGCTTATTCTATACATAAATTATGTCGTATATTTGCATCTCATTTGAATTTGAAAATCTGTCATTCCTTTTCAAGAAAATTCTTGGCTGTCCTTACTGCACTAATTACATTAATATATTTGCATCTCATTAAATCAACGTGTGGGTTACCACGATTACGATTTTGTATATCCTTCCTTTTCGCACTTCAATTTTATTAATATTGTCCCTTCATTTAGTGTCATTTTTTTATGTTAATTTAAAAATATAAGTTTTTTTCTCTTTCTTTTCCACTGATAATTTTTCCGTTTCATTTTGTTATTTTTCCTTTGCCATGATTTGAAATAGTGGAACGGTGAGAAGCAATAACCAACAATTGATTTATATCGTTCTTCTTTTTACTCTCAAACTAATTATATGTTGTTTTCTTTGTCTAACACGTAAAACAACACTGACTTCAGATCTTAAATTTATTACTTGCAAGAGTGAAATGTCAGAAATATAAGCATGCTAGAGCAGTGTTAAAAAGCATAAGCGGTTCGTGATGTAAAACAATAAATTAAATTAATTGTTATAAAATTAAATCATTTTTATTATTTCGCGATACTACTGCATTAATATTGTTGAACTTAACAAAACATGCTAATGTCATAATTGATATAATAAATATTTAGAAACATTCTTTTAAATAGACACGTACAACTCGGTAAAATGTTGATTGAGCACAATAATTGTATTTTATTCAAATTAGATTTTAAAAAACAGTGTATATTAATTGTCGGCTACTGTGGTCGATTGGTAACATTAGAACGCTTTGACACTATCCAATACCGTTATCAAGGGTTCAGATTACCGATTGGGATGTACAAATATTCAACGTCATGAATCTTGTGATTTTTATCCCAACTCAAATAAAACTTTTGATGAAGCTAATAATAAGTTAAGTTCTTTCTTTTCTAATCTTTTTCCCATCTTTTAATTTGTAAATAAATATGAGTCAAGAAAATTATTACCAAGCCTCGTTAAATGCTGTCCTTGAAGTGACCAAAATACTCAAATTATTTAAATAATCAGTAACATTAGTAAATTTATAATATTACCGTATTGCCAAATAAACAAAACAATGTAGTTATCAGACGATAAGGGGCGAAGGTTTGTTTATTTTTATAATTCCTTCTAATGTTGAAACTGCGTGACTTGCATATATAGGTAATTGATTATTTAGATCAATGTAAAGCCTTTATAAGCTGAAACTGAATATTTGCTAGTTTTTTCGGTCGTCAAAGTACCATTTTCATTCTAAAATACTATTCAAATTTGAGTTATTCAAGCTCTGTGCACTTCCATACGGGTTAACAATCACAACTTAGGTTTCGCTTTCGGAATTTCCAGAAATTGTAGGACATAGATGCACTCGAATTAAGTAGGTAAATATTTTGCATCGTTTGTATATTAGACGGATTAGGAAATAATATATAGACCCTAGTCTAGAAGACAAATTGATATCTGGATTCAATTGCGAGTTTGTAGGCAGAACGCAGATTGTGAGTGGCAAATCGTGTAAAATATATATCTATAGGGTTTGAACTATTCAAATTTGATGTAGAAATTCCATCAAGCTCCTTCAATCAATCTTAAAATAATACTCAAAAAAAAATTTTTGAGTATTATTTAACTTTTTTTTATATTTGTGATATGCATATATATAATAACAACATAGATTTTTTGTACTAGCATCGTTTTCTAAGCATTATTGAAAAGGTGAAGCATTTCTAATAAAAAAATATTAGTTAGTAATTTTTCCACGCCATTGTAATAAATCTAATACGGATAAAATCTTGTGTGCATATTATTTATAAATAAGTAAGTGTGTGTGTATAGAATGAATCAAGGTTTCCTAGTTAACGTTTCATAAACCGCACCGCGTATGGAACACCTACAAAGTACAGATTATGATATGCAGAAGTTCAGATGAGATCATATTAAAAATAAAAGGTGTTCAAAAAACATATTTCCTTAAGTCATACTGTAAAATGTTTTTATTTGAACGTGTTTTATTTCATAAATATATTTATAACAGCTTTAAAAATTGAGTCTCAACGATATCAAGTTACTAAAATGTTGTTTCGTGAATGTCAAAATTTACCTGATTGCAAAAAAAAAAGACAAATATAGTTGTAAACAAACTGCACAAGTAGTTATTGTTCCACTACTCTTGGCTATAAGATAGCGAATTGTTTTTTATATAAGTGATTTTCAAAAATTAAAAAAAGAAAGTTGTCTCCTTTGCAACGTAAAACGGGAAAATATGTGGTAGTTTTTTTTTTTTTTAATATTTGAAGTACTATTTCCACAACATATTTTATCATCAGGACCGGTTTTACTCGTCGCTAGTATTATCAACTTGTTTTTCACGATTCCGATTCCGGTTACGAATCCACAGCCCTGTTTAACATATTATGCATTTCCATCACTAAGTGACAGTTAACAACTTAAAAGCACACAAGAAAATCGGTCAATCGAGTAATATTGTATATGAAAAAATCTATTTTAAGTCAGTTAAAAAAATAACGATGTATTTTATTTCTACAATTTTTTTTTTATAAGATATAGTTGATAGCTATTTCGACTCACGCTATCAAGCCGAAATAGCTATAAACTATATTTTATAAAAAAATTGTATAACTTAAATACATAGCTACTTTTTCACCGTGTTATAATGGAGTTCTACCAAGTAAATGCCAATTCAATCAATATCTATTTTAAGTCGTCAAAAAATACAAATTGTGTGAACTCACTCTCGTCTATATGGAATGTGAGTACATCCGAAGAAATACTGTTGAAAATTGTCAAAGTCCTGACCAGTGGTATTTCCATTGGCTGGTTAGTTTAATTCTAAATCATTTATTATTATTATTTTACTTAAATGTTTTATTGTCAGAATAGCAAACATTTTGCGTTGACGGTTCTCAAATAAAACTGAATATTTGACATTAACAACTATGACTAAATTCTCATTTTTACCACGTATATGTTGAAAGAAATAATATGTATTGCCACGTAAATGATATGAGAAGTGTACAATTTTTGAATTGTAGTAAAATAGTAGTTTAATAAGACACTCTGTATAAAATATGTTCGTAAGCTTTTTGTTAAAATGATGTGAGAAACACTTGCCAACCGAACGTCCTACATAGATCATATCTTCGACGGACGTGATATACAATGTATTTTTATGATCCATTATATACAATTATTTTATTTTATTTTAGGCTATCTGGACGTCCCTGACTAACCATTTC
This sequence comes from Himalopsyche japonica, assembly GCA_028555115.1. Taxonomy (NCBI): domain Eukaryota; kingdom Metazoa; phylum Arthropoda; class Insecta; order Trichoptera; family Rhyacophilidae; genus Himalopsyche; species Himalopsyche japonica. Next base: position 2,146,323 of record JAHFWJ010000430.1, read on the forward strand.
TTCATCCCTTTGACAATCATTATAATTAAATTTATTAATACATTATGTTCCATACAATATTAAAGTGCAAGCTAGTTTGATTATAAAAAAAATCCCCCTTGTTATTTTTTGCTAATAAGTCCTTCACGATTGTTTCTGAACTCTCATTAGATTATTGATTATTGATAAATTATAATTTCTTAGATTCTAAATATTTTATTTTTAAATTAGTTTACTTTATTTGCATATATTTTGTATGATGCTCTGTATTTTTTATCCTAGTTCTTGAACCACTGGCTTTATATACTTGCTACTATTAACACGGTGAAAAATTTGCAATGTGTTTTAGTTCTACGAATTTTTTGATGTCGTTGGACATTGCTATTTTTTCACCGTGTTATAATGTAGTTCTACCAAGTAAATGCCAATTCAATCAATAAACTGCTACTATAAACTCAAAACCTTGCCGAATTTTATGTGTTTGAAACTATGCACGACTCCAGAGCATTGCATTCATGTGACGGTATATCTGAAGATGCCGACAGGAGAAAAGCGAGGGTTGTTAGTGGCAAAACATGTGGAATCGTACAAAGTTTCAACAATTCAAATTTGATATTAAAAAATTTTACTAAGTGTTTTCAGACGAAATCATAAATTATTTAAAAATCTTGTATAAATAGGCTTGTTTGTAATTTGTGTCCTATCAGTTGATAATAATTGCGATTAGAGAAACCGGTCTTGATCATTGTGTCAAATATTTTTACACACTGTAGTCATCAGTATTGACGGTTGAAACGTCAACGTTCAGAAGTGCTCTCGGTTTTATTAAAAATTAGCTTTGGTGCGAATTTTTTGACCGCTGTTCAAAAAATCGAAATTTCCCAGCCGAGGGAGGGATATTCGACAAAAAATAAGCAAATAAATATTTCAACTGTAAAAAAAAAATAAAAGATTTTTTTTACATTTCACTCGGCTTTCGATCAAATGGCACTAAAACCAACGTTCCGTGGATGATTTCCTAAAAATGAATTCCTCCACAAAAGCGAAATCACATCCCATGACCGGTATTATTATTGAATATATTTTAAAATGGACTTATTTTTATTTAATTTGTCAATTGCAAAGGGGGCACTTTCCGCTTTATCGATTACAATAAGCAACAAATGAATTCGGAATTAAATTTATTCAAAATCAACGACAATCTTTCTTTAATATTTCTTATTTCTATTGTCATTTTTTTCGCTGATGAAAGTTAGACATCTTCCTGCATAAATATATTATAACTAATTTAAAATGCAATGTAATCGGAAATTGTGAATCAAAATCGTATATTTTTTTACGATTTCTTATATGAAAGTGGTTTTTAGTGACCAAAAACGTTCACGAAATAACAAGTAACCATAATATAACATTTAAATAACAAAATACAATCTAAAGTACTATTTCCACATGTTTTTTAACAAAACGTAGCTCACGATGAGTCGAACCGGTTCTGATCTTAACAATATAAAATTGCAGGAAGACTAAATACTGTTTTTAATTATTTTTATATATTTACGTTTCACCAAGAAGTGACAGTTAACACGTTAAATGGGGATAACAGCTGGAATTTCAATACTAAATTTGAATTGTTGAAACTGTATCATTAACGACCTTGGTTTTGCATTCCGAGATTTTCAGATAATGATTTACAATAGATTGCCTGACGATGCCGAAAGGAGAAACCAAGTTCGCTATTGACAAAGCATATGGAATCATACACGTCTTCAACAACTTGATCTTTTTTGAAATTTGATCATATTTTATAATGAATTGACACCAAAAATTGATTGATCTTTTTGTAATTAAAATATCACATTATTTATATGTTGTTTTTAAGTAACAAAAACACATTTTTAGTAATATTTCCACAGTATGATCATGACCGGTCTCGTTCGCCGCAAGCATTATGAACTGATTTGTTTATAGTTAAATTGAAGATTTTGACACCGTCCCTGATCATGAAATATATTGTGGTTATAAGTGCTAAAAATGCGTTTTTATTATTTGAAAAAACAAGCCTTTCCATCAAGAAGTGACAGTTAACACGCCATGACAGTTATTCAAATTATTTTAATCATAGATATTTTTGCATTTTAATCTCGGCAGAGATACGGTAAACAGTAACGGTACTAGAGAACAAACAGTCTTGCGCAATGGATGGATTTGGGAACAGACTTAGTGATTAGATAACAACAAGTTCTTTATCTTTCAATTCTGTTGACATGCTCGATAAAAATCGACATTGGGAATAGGCTAGAAGAAACACAAAAAACATATTACGATCAAACTGTCGTAAATATATAATAAATTTATTTCTCGCATTAAAATACCAGTAACGTTGGAGTTAACTGTATTGAGATTTTACTTTAACTGGTTCAGTTAACAGCAAAACAAGTTAAGTCCTTGAGAACACGTTCTTAGTATTAGATTAATAATAATGATTTATTTATCCTGAGGCAGGCTTATTGCAAAACCGGTTTTTTGCATCAATATCGCAATTCTCTTCATAAAACATTATTTATTATTTTTTATATTCGCTTCCCAAAATAATCGTATTTTTTATCATCAATATTATTTGAAATATTTTACTTTTTTTATTAATATTGTAATCATCATTGATTTAAAGAAATCTTTTGAAAATTTAAATTGTTGAAACTTTGTACAAGTCCACATGTTTTGTCATTCAAAACCCAAGTCTCGCTTGGCTGTATCTTCAGGCATTCTTTCACCAATATGACAAAAAAAGATACCCAATAAACAGTGTTCATCTGTGTTATCCAAGATTAATTAGACAGGAAAAACAAAAGCCCTAAGCTTATTGTCTAAATATAAGAAATGATTCCATAATGTCTTTAGTGAAATGTATTGTTTAGATAATTGAATGTCAATATATTTATTTCACTTGTAAGGAAATGATGAGAGGAGAAAAGATGTTATATATGATTTAAAAAATAAAACACAATGCATAGTACTTTTTTGACAATTTTATGTTAATAAGATGAAGATCGATTTCGCTCTCATTACAAGCATTATCAACTGATATAATACAAATTAAAACATAGGTTTTTTTAAAAAATAAAAACATATTTTAAGAACTATATCCACAATATATTTAGATCGTGACACACAGTCGCTTTTCTCCAAGAAGTGATAGTTAAAACCTTAAAACTGTTATATTCAAAATCTGAGAAAATGATTTATCTAAAAAAAGTAAAATAATAAAAAAAAAAATTGAAAATAACTGTTATATTCAAAACACGTTTCAGTGTGAAGGATTTCTACAAATTATATGTTATCGACAACTGGTTGTGAGTTGTAAGTCATTCGTTCAAATCGTATTTTTGTTATTGAGAATAGTAACGAAGTATTTTCATTATCAAGTCGAACTATTTTTTTTTATTCAAAAAATTCACAATCTACTTTCGATCAGCTTCTCCGCAAGTCATTAGCTTTCTCCATATGTCTCTCTCCTCCCTTTTAGGTGTCAACTGTCACTTCTTGATGGAAATGCATGATATTTTCAATAATTAAATCACATTTTTTAGTACTTATTTCCCCAGTATATATTTTTCGATCAGGACCGGTTTCGGTTGATAATGCTCGTGATTAGCGAAACCGGTTTTGGTCATAAAATATATTGTGGAAACAGTATTAAAAGTGTGTTTCTATTATTTAAAATATCATGGATTTCCATCAGGAAGTGACAGTTAACACATAAGTATTGAACTTGTCTAGGTTTCTCGAATTCATAATCTAATTGAAGTGATTCACCGACGTTATCCTACAATTTCAACGCTCACAGCGTTTGAAAATCAAATAAATACTAACAAATGTACTGTTACATCCACATGATAAAATGCCTGAAGATGCCGAAAGGCGAAACCCAGGTCTGAAATTCCATCAAGTAATTCAGTCGATATCATAAACTAAAAAAATGTGTTTTTACTGTTTAAAATGTCTTTCTACGGTTGGCATTCCAGCCTGAAAGTAGAAAATCGAATCTAACGTTTACATAGGAAAAAACGAATGACTCATTTTTGATATAGCGTTGTTATCTCTCGTAGTAATGTGATTTGTACCATTCTTTGTTAAGGTGAAAAATGGTTCGTTTTACCCACTGTGCCTTTTCCCGCATTGCCTTTGGCAAGGCTCGTCCGCTGTCAATTGTCGTTACGCTTGACGGGTCAGCCAGTTGAATGATACCAACAATAAAATTATTATATTTAATACGTCAGATAGATGAGTATACAATTGTTGTTGCTGTTTATATACCTACATATGTCTATCGAAACTTATGTGAGACCTGTGACAGGATGACCACAAAGTTGTCTATGCATTTTGTAATATAATTCTTATCGATTGAACTGGCATTTACTTGGTAGAACTCCATTATAACACGGTGAAGAAATAGCAATGTATTTTAATATTACTACATTTTTTTTATGAGATATAGCTATTTCGGCTCACGCCATCGTCGGAACTATGCTTAATTGAGCATTTGATTATCTGTGCTGTGTGTAAAAGGTACACTATACATCTTCTCTCCTGTTTTAACGACCTAGCTTATTTATTGTGCTAACAATAAAATTTAAAAAAAATGTAAATAAAGGCGGCTATATCAATTAGCTTACATATTGCACGGAAATGGTTCATTGAATAGGGATGGTTTATTACAGAAACGAAACAGCCGCGTGTAATGGCTTGAGGAATGGCGACCGACATATATTAGTTTGTTCGAGTGACCTTTATTACAAATATGTAAACACGTAGGCGAGTTTAAATTTATATTATGCTATTTTATAATATTTATAAAAGAATCGCATAATATAAATTTTGTAGAACTAAAATACATTGATATTTTTGTCACCGTGTCGTATAATTCTCTTTATTGTAACCCTCATTCCATCGTTATATGCGACGAAGCTAAATCGTTAAGACAGCGAGATATGCAATCGAATATGTATTCGATCAGTATTTTCTATGTTTGTTTCAATTTAAATATGCTTCTAGTTGACATGTCTTAATAATATATATTAATAGTGTTGCATTTCCTATAAAGCAGTTTTTGCTCATACACCCCTCTGATTTCAGGCTAGGTTTCAATGTTAATTCACACCTCGACCAATTATTAAGCGAACTGTTAAATAACATATCTTATACAGAAGAGCTGAAATAACCTGGATGTCATTTTTTGATGGAAAGGAATGATATTTTTAACATTTTTATTAGAATTTATTTCCACAATATGTAATATTTTTTAATATCAGGACCGGTTTCGCTCACCGTGAGCATTATCAACTTATGTATTTTTTATCGACGCAGGTTAGGTTATTTCGGTAGTGTAAATGGGGCTTATTCTAAGTCTATGCAATAGTTTGCAATAGTCTATTACTAGTTAAATATATTTTTGCTGGCGTTTCAGCGAAATTTCAATCAGTGTTTATTAGAAACTCGATGTCAAAAATAAATAGCCATGTAACAAAGAAAGTTCGTCTGAAATTAAAGTATATTTTCAGTTGTGAAAATACGGCTTACCCTTTCAGACAGCAAAAATATATTACAACTGATTGACAATTCTAAAAGTTTTGTTTCTAACAATTCAGGTTTCGCCTCTTGGCGTTCTGTGAGTTCTATTGCATCCATATGGTATAATATCTGAAGATGCAAAAAGACGAAACCAATGTCGTGAGTGTCAAAAATTGTGTAATATAGTTTTACCAGTTTATACTTTGGTATTAGTTTTAATTTACTGACCAATTCAACAATGATGTTACATTCGTTTTAGAGCTTTCGATGAAACTACAGAAAATATTATTATGCTATAGTTGACAGGCTTAGTATTTGTTTGCTGCCTGAATTGGTATAATATATTTTCACTTGTGAAAATATGATACTTTCACTGTTACATAACCATAAATAAATTTATTTTTCAGCATTGTGTATACATATTAAAGTATCCTTGCGAATGTTCATATTATCATTGGTAGGTTTTAAGCTATATTTTTAATACTGTTTTTGTACTGAAAACCTTTTTTTTTTTCTTAATTCGCTTTAAAATCATGGGCGCACTGTACATTCACTCTCGTCGTATGGAAACAAATGTGGGAGTCAAAAACAACGCATAGACAATTACGAAGTCGCGGTTGGTCGAGCTGGAAGCGACCGGATGCGACCGTCACGACAAACCATTACACCGTGGAAATAAACAATTCTGTCGTCTCAAAAATGGCATTTTTTCTCTTATTCCTTTTGTTGTTTTTCTTGTTTAATTTACCTCCTTGTGTTCTGCCTTTTCGAAGAGTAGGTGGGTCTGCAAATCACAACCCTTCTTCCATAATTTAAATATGAATTTATATTTTATTCTTAGATATAATTGTAGAAATTTCGACTTGGCAGCATTTGCACGACACGTCAAATATTTAAAGTTGGTACTTGTCAATTAGACTGTCGTAAAGTTTACCGCTGTTTATTGATTTTTAGGCATGCGCTGTAGTTTTTGTGATTATTTTAATCGCTTGAATACTGCACTTATGAAAAGCCAGTGTATTATAAACATTAGTTGCGAAGAATATCATTTATATACATATTGTAGGTTTAAAAATTGTTAGATTAAAAAAACAAAAACAGGGTAAAATAAAAAAAAAATACCATAGTCAAAATCAACGATATAATTATTTTTTAATGTGTTAGCTGTCACTTCTAGTATAAAAACAAGATTAATGACAAAACATGTGGAATCGTATAAAGTTTCAACAATTCAAATATTATGTTGAAATGCCATCAAACACTCAATCAATTCAATCAATGATACGTATATATATTATACATATATACAGTGGCGGCTCGTGGGTGTGAGATTTGGGGGTGCTGTGGATAAATTAAAATTCAGTAAAAGACCATATTACTTAGATTTTATTTGAAATATCAAAAATAATAACAATTAAAAAAAGCTATTTTAAAATAAATTCCATTCGTCTATTTTTGCTATTAACAAATTTTTCTATGACTTTTTCGTTAAAGTTTGGTATTTTCGTAATCATATCTTTCTCTATTGAAAGCATTGACAAAGCCGTTAGCCTTTCTTGACTAGTTGTGTTCCTGAGATAAGTTTTAATTCTTTTTAATGTAGAAAAACATCGCTCAGGTTCTGCAGTTGTCATTGGAGTAGTAATTAAAATTTTTAAGAGCTTCGTCAATTCTCCAAGAACATCGCTCAAATTATTAGCATGAATATTTTTCAATAATGATATTAAATTATCAAAGTTGTGCATTTCCACTCTTTCGTAAAATACGTGAAATTCTGTAAGAAGCTTTTCCTTCTCAAGCATTGGATACGATTCGATAGTTTGATTGACTTCTTCAATTGGCATTTTCTGGAGATATTTTTTAAAGTTTACTCTGTCAAACAATTTAGCAGCCAATAATTGATTATTGAAAGAGTACCTTTGTTCCATGTCTGAACTTAATACGTCGCACATATCTCTAGCTTCCTGAAACTGTGACGAAGACAATTCGGTATATGAATTTCGTATTTTCGATATGGCATTCTTAAAGCTTTTTATATTTTTTTGTATTGAAAATATGTCGATTTCTCTAGATTGCATTTGGTTATAAAGGATTTCAACATGCGGCATTAACTTGTGAAATAGTTTTAACCAGAATAAAAAATTTTCGTCATTTAATGTAAGCAATAATGCCGATGAATCCGTAATCGTTTTATCAGTAGCTTGCGGTGAAGATTGGAGTTCTTGAAAACATTTTTTAAGAATTTCTTGATTTTCATATACTTTATTTACAGTGCGTATATTGAAATTCCATCTCGTTGCCGATGGCCTTGGCAAATGAACATTCATTTGTTTATTTAAAATTTTTAACCTATATGGAGAATAGGAAAAAAATACAGGAATTTTCAATAAATTAGTAAAAAATAATCTACAGGTACTCGAAGTGGTTGCAGCATGTTTCATTATTAAATTCAATTGATGTGCATAACAATGTATAAAATGAGCATTCTTGTATCTCTGCTTTATTTTAAATTGAACTCCACCCTTTTCCCCTCTCATTACATTGGCACCATCAAAAGTTTGAGCAATTAATTTCGACGGGTTTTCTTTTAAAAGTACATCAATTTGTTCTAGAATGCATTTTGATAATCCATCAGCTTTTTGATTTTCGGGATTAAAATATCCCCAAAATCGTTCGTATACCTCACCATTTAGTTCATATCTAAAAACAATAACCATTTGTGTGTGCTCTGAAACATCAGTTGTATCGTCAGCCATTAATGATACATAAGACGTCTCATTAATTTCTGTCGTTATTTTTTCACGGCATATTTGTAGCATACAATCCAGGAGTTCATTTTGAATAGTTTTTGAAGTTCCTTTAAATGCTGAACTGTTACTTAAATGAAGCTTTAATTCTGAATCTAAATTTTTTGCAAAATTAACAAGACCTCTAAACACGCCTGGATTAAGTGAATCGTCTTTTTCATCGTGACCTCGAAGAGGAAGTTCAAAATTTCCGCAAAATTTAATACAGTCTATTATTTTTGACAATATGTTTTTATTTTTAATGACATTTTCATTATGTCTAATGATTGTTTGTTTATATGATTCACTTAGACATTCTATAACATTGACACTACCCAATAATGACAAACATACGACATTATCTATGTGTTTTCGGGAAATTTCATGTTTAGTCGTTTTTTCTTTAATTCTGCTTATATTATTGAAGCCATTTTCTGTCCATACTGAATCACCACCCATTAATAAACAAGGAAAGCAAAAGAGAGTATTTCGTATTTCACACCCACAAAGCCATTTCTTTTTTTCATACCATTCAGAATTAAAAGCTCGAACATATTTTTTGTTATGGCTAGTTCCTGATTGGGCTATTAAAATATTTGGGGTTGGACGACCTCGCTGTTTGATCTTTACTTTTTCTTCGAGAGATAGAGTAGAAAATTTTATAACCTTCATTTCAGTTACAGTTGGTGGCTTGGTTAGGTCCATAATTTTTATCCTGTAATAGGGGCAAATGTTATATTTAAAAAAGAAGAAGCTTGGCATGCACACTAAGGGCGTAAAACACTTACCAACAGGTGTTAAGAGTATGTAAAAATGCAAAGAGATGACGACCGCGTGGCCGCAAATACGTTAAATCAGCCAATTCACCCAACTGCACTGCTCCGACGCTGCTCCGAGCTGCAGCGTGACACTGACCATACGGCGAGACCCCCCTCCACTCTACGCACTTCTCGTCATACAGTGAGTGACACCGTGGACACAAAAAATTCTAGGAGCAACGTCGCTACGCAGCGCTCGCCTCATATTACTGTACACTCTATCGGCACAATACGTGTACAATTATGCATCTGAAGAGCGATCGGCGCGCGCTCAGCAAACACATGCCACACTTTAAAATAGTTAATATTATAGATATAATAAAAATAAATAAAATTCATTTCTATCAAATTTTCTTGGGGGTGCTGCAGCTCCGCAGTGTATATGAACGAGCCGCCACTGCATATATATGCATTTACTTGGTAGAGTCCCATTATAACACGATGAAATGTTGTAAGGTAACGGGCTTGTAGTCGTTAAATACAAGCATAGACGATTAGGCTAGAAGCCAAATATATCTGAAAAAACTTTAAAACCTTTTAATTTTATTGCAACGAATGCACGAAGATGCCAAAAGGGGTCGTTCAATCGTTCAAAGATTCAAAAATTTTAATTTGATTGTCAATAAAAATATTTTAGTTGTATATGATATTTCGGCTAACGCTGTCATCAGCTAAATTTGTTGATATCTTTTCATCGTGTTATGGATAGATATTTGTTTTTTTGCTAACAAATTTACATCATCAATGCTATTTATTTCTGGTTAACGATGATCAAATTTGGAATATCTGGTTTAAGCGTCTATCCAACTGCTTCGGGATTGACGCCGCGAGATGCCTCTGCGTTTAAATTTGCGCTGCATAACTCCTGGACCCTGTACGTCTGAACATCTGTTTGTTTTCTCCGACAGCGAGTGACGATGGTGTGCGGCGGCTCCTCAAAGCATTCTAGGAGCTCTCACCAGCGGCAAAAACCAGCAACTTTTTAGCTGCGGTCCTCCGCGAGCGCTCGCATGCACCACTGTTCGATCGCCGCAATGTGCATTCGATCGTTTTATCCAGGGTTGTGGAGTCTGAGTCTCAATCGTGGGGTCGCGGTGCCATGACCAGAGTCTAAATCAGACTCGCAAAAAACTGGCGAATCTGACAAATTCTTCGATCAGACGTTTTGAAAAATACCTCAATGAACAATTGTCCGGATCGGTTTGTTGAAGAACAAAAAAAGATGGACAAAATTCATAGATGTCATATTTTTTCGAAGCGATGCTATTATTGCCATCCGCATAAAGCGCGCAGCCGTATTCGTCCTCTGTAAGTAATAACGCAATAAACACCCGTAGAAAAGTTTCTATAAAATAAGCAAAAAATGTTGTGCACAACTTTTACTTATAAATTTGAATATTAGAATGTTTTACTATTCCGCATACTTTGTCACTAAATAACCGGATTTCGCCTTTCGGCATTATCTGGCACTATATTGTCAGTTCTGTTGCACTTGTGTGATACAATACATGAAGATTCCGAAAGGATGCTAAATTCTATAATATCACACGGATGCAACAAAATTGACGTCAGTTAAAAGTAAAAAATAAAATAGTTGTGAAGACGGCGTGAGCAGAAAAAGCTATCAACGTTATTTAAAAAAATAGTTTTGTAGAACTAACATACATTGCTATTTTTTTTTGAAGTGAATGCCAATTAAATCAATAAATTTCAAATTGGTCTACTGACGAGTTAGTTCTTCTGCTACCTTATGACAAAATATGTGGAAACGTGCGAAAGCTTCAACAATTCAAATTTGATTTTAAAAAAAAATTCCGGTACACTAAAATATTTCCTTTTCAAATTCAATGAAAACTTAAAGAGGTAAATAAGTGGTAAATTTTCATCGAAATAAGACTCCTTTTACATTATGGTAAAGTGGCTCGTTAAAATGAAATCCGATTTCTCGATTAGGGGAGCATAAGGTTAAAATCTGTTAAATATGTTGCCAACATTTAAAAAAAATTTTGTCGACGAAAATTACGCGTTCTTACGCAATTCATAAAATACACTCGAAGCTTTTTTTGCACGGTGGACTCGTTTCAAAGATTACCGTGCAAAAAAGATACGCTACGCACAGAGAAACAGTAGGTTGGTTTATTTATTGAATTGGCATTCACTTGGTAGACCCCATTATAACACAATGAATATAACACAACACGTATGTTTTTTTCTACAACATTTTGTAGAACTTTTAGTTTAAATAAACTAAAAAACAAGGCGTAAATTTATAAATTGTCATATTAACAAGGCATTATATCACACGGAATGTTCTGCGCTGGTGACTGACTGAAGTTCTTTTGCGCTCGTGCGATAGAATGCCGGAAGATGCCAAAAGGCGAATGCCGGAAGATGCCAAAAGGCGAAACCCGGTTCATTAGTGGCAATACATTAAAATTTTATATTAAAAGTCAATCAAAGGTGCTTGATATCATAAAGAATTAATATTATGGGTTTCGCCTTTCGGCATCTTCAGGCATTCTATCACTCGGATGCAACAGAACTCACTGTCAGTTGAATCAAATTTGATATTTTAACTCTATCAAGCACCTTCAGCCGATATCATAAATTATAATAGTGTTATTGTATCAAACGAAAAAAAGGTGTGTGAAAACGGTAAAACATGTTTATCATGACAAAAAATGACGGTAAAACTTTTTTTTTTATCATTAATAAATTATCATTATAAATTATTTTATTTGTTAAAAAAACCTCTTTTGATACGACGATGAAACGGCGACGGATGAAAATATTCTCATGGATTTTCCAAAGAAAACCAAATCAATGTAACACAAACCCAATTAGCGTCCCTTCAGAACGGCGCTGGCGTCTCATGTTTTCGGGGGTAGCCTCGCAGCCTGTTCGGCTATCGAACAGTGTCCTGTGACAGGCAAATTAGCAGGGGGTGTGGTCGGACAAGGGGTAGTGAATCCCGATACTGAAGGAACAATAGTAATTCTGATCCTGAAATTGGCTGATCCATAAAAACCGGGGATTCGTAATTGAAGAAGAGACCTCACGTGGCAAGCTTGTTTGTGATGTCTACAATTCGAATTGTAGTAGACAAACAAACCGACTCAAGGGATCTATTAATTGACGCGAACGAATCGTGAATCAAAAGGTATTCGATCGGTATGTGGTGACGTTTTTAATTTATCAAATTTCACTAATTATTGAAAAGGGTATCAGTTTATAGACCCCTGTTTAATCATCGATTAATGTACGATTATTTGTACTACTCGAGTATTTTTATCAATTGGATGCGTTTTCCTCACTTCTATGAAGATGTATTGGAGAAATCCTGTGATTGCACTTGCATCGTTTTGTATGGTACCAGAATATTGGCAAGCGTTTTTAAACAGCAAAAAAATACAATGTTTATATAATCAAGATCTGGACAGGTTTCGCTAATAGCGAACATTATCAACTGATACAATACAAATCGAGATAATGATAAATATTTATACAGAATTTATATTAAGTATATATAGCGTTGTTTTGTTTTGTATTGTTTCACTTGATATGCTCGTGTTGGAAAAAATTGGTCCTAATATTAAAAATATAATGTGTGGAAATAATAAAGAAAAATTATTTTTATTATGTTTAAAAATCTACTGATGTAACTAACGTTAATCATATTATACTACTGTCAAACTCGCTAAGTTTTTTGGAATTAAAGTCTATTTGTTTCCAATAATACGTGTTTTTTTTTTTTTTTTGATGTTGGTAATTTTCATAATTCATTACTAACGGAGGGGCCAATCAGCCCAATGAGCGATTGGACCAACTTGCAGAGTTCTTCTCTTTCTACATGCATTAAATGAAACTCCCTTATAATTTGGTAAGAATACTATCATACTTTAAAGCAGTAAATTTACATTTGAATGAAACAGATAATTTATCGTAAAAAACCGCTGACATGTTCAATAAAGAGACGAAGGCTGGACAAAAAGCTAAGATAAATTGTAAAATGAGATGTATATCTAGAATCTACTCATTCGTCGCCACCCTTCCGTTGCATCGCGACGGTTAACAAAACGGCTAATTATACTATCACTTACGCTTGTTAACCCTTCGAAAATATGTAACACACATCTCCAAATCGTTCTGACAGCCTTATTGACCGATCGGCATTAAAAATTAGTTTGATAATGAATTTGTTTTGCGCATGAGTAACATAAGGGACTTAACATAAGGGATTTATCTTATATCAATTGTTTGTTTAATTATGTGGTATTTTATTAAATAAAACTTAATCGTGCGTAAATAATGCACAATTATTTTAATTGAATGCTATTTTTTGATGTTCCTACTACAAGTACATTGCGCATCTGTTGGTCGATAATTAGGTTACATTAAGTTTATTTCAGGAGTGGTGAGATTTGTCTTGTTAGAAAGGTGTATCAATAATTTAATAGTTATTCGCTCAAAACAATTAAATTTGACACATTTTAAAATGTGTATTAATCACATTTTTGAAGATAATTACTAAAATATTGTTAATTCAGTCAAAAAGCTGTTATACTCTTTGACTTTCTCTATCAATGAGTGCTTTCTTAATCAATAATTTTATATGGAAAAACCAACGCTATGTTATGTTTATCTACAGTTTTGTATTTTGTAAGCGGAAAACAAATCCACTGAGTTATTGAAAATCTTCTTACAGTTGAAGTCTATTTGCTCTCCTTGTCGAGTCAAAAAAAACCTCATTATTTTCGTTACTTTCCACCAAGTGAGCGTTTTCAATCGGCTCAATGTAAGATTGAACCGACTTTTGGAGATTTTCCCATTATGTATGCACTAAATGACACTTCTATCGAATTATTAAGCAACATATTTGTTTTTTGGTTTATTTACTAACTGACATAACTTTTAAATGTATAATAGTTAAATTGTTGTTACTCTGTACATATATTACTTACATCTGTTACATTATTCATATATTTAATCACTCACGACCAGGGTTTCACCTTTCGGAATTTTCGGGCATTCTATCACTTGGATGTAACCGAATCAATAGTTACTTCAAATATAATATATACACGGCTACTACATTTAAAATCTATATTTGTTTAACGTATAACCCGACATGCATATAGCCGATAAAAACCGTTTGTAATGTGTCAGTTTTATTACATTCGTGTAATAGAATGATGCTGAAAGGCGAAACAGTAATCGACACTGATGGAACGTCTGGAAATGTAAAAAATTTCAACAATTAAAATTTGATATTGAAAATCCATCAAACACTCTCTGTCGATATCGTAAATAATTAAATATTGAGTACTATAATATATATTATAAACACTATATTTTTTCAATACACATAATTATTCGCGTTTGACCTGTATGTATTCAAATATTTGAAACCAATGTATTCAAGTGTTTATAACCCTGCATGTAAAATACATCCACAAAATGAAATAAACCCTGAAAAATGGAAGCGAATGCAAAGAAAAATAAAAGAAATGGTACGCATTTTCAACCCCCAACCCCGAACGCTATTTACGTCTGAATATTTAGGGATAGTCACCGTGCTACAACGGCGGGATATGACTGAATAGTAAGCTTTTGAGTCTTATTTATTATACTTATTATTTACAGTAATTTAATTAGTCAATTCTACAGAAAGCAATGAATTGTAAATTAATACTGAACACAGTTATAAGTAAAATTTCCACAATTTTATTATACATTGTAGAAGATCGGTTTGTCTCGTCGTGAGTATTATCAACAATACAAATTAAAAAAAGCCTAACACGGTGAAAAGATAGCAATGTATTTTAATTCTACAAAATTTACAAGCTATATTGTTTGATAGCTATTTCGGCGTATTCTGTCATCAGAAACATGTTTATATAATTTGTGTAGAAACAAAATGTTTTTTTTTCCATCGCGTCATAATGGAGTTCTACCAAGTAAATGCCAATTAAATCACTTTTAAGGCATGATATTTAAATAATGAAAACACATTTTTCAGTGCGAATTGATTTAATTTATGATATCGACTGAAGGTGCTTGGTGGAATTTCAATATCAAATTTGAATTGCTACAACTTTGTACGATTCCACAATTCGCCATTTCTGTTGCATCCGTGTGACATAATGCCTGAAGATGGTGAATGGCGATACCCGGGTCGTTAGTGACAAAACATGTGGAATCGTACAAAGCTGTAACAATTCAAATTTAACTTATTAACTTACTTTATTTGTCGCAAAGTCGGCGTGGCCGATCGGTACAATGGAAGGTTGGACCACTTCCTTTTCTGCATGCAATGACACTTATATATGATGTGTTCAGGGTTATTCTTTATAGCAACAAATTTTTATGTCGGTCTATCCGCTAACCGGCCAAGGTTGGCAGAGAAACCATTGTATCAAGTAATAATTTGGCATTTATAGCGATTTGGGAAGGATTGGAAAGACTTTGGTCTGATCTCCACTCGGGTTTTAATATTCAGGAAAAAAAAACAACTTGATTTGTCGAACTCCGATGAAGGTTTACAATCGTCTTTACCCATAATTTAATTCATACTGTACAAGTTAAGTCGTCTTACCGTAAACATTTTCAAACACTTGCAAACTTACGTACCATACCTTATCTCGTTTGTTTCATTCGTTATATATTATACAGGGTGGGGTTAGTCTATTTTTTCATCCCCCTGTAAAATGTTTGACATAGCGTTTGCGGGCTAGCCTATTTGTAGGAGCGTGTTGAAATGTTAAAAGTATTAACCCTGGCAAAGGGGGGCTAAACTCGCGCGCCGTGCGCGAATGCGATTGAGAATTATTTGACCGTAAGCTTCTTAGCAAATTATCTTTTTATTCAGCGATCATTCTGTAGTTTTCTATGGGTATTTAATTAAAAAAAAGTGTTTTACTTTTCGTTCAATATTCGATAACTGCAATTGCGTTTATTAATTGCTGTTAATAATTAGATTTTCTCCTATAATATACTACGACAAAAATGTGCTTTTTTTTATAACGGTCTCGTCTAAATTGAAAGTCCAATTTACCGCTGTATCGTTGTGGGTTGATTCAATTAGAACACACTTTTAACAAGATTACTAACACGAACTAGTGTCAAATAAACTTTTTTTTATATTCATACTACAACGATTAAAAAGATTTCTTGTTTTTAAATTAAATCAGTGGTTTCTAAACAAAGTGTCACTAAGCCTATCTTTTGAAACGTTTTGTCCCGTTTCAAGCTGGTTCCGATATTAAAAATGCTGAGTTACGAAAATAGTACAAAGTTTTTTGATTTTTTATTATTTTTATGTAATTTCTTTCCACCGAGAATTGACAATATTTATTCTGTTAGTTCTGATTTTAATATTGTTAAATTGTTAGCAGGGCCGCCAAAAAAACTTACTACGTCTTCTACATTGAACAAAAACACTACTCCGACTGAAAAATGTTCATTATTGTCAGCATTTTTCTAAAATTTCCTATTATGTACATACAATTAGAGATCAATTAATCAATCCAGTAAATTATTCATTGAGATATACTTCAAAATCGCCTAATCAAAAAAGGAGACATTAATTTTTCAAAACTTCGACTCTACAGCCTTGATTGTATATACAGTATTAAAAATAATATTTTTCCTTTGTAATCTGGCTTTTCAATATACACAAAGAACCCTCAAACTTGCTTGCCAATTTAACAGCGATTTTTTTAAATAAATTCGATAAACACGCTGAAAAAATGGCAATGTATTTTAGTTCTACAAAAATTGTGAGATATGTTGTTTGATAGCTATTTCGGCTTACGCCTTCGTCATAACTTGTAAGATTTAATAGCATAATATCGAGTAAACATCTTATAAATTTTGTAGAACTAAAATATATTGCTTTTTTTCACTATGTTATAATGGAGTTAAATGTCTATTCAATTAATAAAATGAATACATATCATTTAAGATCAATAACCCATCTTAAAGGACAAAACAGGAAATATTCAATAAAAGCGTTCATAAGCAATAATATTTATGAAGGAATCATAATAATAAGATGATAGAGCGAAAAAAAGATAAATTTCGGATTATTGAACATTGTTGTTTATATGGCATAGCCGGGACGATATAAAATTCACAAGATATGCGGAAAAACGATACGAATACAGAAACGACAGACAAATGTTTCGCTTTATTACATTGAGAGTTTTTTTTGACTCTTTTACGTACCAATTATTATATTAATAACAATGATTAAATTGTTCGAATATCTCGGCACTAATATTTCGAGTTTCGAATAATGTTTAATACATCTGCCGTTGAAGGGTTGGCAAAGGGTGGAGTCAAGCAACGGGGCTAAATTCTCTATTCCGTGACGTACATGCAGCGCTACTGTCGACCAACTTCGACATTAATAAATATTTCATGCAATACTTTCGCTTTTTCAAACTTTTGTACCAAGAAATTCTTTTCGTGATGATTTTTTTGCCCTTAGAGGTGCGCAAAACAGACTTGAGTCAGGAATCACATAATATGAATTAAAACTCAGCGCCTAAGTGTTCGCATCTTTGTAGTAAGGGTCGCAAGATGACGGCTATGGACCAGCTGGAATTCAATAGATATCAATTATCACAAAGGATTTTCAACGAACAAACTAATATATTGTCTTGTCCAATACTTAACCCTCTTCACTGTGTCTGTTTTGCTTCCGTAATAGACCATTTCCGTGCCATATTTAAACTTATTGACATAGCCGCCTGTTTAGTTTCATTTACAATTTTTGGAAAAAAAATAGTTTTATTGCGAGTAAGAAAAAATCTAAGTCGTCACAACAGGAGAGAAGATATATTGTGTACCTTTTCTACGCATCTATATATAGATAAGCAAATGTTTGTTTAAGCATATTTCTGACGATGGTTGAGCCGAAATAGCTATAAAGTATATTTTAAAATACATTGCTATTTTTTTCATCGTGTTAGAAGTGAGTCATTTTATATATAAACACAAAAAAAACTATGAATAGGTTATTTAATAGCGCAGTCTCCCTTAAATAGCTAAAATACAAATTATAAAATTTGTATTTTATTGAAACACGGTGAAAAAATAATAATGTATTTCAGTTCTACAAAAATTTATAGTTGATAGCTATTTCAGCTTATGATTTCATCATAACTCATTGTTCTAATGAAAGCGAAGGCCGAAATGGCTATCAACTATAAATATTACAAATTTTGTTGAACTAAAGTACATTGCTATTTTTTCACCGTGTTGATAATCGAGTTCTAACAAGTAAATGTCAATTCAATCAATGTGTTGGATTGACTGATAACAGTATCCATTAGTGAAATCGCTCCAAATTTTTAAATCGTAGCACTATTAACATTGTGTTTTTATTATGTATTATGATCTTAACGACATTAAAGACATGTAAAAAAAAACATATATTTTGCAAGCTGTCAAGTTTACATCCATAAAAATCTTATTATATAAATTATTTATATTAATCTAACAAGTTTGATTTTAAAAACAATCGAAACTTTTTAACTTCGCTAATAATATCCTTGTAATTAATTGTGAATTATTAAAAAACATTTTAATTGATTTAATTTTAATATCAAATTATTACTAAGAGGTCTTTAACATTTTGTATATGAATCATTTCACTTCATTTCGATATATATTGTATGATAACATGTAAATTATTTTCTAAGCTCTTGAGCCATTGGTTTTGTATACCAGATTATTCTGTAAAAATACCATTGTTTATAATTACATATTTTATCTATTACAGAAATAGTACTAAATAAATGTATGTTTACGAATTAAATATTTTCAACAACGAAGTGACAGTTGTCACATTAATATTATTATATTGGCACAAGTTGTACGAAAGAAAAATTGAATTTATATATTAAATTGTAGGTAATGTAAACACAATCAGGTACCGTCGGATATTATCCGACGTAACATTGGCCATAACGTCGGATATGTATTGCCACGAACAATAGAGGGCCTTGGCCTCCTGTAACATCAATTGCTATCATCTCATATCTGTAGGTGCCATAAATTGGCTCGTATTTACGACGTTCAGTTGTAAAGTTTAACATCTATACGAGAAATATATTATTTCATATCGTAAACGTCTCAATCGAAGGATAAAAATTATATTATTCTAAAATATAAGTACCAAATAATCTCTCTGAGTTTAAATAAAGTATAGAATATGATTTTCTTATAGTTTAAATAATAAAAACACATTTTAAGTACTACATAGTCGATAGCTATTTCGGCCTACACCCTCGTCATAACTATGTTTAAGCGAACGTTGATTTATCTATATCAAATGGTGCACCTTATAAATTTTGTGGAAATAAAATACATTGTTATTTTTTCATCGTGGTAAAATGGAATTCTCCCAAGTGAATGCCAATCGAATCGATAGTATATATTTTGTACGATAATTTACGATATCCACTGAGGGTGCTTGATAAAATTTCAGTATCAAATGTGAATTGTTGAGGCACTGTGCATACAATTCCACATGTTTCTTTACTATATTTGGGTCCTAGCCTAAGTTTCTATATTTTTTCTGTGTAAGTAATCTTGTGTACTGCAAACTATTTTTTCCTGTGTCGGTTATATTGCCTACGTCTGATAGAATGCCAGAATATACCGATAGGCGCAATCCGAGTCGTAAGTGTCACGAAAGCAAGTGGAAATGTACAAAGTTTCAACAATTCAAATTTGAAATTGTGCTTAGTTCATTTACATAAATCAGGGCTGCGGTATCGGAGTCGTCTCTTTGGTCAATGTGAGTCGGAGTAGAGAAAATCGACTCCGGCTCCTCTTTCAATCAGATGACTTTGAATAATATCTCAATGAACGATTTACCGGACTGGTTGGTTGATCTTTTATTTAATGCACATAAATATTGTAGAAAAGAAGCGGTATTTATAAAATGTCCTGTGGCTCATGTTTATCCGTTTACATCGGACAGACAGGTAGAAATATATCTACTTGAGCTAAGGAACATATAAGATCATTCAAAAAAAAAAAAAACAGATTCACAATCCGCTAATCGCGTTACAAAGGAATCACATAATATAAATTCAAACTCAGCGCCCAGGTGTTTGCATATTTGCAGTCAGGGGCGTAGGATGACCGCTTTGGAGCAGCTGGAAATCAATATACATCAACAATCACAAAGAATTCTTAACGAACAAGCTAATATATTGTCTAGCCCATTAATTAAACCTCTCCACGGGGGGTAGAGGTCTGATTTGCTTCCGTAATAGACCATTTCCGTGCCACATGTAAACTTATTGTCATTGCCGCCTTTTTGTATTTATATATATATTCAAAAAAATAATTTTGTAGAACTAAAATATATTGCTTTTGTTTCACCGTGTTTTAATTGATAATTATGTTCTGGTATGTAACTTTACTGAGTAGGTAGTGAAAATATATTTCAATTGAAACACACTATCGCCTTAACATATAGTTAAAACGGATTCGTAAAAAGAAAATGATTTTAAAACGTTTTGATTGAATATCAATGATATATGCAAGGGGAGAATATATACAATTCATTGCAACCAAAAGGTTCATTTCTTGCAGTATTTTTTAAACAAAAAGCGACGATTTTATTTTTAGGGTTGTTCATTCAATCAAAACAGTGCCTAATCAACCCTGCGGGGTATGAATGCTCATAAACCCCGGCAAATACACGCTGATATAAAGATATAGCAGCGGGATGATTTTTGGCATACAATCACCAGTAATTTTGTTTGGCATCTAAATTATGTTAATTGGTATATTTATGTTTATAAATCGATATTAAAAAGGCAAAATGACGTAACCAGATAAGACAGAATTTTACAGAAGGCACAAAAAATGGGTGATATATTATTATATCACCCATTTTTGTGCCTTATTTATAGACCCAGTCTAATATTAACTTTAAGTTATATAAATTTCAATTTAAATATATAAATTTGATATGTCCCCATTTTATTTGAACTAAAACTAAAAACAATTCGTAGCTTATATCGTTTTGACAAAACGTGAATTAATCCGTATGTATAATATTATATAATCCATGATATCGACTGAAGGTGCTTGATGGAATTTCAATATCAAATTTGAATTATTGAAACTTTGTTCGATTCCACATGTGTTGTCACAAACGGCCCAGCTTTCGCTTTTCAACATCTTCAAGCATTTTATTATACATCGATATAAAATTTTATATTTTTTTTCTCTATTTATTGCAGGTTAAAATCTGGTTTCAAAACAGAAGAAGTAAATACAAGAAAATGATGAAGGCGGCTCAGTCAGGACCCGGCGCCGGTGGTGCTCATCCGCATGGCTTAGGACTTGCTCCACCAGGAGCGTCTCCCAACTCCAGTCAAATTATGCATGGTAAGCAAAAGGATATCTTCATATCTTATTAAATATGAAATTAATAAACGTCGTAAAAACCGTTATGAAAATGAAACACAGATTTTTCTAATAATTAAATGTATATTCAATGAAATGGGTGTTTGTGTTTTTGTGACATGTTTGATTTCATTTTAATTAATATTTCTCCAAATTTTTTTTTCGTTGGTTTATTAATGTGAAAAATAGTTATATAAATAAAATGAAGTGATTCGCTTAAAATCAATCATGTCAGAGTTATTTTATTTTTTAGGGGGGGCATCAATCGTCGATATTTTGTTATATCAAGGGTTCCCAAACTTTTTCGTTTTCCGACGCCCGTAAAATATTAGAATTTTTTGTGGCGACTCAAGTAAAAAAAATGGTTATCTCATGACAAACCTCACGTAACTTAACATTTTATAAAGTAAAAATATCAATATTTTTTTGTATAAGAAAATTTTCACGGCGCCCCAATAGAACAACCACGACGTTCTGGGCCGCCACGACGCACAGTTTGGGTAACTCTGATCTATATGGATAAACCAGTTCAAAAACGAATATATTTGACATCCCAGTCTGAAAAATCGAAGAGAAATGTATCTAGCCACGTATTTCTTTCGACTAATTCGAGGCCAACGTGAGAATTCTGCCATCCTTAATAATATCAATTTGCTTGTTCTTCCAAAGTGTAGAACCAGTCTGCCAATGGGGATGCTAATGGTAAGATCATTAACAATGCTCAACAGTATTGCTTCGGTTGTTGACGTATTTCATGTGGACGAAAGGGAGTTCAGACGAATGCTATTTTTTCAGTTAAAGTAGATATTTCATGAGCTTACTTGGTTGACTTTTTTTGCAATCCTTGTTGATTGTTATACTGCGTGTTTGTTGAATTTCCAATACTTAACATTTAAATATGTTAACGTTGCAAAAGCAATGAATTGATAATTTGTAAGTTTTGTACCGTGTAGTTATAAATAAATAAAATAAATAAATCCTAATACTACTTGATCTTGAGCAAATAATCTTGATGTTTTAATTTTTGTAAAGTCGTGGACATGTGGAAGTGTTTGTAATACTTAAGTGTAGAACTAGTTTCAAAATTGAGATACAACCAGTAAGAGCATTAACAATGCTCAAAAGTTTTGTTTCTAATGTCAACACATTTTACGTGGACGAGAGTGAGTTTAGACGAATGGTATTGTTTAACGTATAAAAGTAGACATGCTTTGTGCCCACTTGGTTGACTGCGCTGTCATTTTGCAATGTTTATAATAAATATGTGATTTATAATTATAAATTTTTAATAAATATTTTTTTCCCTTGATAGGTGGTGGCGGAAGCAGTAGTGGGTCACAGCATTCCCCGAACCAATACCTCGGTGGAGCGAGTGGCCCAGGCGGAGTAGGAGGCCCAGGAGGTGGAGTCCACTCTCCGACTCCTTCATCGACGCCCGTTAGTGAACTGTCTCCAGGACTTAGCCCACCTGCGCCGTGGGATGTGAAAGGACCTCCACCTGTACCATGGGACGTTAAGGTGAACACAAATTACCATAATAAACTGACTAATAAATTATTTCATCAAGAAATTTTAGAAGTAAACAAAGGTCAAATCACGCTATATTCTTAACGATAGGTTCCCCTTGTTATTTCCCTTACGTGAAACTAATCCAATGAGCAGAAAGTCTCTTAAATAAAACTCCTATTATGTCATTTGATGTTTATTCCCACCACTTACCACTAATTTTAAATAAATTGGTATCTTTAATTAAAAAAAAAAGCAATTTAATTTTAATAATAGTTTATTATTTGTTGTAGAATCAAAGATTCATTTACAGTATTTAGTGTCAATAAATCTTATCAGTTGTATATTTTGACCCTAGTTTTAGGGTCTGTTTTTATCTTTTTTGATTAATTTCTCTTTTATTGTATATACAAATTGTGTATTGTGTGTCCGTTCTGTTTACCAGTGTGATAGAATGCTTGAAGATGCCGAAATGCGAATCCCGGATTTTTAATGACAAAACATATGGAATCGTACAAATTTTCAACAATCAATGTATTCAAATGAAGTAAATTTATTTGAAAATAAAATTTATAAAAAATTTGCAAACAACATTAAAACAAATCAATAATCCATGAAGAGCTTAGAACAATCCTGAAAGACTCGTTAGGAAGAATAATGAGCGGGTTTTTTCATAATCAAAATAACCTGCACTTGAATATTTTATGAAATATTATGTATTAATATATAAAAAATAAATGGTATTAAAAAAGATGAAAAGAAATGGCCAAGAACGTCCTAGTATTTTCTAAATGACACAAATGAAAAAGAGGGGCGACATCAATTAATAAAAAATCTATTATATTAATAAATATACGAAAATATTAGTCTTGCGAACATGGTGAAAAAATATCAATGTATTTTAGCTCTATATAATTTACAAGATAGTTTATTGTAATTTAATTAATAAAGCTATTAAATTTTGTAGAACTAAAATTCATTGCTATTTTTTCACCGAGTTGTACTGGAATTCTACCAAGTAAATGCAAATTCAATTAGTAATCTAGTGATTATTGCAATTATACGACGCGAATTTTTTTTGATCATCTAAAAGGTTATAGTTAGGTGAAAATTGAAATTAGTTTATTTCTAAATTATATTTGGAATAATACGATATTTTAGAATGAAAAGAAATAGAAAACTGAATATTTCATTAAATTATTGTAAAGTTATCTTCCAATAAGTAGGACACGATGTGTTATCGTTGGACAGTGATCAATTCAGACTATAACTGTTACGTTTTTTGCCGATTCACTACTGTAAAAATTTTGTAGAGCGCTATTCTAAATAATTATATATTTTGTACCATATGACTGAATTGAATGTAATAATTAATAAAATGTTTGTATTTTTTTTTATCTTTAGACGGCTGGCGGATCATACAACCAGCATTATCCTCCTTTTTTGGTTAGTTTAATTTTTATACACCTTATAAATTTAATATGAAAAATAATTGTGTTTTGTTGTTTGTTTTTTTTTATCATAGATTTAACACACAGATATAGATACTCCGCTTAAAGGAGGATATGGGTTCGAATCCCAGAATTAATCTAGTGATTATTAACCTATTAACTGCTTACGTTTCAACAATAGAGATGTCTGACATATGTATAGATTGCTTAGCCCTCAGACTGCTAACGTTTTATCTGCTGAAATATCTGATTGTAGTATGTTGATAATTAATACTTACTCAAAAGTTTTGACACTATTTTCTACAATCACCTGTTTCAGCAGTTAAAATGCTGGCATTCAGAGGGTTAATAAAACCTTTTACTTATAAAAATCAAAACTTTCATCACTTAATAGTAGTAATAAACTAATTTATATTATAACATGGTGAAAATATAGCAATCTATTTTAGTTCTACAAATTGTTTATTTATAACATATATTTGATAGCTATTTCGACTCATGCCATCGTCAGAACTATGTTTAAACGTACATTTACTTATCTATATTTAACTGTGTAGAAAAGGTACACAATCATCTTCTCTTCTGTCGACCATTGCGAAAGAGCAATGCATTTATGCTGTAATAAATCATCTCTTGCCAGTACTTTAAGCTTATTGAAACTGCCGCCTGTGTAGTTTAATTTTATTAAAATTTTAAAAAAAGTTTTTTTTTTTGCTAGTACGATACAAGCTAGGTTGTTAAAACAGAAGATAAGATGTATTGTGTACCTTTTCTACACAGCTATATATAGATAAGCAAGTGTACGTTTAAACATAGTTCTGACGATGGCGTGAGCCCCAAAAGCTATCAACTATATCTTATATAAAAAAAATATTTGCAGAACTTAAATATACTGCTATTAAAATATATTGAGTTCTACCAAGTAAATGCCAATTTAATCAATAAATTTATATTATGATTATTCGTTTTTTTAAATGACGGGGTTTTAATTAGTTATTTTTTATTTTTTCAACAGGGTGGAGCAGCGGGCGCATGGGACATGAAACCTGGCACCGGAGCACCCCTGGGAGCCCCACTAGGGGGCCCTCAACCTGCTCATCATCCGGGATACGTCCCCCAGTACTCGTGGTACCAACCTGCGGATCCGGGGCCCGCTGGTTTATTAACGTGAGTCAGGGTCACTTTATTACACGAAAAAATATAATAAATATTTATACATATATAATAGTTCTGACGATGGCATGAGCCGAAATAGCAATCAACAAAAATTAAAAGAAAATTGTAGAACTGAGATACATTGCTATTTTTTTTTCACAGTGTAATAAATATTTAGTAAAAATGTTATACAGTTAAAAGATTTTACAGTTTTTTAACGTATCCGTTTTTTTATCTAGAGTGCATTTTTCTAGAACAGATTGCTAGAAAATGATTTATTGCTTAGTTTTAGAGCATATTGGTCTTGAAGAATACCTCTCATTGAATGAAAACCTCATTTTGCGGCACTAAAGCTAAAAAACAGCGTTACTTGACCTTAAAATGAAGAGCAAGATTAAATATATTTTTTCAAAAGAATAGATATTCCAAGAGTTTGAATATTGATTATAGAAACCGTTCGAAAAATATTCGAACAATTCAAAAAAAAATAAAAAACTTTCAAAATCTTAACTGTCAATTCTTGGTAGAAAGGAAACAGTATTTATTATACATTATATTTAATTTTTGATATCGAAGGTAATTTGATGGTGTTTCAATATCAAACTTGAGTTGCTGAAACTTTGTACGATTCCACGTGTCTTGTCACTAACGGTTTCTTTTTTTGGCATCTTCATGTGGTAGATTGCCTGAACACACCGAAAGCCGAAACCCATGTCGTTTTTGACAAAAAGTCGTGTAAAATCGAAAAAAGTTTCATCAGTTTGAATTGAGTTCGATTTATCTTTTATAATTTGTTGGTTTTTTTTTGTGTACAATTTGACGTATTTCGTTATTTACGACCCAGCGTAGAAGCCCGCAAGCCACTCACCATGATACCGAAAGGTGAAACCTGGGCTGTGAATGATAAAACTTTCTAAATTGTGTACATTTGCAGCTATTAAAATTTCTCTAGTGTAATTGGAGTTTTCGTCAAAAATCATGTCACACTGCTTAAATATAGGTTTATATATATTTATGTTTTTTTTTTTCGTGTTATTTTTTTTAAAGAACATTTCAATTTGAATGTTATTAACTAATTCATTTTTTCTTTTTGTTATAGGGTATGGCCAGCTGTTTAACATCCGCTCTGAGGTGTGTTTCGTATAGTTAATAAGAAACTTAGCTATGTCTATTGTAAATTTTATATAAAAATAAAAATTAATTCATATTATAATAAAAGTGTTTTATAAGACAAGCAAAAAATGAGACAATTATCATTGAAAATTATATATAATAGGATTTTATATATATATATATATATATATATATATATATGGAAAAGATAAAATAAATATATATATATTATAACATTTGTAATAAAAAACGTAATTATTGAAATAATAATAAATATTTTCAAGATAGTTTAACTCTACCTTAATGAAAAAGTGCAAATTTAACTAAGTTTTAAATAAGCTTAGAAAATGACTAATATAGTGAATTTAATTATTTTCTATTTGTAAAAATATTAAATACAATATATTGTGAAATATTCGCAGGTCGATTTTTTGTGCTAATTTTAAGTTTGATTTAAAAAGTGTTTAGTTTAGAAAAAGCGGAAATATTCTCATAAAAAAATGTACACGTTACATCGCCAGCAAGTTTCTGTTATAATTCAAAAATTGTCTTTTTTGAATTTAGATTCAGAAATATTTTTGTTTTTTATTTACAGAAGTTATGTAAATCTTTAAATGGATGTATTTTAGGAGCATTTCGAAGTTATAACGGTATTTATTTACTTGTTGAAATCAATAAAACTTTCTATGTATAAAAAAAAAACCTTTTTTTTTTTTGAGAATATTTTTGAATTTTTCTAGAATTTTTATTGTTAAATATATATTCGAATAAAAGCAGAATGAAAAAACTTTTTTTAATTATAATACAAATAAATGAATTTGAAATGATTTGACGAAAATGTACATATTATATTGTTTTGACTTGGACAACTCTTGAAAAAAATGTTTAAATATTTTACCAATTCACTGCAATTTTTTTTTTAATAAAAAAAAATCATTTGTGAGAATTTGGAATAGCTTTGTATGAGCCAGGGTGTCTATAAGCCATATAACCAAATGTCAAAATAACATTTTTTTTATTATATATTATAATTCCTTGTATATAAATTGTGTTTACTTTAAAACAACTCACATAAAAAAAAATCATTTCATTTGAAAAATCATAAAAATTTTATTTGTTAAATATTTATCAAAATCAGCCATAGATTTTTCGAATTAACTTTTCAGTTATTAGAATCGTTGAAACTTTGTATGAATCCACATGTTTTGTCATTAACGACCCGGGATTCGTCTTTCGGTATCTTCAAGCATTGTATACTATAATTTATGAAGATATCAATGCTTTGTGATAAGAATATATTAAGTATATAATTCTATTACACGGATGAAGCAAAACAGACTGAAAATCGAAACCCGTGTCGTCAGTGACAAAACATGTAGATTCGTACAAAGTTCAATAATTCAAATTTAATATTGAAATTCTGTCGATGTCCTAAATTATAATTTTTGACAATTGAAAAATAAAACTTGTTTGAAAATTTTAATGTCAAATTATAAAAGTGGATTTTTGTTATTTAGTGCTCGAAATTGTAAAATCAACTTTTTTCCATTGTATTTATATGTTATTTTAAATTCACTAGTGTGTGAAGTCGAACAGAGTTGTGATTTTAATTGAACGTTTGAAAGGAATGTAAATGCCTGAAAATTGTTTATATTTTCCAGTATTTTGTCTTAGTTAGCCTGCAAATGTGTAAATTTATTGTATAGTAAATGTATTATAGGTATATTAATTGTATGGATAAAATGATTTTAGAAAATGGGTATAAAATACATGAACATTTCATAAAACTTGTTGTTTCATTTTTTAATATTTTTTTCAGAACTGTACTGAAGTTTTCAGTGACTACATGACGTGTGCTTGATTTATTTGACAAAATCAACGTGAAAAAAAGTTTTCAATGGAATATTCTTGATTTATTTGACAGTAATCTGCAACCTTTTGAGAGTCTGTATCAAAAATTCAACAAATGCTGTTTTACAAAAATATGTCAAAAGACGCTTTCTTGGATAGCAACGTAAAAACTGACATGATAATAAAAAGATATCTTTTTAATGATGTTAAATTGTTTATTTTACAATATTTTCCTGGTGAGAAGCTTAAAATTTTATCGTGACTAGTTAAAAGAACGAGTAAAAACAGATATTATTTGTTGGGCGTCTCTACAATATTAACTTCTGTTCTACATAGTAACGATCGGTTTCTCTCATCGTGAGCTTATCCACGTTGAAAATGGTCAAAAAAGAAAGCAACTGTCAAACGATTCATATTGGAAATTAAACGAATTAGTTTCGGGAAAATTTTTCTTCAATACATACTAAAATAGTCCCATGTCTGAACTTACTCACGATCACACAATTAAGTGAATAAAATATAAGAAATGGCTACACTGGGAGCGTATATAAAAAAAAGCTTTAACGAAATGACGTATCTTGTTTGAAAGACCAATATCTGAAAATAAGACTTTGTTCATCGCTTTTTAATATGATTAATGAATGAAATAGAATAATTCCAGATTCGCTAAAAGAATAATTAATAATCTTGTCACCCACCGAAGGAAATTAACACATCATCCCTGCTTAATTCATTACAAAATACCCTTAACTCGAATAGAAAAGTATGATGCTAGAATAAAATTAGTAAAAAAAGACGATATATTGGTTATTTCTTCTTAAACAGTATATAAAAATAAATACGATAGAAAATTTAGTAATGTATTTTAGTTCTACAGAATTTATAAGATATATAGTTGAAAGCTATTTCGACTTAGCCATCATCATAACTAAAATAAGTTGCTATTTTTTCAACGTGTTATACTGGAGTTCTACCAAGTTTATGCTAATCAAATCAATAAAACTAACACAAATTAAGATTAACTTTTACCTTACTAAAGCATGTAACGTACATACGGTAAATGAAATTTGTTTGGAAATCGTCAATATAAATTTGCTCATACTTGCAAGTAAAAAATATCTTGCCTTTGATTCTCCTTTCGGTATTTTATGGCATTCGTTCACACAGATGCAACAAAACTGACACACAATAAACACTTGTATCGGTTATATAGTATACAAGATGAATTGACTTCAAAAGAAAAACACAGACCATAATGCTTATATAATTTATGCCATCGACAGAGTGTTGACGTAATTTCGATGTTAAGTCTTATGTTGTCTTCAGATATTGTTTCATACAAATGCAATAGAACTGTCTCATGGTAAACAGTTTGCATCGATTATATAGAAGTGGAAATATGTATGAAAACATATAGACCTTAATGCTAGGAGCTAAATGTATAAATTTGAACTGGTTACATTAATTATTTATTTCATTATAATGACACTTAATTTGTATTTGATAATTGTATATATAAAACATAGAGTTGATAAGTTTTGGGGTTCATTTGGCAATTGGATCGTAAATGACAAAAACTATGGAATTGCTTAATGTTTCAATAGTTCAAATGCCTTCAGCCGATATAGTAAATTACAATGTTATAACACGGTGAAAAAATTGCAATGGATTTTAGTTCTACAATTTTTTTATAAGATATACTTAATAGCGATTTCGGCTCTCACCATAGTTCTGACGATGGCGTGAAAAATTTTGAAGAACTAAAATACATTGCTATTTTTTCTGTATATACTGTTATAATTTTGAGTCTCAGCTGTCTATTGTCTAATCTGTTGCCTCTACAGTTGAAAAGTCAGCGGTTTGTAGTTTAGTCGCAGTTCTGACGATAACGGAAGCCGAAATAGCTTTATACTATGTATAAAAAATTACCGAGTAAAATACTTTTTGTCTCATTATATTGAATACATTTTACCGTCCGCTCTTAAGTTCAGCCTCGGAGATTTATTCCGCGTAACAGCGTGCAGTAGCCAAGAGTATTTAAATAACGCGAATACCGAAGCGCGACATTTTACGCGGGTCGCAGGTTTTTTTAGTGCGCTCCGCACGCAGATGAAAGAGGCCGCCGCCGTTCGGTAAACCGGTCAGAGCAATAATAATTGGCAAACCAGTACCATCAACCAGTGGTTGAGAATACCGAACTGAATTCTTGTGACCGCGGCCTACTCGGTTGTACGGTCGCTATTTTTTCATATTATTAATGTGAGAGATTTCTGCGTACGATCGATAATGTATCGGTTGTTTGTCACCCGTTCGATTCGAATCGTCCAATCTCCACGTGTAACATAAAAGATTTTCAACGCAAAGTTAACCCTTTAAAGTGTTAAACAATAAGATTACGCACAAAAGTTTTGGCATGTATTATATATACAACGATTTGAGGTTGTTGAGTATCAACTATGAACACATTACATTATCGAATTTGAATTGTAACAACTTTGTGCGATTCCACATGTTTTGTCACTACGGTTTCGTCAGGCATTCCATCGCACGGATGCAACAGAACTGACTCGGGTTGTTATTGACAAAACATGTGGAATCGTACAGAGCTGTAAAAATCCAAATTTGATATTGAAATTCCATAAAACGCGATTCAGTCGACATCACAAATTATTACATTACATTGTGTTGTCTTTTTACCCAAGTTACACAATTGTGAAAAATGAACGACCTTGGCAACTTTTTCGATTATACAATTTGAAGAATGTCTCAATGGACAATTCGCAGGATTCATTGGTCAATATTTAATTTGATGCACACAAATAGGAAAGGTAGTAAAAAAAAACTTGACAAAATAATAAAAACCCTATATATAATGTACGTATAATTTTAGACTTGGGGTTAAAATGGAAAATAAAAAAGTAAAACAATTTTATTTATTTATTGATAACAACTTACAAAATTTTATTGAAAAATATGCACGAAGTAGCAATAAAGCATCGAGTCTTTCATCGTTTAAATGAGATCTAATTTTTCCTTGTTGGAGTATTGTCAATAGGTATGTGTACACTAGTTCGAGATGATAACCACGTGAGCCTCCTTTGTCAAATAGCATCATTTCTTTATTTATGATGTCTGATGAGCCTAGTGAAATTTTTAACTCTTGGTTCGTATGTCGTTAAGCTTTTTGCGATTTCATCTTGTAACAGTTGTTTCATTGTTTCTCGTTCAATTGGGTGGGATGACTGCGTTGAAGTAAATTCGATTGATGACGTTTCCAGTGGCTACATCTTTTTCGTCATTTAATCTTTCAATAAGTTTTTGGATAATCTCTTTTGTAATTTTACGAGCTGTTTTGTTATGTAAGGATTAAACCTCGAAATTTTGGGATTGTGTTTTCTAATCCCGGGACTCACCAGGCATTGAAAATCGTCGGGATCCCGGTATTGGAAACCCTAGCCATCACACTCTTCATCCAAGGCGTAACATCAATATTTTCAACTGTGAAAATGTTAACTATCAATGGATAAAATGACATTTTTAAATTGGCATTTACTTGGTAGAATGGTTCTGATGAAGGCGTAAGCCGAAACAGCTATTAACAATATATTTCATTAATTTTGCAGAACTAAAATACAATACAATTTTTTCACCACGTGAAATGCTTACCGTTTTTTGTCGCGAACGATGCGGGTACCGAATTCAGGCATCTTCAGGCATTATATAGCCGCAGATACAACAGAACTGAAAGTAAGTAAACAGTTTACATCGTTTATATACAAGAGGAATTACATAAACATAAAAGGTATTTGACTTTTGCATAATAACTATTTTAATATATAAAAACACAAGAAATATAATGGATAAATATTGTAATCCTTATCATCTTTTCTATTGATGGAATTGATATTTGTTTAGTGGAACTCCATTTAACACGGTGAAAAAATAGCGGTGTATTTTAGTTATACAAATTAAACTATAGTTGAGAGCTAGTTCTGATGAGGACGTATGCTGAAATAGCAATCAACTATATACCATATATTTTTTTTTAACTTTAACACATAGATATTTTTCATCGTGTCTTTTTTATGTTAAAAATTGCAGTGGTCAACATATTTTTTTATATAATCGAACAAATCCAAATTTAAATATGATTTTTTGAAACTTTTTCAACAATTCAAATTTCATATGTGGTTCAGCAGAGAATAGATTAAGAAATTATTAACCGCTATATCGAATTGGTGTTTTGTGAGATTTCATTTTATAGAAGAAGACTTCGTTGGTATGTTATGAAGATGTACTGAAAATAGCTGTTTTAATCGCTATGTTAAAAGACCGTGACATTTTAACGTTCATTCACCGTTACCAATCAATGGGGTAGTTTTATATAACCCTTAATTTCGCATGCAAGGCCCTTGTACGCGAATTTCGTCAAAAGTTGACAGTTTACAGTTATTAAGAGAGGTTTTAATAATGGTTATTAAAGATTGGTACCCATTTCCGCCACACTCCTCGCACGATCCTACCTAACCGACATATTGAATTACACTTTTACCAATTTGACAATGGATGAATAAAAAAATTGCCAACAATCGTACCAACTGCAGCGGGAATGTGTGCTTACCGTTAGCTAGAGAGATCGACAACGGTTGGAACATGTAGCACAGCTAATTACAATAACTGATAATCATTATTTTAAACGAAAATAATTTTATGTTAATTTAACCCTTTGCACTCGCATTTTTATTTGGGTGAGGGTAGCCTCAACTCGTAATTAATTTCACGCATTTTCCAGGATTCGTAATCAAAACTTAAAATAAAAATAAATCGTATTTTCAACGGATTTTTATTCAACAAAAAACTTACACAGCGTGCATAAGACTGTTTTTTAGTATTTTTTAAAGTTTTTAATTTCTATTTTACGACAGTTTTAATTTAAAAAAGCTTTAAAAACATTATAGATAAAGAGTTTTTTTAATTAATTTATTTGTGTGTTATCACCGTTAACATAGTTGTGCTTAAAAATCAATTATATTTAAATGATTTTTAATAAGAAAGAGAAATTTTCAGCTGAAAATGATAAAAATTCTAGCGATTTTTTTATGTCGATGCAAGAAGATAGCGATTTTCTCTATCATATGAATTTGATATGATAGAGAAAATATTATCTGCATGATATATATAATATAATAAACAGCAATAAAATCAATAAAATGTGGTACATAGAAAATATTCAACCTTAAAGTTTTGGTTCCCCCGAGGGGATATACGAGTGGAAGGGGTTAAGCTTCAAAATCCATGAACGCCAATATTTTTTTTTGTTTTACTATAAAAATATGCCAAAAGGCGAAACATGTGTCGTGAGTTGTAAAACATGTATTATTGTATAAAATTTCAACAATTCAAATGTGATATTGAAATTTCATCAAGCGTCTTCAGCACGATTGAAGTACCTTCGGTCGATATTATAAATTGATTGAGCAGTGTTCAACAAATTTATTGAGATTCTCATGATAAGTCAGACTGTATTTTAGTGCAAAAAATATTTTGTGCTTACAATTAAAAGTCTTTTCTATTTTTTATTGTCAACTAACAACACACAGCGATCAACCTTTTTCTACAGCTGGGTTGTCAGCAGCTCTGGCGTTAAGCCGGGGGACGTGAAGTCGTCCAAAAACACGACTACGACAAAAAAAAATATTATTTGCCACACAAAGATTGATTAATTTAAATTATGACTATACTTATACATGTATACATAATTTGTATCTATTAATATAAATTTACAATGAAAATAACAATGTATTGGATTATAGATTTTATTAATAAATGGTTATTTTCTTTGGTATAATGAAAACATAGTACGAATAATACGAATTTTCATCGCGATTTGTCCCATAAAAAGTAGAATCAGCCGCAGCCTGCTGTTGAAATCACGGTGACCGCGACTGTGATTGTGATGACAGATGACACCATGTGACAAGTAAAATACTTTTTATCAATGTTGCCGGAGTTGAAAAAAAACTTCTCACTCCCTCATGCATACATCATAATAAAAATTCGTTATAATATGCCTATATCTGGCATTAATTCGCGATAAAAACATTTCCGGTAAAAACCGGTAAATTTTTACTTTACCGGTAATTACCGATGGTGCATTTTGGGCCATTTACCGGCTAACCGGTAATGCAAACCCTAGATCTAAGCTAAACCAAACCCGTGGTATGTTTGTATTATAACAGAGGCATTCAAATTATGCAGCATGACCATGGCTAAAAGCAATTCAATCAAATTCGCAGAATATATTTGCTCTCAAATAGTAAAATAACGAAAAAAAAATCTTATACTTTCTTGTTAGTATAGTATTTTGAAATCTTTTTGTGGCTCAATCAATCAATGCATTCTTTCGTATCGTTACTGCTGAACAATCGAGCAAGGCTCTAAATGTTTCCGATGACTGCGTCGCCATTGTTGTGACGGGGAAGTCAAATGATACGTATATTGTTATCAATTTATTTGAAAATAATAATAGTTAAATTTTCGGCACGCGTGTCGTAATTATTGCTTTTAAGTGTAAGCCGGTGACATTTGGTAAGAATTCCCTCCGTGAAGGCATTTACTTGGTATAATAAGCGCTGCAAATTTAAAAATTATTGTAAAACAAAATTTTATTCGTTGAGACGGTGTATGTCGAAATGTTCTTCTAAGGTTGTGCTTAAGGCTTTTTTATATTTTACATAAAATATATTTACGTTACAAGTTTATTGCTTTTGCAACGTGGAAAAGAACAAAATAAACTTTCCCGCATTTTCCATTAACCTATCTGGTAGTGGATGAAAAGTACATGGAATATAGGCGCGGCCTGAGTATTTTTAGAAATCTCATTTTTTATTTTTTTTTTTAAATATTTTTTAATATCAATTGGTACATATTACATTAACTAAATATAAGAAAAGGAATCAACTGATTTAAGTGTTTACTATAAAAATCGTAATAAATTCTATAAATACCTGATAGTAATTCCAGGGGTTCCGAAGATATGAGTACGGTCATAGTCCTTTTGACATGGTTACTACCAATCGTACATGTACGGTCATAGTAACAGACAGGTTAAATTTCAGAATTCTTTGAAAAAAAAAATATGGTTATAACTAAAATTTGTAATTTTGTTTTTTAGAAATAACGTTTTCTTTTATTTTTTTTTTGTGTTTTATCTTACGGTTGATTTGCAATTAAACACAGTTCAAACTTTATGTGTTAAAACTTTGTACGATTTCACACGTTAAATGCCTGAAGATGCCGAAAGATGAAACCCGGGTAGTTAGTGACGAAACATATGGAATCGTACAAAGTCTTAAAAATTCAAATTTGATATTGAAATTCCATCAAGCACCTTCAGTCGATATCATAAATTATAAACAAAATTCGTCCAAAATTGAACCTTTGTTATTATCGCAAGATTCAGGGATAAACAATTTGTTTATCTCGGGTTTGATAAATAATGTTTTGATTGTGTATTTAAAATACAATGTGTGTTAATTCTTTTTTTATTGGAATTTATCAGGTATTTGAAGTCGTTAAAAGAAATACGTCTCCGACATTGACTAACAACAAAACTCCGACTAAAAAAAGTTAAATTTTGACAGTGGTTTCCTATCTCTTTTATTTATGTTCATTGAATTAAAAATAGACGAAACAATCCGGGAAATTTTTCATTGAGATATTTTTTAAAATCGTCCAATCGAAAAAGAAATCGAAGTCGCCTGTTTTTCACGACACCGATCCCGCAGCCCTGGTATTAATATATTTAAGTAGTATTGTAGACAGTTTTTCAAAGTATAATATAAAAAAAATTAAACTGAACTAGTAAATTTATCGGGAATCATTATGAATGTATAGAAATAAAATATGTGCTTTTGCCAGACTTTGTAAAGAATGGGATTTTTTTAACGTACTATTTATACACAACATTTTATCATCAGGACCGGTTTCGCTCATTACGAGTATTACCAACCAAAAAACCGTATTTTAACAAGATTTTGAGTTGAAAGGTACATAAAGCAAAAGGTTCAAAAAATTAGTTTAAAAAAAATACAGGAAATCATACAAAATAAATTAATTTGAAAATTTTATTTTAACATTCTCTTTATGAAAATAATTTGCAAATAAAATAAAGATAAATGAATAATCCATAGAGATTTCAGAAAAAATTGTGAAGCACTCATTCGCAATAACAACGAGGGGCTTTATTTTTATAAACAACATAATCTGCACTCAAATATTTTATGGAACATAATGAATTAAAAAATGAAATTTGAATTGTTTACATTATTTCAAATTTCTTAATGTTATATGAAATCTAACATTGCCTTTAGAGAAAACTAGTATGGTATCTGGCACAAGCATCATATTGGCAGTATTGGATTATATGTTTAAATAATAAAAACACTATATTCCATTAAGTATTTAAGTGCAGGTTATAATGTTTATAAAAATTTCCCACTTAATGGTTTTCCTAATGATTTCTTTGCGATTGTTCAGAGCTCTTAATGGACTATTGATTTACCTTATTTTGTTAGATATTTTTTAATAAGTGATTGTTAGCATTTATTTTTTTAATTACTTTACATCATTTGTATTAATATTGTATGATTGCTTTTAAATTATTTTCTTAATTCTTGAACCTATGGTTTTACATACCTCATATCTTTAACTCAAAATTTTGTATAAATTAGCTTGCTTGTAAATTGTATTGCATCAGTAGATAATGCTCCCGATGAACGAAACCGGTCCTGAACATAAAAGATATTGTGGAAATAAGTACAAAAAATGTGTTTATATTTTTTAAAATAACATGCATTTTCATCATCGATAAGTGATAGTTAACATCTTAAAAGTGGCATATATTTAAGATACAGTGACAGTTGGACGATGTCTCCATTATGATGATGATTATTGGCATCGAGAAATCGAACGGTTCCAACGTCAAGTCATGCATAATATTGCATAGTATTTTGTCAATTTGTATGACTTGATTAAAATTGTTGATTGCTTACAGTCATTTTGTCGAATTTGTTCATTGCTAGGCCATATGATTTACATTAGGGGCGGACACGGTTGTATAAGGGTCTTTATGCTTTTAGTTGTCAAGTATTGTTGAAGCTGGCCTACATCGACAACGAGCGAATGTAAAGCATCTTTATTTTGGTTTCAGAAAAGGCAATTGTGCAATTTTTTATGGCATTTTATAAAGCAACAATTATTTCTAAAGGTAATGCTTGAAAGGTTAAAAAATGTTATGAATATCAAAAAAAACTTTTTTATGTCACAGTGGCGTCGTTATATATTATTTTATTTTATTGTTGAATATTTAAGCGTTTTCAAATTCATTTTGCATCTTATTAGTATTATATTATATATATTCGGCTTAAATTTGAAAATAAACATTATACAACCAGTATGATTATATATTATATTATATAAGATTAAAATATAATACATTGATGAGAAAACTTGAATTCGTGAAAATTTCTACGATTCCACGTTTTCCGCACAAGTTTTGTCGCCGGTTTCGCTTTTCAGTATCTTCAGTCTTCATTTTCAATATTGGTAGTATGGCAAGATTCACTGGTATAATACTTGAAGATGCCGAAAGGCGAAACTCAGACTGCCTCTGAAAAAACTTATGAAATCGTACAAACTTTCAACAAATCGAATTAGATATTGAAATTCCATCACCTTCAGTCTATACCATATATTATAGTATTATTGCTAGTACGACAAGATTGACTGAAAAATTCCCTGAAGATGTCAAAAGGCTAAACTCGGGTTGTGAATGACAAAACTTTTGGAATCGTACAAAGTTTTGACAGTTCGAATTTCAATATCAAGGAGTTTCAATATAAAATATCTCAATGAACTGCCGAATTAGTTGGATAATGTTTAATTTAATTCACATGCCATTCGTGTGCATTAAATTTAATTGTAAGGTAAGAAAATAAAATCATAGTTCGGAGTTAAAATACCAAAGGGTTTCACTGCCCTGATTTAAAATAAATAAATAATTTGAAATGAAAGTGTCCAAAATTTGAACGATATAAATTTAATATTTTTTGCGTTGTATTTTTCTACGTCTATGCCGTTAAAACAGTTAGTAAGCTCTTGAATTGTGCGCAAGAAAAGGCGGTAAAATCCGTTTTCTATTTTTGAATAAAGAACACAGAGTGGGCGTGTCGCAGGGCCACGGCTGTTCAAAACGTATAAGCAACCGGGCGCACAAAACATCGGGGCGAAGTTTTACGTGAATGGAATTTCAAACAAAACACAAAAGTTTTGCCAAGTATTAAATTACGTACATACATTTTACACGTACCTATGCAGTATTTTTTTATTAACATTAATAAAAAAATGTTTTATAGTGTTTTGACTAAATTATTGAATTAAATGCTGTTTATATTACTAATTACCGATCGGAAAATATTGTTTTACCCGCTGCGTGGTGCTTCTTTGTTTCTTTAATACACCATTTCCTTGCCATATGTAAACTTATTGATATAGCCGCTTTTTTAGTTTCATTTACAAATTTTAATTTTATTGCGAGCAAGAAACATGCCAGGTCATTTAAGCAGGAGAGAGGATGTGTTGTGTGCCTTTTCTACACAGCTATTGTATATATAGATAAGCATAGTTTTGACGATGGCGTGAGCCGAAATCGCTATCAACTACATTTTTGAAAAATAGTTTTGTAGAACTAAAATACATTGCTATTTTTTCCATCGTGTTATAATGGAGTTTTACCGAGTGAATGCCAATTCAATCAATGAATATGAGACACTCTCTTCAGGGATTAATATTACTAGTTTA
Source organism: Himalopsyche japonica (assembly GCA_028555115.1). Lineage (NCBI taxonomy): Eukaryota > Metazoa > Arthropoda > Insecta > Trichoptera > Rhyacophilidae > Himalopsyche > Himalopsyche japonica. Next base: position 2,185,845 of record JAHFWJ010000430.1, read on the forward strand.
CAACTGAATGTACGATATAAATATTTAATTTTTGAATAGTTCAAACTTTGTACGATTCCACATGTTTTGTCATTAACGGTTCAATTCAATGCCCAAATGCTAACTCAAACATCATCAAAAATTTACATAATTACTGACTAAAGGTGTTTGATGGGATTTAAGTATTAAATTTGAATCGTTGAAACCTTAAGCGATATAGGTTTCTCCTTTCGGCATCTTCAGGAATTTTATAACACACGAATTCAATAGAACTCAACTGACCTGACTGAGCTCACTCCTGTTCGGTTCTGTGCATCCGTGTGATTGAATGCCTGAAGATGCCGAAAAGTGAAACCGGGGGGAAATAAAGTTTTAACAAATAAGAATTTGATATTGAAATCCCATCATGCACCTTCAGTTAAAATCATTAATAATTTAAATATTTGTTGACGTTTTAATTCACATATGGGCAAAGTTATCAAAGATTGAATGCTTACAGACATGATCACATAAAATAGTTGTCCCGTTCTCTCTCATGTGATTACATCGTTATTCTTAAACAAAACAAGATACATATAAATAGAAGTCTTTTTTTATCTAGTTATATCAAATTATTGGCTTGCTGCCGTTAAACTACGTGCAAAATGATAGTGAATTCAATTTTTTCAATCATCCCTTTAAAGTTTACTACCCTTGCTTACTTACTACCCTCTTAGGGATTATTATGCAGGCTAGTTCAATATCACAGCATGAGTTTTCGAGTACACAACCAGATCATACATTGTGTGAAAAAAATACAATATATTTTACTATCGTTGGTGTGATATTCTTACACTTAACAAGGGTGTTTTCACACAACATTAATGAAAAACGCTTTTAAATAACAGCGGGGAGGAGATTTAATGGATTTACCAAAAAAATATTATGCTCAAAGATATATATTAAAAATATATCCACTGCATTATTAGAGCTAATGGATTTGTAATGAGCCCCCCTTGATGTTTAAGTATATAATTTGAATTGTTTAAGCTGTGTATGATACCGCATGTTTTGTCATAATTGACCCGGGCTTCGTCTTGCGGTATCTTTAGGCGTTTCTATCTAACGGATGTAAAAGATTCAGTTTCAATTACAAAGAGAAAACACAGAACCTTGGATTCAAATATAAATTTGAAATTATGTTCAAAACTGTTGATGTGGTAAAATTCGTGTAACAGAATGCCTGAAGATGTTAACTGGTGAAACCACCCGGGTAGTTAGTGATAAAACGTGGGGAAAAAGTTTTGACAATTCATTGCATTACTGTTGCATCCGTGTGATGCCGAAAGACGAAACCCGGTTCGTTACTGACAAAAAATGTGAAATCGTATAAAATTTGAAAAATTTAAATTTGATATTAAATTCCATCAAGCACCTTCAATCAATATCGTAAATTGTATGCTTTTTTTATATCATTCTATAATTTCACATCAAAATATATCAAATTTGAATTGTTGAAACGTTATTCGATTCCATATGTTTTGTCAGTAACGAACCGGGCATCTTCAGGCATTTTATCACAAGGATGCAACAGTAATTTGAACTGTTAAAACTTTGAAATATTTCATATGTCTTGTTACTGACAACTCGCTGGGTTTCGCCTTTCAGCATCATCATGCATTCTATTACACGGATCCAACAGAACTGACTGTCAGAACAGACATGCTTGAAATGAAACAGCGAATCGATCCACTGAGATCCACGCTTTAAGCCAATAATGTTGACCGTGAACCCGACAGTAGTGATGCTATTACAATATGCATTGCTCGTTACGTATCGTCAATTGTTCACATTGTTGACTGTCGTCAACAGGTTTTGAATAGATAGCGTATCGCTCAATTTGAGCGCAATTGAAGATTTCAATTTACTATCTCAAAACATTATTTGAATAACGTTATCTTAAATGCAATTCGTATCAATAGAGATAGATTTTGAAAGGCGATAATTTTATCTCAAGTAATTGATACATAAAAAAAAAATCTCGAATAAAAATCATAATTATTTGTGTTTATTTTTAAAAAGCATATATACGGTTGAATGAAAATTAAATATATCTTAACGAAAACTCATTTAAGGGCAAATTTGTTTACAGGAACGGTTATGAAAATTCATTGAAAGTAAAAAATTCTATTTTATTTGTTTAACATTTAACTCTTATATTTTTAAATATCTATCACAGTGTTGCTTAATCTTTCAAGTGATTGGCACCCTCTTCAATCCAAATATACATAAAGTCTTATAATTGACTGAAAAACACATTTTAATTTAGGAAAATACAACACGGTGAAAAAATAGCAATTTTTTAAACACATTTTATTAGTATTCCACTAATTTCCAAATTATCTTATATGATAAGGGCCGGTTTTTCTTATAGCAAGCATTATCAAGTGACAGAACCGAAACAGGCTCAAATACCAAATTTTATTTATTTTTTAAATATAATGAGGGCGTAAGCCGAAATAACTGTCAACTTCTTATCTATCTTATAAATTTATTTAATTTGGATTTATATTATTATTATTATTATATTTTCCTATGTTTAATCCTGTTACAAGGGAGTTCTACCAAGTAAATTCTAATTCAATCAAAAGGAAAATGCATTTAATACAGTGTTTCCTTTTTGCTTAAAATTTTACCTCAAGTAATATACGAACGAGTAAATAATTTATTATGAATTTTAGTTGATATACTAAAATTCAAGTATAAAAAAAATGTCAGTAAACAAACCCTTCCTGAGATCATGCAGTTCACTTCTATTCTATTGCTAGACAAATACTAGTTTACAACTGAACCAAACAAACGAAAATGGACACAAAAAGCCCTACCCAAACATACCGTTTGTCCACCGGGATTAGCGTACAATGAAGGGTGGGATTATCCCATAATCTGAATGAGGTCTTACGGTGAAAGCCTCACGGTGCGATGCTCGCATTGTGGCGGACCATGGGCCCGGAAAACGAGCAGGACTTGAATGTTTTTGATTTATCCGACATTGCCAGGTAATAAAGGATTTTATTATTATGGCTATTTTCAATTTGGTTGCTCTTTTTAGGGGGTGTGTTTGCAGTGACGCCTCGTGTAAGACTTTTTTAATATAAAAACCATATTACTTACTTTTAATGGGTTTTACATTCACGTAAATAAAACACATCAGCAGTTTCAATAATCGTATCCGTGTACCAGAATGCCTGAAGATACCGAAAAGCAAAACCCGGATCAAGAGTGATAAAACATGTTGAATACTACATGTTTTGAACGATGTTTATTTGATATTGAAATCCAACAAGCTCTGTCAATACTGTAAATTATAATTTAAGTAATATTCCACAATTCTATAACACTATTATAATGCCTGGTTTCGCTCGTCGCGAGTATTATCAGCTGATGCGATTAAAATTTAAATAAGTCTGAGTGAGTCGTTAAAGTTTGACAGATCGTCTGATAACAGCCTAAATAATAATTCAATGAAACAAACAATTACCATTAAGAAAATAATGGGTGTACAAAAATTATACAGCTTGGCTTACATGTGTAGATATACTGAAAGTAGATATACTCAAAATTTGCCCACTTCTTAATTGAGACGTTTAATTTTTTTTGTAGAGCTGAATAGTTTGGTATGCTTCACGTTATTTTAACGGAGTTCTACCAAGTAAATAAAATCAATAAAATTTATTCGAGATATAATAATTTCGACGAAAAAATGAAATAATTTTTAATGGGATATCGACCATTTGAACTTACTGAACTTACTAATAATCCTCGCGATGCGCGAAACCGGTCCTGTCATGAAATATATTGTTGGAATAATTATATATAAAATGTGCTTTAATTATTTAAAATACCATTCCTTTCCATGAAGAAATAACAGTTAACATCTTAAATGTAACTGAAAAATTAATTTGAATATGTATATTAAATTAAATATGCAGAGTGAGTGTTGCTTTAAGGACAAAAGATAATAAAAAAAATTAAATTAACAAATTAATGGAATAAACGGATTGGAGATTTACTATTGTGCGTGTCAAAAAATTAGTCTGGTATTAAATAAATAAGGCATTCTGTGTTAGCATTGAAAGCGTTAATTTTCACATTTCTGGATTGCAAAATTTACATAAACAAACGATATCAATTTATCGAGTAAAATATATTTCAACGGGCTGCCACTGGTTTTTTTATATTTGCAAAATATGTCTCATATCAACAAAGTACTTACTAAAGTATGCATCAACAATTTCTTTATACTTAAACTACCGGGTTACTAAGAATTAAATCTTTATTGATACGCAAATTGATTCAAAATTGCTATGTTCGATAACAGTTGAATTGAAATTGAAGGGACTAAAATATTTTTGTCGAGATTAAATATTGTAGTTTCATGTTTGCAAATTATACGAAGAAACCTCACTATTGTTTTTGATGCGGTAAAATTCAATTAACTCAATTTTCAGTTGAAATTAATACTCGAAGATATTTTGATAGTATGCGTATTATTGGAAATATCGCATTTGGTACACTATTAACTATTCATTTAAAAAAATAATATGAAAATGTAGTGTAGCTTACTGATAAAAAATCTCTTGTATATTTTGTTCTTTGAGATGCAGAATATTTTCGTGTGAAGCGATTTTTTAGTTTCGAAATTTTCTGGTCGAAATGGTCTAATCGAAAAAATAGTCGTTCATTTTTCACCACTCCGACTCCACAGTGCTGGTTTGTGGGGCAATCTGTGGCAACACTAAGATTTTTTATGTAACGTGACAATTATTATTAAAAAAACTGTAAGAATATAACAGTGCTTCTAACATTTAGTTTAAGAAGTCGTAGATATAAATTTGTTTTTGCTTCTTAAGCGTATAACAAGCCTGCCAATAGAGATGTCACTGTTACGAGCATTAACAATATTAACAAACCTTTGTCGTTAGTGACAAAACATGAGAAATCGTTCAAAGTTTCAACTGTTCAATTTTGATATTGAAATAACTTGATAACAACTCAGTTGTTAATGCTCGCGATGGGTACTGATCAAAAAACATATTGTAAAAATAAGTACTAAAAACGTGGTTAAATAACATACCTTTCCATCAAGAAGTGACAGTTAACACCTTAAAAGTAATTTTTTACGTTTATAAAGTCGACAATAAAATATGATCTGTCACGATTTATTAGACCCTCAAAAACAGGTAATATTTGGTACAAATTAATCACTTATTGTTACAATTTTGTACGATGCCACATGTTTTGTCACTAACGACCCGCGCTTAGCCTTTCGGCATCTTCAGGCATTCTATCACACGGATGCAACAGAACTCGGGTCGTTAGTGACAACGCATGTGGAATCGTATTAAGTTGCAACAATTCAAATTTGATATCGAAACCCCATCAAGAACCTTCAGCCGATATCATAAATTGTCATTTATTATCGTGGAAGTAAGTAATAAAAAGGAATATTTGTGATCTGCCGGTAGCAAGGACGGCAGAGAAGGGAAAGACCGATTCCGGTAGGCATTTGTATGCTAAGATTGTGAGACATGTTGCTTATGCCTTCCTTTCTTTCGGTCGTACTTCTCCTTTGCGTTTCACCGGTCGTCTTTTGTCTTTGTCCATCTGACAGACGGCTGATTGTCAACTGCCGACTGTCAGTCCCGTCTCCCACTACTGACAACTAATATATCACGCCGAGAAAGTGTTATACATACATACAGATATATGATATACACAGCGCTGTTGACAACCTAATTATTGATTGGATATTAATCAATACACAAAGACATTTCAAAGATAGTTCAGTGGTAACTGCATTCCAACACTATAAAGATGCACATTTTACTTACATATAAATAAATACCCGCCTCGGACACAAGGAGCTATTTTTATGACCTTTTAAGTTTAACGGGTGGTTTGCGTTAGTTTTGATGGTTTGGGACAAGATATGTAGAATTTTCCTAAAACCTTTTTTGTAAATTATTGTTTTTATGAACATATTATATTAAAATTAACATTACATTTTTTGATCACGATCGTTGTATACCTGCTACGTTTAACTCAGATATTTTGTATAAATAGAATTTTGCTTAAATTGTATTCTACCAGTTAATAATGCTCGCGATGGGCGAAACCGGTGCTGATCAAAAAATATATTGTGGAAATAAGTACTAAAAAAATGTGTTTTTTTTATTTAAAATATCTCGCCTTTCCATCAAGAAGTTACAGTTAACTCCTTAAAAGTGATATTTGAATTCTTTAATCTAAAGACAATTGCATATTGAATGAATCAGGTATTAATCAACAAAAAATATAATAAAAAAATAATATTATTACGATAGCTGATTATTATTCGTTTTAAAATCCTTTCAAGAATGATTCTTTAACAGTTTTTGCCTTTTGGTATTTTCATGCATTTTATCACATGTATACAAAAGACGTCATAATCAGTAAGTTATAAGGCTGGTTGGTATTGGGTAAAAGATTATCCCTTCTAAATTTGAATAACATTAAAATCAAATCAGTAGTTATTAAAACTATTTCCAATATTAAGTAAATTGTCATTTACTTGATAGAACTCCATTCTAACACGATGAAAAAAATAGCAAATTTCTACAAAATTTATAGCACGTAATTTAATTCCTTGGTAGCTATCAACTATAGACCTTATAAATTTTGAAGATCAAAAATACATTGCTATTTTTCCACTGTGTTATTTCAGGTATATATTTAGCTCGTATGGTCCAATTTTTTACTGTTAACGATTGTCAGTTTTATTGTATCAGTCGGAAAGATTGCCTGAAAATGCTGAAAGAAAAAACCCTGACCGCGAACGACAATTTAACAATTCGGATTCTATATATAAATTACGTCAAAAACTTTAAGTTGATATCATTAATTAGTTCATAGTGTTATAAATAATGATTTCAAAAGACAAAAAAAATGTAATTATCGGTTTTATCTGCGGATTAACATAATAAGGGCTGATACCTTCTTCTTCTACGACAATTTAAAAATGACAACTGTACTGAAATATTTAACAAAATAAGTGCGTTCTTGTACAAGTAACGACAACAGAAACAGAGATATGTATGTTATATGTGCGGCACATTGGAATGCAAGCAAGATTCTAACATTTTTTCCTTAATCAACCATAGTCAACTCCGGTCCGAAAGACACGAAAGATTAATCAATAAAAGCCAATCATGACAGTAAATAGGTTAACTTTTCTATCTTCTAACAGGCTAAGAACATAAGTATGGGATCACGATGGGATTAGTGGTTAGCCAATCGACACTACTATGCCTTGTGTCTATGTCTTAAACCATAAATATTAAATTTACGATATCGGCTTGATGGAACTTCAGTATACAAATTGAATTTTTGAATCTTTGTACATTTCCACGTGTGTTGTCACACAAGACCCGGGATTCACCATCTGGCATCATCCGGCATTCTATTACACGAAAGCACTAGAACTGACTTACAGTAAATGACTTATGACTTTATCTAAACGGAATTACATTTAATAATAATTACACAACATAATATCTTGCAATTTTGTTTTGTTAAGATAAAGATTTTTTCAGTTGATAAAACTTGCGATCAGCGAAACCGGTCTTGGTCTCAGAAATATAATATTTTTGGAATACTGCGAAACAAATATTTTTATATTTAGGAATATTTAATATTTATGTGATACAATAATGCTATATTCTAGAACAATTGAAACTGTTAAGTGCCTATCTCTTTTTAGCCAGTATAGAAAGGCAATTTTGAATGAAGTTTAATCATAGTTCTGGCAATGGTATACACCGAAATAGCATTCTATGGCTATTTATAAAAAATTTAAAGCTAAATATTTTACCTTGCGATGACCACTGGATGGCAAAATAATGATGACTTGTTCATCAATCAGTCAAAAAGTTGACGAATGTTTAAGTAGATACATATTTACCTGCAACATACATATTTTTTTTATGTAAGTACATACGTATTTATTGTATGTTGCTGTATTTTTATATATTTATCAAATGTACAATCTCTATTGTTTTATATTGCAATGACGATTTCGTAACAGACCACACTACAGTGATGTTAAACATTTGCATTTCGTCCAACATGTAATTGACTTGTATCGTTCGTGACGGAGAGCTTTACATACATTGAAATCAATATTTTTTACATTCCCATAAAGATTATCAATTTATGATAGAGTCTTAGCTTTCATCATCTTCAAAAATTCAACAGAGTATAAATATATACTATAATGTAATTTATGGTTAAATGTCATCATTATTTCATCGGTAATGAAGTCAATCAGGTATCAATTATGTTTTTAGGTATCTTGGTACACTTTTTCTTGTAGGTTTTCTGATAAAAAAAACTTACTTACTTATACAATGCTTGTGTACAATGCCCTTTTATAAAGCAAGCTTGATTATTTATAAATATACACTTATGATAGGGACAGTCCAAAAAGAATTTTCGACACATATCTTTTTTAGGGTGTATGAAAATTCCTCGTGGCTTTATCCTACCAACATTCTTTTAGTGATTCTCACTTTGGATAGTTTGAAAGCTCTAAGAGAAATAAACTTGGCCACTTATTTCTTTCTGCTTATATGAGGTAAAAATGAGAATTCCACCATTATTGATAATATATAAATGTGTATTCCAAACATTTGTTTTAAGTAAAATAGTTGTAGATATGAATTGTTTTTGCTTCTTAAGCGAATAACCAACCTACCAATGGAGATACCATTAATAAGGGCATTTACAATGTTCAACATTATTGTTACTGATGACATTTTTACTAAGACGAGAGTGAGTTCAGATGAATAATACTTTTTAATACATATTAATAGTTTATGATATCGACTGAAGGTGCTTGATGGAATTTCAATATCAAATTTGAATTGTTGTAATTTTGTACGATTCCACATATTTTGTCACAAAATTGTGAGAAAATATATTAATTGCTTTTGCTATTTGAAAATAATGAATAAATAAATTTCTTATTTAGAAATAGATATGCTGAAATCAAGGCTCTGTGCAGTCGTTAAAAAAACACAACTCCGACTCCGTATTGACCAACAACACGACTCCGATTAAAAAAAGTTTATCTTTGTCAGGTTTTTTTTCCTACCTTTCCTGTTTATGTGTATTAAATTAAAGATTAACCAACCAATCCGACAAATTGTTTACTGAGATATTCCTCAAGATCGTCTAATAGAAAAAGTAGTTGTAGTCGTTCGTTTTTCACGACTTCGATCCCACCAACATTGAACAAAAATATAAGTCCGACGAATATATAATGTATTTTACTAACGTTAAATTGATCAATCAAAATCACCATGTTAAAAATTGTCAAATCGAATAAGTAGGCGCTCGATATCCGACGTCAATGCACTGTTTAATATTAGTTGAATGATTTATTTAAGATTTATATTTTTCTTATTTTTTTTTATAGTGGCATTAGTAAGATACAACGGTTCACAGCCACTGCATTTTAACATGCCAGCAATTCGTCCGTGTTGAGATTGCCGTAATGTCAGTCGCCAACAACCTTAGAAGACCTTCCACAAGTAGATTCATAGAAATATTATACATAATTATTGTCATTATTTCACTCCAACCTGACGTGTAAAAAACAAGTTTGCAAATATCATTTTACGTTATTATTATTTAGCTTTTTTAAGATATGATATAAAATTGATTGACAATAGATTAAAAAAAGGAATTACTTGAATCCTATAATATACAATATGTTCGTAAACCTTCTGACTGCTAACGTCTCAACAGTTGAGACGGATGACTTTTGTTTGTGTACAGTGTGTTTATATATATAATATATGAAACTCAAAAAATTAAGTGTTAGTGGTATTAAGTATTATTTCTATAAAATTTATGAATTATGTATATACAGCGGTGTTGAAAAAGTACACAATACATCTTCTCTTCTGCTCTACAATTCTATATGCCACATTTAAGAATTTATTATATCAAAAAAAAAACTAGGATATTTGAACAGAAGAGAAGATGTTTTGTGTACCATTTTTACACCAGTATACATAGATAAGTAAATTTATGTTCTTACATAGTCCTGATGAAGGAGTAAGCTGAAATATACTATATCCTTTTAAATTTTGTAGAGCTTAAGTGCTTTGTTTTTTTTTCACCGTGTCAATAATTCATATCCAAGAAATGCAACTTTACATTGTCAAGAATGGTAGGTTCGTCACAGAAAGGAATACATGGTTATATTTGGAAAACATTTATATCGATTGTTGTTAAAGGATGTTCAATTTAAAATAATATAAAATATACATGTATCACTTATCATCCTCATTCTCATCAGAACTATGTTCTGAGGTATGAGTTCTATGTATGAGTTCTACTGAACTAGTTCTGATGAGGGCGTAAGCCGAAATAGCTATCAACTATTATATATATCTTGTTAATCTTGTTAAACTAAAACAAGTTGCTATTTTTTTACCGTGTTATAATAGAGTTCTATAAAATTTTTGTATATTCAATTAATGAATGATTTATTCTTCTAATATGTAGAGATTATTTTAAACAACAATATATAACACAAAAATTAAAAATTATTACGTTTTCAGTGTAAAAACGATTGATTTATGTTTAACATTTGGAAATTTGCAATGACTTTAACTGAGTATGCTCGGATAAAAAAATACCCCATTCGTCCTCAAGTACACAAGTATCAAAAATTTCTTCAGGACCTTCACCATCGTAAGCGTCCATTTCAAACTCCTTGGAACCCGAACAGTCAATCGAGTCTCGAGTACTTTTTGATTCTAAGGCATTGTATGTAACATGAATTAAGTGATTTTCAATTATTACATTTTGGGGGTGTTTTTGCTCGCCCTTAACTCGCAATATAAGATAATATCTATAGGATTCGAGTTTGCACGATTGACTGTTTGTGCCTATTGAAATTCTTACTGTGATCACATAAGCAGATAACAGAAATTCTATTTAATTGTCCTTTTGTAAATTTTTTGAACAACTCTCAATGCCAATAGACATATTCAAGCGCTTTTTTTGTGCCAAATAAAACACTTGTCGGGCTTTTAACCTTATGTTGTAACTCTATTAGGCGTAGGCAAACTAACGAGAAGTGGGTTATGAGTGTACACATATTATTAAAAGTTTGTAATCCATGTCCGTCGCAGACGTGGTACTGATTGTCATTAGTAAAATCATCGTTGGAACCGTTAGATATCTCGATACCAATATTCCGAGTCGAATACTCAATCTCTCGTAATTTTCCCACACTCATGGGAGTTTATCACTTTTAAGATGTTAACTGTCACTTCTTGATGGAAATGCACGGTATTTTAAAAAATAAAACCGATTTTTTATTGCTTATTCCTACAATATATTTATTAACAGGACCGGTTTCGCTCATCGCTAGCATTATCAATTGATAGAACACAAATTACAAGTAAGTATATTTATACAAAGAGGAATATAAAACCATGGGTTAAAGAACTAAGAACTAAGAAAGTTTTAAGTAAGTACAAAAAAGTGTGTTTTTATTATTTAAAATATCATGCCTTTCCATCAAGAAGTGACTGTTTACACCTTAAATGTGGTTATTTATGAAATTTAAGTTGTTAAAACTTTGTACTTGCTTTGTCTAAGCTAACGACCCGGGTTTCGCCTTTCGGCATCTTCAGGCAGTCTATCACACGGATGCAACAGAACTGACGACGATTAAATGGTTATTTATGTTTAGTTATCGAAGTGACAACTTCAATTGCGTAGCATCGTCTGTTGAATGTATATAGTTAATGTTTCGAATTCCAAAAAAGTGTCTATATTAAAAGATAAATTATTTTGCATCATCTCATTGGCAAGAGTAATGAGTGGGAAAACTTTATAATAAAAATCACGACTTGTCAAGACAAAAAATAAGCCTACCGTTATTGTATGTATATAATTGAGCTGTCGTTGTAAGCCGGCGGATGTTTTTTTTTTAATAAAATAAACGTTTATCGCTCACCTATTTCCATACACACTAGCTTTGTGACTATCTGAAGGATTCTATAAAAAATGAAGGCTTTTGTGTAATAATTGTACTTCTGCGTCCTTCAGAATATCACAGTACCACAAACTTGAAGAAGGGGGCGAACTAGCCTTACGAAACGCAACTATTGTTTGCTTCATAACAATGTTCAATTGTACCGTGTTATATTATATCAATGACTCATATCACAGTTGAGGAACCATTGTGATACAATCAATGTGCGCTAAAAATGTAGTTGTAGAAAGCAGTTTAGCTGGTAAAAGTATAATTTAAAATATTTATTTATTAATTGATCAGCTGAATAAGCAAGTAATTCTCTTCGCTATATCTCATAAGTGAGATTAATTCAATAAGTCGTCAATAAGAAAAAAAAAGATTTGACCCTTTCATGTGGGACATCACGCTTTAATGTCGGAGAGAGGGATCCACACAAATGACTGTGGATTTCGAGGTGAATTGATAGAAAAATTATAATTAAATCACAAATGGTGCTGTGATCTGATCATATGACAGCGGCCGTAGAATTTGAATTAGAATTGAAACAAGCTTTCTTTAGATCGATAATTGTTGACATCGGAAGCATATCTGACATGCGAAACAGATTTCAGCGAGAAGAAAATACTTGTATCACATAAATATTGTCGCATCTCCGAGGACTTCAAGAGAGAAGAGAAGCATACAAATGCAGTATTACTTATGGTGCCCTCTATTGCTGACATTTTTAGTCGTACATGTTGTTAGTGGCAAAAATGATGATACCTTTTCGGATGACACTAGTTTTGTGTGTTACCGATCATAGACTAAGCGCCTCAGTGCCAAAAATGAACAGTAATAAAAAAAAAATCGTGTATATTCGTACCTTAATAAAATAAAAATATATAAAAAAAAATACAACATAAATTTTAATCACTCGCGTGAACTTATAGGTCATCTAATGAATTGTACATATCCGCTGGCTTTTAACTATTATATAGTTTTTTTTAGTTATTATACAAGTTTATAGTATAAACGCATTATAATAAAGTATATAAATAAGATATTTACATATATTTCCTATGGAAGTGATGATGAATAATTAATTATCTTATCAGTGGAACACATGACTTAAAACTTTGTATGTCTTCGTCCGAACTCTTAAATTGAAATGATATTGAATCCCACAGTAACGCACAAATTAAAAATAAGTAATTTATGATATCGACTAAAGGCGCTTAATGGGATTTCACTCTCGGCTTGGGTTTCTTCTTTCGATATCTTGAGAGATTATTTAACATGGATGCAATAGAACTGACCAGGACTGTGGAGTCGTTTAAGAAACATGACTCTGACTCCGATTTCGACATTGACCAACAACATGAATTATACTTCGTGCGGAATCGTACAAATTTCTACAATTCAAATTTTATATCGAAATTCGATCAAACATTTCAAATTTTCAACTTATTTAAATCTAATCTCACATATGACATATAACAATGGAGAAATACAAAAGTTTAGCTGATCGATTAATATAAACATTGAATTTATTGTGCTCGGTTTATTTTGTTCAGATTTTTTCTGTGTAATTCCTCTTGTATATGTTACAACCGATGAAAAGCGTTTATTATACATTAGTTCTATTGGATCTGCGAGATAATACATCTGAAGATGTCGAACGTTGAAGCTCAGGTCATTAATATCAAAACATTTGGAAATGTACACATCAATGGATTTTACCTTTTAGTGTGTTTACTGTCACTTCTTCTTGGAAAAGTATTATATTAACATTAAATTAAATACAATTTCGGCAATTTGATATCAGTTGATAATGTTCGCGATGAGCGAAAACGGTCAAATGTAACTGTGGCAATAGTATTAAAAAAAATTTTACGTAGTTTTTTGCAGTTTGGAATTGCGATTTGAACAAAGATCCCTTAAATTCGCTTAAAAAACAAACAACAGATTCATTTATAAATTTATTGAAACAAAAAAAAAAGATTTTACTGTCTTTATTAATTGTGGAACAGGAAATATTCACATTTGATGCATGATTGAAGTTTCAACAAGCTAATTTCAATTGAAATTAATTCACCGATCAAATAGTCGATACGAATCTTTGAACGTAAGCCGACAATACATTATATTGCTGATAAAATGTTAATTTTTTTTATTCTGAGAAAAGGATTTATGAGCGTCAACAATTCCTGGATCAAATGACGATGTGGTCATATAACAGATTGGTTAGGTGAAGAGGAATCAGCGTTCGTCACCGTTTGTGAATGTGAGATGGAACCTCTACTTGACTTAATGCAATATTAAATCCTTCTATACTCGAATTTAAACATTGACCATTGTGTCCACTAATCTAACGCTGCACTGATAACACCGCGACGAAAATATGCTCGACACTTATTTAATTAAATTTACTTGGCTACTTTTCGATACAACTGGCATATAACACGGTTTTATATTACACGCTTTATATGACACGGCTTAAGGGAAACAAATTAAAATGAAATGATTAATGAACCTACCGCAATTAATGACACGGAAAGCAGTTGCAGCGAACTTGCTACATGTTACACATTAAAAACAATAAATGACGGCGTGGAATTGGCTAATGGATTAGATTTTTATTTATTGATAATGATCCTATAATGGAAAGGAGTTTAAAATTCAAGAGGGAGTTACAAAATATTTTGGAACCTTATAAGGAAATACATAAAGATGTATACGCTAAAAGCAGACAATCGCTTATTAACGAATTTTTTAAGACTAAAACCACAAAAACTTCAAAGTCCTCCGATGATAAAAACTCACAACCGATTTCGATAAAAAGAAAAAAATATAGAATTCTAAGTCTATGATGAATGAAGGGTAAATTATGTTCTTAAATTTTCTTTTGTTAATATGTAAATGCATATTTGATTATTTAAAAAAATAAAGTACATATTTATACAATATTAAGTATCTTCGTTTTTTTAAAATTTTTGGAATGCAAACCTTAAATGAAATATTTTTTAGAATAGTTACATTTTGAATAATAAAGGTGCGTTATTAGTACTATTTCCGCAATAAATTTGATGATCAGGACTGGTTTCGCTCATCGCGAGCATTCCCAACTGGCGATGAACGAAACGGAGCCAGATCATAAAATAAATCGCGAAAGTAATGCTAAAAATGTGTTTTTTTTTTATTTAAAGTATAATTGCCTTACCAACAAGACGTAACCGTTAATATATTGAATAAATAGGCATTTAAATGGTAGAGCTGCATTATAACACGGTGAAAAAATAGCAATGTATTTAAGGCATATAGTTGATAGCTATATCGGCTGTGTAAAAATACTTTTTTTAAGATACTTCCCAGGGATATTACATTCGTTTCGGAACGTTCAGTGAAACCATAAATACTGTCATTGACCGTTTTAGTATATTTTCGTTGCTTAAATTGATAAAACATTTTTCACTAGTGGAAAATCACTAATTCTTAACCGGTTAACTGCCAAAAGCGTCTTAAGACGCATAATTTTCTATGAACGGAGCGCCGCTCATACAAAAATTACGTCTTAAGACGCGCCGTTTTAAATGGGCTTTTACTAAAGAAAATAAATTATTTAAAATGTACAAATATATTGAACACATAGTAACATCTATTGAGAATATCTTTGCATACTTAGAATTGAAACAGAATTTGTTTTTACCACTTTAAACGTAAATTAAATAGAGCTTTGTCGTCGGAACAACTGATTTTCGCGGCGTGCTGGGTACCGCCATACATGTACCTGCCAGCAGTTAATCGGTTAATATAAATTATGGCAAGGTGGAAACATAGTAATGTATTTTAGTTCCACAAAAATTATATATACCTTATACGTAACTTTTTTAAGAGTAGACTGAAAACTAAAAATGGTAGATCGCACGATTTTCTTGTATAATATCTTAAATGAAATATTTTTATGAATAATTGCAGACGTAGAGCAACTTTACGCGAATTGCGCTGTACGCAAGTCAAAGCAATAGTATATATTGTGTGTTATTGAAAGGAAGTAGAAATTAGACTCAATCAAACGTGATTAAAGGACCCGGCACGGCTCTAGATATGTATTCCACAACCGGTTGCTATACGTAAGTACGATATTGCTGCTTCCATTCTAGACTCAACGCGAACGTCGGACGAAAAATCACGAGTGACATCTATATTTACAAGTCATACATAATTTTATATTAAATAAATTATAAAAGATACACTTTTCAGTATTATCTCCACAATACAATTTATAATCAGGGCCGGTTTCGTAGATCGCGAGTGTTATCAACTGAAAGGACACAAACAAACAAACAAACAAACAAGCCAATTATATAATACAAAATTTTGATATCGACAGAAGGTACTTACTTGATAGAATTTTAATATCAAATTTGAATTGTTGAAACTTTGTGCAATTTAACATGTTTTGTCACTGATGAGTCGGGTTTCGTCTTTTGGCATCTTCATGCATATTATCATGAGGGTGCAACAGAAGTGATATAATTTATTATATCGAATGAAGGTGCTTGATAAAATTTCAATTTCAAATTTGAATTGTCGAAACTTTGTGCGTTTCCTCATGTTTTGTTAACTCGGGTTACGTCTTTCGGCATCTTCAGGCATTTTATCACACCAGTGCAAGAGAACTGACATAATTTATTATAAAGGTGCTTGATAGAGTTTAAATTGTTGAAATTTTGTACGTTATCACATGTTTTGTCACTAACGGCTATGCTTTCGTCTTTCGGCATCTTCAGACGTATGATCACACTGATGCGACAGAACTGACATAATTTATCACATTGAATGAAGGTGCTTGATAGAATTTCAATATCACTAACGACTTGGGTTTTGTTTTTCGGCATCACACGGATACAACAGGACTGACATAATTTATAATACTGACCGAAGGTGCTTGATAGAATTTCAATATCGAATTTGAATTGTTATAACTTTCTACGATTATATTATACATGTTGTGTTAACTAACAATTTGGTGCATCCGTGTGATAGAATGCCTGAATATCGAAAGGCAAATCATGCGTCATCGATGACAGAACATATGGAATCGTTCAAAGTTTCAACAGATCGTATTAAATATAGCACAATTTATAGCAAAAAAAACATCTATTTTAATGATTAATATTTAAAAAAAAAACTTTTTTTTATAAATGCCAAAAGAATGTGGTATATTATCACCTTCAATTGAACAATGATTACTCCATATGTGTCGCATATTACGCCCTAATTCACCTTCAGATCGATTTTTTTCCATTCGAGACATGCAAGATCCTGCATTAAATTTTATACCGAAATGTGAATATATTTTTATTAATATAAGATTTATTTTATTTGTTCATGTATAATAATTGTATTTGAATTATGTCTTAATGTTTATTATTTTAATATGTCAACTGTCCCTCTTGATGGAAAGGCATGATAATTTAATTAATAAAAACACATATTTTTTGTATTTATTTCCGCAATATATTTTATGATCAGGATCTGTTTCGCTCATCGAGATCACTTGATAATAATTGTCCATAAAATATATTGTGGAAATAAGTACTAAAAATGTGTATTTATTATTATATTTAAAATATTGTTTATCTAACAGAAATAATCATTTCTCCGCATTACATTGAAACGAGTAAAACGTATTATTTTTTTATAACATTGATCACATCTGGTTTTTCTCAAGTCCAAATTGTCGTCAGTTTGATATGAGTTAAACAGTTCCATGTCATTTATTTTTCTATTATGAAAGTGAATCTAAAATGAGGTTTCTTTCGTTTGAATACGAATTTGGGGACTTATTCTTTTAAATTCGCAACAGTAACAAATACGAAAGATTAAATGTAGACGCCACTTTCATATTTGTGTCTCAAAAACAGAAGTCTCTGAAATCTCACCAGACGGTTACAAAATCTCCTTTTAGTCCATCATCTTTGAGTAATTAATTCTAACATGTTAAGCACTGTGAAAAAATAGCAATGTATTTTAGGTCCATAAAATGTTTTGTAGAACTAAAATATTTTTTTCACCATGTTATAATGGAGTTCTACTAAGTACACGTCGATTCGATCAATTAATTACTTCTAGTTTTTCAAAAATATATTTTTTAAATTCAATTTTCAACACAGAATAAAAACACAGATAAACTACAAGTGTGACCATTAGTTCTTTTCAATATAGCTATATATTTTGTTCTAAATCTTTTTTTAAAATATGCAGAATTAATGATTAATTAAAAAAAACACACAAAATATATAATAGTTACTATAAATATTTGAATTGTTGGAATTTTTTATGATTCCAAATGTATTGTCACTAACGACCCGAGTTTAATGAACAAACACGTGGAATCGTAAAAAGATTTGACAATTTAAATTTTATATGAAAACTCCATCAAGCACCTTCAGTCGATATCATAAAATAAAAAAAAGTATGTATTTGTTGAATGATATCGATTTTTTTTCATTCGCTAAATTTCTCTAAATTATTAATTAACAAAAAAAATAGCATTTTAATTTTGTTACATTAAGAAAATAACTAAAACGGTAGCTTAACATTTTCTTTAAAATCTGTCTCCAGCAGAAGAAACAAACAATTTTATGATTATTCTATGATATTAAAACTAAAAAGGTGATACAATAAATACTGCGGTACCAAATTGAAATAATATTGCCTTGTATGGGACGAAGCTAGTTCGTTGTTCTACTCGACCATAGATGGCAGCGCGAGCAATTTAATAATAATTTTATTTTCACCGCCTGTCTGACATCTAATGGGGCCATTATTTTCACCTCCACATGTTTATTTAATCCAATGAATTTAAATTATAAAACACACCGTTCAAACAATGTTTTATTTATATACAGAGCATATTCTTAGCAATTTAAATTAGTGTTATTAAATAAAATTTAGTGTTACATTTGATCATTAATAAAATTAACTTAGATATAAAACAAGGCAGTAAAAAAATGTATGAAAAAGATCAATATATTCATACATAGTTTGCAGAGAGATAGATACAAGCGGGCACCCGTAGTATGCTACATTACACATTTCAAAGCAATTTCTGCTGCCAAAGTGAAAATATGGACATTTAATAAAATTATTATACAATCGACAGATGTTTTTCTCCAGGAAATTATTGTCAATCAAATTTAAATCATTGATACCTTGTACTGATCAACAAGCTATGTACCTAACTACGCGGGTTTCGTCTTTCGGCGTCGTCAGGCATTCCAACACTGACTTTTTTTATATTTATCTTTTGCGTCGGTGTGATAGTATGTCTTAAAATGTGGAAAAGCTCAAACCCGGGTCATTAGTGACAAAAAAATTTGGTATTGAAATTCCATCCAGCTCCTTAAATTGAATTAAGGACCTGAGAATGAAATTTCGTCAGTTAGTTTCTCGGTCTCTAGGCAGAGTTAAGGCATTGTAAAGACGAATTCCGATATCGGTCGACTGGAGGCGCTTGGTGACATTTCAATATCACAGCCCTGGAAATAATCGAATAGTGTTTGAAGACTTCTTCTTGTAAAATTCTTGAAAAGTCTCAAAACGTTTGGACGAATTATATATTTCATCATTAATGTCTTTGGTTAATATATAATACTTAATGTGCTAAGATTCACAAATTATATTGGAACGATTTCAGATTTTGACATGATAGATTTTTTGGAAGATATAGAACTGCTAATATTCAACATCTTTTTTATCCTACGACATTACTCTATCCACGATACATGTTCGAAACTTATTATTTAAGATGCCTTCTGAAAATAGCTGACTATGAATAATATCATAGCTTAAAAACTCTTCTTCTTCAATTAAAAACAAATGTTGCAGGTATCAAACTTTCCCGCCGCTTTGCGTGTTAACTGTTTAAATACGGAGAAATATTCACCAAAACCGGTCAATCGGGATAATATTTGAGATGAACCATAATATTTAGACAATAGACTGATAAATCGGGGAACCGTCAATGCGGCATTATCCAACAAAGTTGATTGCTCTAAATAATTTTTAAAAATACATCTCTCAAATTGTTTGATGTTATTATTATTTTCTCTATATTCTGTTTTTTTTCTTATCATGTATGTGATATATATGTTTTTTTATTAATTTTAGATTTATTCTATAAACTTTTACCACCGACCTAGATGTATTTTTATATGATCAATAATAAAAAAATTCTGATATTCGTTAGATCGAAACACTCCATCATTGAAAATATTCAATTTCGGTATATGAAATCAGCTAGCTATAAATGTTTTATAACAAAAAAAAAATCATTGTAATATAAAAAAAATATTTTCTTAAATACAAACATACAATGTAAAAATAAGTGCCCTTAAGTAAAATTCAAAATACATAAAGCCTTTGCCTTCTTATATTCCAAAAGATCGCACTTTATTAGAATTCGGAATGATGTCCTTTCTCTTTTACACTAACGTCTAGACTACACTCTAGGTTACAAGTGCGAACGAGACACAAGTACCACCCTATTTTACTTATTATTATGTGCTATCACTTTCTCACTTCGTTGTACGGTCAATATAATGAGTAGGAGAGAGCGAGATGAAATTGTTGCCAAGTTTGTCTTATATAAGACTTCTTTGAATATATCGATTGTGTAGGAAAAACGATATAAGCAAACTTAAAGTTGTATTGATTAATACAGGGGTAGTGTACTTTTTCATATCTAGGGTCGCAAATTATAATGAAAAATAAAAAATATATTTAAAAAAAAATTAATTATCTAATAAGTCTTTCATTATTGTCAACCGCTAAAGTCATTATTGATGTTTGGTCAAATAAAAAAAAAAACACTTAAGATACAATATAAGTACTATTTAAACAAGTTAATATAATGAAAACCAGTACTGGTTTCACTTATCGCAAGCAGCATTATCAACGGATACAATAAAAATTTGGTAGAGTTTATTATTACCAGATACAAAAAACAAATGGTTCAAATCAAAAGAAAATAGTTTACATGCTTACATACAAATAGTAAAATAATTTACAAAATAAAATTTTTAAGCATTCAAAAATGATTAGTTTATAAAATTAGTTCAAATATATCTTTAGCTCTTAATCTTAGGTTCTTTATTTTTCTGTGCAATTCCTCTTGTATATAAGTAATGGATGCTGTTAACTGACTGTCATTATTTTGTGTTTTAATTTTTACATATATTCGATAAGTTGATACTAAAATAGCCGATATCCGGACCATGTAAACGATCACAAGAGTGGTTTAAAGCTATATGAAACATCAAAATGTAATATTTAGTTAAGATATTTGAAAAGAATCAATCGAACATTTTTTACTGACAGAACAATTTTATTCTCCATATACTATAATATTATCAAGAGTACTTAGCTTTATATCCACCACTACCCGTTATGGTTTCACGCTTTTCTTATACGGTGTATTCGACACGACAACAAAGTAATGCGTGTTTCAATTTTTTACCAAGAATGTCTGCGGAAACTTTTTCAAGATTTTTTCAGTTGCATAAACTCAAATGTGAAAAAAATTCATATAAAATATCAAATTCTACTGTCTTTTTACCATTCTTTGTCCATATCTGGATATTCCCAAATGATATAATCAGCGTCCTGAATCGTATTGCAGGATTTAAAAATGAAACTTACAACTAACCGTCCGAGCTGGAAGAACTTGGCAGTAAAGCAATCGTAGTCAGCTATGAATTGACTGGTCCAGAAATAATGAGTCAAAACTTTGGTCAACTACAAGCACCACTTGATGTTTCTACACCAATAAATCTCTGAACAGGACCGCATGAGAGTTTACCATTCGACTACGCAATCGAAGACACAATTGTTAACAAACTGACATATTTCCAGGGGTAGTTAAAAAAAACTAATTAAATTGACGGGCTTCACTGTTATTGTGAACCACTGAAAGCAATAACTCAATGTTTATGAATGTATTTATGTATGCATACCACACACTAATACACGCGCGCCCAAATTACACAGGTGGGTTCGAATTAACATGCGGTGAAAATTTATCAAACGCCATGCGTACCAAATGTATGTACTAACCTTAGTACCGTAGAAGCCTCTTTCGGTACCAAAGTGAACGTAGATGAATCTTAGAAAGTTGACCGCTGTTGAGTTTTTTTTTCTTTTATTATAGTAATTTGAATTGTTACAATCTTGTACGATTCCACATTTTTTGTCATTAACGACCCGGATTTCGCCTTTCGGCATCTTCGGGCATTCTCTCATGTACATATGTACAGTTCTGTTGCGTCCGTGTGATGAATGCCCGAAGATGCCGAAAGGCGAAATCCGGGTCGTTAATGACAGAAAATGTGGAATCGTACAAAATTGTAACAGTTCAAATTTGACAATGAAATTCCATCAAGCACCTTCAGTCGATATCATAAATTATTTTGTAGAAATCGGTCAGTTTTTGATTTCTTTGATGCCAGCACAAAAAAAAATAACTAGGTGTTATGGTAATGCTTTTATATTTTCACATTTAACAAGCAATCAAATCGTTATTTTGTAGGTATATTTCATTATTTACGATATCGACTGACGGTGCTGGATGAAATTTGAGTATCAAATTATCAAATAGTTAATATTGTGTTCTATTTCATAGCTTCTCAACTCGATTTTTGGGTGGTCCGCGAAGTTTTTGGCTGAGTCAAAATAGTCGATTTTTTGTTGTATTTTATTGATTTTTAAATTTTAAAAAATTGTCACTGGTTTAAATATACTTAATATTGTATTAGCATATGGTCTTGCAAAATTAAATGTTTTGAATAAAAAATCAATTATATAAATATTTATATTTTACTCCAATGCTGGTGGTCCGAAAAACATTTTCGGACTTTTTGGTGGTCCGTGGATGTAAAAAAGAGGGAGAAACTATGTTCTATTCCACATGTTTCGTCAGTCGTGACCTAGGTTTAATATATTAGGATCTTCAGGCATTCAATCCAACGGATGCAATAGAACTGACGTATGGTAAACAGTTTTTATCGTTTATATAAAGAGAAATTACTTAGAAAAAATATATACCTTAAGGCTGGGAGTTAAATATATATAAATGAAATAATTTGAATGACTACCAATTTGGAATGCCTGAAGATGCTGATAGCCGAAACTCCTGGTAGTGAATGAAAAAAATCTTGAAACTTGATCATATCGTTTCATTATTTGCCATATTCGGGCACTCGATTACCACGATAAACTTAAAGTGATTCACGTATCTTAATATTTATGAATAGCTCAGTTGTTGGAAATTAAATTTAATCTGAACAAACCTATCGAAGCAGGATTGTAATTACGCTGTCAATAGGACGGGTTCAGTGTGGAGGGTTGCACTGAGCGTCTTTGAAAAGGGGGCGGTAAATTAGATCCCAGTTATAATATTCGATATTATTTCTCACCAGAAGGAATCTTAGAAAAGCTGGCCCTGTTTTTACTTACTTTTTTATCTTACTCTCTACTATAGAAAACAGGTTTAAGAAATAAATACCAAGTAATTCTCACAGAAAAAAATTGCTTAGATACTAATAAATGAAAGCCACACGGTCCACTCTGAGAGCGAACGTAATCGAACTGTTCTTGCTAACTTCACATTTTAGGATATGATGAGTGTGAATAAATTGTTTCAAAAACCCATGGAAGCCAGTGACATAGACCACTGCGCCACGGAAAAATACAGATGAAAAAATATGCAGTGTTTAATAACACGGTGAAAAAATAGCAATGTATTTTAGTTCTACAAAAGTTATAAGATATACAATTATAGTTCTGATAAGAGCGTTAACCGAAATAGCTAAAAACTAAATATTTTATAAATTTTGTAGGACCAAAATACTTGCTATTTTTTCACCGCGTTATAATGACGTTTTACTAAGTAAATGCCAATTCAATCATGCAATAATGTACAATGATTATCAATATTATATATATTTTATATATGAACAAATAAAATAAAACGATTTAATGTTCACATTATTTAAATTTCGGTATAAAATTGATTGAAGGATGTTTGCGAATTAGGAATAGAAAGCAACCGATCATCAGGTGAATAAGGACGTTAATATGCTACACATAAGGTGCGATCATGGCTCAATTGAAGAAGGTAATATGTCACATTCATTCGACATTCGTAGTCGTTAAAATAAATATGAATACGACTCTAACGGAGTTCTACTATTTAAATGCCAGTTCAAGCAATATAATAAATCATTTAATAAATTGAAAACTATTCGAAGGTCCCTCACAGTACATATACACATGTAAATAACCGATGAACTAGTAGATTTAACACAGTGAGCTCTGATTGTGAAAATATAATTATCCAGCGTTTCAATAAATCTTCAAGAACTAACCGTTCTGAATATTTGTGTCATTAAATATATGCATAATGGCCGGATTAGAAACACCTCGCAGAAAGGAGCTATTCACTTCATAAACAACATCTATTTCTATTACAATCAAATTTATTGGTATAAAACAATGAAAACAACACAAATATCTTCATACAATATACCGATATAATTCATAGCAACTACAAAAAAAATATTTGATGATAGTTAAGCCATGTGCCACTATAACCACTCGGTTACATTGATTAACAGAAATCGATGGCATAAATAAAAATACATATATTGATCTACAAACTTCTTTCGTCAAATAACGTGTAAATAAATTTCATAAACATTTCCTGAAATTAGGATTAAATATTTCAGCTGATGCCATCGTCAGAGATATAGCTTTTATGATAGCATAATCTGAAATGCTGTCAAGAATTGTCCTCAAGATTTTGGTTAGCTAAATATTTCGGTATTTTTGCTTTATTACAATGTAATTCTATTAACTAAATGCCAATTTAATTAATGATATGTTATCAGTGCTTATACCAGCGGTTTGCAATCTGTGGAGCGTATACTATTGGCAGGCTAGGTGCCAAAACTTTTTTAATATAAAAATATATTGTCTAGCATAATATCTACAAATAAATAAATCTTAACATCTCAACGCAGCAAATTTTGTTATAATTCTGTTAATTGTTGTTTTGACAGAATATTGATTTATTAATTAAGTAATTATTATGTAAAAAATGTGTGTATTATCATATCTATTAAAAAATCAAAGGTCGGAAGTCTCTGATTTATTCAGTATACATAGTTCATCGGAACATCCCATGGTGTAAAAAGGGGTATGCTTCTAAAGATTTATTGTCGTAGTATAAAGCGAAGAAATATTCGATTGAGTTCTAAAATAGTCCACACGTTTTGTATACACGTGGAAATTTGTAGATATATTTTTACAATTTGTTTCTAAAGTTTGCTTATTAGGCCATTATTAATTCCAGTTCTTCAAATATAATGTCCTTCAAATTATCGTCGATCATAAAAAAATATTTTCATAATACATTCACATAACCACCTGATCTTAATGTGTTTTATTGTATTCCTTCACGAACTCTACATATTGCACGATAAAATCCGACCCATACATACAATAATAACGCTAGACATATACCGACGAGAGTATATCATTTTTTTTATTATACATATATAACCAAGTTAGAAGGTACCTGTGATAATTCTTACCTACGTCAAACCCTGTCAAATATATATTATAATATACACACTTATAAAGTTTTGTTATAAAATACGTGTGATAATATATTTTATACAGCTTTGCCCATAAAACTGGTAAATAACAGCTATGTGAGCTTTCCTTATCGCCTCATAAAGGATTAATGATGGCGAGTATATAATAAAAAATAAAAACATAATGCTTATCAAAAAACGTCCATAATTATTTTTTATCGTATTTAATTAAAATTTTCGATTAGCATTCGTTCGATTATGGAAAGTTTTCTATTAGAGTTTTTTCAAATTATTTTACAAATCAAATTTTAATTGTTACAACTTTGCATGATTCTATGTGCTTTGTCACTAAAGAACCGGAAGCCTTTCGGCATCTGTTTTGTAACATCTATGTGATTTTCCCGTATTTTTCGTTTATTCATTAAAAATTTATCATCGAAATTTTACTGTATATTATAGTCACTTTTAATTTGTTAACTTCTTGATGGGAAGACGTGACATAATATAAACCCATTTGTCAGTACTATACTCATAATATATTTTATGATCTGGGACGGTTTTGTTTATAGTTAGCATTATCAACTGATAGGACACAAATTACAAACAAGCCTGTTCAAATTCAGTTAAAAATATATTGTGGAAAAATTACTATTAAAATTTACATTATGTATTGTTAAAATTTGAATTGTTGAAACGATTTTACATGTCTTGTCACAAACGACTCAGATTTCGTCTTTCAACATCTTCAGGTATTCTATTAAACTGACGCAACAGAGCTGACACTCGTCTGTGTGATAGAATATCTGAAAATGTCAAAATGCGAAAACCGGGTCGGTAGTGACAAAACATATGGAATCGTACGAAATTTCAACAATTCATATATGATATTAAAATTCTATCAGGCACCTTCAGTCGATATAATAAATTATATTTTGTCGAGCCCTCTCGTCAAATCAGTAATTTTTCACCTCTAACTTCCAACTTAAATGACATATATAAAGAAAATCACGAAAGAATTGAAGATTTTTCTAGAATTTGAATTTATTTCATGATTCTCTAGAAAAATGAACGATCAAGGCTTATCTGTTTACTTATGACTTTCTCAGAATAGACACAAATTAAATCTATATTACTTCGACGATTAAAAACCATTTATCAAAAACCAAACCGTACCTGCCCTATGTCACAGTTCCCACGTCCACTAAATATTATGTGGTACTGGTAAATCAAAAAATATGTCTCTGATATAAATTGGATATTATCCGTAATTATACATGAATATTTATTTGTTAAATACTTTTATTGAGCTGTCGGATCCGTGGCGCAGTTGTCAACGTATTGAGCGCGACTCCCAATATTTAACTTTCTAACGTCTCAACTGTACAGACAAATGATCTAAGTGTGTTGATGGTTGATACTTATAAATATAATAGTGTGAACAGTCTTAAAACAAGAGTCGGAGTCGAAATAAACGAGCGACTACGACTACTTTTCCGATGAGACGATTTTGAAAAATATCTCAATGCACAATTTACCAGATTGGTAGGATGATTTTTGATTTAATGCAAGTAAAAAAGAAAACTTTTTTTTAGTCATGTTGTTCGTCAACGGCAGAATTAGCGTTGGAAACATGATTTTTTAATGACTTCACAGCCTAAAAACTTCGTTCATATGCTAATTTTTGTGACATCTCCATTAGGTTTTTTAACACCAACATTATCGACTATTTTTCTGAAGAATTCGGTATTGGAATATCTTTTATACATATAGTTGGTTGTCCCACCTTCACCCGTTATGTGTATGCAGCCGTTGTGACACGGCCGCCCTCCATAACGCAATACTAATAAAAAGAATCGATTTTACTCCTCATACTCTTGGCCCGATACAGAGCTGCACGAACCGATCGTTAAACCATGCACTATTGTGCTTAAAAGAAGAGAAAAAAAAAGAAAAAGGAAATGTGACTTGCTCAGCCACTTAGTCTACGTGATATTAGGTATCCTGTGTATCTGCGTACTGAAAATCCGCCGTGGCGGAAGAGTTTAATGTGCTACGCGTTGAATCTAAAGACGAATCGAGAATGTCTCGTTCCCCGTATGATCTTGCAAATTTATCGAATGCCTCAAAGTATATTATACAGCTCGATCGATAGAAAGATTACTAATTTGATTTGTTACAATTTTGTACGATTCCACATGTTTTGTCACTAACGACCCGGGTTTCGCCTTTCGGTATCTTCAGGCATTCTATCACACGGATGGTATTTACATATTTTAAGGCCCGCCCCCTTTCTTTTCTGCACCTCCCCGACTTACATTACAAAATATGATGCAAAATGGTAAATATGATGCAATAATGTCAGTATGCGACTGATTCCCTTACGGCTACCACTGGTTACTTCTTGTCTGCACATAATTATCATCTTTAACGCAAATGAATCATCTAAACGTAAGTTTACACATATTTTTATAGATAGAAAGTAGAACGATGTTTTGGAAGATGTGAAAGAAGTACCGGATGAAAGCCACTTATCTGACGATTCCGATCTGGAAAACAACGAATGTCTAGTCAAGTTTGAAGGCTTTGACAACTTGTGGGAAATGGCAATAAATATAGAAAATCAGCTTTTATGCCCAGTTGTTAAAAATGCAGCAGGAGCTGATCTCAACAATCTTCTATGCTCTTTTGGAAACTTTCAAAAAAAATTTATAAAAATAGCACCAATTTCAAAAAAATCAAACAATAAAAACAATGTGCAGTTGACACTTTACGATATGTTTGTACCCAAATAAAAATGCAAATTTGTTTTTTTCTCTTTGTATAATAGTTAATGGTTATCTTAACTGTTTTCCATTTTATAAAATAATTGTGTTCAGTTTTCTTTAATTTTTTGCATAATAAATATTGATCCAAGTTTTTTGCCATTTTTCATACCACATTTTTTGCGTACTTAAGCGGGAGGTTACTGTACTTCTATCGTAGCCTATATTCTTTGTGTAATTTTAGAATACAACACAAAATCGTCACGATAGGTGAAATCAATACCGGTCGTTCCATAAAACGATATGAACATTTTAAAAACTACGAGGTTTTTGACAATTGGTAATACGTTCCCGTCTCCGTGAGAAAATTTTGCTTTGAGATATTTGTCAACATATTTTGTTCTCATTTTTCAAACATTGAATGGCACAAGGACGTAACCCTCTGTTTTTCTCAAATCAACTTGCTTTGATAATCATTATGTTTACAACGTAATACACGGTCTATCAATAGGATGTAAGCTGCAAATATTGAATTAGAATATAAGTTTAGTTATGCTATGAAAGAGGTTTTGACATTTGAGAGCAGTAAAAAGGACTTAACCACCACATTATTGTTTTTATATTTGGATTATACAGTCGACCCTTCTATAGTATAGATATTGGGACCATCTACGCTATATTTTAGGGAACTAGAAATACTCTGACTATACAAAGTTAAAAAGTTAAGTTATTTCAATTGTAACACGGTGAAAAAATAGCATTGTATTTTAGTCCTACAAAATTATTTTTAACAAATATAGTTGATAGCTATTTCGGCTCACCCCATCGTCAGAACTATCTACGGATAGTACGTATAACGGATAGTTCTGACGATGGCGTGAGCCGAAATAGCTATCAACTATATTTGTTAAAAATAATTTTGTAGAACTAAAATACATTGCTATTTTTTCACCGTGTTATAATGGAGTTCTACCAAGTGAATGCCAAGTCAATCAATATATTTGAATTGTATTTTGTGAGTTACTTGAAATCAATAAATCAAACATTTTCCCCATTTTTATAAGTTAAATGAGTTATTTTTTTAATTATTATACATTTTGATTATCTCTATCGAAGTCAAGGGATTAAAAGTAACGAACAAATATTTTTTTAAACGCACGTATAGAAATTATATATTTTAAATGTGTCACTTTTAAGATGATGCTTAAAATAAATAGTAAACAATCAATGCAGGCGATGAGCGAAACCGGTCCTGGTCATAAAATTTTTTATTTAAAAAAGTTAATTCAATATTTAAAATATAAAATTACTATGCGGTTGTGGTCCTTACTGGATCGCAACACTCACGAATTCATATCACATGCACATGTATCAATCGTCGATTCGAGATTGTAAAACAATGTGGAAAGTACCATCGATTTCCGTTAAATCATCCAAATATATAATACATATTTATATATTAACAGCCTTGTTAGTTGTGCTTTATGCTTGAGCAGTCTATTTTCGTTTATTATACCTATATAACAGTTATATTTTGAATGACGACCAATTATACGGTCTGGTGGATTTTATATGAGTAAACAATTTATTATTTGATTCGTCAATATAACACAATGGCTTCAGCTTTATTTTTCAGTAAGTAAAAAATAAAACATCGAAGCTATTATATTATATTATATTGAACGGTTTTTTATTTATTCGATATACATATAGGTAAACGAAGTTCGCTCAATTTGTCAATCATATGAAGTCTTTACTATGTTTATCATTTAACTTATCGTCTGCTGAACCTCGTTAAATATATTGTAACAGTTGATGTTAAGCAAACTTTTACATTTGATACAAAAATAGATTTTTTCTTTTATTTTTTGTGTATCATCTATAAATACAATGCATTTCGCCATTTTAAGAGTCGACGCATCAGCAATCAGAAGTTTAAATAAATTTGAGTATCTGAATACGGTTTATATCATTTATTGAAAAGACACGATGATATTAACCCGTTACTTACTGAGCCACATAAAAGATATTTCAACACCGAATGCTTCAAACTTTTTTTCAGTAGTTTTAGTGTTGAGTTAATTTATGTTGAATATTAGAAAAAATCATTGTTATTTCACGACAAAGAAAGCTCTAAGCAATTTTAAATATACCAAAATAATGATAATAATGTTAAAAATAAAATTTAAGACATAAATTTATACATGCCCATTGGGAAATAATTGTGTTTTATAATTAATGCATTCAAACAATCTTGATGGTTCGTGTGTGACCCGCGGATCGCAGGTTGAATGCGACTGATCTTAAGGCTGGT
This sequence comes from Himalopsyche japonica, assembly GCA_028555115.1. Classification (NCBI taxonomy): domain Eukaryota; kingdom Metazoa; phylum Arthropoda; class Insecta; order Trichoptera; family Rhyacophilidae; genus Himalopsyche; species Himalopsyche japonica. The sequence goes on from JAHFWJ010000430.1 coordinate 2,216,616, forward strand.
CTGACCAAGCCCAAAAATGCGCGGTACAATTTAAAATTTTCGCAAACATCGTTACTTTAAATTTACGTTTCCGTGCCAATTAGTGTTTGCTTCAATTATTTGAAATCATTATCATTTAATGGTATAAAGTGATTTATGTTGATAATATCAGTTTTAAAAAAATATTCATGAAAATTTTAAATATGACTATTGTGAAGGTAGAATTTCTTAAATAAGACATTTTTGTTGTTTGCTTTAAGAGCTTACTAATACGATATAGATGCAAGGGACATCTAAAAGTACTGCGCGGCCGCGCATGCTCATAGAAGCTATAACAAAGATTTTTTTATAATATACGTTATCTTACCATTTTAAATGTATTTACACTTGAAATTCATTGTTTCTTAAGAATAATTATGAATGGAAGTAAAGATGTTTTACGGTCAGCCGTTATTCCTCAGAGATACTCTTCGTAACAAATATGAAGATACATTTTAAGATAAGAAACACGTGCGGCAATTCATAACTCAGCTAGCGAAATAAAACGATAGAAAACAATTTTATTGATATAACTTTAAAAATGAGTTTCCGTGAGAAGTTACAACCCGAGTTGAATGCAGCCATCTTACAAAATGGCGCTTGGGGGGTGTCAGACGTAAAAAAATGAAGAAAGAAGCGGGAAGGGACAAATGAAAAAATAAAATTAAAATGGTTGATCGGTTTGCGGTGGTACTAAACTGTTGTTTTTCTTGTATTAACATCTCGCCGAGAGAATAAATTAACACACTACGTCCAACGTGCAACAAATATTTTTAATAGATAAATTAACCTCGATTGGTAACGTAAGCTACATTTCTAACGCTCGAAACAGTGGTCAATATTTTAATGAGCTATTTTCTTCTTTTGCCAATGTTTTATATATTACTTTTAACAATGAATTAAATTTTTCAGAGTCGTATAAAGGATATTCAACAATAAATATTTTAATCAATTAACACATGTTATAATTTTTGACGCTTAACAAACTTATTAAGACTAGCACGGCATATTGTTACAAAAAAATTAGCTTGTATATGAAACTTGTGAGGCAGTTATATTTTTGAGAATTTTCTATCTCAACACAATTCAATAAAAAATTGAATTGTTCGACATATATGCAATACTACAACTTTTACCACGCATAGCCCGTGTTTCGCCTTTCGTTGTCTTTTGTCTTTAAATTCTATCACATGAATACAAAAGAACCGACAGTTTGCATTGCTTATGTCAAAATCGTAATGATAAAATTTCAATTGTTGAAACTTTCTACATTGTAAAATGTTTTTCCACTTACGACTCAGGTTTCGCCTTTCGCCATTTTCAAGCATTTTGTCACGCAGATGCAACTGAAATTATACATTGTCAACGTGTGGAAATGTAAAAACAGTTCAAATTTGACATTGAAATAACAACAAGCACCCTCACTCGATATCGAAAATTATTTTGATGGTAGTTGATTATTGTGAAAATGTCTCATTAAAAAGTATCTGTGTCATAGAGACGTACATATTCAAAAAAATATTTTTAAACCAACGCCGTTATATAACGTGTTAAGTCTGGAGTATTGAATGCCATGCTTCGGTTCAAAGTAATTTATTTTCGAATTAAAAAATGACTCGGTATGTTTTTTTTAAACATATTTTTTTGTATTTTTCATATTTCTTTAAAGGAGTTTTAAAATTTAATTTAAAAATCGATATTGTGTTGTCGATTCCCAGAATTGTATACACCTAATATATACATTGCCAGGATACATTATATAGATTATCGAGAATTAATAATACGTGTCTAAAAAATAATTATAATGCTATGTAATCCAACCCGTCTAATCATATAGAATGTGTGGACTGGACAGGCGGTTTTCTATTGCTTTTCATATTTAAAATACAATTGTTTACGAAGGTCATACGGAGAGTTTCAAATTCTTATCCTGTTTTTTAATTAACGTTAATCTATATAAGCGTTTACGCATATATCTTCTTCTTCATATTTTTTAATTTAATATATATATATTTACATCAGAGTTGTGGTGTTGGAATTAGAATCGTAAAAAATGAGCGAGTCGGAAAAGAAAAAAATTCCGGATTGGTTGGTTGATATTTAATTTAATACACAGAAATAGATAATGTAGGAAACACCAGACAAAATTAAACTTTTTTAGTCGGAGTTGTGTTTATTCCAACGACTCAACAGCCCTCGTTTATGTAGGTCATTAATTTGACTATACTTCTTGAAATAAAAAATAAATCATTACTTATGTATGTAGCCTTCTGCTAGTCTATCAATTGACAGAGTTGGCAGACAGTGAAAGTACATGTGTTTTCGAAATATTTACGTTTTTTTAGTATTATCCATTTAATACAATATAACCAGCTCTCGTAATAAATGAGACGTTTATAGCCAGTGAACCAAAATGCTTGTAATTCAAGCATAATCATTTTTCACCATATCGACTGTCAATGCGGAAAAAATCGATTGCTAAATTCGTAAAACAGATAGTTCCACTTAGGCAATTGATTGAACTGGAATTTACCAGGTAAAACTCATTTAAAATGCATTGAAAAAATAGCCATTTATTTCAGTTCTACAAAATTTATAAGGTGTATGGTTGATAGCTGTTTCGGTTTCTTACGTCCTCATCAGAACTATCCGAAATAGCTATCAACCATGTTATTTACAATATAAATTGTGTCGAACTAAAATAAATGGCTATTTTTTCACCGTGTCATACTTAAAATTCAAGATTAGTGAATTTTCTCTAGGGAAATATAGTTTATCAGTAAGGCAACGAAAATATACTAAGTCCGTCTATAAGCATATCGTGGCGTTTATATTATATTGATTGAAGTGGCTTTATATTAGAAAATCTTACTTATAACACTATGGCTATGACTGATGAGGGTTTAAGCCGAAATAGCCATCAACTATACATCTTATAAATTTTGTAGAAATAAAATAAAATAGATTGCTATTTTTTTATCGCATTGTACGTATTTTTAGTATTTAAAATATCATGCCTTTCTAGCAAGACGCGACAGTTAACACGTTATATGATTTGATATGTTAAAGCCAGTAAATATATGTTTGAATTGAAATACACCACCGCCGTATCATCTATAAATGAAATACATTAGTTTCAGACAATATCTTGTACGAAATAAGTAAATGACCTTATTATTGTATGCGTAATCTTCAATGCCAACAAATTCTGAGAGTTTATTAATATTCAAAAGAATCACTTGGATATATGTACATATAATGGTAATTATTAATTATTAGGTAGTAAAACATTGTTATGTGTGGAAATTGCTAAGTGTTTTTTCACCCGGCGCGTTATGGCATTAGCATATGTATCATCGTCTTTGAATTATTTTAATATATGTAATAATATAACATTATGTACATTAAAACGAGTTGTTTTCAATCTTTTAGTTTTCACATAAAATAAAACTGAATATTAGTTGATCAAATATTTCACATAGCATCGGTAATGACTACGAAAATTTTGATGGCAGAGTATTTGACAGTTGTCCTACAAAAACAATACAACATTAAATATAAGATTTTCTATTTTCAACAGTTGTTTGAATATGAAAGTGAAACGTGAATGAATATATTTTGTTTTTGATATGCTGTTAACATTTACAGCATTATTTATAAACAATTGAGAAATTATAGATCGCATTTAAAATAAATTTTTCAATTTTAATCATTCTTCTCAGTCAAAAATTTCCCTTTCTTATCATTTATTAAATTTTTTTTAATTAAAAAAATATTTATGATGTGAATTTTCGATAAATCTCTAAAAAAACTTCCCTCATGTCGGCGGTTGACAAACATTATCTCAAATACAAAACGCTGTATAATCCCCCGAAAATATTATTTTTTTGGGATAAAAAAACAATTTGAGAAACTCTGTTATTTGAATTCATTATATCCACCTCTCAACAATTTGATTTAATAATTTTTGTTCTGAAAAAATCTAGTTAGAAACAGTAGCGAATATTTCTTGGTGCAATTGTAATTATACACCGATCGAGATAAATATCTATTAAAATATAATATACATACAAACATATTATAAATCATAGGTAAATACGATTTTCTTTTATTTATGTGATTGCATACTTTTCCAGTAGTTGCTCATTGAAAATACCTCAATTAAGGTAAATTATTATATTAACGTAATGGATCGATATTGCAGGCTTATTTATTGTATATTGGTACAACAGCTGGTTGGACAACGTTTGGAAGTTCTTTAGTCGGTATACACATATTCAAATCCCAGAATGTGCATTTTTAGAAACCATAGAACTTGTTTTACTGGTTCAGTAGACAAAAAGAAAAAAAACAGAGCATGGGAAAAACAAATCGTGATTTTTAGTATCTTTTTTACAGTTTGATGAATTTATTATTAAAGCCGGTTTCTCTCATTGCGAACGAAAATGCGAATTAAAAAAAGCATTGATCATAAAGCTAGAATTGTCGAAACAGTTGTGAAAAGTCGTGTTTTTTATTTGCTTGAATAAAAATAATATTTGAATTCACCTCGCTCCCGACCTGGGTTTCACCTTTCGGCATCTTCATGCATTCCAAATTTGACAGTCATTTTAATCAAATAAGTTGTTATTGAAATTATTTCGGTCATATACTTAGCTCCTAGCCTTAAGGTTCTTATTTTTATGTGTAATTCCTCTTGGATATAACCGATGCAAACTGTCATCAGTGTCTCAATCTATTGTATCCAAGTAATAAAATGCCTGACGATGCCTAAAAGCGAAACCAGTTTCAATAGATTAAATTTTATATTGAAATTGGATTAAACCAATACAACTCGCTATCATCAAATATTAATAATTTTATTTTTATTATTAAAATGTTAAAATTAAATATAAGTTTAATTATAATTAAACAAATAAAACAGCTGTGGCATTCTATTTCAATTATAATACTTAAATATTCATAAATTTGTCAACAATATTAAATAATATTATAATATATTTCAATTGAATTGTTGAAACTTTTTACGATTCCGATGTTTTGTCACTAACAACTCGGGTTTCGCCTATCGGTATTCAGGTATTCTATCGATCAGAACTGACGGATAGTTCGTCAGTTCTGTTGCATGTGTACTAGAACCGACGAATATGTGTGCCGTGTGATAGAATGCCAATAGATTCCAAAAGTCAAAATGCAAATCATTTCAACAATTCAAATTTGATATTGAAAATTCATCAAGCACATTCAGTCGATATTATAAATTACATAATATATTAGTTATGGTAACTCTATGACAAATTATTTTCTCACCGTGTTATAATGGAGTTCTACCAAGTGAATGACAATTCAATCAATATATTAATTTCTAACATAAATTTAATTCGAAATTGAATGCGCCCGAGGAGAAAAGCGTACAGCGGCGCAAACACTCTCGAATCGATCCACCCCGAACAGTTTAGGGTACCTACCTTGTTAAAGTCCCGGCCCTATCGCGCTGTAGGTATCTTTGCCCCGTCACTATACTTACCAACATAATGTATGTAAAACATAAAAAAAAATTAAATAAAAAGATTAAAAAATGCGCCAACCATTGGGTTATTTAAGTCGGCGGGAGTGGAAACGTGGGTATTGAAAAAATGAAATAAAAATGGAAAGGCGCACCGAGCTGGTTCAAGATTATCGTACATACTGCATGGCGAGGAAAATTCATTTTGTTTTAGACTGTTGTGAAATCGAACAGAGTCGTATTGAGGTGTTGTGTTTATTGAGCGCCTACAACATAATAATTGTCTCAGATTAAAATCGAAAAAATAGCAAAAATCCAGGCATTTTTTGCCGTACACAACAAATTGAAATGAAGTTTGATTTCGTACAGTCTTGTTTTGATCGGTTTATAATTCTCGCGACGAGCAAGACCGGACTTGATCTTAATAGTAACATAAAATTGCGGAAAAAGTACTGAAAAATGTGTTATTATATTCAAGAAGTGACATTGAAAGCTTAATATCGACTGAAAGTGCTTGAAGGCTTTTCAATATCAAATTTGAATCGTTTTACGATTAAATATCCTTTCTCACTAACGACCCAGGTTTCGTCTTTCGGCATCTACAGGCATTCTATCACACGGATGCATCAGAACTGATGTACAAAGTTTCAACGATTGAAATTCAATATTAAAATCCCATCAAGAACCATTAGTCGATATCATAAATTATGAAATGAAATTGTTAATGCCTGATTATAATGTAGGCATGTAACGTGCCTATGATCAAAATATAACAAGGTATAAACCATACAAATAAGTTTCTCATTTTAAAGAATTTAATTTGTTATCACATGCTCGCAGATTGAATATTCGAAGAGAAACGCTCCTCGCCACATATTTCTTTCGACATATACAAAACCGAAATGAGAATTCTACCATCCTTGGTAATGTCAAATTGTTACACATTTTACACATGTATAATCAGCTTGCCAATGGTTATGTCACCGGTAGTAGAATTAACAATGTTTAAAGTTATTGCTACTGATGTTTTCGGATGTCAACATATGTTATTTCATGTAGAAAAGAGTGAGTTAAGACAAATACTATTTTTAAAATATGTTAATATATTTTTCAATGTATTTATAAATGGTTTCTACGTTGCAACAGCAATTAACTCTATTTTTTTGTTGTTATTGAAACGTCTCAAATGTTGAGACGGATCGTTGTATTATGTTGATAATTGACACTCAAAAACATTCATTAAGAGAGTTGACAATATTGATTAATCCATTGAAACATAATCCGATCTGTCTCAATTTAACGCCAACACTGCTGGACTTTTTTTTTAAATATTCAGGGTTAAAATATCCATTGCTTAGCTCTGTAGTGAACGGGTTAATAAACGTAATTGTTAGTCATATATGTTACAACGAAAGTGAATATAAAATAAAATAACACGGTGAAAAAATAGCAATGTATTTTAGTCCTACAAAATTATTTTTAACAAATATAGTTGATAGCTATTTCGGCTCACGCCATCGTCAGAAGAGATCGTGATAGCTCTGACGATGGCGTGAGCCGAAATAGCTATCAACTATATTTGTTAAAAATAATTTTGTAGAACTAAAATACATTGCTATTTTTTCACCGTGTTATAATGGAGTTCTACCAAGTGAATGCCAATTCAATCAATAAAGTAAAATACGTTTTTATTGAAATCGTATACAATCACATTATCTACGAGTGAAAATATAATCCGTACACAATATATCGTATACTGTCGTGAACAAGTTTAGTACGTTTTCGCGGCCTAATTTGGCAAATCATGTTTCCTCTACTAAATGTCGAATTTCTACTGAAATGTATAATACTTTACTACGTATATGTGGACAAAAATCGAGAAAAATACTAATGTATTAGTATTTATCAAATATTATAGTATAACCACAATGTTTCGTACTATTTCTACGATTTTATAATATTCGTTAGTTGATAATTCTCGCGATGAGCGAAACCGGTCCTGTTATTGTTAATATAAAACTGTGAAAATAGTACTAGGCATTGAGTTTTAATTGTTTAATCGATAAGACTCATTGAATTTATTTAAAACTAGCTGGCCCGTTGGACGTGGCTGCAATCTCGGAGTAAGGAAATTCACAAGGACAAACAGACACACATACATTGATTTTTCATATAAAATATATATAAATAATAAACACTCATTTTTAGTACTATTTCCACAATATATTTTATGATTAAGACCGGTTTCGATTGTTGTGAGAATTACTAACTGATGTATTTGATTTGAATTGTTACAGCTTTGTACGATTCCACATGTTTTGTCACTAACCACCCGGGTTTCGCCTTTCGGTATCTTCAGTCATTCTATCACACGGACGCAACATAACTGACGTGATTATGTATTTTAAAAAAAGTGTTCTTATTTTTTAAAATATCATGCATTTTCACCAATAAGTGAGAGTTAACACTTTAAAAGTCATTGAATTTATACCAGTTAAAATGTGTTAAATATGTCTGATATAAATTGAGTCTAAAAATACCTGAGCGGGTGAGTAATATATGCGGTAATATTCCATTTGTTGGATTTAATTTGATTTTTCTAAATCCAACCCCTGCGGCGCGAGGGCCTCGGTATACGCCGTCGAATAGCGGGCGCCGTACGCGTCGCCCATACCTTTATAGACGCAAATTACAAGGTTAGTTTTCCTGCACGTTACAAAATGGGCGTGCTGCTTTTAACCGCTCGCTCTGAAGATGGGCGCAGACGATATGCCGAAAGGCTGGCGACTTCGCGTCTCTGGAAGCTTGGTAGCTTGTCATAAATTTAACATATTCACAGTAACTTAACTTACATTAATAAACATTAGCTAATCTTGTCGAAGAATATTTCTAATACAAAATTATATGGCACATATTAACAAAAAAAAAAAAAAAATGTCCAAACCAAAAAATGTACGGTCAATATTAATCGTTTCTGACTGTGTGTTACATGCATTGTTTTTTTTTTGTTGATTATATTTTTCTATACAATAAAAAAATTCTCCAAAAAAGCTGATTATTGCTATATATTTTATATTTACTTATTGAAGATTTTTTTTAATGTATACTTGAGTATATTCAGTTTTGCAATACTAAGTTATATATAATACACATTTATGGTATTATAGAAACAATTATTCTGTATAATTTTTGAGATCTTGGAGATGAATTTTTCTCTTGGAGTTGTTTTTAAGCAGGGACATTATTTCAGTTTCAATTTTTTCCAAGGGGGACAAAAATCTATTTTTTGTCGTCTATATTGGTAAGCCAACGGATAAATGTGTGTTTTTTCAAATTTCATTTTAAATGTCCTCCCGTTGGAAACTCCACATTACGTCCCTGGTTTGAATGCTATTTTATTTTTTTAATAAGCATTTGGACCGGTTGAGCTCGTCGCAAGTATTATCAACTTTAAAACAGTGAAACATTATTACGTTTCTTAAATTTGTAGCTTTTATAATCTGATCCGATACATTTTTATTTATTTATTTTTCAGCTATGTCACTTTACCTCTGATAATATGCAATAAAAACGTGAAAACTACAGTTCACATTAATATTCACGGGAAATAATGTAAATATTTTCATCAGGTTTATATTCTCGGAATTTTTGTGCTGGTTTGCTGAACCTACTGACGTCGCCACAATATTAGAATTACGACACGAATCAAAATCATTAAAACGTTTAAATATATATTTAAAGACTTAAGTATTGATTACTATAAACAAGTACCTAACACATTATTGTATTAACACATTTATTGAGCGTGTCAATCACTGTTCAAACGTATTACATATTTATTATACTGTAAATTGTGTGTAAGGTTAATAAAAAATAAATCTCAATGTGGATTTTATTTTAGTTATAAATACTGTAAAAGTAGTTTTCATAGTTAACTGCTTCGGGTTTTGCTATCATCGAAACAATGAGCTTAAATTTGGATTGTTGAAACTTTGTACGATTCCACATGTTTCGTTACTAACGACCCGGGTTTTGTCGAGTCAGCTCTGCTGCATCCATGTGACGCATCATAAACGCAAAGATTTTATGATGACAAAAACTGTTTTATCTAATTAAACAATTGACACGAAATTGAGGGGAATCAAACATTTTTTGCGCGTTATTTTTCGATGTCGTTATTTCGATTGACTCAATTTTCTATTCAAATTAACACTTGCAGGTATATTGATAGTCTGTATATTGTCGAAAAAATCACATTCAGTACACTATTAATTAATAAGAAACGTAAACAAAAACACTTGAGAATATGTAGTAATAAAACAGAAAAATTTGCCGGGTTTGTCTCGTTATTTTGTTTCACATTAAAAAATACATTTGTATGAAATTACGTAGAATTTAATCGAGACTACAGTATTATTTTGTCGCACGGTGAAAAAATAGCAATGTATTTTAGTTCTACAAAATTATTTTTAACAAATATAGTTGATAGCTATTTCGGCTCACGCCATCGTCAGAACTATGCTTAAACTAACATTTGCTTATCTATATATAGCTGTGCAGAAAAGGTACACAACATCTCCTCTCTCCTTTTCCAACGGCCTAGCTTGTTATTTAAACACAATGACACTAAATTTTCAAAATTCTAAATGAAACAATAGGTGTCTATGACAATAAGATTATGTGTGAGACGGAAGTGGTCCTTCAGGAAGCAAATTAGACCACCCTATTGTGCAACGGCTTGACAAGTGGCGATATTATTATGTTAGTTTGATCGTTAAGAATCCTTTGTGATAATTGGTGTCTATTGATCTCCAGCTGTTCCAAAGCCGTCATTCTTCGACCCTTACTACAAAGATGCAAACATTAAGGAGCTGAGTTTGAATTTACATTATGTGATTCATTAATAACGTGATTTGCGAATTGTGAATCTGTTTTTTTATTATTGAATGATCTTATATGTTCCTTAGTTCGAGTAGATATACTTCTACCTGTCTGTCCGATATAAACGGATAAACATAAGCCACAGGACATTTTATAAATACCGCTTCTGTCCAGTTTATTGATTTTATCTTTGCTATTTTTAAGATGTCTGCCTAAGTTATTGTTGACTTTGAAAGCTACGTTTATTGAGTTTTTAATCTCCCGATGAATTTTTTCGCTAATGCTACCTAGGTAGTTAATAGATTTATAGAAGCGGTTATCTTGTATCTTGTATTATTTTGTGTTGGCTATTTTCGTGTGTATTTATATTGTAAAATATTTTTTAATGTAACGTAGCATAGAAAATAAAATGATTAGTAAATGCATCCCTGATTTTAATTCAAATACTTAAAATTTAAGCGACTTGATATAGTTTCCTTTTAAACAGTTGGCTTACAGGAAACCTTTAATAGTCTTCCCGAAGGACTCATAAATATTCAAAAGAAATATGAAAAAACCCTTATTTTTGATCAGAAACAATTCCACTAAAAATAAAATAAAATATTGATACAAAAAACGTAATTTAGAAGTAAGTAATAATGATAGACTAGCCAGCATTAGACGATGGCTTTAAAAAAAGGAAACGCATATGTCCTCGAAATTATAGGTCACTGCTTTACGGGGACAAAAAAATGTCGTAATGACGCCAGTCGGCAGGCCTTTGGAACCCCAAAACGAGCCTGATGGGCGCCTAACTGAAGAGCCTACATTAAAAATTCAAACATCATATTATTTGATATCATTTAACGAGCTCTCTGTTTTTATATATTATAAAGAAAAAGTTAACACTCCACAATGAAAGAAATTAACTCTCACTAGATCGCATTAAAATTTCCAATACCAATTTTTTTCAAACTCTACACTTTCGTATATTATATTATGTCATGTCATTCACGAACTCGGTTTCGCTTATCGGCATCTTCTGGCATCTAGTACACTCACAGTATGTTCAAATGTACCGTATACTAGAATATCTGAAGATACCGAAAGGCGATACCCGCACATTAAATAATAAAGAAATTGAAGTCAGAAAAGTTTAAATAATTTTAATTTGATATCGAAACTCTATTTAACACCTCCACATATATTTAATTAAATAAATTAACGTTGGCTTTTTTTAGTAATTTTATACCAACATTATAAATAGAAAATTATTTCATAATTTTGTCACACTGTTCATAATACACTGAAATATTTTAACGTTGTTTTTTTTTACTTATATTATAAACACAAAATGATTTCATAATTTTATCTCTCACGGCCATATGCTTTTACTTTCCGACACCTTAAGGCATTACTGTACACTGACAGCCACTTCGACTGTAACGTGTACTTGAAATGCACGAAGATGCCAAAAGTTGAAACTCGCGTTATGAATGACAAAGCGTGTGGTGCTAACATTTCAGCTGTTGAAACAACAGATTATGATGTGTTGATAGTCGATATTCAAAATATAACAATGTTTAATTTTTCAAAACATTCATGTACAAACAAATTTGGTCCAAAATATTTACTTATGAACTATTTTTGTTTTTTTTTATCCTTTATGCAGCTCAGCAGAGAACAGGTTAAATTAAATTTTTATAAAGTCTAGATTACATTTTTTAATGTTTGATCTTTTGCCAATATTTTTGCCCATATTATAAATGTATAAAATAATTCTATCATACAAGGAAACAGTTCTTTAAAAAAACTGTCCGTTAAAAATATATTACATTTTAAATCCTTTATGAAAATATTGTTTTAATAGCAATACTTAAGTGAAGACGTTTTTAGTATTTTTTAGATAATACAAAACCATGTCAGCTAATGTCCCAATTTAATATGATATTAAAATACATTGGATGCTTTTTTTGTTTGCTTTGATATTTTTCGAGAATCATTTTCGAGACCTTCTCACAACCAGCGCCGTGAATATAATTACATTTATTATAATGCGAGGATTTTAAAATAGCGATCGACGACCATTGGCAAACCTTTTTTTTAATAGTTATATCAATATGATTTGTTATTAATGTGACATATTAAATTTCAAATTAAAAAGTAGAGCTTAAGTCTGATGGAACTTCAATATCGAATTTGAACTGTTGAAACTTTGTACATTATCATTTTCGTCTTTTGGCATATTCAAGTATTCTGTCACGCGGATGCAATAGAACTGATACTCAATAAACAGTTTGCATCAGTTATACACGAGAATAATTAATTACAAAGGAAAAACACGTCAGAGATCATCATCATTATAACGTTTATATCAGAATGCCTGAAGACGCCTTTGAAAACTTTGGTCTTGAGATTGAACATCTGTATTCTTATATTAAGATGCCGAAAGGCGAAGCACGGGTCCTTGGTGAGTGACATAAGATGTGGGATCGTACAAAATTCATCATTTGAAATTTGAATCCTATCTATCAAGCACCTACAGTCGATGTCATAAATAATATACATTTCTAAGTGTAATCAGCCTTTCCTTTCCTATGAGACACATATAGGTTATTCTAACCCTTAATATGTCAAAAACTAATTCAACAGTGTTAATTTTAAGTAAAAAACAAACATTTTATGTTTATATGAACAAATAAGGCTACAACAACACTTAGCTCGAATATGAATTACATGGTGAAAAAAAATCAGAGGTATTTTGAGAAAAAAACTGACGTATCCCTAGAATCACTACTGGAGTTAAAATCGATATTATCTTGAGTATTAAATTTACATTTACATGTCGTTGAGACGATTTATTTTTAAAATTATCCCTGAAGCGATTTCTCACCACCGCGCTTACATCTCACAACAAAAAAATCACAACAAATATGTACCGTACACAAGAAAACATAATACAATACACATACAAAGAATTTTTAATGTGCCACCAGTGGTAGTTGTATGTTTCTTTAGTGGGAAGCGGAAACTCTGGCCAAAATAGTTTGTACGTTTCAAAGCACTAGACAAATTGATTGATTTTAGTACATATTCTATATTTTATAACATAATGATCAGGACCGCCTTCATTTGTCGCGAGCATTGTAAAAGGTTTTGTTTTATTGATTTAAATAAAACGCTGTTTCCACTAGAAGTGGTAGTTAATTCCTTAAAAAAGATTTTATTATTTTAGATAGATTCAACAGTAGCTTTGTCTAAATTCATTTATAGTACAATTGGTGATCGGTTAACGAACATAATCTATTCCATGACTGTGTTCGCTGTCCGAATTGTTCGATAACCGACCGTAGTGCAATGTTGCCGGACACGCCTCATTTCGGCCTGGAAATCACGTCACAGACCAAGTTAAAAGCCCGCCTTTTTCAAAAGTCTGTTAAATGTGAAACAGTAACAGAAAAACAAAATTTAATTGATAGAATTTATTATATGGACAGATGGTGTTCTATGGAATTTCAAAATCAACATCATCAGTTACATTGCATTCGTGTGAGTGTCCGAAAAGGCGAGATTCAGGCCGTTTGTAACAAAACATGTGGAATCAAAAATTCAAATATAATTAATATACTCATATACAACGCATTTGAAGCCGTTAGAGATAATGAAAAGAGAAATGTTAGAGATCGATAGTAGGACCGATCATTTTTCCACGATTCTGAAATAAGGTAGTCCAAAAAAGTATTTTCTTAAGCACAGATTAACACGGATTAAAAAAAAACTCAATAGAAAAAAACACTATTTTTTAAGTTTGACCATATTAACAAAAAAGTGTGTAGCTCTGATGTCTTTATATTTATTATTCCATTGTATAAAAGACAGACATGATTGTAGTCATTTATCGACACTTAATTACTTAAGTTATCTATACTAAAATTTAACAAAAATCGAGAACAAAAATATGCATATTTTTTATAACTTATAAAAATATTTTTCTGCCTAAATAATGATTAAAATCATCGAATTTATTTATAATTTTTGCATGGGTACAACATTTTTTTCGTACACTCGTCTTTGGAGCGTATCCCTAATTCAAAATCGGGCGCGTTATTTCTCCGCCCCTGAATCCGACAAAAAACATTGTACCGACTCAAAATATGATGGGCGATATTTATCATAATGATATGCGAACCCTGAAACTTCATTAGCATGCATTTAACTCGGCCGAGTGGAGCTTTTTCGTGTAGCTAATCTAATACATCCCGAATGTATTAACATCGTCCTTCTGGTAGACTAATTGTTTTGAGATGACGCCAGGCCTTCCGCCGGAGTAATTAACCCTGTGACTGCTGACGTCTCTACTATGAAGGCAGCTGATTGCAGCCTGTTGATAGTTGACACTTACACAGTTATAATATAAGAATGAAGTATCTCATTCAAGTGTTTATTTTTCTATCAAAATACAGCTTGATTTAACACCGTGAAAAATAGCAATGGATTTTATTTTAACCCCTTGCACTCCGTAAAAAAAAACAAAAAAGCTTTGTAGCAACTCCTTAATTAATTTTAAGATTTTCGTAATATTCGAACGTCATTGAATCAAATGGCCGCTAAACACGCTATAATTATTTAATAACATATTTTAGAATTATTTCACGATTGCAAATCTTCAATCTATCAAATAAAAAAATACATTTCAAAATATGGTGTTTTAAAAATAATATGTACTATTTAAAACATTTGAAAGTGTGATATATTTTAAAATATTCCTCTGGGTGAAGGTTTGGTTTCCTCTCACAAGTTTCACAAAAGTCTGTGGTCTCTTTTTTCCTTCTGGAACCCTTCCGTATCATGTTACCCTCGAAAAATACTATACCAAAGTTTCCCAAATCGTACGCCACGGCGCTCTGGGGTGCCGAAGCTGTTATATAGGGCGATGTAAAAATTTTCATATTTTTCAAAATTTTATTTCGATATTATCCGCTTGAATGTCTTCGAAAAATTCGTTCAAGCAGATAATATCGATAAATTCTCATGGATTTCTATTTAGAGCAGTGGTCGTCAACCTTTTTATTACTATCGCCCACTTTTTTGTCTCTGAAAAAATAATATTTTCTAATCTAATGTGTAAGTTTGTAACTAAAAAAACCTGTAGAAACTCCGTAATTAATTTTAATATTTTCATAATATTCAATTGTCATTGAATCAAATGGGTGATATGCATGATGTAATTAACATTTCAGAGTGTGATATTTTAAAAAATACTGACTATTTAAAACATTTTAAAGTATGATATTTTTCAACACATTCCCCTGGGTGAAGGCCAGGTTTCCTTTCACAAGTGTCGCAGAAGTATGTGATCTCTTTTCTTCCTCATGGAACCTTCCTGTTAGAACATACTAAGCAATTCTTTTTGTTTTTTTTTTTTAATAATAAAATATTTTTAGTACCTATTTCCACAATACAATTTCCACTTTGTTGTGGAAATAAGTTCTAAAAAGTTTGTTTTTATTATTTAAAATATCATGCCTTTCCATCAAGAGGTGACAGTTAAGACACTAAAAGCAATGCATTTTAGTTCTACAAAAATTATAAGATATATAGTTGATTGCTATTTCGACTTACTCCTTCATCATGAAACTTTTTACGATTCAACTTGTTTTGTCACTGCCGATCGCAGGTTTTGCCTCTTGAAGTCTTCAGACATTCTATCACACGAATGCAATATAATTGACAGTTCTATAGGCGAAACCATACTCGTTTATGACAAAACAAAAGAAATCGAATAAAGTTTCAACAATTCAAACATATGAAGATTATTTATCATTTAAAATTAGTTACTTCTATAATTTTTCCGTGTGTCAATTTTCAACACATTGAAATCGGCTATTACAACAGTTGAGACGTCAACAACTAGCGGGTTAATATAATACTTACATATTATCAAGGGTGACGAAAATATTATTTCCCAAAGAAGTCACAATATCTCAATCGAGGACTGATTGTCACACAAGAATCTATAATTATAGGGCTGAACACAAATTGATACTGTTTAAGATATAAATATTTGATCTGTAGCCACGTGATCAACGACGTTGGCTTCCGTGGTGACATAAAAAAATATTGTGTTCTATCTCCAGATAATCCTTGATTTGCTGCACCGCGGCTTATTTTGTCCAGATATCAATCATTTATACCGTAACCCGTATGCCTTGAATTAATTTAGAATTAATAGTCTCAAAAAGCGGTCTCGAAAGTCACATAAGAAAATAACATAAAAAACTCAATTTTCTCTAAGTCATGTAAAATTCTGAATAAAGCATAGACGTTGCCTTCTGGCTATATTTAAATATTATGCTACTGGAATTTTTGTAATCATTAAAATTATAATGTATATTTAAATTGGCTTAAAAGAGTTTTACAGTGGTACTACATTCATGTCTTAATCCAGGGGCTCCCAAACTTTTTCGGTACCCTAAAAGTGTCATATTTTTTGGGGCGCCCCAAGTTAAAATATGGGTTATTTCATGGCAAAAATTATGTTTTTAAAAGTTTTTCTTCATTACCAATTCAGAAACTCATATCTATACATTTAATGTTGTCTATAATTTAATTAATAAACAAAATTCTTGATTTTTCTTGGGAAATTGAAAAACTTACCTTTTGCAAAGTGATCACACACTTAATGGCAAATACTGGTTTCTTTAAAACAATATAAAATACACAATTTCAGTTGTCTAGGTAATACCTATTTTGAGACTGGACCCACCATGATCTTTGTTGCAGTTATAGGTCTTGGCTAATCGCAGTTAATGTGCACACTTGATGTGATTAGATTAGTTTAAAAATAAATTAAACACGTGTTTCGAATTCACAAACAATTTATTGAACAGACATTTTTAAAGTAATTAATGGATTTCGTTCACTACACAGCTTCAAAAATCTCGGTTTTAACCTGGATATGGCGACCCACATTTCCTGTTCAACGTTAATTTTCGAACGATATTTATTTTTTGATGGCGTCATGTCTATATCACTAAGCAGTGGATATTTTTATTTTGCCAAATATATAAAAATCCAAAAATCAGAAAATTCCATGCTACCAAATTTGGATCTAAGTGTACTATCGCAAGTCGATTCAACAAGAGTAAAGTAATAATATAAATGATATTTCATAAATAAAATTTTTCATGGCGCCCCAATAGATCAGCCGCAGCGCACAGTTTTGGTAACTCTGCGTTAATCGAAGATATAACCTTTTAGAGATTTTTCTCTCTACATTAAGCTTAACCTACTGACTGATAAACGTCGCAATTGTTGAGAAGGTTGATATCAGTGTATTTTTAATTGATAATTATAAAAGTATTCAAAATTTTAAGACATTTGTATTCAAGCTGATTGTTTTGTAGAAACATTTGAGTTGTACAGATTTTCATAAGTTTGTTTAATACAAGCACTGCTAGATATTTTTTTAAATATTCAGTGTTTGAATATCGTTTGTGCGGCCCACCGGGGAATGTGTTAAAAAAACAGCCACACGTTTGGATACTAATTTATTAATCAATTTATGCTCAAATAAATTTTATTTTATACATAAATAATGGGAAGAGAGGCGCTATTCAGTATATTGACTACTACTACAGTATATTGGCTACACGACATATTGTCTGAAGATGCCGAAAGGCAAAACAAGGGTCTTTAGAGAAAAAAACAAGTGGAATCGTACAAAGTTTCAATAATTCAAATTTAATTTTGAAATCCCATCAAACACCTTTAGTCTTTATCATAAATTAAATGTTTTAGTTTTGCAAAAGTGTGCGTGGTGAAAGTCTTTCACCCCATCGCGTAGCCAAGTGGCTCGCGTGCCTCTGCGCATTGCACCGAGCGGCTCCCGTTTGACTCCTGTGCGAGAATGCATTTAATTATGTTTAATTATACGCGGTGCAAATTATGTCATGACATTTTTTGTATATATTGAGATGCACCTGTCGTAAAAAGCTGTTGGCAGTCCGCTGACATCTTGCGGTTGGATGCACCGCCATCAGTGCAAACCGATGCGTTGCCGTCATTACAGATGCCATCATTTTTTTCAACTTCTAATAATGGCATACAGTTGAAACTTGCACGCCAATATACAAACTCATCAATGATGATTTTTGAAAGTGGTTCATCCAAAATATTATCAGGACCGTCAAAACACCGTGAGATTTTTCAATATCATTTATTCAAGGAATTTACTTGATAATGCTTCATTTTAAGAGGAGTATTAAATAATTGTTAAATATAATATTTTAAATAGTAAAAACACATTTTTAGTACTCATTTTCACAATAATTTTTTTTGATCACGACCGGTTTCGCTCATCGCGAGCATTATCAACTAATAGAATAAAATTTACAAACAAGCATATTTATTAATTAGAACCGGTCCTGATCAAAAAATACACTGTGGAAAAAAGTACTAAAAATGTGTTTTTATTATTTAAAATATCATGCCTTTCCATCAAGAAGTGATAGTTAACACTTTAAAAGTAATTGTTAAATAACATCAATTCGTCCCGTCTATTCAAACTAATACAATAAACCATGTTATAGTGTAAAATCATGATGTTTCGAAGCATTTCTTTAACGTTTTGCATTAAAAAAACGATGACATTGTGGCTATCATTTAAATATAATGCTTTTCCACCAATTAATGGCAGTTAACACATTAAAGTCATCGTATATATTTTTTTTCAGCTAAACATTTTTTTTTGTTGATTAAATTAATATTTAGATATAAGAACAATTATTACTAAGTTCTGACAATGGCTTGAGGCTGAAAATCGCTATTAAAAAAACTTGTATATTGGTCAAAACTTTCACTTTTTTTTACATTTAGATGAATACTATATAAAAGGTAGATACATATTTATTTTTATCGTACAATAAATACCTGTGTACAAATCATTGTCCTACCGCATTATTAAAATGCAAATAATGCCAACGACAGCAGTGTTATTCACCATTGCGTCGTTGAAACTAAACGCTTTTCGAGACATTCTCTGGACCAGGGTTGCTATACAGGTATACGTAACCGAAACCGGTATTTGAATATTTTTTGCAATACGAAAAACCGTTTTTTACTATATCTTTGGATAAAAATATATCAAATTTGAATTTTTGAAACTATAAACAATTTCGCATTTACTGAGTTTTTTATAAAGAATATATTTTACGGTTTGGTGTGATACATAATATATGAAAAATAGACATGCATTAGGCTGAAAATGTCTCGCCCGTTATGTACAAATCAGTTGGAAAATGGCTGTCACTCAACAAGATAAGATAACAATTATTAGTGATTGTTTTCATTTGATTTTATAATACCGGTATTTATATTGGTAGAACCGGTGTTGATCTTTTCAAGTAGTACCCGAACGGCAGTGCAAACCCTAGTGAGAGCGATACGATTATAACCTTCAGACAGATCAACGTCTTCCCAAAAGTGACATCATTAAGACGCAATTAAAAATGCATTTCTAGAGAATAATATGCTATTGGCATTCTTATAATGATATAGGTTTGTCATATTTTGGCCTGTGTGGCTTATTCGTTTTGTATTTCTTTTCTTTAGAAATCAGAAAGGTCGGATTCGGACAAAAAAAAAATTTTTTGTTAAAGAAAGAATCAATTTTTGATGTTCTGAGTTGATTTTGACTGATTTTAGTTTGTGCCTCAGAAGAAATTTATCTTAATATTCCAATTGATTATAGCTGTTCAACTCAATTACAATTTATAAAGCTAAAATTGGAAATTTATAAAGGAGTCAACCGAGCAAGCTTAATTAAACACCATCTACTTCGATAAAATAAAAAAAATATTCTGGTTTCACTCTTGTCCACATGGAATGTGTCAATATCTGAAGCAATACTCTCATGCATTGTTAATGTATCCATTATTTCATATGATATTTCATTGACATAGATGTGGCCAAAATGGTGACATCCCATTTAGAAGATAAAAATTAATGTTGCATCTATGACGGCATTAAAAGACAAAAGATTAAATATTCAAATCAATTGGCGTAATTTTCTATTAATAATTTTCAATACACCTATAACTTAATAACAATTTTCGTACTAAATTCAATTTTTGTTTGTTACTTTAAATATATTAATGCGATGTTTTACTGTATACTTATTTATATATATTATAATATATAAATCAATGTATGTGTGTCTGTTTGTCCTATATGAATTAATATACCCTTCATCCGATCGATATGACACTTTACGAATTTCTTAAGTACACTCTCGAAAAGGTTTCTGGCATACTACCCTTCCAAAAACAATCGATGTATAACCTTACCTTCTTCTATCTGTAAATATAAATAAAAAATAATGTATGCGTTTGACGTTTATGCATTACTACATCATTCATTCGATCGATATAAAACTTTACAAATTCAAATATATTGCTACCACAATGAGTTTCTTACTTACTCTGAGATTGTGGCAACGCGCGACCGGTCAGCCAGTATCTAATATTTATTAATAAATTTTAGTCCTTTCGATAAATTTAAAAAAAAAACAATGTCAGAACACGCAGTGGAAAAATTCTCAGAATTTAATTAACAATTATCTCATCGATGATCAAATTATATGATCACATTTTTAATACGCCGACAGTAATTTAATTTTTCCTATTAAATCTTAAATATTATTAAATTTTTCTTTACTTATACAGAGACGAAAATTTTGAATTCATTTCTCAAGCGCTTAGCATAATCCGAAATCCCCAAATATTTAAAAGTTTAAATTTTAAATTAGTGTTTTGGCGTCGGGTTAATGGCTCTGTATAACTAGACCAGCTGTCGGCAACCAGCAGGGCAGCGAGAGAGATATTAGAATAAAGATATTTGCGAACATGAAACATTCGACTAATATGACTAAATAAAACAACAATTCTACCTAATTAAGAAATGGATAACAATTAACTTTGAAGTTTAATGACGAATTTTTGTCAAAACATTATTTATGTAAATAATTTTGTTTTTTTCGATAGATTCGGCGGTTATTATAGGAAACTATTTTCATATACACAATAAATTTGGTCTGTTACTATGTAAAGCATGTGTTTCGTTTCTTTAAAAATCATTTTCAGACCAATTATAAAATTGGTTATTCATTACTAAGGTAAGTATTGAATCGAATAATTACATTAAAAGTGAAAAGGGTGTGGGGTTATTCACATTTTACTGCAAGGGTAGAGGGTTAGAATAAAAAAAATATTAATTATCGTAATAGCATTACTAATTAAACATTAATAACTATTATTCTAAGGGGAAAATCGCAAAGGAAATAAATTTAGTAATGTTGAGCAGCATGTTTTTTTACATAAATGCTATTTAGTTTTACGAATAATTATTTTTTACTAACAGTTTTATTAATTTCTAAGAACTCGTGAAAGTCCTATAGATGAAGTCAATTTGACTCTTCCTATATTTCGTCATTCGATGTTTGACTCACACAATTACCTTCTAATTTGAAGCATGTATGTATTTCTAAGTGTAAAATTTCCCAATTGCATTTCTTGATAGTTGATTATTATTTATTGTACAATTCTTTCATGAAAGACTCTTTGACAGTATTTAGTGTTAATAAAAATCAATAAAAATTCAATTAAAAAATATCAGAGGCAATTGGTAGTCATGAATATTAAATTAATACTATTTAACGCTATTTCCGCTATTTAATTGGTTTTAATTGGTAGAACTCCATTATAAAACGGTGAAAAATAGCAATATATTTTAGTTCTAGAAAATATTATATAGAGTAATTAGCTATTTCGACTCACGCCTATGTCAGAACTAGAGTATATTAATATTTTTTCATCGTGCTTATTTGGGTCCTAGCCTTACATAACCGTTGCTAACTGCTTATTGTGTTTCAGTTCTGTTGCATCCATGTGAATGAGATCCAAGAATGCCTCAAGATGTAGAAAGGCGAACGTTAGTGATAAAATATGCGGAATCGTTCAAAGTTTCAAGAATTCAAATTCAAACATCTTAAATCAGTGATTATCTTGGTATATAATAGCACATCTAGTTGAACTGTTGATAAACTTATCGTTACATCACTTTGTTGTTTTGAAAAAAGAAGATCAAATTTATTGATAATATTAAATAAATTACCGTCATTTAAATCGCATTGTAAAAAATGTTGTCCTCCACTGACTCAGTCTAAGGATAGACTGTTGTAATTCTAGTCATCAGGCTTTAAACCAAAATTTAAATTATACGAAATTATTATATTTCAAGAACGACTCACAATAATAATTATGTGCCGAGGGAACGGCAATTTAATGTGGAGACCAAAATTACTTATTCTCTGTTTTGTTATTCTTGTTTTCGCTTTGAAGCCAAAGTGTGTTTTTGATCTCGATTTCTTTCGACCACTCATAAATAGCTACGTAAGTATAAGATTCACTTTTATTAGATTAGCAATATCATCATCATCATCAACCGTTGATGATAACGACGAGGTCATCAGCATTGGCGGTCTCCATGTGCGAATACTTGATATCGATGTCGATCCGGCATACTGTTGCTATTAAACCGTGCTAGTTCAAATATGATAGCATAAACGCCGTGTTCTGACCAAACAGAACAAGGCTTATTTGCGTAAAAAAACAGAACGAGCTTATACTTATCAGATACTGATCGAAGATTCTTTTATTATTGAATACAAATAGTTAATTAAAATCAACAAATTTGAATTGTTGAAACGTTATACACTTCCACACGTTTTGTCACTCACAGTCCGGGTTTTGCCTTTTGACATCTTCTCGTGTAAATATCGCTCATATAAATAACAAAGTCTGACAGATAATTTTCTTAAATTCAGAATTAATTAAAATTCATTTACAAACAAACCTTGCTCGTAGGATTGACGACGTAAACTTTTAAAATCCGTTTTATGTAAGATTAAGTACATGTGTGTTTAGTCGATCCTTCTATACCGTATAAATTGGCACTGCACTATAGGAATACAATGTTATACGAGATAAGGCACGTATGCTAAATTCGAGGTAAAGTTATTTTCAATTATAACATAGAACAAGAATTACCTTTACCAGGATCTCAAACATTTTCCGGCGGCGTTTATCATGCTAAAAAATAACAAACTATCTCTTGAAAAATGTATTTTTATAATTTAAATAAATATATATTTTTAAGAATTCTAATTTGATCTTGAAATTTAGTATATTATACGGGAGAATGCCGCATACGATATATGAAACTTCTTTATAGGGGAAACAATATAACGGGGTTTACTTTAATAGAATACCTCAAAAATGCAAAATGGTCTTGAACAGTTCAAATTTGAATACATATTTCATTATTGAATAATACGTAAATAACAGTAGAAATTTTATCTGGCTGTTTTCGTTATAGCAAGAAGCATTATTACTTCATAAGCACTGATTGAGTTTTAATACATTGTCTGAAGTAAAAAAAAAAAAAAGCGTTTTTCTCATTCAGTCATCTGTATGATGAGCAGTGAGAATATTTTTCTGATCCAGTTGTTCCTATTTGATACTCCATTGAAGATATTTCATCAAGTGGAAGCTTTTGGCCATGCGTTTCTAGTCACTAGTGTTATATAATATACTAAACATGTACATATACATACGTTACTGTGCCGTAAATTACAGTACACAGGCGTAGTAGATATTTTTTTAAATAAATATTTTGCATATTACGTACGACTTAATACATGATTGTAAAATTAACATTTTGTCACTGTATATTGAAGTAAAACGGTTTTGTTCGAAGATAAAAGACCATCAAAAGAATGAGTCTTGGAAAATTTTTCGCCAGCAATTGAACGCTAGTTCAAAATAAAAATACGTTAGTGTTTTGGTGCCGCATCAATTGACCGTATTGAACAATTTACAGCCTGATTAATTTAACTTCGTATACTATCGATGGAATATTGCCCATTTTGACTGAAAGTAGAAAATTAAATGGACCAAATTCGGATCGAAACTTTGTACGATTCCATATTTTAAATCATTAACGACACTGGTTTCGCGTTTCAGCATTTTTAGGCATTCTATCGTACGGACGCAACAGGACTGACTTTCTAACACCTCAGTTGTGATAGAATGCCTGAAGATGCCGAAAGGTGAAACCCGAGTCGTTAGTAACAAAACATGTAAAATCATATAAATTTCCGACGATTCAAATTTGATATTGAAATTCCATCAAGCACTTTTAGTCGATATCATAAATTATTAAATGGATGGAATAGCCTTTTGCGATTTTACTGAGCATGGCTTATTGCATTTAGATCAGTTGATAATGCTCATAATGATCGAAACCGGTTACGACCTTGATTATGTAAAAATTGTTGAATATTTTTATAAAATGACTTAAAATGATAAGCGATACTGTTTTAGCTGTACATTGTTTTGCGATCAATTGCCATGGCGGTTATAAGCTAACGACCATTTGTAACTAATAAATGGCGGACGAAAGACTATCCGTCGGAATAGCACTTGTAATAGCTTTTTTTTCAATAAAGTAAGAAAAATTGAATGAATATTTAATAAATGTTTATAAAATACTACTCATTCAATGGACTCTCGTTTGGTTGTTATTTACTTTGATTAACTAATATAATAGGGTACCGTTTGGAGTAGGTGAATTTTGAATTGGTTTTATATACAGAACCGAAATCTTTTCAACGAGCCAGTTAATTATATATTCATACAGAGAAGGCAGAGAAAGTATATTATGATTTGTTTCTGACTCGTTATTCAAGAAATGATTATTTGTGTTTATTTTTTTAGCAGAGTCTGCTATCAGCGTAGAGCTAATCGACTCTGTCTTGAAATATATTACACTATAATAACAATATACTATGCATGTTTATTTATTTTATTTTTTTTCAACGAAAAAAATGATTAACCCATGATTTGAATTGTTATTTGAACTAAATGATAAGTTTTTTTTAAGCTTCATAATAAATTTAAAATATTTGTGTTATTATTATTGTATTTATCCGAAACTATTTACTGTGTGTCAGATATATGTTGCATCGGTATTATCGAATTCCTGTAGACGTCAGAAGACGAAACCTGCTTGCGAGTGACAAAACGTGTGGAAATGTACTATGTTTCAAACATTCAAAAATAATCACACTTTATAATGAAATGGTTAATATATAGTGTCATTGAATATTGTTTAAGCGAAACCGGTCCTAATATAAATAATACAAAATATGGAAATAATACTTAACATTATGAAAGACAGTTAACACATTAAGATTAAACATTTGAAGTTTGTTGGGAAGTTAAACGAGTTAATTCAGTATAAATCTTTTTTAACCCATCAAAATCTCTTGATCACACCGTTTTAATTAACTCTGGGCTCACTCTTGTCCACGTGGAGAATGTCAAACACTCAATGCAACGCCGTTGAACATTGATAAAACTTGATGTTTGAATCTTACATTATTACAGACAGTACTGAATTCCAGGCATGTGGACTCGTTAAAAAAAACACTAAACAACAACACAACTCCGACTAAAAAAAAGTTTAAGCTTTCCTATGTGTGTCCATTAAATAAATGATTAACCAACAAGTTTGGAAAAATTGTTTATTTTTGAATATTTTAAAAAATAGTCCGATCGAAAAAAAATTCACAGTCGCTTGTTTTTCACGACTTCATAGTCCTGGTTATTTGTATAATGTGTAAAAAAATATAATGTTTTATCGGGCACAGAATATTTATTCTTATAATTACATATTATATGTTAGAATAAAGCGCACAGCACTGCGTCGAAGCGCGTAGAGGGTTGCGAAAACCTCCCCTACGCACTCCGCTCCTCCCAATTATACGCCATTGTTGGCGGTCACCCATCCGTCGAGGGGTGCGCCGCACCCTTCCTCGCACAAAAGATTTCTCGATTGCCTACAAAATAGCTACAACACACGCGCATTTTTGACACTTGGTCGGTTTGTAAAGGCGAATATTTCAATTTTTTGTGTTTTGAATATCTTTACTGGACAGCGTGGAGGGTTGGAAAAATTGAAGACAATTTGAGAAGGCCTTCATACGGCTGTTAACATTTTTCATTATGTAAAGAGTCTATTGTGCACGAAAATCGACATCGCGAAAAAGATTTGTTGTCGGTTAAAATGAATTAGCTATTAACTCATACATTTGAAATGTTAAAGCATTGTTCGATTCCACATGTTTTGTCACTAACGATCCGAGCATTTTCAGACATTCTATCAAACGGATGCAACAGAACTGACGAAAGCCGAATTCCGAGTCGAATATCAAGCACCATCTTGTCGAAATCAATTAATCAATCAATTAATTCATATTTATTTAAATTTACGATTTTATTATCCTACTTGGTGTTTTACTACATGCCACACGTGTTTCGCTTCTTTGAGAAGCATCTTCAGACCGAAACTAACATCTTCGAAAGGTATCGTAAGGTTATTTAATATTCAAGTAAATAAACAATAAATTTGATACTTAGCATTGAAACGAAGACTGGGTGAGGACATTACCTTTTTACTGGTAGAGGAGGGGGGAGCTAAAATTGAACAATACTATTAATTATCATAACACTTCTAATTACAAGTGCTTAGAGATCAAAACCCCAAGGTAAATAAACATAATGAGCCACTTGTTCTATATAAATGTTATCAACGCATAATTGCTTGCTGTTTATGTTTTTATTAATTTATATAAACTCTAAATAATTATTTTGAATGCCCATTTTATTCCATCGAAGGGGTGTTAATACTGTTAAAAAACATTATAAAATAAAAGAATTAGATTTCAATTTTAAATTGTATAAAATATGAATTTCTACAGATATTCAAGCGAAATGGCTGACAACCGGTTCGTATAAAAAAATTGTTGTTAAAATTATATTCAATTGAAATTCATGCATTAAAAAAATCACAATCATATTTTTGTATGATTCATTTTAGTCGGGATTAAAAAATACTTGACTGCATTCAAAAAAATTCATATTAGGTGAATATAAAACAATGAAATATGTCTCAATCTTGAATATGTAAGAAAAAATTACATACCTACACGCAAACACCTTTGTATGCATATTTTTTCATTTTTAAATAATGTTTAAAATTAAAAGAAAAAATAATGACATGCATTTTTTTGTTTTTATGTATTTCTTCATACCTTACTCAACAAAAGTCGCGACGGTGAAATTCAAATATCTCTTTTACTCTCGTTGAATAGTACTGAATAAAAAACGAGATGTAACGATATTTGCGCATCAGTCTCATCAATGTTTTAGTAAGTTATTTTTTGAATCAATGAAAGTTTTGTAGTGTTATCTCTCTTATACAAATTGTAAGACTATTAAAGAGAGTGAAATGCATATATTAAAGTTTTGTGCTTATACATACTAGTCATTGAATTTTAATGTTAAATATTACAGGGTGAATACAAAATTGAGACTTCTTGTTACAGCAAAATTTTTAAAATAATTCCAGAAATTAATGCAAAGTTGTAAAAATTCAATGATCGATGTTCGTTGCAGATCTCATGGGTTCAAATCCGAATAGAAACACGATTTGTTAACCCATTTATCGACCTCTGATTAGAGCATAATTGGTTGCTATGTCTAAAAATTCCTTTTCATCCACCCGATAATAAAATAAGAAATATAACCGGAGTGACAAGTATACCTTTGGGTTTTTTTAAAAATCTAAATCCTTCCAATTTCTTCTCTCTAAAAAGAGAGGTTGAGCGAAAGAATGACATGCACGATTTCGATATACATTAAGTGGAATTGAAATTTATTAAATAACAAGATTTATATACTTCATAGACGAGATCAAATTTTGTGGAATTTATTATTTTGATACTCTTAATTCAGTTGGCATTAACTTGGAATTCCGTTATATTAACTTGAAATAATATTAAAGTTATATAATGTTTAGTTGAAAACTATTTACCTTTCAATTATACTTACCATTTATACAGCTTTTTTGTATAATCTTATCAACTATAACGTAAATATACTAGTTTTGAAAGCGTATGTATAGTGTTAACTTTGATTTTTTTTAAATAGAAGACAAATACTTTGAGGACTAGAGATAATGGATTTAAGCCTCAAGAACTTAAAAAATATTGTCAATAACATTATTTTTTTATAATTATAGTTTATTTGTTGGGCTCTTGGTGTAATGGTCGATATCATTAATTTTCGTTACAGATGTAACCATTTCATATCCCAGTATGAAAAGCGTACTTTTTACTCTCTGCTTCAGAAGATATAGGCGAGATATATCGAGGCATTTATTCTAGAATCATAACGTTGCTGTATAACTCAAGTATAAATTATGGAATTTTGTTAGATTTTCTAATAAAATAAATGACATCATAAGTCAGACATGTTGCGACAAGATGTCTGTGCGCTACACAATGTATCAAAGCACAGATTGTTTTCGGTGCACCTGTATCGGGTGTCATGGCGATAGGCTTGCGCGGGAAACGCAGCGTCCGCCATTTTGAATCGCTTTCGTCGTGGCGCGCTGACGGGCCCATACCTGTGCCAGTCAGTAACTTGGACCGCTCACAATACCTACCTATTCAATTTTATAGGTAGTGATTGTGTGGGTAGGTAGGTAACATCGAAAAGAACTCAGACGGGGAGGTTTATTTTGTTATTTTTTTCTTTTTCTGCCGGGCAACATACACGAAAGAGGTATTTAATGGCGTAAACAGAAACAATATTTCCATATTTTAAATTCAATTATTCCGTTTTCAAGAAACAAAACGCACATATACCGAACGATTCACAACGTCACAATTTTCCTAACATACATGACTGAAATGTCTGCCCTAATTAATTGAGAAATTTCATAGGCAATTACATCCAAACGATCAAAACAGTTTCGATACTACGTTGTTTGGGTTAATTTAATAAAATTTCAATACAAAAAACGAATTAAACATCGAAAACCGAATGTGCAAAATCTGGATCAATAATTAAGTAACCATAAAATAAATTCAGTTTGAAGGTTTTAGTTCCACAGACACCTTTGATGAAAAGTCGTGTTGTAGGGACCAAACTGTACCCACAGATATAAAAGATAGTGCGTTGAAGATAGCAAGAATTCAGCAGGAGCAGGACTAGTTTCAAAGTAACTTTTTCACTCTTTCTACGTCTAGTTTTTAGAACTGCTTAGGTTAAACGGATTTAACGGGCATTTAAATATAGATCAATTTACGAAAAAAAGAGTATATACCGAGGCTTAAATGTGTACACACGTCGCTAAAGTAAACAAAATAATCATGGTTGAATTCAAGAGCATACTAATTTCTATTATTAAGCAATACATATTTTTAATTTTATTGTATACGTGGATATTAATGTGGAATATGTGGATAATAATTGAGATAGTTCAACAAGCTTTCCCTACGAAAAACTGTTTTTCTTTTTCATCATATTTCTCAATCTTTCTTTAATATATAGTATATATAAGGATAGGATAGAAAGAGCTCGGCCAGATTTATCTATATTTGTTTTTGTGTGTTTTAACAATGAAACATTGAGGCATAAAGTAACACAAAAATTGTTAAGAAATTACAATCATTAGTTATAAAATGGTGATATTTAACCAAAATGAATTTTAATTAGCTAGGACAGGACTAGTGGTTTATTGATCGTTGTTAATGAATTCTGTTTCTTAGCATCGGATGGGCTGTTAACAATTTCAATAAATCCCACATAAACATCTATGCCTTATAATAACAATTAATTAATTGATGTAAAAAAACTCTGTTTGTTCTGTGACATGAGGTCTGACCCAATTGTTTTACGGAATTGATTATAAAATTGTAAAACATCAATTTGAACCTATTTTGCAATTTGTATTATAGAATTATTGGGAGCAAGCATTGACTTGAGGGATGCTTTTGTATAGGAAGGGCGGGAGGGTGAAAGATCGTTGTTTCTATGGCGACGCGTCCCTTCACTTTTCACGTTTCCCCGCGTCGTTTTCTTCAATGGCGTCATTATCAATTTACGCACTGCATTATCATTATTTTCATAATATTATTGATATTGGAATTAATCGCTTTTGAATTTAACGAAGACTGGCTATAATGCATTCTCTCGAGAATGGTTAACATTAGAGATTATCACGTTTTTCCACCCGGTTCAGCATGTGGCCATTCCGCTTTTCACATATTATTTCTTTATACAAAATGGCAAATTTGTCGTTGCACTTGGGTATGGAGGTTATATTCAGAGGACTGGATGCTTATTTGTATTGAGAAACTGATGTAGTGAATATTTTGTATAATATTTGTAAATATCACTGTGCTTTAGTGATACTTCTTTATGCGATACTGTGGTGTCGTAATAACAATGCAAACTATATTAAAGTTGCATGATAACCTTTAATATAATTATATATTTTTTTTAAATAAACACAGATGCTAACAACACGACTCGGACTTAAAAAAACGTTTGATTTTGTCACGTTTATTTCTATCTCTACTTAAAGGTCAACCGATCAATCCGGCATATTGTTTATTGAGGTATATTTCAAGCTCGTAAAATCGAAAACGTAGTCAAAAGTTCCCTGAATTCGGCTCCAGTCGAAATACCTCGAATTTGACTCCGATTCTACAGCTTTAAAAATGATACAATACCTTCTTAAATTATACACTTTGATACAATTTTTCATTAGATTTACAGCTTCTTCAATTCAAAACAAGAAATTATTTACCATTAAAAAAAACAACGAAAAAGAAAATAAAATCAAAAGATCTGCAAGACATTACATAAATATAATACATTAATTACATATATAATATCAACCATGTCTATTAGTAATTTAGAACATTTTGTCAGTTGAATACAGAACTATTCTGTGCGGATTTTTTCCGTTCTTTGTTCATGTTCTTATTATACCGACTACTAACGTTTGAACTGTTGAGAAAACCGATTGATAGGTTTTGACCACGGCCAAAATTTGGCGAATTCCCGAAAAGTGCCCAGTCCATTTTCGAACAAATAGCATATTTCTTAAGTGTTTACTTAAAGTGTTATGTAATATTTGATAAAATCAAATGAAGCTTTCTGAAATGGCTTAAAGCATTATTGAAATTAGCCTTAGAGTGACATTTTCTCATGTGAAAAGCCACACTTTAATCTTTACACATATTCCGAGTCTCACTTATTTTTTTTCTTCGCACGCATACTGCAAGTCCTTCAGAGTTTTATTTTTTCTGCTACCGGTATAGTTATCCAAATATATTTTATTATATCCCCAAACAATCAGTTATATGTATCTTGCAAAAATCTTGCTCGAAGTGAACGCTGAACCACTTCTATGTCGTCTCCAGAAGGAAAATATTGGTATCGTGTATTGCGCGAGAAACGGTTGAGTTTTTAAATCGTGTATATTAATACCTTCATAAGCTTATTTTTTTTTTATATAATAAAGACACATTTTTAGTACTTATTTCCAGAATATATTTTTTGATCAGGACCTGATTTTTGAACTGATAATTATGGAAATATGTACTAATAAATGTGTTTTTATTAATTATTTCATTTGTTATTTTAAATATCATGCCTTTCCATCAAGAAGAGACAGTAAATACCTTAAAAGTGATTAATGAAGCGTGTACGGCTTAACTAACTGTCTTATTTAAAAAATACAAATTGAAACAGTTTTTAGCATCTCAACATATTTGGTATAATAGAGAATGTCTTCGTCTGTTCAGTTGATAATGCTCGCGATGAGCGAAACCGATCCTAATCAAAAAATATATTGTGGAAATAAGTACTTAAAATGTGTTTTTATGATTTAAAATATGATGTCTTTCCGTCAAGAAGTGACAGTTAACGCCTTAAAAGTGACATTCATAAGCGATAAAGGCCCTTGTCAAAATTATGTTTAAACGTACTTTATAAATTTTGTAGAACAATACATCACTATCTTTTATTACAGGAAAATGCCGATTCAATTAACAATGTAAATAAAAAATATCGGTCTGTTGTAAAAAAAATCGGTGTGCTTATTTTGTTCGTTTGAAATGAAAAGTATTTTTGTCTTAAGACAAATTTTGTTCAGTATGCAGTATTCATAATAATGAAGTATTCATAATAATGAAATTAAGTAGAATTTCTTCGTGACCGCAGTTACTATTTTGTGCTAACCAATATTATAAAATGCTATCTTGTCATTTTTTTTATTTCTGTTTTAGTCGAACGTCCTATTTGAAAAATAAAAGTATAAGGGCCCAGTACTCGCTTATACATGTTACATATATATATATGAAAATCCATGTACGAATAATTGTATTGTGATACATTGAGTATTATAGAATGGTCTAGTGCTTTAGCGAGCACTGAGGGCTCTTTCGGCAGCACAATGCATTTTCACTCTTGGTTTAAGCGACAAATGAAGTTCATGTATGCATTCCGTATTCCGAATAAGGGCCGAACCAAGAAGTAAACACAATAATTATTTATATACGGTTTCGACATATATAACACAAAAAAATGCGATCGGGATAATTAATCGCCGCGAGAATTAGACATCAATTTAATCAATAAATTATTCGCAGCGCGCAAATGATCGTTGACGTATTTTATCGCCAGGAAATATGCATACGTATATTTTTTAATTGACCTTCTTTTAATTATTGACGTAAAGCTATGATGTTCTAAATAATAAAAATATATTTTTTTGTATCATTACCACAGTACGTTTTATGATCAGAACCGGTTTTTCTCATCGCGTGCACTATAAACGGATTTATATGACACAAATTGAAAGCGATGAGTTAAATCGGTCCTGATCATAAAATATGTTGTGGAAATGGTTATTTTGAATTGAAATCTTTCACTTTCAATGGAAAAAAACACCAAATGAGAGTTTTTATATATTCGTATAAATTTAAAAGTATGCGTATAGTACATAGCTTTATAACGTTTTATCATTTCAGAATTAACACTTAAAGAGCGGATATTAAGTTATAAAAATATATTTAATGATGAGAATAGAAAAAGACTAACAATAAGCTATTCACTTCAGTGGTAGGAACATTAATGCATGAATCGTATGCCTAGACACAAGTTCATACACGTATTTCCACACTGTTAATAAATATGCTTAAGAAAAACAGTAATATATTCTTTGCGCTATCAAAATAGTGTCAAAATTTAGTTTTGTTTTCAGAAACCTTTGACTAATTGAAATAGTTTGCGATCTCTTTCGAAGAATAAGCTTAGATAATAACAAACTTCCCTCGCGACACACATCTTATCCAATTTGTAATTTAATTATTGCATTTATTGATTATTGCGTTTTATTTTTGTCATTATTCTGTTTTTATTTATTTAAATGTGTCTTTGAGAACATCATTGTGTGATACACACAAACGAAACGACAAGAATCTTTAAATTAAGATGCACAGTGCAACCCTTATAATGCATAATATTAAAGCGAACAAGTGCATTCTGTAAGCTGAAGTGCATTATACCTCAGTCGCAACAATTGTTCCACACAATCGCAGTTACCTTCCTCAACCCCCAGTTCCTCACACACCCCTTCACGCTAACATTTTTTTTATTTCATAAATTTAGAGCACTCTCTTGTTTCAATTGGGGAGTATCTACCCCTTTACCATTATCAGCAGCGCCACTCAATGGTCACCGCGTAATGAAGATTTAATTAATTTTAGATAAAAGCCTAAACCCTTTTTTGTACGGATTGTTTTACACGGTGTCAAATATTTTTACTTCATGTTACACTTTTTTATTAATGAGAAATATGCAAGTATTAATAAGGAAAGAAAAAAATAAGAGAGTTGGATTTGGAAGTTTTACTACATCCACCGTATTCTCCTGATATTGCACCCTCAGACTACCACCGTTTCAAAACCTTGGAACATTCGCTTAAGGATAAAAAAAAATACTTAGGAAAAAGTCATTTGGACTCGTATTTTGATAAAAAACCGGCTGAATTTTATGAAAGAGGCATTAAAAAGCTACCTGATCTGTGGAGGGGGATAATAAACAACAACAGAAATTATTTAATTTAATTTAAAAAATTAATTATTAAATTAAATTATATTAAAATTGTACAGATTCTGTTAAAGTAATTTTTTTATCAAAATAAAAAAAATGACATTTCTTTTGACTTTACCTATTATTTTTGTTTAATCATTTATATTTATTTTCTGTTGACCTATTGCGATTTGGATGATATAGTTATAATAAAAGATTTGAAATGAAAATTAATTATATTGGAAAATAGATACGATACAAATTGAAACTTGTGACTGCTAATGTTTCCAATATTAAGACTTAATTAATTTAAAAAAATAAAAGCACGCTTTTAGTACGTATTTTCACAATATATTTTATGGCCAGGACTGGTTTCGCTTATCCCGAGCACTATCAACAGATAAATGAAATAATAACTAAAAATATATTGATTGAATTGGCATTCACTTGGTAGAACTCCACTATAACACGGTGAAAAAATAGCAATGTATTTTAGTTCTACAAAATTATTTTTTACTTAACCACCACATTATTGTTTTTATATTTGGATTATACAGTCGACCCTTCTATAGTATAGATATTGGGACCATCTACGCTATATTTTAGGGAACTAGAAATACTCTGACTATACAAAGTTAAAAAGTTAAGTTATTTCAATTGTAACACGGTGAAAAAATAGCAATGTATTTTAGTTCTACAAAATTATTTTTAACAAATATAGTTGATAGTTATTTCGGCTCACGCCATCGTCAGAACTACTTACTACAGAACTAACTAGTTCTGACGATGGCGTGAGCCGAAATAGCTATAAACTATATTTGTTAAAAATAATTTTGTAGAACTAAAATACATTGCTATTTTTTCACCGTGTTGTAACTAAAAATATGTTTTTTTTATTTAATATATCATACATTTCCTTAAAAAGTTACATTTAACAAATTAAAAGTGACTCAAAAATATATCATAATTAAAGCGTCAAAACTTTTGTGTAATGGTTAATCTTTGTAATAGCATGATTTGTCCATTATCTTGGTTAACACCACCTTGAAATGATGGTGTTGGAATATCCTTTATATGGCTCAGTAGCGAATGGGTCAACTAATCGTTGAAAATATCGGATTGTTATGAATTCTCAAGTTTTGTAGGTTCTTGAGAAACTAAGACAAGTTCAATACTTATTTTTAATGTGTTAACGGTCACTTTTTGATATTTCAAATAATAGAATCAATTTTTTAGTACTATTTCCACAACATATTTTATCAACAAGACCAGTTTCACTCATTGCGAGTGTTATCAACTGATAAGATACAAATTACAAACAAGCCTATTTATAAAAATTAATTTGAGTTGATAGTGAACTAAGAAAACATTCAAGTCACACAATATACATTCAATCAAAGAAAAAATATTTATAAATTAAATGCTATGCGCACGCTGTTGGGAATCTCTGTTCTAGAAAAGATATTTGACTAATTTACAACAAATTAAAATTCTTGAAACAATGAACGATTCCTCGTGTTTTGACACTATTTTTGCTACACTGGTTTCGCCTTTCGGCATCATCAGGCACTCTATCACACAGATGCAACAGAACTGACCCGTGAAATATGGAATCGTACAAAGTTTCAAAAATTTGATATTGAAATTTCATCGAGCATTCGAAATCATAAATAAATTTATAAGCTGTAAAATTTTATATTTTGAGTAATGATTTTGTATAGACTGCGAGATGTTTAATATGAAAAACAAACAGTTTCTCGAGAAACAGGATCTTACATATACAACGTTAATATAATTTTATGTTGGATGAATACATTAAGGTACTTGAACAATAATAATAAAAAATGACTTCTCTACCATTTTCTTCTTATATCGCATTCCACATTTATTTTTCGTACAATTCAATATAACGTTCGAAGTAATAATAAAACAATCTATGATAAATTCATTGAAATGAATTATGAAATAAATTTTTCATGTAGCTTTATTTCTATTTAAATTTCAATAAAATTTATCCAGCCTATAGTTTTATTGGCTATATCGAATTGAATTATGATTATAAATGGAAAAGTCTTAAGTATGTACGCTGTGTAAATATAATATGTTTTTACATCAGTATATAGTTATATCAAATATAGATGTGTACTTAAGTCTGTAGAGGAAGCTCCTTCCGCTACGGAATGCTTTCAGTCATGAAAAATATAGGACAGATACAGGGGTAGTGAAAATGCACATCGCTTAACTGATTATTTTCGATAATATGCACTTATCATGTTATTATTTCATATAACTAGGAATTTTTCTATCCTGTTTATCGTCAAATATAAATTATTAATAGAAGAGTCTATATTTTATCTGAAAACACTTCACAATTGAAATTTATACACATTAGTGAAATATCGGTTACTAATAAGGTTAACTTTCGTACAGTTTTATTATTGGTATACTTTTAAGATGTTAACTGTCACTTCTTGATAATGCTCGCGATGAGCGAAACCAGTCCTGATCAAAAAATAAATTGTGGAAATAAGTACTAAAAAATGTGTTTTTATTATTTAAAATAATTGGTACACATTTACGAATATGCTTATGCGTCGTGTTTCTGATCATATTTTGAATATTTTTAAATTGTTAACTGACACTTCTTGATGGAAAGGCATGATGCTTTAAAAAAATCAACACAATTTTAAGTGCTTA
This sequence comes from Himalopsyche japonica, assembly GCA_028555115.1. Classification (NCBI taxonomy): domain Eukaryota; kingdom Metazoa; phylum Arthropoda; class Insecta; order Trichoptera; family Rhyacophilidae; genus Himalopsyche; species Himalopsyche japonica. The sequence continues at coordinate 2,253,768 of JAHFWJ010000430.1, forward strand.
TTTCTACAATATATTTTATGATCAGGACCGATGCTCGCGATTCGCGAAACCGGTCCCAATCAAAAAATATTTTGTAGAATAAATTACTAAGGTCTTTTTTTTACTTAAAATACTGGGTATAAATAAATAGGTACTGCTTCGGATGTCGACTTATTCCATGTAAACGTATTTTTTTCATGATGTAAACTAAAGTAGATTTTGTCTGGACATTATTTAAATGTTGACTTCTTTACTAACTGCAGTGTGTCTGAAATAAGTAAAAAAAAACGTCAGTTTTAAGTGCTTCTTCACGAACATCCTATATTTTATGTATACCTAAATAAAATTCGCCCTCAGCCACTGTTTTCTGTACGTAAGTTTCTCAACATTTTCTGCTGAAAAGGAAGAGCTATATTGAAGCTCTCAGATTTTTTTTGAAAATAATACGGAGTCGTTTGTTTTTCACGACTCTCACTTCACAGCCCTGATTCTAGTACATGTAAGCAATCAAACTGGGAGGTAATAAAAAGTCCATATCGTTTTTAATATTATATTAGATGAAGTTGAAATAAATATGTATACTCTAAGTCTAGTAGTAGCTAAATTTTCGTATATAACTCTTGATTTGATGGTACGACGTATACAATTAAATTAAACCATGGCTTTAATGTTACAAAGTGGGTGGCAATTATCGACGAATTGCTTTTATTACATATTTTTTAATAAGCATAGCAAATCTTTTTTCTCGATTATCGCCTGTTTGTTGTGCGTCATTTATGTTGTATCCGTGAGACAGAATGCCTTAAGATGCCGAAAGGCTAAACTCGGGTCGTTAGTGACGAAACATGTAGAATCGTACAAAGTTTCAACAATTCGAATTTGATATTGAAATTTCATGAAGCGCCTTCAGTCGATATCATAAATTATATATACAGTGAAACTTCGATTTTACGTTTTCCAAGGGACCCTGAAAAAATAACGGTAATTGCGGAAAACGGTGAATGCGGGAAAGCTTCAAATAATAATAAACAAGTAAAATCGTAAAAAACATTTATTTATTAGTTACTTATATATATAACATGTACATACTGTGTATAAAATTTATTTTGTAAAAAAGTCCTTTATGTTAGTTTGCTTCTTTGTTATTTGGCACTTTAATCGGAACAAAGACTTATTACTAAACTTGTGACTAAAAGCTTGTATGTACAGGAATCATTATTACCATGAATTTTAAACAACTCTACATTTTAATCATAAACAATAATATGCGTGTGGTGGATTTCAACCCAAAAAATAGCACACGCGTCCAATGCGTTACAACTGACATGTACAGTGGATTCCAACGTGTCTAGACATAACACCTGCACTCGGCTGTCTCAAACTTGCTTGCCGAGATACGGAGAAATATGCAATAAAAACGGTCAATCGGGATAATATTTGTGACGGGACCAAAATATTTAGATGGTTTATCGAGGAAATCGGGGAATCGGGGAATCGGGAAACGGTCAATGCGGGATTATTTAACATTGTTCTTATGGGAGTTTGACGGGACTATAAAAAATAAGCGTTCCAGCCGGGAAAACGTATTATGCGAGAACGGTTGATCGAGGTTCCACTGTATATAAGATTAAATAAAATAAAACTCGCTTTCGAGCCTGTAATAGAGAAACTTCGACGCCCACCTCGCACTCCCCTTCTTGTATAAGGGTACCGGTTGTACCAACGTACCCCAGGGTGGTACCTGCTCCCCTTGACGCAGCATCCTCTTTAGTCTTTCACATTCGGAGATATTTTCCGCACCATTTTACATGAAAATTACACTTCTACGTCGGTACACGACTTTCTACCATCTCCTTCAGATACATAGGCACTTCATATATATTAATGTATATTGTACATTAGAAGATGCAAGTTTTATTTATTTTTAAATTGTTATCGTCATCTGTTACCAGAATATAATAACTTTTCTATTTTACTTGCAATATTGAAATCCCTCGCTACAAAGTTTGCGTAAAAAGTGGCAACTGAAAACTACACAATTAGACGATTTCTCGTAAACTGTCACTTGAAGTCAGATTCTCTATAAGCTTTTATGATAAAATATTTAATTTAATGCAGTAGCGGTCAGCAACTATTAAATTTACGTGGGTACTTCATATAGCTAAATATTTATGAACGGCCCTCATGGTGGAATGTATGGATACTATCCGTGGCTTTATCCAACTGATTTTCTTTTAGGTATGCTCACTTTAAATAGTGTTAAAACGCGAAGATAAATGTATCTAGCCACATATTATATTTCTATCGACTCATTCGAGGCCAAAAATGAGAATTCTGCCATCCTTAATAATATCAAATTGTATGTTCAGGATATTTTTTAAGAAATCGACTACATGATTGTTTGTTCTTCCAAAGTGTAGAATCAGTCTGCCAATGGTAATAGCATTAACAATGATCAACAGTATTGCTTTGGATGTCGACATATTCCATATGAACGAATGTTTGTTCAGGCGAATACTATTTTCCAATGAGTTAAAATAGATTTTTCATGAGCTTGCTTGGTTGACTTTCTTGCCATCCTTATTTTGTGTTTTGTTGTTTATTTCTTGTATTTCCGACATTAAATGTTTAAATATTTTGACGTTACAAAATCAATGAACTTTTAATCTGTAATTTTTGTAATGTATATATATATATAAATAAATGAATTATTCATTAATATCAAGAACAACAAAAAAACCGTAACTATTAATAAACACTTCGTTTCAATTATTCAGTTAACATATTAAAAGAGGAAAATTACACAGTTCATTTATAAATAAAATGACTGAACAGTTTGTATATTAACTAGATATTTGCTTAAAAATAATTGTTATAATATACAGAAAAATGTTTAAAAAAAACTTCACTATCTCATCATATGATTTTGTTAAATAGCTGTCTTCGTGCTTATGTTATCAGTATATTAGTAAGTATTTGTAACTAACATTTATTTGTACGAATGTAATACCTCACCAGTTGAAAGCGTCTTCAAACATATGACAGTTGTTCGATTTTTTGCTATAATATATAATTTGAAACAAGGCAACAAATATGGTTTTTTTTATATACCTGTCATTGAAATCCTTACGTCTCTAATTGGGTTGCTATTTTTTGTACCAAGGAAGACAGGAGGACGGAAAGTGGAATTGCGGTATCGTGGACCGTCATTATTGGAATATTAAAGATATTTCCGTTGTATTTTATTGAATTAATAATATTACCTGAAACTGTAGTTGGTATTTTTTAAATTTTATTTATTGAATCACTTATGATCGAAAAATGTATTGTGGAAATCGTACTAAATTATGAGTTTTTGTTATTGGAAATATCATGCCTATCCATCAAGAAGTGACAGTTAACACATTAAAGGTGATAAAAAAGTCTTTCACAGGGTTTTTAGCTAATTGAGTTTCATTTAACTTCCATAAGATGGCGCGAACTCTTCGAATTTCTTGCAATTTGTCAGATATGCCACTAAGTATGTATGACCGACGGGGCCGTGAAGACCAATTGATAGTTGGATCGTCTTAAGTAATTATTCCACTCGTTGTCCATATCCTGATTTTATCGAAAGATGCTAACAGCGTTCTTATATTGATACATTTATATTAATATAATACAAAGACAATCTAAAAATCGGCCAAGATATAATAACTTGACAGCGAAGTAACACATTATAATTTTGATATTAAATATTTATTTTGTGCTTTTTTTATTATTATTAAAAGTCTCAATAGGAAGGACTATTACGTTGATAATGTAAAATAACTGAGATTCTGTTGTGCCGATCCATGCTACATAGTGTCTAAAGATGCCGAAAGGCGAAACCCGTATCATTAGTAACAAAACATAAGAAATCGTACAAAGTTTCAACAATTCGAATTTTAATATTTTCAAATTAATTGCTACAAATTTAAAGAACTTCTTAGCGGTTTATTGTAAGAAAGATCTGTTTACACAATTAAACAGCTTTTTCATACATTGTCAATTTCCTTGATCCAAATTCATGGTATTTTGACGTTTTTCGATTTGCCATTAAATACCATAAAAAGCTGTGTTGTGGCTTCTACATATTTAGATTTAGTCATTCACAAAGGCGAAATTCGTGTCGTTAGTTAATTATTTACATTAAATAGAATTTTTTTAGGAACACATGAAAAAAATCATTTAATTAGTTACCTATCATTTCTTGGTGGAAATGCGTCATATTTTAAAAATCAATCAATTAAAACAAAAGTCACTGTTCATACGCAACTTTATATAGAGTCAATAATTACCAGATATGTTACCAGTTCGTGATGAAATTTTATATTATGGAATTTTCAGCGGAACCGATTCCGATCTTAAAAATTCTGAATATAGTATTAAATATTGTCTTTTTATTCTAAAGCTATACATTGACCACGACAATATTTTATATTATATAACACCTTTTAATTTAATATGTCACATTTATATCGTTTTTTACAAAGCTTAAACAGTTACAAACTATAAAACTATTTTATACCCATCTCAAAAGACCTTTTTTCAAGAAATCATTTAATATAATAATAAAACAAATATCTTTTTATAGTGTTAGATAATCGAAATGCAATATCATCGAAAAATGTTCTCAAAAAAACGGTTTATTTAAAATTTTGGTATCAATTAAAATGCTTTTGTTTTGTTATTGTTATGCAGTGAACGTTATTTCAATGCACGTCTTTTATAAATTAATTTGTACAATTTTTGCATGTTTTTAATTGTTCAAAGAATAAAAGTGGATATTGCTTTATTGAATAAAACATTTTCGAATTTACTAATGATTTTATAATTTTTATTACAGTATAAATGTTATATTTGGGTCAAATAATTGGAGTTGACGGGTTGCTCGACACAATAAAACGGCAATCGTGGTACGGAAAAATACATTTTAATATGATGTTTGCTGTTTGGCGTATCATATTATTGTAAAGTGAAACCTCGATCTTTTGTTCCCGTACGTTTCGTTTGTTTGACTTCCGGCTAAGAGTACTTATAAACAATGTCATATATTCTAGAATAAATCGATTTCTTCGATCTATTGTCTAGATCAGTGGTTCTCATGTGCGGCCACCAGAGGATTTTGCTGCAGCCACCAACAGTTTTATAATAAATATTGATATTTAAAAAAAATGAATTTTTACAAATTAATTTGTAAAATTATTATGATTTTAAAATTGATTGAATAAACTTGACTTATCCAGCATTTAGACGAGTAAATGACCGTTTTAATAATAAAACTGTTCAAAAATTTTGGTTGAAGTTATATGTTGACCATGAATCAAGTCAATATAAAGAATTAACAACAATTGCTTTATAAATATTGACGACTTAACCTACAACTGTATATTATAAAAGATCATTCAGTGTAATGCAATGTATAAAAAATAAATATCGAAACTATTTTTATCACATTTGGTGCGACTACGAGACATTTCCAAAGGACAGCTGATGTTCATAATGCGGCCACAGTGAAATTTCACGTGAGAACGAAATAAAATTATTATTTATGCAAAATTATTATATATGAGAGCGAGTTTGAGGGTTTGTTGCTTAAATTGAAATGCTATTTGCTTTATATGCTTTAAAAATAATTTTGTAGAACCAAAGTACATAGAAATTTTTTCCACCGTGTCAAATTGATATTATTAAGGATGGCAGAATTCTCATTTTGGCCTCGAATTAGTCGAAAGAATATTGACAGCTACTTAGCCGTATTTAATTTCCTATTTACAACGCTTTACAGACGCCGTATCCTCGCGCGGGGATATTCTATATAATCGAGAGCCTTGTAATTAGCATCCCTCCTGATTCATCCCCGGGGGCGCGGTGACGTCTCGTCGGAGCGGCGAGCTGCACCTACGCAACGCCACACGTCACGGCGCCCCCCGACGCCGACATGCGACTTCGTTAACCGGGATTCGAACCCAGCCACTCTTGCACACTTCGTTAACCATCTCTTGTTAACGAATTCTACGAAACGCGACACGCTGCGATCAACTATACGATATTTTGCCTCCCCTGCAGTGATTAACGTATTATCTGCTGAGACGAGTTGAAGGTTTTTCAACACCAAATAAAATTTAAACAAAGGGTTTCGATTCCATAAAGCAAACTTATTAAAGTATATTATAATACATTATAAATTACCATGTAATATAATTTATGATATCGGCTGAAGGTGCTTGATGGAATTTTAATATAAAACTTGAATTTTTACAACTTTGTATGATTCCAAATGTTTTGTCAGAAAATGTCTGTCATTTAGTTCTCACATTGGGGTCTGTGTTTTCCTTTAATTAATCCTATTGGTTTACAGACGATGCCTACTGTTTATTGTGCGCCAGTTCTGTTGCATCCGTGTGATAGAATGCCTGAAGATACCGAAAGGCGAAACACGGATCGTCAGTGACAAAACATGTCGAATCGTACAAAGTTATAACAATTCAAATTTACCTACCATTAAAGTAATTTGACGTTGAAATTTCATCAAGCACCTTCAGTATGTATTTAAATTGTTACAACTTTGTACGGTTATCTTACATATGTTAAATTACATCACCTAAGAGATAAGATGTCGAAATTTGAAACCCGAGACATTAGTGACAAAAAAATGTATCCGGTAGTTCTATTGCATTATTTTAATAATGTGTGAAGATTCCGAAAGGCAAAACCTGGTTCGTGAGTGATAAAACAAGTATAATTGTAAAAAGCTTCAATTATTCAATTTTAATCATTCAAGGTTTTAACTGTCACCTCTCAGTGGAAAACCGTTTTATTTTATTTGAGAAATAGAATAATTAAGCATTATTTACAAATCTAATAATTTAGTAGATGCTATTAAATTTATGATAAATGATGAACTGAAGGTAATTAAGGGAATTTTAATATGAAATTTTAATTGTAGAAACTTTATACGATTCTACATGTTTTGTCACTGTTATCTAGATTTCGTCTTTCGGTATCTCCATACATTCTATAACACGGGTGCAACAAAACTGTCAGTTAGTGACGAAACACGTAGAATCAAACAAAGTTTATAGAATTCAAATTTCAACCACGTCATTCGGTATCATAAATAAAAACTAAAAAACGTTAATATTTTTATCTCATCATATCAGTTTCGCCTTTCGGCATCTTCAGGCATTCGATTCCTTTGAATCGATGTGATATAATGCTTGAAGATGCTGAAAAGCGAATTCCTCGTCGTCAGTGACAAAACAAAAAGAGTTGTACAGTGTTTCGACAAATGTAATTTTAAAACATTATATTTACGATAGTTAAAAGACCACGGCGAAAAAATAACAATGTAATTTAGTTCAACCAAAACTATAAAATATTAAGTTAATATCTATTTCGACTTATGTCCTCATCAGAACTATGTCAGAACAGAAAGTTATTTCTCATAAAGGCGTAAGTCAAAATAAATAGCTATCAACTTTATATCTTAAGTCGTCTCGTAGAACTATAACACATTGCTATGTTTTCACCGTGTTATAACAGAATTCTATTAAGTAAATGCCTATTCAATCAATAAAATTAGCTAATCTACTACACATGTTTGACCCGATACAGAGCTGCACAGAGAGATCTTCGAAGCATGCAATATTTTTCTTGAAAAATAATAAATAGAGAAGAAATAAAAAAAAAAATATTTTATTATATCGACTGAAGGTGTTTGATGGAATTTTAATATCACATTTTTATAGTCAGTTCTGTTGCATCCGTGTTATAGAATGCCTGAAAATGCCGAAAATCGAAGCCCGGGTCGTTAGTGACAAAACATGTGGAGTCGTGTAAAATATATATTTGATAGCTATTTCGGCTTACGCCCTCATCAGAAATAATTCTTATTATCGTTATTACGTTATTGAAAGCGACAGTGAAGAAGTGGCATAATGGTTGGGGGTGGAACAACCAGCTTGTATGTCCGTCGCGCATTATTAACATTATCGTTTCGTGGCAAATAAAAAGCGCCCTTAGTACACCTCTGTAGCAATCTATTTAATGTGTTGCCGTTTACTGCCGTCGATTGTGATCTACTAATTCATATTAAAAGCCTTTCGTTCAATTAATGTTTACTCCTACAATATTTACGCCATCCAGCTCAATTTTCATCACTCGTCTTTCAATCATACAGAGGTGATAATTTGATAGAATGGTTTATGTAAAAAAAATGCAGGGCTGGATTTTTTATCCATTATTATGGATGTTTTCTACCAATCTCAGTTGCATCGGATGTTTCTGACACTGCGGTATATCGATGTTTTTTTTATAATACCAAACTAGTGTTGAACATTTCAAACGAACAAAATATACCCTTAGATGTTATTTAGAACCAAGTAAGAATTATTTTAGTTAATTACATATATACCAACGTTACATTTAATTTGTTAACTGCCACTTTTTGATAGAAAGGCATTATTTATTACATTATAAAAACATATTTTATAATACTCATTTCCACACTATATTTTAGGATCATTTCCGGCTTCTGAAGCATTCATTAGCTGATAATACTAGCGATAAACGAAACCGGTCATGACCATAAAGTTTATTATGGAAATAAGTACTAAAAATGTATTTTTATTATATAAATACAACAATAATGTGTAAAAATTTGCCAATGATTATCAATATACATTGAAAAATAAGTTTTAACAGAAAATCAAGTCAATTAAATTTAATGATATCAAACATAATCACCTTTATTATGATAACTGTCACTTTTTGCCAGAAAAATATTGAATTACAATAATAAAACACAGTGTTAATTCGATGAGCGAAACCGGTCCTGATTTCAACATTATCAAATTGTCGAAATTGTATTTGTAAAGTTTTTTTATATGTTTTACGTGACATTTTTTAAACACGAAAAATTTTTTCGGTCCTTTTAATCTGTTTTCGACTAAATATACAAAGTTACAAATTTCACTAGATAACTTTGACTGTGTTGATAGCAGATGATCTATTTCCAATGTTTTGTCAGTTATTTGCTTGGTGCTGGTGAAATCATATTCATTGGAATATATTTGACCTATTTATGTACATACAGAGTACTCTCGATTATCCGTGTATGGATTATCCGGTTTGCGGATAATTCGTGCCTGAAAATAAATATTTTTTAATTCAAATATAATCTGATTGATTTTTTTCTATAACGATTACGAGACGCATTAATGAATTGCAATCTTAAATACGCGCGTTGTTTGAAAAAAGGATGAATTTAGCGATGTGTTTGTGTTTACGTAACTAATCGGTGAATTTTCTTTAACCACTTGTGTGTTTTGAATGTATGAATGCTCGCATATACCGCAATAAATTATGGGACTAGAATTGAAATCGTTTGTACTCCACATGCATTTCTATTTACGTTTCCAGTAAAGTGCATTAACCGGTGCGAGTGCCCGCAGTAAATTTGTTAATTTCGATATTTATTGCCTATATTTGTCAGCTCTCGGGACTAAGTTTGTTTTTATGATAAAATATTATATTTTTAAGTATTTTTTTTGTTTTTTTGATAAATAATGAATATATAAATAGTGTGTTAAAACATTGTATTGTGTATATGATATTATATTCGAAAATAAAATAAAAAATTGATGATTCGGATTATCCGTGTTTTTCAATTATCCGTGACCATCCTCCACAGCATTAGCCCGGATAATCGAGAGTGCACTGTATGTACATATAAAAATAATACACTTGACAAAAGGTATTAATAATAACAATTGAATTTATTATTAGTATAATAAAGTAGTTCAATAAACTGCTTAAGCTATTCATAAATCTATTCAGAAATAAATTAATGATTTTGAATTTTAGACATAAACCAAACAACGATCCATTTGACATAGACACGGCAATGAAAGAATTCATTTCAATAAAAAATATGATCCGTTTTTTAATAATGGGATTAATGAAAAAAAAAGACAAAAAATATACAATCATTAGACAGAATATAATTATATAAACAATAAATTCATATTTTTTCCTTTGTATTAGAATAAATCATACACAAGAATGTCGATGGGAAACATCGACCTTACATAAACCGCTGTTCGTACGCACTCTGCCATCTACTGCCGAGTAGCAAAGTAAAATATATTTATTTTTCCCGAGACACAAACCGTTGACGTTTTTTTCAGATGAATAATAAAATTTTACGTAAAAAAAAATGTTTTTGTATTGAATAATCCAGCAACGCAATCGAGTGACCGCATATTTTTGTCAAATTATCTTTAGGTATGGCTCGTTAGATTTTATTTTATTGGTCTTTTTGTTCAATAATGAATTTAATATTTATTTGACCTCAATCTATCAACAATGCAGTCGTCGATCGAGTGATAGAGCAATTTTGATTTTTTCTCGCAAATGAGATTCTCAATAAAATGTATGTTTCATCGAAACAATAATATAATATAAACTTGTTTAATACGCATCTACATTAAAGGTTTTTCTTATACAGAATTTTATCAATATAATTTATATAATATAACAAATATAGTATATTTATATATATAAATTGGCGTCGGCCACCCTTCCATAATGGAAAACATAATGTATTTGAATTTAAAACATTATTTGCTGTTCTTTTAATGTGTTAACTGTCACTTCTTGATAGAAAGGCATGATATTTTAAATAATAACACTTTTTGGTACTATTTCCACTGAAATTTTTCTATCAGGACTGCTTTCTCTAATTGCGAGCATTCGAACATTTCAGTTGATAATTTTAACGATGAGCAATAACGCTTCTGATATGCCTTTCCACCAAGGAGTGATATTTACCACCATAAGAATATCTTCAAAGGAAAATGTTAAACTGGTCCTGATTAATTAACTAAATTAATTGATGAAGTTCTGATGGTCAGTTTTGTTGCATCCATGTGATATAAAGCCTTTCCGATGCCGAAAGGGGAAACTCAAACGTTACAGACGAGATGTGTAATCATACAAAGTTTCAACAATTCAAATTTGTTATTTAAATTCTATCAAACACTTTCAGTCGACAAACGTTTACTTCTACATGTGAAACTGAACAGAGTTTTAACGATTCAAATACGATCGTCTTGTATTGATATTTTACATCCGTGTGTAAACCGAACGTGGAGCATATGCCTACGTAATAGAGGTATCACAATTATACCATTTAATAAATTTTAAAATTTTCTTTTTGTATTTCAATATAGCGTATAAACTGGAATTACGTCCAGGTTGAATAGACTTGCCTATTCATTCCTACCTTTACTTGCTAAAATTTCATTATAATACGATTAAACAGCATTAGCGTTAAACGACGTTTGTGTCTATGAGAGATTGAGAAAGTCTGTACAAATTTTCGATTCAGTTATCAAACAAATTGAATATATTTGTTACTACTGAAGCGTTGATACATAAATTAGAATTATATAAATGCCATATTTAGGTACTGAAAAAACCAACCATTTGCCGTCGCATAGCGGTCGAATTACGCGCAGACATCGACAGACATTATGTAATATTTTTTGACTAGGCCTTGCATCAAAAGCCCAGCTGGCATCAGAACGTAATCAATCAAGCGAGTGAGACACTCGGCCGGTCGGCTCGTCCCAGCCGACTTTACTACCTACTGGCACACTCCTACTCTCTTTGAGACCTGGAATAATTGCAGCGCATTGTGTTAACCTTGACGGTGCCGCGCACATCTTAACAATATCTTCAAACGAAAATTTGATCCGAGAAGAGCGAAACCGGTCTTTATCAGTTCAGTTCAGTTCTGATAATTTCTAATTTGTTGCATCTGTGTGACATAATAACTGCCGAAAGATGAATCGCAGTTGTTAGAGACAAAACATGTATAATCGTACAAAGTTTCAACAATTCAAATTTGTTTGAATTGTGATTTTTGTCCAGTATATTGCACTTTTAATGTGCTAACTGTCACTTCTTGGCGGAGAGGCAATATATTTTAAATAACAAAAACAGTTTTTTACTGCCATTTTCACAGTACGTTTATGATCAGGACCAGTTTAGTTCATCGCGAGCAATATTAACTGATAAAACAAAATGTGAACTGTTGAAATTCAGTACGACTCCAAACGTTTTATCACAAACGAACCGGATTGCACCTTTTGGCGTCTTCGGGCATTCTATCACACGGATGCAACAGAACTGAGGAACATTTTGAATCATTCAAAGTTTCAACGATTCAATATTCCATCACAGTACACAACACATACCTACAGTTGATATTTTAAATTATATAATATAAAAGCTTGTATTTTTTTAAATATATTAGTTGATAATCCTTTGAGATAACCGAAACCGATTCTGATCGTGAATATATTTTTCAAAAATGGTACTAATGTCTATTTTCATCTTACATTTAGTGTTGCATCCGTGAGATAGAATGCCTGAAGATGCCGAAAGGCGAAACCCGAGTCGTTAGTGACAAGACATGTGGAATCGTACAAAGTTATAACAATTCAAATTTGATATCGAAATTCCATCAAGCACCTTCATTCGATATTATAAATTATACATTTATGTATTGAAAAAAATAACAAAGTGTTTTTTGTGACGAATAAATTAAATACTATTCGATTCGGTCACTGGCATTCGAGTGGTTAACAAGTGGACGCGTTATAACGCATGGGTACAGCATTCAAATCCACGCTGCTCATAAATAACAAGTATGTATTCCCCTCACAAAAAAAAAAAAAATAAGAAACGCGTGTTACCGAACCAGACCCGAAAATTTTCTTACAACTGACAGCGATTTTGCTATAAGCGAGAGACTCGTTGTGATTAATTGCCCCGCATCTTTTTGATAGGGTAGCGTTAGAATGTTGTAGATATTTTTGGAATAATAAAAACGGCATTTAATTATCCTTAACTTTGTACATTAAAAGGATATTTAATGTATACATGTATTTGACGGCGTTAAATAACAAGACTCGATGAAAAAACACTGATGTAACTCAAATTTGAATAGTTGAAACTATGTACATTTCCAAATGTTTCGTCAGTAACGAAGTGGGATTTGCCTCTTCAGGAATTCTATCTTACTGATGCAATAGAACTGATAGACAGTAAACAGTTTGCATCGCTTTAATTTATCGAAGTAACAGTAAAACCCCCATTTACACTTATGTCGGAACTGTGTAATTTGGAGTAGCGTAATTGGACGAGTGAATCTCATACATAATTAAGGATTTTACTTTTTTATGCATATTTATAGTTTTCCAAAAGAAATATATGGACAAAATATTTAGTTACTAAGTAATAAAATGCATAGGGCTCACAAAATCCAGCATACAGAGAGTAGTTCGACTGTGCGTGTTGAATACACAGACGCTAGCCAACATTTGTGTATGTGTAAACAGCCAAGCGATCGTGCAATTGGGAGGTTTCCAGAGATTATTTCAAGTCAGCGTGGAATTTGTAGTAGTGTAATTGGGGGTTCCACTGTACGGACAAATATTCATGACCAATGGTGCCCACAGATCCAACTAATAGTTGCGTCATCTTGAAAAATTTCGCCGTTCGTTATACATATCCTTACATCCCAAAGAAGCGTGAAAGCCGAGCGGCTAAAGGAAAGACGATTGTGAAAAATATCTCAATGAACAATATTCCGGGTTAATTTGTTGATTTTTAATTTAATGTACATAAACGATTGTGTAATATTATATCTTATGTGATATTTTGTAGACGTGAGCAAACGTTGACATTGTAGAAACCATAATTTAAAGAAAGGGATTTTGGCGAAGAAATCTCTCTTCATTGTACCAATGCGTTGAATATATATATTGGAGCATATAAAAATATAAAAAAAAATATCTTAAGAAGATTGTTTCAAATACAGAAAGATTCTTAACCAATATTTCTGCTGTAATGTACGATACAATATCACTTGATTTTATATCGTAGAGGTCTACGACACAGTTACGCGGCGTAGCACTTGGAGATTTTGTGTCAAATTAAATATAATTGTTTTTTATGTTAGTGTTATATAAATAACAGTATTTTTGGTCTCGCAATTTTTAATTGTATAACATAAACATTTGACTTGATTTCTACTTTAGCTCGTTAACCTAATGATGGAGTATGTCTCAAATGTTGATACGACTGATTGTAGTGTATTGAAAGCTGATTAAACTAAATTAACAGATCTACAGCATTCATGTTGAAGTTGATTATTGCAAGATTGTGGAGTTGTTAAAAAAACACGACTCCGATTTCGACTAAAAGCAGTTAATTTTTGTTTAAGGTTTTTTCATACCCATTTATGTGTATTAAATCAAAGATCAACAAACCAATCTGGTAAATGGTTCATTGAGATATAACATATTTCAAAAACTTCTTATCGAAAAAGTCACTCGTTTTTTCTGATTCCATCCCCAAAACAATTTAAATGTCACCCGTTTTAGCCAGACACAGTAAGGGATGACATTTGTGGTTCAAAATCCCTCCATGGATTTTTAGTTGATAATATTGATTTGAACATATACTTGATTGCTATTTCGGCTTGCGACCTCATCAGAACCTTATAAATTTTGTAGAACTAAAATACATTGCTATTTTTTTTATCTTGTTATAATAGAATTTTACTAAGTTAGTGGCAATTCAATCAATAAATTCAAATTTGATATTGAAATTCCAACAAGCAAAATTATTTTAAAAAAAATATAGTTTATACAGCTATTTCGGCTCACGCCGTCGTCCGATCTATGCTTAAACTAACATTTGCTTATCTATACATAGCTGTGTAGAAAGGGTACACAATGCATCCTCTCTCCTGTTTTAAAGGCCTAGCTTGTTACTTTCACACAATAAAACTAAATTTTCAAAAATTGTCAATGAAACAAAAGTCGGCTATGACAATAAGTTTACATGTGGCACGGAAGTGGTCATTACGGAAGCAAATCTGACCATCCCCCGGGGAAAGGATGAATTAATGGGGATGATAATATATTAGTTTGTTCGTTAAGAATCCTTTGTGATAATTGATGTCTATTGATTTCCAGCTGTTCCAAAGCCGTCATTCTGCGAACCTTACTACAAAGATGCAAACACTTAGGCTCTGAGTTTGAGGAATTAAGGAATAAGGAATTGAGGATGTTAAGGAATCACATAATATAAATTCAGCCTAAGATTACTAGAATTTCTACAACCATATTGGAACTTGAAAAACATCTTAATGTTAAAATGACGTATAGTTGACAAAACTTATTAGCTAAAATTCATTAAGAGAATATACGAAAAACAGAATAAACTGTCGTAAAGTCATTGTATAAAACATATGTATATTTTATCGGCAACAGCACATAAAAAAATAAATAAAATACATAGCCCAGTTATTAAATGATCCGAAGGAAACGGATAAATCATAAATCGTAGCTTTGTTTCTCTGTGGGACCGGCCAACAATGAACTTCTAATAATAATTTGGTTGCCTTATAATTTATAATTTTTGATTAGGGGTTACAAGCAATTCTGAAATATCAAAAACGAAAGCATGCGACCAACATTCCGTGGCAAATAAAGAATATATTATTTTGAGTTATTTTATGAAAGGGTATAGTGTACTTCTATTGGCCATCGAGACATATTGGGCGATCAAAAAATGTTGTAATATAAAAATAGCATATATGTTAAAGTCGAATTCGGAGACGTAAAAAACGAGCGACTCTGACTACTTTTTGATAAAACGATTTTGAAGATTTATCTCAATGAACAATTTGCCAGATTGTTTAGTGAATCTTTTATTTAATGCACATAAAAAGGAAAGGTAGAAAAAGCCTAACTAAAATAAACTTTTTTTGGTCGGAATTGTGTTGTTGGTCAATGCCAGAGCCTGAACTTTATGTTTAATTCCTTTTATATGCGGCTTAATGAGAGACCGATATCATATCGTTTTACCTACTCTATAGTCATAACATTTATTTATACATAAACATCCAATATACTATTGCGTTCAAAGTTACTTATTCTCAAGCTTTTCATGTCACGACCATCTGAAAAAAAATATCTTGAAAATGAAAATTATTGCAACACCCAATTTTAGAAGTGTGAGTTTAAACAACCAAATGAAAATGAACTCATCGTTAAAAATAAACTATAACAAGGAACTTACGTTGTTATTATCTGAGTAATGAAATTTTATTAAAAAAAATATATTTAAAAAATCTCTTTTCTGTCTAAATTAAGCCTTTAAAAAAACTGTTATATCGAATTTTCTGCTAGCCTGGCCAGTAATGTAATCTTCACCGTTATAATAAATTTTGATATATTTTTATTTAGGTCTGCATTTTTGATCAAAGTAACACTTTGAATGCCACGCTACTAGTTTGAGCGAATTAAGATATATTCCCGACACAGACGCATTCCAAATTTTCACAAAATTATGTGTTTGTCAGCTACGAGGTGCAGTGCCCGGCGTCGTCGAATTTTCTATCAGATTTGTTACTTTTAAGGTATTAACACTCTTCGATCTTTAAATAACATAAACTCATTTCTTAGTACTTGTTTGCACAGTATATTTTGTGATCAAGACAGGTTTTGCTAGTCGCCAGCATTATCAACTGACTATCATCAGTTGATAATGCTTGCGATGAGCGAAACCGGTCCTGATCATAAAATATATTGTGAAAATAATTACTGAAAGAATTTGTTTTAATTGTCAAAAAAAATATAACACAGTGAAAAATAGCAATGTATTTTAGTTCTACAATTTTTTTTTGTAAGATACAGTTGATAGCTATTTCGGCTCACGCCATCGTCAGAAGTAACCTTTAAAATAGATGGAAATAGCTATATAATTGATATCAATTATCACAAAAAATTCTTAACGAACACACTAATATATAATTTATGATATCGACTGAAGGTGCTTGATGGAATTTCAATATCAAATTTGAATTGTTACAATTTTGAACGATTTCACATGTTTTGTCACTAACGACCCGGGTTTCGCCTTTCGGCATCTTCAGGCATTCTATCACACGGATTCAACAGAACTGACGAACAGAACAGAAGTCAGTTCTGTTGCATCCGTGTGATAGAATGCCTGAAGATGCCGAAAGCTGAGACCCGGGTCTTTAGTGGCAAAACATGTGGAATCGTTCAAAATTGTAACAATGTTTGTCACCATTACTCAAGCCATTGGAAAGGGTTTTTTCCGTAATAAACCATCCCCAAGCAATAAACCATTCCGTGCAATGTGTAAGCTTATTGACAACCGCCTTTTTAGTTTCATTTACAACTTTCAGAATTTGTATTTTATTTGCTAGCGGGAAATAAGCTAGGTCGTTAAAACAGGAGAGATGATGTGTTTGTACCTTTTCTACATAGCTATATATAGATAAGCAAATGTCAGTTCTGACGATGGCTTGAGCCGAAATAACTATCAACTATATCTTATAAAAAAATTGTATCAATTAAATACATTGCTATTTTTCATCGTCTTATAACGGAGTTCTACCAAGAAAATGCCAATTCAATCAATAAAAAAAAGACATCTTCCATCTGATACCAAAGACAACACTATGATATTGTCTTTGACAGATTTAGTTCACTTTTACTGCCGTAATTGTTAAGTTATATTTTCACTAATGAAAATACATTTTCGCTGCTAACGTATATCGACATTAAAATTCTTTCCAATAAACGCTATTGCTCTTGGCATAAAAACGGTTAGTCATTGAACGCAATAAAACATGTATTCTGTATCCTTGGATGAAAATTCCGTTTTGATTGATTGCACGGTGCGGAGACTAGAGGCTTCAGGCTCGATTCCCAGGTGAGCTATTTCTAATCGATATCCGATAGCAATAAAACAAAATTACTTTTTTATTATTATTTCGGCAATATATTATGTCTAAATATTGATTGAAACCAATACGTTTTATTACCAGAGGATGAATTATTATATAGGTGATTTAATATATTGTCTTAAATATTATAATCAATTTTATTACGTTATTATAATATAATATGTACTGTCAATGATGCTCGAGATTAACATACCGTATCTCAAAAATATCAGATCGTATTAAAGTTGTACAAATTTATAGAATATAGAACCGATGCAATCGTTATAATCGAAATTAACATCTCTACAACTATTGTTTTTTTGTAGAATGGCATTGTAATGAAATGACTTGACAGAAATCATCCTTGATAATATAACAAATCTGCCCCTCACCACTGATTTCTTTTATGGAAGTCACGACATTCATTGTTAACGCAATTTGGAAATCGGGTTAAATTCTGGTTGCATGTTTCATTTATTGACAGACACCGAAAAACCGAGAATGAAAAAAAAACGATTTGAAAAAAATTCCTGCACGTTCTTTCACAGCACACATGTCTTGGAAACAAATGCTCGGACTTGGTGCGTTTGCACAGATTCTGCGGTCGATGTGAAATATTAATTAAGTCAAAAGACAAGCTTACTACACAAAATGCATATTAAATGATCATATTCATAGGATGAGCAATTTTTATTTTACCATACATATTGATTGAATCGGTATTTATTTGGTTTTGGGCAAGGGTTATGATTTGATATTTGTTTGTTCATTAAAACGAAATCCTTTGGCTTAATATGTTTCTTGCTAAAGCCACATAAAAACTGTTCAAGCACCGAATATTTACTGAATTGATTCTGTACTATCATTGTCAACCAAATGTTTTGATATTATCGGGATATACTAGGCTAGCTTTCATTACAAAAATAGCTTATTCAACAAAAGTTTTGACAAAGTTATCAACACACTGCATCACAGTTGAGACGTTAGCAGTAAGAGGGCTAAAAACACATGTTTTGTTGTAAATACAAAATGAATAAATTTTCCTCATACTGAAAAATCTATGAATTTTATAACCCAATCATATATGATATATTGCGTAAAGCGTTGACTTGTGGCGCTCTTCCCATTCGACCGCAAAAAATATGTCTGTGAATACGTGCGTGCGTCAGGTATCATGGCATAAACAGTCTATGATACATTATAAGGTATTTGCGAGTGTCTGCGATCGGGATTCGAACCTGGGACCTTTGATTGATTGCCCCATGGCCGACCGGACAGGAAAATTATCGACCTGAGGATGGATCGCGTCACATCAGACGTGGAAAAAATCTTTGAATAAAAGTTATAGTCCATGCTTAGACAGGGGTATAGAACATTTTACTAAGCAAAATATTACATTTTTATATATTTATTGTAGAAATGGTATTAGAAAAAGTTTTTTATTTTCGAAAATGTAAAGAATGTCTATCAAGAAGTGCCAACTAACACCTTAGTTGGTACACGGTGAAAAAATAGCAATGTATTTTAGTTCTACAAAATATTTTTGTAGAACTAAATACATTGCTATTTTTTCACCGTGTTATAATGGAGTTCTACTTTGTAGAACTGGAGTTCTATTTTGTAGAACTGGATTTCTATTTTGTGGAACTAAAATACATTGCTATTTTATCACCGTGTTATAATGGAGTTCTACCAAGTGAATGCCAATTCAATCAATACCTTAGTTGTTGTTCATTTGCGACTTTGTCTAATTTTTTAAATTGTGTTTTTTATTAATATATTCAATCAATACACTTTTTTGCAAGGAAGATGTGTTCCAAAGATCGGCATGCAAAAACGATAGAGTGCCAATATAAAAATGATACATAGGTTCTAATGTTTAAAATGAACTAAAAACACGATATTACTAAGCTCGACACTTTGCATAACAAGATTTTCATAATATACATTAAAAAAATAATTAACTTCATACCATTTCGCTTAAATTAAATAAGATCGATATATTCATTCGGTGTCTTTACTTGATGACAAACGCATTCCTTGCAATTATAAGACGTAGAGGTGTTTTAATATTTTTATCGTTATATTTACTTTTTATGTAGCTTAATTATGAATACTTTTGCTGCATTACAACGGGTACTTTTCATTTAATATTTCATAAATATTTACGTACATATATATTTTTATAATTTACAATATTGACTTAGGATGTTTGATGGAATTTCAACATTAAAACTGAATTGTTGAAACTGTGTACATTCCACACGTTTTGTCACTTTTGGCACGAATTTTTACATACTGACAAATCGTAAGTTATATTGATTGTTGCTGAATTGAATTGTTTTTGCGTATAGATAGAACATAACAAGAAAAGGTAAGGATGTCTGAAGATGTTGAATATCGAAACAGACAGAAATGTAAAAGCTTGAACGATGCAAATACAAAATTCATAATGTACTGTGATTATTTTTAAATTATATATTTGAATATTAATTGAATTGTAACGACACTTGTTGGTCAATTTACAATAAAAAAACATTTTTTTAATTATCTTTAAAAAAAGGTTGGCAACCACTATTTTTTTTTAAATCACATTTATCATAAACCAGTTTCGCGGATTGTCTAAAAAAACTTTTGATTATACTGTTTTGATTCTTTGAAAGGGGTTAGTAATTTATCTGTCCATATTTTTATTTTATATTGAAGTGATTATGACCAAATGTGTGCTTTATGATTAATTTTATACCTTTGATAATTATAAATAATTAATGAGATATTTACTATAAGAGAAATTTTATTTCATTATAAACATAAAGAAATTAATTGTTAATTTATGATTTTAGATAAGCAAAAATATATTTGTCCTAAGAAACCAATATTTCATATATAGTCTATTTGATTCCAGTCGAGTTAATTGTATAATTCAAAAATAATTAACCAATTGTTTTATATACCTGTTTATAAACATCATTAAGATTATATAAATATCACTTTTAAGGTGTTATCTGTCACTTCTTGATGGAAAGATACTTAGCGAAAATGGTCCTGATCATAAAATATAATGTGTACCGAGTAATGTGTTTTTATTATGAAAAAATATTAACCCTTTGTATGCCACGACTATTTGGCCGAATGTGCCAGAAATGCCACGATTATGATATAAAAATTAACATATAAAAATGTGTTCTCAAGTTTTTAAGCAGTGTGTACCATTGTTTTGACAAAAATTTGCGTTTCAAATATTATGCACTGCACCAGATGCAATAACTCGTCTGTTGTTTTTTAGTTTGACAGTTTTATGTTTTGTTCGACAGTTTTGTGGTATAGTCAATCTTTGGCATTTTTAAGTATATAATATATTTTTTTACATATAACATTAGCTTACTTTAAAATCTTAACCTTACAAGCTATTATATAAGCCTTGGATAATAACGGAAATAAAATAAGAAAATGCATATCTATAGAAATAGAATATGTAATTTTAGAAAAACTTTGCGTCCATTTACATAAGATAATCTTGATCATAAAAATTCTAATCCTTCAAAATGAATCACGAGAGTGAAAGGATACTAGTAATTATGATTCAGATACGGACTCGGATGGAAGTGATTTGATACGACCCCGACAGACATGTCAAAGACTCATTAGTGAGAATGATAGTTCTGAAGAAGAGCATTTTGATACGATAGCACATGATTTTGAGAAAGATTTTTCTGAAGTATTTTTAGATCATGATGCTGTCAACCAAGATTCTTTTGGGTTCATGGAAATATATATATTTCAAAAGTGTTATGAACACCTGGAGCAATATGCAATGACACACCGTTTTGCCACAAATTTCGTCGTCATCGCTACGTTCGAGCTCGAGTTATTATTATTATTAACAAAATGCTGTAATAATAATGACAATAGGTAGCGCAGACTTCAACAGGTCGTTTAAAATATGACTCATTATTTTATTCTTTTACGATGCAGAGCCGTCGGCTCTGGCTATCCACGATAAATTGCAAAAGCCGATTAAATCGGCTCTTGGCAGCCAAAGGGTTAAAAATCATTTGGTTTCAGTTGATAATGTTCACGATGAACGAAATCTATCCTCATCATCATATCATAAAATAATCAAAAAAAATTACAATATTTAGGGTTCTTGGTGGAATTCAAATATCAAATTTGAATGACTAAGACTGTTTACAATAAATCTTTAGAATGGATTGTTTATAAGGTTATCTTTTTCAAAGTTGAATACTGTTATAATTAAATTAGAACTTATTAAAATTGTTTCAGATTTATATTATATTTAGCCGCAGGTATTGGGAGGCTTTCATTTTTTGTATAATTCCTCTTGTATATAACCGATGGAAACTGTTTATTGTCTGTATGTCTGCATCCAGGTTATAGAATATATGAAGATATCGAAAGGCAAAACCCTGTAAGTGAGTGATACAACATGTAGAATTGTAAATACTTTCAACATTTCAAATTTGATAGTCATTATCTATCTATAGATATAAATCAATGTGTGTGTGTGTGTTTGTCCTTCATGCATTACTACATCATTCACCCGATCGATATGAAACTTTTCAAATTTATTGAATACACTCCCACAAAAGTTTATAGCATACAAATCATTCCCCGACCCTCCCTAAAATAGTAAATACATTGAATTGAAACGAAACTATTAACAATTAAATTGTTTGTCATCATATTGAGTTTCCCTAAATTTCCTTACTTTGAGATCGCAGTAACACGCTACGGGTCAGGTAGTATTTAATAAAATAGATCATAAAATCCTTCCATCATAGATTCACTAACGGTATAAAGTGTTAATAAAACCTATAACAGGCAATTGATTGCCATTATTATTAAATCAATATTAGTGAAAGTTTTTCAGTTGTTTGTTTGGATCCTAAGCATAGGGTCTGCGGATTTTCATTTGAAAGTAACTCCTCTGGTACATAACTGTTTCTAGCTGTTAATTTAGTGTCAATTCTGTTGTATTTTTGTGATAGAATGCATGAAGATGCTGAAAGGAGAAACTTGAGTTTAATATTGAAATGCCATCTAGCACCTTCAGTTCAGTCAATTGATTGAATTGGCGTTCACTTGGTAGAACTCTATTATAACACGGTGAAAAAATAGCAATGTATTTTAGTTCTAAAAAAATATTTTTAACAAATATAGGTGATCGTCAGAACTATGCTTAAACTAACATTTGCTTATCTATATATAGCTGTGTAGAAAAGGCACACAACACATCCTCTCTCCTGTTCCAACGGCCTAGCTTGTTACTTTAACACACTGCCACTAAATTTTCAAAATTCTAAATGAAACAATAGGTGTCTATGACAATAAGATTATATGTGGGACGGAAGTGATCCTTCTGGAAGTAAATCAGACCACCCCTTTGTGCAACGGCTGGACAAGTGGCGATACTATTATGTTAGTTTGGTCGTTAAGAATCCTTTGTGATAATTGGTGTCTATTGATTTCTAGCTGTTCTAAAGCCGTCATTCTCCGACCCTTCGTTCAGTCGATAACATAAATAATAACTATCTACTACAGGCCTAAAATTAATCATAATAATTAAATCACATGTAAAGTTGTTGTAACAACTCGTTGTTTTTGTTATATCGATATAATTTTGTTATATATGACTGCGTATTTTTGTTACATTTATTTTGATATCTTCATCTTATTATATTTATATATATTTAGGTATTTCTTTTGTTTGTTTGTTTCTTTTATAAATATACATATATATTTTTGTTTATCTCATTTTTTTAAAATCATAAATCATGATACGTTCATAACAAAATGGCGTCCACCGCTCCAAAGTGGGCGGCGATTCGAAAGTACAATGGTTATTGGAGTAAACAATTCGTCATCGGATTTCTCGTAATACTATGAAATTACAATATACAATAAAACAGCACTGCAAAATGGTGGACTTTTAGAAAAGGTAAATTTATATGGAGAAATCGATATAATTTTCAATATACCTATGAATGACATGTTTTTAAATCTTTTTGTACAGTGATGTGCCAAAAAAACGTAAATGTGTAAACTTAACTTTTTTATATGGTATTCTACAACAAAATTTATATAACAGCGGCTTAAGGCTATTAACAGCTTCATATTAAATATTGATATTAAAAAAAAACGTTCTTTTTTTCTTTATTAATTTTAAACGGCCACAAAAATTGAAAAAGACCACTGATGTATAATAAATAATACGGCTACAGTAGCATTTTGCATGTGAACCAGTTCTCCATAAACATGTCATATCTAATGATGTTGTCATTTGATCGTATCACTCTTCATATGACGCCAAAATCTTTTTTATGCTTTTTAAAACTTATTCATTAGTTCTGTGCTTCATGATATGCATTTATAAATATTGTAACATTGATTCTAATGTTCAAAATAATTCAAAAATAAAAAAATGGAACTTTAATTTACGTTATTAATTGAGGGTGTGTTATAAATTTTCTATACCAAATGTGAATTATTAAGCTGTTAATAATTCTTTTTAATCAGTTAAGTGTCTTCATGCATAATGTTACACGGATGCAATAAAATTGACAAAGTCCATGTAAAATGCTTGAATATGACAAAACGCGAAACATGAGTTACAAACAGTGAGATCTGTCAAAGATGTCAAAGATTTAGACCATTGCATTATAGATCCGTCCTGAAAATTCTAAAAATGTATTTGTAATATTTAATTATAATCTTTGGAATTTGCTGATTATTAAAGTTTATTAAAAAATATACACAGTGACCTCTCGGATATGCAGCGCAGTCCATTGACCAGCAATTATTATTTTTTTATTGTACACATTCGTATCTAAAACAGTTAATATATAAATCGAAAAAAGTGCATGACTTTTTAAAGCTATATTTACGAGCTCCGCGACGAATCGTTCGAGTAACGTGTTATTATTGTTCACAAACCCAGTTCATTCGCTGGCCAAGTAGAATGTGACAGTTATTTATGGTTCTCTCTGTTAAGCTTGGTTTTTCGTACCATACGCCACGAACGGACTATAGCTCTCGTACTATTTATTTATTTCTTTTACATTTTATCGGTTGGTATGCGTTTATATTATTTATGTATATGGGAAGGTCTTTCTCAAGGAACTAATGATGAATATATATGGCGTGGAGCACAACAATACTGTGTTTTTATTTGTGTTCGAGGAGTATATATGTAACATCACCCACGAATGTATTGTGTGTAGACACAGTGTGTATATAAATTTTTAATCGTCATTTAAATTAAATTATTATAAAGCAATTAGCTACGTTAACAAATTATAAATTGCTGAAATAAATCACTTTTGTTTGCTGTGAAGGTCTCAAGTAAAGGGACGATATTTGGGTGCTCTGAAGGAGCATTTGAAATAATTCCCAGTTAAGTGCTTTCACACTGGCTTACCCATAAAAAAAAATCATAGTTAATATGATGTCCTTTATTTACAGGCATATTATTATTTATAACATTTTTAGGCTATTTGGTGTATTACTAAATGCGATACACTGCGACCTACATATTATAGTAAAAAAATACAGTTGGTTTGAAGATACTTCTCTCGTGAAAAAAACTCACCACAGGAACTAACAAAATCAATAATTTTGATTTTATATTACAATATAAATGAACTGCCACAAAATTAACCTTAATTTCTATTTACCGTTCAATTATATAGAACGATAAAATTTGATTTTTTTAAGGTGTTAACTATAACTTGATGGAAAAGCGTGATATTTTAAATAATAAAAACACATTTTTAGTGCTTCTTTCCATAATATATAGTTTTTCATATACCTGCTACCTTTAATTCAAAAATGTTGTATAGACTTGCTTGTAAATCGTATTCTATCAATTGTCAAAACTATGTATGATTCCACTTGCTTCGTCAGTTCTGTTGCATCCGTATGATAGAATGCCTGAAGGTGCCGAAAGACGAAACCCAGGTTGTTAGTGACAAACATGTGGAATCGTACAATTTTTTAACAATTCAAATTTAACATTTGAAATTCCACCAAGCACCCTCAGTCAATATCATAAATTATAGAACGATAAGTTCACCAAAAAACAATGAGTTTTGTTATTTCGTGCGGTTTCGTTGGGCATATTCAAAGATTAGAGCTTTCAAAATGATTTTTAATATGAATCTTTCTATATTGATTTTACTAATCGATTCTTTCATGCTGTTTCATAACCATCAATGAGCTACCAATAGGAAAACATGTAGCTCACTTATTTCCAGATTTATTTCATATTTGATACGTATAAATTATAAACTATATTTCTTTTGTAACATAGAAACAATATTTAAAAAGAAATTAAAAAAAATAACAAGAAAATCAACCGAGTAAAGTCAGGCAAAATCCAATTTTATAAATAACAAAATAGTTGGTATTCGTTTGAACTCACTATCGTCCACGTGGAATATACTGACATCTAAATCAAAACTGTTGAATATTGTTAATGCTCGATCCAGTGGCATCCCCATTGCCAGGCTAGTTATTTACAATATAAGAACCAACAATTTATTTCCATGCATTTTTTGAAAAATTATCATATGATTAGATACAATTTGACATTATTAAGGATGTTGGGAATTACAACTTGGTCTCGTATAACCCGAAAGAAATCAATAATTATACATATATCGTGATTAACACAAAAAGAAATTTGGAATTTAATCAATACTACAATTTAAAACTGTTAAGAAAAAAGAGTTAAGTTTCTTGAACTGTGCACCCAAAATTAAAAATCAAAAACTTACCTAGTCACATGTTTGTAATACTAAAATGTAATTAAAATATTTATTGGGCTAGGAAATGGCTAGTAGTTAAAAAATCGCTTGTGTTACTCCACGTTTATAGAATCGATTTAGTGGATAGTAATCACCGCTCGGCTATAGGTCTGAATGTGTTTTATGATTAAATTTAGATTTAATCCAACACTTCGCTTCTCTATTTGACCGTTTGTTCCGTACTCTCTGTGCCACACTGTACGACTTTCGAAGCAGAGGTGTTTTGTTGGTCTGCAAATAAATCTTTTGGGTGGATTTAAAGCATCCACCCACCGCCGTCCACCACTGCGCGCATACATTTATCAAACTATTATGTTTATATATTGAAACGCATTTAAATATAGTCTTATGTGTTATTTATTTCGATATAAGGCTGTCTTACGATTTCGGCTCACTGCTCAGTGCCGTAGTGAATATAACAATACTTGATACATATTATATTTTTATTGTAATGTTTGCGTGTTTTTTTTTATTTAATAATTATTGCTAAATAGAAATTGTTCCAATGTTGTCTACAGTAAAAAAACTGACACAAAACGATACTAGAGTACCGATGACTTCTACAAAATCAATTAATATAGTTTATGATATCGAGTAAAGGTACTTGAAGAAATTTCAATATCAAATAAAATTTTTTGAAACTTTCTACGATTCCACGTGTTTTGTGAATAACGGCCCGGTTTTCTCCTCTTGGCATGATTATCAGTTATGTTATATCGTGTGATAGAATCTTTGAAGATGCTTAATGACTAAACCCGCGTCGTTGGTGACAAAGCATGTGGAATCATGGAAAGATTCAACAATTTAATTTAAACAAAATTAATACAACAGATTTTTTTGTAAATGTGAAATAAAATTTTGCTTGACACGAAATGATTTTGCATCTCAAACAAGAATAAATCTTGCCTATAACATAAATAAAAAGATGCATTTATCAAAAAAAAAAATATATATACATACATATTTAAAATTTGATGAGTTCGGTGCTACAGACATAACTAGACAATAAAATAAAAAAATAACAAGTTTGTTCGTATATCATAAAAACCCTTCACAAACGGAGCTGTGATGACTTTCGAATATCGATAGTATAAAATTGAAATTGTAATAAATATTTCTCCTCGTAATCTGAGAAAATAATTCGCAATTTTATAGAGCTCTCGTTAACTGGGAGTCTAATTCGGTTAAAGACCATCGTGGCTAGTGACTGAAAGTGATCGATTTTTTGTTGTCCCCACGGCACTGGGCAATTTGAGCGGCGTGACATATGAACATGACATATGGCAGGTAAATTTATGCCATACATCATCTCGGAGCAAAGCTGTTGTATCGTTGAATTTATGTGACTGTAGACTGAAGTCACCATCGGAAATAATTTATTACTAAACATATTTCGAGGAGGTGTGCGTATTTGGTACTACACTGCTGACCATAAACGCGTTTCCACCAAAAACAAAAATGTCAAATGTCATTGAACCATCAAACGCGACTTGGCGCTTGTTTTATACGTAATTGCGTAGGTGTGTCAATTTTTTTTCCTATTCGAAGATTCTCTACATCATAGTTTCTCCACCTTATTACATCCGCGGAGTACCGAAAAATCCAAAAATGTTTTTCCGACCATCAAATTTGGAATAAAATAATAATTATTTATAAAATTATAATCTAATAAAGATCTTACAACTGGACGTACTTATGAATCAACCGATGCCTGTAAAACTTCTAACTAAAAACTAGCGAAAGGATTATCTAACTAGTGGTATTCTGGTACATTATTAAGAAAAAGAGATATTATGTCATAATTAAAAGCAGTTCTCATAAAATTAAACATTGAGATACTTCCATTAACAGCGAGAATTCCTTTGGAAAAATAGCTTTGGCAATCTCAGCAGTTGATTTGGGGTAAACTTTATTTCTGAATGATCGTTAAACTAAAATAGCATTTTTTGATCAAACTCCTTTATTATAATTTAAAAATAGCCACGTTTTAGGCGCGGAAAACTTTTATGTATGGTTTTTGATAGCTATTTTGGTTTCCGCTATCGCCAGAACTATTGCTAAGCTAAATTAATTCTATCTAAATCACAAATGGTTTTTTTTATATCAAATTGATGGAGAGATAAGATCAATGACACATTAACATCATAGCTTTCCGAGTCTCATTCACCTGAATGTATTGATTTATTTGTTAGTCGCTGCAGAGCTGAGCAATCCATAGTAAATCCAATTCACGTTCCAAATTTTCACAAATATTTCGTTTATTGGGAATTGACAATCTTTTAATAGAACTCTAATATTGTAACGAAAAAACAAATTTGGCTCTACAAACTTATTTATAAATAATTTTACAGACCTCTATCCCAGAAAAACTTAATTAATAAACACGAGAATTATATTTTTAAAAATGATCCATTTGTTTTTCCACTGATCGAAACTGTTGCTGACCGTTATTATGTTGCATTATAATAGTAAAGATATTTTACTTTATCGACTGAGGGTGCTTGGTGGAATTTAATTTTCATTTTGAATTGTTGAAAATGTGTACACTACGAACCGAGTTTCGCCTTTCGGCATCTTCGGGCATTCCATCACTCTATAACTGAGTAAAAGAATTGACACACCATAAATATCTTGCATTCGTCATACGCCAAAAGAATAACGTCTGTTCCACACTTTATATTTATTGTGTGCTAGTTATGTTGCATCCGTGTGACAAAATGATTGAAGATATCAAAGGATGAAACCCTAGTCGTGAGTGACGAAACATGTGAAAATTTTCAGCAATTCAAACACACATATATATGCTATGCAAAAAACTATGTGATCATTGAAAGAAGCTATGAAAATTTTATATATTATGTTAAGAGATTTTTTTTGTCGTAATGTTAGTATTAACTGTTTTGGAAGTCTTGTTTTTCCCGAATCATAGCTGGTACTTCTATAAATCCATTTACTTACTTCAAACGGACACATTCGCGCTTCAAGTAAATGCACATTTAACGAAATGTAAGTCCCACATAGATATAATACAAGTAAATGCAAATTTAATGTGTTCATGAATATATTATCATTTCCTCGCGTTTACCTTTGGCACTTGCTCAATTTAGTATGTATTTATTATTTGCAGGAAAAGCTATTCTCGCACAATCTTATTCTGCCTTCAGCGATGAAAAGCCTTCGAAGCGACCTCTCACGATTCGCTAGACAAATGTAGTTAGTTAGTTACCTATATAGAATGTTATCTAGTTATATATTTAGTATTATTAACACAAAGATGTAATGACATATTCGTGAAGTATATATTTGAAATCTTTATTTACTATTCAATCTATCAAAATATGGAAGAGTGCTTAATTTTTAATTTAAATTTGATTTAAGTTCAGCGTCGTTTCTGTGACTGATTGCAGGGACTCTAATCCGAATATAAGAAGTGTATTTTTCAATCTTTTTTTTAGAGGCATAAGCGTATCAAAAAATCAAGTCTTTTTTTTTTTTTTTTTAAATAATAAAAACACATTTTTTAGTACTTATTTCCACAATATATTTTTTGATCAGGACCGGTTTCGCTCATCGCGAGCATTATCAACTGATATGCTCGCGATGAATGCTCGCGATGAGCGAAACCGGTCCTGATCAAAAAATATATTGTGGAAATAAGTACTAAAAAATGTGTTTTTATTATTTAAAATATAATGCCTTTCCATCAAGAAGTGACAGTTAACACCTTAAAAGTGAAATCAAGTCTTAGTGAGAACGGTTTTGTCTTAGAAATATTATTATCTATTTCTCTTCTCGTAATAAAATGGAGTTAATTAAATGAGTAATAAAGTTGTATTCGTAAAAGAAACTAGTTAGTTACATTGAAAGGCCATCTGCTCCTCATTAGAAGCGGACATGGATTAAACATAAAGGCGTTGAAAATTGTAGCCAAACAGTTAACTTGTTTTCAATTTCTATTTTGGTTTCTTAGATTTCAAGTGTCTGTAGAAACTCTTTGATAATATGATCTTTTCGTTTCATACAAGAAGCAAGAGCTTTTTTATCAATGCGTAGGAATAGAGCACTTTTTCAGTTGCTCCGTTCCAACCGCTTCGTGGTGTGCTCCACTAATTGAAACTTTAGTTATGAATTATACTTAGGCTTTACACTTACAATATCTGAAAACAATTACTGTATTTAAAAAAAATATTTAATTTACGAAATTATTGATATAGTATGATAATTATTAAAGCCATAAAGAAAACAATTGCAGTGTTAAATTAAATGTCCTCATCGATTTTTAAGACAAAAAATTAATACTTAATTAATATAAAAGAAAACATTAGGAGCTGTGTAGCACTACGAATTTCGGTGTTCTATCCACGCTCCTGCTCCCGAAAAACTACCATTTCTCTACTGCTTCATGCTCCGACTACGAACTATACTTTAGTAGTGCTCTGATTTTTCATTTAACTTCCAAAAACACACAGCAATAGATAAACATATCATCATCAGCCGGGGTCGATCCACTGGTTTTTTTTCCAGGGGGTTGTTTGGACATAGCAACACCAGGCTGCCCAGGCGGGTTGGTGTTCGGTTTTCTGTCTGGGTTTTCCTTCCCATAGCCAAGAGAACATCAAGAAACACCCATCCAAGCACTATCCGCGTCCAATGCTTCTTATCTTCGGAGATCGCACGAGAGCCGGTGCTTTCAACGTGGTAAGATAAACATATAAGTATGTAAAAAAAAAGTATTAAATTTGTTTATATTTTATTTAATATTATATACAATGAACAAAAAATTATGTAAATCAAATCGGCCACGGAGTTCCGGCGGTGTGTTGCTTCTTTGGCCTGAAACAAAAAAAAAATCATTAGTCAATAGTTAAAATTAATTTCCCTTTTAGACTTGAAAAACGTTTCATAACCAGTGGAATATCAAAGACACTAAGTTTATAAATAAAAAATATTGGGAACTGCTGTTTTAAAGTACAACCACGTTTTCATGGCCTTTGACAGAAAAAATATGTTTGCATTTTGTACTTGATGAGGTATAAATATAATTTATTCAAAACGCGAGAATTCTCAATTGACGCACGCCGCTATGCAATGATAATTGCATCAATAAGCAGGTTCTTGCAACACGTTTTTGAGAAAATGTCAATTCGTGCTTATATTTTTCATGCCATAGAATCTATAATATAAATGAAGCGATTTTAAGCATGTTTTTTTTAAAGTAACTAACGGCTTTATATCATTTATAATGTCATATATTATCTGCGTCATTTTTTTTTATCAAGCAAATGTTTTTATATATATATAATGCCGACGTTTTTTTACGAGACGTTAGCAGAATGTGGACTTAAAATACCTGTATTGCATTTTGAATAGTTTACAGTATACTGAAAAAAATATCGTTTTTACGTACATATATATGTTGACAATACAATGTAACATTTCCTAAAACAAATTATTC
The DNA here is from genome assembly GCA_028555115.1 of Himalopsyche japonica. Taxonomy (NCBI): domain Eukaryota; kingdom Metazoa; phylum Arthropoda; class Insecta; order Trichoptera; family Rhyacophilidae; genus Himalopsyche; species Himalopsyche japonica. The sequence continues at coordinate 2,285,887 of JAHFWJ010000430.1, forward strand.
CAATTTTTGATTTTGATGAAATTTCGTATCTAAATTATGATTTCGACTGAAGGTGCTTGAGAGGATATCAATATCAAATTTAAATTATTAAAACTTTGTACGATTCTACATGTTTTGTCACCAATGATCCGGGTTTCGTCTTTCGGCATCTTCAGGAATTCTATCACACGGATGCAACAGAACTGTCAGTTAGAATGACTGAAGATGCCGAAAGGCGAAACCCGTGTCGTTAGTGAAAAAACATGTGAAATCGTACAAATTGTCAAAAATTCAAATTTGATTTTATATCTAATGTAAAATAATTTATCGCCACAAGATTTGATCTTTTATTTTATTTGGTACATAGAAGTAACAAAAAATCAACTTTGATTAAAATCAACGCCAAAAATATTTGAAATTTTATTTTTAAATTTAAATAAATAAAAAACAAGAGGGAAAAAACAGCATCGTAAGGAACTCAATCAAGCGAGTTCATGTAAAATTTACGTTAATACATTAAAAATAAGTATTCGCCAGAGCTCACTCTCGTCCAAATGGAATATGTCGACATCTGAAGCTATATTAAACATTTTAATGCTCTTACTTATTGGCAGACTGGAATTACAATCAGTCCATAACTTCTCAAAAAAAAAAAAGGATAGTAGAATTCTCATTTTGGTCTCGTATATGTTAAAAGAAATATGTGGCGAGGTACATTTTTCTTTGAGTTTTCAAATCATTATCCTGAAAGAAATTCAGATGGTCCTTAAAATAAAATATCAATTAAGCCTTACATCGTTAGGTGGGGCACGAAGGATGTGTTTATAATTTATAAATATTGAATTACAAATTGTGTAGTTAATTATCCTACCTCAAGGATGGAGACTAGTTGATTAAATTATTAAAAATAATTAGTCGGAAAACAATTAAATTAATTATTAATTATTCTGAAGTCTTTTATATTTCCTGGCGTGAACGTGTCAATCGTGTAGAATTTCAAGAACTGAGTTGCGTGTTGATAATAGCTTTGGTTTTTGTTCCAAAGATCTGTTTTTCACATACTCGCAAGAATAATATATAATATTATGTATGCACTTACTTATGTAAGAAATGGATCTTATGAACATTAAGGAACTTACAGTGAATGCTTTACATGAAATAATTTATTCCGCACAACCACTACTTCAAAATAAAATTCAACCTTTCTATAACACAGAGAAATGTTCCTTGTTTTAATATATTATACAATAGAATTTTAGCTCTATACAAACTTTAAACTACATAAAACCAGGGCTTGCAGTCGGAATCGTAGCTGGATTCGTGAAAAACGAGCGAATCCGACTACTTTTTACATTTCCGCGATGTATTTTACGATAAGGACCGGTTTCGCTCATTGCGAGCATTATCAATTGAAACGAAACCGGTCCTGATCATAAAATATATTGTGAAAATTAGTGCTAAAATGTGTTTTTATTATTTAAAATATCATGCTTTTCCATCAAGAAGTGACAATTAACACTTGATTGACATTGATAACGCAAAATTGATCACTAAATATAGTATATCACGTTCCAATGCCAAAATTGACCTTTGACAACAATTCATGCACTATTATATTTTTTTTTGATTATCAATTATCAACATGCTGCAATTATATCGCATTTAATTAAAGAACTACCAACACAAGAGAGATGTAGGAAGAATATACGCTCATAATCTTTCAAACAAATCGAAATGTGCTTAAATCAGTAATGAAAAATAGGTTATTAATTAAAACTTAAATATACATTATAATTTCATATTAAATTGAAAAAATCTGTACAATAAAAATTTAAAATAATCTTCGTTAAAAATTAGTACCTGTCCATTTTGTTTTCTAGGATGTCATTTTGCTTTGCTTTGTCATTTCATATAAAGTCTTCATATTGTATGCAGAGGATAATAGAGTGACAATATTAACTTGAGTAATAAATGTTAATTTATTGAATTAGCATGTTCTTGTTAGAACTCCATTGGAATAAAGCTTCATTGAATTCATAGTTTTCATTGAATCAATTAATCTTATAATGTCGCGATTCCGAAACTGGGAGCCGCAAATTTTATATGTTAAGCATGTTTTTTTAGGGTGTTGTGGCATGAGCACTGTTTGGAAAACACTGCCAATTTTGATTGTGCCCAACTGATTTTAAAACGGCCAATACAATATCAATTCGTCACCGATGCTTAATTCATTACGAGGAATTCACGTAATTATGTACATTTACTAAAATTTATTACGTTTATTGTAATGACTGATTAATATTTATTTAAAACAACTCTTAACGAAAAAACATAATTAAAATTAAAAATTTATATCCAAGTTTTGTTGCTTGAATAGATTAGACTTGAGGCTCCCAACATTTATTTTTTTGGTTTCCGGCGCCCTGAAAATATCACAATATTTGTGTAAAAGATCAAAACATTGGTTATCTCATGGAAAACCTTTTGTTATATTACATTTAACGAAATAATAATATTAATGACATTTTGTAAAGGAAAAATTTCACGGCGCCCCAATAGAACAGCCACGGCGTGCAATTTGGTCAGTTCTGGATTAAACGATGTTTTGTCTAACTCTTCTTTTACAGTTTATATAGGTAAGTTAAAATACAGTTTAATCATTGTACTGACGGTGGTGGAGGCCGAAATAGCTATAAGCAAACATGATGCTTAAAATGTTGTAGAACTAATGAAGAACAATGATATTTTTACATTGTTTCAATAATAGCAATTCAATATCATTAAATCTTAAATCGTATCTGTCTACTCCCTTAAAAATTAATGTCTTTTCGACATTAAAGTGGAACGTGTCGTTGTTGGAATATATTACATATATATCTAACGTTGATTCTAGATTATTGATTGATATTGATTATTGAAAAAGTGAAAAAAATAATTTAATGTTCATATTACTTTTGTTATACAGTTATATTAAATACCTACCGACTATATCAATTAAAAAATGTATCACAACCATTGTCACCCGACAATTGGCTCATACAGCCAATAATAGAAATACATTTATACAGCATCATGAAATAAATACAAGTAGTTTGACATCGGCTGGACAAACTCTCACAGTTCTAAAAGAATAATAAAATTCAGGAATAATTAATCAATTTAGCTATCTGCTTAATGTACTGCCTATTTATTTGTCCACGCTGACAAAGGCTAGGTATATAGGGGAAGTTCATTTTATATTTACCCTCTTTAGCATAATATAAGAATGACAATATACAATAGTTGGAAACATAATATATTTCACTTTTAATATCGTAACCGTAAATTTTTGTTAGAGAGGCATTATATTATATTTATCAAATAAAACATAATACTTCTTACAGTGCATTTTCATGATTTTATATTGCAATCAACAAAGTGAATTTATATTAAGAGCAATCGATGGTTTGCAAAATGTCATAAGAAATTCATAGCCTCAAAGTGTGACAGTTTGACAAAGATGATATCTTGGTATCTGTTTAAAAAACCAATAGTTCTTGATTAGATTAAATTAATTTATTTAATGTTTTTGAAAATGACTTTCCATAAATCACTTCATTGTGTATGCGTGTTGAGTAGTATGTGTGGGGGTGTAAATATAATTACGATATGTGTGGTGTCTACGTGAACCGGATTTAATTTGGATTGCTCAGCTCTGCGGCGATTAACGTCTGTCGGCAACGCAATAATAATTATGTAAAAAAAATCAATATGTAAGGGATGAAGAAGACTTGAAGAATTTTGTTGCTAATGCGATATGGATCTTAACGCTCTATAAATTTGATATCCAAAAAAACTCCTAACTTTTAGTTCGTTTTAATTTCCCTTTTAAGGAGTTAACTGTCACTTCTTGATGGAATGGTATGGTATTTTAAATAATAAAAACATAAATTTTTAGTACTTATTTCCACAATATATCTCTGATCAGGACCGGTTTCACTCATTGCCAATATTATCAACTCGTTGTTTTTATTATATAAAATAGTTCTATTTAATATTGTCTGTCAACTATTTCACTTCGTTTTTAAATATGCATGTCGCATGGTTACCGGTGAATTATTTTGTTAATTGGTGAGTTCCATTAGTTTTGTATATCTGGCGATTATTAAAAGTAAATTTGTATAAAAAGCCTTCTTTTAATTTGTATTGTATAAGTAAAATATTGTTGCGATAATCAAAGTCGTCCTGATGTTGATAATGCAAAACTGTGGAAATAGTACTGAATACTTTTTTTTATTATTATTTATGTTACATATAACGCCTTAAAGTGACAGTTAACACCGTAAAAATAACATAAATAATGTTTATATTAATAAAACTTTAATTTTAATTCTACTAACGAATGGACATTTTTGTGATTGTTTCCTTTTTATTAAACTGAAAATTATGTACTTGTTTTTGCTTGTGGCCTTTTTCATCAAAGATGCGATTGGAACATCTATTTGTTGTTATTTATTCCTTTTATCGGCAATTTTTATTATAGTTGTTGAACGAATTCTCAAAAGGGATAAATCCCATATGAGTAATATGAAACCAAATAAATATATATTTTAAAATATATCCGTTTGTATATAATTATGCCCAGATATACGTACACGATCTAGGCATCTACATATTAATGTGGGAAAGGCATTTATTCAATGGTCATATTTGCCCCTCCTTTTAGATTCATGGATGTATATGTGAATATACGAAATGTATATATTAAATATGTCGAGGGGCCTACTTCTTAGGGAAAGAATTCTACCATTGTCCGGTTATAGACATTGTCAATCGGGGCTCGCGGTCATTGTTTTCATGCGGCGTACATTAGAAGGTGATTCATAAATGATGAAGATGGTGAAAGGCAAAACTCAGTTCGTGAGTGATAAAAATTGGGCGATTGCACATTTTCTCAACAATTCAAATTTGATGTTATGTAATAAATTTCTATTTCAGGAATCAAAAAAGCTCTTCTACAAACAGATTGTTTATGGTACCGTACATATGAATTCATAATTTATGTTGAAATTAATCAATATCCACTCTCAGTGTTGAGCATATCACCTCGCAATTGAAGCATCTATGATGAAATAAAGTGTGTTATACGAGGACTGCTCGTTAATCAATTGCTTCTTTTTAAGAAAAAGAGGATAGAAAAGACTATCACAGGACTAATAATTGGATAATCGCTTTTGCTATGTCACGTTTTTAGTAGCAGAATCTTTTATATTACACTGCGCAAAAGACAAACGTATAAATCAATCAATCTAAAGGTTTTAGATAATAAAAACACATTTTTTCGTAGTTTCTTTTCATCGCGAGCATTACAAACTGAAGCAATGATCAGTTGATATTGCTCTACGTGAGCGAAATCCAGTCCTGGTAATTAAATTTACCGTGGAAAAAAGTACCAAAAATGTGCTTTTATTTTTAAAAATATAATACATTCCATTAAAAAGTGACAGTTAATACAAAAAAAAACAATTTAAATTTGTTGATTTTCTATAATTGATGGAGAGGCATTATATTTAAATAATTAAACTCAATACTTAGAATTTTGCATTTTTAACATCATTAATACCGAAGATATAAGCTGATAATACTCGCGTGACCGAAACCAGTTCTGATTACAATAATGTAAAATTGTGAAAATAGTATAAAAACAAAATTTTCATTTTTTTTTTAAATCATGTGTTTTCTGTCAAATGAGCCTTCACTGATAAATATCGAGAATTATAAATTTGTTGAAATTCATTAAATTTCTTATTTTTACAATAGAATAAATATGTATTTCAAAAATAATTCAAGGTTATCCAATTGTAATTTTCATCTCTGTAATATTGGTACGAAGTGATCGCGGCCTGCGATTTTATACATCTGCAATATGCATCGCAATATTACCATTGCCTGTGTGTTGGAAATATCATACACTCCCACCACAAAGCTAAACCACATTATTTTAACCAATACACACGACAGAAAAAAAAACACCTGGACATATCGAATTGTACACACACAAACATTTCTTATTGCAACCGATGTTCTGATACTCCGATGCAATGGCGCTCAAAGGTTTTATTAAATAATTTAAGACATCAACTAAGGGTCTTTGAATCGTTTAAATCATATTTTAATTATAATATATATATAATATAAAATTAGACGAAGCTTTTAACACAGTCTAATTTCTTAAGTTATTTTAAATAATAAAAATACTTTTTTTCGTTAAATATGATCTGTTGAAACTTTGTACGATTCCGAGTTGTTTGTTGGATGTTGTTGCACGGATGCAATAGAACTGACTCATCCGTATGATAGAATACCTGAAGATGCATAACGGCTAGACACGGTACGTTAGTGACGAAACATGTGAGATCGTACAAACTATAAAAAATCAAATTTAGTATTGTAATTCCATCAAGCACCATCAATCTATATCATAAATAACTTTAACAATATTTTTTATGATCACCAGCGTCGCTCATCGCGAGCATTATCAGCCGATGTAATATGTTCAATATATTTTGGAGATGTTTCTAAAAAAGGCTCAAAATCGTCTAATTGAAAAAGCAGCCGGAATTACTCGTTTTTCACGATTCCGACTTCGAGTTCACAGTCCTGCACAATATACATAAATGACGTAAAATAGCTTACAATTTTTACTATTTAACTTATTATCCACTGAAATCAGTATAAAGCATATTCCAATTCAAAATATGTATATTATATTTAAAAAAATAATTTTGCAGTGCTTGTGTAAACTTAACAGTATGTTAAACACTCACACTTTCACTATCGAATATCAATACACTGTTATCTATTATAATAGTTAAGACGCTGTCAATTTGAGTGTTTAAATAAAAATAAAAATTCCAATGTTTGAATATCATTGCTTTAACACTCATACAGTGACATCCACAATAAATGGGCCGGCCTCTCCACCTACCCGCTGTGCCTTGACACACCTTAGCAGTCGCACGAACCGGCATTCGATCCCGACACCCCTGCATACCTCTAAAAGTTTAATAACATCTGAGCCGGTCACACCTTAATGCCACTCTGTTCTACAAGATGCTAGCAACAATTCAAATATATTATATTTAATTTTTGATATATATCTATTCACATCACTTCTCACTTACATTAATTATCACATAATTTAATAAATTTAGAATTAAAAGTCATAAATATCATGTAAAACCTAACTACATTTGGTAATTTGAATATTATTATTATTTAAAAAATGAAACATAATAATTAGTAGTCACATTATTTGAGACAAGATTGGTGATGTCGGTAATTCTCGCGATGAGCGAAACCGCTCATGATTATAATAAAATATTTTTTAGATAATATTACTAAACATTTGGTTTTATTAATTAAATGAAGTGCCTTTCCATAAAAAAACTGGCAGTTAACAACTCATAATTAACACAAATATGTCGATACACTAGTTGAAGTAAAATTTTAATTAATTACTGAATTGTTATTTACTTGGTAAAAACATTATAACTCTGTGAAAAAATAGAAATGTTTTTTAGTTCTAGATCAGAACTTAAATAAATTGCCTTGCATCTCGTCTTCATCATAATTAGATCTGGTATATTTGTATTTACTGTATCATATAAATTTTGTAGAACTGAAATACATTATTATTTTTTCTCCGTGTTAAAATTGCAATGCTTCTAGTTAATGGATAATTTTTGCTAATTATCGTCGTTGATAATGCTTGCGATGAACGAAACCGGTCTTCGTATCAATAATATATATATATAAGTTTTGGGAAAAGTTAAATAATATAATATTTAATTCCTTTCCGCCGAGAAATGATAATAAACATTTTAAAAATAATATTTATATACAGTACACCCAGTCCTTTTTTTTACGCGAATTCGATTATACGCGATTTTTTTGGACGGCGCTGCTACATTTTTTTACGCGCTCCATTCGTTTTTACGTAATTTTTTCCCCAAATTTGTTTTAAAGAAGACATATATATATATATGTTACTAGGCATGTAAGTTTCATTATTTTTTTAAATAAAAAAAATGTGTGTATTTTTAAAACTTAATTTTGTAAAGCATTCCATTTTTTTAAATACACATACAATTGCCAAATGTTAACAATTGTATCGGATACTATGCGAATTTACGTTTTAGTGTGTGTAATGAAATATTATATAATACGATTGCGTGAAATCATTTTTTACGCGATTTTTTTACGCGCCTTTTTCTGGAACCAATGTATCGTCTAAAAAAAGAACTGGGTGTATAATGTTAAGGAAATTTTGATTGTAATGACGAATGTACATTTCGTATGATTGTCAAATATTACTGCATTTAATGACACAACTATCAAAATGTACTGTACATATAAGATAAATAAAATCTAATTGAATCAAATAGAAATTGAAAGAGAAAACTCATAATTTTTGGACCATCTAACTCTTCCAGCTCGGACGGTTAATTGAAGGTTCAACACGTAAATGCGGCAATAGGATTCAGGTTAATTATCGCATCCTTTGGATATGTCTGAATATGGATAATAGATGGGAAAAATTCCTCGAGACAATCATCAGGATATGTTGGCCCCGTCGGTCATACCGACTTGGTTTCATCTCTAACAGAAAGATCACAAAGCACTCAAAGAATTCGTGTTGTCATATGGAAAGCAAATGTAACTCAATTTTTGAATGCTTTTTCGTTACCTATTTATTTTCATAACTCAAAAAATAATAATATTTCTTCAAATATTAATATTTTAAATGTAACCTCACTTATAAGGTGTTAACTGTCACTTCTTGATGGAAAGGCATTGTATTTTAAATAATAAAAACACGTTTTAGTACTTACTTCTACAATATATATTTATTGATCAGTACCGATTGATTCGCTCATCGCGAGCATTATCAACTGATTATTGTGGAAATAAGTACTAAAAAAATGTGTTATTATTATTCAAAATAAATTTGACCTGTTAAAACGGATAACATTCAATTTGCAACATTTAAGAATTTATTAGCACAATATTACTAGGGTGTTAGAATAGAAGAGACGATTTATTGTGTATCTTTTCGACACAGTTATATATATAAATAGGTAAATGTAAGTTAAATATAATTCTGATGAAGGAGTTAGCAGAAAAAGCTGCCAACTATAAATCTTATAAATTTTGTAGAACTAAAATACATTGTTATTTTTCCATCGTGTAGTGTAGTTAATGTAGTTGTACCAAGTAAATTATAATTAAATAAGTATTTTTTTTTGTCAATGTGTTATTTCAATTTTCTTCAATCAATTAATTACATAACATTATTGTGAAATAATCTTAAAAGCTAGACTTAAATTAGATTAAAGATTCAGTGTTTGATACATACATTGCTATTTTTTCGCCGTGGTATAATGGAATCTACCATGTAAATGCAAATACAATCAATAATGAAATGAGAGTTTGAAGCCGTAGCGGTTGGTGATGGGTACACCATTTAGTACCCTTGGGAATGTAAACACGTATCTAAAAATAACTGTAATAAATAAACACTTGACGGTTTTCGTCTGCAAGCGTAAATTTTATAAAAAAAAAATTGCCAACTCGTCTTTGACCGAATAATTTTAGTCATAGATAAACTCTAACTCAAAAACGATCATCGATATCCCCGACCGGATATAATTTGTTCATGCTTTTATAAATATAAACAATATTCAGCCAACCAACTGTCTACCCCATGGAAAAGCTTCTCCCCCATTTTATATTGCCGATTATGTATTACATAATTCTATATCATTACTATATAAAATTATCATCATTTAAAACGGTAGAGGCATATGCGCTTTGCAAATTTAATATTTCACGTTTACCTCGTTGAACATTATGAGTAAATTTCACACGATTGTGTGAATTTAGAGGTGTGATAAATGTTTTTAGAGTGTAACCTTCATAGCGATAAAATGGGGTATTTATTCTGTACTAACGTAAGAGATAAGTTAAAATAATTGTATTCATATATATGTATATATTGGAACTTTTGAATCGCATATCGTGATTATATTGGTCACACATTCTAGTCGAATCAACCATGTCTCAGAGAATCGGAGTTTAAACACATCTAGTAATATGACATCAAAACATTTACCACAATATCATCTTCGATAAGACTACCGTCAAGTCCCGGGAGGTCAACGAGAAATTTAGGTTTTTTTTGTTGTTGATTGAATAAAATATAATAATATGATAACACGGTGAAAAAAATAGCAATATATTTTTGTTCTACAAAATTTCTAAGGTATACAGTTGATGGCTATTTCAGCCTACGCCACTGCGTGTATCACACTTAATTTTATGATATCGACTCAAGGTGCTTAATGGAATTTCAATATCAAATTTGAATTGTTAATAATTTGTACGATTTCCCGTGTTTTGTCTAAAAGTCAGTTCTTTTGCATCCGTGTGATCGAATGCCTGAAAATGCCGAAAGGAAAAACCCAGGTCGTTGGTGACAAAGCATGTGGAATCGTACAAAGCTTAAACAATTAAAATTTTGTCATACCTTAGTTCTGATGAGGGTATAAGTCGAAACAGCTATCAACAACCATTTGTAGAATTGAAATACTTCGCTATTTTTTCATCGTGGAATAATGTTGAACATTGTTAACACTCTTATCATCGGCAATTTTACTGTGCTTTTTTGTTTTTGTTTTAGAGAGAGTTGAGGCCAATTAATCGATCGACTATCAAGTCTTATTTTTTTGTGGTAAATCTTCCTTATTTTCATATTCGATCCTGGAATAGTTTTTTTAATTAAATGATTAATTTACCATTTATTATCCACAACTTTTCACCATAGCGTTCTTCTTTTGTACATTTTATATGAAGGAACAAAATTACCACGAAAAAATTGTTGATTTTTTTACGGTTCTTAATATAGATCAATAATAGCATAGCTGTGAAGTTATTTAAAAAAACACGACTCCGAATAAAAAATTCCGTCAAGTTTTTTGCTACCTTTTCTATTTATGTGCATTATATTAAAGTTCATTCAACCAATCCGAAAAAATTTTCATTGAAATATTCTTTCTTCAAAATCGTCTTATTGAAAAAGTAGTCGGAATCGCTCGATTTTCACGACTGGGACTCCGAGTCCACAGCTCTGGATAATAGTTATAATTGAGAACCTGCGCTGTAAAATAACAGTGATTTACAGTTTTTATTAAATTAAGAAAAAAACGCATCTTAACGTTAAGGCAAGCCATCAATTATTTATATTAAACAATATTAAATTTATCGATATCTAAGGTGTTGTTATTTTTTATAACAAATTTGTTATTTATACCGTAGTATGCCATTGAAGTTGTATATAAATAACTAAAGAGTATATTTATTCATTTACTCCGTTAAAATAACTACGTAAAGTCATTTTTCGGCTGCAATAAATTATTTAAAAAAATTTTGATTACAGTGCTCGGACTTCTAAACACTTCACTCTCGTCCGATACATAGATACTAAATCAAAATAATTAAACACACGTTTTGTAGGAGATTTCTTCTCTGTGCTTTTTTTTCTTCTTCTTCCGCGGCGGCCATGCAATTAAATAATTAGCGGTCCCTGGCGTACGCATCGCCGAAATCCCGGTAATTTTAACTAAAAAGGGAAAGAAAGTAAAAAATATTAAAAAAATGAAGGTTGTATTTCTACAACGAATAAACAGGCGCCGCACGGACCCTAAGGCAATTGCGCTTCCAAACCCCTACAGGGTGAGCATCGATTGAATTGTACTAGTTCTATATTTCAGTTAAGTTTTTAAGCTTTTGTTTGCTAAGCCACATAAAGGATATTCCAACAGCAAATATTTAAAATAATAATAATTTATTAATACTAGTATTATCGAATTTATCAGTTCAAATCAGGCTATATTTTATGAAAAAAAAATTCTTTTACCATTTTCAATGTGTCAACTTTCACTTCTTGATGCAAAGGGATGATAATGGAATATTTATTTTCACAACATATTTTATGATCAGGACCGGTTTTGCTCATTCCGAGCATTATCACCTGAGGTAAAGCTTAAAAAAATCTTAATTTTTGAGTCCATGGTTTTGTATACCTGCTAATTGGTAGATCGATTATCAGGGAGAAAGCCTAGGTGTCGATCTACCAATTTAGAACAAATTTTATTTTAATACAGTTTTTTCTCACAATTTTTTTTTCCTTCAATGACTGCTTGTCAGTTTATTTTTTCGATGAATTCTGCGTTCAATTTCAAATGTGATTTTTTCGAAGAATACGAACTTGATATTCTACTGCTTGTGCAACTAATTATGATATATTTTTGAGATTGTATAAAGAGGTTATAAATTTAACATAAGTATGTATAATTTGATATATAATTATCAAAATTTCCAAGTCAAAATTTAAGCCCGTGACTCTGGCGTTCATTAAAATAGAACCCCATGTGTAATCGACAGGACCGATTGTAATAAAATAATTAAAAATAATAAAAAATGTTTTTCAAATGACTGCATCTCTCTTGAACACACTGTTGGTGAAACCGAGATCCTTTACAATTATTTATCCTTCCCGCAAAAGTTGCGGAACTAGACAAAAAGAAACACCTCCAATTAGGAAACTTTTTTTTGTTGAAAAAAAACAAATCTGCCCTAAAAAATTACATTCATGATAATTTAGAAACACAAATAAAATATACAGAAAGAACACAGCGGAAAAAAAACTGTCTAGAATTGAGGGAATCGGAAATGATAGAAATAATATGACATCCTATAATTATTATCCTCTTGCATTGGGGGATAAAAAACACAATATAATTGGCCTAAGATCGGTCTGTATTGAGAAATAGCATCCCAATGCTTCATTGCAAATTATATGTTGATATGGTTAGCTTTGTAGCCGAGTGGTCGCTGTAGTTGTGCTTTGGTATAACCGGCGATGAGTTTAAATTAGTGATAGCATTTGAAGTTGGAATCAATGAATTAATAAAAAAGAAAAGAAAAAAAACTCGTTATATTTACTAGAACTTGTAACGAAATAAAATTATCCTGTGCAGCCTTAAATGACCTTTTTTAATCTAATTAGATTAACAAATTTACTAAATTAGTATCTGTCGAGACAGCTTCACTTGGTGGAACTCCATTATAACACGGTGAAAATATAGTAACGTAAGTTTTATAAAAAATATAAGATATACAGTTAATAGCTATTTCGGCTTAGCCTTCGTTAGTTCTGCAGTTCTATATATACCAGGACAGTGGAGTTGGAGTAGTACAGTCGTGGTGTTTTAGCAGGAGTTGTGATTTTTGACGACTCTACGAAAACGAAACGAAATACTCATAAGTGTGTTAATTTATGAATGAAATTTTGCTATTTTTTTGTAAATAAGGTTACTTTACGTTGTGAGAGACAACGGTGACCAAAAATATCGATAGATTTTGAGCTCATTCAAAGAAGCGGAAATGAAAATATTTAGGTCAAGGTAACTGAAAGCATTTCACCAGACTTCGAAAATAAATTGAATGTAGCCGCCTAATGGATAGAGAAGGTTATCGAAGATGAATTTTGTTCCATTAATTAAATATATCTACAGAACTTAAAAGAAATACATTTTTAGTAATATACAGTAATATATATATAGTATTTAAACAAAATTTATAACATATATATAATTGATAGCTATTTCGGCTTACCCCTCGTCAGAACTAGTTTTGAACAAAGTTTTAATGAGATTGTAAACCTAAACGGCTATCAACTATATGTTTGCACGTATGTGTGCCTTTTTGTCCTTTATGCATTACTACGCCATTCATTCGATCGATATGAAACTTTATAAATTTCTTAAGTACACTACCGCAAAAGTTTATGGTATACCACTTCCACCCCCAAAATCAACTTATAATCTAATTAACACTATTAACAGTTAAACCGTTTGATATCATAACGAGTTTCCTTGAATTTTCTTACTTTCGATTGCAGCAACGCGCGACGAGTAAGCTAGTATATAATAAGTTTTGTAGAGCTAAAATACATTGCTATTTTTTCACTGTTTTATAAAAGAGATTTATCGAGTAAATGCCTATTCGATCAATAAACCATTTGTGATCTCGCGGCGATATTTTGGTGATGTCAAAACTTTAATGGGGTCGCTTATGGCATCACGTGACCAGGAGTCGAAGGCCGCGCCGGGAGAGCAGCGCGACCTGCTCATCCCTTTCTTCAGTCTCGCCTATCCCAAATTACATGCCATTAGTGTGAACCCGGCGCGTATTATTTTGTTCCTTTTGAGTTTTGCGGTTTTGGGCAATGCAGGCCCCGCGGCACTGTGGCCAAAACTGTCTGGTATTGTATATGGTTAAAACGCGATGCCTTTCTTTACCACAGAGCTTTTTGTTTGAGCTTCAAGCAAACGATTGACAGAATCGCGGTCTCACCCTCAAATATTTAAAATACCAAATCTATAATACAATAATTTATCTTAACAATGGCCATTAAATACAATTGAATACAGTAAAATAGACACTTAAATATAAAATAATTTTGACACTGATAAGGCAGTAATGTTTCTGAGTATCAATCAGGACTTTGACCAACGACACGACTCCGATTTAAAAAAAAGTTTAATTTTGTCATCAACATCAACTAAACAATCAGGCAAATTGTTTTTTTTTTTATTTTTTTAAATCATTTCATCTAAAAAATGATCTGAGTCCCTCATTATTTACGATTCCGACTCTATATAAATAGAACTACTTCTGACGAGGACGTTAAGCCGAAATAGCCATCAACTATATACCTTATAATTGTTGTAGCAATATCATAAAATCCATCACTATTTTTTTATCGTGTTATAATAGAGTTGTACCAAGTAAATGCTAATTCAATTAATCATTTTTTATGTTGTATTTTAGATATCGATATATTTTGACTCATCAGCTCTGATTCCAAAACAATATTCGTTATCCGAATTGTACGTTAACTGATCGTTATTATATTATAAAACAAATAAGATACAATAATTGGATTATACATATCGTTTTAGTTTGTTATCCGAATATATGTTCGTTATTCGAACACAGAAATCTTTCGTGATAGTGTTCATTGCCTAATTGTTGTTCTATCAGTCAGAACTGTTCGTTAACCGATCAAACACTATATTAGAAATAATTTTAAAGCTTTCATTGATATGTTTATAAAAATATACGATTTCGACTGAGGGTGTTTGATGGAACTACAACTCTTACATTTTAACGACTCCACAGTCCAACTTGGAACAGATTGCATTCGTTAACCGATCACATCATCAGATTATATAAAGTCATTGATGAGATTCAAAAATCAAATAGTAACATAATGATTTAATTTTTTTTTTTTTTAAATGATAAATATAAAAACACATTTTTTCGTACTTATTTCCACAATATATATATATTTTTTGATCAGGACCGGTTTCGCTCATCGCGAGCATTGTCAACTGATCAAAAAAAAACATATTGTGGAAATAAGTACTAAAAAATGTGTTTTTATTATTTAAAATATCATGCCTTTCCATCAAGAAGTGACAGTTAACACCTTAAAGGTGATTAATGATTTAATAACATTTAAGATAACGACTGATGGTGCTTGATAGAATTTCAATAACAAATTTGAACTTTTTACGATTCCACATGCTCCATGAATCCACAAGATCATTAATGAAAATTATTACAGGGAATTATGTTAAATATTATTAGATCAATATTTTTAAATTACCTTTAGCTGCAATTTAATGCTTGCCTTGACATAAGTGTTTTCCTGTAATTAATAACTTTGGTATATAGACGATGCTAACTGTTTATTTTCCGTCAGTTCCGTTGTATTCGTGTGATAGAATGCCTGAAGATTCCCAAAGGCGAAACCCGGGTCGTTAGTGACAAAGCATGTGGAATCGTACAAAATTGTAACAATTCAAATTTGATTCAATAACAGTTGAAATTAATCTGAATTTCAGTGAAAAAATACATTTTTTTATTACAGTGGGAATTCTTGGAAGAAAAATTGAATCATGAAATTTCTTTTGACCTAAAAGTGACAGTTAATACCTAAAATAAACGAAAGTTTGTTAGGTAAATCCGTAGGTAATATTCATAACCCTTCAAGTGTTAATATTTACACACCAATCGGAATAACAAAGTTATCAATGTTTCGTTAATTTAATGCCGATTCGATCAATATGTGAATGGCAATCGCTGATGATACTATAAGCACTGAGATCCGAACTAGAACAGTCCATCAAATTATTTCTCGCGCGATTAGATCTGCCGGGTGTGGCACATTAATTTAGTAATGGGTTTTATTTTCATATTGGAATATGTCTACACCTTTTGATGTGTTTTATGACGGGCACATGCCTACACTATCGTTTTTATTACTCGGAAACACGGAAAATTTTACATTATCATAGTTGCGAACAATATATATATATATTACCACAAAAATACTCACGAAATAAATCATCGTTTATTCATTTAATTTATGATATCGACTGAAGGTTTTTGAATAAAATTTCAATATCAAATTTCAACTGTTGAATCTTTGTACGATTCCACATGTTTTGTCACTTACACCTTTCGGTATCTTCAGGTATTCTATCATTAGAATGCAACATAACTAACAATCAATCAACAGCGTCAGCTAGGATCCTAACTGTTGATTGTGTGTAAGATCTGTTGCATTCATATGATGGAATGCCTAAAGATTCTATTTGATTGAATTGGCATTCACTTGGTAGAACTCCATTATAACACGGTGAAAAATTTTTGTAGACCTAAAGATTCTGAAAGGTAAAAATTGGAACAAAACACGTGGAAACGTACAAAGTTGTAACAATCCAAATTTGATATAGAAATTCCATCAAGCAAGATATTATCGTCAAATAAATACGAATAATGTGTTAATCAGTACCGGTTTCGCAAATATTATCTAATTGTGTAATTTAAATACTCTAAAAAAAACAGATTCACAATTCGCTAATCACGTTATTAAGGAATCACATAATATAAATTCAAACTCAGCGCCTAAATGTTTGCAGTAAGGGTCGCAGAATGACGGCTTTGGAACAGCTGGAAATCAATAGACATCAATTATCACAAAGGATTCTTAACGAACAAGCTAATATAATAGCGTCCCCATTAGTCCAACCTATTCCTGGGGGGTGGTCTGATGTCTGATTTGCTTCCGTAATGACCATTTCCGTCCCACATGTAAACTTATTGTCATAGCCGCCTTTTGTTTCATTTACAATTTCCGAAAATTTTGTTTTATTGTGAGAAAGTAACAAACTAGGACGTTAAAACGGGAGAGAAGATGTATTGTGTACCTTTTTACAAAGCTATATATAGATAAGCAAATGTTAGTTTAAGCATAGTTCTAACGATGGCGTGAGCCGAAATAGCTATATTTTTTAAAAATAATTTTGTAGAACTAAAATACTTTGCTATTTTTTTCACCGTGTTAAATAATGTTTTTATTGATTCTGGGTTGATCAAGCAAATAAGCGGCCACGATAAATTTCTATAGGGCCACTGATACTAATAATGCGGTTAGAGTGAAATTTTATAATAAAAACTAATAAAAAACATTTTTAGTCATATTTTCACTATATATTTTATAATCTAGACTCAGGGATCAATCAACTGAGTGAAACCGGTCGTGATCACAAAATATATTGTGAACATTGTACTAAAAGTGTGTTTTCATTATTTAAAATATCATACCTTTCCATCAAAAAGTACCATTTAACATATTAAAAGTAAAATTTCACGCAAGAACCACTTTTCTAGATGTCATGTCGAGTGTCAGATTTGAAATCGATTTGAGTTTGATTTGAGTTTGATTGGACCCATGTAGTAGATTACTTGAAGAAAATGCCAAAATGCGAAACGCAGACTATTAGCAAAGCAAGTCGTGGAAATTTACAGATCTTAAAACAATTTTATATATAGCAGTATAATAGCTGAATTTTTTTTTATCACATTTTTGTATTTAGATCAGGACTGGTTTCGCTCATCGCGAGCAATTCATTAGTCAATAATGCTCGCGGTGAGCAAAACTGATTCTGAAATGATATGAAAAAATAAAATTGTTTAAATGATAAGATATAATGTGTTCCCACCGAGAATTGACAGTTAACACATTATAGTATGAAATATATTTTTTTAGTTACAATAATTTAATTTTTAATCTTCATGTCAAAGAGTTTTTCATTCAAATCGCTTGTAGATACGTTTATATGCGCTTCATCTCGATGATCAGGTGTTTATTATCGTCTTGGAGATATAACGAATGTTCTGCAGAAACGTGTGCGCAGAATTTCGTATGTCGGCCTTATTTTGAGCCACGCAACTCTCCTTAGTTTGTATCGAGACCTGTAATTAAGGAAGGCCGGTTCGAATGCTATACTACTCACCTGATACACAGAAAGAAATACACCGGGCCGGTTGCCGCGAGTACGTACCTGTTTTACACAGGCGTACGCAATACATATGACATAATAAAAAACAAAACCTTATTCAAAACAATTTTTCTAATCGTGGTAAATTTTAAAGTATTTATGAATGACTTCCGATCGATATGAAAATTTGCAAATTTATCAAGCTTACTCCCGCAAAGATTTTGGCATACACTTTAACCTTTTTAAAATTTTAAATGAACTATTTTTACTCACTTAGATATATTTGACGTGATAATAAATTATTTCATTCGTTCTTAAAACATTTGTTTTGTATACCTGTCAATTATTAATTCTAAATGTATATAAATAGTTTCATATAAAAAAATATACTAGGTAATAATGCTCTCATGAGTGAAACCGGTACTAATACGTGCACCGCTTAAAAAAAATACTCGAACGCAAAATTATTTAGATTTGTGAAAAGCCAAAATTGAGAATAATGCCATCTTTGATAATATTGAATTGCATATAATTGATAAATGAAATATTTGTTCTTATTAGGGTAGAACCAGCCTGCCAATGGGAACGTAACTGGTTAGAGCATTAAAAATATTCAACAAAGAAAAATACTCGTTTTCGATGACATAATTTTTATCGTTTCAGTTGATACTTCTCGCGACTAGCGAAATCGGTTTTGATTTATGTATTAAAGAAAAATGTGCAAACAGTACTAAGCATTGTATTTTTTTTTAAAATATTTAGAGCGTCATTGGAAGGAGCAATATTGTCGTAAATGGTAACAAAATATTTCTTGCAAATTCGATCATCTATAGATTAATATTCGATTTTTATATAAATATCCATTGTCCAAGTTTTTGACTGAACTTGATTTCGTTATTATCTTATTTAATATAACCATTTTTTTTTTGCACACCACTGTTAATACTAACATAACGTGTAGGTTAGTTCGTTAGGAGAGGCGTATCGTAATGTAGGAACAATGCCCCTGCCTTATGATTATTAGTTTTTACTTCTTTTCAAAGAAAAGGGCCACCGTTTCTGCGCAGCGTTCAACTTTACTGAGTACGTCTGTGTTCGACGCAGGGCCGAATAGGGTATATTTTTTATTTTGTTGTCTTTTGTCAATTTAAGATCGACAAACACTTTTTTTATAACGCAGACAAAGTCAAAAATTTATTATGTCAATAGGAGAAAATAAATTATTATTTTTTATTAAAAAAAATCATTCGAAATGCAGTAAAATAAACACATACCAATAATATTCATTGGATTACTTTTTTTTAAATTCAGAATTACAAGAATCAACCAGGGAGATACATATATATCTATTTTAATTTATTTTGTTCCATTAAGTAGTGAGTGTGGGTTAATTTCGTCATTAAAATTTCCCACTCCTTACTTCCTTATTGATTGTTTAGAGCTCCTAATGGATTATTGATTTACCATAATTCTAATTGTAATTCTTAATAAGTGATTGTGAACATTTAATTTTTATACTAATTTACTTTATTTGTATCAATATTGTATGATTTTATGTAAATTGTTTCCTAGTTCTTGAACCCATGGTTTCGTACACCTGCTACCTTTAACTCAAATTAATTTTTTGTTTTGTATAAATAGACTTGCTTGTAAATTGTATTCTATCAGTTGATAATGCTCGCGATGAGCGAAACCGGCCCTGATCAAAAAACATATTGTGGAAATAAGTACTAAAAAATGTGTTTTTATTATTTAAAATATCATGCCTTTCCATCAAGAAGTGACAGTTAACACCTTAAAAGTGATATATATATTTATAGGCCTGAAGATGATGGATGGCGAAATTCGGGTTGTTAGTGACAAAACATGTAGAATCGTACAAAGTTTCAACAATTCAAATAATATGTTTCAAAATTAAAGATGTCAAAAACGAAAACTGGGTCAATACATAAAAAACATCGATGTTCAATATCGCACGTATTAACGTATTATATAAATAATAGAAGAGAGTTTATATAGGAATTGACTCCGAACCTACCAAAGCGCTAGGGTAAAATTGTAACCAATCAACAACGAAGGTTGACGTATAAAAATACATTTTATGAAATACTTAAGTAATAATGTTTTCAGATTTCAAGTTTTTTTATTATTATTCTCTGAGATAATTTCCAAAAATTATATGACTTTTACATAACCATGAAAATATATATTCCAACATTGAAAATTTCAAGAATGAATTTAAAACCATATTAATGGAAATTATCCGGACAATTATAAAAAGCACGAATGTTTTGTCACCATTAACGTTCTTATATTTTGTCAGAAAGTTTGAAAAAATCACAAGCAATCTTACAACTTTATTCTTCATATGAAATTGATGTGCTAAAAAACTTGAATCTCTTTCAAATCAATGGCAACGTCAACAGTAAAATTGTTCATCTTTTATTTTTACAAAAAAAAAAAAAAAATAGAATGCATTATTCCGGTTCTGTATTCCGATTTATTGATACCGACATTGATAATTATAAATTGCATTGGAAGAATAAAAAAAATGCGAATCGAATGATACGTACCTACCAATACTAATTATATACTATCTGTTTATAGTACATTCTTATACATTGCTGGTAATTATAGATAGATACGGTTTTATAGTAATGTACTCTATATATGTACAATTGTTATACAGTCTGTCCGTATTGAAGAATTTTTATAACCGTGCAATGATAGATTTTTATTGATTTGAAACATGTACATCATGATATAGTTAATTAATATTGAAGTTCATGGTAATTTCATCCCTTTAAGTTGTGACTTAAGGTGCTATTAATCTATACATCTCCACTTCTAAGCCAAACAGGCGCGGGTGCCAAATTGAGAGCAAAAAGTATAAAAAATTATTGTGTCAATGAGAATAACTCAATTTCTTTATCCCTTCTTAGATATTAAAATTCTGACACAACAAGTGAAGTTAGTCTCATTGACACGATATTTTTTCACTATTTGTGCTCTCTCAAATATAAGCGATTTCTCACTGACGCCTTTTTGGCTTGAAAGGGGCGATATTGAAATTGTACCAAAATTTATCCCGACAACATTAATGTTGATTTTTAGAGTATATAATTATACTATCTGGAGCATATGGATTTCAAATAGAGCTTATTTCAATAGAAGCTTCGCTACGATAACTGTTTGTTACTTAATTTATAAATGTAATGTATTTCGTAAAGGAAAAGAGTTAAGAGATATGGTTAGACCAGTGGTCGGTAACCTACAACCAGTAGATAATTGAATCATCCACTACAGTTTGATTAACCCGCCAAACAAATACAATATTTTTTATTACATTATTTTTTTTGCAAACATAATATGATAATGATTTTTAACACTTTTAAGTATGTTTAGTAACTCAAGCTCATTTTTTATTTACTCAAAATGTTGTTAAACACTGGGTTATACAGAATAGCGCCACTTTTTTTTATGTATGTGTGTAAGAAGGAGTTTTAAATATGACAAAAATCTTTGTTTTGACACTGTTATCCAAAAATTTTATGAAAAATCAACCTACAAAACTATCGGCAACGGGATTAAACCGCTGGTAGATAATTTTTGAATTGCCGATTAGTTCTTAAGATAAATTGTAATATTATTCGGTTTTTAGAGACAAAGAAAATTTTACGAAATTTATTGGCATTTTCCTAAATAAAATGCGAATCTAATTGACAATTTAAGTTACTATATTTTTAATAATGATTTTAAAAATATAAAACCGTGGAAAAAATTCATGATCATCAAAAATTTCAACGAAAAAGTGGAAAATTTTGGGAAAACTTATTTTCTCTCAGTAATTATGTTCATGAAAACTAAATTCCTGTCCACCACAATAATTTCCGAATTGACAAAGTAGGCCTTTAAAAATGCTGACAAAAAATCGGACGGTCAATAAATTTCACATCAAGCTATCGTACGAAAATATCTCGAATGTTGTACTTTTGTTTTGTTTGATGGACGAGCGACCATATTAGATCCGTCAAATTTATGACCCAATTTTCGGATGCAAATTTTCTTGTCATTTTTTTTTATTTGAACGTAATGGTCATCCATCAAGGAAGATATTTTGATCTAATCATATGGATTTGATAATTGGTAAAATCGTCATATTGTGTTTAGATTAGGGTGAAACGTATAGCTATTGGCCTGTCAACATTTTTTTTTTTGACTTGTACTAGCTATAACGTTTTTTATATTTAACATTTTTAAAGTCTCAAAATATAACTTTGTGCATGACCACTTTTTGTTTAACATAAGCCTTGTTTTGAGACGATTTATTGGTCAATACCTTTTATCTGAATAAAGTGATTTAAATTGTTAAAAATTTATACGATTCTACATGTCTTGTCACTAACGAACCGGGTTTCTCCTTTGGGCATCTTCAAGCATTCTATTACACGAATACAACAGACATGACACACAATTAACAGTTAGAATCGATTATATAATACACCAAGGGAGTTAATTATAAAAGAAAAATACAGAGCCTAGGCTAGGATCTAAATAAACGTTTCATAAAAGACTCATTAACGGTATTTAACGCTAATTAAACTTATCACAGGCAATTGAGTGTCATTTTTATTGAACCGATATTATTGCAGGTAGCTTAAGTTGTTTGTATATTTATTATGGTTGGATATAACCTTTGCTAATTGTTATTGTGAGTCAGTTCTGTTGCATACGCCTGAAGATTTCAAAAGCCGAAACCCGGGTCGTTAGTGAAAAAACATGTGTGATTTTTAAATTCTATGAAACACCTTCAGACGATATCATAAATTATAAAAATACAGTGATTGGCATTTTTTTTATTGCAGTAAGTTTTCAAAAAAAACGTTTTAAAAGAAGATCTCATAATAAAATAAATACATGTGCAGAATTGGAAATAGCTGAATAATTTAAAAGTTTTTGAAAAGCAGGATTCAGGATTTAAAATGAGTTTTGTTTTTGATAGTCAGTTTCGTTAGGTCTATGTTAATGCCTGAAGATTCTGGAAGGATAAACCAGCGCGTCAATGACAAAGCATCTTGAATCGTACGGTTTCAACAATTCATATTTTGTATGGAAATTCTATTAAACATCCCATAGTCGATATCGTTTATTATGATTGAATAATTTGCTCTGAAAGTCGAAATAGCTATTAACTATACATTTTATAAATTTTGTAGAACTAAATTACATTGCTATATTTCACCGTGTTGTAATGAATCTCTACCAAGTAAATGCAAATTCAATAAATAATTTGCTCTTTCTACGGCGACAACGCGAGTAGTTTTGGAATTAAACAAGCCGCAGTTAACCTACTTCGCACCCCCATCGCTGTTTACTAGATATAGTAACAAAATAGTATTCGATGTTATGTAGAACAAGTCTCGTTTTTAATTGAGTCAATAGATAGACATTTACGAAGGGATGAAATATGCAAATCGCGAGTGATGTTAATGAATATTTTAATTGAACAACTTGTGAAAAAAACTAAGTCATAAGCTTGTGAGAATAAAATAATTTAACACATAAAGTTGCGACGTCTGTGTTCAAAATGAAACTTAAAACGTAAAAATATTTTTTTACTTTAAGTGATTTTTATGAACATAAGAAAAAATATTAACAAGTGACAATTAACACTTTAAAATCAGGGTTGCTGATTCGTTTATATGTGCTTTAAATTAAAGATCAACCGACTAATCCAGACAATTGTTCATTGAGATATTTTTTTAAAATCGTCTACCGGCACATAAATAGGAAAGGTAGGAAAAAAAATGTCAAAAGTAAACTTTTTTAGTCCGAGTCGTATTTTTTTAACGACTCTAAGGGATTTTTTGTAATTTTTCCCTCAAAGCCTCTAAATAAAGATCCTTCATTTGAAGCCATCACAACAAATAAAAACATGTATAAAATTTGAAGTTGCATCCGTGTGCTAGAGTGCCTGAAGATGCCGAAAGGCGAAACCCGCGCCGTTAGTAACAAAACATGTGGAGTCGTACAAATTTTCAACAATTCAAATTTGATATTGAAATTCCATCAAGCACCTTCAGTCGATATCATAAATAAATTCATAATTTGTTAACGTTCTCATATTAACCTTCTTATAAGTTAATTTAAATAGTTTTAGTCGAACCCGTGTATTTAAGAAAAAATCCAGTTATTTTATATTTATTATTAACATAAAAAATATTTTCACCGCGGGCTCTAAAGTGTTAACATCGCACCTGTACACTGTGTATAATTCATCCGCTTGACGTCGTGAATAAAATTTATGTGTTAATTTACAAATAAATTCATTCAATATGTTCGATATTACGTAGGCATAAAATATTTTACTAAATGCAAATTTTAATTTGACGCCGCGCCGGCATTTCTGAACCAGATTAGTATCTCTAAAGACAAGCATGCTGATAATTAACCGCGATAGTGTCCCGGTGGCCATTTATATTATAATAATTAATTATTCATTGCATTTCGGTCAGCTACCGACATTTCACGAGACTAACAAGCTGGTATGTGGAATCAGTGGAGTTTTGGCCGGAATTATAATCGTATTTCTGGTCAATGTTTGACTCGGAGTCGTGAAGATCGAGCGAATCCGACTATTTTTTCGATCAGGCGACTTAGAAGAGTATCTCAATGAACAACTTGCCGGATTGGTTGGTTATTTTTTGATTTAATGCTCATAAATTGGAAAGGTAGCTTAGTCGGAGTAGTGTTTTTTTCAACGACTTCACAACCATGCCTTTATATTATTATCACTAGATATTTTCACAACGAACGAAGTGATGAATATTTAAATTATAAATCATAAAATTGAAAATTACTTCCAGAATTTAATTTGATTTAAATCAGGACCGGTTTCGCTTATTACGACTATTATCAACTTATCTGCGAATTTAAGGTTTGTGATTTCCTCTACTGGTAAATAATTTATCTCATAACCGGTTTATCGGTTAATTCAAATCAAATCGTCGTTCTGATAAACAAAGTCTAACTGTATATTTATATTTGATTAAATTGATATTTACTCGGTAGAACTCCATTATAAAACGATGAAAAAATGTAGTTTAGTTACATTGCTTTTTTTTCACCGTAGTATATTTCTTAAGTTTATCAATGAAACTATTGTATGAATCATAAACATTTTTTTTATGGAAACCGGTTCTGATCTTGTTAATATAAAATTCTGGAAATAGTAGTAAGCATTCTGTATCATTATTTAAATATTTATATAACACCTTTACAGCAATAAGTGACAGTTAACAATTTAAATACAACGTTATCGATGGATTCAGCGTTATTTCGTAGAAGCTTATTTTTTAATATAAGTAAAATTTTATATAATTTATGATATCGGCCGAAGATGCTTGATAGAACTTCAGAATAAAATTTAAATGTTGAATGTTTGTACTATTCAACATGTTTTGTTACTAACGACCCGGTCTTACTTCAGACATTCTATCACGCGGATGCAACAGAACTGACAACCGTCCGAACAATTCAAGTTAAAAAATACACTTGGTGTGTAGCCAGATGTGACACGTGTTTCGATTCTTTGAGAGACATTTTTATATTAGATGTGTCGCTTGGTTATTCATTTGTCAAGGAAACAATTAATATGTATTGATTGAATTGGCATTCACTTGGTAGAACTCCATTATAACACGGTGAAAAAAATAGCAATGTATTTTAGTTCTACAAAGTTATTAAAAAAAATATAATTGATAGCTATTTCGGCTCACGCCATCGTCAGAACTATGCTTAAACTAACATTTGCTTATCTTTAAACAGCCGTGTAGAAATGTACACACTACATCTTCTCTCCTGTTTTAACGATCTAGCTTGTTTCTTTCTCGCAATAAAATTAAATTTTTCAAAAATTATAAATGAAACTAAAAAATGTGGCTATGACAATAAGTTTACATGTGGCACGGAAATAGTCTATTACGGAAGCAAATCAAACACTAAAGTGGAGCGCTTTAATTAATGGGCTAAACAATATATTAGTTTGTTCGTTAAGAATCCTTTGTGATAGTTGATGTCTATTGATTTCCAGTTGCTCCAAAGCGGTCTTCCTACGACCGGACCGTGGGACGGAAGTGGTCCTTCAGGCAGCAAATTAGACCACCCCTTTGTGCAACGGCTTGACAAGTGGCGATATTATTATGTTAGTTTGATCGTTAAGAATCCTTTGTGACAATTGGTGTCTATTGATCTCCAGCTGTTCTAAAGCCGTCATTCTTCGACCCTTACTACAAAGATGCAAACACTTAGGCGCTGAGTTTGAATTTATATTATGTGATTCCTAAATAACGTGATTAGCGAATGGTGAATCTGTTTTTTTTCTATTGAATGATCTTATATGTTCCTTAGCTCGAGTAGATATACTCCTACCTGTCTGTCCGATGTAAACTGTTAAACATTAGCCACAGGACATTTTATATCCTATATCTTATATAGATAAGCAGATGTTAGTTTAAGCATAGTTCTGACGATGGCATGAGCCGAAATAGCTCTCAACTATATTTTTTTTAAATAATTTTGTAGAAAAAAAATACATTGCTATTTTTTTCACCGTGTTACTATTAATATGATTTTAAAATATACATGAAGAGTGGCGTAGGAATATTTCTTTTTTACTAGACTATGGGGGTTCGGTTAAAAATAATGTATGAATAACTTAGTAAAGGCCGTTTTAAATATCAATTAACTTAGATTTGCTTGGAGTTGCTGCTATGTGGAGATAAACCAACTTTCTTCTGAGCCACGTGAAGGGTATTTCAATATTGGTCTTACACAAACCTTAATGAAAAACGAGAATAATCCTTGCTTTCCTAAAATAATCTCTATTTAACGAAAGTTTTTAAACATTTAACTCTCAACACATAGCAACTACCAGTTGAAACGTTAGCATTCATATGATTAACAAAATAATTCTTTCTATCGCTACATATGTATATGTACTTTGTCTGGGATGGTAAATAATTTTAAAATATATCATTCCAGCCTTGTAGCAATTGCCTATTTGGAATTGATTCGACACACGAAAAAAACAATCTTTCATCTATCAACATCACGCCCCTCGGTCGAGGCGAAACCGGTTTTAAGCCAATGGCTGTCGAGAACCCGATATCAAGTCATGTCGGCGATGAATGACCTAGCCGCTGTAGAGAATTGATATCGAATGATAAAAATTCTACTCTTTTTTTAGTACTGCATTGAGAAATGATCCAAACAATGATAATAAAACAAAACAAAGTTAAAAAAATATTACATTGTTATTCTCTGGTTACAAATTATTTGTTTTTAAAATAAATAACACAAAAAAAAGTATACAGCGAAATATGGTAAACAATAATGGACAACTTTCACTTGTTGACGGAATGACGGAACTAATTGATTGAATTGGTATTTACTTAGTAGAACTCCATTATAACACGGTGAAAAAATAGCAATGTATTTTATTTCTTAGAGCCGTAGTTTTGATGAAGTCGTAAGCCGTAATAGCTAACAACTATATAATTTTAGAACTAAAATAAACTGCTAAGATTTGTTTATTTTTAATTTCACAATTTGCTAAACAGTTTATTGATTGAATTGGCATTCACTTGGTAGAACTCCGTTATATCACGGTGAAAAAAATAGCAATGTATATTAATTCTACAAAATTATTTAAAAAAAAAATATACTTGATGGCTATTTCGGCTCACGCCATCATCAGAACTATCCTATAACTACTGTATGTTAGTCAGCCGAAATAGCTATGAACTATATTAAAAAAAAAAAAAAAATGTAGAAATAAAATACATTGCAATTATTTTCCGTGTTATGTAGTTATTAAGAAATAAGTAAATTTGCAAATTTTTTATCACTCACGCCCCGTGTTTCGCTTTTTGGCATCGTCAGGCATTCTATCATTTCGTACTTGTTTGTAGTGTACAGTGTTTGAAGGATTCAAATTTGATGTAAAATTTCAATCGATATCTTCAATTATGTATTTTATTAGTTTGATTAACCTATTGACTGCTAGAATCTCACCTGTTGAGACGTCTAGTTGTCATGTATTGATATAGATGACACTAAAAATAATAAAAGTGTAAAAATGACATAAATATATTTATGAAGTCCTCTTTGTTTAAATATCCTTTACGTAGCTCATCGGAGAATGGCACAATGTTTTTTTAACAATCTTTATTTTGAACCAATTGTTTGATATACCTGAAAATCATTGACGCATAACTTCATATAAAAGATTTACGAAACCGGTTCTAATCATTATATCACAAAATCAAGAAGATTCCATAAACCAATTGGTTTTTTTCCTACTTTAAGATAATATATCGTCAATCGGTCTTAAAAAGCTTTTCAAATAAATGAAACACATGTCAAAATTAATAATAAAACCAGCAGAATAACAAAGATTTCAGCTAAATTTTACACATAATATAATTTGTTGTTACGGTCTTTGTAATTGGGATTGTGTTATAAGAATCATTACTTAATCGTCCTGATGATGGTATAATGTTGAAATAACTATCTAAATAATTTTATAAATCTTTCTATTTTGATCTTACTAATAAGAATGGGCTCTTGAAAAGCTACACAATGATACAATAAAAGAAATCAATTGATAAGTACCATTGCAAATGTTCGCAGACATTTTATTTTGATGCTCACAAAATGGCCGCACCGGAAGTTGATGATAAACTTGTTTATATCGGATGCAAGATAATATCATCAACCAATATTATCATATATTTACAGCACACAATAACCTGAAAAAAGCTCATACACATTAGTTGTAAGCATTTGACATCTTGATGTAATTGTTTACAAAATGGTCGCCCATTTGAATATGAACTCCCACCATAATAGCCCGAAGGCGATAGCTTGGAAGTTTATATTAATGTTAGATGGCTTTAGTACACAGGTTTGTTTATTGTTAATCCACTAGTACTTAATCTGTACATACAATCGACATCTTGACTTGATCTTCAACAAAATGGCCGCCCATTAGAATATGAAGCTTCCGCCAAAACGACCGGATGTTGATAGTGATTTAGTATGTTACAAACATACAATCGACTGATTGATTTAAGATAAATATTTTTAGCATCACTTCTATTTACAATTTGGATTTCCCGCCAAAAATATGTGATTTAGATTATAAAAGTTTTTTTAAGTTTATTTAATTAAGTTTTAATTCATTAATAATCACTTGTGTTTACAATTTATTTTAGTGTTTTTTTTTCACAAAATGGCGGCATATTTAAATGTGGAGATCCCGCCAAAAGTACTGGAATTGTCGCACTGACTCTCATAGTAAATGAAGAGTTGAATTAAAACACGCGTATTTGGCACTTGGGTATATTTATTATATACAGTAAGTAGTTTTATTGGTTTATGTGTTATAAAAAATGGCGGCACGTTTGAATATGGAACTCCCGCCAAAAACAGTGGAATTGTCTAACTGTTTTACTGTGAATTAAGACACGTGCATTTATCACTTGAGCATATTTCATGCAATAGTTTTAATTATGCGATTTGTAAAATGGCGGCACATTCGAATACGGAACTCCCGCCAAAAAGACCGGAAGCACTCGCGTATCGGCCGCCATGTTATCGTGATGGCGAACGAAAGCGAACTAAATTTCGTAAAAAATACACCACCGTCTCAAACCGACCAACAATTTTATTTTAATAACACCATTTTGAAATTGCTAACAAACAATCAAAAAAAAGTACACAGTTACCATCAAATTACCATTATAATTCGAGGCAAATTATATCCATGCTATAATCACTACGCTATTATCAATAAACGCTCTTCGTAAATTGTACGTGAGCTAGACCGAATTAAATTGTTTTCTTGTGTGTTTAGATCATTTTCGCCCATATTGCCCGACACCATATAAGTCTTAAAAAAGTTTATGACCTACTGAACTTCTGAATTTCCGTACAGTTTTAACCAACTTTTAAAACATATTCCATCATTAAAAAATTTTCGAAATCCGTTAGTAATTTTAATTCTATGAATGTTATTTAAAAAAATTAAATAATAATTGAATATTACTTAAAAATATTTCAAAAATAACATTACAAACAGTGGCGTAATTATAATAGTTAATTCTAGTGGGCGTGCTGCGATTTGTATAGACACGAGGCACTTATATAATATTTTTATGTTTTAAATACTTTATTATGGGTTAATGTGGAGTTGGATTCGTGTTTTTGGCTAATGTCGGAATTGTGAAAAACGAGCAACTTTGGCTATTTTTTCGATCAGACGATTTTAAAGAATATTTTAATGAACAATTTACCGAATTCTTTGGTTGATCTTTAATTTAATCCACATTAAAAGGAAAGTTAGGAAAAAAACTTGAAAAAAATACTTTTTTGTATATTGATGCCCTGATATTTTCCCTTGAATGACATGACCGAAAAAATCTTAATACTACCTATCTATCTTCTATTCTCGTACAGTAATTTTGTTTTAATTGATCAGTGGAAAACCGATCTAACGTTCCCGCGTATATCGTTCATTTTACACAGTCCAAGCAATGCAACCGTCATAACAATTTAAAATAATGCCAACAATTATATTCTCAATATTTTGATTGCAACGTTTGTCTCAATATCGTCGCTTATCGTTTACGCGAAAACCACTGTCGTAGAATATGTTAAATCAGAAATCTAATAAATTTAATTTTCTTCATAATCGAACGAGTAGTCATTAAAATTATTTTATATGTATAATATTATGCATTAAATTTGAATTGTTACAACTTTGTACTATTCCACATGTTTTGTCACTAACGACCCGGGTTTCGCCTTGGCATTATATCACACGGATGCAACAGAACTGACAGTCAGTCGGTCTGTTGCATCCGTGTGATAGAATGGCTAATAACACCGAAAGGCGAAACTCGGGTCGTTAGTGACAAAACATGTGGAATCGTACAATGTTGTAACAATTCAAATTTGATATTGAAATTCATCCAAGCACCTTCAGTCGATATCATAAATTATTATATGTTATATTATATTAAACTCGTAGCTTTGTGACGTTTATTTTGTCTTGTATACTTCTGATTTTATATAATCGATTCAAACCGTCAACTTTGTATGAGTTCTATTGATAAAATGCGTCAAGATGAAACGCGAAAGTTGAAACTAAGGCCGTGAGAGACAACACATTTGGAGATGTACAAAATTTCAACAACTCAAATTTCATATTAAAACTCTATTAAACCGCCCTCAGTCTGTATTGTAAAATAGAATAATTAACCATTTTTAACTGAGATATACGACGATTTAATGACGATTACAGAAAGCCGAAATAGATATCCACTAAACAAAGCGAGTAGCTCACTTTGCCCCAGGGTTCCGTTGTCTCACTACCTCATAGTAATAGCAACAAAACTTTAATTGCAGGTTTAATGTAATATTTCGTCCGATTTCTTACGAGTGTGCGGTCAGCGGTTTATTATTTAAAGATGTTCGACTCGCCGACTAATTGGCCGTAGTGTCCTTTCATTAACTCGCGGGTTCCGAGATCCCATGCGCCCGCGGGCGAAAACGGGCTTTTTTACAAGTCCGGCCCTGTAATATTCAGGTAAACGATACTGAGAATAACAAGAAGCCGTTTTTGTAGAATTTTTCGTTTACATTTACCCGTATTATCAACGTGTCCACGCTTTTTAGGGTATATTTATTCAAAATATAAATGCAAAATTTCCAATTGGGCGCCTGGTCAAGTGGTCAACGTCTCTGGGTTTTGTTATTCCAATACAGAAAGCTTCATAAATTGATTCTAAAATAGGTTTCGCCTTTTGGCATCATCAGACATTCTAACACACGTATTAAAATAAACTGATATTCTCGTCAACGTCTCGCCAAGAAAGTCAGTTATGTTGCTACCGCGTGATAGGATGCCAGAAGATTCCAAAAGACGAAAGACGGATCGTTGGTGACAAAGCATGGAGAGTCGTATAAAGTTTCAACGGTTCAAATTTGATATTGAAATTCCATCAAGCACCTCTTGTCGATATTATAAATTGGATATACTATATATTATATATTGGACTACATACACAACTAAGACCGCTTTTAACGCGTTAACTGTCACATATAAGTAGAAAGGCAATATATTTTCAGTACTAAAAAATAATTGAAACACATTTTTCGTAGTTATTTCCACAAAGTATTTTACGATCCGGACCGGTTTCGCTAATTAATAATCTTAATTTTGTCTGCAAATTATCAATGAGTTAATATTTTATTTTTAAATTAATCTACTTTATTTGTATGAATTATAGATTGTATGACTTCATGTAAAATGTTTTTATAGTTATTGAACCTTTAGATTTGTGTACATGCTAACTTTAACTATTTGTTTTTTGTACAAATTAACTTGCTTGTAATTTGTGTCCTACCATTTGATAATGCTCGTGGTGAGCGAAACCGGTCCTCTTATAAAATATATTGTGGAGATATGTACTTAAAATATATCTTTACTATTTAAAATATCATACCTTTCTACCAAGAAGTTACAGTTAATACACTAAAAGTAGTATTTAAAATAATTAAAACATCTTTAGTTGCAAAATATTTCTATAATTCAATATTTATACTTCACGATCAGGGCCGGTTTTATTGAATTGTGGAAATAGTACTAAATATATGTTTATATGTAATTTTTTAATAAGATTGATAACTTAGTTCACTTCGAGTGTTTTATTATACTTACTTATAGTCAATAGTTACATGGTATGAAAAACAAATGGTTCATGAATTATCACAAAAATTTACAGATATGACAAAAAATAATAGAAAAAAAATAGCTAGAAAAATTATATGTACATTAATAAATAATTGTCAAATATGCTTTGCCAATAACAAGCATTGGGAAAATATAATTTTCGAAATGAAAAGTCGATTACATAAATCATATTTTTATAAATAAATAAAAGGTAATATGAGAATGCGAGGCAGTATCAATTGATAATGCTCGCAATGAGCGAAACCGGTCCTGATGTTAAAATTTTTTGATTATGGTTTATGTACTAAACAGTGTGTTTTATTATTTAAAATCAATTGTTTTGCGAAATTACATATCGTAAGTGGTAGAACATTTTGTGGAACACAAAAAAATCGGTTACTTCTCACAAGCCTTCGTTCACATATAATAATTATTTAACTTTTGAAATATCGCATTAGCCCACAGAAATATATCCCGCATCCGGACCTGCATTTATTATTGCGGAACTAAAATTCGATAAACGGTAAACGGTGTATCGGATTCGAACCAGGAATCTCAAGTTCGCCAGTTGGCTAGTTTGCGCCCGACCCGGCCGACCGGTCCAGTATTATTTAAGTAGATATCATTATCGTCTCCGCAATCGGCTGTGCAATAAGACAGCGGTAAATCGTCAGGTTACCACTACGTAGCAATAATATCAAGCTTACTAGATATGGTCCAATACGCGACGATAGGTTCG
The DNA here is from genome assembly GCA_028555115.1 of Himalopsyche japonica. Classification (NCBI taxonomy): domain Eukaryota; kingdom Metazoa; phylum Arthropoda; class Insecta; order Trichoptera; family Rhyacophilidae; genus Himalopsyche; species Himalopsyche japonica. The sequence goes on from JAHFWJ010000430.1 coordinate 2,319,857, forward strand.
GTTCAGGTATCTACAACAGTGATGGTAAATCTGTGGCATATGATTTATTGATTATAGATCGGTTTCAATACACATTGTAACGGAACTATTTCAATATGTTTTCGATTGATATTCAAGGAACCGATACATTATTTCGTGTTCGCCGAATTTCGCGCTAAGCAATTCATACAAGGCGACCAAATATTCACCTCTTGCCATCTTCAAGGTTTCAACAACAGTAGTTAACTTGAACCGAAACTTCACACATGGTTTCTATCGTTACAAATTCTTCCTTTTCTCTATATCGATCATGATATGCATATGGTCCCCACGTGGTGGCCTTACGATTCTCTGCCACCTGACAGACAGATGCTTTGCTTTTTCCCATGAGTTTTCATGTCAGAGTGTCTGAGTTACGAACAAGCACATCCATGTGTTCCATAATTCGCTACCGTAAAGCAGTATTGATAAAATGCAAACGTTGAAAAGTAGACAACGGTATTTATTTTAGTTAAATTTTAAATCGAATCAACAACGAACGCGTCAACCTTATGACTTCATGACTGGCATACATATAAATTTACTAAATTTTAATAAAGAATATTATTAAATAAATTAACCCTTTCCATTCGTATGTCCCCTCTGGGGAACCAAACAAGAAAAGCGTTCCACTCGTATGTCCCCACTGGGGAACCAAAACTTTAAGCTTGAATATTTTCTGTGTACCACATTTATTGATTTTTATTGCTGTTTATCGTATTATATATATCGTGCAGATAATATTTTCTCTATCAAATGATTAAAATTCATATGATAGAGAAAATCGCAATCTTCTTGCATCGACATAAAAAAATCGCTAGAATTTTTATCATTTTCAGCTGAAAATTTCTCTTTTTTATTAAAAATCATTTAAATATAATTGATTTTAAAGCATTACCATGTTAACGGTGATAACACACTAATAAATAAATTTTCAAAAACTCTTTATCTATAATGTTTTTAAAGCTTTTAAAAATATCATGTTTAAAATTCATATACTCGGATTAAAACTTTCGTAAAATAGAAATTAAAAACTTTTTACGATTGTATTTCTATAAAAATACTAAAAAACAGTCTTATGCACGCTGTGTAAGTTTTTTGTTGAACAAAAATCCGTTGAAAATACAATTTATTTTCATTTTAAGTTTTGATTATGAATCCTGGAAAATGCGTGAAATTAATTACGAGTTGAGGCTACCCTCACCCAAAAAAAAAATTAGAGTGCAAAGGGTTAATACTATATAATATACGATATCGAGTGGTGCTGCTTGGTGGAATTTCAATGTACATTTGGAATTATTGAAAATTAGTACAATTCCACAAATTCTGTCACTTGCGACCCAGGTTTTGACTTTCGGCATATTCAAGCGTGCAAAAGAACTGACAGCTCAATTGACTGTCAGTTCTGAAGATTCTGAAAGGCAAAATCTAATTAACTGAGCATTTGAAATTGTATGAAGTTTCAACAAATTAAACTCAATTAAATGATTAACGAAAATATTCAATCGTTTTCTTTTATTCCGAGCGTTATCAATTTATGAAACTCAGTTTAAAACAATTTAACAATTCGAATGAAATACTACTCTCAACACCTCGTTACTTTATAATATACATAAATTACATATAGGTTATATGTAATATAAATATTTCCTAGATAGATAACAGTCTTACAAACCTAAAGAATGTCAAACTTGTATTGCTAGCAGGTAGATAATGTATGTACGTTTACTGTATAGTTATATCGGATATTTATACCAACCCAATTTTTACTCTCTACAGATAGGCTCAAAAACATATCGATAGATTTTTAATTGAATAAATAAATAATTAACATTTTACCTCGAACAAAATGGGCTCTTCCGATTTGATAGCATCCGCTCTTATCAGAGGTTTTCAAACAATAAAATATAAAAATAATTCGTTTCAAAAAATATGAAATATATTCAAGTACATAAGCCCTCTGAAACCAGTTTTGAAATTTAGTCTATTATACAAGTCACTTAAACGTTAATTCATTTCAAATCTTTTTTGGTGATATCACAAGTTAACGCCGTTTTATGCTTAATTCAATTTTTATATTTTTCCTATCGTATATTATATATTAATTATCCAGTTTGGCGTGAATATATAAGTGAACATAATGTGGATAAATCACCATCTAATTTCAACTTATAAACTTATCGAGTTCTGCATGTTGTCCAATATATTTTTTTCCACTATTTTTTTAGAAATTCCTTTGCGTCTAAATATCAGTTTCAATTCTTATTCTTTCCTCATCATATTGCTGATATATTATTTTAGTCAGGACCGGTTTCGCTCATCGTGAGCATTATCAACTGATAAGACACAAATTACAAACAAGCCTATTTATACAAAATTTCGAATTAATTATGAGAAGGTATACAAAACCAAAGGTTCAAAAACTAAAAAAAACTTTACAGAAAGTCATACAGTCAGTATACATTCAAATGAAGTAAATAAAAAAAGCAAAACCGGTACTGATTATAAAATATACTGTAAAAATAGGACTTAATTGCGTTTTTATTATTTAAATTATCATATAATTTATTACATTGACTAAAGGTGCTTGATAGAATTTCAATAGCAAATTTGAATTGTTACAACTTTGTATGATTCCACATGTTTTGTGACCCGGGTTTTGCCTTTAGGCATCTTCAAGCATTATATCATACGGAAGCCAGTGACAGTACTGTTGCATCCGTGTGATAGAATGCCTGAAGATGCCGAAAGGTCATTCGTGACTAAACAGTTCAAATTTGATATTGAAATTCCATCAAACACCTTCAGTCGATATCATAAATTATAATGTAAGGCTTTATTACTTTCTGTTCACTCTGTGTTTAGGTAGGTAAGGTATTCCGTTCGGCCTAAGGCGTAAACACAAACTGTACATACCTACCTACCAAGTCGTATCGTTAAAGTCGGTAGATGTACGAAAGAGAATGAACAAAAAAAAATACCTTCGAAAAGAAATAAAGAGGTCGAAACGAGAAAAAATTCAAAGAGTGATCACGCCATCCGAGTATTATTATAGCGCACTCTGTAGGTAGGTTTTTTTTTATTATTTTGGTTTCCTTTATTTAAAGGAAAACCGCGTTTCGTTTCGGATCGAATTAGGTCAGGGGTGATTTCACTGTTCAAAAAAATGCACATTTTTTATCGTCAATCATTCTTCCACCGTTTCATTTTTTTATCAACATAAGAAGCTATAATACTTTGACAAAACTTATTGATCGAATTGGCATTTACTTGGCAGTACTCCATTAAAGCAAGGTGAAAAAATAGCATATAAATGCCAATTCAATCGATATAATGTTAACACCAGGGTTATGGAATCGGAGTCAGAATCGTGAAAAATGAGTTACTTAGACTACTTTTTCCATTAAACGATTTTGAAGAATACCTTAATGGACAATTTGCCGAATTGGTTGGATGACCTTTTGGTTGGAAAAAACTGGACAAAAATAAACTTTGTTTAGTCGCTTTTTTTGAACGACTTCACAGCCCTGGTTAAAATTATTTATATTTGTCATTATTTACTCTTTTTCAAGATGCTAGCGGTCAATTCTTGATGGAAAGACACTATATTTAAAATAATAAAAACGCAGATCACTCCGAGAAATACAAAAAATCAATTTTCCACATTTAAGAATTTATTGACACAATATAAAACTAGGACATTTAGCACAGAAGAGAAGATGTAATGTGTACTTTTTCTACACCGCTATATCATCATCATCATCATCAGCCGGGGTCGATCCACTGCTGGATGAAGGCCTCCCCCTGTTTTTTTTTTTTTTTTTTTCAGGGGGGGGTTTGGACATAGCAACACCACGCTGCCCAGGCGGGTTGGTGTTCGGTTTTCTGTCTGGGTTTTCCTTCCCATAGCCAAGAGAACACGGCACTCGGTGTTCCCGAGCGGTCACCCATCCAAGCACTATCCGCGCCCAATGTTGCTTAACTTCGGTGATCGCACGAGAGCCGGTGTTTACAACGTGGTATGGTCGTTGGCACACCGCTATATAAAGATAAGTAAATGTACATTTAAACATGTGTAGTTCTGATGGTATCGTAAGCCGAAAAAGCTGTTTACGTTATAAATTGCGTAGAACTAACATATATAATATATGTTATAATAGAGTTCTACCAAGTAAATGCCAAATCAATCAAAAAAGTATTGTTTTCAATATGTTACTTCAATTTATTCAATCAATTACGTAACGTTATTGTAGCATCATCTCAAAAGCAAGACGTGCTGTAATTTACAAAAATTAAGTTTTTAAAATATCAACAAAAAAAAATCATGACTTTAACCTTTTCTGTCCTGTGATAAAAAAACAAATTTTCTAAATAAATATAATGTATACTGCAATAAACATCTAAGTATTTCTCTATTATACATTTACGGGTAGAATAATAGTCTTAGTAATTAATAATAATCACGAATCAGGTATTACGGAGACATTTTGTAGAAATCCCGATGTTTTCAGACAAATAAATAAAATTTATTACCATATGTTGGAGTATATTCGTATATTTAAATTATAAATGTTATATATCACTCACGTGTGAATGATGTGTATGAAATACAAAGCACTGGAAAGCGTTTTTTTGGCACAATAAAAGAAGATTTAATGTGCTGAAAAATAAAAAGTTAGGTGTGAGAAGGTTAAAAACTTTTGATGCTAATTAACAAATTTGAGTGTTTTACCAATCCACGAAAGGCACGCATAAGTTATTGGATTATTAGTAAATACTTCATTTATATTAAAATAATTATTTTTTTCGTCATTACATGTACACCTGGGCGTCGTATAACACGGTTATATGGTTCCACAAAAACCTCGTGTAATAAAAATTCGTGTTATACAAGATTTAAAGTTCATACACAATTAAGATTTACGTTAAAAAAAAAAACAATATACGATAGTTTATATAAATATGTACATTATTTTTTTAAATAAACACGTATACATTTACAGATTAATTGAAAGAAAGTTTAATAACATAATATACCATTCATTCATCATCGCGATCACTTAGATTTTTATATTTTTTACTCTTTTTCGAGATCGGTTGTGAGTTTTCCTCATCGGAGGACTCTGAATTTTTTGTTGTTTTATCCTTAAAAAATTCGCTGATAAGCGATTGTCTGCTTTTAGCTTATAAATCTTTACGTATTTCCTTACAGGTTCTAAAATATTTTGTAGCTCCCTCTTGACTTTCCAACTCCTTTCCATTAAAGGATCATTATCAATAAAAAAAATCTAATTTAATAGCCAATTATAAGCCACCGTTTATTGTTTTTAATGTGAAATATGTAGTTACTTCGCTGCAATTGCTTTCCGAATCATAAATTGTGATAGGTTCATTCAAAATTTCATTTCTTTTTCTCTTATGCCGGGTTATATAAAACCGTGTTATATGATGCCTAGGTGTATATAATACTTTTATATTTCTGTAACCAACAATGGCTTTACAACAGCTGGAAATCAATATATATCAATTATCACAAAGGATTCTTAACGAACAAACTAATATATGTCGATCACCATTACTCAACTCGCTACGGGGAGCCATTTTGTTTCCGTAATTTCCGTGCCATATGTAATCCTATTGATATAGCCGCCTTTTTAGTTTCATTTACAATTTTTAGTTTTATTGCGAGCAAGAAAGCTAGGTCGTTAAAACAGGAGAGAAGATGTATTGTGTACCTTTTCTACAAAGCTATATATAGATAATAAAATGCTCGTCTAAGTATAGTTCTGACGATGGCGTGAGCCGAAATAGCTATCAACTATATTTAAAAAAAAAATTAGCAATAACAGTTAATTATCGCGCCAATTGATCGCATAAATAATTTATAATGTAAAGCAAAAAAAATGTTTTTTGACATTTATTAATTATATAAAATAATGTTAACCCTTGCCTTGCTGGGCCACATAAAAGATTATCCAACCCTTAACCTTTCAAACAAAAAAATATTCAGCAGTGTTGGTGTTGAAGCTAAAAAAGTTAGCTATATTACGAAAGTTTTGACATTGTTAACTCTAATTTTCATTAATACGGTGAAAAAAATAGCAATGTATTTTAGTTCTACAAAATTTGCTACATTGCTATTTTTTTCACCATGTTACAATGGAGTTCTACCGAGTGAATGCCAATTCAATCAATAAAACAATCGCTTTCTTGAAGTACTGCACGGTATACAAATTTGTATTGTTGGATTCGATATTCTGACAGTACGTCCAGCAGATGTGGTTTATTTACCGACTCCAGGAATTTGAATAATCCATTTGAATAATTCAAGGCTTGGCGCTTTTTTCTGGACGTCGCAGCATCCCGAGCGGCGACCAAACACGGCTACGCCCGGGGGAGTGTGCGCGGCGATTTTACAGTAGCCGCGGACGCGAGCTCGGCCCGGCAATTATAAATTTCAAATTATAATCATTTTCATATCGGCGCACTATTATTCTTATTATATTGCCCATACATCTGATAGCATCAGGGATAACAATATAAAATTTTAACCTGTTATTAAAAACGTATTTAAGACCGAATTATTAAGTTCTTTTACGTCTGTCGATGAATGAACGATTTAGAAACGCTGGAAGGAACAACTTACAATAAACGTGTTAAGCATCGCACCTTTATACACATAAATCATCCAATTCATAGTATATTTGAAATAAGCTGTCGTAGCCGAGTGGTACGACCCGGACATCGTCGTTCGATTTTCGTTTTCGACGTGAACGTTTCAAAATAATACCAAATTTGAATTTTTAAAACTTTGTACGATTCCACATGTTTTAACACTAACGACTAACACGGAGTTAGCTCTGTTGCATTAGTGTGATAGAATGCCTGAAGATGCCGAAAGGCGAAACCCGGGTCGTTAGTGACAAAACATGTGGAATCGTACAAAGTTTTAACAATTCAAATTTGATATTGAAATTTCATCAAGCACCTTCAGTCGATATCATAAATTATACAAAAATAATATATTATACAATATTTCTTTTACAAATTTGCAACTAGATGACGTAAATTTTAAATATTTTATCAGTATTTATTTCCACGATATATTTTACGATTAGGACCAGTTTCGCTCTTACCTAGTATTATCAAGAGATATGATACAAATTACGAGCAAATATATTTACACAAAATTTGAGTTAAAGTCACCTATAAAACTAAAAATTGTTTTCATAGTTCTTGAACGCGAAGTGTTTCAAGCCTGCTAACTTTAACACAAATTTTGTGTAAATATACAACTAGGTATCGTAAGTTTTAAATAATAAAGACACATGTTATAGTACTTATTTCGACAATGTATTTTATGACTAGGTTGGTTTCGCTCGTCGCAAACATGACCAACTGGTACTGACTTGATAATGCTCGCGTAATGTAAAAAAATAATGTTATTATTTTTAATATTACCACTTTCCATCAAGAAGTGACAGTTAACACCAGGACTGTGGAGGCGGACTCTTGCCTGTTTTTTTGAATAGACGATTTTGAAGAATATCTCAATGTACAATTGCCGGATTGGTTGGTTTGTCGTTAACATATTGCTTATAAATAGGAAAAGTAGGAAAAAATCTAACAAAAATATTTTTTTTAAATCTGGAATCGTGATGTTGGTCAATGTCCACATCTTTAAAAAGATGTCGTAAATGCAAGCAAATTTATGACGTCATCAGATGTACGAAGATTTAGTATATTTTCACTTGAAATGTACTTTCACTGTAACATTTTAATATACTGCTGACAAATTAATCAGTGATTTTGGAAACTTCGCAGAAGTTATAAGTTAGAATAATATAGAATTCGAGGTTAACAATCGCTAATTTTTAAAGACTTAATATTCACAGTCTTGTTATATAAAACAAGATATTCACCGATTTCGCGCCACCTTATGGAAAGCAAAAGAACTTTATTCCTTAAAATCTATTTTATAATCATTGTATTTTTTAAATTTATTTAATAACCTATTCATACATTTTGTGTACAGTAGAGAGCATTCAATCTAATTAAGAAAATTCTCAATCTTAAAAAAGACATTCTTCGCCTAAGTCCGATGATCAAAAGATGCAATTTAAAAAGAGTGTACAAACGTAACGGGTGGTGGTTGTTACAATAAGAGTGCTATATTTAGAAAATAAATAGCATAATCTTACCAAACTGGCCAAATCTGAATATCTATTATATAAAGAATAAGATAATATGTGTGTACAAAAAAGAAATGATGTTATGTCTTAAATCGATACAAGATACGTATGTTTGCGAACATGGTTATAATAAATAACAAGGTATTCTAATGCAAAATCTTTTTTTTAATAATTAAACAAGAAACTTGTTATTATTAAGTCCAGGACTTGTTTATAATAGTTTGTGATAGTTGAAACTTTATTGTGTTAAATTGTAGATTCAAATACTAAACGTTGTGCTTTATGATATAACAGTATAAAGCTTTATAATCCTTTTCCACCAAGAAGTGACAGTTAATACATTAAACATGATTCAAACAATAAGAGCTGTGGAGTCGTTAAAAAACACGACTGCGGCTAAAAACGTTTAAATTTGAATTCTTATAACTTTGTACGATTTCAAATGTTTTGTCAGTAACGACCCATGTTTCGCCTTTCGGCATCTTCAGGCATTCTATCACACGGCTGCAGCAGAATTGTCAGTTCATAAAATCAAACAAGTGGAATCGTATAATGTTGTAACATTTCCATCAAGCACCTTCAGTCGATATCATAAATTATTAAAAACATTTAATTTTGTCAGGAATTTTTCGTATTTTTCCTATTTATGTGAATTAAATTATAGATTAACCAATAAATCTGGCAAATTGTTCGTTGAGAAAAAAAATGTTTTGTGCTAAGTACGTAGACATTCTACGTTACTTAAAAAAACTCATAGAACAAATTCGATAGGACAATTAATCATAGAACAAACGAAGAAAGCTACATACCGTAATTTATAATAAGATTTTGTTCATTTAAAAATATCACTCATGCGTACTTTTTACGTAAAACAGATTAGCAATTTATTATATATCTGGAAAAAAATGCAATAAACCCTTTAAATACGTTTTATTTATATGTCGAATTTAATAGCGTTTTTTTATTTATTACAGTGGTCTTAAATCTTTGTTGACTCACAATCTTCATTCATTAATCTATTAAAAAAATATTACTTAAAAATATTTACAATAAATCAATGTGTTAATGTTTTTCCTTATTCTTCATTGGCAAGCCTTTTGATTTAGCGGTATTATACGAATGAAACTATTTTTTATTTCGACTCGCGGAATTCTCAGAGACGTGCAGTAGATTGAAGTTTGAAGATCTCTGATCTATTGTATTGTTTAACATGCTAGCAACCAGAATGTCTCAAACTCGCTGATGGCTAGCAGTATATCTCTTCTCTCCCATAAATAATGCAGACTTTGATGTACGATGGGTTTCGAAATTTCATTAAAAAAGCGTTTTATCCAGAGTGTCGATCTATGCGCGGCGCACAGCCTTCCTAACTACCTCCAGAATACCGAACTCTTAGGTAGATAGGTACGTACGTATACGTAGAAGCGTCCATTAAAATCGCCTTATAAATAACAATTCTCGATTAAACGCGGAATAACATCACCAAAACCGTTTTTTGACAACGCTATTGCCCCAAAAAAGCTTAATAACATTGATTATTTTTTTGCTCCCGTAACCGACTGATAAAAGATTTTACACATCGTCATAATCTGTAAGTTTATTTATGATTTTAATTCCCGGATAGAACTTTTACTTTTAAGTGTCAATTATCATTTCATAGTGTAAATACTTTATATTCAAAAAAAATAAAAACAATTTTTTTAGTACTATTTTCACAATTTAATATTATTATTATCAGAACCGGTTTCGTTCATTGCGAGCATTATCAATTGATTGACGCGAAAGCGATCCTGATCATAAAGTATGTTGTGGAAATAAGTAGTGAAAAATGCGTTTTTTTATTTATTTATAACAATTTTTTTTTGTACTATTTTCATAATTTAATATTTTTACTATCGAAACCCGTTTCGCTCATTGCAATCATTGTCAACTGATGTGATACAAACTAAAAACAAGGCTAGCCATACGAAAATTTGGGTTATTATTTATTATTTTATTTTGTATACTTGTTAATTATCAGCTAAAATTTTTTTGGTTGATATTACCTGCGTTGAGAGAGACCGGTTTTTATCATAAAGTATATTCTAGGAATTCATCTAAATAATTTGAACTTGTATATCATCAAAAGAAAACTAACCAACTGAAATTCATGGATGTAAGTAAGTAAATAACTGAAATACAATTAAGCACTATTTTTTTTTTATTGAAAACCAACTAACATATTTACTCCAGTCATTTTTGAGTTGCGGTTCTTTCGCTGTGGACCGTCGCGGACTTCTAGTTTTTAAAAAATCGGGTTTTACATTTTTCGATATCAGAGCCTTTCGATCGACAGAGTTTTAAGTTGTTTTTTTCGTATAATACACGCCCTCTTTGTTTCGACTGAGGAGCAATAAATATTTCAATATTCCCGGTTATATAAATGACAACACTGAGAAATCTTGACAGATTCCGTCTTATAAATAAATAAACAAGATACAATTATATGATTTACTTTTTATATCATATATAATACAATTATTATTGTATTATTATATTTTATTCTTTATGTGATTGTTTGATTTGATATGAACCTTTTTTGATTGTGTAATCGAATGGTTGACGGATATTTTTTATATTCTGCTACAACGTTCACTATCTTTGATCGATATCTTTTGATTTTTGCGGACACTTAAAAATTGTCACTTCTTCGTTAAAAAAATATTACATGAATCAATTTAAAGGAAATGACGTTAACTCCACTTTACAATATTAGAAGTAAAAATACATTTTAGTGATTCACGAGGAATTGTATATTTTTAATCATATTTTGTTTCCAATTGAGAAAAATACGCTTATTTTTATAAATATATATATTTTTTATTATTTTATTTTTTTATTATTTTTTATATAAATTTATATTATTTTTTATAAATAAATATATTATATTTATAAAAGAAAGTTTTCACACAGTTAACACTTTTATATTTTTAAGTGTCAACTTTCAAAATTTTCAGTTTTACCGGCTGTGCTCATCTTGTCAACTGAATAACAAGAAGGAACTGGAACGACGACAATTGACCGTAGAAACTAAATGCAAAAAATGAGAAATTTTATCACGATCAGGACTGATTTCGCTTAACGCGAGCATTATACTATTCATATAAATTCATAGTTAATAATAACAAGGCATAACAAACATAAGACGATTGTTAAATTCTAAAATATTATTTCAGCAAATTTGTTGCTTGTTGGATCTTCAAAATCAAATTTGATCCGTTGCAACTTTGTACGATTCCTCACGATTTGTCACTTATAACCGGGGCTACGCCTTTCGGTATCATCATGCATTATATTACACGGATGTGACAGAACTGACGAAAGGCTAATCCCGGGTCGTCAGTGACAAAACATGTGAAGTCGTACAAAGTTTCAACAATTAAAATTCGATTATGAATATACAAAAGGTTTAGGTTAACATTAATTAATCTTATACTTATAATCCAGTTGTACTCGTAGGTACATCCATTTGATTAAATACTTATAAATCTATTGTATTAATCTATAAATTTTTGTAGAGAATCTGTGAGTTATACTTCAATATTAATCCTCTTATAGCGGTTTTTGCATCTGAAATTTAGGGCTTTGGAGTCCTTAAAAAAACAACACTCCCATATTGACCAACAACACAAGCCAAACAGAGCGTTGTTAGCTCTATTTGTTTGTTCTTCCGCCAAAATGGATCGAAACAGGAGATCGACATAAATCCCAGATAACAATATCCATACGATATATATATTCATTATTACGTAATTAAAAATACGTATTTTGGGGGAAAAAGTACTCAGAGTCGCTCGTTTTTCACTACTCCCACTCCGACTCCACAGTCTTGCTGGAATGTTTTTCGTAAGAGTCCGAAAATTTTATACTCGTAAGTCTGTCATTATAAAAAGATACAATGTTTTTTACAGATATATATTTATGATATAATAATCTTTTTATTCCGACGGGAAAAGCATCTGAAACAAATCAAATGCATAAGAGCTATTTCGATTTATACAATCGTCGGATTTTTATTTTCATAAGTAAATACTTCATAATGTTTACGTTAACTTAATCCCTGACTGTTGAAAGAACAGATAACAGTATTTTGATAGTTGATAATCAACATTTATACGTGTGAGCAATGTTAATCTTTCGTTAATGAGCTAGTTTTTGTAACGAAATATAGCCTGATTAGACCAAATAATCATCACAAGTTTACTTTACACCAACAATACTCAATTATATTTGGAAAATTAAATGTTAGGATAATTTTTAATCGGTTCAGCAGACAACGGGTTGAGATCTCTTTTTGTATAGATGTATGTTAAAAATTCTTTGATGAAAAGGGTATCAAATTCAAAAAGTTTGACGGTCAAAACAATAGACGTCTATTTTAATCTAATTTATCAAAAACTATTTTTTATTCATAGATTTTTAAAAAAATATGTACCACTTTATAAATATATGCAAAAAATTAATAATGACTTAATCTTGACGTTATTTTCAATTCTGATTTAAATGTTTTGTAAATGTTGGATGGGCATATACTTTTTCACTATTCTTTTGATAATTGTTGAACCCGTAGGGTCTGACGTAATCTTTATAATAGTATCCAATATTTTTTAAACATACTGTGTGACATTTTTATAGATATTGTATGCTTAAAACTAAGCAACACATTTTCCTTACTGATAATCCACACGTCACTTCTTGCGTAGTATTTTCAAAATACTTTTAAGTGATACTGTATTTCAAGTATAAATATATTCTTACTGATATTCGGTGGAAATACATTCAAGCACAATATCACTTTTACTTAATACGAAAGCTTCATCTCTGGTATTCGATCCATCAACCACGTGATTGATAAACGAAAGTCCGATAACTTCGAAAATTAGGTAAAAAAAAGTAAGTAAGTATTTATGAGATTATGCTACAGAGATAGTTTATTTAAAAAAAAGACATAAAATAATCTCCCAGAAAATTTATCATTACATCTAATCACATAATAATGTTTATATAGTAAAAGACAATATTCATTAATATGTACATAAGTACATTGTCGCTATCTGAATGTGTAAACCATATTACTTTTAGTAAAAATACATTTTTACTTGAAACGTTCTTTTTCTGAAATATGAACAATTTTAAGGAGAATCCGAATTTCTATAAATCAGGGTTTTAAAATATACTCCGACATTGAAATTTTGTTTTTTTTCAGGTTTTTTCAAACTTTCCTATCACGTGCGTTAAATTAAAGATCAACCAACTAATACGGCAAATTGTTCCTTTTCATTATAGAATATATTTAAAAATCCTTAAAACAACAATTGATCCACTCTTAAACCTTCTTAGTATTATGACAAAATCTTGAAAAAAACCTCGGAGACGTTTACCTATCAGTAATTACCCGCAGAATGAAATAATGATACGCATAAATAAATGAAATATTTGTGTTGTATACTGCCATCTGTAATCGAGTAGCGCAACCAAAAATAATTTTATATTTACTCAATTTGATGCAATAATTTGTTGTAATGATACCCGTTATCTTGCTATTATAATTTGAGGCAATAAATTTAATTTAATGACGCGTTTATTTCGTAAATAAATTGTTGAGGCTTAAATTACTTCAAAGTGTTAGCATGGCTTTATTTTACAAAAAAGGTGTTTGTTATTTCTTTGTATTTTGTTTTATATAGCACCATATTATACATTTTATAAAAAAATAAGTAATATTCTATTCAACATTTTTTTATTATTCAATTGAATTTTTTATAAATATCATTCGATTTACCATATAATTGAATTATTTGTCTTTTCGTCAATTATATTGAATAAAAATTTTTAATTTATTTCCAAAACGTTTTATATAATATTAATCAAATTTTGCGTTTATTTGTTAGAACTGCATTATAACACGGTGAAAAAAAAACTTTAGAACTAAAATATATTGCTATTTTTTCACCGTGTTATTTCATATAGTGTTTTATAGTCTCCTAAAAACTGTGCATTAAACCTGTGACCATGGATTTAATACGCCTGTCTATTTATAAGCACACTTTGAAATTTGAAATTTGAATCGTTTAACACCTGTACTCTTCCACGTATTTTGTCACTCATGACTCAGTTTTCGCCGTTCGGCATCTTCAGGTATTAATGTACACGAACTCATTCTTATATGTAAGTTTGCAGTTTATATGCAAATCTGCGGCATCTCATCGAACAAAAATAGCAAATTTCATTTTTTTTAATTCATAAAAGCATAAGTTTTTAATTATGAATTAAAAAATCCATTTTCCGCCATTTTTTCAACTTTTCTGTTAAGTTCAACTTCATAGAATTCGACTATTAGATACGAGGTTACGATAAGCTATATCTTACTTAAATCGACATCCATAACACAAAATATCGGTCTCACTCTCTCTGTTATCTATTTTAAACCATATCCGCCCACAATATGGAGCATATGAATTTCTAATAGAGTTTGTCTCAAAAGAACTGATTTTTTTTCAGCTCCACAGCCTTTTTTTTTTTTTGAACATTGTTAGGATACAAGGAAATAAACAAGGCCAAGATAGAATCAATGATTAGCTAATTTCATTAACAACACTTTTTCCTTATTATCAGATTAGTGAGGGAATATCGGAAGTCCATGATTATAAACATATATGCATCAATTGAAAAAAAAACATCATAATTAATTCAACTCCGTGAGTCCAGCTTTACTTAATTTTAAGTCTAATTATAGGAAAACAATTTTCATTGTATAAAATATATTTGTATGGATATCAAATGGCTCCTTCATTTGAATCAATAACATACCATATGACTTCGAAAATGTTTATTTTTGTCAGATTTTTTCCTAATTTTTCTATTTATTTGCATTAAATTAAAGATCAACCAACCAATCTGGCGAATTGTTCATTGAGATATTTTTCAAAATCGTTTTGCCGTGTGGTCTGAGTCGTGTTTTTGATCAATGTTAATATAATATGATCGGAATCACAGCCTTGATGTTAACTGTTTAAAATCAACTTTTAGACATAAAAAAAAAATATATATATATATATTAAATTTGTGATATCAACTGAATGTGCTTGAAGGAATTTCAATAACAAATTTGAATTGTTACGACTTTGTACGATTCCACTTGTTTTTGTCACTATTCAAGAATGACAATTCAGTCCTGTTGCATCCGCGTGATTGAATGCCTGAAGATGCCGAAAGGCGAAACCCGGATCGTTAGTGACAAAACACGCGGAATCGTAAAAATCCGTAACAATTCAAATTCGACTTACATTAAAATTCGTTACTTTTAAGGTGTAAACTGTCACTTCTTGATGTAAAATCATGATATTTTAAATAATAAAAACAATTTTTTTAGTACTTATTTCCACAATATATTTTTGTTCAGGACCGGTTTCGCTCATCAGGAGCACTATCAACTGATTGAATACAATTTACAAACAAGTCAATTTGTAGAACTAAAATACATTGCTATTTTCTTCTTGTTATAACGGAGTTCTATAAAGTAAATGCCAATTCAATCAATAAGTCTATTTTTACAAAATATTCGAGTTATCGGTAGCAGATATACAAAACCATGGGCGTAAGAACTACCGGGTACTACTAAACCGGTCCTGATCAAAAAATATATTGTGGAAATAGGTACTCAAAAATGTGTTTTTATTATTTAAATAATTAAAATTTGTTCTTTAATTTTCATAACATAACTTAGAAATTTGACTTTTGTCAGTAATAGACAGTTTAATGTATTTGTTTTGATAGTGTAGTTACGACGGGCACTTAATGATTATATGTAGTTAGTCACTTCTGGCAATGTAGTCGACTCGTAACTAATTCGTCCAATTAACACTCTGGAAATATTTGAATTTTTAAACACGTATAATCACCATGTGGGTCATAATTAAATCAATTTTTTTTTGTTACAATAATTGCGTATGTTTTCTTCCAGTTTACATTTGTAATTATAAAGGAAAACGCTTAACTTAAATGTATGTGATTAGTAACTGACACAAAATATAATGGCATCGCTACGCGGAAACCGTGCGATGTCTGACAGCGGCGTCACTAACGCGTGCATAATCCGGTATCAAAGTGTCGTCTTGGAAATTAGTGTCTGTTCACATAAAAACTATATATATATACAGCAATCAGGTAACTGGGGTAAAAATGAAATTTTTGGGGGTTATAAGGAATTTATTGATTGAATTGGCATTTACCTGGTGGAAATACATTATAACACGGTGAAAAAATAGCAATGTATAAAAAAAATCCGGTTGTTTTGTAGAACTAAAATACATTGCAATTTTTTCACCGTGTAATAAGGAATTGTAATTTTCCTTGTCTATTAATTCAATAAAAAATGTTTAATTTAAATTTACATTGTCTGTCATGTTTTCAATATGAGGGGGTAATGGACTCATGCGAAAATATTTTGGAGTAATGGTTAAAGTCCCCGAACGCTGATGTTTATACAACATTATCCTGAATTCAAAGTTATGTAATATTTTAAATAATAAAAACACATTTTTTAGAACTTATTCCCACAATATATAATATATTTTGATCAAGATCGGTTTAGTAGTATCCAGTAGTTCTTGAACCCATGGTTTTGTATACCTGCTACCTATAACTCAAATATTTTGTATAAATAGACTTAATTTATGATATCGACTGAAGGTGCTTGATGGAATTTCAATATCAAATTTTAATTGTTGTAAGTTTGTACGATTCCACATGTTTTGTCACAAACGACCCGGGTTTCGCCCTTCGGCATCTTCAGGTATTCCATCACACGGATGCAACAGAACTGACTCGAAACCCGGGTCGTTTGCGACAAAACATGTGGAATCGTACAAAATTACAAAAATTCTAAATTAAATAAATAGACTTCTTTGTAAATTGTATTCAATCATTTGATAATCTCGATCAGCGAAACCGATCAAAAAATATATTGTGAAAAAAGTACTAAAAAATGTGTTTTTATTATTAAAAATTACCTTTATAGTTTAGCTAGACCAGCGGTCGGGGAACCGAGGTAAATTACCCAAATGGGGTACAAATGAAATTTTTGGGGGTAATAAGGAAAAATCTGAAGGGGGAAATTTTTCTTGCTTATTGAATTTTGTTTTGTTTGTCTATTACATACATACTATTTTCATGCAACTTTTCTTTTTAAAAATAAAAATTAACTCAATAAAAAAAATGCTTAATTTATATTGATTGTATCCTTTTCAAAATGAGGAGGTAATATCGATTTATGCGAAAATGTTGTGAGGTAATGGTTCAAAAAGTTCCCCGACCGCTGAGCTAGAAGTAAGCTAGATTATGTACATGTGCTTTTTTCGTGGTGACCTTGAGTAGGGCGTCCAGGAACCTTTTCACGTTCCCGTATTTCAATGTATTGATTGTATATTCGAAATAGCGTCATCGCTTCAATTGCCAGACCAATCAATTCCCTTCAATGCCAATAGACAAATTAATAAATATATCGGAATGTTTTTTTTTATTAATTGCGAGTCAAAAATAATTAAATTATAATGATTTTATAAACAAATTCATAAATTTTATTCGATTCTATCATTGTTTTTTTTTTATATTAATGTGAGCCTGTCACATTCAATACTAGGGAAGTTATTTCAGACATTTTCTGGAAGGGGGAAAATTATGGAAAATAGTTTATTTTTTATTTCATTTACATTCATAAGGCATAGAAAAAATACAAGTAAACAAACCAAGAATAACGTTGGAGTTGGTCAGAAAATATAAAATTTCAAATGTAACTGTAAGTATATTGACGATGAATACTTAAGTCCCGGGACTGTCCTAAATTCAATCCCGGTATTACGGGATTGACCTATTGACCAGGTCCCGGAATTGAAATCCCGAATCTTGAGTGAATCTTACGTGACTTAAAAAAAATTTATGGCACCTCTATATAATTCGTGTGGAATTATTGTAGATAAATCGGTAAATTTTCATCTTATTATAATGGATTTCTACCAAATGAATGACGATTCAATCAATCGCTCGGTCTGTGGTGTAGCAGTCAACATTTCGAGTCCCAGAATGAAAAGTTTTTTTTCATCAGTTGATGATGTTCGCGATGAACGAAACCGGTCCTAATCATGATACCCACTGTGGATATAAGATTTAAAAAATATCTTTTTATTATTTCAAATATCATGCCTTTCCATCAAGAAGTGAAAGTTAATACCTTAAAAGTTTTTTTTTTCAATTGGTTTTTAAAAAATGGTACACATTAAGAACGATTAGCTAACCACTAGTTTTGACCTTTTTCTATATTTTATATCGGTTCTCTCTGCAACTGAGAAAACTAACAACTAACAGTTCTCGTAGAAAAACTTCCATTACAAAGCAATATGATCTCCACAGTGGAGGCGGGGATATGAAATATAAAATAACAAAACATTACTTAAAACAAAATTGTATATTTTTGATTGAAAAAAATCGCTTTTTATATGCATATCAAAGAGCAAGTATATTTTTGTCGTGACTACCGTACAACGTGTTTTTTTTCATCGAACCGAGTCTAAAATTGTATGTAAATAGAAAAATGGATGTCATTATACATAATTTTATAGCCTCTTCACAACATAATGACAAAATCATTATCAAATTATCTCCGACTTTTGTTAGTGTTTTTTTTTTCAATTTCAAAAATATTTTTATTTCAATAATATGAAAACTCGTGGCTGAAAATGCGAGGGGAAAAATATCCGAATAACTATGCACCTAGATAATTATCTATTTACAATTAACCATCGGCTCTCAACATGTTTTTAAGAATTGCGTTTATTTACTACTTCTAAATTTACTAACGATTTTTTTTATTTTACCTTGTATCTGAATAACTACTTTATTTCCTGGTATATAAGTACGAACTTTGATTAAAGCCATATACACTTTGATTCGAGAATGATATATTTAGCTAGCCTAGGTCTGTTATCGAGAGGCGAATTTTGTTAGATTTGATCGCGGTATTCGTGGCCTTAATTCATAAATTGATTTTGCAATCGATCCTTGTGGATCACAATGTTCAAAATATTGGATTCAGCTTCTGAGCAACAAACAGTTCTCGTAGAAAAAAACTGATGAGATATCTCTATAAGTTTTTTACAGATTTTCCATGTGAAAAACTATTGAAAATAGTTTGAAGGGAGTATTTCAATAGCTAAGTAACAAGAAGGTATATTAGAAAATTATTGAGATATTTTTATAATACGGTCATATGCTCCACATTAGGAACGGACATGGCTGGTAAAAGCTTAGTGATTTTGAAATATAAAAAACTGTGAGTAACTGAATGAAAAACAGTTATTCTAGAAGAAAATCCTACTTGTCTATCCCTATTTCTACGTTACCATATGCTTTAAATTGGGAACGGACTGGTTTTACCTTTCGGCATCTTCAGGCAGTCTGTCATACGGATACAATAAGACATACAGGTGTAAGTTACAGTTGATTTTGCCGCAATAGCAATATTGATATAATTTACGGTATCCTCAAGCGTGGGTGCTGGATGGAATTTCAATATAAAAAACAGCAAGATTGAAACACAGGCCGTGAGCGTCAAAACATATGGACTTTTTTCACAGTTTCTACATTTCGAATTTGATATTGAAATTTCATCAAACACCTTCAGTCGATGTCGTGAATTATATCGTATTTAAATTAAAAAATCATTATGAAAATGTCACTGTTTCATAACGAAGTGCGTTTTTCAGTTGTTTTAGATTTTATCATGCCCGTTCAGTAGATCGACATATAACATAAAAAGTTTTGAAACATATTGCCCATCGTAAAGAGAATATCTTTTTTTTATGACATTATTATGTTTTATAACATACAATTCCAGAAATTTTATAGAATTTGTGAACAATATGTTATTCCTTTCAGGGAATGAACGAAATTATTTCAAACGACACAGTTATTATGCAAATATACCATATATAACAATTTGTAAAATTTTACTAACCCGAGACACGCACCTGTAATAATAGCGGAGAGACACACCTTTTTATTTAAAAGAGCATTGTAATGACATCTGTCGTTTGATAATTTGATTAATTCAATAAACAATTAATTAACTTTTTTTTTTTTTTTTAAATAATAAAAACACATTTTTTTTTGTACTTATTTCCACAATATATTTTTTGATCAGGACCGGTTTCGCTCATCGCGAGCATTATCAACTGATGATGTCAGTTGATATCAGTTGATAATGCTCGCGATGAGCGAAACCGGTCCTGATCAAAAAATATATTGTGGAAATAAGTACTAAAAAAAATGTGTTTTTATTATTTAAAATATAATGCCTTTCCATCAAGAAGTGACAGTTAACACCTTAAAAGTGATTAATTAATTAACTTTCAGCTTGTTGAATATTGCGTTCTATTTACTGCACTCATGTTTTCATGTCAAATTTTTTTGTTTTTGTTTTATGAGTATTGTATACTCGTGTTCTGCCGGTCTCATTATAAATTCAAAAAAAAAATGGCCGCATGTTACATATTAACCTTCAATAATTAAAACAATTTTTTTTTGTAATATTTCAACAATTTTAAATCCTGCGGATCAGGACCGGTTTCGCTCATCGAATGCATTATCAAGTTTTGTTGTTGATATTTAGTTAATAATTAGTTTTAGATAATTCTTGGTGTGTTCTTTGTGATATCGATTGAAGATGCTCGATGGAACTTCCATATCAAATTTCAACTACTGACACTTTTTACGAGTCCACGTGTTTTGTCACTAATAACCCGGGTAGGTTTCATAAAGAAATTCCATCAAGCACTCATAATTAGTCGATATTCCAAGCTATGTTAATATTGATACTGTGGTAAGATGACTGAAATTTATAATTGGATTTTCACCTGCATCCGTGTGATAGAATGTATGACGATACCATAAGGCAAAAATCGCCGAGTTGTTAGTGACAAGATATATGAATAAGTAGAAAGTTTCAACTATTCAAACTTTAAAATATTATTTTAGTATAGTTATGTTTTCAGCTTTTTATTACATCAATCAACGTATATATAAAAACATCGGTTCGACAAATGTTCAAATTTGTTAGATACACGTTACAAAATTTTTTAATAATAATTTTATTACTTTTGCAACGTAGAAAAGATTTAAAAATTTGACATCGAAAATTAAAAGAATTAAATAACAGAGCTTACAAGGAAGAAAAACCAAGCAAGCTTGGGCAAAAATTTGTAGAATTGTTTATGGCATTTTTCTTCAACTGCGTTTAATGTATATACGGTTATTTTTCTTATGCTAGACATGTCTATCTACAAATGTATATTGACACCAGGACTGTTAGAGTCGAAGTAGTAGTCGTGAAAAACGAGCGATTCCGGATACTATTGTATTTCGATAAAACGATTTTTAAGATATCTCAAAGAACAATTTACCGGATTGGTTGGTTGATTTTTAATTAAAGGCGCATAAATAGGAAAGGTAGGAAAAAAATCCGATTTTCGCACGGTTGACAACCTATCGCCATGGCGGCATTTGCTGCATCACGTCACTGTCGCCACGAGGATCGCGTGCTCGAATCCCGGCGCTCGCTTCCCTTATAAATACAGAGTGTGCAACAATGATTTGCGACCAATTTGCGGGACAATTTGTCGACAATTGGGGTAGGTCGCACAGCGCTGTTCCGCACATTATCATTTTTATTGGACGACGTACACTGTGGAGCAAAAATATATTACTCACATTAAAATAATTCTTGAAAAAAATTATCATTGAAGAAAGAAGAATAGAATTGCGCATGCTATTAAATTCTTCACATTTTTTTTTGTTTGTGTCAACATCTTCCGATTTATTATCAATTAAGTAAGCAGTTGAAAGAATATTTTTTCAATATATTATTGATATTTGTTCAAATGTACAACTTTATAGAAAAAATGGGAATTTGAACAAGAAATTTTTGAACAAAAACCTATTCCTGTTATTCTGAACAAGTATGGAAGTAATTAAAAAAGTATTTAAATGCAAACTATTTGATTGTAAAAAAATGTCGTGATTATTTCTGAGCTTTGCAATGGACTTAATTTTAATTACAAATCATATCTAAGAGTACATTAAAATTTAACTTTTTAACGATTTTATTTCGTTTAGATATATATAAAGCATAATTACCTGTAAACTATTTTCACAGTTCTTACATTTGTGGTTTTGTATACCTGTTAATTTATATCTCAAAATTTTGTATACATATCTCTTTTTACAATTTTTGCTGTATCAGTTGATACTACTCGCAATGAAAGAAACCGGTCATAATAATAAAAATATGAAATTGTAGATACTATATAAAATGCTTATTGCCTTTCACATCAAGAAGCGACAGTTAACACAGTAAAAGTGAGAGTCGAGCTCTGCCTTCAGACTTCATATGCTGCACGTTGAGTCCTCCCTTAACACTAAAAAACATTTTTTAGGGTAATTATTTTCGGCCGCAGTGTACAAGACAATAAGTTAATTTTGTCATTACAACAACGATGTATACGATACTCGTTTTAATAAAACGATATCCCGTACTTAGTCATCTATTTAATTTGTTATTCAATTTAAAATGAATACTTACTTAGAAATCATAACTATAAAATGGCGTAGAGTATTTGGCTTCCATTTCTACAAAACGGCTGTCAATATAATTCAATGGAAATATTGCAGTAGCTATCACAAACGGTATGATTTATTAATAACATCAAAGAAAAAAATTATACATATATATTTATAGTTATAATGGAATCAATATCCCATTATAATGTGTAATATATGAACCGAATTATTGTTGAATAAATCATAAAACACAAAAATCAGCTATGGAATACAAGCATCCCCCGATTTGCGTGGTATTCTTTTGGCGCGGTTTCACTTTAACGAGGTCAAGTAAAATGTATTTTTTAAATGCATTTTTTTAATAACTTTTGAGTTAAAGTGGAACATATGAACCGAATTGTTGTTTAATAAATTATAAGACATAAAAAGGTGTAATGAAATATATAAATCCCTCGATTAAGGCGGTACCTTTTTTAAGCTCGGTTTTACTTTTACTCGGTTAATAAAAATGCATTTTTTTAAATGCACTCAAATTAATTACAATTTGAGTAAATATTTTTAGTGTAAAATTTTCTCGGAACGTACTCCATATGAAATCAACGTTTTGATTTTTTAATTTTTTGTATGCCGAAACCTATATTTCGATGCTTTCCCCTTATTAAAATGGCTCTTTAAAAAATTTATCTACCACGTAATTTGGAGGTTTTAATGTACACATTTTAAGCAATTAAAATTAGTTGATTGAATTGGCATTCACTTGGTAGAACTCCATTATAACACGGTGAAAAAAAATAGCAATGTAGCAAATTTTGTAGAACTAAAATACATTGCTTTTTTTTTCACCGTGTTAATTAAAATTAGAGTTAACAATGTCAAAACTTTTGTAATGTAGCTAACTTTTTTAACTTCAACACCAACACTGCTGAATATTTTTTTTTTGTTTGAAAGTTTAAGGGTTGGATGATCTTTTATGTGGCCCAGCAGGGCAAGGGTTAACGTTATTTTATATAATTAATAGATGTCAAAAAATATTTTTTTTGCTTTACTTTGTAAATTATTTGTGCGATCGATTGACGCGATAATTGACTGCTAGTGATAAATCACTGGCGATAAATTATTTTACACTCATAATTATTATGTCTATTGAAATATGTACATCAGAACACCATGTAAAAAAAAACTAATCGTTTGGTGCATATGACTTTCTTAAAATTGATGTCACAGTGGTAACATTGAAATTGGCCATTACGACAAAATGTCAATGCAATGAACGATACAGACGTCAATTATGGTAAATACATTTGAACGGCAATGCGAATAATGATAACTGCATTGCCCTTCTTTGTCAATATATTGCCATAATATTGTTGCCATTATTAAAGTATAAACAGATATTCCCAACCATCGACAAAATGAACGAACTTTTTATTGTTACCTTTTGATTCAACGAGGGCTGTGAAGTCAGATTCGTGTTTTCAGTCAGTTTCTAAGTTGGAGTTGTGAAAAACGAGTGTGACTGCGACAGATTTTTCGATTAGTAGATTTGAAGAATATATCAATGAACAATTCGCCGGACTGGTTGGCTGACAAATAATTCACATAAATAGGAAAGGTAAGAAAAACCTGACAAAAATTAATTATTTACGTGTAGTAGGTAGCTTATTCTCGGAATTAGAATCGTGTTTTTGGAAGATTTTGGTGATATAATCTTGTATATAGTATTAAACATTGCGTTTTATTATAATCAAATTAACGCCTTTCCACTAAGAAGTGACAGTTGACACTTTAAAAGTGGCTAGCGATTGTTTTGTGGTTAATAGTTCTATGATAACTTAACGTCTTCATATTTAATTAAGAACTAGAATATAAATTCGCATCAGTAATAAATAGTCTTGCATTCTTATTCAGAACTGAACTCTGTCAGTTCTGTTGCATCCGTGTGATAGAATGCCTGAAGATGCCGAAAGTTGAAACCTAGGTCGTCAGAGACAAATTATGTGAAATAGTACATAGTTTCAACAATTCAATTTTTTTATGTTTATACAGAATTTATTAATGATTTCTGTTTATATATGAACGGATTCGTACAAAGTTTCAACAATTGAAATTTGTTATATAAATTCCATCAAGCACATTCAGTCGATATCATCAATTATTAACTAACTTAACTATTCTCATTCTGTCATATAATTATTAGGACTGGTTTCGCTTATCTTTTATATGAAATTGATCGTCAATAATTTTCATGTATATTGAACAATTGCTCCGAAGCAATCAATTCAACTCGTACAACAATCATATTTATCCAACTGCTTATGAGTTGCTTATTAATGAATATATAAGCACCGAGTTACATTATTTCATGACTCCCACTTTAAAAACCGCTGGACTAACGGAAAAAGTTTATCGACAATAAGATCATTGATAAAGAAAGACTAGAGAAAAGCAATCATGGATTGACATGGCAGATTAATCTGAAGTAATTTTTATAGGGGATTTTTTTTAAATAAAAGAACAGTTTTTTTTTTTTTTTAAATAATTCTAGTAATTTTATTTTTCATTTATTTCTCAATCTTCATAATAAACATAGAAATTATAACAACAACCTAACGTATCGAAATATATATAAAATATAGAACTAAGCTATATTCTATATTAAATACATACTCGGACACTTTTTTAGTATGTAGTTCGAACCATTCGAGAGAGAAAAATTACATACGAGTTCATAATACTCGAGTATATTTGAAATGCCTTTATCATACTATTATGAACTGATTGTATTTAATATTTTTTCAACGAATGGTTCGAGCTTATAACTAAATACGATACATTAAAAATTGTTCAAGTCGACCAATTGTTACCGACTACTTGTACTTTTGACCTACAGATGGCCAAGGTATAAAAATTGTTACAGTTTTGATCGTTTTAATATCTTATCAGTTGGTCAACAAAACAAGTTTTATTGCATATATATAATATAATATATATCTGTCATTTTTTATTCATTTCGTAACAATTAATTACGAATAAGTGTGAGTTTTAAGTGGGTGTGTGTCTGAGATATATTTTTTTTTTCTTTGCTATTTCACATATAAATATTTTCTATTCTTTTGTGTATATATTTCACAATGTCTACATTATACACTACACATGAAAAAAATTTTTTTTTTGATAACCGAAATTTGTATCAAAAAATTTTTATATGCAATCTCCCGAAAATTAAAACATGATTAATTTTATTAAAGACTAAATATTTTTTTGTTCAGGAATTATTTTTTCAGATTTAGGAGGATGTTGCATGAAAAAGTTTGAGAAACGCTGATTTAATTAACTGTTGGTAAAGTTGAAAATAACTGTAAAATTATGTTCTTTTCTGTTAAACCCTTATATTATATATAATGTTTCATATAAGGATACGTTCACCGTAAACCGTACGGATACGTATGTGAAATATACGGTTCACGTGCCTGACCTTGAATTAATTAATTTTTTCTTTATACCGGAAAAAATTCACATACGCAAATTAGCAAATGGCATACAAAAATAATATTTAAATAAAATTTTCAAAGAGGTTTTTGAATTATTAAAATATAAGAGCATTTTTTATGTATTAGAATTTTTTATAGTAGCGCAGTTAATAAAGACAGAATTGTTCAATGTATTCGATAATAGTTCCTTTTGAGTTTTTCTTGAGTTAAACATTAATCAATTTTTTCCATGTATAGTGCATAATTATAATTGATAATGAAAAAAATCATCGCACACACTCTCCTTAATAAATTCGTACATTTTATGTACATCTAATTTTAGTGTAAAACATATACAGACTGTATAATATTAATTTGTTTTTTATTTAAGCCAAATTCCTAAAACATACAATAAAATAAAAATCGTTTTTCCTCATCATCATGATAATAATAATAATAATATATCATTTTAACAGTATTAAATTAATTAATTGATTAATTAATTTTTAATTAATAAATTGTTACATCATTTTTACCAATTATTTTTATCATTAATACAATAATTATAATAAAATCGAGTAGAACCTAATAATATCCCGTACAAATTATCAATAATTAATAATTATGATAAAACTATTTTAAAGATTATGCTGAACTTTTTTAATTACAGTGTAATCAATAATCAATTAATTAATGATTAACTTAAATAAATCATTCAATAACGTTTCAATAATTTGATATTAGCAATAATAAAAACATTAACTTATAAATAATAAAAAATACTAAAATTACAGACTTAATCAATAATTATTACTCATTTAAAACTTAGAAATTAAAATTTATTAAGTGAAAGTTAGCATTAACAATTTTATCTTTCAAGTGTTGTTAAAAATGTTCAGTATCGGAAACGCGTAATTAAAAAAAAAAACCATTTATTAGTGTCGCCAATAGAAATTAATAAAAAAAAATTTTTTGAACATAAGAACACATATTTAAACTAGATCCAGTTATTTTAACTTTAATGAACACATTTTTAATTGAAAACTACAAAACCAATATTTACAACAGCAAAAAAATGTATTTTTTTTTTAAATCAAACAATCGAAAATTGTAAGCACCAAATCTTTGTTTTAAAATTCAAAAAAAAGTATATCCCAAAAAATTTTAAAAAAATGTGTTTTTTTTCTTAGATTAAAAACATTTTTTTATCGAGTAAAAAAAATGCAACTGTACAAAACATTTGTCGAAAATTTCTTGCGTCAAACAAATAATATCGTCATCAAAAAAAAAAAAAAAAACAAAAAAAAAATGTTACGTATATTCATATTTACAAATATGTGAAATAATTTTATTTAACGACAGTTCAATGTTACTAAGTAATTTAAAATAAGAATTAAAAGGAAAGGAGAAGATTGTATATTTCACATTACTCAGGTACAATGTTAATCATTTATTTTTTACACATTTATACGATTTATATATTTTTGACATATAAACAATATATATATATATGTAATGTCGGAAAATGTATAAAAAAATAAATTGCAATTTATTTTTAATATGAAACTTAAACACAACATTTGACTCAAATATAGAATTGAAAAAAAAATTTTACTATTGGGTAAAAAAAAAAAATGCGTTAAAAATCTTGTATACTACATTTATCGAATATTAATATAAGTATATATATTTTTTTTGATTAAAAAAAATTATAAAATTCGTCCACACAAGAAATTTTCAAGCGGAAAGTCATATCAATATATAATAGTCACATAAATATTTTTAATTACAATTAATTAAAACAGGGGGGGGGGGGAGCGAGAGGGGGTTGCTGTACTCGTTATATAT
Organism: Himalopsyche japonica; assembly: GCA_028555115.1. Classification (NCBI taxonomy): domain Eukaryota; kingdom Metazoa; phylum Arthropoda; class Insecta; order Trichoptera; family Rhyacophilidae; genus Himalopsyche; species Himalopsyche japonica. The sequence continues at coordinate 2,348,034 of JAHFWJ010000430.1, forward strand.
ATATTTTTTTTTGTTAAATCTATTACAATATAATATAGAAAGTTGATAACAGCTGTTAAAAAATAAAATTTACAATAAAATATTATTTTCTCGTACATTTTGTTATTTTTGTAATGTACATAATGTTCTATTTTGCGGTAATAATCTGTATTCTATAGTAGAAAAAAAATCAATTTACATAATAAATATTCCAGGAAATTTTCTTAATCGGGGCACAAATTTATAAATATATATATCATATTTATATGAATATATGTTTACGCATAAAATAAAATCACAAAAATACTTAAAAACAACTTCTGTTAAAAATATTTTTCTCAATATACACAAGCAGATCTTTAAGTTCATTAATTTTAATTAAAAATTAATCATTTTATAGACGAAACTCTTTTTTTATAATTATATTATAAAAAACACTTTTATATTTAATTATCAATATAAAAATCAGTACGAATAGTGCCTCGGGCGCTCAACCAAGAAGGGCGTCAATTTTTAATGGGGTGCGTAACGACTCGCGTAATCTAAGAACTTTGGATGTCAATTTTTTGTTAAATTGCACTCAAAAATATTTTTTGAGAGAATACAAATAGCTCAGAACCCTTTTAGAATTTCTGTGATGTATTCTTGTTTTTGTTTGTGAATTTTTTACGGATACATTTACGAAAAATTCCATTTTTTTTTTAATCAGCTGTTCTACAGTTTCTCGGCGTTACTTTACTTAGCGATTATGTTTTAAGAATATTGTACTATTTATTTTTTATGTATCACTGTACTAACAACATCTATGTTCCTCATTAGTAAGTTTTAAATATCGATATAAACTCTTTCATTGTATGGAAGATCTAAAATATTCAGTTGGAAGTCTTTCATTGATAATTTAATTCAACAACAGATGGCTAATTATGGAATATATTTATCAATCCAATAATATTTGTTCGTAATTTTACCACCAATATACAACTAAATATTTAACATTCCTCCATAACTCCAGATTAATTATATATTGTAAACCTTCGTCATTGTTGAAAAAATTACAAAAATTCTTGACAAAAAAATGCTCTTTCTTTGATATTTTTGATAAAAAAAATCAAATCAGAAAATTGTAGTATTTAAACAATTGCTATTTTTTTTTAATATTACGATGACAGTGAGATAGGTATTCAATATAAAGATTAAATTGTTCAATTTAAATGCTCTTATGACATATTTACCACTTGTTTCATCATTTGTTTTTAACGGACCCAATGTTACGTCAATTTTTTCCGTTGAAGTTATCAAAAAACCGATACCGGAACTCAATCTCTTATTTTCAAATTCAAATAGAAATTATTTTATTATTAGAATGAATTGTTTTCATATAAAAAAATCTAATTTAAATAAGTATTCTAAAATTACTTTGTGATGTATTGAAAATTAATTTCAACCGTAAAAAAGCCGTAAAAAGACGTAATAAAAAATTTGTAACATTTATGTAACAAAAATCACGAATCGCATTTCGTAATAATAAATCTACCATGTTTGTAAAAATAATTACTAATACAACACAAGTATTAATTACTCTCGAAAACGCAGTTGTATTAAAGTGATAGCTTAGAACAATATCATGAAAAACCCTCAGTATAGTGACATCTAGAGATACCCATCTAAAGATCCGTAACTTTTAATCAATTTTCTGGAGAGGGTGTGATGAAAAATAATTGTAAATTTATTTTAATTACTTATTTGGACGCAAAACTAGAGATTACAGTTTTCGTAAAGTGTATTAATCCAAAATGGCGTCCTATCGCTTAGATAATTTGCCTTAATTAATTTTGAAAAATTCCATTAGTATGGATTATTTAATTATTTCTTATTAGATATTTTTCCTATATAATAGGTGAAAAATACATTAAAGGACATACAGGCTTAAAAATCAGTGACAAAATTCAAAAAAATTATAAAAAAATTTTAATAAATCTAATATTAAAATGATAATAACATACAAATGACGAATTGTATTAATATTATTATATAAACTGGTGAAGAAAAAATTAAAACTGAATGAAATTTGTGCGCCGCAATTAGCTGTTACGTCACTGATTTATCAACCCGCATATAAACTTTGAAAAAGGGGAGGGGGGGTAATATTTAAATCGAATTTAAATTTAAGAACGATAAAAAAAATGGCCGACAAATGCAAGGCACCTTGGTAATTAGTACAGTCGATTTGAAAAAAAAAGAATTTTACATTTTTTTCATTGGATGAAAAAAATTATGTTTTTTTAAAAAAAAATTGGTGCACACTTGGAGTAAAAAAATACTCTTGGTGCTTAAAATTCATGATTTTTTCCACTAAACTAATGAAACAAATTCAGTCGGTGCAAATTCTAAAGAAATTTACATACACTACACGATAAATATTCATAAATCTTATAATAATAAGCTATATAGTACAGTATAGAGCTTTCAAACAACGAGATAGAGTTTTCAATTACCTACGAGAAAGTGTTTCATTATTTTTGAATTATTAAAATTGAAAATAGTTATATTTTTAATAAGAAATCTACGCAAAAAAAACGTGAAGACATTAAAAAAAAAATAATACAGGACAATATTAAAAAAAAAAAAAAATTGTGACACCTCTTTAATATTGTATGAAACAATTTAGTAATTTATATCAAGCACAGATGTCACTGTTTAAAAATTTGTATGAGACGTTACAAAAAGTTTATAGATTAAAGGATTTTTCATACGCCCAATGTGGAATCCACAGACGAATAAGTATCATCGAAAATTGATAAAAAGGCCCCGATCCTTGTTTTTATTACCTACAATTTTACGAGTTTGTGTGTACTCAAAGCAAAAAAGACAGAGACAGAGTTAGCAACAAAGCTTAGCATCTACATTTTTAACACGTAAAAAGATAAAAATAATAAAAAACCTAAATATTAAGTCTTTTATATTGTATTATAAATTTCTATTCGAAATTTTTTCCTTGTTCAAAATTATATTGAATCCCAAAATCAACGCCCTTAGCTGCAGTTTCAAAAATTACATCCATTTTGTTTTTCAAAAACCAGAAACCAAAGAAGCTCAACGTACATCTCCAAGACGACATTTTTATTATTATTTATTAAATATTCCATCTATCTTTACTGACAGGTACCAATTTTTATGAACTTTGAAACCTTCACAATAATCGTACGAAAAACCAATCACGTTTCGTATAATGTGCGTTAAATTTACAAAGATAATGCCGTGTTTGGTACAATTTAGTATGATGTGCACAGTGTTATAATGGAATTCTAGCGAGTAAATACTAATTCATCTGATGTGTAATAGAAATGTATATCAACACCAAATCTCTGAAAATTCAGGAAATCGTGTTAACTATACTTTAAAAGAAAATTCTAGATGTCAGTGAAATATTAAAACGTATCAAACCATAATAAAAAAAAATTAACCCAATGCATGTTTTTTTTAATTGAAGAACTAAATACGATTCAATTATGCCATATCTAATTTTTCAAGAAAATTCATTTAGGATTGATTGAATTGATTTAATTCTTTATACGATACGTAAAAATTGTTTTTTCAAACCATATTTGGAATATATGACAAATGTTTAGTGACATCTTTTGACTGACCGTTAATATCATATATATATATATACTACTGTTTTCCAAACAACAGCAATATGATACCCTGTGTAGCACTTGTTAGTGTTCCTCATATCAAACCATAAAGTTGGTACATTCTGTTTGTGGCAGTACTAGAAAAACAGAATCTAATTTTTAGATTTTAGTACAATATAAGAAATTGATAGCAGTTAAAAACCCTCTAAATGATAAATAAACACACCATATTAATTAGTAACGATAAAAATGTGTCTCTGTAGTTAAACTTCTGGTGTCCGCCTGGTTTACCCTCTTCTCATAAACGAGTCATTTTTAATAATGACAAAACGAATTCGTCATTGAGTTTTCTACAATTCGACGATTGTATTCTAATCGTCATTTTGTTATCGTAAAATAACCGTAACTAATATATCGATTTCGTAACATATCAATTACCGTAAACGCGGCGAGTCGCATCAAATGACGTAACCACTACGTTGCCACTTCTCCTATATCGAATACAAAATGGCGTAACGTGTACTAACGGTATACTGTGTTTTACACGGTAAATATACCGCCGTTGTAGGTTGCGCGATTCTTCTGTACCACCGTCCGGTGATTGTTCTGGTCGCCTAAGGTCACGCGGGGCTGGGTTCACTACGTGTTGAAGTCATGGGAGTTGTCTATCGAGAAGAGTTCCTTGTAGAGGGCCGGGAAAACGTACTGCGGATGCGCCGATTTGAATTTTGACAACGCCTCCATGTGCATTAGCGACAGCTCTCTGAAAACACGAAATCAAAATTTAACACATTAAAATAAAATTTTTACAATTTTATTTTTTTAACAGTTAAAAAAACATTATTTTAAATCACTTTTAAGGTGTTAACTGTCACTTCTTGATGGAAAGGCATTATATTTTAAATAATAAAAACACATTTTTTAGTACTTATTTCCACAATATATTTTTTGATCAGGACCGGTTTCGCTCATCGCGAGCATCAGTTGATAATGCTCGCGATGAGCGAAACCGGTCCTGATCAAAAAATATATTGTGGAAATAAGTACTAAAAAATGTGTTTTTATTATTTAAAAAATTATTTTAAATATTGACAGTAAAGTTGAAGGTATCGACTGAAGGTGCTTGATGAGATATTAACCTCAAATTTTAATTGTTCAAACACTTCAACATGTTTTGTCATTTATAACACAAGTTTCGCATTTCGCCATTTTTAGACATTCTAGTAGACAAACCCACTCAAGCTGAGAATCATTAAGCTGTTTTTATGTATAGTATAAATACATTGACATTTGCCAACCATTTTTTAGTGGAAAACCACTTGTTCAACGCAGATGAAGGTCTCAAAATATTGCACCAAAACATTGGTACACCAGGACAGGTTCCGCTCATCGCGAGTATTATAAACTGATATTCGAAATAATATAATCACATATCATCAATTTCATGTAGCTCTTTTTTTTATATGTCGGCTCCTAATGTGGAGCATATGGCCTCCTTTACGAAAGTTTACTCAGATTTTTTTATGATATCGACTGAAGTTGCTTGATGAAATTTCATTATCAAATTTGAATTGTTGACTGAGTTCTGTTGCATCCATGTGATAGAATGCCTGAAGATGACGAAAGGTGAAACCCGGGTCGTTAGTGACAAAACACCAATTCAAATTTGTTACTCAGTTTTTCACCCTCTCTTTGACCAATGTCACCCCACATTACATTAAGCTTGAAGTTTATATAAAAAGTCATCTGAAATTGATTTGAGACAAAAATCCATTTGTTTGATCCATCCATTCGATGACTACAAAATTTATTTTATTTATTATTATTATTATTAAAAGTGCATTATGAACGTGTTACCTGAAGGTAGGTATCTTTGTTAGGAGTGTATCAAGAACAGTGACATCGCCTTTGATAGGGGCGTGGTTCATCTCGATCTCGTGCCGCATTGCAGTTATCGACATGTTGAACAGGCACTGGATCTCCGTGTTGCCTCGTAGGCCGTGACGCTCTGAAACCAGACAAACAACGACAGAAATTATAACACTGCTCCGAGAAGTCTAATCAAACTGTCGTGATACTGTCGTACGATTTCTACTTCTTCATTTAATTTATCATCGGTTTTCTGTTTGGGTTTTCCTTCCCATATTTAATTTATCACCGACGTATTTTTTTGTGACTCGGTCACATTTTTGTACACAAAAACATCAGTGTTGTTAATTTTTGATGTCACACATACTACAGTGATACTAATACACCTATCTGTTGATTTACACGATACTTGTTTTACACGTTTTCGCTTTCACACAGATTAAAAAAAAGGTAAACAACTAAGTAAAGATGATCTAATTAACTTAATTGATGAAACTAGTAGAATTTAAACTGGTTACATTTACAACCAAAATCGTCTACGAAGGACTCGAATTGAGAAGAAAATTAGGTAATTATTTCGTACAATTCTGACGTGATATTAATCAATGCTTGACTCAATATGATGTCCATATGACGTCCATAAAGATCAAACAATAAATTCGAAGCAAATGTTAATAATGGATTTTATTACTAAATCTCCTCGAGGTGTAAATATTTCTACTTCAAACAATGAATTGGCACAAACAATTTCGAGTGACGAAAGTGACTTTGAACCAGTCACGAAGAAGAGATTGACAGTGATTTGTGATGGTGAAGAATGATAAAAACTCTACCAACCATTTTAATAATTTTTTTATGAAACTTTTGGATTTCATTTTTATTCCTCTATATATGCTTTATGTGTATTCAATTAATAAAAGAATATATATGTATATATATTTGTACTTTTTAATAATTTTGTTTTATTTATGTATTTTAGAAAACAACCAAATTATGCGTTTTTGTGTACTTTCGATTTATGCGATTTTACATTAAAAATATACAATTTAATTTTTTTTGTTTTTCTCAGGTACCTATATACCGTGTAAATCGAAGGATAGGTGTATTATCAAACATGTGTGACAAATTTCACAATGAGTCGGTTTCTAAGAAACTCATGAAGAACTGGGAGCGAAAGAGTGAGAATCAATTGTATGATTACCAGGCCATAATAGCACCAAACTCTGATACAGCGCCAACTCCGTCTCCGTCAGTTTAAGCTGCGCTATGGAACGAGCGGCCTCGAAGATGCACGCCACCAGTTTCGCTTCGCCGGCATCCGATGTGTACAGCGCCTCCTGGGGAAGCATCACTTCTCCGTACAGCACCGCGTTCTGCGAGAGGTCCATCAAACGGGACATCCGCACAATCGCAAGTTCAAAAGAGCCTGGAATAAATAAAAGGTGAATAAATATACATATTTTGATGGTATTTCAAAATCAAATTTGAATTGGTGTAACTTTGTACGATTCTACATGAGTTATCATTAACGACCCAGGTTTCGCCTTTCGGCATCTTCAGACATTCTATCACACGAATGTTTGAATTAAAACATAGAATCTCACTGAATTAATGTCTCACTAACTAATGTAAAAAAACTTGATTAGGGAATTAAAGTGTGCATGCCTTAAAACAACAGCTGTCTAAAAAATGAGACAATTAAGTACACCATTTCTCGTTTTAAAGCACACAAACCACCTTAACGTGTGTGTATTGCAAACTATTATGACGTTTTTTGGCACAATCCGTCAGTTCAGTTCAGATGTGTTGCATCCGTGTGATAAGATACCAGAAGATGCCAAAAGTCGAGATTCAAATTCAATGTTTACTTATTGGCAATGCATAATGTATAATAATAAACGTACATTGTCAATATGTGTCGAAATAGCGTTCAAACACTTGTGGTGACTTAGTATGTTTGCGTTGCATTAGATGCTCCATAGGTGTCATGTCGTTAGCATAAAATCAAATTTAATTGCGAAACACAGTTATCAATATTTGTACACTGGTGTACGTTTGGCAAAGGTTGATTCTAAGCACGCCGTACGCCAGCTTAAGCTTGGCATTGAAAAAGGTTAAGTGTTAAATTGATTGAATTGGCATTTACTTGGTAGAACTCCATTATAACACAGCGAAAAAATAGCAATGTATTTTAGTTCTACAAAATTTATAAGATATATAGATGATAGCTATTTCGGCTTACGCCCTCACCAGAAATTTGTTTAAACGTACATTTACCTATCTATGTATAGAAAAGGTACACAATACATCTTTAAATAGTTATATCAAACAAACCATTGCGGAGGGTTAATTAGGTTAAGTGTCAAACCCAATTAACACATTGTCAATTTGCCAGGAACTAATCTACCCTGTCATTCATGGGCTTACTGTACCAACAATTGAAATATATATGATAGTTTATTCCGGAATCCACAGATGGCAGAAAAAAATGAAAATATGAAATATGTTATAATGACCAGCTGACACTGTTAACACATTCAATGCGGGAAATGTAGTAATACCCGTTATGCCGACTACCGGTTAACTGCGGGAAGGGTATTAATACCTTTTACATCGTCTGGTGGTAAACGTTGGGAAAGGTATTAATACCTGTTTTTTTTCACAAGCATTTTAGTTTATCTTGCTTAGGAGGTTTAATATGACCTAGGTTTACATAAATGAATATACCATATTTATGAAACAGGGTGACCACAAACTATGTTTCATTTTTGGAAATAAAAACTCTCCCATGTCAATTCTGCTTCATGTTGTGAACCACGTTCAGTGAGAATATAAATTTTAATTTCATGTGTTCCATCTACACTATAATCTGATAAAAGTATATTTAATTAAATTAGTATTTTCATTAAAATAAATATGCAAAATTATAGCTTTAATGATTATGCAATATGAAAAATATTTTATTTTTTAAATGTGAAATATCAACATATAATTTAAATTAAAATTACAAAATACACATTATTCTGGGGGCTGTGTTCTGGAAAGTCCTGTGCCTCTACTCAAAAGAACATCTGTAAGTAATAAATTATAAAATAGTGCAAACAAGCTTGACATTGAATGCCTCACATGTACCGCCCATATATTTAACTGTTCTATACAAGTCCCTGAGATTACCAATTGTTTTTTCAACAAATTGCTGTGACAAGTTGCCCATAGAACAAACTTTTGTGACGGTCAAAAATAAATGCATGATGTACTGTGCGCCTAAATGTTGATTAGTAAAGGTCCTTTATTTTATCATATATATTGAAATGTTTTATGTCTGAAAGAAGTATTCTTTACAGAAACACGAATATTTATTTAATAAACTGGTAGTGCTATACTTGGTGAGTACCATATTGAAAAAAACACTTAAATATGTCGGGTATTTTAAAAGTTATTGCATTTTATGTAAAAATGTGTTTTTTACGCGTGACATTGATTTTCTGCCCGCACTAACCAATCAGCGTAGTGCGAATCTCACCCGCAAATAATGTGTTAATACTCACCAGTCTTGAGGAGCAAAATCTGATCGTCTTGCGAGAGCTTCATGAAGCCAGGTATCAATTTAGCAAACTCGATTATGTTTTGGATTATTCCAGTCAACTTCTCCGCGCAGTCCAGCCACATTTCTTGCTGCGACATCGACTTGTAATATAGTAATCTGAAAGCAGAGAAATCAAATTGTTATAAATAAAAATAATTAGATAATCTCTTCCACGCTAATGCCCCAACGTATGGGATGGCAATGTGCAAGGCCTGTACGCGAGCGCCCCAGACATAGGGTTGCGAACATTCAAACGTCGGTAACACAGGCAATCTTTTGCATATAGGACTGATGATTGGTTTTAAAATATCGCCCAATTCGTCCTGATACTACCACCTCCATAAAATTGTCAAAAGTATTAGGTTTAAATGCTTAAAATGTAAATTTTTCGAACCCTTCAAATTTATTCCGATCAATCAGTTTGAAACTGCGTGCTAAACTCGCGTCTAACTTCGCACTGAACTTTACACAAATCTCGCGGCATTGCAATGTGACACTCCATGACACGTGACAGTAATGGCGCTTGTTCATTTCAGTTTGATTGATTGCTTCGTTACTGCTCGGTAATGGCGATTTACGAGTGTTATTTATTAGGGATATATTTGTTAACGTGATTGTGACAACATAGGACATTTCTTTGTGTTTTTTAATGTTGTGAAACATTCCTAATGCATCTAGCTTCCATAATAGCCAACCCAACTATTTTTTATTGTTATATTTATAGCTCTATGTGGAAAGAGAACATTTTGAAAAATAGCAACGTGAACGGATTTTGTTTGGATGAAAAACTCGCGCCGATTGGGCTAAATATTTTTCACAATATGTCAATATATCGCACACCAGCCAGAAAACTATAACAAGTCAAAAAAAGCCAGTTTTGAGATATTACTCTTCTAAGTGACGCATAATCAAATATATTGTTCTTTTAACTAATAACATCTACTATACACGAGAATGTGTTTTTTTGAAGCTCTCCATAGATGTCACTATACACAAATCAATATATTTTTTAAATTATACCAGCTCTTTCAATATAATACGACAAAAGTAATATTGAATTACCTTGTAAATATATTTTTTAATTTTATAGAGACACCAGGGTCCACTCGAGTGGAAGTGATTAAGGTGGAAGGATCAACAAGAGAACAGATGGGTAACAAGTAAGTACAAGTAAATAGTTTGTAATTAGCAGTTTTATGGATAATCATTACTTTAACATTTATCAATTAGTAAAATGGAAATAATCCCATCCCAGATTTTATTTTTGATTTTGACTTGAAATCATTGATAACCTTCGTAATAAATAACCTTCAAAATACATTCAGTCTGAAGATGGGTCTCAAATAACCGAAACACATGTCACATTTAGTAACACACCACATACAATACCAAATAATTAAATGACTATAATTAATTTTATATTAAAGAAATTCTATTATCAATCTTCTGAAAGCAGTTGACTGTAAACTGAATGGTAATAATTTTATAATTACAATCCATGTCTGCTACCTATATGGAGCATATGACTTCCGAACAGAATTTCATCTAAAATAATTGATAATATGTTGCCAATTTATAAATATTTTTGTTTCATGCCATGATATTTATTGAAATTTGGGAGACCATTGCCGCTTCCTGGACCCCCAAATAATGGTTCTAGATAGAAGGTTGTTGTTAAGACAGGAATAGTTGTTAATTAATTATTATTATGGTGACCTATTTTTAACCTGTTCCCTGCTGAATTGCTCAACAGATTTTTTACCATCAATATTTCAAAAATTAAGTCAGTAGAGTTAGTATTAAGCAAACTTAAATGGAGATATCAGGCTATATTTTAGCACAAAAAAAGGTTCTTTTGGCACTATAAACATGCTTAAATTTTTGAGTATTGTCTATCAAAACACTACAAACAGTGTTGACATTAGCAGGTAATGTGTTGAAGACGTCTTCGAACAGATATGAATAAATTAATTAAATAATCAATGGGCGTGGTGGAAAAATTTAAAACGCTCAATAATACATACTTGGAGACATCTTGAGGCTTTCTGAACATCTCGTGAATGTATTCAAGTTTGGGATTTGTGTTGGCGTGTGCCTCGGCTAGCGTCTTCACCAGAACTTCGCTTATGTGGCCTTCAGCTGGAATAAAGACATAATCACATTAAAACATCGATCATACACGCAAAACGAATCATAGAATAATTCAACTCATGCAGAATTGGTACAAAAATGAAATATGTTTATATTTCAATGTTTTATTCAACTTTTGATTACGAGGCCTTTTTACAATACTGCAACACAATTTCTATGCATGAAATATGGTATAACAAAGTCCTAGACTACCTTCTAACAGCTATGTGTGCTTAGGTGCTCCATTAACTAGATGTGTGACCATGACAATAAAAAAAAACAACGTAACGCGAGATCAAAAAGTCGACGCCCATAATAAAAATTTTAACATTTATTCAAAAGACAACAATTTATACTGATTTATATACAGTCAAAATTATTTAACATGTGTAACATCAATTAACAAGAAATAATTTTGCGGTCCTGACACAATTCTGCGTAATTTCATACAAATGTATTCTTTAAATGTGAAACAAAATTGTGATTAACACAAAAAGGGTTTGAAAATTTATTCAGAATTTTTTCACAAGTCAATATTTTTTTAAATTCAAAGTTAATAGAGGAAGTACTTGATTTGATAAATTTGACATATACAAATTATCAATAAATCTTTTTCAACATTTCAACAGTAAATCAATTTAATCGATTTTTACGGCATCGAAAACAGTGGTGAGTTTGAAAATGTGACACTTGTTCAACACGAAAAAAATGTTACAATCTCTCCAGTTTCGCATTAACCGCTTACGACTGTAATACAGAGCATTTCAACATAATCCATTTATGAAAACCGCTTGTAAGTCACAAGCTAATGTGATGATTTAAAAACATATAAAAAAAAACGATTAACGTAGTATAGCACGATTCAATATGACAATAGGAAGGAATATTTGCACATAAATATTTAATATAAGTGTTATAAAAAAATCAATGAAATAATTTGCATTAAAGGAAAAATTTTATTGTACAAAATAAATTATTATATTAACAAAAGCTCTAAGCTAGGCAGAACTACGAACAAAAAGAATTCATAATTAAAAAAATTAAGTTAAACTACAAAAAGGAACTAGATCTCCCAAAGGGACAGTTCCAAATTATATTAAAAATTGTGAATTGTAAAAAAGATTTTTCTTAATATCCAGATTTTAAAATCAAGTTAAAAATTCATAACTCCAAAGAAAGAATGCATTTACTACTAAAAAAAAATAGTCAACCCTTCTATAGCGTTGAGATAGAGATCATGCTATAAGAGGTTAGGCACAAAATTTGAGGTTAGGTTTTTTCAATTATTACATTATGACATTTATCTATAATATATATATAGTCTATTAACAAGTTCGAATGTTAATAGCATTGTCCTTTTCCTTCTTCTTATTCTAATTTGACCTTGAAAATTTTACATTTTGTAAAAAAAATGTTATAAGAGGGAAAATTCACTTAACAATTTGCCATAGGAGGGTTGAATGTAATACAAACAAAAAAATATTTACATCTTAGGGATGCTTGCAGTTTTTATTTAACATTCAAAAAATGTACTTCTAATTTATTGTACCCATTGAAAGTTATTCGGCAATAAACCATAATCAATTTAAAAACTGATTAAATAATGTTGATGTTAAGTCCGGTGAAACTGATTAATTTTTATTGACCATGAAAACAAAATTAGAATTTTGTGTCACAATTATTTGTCAATAGCAACAACCTGTGACTGAATTGTCTTTACTACTTCTGACTTTTTGGTTAAGTGACCATTGATCAATAGAAAAGATTAAAAAAAATTCACAAGCATAATGGCGTAAGGCAACATTTTCAGTCTTAAAATATCAAAACGAACCAACCAACAAAAAAAAAAAATAAAAAAGGGTCAATAAATCTGATAATATAAACACAAACAAAACAGCAACAAAAAAAATACAAAACGATTACAAATTTTTTTTTTTTTTATATAATGCAAAACAAAAGCATATTGGTTCAATTCAGTTTCTTAATTTCCAACAAATAAACAAAATATTATATAAACAACTAACAAAAGATAGTAAAATATTCATTTTCCATGCTGGGGTTTAATTCTCTACTAAATTGAAATAACCAAAAAGTGCTTATAAAATTTAAGTATAGATTCTCAGTGATAAATAATTTAAAAATATTATAAAATTGATACAAAAATGATTTTTAATATCAAAGAAACAAAAAAAAATGGATTTTTTTATTGACTATTGACATAAAAAATGGTAAAATATAAATGGATTGTTCATTCCAATCAACTACTCCATATCATGTAACGTTTCACCGCACACGCTTTTTACAGAGTTTGGTGAGGACAATTATTAAATTTATTAATAGAATTGGCATTTATTTGGTAAAACTTCACTAAAATACATTAAGAACAAATTATAAGGTTGTTGAATAGCTATTTCAGCTTTCGCCATCACCTATCGACATCCGTCAGTAAATTTTTTTTAACCAAATACTTGATTATTTTTATGCCATTATGTATGAATTTTTGCTATTTTAATAAGTTCTTTTGTAAAAATCGCCAATAAATATTTTTTTAACTGTCATTTGACATGAATAATTTCATTGCAAATAAAATTTCCAAATCCAAGTAAAATTTTGAGAAACATAATAATAATATGTAATGTTTTGTGAAGTAACAGTAATTATATATTATAGATTTTTTTTATATTAAAAAAAAAAACTGATTTAATAAATACTTAAATACATTCAAATGCAACTATTCTCATACAGACAACATGTAAAACAAAGTGCAACTAGACCACATCTAAGAACATACATAATGCTACAAAGTTCAATATCAACTCACTGGTAATATCGTCAACGGCCGTGGTCACACTTCCGGTATTAGCCCGCCGATTCCCGCTCACGACCGACGGGTTTACCATCCCCATGCCCCCGATATTTACCACGTTTATACTCAGAGGGCTGACGACTTGGTGGTTACTGTGGTGGTGGTGCAGGTGGCTTCCGGATTGATGGTGCGACACGAGATCGTCGGGGCTTAAGCTACCCAACGGTACGGCCGTGGTTAATATTCCTTGTTGGATATTCATCGACGAGCTCGTTTGGTTTAACCCACTGGCGCTTCCGGTGGGAGAATTTAAAAATGTCGTCGAATCGACATAACTCGCAACGAGGCTGTCAACAGAGTTCATTGAATTTTCTTGTTTTATGCTGATGATATTACTATTTGACATTGAAGATATATTGCTCTGTCGGTCGGTAACGATTATACTCCCGGATTTGTTGTTGAACTTTTCGAATTCAATATTATTCGATTGGTTGTTAATCAATGTGTTTTGTAAGCGCGACAGTCGTATATCGTTCAACGTTATCGTAGACGTTTGTAATGTCTGCTGTGGGGTGATTTGAGTTATCGTTGATGAGTTTGGCGCCGACGTTGACGTCTGAATGATGTTTGAGGCACGTTGTTGTGTCGAGTGTTGCGCTTGTTGATTTTTTTGCTGCTGTTGTTGCTGTTCGCTGGCTGCAGATTAATAAATCAATCGACAAAAAAATTCATATTACATCACGAGTTCATTAAAATAAAACTGGACGAATATTACACTTTGTTGATTTGAGCCTAGAAAACAATTCATATACAGTGTACATAATTGAAGACGTCACCAGAACAACGATGTACGGCATATATATTAAATAGTGTACATTTTTGTGCAGTCAATAGTTCCAAATTAACCTGGCCATACTGCATTATTAAACAGTTTATATCAATTCGTGTTAAATCATCAAAATATTCTATACAGCGTTGTTCCGGTGAAGTAAACATATCAATTATTTTTTGAGTCATTACAAAAGTGTTACATTTGTTTGTTGCATTTTAAATACAATGATATAATATTACTTGAACAATACATTTTTAATCACTTTTCAATTTCAATTCTTATAATAAAATCTTAAAAAATATTCATAGATATTCAGAATAAAAATTTAATGTATCAACTGAAGGTGCTTGATGGAATTTTTACATCAAATGAAAATCGTAAAAAAATTGTGCATCTTTAATATTTTGTCTTTGGTTTTACCTTTTGATATCTTCAAAGCGTTTTAAAGCTCAAATCCACTTGTACCGACAGTTTGTACTACCACATGTGCGAGCACATACTTACACTATTAAATATTGCCAGATATTATATAAAATGAAACATTGATTTATAATGATCAAAAGTCAAAGGCCTAAATCTTAAAATTAACTGCAAAATTCTTTCCAAAATTAACCTTTCCGTTCGAACAAAATGAATAATAAATATTACATAAGATGTCTGCCAAAAATTACTGATAGATATGTATGGCATATGTAGAAGAAAATTTTCACAGCCCTGATTTAAGCAATGGTATTTAAAAGAAGGTTAAGTTGTTCCCTGTTGATCCACATTAGGCATATTTTATTATTGGATATTTCGAAAATGAATTCAACAGTTTTGCGGTTGACCAAGCTTACAAAGACGCTCAGAGCAAATTGACTTTGATATTATTGTTTTGACCTGCCAACTATCAACACACTGAGAAGTCAACAGTCAAAAGGATAATTGAATGAAATTTTCGTGTACATCATAAAAGAACTCACCGTGTCCAATAAAATCTCCATCCATAATACTGGGAGGTCTGGGCTCGAACGCCGTCGTGGAGTCCACATAATCTGCGGATATATCTGCATAGTGGTGCTGGTTGATGTGCTGGTGCGAGTGGGTGTGGTGGACCTGCAGCGCGGAGGACTGGGCCTGCGCGGAGCTCTGCGCCGACTGGCTCTGGTGAGTGCCGAGTGCCTGCTGGTTCTGCTGCTGCTGCTGCTGTAAGGTATTCGTCTGGCCGAGGGTATTGCAGGTGGACACGTTCGCGCTGCTTCCCGTTGAGCCGGTGTACGTGTAGGGACTTGAGCCGAGCGGGGAACTGTATGCATAACTGTAATATACATATAACATACAAGTTATACATCACCACATAAAACAAAGTATTCTTTGCAGTATGCGCGAACATCCATTTTGACTAATTTCCTATTTCAAAATAAAATAATATTTTCTATTTATCAAAGCACAAATAAATAATTTTAATTTGTGATTAACCCGTTGAGGAGTATGGCCGTACATGTACGTCCAAATATTGTGATGTCTTTTATCAGTTGCAAGTTCCGTATCTTTTGTTGAATAATTATAATTTCTTCAGATATTCATGCTGCACATATCTGTCAATAATTTTCAAACAGTCGAATAACAACACTCGGGCTTATATTTTTTATTTGTTTCAAATTAATAAAAGAATTTTACGAAAAAAAAATTTAAAGAAATTACACTTTTAATCATATATCATAAATCACTTTTAAGGTGTTAACTGTCACTTCTTGATGGAAAGGCATGATATTTTAAATAATAGAAACACATTTTTTAGTACTTATTTCCACAATATATTTTTTGATCAGGACCAGTTTAGCTCATCGCGAGCATTATCAACATCAGTTGATAATGCTCGCGATGAGTGAAACCGGTCCTGATCAAAAAATATATTGTGGAAATAAGTACTAAAAAATGTGTTTTTATTATTTATAATATATCATAAAATTTACTCTGTCTGTTCAACCGCTTTCTTTCTAGAAATTAGAGTCAATATCGAACTATGTTTACTCAGACTGCAATTATTGTTTTAGGCTCAAACTAAAGTAATTGTTTCTAGAAAATTCATAGTGAATAAATTTATTTACATTTATTACTATGCATTTCTCAATCGTACAACTTTATTTAATACGTGATATAATAATAAATATTCTTTCTAGATTGAACCACAAAAAAAACACATAATTTTATATGAAGTGTAAAAAAAAAACTAAACAAAAAAACTTATTTCGTAAAAAAATAACTCACTACTCAATGGATTAATAATGGACTTACATAATCTTTACTTTTTTACTGACATCTATATAAAAACAGCTGAACCATTAAGAATTATTTTAAAAAATTGACAATAGATGTCTCTTTAATAAAAAAAAATATTTTTGATTTCTTTATAATAGTAATATTGTCATATCATTACATCAGGTAGATTTTTATTAAAGCAAAAATATTTTTTTTAGATTGACTACATAATGGATGATGAATGATTATATTTGATTTGTCAATTGACATAGCTAAAATTGTTTGTAATAATTTGTGTCAACAGATTTCTACTTACCCATTATAATGGTGGAATTGATCGCTGCTGGATGGAGTTTGCTGATCGAAGACGGAGCTGTCAGGCGCCGCATCCGTCTGTGCTCGCATCTGCGCTCTGTGGAATCGGACCTCGTCTTCCACCTTTTCCCTCTGCTTCTTTGACATCCGTCCAAACTTCACAGCTGAAAGAGGAAATAAAATGTAATTATTATCTTTTATAATAATTTCAAAATATGTTTACTAGTTTCACAATCATAATTATAACAATCCTGTAGCCGAGCACAATACTCATGTTGAGCCTATCAAATATAGACACCGCATATGTATGAAGTATAGTGGAACCATTGTTTGAGTCCAATGGATTTTTAAAAATACCTTTATGATCGAAAGCGAAGCAGACGAAATTTTTGAGACTTCTCTAGTTAAGGGTGTATGGACACTACTCATGTCTTCATCCTCTAACTTAATTTTAACCACGCTCATGCTTAATACTTCTAGAGCCCACGTAAAAATGTACGTGGCCATATATTTCTTTCGACTTATACGAGGTCAAAATAAGAAGTATGCTATTCTTGATAATGTCGAGCTATTTTTTTGAGAAAATGAAGACGTGACTTTTTGTACTTCGTTGGTGTAGAACCAACCTGCCAATGGAGAAACCACTGAGAAGAACTTTAATAATATTGATTGCTTTTGCTTTGGATGTAAACATATTCTACGAGGATAAGAGTTAGTTCTGACAAATGCTATTTACTAAGGTAAATTTTTCCTAAACTTACTTGGTTAAAATCCTTGCCAATTTTTATACATTAATCATTTTACGTTTGAAAAGCAATAAATCAATAATTAAAAAAAAAAAATTGATGCATCATAAATTAATTTTTCAATAATGAAAAAATGGATGTGTATTATATTTTAATATATATAAGCACCTTTAACTGATACAAACATAAAAATAGAAAGATACTAGAGGAACTAGCTTAATACTTACTTAAACTTAAATTGAATTGGCATTCACTTGGTAGAACTCCATTATAACACGATGAAAAAAATAGCAATGTATTTTAGTTCTACAAAATTACTATTTTTTAAGATATAGTTGATAGCTATTTCGGCTCACGCCATCGTCAGAACTATGCTTAAAAGAACATTTGCTTATCTATAGATAGCTGTGTAGAAAAGTACACAATACATCTACACAGTTATATATATTGTAGATAAGCAAATATTCATATAAAAATTAATTCTGACGATGGCGTCAGCCGAAATAGCTATCAACTATATCTTAAAAAATAATAATTTTGTAGAACTAAAATACATTGCTATTTTTTTTCACCTTGTCTTAAACTTTAAAATAACTTAATAATGACCCCGTACATTTTTAAATCAACATAAAATATTTATGATACATGGTGACCTAATAATATTGCAATATTTTTTTCGTATAATATAATATATAATGAAAGCATTGTTTTTCAATTTTGATATTACTTTCACAAACAGTTTTTTGATAACAGGATGTCATAATATATTTTACAACAATAGTTTATTTCAAGTGAAAATATATTTTCACTGGAGTTTCAGTGAAATCATATTCAAGCACATTTTCATCATATGTAATGGATTTATGGTTTTTTATTTCATTCCTTAAATTTTTTTATCTTCAGATGTCTTTATTGCCAAACTATATGTTATATATATTATCTTGCATAGCAACGAGTTGATTTGTTTACTCACATTTCGATTCAATTATCATTCGGCTATTATTATCAATGACGAAAAAAATGTAATTTGAGCTATTGCAATGCGATATTTGATCCAAAGGAAAAGCAGTGTAACTCGATAAGGCGAATCAATTTTTTTTTTCATACAAAAACCACACCGTTCAACCCCTTAATCTAAGATGAGCATATTTTGTCTGATTTTATAACTAGTCTTAGTTAACGGGTGAAAAAAAAAAACTACAACCAGGGTAATAGCCTTTAGATTTCCAAACTACAATTGACACGTTGATTGCGGAAGACGCGTCTAGCGCGTCAACAAATATTATTGTATTGTTAAAACTCAAAATTTTTGGAAAACTTGTTTTACGTGAAGTTACCAAACTTTCATTTAAGATGACAACTGTTGTCACTTCCTGCTGGGAACGCACGATATTTTAAATAACAAAAACGCATTTTTTAGTGCAATTTCTAAAGTATATTTTATGATCAGTACCGGTTTCGCTTATCGCGAGCATCATCATAGCCGTTGTCACAGATGATCGGTTGATAATGATCACGATGAGCGAAACGTGTCCTGATCATTAAATATATAGCGGAAAAAGTACTGACAATTTATTTTCATTATTCGAAAAATAATTTATAAATTTTGCAGTTTTCTATACTGCACCTAACGTAGGAAGCACATATATGCGACCCGAAAAAAAACAAGGTTGACTAGAAGTATACGCCTTTACGGCAAGCTTTATTGAATCAGTATAAACCTAGCAATAGATAATTTTTTCACTAAGAGCGGCTCAGGAGCAGCTAGCTTAACAAATGTGTTTTATTATTACATATTAAAAAACATTGCTTGAGAATAATTTAAGATATATTTTTTTAAGAACCTCAAAATTTAATTATCACTTTTTACCCTTTAGTTTTTTTGCAATGCATTTTTGTGTAAAATAACTACGTTATTTATTGTAGCTAATTTATTGTGTTCTGTCTCTGAGCCGTAGTAGAGCTTTTGGAGTTGATTTTTTTACCAGCGTTTAAGTAAACTTTTCGTTTTTATGATGTCACACACACGTATACGTAATCTGATCACCTAAATAAGAAATACACTGTACACGACATGGCTTAAAAAAACTACAGTGTGACCGAAAAAAAACCACACTACAACGGCGATAAAATTTAGGCGAATCAAAGCCGAAGCAGAAGATAGTACATTCTAAATAAATACGATCGCACCATGATAGCATGATTGATAGTTCCGAAGATGGCGTGAGCCGAAATAGCTATCAACTATATCTAATAAAAATTTCGAATAAATATACGTTGGTAGAATGCAGGACTGTGGTATGGGAGTCGGAGTTGTGAAAAACGAGTGACTCTGACTACTTTTTCGATTGTATGATTTTGAAAAATACCTCAATGAACAATTTGCCGGATTGGTTGGTTTATTTTTTAATTTAATGCACATATATATAGGAAAAGTAGGAAAAGCCTGCAAAAAATTAAACTGTTTTTTGTCGAAGTCTTGTTGTTAGTCAATGTTAGAGTCGGAGTCGTGTATTTTTTCAACGACTCCATAACCCTGGTAGAATTTATTAAATGGATTCGGCGGTAGTTTTATTTATAAAGTACAATTTCAATATAAAATGATATTGGTAGCTTTGTTGTTTTATTGTTACTTACTAAATGTGTCACATTTGAGAAACACCTTAAGTCTGACTGTTCCGTAATGATTTTCGTTACAGTGTCGAACCGAAACACGTGTCATATAAATTAACACACTAAGCCCCGGGTTCCCAACATGTGGATTGCGACGGATTTTTTGAGGGATCGCCAATTTATACAGTCGACTTACTATAATATAAATGTGTTTTCCAATTGCTTTGGGGCCGCGGATTACGTTGCGTTTATGAAAAGGGGTAGCCACCCGATAAAGGTTGAGAACCTATGCACCTATCGGAATAAAAAAAGTTATCAAATTCAATTTAAAATTTGTTGAATGTGTTTATCTGTGAATTTAACATAAAAATCTAAGCCGTCTAATGCTAGGAAAGAATGATTGAATACATAATTTTTTTTTTATATAATATTCCCATAAAAATGTATTTTATTCATTTAAATATAATGCCAATACAACAAGAAGTGATATCTAAGACCTTAACCCGTTTACTGCGAAGCCACACAAATGTTATTCATAAAAAGTTTACATAAAAAAAATACGATTCATTAGTGTTGTGTTACCTTAACCTTATGAATATTATCATTTAAATAAAAAAAACAGCTTTAACAATCACTTTTAAGTCACCGTCACTTCTCGATGAAAAGGCATGATATTTTAAATAATAAAAACACATTTTTTAGTAGTAATTAACACAATATACTTTTTTAAGTGGACCGGTTTCAACAATTTTTTTAAGTGTTTCTCAACAGTTGGGACCATAGCAATTAGAGGGTTAATAAAAACAAACGATTTAACACGTTGGCTACTGAATATGCGCCTAGTGCGTCAATATCTATATTTGAGAGACACTGATTAAGCGCTTGGAAATAGCCCCCTATAAAAAATAAAGATTGCTATGGTCTGTCACGTCAAGGGTTTCTCTGAGCTTGTATGGTACTCAATATCGCCAAGCGTTTGCTGTGTGCTAAATTGTATATGTTATAGGTTCCCAACCTGGGGGTCGCCAACTTATACGGTCAACTAAAAAAAAATTTTTTTTTGTATGCTTCTGGACTGTATTGGGGGGGGGGGGTCGCGGGTCACATGGATTTTATGAAAAAGGGTCGCCATCCGAAAAAGGTTGGGAGCCTATGGTATATGTGCTACACATATGAAACAAATTCGAATGCGATTTTCGGTACACTCTGTCAATTTCCACCGACGCACGCTCGTGATAACGCTAATCTTTCGCACGCTTTCGGTTTCGTTCGGCTGACGTCGGCGGACTTCGGCCGGGCAGTATTTACAACGCCGGTCGTTCAACCTAACATATGAGAGAGAGATAAGACCGCCCGCCGCTGTCAAATCAGACGTTTGTATTTGTCGCACGGTGTACATATTATGTCACCGACACATACATACAATCAAAAATATCGCACGTGAATAAAGTGTACATTTTTTTTCTGTAGATAACAACGTATCATTAGAATCATAAATCTGCCTGACGATGCCTGAATGCGAAACCAAATTGTCAACGGACGGACTTCACCAGCCGTACTCAACCTGCGGCATACCAAATGACGAATAACTCTTTATAATTTATGATATCGACTGAAGGTGCTTGATGGAATTTCAATATCAAATATTCTTATACAAGTATTCTCTATACGAAAAGAAAAAAAATCATTTATATTTTAATGTTAGTTGATCAATATTTGTTGAAGAGCCCCTTTCAAGAATGACCCATTAGCAAGATCGTTAATGAAAATTATCACAGCCAATCGTGGTAATTATTATTAGATTAATACAATTAAATTTATTTTAGCTGCAATTCACTACTTGCCTCGGGGTAAGTGTTTTCCTGTAATTAGTAACTTTGCTATATAGACGATGCTAACTGTTTATTTTACGTCAGTTCTGTTGCATCCGTGTGATGGAACGCCTGAGGATGCCGAAAGGCGAATCCCGGGTTGTTAGTGAAAAAACATGTGGAATCGTACAAAATTGTTACAATTCTTTATTATTTATATTTTTCAATAAACATAACGATTTGAGATGTGTTAGTTGTCACTTTTTGACGAAAAGGCACACTTTTAGTAATATTTTCACAATACACTTTATGATCAGGACCGGTTTCGTTTACCCCAAGCACTACAATCAGTTTGATAATCTTTGGCTCGAGTACCAGCGATATTTTTTAAAATCTCTGTTAAAAGACATGGGTGTTTGCGATTACTTAAAATTACTTCCTACTGGTTCTGAAAAACGACGCACAGCAAGTGCGATTAGCTCACTATTATTCCTGTCCTAGCCGTATGCTTTCTATCCCTACACCAGTCGCAAAAAAACAGACGTTCAGCAAAAGATTAACAAGCAGTATTCGTAGAAAAAAGAACGTCACATGATCGACATCGGATGTGGATAATCTAATCGCTCTCCGTCCAACGTTTGACGCCATATTTTTTAAAGCCCGATTGTATGTATTGCAACCCAACAAATCTGCGAGGACGATCGGTACAACAGATGATCGGATCGCCTTGCGTAGCTCTTCCAACTTCAAATATAAGAAACGATAGTGCAATTATGCAAGTAACAATATGATGTTGTGGCATATTGGCACGTAATCATGCATAATGCATCTAGGTGTCGTGACTCAAATCCAACACGACATCAGTTCGGAGTTCAGCGATAGGCAACCGTCGGCGAAAATCAGGATTCGTTAAAAAAAACTATGTTTAAAATGTGAAATTATGTACTTCGCTTATAGAGACAGGAGATATTATTTTAAAAAATAAATTTTTAGCACTTGTTTCTACAATATATTTTATGATCAGGACCGGTTTCGTTCATCACGAACATTATCAACTGTTTATAAGTACTATTTTTTTTTTCTATTATTATTTAAAATATCATGGCTTTTCACAAAGAAATGTCAGTTAGGACCTTAAAGTGATACTATCTTCGTGTTATTTCCTTTCACAAACATCTTTAAGCAACAGTGATATTATTTATTTTTAAATAATAAAACCAGGGCTATGGAGTTTTTAATATGTATATACAGTGAAACCTCGATTTTACGTTTTCCAAGGGACCCTGAAAAAATGACGGTAATTACGGGAAACGGTGAATGCGGTAAAGCTTCAAATAATAATAAACAAGTTAAATCGTAAAAACATTTATTTATTAGTTACTTGTACATACTGTATATAAAATTTATTTTTTAAAAAAGTCCTTTATGTTAGTTTGCTTCTTTGTTATTTGGCACTTTAATCGAAACAAAGACTTGTTACTAAGCTTGTGACTAAAAGTTTGTATGTACAGGAATCATTATTACCATGAATTTTAAACAACTACATTTGCATCATAAACAATAATAGGCGTGTGGTGGATTTCAACCCAAAAAATAGCACATGCGTCCAATGCGTTACATCTAACATGTACAGCGGATTCCAACGTATCTAGACATAACACCTGTCTTCGGCTCTGTCAAACTTGCTTTCCGAGATACGGAGAAATATGCAATAAAAACGGTCAATCGGGATAATATTTGTGACGGGACCAAAATAATTAGACGGTTTATCGAGGAAATCGGGGAATCGGGAAACGGTCAATGCGGGATTATTTAACACTGTTCTTATGGGAGTTTGACGGGACTGTAAAAAATAAGCGTTCCAGCCGGGAAAACGTATTATGCGAGAACGGTTGATCAAAGTTCCACTGTATATATATATATAAATGTATATATAAACGACTCCGACATGAACCAAAAACACAATAACAAATAAACCGTTTCTGACTATAAAAAGTTGTGTGTACACGAACACAAAGAACAAACAACCAATCCGACAAATTGTTCATTGAGATATCTCATTGAGTCTAATCGAAAAATTAGTCGGAGTAACAAAAACACAACTCCGATTCCAAGTCCTGAATAAAACGCAATACTTCGTGCTATCTATAAAATTTTATATTCTTCAAATCAGAACCGATTTCGCTCATCGCGAGCATTACAAACTCATAGAATAATATGTAAATTAGAACAAAATTTTGAGTTTATAACTGTCAAGTATACTTATAATTACTGATTCTTAATCAAAAATAAAACCATATTTAAAGTATGTTAAGGATTGAGAAGTAATTAAGAAATACAAATAAGACAGTTTAACACGGTGATAAAAATAGCAATGTATTTTAGTTCTAGAATTTTTTTAAAGATATAGTTGATAGCTATTTTGGCTCACGCCATCGTCAGAACTATGCTTAAACGAAAAGTTGCTTATCTATATATAGCTGTGTAGAAAATGTACACAATACATCTTTTCTCCTGTTTTAACCGGTGAAAATCAATAGATATTAACTATCACAAAGGACTCTTAACTAACAAACTGATATATGTCGGTCGCCATTGCTCAACCCACTACAGGGAGCTGTTTTGTTTTCGTAATAGACCATTTCCGTGCCATATGTTAACTTATCGATATAGCCGCCTTTTTAGTTTCATTTACAATTTTAGAAAAAAAAATAGTTTTATTGCGAGCAAGAACAAGCTAGGTCGTTAAAACAGGAGAGAAGACGTATTGTGTACCTTTTCTATACAGCTATATACAGATAAGCATAGTGCTGACGATGGCGTAAGTCGAAATCGCTATCAAGTATATTTTTAAGAAAATAATTTTGTAAAACTGAAATACATTGCTATTTTTTTCACCGTGTTATAATGGAGTTCTTCCAAGTGAATGCCAAATCAATCAATAAGATAGTTTTAATTTTGCGTTTTACTGTTTAAATAAAGCGATATTTAACAACTTAAAAACCTTTTTCATGTTTAAAAAAAAAAAAAGGTTTGCGATCCGAGAATAAAAAATGGCCGAGTGTACGATAAGGGAACGTTGCCCTAAGAGGTGTGCTGTTCTTAATCATCACGATGGGCGTAATGTTATACACTCAGTGTTGTTCGAGTAAATAATTGATTTTTGCGATGTAATGTAGCGATATAAGAAGTGAATACATATGTACAAAATGTAAGGAAACATGAGTACGTGACAATGAACCAATAGTTGGATGATGACGATCATATGTCTCTCTGAGTAATGATCGAGTTCAATGGATTGCCCGCAAGGTCCACGTGTACATATTTTGAAACATGAAGCGCAACCCTAGACATTCGTCTGTCGCGATCGGTTTTCAATGGAAAAAATCCCGGTATTTGCTTATCAGACGTTACAGACAAGCTTAAGAAATTCAATAATAGTGTGCATTAGACTCAGACGATTCCACGCACGATCAGGAGGTTTGTGTGCTTTAAAACGAGAAAGTGTGTACGCAAAGTTTTCATTTTTAAACCGATTGTCTTTTTGAGGCAAACACACTTTCAAATCGCTCTGTATATATTGCCAAAAAGGTTACTATAGTAGAACATTTTTTTACGAGATTCTCTTTGTTTTAACGTATATTTAGGTAGATTTTGAATTTTTTTAAACATAGGCTCCCAACCTGGGGGTCGCTAACTTATACGGTCAACAATTTTTTTTTTTGTATGCTTTTGGATTGTATGTGCGTCGCGGGTCACGTTGATTTTTTGAAAAGGGGTCGCCACCCGAAAAAGGTTGGGAGCCTATGGTTTAAACTATGTACGATTCCACACAATTTGTCACTAACAGCCCGTGTTACCCAACGCCTTTCGGTATTTTCGTGCATTGATCATTCAGGCATCCGTGCGATAGAATGTATGAAGATAATAAAAGGCGATACCCGAGTCGTTAGTGACATGTTAGGTGGCTAAAATTCAAAAATAGAAGAGTGTTATTACTGCATTTTAAATAACAAAACAGATTTTTAGTACTTATTTTTACAATATATATTATTATTAGGTGATAATATGCTCGCGATGAGCGAAACCGGTACTGATCATTAAATATATTGTATGTATAGAATTCCTAAAAAATAGGTTCTAGTTATTTAAAATATTATGCCTCTTCATCAAGAAGTGACAGTTAACACTTTAAAAGTGTCAAACTATGTCAAACGTGCTAAAACAATATATTTTTTGTGTTTAAGTGCAGCCTGTTTTATTTTGAAAAAACTACAAAATTTGGTTTAAAACCTGTACTACTGAGCTCATAATTGAAATATTTTTTAAGTGACTCGGCGAGTAAAGGTTTAAAAGTGGCAAACATTGGCTTTTATTTCAACGCAATTTTCGGCTGTCATTTTATACGCCACAGGCGCTGCATTTAGACGTGCCAACATTCGAGACCCTAGCATTCAATAGGTTGAAAAGTGTCTTGAATCTTTCGATATATTGTATATATTCATCACCATCATCAAAATACGTATGATAATAATCGTCAGATACCCTAAATATTCGTTACGGTGCACTCGCAATACACGGTATCGTTATGTCGTAATAACGCGACGCGGACATGCTAGACAACACGATTGTATTTCGATGTTACAGAGAAACGATTTAAAAACATGACAATAAATTATTTGTGTAAACATTTTATTATGATAAGCGGTCGACGACCGCTGAACAAAATAAAAAATATTACTGCAGAAATTCTACAGCCATCCAACAAGCTGGCGATAATATTAGACATATATTATTTCTTACGTGTCATTATTTATGTAACAATTCTATTTAGAGAGAGAAATTTTGATTCGATGTCATTTAATGATAATTACTTACGATACGTCATTATATTAAAAAAAAAAATGAATATTTTTTTCAAATATACAGGATAATCGCCGGGAATGTTAACTATATTATTTTTTTACATATTCGCTAGTCAATATATACATCCAAGACATACATCCTTATAAAAAAACACGACATTGATCAACGTTACGTTTCCGGCATAAAAAAGTTTAATTTTGTCAGGTTTTCTCTTACCTTTGATATTTACAGTGAAACTCCCATTAACACTAAAGTCGGAAACGTGTTATTTGGAGTAGTATAATTGGGGGAGTGAATCTCATACAATATTAGGGATTTTGTCTTTTCCGCGAAAAATGCAAAACAAAGATTATTCTTACGAAACGAGACGAAATATTTGGTTACTATGTGATAAAATACATACCGCTCGCAAAATCCAGCACATAGACTGTTGAATACACAGACGCTAGTCAACATTTTACTGTATGCACAGCACAGTCGGCCGATTGGCTGTGTGTGTGTGTGCAGCCAAGCGATCGTGCAATTGGGGGATTTGCGGCGAATGTTTCAAGCCAGCGCGTAATTCGGAGTAGTGTAATTGGGGGTTCCACTGTATATGCATTAAATTAAAAATCAACCAACAAATCCGGTAAATCGTTCATTGAGACATTTATAATAATCATTTAATTGTAAAAGCAGTCAGAGTCGCTTTTTTCACAACTCACAATCCTACTAGAACCTATTATATAAATGATGCATTGCAAAATTGCAACTGCATTCTAAATATATTATGCAACTATATATAGTTATTTGTTTCCTTGAATTACTGCATATAGTTTTATTGAGGTAGGTTTTTATTTGCAAACGCGATTATGTTTACATCAAAGAACATAATTTATTTATTTATGACCAATACTTCCTAATCAATGATAAACGGCTTGCCATATTGGCGTAGGTCTGGGAAATATCTATAAGTATCATTTAATATGTTTCGTTTAATCACTTCCACGTGTTTTTAAAGGCATTTTATGCAATGTCGTTAGCGAATTCACTGATTCTCTACGACTGACTGGAACACATCCTTAAACTATTAATTTACTAATTATTATTTAATTGATTGTTGTTAACACATTTGGTAACGAAGTCATCTTATACTTCATAATGGTTATTAGTTTAATTTACCAAAATAACCCTTTGAGTAGTGAGTTATTTTTTAACGAAATAAGTTATTTGGTTTATTTAAAAAAAAAATTACACTTCGTATAAAAGTTTGTGTTTTTTTTGTGGTTCAATCTAGAAAGAATATTTGTTATTATATCACGTAGTAAATAAAGTTGTACAATTGAGAAATGCACATTAATAAATGTATTTATTATGAATCTAGAAACAATTACTTTAGTTTGAGTCTAAAAAAATAATTGCAGTCTGAGTAAACATAGTTCGATATTGACACTGATTCCTAGAAAGAAAGCGGTTGAACAGACAGTAAATTTTATGGTATATGATTAAAAGTGTAATTATTTTTTTTTTCGTAAAATTCTTTTATTTATTTGAAAAAAATAAAAAAATGTAAGCCCGACTGCTTGGAATTATTGACAGATATGTGCAGCATGAATATCTGAAGAAATTATAATTATCCAACAAAAAATACGGAACTTGCAATTGATAAAAGACATCACAATATTTGGACGTACATGTACGGTCATACTCCTCAACGGGTTAAAATAAAAAAAAGATTACGATCAAATTATTAGACGGTGAAAAAATTGGAATGTATGAATGATGATGTTGATAGATATTTCGGCTTCCATCATCAGAATTCATAGTTTTTAAAAAATAGCTTTCGAAAGAAAATTTAAGTTTTTTAGGGGTTGTATTTTTTTAACGACCCAACAGATCTGGTTTACAGCTTTGCGAACATTGTAATAGTTACATAACACATGAAAAGATTATTAACCTACTGACTGCTAGTGTCTCAACAGTTGAGACGGCTGATTGCACTGAATTGACGGTTCACTTGAATCCCATGCGGAAACCAGTATCATTTCTATGATATTCCCATTCTATTTTGTTATATTATAATGAACATGAATAGTGACATCTGTGTAGAGCGATTTTTTTTCTAAATAATATAAAATCGTGTGTTTTTCAATTATTACATAAAAAAATCGATATATCTAAACGTATCGCATAGACGTGGCGAGGGCTGCCACAATAGTATCGTAATTTATTACGAACGTATCGGATTCATTGGTATACAAGACCAAATTCAATTTTTAATGAAATATAAATAATATTTTTAATTAAACAAAAAAATTAAAACAAATTTCGAAAAAAAAAAGTTTTATGAAATAAATTTAATTATTTTGTATTTGGCCAACCCTGATATTTAAAAAAAAAATCCATAAAAACAAGAAAAAATATTTTTAAGACTTATCATCAATGCGTGAGAGAAAATATGACCGTTATCATCAAACTTTATGGACTGACTGAGCCTTAGAATTATTTTTTTTTCGTCGAACCCCATCTCATACTCAAAATAACGTTCAAAATAGACCGATGTGTTTTAGTTACTTAATATAAAGATGAATTTGTTGATATCGATAAGATGTTTTTTATCTTCACGAATTATTATTTTAAAAATTGAAGCCCCCGGGGAGGTTCCACGGAACACAGTTTGAAAGCCACTGATGTATATGAATGTGATACGAAGTATGGGAGTTGCGTGAAGTGATTTTGCAATCGATGCTGTTATAACTAGCTGATAAGACTAGAGCGAGGTGATAGCAGCTAGTATAATAGTGTACTAGTACCGCAGCTGAACGATTTGTCATTTAGTTTACTCACACAAAATTTCAAATCACTGCAGTTTTATCGTCCAGCAGATAGTCAATGAAAACGAAAGTTGTTTTGTCTGGTTGAATGTGAAAACAATTTAATCGTCATAATATTGTTTCACGGTGAAAAAAATAGGGCTAAAATTTCGGCTGATCTGATTCCGTAATAGTCCATTTCCGTGTCACATGTAAACTTATTGATATAACCGGCTTTTTAGTTTCATTTACAATTTTTTCAAGAAAAATTTATCTTTATTGCAAGCAAGAAACAAGCTAGGTCGTTAAAACAGGAGAGAAGGTGTATTGTGTACCTTTTCTACATAGCTATATATAGATAAGCGAATGTTCGTTTAAGCATAGTTCTGACGATGGCGTGAGCCGAAATAACTATGAACTATATTTTTAAAAAAATGTGGAACTAAAATACATTGCTATTTTTTTCACCGTGTTATAATGGAGTTATGCCAATTCAATCAATAATATTGTTTAATTTTTGAATGAGTGAACTTCTATAAGAGTTATTTTTTCATTAACCCACAGCTGACGTCTCAAATGTTGAGATAGTCGACCGCATCGCGTTAGTAGTTGACACATAAAAATAAATGAGAAAAAACAGTTTCAAAACTTTCACGTAAGGACTGATTTTTGTAGTGATGCATATATAGCCTGAATAATTCTGATCAGGGCTGTGGAGGCGTTAAAAAAAGACATGACTCCGAAATTAACCAACAACACGACTACGACAAAAAAAGTTTAATTCAAACAGGTTTTTCTTTTACCCATCCTATTTATGGGCATTGAATTAAAGATCAACCACCGAATCCGAAAAATTGTTCATTGAGATATTTTTTTAAATCGTGTAATCGAAAAAGTAGTCAGAGTCGTTCGTTTTTCACGACTCCCACTCCGACTCACTCCGCATTCCTAATCTTGATATCACCATATCTTTATAAAACACCATCCCTATTGATTTAATTTTTAAAATATTCGGTGTTGAAATATCCTTTATGTAAGCCGGCAGAGAATGGGTTAAGAAGAGATTTTTTATATGTTAAACTAATACAGACGAGCGTCATGTATACATGCCACAGCTTTACACCGAATTTGAACCTTAATATCACAGTAAATTCATACTCGATTGAGGCGAAAATCGTATACATAATAAATCCATGCTCGTCCGCAGGTACTGAAAGTACTTGAACATAATCGTCTAGAAAGAGTTAATTAGAACAACATATTAGTGTGTTAAGAATTGTTTTTATTAAATAAATTAATACTTTGCGGTCCGCAAATTTTCGCTAAATAACCACACCGAAATAGTTTTTCCTATTGTGATTTTAGACCTTGTGTATATTCTTCATCCATCTATCGATAAAATTTGAAAATAATGATTAAAATTCGTATTAATTTTTGTTAGTATAGCTGTGCGTATCCGAAGTCGCCACATTGTGGGTTCCCGGATCGTAAAGTGTTAACATAAATTGTTGATATACGTGCATTTTAATTAAGTAATCGTACGCAATTACGTTCCTTGTAATAGTTTGAGAAGGGCCAGTGTCTAAGCCTTCGTGCATTTTGACAATCTCTTTAAATTTGGTTACATTTTTAAAATAAAATTTTACGCGGATCAAAAGAATTTAATTGACGACCTACAACCTGTCCTGGTGTGCACAAAACAATATTTTTATTTAAAAAATGATATATTAAAATAATGGTGAACTCACCGTCTCTACTCATTCCAAGCTTGAGGCATTTCTGCAGCCTGCAGTACTGGCATCTATTCCGGTTCACTCTATCCACAACGCACTGCTTGTTCCTCGGACACTGGTAGTTTACAACTGCGGACAGATCAAAGTGGATTTGCGTCATCAGCTCGATTTCTTATTATAACAACCGTTTTCCTATCAATACTTAATTATTCTTTGATTTTCCGATCAATCGTTTTCTGAATTATTTCAAATCGAAAAAGAGATGAACGAAGGAAAACGATATAAGTATATTACAACTGTTATTATCAACGTGTATGCGCAATATCTACTAGGTGGATAGATAAATGAAATATGATTGATAATAAATTCTATTAATGATAAAGTCATGTAAATAATAGATCTTATCGACATACCTGACTATTTATTTTTAATTTTAAGACTAGGTAAAATATTATAATTGATTTCTAAGCGATTGCTACGGTAAGCCATTCATTGATAATTTATAAATGTATTTTACGAGGAATAACTATGATTTGAAGAAATACCGTTTTAACATGACATTGTAATAAATAAACAATGTTTTCGAGTTACTTCAATTATTTTGCAACATTAAAAAATATGAGCAAATGATAATAAAAAAATAAAAGAAAATATTGAGAATATCGCGTGATAGAATTGAGAATAATAAGTAAGAATATTATTTACAATATAAGTTTATTTTCAGTAAAGATTACAATAAAATAAAACGTGTATATTTCCAAAAATTTTACATAATTTTTATTTCGATAATTGCGCTGATTCTCAAAACGGGGAGCTGGTGAAATAATAATTAAAACTATAATTATAAATAAAAATGTAAAAAAAAAGCTGCGGGCATCTCCGCGATATTAACCGTACTGACCGGAGCTCTGCGACCGCCTGAAGAAGCCTTTGCATCCTTCGCAGGTGATCACGCCGTAGTGGACTCCTGACGACTTGTCTCCGCACACTTTGCATGGTATTATCTCGATCTGGGCTGTGAACGAGAGAGAAGAAGGTTGTTAGTTTGATACGTCAAACGCGACTGCCATCATTTCATATTAAAAAAAAATGAACATATATTGATTGAATTGGTAAAACTCCATTATAACACGGTCATAAAATATCAAAGATATTTCAGTTCTACACTATTTATAAGATATACAGTTGATAGCTATTTCGGCTAACGTCTTCATCAGAATTATGTTTCAACGTACTTTACTTATCACGGTATATATATATAGCGGTGTAGAAAAGGTACACAATACATCTTTTAAAACTAGGATGTTAAAGGTTTAAATAAGGGACATGAGCTACTTTTTACAAAAGGTTTTGAAGGTGCTTGATGGAATTTTAATATCAAATTTGAATTGTTAAAATTTTGTTTTGTCACTAACGAGCCGGGTTTCGCCTTCCGGCATCTTTAGGCATTCTATCACACGGATGCAACAGAACTGACCGTACTGACGTACTTTTATTGTTTGAAATCATGTATTTCCATCAAGAAACAGTTAAAGCCTTTATTGTGGTAAGTTTTTATAGTTAGAAGATGGTATAAATAAAAAACCGCGTAACTCCATGTAAAATTAATTCCGTGTGATGTTTGCAAAGTAAATTTCTTCGGCCATTAGGCACGTTTGGCGCGCGAACACAGTATTGTGTATTGTGGGATAGTACAGAAATACATTTAGCGGGCGGAAGTGGCCGACATTTTCTTATTGTCAAGAGGCGTGAAAAGCGACTTCAGATAACTACAATGTGGGTGTACCCCGTACAATACGCCACTTACACCAACTTCGCGGCGATGCCCTTTAACAAAATACTGCAGAGTTTGAATAGAATTGTGTAAACTGTTGAGTGACGTACGAACGTCGATTTGTGTATTGAAGAGCAAATCACATTACGGGATAGACTTACCCATAAGTCATGTTTCTCAAAATAATAAAATTAAAATAAATAACCATTTTAATGCCAAAAACTATTCACCATATTATAAGCGAAAGCTCCTTGAAATTTTTAGTTAAAATATTCATACACCTGGCCCTCGTATAACACTGTTATATGGTTTCACACAGGCCTCGTGTAATACAAATCCGTGTTTTATACAAGGTTTGATGTTCGTACAAAATTAAAGTTTGCGTTCCAAAAAAAGATATCAAAGATAGTCTATATAAATTGTAGTTTTTTTTTTTTTTTAATAAACAAATATACTTTTGCATATTAATTGAAAGAAACTTTAATAGCATAATATACCATTCATTCATCGTCGCATCACATAGAATTCTATATTTTGTTAGTTTTTTTCGTAATCGATTGTGAGTTTTTATCACAGGAGGACTCTGAATTTTCCGTGGTTTTAGTCTTAAAAAATCGTTAATAAGCGATTGTCTGCTTTTAGCTTATAAATATTTACTCTTGAATTACAAATTCATTTTCATTATAGGATCACTATCAAAAAAAAATGTAATTTAATAGAAAATTTCAAGCCGCCATTTATTGTTCTTAATGTGAAATATGTAGCTTTTTCGCTGCAACTGCTTTCCGAATCATTTACACAGAGTGTTTGCACAAAAATAAGTCACAATTTATATATTCGTGTTGTATAAAACCGTGTTATACGATGTCTAGGTGTAGTTTTTATTAATTTATTTTACCAGACAAAATAATAAACAAACTAAAATACGTTGACGTTAGGAGAGTTAACTTATATTAGAAATGGCATCATTATCATGAGAGTGTCCAAGAGAATATTATGTCGAGATTCCGAAGGCTGATCCAATTAGCTACTGCAGTCAAACTGTTTAATTCGTCATTTCATATAATTCATAATATTAACTAAAGGTACTTGATTAAATTTCAATATCAAATTCGAATTGTTAAAACTCTGTGCGATTCCGCATGTTATGTCTCTAACGACCCGGGATTCGCATTTCGACGGTTATTTATTTATTTGGTAAATACACACTAATACAATATATAATATATATAATTGTTTATTGCTTTTGTAACGTCAAAATATTCAAATATTTAATGTTGGAAATTAAAAAAATAAACAACAAAACAAGGTAAAAAACAAGGTTTAAACAACATTAAAAATAATATTCATCATCACACATCTGAAGCAATACTGTTGAATATTTTTAATGCTGTTAGCACTGGCATCCCTATTGGCAGACTGGTTCAACGCTTTAGAAGAAAAAAACAAATCATGTCCACGATTTTTTGAAAAAGTCATTTAATTGAAATAGTCAGTTCTGTTGCAACCATGTGGTAGAATGCATGACGATTCCGAAAGGCGAAACCAAAATTGTTACTGATAAAACATGTAGCATCTTACAAAGTGTATACAATTCATCATCACTTATTATTTAAAAATGTTATTTACTATTTTATGTGTGCTTTGTTTTATTTTTTTATGATATAATATTATGGCGAGGGAAATATTTTTTTTCGCAAAAGAGCGGATAAAAAAATACGGCTCGTCTGTAGTCGGGCCAATACATTATTCCGATTTGTCCTGATAATCTTCACATTGTTTTAACGTTAACGTTGATCATGGTTGGAATATCAACAGAGAACAAGTTAACTGCTGGGTTATATAAGCGTGTAGCTAAAAATGGGGATAGGAACGCATAACTAAAAGCCGGCATTCAATAGGTTATAATTGACGGATAAATCTAAACATTATATAATCATCGATGACATTTTGATGGTCATTCCCGAGGGGTGACGAATTTTTGATTTGTGTCAGCATTGACAGCCGTCGATTGATTTGATGAAGCCAGTATCATTGAGAATGATTTCTTTTTGATATCATGATTGGACAAATTGAAAAATCATGATATAATATAATACAGGGCTCGATGAAATTCACAGAGGACAATACGATTCACAAAACGAAAGACTTTCAAAAAGAAATATATATCAGGGCTGTGAAGTCGTTAAAAAAAAAAAACACTACTCCGACTAAAAATAATTTATTTTGTTAGGTTTTTTTTCCTATCTTTCATATTAATTCGTATTGAATTAATGATCAACTAAACAATCCGGCAAATTGGTTATTGAGATATTATAAATTATCGGAGTCGCTCGTTTTTCACGACTCCGACTCCGGATTGACCAAAAACATGAGTACGAGTCCGGCTCCGACTCCACAGCCCTGATAAAAATACATTTATACGACTTTACCATGTATCAAACTGTCATATTTATCTCTCGATACAATCACCACGTCAATCCAAAATTGTTTTTCTGTCTATCTATTTTAAAAAATAATAAACAAAAACATACATTTAGTACTATTTATACAGTATATTTTACGATCAGGGCCGGTTTCGCTCATCACGAACATTATCAAGTAATATAAAAAAAGTCCGCTCGTTATTTTTACTAATTTGTTTTAAATAATAAAAACACGAGCGAAAATTATCGGTTGACAATTCTCGCGACGAGCGAAACTGGTCCTGATCAAAAAATATATTGCGGAAATATGTACGAAATAATGTGTTTTTGTTATTTAAAATATCACGCTTTTCAATCAAGAAGTGACAGTTAACACCTCAAAAGTGAAACAAAATTACTAATGAGTCTTACACTACTGAATTATTTATTTTTGTTTTTGAAATATCGATGTTGGACTATCATATATTATATGTTACTTAGCAGTGAAAGGGTAAATCGAAAATTCTCTCTGGAAAGATTTTTTTAACCATATCTGCACATTGAAGATTTAATAGTATTTTATTTATATAAATAACTAAATCATGTAGTAATGATAATTATGGTTTGATACTGAATATTAGCTGTTAATTATAATAAAATTTTAATTGTACGATTATAACTATTATTTTTTTAATACATCATGGAATTAACCAATTAATATTGTAACTAATTGCTATATTCAGGACCCAATTTCCTGATTTTGCGAGCAGTTTGCGTAAACAAATTGCTTAATTACTTACATCAATCGGATGTTTTGATTATGTCCGGATCGTTGTGTGAAATAGTTGCGCAACATCCAGTCACATTTCCATTACCCAGTGGAATTCCGGTGAAATTTTTGGCCACGAGGCGTGCGTGCACATGGGGGCCGGGGATTGACAGGGGCGTAGGGTCAACGGCCTTTTGGCCACGCCAATTCGCACTGGCCCAATACGGAAGTATACAGAAATTAGCAAAGTCATGTTTACACTGAAAATACCGCACTTAGAGGCCCGAATTGTAAAGCAAGAATTATAATTTTAAAAATTTTCAAAATATTCGTATTATTATCGGGATAAAGAAATGTGCGTCTTTATAACGTATTTTTCTCCACAATTTAACCCATCTTTATTAATTTTAGTATGATCAGTTTGGCGAGGTTAGATAAAATGACGACTCACAGATGCGTCATTCTAGACCAGTGGTTCTTAACATTTTTTAATTCACGGTCCTTTTTTATCATAAGAAATCAACTACTAAATAATTTTTATTACAAATTCATCAGATTACACATAAATATTAAGGAAACAAAATATTAAAGAAATTTTCATTAAAACTATAATACATATAAAAAAAATAGAATATATTTGATGACAAAATCAATTGATGTGATACCTGAACTAGTCGAATTTCGCAGATTACAGAAATATTAGGTCAAATATTAGATATAACATAGTTTTATATGAAATATTTTGTCATTTTCTTCGCGTTGCACCTTTGCTCCGCGGTGCTACGGTTGTTGGCCACTGTTTTAAACAAAGCGTTCAATCAAAATTGAATTTTTTGGATAAGCCGATGTGCAAATGTGGTACTATAAAACATGATTTTGAACCCGTCCTGGGTGAGAGTCATTGAAAGCATGCAGAAATGA
Source organism: Himalopsyche japonica (assembly GCA_028555115.1). NCBI lineage: Eukaryota > Metazoa > Arthropoda > Insecta > Trichoptera > Rhyacophilidae > Himalopsyche > Himalopsyche japonica. The sequence goes on from JAHFWJ010000430.1 coordinate 2,385,857, forward strand.
AAGATCTACGATATTCGGTTCAACTTTTATTGGACCGATCTGCCACGCTGGAAAATAAAGCAAATTACCGTCTAAAAAAAATCGTCTTCACACGGGGAGCGAGTGGACCTCAACTTTTATGCACACTTAAGTACATGCGTCCAATTAATTTTTCCGAAGTTACTTTCAATTATAAAAAGAACATAACGATACACATCAATTTTGATACACCAATGGATTGATTATGTTATGATTATTTACAATCAGATTCTCTGTGAGTCATTTTAAATTTTACTTTGCTTTAATTTTTTAAAACAATATAACTGTGCAGCAGCCAGTGTTTCGTAATGACTCCAATAGTTTCATAGAGACGAAACAATAATTCGTTTATATTCGTTCGCATGTTTACAGCACACAATTCCTTTCAAGATCAATCAAGAGCGATTCATCATTTTCACATTTTGATCGGATAACATCATGCTACATTACCTTCGTAAATATAATTCCCTATTGCCTTTCCCGGGCGAGGTTTCGTTTGTCATTCATACTTCGGAGGGCCCCTCAACCCATATGGTTAATGCATACAAAATTTGGACACGAGGTGCGCAAATAAGACACCATTCAGGGAGGGTCGATGCCCTTACGCCCGCTACAATACATACTAGCACTTTGCGGAAATTATTTAATGTATTTACCGAGCACATAGTGAATTGGTTAATGTATATTTTCGTTAATTTTAAATGATGATAAAAGTTGCCGCGGCGATAATTCCTTGGAAGGGTGGCATGTATGTATTGGCGAAAATATACCAACAAGAAAACAAACGCAATTTACGATATCGACTTAGGGTGCTTGATGGAATTTCAATATCAAATTCACGTCGCTGAAACTTTGTACATTTTATTGATCAAATTGGCATGTAATTGAAAGAGCTCCAATATAACACGGTGGAAAAATATCAATGTATTTTAATTCTACAAAATTATTTTTTTAAGATATAGTCGATAGCTGTTTCGGCTCACTCCATCGTCAGAACTATGGAAATAGCAAACAACTACGTTTAAAAACAAATATTTTGTAGAACTAAAACACACTGCTATTTTTTCCACCGTGTTATAATGGAGTTCTACCAAGTGTATGACAATTCAATCAACAAAGTATTTTAGTTCTACTAAATTTATAAGGGGTATAGTAGATAGCTATTTCGGCTTACTCATCATCAAAACTTTATGTATACATTTTGTGGAACTAAAATACATTGCAATTTTTTCACCGTGATTGTATTATACATTTCCACATGTTTGTCGCTCACGACCCGGTTTCGGTCTTCAGCATTTTCACTTTTGATGTGTCAACTGTCACTTCTTGGTGGAACGGCACGACAATTTTAATAATAAAAACACATCTGTTCGGTACTTATTTGGACAATATATTTTATGATCAGGACCGGTTTCGCTCATCGCGGGCATTATCAACCGATATACCGGATGTTTTTTTTTTGCCATAAGAGTCGTATGGACATCGGAGTCAGAGTTGTGTTTTTTTAACGACTCCACAGCTCTGTTTAAAAGTAATTAGGATTCGTGGTTCTTAAACTATTGTTTCGCATTTGATAAGCATTTTATCGAAACAAGCACTTCTCCTAAAAATGAATGACACGCGTCACAACCAATAGAATAACAGAATCATTAATTCTACTTTCATTCAAAAAATAATTTACATGGAGTTACCGCTAAGTTAAATTGTTAACATATACCTCACAACACAATAATACTATTGTCGCTTAAAATAAAAAGGAATAAATCGCATCCACAGCATTTATCGACCGCCCTGCCCGTTTGCCTATGATATATAATATATAAGTGGTATTCAAACTTTGTTGACTCACAGAACAATTAGAATTACAAGCATTTTTCTACTAACCCCATCACATCATTAGAAGAATATGTCTTAAAATAATATTCAAAGCAAATCAATTTGTTAAAGATACTGGATATGTTGTTCCCTCTCCATTATTGGAAAGCCTTCTGATTTAGCAGTATTAAATAGTACTAATGAAATTAAATAAACACATTTTTTTGACTCGTGCAATCCGCAGGGAGGTGCCACGCAATACAGTTTGATCATTGATCATTGATCGATAGAATTACATTATAGAAAGTTATATCGAGGATTCGACGGAATTCAAACTGAATTTCTGTGCTAGAAACATGTTTTCCAATCGTTCACTGTAAAACAAACTTTTTTTCTCGATAAATCACAACGAAATTGATTTCCCCATTAAATCACCACGGAATACTGAATAAATCAATCAATGAATTCCTTTATTATGTCTTGCAACCGTAATAGTGTGTGCCAAATCACTAATCTGCTATGAAACAAAAATTGTTAAACACATAAAAACAGAAAACGTCCAGGCGAACCGAATAGGCACACATAATGTGTAATAAAATAAATTATTTACTTCGTAAAAAAGATTTAAAATAGATTTGGGCGCGCGTGCCTAATAGCCGAGCATGCCTCTGTTATGTAATAATAGATTTGTGCGCCGATATTCAATTTGAATTAACAATATTTGGTTATAAAATAATCTTTTTCAATCGCTTTCACTGAATCGAATAACTAAGCGGTGGCTTTGTTTGTATTTGATTTCAATGAAAAATTATAAATTATTAACAGTGTGACATGCACGACAAATTAATAGAGATGCAGAAATTTTCAAAATCTCAAAATCTACATATTTTTGTTTTGTATAAATTGATTCAGTATTGCTGTTATCATCCGATTTGCAATACAATTAATTCACGTTTACTATGTCCAATGAAATAATTTTTACATATTATAATAAAACGTAACACTTAGTACTATTTACACAATTTAATATCAGAAATGGTTTCGCTTGCCGCGAGTATTATCAACATATATAATACAGTCTGTTCTGTTGCATCCGTGTAACAGAATGTCTGAATATACCGAAAGGTGAAACACCGGCCGACAAACATGACAACACATGTGGAATCGGACAACGTTTAAACAATTCAAATTTGATACAAAATAAATTAGAACAAGACTATTTACACGAAATAATGATTTATTAATTATCGTATATAAAAAAACCAACGATTCAAGGACTAAATTAATACCGGTAATCATACAACTTATGAATAAATATAGTAAAATAGTTAAAAAATTAATTATTTAAGGAATGCACCAACATCGTCTAGTTTTTAATTACCAAAATTGGCTTATATATTTGACTATCCACTATCTATACACAGCAATACATAGTGTTATCAGTTGGGTCGTTAGCAGTCAGAGGTTTAAGCCGTTGAATAATTTATAAAGATTTAATAAACAATAATATTTACAAAATGTAAATGTTGACCAAGCGATGGCGTGATGTAAAATACTACGATTATATTCGTTTATATTCTATGTACAATGTAGAACATTCATTCTACACCTGTTTTTATATTATTTAGAGGGCAGAGGAGTCGTTAAAAAAAAAGGTTTATTTTTGTTAGGTTTTTTTCCTAAATTTCTTAATTATATGCATTAAATTAAAGATCAACGAACCAATCCAGCAAATTGTTCAATGAAATATTTTAAAAATTCTCTAATCGAAAAAATACACACTTGTATCCTGTTTTATTATAATATATACATCTTGAATGTAATAAGATGAGGAATGTTTTATGATAATACAAAATAATTATAAAATGTAATAAAAACTAATGAAAACGATGGCGTGATAATAAAATAGTTGTCTAATTAGCATGATTAAATTCGTTTAAATTTTATGCGAAATATATAATTATTATATAGTCACCCTACGCCTCTTTACATGTTATATCGATAGATAAATCTCGAGTGTAAAAAAACACGGAATCACCCGAGCTGAAATTCCCTGCCATTTTTCATTGGGTCGTTGCACTGACCTACGTCAATGCATTCCTCGCTATCCCCCGTGCACCATAATATTGTAATTCGAAATGATTACCTCCTGCCTACATGAAATTAAATTATAATCGTAAAAAAATGTACTATCATCGGCGCACAGCGGGGCGTGACGTCACAGCGGCGATTGCGCTGTGACGTCACGGATTAGCATACGTCACGGGCTGGCGGGCACACTTGCGCCGCATCTTGAACAATGTCAAAAATTCGCTCGAATCGTTTATTATTGTCGTAAATTCAGTTAAATAATTGTATACCGTCGAGAGTATGCATGCGCCATATGTAGGCAGTTTATTTTGTTCTTACATTTGTCACACAGTAAAAAAAGAGTTGCTTTGTTATGAAGTGGATGGATTTAGATATTGCATAATAAAAACTAAGGCCGTATTAACACAGATGATTAAAATGTAGTTAAAATTAAATAGTATGCATATATCAACATTATAATTGCATTGCACGCGATATTGATATTCTAGATCAGTGGTCATACACCTTTAATTACCGCATTATAAATATCAGTGGTACTATGGAAACGCTCAGAAATGGTGCAAATTAATTTGAATTGTTGAAACTTTGTACGATAACTAACGATCCGAGTTTCGCCTTTCGATGTTATCATGTATCCTATCACACGGATGCAACAGAATTGATGTGTCATCAGTGACAAAATATGTGGAATCGTACATAGTTACGACAGTTCAAATTTGATGTTGAAATTTCATCAAGCATCTTCAGTTGCTATTGTAAATTTACTATTAAGCTGTTGGTGGGAGAACCACTTAGAATCGGCCTAGAATGAATATGGTCTTATTATATTACATGTACACGAAAAAATGAAGATTTTTGGTACAATATAAGAATAAAGATACACGTAATATTGTTCTACACTAGTGATTGATATGTGGATCTCCCTTAAAATAAATTGAAAAAAGCATCAAATTAACCTTCACAGGTTATAATTAATTACAGGGAAGTTTCGTTTGACGCAACGCATATGAGAATGGATTTATTAACCTTTTAATTGTGTTCAGTTTTTTCTTTTTTTTTTCAGGGAAACCTTCATCACGTGTTGCACATCAGATTGTTCGGTAGGACGAGCTGAAGTGAATGCTGCTTGTTTTAAGACGACCGGGCATCATTTAAGGTAGTTATGGTAAAAAAAACAGTATTTAAGAGTTTATTTTTCGATGCCTCGCTATCATGTCTTAATTCTAGGGCTACAATTCTCACCAATAGAGCGCCCGTTTCAATCTATTTTACATAGCTGTTAGAAGGCAGAACAGAGCTATGTTTCGTTATACGTCATGCAAAGAAATTATGTATAAATATCAGGAATATGACCAATGATTCCGACTAAAAAAATGTTTAATTTTATCACGTTTTTGATGTGCATTAAATGAAAGACCATCCAACCAATCCGGAAAATTGTTCATTGAGATATTTCTCAAAATCTCTAATCGAAAACGTAACCGGAGTCGCTCGTTCTTCACGTCTCAGACTCGACCAAAACACCGCGACTGCACAGTCCTCGTTAGAAGGCAGTGTAGATAGATCTATGCTGCTTTATGTGCCATGCATAGAAAATATTTTTAAATATTGTTGAAGGACCTCCGTTATCAGAGAGTCGATCGATCGTTTTCTCGGTATATATTTTCTTTTTGGCTATTGACACGTGCAAGGAATCTCCATAACAGCACTTTAGTTTTTCAACATAATACCAGATATCACAATTTGACAAGTGGCATTGTGTCAGAATCGATTATTTTTCATATCCACACATTCCAAAATTTGGCAATCCATCAATATCCTGCTATTGTATAAATATTCTCACTCATGAATATCGATCAAATTTGAATTGTTACAACTCTGTACGATTCCACGTGTTTTGTCACTCACGACGCGAAGGTTTCGCCTTTCGGCATCTTCAGGCATTCTATCACACGGATGCCACAGAACTGACGTAAAATGAACAGTTAGCATCGTCTATATACTAAAGATATTAATTACACGAAAACATTTACCCCAAGGCAAGCAGTAAATTACAGCTAAAACAGATTTAACATTATTAATCTAATAGTAATTAACACAATCGCCTGTGATAATTTTCACTAACGATATTGTTAATGAGGCATTCCTGAAAGGGTTTTTCAATAAATATCAATCAACAAACATTAAAACATAAATGGGATTTTTTTTCTTTATATATATATTAAGAGAAATGTACCAGCAGGACATGCTTACAAAAATTAAAAACTTAAAAAAAAACAATAGAAAATAAAATTATCTTTTTTTTTTTTGTCAAAAACCCGTCAACAAAGAGGTGAAGAGAGAACTCTAGCGTGTTTTAATCTACGATGTTCGGATATCGAACATAAGCAGTAAATCGGCCGAGTAACACGGTCAAGTGAAAAACACGAGCGATCGACTTTCGCATTTATTTCCAGTAGCAGTAGTGCCAGTGACTCACGTGAAACTCATACACGGACACACTACAATACAAGTGGGTTCGATCGCACAATGAAAACGAAAATATTATAAAAGACTTCACACATCTTGTGGACACCGTGCTTAAGAAATAATAGATCAACTATTTCGTTTCATTAGTTATATGGCAAGTCACAAACGACAGCTGCAAAACAATACCAACCAAGACATCATCCATCACCCATAGTTTTGAATCGCTTAAATGCTAAATGTACACAGGCGTGCGGTATGCTCAGTGGCCACCGTTACCAGAGCAAGATACACAAGTGAACAAATATTAATATCTATATGTTCCAAATTTGAATTGTTACAACTTTAAATGATTTAACACGTTTTGTCACTAACGACCCGGGTTTCGCCTTTCGGCATGTTCAGACATTATATTACACGGTAGTCAGTGACAAAACATGTGGAATCCTACTAAGTTGTAACAATTCAAATTTGATATTAAAATTTCATCAAACACCTTCAATAGACATCATAAATTCTATGTGTTCCATTAACAATTAGATGAGAATTGATGTCAATCTGAAAAAATCTATTGAGTTGCTAATACAACACAACAAGCTATTTATTGATTGAGTTGTTATTAACTTGGTAGAACACGCTGAAAAAGCTATTCGTCTGACAATTAGACCGATAGATGAATCTAGGACAGAGCTTCTCATGTGTGGCCATCAACGGTTTCCTAGAAAACATTGTCCAGCATAAGGTCGAGTTGTTTAACATAAATGACTTAAAAATTATATTTTTTAGTAAATTCTGTTGTACTTTTATCGGATCTATACAAAAAACATTTAGGTTCGGCCCCGAGATATTTCCATCGGACGCTGATGTTTATAATGCGGTCACAGTTAAATTTACGCGAGAACTGCTGATCTAAGGATCTGACATGTCACTTCCTTTTTTTTTTTTTTTTCTCTTCTTTTAAGCACAATAGTGCATGGTTTAACGATCGGTCCGTGCAGCTCTGTATTGGGCCAAGAGTATGAGGAGTAAAATCGATTCTTTTTAATAGTATTGCGTTATGGAAGGCGGCCGTGTCACAACGGCTGCATACACATAACGGGTGAAGGTGGGACAACCAATAATATAATATGTCACCACATGTCTGATCCTTAGATCAGCAGTTCTCGCGTAAATTTAGTCACGATCGCAAAAAACTGATAATTTTCGTACCATATTTTTTTAATTTATTCTAGAAACATCAATAAGTCTCTTTTGAATTATATATCCTTTAAGCTTAATTATATGATATCGTGGAAATCCTAACAAATTTAACAAAACGTATCGAATAAATGAAATTAATTTTTTTATAATATTATATTGTTTATATTTTGTAAATAATGAATGATCTTTACAAATATATTCAAATTTCCATAACCTTATTCTTTTACCTTTACAAAAAATATGGAATTACAATAAATCGTTATAACAGAAGTTTTTTTCATGAACAACTCGTAATCAAATATTTAATAATTATCGAGTTCACTGATTACAGTACACCTTGTACATTGTACAACTATTACGTGTGTGTGAGTACGAATAAAAATTATCAATCACCACTACATTCACAAATCCAGTGGGAATCGCACGCACCACGCGGGATATTGTATAATACACGTGAGCGCTACTGGAACTATAAATAAATTAGCTACAATACACATACATCAATTTTGATATTGTAAATTGAACAAAAAGAAACGCTTGACTTAATCAGGTTAAAATAGTCCAAAAATATTCAGTTTGTTTAGTAATTATTGAGGAATATATATAATGGCAGCGCTCAGTTGTATAATATCAGTATTTACTCGCGACCGAGTGGCGGATCGCTAGGACGCGAAGTGTCAATGACCTCTTTCGTATACATAACGGGCAGAGTTTCTTCAACTTTTTCTGTATCAAAAAAATACGAATTTCGTGTAATGAAATAATTTTATAACATATGTACGCAATGCAAAGCCGTGCTGTTTTATTAAACACTACTGAATATATTACATAGATTTTTAACAAAAATGGATCTTTTAAATTTAAAATGTGATCAATAAAAATTATGTTAGACACATTTTTTTTCTACCATCTAGCATTTAATAAATGCAACTGAGAACAATTTTCCAGGGAATTTAATATAGGTTATTGATTATTCTAAGATCGAACAATTTGGCTTAATATTAGTTGGTCCGGAAATAAATCCATATTTTTTTTTCAATAAGAATCAAATTTTTCTTTAATATTTTCTACTAATAAAAACAAAATGTTCATTTGAATCGAAATTTACTTGGTAGAACTCTATTATAACACGGTGAAACTTTTTTTTCACTCTATTATTTCACCGTGTTAAAATGTTTAGTAGTTTTCATAATTTAACAATTTTAAGATCAGAACCGGTTTCGATTATCGCAAGCATCATTTACTGATCATATTATCAAACGATCGCATAACGAAGCAAGTGCTGATTTGAAAAATATTATATAATGGAAATAGTAAAAAAACATTTTTTATTGACAATACAACACAATACGACAGTTTTAACATTAAAAAAATATTTTAAACTATAATTAATTTCAACTAATTGCAACTATAATATATACCATCTGTCTTGCGATGTTTCAATTTAAATCCAGAAGGTTTCAATGGAAAAAAAATATTATAGGTTAATAATTTGAAGGTAACATGTTGCGCAAATAAAGGAAATGAAGATTGTTGCATTTTATTAAATTAAAATGTTAGTTTGCTTTCAAATAATATAATTTCCAACATAACTACATTTTTATAACCGTCATTGAATATTTGTTCGATAGATTTACCGAATAATGTGTGGATAAGATCCGAAGCTGTTGCAAGCGAAACACGTGTCACATTCAACAAAGCACCGAATAGACTAACAAAGCGATCAGTTCTTATTTTATATCCAAATGAAATTCGACAAAGTTACCGCAGAATGCATCGAAAATAAAATATTTATTTTTCATTGGTCAGAAATAATATTTTAAATTATTACATAACATTAGTTGAATAGGCATTTACTTGGTAGAACTCGAATATAACAGGGTGAAAAATAGCAACGTATATCATAGTTCTAAAAAATTTATAAGGTATATAATTTATAGCTATTTCGGCATACGCCCTCACCAGAACTACTTCTATCCGAAATAGCTACCAATTATTTATATACATGATAAATTTTGTAGAACTTAAATACATTGCTATATTTTCACCGTGTTATGATAATATATTACATACTGTTAAATGGAAAGATGTAGCGGTTTGAAAATATTTCACAATAAGATGAGCAGAATTTCTAATGGTGTATTTTTTGTATCAGCGAGACTTAATTGAAATAGATACCAATTATTATTTCAAGATTTAATTTAATTGTTGATTCTACAGAGAAAAATGTGTTAATGATTTTTAGTAACGCTGAATTGGGTTACTGCATTTTAAAAATACTACAAGACTGTTTACGCAAATCAGTGTTGTTTATTATATAACATAATATTCAATTTTACATGTTTAATGACCTGTGTGTAAGACTATTTGACCTGTTAAGTGGTTTCGTATAAAACCTCACTTGCCACTCGTTAATGGCTATTTTATCTAGGTAGTTAGAAGACGATAGCGTTTATTTAACAAGTAAAACAACTTTATTTTTAAGCAATATAAAAAGATACGATCTTTCAAGTAATTTCAATTTTATTCGACATTTATAAAATTCCGAAGTCCGGACGTATCCGAAAGTCGTGAAAAAAAATGTGCATGTAAATTGGGAGCACTGAAAGAAACTAAAAGGAATCGATTATCGTTATTGTCGGTTTATGAAACAAATACAGAGAAAAATAAAAACGTACAGATACGCATTTATGGGAATGGATTCTGTATATACGAAAATACATCGGCGGTCCTATATAAATAATTATTAGTGGCTAAACACTAATATAAGTAAAAACAAATTTGAATTGCTGTCACTTCTTGATAGAAAGGCATGATATTTTAAATAATGAAAACACAATTTGTAGTACTTATTTCCACTATACTTTTTTTGATCAGGACCGGTTTCGCTCATCGCGAGCACTATCAACTGATAGAATACAATTTACAAACTAGTCTTTTTATACAAAACAAATTGTGTTAAAGGTAGCAGGTATACAAAACCAAAAAAAATACACTGTGGAAATAAGTACTAAAAAATGTGTTTTTATTATTTCAAAAAAAATGTAGAATTGAGCAGTCTCAATAATTCATATTTAAAAAAATCTTTACTAAGGCATTTGTGTACCATCGAACCTAATATATTTGTTCTAAAATATTAATGTTTTTCAAAAATAATCATATTATACTACTGTGTAACTGGCGAAGTCGATTCTGCCAATTATCATATGTGAGAGCGCATACTTACGTCGATAAATGTTGCCAGATAGTATGTATATAATTTGTAATGCATCCCCAATTTGATAAAATATTTATTTGGGACGTAAATGGCCACTTAATATTTTTATTCTCTTCAGTAATAAATATTCATTTCAGATTAATGTATCAACATTTTATCACCGATAGAAAAACAGATATCGAAGACAAAGTGACAGTAGGGGAGATGTATTTACTCTCAGGAAAAAGAAAGTAAAAAATTTTGGTTCTGTGATGGTCAAACTGTAAAATATTATATATTCGAACACATTTTTTTCGATATAAATGATCTAAAGACATTGAAAATTTGAATCATTTATTCGTGGACATATAGCAGCAACTGAAAATAAAAATCACTCGATGGCTTCAATTTATTTATAGGATTTCATTATCGCCATATTAAAAAATGTGGTATGCGCGGGAAACAAGAATAATGTTTCTAATTTGATTACGCGGTACATTGGTTTGAGTTCTATTTCGGGTGAGAATAACATACATCTGTATTTAATGGAATTTCAATGACAAAATCATTTGATCTTATCCCATTGAAGATAGCTACGTATTCATCATCAGGTTCTTTGTGTATGAACTTTAAATTTTTTCGTCATTACCGTCTTGTCTTAAAAAAAACTTCTGTTAACACGTCGAATCCCGGCGCTGTGTTTTCACGTGATACAAAATCATATGCCTGATTCCCGGAGCCGTGTTATGTCGTGATAGACCAGCAGTTCGAAAATAGTCACTTGATCGATGTATAATATTTGACAGAATATTTCCGTATTTTCTTATAGTAAAGACTCAAATCTTTTCAAAACAGTCATTCGATTATTTTTATTGCCTATGATAGGTATTGATTCGAACGATTTAAAAACTCGATCGTTGCGCGCCATAATAACGGAAACGACATAATAACAGCAGCGAGTCCATTCAGAGCAAGAATTTCGCAAGATCCACAGGACAAATTATCCGGGGATATGACAACACATGTTTTCTACCGACATGTTTTATACCGACAACAGAAAAAAATGCCCCTATAGATGAAATATGTAAGCTTGTACACGTGGAAACATCATTGTGTCATTCTGTACAAAGGGGAATGTTGGCAATTATATCACAATTATAACGTTTTAAGCCATCTCAGAAATTTTAATTGGATTTTATTCAAAATTACCACATCTATACAAATTGGTAGTCCCACCTCCTCTCGTTATATGTATGCAGCCGCTGTTACACGGCCGCCTTCCATAACACAATAGTGATAAAAAAAGAATCTTTTTTTTACTCTTCATATTATTGGCCAGATACAGAGCTGCACGGGCCGATCGTTCAACCATACACTATTGTGCACAAAGGAGAAGATATGAAGAAAAAAAATCTATAACACTTTTAGTAAGCAATGAAGAAAAATGTCATTTGTTCAAAAATGGACCGAGTCCATGGCGTGGTTTGTCAAATTTTGCCCGGGGCTGGTAGTGTTGAGATACTTTCATTAGAAGAGACCTCGTATTGGTAACGGACAAGGATAAAAAAAATATATTAAATGATTGCAGATTTGCGTCAAAATTATAAATATTTACAATATTTAAGACTGTTTGAATTAGACAGAGGAAATATATGAGTGCAAAAAAACACTTTGAAAGTTATGGAATATATATGTCTCAAGAAATAACAATAGGAAATATGAAGACGGCGCTAGATAACAGAGTGGCATTTGAACGCACATGTGCGTCTATTATCCTCGGATGGTCAAGTTACGATGATTTGCAACATCACTTCAGCACGTTCTTGTCAATATAAGAATACTATCATCATTTAAAATATACGTTATGCACTTTCTGTGTGAAATTATTTTTTAATAGATATAGTTCAGTGTTATTACAATCGTTTCATAACTTTTATTAAAACCATAAACAACGATATGATACTATAGTTCAGTGCTTCCCAAGCTTTTTCATATCACGATTCCTTTTATAATACAATATTGAAGTGCTTGCTAAATTTTTAATGCCACGGTCTCCTGTTCCCTGAAAAAATGCGGATCCCAATTTGGGAATCACTGCTACGGTCGATATATTTTTTTTAGATTCTATTTTATTACAAAAAATATATAATTTATATTGAAAATTATGTTGTACTTATAATTGTGGATATTAAATATGTTTTCATTTAAGCAAATGGGGACCAAGTTGTGTAAACCGAGACACTTTATATGATGTATCAATTTCCCTTCATGAGTTCAAGCAACAATACCTCGTATAGAATTAGGCCCCTTCTTATCAGCAAATATCCCGACCATGGTAGCCGTGGACGACCCGAAAACTCCGTCGCCGTGCGGCTGACCCTGGTGATGCTGGCCATGGTGCAAGAGCTGGTGCTGATGCGACGATGACGACGAGGAGAGCGTCGGAGGCGGGGTCGTGCTATCGGGCGCAGCGGTGGACCCCTGCGAGGTGCTCGCCTCGCATTTCACCTGGGCGCGGCCCACGCTGCAGTCGGGGGGCCATTGTGAACCGAAGAGTTCATGGAACTGGCTCGGATCCATGGCATGCGTCAAGCTCTGGCGGTGGAACCGTCACGTGGATGACGAGCGCGCTCCTGGGCGCCGCGCGAACACATCCTCGCTGGGGAACCAGGGTGGCGATGTTCGAAGGCACAGTGATTTAAAAAGGTACACGTTCTTTTATATATGGTGTTTTATTGTGCTTGACGCACACGATTACTTATACGCGAATCAATTAACCCTAATCTTGTTATAACGCAATACTTAATTATTGCAGGTTAACCGATTTTTTTTATAAATTAATGGCACAATTTTACGGTTTTATTTTTTGTACTATTGGAGAAGTATTTAAATTCTTTATTGTCGATTATATTGACCTAAAATACCTAATAAAATTTGTAGACAGGCATTTATTATTAAATAAAAAACTAACAACTTAAGAGATAACAAGAAAACTCTAAAACAGATTTATTTAATCGGCATAACAGCTTTGACGATAGTTTTTTGGCAGTAAGTATTGATTGGCTAAATTATTACTAAAACGTACCCCTAATCTCTCTAGTACTCATCTAAAACTCTCTAAGTACTCATCTAAAATGCAAAAGCCGATAAAAATACATATATCTCAAAATGAAAAAAGATACACGTACATTTACCTGCCTCCAAATTTTTTTCTATAAAATATATAATCATTTAAAATAAAATATTTAAACTTTTGAAAACATGCAGAAACCGGTATGTTAAATGGTAAAAATCAAATGGCGATATGTCCAAATTAATAATTCAAATAAATAAGATATATTCATTAAACTATTTACTTACTAAACTAATATCGCAAAGTTGAAATAACGGGTTTTGCATTTAAGCATCTCATTTGTTCTTAAGCCGTTTTATTATACCCAAAAAATGTTAACCAAATTGATGTTATCACTATCTTGGCTAGTGTAGATATGTACTATTATATTTTTAATCTGATAACAATTTTAATAATTTGATTGAATTGACATTTGTTTGGTAGAAATCCATTATAACATTGTAATTCTAAAAAAAAGGTATAAAGATGAAAGATATTTCGGCCTATGCCCTCATTGGAAATAAAACAAGAATGTTAGAACAGGAGAGATTTGCTGTGCACCTTTTCTACACGGCTATATAGAAAGATAAGTAAATGTACATCTGAACATAATTCTGATGAAGGCGTGAGCCGAAATATCTATCAATTATATATCTTATAAATGTTTTAGAACTAAAATACATTGCTATTTATTCACCGTGATAATTTTAATGTGGTTGTCGAGTCCTGATATTACCGATTTAAAATTATGGAAACAGTACTATATATTATCTTTTATTTCTAATGCACTGTCTGAAAGATGACGTCATATTTGTAACGGATTTCGGTAGGACTTCTTATGAATTGATTGTAAGAATTCCTGCGGAAAAATCTTGCACTTTTCAGATGTCGCTTTTAAATCAAATTTATTTACATATCTCATGCGACTTGTTAAATGGCAACATCCAAACACGAGTCATCTCGCCCATCGGAATCTCGAAATAGACCGAGTCATATTATTTGCAATTGCTTTTCTTTCAGAGTTTATATCAAAACTTTCTACTCCAGTAACACCGCTTCCTGTTTGTCACACTGCCACTGGGGCATTAATCACGCCGAATTTTCCGAGCACAGCGGAAAACTTTCGTGTAAATAAATCACTTCTAAGGTAAAAACCTACCATCAATTATTCTACGGAAGTGATGAGAGCTTTATAAAAACATTTTCGCCTACATTCAATTCGGTGTCTTAACAATTCAGAAAGATGAACTACATACAACATTTATCACGGTGAAAAAATATCAATCATCAGATATAAAGTTGATGGATATTTCGGCTTTCGCCCTCATCAAAATTAATGGAGTTTTACCAAGTAAATGCCAATTCAATCATTAAACTATTTATACATAAAAAAATATATATAATATATCTACACTTTCTATCATATATTTCAATTCCATCAAATATGAGTTTCAGAACAATACTTCTGAAATATTAACAGAATATATTATTATTTTCAATAAAAACAAAACTATACAAACGGAGCACAACTAGGTTTTCAGCTTATATTGAATGAACAATCAAAGCTCTTTTGTCTTTTTCTTTGCGTGCGATAATTTAAATCGGCTAACAATCTAAATAATTGAATTGAATGAATGAAAAACTATTCGTTTAAAATCATAACGTCCACGTTTGAATGAAATTTTATTGTGAACCCTTCTTATTACAAACTCATAGGTTACAAATTTATTTGTCATTATAATGAAATCAGTAGTTATTAAAAAAAATCGGATTCAACTTAGCTTCTAGACTAAGTGTCTATATTATTCCTAATCTTTTTTGTATGCAAGCGTTGCAAACTGTAAATTCGAATGCATCCGTGTACTTAGTGGTAAATTCATGAAGATGGCAAAAGGTGAAATCCAGGTTGTGATGATCAAGTGCCTTTATTTATTCGAAACTGCAATTGAAATATAATTAAATTTAAATTGTTGAAACTTTGTACGATTCCACATGTTTTGTCACTAACGACCCGGGATTCACCTTTCGGCATCTTCAGGCATTCTATAAATCTGATCTGATTTATCATTAGTGACAAAACATTTTGAATGGCACAAAGTTTTTACAATTCATATTTGATATTGAAATTCTATCAAACACCTTCAGTCGATATCATAAATGAGGTATAATTGATGACTCAAATCTAATACTGTGGTGTTTGAGTGAAGGTTTATGGAAATTTGTTATGTATTCGGTTCGCTGCTATAGGCAAAACGTTAATACACAAAATAATTTATTACTATGCAGATGCTCTGTGAATCACACAATCATCATTTTCCTTTCAGCCTGTCTGCCATCAATATCGAAAAACCAGGAGACAGTAATTACACGTTCCTCGATCTTTACTTTACTCAAAAGATGGAATTTTCTGAGAATAAAAAACGCACGCTGCGGGCATTTTGTTTTTTCGTAAGATTGTTTTGCAACTATTTCATATCGTGGAGCGGTAGGATATTCACCCCGACTTGTAGTACACACACGTGCGTGTCGGGCCGACTTATTTTGAATACAGTTGTGTTTTTCCTCCAGGTCGATATTATAGAAACGGGCAAGGCGGGCGATCAAAAATTTTCGCAGTATACAAACCCCGCCTGAGCATTAAGCTTGCATTTTTACCTTATAACGAATGGTGTACAGTGAAACCTCGATTCAACGTTTTTCAAGGGACCATAAAAACGAAAAATGCGGGAAAGTCCCTCACCTTTAATTTACAAAAATGGGATTTTACAAAAATAGGAAATATAAGAGTTTTATGAAAGTAATATAAATTAAATCTTATTTATATAAATAATGAAATAGTGTTTAAAACTTCTTCTTGGAAATTTTTTATTAAAGAAAATTGAGATTGGAGCGAACTATATATTTCATCATAAATTTCTTTGATTAATATATAAGGTTTAATGTGCTCAAACTCAAAAATTGTATTGAATATAAAGATTTATCTATCAAAACCGGTCAATCGGGATAATATTTGAGACGGGGCCATAATATTTAGAAGATAGATCGAGGAAATCGCCAAATCGGGGAATGGTAAATGCGGGATTGTTGAACATTGTTAATAAACTAAAAAGTTGACTAAAAATGAACGATCCATCCAAGAAAACTATTATGCGGAACGTTGATCAAGTTTCCACTGTACAATTTTCGATAATACTAAACTTACTGCCAAAAAACCTGATCAAAACTGACTTTAAACAACAATTACTGACGTCAGTAAAGCGTACTTAAAAAATCTAGTTAAAAATGAATAAATGTTTTGTCGGATTTTTTTTTAAAAGCTGTTAGTATTGAGACATAATTTCAACATAAGAGAATATAAAATTGATTTATTTCGTTGAGGAAAAATATTTAAAAATTACATTTTGTTATATTTACTAGAACCAATTCACCCTGTTTTTCCTGGTATCCTTATGACGGTTTAATTCTTGGATAACAAAAAAACGTATAGTTCTTCGAAGGCACTACGTCACTCGCGTTACAGTTAGTTGAATTCGTTTTAATTATTATCACATATATTTTTTTCTATACAGTAATTAATGCTGTTTATTTTGTTTATGGAAAACTGTAAAATACGAACGAAAAAAAAACGGGAAAGATTTTTTGTAAAGGAGAGCTGTTTTTGAATACGATATCAATTAATATTTAATGATTTTTTTTTAATGTATGTAATTAACTATTAATTTATTACCAATTATAACGGAACGCTGTGTTCAAAAAACTTGATTTAGAAAAGCGCTTCGGAATTACCACTTGTGCCGATATGTTTTAAAAATGAAATATTTTTAAAGTGATACTTTAAAAATAATTCATTTTAATGATGAATCGATGTAGGAAAAATGATTTTAAGCTAAAATAATTTCAACTTTGCAATAAATCAAAAACAATTATTTTTAAATATGATGTGTGTGATTTTAAATTTATATTTTTGTTCCACAAACTGCCCAGGAAAAAGAATGAAATAATTTATTTCAACACAATTTTTTAGTAAAAATAAATATTGGCTTCGCTTTTTTAAGTCAACCCTTAATAAGACCTCGATAACTAAAAATAATGATTTGGTACATTATTAGTAACCAATGATTTTTATTTGTGAAATACATGGGTATTTTACACACCCTTCAATTGAGAAAGGGTTGAAGCAACAATATGTAATTTAAAATTTACGAATGGCATCATATTTCTATATAATGAACTTATTTAAATGGTATATAAAAACGATGTCATTAAAATTAATATAAAAATAAGAATGATCAAATTGGACAAACTTTCCAACAGGCATTGGACTCGGTTCTGGGCAATTTTCAACATATTAAATAATTGTTTTGTGTGATGTATTTTTATGAAAAAAATGGAGTTCGCATTTAAATCGGGAATATTAGAAAATCACGCCCCCCTTTGCAGGCAGCCGGTTGCTATTGCTCTCACTTAATCTTGAAAATGGTAAAATATATATTTTTTTAAACTGAAACATTTTATCACTGTAAACTAAATTTGGAAGGCACATTTAACAACACTTTTTCACTGTTAATTAATTGTTTTTTTTTTTATAAATTATTTTTCCTGAAAAACAAATGATATTCACTAAATAGTTTATTAAAGACACCAAGAAACTATAATATAATGTTAATTTGAAAATCATTGATTTCATGCATAACGTAAATAGTAAAAACTAGCAGTAATGCATGAAATAATAATTTCTTATATTATAATTATTGGTTATCTTATATTGGATCATTGTTCAGTAGCATAACTAGCGTCCGTATACTCTTACAACTCCGAGTTTATACTTCAATCTTAAGGCCCGTTTGGAATGTACAATAACCACACGATTTTCTTATGACAACGGCGAACGCGCGACCAAATAACCGTTTTTTTTAGCTTCATTATATATACATATACAGTATATTTTATAAGACTATAAATTTGTAGAACTAAAATTTTTAAGCTGTGTTAATTTCTTAGAATGTTTTGTTTATCACGACCCGGGATTCGCCATACGGCATCTATGGATATTTATCTATTCTTTAACATACGAGGCCAAAATGAGAATTCTCACACCCTTGATGATATTAAATAGTATGTTCCGATATTTTTTTTTGAAAAATAATAGACATGAATTGTTTGATCTTACAAAATGTAGAACGAGTCTGCCAATGGGGATGCCAATGGTAAGAACATTAACAATATTCAACAGTATTGCTTCAGATGTTTACATGTACCATGTGGACGATAATGAATTCAGGCGAATACTATTTCACAGTAAATTTACTCTCTGTATGTACTTATACAACTGACAGTTCATTTCTACAGCAACCGTTTAATAAAATGCATGAAGATGTCGAAAGGCAAAACCCGGTCAGTAGTGAAAATTTAATTTTAAAAATTCAAAATATTGAATTATGTTCTTTATATATTTGAATTCCAATAAGGACCCTCAGTCGATATAGAAAATTTGTAGAATCGTTTGACTGAGGAAGAAATATTTCTTGCTGTAAAATCAGCTATCACTGGTTAGAGCATAAACAGTGTTCAATAGTATAGCCTCGGATGTCGGCATATTATACGTGGACGTGACTGAGTTCAGACGAATACTATTAATGTATTAAAGAACATATTTTGACGTAGTTGCGTAGGCCTGCTTTTACAGTGATCGCATGGGCAGCCGAACGCTTCTGTCCGATTATTATCAACAACAATCTCGTTTTTTTTTTAATGGCGTAATACTTTTATTGTAAATTATTAAAAGAAAATTAAGAGGTTTGATGTAACATCTTTCTCGTAAAAATTCTCTCAAATTATTTGTTGAATTAGTCAAATCGATTTTATCTCAAACTACAAAAAAATTAAACTGTCGAGATTATCGACAGTAAAAATAAATGTAACCTGGGTACATACGAAAAAAATGTGAGAAATCTCAGAATTAACAAAAAATAACGGTTATCCTAATTTCCGCCATCGCTAGCGATAGTAATTTTAATATTTCCGGTGACCAGTGCCGCAATATAAAATAATACATAAAATAAAGTCAACCAAAGTAGTTATGAAATTGTTTATATATTCAATAAATTCGAGTGCGTAAGTATTATATTCTATAAGGCAAACGAATTTTTCACGGTCTATATGTATTATACAATTGGAATCTAGCGTCTTCGACTACTTTTGCGGTTAGACGATTTTGAAGAATATGTCAATGAACAATTTACCGTATTGGTTGGTTGATCTTTAATTTAATGCACACTAATAGAAAAGGTAAGAAAAAACCTGAGAAAAATAAACTTTTTTAGTCGGATTCGTGTTTTTTTGTAACGACTTCACAGCCCTAGTTATTTTAGCAATGAGCATAGTAACGAATAGAAGAAAGGTTACTAACATTATTATTACAAAATTACTTAAGCCGTAATCTGCCGACCAACGTAAAAAAATTATCCAACATTGAATAATTCAAAATATATTTTAATGAAATTGGTGTTAAACAGACTCATTAATATTTTTAGGAAGAATCAGGCATATTTCTGTACTGGTAACATAGTTCTCAAATTTACAAAGTTCCACTTCTAACACACTTATATTTTAAATGTGCCAACTGTCAACACATGAAAATTAACCGTCTCAGTAGCTGAATTCATCGTTAGCAGTCAGAGGGTTAATGTCAATGAATTTTGCAAAAATACGAAACATACTGAAGATTTTCGAAGGCTTACATAAGTTTTTTATAAAAAAAATCCAAAACGAATATTTTGCCATCCTTGACAATGGCTTGACTTTTTGAATATGAGACATATATTCCTCGAACAAAAAAGCCAGTCTGCCAATAGGGATGCTATTGGGAAGTGCTTTAACAATGCTCAATGGTATTACATTTAGACGTAAGTGATTTTAGACAACTAGTTGATGTATTAAATATATATTAAATCGACTAATTCGATTGAATTAACGATTACATTAAGATATGTGTAAAATAAATAAATTCTAATAGTCTAATTCAAATTTTAATTGTTGAAACTTTGTATGATTTCACAAAGTTGTCACTAACGCCGCGTTTTATTTATCACAAAATAATAATGTGACGCTATTGTACACCGCGCGAGACTCGTTCATGGTAACATTGGCAACCTTTGGTTGGTTCAAGATACTGTTTTTTCGAGAAGTTTAGTGCCAGGAACAATAATTTTAAATGCCATTGATTACTTCGGAAAGTGATATAAATTTGAGCAACATTCTTCAAACAACTCTCAGAATCTATTGTGTGAAAAGTTGGTGTATTGTTTTATAAAATATGCGCTAATTAATTTCAGAAACATGTTTCTGACGAAACGTGACACTGGACGCGATAAGCTGTATTTAATTTTATTTCGAACGAAGTATTCAACAAACAAAATCTAATGTAAAATAAAGCCTCCGATTAACACGATAAAATGCATTCCGCTCAAATCGAAAACGTGAAACACGAGGTTAAAATCAAAGTATATTTTCACTGATATTTCAGTGAGATCACATCCCAAAACATTCTCATCATATTATCAAATTATCACCATTGTTCAAAGAATTAACGACAATCAAATTTGAATTATTGAAACTTTGAACGATTACACATGTTATGTCACTGACGACACATGTTTCGGTTTTCAACATCTTCGTGCATTCTGTCACACAGATTAGATCAGTTCTGTTTCATCTGTGTGATAGAATGCTTGATGATGTCGAAAAACGAAACCCGGATCGTTAGAGACAAAACATTCGGAATCGTAGAAATTTAAATATGATATTGATTTTATAACAAACGCCTTCAGTCGATATCACAAATAAAAGCACACATTAAAGTTCTTAGGGTCAGGGTTGTTTTATTGATTGAATTGGCATTTACTTAGTAGAACTCCATTATAACACGGTGAAAAAGTAGCGATTTATTTTAGTTCTACAAAATCAGATTGACAGATTTTGTAGAACTAAGATACTCTCTTTTTTCTCTTTTTTTTTCACCGAGTCAGGATCGTTGTTATCATCTTCACTTGACAATGCTCGCGATGAGAGAAACCGGTCCTGATAGTAAAAATATTAAATTGCGGAAATAGTACTGAACATTGTGTTTTTATTGATTGAATTGGCATTCACTTGGTATAACTCACTTATAACACGGTAAAAAAAATAGTAATGTATTTTAGTTCTACAGAATTTCGCAGAACTAAAATAAATTACAATTTTTTTTCACCGTGGTATTGTGTTTTTGTTATCTACAAAAAATGATATCAACGAATCAATAGATGGCCAGTTTAATGTTTAATCGATAATGACGCATAGATTCCGCCAACTGCATGAGCTCTCCATGAGACTTCGCATTTTTTTTAGTGTGATTTGAGAAAATTCTTAGCGTGGAGAACAAAGGAACGCTTATGCAAAAGGCTAAATGTTTTCCCAAGATATTGTGGCGGATATTTTGACGTTTGGCGGCCGGTGGAGGTGGCGTCGAGTGGGGGGGGGGGTGATGGCGCAGGGGGGGGGGCATGAGAGTCAATGAACGACCGCCATCCGCACAGCGCCATCGCGAGAAGAAGCGAATAATTCGGTTATACTTGCCGCGACTTAACGGTTTCGCCACATACTGTATTCTTAATGGGCGAATAATTTACTTATTTATACAAGAGCGCAGGGTTGGCAAATGCGTACAACACTGTAGTGTCAATAAGGTTCTTTTTTCAATAAAATATTGTGAATAATTTCATTAAGGCTTCCAACCTTTATACGATAATGTGATTTGTGATTCGCAATATATCAAAACCGGGATTAGTTGCTAAAAGTAATTTCATACTTTACTTTGTGTTACTTCAATTGAAATGAATAAGTATAATATAAACCATAAATTAGCAGAAAATGATTGATGGAATTTCATTATAAAATTTGAATTGTTGAAATTTTGCACGATTTCACAAGCTTTGTCACTTACGGCCGGGTTTCGCCTTCAGGCATCTTCAGGCATAATGACAACTTACAGTTCTGTGGCACTGTTGAACCAACAGTTCTACTGCATGTAATACAACGCCAGAAGATGCCGAAAGGTGAAACACGGGTGGTTAGTGATAAAACGAAGAAGAAACGATGAAGAATCGTATCATTTTGTAGTTATCTAGTATCAGACTGTCATATACAAACACAATTACGATCACATCTATATACCTATATATCTCATCGTTTATAAACACACTATTTGATGTGTATAAAATAATGAAAAAAACAATAAAAAAAATGTGATCTAAATTTTCTATTAATTTATATATTTGGCATTTATTTGGTAGAATTCCATTATATTACTCCTGAACTAATTCTGACAAGGGAGTAAGCCGAAATAGCTCCTAACTATACACTAAACATTTTCTTGTAGAACTGAAACACATTGTTGTTTTTTCACCGTGTTAATTTCTTTATTCCTGTGCGTATTTATTAATTGTGAAGGTATAAAAAAACTTTTAATTTAATTTTTTAAGATTTAAAAAGAAACATTTTTTTAACCGGGATTCCGGTAACGGAAGCCCTAGTCCCTGCATATATATTTTTAGCGTGTTAACAAAGTATAAATTTATATCCTTACTTGAACAAAAAAAAAGAATCAGCATTTTAGTTAGTAAATCAAATAAGTGTTCATGTAACAAAAGTTAATGAATCGTCTTAACTGAGAACACACTTAAGAAAACGAATAATATGTATTTATTTGTTTACAGCATCGATTCTAAGCAAAAATGTGAGATATAATCATGGTAAAAAAAACACGGTGTTAGAATATAACTTTAGTCCAAAGGTACGATATATTTTAATCAGTTTTGTAGCTTTGATTAATGCTTGAAAGTTTCCGATTAAAATTGCATAAAAAATAAAAAAGTCTCTCCGCTTTTGAACATTGGTCTTTCCGTGCAATTTAATTAAACGTCTTAACATTCTCAATATCAAAACGCTATTGAAATTTTCCCTAGGCTAATTATGTCATCATTGAGAGTTTTTCGAGACAAATAACGAAATAATTGAAATAAAACTATATTCAAATCATAGGCCAAAACGTGGTAAAACTTCCGCGGTTCTAAGATTCTACGTAGCAATCATTCAAAAAATTTAACAGTTACTATACTGCAAGTGTAACACTTAGACCCTTTCACGCGGGATTGAGTGGTGGGTATGTTTTAAAACGAATATTCGATTGATCGTGAAAGCGGCGCAAGCACTCTTTCTCGTTTTCAAGTCCACAAAACTTCTAATACGTCTGTGTGTAAAGCCGGCTAATAAGAGAGATACATTAATCGGGAATTGTTACTAAGAATTAAAAAACCAATTAAAAACATTAAAAAACCACCTCACTTACGTCGCAGTGGAGTACACTCGATTCTCTTTTATGATGGTTTTTTAATAAAAATAAAAAAACGTTAATTATCGTTAAAAAATCTATAAAAAAATAAAGTGTTAGCGTTTAATGGTAAAATCTAACACAAGCAAAATTCTAGCGTCTGATAATTGAATCACAATACACTTTTAGATAGATCGCCATTAAACAAATATATGCCACCAAAGAATAACAAGAAACAGGCACGTTCGTTGTCTAGTAATGACACTCGATGACTGAATAATTATATTATTTTTATAACATATACACCTATCCTTCGATTTACACGGTAGATAGGTTCCTGAGAAAAAGTGTAAATCGAAAAGTACACATAAACGCGTAATTTGTCTGATACATTCTTTCTTATTGAGTTTTTATTTTGTCTAATTAATAATAATGTTGCTTCATTCGTGCTATATAATCAATCTAGCATCATCTATTACTCTTTCTCCGTTTTGTAAACGATCCAAAACAATTATTTTTGATTGCTAACGAAATAACTTTTCTTTTTACTTCTTTCAACATAATAATGCTACAAATATTATTCAACATACTATTATTTAACAAGTAATTAAAAATAATTTATTCGTTTTTTATTTACAAATATGATGAATTAAAATTGTCAAGTTAAAGACTCAAACACAATTTGCGTTGCTGTAGCTCAAGGATAAACGCCGAATGGCGGGAGGAGACATACGTGCAGTGGAATGCTTACAGTTGGATTCGTCTAGAAATGGACTCGTCTAGGTGAATACCCCGGCACACGGGCGCACAACAAAATACAATTGACGAGAAATATATTCTGTTGATCATAGCCAATCATTTTAAATATTGTTTTTTTTAATCCGTGTAAAACAAGTACCGTGTAAATCGATGGATATGTGACAGTTGAATAAAGCTGATCTGCCAGTTTTGCACGGTGGTCCTTTGGAGCGTGTCCCCCGTGCAAAAAGAGCATCGAGCGTATTTCGCCAAGTGTTGAAATTTATTTGCTTTCGGCCACGCTCAGGCGTGACACACATGCCAGTGACTAGCTCGAGCGTGAGAGTGCGGAGTGACGTCACCGGGCACTCGGCCGCGATTCACTCGCAAGTGTGCGCGCGCAAAGGTCACGACGGCTCGTTGAACCCGAATCTGCAGTCAGCTGTTCGCTTCGCGTAGCAGGAAGAGATTTTTCGGCATGTACTGTTCATGCACGTTACCCGGTTAATACGTTGATCAGCCGATGATTTGTTGGCCAGTGTGCGGAAAAAAATTGCGTCCACTTTGCTCGAGATTTCGGAAGAGTTGCGTTTCTTGAGAAGCAACATAATTCATTAGATTTACGATGTCGACCGAAGGTTCTTGATGGAATTTCAATATCAAATTAGAATTTTTACAACTTTGTACGATTCCACATGTTTTGTTGTAAAACCTTTTCAGGAATGACTCATTAACAAGATTAATCGTTAATGAAAATTATCACAGGCAGTTGTATGAATTATTATTAGATCAATATTATTAAATTTAGCGATGTATTTTAGTTCTACAAAGTTCTACAGAATTCTGTAGAACTAAAATACATTGCTATTTTTTTCACCGTGTTATAATGGAGTTCTACCAAGTGAATGCCCATTCAATCAATTATTAAATTTGTTTTAGCCGCAATTTACTGCTTGCCTTGGGGTCGTGTGTTTTCCTGTAATTAACATCTTTGGTATATAGACCATGCTAACTGTTTATTGTGCGTCAGTTCTGTTGCATCCGTGTGATTGAATGCCTGAAGATGCCGAAAGGCGAAACCAGGAAGGTAAGTGAAAAAACATGTGGAATCGTACACAGTTACAAGCATTCAAATGTTATATAAAGGAAAGGTTAAATTTAATTCAGGTATCGACAACCGTATCTAAATTTTGTAGAACTGAACACTTTAGACGTTAATATAATATATTGGAATTTGACAAAATAAATGCCAACTTTATAAGTATATTTATTTTGAATTAATTCATTGTTATTAAACGAGGTTTCTCAATCTATCAACTAATCTTAAAGATATGTGGATTTAAGCACTAATACACAATAACTAATCTTAGGTGTGATTTATTATAGTGTAGATGGCATTTTAATTATATTATTTTTATCTGTCACAATATGATAGAAGAGATAACACGTGCATTTTTAATCAGTTGAGTGATAACATTTATTTACAGGCTAATCTATATATTGATATGAAATTATCTTTCGAAGATAAATACAGTAAACGAAATTTCGTACAATCTTCTATTCGAAATATTAGGTAAAGGCCGGCTACTTTATTTCGATACACAAATAGGTTACTGTGCGATGTATTTTTTGATCAATAATTCATTATAGATACCGATCGTATGTCAT
Source organism: Himalopsyche japonica (assembly GCA_028555115.1). Taxonomy (NCBI): domain Eukaryota; kingdom Metazoa; phylum Arthropoda; class Insecta; order Trichoptera; family Rhyacophilidae; genus Himalopsyche; species Himalopsyche japonica. Next base: position 2,412,527 of record JAHFWJ010000430.1, read on the forward strand.
TGCTGATTTGCGACAACGAATCATTGCACTTGACGAATACTCGGAAAACGCGCGCTATGAGTACAGATGCTTGCTTTGGATATTGGGGTTATGAATTCGTGATTAACTTTAGAATTAAGATTATGGAACGTACGAATTATTTTAACCAAAAACCGTAATAAAGTGTGTGAAGATGCCGAAAGACGAAACCCGGGTCGTCAGTGGCAAAAGATGTAAATTCGTACAAATTTTCAACAATTAAGCTTTGATATTGAAATTCCATCAACCACGTTCAGTGGACATCATAAATTAGATATTATAGTCAGTCGTGAAAGAGGACGTCATTTTTCGACATTTAATATTAATTTATAAACAAATTGAATGTCTTTTAAGGTGTCAACTGCCACTCTCTGATGAAATAGTGCCTTTGGCATCTACAGGCAATGTGTATTTCCATTATCATTAATACGATATATAAATATACACATTCTAGTAACGTTCATTCTATAATAAACATTTTTAATCGTAAAAAGTTTCAAAAATTCAAATATAATATCTAGTTTGTGCGAATCAATTAAACTATTCTCAAAACAACCAAATCCGAAAATATGTTCCTACTTTGGTTATTCTGCAAAGAAACAGGATGTTGAGAAACTTTGAACAAGAATACTTTTAGCACGGTGAAAAAAATAGCATTGTATTTTAGTTCTAAAAAAATTATAAAACATATAGTTGATAGCTATTTTGGTTGACCTTCATCAGAAATATTCAGAAGTATAGTTCTGATGAGGGCGTAAGCTGAAATAGCTATCAACCGTATAAATTTTGTAGAACTTAAATACATTGCTATTTTTCACCGTTTTATAATGGAGTTGTACCAAGTAAATGCCAATTCAATCAACAAAAAGTACTTTTGTCATTTAGACATTCGATTTTCGAAAAAACTATTCATTTCCAATTCCAATTAAACGCGGGAAATTTTAATCGTTTTACACAAGAACGTGAATTTATTTCAAGCGCTCACTTCATTTGACTATTGTCTCAAAAGTCACAATGAAATGCTTGCTGAGTGACACAGAAAATGCATTTAAATGTAATAGGACACAATAGAGAATTTTAAACTGTAAAAAACACAATTTTTATTTTGCTTAAAATAAAATTTCTCAGGAAAATATTAGTTAAATAGAAGTTAATTAACTGAATAATATCGAATGTTTAATATTATTTTCAGTTTATTTACTCAAAATCACGACCGGTTTCGCCCGGAGGGAAAAACATATCCCTAATTTTACTTGAGATTCCGTCCCCTAATTACACTACTCCAAATTACACGCTTCCGATTGTATATAAATGGGGGTTTTATTGTAATACTCATTTGATAATTTCAGTATAAGTATTTTTTACGAAAACAGTTTGTTCAGTTTTTCATAGAAGTATATGATACATAACAGGTGGCATCGTAAACCGTAGGTCTACGAACAATATATCGGGCAGTGGATCAAGAACAGCTGATACGCAGACATGCAAGTGTTTTTTTTATTAAAATAAATTCAGTTGCGAACGACATCAAAGATTGGCCTAATAAAATTTTGTTACTATGGAGACGGAATAAATAGTCACTGTGTGCTCAATTTACACGGTGACCTTGGTCCAATTAACGATATTTACGATACATTTAATATTTGAATAAAATTCTTAAATTTTTTAATTCGCGCGTCGGGCTCTTTCGATCTCGAGTGCCAACCACTTTGCCTTGACGTAAAAGAAAGATAGAATTTATGTTTCACAGTCATTCTTTCAAATTGATATGATATATACAATAGATTTTCATGCAGAATTTGACTCATTTCTCGCCGAGCTATATAAGGGATATTCCTTCATTGAATATTTTAAAAATAACATGGTATTGTTCCACTAACTTGTGGAGGACAAAACAGGCTATATTTCAGTACATAAATTAGCTCTAACACTAAATTTTTAACACTATTGTAATTCAATGTGTCGATTATTACCACCAGGGCCGTTAAAAAACACGATTCCGACCAAAAAAAGATTATTTTTGTCAGAATTTGTCCTACCTTTAATATTTACGTGCATTGAATCAAAGATCGACCAACCAATCAGGCAGATTGTTCATTAAGATATTCTTTAAAATTGTCTAATCGACGTCGTTTGTTTTTTATGACTCCGACTCTACAGCACTGATTAGCACACTACATCCTTATATAACAGAGTTTCTCAACCGGTGGTCCGCGAAGATATTTTGATAAGCCGAAACAATTAAATTTCATGTTATATTTTTGAATTGTATTGTTTTGTTACTGTCTATTTTGATATACTTAAATATTATTATATCAGCATACCGTGTTGCAAAATTAATTGTTCTGAATAAAAAATCAGTTAAATAAATATTAATTATTTTATTCCAGTGTTGATGGTCCGAAAAATATTTTTGGATTTTTGGTGGTCCGCGGATGTATGTTGTATGGATGTTGAGAAACTATGGTCTAAAAGATCAAGCGCTAGCAGTCAGAGGGTTAAGTGGAAAAAGTATTAAGTATTTGTTACATAAAACTCCTAGCTATATATGTATATAAGAAATTCTAATTCTAAATTCGTTACGAAATAAAAACGGCATTATCGACATTTTTGTAGTTTGGAATAAAGAATGCAGTTTTTATTTTCTCTACGTGATGAACAAAAAAAAAACGTGGTATTGCCGAGTCATATTCGATGTTTTGACAAACGGCTGAAAATATTGGGTAGCCAAACTATAATTTAAAAAAAATCTGTTCTCATAATTGGTTATGTATTATAACTAGCCAATATATTGTAAATAAGTTCGCTCGGGGATACGAACCGTAAAATGACATGACACGAGGCACGTAAGCAACGAGTGCGCCCGGTCGTTTTTTGGCAGAGGAAATAACTTCATTCTAACACGTCTCATAAGTGGAAAGTCGAAGACAATTTAGTAATTGAACGAAATAATCAATGATTTTTATAAATATTATCGATCGCCATACAAAAATCATAAGGTTAGGTATAAGTTTATTCAACGACCACGTTAAAAAAATAGAAATAGTTGTATCTTTTATAATAGTTTATATCTTAAAATCACTTAATCAACAAGAGTTATCATAATTTGGTGGGATTCCTTAAAATATTTCTCACATATACCTTACAAAAAGAACACAATAGTGTATTGCTTTTGCAAACTAAAAACGATTAACATGTAACAAGCCTTGCAAATTGACAAGGAAGGAACACTTCTAAACACTAGTAAACTAACCCAAAACCTACATAAGTACACTAAAAAAAATGGTATTCGTTTGAACTCTCTCTTGTCCACGTAGAATATGTTTGCATCCGAAGCAATACTATCTCAACAATTCATGTCCATGACCTTTCAAAAATATCAATAAAATACAATTAGATTATCAACAAATAGAATAAAACTTATAAAGAACGTTATTTGTACATTATTTGATAATGCTAGCGATGAGCGAAACCGGTTATGAGCGTAAAATATAGTTTAGACATTGTACTTAAAAAATAATATATAATTTAAAATATTTTGCCTTCCACCAAAAAGTGACAGTTAGCATCGTAAAAGTGATTATCAAAAATGGCAGAGTTCTCATTTTGGTATCGTATAAGTCGAAAGAAATATGTAGACGTGTTCAGCTTTAAGTTATTTAGTGTGAGAATAACTAATATAAAGTCAATTGAATAAAGCAATGAATAGTATCAATAATAGTAGAATTTACAAAATTTTCTTATGAAATATATTATGTTTCGAATTCATTGGGACCCAAACAATTGACCCACTCTCAAGCCTACTTCGTAAAAAGGCTGACTTCGTACAGGGGTCACCAACTTGATTGGTATAACAATTTCATTTTTTCAAGTTTTCCGTTAGAACACGGTGATAAAATAGTAATGTATTTTAATTTTACCAAATATATAATATATATATATATATATATATAGTTGATAGCTATTTCGGCTTACGTATTCATCACGCTGCTTTTAATCTTTTTACTATAAAAAATATAACAAAAATCTTAACGCTAGTATTGTAAAATAAATCAGGTTTTTTTCGTACACTTTCTATTTATCTGCATAAAATTAATGATTAACAAACAAATTCAAAAATTTGTTCATTGAGATATTCTTCGAAATCGTCTAATCGAAGAAGGACTCGCTTGTTTTTCACGACTCCGGCCCTGGTTGCATCACTGTAATTTGACTCATTTTTCATTGACCAAAGATGTTTCCAAAATCACACTATTAACTATCCCTGATATATCACATTACATCGGTAAATATATTTTTATTTGTAAATATTCATGATAAAATTAAAAATAATACAGATAGGTATGTAATTCAAAGTAAAACAACGATAGGTTATCAAAAAAAAAATGGCTCTATCACTTTTTGAACTCTGTTATCTACCTCTGTCTGAATGAAATCATTTCGCGATTAATTTCAAAATATTTGTCTTGATTTCTTTCATTTTTAATTACAAGAACAACGGCTTATAAAAATTAATCTATTCGCCAAAAGACAACCAGTTGTGATAATTTCATTGAATAAAAAAGTCTCCCGAACAACGATATACGGAACATTTTGAATATTTTGCATAACCAAGTCAACACAGCCTAAATTGTACCGTACGCCGTTGTACTTATGACGACTTAAATTCGTGAAACTGTCAGCACTGAGAATAGAGCGTCTGATCAACGCAACCATGATCAATGACGCTACAACTCGACCAGGATACGTAGAAATACGTCATAACTAAAAAATAGTTGTGTGATTTATGTGATATATAGCGTTATTTAATATACATAATATTATCTTATAATTATCTTCCGTAGCATCAAAGAGTAAACAGTAAATAAGAAATTTATGTTTTATACCAATCGTTAAAAAAACACGACTCTGACTAAAAAAGTTTAATTTAATCAGTTTTTTTCCTACCTTTCCTATTTATATGTTATTATTTTATTAAATAAAAGTTCAACAATAAAAAATAAAAAAAAGGTTCAATAGCCCTAATTATTATGCATTAAAAGTAAGGGTTATATTAGTGTATAGCCTTTAATAATTATTGAAATTGGACCCCCGATGTATTTTCGTATGCTACAGAATCCATTCGCATAATTATGTCACTATATATTTTTGTTTTTCTCTTTATTTTTTATCATAAACCGACAATAATGATAATCGGTTCCTCTTGTTGTTTTCCACAGCCCTGTTTTATACAAAACGTATGTTTGTATTCCTAACATCTTGTGTACTCTGCATTCAAGCTTATAAATTGTATGAAAAACAACACAATCAAAGAATTCAAAGATATCCTATACAACATTGCTGATATTGTTACAGAAAATGATATCAAAGAAACTGTACAACAAAGATTAAAATCGCCTCAACTTTCTTCGCAAATTTACTTGTCCGCTTGCGCGATGATAATCGCTTCAAAAGCGGAAATTTACTACCGTATGCATTAATTAAAAGATTAACGAATTAAATTTGAAACAAGTAAAACAAAACACGATGAAGAAATAGCAATGTATTTTAGTTCTACAAAATTATTTTTAACAAATATAGTTGATAGCTATTTCGGCTCACGCCATCGTCAGAACTATGCATAAACTAACATTTGCTTATCTATATATAGCTGTGCAGAAAAGGCACACAACACATCCTCTCTCCTTTTCCAACGGCCTAGCTTGTTACTTTAACACAATGACACTAAATTTTCAACATTCTAAATGAAACAATAGGTGTCTATGACAAAAAGATTATATGTGGGACGGAAGTGGTCCTTCTGGAAGCAAATCAGACCACCCATTTGTACAACGGCTGGACAAGTGGCGATACTATAATGTTCGTTTGTTCGTTAAGAATCCTTTGTTATAATTGGTGTCTATTGATTTCCAGCTGTTCCAAAGCCGTCATTCTCCGACCCTTACTACAAAGATGCAAACATTTAGGGGCTGAGTTTAAATTTATATTATGTGATTCATTAATAACGTGATTAGCGAATTGTGAATCTGTTTTTTTACTGTTGAATGATCTTACATGTTCCTGGCGATGGTGTGAGCCGAAATAGCTATCAACTATATTTGTTAAAAATAATTTTGTAGAACTAAAATACATTGCTATTTTTTCACCGTGTTATAATGGAGTTCTACCAAGTGAATGCCAATTCAATCTAAGCTTCAATTCAATTTAGCTGTAGATATTTTTTTTGTGATACCGGTATTTATTGAGAAATACCGGAATCGATATATTCATCCGGTACCGCAGTCCCTGGTCGCGAAGGCAGTAGCGGCTGCAGGCGAGTGGCGAGTGGCGAGTAGCGGAGACGCCGACCGTCGGGGTGAACGACCCGCGGCTGAAGCCAAAACCCGAGCTATGACCGCGCGTTCATTGGCACAGTCACCGCGACTGTGTACATACTATACGAAACTGACTATACTACGGCCGCGGGGGTCGCACAACAGTGGTCCAAGAATCTTTTACACGTCTGAAAAGAGCATCTCTTTGTAATTTATGATATCGACTGGAGGTGCTTGATGGAATTTCAATATCAAATTTAAATTGTTACGACTTTGCACGATTCCACATGTTTTGTCACCCTGGTTTCGCCTTACGGCATCTTCAAGCATTCCATCACACGGATGCAAAAAACCTGACGTGAAATAAACAGCATCGTATATATACTAAAGTTATCAATTACAAGAAAATACTAACCCCAAGGCAAGCAGTAAATTACAGCTAAAAAAATAATAAATTTAACAATATTAATCTAATAATAATCAACACAATTGCCTGTGATAATTTTCATTTACGATTCTGTTAATGAGTCATTCTTGAAAGGATTTTCCAACAAATATCAATCAACTAACATTAAAATATAAATGAATTTCACTAACGACCCGGGTTTCCCCGTTCGGCATTTTCGGGCATTCCATCACACGGATGCAACAGAACTGACGTAACATGTAGAATCGCACAAAGTTGTAACGCTTAAAATTTGATATTGAAATTCCACCTCAGTCGATATCATAAATTATCTTATTGTACAACTTGAAGAGATAAACAATCGCGGCGTTATTGATATTATTCAAATTACGGACAGAAAGCTTCACAAATCAATCTATCCTAAACAATAAAAATACAGTACTACTTTCACAATTTAACAAATTATTGACCAGGACCGGTTTCGCTCGTCGCGAGCATTATCAACTGAAGAAATAGACGGTCCTAATCATATATAATATACATTGTGGAACCTAACCTAACCTAAATTAACCACATTTGAAATTGGTCAAGATACTCGAGAGGTTTTGGGAAAATATTCGCTTTTTAATAAATAATCGTTAAATATAGATCTGATGTACGTTTTACCAATAAAGCACAATGAAAATGAAAATCTACCTAAAATATATACTTATTTATAGTTCGTTAGTTCTGTTGCATCCGTGTGAATGCCTGAAGATGCCGAAATGCGAAACCCATGTCGTTAGTGACAAAACATGTGTAATCGTACAAAGTTGTAACAATTCAAATTTGATATTTAAATGCCATCAAGCACCTTCAGTCGATATCATAAGTTATTTATATTTGGTTGACAGTTTCAATACTAAGATCCAATTGTCCAAGAATGTCAAATTTTGACTTGAGCGATGAGTGTTCAACTAGCGGTGCGATGTACGGAAACCAGGTGCCAAATGTTGGCGATACCTCTACCCAGCGAATCGTCACGCACTGATCTATGCCAATCTGCCTCCCACTTGACGGGACGTTTACACGCTGCGGACGGGAGTCGAGCGTCTCGGGGACTATTTTTATTTTCAACAAGGACCCCGCTGTCCATCTCGAAAGCGTTCAATGAATATCAGTCAAGATATAATGCAGTGGTTTGATCGCTGGACGCGAACCGACAATTATTTTATCATTAATAAGTAAACTTATAGAAACTATGCGATTCTAAATAGTAGTGCAGTCCAATGTAAAACAACAATTTGAAAAGCATCATAATATTTAAAACCAGAAGTATAATTATTACATAATCTCAAAAGGTGTGCGCTTGAGGATTATTAAACTAAAAAAATCAAAAACATCACACATATTTTTCAATCAGCATTTAATAAAAAAATATATATGCATAAATCTAAGAATATAACAATCATACCTTAAATTGAATAAATAATAAACGTATTTTCTTTTAATTTATGATATCTACTGAAGGTGCTTGATGGAATTTCAATATCAAATTTGAATTGTTACAACTTTATACGTTCTGTTGCATCCGTTTGATAGAATGCCTGAAGATGCCGAAAGGCAAAACAATTCAAATGTTGTATTGTATCAGTTGATAATGCTCGTAATTAGCGAAACCGGTATTCGTCTTAAAAAATATAAAATTGTAATAACAGTACTTAACATTGTGTGTTTAATTATTTAAATATTATATTATTCAATGCCTCACCAAAAAGTGGCAGTTGACAAAGGGAAAATAGATTACACAGAGATAAATTACGTGTGTACTAATGGAGATATATATGTATCAGCAAAAGTTTTTTTACAAGAACTGTGTGTTACCAATTTATTTCGCCTCTTTTTAGAAGAGATAAGAGACAAAAGTATAAGGTTAGAAAACGAGTATTGATTAATGTATTATAATTTCACTTTGATGATAATGATCTTTTTAACAAAGACATCATCAGATCCATACTGAAGACAGGGATAATGATTTATGTGCCACGGACCCTTAATGTATATGTTAAAGAGTAAGTAAATTTCGAATGAAAATAAGCTCTAACAATTCTTCTATGCTGTGAATATGTACTAATATCCTGGCAATGATAATATCACTAGTCTATGGTTTCAATGAATGTTTAAAAAACGAAAGAAATATCATCGGAGAATGTTTTCAAAGAATATTTCAACTGAATCCAAAAATCAACATAAATTGCGTAATGCAATAAAATAATTAATAACACATAATATGATTTTCAGACAAATTGATTCGTCTCGCTTTGGCGATTAATTAATGGAATTATTTTGATAATCGTAAGCGAGCGGGGTGCGTGGGTGGGCAGTGTGTTAAGGTGGGCCGAATTTTCGGCAGTACACTGAACCCTGGCGTTCGGATAATCTCGAAAAAGAAGTCTTTTTTTGTTTTTTTTTTTTTTTGTAAAGACGATTTTTTTCATCAGCGGCGGTAGGAATTCCGTTTTTGCAGAATGAGGTAAGAAAAGGCATGTCCAGGAGTTTCCTTAGCGTGTTTGATGCCGTATCTCAAAGGCGGGCGGCAGTTACGAGAAACAATGGAATGTCTTGCTTACATAGCGACGGCTGTTGGTCAAAACCCGGTAAGTCTGAAATGTGTCATTGATTGAAAATTCTACGTAAAAAATAAATTTCAATTCAACAATTTAAAAACTTGCATAAGCATCTATGGAGTGGAGCACTGATTCTAACAGAACATTCACGGATCCAAAAACAAAAAATTCTTCATTACACCTAAGTCGCAACTATGTTGATTATTTAAAAATTGTCGATTTAAAAACTGAAAGATATCAATTAGCATCTAAAATCACGCAGAAAATCGATAAATTCGCACCTATCGGTTCGTACGGTTTCCTGTAAAAGAAAAGGACCGGTTTCAACTGACTAGGTGTATAAATTGTTTTTTTTTTTATATATATCAATTGTGAAACATCGTGTGTTTCAGTTTATATTAATATTAGATGATAATTGGACGATAGATTGAAACTAAAACTACCTTAGAAGAGAATTTTCTTTCTAATTTCAAGAAAAAATTTTCAGTATATAACAAGCATCCAAAATCCAGTAACAATTCGATAAACACGATATAATAACTGTAGTGCAATTTTATCAAAAATTAGTCAACTAAAAGGTCTTTCAATAGGGACGCTCGAAATTTGTGTAAAAGTAAATATAAGTTATGTGTTAGATATCGACTCATAAAAGAATATTTTATGGAATTAAGTGTGGAATATGACGTCATTCAAACGTTCACCGTGGCTTTGCTAGGTGTCACATATTAGTGAGGTGCAATTTATAATGAGTTTTTCCGCGTAAATCTGGCTAAATTTGTCGGATGGCGTTTGTTGTGTTGACTCCGAGGGCGTCAATTGTTTGCGGCTTATTCGTAAAGAATTAGCTTATTCCTAAATAAAGTACTCTACAGACGCTAAGTCGCATAGTCTTTTTGGTCAGTTATGTGCTCTAAATCGCTCGTGCAAGATGGCGATACAAATTTGATGATTTATATACGTTGTTCAAAGTTATAAACTTTAATGGACTCTAACAAACAATTGACAACAAAATTGATAGGTGTAACTTCAATAACGTGGCTCAATAAAAGATCGTTTATATTTAAAATCCTGTATTGAACAAAAGCGTAATTAGAATGTTCTGCTTTACCCGGATTAAATGTTAAGTGTTTTATATGAAGTTTTTACTTCAATAACTTTATATTCTCAATTACCATAATTTCACTACAGACGGAATTAGTATAGTATACTTAAAATCACAAAGCAATATAACAGAGGAAAGTGGAACTAACAAGACCTTTATCAATCTGCATTTCTTCACACGTTCAATTATAAATATACGAAAATATCTAATTCGTTTATTTACCTAAATTGATCCGACATACTTAATGGGTTCTAAGAAAGTAATGAGATTTAAAATATTACAACTGCATCGTAAAAACAATTAGTCAAATACAATTATTTTCACATTTACCTACAAAGCAGACGTAATCGTCAAATACGTCTCTTGGTGTGCAACAAAGGAACGATATCAACCTGAATAACTTCTATACAATATTTGAATTTCGAACAGCTTGTCTATGCGTAAGATTACTGCGCCAGTCAAGATGTCTACAGGGTTTGTTCGCGAATATTCCCCATATCACGGTGTATTCGCATAATTCATCACGGAGAACACGTGGCTTTTATGAACAGCGAAGTCGCGTTTGATGGGACACTTGAAAATAGTTATACGCGACATGAACAATTAAAAATTAAAACTTTCCACTGCTTCCAAGTAGTAAGTGTTGCTACTTTTATTTTTTTAATATATAAAGGGCTCTAGAATATCATGATTCAAATTATGTTTAAAGTAAGCATATTGTAAATATGCTGATAATACGATCCCGCAAATTTAAACATTAATTTATTCGAAAAAAAATAAGCAGTAATTTTTCCAATATTTATATATTCCTAAATTTAAATTAAATTTGATTATTTTGTTGAGATAAGTTTTTGACACTAGAATGAAACACGTTTGAAAGTCAAATTTGTAAGAAATTAAAAGAAAGAAAAAGTATGTTTAATATTTTTTAATATCTAAGTTTATTTTCTTTGCTTTAATATTATAAAATAGAAGACATTTTTTGCCAAAGCTAAAATATGAATCATGTCTACAATAAAAAAAAAAAACGATTTTTTTAAATATTTCGACAGAATTCGAGAGGTATAAAAGCTGAAACGGAAATTTTGTGGTATGTTTTAAAATTGATTTAAAAAAAACCGGAAATTTGGTCGAGTTCAATACCTAAATAATGTATTTATTAACATAACCGTGGAAAATATCAAGTATATTGAGAATCAAATTAATTATAAATCTTCAGATTTTTCCTTACGCACTTTAAGTTTTCTATAGGGAAATTCTTTTTGAAAACCGATTTATTCCAAATCATTGAATAGTTAAAGTTTTTAGAATGTTACATAAAAGCTTGTTAATTCAAGAATTCATATTCAAGTCGTTAGAAGTCAATCAGATAAAAATAGAGAGCTGAAAAATTGCAGAAAGAAATATATTTATATCTGTCAAATAATTGCAAATCACTTTGAATTCACTTTTTTTTAACCACAAACACAAATCACTGCATTTTCCTTTTTTGTAAAATTTGCACAAAGAAATTTCGCTGTATAACTTTATAATCACTAGCTTTTTATTCACACCGGCAAATAATTATTACATTTTGCCAATATTTTGCCAGAAAATATGGTCGATATTTGTTTAATATTCACTCGCAAATAAATTTTAAATAAGTCGCCAGAAAGAAACTCGCCGATGATCGAGTATTGTCTATTACCTATTTCATAATAGCGAATTCCGCCGAGGTACGGCTCGTACTGTGTTAGATCACTGTAATTATTACGTCACATCATAGGTTGAATGACTTCGCGAGGAAAATGAAGCTATACCAACCATCCCACATCGCGATAAAAGCGAACAAAACCAACCAAAGGGAAACAAATTCTACTGAAACGTACCGCCAAAATGTCAAGAGACCGCTGGTCATACGTCAAACTAACAAACTAAACTCTGCTAAGATAATTTAACGTCCAAAACTGCCAAAAGAAATCAATTATAATACAAAAATATTCCCGCCGATTCATCACAAACGTCAAATTTGTCAGCATAAAAAAAACGAGAGAAACTTCAGAATATAAAAATCGTTTTAACATTTAAATTTAGAATTATCAAATAATAAATACCACAATAAACTACTGATATTAACACGAATGTGTTGCAATATTCGTCCGGTATTGTAAGTGTTTGAATAATCTCGAATAATTATTATTAGCACATCATTGTCCGAGCATAGTCTATGCCGGCATAGGGCACTGATATTGTATAGCCATAAAAACCACAAATAACCTGCAAAATAACTTTGATATACTATCACAATACAGCTAGTTCGTACAAAACGTCGCACTGTATGAGAGAAAACATCGCGAATATGCAAGTTTTTGAGCCGGCGGACTTTCGTCGCGAAGTGTCGATAGACATTATTACATGAAAAAAAAACAATAATATTCGGCCGCGAAGTCATTAACCTTTCAGCTGTAGCACGCGGTAACTCAAAAATCATCGGAGAACGATTGTATTGCAGAAAAAGACTTATCAACAGGGCTGTCACTGATTATGATAAATAACTTATTTTTAAAATAACCACGAAAAAAGTAATCACTTCTATATTTTGTTGGTAAAAGTTTGGCGATAATTGACTGTTTAAAAAATATTCTGTGTTTAAGATGTCATATTCAGGATTTACGGAGCCCGTTTTGGACGCGGAAGTGTACAGATTTTATGTGATGGAAAGTCTCGGAGAAATTTGCCATGTTGCTACCTATTATAAAATAATGACGTTCGAGTGATGTTGTTTTATTTGTGCGATAGGCACCGCGACTGTCGTGTTTTGTTGTTTGTTGTCAAGCGAGATTCGATTTTTGACCGTAAGCAAGATGGCTGCCGCGCGGGATGACAGGAGGCGAGCCGGAAAGCGCGGGAACGCGTCGACTTTTCCCGTAATTTTGTGTTTTCTTCGCTTTTCGGTGCGAAATTCGGCGAGAAATTACGCGGCGAGCGGGATTAAGACAGCGCGGCTGCGACCCGCGGAACGCCAGCGCACAACTAGGAAGTGAAAAGCTGTAGGACATAGCGTCATGCATAAACGTATAGTGCTCCCAGCGCTTCCCGAACGGCGAGGCACAACACCCTTTAATCGAGAAAACATCATAGCATCCATAATCTCTACTAACAGCAGATTCACAACATAGTCAATTTCACATTTCACTTTCACAAGATTCACAATAAGTCTGTTTATGAAGTAACAAAACATTATTTAAATACTTTTCCTTCCGATTTTTAATTCTTACATAATAACATTTTCATCATTGATAACTCAATAACGGTTATCTTGGGATAACCAGCCTGCCAATGGATGTCAACACATTCCATTTGAACAAGAGTGAGTTCCGGCGACATTTTTTTCTACCTGCGAGATAATTATTTGTCCGGTCACTCCTTTTCGAAAAGAGTAGGTAAATCTATTAGTAACCCTATTTTAAGAATTGAATTTTATACCAATAATATATAATAATAACACCCATATTTTTATACAAAATTGATAAATTGAAATTAGATAATATTTATATACTGGGACTAGAGCCTGCTTGATGCACATCAGAAATAAAGGCATATAAATAACCCAAAAGAAGAGATACTAGTATTTCTGTCATCTCTCCAGATATATTCGACTAACAAAAACAAAATAACGAGAAAATATTTTATATTTAATCATATATATTTATAGAAGAAATATCAAATTCTGCATTAAATTTCTAACTCCGCGACAGTTGTGATAAGCCAGTACAAAATATTGTTCGTATTAAAAACGCATACCAAGAAAATTTACATGTAAATGTGCTGATCGACTTGGCTTGCAAAGGGAAAATGTTGAGAGCCTCTACGCCACAACATCGCGAGATATGTGTAGTGCGTTTAACGAAAGCCTATCGCTGCCTAAGAAAGATAATATTGAAAAACAAACAAAACTACACCGGATTTTTCATTAACAAATCAATTGTAGTCTCAATTCATAATTGCGCATTTGTTTCGTTCAACTTTAATTCAAATTTGTAATATACATGTTATTAAATTGAAAAAATACAGCGCTCATTCATTAAAATCTGTTTTATATTCTGATTCGCGTTTTGTAGAAGTACCGGCGATCGCCATATCTTCAATACTAGGGCATAGTGCATCTGTGTGTGTGATGTTATTCAATGTATAGGTGAAAGTGAGGCGGTTCTAATAAAATAATATACACACTAAATTAAACCAACTGAAAATTTTACACAATGAAGCGAAACTGACCCATATGAACGATAGTGGACGTTTTAGATGGTCAATTTGGTAAAGCAGTCTGATGATTGATTAGGCGAATATCGCGTATTCAGAAAACTATATCAAGACAAATAAGAGAAATGTTTATAGAAAATTATGGGAATAGCACTCCTTCAGAAGTTTCTCTCAGACAGATCTTCAGACAGGCATTCTATCACATGGATGCAACAGAACTGAACTAAATAATACATGAAAACGCCGAGAGGTGAAACCCGGGTCATTAGTAACAAAACATGTGGAATCGTATAAAATTTCAACAATTCAAATTTTATATTGAATTTGCATCAATAACTTTCAGTCGATATCATAAATTAGAAGGAACAATTGTATTATAGAAAAAACCAAAAGCAATTCTGTCAAGCTATTTGTAGGTAGTCGATAAAAGAGTACATTATTAAAAAAATTGGACAAAATTACGCAAATTTAGGATTTTTTCTGTAATTTTTTTTTGTGGTAACCTTGGCGATTCCATTACGAAAATAGTTTGCAATGTTTTTATCTTATCTGTCGAACACATTCATCTTTTTTCTGCAAATGGATTACATCATTATGTTGAGATAAGATAGCTGCGGGAATATGTTGATCATTGACGGCGAATAATAATTACTCGATAGTTTGAACATATAATATTGGGCTACACAAGCAAAAAAAAAATGAGCATCTCAAGTATAATGTTAACGTCGCGGTTGATTGTGGACGAGAATGGCGCCTATAATACTTCAAGTTAAATCTCATTCGATTATAAAGCTGTGATCAAAATTAAGAAATTTAATTGAAATAATTTCCAAACTATTTAAAGTCTTAACTTACATTCTTGGTGAATTCTTAATTGCCGTAATTGAGTGGTAAAGTTCTTAATTTTTCTATTGTAAATAAATTTCATAAAAAACCTTCCGAATGCCGTTAACAAAGATGATTTTTTATTTGTAAATTGATTTAACAAGCTTTTATATTTTTGGCCAAAACTATTCAATAATGCAGATGTAAGGTAAATCGAGCAATACATTACCACATATGCCCACCCTTCAACCCTCACTATCATAAACCAGTTCCTAATGGTTAGTACCTTCATAGATAATACACATTGTGTATATATAGTTCATATAATTTAAACAGAAAGCAAAAACTGTAAAAAGAAATATTAACCCGTTTATTTTGCATTGTTACTTTTAAACATGGTATATTCGACGCCAGCGAGGTAAAAAATATTAAAATATGAAGGTAATGCAGCTGTTAAAACTGATTGTATCATGAGTAATAATTATTAAATAGTTGTTCACAGAATTTAATTAAAAAACCCCAAGTGTAAAACAATTAATTACACTTGAACATCCTTCTCTTACATGTATAAAAGAACAGGTACATTGAACGTAAAAAAAGCATGTTATGTATATATGACCTACGTCCTTTCATAATCGCATAGCGTTCTTTCGCGAAGAATCTCTTCTATCGCCAAATGAAAAGCTCTACGCATAGGAAATGACGCACGTTAATATTTAAAAAAAAAACAGCTTGTCTTGAAGCAAAAGTGAATCATTACGAATACTTTCTTTTGTCTTTTTTCCCTTTTTATTTGATGGTTTATCGTTTATATTATTTTGTATGGAGGATATTCCTTTTTTAAAGAATAACACCATGTGGTTGCAATGTCAATGTATAGGTAAATTACCTGTGTAACTTGCATTCGTATAACATTGTATAGTTTATAAGATTTGACATCCCACTTAAATCGATTTTAAATTACGGAAAATATGATTACTTTCTATAAAATATAAATAAGAAAAAAACATTTATCTAACTGATATCCTTTCTCTAAGTTTGAAAATTAAATTGATGTTCAAGTCATGTATGATTGTGCAATAAAATAGTTTTATTTATGTCCTCACTTAAAAATTGCACAATCTATGTTCAATATTAACAAATGGTTAGATTCCTTCCAAGTGACTTGAATTCGATGACGTGCAAAAAAGAACGTTTTTATTCACTACCATTTTTTAATTTAATTAAAAAAAATTGTAAATAAATAACCAAAAATCAATATTCAAAGAATTTTTAAAGATGCCTTTAATAGTGTTCTATAATGCTTTAAAGTTTTGCTCAATAAATATGATATGAAATCAGCAATGGAAAATAAATCAACATTAAGTTTTATAAAAAAAAAATATAAACAGAAACGCCCATAATCAATTTAATTCGACGTGATATGTCATGCTGTTAAAAATATTACACTTTATGAGAAAGTGAAATACACTTGATTAAAAAGACATTTTTGATGACTATCATTGCAACACCGATATTTTCGAATTATTTTTAATTTATTTCTCATTATTGAGCAATTGTGTTTTGTCGCGACGCTGTAAAACAGGACGACGCTGTGGTATGCGAATAATTCATTACACCTTTTTTTGAATTAATGCTAATTATTTTGCAGATGAGATTTTAGATACTAAGCCCAAGAACAATGTTATGCTTTTATTTATGACTATAATTAAAGGTTTGATCAAACAAAGTTATGCGAAAATAGTCGAAAATTAAATCAAAGCTATTTATTGATTGGCATTTACTCTGTAGAACTGCATTATAACATACCAAAATATTTATATGTATGGTATTTGGTATTTATTTCGGCTTTCACCATCGTCAGAACCATAGTGCCAACTACATTGATATGTTTACATTATTATGAAATTAATTCTGTAGTCAAGTGTTTTCATCTATTATCATTTGGTTCTGCCGTATATAATACATAATTTTTGTTAGACCATTTATAACATTTTTTAATTTTGATATACAGCAAAAAGGATCTTTTTGGTATAGATGAAACAAGTGCTAACAACAGTCAATCATGTAAATACCTAACCTTCGTATTCCTTCCACCTTATAAGCTTTCCCTATTACATAGATGCAAACGTTAATTCAAAACATTGATATTCCTTCTTAACATATATTGCTTTCATATATATCATACTCAATTGATAATTGAATGTTTTCAACCGTTATAGTAATCATATCCTCATAATTTAGCAGTATTTATTGTATATTACGGAAACGAGTACAAACGTTTTTAATTTCAACGATTTAGTATTGATTGACTCATCACATGTTTAATGATAAGTGATAGCTGTATTTTAAAATTAATATTGATCTAATAGGTGTGCATAATGGGAAGGTATTACAAATTTGAACTAGTTTTTCGATGAGTCAATTGAATAATTTATATCAAATCAAATAACAAGAAAACACAAAGAATATACAATGGAAATCCAATATTTCCTGTTGGAAGATAAGGATGTCTTCAAATCAGTACAGACTACACGCGCTGTCTACATTATTGACTCTTCTGTTTGTTTATGATATTTCGGAAATATTGTATGTAGCTATTTGGTATTTTTTGATTTTTTCTCTCTTCAAAAAATATTTTTAAAAAATCAAGTACGATACCGACGTTTATTTTATCCCATAATAATTAGCGTACATAAAGTTTCTTTTAAAAAAAACCAAAATGATTATATACGTGTACTCTAAAGTTATGTAAAGAAACAGTAAAAATATTGTATTTAAATATTGATAAACTTTCATTAACAACCAGGACCGGTTCCGTATTATAAAATATTTTCAAATAATCAAACATAACGATTAGTTTATTGATTGAATTGACATTCACTTGGTAGAACTCCATTATAACACGGTGAAAAAATAGCAATGTATTTTAGTTCTACAACTAAAATACATTGCTATTTTTTCACCGTGTTATAACGATTAGTACTATTTGTAAAATTTTATATTATTAAAAAATCATATGTTGATAATGCTCGCGATAAGCGAAAACGGTCCTGATATTAGTAATATAAAAGCTTAAAAATAACATTAATGTCTTTTTACCAGCGTGAAATGCGTTATTTATTTACAAAACATAAACCTCAAATTTCGTATTTTATGCAGTGAATAATTTTATTAGCATTATTAAATCATGTCAAACGTTATTTGCGATATTAAGAGTCAAAATAAGTATTTAAAAATCCGATAAATAAAATGTAGTTATTAAGTGATAAAAAATTTAATATTGCAGAATATTATTGTGAACGACATGGAACCTTGCTAAAGTACGCGCGGCGTTAGAAGGAGACGAAACATCGCGATTATGTAGTACGAAACTGTTGTTTGGTTTTTTCGTCGGGTCATTGACCGCTCGCCCGCGCATGGCTAAAAATTATTAAGTAAAACACCTAAAATTAACGTCGTTCTTTTTTCGAACATTTTTGCTTACGAGCATGGCTATAAAAAACGAAGGTAAATTTTTAATAACTATTTAATATTTGATTATTTATGGTGCGGTCCCAATATTATTATATTTAGGTAGGTATATAGGTTAAAAAAAAATAAACAAAATATTCCGTTGTATATTTCCGCAGTCTTCGACGTTTTTATAATTAAATAATATTGATATAAACGATTTTATTTATGTTATTTATATTAATAATAAAATTTGTCATGTATGTAGTTTTGCTGTTTTCAAGGTCGTCAAAAACAATTGCTAGCTCTTTAAAAAGATACGTTGAGAAATTGACTGACAATCAGTTGTCGTAAAAAAAAGAAATATTGAAAAAAAAAAATCTCACGGTTATACTAGTATCGCAGTGTGTTTAATAAGATTTTTTTTTTCAATAATAATAAATCGACATTTTTATGAAAAACTTTTTTATGAATATCCAGATCAACTAAGACGTTACTAATAATAAATTCAGCTGGATTGGCGCAATTCCGCTTGTATAGAAGAGGTAATTTCTAATCACAATTTCCAATTGGTATGATTAAAATTACTCTCTTTTTTTTCGCAAATATATTATTGTATAAGATTGATGATTCAGTTAAAAGCGATTACCGTGACGACGAGCATTTCATCACGTCCATAGATCTGCTGAGCTTAATGTGCATCCATATTTTGCTTACCTGGAATAAGAAAAAAAACAAATTAGTTAAAAAGAATCACAGGCATACCTGCACTTTTTAATTTCAAATACCACGTCTTTAAATATAATACATATTTAAGTGGTCAATATTAATATTTAAAGACTTCATGACAAATGCATATTGTCGAATTTATGAACACGTTAATCCCTCGATTAACACGGATCCCATTTACACGGTCTGCAAAAATATTCGATGAACGCTTGATAAATTCCATTAAAACGGAAATATTTGAATTCATATACCTGTAAATTTTATAGCAAAAAAGGTTATGATTTCAAGCATATCGTATTTTTTTCTGAAGTAAAAATTTGAAATCGTTTTTTTGTGTTTTGAAACGATAAAAATAGTTTTCCAAACTTTTTAATACTTGGCCTCGATGAACACGTTTTAGATTTGAACGGTACTTATATACCGTGTTAATCGGGGGTTTTCTGTGTTAAATTGTCGCTGTCAGTTGCCAATGTTGCTAGTTTTAATAGTTATGACGATGGCGTGGACCGATATAGCTATCAATTATATCTTATAAAAATTTTGTAGTACTAAAATACATTGTTATTTTTTCACCATGTTATAAATGGAGTTCTACCAAGTAAATGCCAATTCAAACAATAAATTTAATAGTTGACGTTGGCTAGTTTTGTAATTATAGATGGTATTATGAATAACGCGATTTTTTCTTGGAAATGAATGAGACACATGTTAGATATTTTAGTGTCAAAATTAAATATTAATTATTTGAATCGGTTAATGCCATAATTGAACGCAGCGGCGCTGTATAACACACGTAAATATAAAAGTACAATTTGCTTATGAAAAAAATTATTTCGTATTATAAACATTTACTTGCATCTACACATTGTTTTAAGATATTCAAATTATTCATTTATGCGTTAATAATTATTATTTTATTTCGACCATGTTGCATAATTGAATGATTACAGATTAACTAACAATTTAGTTTGCAGGGTTTACTTTGAGTTTGACGAACAGCCTTCACCCAATAAAATTAATCCGAAATAGGAACACCGGTCGTCCCTTTCTCGCATCGCTGCGACAGTGAATCTCAACCGTCGATGTGTAATGATCACATATTTAAAAAATTTATATATAAAAAAAATATATAAATTGACAGCAAGAATAAAAATTTACTTATTATTCCAATATTATCAATAATTTACGCCATAATTCGTGTCTCATTAAAAAATACGATGATTAAACAAATATAGTTTCCTTATTTATAAATAATATACATTGAGTATTATATACATATATATTGACTGTAACTAACTAGTGGTCGTTTCTTAATTCAATCCTTTTGGCTTTACATTTCTCGAATAGGAGAGGCTAGCAACAAGTATTGGCAGATTATAAACTTTTAAAACCTTAGACGCAAATACAAAACCCTTTTTGGAGAGTATTTCGCAGCAGTTTGTAAAAATTATGCTAGCTTTTCATTTATTGTATATTGAATATTCTATATGTAATCGCTTTGTATGTTAGATATCTCACTAAATAATTAAAAATTATTCCAATCAAAGCATAATATTAAAATATTTGATCAATTATGTATTTTTCAATTGTTGAGATTTAATTTATAATATCGACTGAAGCTGTGTCTGATGGAGTTTCAATATCAAATTTGTTGAAATTCAATCATAACACTTAAAATTATAGCTAATTTAGGCCCCAAGCGCCCGCTTTTAAAGCTTTTGAGGCAATTCACCGCTGGAAACAAGCTTAAATAGGTTCTTCTAAAAAAACTTATATTAATTAATGTAAGCTATACTAAATAATACCCGGGAATATTTTTTCCAATCCTAAAAGTTTCAAATCAATTATGCAAAATTACATCGATGGTAATTTTTTTAAAGAATCAAATAATGGACCAAAAAATATAATATATGAATATTTACTTTGCTGACCTGTCTTGAGAAAACATATGTAAACATTAATAGTCTTCGAATCTATTAATAGTATAAAATTTCTTCAATATATATTTTTCAAAATAATGCATTTAAAGTTTGAATCCAAGGTTTTTTTTAATTTCTGAATTGAAAAAAGGTTATGAGCAGCTGTTTCCGTAGCACGAGGTTGTCAAAATTACACGTGGTCATCCTCTCCCTTTCAACTAAGCAATTATTCTTTACGCAACTGATGTTGTACAACCAAATATGCATGCAAATTTACTTAAAACCTTTATCTCACGTATTTATTTATTTTAAGAGACCTGTCGATATGTTTGAGCAAATATCTCGACAGATTGTGGTGATGAAAATACCATTGTCATGAGTAGCTTTTAAAAAAATACTGTTTCATTGAACGTAGATAATGGACAATCGTTCCGATTAAATGTAAGAAAATGAACATGTCATCTCTTTCACGCAAAATATTTTGCTTATATACCAATTAAATAAATGATTATTTCCAATACATAATAAATGCATATTTATTTCTTTTAATGCTGCATCTATTAATACATCATATTTGATTAAATGTGTCATTAAATTATTTTTATATTTATTAATATATTTTGTCATTTCAGCGTGTCATACTTCTTTGAGATGAAAATGTAAAATCTGCAACAAAAACGCACGTACGTTCATAAGAATTTCCCGCTTTTTAATATTGACGTTTCTATACAAGATTTTTTACACTTCAGCTGTCATGACACTATACGATTTTCACACTTTATTCCGTCACATTATGATGCTGTCTCTTTCTATAAAGGTACCCGCACAAGGCAATACTTTTGCACAAACGGTTTAATAAGTTTGATAATAATTTTAACAGAATTTTGCGAGAAGGGATTTATTATTAAAATACTATCTTAATACAATGGAGTACCAAAAAGTAAAAAGTAGTTGAACACTTTTTTTGGAATGTTACAGTAATGATTTCTCAATAGTATCTCTACTAATTTATTTATTTCTGCCAATAGTAATAACACTAAAGTAATCTCTTCATAACCATAAGTTTTTAATTGTTACTTTTTATATAAAATATAAATAAAAAGTATTAGATAATGTGTGAAAATATTACATAAGACACAATATAAATTCACATAATCGAACAAGAGTTCTTTCAATATCGTCTATAATCTTTAAAGAAAGCAATGAGCTTATTTGTTTTTATTTTATAATTTTGGTATTAGCGAAAAATATAATTTTAAAATCATTTATATATATTCATGAATAAAACGTGGCAACATTTAATATTTGAACAACGTACTGAATTTATATACCTTAATATAACATAAACATGATATTGCAAAGAGATCTTTTTATTGTTAATATACAGGTCGATATTGAGTTATTATTAAAATTTACTTTTACGAATAATAAGTAAAAAAACTTTGTGCCAAAGACACTTAGTGAATAAGAGTCTTTTTATCTTAGAGATAATTTTTTAATTTATACAGTGTTGTGCAACAAACTTTTTCAAATAAATCGAGAGTGTATATGACGCTTTATGATATAGAATGTCCATTGAAATAATAATTCACAATAATTTCATACTTTGTTTCGTTTGTTTGTACAAAA
Organism: Himalopsyche japonica; assembly: GCA_028555115.1. Taxonomy (NCBI): domain Eukaryota; kingdom Metazoa; phylum Arthropoda; class Insecta; order Trichoptera; family Rhyacophilidae; genus Himalopsyche; species Himalopsyche japonica. Next base: position 2,435,770 of record JAHFWJ010000430.1, read on the forward strand.
ACGTATTCATAATGTAGTTTCTGTCTCTTTCTACAAGGACTCGTTGGAGTACGGCAGAGATAATGATTTTCCGTCTCTCCCATACGCTTACGTTTAATGGTTTGTATTGCTGCTGTCTCTTTCGCGCCAGTAGTAAGAATTGGCAATGCAATGTAGCTAAGTGCATTGACCCGCCGTGGCGCTGCGTATAACAAGTATTACGACATAGTGATTACGTGTGTGTGCGTGAGTTTGAATAAGGTTTTGTTGGTGTGTGTTTTGCATTTCAGATGAATGCTTGCGTGCATCACGCCAAACATTCAAAACCATCAGCTCTATTGATATTAATTAATTTTTATTTATAGCGTACTAAAGTAAAGAATGTTAATAAAATATGTTTTGCAAATTGAATTTAATATATTACATTACATTACGATTATATGGCATTGATTGAAACGTTCCTTCTGTCTACACATACACTCTCATTACAAAGTCATTAGTTTGTATTGGTTATTAGATAACGACGTTCCAAATTTGAATGTTATTATATCTTCCGTTATTCCTTTTGTAAATAACCGATGCAAACTGTCTACTGACTGTCACTTAGTATAGAATCGGTAATTGGAATGCTTAATGGTGCCGAAATGCGAAACGCGGGTTGTTATTGACAAAATACATTTTTGACATATCCTCAATCGATAATGTAAAATTAATGATATCGACTGAAGGTGCTTGATGGAATTTCAATACCAAATTTGAATTGTTACAACTTTGTACGATTCCACATGTTTGGGTGGAATGGATGTAACAGAACTGACTTCAGTTATGTTGCATCCGTGTGATAGAATGCCAGAAGATGCCGAAAGACGAAACCCGGGCGTTTAATCCCGTACCTATAGATAATGGCATATCTTAGATAGTTGTATTAATTCTATCATTTCCTCGTTTCTCAAATTTCTCAAAAATTCAAAATTTTTCTATTTTTTTATAGTTTGAAATACCATCAAACTTACAATAGCATTTCAACAGATTGTAGGCCATAATGACAATATAAAAGATAAACGGTCCCTCATAAAAGTTATCAATAAAATAAAATGTTTATTACGTGTATATTAAAATAATAAGTCTCTACCTTGTGTTAAAAATAAATTTGGCTATTGAGGTTAATTTTCTTTTGAATACAATTTTACGGTTGATTGAAAACTTCGAGTAACCTTTAACGCGTTTCCATAAAATAAAATATTTGTTTTATCTATTGAAATATAGACATTTAATCTCTGACTTAATGTACTCTACTGTTAACAGAGGTTTGAATTTCAGTCGTTAATTTTAGAATATTTACGATCTTTTAAGCTATTAAAAATTGAGACCTAAATAAGGATTACCAACAAAAGATTCATTTATTTATTTTTTTGTCTTACCTCAAAATTCTCTTACAATAGCGTGTAGCGAGAGCGGTTCGTTAATTACGTTATTCTATCGGCGTCCTATATACTTCCAAATTCTACTCTCTTTTGAATTGGTTTTAAAATTCCATGAAGCACCACTCATAGTTGATATCGTAAACCTAAACTCTTTGAAAAAGAAGAGGTTTCGTAACTGAGAAACAGGCAGTTCTCGTTAAAATAACTTGTGCGAAGAAACCTTCATTAAATGTTCGTTGGTTTCACATTTGGAGCGGATGTGGATTAAAAATAAAACATAAAACTATTATCTATTAAGGCTCACTAAAAATTAGTACTTAAAAAAATAGACAATGCCTTTTTAATTATAACTTAGAGATTTCCTTCACTGTAATATTCAATTAAATCTAAAAAAAAATAAAGCTAAAAAAACATGTTTTATAATACAGTGGGCGATCGTTTAATGAAAATAACCTGCTCCAAGACTATATTCGTTATCCGAATTGTTCGTTAACCGATCAACCGAGTTTTACAGATATAATAAGCAGATTAGAAAGATCGTTTTAGTTCGTTATCCGAATATGTGCTCGTTAACCAAACACAAAAATATTTATTGATAGTGAATATAGGTTCGCTATCCGAATTGTTCGTAAACAGAGCGTCAAAGATTCCAGATATAATAAGTGGATAAGAAAGATATTTTTAGTTCGTTCTTCGAAAATGTATTCGTTGGATTTGTTCGCAGTTTAAAATATTCGTTCACCGATCACCCACTGTATATAAGAACATTCAATGTAATTTGAAGTCAACTCGAGAAGAAAACGCATCAATAAGATTCATCTCTAACGCTTCGAACAATATTTATTGAGACTTAATACAAAAACCATTTGATTGCTTAGCTAAAGCTCTTTTTACTTGAACACAAAGCCTGGCCTGATTCATAGATACATGTTTTATAACAAGGATATTCTTATTGAAGTAATGGCTAAATACAATACAAAAAGGCATTAATTATTATAACCGCGAATATTAGAAGTAAAATCGATTCTTTTTATCAGTATTGCGTTATGGAAGGTGGCCGTGTAAGAGCGGATGTATACACATAACGGGTGGAGATGGGACAACCAATTTGTAAAACGTTTTATCTGAAACAGTGCCAAAGCAAATTCGCTAATCAGCATTTTTTAAACAGATGATTCATTGATCTGTTTGAGTCGCGACGTTTTAACCGAAGTCGTAAAAAACGAATGACTGCGACTACTTTTTCGATTAGACGATTTTGAAAAACATCCCAATGAACAATTTGCCGGATTGGTTTGTTGATCTTATACGTTATTCACTTTAACAGGAAAAGTAGGAAAAACCTGAAAAATTATACTTTTTTTTAGTCGGAGTTGTGTTGTTTGTTAGTTAATGTCGGTTGTGTTTTTTTGACGACTTCACAGCCCTGCTTTCTTCACGTAATGAAAACGAAAACTGTATCATATAATCACTACAAATCACATAATACTTGTCATTGATCCACCAGTAGGTGTATTCTGTTACTCTTTTTTGTTAGCTAAAATTAATTTGTTGATTTCCTAAAAACAATAAAAATTATCCGTAAATACCAAAGGCAAGCATACATCGAGATTAGCACGTCACTTGACGCTACAGTACGAAATGCATCCCTACAAACACGCTTAGCATTCAATACGCAGTATGTTATCCATAGTGTGAGCGCTGTACATGGTTTCTTAAAAAGCTTAAGAATATTATAATTATTTACGTTTTCAAAAATTAGCGTTAATGCATCATATATGAGATTCGGTTATTTTTTCAGGACTGACAAATGAAAATCAAAAATTCATTAGGCTATGTTGATAACAAAAGAAGAGAGAATCTAATTCATGATATCGACTGAAAGTGTTTGATGGAATTTCAATATCAAATTTTAATTGCTACAACTTTGTACGACTCCACATATTTTGTCACTAACGACCCGGGCTTCGCCTTTTAACATCTTCAGGCATTCTAATCACACGGATGCGACAGAACTGACGCACAATAAACAGTTAGCGTCTTCTACATACCAAAGGTATTAATTACAGTAAAACACAAGATGAATAGAGATAGAATTCATGAAGATGCCGAAAGGTGAAACCTGGGTCGTTAGTGACAAGACATGTGGAATCGTACAAAATTTTAACAATTAATATTTACAATCAGTTCTATTCACTCCGACTCCATAGCTCTGGATATAATGGATGAAGATGGCGAAAGGTGAAACCCAGGTTAACGAGACTTTTTGAGATTTGACACAGTTTCAATTGGAATTTCATTTAATTTCTCATTTTGATAAAAACCCCTTAGGTCAATTGCCATGGGTCAACAAACCTGATATTTAGATCGCAATGAATAAAAACGAAAATAGAAGCACTCAGCCGTTGACGGTCAACTACGTTTGCATGTGTGCGTGGTCCACGTAACAACAGAAGCAGCGAATAAAAATAATAATATGGCGAGAACTTTACTGACCCACTTTCGGCGTTCGGCAATTTCCGGCGGCTCGCATATGGCCGCTCGGGACATTTCGGTTTCTTACGTATGCACACGTCGGATGAGAAGGTACGTGATGGCAGGGACTCTGAATGCAATTTTCGCGAGAGTATCTATTTACAATTTTATATTAATGAAAAGCACCGGTTTTGCTCATTGCGAATAATTTAAGCAGATTCAGTTGTTTCTATTCTAATTAATATTTAATTGTCGAAATGGTACAAAACGTTTTCAATTTATAATATCGACTGAAGGTGTGTGATGGAATTTCAATATAAAATATGAACTATTGAAACTTAAGTACGATTCCACATGTTTTCATCACTAACGACTCCTGTTTAGCCTTTCGGCATATTAAGGTACTATATCATATGTCAGATGTCGACATATTCCATGTAGACGAAAGTGAGTTCAGGCGAATAATTTATAAATTAATTTATAAATTTTTTCACCGTGTTATAATGGAATTCTACCAAGTAAATGCCAATTCAATCAATATGTTAAAGTAGATTTTTCACGAGCTTGCTTGGTTGAAATTTTTGCTATCCTAACTTTTTTTTGTTTTTGTTAATTTCTTGAATTTCCAACATTAAATATCTAAATATTTGGACGTTGCAAAAGCAATGAATTTTTAATTTGTAATTTTTGTAACGTGTATATATAAATAAATCTCACGGATGCAACACAACTTACATGAAGTATACCCAAAGACACCCGGGTCATTAGTGACAAAACATGTGGAATCGTAAAATAGTTTCAACAGTTCAAATTTAGCACGAAACGTGTTTTATCATTTAACATTATTTAACAAATTAAAACCATTTCTAGACACTTATTTGATCCGAGATTTTTTTTTCATTTTTTTTATTTAAGTTTAAAGGGTTTCGCGCGCGCCTCTCCGGGTAGTCTCTTGCCTACTCTTGCACACAGTATATTTCAATATTGCCTATTCACTAATATAAATTTTTATCGCTTCGCAACGCCTGCAAAGCAATATTCCACCACTATTCGAGATTTGAAAATTTATTTACGAGCCTCTGCAAGTGTGCGTGACTTGCATCCATGTGTACGTCACGATCATTACGGGCGCTATGTTATCTTATCTCCGTCTGAGAGTGTGCGAGATAAGAGATGCACCGCGAGAGGGCTGGAGCGAGACGGAAACATTATTATCCAATCGCATTGTTTGAAAATAGAAGAGAATTTGTAGCTTTGTGGGCTAGCGGTGTCTATGGCAACGGAAACTAACAATATCTATGGATAACCTTTTTAAAACATTTTTCTCTGCTAATTATTATAATTCTCAAACACACAGACCTTAAAAACAGTTTCGATTTAAACATCAAACAGTATATCGTTAATTCAATCAATAAATTCGCTAATTATAGTTCTATTAAAAAATCTACTATCGTGTAAAAGTGAAAAAAAAAAGAAATAATTTATTTATTTAATTAAAAATAATCGCCTTTTTTGATTTTTTTTTAATTATTTAAAATCAATAATCAGGACTGATTTTGATTGACTGATTACTGGACACTATCATGTGTAGTTGTCGATGGGCGAAACTAGTCCTGATCACAATGTTACAATACATGGTACTTTCTTGGTCGATTAAAAAATATGTTTTATTTATTTATTGGATTGGTATTTGGTTGGTAGGACTCCATTATAACACGGTGAAAAAATAGTTTATGATTGATAGCTATTTCGGCTTAAGCCCTCATCAGAACTATCAAGTGTAGTAAAAAATATGTTTTATTTATTTATTGGATTGACATTTAGATGGTAGAACTCCATTATAAAACGGCGAAATATTAGATTATGATTGATAGCTATTTCGGCTTACGCCCTCATCAGAACTATCAAGCATAGTTCTGTAGTTTTAATAAGGGCGTAAGCCGAAATAGCTATCAACTATATATCTTATAATTTTTGTAGAACTAAAATATAATGATATTTTTTGAAGTCGTTTTAAAAAACACGACTTCACGACTCCGAATCAAAAACCCTGATTTATTTACATTCAACATTATACAAAATGCTTTTCCACGAATAAATCACACTAAAAATATTATAAGGCTTTTATACTAATAAATCCTTGCGGAAATAACAGAACATAAAACGCCATTGTTTCCTGTTCGTAAGCTGAAATCAGTTAGAACTGCATTAATAATTAATCTATGGTAAAATTTTCCATGTTATTTCCAAGTTTAATTTTTTCACACTGGCTGTAAATGATCAAAACATGGCGTTTGAAAAGGACGTTCCATTTTTAAATTATAGGCAATAATGTGTGTCGGTAGATCTATAGACGCTAAGCGATGACGGTTGATTTATCACTTTGAATTATGTTCTACTTCAATCAATTCAAATTAAGAAATTAATATCATGGTGTTTACAGTTAAAAAATTAGTTTATCTTGTTATAAACAATATTTGAAATTGTTTCACGACACTTAACAATGGCGAACAGATTTTTTTTGACGAGGTGAGAGAAAAAATGTTGCCATTTTTTTCCATTAAAATAAATACGAAAATAAAATCGAATATTAGAAAAATAAATAAATGTCGGCGGCCTTGAAACATGAGAACAGTTTTGAACGTGATTTAAGCGTTTTATTTCTTGAAAACCAAAATTGAATATATTCGATGCTTGGTCATAAAATATATTTTAAATAGCAAAAACAGGTTTCGCTCAGTTGATCAGAGAAACCGTTCCTGATCAAAAATATACTGTGGAAATGAGTACTAAAAATGTGTTTTTATTATTAAAAATATTATGCTTTTCCACCAAGAAGTGACAGTTAATACCTTAAAAGTGATCCATGAAAAATAGGTTTTTAAAAATGTTTGCAAAATTTATTGTTCAAGTGCTCTTTCGTGCATTACATTAAAGATCAATCAACTTATCGGGCAAACTGTTCATTGAAATATTTTTCAAAATAATTTAATCTTTTTGACGATTCCAACTTCACAGCCCTGCTTATAACACAATGAGGAAAATAACGCCTAAGTCAACAAAATGTCACTAGTGCCATTTTGGTTTTGAGTAAAAAATATGTTGCGCAACAATCTAATTCCATGCTGTACAAACGGCTTGATCGTGTACAGTAAAAGAAACTTTTATTTTGGAACCGCAAAAAAAACAGGTCCGAATTAAGTGTTTGCAATATAACACATACACACACAGACATCGTTTTAGTCGATAATTTAATAGAGACAAACATCTATTATAAGATCAATATAGCAGATACCATTTCGCCGATTGGATAATGCCAATTATTTCCGGAACAGAGTATACCCAGTATAACTGATGTATTATAGCCATTTGGCATTACGTCAGGCACTCTATAACTCGACTATACCCCCGGGTTATAATTATTTTTTATTGCAAAGTGAAATATAAAAATCGAAATGCCGGGGGCCTGTTGCAAAAATTAAAATTTAAAAAAAATACACGACGCGAAAAAAGAAAGTTTTTGGCCGGGAGTGGGTAGCACCGCTGTAACTAATTGAAAATTATTTTTTCGATTAGTATATTTCAAATAACGCGGTGAAAAAATAGCGATGTAGATTAGTTATACTTAAATACATTGCTGTCAATACCGATGTATTCAGCGAAAACGTATTACTCGCAATACTTTTTCATTAATGCTTATAACTTAGTTCTAGCTATACAGAAGTTCTGATGAGGTCGTAAGGCGAAATAGCCACCAGCTATATGGCAAAAAAATTTTTTTGGAACTAAGACACATTGCTGTTTATTCACCGTGTTATAATGGAGTTCTACCAAGTAAATGCCAATTCAATCAATGGAATGTTTCAAATATAACACGAAGCTAGTATAGAAAAATGATTGAATTTGCCTAACTCATTGCCTGTTCAGATGTGTAAAGGGTATTGCAATATCAAGCATATAAAAAAGAATATATTTATAAATGTTGGCCTTAAACAATCTTGGGGACAATTAAGGCAATGAATGCTTTGGACGCAAAAATCAGCTTGTAGACGAAAGTTTCAACCCTGTTATTCTTATTGGCTATCATATTTTTGAGTGTCTATTAACACACTACAAACAACCGTCTCAACAATTGAGACGTTAGCAGCAAGAGGGTTAAAAAATGCTATTCTTATCCATACTTATTATGGACTTATACAAGTGAGTTTCTCGTCGACGTGGTACTTTTGTACTAATTAAAATAGTAATTTTGGCCGGAGACGGAATCGCTCGTTTTTACGATTAAACGATTTTAAAGAATATCTCAATGAACAATTAGCCGTATTGGTGGTTGATCTTTAATTTAATGCACATAATTAGGAAAGGTGGGGAAAACCCGGCATTTTTTTTCAGGTCAGAGTCGTGTTTTTTTAACGATACTACAACCGCCCTGCTTGCAACGGTCTTTACTTTTGCGGTCAACACTATCCTTCTATATTTACTCTCTCCAAAAAAAGGAGAGAATGAAAAAAAAGAAAAACTTATATTGTGTTAACAGTTGCATTAAGGATATTTATGAGTGGTCGGCAACCTTTTGAGAGACTGGGAAAATTATTATTTAATTAATGAGCAAAAGTTAATTTTATTATTATTCAAACAGCAGCTTTAGAGAGAAAGAAATAAATATTTTTTTTACAGACGCTACATAATTGGCCAGTAAAGAATATAACCAATTCACGTTAATTAAAAACCACGTAAAAAATGACAAGTGACTTGCTTATCATTAAGAGTGTTAAAAATTGTTTTAATTTATTTTGTAGGTATTTTCAATAAATAAATAATCGTTGCAGTAGGTCATTTAACTACCCGCGTGCAGTAGGTTGCCGACGACTGATCCAAATGCTCTGAATTGTGAATGGGACGATTTAGTCGTGTCTTTTTAATTAACTCTTAGTACTTGAATGCATAATAAAAGCTTCAGGAAACTAGCATCATCAGTCATTGAAATTTAAACTGTCTAACACCGCGTATTGTAGACCAGTGTTTGTTGTACTGTATAGATTATGTGAAGACAAAAATTACGTAACGCTACACAATAAAAAGGCATAATTATACATATATTGTTACACGAATCGCTGTTACAGTGAAAGTAAACGATGAACATGCAGTCCTTCTCAAACTTTGTTATTTAATTAAGCCTTCGTATTTTTGCACTGCACTAATGAAAAATATTATCATTTGGATTGATTAGTTTGTGCAATATATATTTTTATATATATCTTTTAAGGTGTTAACTGTCACTTTAAGACACATTTTTAGCACTATTTCCGTAATGTTTTTTATAATCAGAGCCAGTTTCGCAAAGATGGATGGTACGGCTGAACTTACTGTCTTTAAAAAAAATACAAGTCATTACAGTATTAAGTATAAATAGGCTTGTTTGTAATTCGTATCCTATCAATAAATTATGTTCACAATGACTGAAACCGGTCCTAATCATATCATATTGTATATTGTGGAAATAGTATGCACTTTGGGTTTCCTACTATTAAATTAGTAAACACAAATAAAAAACAATAGTTTGCACTTTGATTTGATGGTATTAATTTGTTACCTAACCTAACCTTACATATTATACAATGTTTTGATTGTACTTCCGTTAATTCCACCGATTCAAATTCGATATGCTTATTTCATTTGTTTATTTAAGTTTATTGCTTTTGTAATGTCAAAGATATTAAAGGAATAAATAACAAGAGAAAAAAACAGGATAGTGAGGAAGTCAACCAAACAAGCAAGCTCATGAAAAATCTACTTTAATATATTAAAAACTAATATTCTCGTCTGGATTTACTCTCGTCCGCATGGAATACGTCGACATCCGAAACAATACTGTTGAACATTGTAGATAGATAATTCAGAATATAGCTTTTGTATTTTCTAATACTTTTTTAAAAACGATACACACAAAGGTTGTTTTCTCATTTTAGGATACAGTTTGAGAAGCGCTGATATCCTGTTCATTAGACAGAGTAATATCTGCATGCTATTACATGAAAAGGTACGTTTGCTTTCTCTCCGATGGACCCCGCTTGCGAATATAATATATAAAATAAATACATCTACAAACGGACTGATGAAAAATCATTGTATAATTTAATCTACACTGACAAAATCAGTACAAGCAATAGGGCTGTAGAGTTGCAGTCGGATTCGTGAACGATGAGCGACTTCGACAAATTTTTCGATTAGATAATTTTTTTAAATATTGCAATGAACAATTTACCAGATTGCTTGGTTGATCTTTAATTTAATGCATATAAATAGAAAAGGTAAGAAAAACTTGACAACATCAACTTTTTTTAAATCGGAGTTGTGTTTTTTTAACGATTCCACAGCCCTGACGAATAACATCTAAATTCGTTACTACACGTAATCACGTAATGTGATGTATTGTCATTATTCGCAATAAAACAACATTATTCTAAATGACCGGTGATGTTCGTAATTAACCGGTTCCCGATTGAAGATTAAGGATATTCCATCCGTGTATTATCTATATATTTCAAAAAAAAAAAACGACCCCAAGTTACACTTCCCGTTTTTAGTGTAAATGGGGGTTTTACTGTATTATGATCTTCCAATGAAATTTTTCTTATCTAGTTTTATCAAGTAACAGTGAAAAGACAGCATTGAATGTGTTAAATTATTTATTATGCTGTATATCATATAATCGTAAGATTTAACCAACGTTATAAAATAAATTATTTACTTTATTTACATTATATATAATATATTGTCGAATCGATGAAATACAATACGGTTTAAAAAAACTAAACAAAATTACGTAATTTTATGAACATTTCACAAGCACTTTGTTATGTTTCAACAATCCAAGTGAAAACCTGACTTTCAACATGAATGGCAAACCGGCGGCATCTGAAGTGAAAATTTTTATGATTTAAAAAAAAAATTTTTTTTTATTAAGTTACAATATTATTTCCACAATTTGGTTTATAAAAAAACAGGACCAGTTTTGTTATTCGTAATTATTATCAAATGAAAAATACGAACCATAACAAGTATATGCATCACTTTAAATATTATCACTATCGCGTTTTGTTGAAAACGTATTATCGATTGAATTTGTATTTATTTGATAGAACTCCATTTTAACACGGTGAAAAAATACCAATATGTTTTAGTTCTATAAAATTTATAAGGTACAGTGAAACCTTGTTTAACGTTTTTCAGGGGTCCCCAAAAACAAAACAAAAATTGGTGAAAGCTTCAAATAATAAAAAAATTTCAATCTTAAGAAAATAGCATTTGGTCCCTCCCCTCTTTTAATTTCCAAAAATAGATAACTTTGAGAGGGTTTTGTCAAAGTTATTTCGTTAATACATACAATTTAATGTCCTCAACTCAGAATTTATTTTGGATAGAAAGATTTATGATGAATCGGGATAATATTTGAGAACCGAAATGCTTAGACAATAAATCGGGGAACGGTTTATGCAGGATTATTTAAAAAAAATGTTATGGGTTTTTGACGTGACTATAAAAAAAATTAACGATTCATCCGGGAAAATGCATTATGCGAGACCGTTTGATCGTGGTTCCATTGTATATAGTTGATAGCTATTTCGACGTACGCCCTCGTCAAAACTATCTATATAACTAGAACTTCCGTCTTAGTTATGAGCATTAATGAGAAATTATTGCACGTAACAGTTCTTTTTCGCTGAATACATCAGGATCGAAAAAATAATTAGCCACGTCAGTATTAAAAGTGGCATCCAGAGGAGTAAAAGATTCCCTTTCAATGGTTTTCTATCAGGCACGCGTTGCGCAACGGAATTGATTAGCGATAGATGGTTATCGTTTTGAAGTGACCGATTCCACGTGTCAATACTATATACTATTGTGCAACTAATTATTGTCAGGTATTTGTGATATTTCGGTAAGTTGATTGGTAAAGATGAAATTTTGATACCGCAACCTACTGTAACAGTATTTGAAAATCCCGTAAGTGGTACCCACCCAGTCCCGGGATTTTAGAGGTCGCAATTTTAAAATTAAGGGATGCGGGAGATGGTCAAATAAATTCAATTCTGTCCCATTATAACCGAAATTAAAATGAACATAATGACATGGTTTGTGATGTAGACTGAAAATGCTTGATGGAATACCTTAACCTGAGTGAACACCTTAAAAGTGAAATCTTAAAATTGTATAATTTATGACCATTAAAGCTTAAACGAACTGAAGGTGTTTGATGAAATTTCAATATCAAATTTGAATTGTTGAAACTTTGTACGATTCCGCATGTTTTGTCAATAAAACCCGGGCTTCGCTTTTGTGTTTCTTCGGGTATTCTATCACACGGATGCAACAGAACTGACAGAAGTTGCTAAAAGGCGAAACCCGGGTCGTGGAATCGTACAAAATTTCAACGTTTTATTTTACTGGATATGTATTTCATGCGTAATTTTTAAATAATCGAAATTCAAACATTTTGATGAGCATTGATGAAGAAAATCTATTTAATACTAACATATTTAGATTTATTGATTGAATTGGCATTTAGTTGGTAGAACTACATTAAAAAATTACACGGTGAAAAAATAGCAATGCATTTTAGTTTTGCAAAATTTATAATGTATATAATTGATGGCTATTTCGGCTTAGGCTCACATCAGAATTAGTTCTGTAAGGTAGAAATATTACCGATGAGGGCGTAAGCCGAAATATTGTAGATATCAACTATATACCTTATAAATTTAGTGGAGCTTAAATAAAATCCTACACCGATTTACTTGAGGGTTTGAATGCTTAAATCTAATTAACACAGTTATGTTATCACGACTAAATCTACACCCGCCCATTATAGATACGATTTCTTGACTGTTAACGCTCTTCTGCGAATTCCCGATAAAATATAGCATTTTTCGTGGTATATTATGTTTACATTTGCAAAGCGGATGAAGGGAAACTGAGGTAGATTAAACATGTGAAATGCTCTTAAATGCATTTCTCGTTCGGACGAGTGCGTTATTTCGAAAACATTTCACGAAAATGGCGATCTGAAAATAAATAATCGGTGCACTTTGGACCACATCTGGCTGTCTTGTCACGAATGTATGATGCGTAACGGAGCCCAAAAAATGAATTAATATAATTTACGATTTCGACTGGAATGTAATTTCATTATAAAATTGTTATCACTGGCAATTGAGTTAATTATTATTAAATTTGTTGCCTCATACTGCTTGTATTGGGGTTTGTATTCTCTTGTAATTAATACATTTGGTATATAGACGATGCTAATTGTTTATTGTACGTCAGTTCTGTTGCATCCGTGTGATAGAATGCCTGAAGATGCCGTAAGGCGAAACCCGGGTAGATAGTGACAAAACATGTGGAATCGTACAAAGTTATAACGATTCAAATATGAATTAATATATTCCCAGTGCTTTGAAGTGGTTAAAAAAGACACGACTCTTACTAAAAAAATAATAATTTTGTCAGGCTTTTTTCCTACCTTTCATATTTATGTGCATTAGATTAAAGATCAATCAATCAATCATTGCCTCTATTCAAATCAGAAATAATGATTTTAAGAACGGAAAATATCTGCTTTTTGGTTACTTGGGTAGAAGGCAATCTTGTAGCGGACAATGCAGAATCTTTTATAATTTCCGGTGACCGCTGTGTTGTCACTTCAACATTTAAATTATAGGTTCTGTAAATTTTCATACAAATTAATGCATTTTAAAATTCATGATAAGATTTTAAAATAGAGTTTCCTTCGTCTACTTCATATATTGGGACTCAAATGACGACGGTTTATTTCCTCTTGTTCATTGAAATATTTGTCGAAATCGTCTAATTGAAAGCGCAGTAGGATTCGATCGCTTTTTACGACTCTGACTGAACACTCTTGTATATATGTACTTCTTCTTTTTGGACAGTGAATACGCGCCGTGCAAAAAAAGACAAGGTGCCCATACATAACTATGATATTTTACTTCATTAAGATATGTATTGTATGATAACCTTTATAATATTTTCTCAGCTCTTAAGCCTTCGGTTTTGGTATGCCTGTTAATTTTTAACTCTATATTTTGTATAGATAGTCTTCAAATTTAAGTTGTTGAAACTTTGCACGATTCCACATCATTGTAAGTTTTGTCAATATCGACCCAGGTTTCGACTTTCGGCATCATCAGGCATTCGTACAATGTTTCAAAACTTAAGCCGGTATCATAAATTATAAATAGCCTTGCTTGTATATAATATGTATCATATAAGCTGATAATGCTCGCGATCAGCGGAACCGTTCCTGATAAATAATATATAAACAACTGTGAATACAGGAAGAACTTTGGGTGTATTAAATAATTTAAAAATTATCTTTAGTATCGGTTTTTTTAAATAATTAAAGACATTTTTTCGTACTTTAGTACTGAAGAACACTTGATAATACTTGTGGTGAGTGAAACCGGTTTTGATCATAAAATATATTGCGGAAATAAGTACCTACTAAAAATATGTTTTTATTATTAAAAATATCATGCCTTTCAAACAAGATAATCAACACCTTATGTGTCTATAATATAGATTATAGTTTTTTATTTTTATTTTTTAATGTTATATAAAAATAAGGATGCGTTTTATATTAGAAGAAAAACTGTAGGCAAAACGCTGTGACGTTTTAAAAAAAATGTAAATTTTATTATTTTGTAAATCTCCAATAAAAAGTTTATTTTTTCAGTTCACAGATGTCACTGTTTTCTGATTTAAACATTTTTAGGTTTTCAATAATATTTTGCCGTGACGTATAACAAAAATGCATTAAAAACGCAATCCCCTGTGAGTCACAGACAAGGCTTGTTAAATATTCACCGGTTGCGATGTCTGTTGACTGAAAATTTAATTTGTTTTTCCGCGACGAATGGCAATAGCATAATATTTTTCTCTGTGGTTTACGCTCATTATTTCACCGAGAAATTAAACCGAAAGAAAACTCAGTGGGTTATGAATAATAATATTTAAAAAAAAACATTTCGCAATTTCGTTTTATTTGTTACTAGGTTAGTTGTTATTTCAACCACTAGAGGACAGACAGGTAACAGCTTTTGAGGTTGATTTCTCAACTTATTAGTGCCATTGTCAATGAATGCAACATGCTTCAGTGCAGTTCGGGGCTTACTTTTGTAGAACTACATTATAACACAGTGAAAAAATTTCAGTATGTTTTAGTTTTAAAAGATTTATAAGATATGTAACTGATTGCTATTTCGGCTAACGCCTTCGTCAGAACTAGTTATAAACTAGAACTGGAACTAAAATATTATGATTTCAGTATACATTCCAAGCGTTAAAATTTATATTGTATCGACTGAAGGACCTTGATGGAATTTCAATATGAAATTTGAATTGTTGAAACCATGGCTGTTGAATATGTGGAATGTACCTTTTGTACCTTTGAAGAATATTTCAGCGTTAATTCAATGTACCTAAATAGGGAAGGTGGGAAAAAATTAAGGTTTTTTAGTTAGAGTCGTGTTGTTGGTCAATGTCGGAGTTCGTGTTTTTTAACCAGTTAACTGCCAAAAGCGTCTTAAGACGCATAATATAAATAATATTTCTGTGAACGGAGCGCCGCTCATACAAAAATTACGTCTTAAGACGCGCCGTTTTAACAACCTTGACCTTGTTTTTTTGACAACCCTACACCATGAACAATTAATTTTATGATTATGGATAAATGACTGCACGACTGGTGCGCTCTTCATATATTTGTTAAGTTTTATAAATAAACTTTATTGCACTTTCAATAACGATATGTTTAGAAGGTTTTATTTTTGTCGTAAAATTCGCGGCGTGCTGGGTACCGCCATACATGTACCTGCCGGCAGTTAACCGGTTAACAACACATAAAATAAAATGCTTTGTAGTAATCATACAGATTACTACAAAGCATACAGGTTGAATTTATAGCGGGCATTATCAATTAATAAAATGAACGGCACTGATTCTGATCACATAATATTATATGTTGTGGTTATAGTACTAAATAATGTATTGATTGAATTGGCATTTATTTGATAGAACTCCACTATAACACGGTGAAAAAATAGCAACGTATTTTAGTATTATATTTTTTTTATAAGATAGCTATTTCGGCTCACGCCATCGTCTGCGTCATAGCTATCAACTATATCTTATATATAAAAAAAAATTGTAGTACTAAAATACATTGCTATTTTTTCAACGTGCTACTAAAAACGTGTTTGATTATTAAGATCATGTATTTCCACCAAGATGTGACAGTTAACACATTAAAAGTGATTAAACATGTGCATTTATTTCATGTAATTTGACCTTGAAAATTTTGCGTACTGTAGAAATCACATTTCTCGCAAAGCATTCGCTATAAGAAAATTCGATATCGGAGAGTATACTATATGAAGGATGACTGTATACGCAAATTGTAAATTGGACATGTCGGTGTTTGCCTTTAGACGCCTCATTATGAGTGAATATCAAAGAATCGTTCACATCGACTCGTCAGTATCTAAGATTCGTTCATTTTAGAAATTCCTCTGCACTATTGACCCGCGAATCTAACGTTCGGACTCGTTCGGTATTTGACCTAAATATGAGGAGTGCATAGGACGGCGCGACAAACGGTTCCCCCCCGCGCCTCGGCAGTCGGCTCCTAGTGTCTGATGAAGCTGCGAGGAGTCACGTGGTGGAAGACTATTTCCGTCTCGGATTCATTTCGGACTGATGCAGACGAGTAGAAGAGAGCCGCGCGAGGATCGTCACATCGCGAAATGTACACTAAACTTAAGTGGACATAGTGGATGCATTCGGATTCATTCGGCTGCACTCGCAATAAATCGCTTAATGTTTCAAATTTGAATTATTACAACTATGTACGATTCCACATGTATTGTCACTAACGACCCGGGTTTCGCCTTTCGGCATCTTTAGGCATTCTATCACACGGATGCATGCATTTATTTATCTATATATAGCGGTGTAGAAAACGTACAAAAAACATTTTACTTCTGATCCAACATCATAGAAAATTGTAACGTTTCAAATTTGATATTGAAATTCCAAAATAATATCATAAATTAGTTATATATTTCAATTTAAATAAACATAATAAATGGCTAGCCGAAATTTTTAAGATTTCATAATTTAAAACAAACTTAGGAATAGGCTGGGCTTAAGTCCGGAATGTAGTACACGGACTGTCGTAAACTGATTTTTGGATTTGTGTAACACACAATGTCATATATATATATATATATTTTTCTTCAATTAATAAAACACATTGTCAAATTTGAATTGTTACAACTTAATAAATAAATGAATAAAAAAATAACCGTGAAATTTAGTTTTTTTCAATGGAGAAGAGGCTACATATACAATATAAAACCGGCGCAAACCGGTTTGTTAAATTTTTTTTCAATTCAAGCACTGAAATAAAAAAATACTTTCGACATTAAACAAAATCTTCCAGTGAAGAAAAATCAATACATAAAACTGGCATATCATTTCGTGCATTTTTATCATTTTTCATTTCAAGTACTGGACTAAAAAAAAATCGTTGAACCCTGATCAAAATCAATTCTCCTCCGATGTAATAAAACGAAAAAAAACACACTTTTCACGACCGAGTTTACAAATAAGTCAATACCAATAGAAACATAGGACGTTGGGCAATGTTTACACAGTGCCAGAATTGGCCATGAATAAGAAACTCGGACCGGCGGAACAGAAATCTGCGCTGGCGGTTATTTCACTGCAATTGTGGTGTCGAAACGGACCGCGAGCTAGGAATAATTAGGTATTTTATTGAACGCCTTGTCCCGAGTCGATGTTTTGTGCAGTCGACGCGGTACGCCCTTCGTATGAGAAATTATATTATATTATAGAAACGTGCCTCGACGAGAACTTTAACTGCCCATGAAATGCGGCAAAAAAACCGTCGGTATTTAATGAAATAATACAATATTCTATACAATCTAAATTAAATGTTTTTCGCCTTTCTTCTGAATGAATCTAACTATCTAATTTTTCAGTACTTATATGACGATCATTTATAATACGGTGAAAAAACAGCAATGTATTTTAGTTCTACATAATAACTATGTTTGGCGTGCATTTACTTAGTAGAAAACGTACAAAAAACTAACAAAAAAATTTTCTTCTGATCCAACATCCTATTTGCCACATTTAATAATTTATTATCACAATATAAAACTAGGATTTTCGTACAGAAGAGAATATATATTGTGTACCTTTTCTATATATATATATATATATATATAAGTAAATGTGCGTTTAAAAATAGTTTTAATGTATTCTAGTATTCGTCAGTTCTGTTGCATCCGTGTGATAGAATGCCTGAAGATACCGAAAGGCGAACCCCGGGTCGTTAGTGACAAAACATGTGGAATCGTACAAATTGTAACAATTCAGATTTCTTATCGAAATTCCATCAAGCACCTTTAGTCGATATCATAAATTATTTATTGAATAATACTGAATATTTCAAAAATAAATTCGGTAGTAATAAGTTCAATATATATAGTTGATAGATAAAGTTCTGATGAGGGTGTAAGCCGAAATAGCTATATATGTATGTCATTATTATTAAAACGATATCACTGAAATTTCTTTCAGTTGTTTTTTTGGATCCTTAGAGTCTGTGTTTTTCTTTGTAATTAATTCCTTTGGTATATAACCGATGCAAACTGTTACAAACAAAACAATACAAAAATAATTCAGCTCGGCGTAAGCAGTTTTAAGTAATTTAGTGTCTACTGTATTAATCTTTTTTTTCAATCCATTTACGCTCCTAATGCGGATCACATGACATGTACCACAAATCTGACCCGATCAGTTCCTAGCTACTAACAAATAACAAAAAAATATAAACAACCGCTAAGACGTATATTATCGATTAGATGTTGTTTATTATGTATTTAAATAATCTTATTCTCAAATTTTGATTTGATCTTTCATATACACGAAAAATTTAAAATAATCATATACTGAACAAAGTATTGTCGCCATATTTTAATATTGGCAAATAAAACCTTAAGAATTTTTTGTCGAACCCAGTAACCTTGTTTGCCGAACAAGAGGTCTATTGGTGAAATCCGCGGCTTAGTGGTGCATGAAAGGACGCGTCCAATCTGTGGGTCAGTCTTTCAAAATCCGCTGGGACGTTTTTTTATCACACAGAATTGACACGTTTTTGCCACGCAGTTTTTTACCGCAGACAATAACTTTGAATTATTCATATAATTTGATATTTAAATTGTTCAATATCATATTCTCGATAGAGTTATAACGCAGATGGAACATGAAATTGAAAAAAAGTGTATAACGCGCGTAGAGCGCCAGTTGCAAGATATATTTCGACGAGCACAATTCTAAAAGAGACTATTTGAGCACTTTAAGGTTTGATTACGATCCAAAAGCTCTTCCACCATGTTTTTACCAACTGATTGAAGAACATTACTAAATATCCGATCAAATTGAAGATAGGAGAGAAAAACGATAAGTTCACGTCACGTCGTCTTCTCAAAAACAGAATTATTTTTTTTATTTAACCCGGGTTTTGTCTTTCTGTACCTTCAAGCATTCTATCACACTGATATAATAAAACTGATACATAATAAACAGTTTGAATTGGTTATATACAATCAAAATTACACAGAAAAATATAAAGACTCAAAGCTAGGATACAAACATAAAAATTAAGTAACTTTTAGTATTATTTATTTAATGATAATGATAATCAATTATCTGTGATAGGTTTTATTAACATTGAAGTCTTTGATGAAATGACTCTATAACACATAGTAATCAATTATCATTAAACTGCAATTGCATAATTTTTGAAATCGTATGATAGCTACTTTTTTTAAAATTGGTGGTTATCGGTGGGAATTACACATAATGTGACGTAATATAGAAATTAAATATACGAGTTTGACAGCTCATTGAATTAATCTCACGTAAGGAATATAACAAGGGGGAATTGGGAAGATTCGGCTCGTCGTAGAGAACATTACTTGAATTTGATAATTGACCTCTGACAATTTTTGATCCTCCGTGTTATGATGCAATAATTTAACATCTTCAACCGCGTTATACGAATGGTTTTCCATCAACAGATGTTTGGCTAATTTTAGATCAAATAAAGATACACCGACATTTTTGAAATAAATTTTGCTCCGTTGCACATCAAATTTAAGACGTTTGAGATCTGTGTTGTTTGCTACCCTCACAGCGCTGTCATGTCGAATGCAAATAATGCAAATACAAACAGTAAATCAATTTTAACTTTTATACATTTTCGCCTTGGGCGGCGTAATGTCTGGCGCCGTTACTGACTGCTGTGAGAATCGGGGTGGTATATTAAAAATAAATTCTTCCGAACATTAAATAAACACGATAGCAGTGTAAAAATATTCTGAGCGCCGCGATTTTTTCGGCCATTTTGTTATAACAATAAATTGTGACATCACAAGGCGTTAATAACCACTTTCATAATTTTAGTTTGATCTGTAATTTTTCCATTGTTATGTTATAATGAAGATCTGTGAGAATATGTATAATATTTATCCTAAACTAATTTACTAATTATGTATGCAATTAATATATAATAAGCGTGATCATTTTTATATACAATAGTAATAATATCACAATAGTTTGAAATTTCGAAGCGGCGGCAACTTGGTCACATACTTCTTTCGACTTATACGAGGCTAAAATGAGAATTCTACCATTTTTAATAATGTCAAATTGTATGTCCCTGATAATTATAAAATCATAAAAATGGGATACATCAGCCTGCCTACAGGAATGCCACTGGTCCGATCATCAAAAATGTTCAACAGTATTGTTTCGGATATCATCACATTCCACGTACACAAGAGTGAGTTCTGATGAATATTATTTCTTTACGTATTAACACATTCGTAGCGGGGTGAATGTGCTCTACGTACGAATAAATTGTTAATTAATAAAATTGCATGGCCATACCAAAATCGCTTTAACGCTTTAACTTCCCTATTGGGAATTATTTGTTGAAAATTCGTAAAATTATTTATCTATCGTGACAAAAAAATTGATTGAATATTTTTTATCATTACTTCGAGCTTTATCGCTATATGTTTTATAATTTCTGTTTATTATTAAAACAATTACTTTAAAATTTTAGTATTCTTATAAAGTCATGTTATTTACGTATCGGCAGACACCGCAGCTTGAGTGTTTGAGATAAGCCACAAAATGTCACATTACTTCAATGGCTTTAATTCATAGTTGCCGAGATTGCAAACCATAAATTAATAAGTGGATCATTATTGTATGTCGTGGAAGCAATAAATAAGTGCCTCAAAATAAAATATTTAAAAAAACATTAATGAGTTATGAGTGATAATTGTCAACTATTATATAATAAATCAAATGACAGGGAACTCGTGTTCCTCGGTGTTAATGTGTTAAAATGGATTTTAACACGTACTCGATTGAATCCTTTAGCAGTTTCAGATGTCTAATATACATTAACCAGTTTTAAACACTAAAAGCTACAAATACATTATTAAAAAATTTAGTGATGTATGAATGAACATGTTTATTTATTTATTTATTTTTAACTACACGGTACAAAAGCTACAAATTGTCAATTCATTACTTTTGCAACGTTAACATATTTAAATATAAAGTATTGGAATTTCAACAAATAAACAGTAAAACTTAAATTTGAATTGTTGTAATTTTGTACGATTCCACATGTTTTGTCACAAACGACACGGGTTTCGCTCTTCGGCATCTTCAGGTATTCCATCACACGGATGGAACAGAACTGACAGTAAAACAATAAACAAGGATTGCAAAAAAAGTCAACCAAATAAGCTCATGAAATATCTACTTTAACTGAAAAAATAGCAATCGTCTGAACTCTCTTTCGTCCACATGAAATATGTCAACATCCGAAGCAATACTGTTGAACATTGTTAATGCTTTTACCATTGGCATCCCTATCGGCAGACTGGTTCTACACTTTGGAAGAACAAACAAATTATGTCCACGATTTCTTAAAAAAATATCCGAAATATACAAATTGATATTATTAAGGATGACAGAATTCTCATTTTGGCCTTGAATTAGTCGAAAGAAATACGTGGCTAGACACATTTCTCTTAGATTTTTCAAACTATTAAAAGTGAGCATACCTAAAAGAAAGTCAGTTGGATAAAGCCACGGATAGTATCCGTATGCCCTCAAGTAAATAAGTCTCAAAAATTTCTTCTGAACATTTTCCACCATAAGGGTATATTTCAAATATATTATAAAATTCAAATAAATAAACCTGTTTCGTACATATACATATTTTTGTCTGATTATTATATAAACATGTTTTCGTGGATACATGATGTCCTGACTGTAGCTGAACTGTTAATCAGGTTTGAAAGTATCTTTCTAGAGTTCCACATATCAACGACTTTTAAAACAACTGCTCTTTAATCAGATATAATGGCCAAAAACGGTTTAATCCCAAATCAACTAATCACACAAACAACTCCAGATTCGGTTGAACAGAAAACGTAACTGTATCGCACAAAAAAATACAAAAATATAGATTAATATATGAAATTTTTCAGCTTAGAACTCGAATGTGTGATATATTGATTGAATTGGCATTCACTTGGTAGAACTCCATTGTAACACTTAAAATAATTTTGTAGAACTAAAATACATTGCTATTTTTTCGCCGTGTTCGAATGTGTGACCCTACAAACGAGAGAATTAATGCCAGGCATACTATGTATAATAAATTAAACTACAAAATAAACACTAACCTTCAAATATATATAGTATAAAATACTTAAAAAAAAATTTAGTATGACGCCAGATTTCAGATTTAGAGTTTTTAAAATCCATTAAGACACACTCTTTGAACATGTTATAATGGATTTCTACAAATTAAATACCATTGCCAAATTGTGCACCAAGCGTTTAGTGGATTTTTTAATTATTACTTATGAGCGTCTCATGACCAAATATCAATCAATTGATACCAGTCATATAAGAGTGTATAAAATAAACGTGCTTATTTTATTTTGATTTATATGTCGAAATATCAAGCGCTGAGAAATTGGCATGAATCCTCCGGGAGTTCACCCAATTTCCGTCACCGCAGTGAAAGCGTCGTTTACACCATCCGACCGCTCGCTCAGCATTGTCCTGTGTCCAGTGACCCAGTAACTCGCCCGATCGATCACCCGACTTGGGCTAGTCTTGCAAGGATGTTCTGCAATCGACACGACACATAAATAATAATGCATTGAATCGCCATTGTCGCATTGTGTCGGCTCGACAATAGTTTTAAAATTTTTATGGACCCAATAAATAGCCGTGTTCTCGATATATATGTTCCGTTTTTACCTTTAATTTATATTATTCCGATTGACAAATAGTTGCTCGAGTGTTGCAAAATTTCCTCGCCAGTCAATATTCTATAATGTATACAATATATCTACTGCCAGAGCGTTGACGTCAATTGAAATCATTTAATCCGCATGCATTATAATTTACGATATCAACTTACATTGGTTGATGTAATTTCAATATCAAATATTAATTCACTTTTAAGGTGTCAAAGGAGAATAAAAAAAGGTCGAGTTGATCGTTTAGTATAAACATTAAATTAAATTGAGCAATGTTTATTTCTTAATTTTATTAATAAAATAGTTTAAAATCATGATCCCCTTGTTTTGATACAATGATATATGCTGAACAAACTACGAAGAATATGCCGAAAGGCTAAAGATAGGTCGTTAATGACAAAACATGTGGAATTATAGAAACTTTCAGCATTTCAAATTTGATTTTAAAATTCCACCAAGTACCTTCAGTTGATATCAATTTTTTTTATTTTCTTTATCAGGTATATATTTTCATTGATTGAATTGGCATTCACTTGGTAGAACTCCATTATAAAACGGTGAAAAAATAGCAATGTATTTTAGTTCTACAATATTATTTTTAAAAAATATAGTTGATAGGTATTTCGGCTCACGCCATCGTCAGGATAGATATCAACTATATTTTTTAAAAATAATTTTGTAGAACTAAAATACATTGCTATTTTTTTCACCGTGTTACATATTTTCATATAATTTATGATATCGACTGAAGGTGTTGATGAAATTTCAATATCAAATTTGAATTTTTACAGCTTTGTACGATTCCACATGTTTTGTCACTGATGACCCGACACTGACGACAATTACTAAAAAAATAGTTAATTCAGTTTAACGACATTGAAACAATAGCGAGTTTTTTTGGAATGAATATCTAAACGCGAAATCGGCTTAACAATAAAAAATATTTCTTTCCTCTCGATTTGGTATTAATAGTTTTCGACCGTATTTTTTGTAAAAATAAAATAAACAAATATTTTTCGAACATTACGTAAGAATAGCTTTTTTGTGTTCAGAGCTGTTTACTACATAACATTCCACACAATTTACGTATGCGTCTTGCCGAAGAGAGAGCGATTGGATAATCACCAGACCTATCCTAACCTATCACTGTTTTTCTTCCCTCTCCGAAGAGAAAGTTATCATTAAAACAACATCCGGTAAGATGGGATTAAAAATTGCACATATATCAGTAATCAAAAATAAAATGGATGATTAATTAATTAAAATCGTACATGTTCCCTGTAAAATTTGACGAATGTGATTATAGTGCTTCCCATTGCAATGTTGCTATTATAAAAGTGTAATCTTGTCTATTGCAACACCAATACACGCGCGTCCTTACGTATAAACGCGTGTCAAACTAGCATGGGATTAAAAGCAGCGATAAACCTTTTTTACGGTCCATATTTTG
This sequence comes from Himalopsyche japonica, assembly GCA_028555115.1. NCBI lineage: Eukaryota > Metazoa > Arthropoda > Insecta > Trichoptera > Rhyacophilidae > Himalopsyche > Himalopsyche japonica. The sequence continues at coordinate 2,460,570 of JAHFWJ010000430.1, forward strand.
ACACTTGGATTTATACATTTTCCCTTCAAAACCTATAATGGATGAAATTATTTGAAAATGACCCAAGCGATATGTCGATGATTGACGCTAGTTTTATTTTCAATATTAAACTATTGATGATATGATATTTAAATAATAAAACACACATTTTTTTCGTAATTGTTTCCACAACATATTTTTTGATCCGGTTTCGCTCATCATTTCATCAAACGAAGAAAAATATGTTGTGAAAATAAGTAAAAAAAAAAGTATGTTATATTATTTAAAATTTCATGCCTTTCCATCAAAAAGTGAAAAGTTTTTTTTTAATATATTAATTCCATTATAAATAATTAAAATTGTAAAGATTTACTTGAGGAATTCACTGTTTCACTACAACATTGAAAACATTCAAAATAAATAGTGCCTTTAAAAAATATAACAGGAGTGTAACGTGAAAAAATGATTAGGAAGACATATGTACCTTTATTAATAAAACGATTGAACTAGAATTTGGTTTAAGTTTGGTATAGAGAAATGAACGCCAGTCCGTTTGTCGTTGTTATTTTGATGCTGGTTTAGTCGTACTTTTTTTCAAAGAAATTATTGATGTGTTTTAGTTCTACAATCTTTATAAGGTACATAGTTGATAGCTATTTCGGCTTACACCCTAACCAGAAATAAAACGTGGATGTTAGAAGAAAATAAATGTATTTTACACTTTTTCTACACCAATATGTATGTAAGTAAATGTATGTTCAAACATGGTTCTGATGAGGACGTAAGCCAAAATAGCTAGCAACTGTATAACTTATAAAGTTTCTTTCACCGTGTCAAAAAAATAAATTATATATTTTCTTATCTCAGTAATTAAATTTAAGACATAAAATCAATTCGCCAAGTTATATAATTTATTATTACAATATAAAACTAGGATGTTAGAACAAAAGAGAAGATATATTGTGTACCTTTCCTACATCGCGTTATATAGATATTAAATCTACGTTTAAGCATAGTTCTGACGAGGGTTAACGCCAAAATAGTTATCAACAGTGTACCTTACAAAATTTGTAAAACTAAAATACAACAGAATTATATCGAGTTCAATAGTGCTGATTAGGGCGTAAGCCGAAATAGCTATCAATTAACCTGATAATTTTTGTAGAACTAAAATACATAGCTGTTTTTTCATCGCGATATAATGGAGTCTTCCAAGTAAATGCCGATTCGATCAATAAAAACGATGAGTTTGTTTATTTTTTCTTAAAAACTGCTCGCCGCGTGTGCTGTGTGTCTCGAGGCGTTTACTTGTATTGTTCTCCTTCCATTTTTTTATGTTATTATTAAGTTATGTATTTGAAATGTTTTTAATCGCCTGTCGCTGATGCACCGCGACTGCATCCTTGCTACGCTGCGCTACGTCACGAGCTCACCACCACAACGATGCGTCGTGAATACGACAGGCACACACACCGACGCGGCCGTAACTATGTCAGTAGTTGAACAGCCCGACGCAAGGACAAACAGCTCTTCTACGAATATCGCCGCACACTGACAACAGAGATACCGAATAAAATAATGAATGCATAATAATATTGTATTTTCGCTTTGTGTTTTATCAAATAGATACGAGTACTTCAACGATAATAGCTCGATTGGCAATTAAACAACGATTTCTCTATCGGTCGTCTTTTGACGGGAAAATGAAAATAGACGATATACAGAAGAAAACGATGATTAATGTACTACACGTAAATTTAAATTATACGTAACTTACAAGTGTAATATTTCATTTAGATGACTCAATAACATTTTAAACACAATTTTTACTGATATCGACTGAAGGTGCTTGATAGAATTTCAATATCATATTTGAATTGTTACAACTTTGTACTGAAGATGACGAAAGAGAAATTCCGGGACATGAGGAATCGTACAAAGTTGTAACAATTTAAATATAATTTTTATTATTTTTTCAGTAGAATTCGATAAATTTTCTTAAGATTTAATTTAATCGATTGTTGTGTAATTGGATGTGACACTCGATTCGCGTCGTTAACGAATGACCTTGATCACTTTTAAGGTGTTAACTGTCACTTCTTGACGGAAAGGCATGATATTTTAAATAGTAAAAATAATTTTTTTAGTACATATTTTCACAATATAATTTTAAGTCAGGATCCGTTTCGCTAATCGCGAGCGCTATCAACTGATATATTCACCGTTTGATAATGATCCCGATTAACGAAACCGGTCCTGGCCATAGAATATGTTGAAGAAATAAGTACTAAAAATGTGTTTTTATTTTATTGATTGAATCGGCATTTACTTGGTAGAACTGCATTATAACGCGGTGAAAACATCGTCAACGCCCTCATCAGAACTATCGTTCTATATCGATATTTCTTATGAACGTGTAAGCCGAAATAGCTATCAACTATAAATATGTATATTTTTTTTCTATTACCTTGAGAAACATTTAATTTGAAGATGCTTTTCAAATACGCGAAACACGTGTCAAACTTATATAACACCAAATGGAATTTACATTTTTTTTATGTACGTCCACGGAGCAAGAAAATAACGCCCTTCAAACGTCAAATTTTAAAAATAACTTTTTTCTGGGAATAACATAATTGTAGCTTATTGATTTCTGCCCTTCCTTCTCAGTTCAAAATTTGATATTGCATCCTTCGTCTATGAAGTTAAATACGTGCAGCAATAACTATTATACAACAGTATAAAGTGACAAATTTTCCATATGAATTTTGATGTTCCTAAAAAATAAACCAATGAAGAGAAGACAATTTGAAATATATACTTTATAATATATACTAAAAAGGTGCCTAGAGGAGAACCGGTATCGGTTCGTTGTCTATGTAATTCTAAGGTCATCTTCAAGTTAGTTACTTGTTGATTAGACATGATTCGAAAATGTAAACACGCAATTATTATTAGACATGTTTACTTATGGTACATTATGCACTTGCGAGGTAAAATGAAGCTGATATATAATATATTTAAGTATGTTTCTTTAGAAAATTTCGTTATACACGCATACGTATAAATTATACAATCGGAGTGACATAACTGCGTTGATTGCTTTCAAATGTTAAGTCCACATATTATTGACCGACTGACGTCTCAGCTTCTGAGACAGCAGATTTCAGCGTAGTAACATTTGACACTCCAAAATATAATATTAACATTCGTATACGAGTTATTTCACGTGTTAACATATATCACTTTTAAAGTGTTAATTATCATTTCTCAGTGAAAAGGAAAAACATATTATGTATTTTAGTACTGTTCATAATATATTTTATGGTCAGAACAGGTTTCGTTCATCTTGAGCAATTATCAACAGATTCACTTCGCTTCGGGTCGGCGAGCCTCTACATATTTCTTTCGACTTAAACGAGTCAAAAATGAGATTTCTGGCATCCTTGATAATAGATATCAAGTCGTATGTTACGGATGTTTTTTTTTTGAAGTCATAGATATGAATTGTTTGTTTTTCCAAAGTGCAGAGCCAGTCTGCCAATGGTAATGGCATTAACAATGTTCAACAGCATTGCTTCTATCAGGTATTCTATCACACGGATGCAACATAACTAACATATGATGTGATGCCGAAAGGCAAAACCCGAGTCGTTAGTGACAAAACATGAGGAATCGTACAAAATTGTAACAATTTAAATTTGTTATTGAAATTCCATCAAGCACCTTCAGTCGATATCATAAATTATTTTTTATTTAATATTTTTGACGTTGCAAAATGCAATAAACTAATAAAAAAAAATATAACGTGTATGTATTCAAAAAAGTCATCGTGCACCCTCAGACGATATTCAGTTCTTAATTGTATGTTGCGTTTTTTTTTTTTGAAAGTTTACGATATTGAAGGCACGGGATTTGTTTAACGGCACTCTAACCAGTAAGCCACCGATGTGTTTAGTTCGTGAATAACAATTTTTCTCAGAAATGGCTTCGCCGAGGAAAAAGTGACTAGCCCCGACCTATTTGAGATTATTCTCGTATCAATCACACATATGCTTACATCATTTGTCCACGCTGTGCGAAAATGAGATTTTCCCAAAACAATAAACGATTCGCTGCCTCTGAAAATCGACACCCGTATTTTTATCAAGTATTTATTCTAGACAATTTAAACATATCTATTTCAGCGTTTTTAACCCGTTCCCTGCTGAGCTGCTTAACACATTCAATGCGGGAAACGTAGTAATACCCGTTATGCCGACTGCCGGTTAACAGCGGGAAGCATATTAATACGTTTTACATCGTCTGGTGGTAAACGTCGGGAAAGGTATTAATATCTGTTTTTTTTCACAAGCATTTTAGTTTACTTTGCTTAGGAGGTTTAATATGACCTAGGTTTACATAAATGAACTATATTTATGAAACAGGGTGACCACAAACTCTGTTTCATTTTTGGATATAAAAACTCTTCCATGTCAATTCTGCTTCATGCTGTGAACCACTTTCAGTTATTATTATTATTATTTATTATTATTATTATTATAAAATGGCGCTAGGGGCCGTTCAGGTCCATGGCCGACTGCACAACCTCTCTCCAGGCATCTCTGTCGAGCGCTCTTTCTCTCCAGTTGACTATCCCCAGCCTCTCAACATCCTTTTGAATGTTATCCGCCCATCTCCGTCGAGGGCGACCGAGAGGTCGGGTGCCAGCTGGTGTTCCTTCATAAGTCTTATGGAGAGCTCTAGACTTCTCAGATCGTACAACGTGACCCGCCCATCTGAGCCTTCTCGATCTCAAGACATTAATGATTCTTGGTTTGTATCGGTCGAAGAGCTCAGCGTTCGTACGAATGCGCCACTGGTGGTTTTCATTAACGGGTCCAAGTATTCTCCGGAGGATTCTGTTTTCAAATACTTGGAGGGCTTTTTCTTGTTTTTCTGTTAAACCCCAGGTTTCACATCCATACATGACTATCGGCTTAATGATCACGTTGTACACCCGGCACTTGGTTTTGATGGACAGCATTTTGGACCTAAACAGACTATTTAGCGCGAAGTACGCTGCATTTCCACTTCTCAGTCGGTCAGCAAGCTCCAAAGTCATCTCATTTCTAGAGGAAATATTAGAGCCCAAGTACTTGAAAAGAGAGGTTCTCTCGAACGAGGAGTTTCTTATTACAATGTCTCCAGAGGGTTCGTTGCCTCTTGTCATTTTCAAATACTTAGTCTTTCCCACATTTACTCGTAGGTTTAACCTTTTTGCTGTGTCCTCCAAAGGAGTGAAAATGTCTTTTATTTCGTCTTCAGATTCTCCGAGCACCACTAGATCATCCGCGTAGCCCAATATTTTGTGGGACCCATTCATTATAACTCCGCCTTCTGCTTTCATTGCCTCTCTTACGGCTTTCTCTAAAGCTAGGTTGAATAGCATAGGTGATAAGGAGTCTCCTTGTTTTAGTCCTGCTGTCACCTCAAAAGATTCTGATAGACTACCCTGCATATGAATTCTGCTCTTGGATCCATCCATACATACTTTTATTATATTTATAAGTTTTGATGGTATTTGGAATTCCTTCAATATATTCCAGAGAGCTTCTCTATCTATAAAGTCATATGCAGTTTTAAAATCCACAAAGAGACAGTGAACATCTTGGGCGTATTCCCATTTCTTTTCAAATATTTGGCGCAGTGTAAAGATCTGATCAGTGGTGCTGCGGTTTCTTCTAAAGCCGCATTGGTAGTCACCGAGAATGTTTTCAGCATACGGCAACCACTTTCAGTGAGAAGATAAATTTTAATTCCATGTGTAACATCTACACTATAATCTGATAAAAGTATATTTAATTAAATTAGTATTTTCATTTAAGTAAATATGTAAAATTATAGCTTTAATGATTATACAACATGAAAAATATTTTATTTTTTAAATGTGAAATATCAACATATTGTTCAAATTAAAATTACAAAATACACATTATTCTGGGGACTGTGTTCTGGAAAGTCCTGTGCCTCTACTCAAAAGAAAATCTGTAGGTCATAAATTATGAAACAGTGCAAACAAGCTTGACTGAATTGATGAATTGATTGAATGCCTCACATGCACCGCCCATATATTTAACTGTTCTATACAAATCCCTGAGATTACCAATTGTTTTTTCAACAAATTGCTGAGACAAGTTGCCCATAAAACAAACTTTTATGACGGTCAAAAATAAATGCATGACGTGTACTGTGCGCCTAAATGTTGATTAGTAAAGGTCCATTATTTTATCATATATATTGAAATGTTTTATGTCTGAAAGAAGTATTCTTTGCGGAAACATGAATATTTAATTAATAAACTGGTAGTGCTATACTTGGTGAGTACCATATTGAAAAAAACACTTAAATATGTCGGATATTTTGAAAGTTATTGCATTTTATGTAAAAATGTGTTTTTTACGCGTGACATTGATTTTATGCCCGCACTTACCTATCAGCGTAGTGCGAATCTCACCCGCAAATAATGTGTTAAATGATATTACCCACTCACCAAGACTTCAATAATGTATTGAATAATTTTGGCTTGATACAATTATTATTAACTCGGTGAAAAAAATGGCAATGTATTTTAGTTCTACAAAATTATTTTTTTAAGATAAAGTTGATAGCTATTTCGGCTCAGCTATCGTCAAATATGCTTAAACGAACATTTTATTATCTAAATATAGCTGTGTAGAAAAGGTACACATTACATCTTCTCTCCTGTTTTAATGACCTAACTTGTTTCTTGCTCGCAATAAAACTAAAATTTTGTAAATGAAATTAAAAAGGCGGCTAGAGAATTGAGTTGAGCATTATAATAATTTTGTAGAAGTAAAATACATGGCTATTTTTTTCACCGTGTTATAATGGAGTTCTACCAAGTAAATGCTAATTCAATAAACAAACTATTATTAAATTTGTCAGGAAAAAACAAGCAATGTATTAACATAAAAATTAGCGGGTATATTATTATTCGAATACACTTTTGCTTGAACTTTTGTTTCAGTCCCGAATAACAAGGATTATTCGTACAGTGGAACGCCGATCAACCGTTCTCGCTTTCCGATTCGTTTTCCCTGATGGATCATTCATTTTGTATAGTCCCGTGAAACACCCACTAGAAAAATGTTAAATAATCCCACATAAACCTTCTATCGTTTAAATATTATGGTTCCGTCTCAAATATTATCCCGATTGATTGGTTTGGTAGATAAATCTTTTTATCCAATACATTTTGCAAGTTTGAGCACATGAAATTTTATAAATTAACCAAAGAAATCAATGAAGAAATATATAGTTTGCTCAGATGTCTTGCGATTTTCTTTAATAAAGAATTTCAAAAGAAGAAGCTTAAAACACTATTAGGTTATTTTAATAAATAAAATTAAAAAAAACTAATATGACGTTTACAAACCATATCTTATTTTTGGAAATTAAATGTGGGAGAGAAATATTACTTTTTATTATTATTTTAAGCTTTCCCGTATTATTCGTTGATTTTTTGAGTCCCTTGAAACACGTGGAATCGAGGTTTCGCTGTACATGATTTTTTCGTAGAACTAATGACTAAGAATGACCGTCTAATACGAGATCTGCGCGTACTAAACTACTAAAATGCATTTATTAGCGGTGAATTTATTGTATTATTGAAGTATTGTGAAGAAACAGCACCGTTCGTCGAACGTGGACAAATTATATTGGCCGATCACGTTCGTAAATGGTCATGTGAATAATAATTTATTAGTATGTAGTTTATACATCGTGTCGTATCTAGAATTTTATTTAATTTAACAGGTATACCGATAAAACTACGAATTAATAAATTCGAGCCCTACGCCAAAGGTGAAATCGGACTCCAGTGGTTTGCATCGCTATACCGCAGACCAACTTTATTTTTATTTGAATATTTAAAAAAAATATATCAAAACGTACACAGTAGCGTCTATAATGACAAAATGGTACTTAACAATTGACAATATTTAATATCGTCGAGGTCATCTATGATTTTATCTCATTTTTTACAATATACACTTTTATAAGAATACGTAGACATAACATAAATTGTTTATTCTTCTAAAGTGTAGAACCAGTCTGCCAATTGTATAGAGTATTAACAATGTTCAAAAGCATTGCTTCGGATGTCAAAATATTACACGTAGATGAGAGTGAGTTCAAACGAAAACTATTTGATTTTGTTTGCAGAAATCTGCTTAGTGAAAGTCAATCTTATTTTTTTTTTAATTTTCAATGTCAATTTTTAAACAAAATTATCAGTTTATTGCTTTTGCAGCGCCAATATATTTAAAAATTTAATAATTTATGATATCGACTGAAGGTGCTTGATGGAATTTCTATATCAAATTTGAATCGTTACAACTTCGTACGATTAACCGATTAACTTTGTATGATTCGTCAGTTCTTTCGCATCCGTGTAATAGAATGCCTAAAGATGCCGAAAGGCGAATCACGGGTCGTTAGTGAAAAAACATCAATAACAAGGATAGTAAGAAATTCAACCGAGCAAGCTCATGTCAAATCTACTTTGATACATTAAAAAAATAGTATTCGCCTGAACTTAATTTCGTCCACATGGAAATATATCGACAACCCAAGCAATATTGTTGAACATTGTTAATGCTATTATCATTGGCATTCCCATTAGCAGACTGTTTATACAATATAGAAGAATATACAATACATGTCCTCGATAAAAAAAAATACCAGGAACATACAGTTCGATGCTATCAAGAATGGCAGAATTTAAATTTTGGCAAATAAGTGGCGAGATACATTTTACCTTGTTTACTATTTATTATTTACTAGTTAGTAACAATTGCGTTGTAGGACCGCGGTCCCGCCGTTGAACGTCGGCTAAATAAATGCGTTATCTTAAAATCACACACTGCACACGGTGCACGCGGTGATCGCTTGCCGTCCTCCAAGGCCTGAGTTCGAATCCGCCGCGGGACATTTCAGTTCCCTTCTAATACATGCCATGTTAGAAACTGTCGACTACCAACTTGTCCATAACTAAACACTTAAGTACCGCGCTATCGGATTTATTGGATATCCCATATGTTCCCACATACATGCATTTGGCGGATTCAGATCCCGCCCCGAGTGGTTAATTTTTTATTATGTATTTTTAAAAAAGTCGTGTACAAAACCAAACGCAATTGTCACTTATCGGTGGAAAGGCATTATATTGATTGAAATGACATGAACTTGATAGAACTCCGTTATATCACGGTGAAAGAACAGCAATGTATTGTAGTTCTATTGATTGAATTGGCATTCACTTGGTAGAACTCCATTATAACACGGTGAAAAAAATGGCAATGTATTTTGGTTTTACAAAATTATTTTTAACAGATATAGTTGATAGCTATTTCGGTTCACCCATCGTCAGGACTATCCTGTGAAGCTATAGCGAAATAGCTATCAACTATATTTTTAGTAAATAATTTTGTAGAACTAAAATACATTGCTATTTTTTACGCCGTGTTATTGTAGTTCTAAAAAAAGCATACTGGTTGAGTAATAAGGGATGGGGAGGGTGGAAAATACTACGCTAATTTTCATATCTACACACAAAACATATCGCCGTAAGACAGTGCACTCTTAAATTAACAACAAAAGTAACAGTATAATTTATGACATCGACAGAAGGTGCTGGATGGAATTTTAATATCAAATTTGAATTGTTACACCTTTGCACGATTCCACCTGTTTTGTCATTAACGACCCGGGTCTCGCCTTTCGGCATCTTCAGGCATTCTATCACACGGATGCAACAGAACTGACGGAAAATAAACATTTACAATCGTCTATACACTGACGTCATTAATTACAGGAAAACACTTATCGCAAGTGAGCAGTAAATTACAGCTAAAAAAGTTTAACATTATTAATCTAATAATGATTAACACAACTGCCTGTGATAATTTTCATTAAATACTGGTTAAAGAGTCATTCTTGAAAGGGTTTTTTTTACAAATATCAATCAACTAACAAAAAATATAAATGGGTCGTTAAATTTGTTTTAACGTTAGTATATAGACGATAGTAACAGTTTATTGTGCGTCAGTTCTGTTGCATCCGCGTGATAGAATGCCTGAAGATGTCGAAAGGCGAATCCCGGGTCGTTAGTAACAAAGCATGTGGAATCGTACAAAGTTGTAACAATTCAAAAAAGGAACAGTATTATTAATAAAAAAGTTAGTAACTAATTGATTGAATTGACATTTACTTGGCATAGTTCCGACTAGGACTTCCGAGGGCGCTAGTTGAAATAGTTATCAAGAAAAAAAACGACAGCATGGCAGCTACGCCATTTTATATATAAAAAAACAATTTAAAAAAATCTTAGTTTGAAGTAAATGTGTCAACGATCAATTTTACCATCATTAAGAGATATCTACATACCAAGGACCCCAAAATGACCCATTAATACATATTATTTATAAAGAAATTTTGTACATTTTCCCATGTTCACGACATAGATTTCGGCATTCGGCATCATCAGGCATTCTATAACAGAACTGTCACACAGTGTACAATTTACATCGCGGGAAAAATAAAGACGCTAAGGCTAGCTACTACTTTAATATAATAATTATTTAATTAATGAATAAATCAGTGTTGAAACATTTTTACGTGACACAGCAGAGACATACTTAAAATGGTTTATTTAATTATTTCTCTTTGGTAGATGGCATCGCATTCGTTTTTAGATTTATTAAAGTTTGAAATAATAGTAACGAAAAAAATATAAACATTTTGTCACAAAGTTCGATACACCTTTACACGCGCCTAAGGTACGAGACTGTGTCGTATAATGCTGCCGCTGCACTTTTTCGCGTTGCAAAAAAATGCACTATACGCTGCACTTTGGCGCGTTTGTTTTAATAGTTTCGAAATTCAGACATCGGTATTGTTATGACTAATAAATAATAGATTTTTTTGCCACTTCGATTAGGTTCAACGACATTTCAGTTTCTTTCACAAACGAGTCATCTACGATTTTTAGTTGATGTCACATTGAAAATTGAAAACTGATTAAAAGTAATTAAATCGCCTAAACTGGTGTTTTTTTTACGGTACGGTAAAAAAATAGTCTACAAACATTACCTGTTGACGAAGATGGTCAAGCATAAACAAAATAAGAACAGGATTTTTTCTAGCAATACTCGTTCAATAATAGATAGAAGTTGTTGTACTAGAAATTATTGCTATGACTGAATAGCACGCTCTCTCTTTCGGAAACATTATATACAGACAAACCGAACAAACGTAGGCCAAGTTATAAACTAATCATTCATTTCATTGCCCGTTTTAAGGTTGAAAAATAAAACCCATGTCATGGTTGGCAATACATGTGGCATTGTACAAATTTTCAACAATTCAAATCTAATATTGAACATAAAACTAGCAAGCGCCTTCGGTTGATATCTTAAATAATCAACAGTAAATAATACATTGTTTGAATTGGAATTTGCTTGGAAGAACTAGATGATAGCTATTATAAGAAAGAAGAGAATAGATGATAGCTATTTTGTCGTACGCCATCGTCAGAGACGGGCTGTATACATTAATATTTTTATGTAACTAAAATACATTGCCATTTTTTCAGCGTGCAACAAAAAAATACTTGCACACTCTCTCTCTGTTTCTGCGTATTCGCAATGAATAGACAATTTCATTCACAAGAGTATGAGGAGTAAAATCGATTCTTTTTATTAGTATTGCGTTATGGAAGGCGGCCGTGTCACAACGGCTGCATACACATAACGGGTGAAGGTGGGACAACCAATATATATGTAATTAACCCATTCAGGACGTGTGTCCTGATGCCGAAATTCACTGATCGCTAAGAGCAACTATTTACATTTTGTTCCCGAGTCGAATTCATACAACTATACCAAGCTTAGAGTGCAACATCAGAGCGTTTTTACACACCCAATAACTTGTAAAAAATTTCCAGCTTAACCTTAATAATGATGTAACGATTATCTAATTATTATATCTTTTACTGTTCGAAGGTGCTATCAATCTTTCTGCCAAGAAGTTGCTAACACATTTTACAGAGTGGCTTTCGTATAGAATAAAATAACAATTTTATATAGTGATTACATTGCTGAATAGAAATATATTACATAGCATTACGATTGCTTTAATTGCCTCGTTCTAGAGGTAACTGTTTGTTAAAAACAATTTATTTTTTGTTGTGCTTCAGATCACGTATATATTATTCAGAAATAAATTTTATAACCGAGAATTTTATACACTAATTTAGGACAGTTGACATACAACGAAGTTGTTTATTTTTTTAATAAAAAAATATCGAAACTATCGATATTATACCGTTTGGTGTTGAAATGAAAATATTTTCGTCGCAATTCGCCTGGTTTCTGGCAGAAGTTATTAACGAACATTTTAATGTTAAAATTTGAATTGCTTAAACTTCTTTCGATTCTACATGTTTTTTCTACTGACGACCCGGGTTTCGCCTTTCGGCATCTTCAGGCATTCTGTCGGTTCTGTTGCAACATTTTAACGTTTATATTTGAATTATTGCAACTTTTTACGATTCTATATGTTTTTTCCACTAAGGACCCGGGTTTTGCCTTTCGGGATCTTCTGGCATTCTTTTTGTTCTGTTTCATGCATTCAACAAATAAAATAATTGATTTGACGTGAATCGTAACAAAATAAATATACATCCATATTTGTTTGTAGCATATTTAGGAGTTGTGGGGTCGTTAATAAACACGATTCCGATAAAAAAGTATATTTTCATATTTATGTGCATTAAATTAAAGATTAACGCACCAATCCGGCAAAGTGTTCAATGAAACATTTTTAAAATTGTCTAATGGAAAGAGTAGTTTGGAATCGCTCGTTTTTTACCACAGTCATAACACTGCGTCTCCGCGACATATTTGATATAATATAACTGATATATTAAAATGTTGGTACAATTCATCGCTCAGTGTTTGCGGGCTGATCTCTAAACCAAAGGAACGTTGACACGAAGTCAATCAGTTGCGCAATGGTTGCTGTACTCACTTATGTAAACAACGCCCCAGGTTCTCCAAAAATACATGTTAATGATTGTCTGCTATTTCTTTCTATAATACTTTTTTCGTATGTGTAATCGATTACATTAATAATGACAGCCATTCAGAAATATTCTTTATACATCGATTAGCTTCGTAGTGTATGTAAATTACGTTTTTTTCTTTCCATTAGTGGAAGATTGATTTATCTATTTTTTTCTTGAAACAAACGAAAGCTCTATTCGTCACTCTTCTGGTCACCTTTTACATTTCCAAAACGGTTATAATTTTCGTATTGTTAAAAACCCGAACAAGTCCGTTATAATCCGCGAATGATCATCGTATAGACTCATGTTTAGGGCGTGCAACACTGGACAAATTTGCCAATACCGGTTAATACAAATGTTAAAACCGGTTTTACAAAAATAAAAAAAAAAATAACAAAGAATCGATTGGGAACAGTAAACTTTACGAATAAATCAATACTGTAATTAAAATATTTCATATAAAATACATCATAATTATCACTTTTAATGTCTCGACTTAATTATATTATTTAAATTATTTATAATAGATTTTGTAACACGGTGAAAAAACAGCAATGTATTTTAGTTCTACAAAATTATTTTTAACCAATATAGTTGATAGCTATTTCGGCTCACGCCATCGTCAGAACTATGCTAAAACTTACATTCGCTTATCTATACATAGCTGTGCAGAAAAAGCACACAACACATCCTCTCTCCTGTTCCAACGGCCTAGCTTGTTACTTTAACACAATGACACTAATTTTTCAAAATTCTAAATGAAACAATAGGTGTCTATGACAATAAGATTATATGTATAGATTTTGTATATATTTCCAATGAAAGTTAAAAAAATATAACATTACTAAAATCGTTCGAGACCTCAATTCTTATACAACATTCTGGATAATGGTATGGGTATAAGGCCGGCCCTAAATTATGTGTACGTTGTGCAACGCTCACGGACGACAGATTTGTTAAGGCCTACTTAGCTAATTTTTTATTAAAATAGTATTGTGCTGATAAAACTATTTTAATAAAAAATGCAAAATGCTGCATAATGTTGCACATTTGCTCTTTACCGAATACGTATGTATACGTATATATATGTGAAGATTAGTGTGAACTTTTTTTCTTTTTTAACCCTGTAACGAAGAAAAAGATTCTACTGAAATCTCAACTGTTGGGACGGCCATAGTAGTTGTTGATAGTTAATACTTAAAAACAAACGATTTTTGGCATTTAAAACCTTTTCTGTATTAGTTAATTGGGGAGTAGTAATAAAGCCTGATTTGTTATGATAATCTTAATAATTTTGTGAATTTGAATTGTTACAATTTTGTGCGATTCCACATGTTTTGTCAATAACGACCCAGGTTTCGCCTTTCGGCATCTTAGCATCGTCTGTATAAATAACTTTGGTATACAGACGATGCCAACTGTTTATTTTTCGCAGAATATGTTTATATTATTCGCCATTAGCAACAAAGGCATTATCGAGAAGGAATCATTGCCAAAACTAAATGTGTATGCAACAAAAAAAAACCCCAAATTACGCTGTTGTATAAAAAATATAAATCTAACGACAGATAAATAGAAAGACATAATTTATGATATCGACTGAAGTTGTTTGATGGAATTTCAATATAAAGTTTGAATTGTTGCAACTTTGTACGAATCCACATGCTTTGTCACAAACGACCCAGGTTTCGCCGTTCGACATCTTTAGACATTGTATCACACGGATGCAACAGAAATGAAAAAAGTTGAACTGACAAACTGTGTTCTGTTGCGTCTGTGTCATGAATGTTTGAAGATGCCGAAAGGCGAAACCCAGGTCGTTAGTGACAAAACATGTAGAATCGTAAAAAGTTGTAACAATTCAAATTTGATATTGAAATTCCATCAAGCACCTACAGTCGATATTATAAATCAATAAGTTTGATTAACTCAACCGATACTCAATTATTTCTTGCAGTGGAATATCCTTTAAGTGACTTAAAAATAAGACATGAATTATTTCCCATTAGTTATCATTATTATTTTGAGTTACGGGGTCAAAATTGTATGGTGGAATAAATTGTAAGACGTTTAATGAATATTGTGAATATTTATCTATGAAAGTGGGTATTTTTGTTTGCACAAGACCTTGGCACAACCCTGCTCGTGAATTATTATACATGGTTGACTCACGAAGTATGAAACTACGACAATCTCTGCATTGGACTGAAATATACCAATGAATATATCGAGGAATCCTTTGGGAATTGATACTCCGTTGCAGATAACGGCGGTCGATGACGGTGGCGGTAAGTCGAAGAGGGATAATCGAGGATCGGAATAATCCAGGAACAGGAAACCGTAGCAAACTTCTGGGCGTTGTCGGCAGATGTCGGGATGATCGAGCATCCGCCATATTATTATTTCGATCATTGATCAAATAGAAACGAAACACCAGCTCGGCAAACTTCCACCGAACACTACGTGAAAAAAAACCTAACGGGAAATCCTACCGCGGAAAGGTGTGCTTCGGATTACTGGGCGTTCACAAAACTGCGATCCGTTTTGCCATCGCTTATTTTTCGCAGAATATGTTTATATTTTTCGCCATTAGCAACAAAGGCATTATCGAGAAGGAATCATTGCCAAAACTAAATGTGTGTGCAACAAAAATAAGAACACAAATTACGCTGTTGTATAAAAAATATAAATCTAACGACAGATAAATAGAAAGACATATTTTATGATATCGACTGAAGTTGTTTGATGGAATTTCAATATAAAGTTTGAATTTTTGCAACTTTGTACGAATCCACAAGCTTTGAAACAAACGACCCGGGTTTCGCCTTTCGACATCTTTAGACATTGTATCACACGGATGCAACAGAAATGAAAAAAGTTGAACTGACAAACTGTGTTCTGTTGTATCCGCGTGAAAGAATGCCTGAAGATGCTGGAAGGCGAAACCCGGGACGTTTGTGACAAAGCATGTGGATTCGTACAAAGTTGCAACAATTCAAATTTGAGAAAGATATCTAGTGAATAAAATATTCAACTCTGCATAGACACATTTATGCGCAACCACTGTAACAATACATAAAACTTTAAACTATTTCAAACCTAGCGTTAACATTTACAATAATGATAAAAAAAATCATTCTTTTTCTTCAGATTCCACTTTTTCAGAAGCTTCCGTCTATCCTTTATCAATTAATTGGGTCGATTTTCAGCCCGATGAAATTTTGAAAGGAATATATAAACTTTCAATACATATGTACACATATAACAATATGTGTTACAGCGATAGTGTATTTTGAGTAAAAGTATATTCTTATTAAATCACATCCTAGTACATTCTCATCATTCTTAATACAATAACCAATAGTTAAAATAGACCTTTACGCTTAAATATATATCACGGTGAAAAAATTGCTGTATTTTAGTTCTACAAAATTATTTTTAACAAATATAGTTGATAGCTATTTCGGCTCACGCCATCGTCAGAACTATATTTTTAAGCAAATACTTTCCCGTTACATTACATTCGTTTCAGAACTATTATCGGATCCAAATACAAAGTTATGATGGAATAGTTGATAAGATTAATACTTTTTCACCTGAACTAATAGACGTTATTTTCACTAATGATTTCTATTGAAATATAATTTCGATATAACAGAGGTATATTCAACGAATAGGCAAAAAATGTTCAAGTATATTACAATTTTATTTTAAAATTTGTCAATCCTAAGTACGTTGATTAAATTGGGATTTATTTAGTAGAAGTCCATTACTATAAAAATAGCAATGTATTATATTTAAGTTCTACTTTAGTTTAATGCTATTTTTTCACTCTGTTAATCATAAGTATTGTTAACATTTTCTAACGCGATTGAGATTTTATTAATATACTTGAGAGAGTTAGTGTTTTATAAAAAAAAAATGTATACACATATAATATTGAAGTCGCACTATAGACTTAAGGACAGCGTTTATATTTTATACATAGTAAATTAACCGCAATTAAATAAAAAATATTTTTTTAGAAATATAATATATTAAAATTAAATATACGCTGTAAGTAAGCGATATTATATAGCTTTCTCTTCATGTATACTCACAAAAATATTATATAAATTATGTCAATAATTAATTATATTTAAAAAAGAATCATCACTTTCCGAACGCACTGCACATAACCGTACACAAAACAAATCCGATACTCGAGATGATGGATAATTTCGGCATAGCGGTAAATCATATAGCCCCGTCCCCCTCGCGCACCATACGATTGAAAAGAGACGGCGATACAAACGGTCATACGATATCGCGCTTAGAGAAATTTTCGATGCAAAACTAAATTCTTTTATTTCGTTGTTATTTGAGATGCTGTCGCAAAACCTCGGGGGATCGTCTTGATAATTTTTCGAGATTTTAATCGCGGCTCTTAAAGTTCGCTGCGGCATCTAACGCTATCAATATGCTATCGTGACGGCATTGCCTAGTTCATACTGTTTTTCAAGTAAAAATATATTTTTACTAACGATACAGTGAAATCATGTCCCAGCACATTTTATCACATCTAACCACATTATCATCAGCTGAAATATATAAATAATAAAACGTAATGATTAGTACTATTTTTTTTATTTTTAATACGCATGCCGGTTTCGATCATCGTTAGTATTATCAAATGATTAATAATAATATATGCAAAAAAGCGAAACCGGTTCTGTTTGTAAAAATATCAAATTTTGGGAATATCATGTCTTTCTTAAAAGTGAGTTGAAATATACTTCTACGAGTGAAAATATATTTTAAGCAGATACTTCCAAGTGATATTACATTCGTTTCTCAATTTTCATCAAAACCATAGACAAAATTGACAGGATAAGTAAATTGAATTGGTAAACTATATTATCACTAGCAAAATGAATTTTCGCTACAACAACTTTTATCTTAGAGTAGAACATTTATCTAAGAATCTACTACAGTCATGCTTAATCTGCGGCTCGCGGGTCATATACGGCCCAACAACCTTTCTGCTAAAAGCAACACAGTCAAAGATGCTTCTCAAAGAAGTGAAACGAGTGTCTCATCTAATTTTATTAACACAAATTTTTAATAACAAACAATTTTCTATAATTTATGATATCGACTGAAGGTGCTTGATGGAATTTCAATATCAAATTTGAATTGTTACAATTTTGTACGATTCCATATTTTTTGTCACTAACGGCCCGGGTTTTGCCTTGCATCTTCGGGCATTCTATCACACGGGTGCAACAAAACTGACGAAGTTCTGTTTCATCCGTCATTTACACCGCTTATTTTTGCTCCTAAATCATTTGCAAGTGTCTTCCTTTATATTTATAGGCGAAACCCGGGACGCCAGTGACAAAAAATGTGGAATCGTACAAAATTGTAACAATTCAAATTTAATTTTCTATAAAATTTGAATTGTTGAAATTTTGTACATGTCCACATGTTTTGTCATTAACGACTCGGGTTTTGCCTTATATCGCAGAAATTATATCACTGATAGTTATGTTGCATCTATGTGATAGAATGCCTGAGGATGCCGAATTGTTCTTATGTGTGTTTGACGGGACTATAAAACAACGACCCATTTGGGAAAACGTATTATTCGAGAGCGATTGATTGAGGTTCCACTGAATTGAAATGAATGCTTTTCCAGAAAGAAATAGATGTATTCACGTATTACGTCATCATGATTCAGTACTGATAGAAACCGGTGTCGATGCAATATTGATGTCTTCCAGTGAATTTCCGTGTGTAATCGCGCCTTTTCTCTCTTGTTTCGGGCGAGTTGTTGGGCCGAGTTGCGTAACTTCTAAAATATTCGTGTTTTGGCGTTCACCGAAATTGGAAAGTAAAAATTATTTTGTGTGTGCATTTTTTTCTGCTCGCCCGTACTACCTATCCACTCTTGTCGTGCGGCCGCTATTTGCAAACTGTGGCGCGAGATATTTACTTTACGGTTGTTTAGTTAGGATGTGAAAGTTACCGACAGACTTTTCTTGCATTTTTTAATATGTATGCAATGACGTAAGAAAAAAGAGTACCTTTTTTTCATATCAAATATAAAATAAAACTACAGCAGATGCTGAGCATCAGGATTATTGGAGATAAAGTAGGTCTGGATAGTCAAACATTTGGATAATGGAAAAAAAAAATTGACAGGGAAAAACCATTACATTTTACGCATAAGTTTCTACATACAATTATTGATTTTTTGTTTTAGTTAGCTTTTTATTTTATTTTTATGTTAGGTTTCAAAAATATTTCGAAAAGTAGAATATAAAAATAAATTATGTTTAATCTTAAAAAACGTAGACTTGGCAGTTTTTGATTTAAATGTTTCATTTATACCCGTTAAACAGATGAAAATATATAATATAAAATGTTTGTAAAAGGGTATATTAAAACTTTTTGTTTTGGCTTAAAAAAATCGCTAAATTTATTGCCATAGTATTGCCGTATTCAATACAATATATAAAGCATATCATAACCAATTTAATCATAATGTTTTAACTACAATTTGTTGAAAGTTGACAGTAAAAAATAATAGTTGGTTATAATTGCTAAAACTTTCGAGTAGGTACAAGTCGAAAGCAAAACAATACTCGGTAAAAGTAAAATTGAAAATATTCGGTATTGAAATAACGAAGTAGAAGGAAATGGATTAAGAACTCTGGTGTATTAAGGAAGGATATAAATAATAATTACGTAAATTTACAACAAAAATCGATAGGTTATTATTTGTATTTGATAGAATGCCTGTAGATGCCGAAAGGCGAAACCCGGGTCGTTAGTGACAAAAGTCGTGGAATCGTACAAGGTTGTAACAAATCGAATTTGATATTGAAATTCCATCACGCACCTTCTGTCGATATCATCAATCCGGTAAACTAGGAAACGAAAAACTCAACTAAAAAAATCAGTAACTTTTTTTAACGCCATCAAAATATTAAAAATAAATAGATGACCTCACACTTCTATGCAAACTGCTGCATTTGATCGAATTATCATTGTTAATATGTTACAAATTGCGCTCACCTCGATAAATGTTGCAACGCGAGGCAGGGGTGTGTCGCAAAAAAAAGATTGATTGTCATGGGTTTTTTTCCACAATACCTGACCGCCTGAGGCCTCCCAGCCGAAGTATACGTGATTCCACTTTCTACCTAGGCGAATGCTCGCAGAACTAAAAATATATCTATCTGCGAACATTTTTTGTTACGTCAATATAAAAATATTCTAGCCATCACGTTTGTGTGTATTAAAATTACATTTTATAGCTCGCATAAAACCAAAAAAAAAACACAACTAGCTTTCTGATGAGACCTAACAAGTCGACATAAACGGGTGTTAAAAAAAAACGCGGAAACGAAATGTATGGATACTAACACGACAAAAGAATTTAATTAATACAATTATATGTTTTTTTGCTGTAATCATTACCGAGTGGTAACGAACTTTAGGGTTCTGTACGATTAAGCGATGAAGTGTCTTTTAAACATTTTTTTATAAATTTGAATTGTTATAACTTTGTAGGATTCCACATGTTTTGTCTCTAACGACCCGGGTTTCGCATTTTGGCATCTTCAGGCATTCTACACAAACGAATCCAACTGAATTGACGTCAAATAAACAGTTTGCAATAGCTTTGCTTTATAGACGATGCTAACTGTTTATTTTACGTCAGTTCTGTTGCATCCGTGTGATGGAATGACACGACAGGACCACGTGGAAAACATGTAGAGTCCTACAAAGTTGTAACAATTCAAATTTGATATTGAAATTCCGTCAAGCGCCGTCAGTCGATATCATAAATTATATATTTTTTTAATCTTTTGAATCGTAAGACGCGTGGTTTTATCCTAAAACAACTGCTGACCGAATATTATAATTCTGCCGGCAGAAATCGGAATTAGGAAAAAAAATAATTAAGACCATTTTCTGTCACGAACGTAGAAAGTGGAGGTTTTAATAAGGTTACTAATTTTTTGATCAGTATTCGTGTGAAAACTTTACGGTGTCACAAGGAGAGCGAGAAGATTTAAATTTATGGGTGATTTTAAATTTTAAGCTGCTTATTTATTATAGTACACTTTAATGTAGCGGTTGACAACGTTTTAACAACGAAGAAAATCAGAAAAAGTGAAAAAAAAATTTACGTACCTTTTCGTCAGGTTTGGCAAGCCTTATTTTACAAATTGAACTTATCGGATCTCGCTTTTCAACGCCAAATTTATTGAAATGTAATATTAATTTCGATGACATTTATTTTCCATTTTCGCAGGGCACCAGTTAACGACCGCCGCATTAACGTATAGCAACCCAGTCTTGGTGACTTCTTATACAAACTATGACAGAAATTTTCAAGTACCCTGAGGAGATCGAGATCCGGTAAATCAATTTTGGCATATTATTTTAACTGTGTTTAATATTTATAGCCTAACCACATAAAATATATTATAGCACTGAATATATTAAAAAGACAATTGACATCGAAACGTAAATATTGTGCACCAATGTCTAGATTATTATGTTATTAAAACCACCCTGTGTCTATGAACGTACGTGATACGCGAACTTTAACTGTACCATTCTGCGCTATTCCGTATCACATACGCGCTTGAGAAAAATTATTTGCCTTGTGTCCCCTATATGATGAATACCCCCCTGTATGAATACCTATGTGTCTCAATAACATGTGACTACAAGCATTTTTTAATGACAGAAGTGTGCAGTCAGTTTTTGATATTTTGCTATTTTTATATCTACTCTTTAAAAGTCAGTGACACGTATTTCGTGGTTTATAAAAAAAGGTAATGTTTTTTATTGATTGAATTGGCATTCACTTGGTAGAACTCCATTATAACACGGTGAAAAATAGCTCTGTATTTTAGTTCTACAGAATTATTCTGACGACGGCGTGAGCCGAAATAGCTATCAACTATATTTGTTAAAAATATTTTTGTAGAACTAAAATACATTGCTATTTTTTCACCGTGTTGTAATGTTTTTTATTCTGCAAAACTATCAACACGCGCCTTCTCAATAATTGCGACATCAGCAGTCATAGGGTTAAATTTAACTATCGATAAGCTTATATATAAACTTTCTTTTATTCATATTTTTATTTATAGCTTGTAATAAAGTACTTAGAAAATTATTATGGCATTATAAAACAAAATTCGAATGACAGCAGCCCGCCAGTGATACAAACAATCGATAAAAAGTTTTGAAAAATATCGTTGATTGTACATTATGTTTGTTTATGGTTCGACGTAATTAATGGCGAAGTGATAATTTATTTTAAAATGTTTTAATCAAACAACTTTCTCTTGTAATACTAAATATTGCTGCCTACCTCTCTGCGGCTGACTGTTGTGTGATACACAGAAAGAAATATTATTAAGTCTTTAATTGCGATGTTATAACCGAAATTCATATTGAGTAAATAGAACAATCTTCTTATTAAATTTTAAGTTATGTAAAGTATTGGTTGACGGTCGCTGTTCATAGAGTTAAGATGCTGGTTTCAGGGTTGGTCGATTATATTCGAAATATACTCAAACTGTGGAGAAGGTTCTGAAGAAATCAGGCGTGTGCTGTCGGAGCCGGAGTAGTGAAAAAAGAGCCATTCCGACTTCTTTTTCGATTAGACGATTTTGAAGAACATCTCAATGTTCTTTTAGTCAGATTCGTGTTGTTGGTCAATTTCGGAGTTGTGTTTATTTTAACGAAACCAAATTCCCATACCACATTAACAACTGTCCTAGAATAGTTCTAAGCACACCAAACAGTCAGTTTTTCTGGATGTAACGGTGTCTCAACATACACTTGAGGATTATCATCACTCCAAATACGGCAGTTTTGTTTATTAGCGTATCCATTCAACCAAAAGTGAACTTCGTCGCTAAACGAAATTCGCTTATGAAAATCGGGATCAATGGCAAAACGTTTTGGACAATTTGGAAGCGTTGTTCAGCCGTCAGTCTATTCGTGTTGAAATGCCAAGCCAAACTTACCACAAATCACTTGACAGCTGACAAAATGGCCGTCAGTTAAAAAGTGTTGCCTACTTAAAGTTCTATACCTCTAAAAAAACACCTATATATTTACTCTCTCTGAAAAAAAGAGAGATTGAAAACAAAAAGAAAAAATTATGCTGTATTAAAAGATAGGTAAGACTGCATAGCCCTGGAGGAAATTTTCAATCACTTTTGGGTTTTACATAATAAAAACACATTTTGTTTAGTAGTATTTACAGAATATATTTTATAATCAGGACCGGTGTCGCTCATCGCGAGCAGTATCAACTGATAGGAAACAAATTACAAACAAGCATATTTATACAACATTTTTAACTTTAATTGTTGAAAATTTGTACGATTTAAAATATCACAGTCACTAACCACCCAGGTTTCGCTTTTCGGCATCGCCATGCATTCAACACACAGATGAAACAGAACTGACTGTCAGTGAGATAGAATGCGATATGATGCCGAAATTCCACCAGGCACCTTCAGTCGATACCATAAAGTTAGCAGGTATACAACGACAGAGGTTAAAGAACTAACAAAACAATTTACAGGTGTCAAAGAATATGCATTAAAATGAAGTAAATTAATTTAAAAATGAAATGTTAGCAATCTTTTATTGATAATTTGAATGCAGCATTCAGAAAAATCAATATTTTTTTAAAATCAAAACAACCTGCACTTAAATATTTTTGTACTCAAAAATATGAGATGAAATGATTATTCAGAGGCGCTCTAGTATTTTTTGAAACACAAAAGAAAAAAGAAACGGCAATATCAATTTAAAAAAAACGTATATTAACAGCCGAGAAACGTACCCTAACTTTTTCGATAGCATTCGATTATGGACTTGACTTAGATATTAAATTCTCTGTTTTCTTACAAGTATTCAAAAATTAAAATAAGACCTTTTTATTCACGTAGATGATGTGCATTTTATATTATCCGTATTTTAAATAAACACGACAAAAAAAAAAATACAAAGCTCGACCCCTGAGTACGGGGGTGTTTTTTTCCCTTAACAAAGCCTTTAGCAAACAAAACGCAAACCTAACTGTGCAATTCGGAGCACCGATTTTTATCGAGTGCATTTTTTTACATGCGCCCACCGTTCTCTTCGCATGAAATTACATGAATAAAGAAAGGCCTACACGGTGTTCAGAGAGAGATACGTACTTTATAAAAACATTTTTGTATTCTAACAGTTTGTTCATGTTATATTTTTATTAAAGTCATTCAATTTGATTTGTAGAAAAATTACACATGTATAAATTATCAAAAGTGACTGTTTATTTCAACTATCAATTATTTATGCAATCGAAAATACTTTGTTGAAAGAATGTGGAACATAAGGAACAATGCACATTGTATATTTAACGCATCAGTATACGTATTTGTACGAAAACTGCTTGTTAATCAATGGATCAACATATTTTTATGTCGAAGAGATTATGGATAGAAAGGATACAGCTTTTAGAATACTAGCGGTTAGCAAATCGCTCTCGCTACGCCCCGTTTATATAGATCGATTGTAGAAGCGATTCGGAAAATAAGTTCAAACAGTCCTCGGAAGGAAAAAGTTTGTATTGGTTTTCCTCCATTAGTTGATCATATGCTTCAAATTGGAAGCGGAAATCGATTTGAAAAAAAAAAGAGAAGAGAAAATTTCAAATAACAACTCGTCAGTTCTATTGCATCCATTTTTTTGCTGTTATCATAACCGAGTGGCAACGAACTTTAGGGTTCTGTTCGATTAAGCGATGGAGTGTCTTTTAAATATTAATTTTTAATTTGAATTGATACAACTTTGTACGATTTCAAATGTTTTGTCACTAACGACCCAAAAGATAATTGACTGTTTATTTGACGACAGAACTAACAGTTTGCAAAAGCTTTGCTCTATAGACGATGCTAACTGTTTATTTTACGTCAGTTCTGTTGCATCCGTGTGATAGAATGCCTGAAGATGCCGAAAGACGTAATCCGGTTCGTTAGTGACAAAACATGTGGAATCGTTCAAAATTGTAACAATTCAAATTTGATATTGAAATTCCATCAAGCACCTTCAGTTGATATCATAAAATAGACTAAAAATCGTTTTACATATATTTTTATTTATGTAAAATTAAGGCCCTATATTATTTTCCTTCTACTTCCAAACCCTCCCTCATCCTTCATACCGAACAAAAATCTCAATATTTTTTACAATCAAAACAATGATCAAATTTTTTAAAAAAGCTCTCAGTTCACATCCGGAGTGTTCAGCATACGTTTATAGCTCAAATCTGTTCACTTTATTTGTATGAACCTAGGATATCCGGGTGCTAGATCGATCCTCCCCATCATTGAGCCAGGCATATTCACAATGCTAAATCGGCAGATAAAAAACGAAGGCATGAGAACATCACCTGTTTATTTGAACTCAATACTCACAAAGCCCATTTCGAAATTTCATTGCACGTTGATTTTTCGGTGGGATTAATAAAAAAAATTTATAGAAGTTTTTAAAGTATAACCCTTTGTACTTGTAATTTTTTTTTGGTGAGGGTAGCCTCAACTCATAATTAATTTCACGCATTTTCCAGGATTCATAATCAAAACTTAAAATGAAAATAAATCATATAATATTTTCAACGGATTTTTGTTCAACAAAAAACTTACACAGCGTGCATAAGACTGTTTTAGTATTTTTATAAAAATAAAATCGTAAAAAGTTTTTGATTTCTATTTTACGAAAGTTTTAATACGAGTATATGAATTTTAAACATGATATTTTTAAAGTTTTAAAAACATTATAGATAAATAAAATTTATTTATTACTGTGTTTTCACTTGAAACTGAAAACAGACACGCGCATGCGCATACGCTTTCAGTGTTCGAATTCGAAACGAAAATCGAACCTCGACTTTTGCTTTAAAATATCCATTCAAATTAAACATTTTCATATGAATTTTAATCATATGATAGAGAAAATATTATCTGCACGATATATATAATATGATAAAAAGCAATAAAAATCAATAAAATGTGGTGCATAGAAAATATTCAAGCTTAAAGTTTTGGTTCCCCAGTGGGGACATACGAGTAGAACGCTTTTCTTGTTTGGTTCCCCAGAGGGGGCATACGAGTGGAAAGGGTTAAATGTCACTTTTTGGTAGAAAATCATTACATTTTAAATAATAAAAACACCTATTTTCATAAAAAAACATTTTCTTAAACATTTAGTTTTGTATACCTGCGGATTATTAACTCAAACTTTTGTACAATTAATTGCCTTGTTTGTATTATATTATTAATTGATTGAATTGGCATTCACAACTCCATCATAAAGCCGTGAAAAAATAGAAATATATTTTAGTTCTACAAATATTTTTTTACAAGATATAGTTGACATCTATTTCGGCTCACGCCATCGTCAGAACTATGCTTAAACGAACATTTGCTTATCTATATATAGCTGTGTAGAAAAGGTACACAATAAATCTTCTCTCCTGTTTTAACGACCTAGCTTATTTCTTGCTAGCAAGAACCTACACCTCTTCTACACAGCTATATATAGATAAGCTAATGTTCGATTAAGCATAGTTCTGACGATGGATGAGCCGAAATAGCTATCTAATATATCTTTTAAAAAAATGTAGAACTTAAATACATTGCTATTTTTTCATCGTGTCATTATATTTCAAATAATATAAACACATTTTTAGTACTATTTCCACAACAAAACTTAAACTTTTAGTTTTGTATACCTGCGAAATATTAACTCAAACTTTGACAATTTTTTGGAAATTTTCAGATAACATTGGTTTTTTCATGGCAAACCTTATGTTACCTTACATTTTATAAAAAAAAACAATATTAATAACAGCTACAGCGCACAGTTTTGGTAACTCATTTTTATATTAAAGATAACAAGTATCAATTTAATTTATCATTACAATAAAATCACGTAAAATTGATCGATGGGCATTGAATTAAAATTTAATTCAAAAGTAATTCATTTTTTCTATCTCTATCGCAGTGCGTTCGTTGAAATCAATGACCATGGATTGATAGAGAAACCATGTACTATATTCTGTAAAATTGCATAGCTGACTTCATACAGGTTTGAACCTTGAGCATTGTGATCCAAGTAAAACGAATGTGTACTTTGGAAATTGGAAAAACCTGATTAGAATAATTTATTTCGTTTATCGTTGAGTGTACTCCATAGCTCTTATCTAATTACAACACATAAACGTTTTCACGCATAACTGAAATTACATGAACAGTTAACCCTTTAAGAATCAGAAGGCCACTCTTACTACACACCTAAACTGTGTTAAAACGGGTCGTGGTATTTTCACCCGAATTGGAGGCAGTCTTTGATTTAAGCCCTCCATATATGTCCAGTTAAATGGAAGTACTCCCACCGTCATTTCATTTTTTAATCGAGAACTGCTGACCTTACGATACAGTTAGTTTAAAGTTGCTTATTGATAAAGCAAATCTAGTAGGGTTGCAGAGTCTTTATCGATTTTGAAAAATATCTCAACGAACTATTTGCCGAACGTCAAAAAAATCTGACAAAATAAAGACAAATCCATTAAGAGTTCATAAAAAATCTTATTAGAAATATTAACGAGAAGCCCGGAGAGGTGCCGCGGAATCCCGAGGATCTGCGGAACACAGTTCGAAGACCACTGATCAAATGTGTAATTTTAAATAATAAAAACACATTTTTTAGTATTTGTTTCCAGAATATATTTCTTGGTCAGAACTGGTTTCGCTCATCGCGAGCATTATCAATGATGTTCCCTGATCATAAAATATATTGTGGAAATAAGTACTAAAAGAGATAATGCTCGCGATGAGCGAAACCGGTCCTGATCAAAAAATATATTGTGGAAATAACACATAATAAAGTACTAAAAAATGTGTTTTTATTATTTAAAATATCACGCCTTTCCATCAAGAAGTGACAGTTAACACCTTAAAAGTGATAAGAATTTACACCAAGAGATTGTCGATTCATTGAACCGATCTCACGTAAAGGGTACAACAAGGGGGGGTTGGGAAGATTGAGTTGATCATTGAGAATGAAGTTTGAATTTAATAACTGGTCTCTATAAATTTTTAGAATCTCCTGATAAAACTCGCTTAAGCATAGTTTTGACGAAGGCATAAACCGAAATTTCTGTCCACATATACCTCAGAATTTTTTTAGAATTAAAATTCATTGCTATTACACCGTGTTAATTGAATGTGGCTTATACGAATCCGTGTTACTGAAAATGGATATTGAAAGGGTAATATCGTTTTTATGAAAATACATTTTTCCTTTAGCTCAACTCGAAATATGCATTTGTCATGTTGTGAAAAAAATACCTTTGATGCTACCTCCTGATGTATGGGGCTGTTGTTGGCTCGGATTCTGCTGCATGCTTGACTGGGCCTGTTCCAGCTTCGTGTTTACGTTATTCCACATCTCAAACATCGTTGAGTTATTCATTTTGAATACTTAACTTAACTCACAAATTTATAGTAAAAAAAAAAACGCAAATCCTCACAGCAAGAACGACACTAAAAAAAACATTCAGATAACCACTACGATCGACTCACATTTGAGTCCGATCCATTTTAAACATCGTAATTCCAGCAAAAAGCTTTTTTTTATTGATTAATTAGCCAGAAAATATTTCAAGCTTACATCTTGATATCAACACTTCACTTTTTTTGAAAAAAAAAAAAATATTAAATATATTTCGCCGTTACACAACAATTGATTGTTTTATTTATAACAAAGTCTTGATAAATAAATTTTCTGCGTATTTATGTCTGAATGAAAATGAACACCCAGACAAAAATTTCCAGTCGAAGACGAGTTACGTGAATTTATTAAGTATTTTTGACACAAAAGAAATTAAACAGCAAGTTTTGCGACGTTTTGTACTTTTTTTAAGATAGTTATGTGTTGTTTTTTGTTACAAGAATACACATTTAAAATCACACAAGTCACATTTCACATAAATATTTATTGTTAATATTTTATTAAACTATTGGTAACTTGAGTAATTTATAGTAACACACCTCGCATAGAAACTATATATATATAAATATATATACAATAAAAAAGTTTGTCCTACGTTAAGCACCCGATTAATTTGTATTTAATGGATTTTTAAAAAATAAACTTATCAATGTTTAACAACGGTATAAATATTATATGTATTTTTAACGGTATAAAAAACGAAACGAATTTTTATTTACAAGATAATTTTTTTTTGATGGATTATTACGGTTTTTGATGGTGTTTATTTTCGATATTATTGCAAAATTTGTGCATCGTTGTAGAGTACTATATTTCGAAATGATTTTGGTCTCCTGTATTTTATTATTGCCATAATTTTTGTTATTTATTATGTTGTACTGTCCGGTAATAAACTATTTTTTTCACAACAGCAAATATATGCTAATTATTATTTACAAACGCGTATGTGTTACTTCGGTTTACGTATAATGGTGGTTTTCTGATTTATTTCTGTATCGATGTTTGAAACACACTGTATCCCGCCTTTTCTTCTTCATAACTAGTTAATTTCCCTCAATGATGTTGAAGCCAGTTTCAAAAAATCGATGAACAGGATGTTTGAAATATTATCTTCGACACAAAACACAAAGTTTTTTATTTTTCCTTATTCACATAATCACATAGCATTGCGTTTATTACATTGTACCCTGGTCATTAAATTTTATTCATGTATACAATATTATATACCTAAAAAATTAATAAAAGGATTGCGTTAAATATTAATTCAATTTGTAGAAATCCGTTAAATTAGGTGAAAAATATTTCAGTATTTACTTCTAGCAATTTTTATACCTATTGACAAGCTATATCGGCTTCGGCCATCGCCAGAATTTTCTTTAAACTAAAAATAAGCTTGTGTTTATATATATATATATTGGTAAATAATTATCAACATACTCCTCCGAAAGACAACTTAATTCATTTATTTTATTCAGGATACCTGAAGATAATTACACGATTTCCAAAAGAGAACTTTAATGCCATCTGGGACATTGTTTGTTTGACCTTCTATCGAGAGTAAAAAATCTGATGATGGCGTAAACCGAAATAGCTATCAACTATATATAGTATAGCTAAATACTGTATTAATTGTTGATATATTTGCCATAAGAACAGTCTATACGCGGCTTCCAAGAGACAATGTATCTGCATTTTTTTTCTGTCGAAACAGATCGACATGTAATGTTGATAAATTGATTAAAAATGCGTTTTTCTATTATGGCAACACATTGCTTATCTATTTCTTTGGTTACATTTTACTAGTATTTGTAATACAACACCATAGAACACAATTCCTAGACGAAATAGTATTTTATTTCAGTCTAGTCATTGTTGTTCTGTGTTAAAAAACGGCACAGACATATTTACAACGATCGACATGTAGATAATAGCAACGATGCATTTGTAGATTTCTCTGGAGCGATATTCTAAGAGCCAAATCTTCTACCGTAGCAAAACTGAATCTGGTTTGATTGGATCAAATTAATATATAATATATCACACTTAAACGTCTTTAAAGGAGTTGCCTGCCACGTTTTAGTAGAAAGACATCACATCAAAACTATTATACAATATAAAACGGTGAAAAAAATAGCAATGTATTTTAGTTCTAAAAAAATATTTAAAAAAAATATAGTTGATGGCTATTTCGGCTCACGCCATCGTCAGAACTATGCTTAAACTAACATTTGCTTATCTATATATAGCTGTGTAGAAAAGGTACACAATATATCTTCTCTCCTGTTTTAACGGCCTAGCTTGTTACTTTCTCACAATAAAACAAAATTTTCAAAAATTGTAAGTGAAACAAAAGGCGACTATGACAATAAGTTAACATGTGGGACGGAAATGGTCATTACGGAAGCAAATCAGACCACGCCCCAGGATTGGGTTGGACTAATGGGGACACTATTATATTAGTTTGTTCGTTGAAAATTCTTTGTGATAATTGATGTCTATTGATTTCCAGCTGTTCCATCCGAAACGTATATCCGAAAGGTATATGCTTCGTAGCTATTTCGGACTTATTTTCGTAATCAATGAGCTAAGAATTTATAAGCACAATATGAAACTATGGTGTTAGAATCAAAGAGAAGACATATTATGTATCTTTTCTATACAGTTGTATATAAAATAGTAAAGTGCTAAATCTACGCTTAAACATAATTGTGATGATGTCGTAAGCCGTAATAGTTATCAACTGTATAGCTTATAAATTTTGTAGAACTAAAATACAATGCTATTTTTACTCCATGTTAAATGGAATTCTACCAAATAAATGCCAATTCAATCAATTATTGGCTTAAGACGGCGATTTTTGTACATCAAATAGATTTTTTTGTTTATTTAACGGTATTGACTGAGGGTGTTTGAATATTGTTTTCGAATTGTTAAAACTTAGTATATTTACACATATTTTGTCACTTGCGGCCAAGTTTTTTGCCATCAGTTTTGTCTTCAGTTATTCTATCACACGGATGCAATAGAACTGACCAACCGTCAGCCGCATAGAACACATGAAAATACAACTGTGTTAAGTATATATATTTTGTCCTGAAAAATTACTCTTATCTACAATCGATCCAAACTATAAGTGTGTCAGTAATACTGCATTCGTGCGATAGAATACATGAAGATGCCGACAGGCGAAATGATCCTTGATCGTGAGAAAACACGTAGACAACTTTAACAATACGTGTACACAACTTTAGCAATAAAAATTTGATACCTGAATTCCATCAAGAACTTTCAGTTGTTATCGTTAATTAAAGAATCGATTACTTTTATATTCCACGTAAAAGAAATACTTCACGTTAAAAGAAGTGAATCTAATTGCAAAATTAAAAGTGAAAAATGGGGCAGGGCGATTTCTTATTGGCTATAACCACGTGAAGAGGGCGTTTAGAAACAAACATTAATACCACTAATTATCAAAATCTTCTAATTACAATTCAATTAATAATACTTGGGGGTTAAAATCTCAAGAGTAATAAATTTAGTGGTGATGGTACACCGTTTCTATTTAAAATGTTATTTATTAATAATCGATTGTTGTTATTTTTTTTTTATTAATTTATAAGAAATTAAAACTATCGATCGTTTTTTAAAAGCTTCGTTTTGTTTAATGAGAAAAAAACTGTTTGCATAACTATGAACAGCATTGAAATAATATTAGTCTGCAGATGTTTCTCAAAGAATTGAAACTCGTGTCACATTCAATGATAAAAACAATAATCTTACTAATTACATAGTTATTATAAATTCACATCAGTTCTGCTGCATCTGTGCGAATGCCTTAAAATACTGAAATGCGAAACACGGTCGTTAGTGACTTAACATATCATGGAATCGTACAAAGTTTCAACAAATCTAATTTGATAGTGAAATTCCATCAAGCACCTTCAGTCGATATCGTAAATTGTAAATAATAGTGTTAAATATGGAAATCTGAAGGTAAATAAATTTAACAATGGCGAGCCACTCGTTCTATTCAACAAGTTATTATTAAAAGAATAAATTTATTTATTTATTAGAAGTCAAAGTTAGCTATATCAATGCCTGTTCTTACACTAAATGAAATAAAAAAATTATCAATTCTAATTTATGCTAATAATAAAAACACATTCTTTAGTACTTATTTCGAAAAAATATTTTTGATCAGAAACGGTTACGCTCATCGCAAGCATTATAAGTTGATCAACCTTGACCTTTCCATCAAGAAGTGACAGTTAAATCAAAAGGGAATTTAAATTTATATTATTGATGAACTTCCGTAAAGTAACCGCTGAATTCATCGAAAACATTACGAAAATCTCGTCAAACTGTCATAACATAATGCATTATATATAGTATTGGCTATTAGGTTTTTAAAATAATTTCATTCATATATTGGCAGCTTATTTCAAATACATACTTATTATTCAGCCGTGAAAGCTCATTCAGCGTTGTAATTGGGTTAAATAAATTGTAACAGATAAAGGACTTCGTAGAGTCCTTGAATCATCAACAAAGAGACGATCATTGCGACGTAACAACGCAAGGACGAAGGAAAAACTTATACACAAAGAACTGCATAACTTCTTCGATTGTAAACTACGTATTTATTTAGAATGAGATTTCACTTTCGTGCACATTCGGACGATTACGAAACTGTCATCACGCTTTCGTGTTAGCAATAAGGGTAGGGGGAAGAAAAACGCTTCGCCAATTTTCATATCTATACAAAAAACATCGCCGTTAAGCAGTACACCCCTAAATTAATAACGAAAGCAACACTATTATAAATAACCAAAATATCTTTAATAATTTATGATATCGACTAAAGTTACGTGATGGTGTTTCAATATCAAATTAATTTTTTTGAAACTTTGTACAATCCTACATGTCTTGTTACTCACGACCAGGCTTTCGCCTTTCGGCATCTTCAGGCATTCAATCACGCGGATGAAACACAACTGACACACAATAAACAGTTAATTAATAAGGAAAAACACAGACCCTAAGGCTAGGATCCAAATAAATAACTACGTACCTTTCAACAGTTCAAATTTGACATTTTTAATAAAATATAATTAAGAATTAATTGATTGAATTGGAATTTACTTGGGAAAGTTCTGAAGAGGGCGTAAGCTTAAATAGCTGTAAACTATATACCGTATATTTTTTTGTAGAACTAAATTACATTGCTATTTTTTCACAGTGTTAAGCTTAGAATTAATGTAACGATAATGTAAGTTAATTTGAAAGTTTTTAATTCATTAAAGTTTTGAGTTTTATGAAAAGCCCTCAATATTTTGATCAAATGACTACAAGAGAAACTTACTAACTCAACACTGAGGCGAGGTACATCATAGATAACCGGTAGTTAATACTTTATTTTTTTTATTATGATATTCATCGATTTCAAAACTTGTGAATGAAAACAAAACGAAAAATACCTACGTTCTAAGAACATACACAAACATATACACGAACATAACAACACACAGCACGTCATTCAAATTTATGAGCGATTTTTTTTCGGTAAAAAGGACTCACAAAATATAATTTTTTCACAGTGAGTGAATATATTAATTCAGCATTTTTCCGGGTGCTTTTAGTTTCGGAGGGTGTCGTTATTCAGTGTTTTGAATCCACTGTACGACCACGCTTTTAGTACTGAGCTGTTCGCCATGGTTTCGACGGTCGCTGGTATGAGAATGCAATCGGTTGCACAGTGGTACGGCGCATGCGCGCTATCGATCCACGCCGACCCGTTGCATGTATGCCGTTTTGTTCGTGGGAAATGCATCTGTACACATGTTAAATATATATTTATATATATATATGTATAACTCCAACTATGAAGCTTTTTCCTGTATGCCAGCCCTATATACTTTTCTTCTTTTTCTTTACTTGCGTTTAACATTGAGATGCATCACCGTTATTAAGGCAATAGTCGTGTTCTACATACCAATACTTAGAACCGAAATTTTTACCTGTTTAGCTAAAACTAAAAGTCTTTATTTATGATACTTAATATATAAGCAGTTTTTTTTAAATATCTGTATATTACTAAATACGCTTTCTATAAAAAAAAAAAAAACTAGTAATATTGCGTTACGATTTTAATTTATTGATTGAATTGGCATTCACTTGGTAGAACTCCAACATAACACGGTGACAAAAATAGTTCTACAAAATTATTTCAAAAAAAATATAGTTGATAGCTATTTCGGCTCACGCCATCGTCAGAGCTATCGCCTATCGCCTATCTACTATCTTAATTTAATTTCAAAGTTTTAAAAAACAAACCGACAAAATTAAGACTCGCAAAATTTTTCCTATATTAGGTGGCTTTCAAAAGTGTGTTGATTCCGTCTATATAGATTTGACGTGTTAACGCGTCACGCTGAAATAGTGCATATCTAGCCAATTTCTGCTGTTTTAAATCATGTTACATCTTTTTACGCACTGAATTATATCTTAGAACCTTGGACGTGACAAACTGTTAAATATTATTGACTTTCTGTTGATTTCAAAATGAGTTCCGTTCAAAGGTTTTAATTTAAACTTTCGGTCCAACATGTACCGATTCATAAAA
Source organism: Himalopsyche japonica (assembly GCA_028555115.1). NCBI lineage: Eukaryota > Metazoa > Arthropoda > Insecta > Trichoptera > Rhyacophilidae > Himalopsyche > Himalopsyche japonica. The sequence continues at coordinate 2,495,882 of JAHFWJ010000430.1, forward strand.
ACCTACAGGCGACTTCTAAATAACTTATTTATTCAAAAAAATAAATCAAAATGAGATTGAACGAATTCAGAGTTGTGTATATTTAATAAAAATACTTATTATGACTATGTTTAATTTGTTTTTAATGTGTTAGTTGTCACTTCTTGATGGAAAGTCATGATATTTTAAATAATAAAAACACATAAACATGACAGACAATAAAAAACCAAATTGTAATACTACAAAAAAAATATTATATTTCAATCCAATTTCAAACATTCACTACAAGATTGTCGTCACATTTTAAATGCGTTTTTGTCGAAGTGACCTTTTGCCTTTTGATAAAAAATAATCGATATTATATTTCACTAATAAACCTCTTACGTTATAATGAAGCCTTAAAAACAAGATGTAGTGCGAAAATATTTTCATTCTAATGATTTTATCACTCTTAGAAAACTCGTAAGTGACGTGGGAAATAAAGTGTGGAAACAATCATACAACGATTGATTGTGTATATGGGCATGATCAAAGAGACGGTTAATACTACAGTTATTCTCTTATTGTGAAAAAAACAACGCCTAGCGGGGCAGTCATCCGGTAACGGAGAAAAGAATACCGGCTCTGAGAATAATGAACTTAAGTGCTATATAACTGCTAAACTTGGTTTCGCATCGCTTGGATGAAAATAAAATATGCGCCGATCCTGTGTTCCATGAGATTTAGCTGTTTGTTTAAGCCAGTTCAAATCTGCATGAATTTTTTTTTAATAAGTCCAAAAACACGATTTTATATGATAGAGCACAAGCTACTGAAAAGGTAAATTCTAAAATATAATACTATCCTAACTGAACCATAAATAACGATATTCCGAAATTGAATATTTCAACAATTAATTCAGTAATGTTGATAATGAGAAAAATTCATGCTATGTATCAGTTAAAAAATAAGTTCTTTCGTTAAAGTTTTGATACTCTTCACTGTCGTATATATCACTTTTAATGTGTTAACTGTCACTTCTTAATGGAAAGGCACGGTTTTGTATACCTGCTACCTTTAACTCAAAATTTTGTAGAAATTATAATATTAAATTGTATTCTATCAGTTGATAATGCTCTCGATGAACGAAACCGGTCCTGATCATAAAATATATTGCGGAGATAAGTACTAAAAAATGTGTTTTTATTATTTAAGATCTCATATATATTTTGAGAGTACCAGCGTACTGAAATCAGCTGTTGCAACAGTTGTGACGTCAGCATTTAGAGGGTTAATATTTCTAGTAGTATATTTGATATATTTTACAACTCTATTTAGTAGACTTATACTTATTAAAACAAAATATTTATTTCAGATACAAGTACGTTTAATATTCTCATATATATTGTATATATTTCTGCGAAATTATACTGTTAGTACCACTGAAGCTTAACGTAAAATTTCGTAATATTTAGTTATACTTCTAAGTTTGCGTATTATAGATTTCAAATATTGACTTGTGAATTTTGGATTAAAATGTATTGTTCTATACAGACCAAAATCTAGGTAGGCGGCAAAATTTACTTTAATTAGAATCCGCAGATTTAGGGGGCGATAAAAAATAATTTATGAAATTGAAAAAAAGACATGTTACGTCACGTTTATTAACCATCTGATTGCGAACGTCTCGCAATGTCATGATAATCGACACTGAAACATATGAAAGTGTAAAATATGTAAAAAAATCGTTTAAAAGCTCATTTTTGTAACAATTCAAATTAGATATTGAAATTCCATCAAGCACCTTTAGTCGATATCATCGAAGTTATATTCTTCGTAAGATTGATAAATGTGACAGATTGCATTTTTCAAATAATTGCTGTAGGAATATCGTTACTGTGGTTCTTTAGTGATTGGATTGACGAATCCACGAATTGGCACCTAGATATTTTTACCAGTCATTTTGGAGTCGTGGTGTTTTAGCCAGAGTCGTGTTTGCGGTCAATGTCGGAATCGGAGTCGTGAAAAACGAGGGACTCCGATTATTTTTTCGATTAGAGTATTTTGAAGAATTCAATGTGCAATTGCCAATAACTAGAAATCGTCGGAAAAAATTAACACAAATAAACTTTTTATTTAATTTATGATATGGACTGAAGGTGCTTGATGGAATTTCGATATCAAATTTGAAGTGCTACAACTTGAATTGCCAAACTGTAGTTTGGGCCATTGTTTCACAACTGGTGGTCCGCGGAGATTTTTGGGTGAGCCGAAACAATCGAATTTTATGTTTTACTTTATGGATTTAACTTTCCATTTTTTCGTTACTTAAATATTGTTATATCAGCACGTGCTGATGCAAAATTATTTGTTTTGAATAAAAAATCAATCGTATGAATAATTTATGATATCGACTGAAAGAGCTTGACGGAATTTCAATATCAAATTTGAGTCGTTGCAAATTTGTACGATTTCACAAGTCGGTTCTGTTGCATCGGTGTGATAGAATACCTGTAGATGCCGAAAGGCGAAACCCGGATCGTTAGTGACAAAATATGTGGAATCATACAAAGCTGTGAAAATTCAAAATTGTATAAATATTTATTATCTTATTCCAATGTTGATTCGTAAAATATTTTTGGATTTTTTGGCGGTCCGCAGATGTAAAAAGGTTAAGGAATGGTATGGGCGACTTTTTAACTAGGTACACAATAAGGTTTCAAGAATATATCGTTGGAAAAAAAAACAATTTACAATGTACATAAATTTCAATTGCGTATATAAAATTTGGTCCAAAGGGACATTGCCTAAATTCTTCTACTCCACGCGACATCACGAAACATCATAATGTTAGATTATTAGGTAGTTCTGACGTGTTGTACCAACCTACCTACCATCGTCAATTTCTCGTTCAGTTAACTTTGCCCCCGTTTCGCGGCGACCTATTTCGTTCTAAATGGATCAAGACTTGTTGCCCACGACCGCTCACATTCCCATCGCGATAATGCACCCGCCGCGCGACCGGAGTGTGAGGCGATCTCTTCTCTGCGGGGACGAGAATCCGTACAAAAAAATGTGCATTATTTTTTTTTTATCACCTATAAAATTTAACGTGAATTGTGAATGGACGTAACGTGTTTGTGCAGTAAACGGGGGATATTAATGTTAAATATATAATACATGTTTAGTACTGGTTTCGCACACCGTTGATTATCAACTGATGAAATATGACTAACATGAAAATATGAAACAATTGAATTTAGAGCTGTTGTAAAGATTTACATTCAATCATACAAAACGGATTTCTTGCAAATATATGACCACTAATTGACATCCAAACTCTCCGCCTCATTAGTGTTTATTTTCAAAGAGACTATAAAGTTTTTAATAACAAAAACATATTTATTAGTGCTATTGTATTTCCGCGATATATATTTATGATCAAAACCGATTTCGCTCATCACGAGCATTATCAGGTTTCGAATTGTATTTATTTAGTACATACAAATTAATTTAAGTTGGCCGCTTTTGCAACCATTAAAAAAATATTAAGAAATTAGCATTAAAAAAATAAAAGCAATGATTAACAAGAGAAACAAACAATTGCAAACAAGTCTATCTGCCTGATCGAACATGAATAATGCTCGTGACGAGCGAAACCGGTCCTGATCATAAATATTTTTTCAAAAGTTTGTTTTCATATTTCAAAATGAAATTTCTTTTAAATTAAAGAATACCGTGTTGTTTAAACGGTATATACATGTAGTGAAAATAAACATCACTTTTAAGGTTTTAACCGTTAGTTCTTGATGGAAAGGCATATTTTAAATGATGAAAGCATATTTTTAGCGCTTATTTCTACAACATATATCTTATGATCAGTACCGGTTTCGCCCATCGCGAGCATTATCTTCAGTCGAATTTCAACAGTTAAGTTTTCAAACGTCGAAGAATTGTTAGTGAATTGAAGGCTAGTTACACTATTGTCAGGAGATAAATATTTATTCGTAATTTTCTACATATTTTTTGATCGCAATATATATATAATATAAATTTACGTACATTTAGTGTATATTACACAGTATAGTATAGTACAGTAAATAAATTTGAATTATGTGTATTTATTCCAATACAACACCGCTACATCAAACGATATTGCGTGTGTTTTTGACATACATAGCTTTCACGAATACATATTTTGGCATTTACAAATATGCTATTGCAAATGCATTTTCCCAATTATTTGGCATTTATTTGGTAGAACTCCGTTATATCACGGTGAAAGAATACGTTTTTATTCTTTCAACGCGTGGTTAACATAATTTATGATGTCGACTGAAGGTGCCTACTGGAATTTTAATATCAAACTGGAGTTGTTGGGACTTTGTACGATTTCTCATGATTTGTCACGAGCGTACCGGGTTTCGCCATTCGGCATCTTCAGGCATCCTATCACGCGGGTGCAACGGAACCGACTAGTACTTATCTTGATTCTGGATTTTTTTAAACAACATTTTGAAACGCTTGTTTTTACAACGTTTTATTAAAATAATAAAACACAATTTTTAATAGAGTTTTCACAATTTCACATTATTACGGTCGGTACCATTATTATGATTGCGATAAATTCACGATGACTTAAACAATCTTGATTGTAACCCTCTGGCATCTAACGTCTCAACTGCTGAGACGGCTTTGTTTTGATAGTGCTTGATGTTATTTTAATATGAAACTTAATTTTCTGAAACATTCTACGATTCCACATGCTTTGTCACTAACGACCCGGGTTTCGCCTTTCGGCATCTTAAGGCATTTTTTCACACGGATGCAACAGAACTGACGTACAATAAACAGTTGGCATCGTCTATATACCAAAGGTATAAACGTAGACACCAAGGCAAGAACTAAATGGCAGCTCAAACAAAGTCAATAATATTGATAAAATAATAATTAACACGATTGTCTGTGATAAGTTTCATAATCCACCTGTTTTGTAATGTCTCGGGTTTCGCCTTTCGGCATCATCAGGCATTCTATCATGCGAATTCAACAGAACTAAACTGACCTAACTGAGCTTACTTTCTGTTTTATTGTTATTTCTGTTGCATCCGTGTGATATAGTGCCTGAAGATGCATGAAAGTCGAAACCCGGTTGTCGTTAGTGACATAACATGTGGAATCGTGCACAGTTTCAACAATTCCAATTTGGTATTGAAATTCCATCAGTAAATAAATTGAATATTTGGGCAAAGTTATCAAAGATAACTTTTGAATGGAATGAAGATGAAAAAGATTGATTGCTTATAGATGTTATTACGAAAAATTATTGTCCTGCTCTGTCTCATGTGATTATATCGTTATTTTAGAACGAAACATGAGATATCTATAGAATAATAGTCGATTATATCTAGTTATAATTAAAGTGACTATTTCGAATAGGTATTCTCCATATTGTATACACGTACTTGTCAATTGAAAGGTACCAATCAAATCCTTGTGTAACGCAAACTAAACTAAAAAACAACACTATGTTTTTTTTTTTTTTTTTTGATAGTTTAACTTTTTAATTTTTCACATTTCGTTTTACGGACACTTGGCACACATTAGATTTTTTTTTTTTATGCACTGTGTCTGTCGGTTTGGCATTAAGTAACGAATATTGGTTACGAAATTCGCTCAACTCCCGATGTTCGCCGAGCGGTCACGAATACTCGCGAATGCGTCTCACTGTGTCGGCACGTCTGCACGGCTCGCCCGTTTCACTGGCACTGTGCGGATTACGTAAAAACGCAAGTCCTACCATTTTCTCTTCGCGGCAATAATACTTTATAAAATGTTAATGTGTACTGCCTACTGCCAATACGTATCTCGTAACAGCGCTAAGGCGCGGCTACACGGTGCTGTTTTAATTTTCATTCAAGTTCGATCAACTATTTTGCGCTGATGTCAAACGCGTCAAAGTAAATTTTGACAACCGAGAGACGGTGTAAGAATCGTGAAAACGAGCGACTTCGACCACTTTTTTAATTACAGTGAAATTTCGATTGTACGTTTTTAAGTTAAGTTAAGTGACCCAATAAAAAAATAACGAAAAATGCGGGAAAGCTTAAAATAGTAATAAAAAAGTTTTTTTTTTTAATAATTGGGTTTTACAAAAATTGCTTAATATGAGAGGGTTTTGTAAAAGTTTTTTTTTAATTAAGTCTCATTAAAATTTGAATTGTTACAACTTTGTACGATTCCACATGTTTTGTCACTAACGACCCGGGTTTCACCATTCACCATCTTCAGGCATTCTGTCACACAGATGCAACTGAACTGACGTGTGATAGAATGCCTGAAGAGGCCGAAAGGCGAAACCCGGGCCGTTGGTGACAAAACATGTGGAATCGTAGAATGTTTGAAAAATTTAAATTTCATATTGAAATGCCATCAAGCACTTTCAGTCGATATTGTAAACTACAATATGCCTGATATTTTTAAGTGCCTACTAACAAAACAATGCCGTCTCAGCGGTTGAGACGTTAGGTGCCTGAGGGTTACAATCAAGATCGTTTAAGTCATCGTAAATTTATCGCAATCATAATAATGGTACCGACCGTAATAATGTAAAATTGTGAATAATCTATTTGAAAAAATCTTTTGTTATTTAAATAAAACACAAAAACAAGCGCTTCAAAATGTCATTTAAAAAAATCTTCGTAGTTATGTTAACCAAATTTAGAAAAATTCCAGCAGTAAAAATAAGTACTAGTCAGTTCCGTTGCATCCGTGTGATAGGAGCCCTGAAGATGCCAAATGGGGTCGTAAGTGATGAAACATGTGGAATTGTACAAAGTTGTAACAATTCAATATTGATTTTGAAATTCCATCAAGCACCTTCAGTCGATATCATAAATTAAATCTTATTTATTGAAATAATCGAATGGTGTTTTAAACTTCTTCTTGTGAAATTCTTTATTAAAGAAAATCTCAAGACATTTGAGCGAACTATATATTTCATCATTAATTTCTTTGGCTAAAAATAAAAAATATAATGTGGTCAAACTCACAAATTGTATTGGGTAGAAAGATTTATCTACCAAAATCGGTCAATCGGGATAATATTTGTGAGGAAACTATAATATTTAGACGATGAATTGAGAAAATCGATAAATCGGTGAACGGTTAATGCGGGATTATTTAACATTGTTCTTATGGGTGTTAGACGGGACTATACTAAAATGAACGATCCATCCGAGAAAACGTATTATGCGAGAACGGTTCATCGGGGTTCCACTGTATACGATTTTGAAGAATACCTCAATGAAAAATTAGCCGGATTGGTTAGTTGATCTTTAATTTATTACACATAAATAGAAAAGGTAGGAAAAAATCTGACGAAAATAAACTTTTTTTTAGTCGGAGTTATGCTTTTTCAACGACTCCATAGCCCTGCGTACGACACGTGCTTCATCTTTTAATATCGTGTTAAAACAAGACATTAAAAATTCATTTTGTATTGTATATAAGAATATTTAAAAAAAAAATTAAATACAATTATAATAAAATGCTGAATAAGTAGTTTTTAAAATAATTTCAGATATGTTTATATATATTTAGTTTCTATATTTTTCCTGTGTCAGTTTTAACGCATCCGGGTGATATACCTTAAGATGCCGGAAGGCGAAACGCCGAGAATAAGTAACAAAATATGAGGAATTTTATACAATTGCAACCCAGATTTTCTGGCCTTTTAATTATATTGCATCTATGTGATTAAAGCCCGAAGATGCCAAAAGGCGAAATACGGTTCGACAGTGTATTCAGTTTCAAATAGATAATTACACCGTGGAATAATGGGCTTAGGAAATTTTTATAAGGCAAAAAAATATTAGCAATTCGTTATCCGCTTTTTGCTTTGAAGTCCCCCTCAATTCTCTACACTATCCCCAGGGATAAATGGTCTCATTTTGATACCTATGGTTTATATGAATAAAGGCTACAATATGATGCCAGAAGCATCATTTAAGCTATTCTCTCAGTATGGTAGTTTTCAAGATGCTATATTTTACTTCGTCCAAATGTGTTAACCAATACAGATGGATAAAAAAGTTAACATAATAATTCGTTGAATTTATTGTAAAGGAAATACAGTATAACGTTAGTTTAAAAAATTGATTGTTGAAAAATGATAAGAAAACGTTGACATTTAAAAAAATTAACGTTGATTATGTGATTCAAATATTTTGCAATCGATTCAACTTTTAAATCGATGCGTTGAATCTGCAAATCACGATTGTATTAAATAAGAAAAAAAAAAACAGGACTATGCGTGGATTCTTGCAGTGCTCCTACACGTTTGCGAATCATGACACTTTTCGAAAGCCCAACGTAGCTGTATACTGTGTTTCGAAAACAGATGCAGATGTGCAGTTAATATGGGTACAAAGGATAAAATTTTAAATAAGTGCGAATTAGCCTGCTCCTTTTTACGCCCGAAATAATAAAAATGGCGGACAAGTGGTGCGTATACCATTAGAGATCTGTTTATCTCTTCTATCAACTGGATGGATTCCGTAACGTCCAGAGGACGCACTGATCGGAGCTACGTGACGTCGGGATGTCTGGGAGTACGAAAGGAAAGGATACTGTCAGAGGAGAGAGAATCTTGGAGCCACGGTATGGTGCCCATATGCTCCAAAAAGGAAGTGGAAATGGCGAGAATTTTTTGTTTACATTACAGTCAATTACGAGTCAGATATTCGATTCAATAATCACTTACACCCATGTTCACCGTTTAAGAAAGGAATAGACAACCTTTTTGAGCACGGTTAGGCAACCAGTCAATCACAAAGTTTTCATATTTTTAATTTACGACTATGCCAAACAAACACAAAAATATTCAAATAATATTAAATTGAATTAAAAAATAAAGCATCAATAAAATTTCGTATACGATTCTAATTAGAAGTCGATCGTCATGAAAATTCAAATAAAATTATTAGAAGTAGCTTATAACTTCGAAAAGGTTACTAACCCATGGTCTTAATTAGACTTAATGTTGAAAAAAAATATTGTTATTACGGGACTAAGACCCATACCCATCTTATTGATCCAGTACAGCTATGATTGTTAGACCACAAGGAGCAATTATACGTTATATAATATATTAAAAAATGACACCATTCTATATCATATTAGATGTCTTTGAGAGCGAATCTGAAAACATCGCGTTATGTACAAAACATTGACTACTAAGCGCAGTAATGACATCTGCAATTTATGTAAGTGCAAGAAATAGGCCAACACATGCATGACACGCCCACTTGCAGGCACACGCGGCGCTTAGCACATGTATCGCATCTACATTTTAGGCGAAAGCGAGAAATGTGCCCGGGCATAATATTATACATGACTATTAGTGTAATTTCAAAAGTGCATAATAACTGTTTACGAGTGCTTTATAAAGGTGGATTATTGTAGATTTTTTTTATTGAATTGGCATTTCCTTGATATAACTCGATTATAGCAATGTATTTTACTTTTACAAAATTTATAAGGTATATAGTTGATAGCTATTTCGGCGTATGCCCTCATCAGAACTATGTTTAAACATACATTTACTTATCTATCAATTTTGTAGAATAAGTACGCAATACATCTTCTCTTCTGTTCTAACATTCTAGTTTTATAGCATGTTATTTTTTTTTAAAGTTTAAATGTAGAGTTGTGAAATCGAGTAACTCCTTTAACTTTTTCGATTAGACGACTTTGAAAAATATCTCAATGAACAATTTGCCGGATTATTTGGTTGGTCTTTAATTTAATGCACACAAATAGGAAAGGTAGGAAAAAATTTGACAAAATTAAACTTTTTGGTTTTTGGTCAATGTTGGTAATATTTAAAAAAAATACTCTACAGCCCTGGAAAAACTAATATTATAGCATTGGAGTACAAAATGTTTTTAATATTTATTGGAATTTAATATGCTCCACATTGGTAGTGGACATGTTGGAAAAATATTTAATATAATATAAAACACGATGAAATCTTGTATGAGTGTAAATCAAATTGTGAATGCAACGCGTTCGTCTCATTGGTTTGTTTTATTTATCATTTTATGAAGTATTAAAATAGACTATAAAATAATTTATTTATTTGCTATGTATGTTGCAAAATTTAAAAATCTTAATTTACTATAGTTTATTAGGGCAGTGATAGTTTTTAAAACGGGTTTTCAATTGATTCAAGTACTATGATTAATTATTTCATCGTTCGATTATTAAAGCCAACTTTCACTTTTTTAAATTAATTTCTTTATTTATAAACAATGATGCTTGCTTTAAGTTATGCTCGTATCATACAATTTTATCATATTTAAATATCTATGTTTATATATTACTAAAAACATATCGCACTTCTGCAAGAAAAGAGTTAAAATGAATATGTACATTGGAACCTCTAATAACGAGACTGATTCGTCACAGAATCTTACCCGTTATGTGAAATACTCGCTAAGCGAAATGCGTTCCATGCCGAAATTTTTTATTTTATTTTTTACGTTTATTTAAATAAAATTACATACTTATAAAATGTTAAGTAGCGATAAAATTTGGAATGATTCTATCTTCTTAATTTTATCCATTTGAGCTTTTTTTTAGATGTTTAATCATTACTTGCCAAATTGAAATAAATATCTATTTCTTAAAAAAAACCCCAATCATACTACAATGATAGTTGATTATTATTCGTTGTAAACCCTTTCAAGAATGACTCATTAACAAGATTAATCGTTAATGAAAATTATCTCAGCAATTGTGTTAATTACTATTCGATCAATATTATGAAATTTATTGATTGAATTGGCATTTACTTGGGAGAACTTCATTATATCACGGTGAAAAAATAGCAATGTATTTTAGTTCTACAAATTTATTATTAACAAATATAGTTGATAGCTATTTCGGCTCACGCCATCGTCAGAGCTATGCTTAAACTAACATTCGCTTATCTATATATAGCTGTGCAGAAAAGGCACACAACACATTCTCTCTCCTGTTCCAACGGCCTAGCTTGTTACTTTACGGCTGTGTTAGGATGTGTTGTGTGCATTTTCTGCACATATATATATAGATAAGCGAATGTTAGTTTAAGCCCTAAAAGAGTCACCCAAAAAATCTAGCGTGACGCTTTTTTCTAAAAAATAAGAGGATCCAAAAAAAAATAAAAACAACACAAAACACCAGCGACAAAAGGGAAAGAAGGGCGTTAAACGCGCCCTTGTTCCCCATTGTAGTGTCATAAGATACAGTACTAGTTTAAGCATATTTCTGACGATAGCCTGAGCCGAAATAGCTATCAACTATATTTGTTAAAAATAATTTTGTACAACTAAAATACATTGCTATTTTTTCACCGTGTTATTGTGAAATTTGTTATAGCTGCCTTTTAGTTCTTCCTTGGAGTCTGTGCTTTTTCTGTAATTAATACCTTTGGTATATAGACAAATCTAACTGTTTATTGTGGGTCAGTTCTGTTGCATCCGTGTGATAGAATGCCTGAATATGCCGAAAGGCGAAACCCGGTTTGTTAGTGACAAAACATGTGGAACTTAGTTGTAACAATTCAATTTTTTTATTCTATATTTTTTGTGTGAAATTCCGCATGTAACATAGATCACCGATGCAAGTCGTTCTATTTGTCGGTTCTGATGCATCCTTTTGAGAGAGTGCATGAGGACGCCGAAAGGTGAAACCCGGGAGAATGAAAAAAAAAAAAACGTGGAAATATACAAAGTGTAGTTAATTTGTGTATTTAAATATAGCCAGACTTTTCCTGATAATGTTTATAAGGGTTGTTAACAACAAAATGTCTGAGTTAATTTTAAAAAAATCCGGGCTTACTACACAGAATGAACTGAATATAGTTCGTTATGGAACGGGTTAAAAACACTTATACCTTAGAACGGAATTGATCGAAAAAAATTGTACTGTGATTCGAACCCGTGAGGTTCGTCACGGAAACCAACGACGTTATTTGACCATTATAATTCATTTGAAAAAAAAATGGAAATAATATGTATTGATTGACATTTCTAACAGTTTTTTTGTTGCAATTGTTTCTTTTATTTCAGCCTACTCGGCCGGTAGTCGACGCCGTAAAATGCACATGAGTTGATAGGTTGCTGTTTTTATTAGTTACGCCACCAACTTACTTGCCGATAAAATTTAATACCTATCGATTGATCGAAAGTTATGAACGATCCGTGAAAGACGAGTGCTGATTCATTCGATGTTTTTGTGTTGACAGTGGTATTGTATTGTAGACTTTTTGATTATTTGCAGGGCTGTGAAGTGGTTAATAAAACACGACTGCGACGTTGATCATCACTTCATTCACTTCATTGTTTTCCTACCATTCCTATTTAAGTGCATTAAATTAAAAATCATCCAATCGATCCGGCAAATTTTTCATTGAAATATTCTGAAAAATCGTTTGAGTAAGTAGACGGAGTCGCTCGTTGTAGGTCTTTCACCAACTGTTTTGGAAATATGATAATTTTTAACTCAAAATGTTATAGAAAAATTTATTTGGTAGAACTCTATTATGACACGGTGAAATAATAGCAATATATTTTAGTTCTACAGGTTTTATAAAGTATATAGTTGATAGCTGTTTCGGCATACGCCCTCAACAGAAATATATTTTAACGTATATTTGCTTATCTATTGTATATATAGCGGTGTAGAAAAGATACACAATATGTCTTCATTTCTGTTCTAACATCCTAGTTTTATATTTTTGTAATAAATTCTTAAATGTGCAAATTGATTTTATATATAATATGCCTCGAAGTGGGAATTAATCTGGATTTTTTGATTATTTTCTTGAAGTAAAAGCTTTAGAATGCATTAAAAAAATTAAAAATTAATAGATACCAACAATCCAATGACAACCTTAATTAACATGCAAATACAAATCCATCACCGCTTCTCAAACCATTATGGAAAGTCAATATATTTTTTAAATAAATCGATTTAGTACAATACTTATTCACCATTAACGTTTAAACATAGTTGTAATGAAGGCATAAGTCGAAATAACTATCAAATATATACCTTATAAATTTTGTTGATCTAAAATACATTGCTATTTTTTAACCGTGTTATAATGGAATTCTACGAAATAAATGTTAATTCAATCAAGAAGTTGTAGAAAAAAGCCTTGTTTTAACGTGTACCGTATCAATTAATAGTGCTTGCGATTAATATTATTTTTAATTATTTAAAAAAAATCTTGTTAAATATGAAGAAAATTGTTTACTACTAATTACTAATAGCCTTCGAAGCAACCAACACTCATAACTGGCCGGTCACTGTATTTGTTACCCTAAGACGTGTTTCCGGAGTATTTTTTTAAACAAAACGAAGATGACATAAAAATATCGACTGCGCTCACCTCGAGTGAATCGACTTAGATACTTTAATTTGTACGGTATTACAGATTGCATAATGTGGCGAGATTTTAGTATGTATGACGCGTCGATAGGTATAACGTACTAACTATAGAAAACCGGACAGGTTTGTTTTGTATATATTTATCAATACATATATGTAATAATTATGATTAAATACATATATTAATAGTTACTGTTGCGTATTATTTAAATTAATCAAAAAACATTTTTAAAAAAGTCACGTACAGATAATCACAGTAATTATAAAATAGCTTATATATTGCACCATTAAACTGTAATCACACGATCAATTAATATTTTTTCATTATTTTTATGGATTCTACAGTAGTACTGTAGAAGTTAATTAAAATTGATAACCTCGGTCTTACATTTTCCCGTATTTTACGCTCATATTATGTAGTCCCGGCGATTCACTAACATGAAAAATGTTAAACAATGCCGCACTTATCGTACCCGATTTCCTCGAAATATCTTCAAAATATTTTGATATACCGTTGTATATTTCTCCGTTTTATAAGTGATTGGCAATCGGAATGTTAAAAGCATCTTTGCTTTCCAAACTGGGGGCCGCAATCTTTTTCAGAGTACTGCAAAATTGTTAATTTTAATATACTTTTTTTTCATTTATAATATAATATTATCAATATATTTTATATCACGTTATGCCAACTTTTACACAAGAAAATCCTTAACACATTTGACGTATGATAAAACGCTATATGTTAAGGTGTTAACTGTCACTTATTAAATGATAATTTGAATAATAAATTATAAACGCGATCAATTGCGATGAACGAAACCGGTCCTTATCTTAATAATATAAAATGATAGAAACAATATTTTTTAGTTTACAACTACAACGAACACGTTTCGAATTACATTTTTGAATTGTTACAATTTTGTAAAAAATCACATGATTTGTCAATAACAGCCCGGGTTTCGTCTTTCGGCATCTTCAGGTATTCCATTACACGGTTGCATCCGTGTGATAGAGTGTCTGACGATGCCTAACGGCGAAACCGGGTCATAAGTGACAGAACATGTGTAATAGTGCAAAATTTCAACCTCTCGAATTTGATATTGAAATTCCATCAAGCCACCTTAAGTCGATATCATAAATTATATGAACAACAATTTTATATGTTCAGTAATAAGAATTCGAATGAGCAAAACTGAACGGCTAATTAATATTAAATATTATTTGAAAGTAATATAATACTAAACAACTAATTGTATTTTAATATTTTTTTTACATCATGCTTTTTCACTTAGAAGTGATATCAGGAATTAAGATGGCCTATTTTTGTAGTACCTCATTTGTTATATCATATCATAGAGAATGATCTTAACAATTATCAATTTTGGGCACATTCGGTGTATCCGGTCCGGTAACAGATGTAGAAAAAATTGTACGATTTAAAGTAACATTTGAAGTAAATGAAAAATATTAAAAACGAAAATTACGTTTTATTCATATTGCAACTTAGCAAGGAAACACACCACTCTAACGAGCGCATAAAAATAAGCATTATACTTCTCCAAAGCGTGCATGCAATACTTCGTATCTCGCTGTAGTAACATGTTTATATCACGTAAACAAAAACTAAAAAAACTATGAATTTATCAAATAAAATGTTAAAAAGTGTATTTTATTTTCGTATAATATTTCAATTTATCAATTTATACAATAAAAATTGTATAATTAAAATATTGATTATAGTTTCATTATGTTTTGATAAGATATTCATAAAACAAATTTACTGCACATACGTGCTATTGTTATGTAGTGTATTTTAATACTAAAACAATGATAAACCTCTTTATCCATCTGTGAGCGGCTGCAGAAAGTTCTTCATCGCCAATTATGAGAGCTTACCTGTAACAAGAAATAAAAAAATGTACATTAGATAATAAATAGTTGATCAGTATATAATTACCGTTATATAATGACAAGTTAATTATATATAGCATGCAACGTGTTTATTAGAATTGTATGAGAATTCCCACGGGTAGTAAAATTGTTTATTTTTTTTCGTCTTAAAATTTTTTTTTTAAAAAAATACATTATTATTACTAATCGAAGAGAATCGAAATGCTTAGCAATTTCATAGAAAATTTATTTAAAAATCTTCGAATTTGAGCAATATTTTTTATATATAAAATTTAGCTATCTATTGATTATAAAAATACATTTAGAAATAAATATAAATGCATAATTGTTTTCACTTATATCAATTATTGGCTACTGTCACTGTCGCTTTGCAAAAATAATCTATAATTTCGACTGAAGGTGCTTGATGGAATTTCAATATCAAATTTGAATTGTTACAACTTTGTTCGATTCCACATGTTTCCTGTAATCAATACCTTTGGTATATAGACGATGCTGACTGTTTATTGTGAGTCAGTTCTGTTGCATCTGTGGGATAGAATGCCTGAAGATGCCGAAAGGCGAAACCCGGGTCCTTAGTGGCAAAACTAAGCTATTTTTCGCTATTTTTGAACAATCGTACTGAATTTTGCTCAGAATCACTTTATGAAATGCTGTTTTTTTCTATATTCTACACCTAAATCAATAATTTTATTTGTCACTCTATCTTCTGCAATAAAAAACTCTAAAATCTAATCGCGTAACGACGAGTAAACCGCGTAAAAAAGTAGCACCTCCGTCCAAAAAAACGCGTAGAAGACCTAATTTTTTCGCATTTATGGATAATTTTATCTAAACCACTTCGAAGATGTAAACTGTGTTCTTAATGGAAAGCAATATTATTTTAATATTTTAAATAAACACAAGTACTATTTCCACAATTTTACATTGTTCAGATCGTGAAATCATCACATGCTAAGTTCGGAAATTATTTGACCTGTCGCGTGTTGCTGCAATCTCAGAGTGAGGAAATACAATTTCAGCTCGTTATGATAAAATTTAATGTTTAATAGTGTCGTTTGAGTTCTATTTATTTACTATTTGAGGGAGGGTTGAGGAAAAAATGGCATGCTAGAAATATTTGCGGGAGTGTACTTAAGAAATTTATAAAGTTCCATATCGATCGGATGAACGGTGTAGTAATACATAAAAGACAAACAGACACACATACATTGATTTTTATATAAATAAATTAGTAATATGATGTCCTTAATGTTTTATTTGTAACGTATTTTTTTTCTTTTAGATAAATTTAGTTTGATCACATTGGAAATAAATGTAAAGGGTAGTTGGAAACATTTTTTTTATTGTAACGTTAAATAATGAATGATTCTTTGATCACGAAATAATTTCGACACTGAATTATTATATTAAAATGTAATTCACGATGATGTATACAGTAATACCTCGAATCCACGTTACTCAAAGTACCCTAGAGAAAAACGAAAAATACAGGCAAAGTGCTCAAACTCACAAATCGTACAGGATAGAAAGATTCATCTACCAAAATCGGTCAATCTGGATAATATTTGTGAGAGAACCATAATATTTAGACGATAGATCGAGGAAATCGATAAATCGGTGAACGGTTAATGCGGGATTATTTAACATTGTTCTTATGGGTGTTTGACGGGACTATAAAAAACGAACGATCCGTCCGGGAAAACGTATTATGCGAGAACGGTTGATCGGGGTTCCACTATATTTGTTTATTAAAAAAAAATAAAGTCCAAATATCCGTATAAATTATCTTCGAATTTTTTTGGTACGCAAACGATGTTTTTGTGGAACCATATAATCGTGTTATACCGAGGCCCAGGTGTATTCGGGTATTAGAAAAGTACGTGACGTCGCCACTGAAATATGCGAAATTAAAAAAACGTTAACTGTGATACCGAAAAAAACATATTTCTGAATCATTTAAATTTCAAAATATATGACATGAGAATAAAATTTATCGCTAATAAATTAACAGCAACAGGATTCATTATGTTGGAAGTTATTCAATAAAATATTCTACTCCACTCAACTGTCAGAAGTCAAAAATACAGATAGCTTAATGGTTAGAGCGGAGTATAAGCAACGGTAATCTCAAAGTACCGGTTCGAATCTCGCTTGCTAACAATATTAACTCTCGTATAATAATGATCTAAGAGTTACGACTCTAGGCACCTTCAACACGTTTCTCACTCAAGTGTCTGAAAATTAACTGCGCTTTTGTCTCATGTGGATTATGTGCGATGACGGTACTGTAGTCGAGATGTTAAAGGCTTCGCGCTTTCGTTGTAGTCGGCCATGGGCTCGAATTCTCAAATAGAAAAATCCGTGCGAGATTTTTTTCAATCAATAAGTATGATAGATTTAATAAGTGATATCGACTTAAGGTGCTTAATAGATTTTCAAAATCAAATTTGAATTGTTACAACTTTGTACGATTCATATGTTTTGTCGCTAATGACCCAGGTTTCGCCTTTCGGCATCTTCAGGCATTCTATCACACAGATGCAACAGAGCTGACGACGATGCAACACAGGACTGACTGTCAGTTCAGTTGCATCCATGTGATAGAATACATACATGTAGGTGACGAAACATGTGGAATCTTACAAAGTTGTAACAATTTAAATACAATAGATTTATTTCCAATAGCTTTTTTTGTCAATTTCTAGATACATCGAACGACTGAATTAAAAACAGTTTTCAGAAACGAACTGTTGTCATAATGCTCAATTAAAAGTCCCTATGTACTCTGAACAAATTGTTGTTTTTTTTAAATAAAGTTAATCTCTACAAAAACTTAACATTAAATAAACTGTATTAAACTTAACGTAAGGCTTTTCGCTAAACAAGCCATCTATAAATTCATTTCTATACCTCTATTCATATTTTGCAAATTATATGCGGCTTACTATATTTCGTTGATAAGAAACTATTGGTACGCGTTTAGAGGATGATATTTTATAAAATCATAAAATAATTTTTTTATAATACATGCAATGTTTTTATTATTTATATTTCGTGATTATTTTAAATAAAATGTCCAATTGAGACAAAAACTCTCATATTATTTATTTCTCAAGTGCTAAACTGTTCCAATACTTCTATGTTAAATAAAAAAATTTACTACATTTTTCAAAAAACGGTTTCTGCACATATTTGTTGTTATAAAACATATTGAACATCTAGCTAGCTAGCATTACGGTTTTTGTAAACGGTGTAGTAACTGCCAGTTCTTTAGCATTTATGTGATATACTGTTCAAATATACCGAAAGGCGAAACATGTGTTATGATTGACAAAACTTGATTAATGTACAAGCACCTTTAGTTGATATCGTAAATAATATTTTTCTTTACCATCAAAAATAAGTAATTAAGAGGGATGTAAATATAAATAAATTCTGCAATTGAGAACTGTTTTCATAATAATTTGATTTACCTGTTTCCTGCTTGTCTATGCGACGGCTATTACAACCTAAGTAATGGTCACTTTTTTAGGTGTCAGCTGTCAGTTGTCAATGGAAAAGCATGATATTTTAAATAATAAAAACACATTTTTTGGTGTTTATTTCTACAATATATTTCTTAGTCAGGACCGGGTTTGATCATCGCGAGCATTAACATCAGTTGATAATGCTCGCGATGATCGAAACTGGTCCAAGTGATTGTGTTAGCAAAAATGATCACTCCATTATATATTATTAAAATTAGCTACAACATGAATGTTTTGACATAATTAACGCTCTTATATTCTTGAGTGTAAAATGTCAACACATTTCAACAGATGACATGTACTTGAAAATGAGAATTCTCCCATCCTCAATAATTAATATGAAATTGTATGTTCCAGGTAATTTTTTGAGATGAATTATTTGTTCATTAAAAGCGTAGAACCAGTCTGCCGATGGTTGGAGCATTAGCTTCGGATATTCCATGTGGACGAGAGTGAGTTCAAACTTTCGGTGAAAGTCAAAGTAAATCTTATTTTTTTTTTTAAATTTTCAATGTCAAGGTGAATATTATTTTTTAACGTATTAATGTTGATTTTATACGAGATTGCTTGGTTGACTTTCTGACTATCGTTGTTTGTTGTTTATTTCTTTATTTTCTAACATAAAATTTTTAAATATTTTAATGAATTATATAAAAATCCATTTATATAAAAAAAAATGTTAGCAGTCAGAGGTTTTAAATTTTGCTCAAAAATGGATCGATTTTTTAATTAGTACCTTTTTTTTATTTACAATAATCCGTTTGATGTTAAATATTTGCCAAAATTAGGAATTTCAATTCCCTTCTTAAAATTTCCAACAAGAATAATATGAATATTTTAATTCTGCGTCCGTAGACAAAAGATAGTCTATTGGATTCACAATATCATTAGTAACAATACCTCATATCTCAATAGAACAAAAATAGTTACGGAAGATAAATATTTAAAAATAACTCTAATTTTTTAAGGTAAAGCGAATATTTTATGTAAGATAACGATAAAACAGGTGTTTTTGAATAATATTAAAAAAATATGCTAAAACGGCATAGTAAATTATTTTTAATAGCCGTAAATAAATACGTCATATAATTCCGTAACTATTTTGAGTTAGGCGTTGTTATCATTCCGATCACGATTTTATAATAGGCAAACATGCGCTATGGTTGAGCGGGACAAAATATCGGTTAAAGTGCGAGCGAGAAAGAATATAGGTGAAGCGTTGAACTCACACACACTAGCAAGCGGCCCGATTCACACATATATCTTACCAACGCACACTAAGGTGCGAAGTGAATCCCGTCACTCACACAGCCGTAGAGGAGGCAGCGTTTTTTTATTACTATGCATGTGGGGTGCTTACCTTCAAAACGTGCCATAATAAAGTATACGAGATAATGGCAAATATTTTTCGCATAGAAATAGTGACATACTCATATGTCATTTCAATATAAAAAAAATATTTGTAGTTTATTGTTACTTTATTTTGACAATTTTTCGCTTTTCTTATTGGAAGGAATGACCTACATACATACATGAAACTGACATTTTAAGTAAAAGAAAAATGCCTTTCGATTAAGAAGTGACAGTTAACACCTTAAAAGTGAAGCTGACGTTATCAACTTTATAAAACAATTTGATATAAGGCTATTCATGCAAATTGTTTAGTAAATAGTTATCAGGTATACGAAACCAATGTGTCAAAACTAAGGAGATGATTTAAATAAATTCACAATATATCTACATGAATTGAAATATTATACAAATTAGATGTGAAGGACTTCTGAAAATTAACCGCTAAATTTGAATTGTTACAATTTTGTACTGTTTCACATGTTTTGTCACAACCCAGGCTTCGCCTTTCGGCATCATCCGGAATTCACACACACGGATGCAATAGAACGGACGTCAATTCTGTTGCATCCGTACAAGGATGTAACAATTCAAATTTGATGTTAAAATTCCATCAAGCACTTTCAGTTGATTTCATAAATTTAATTTGTGATTACAAATTGATGAAAACAACATGACTACTTTTTTTTATTTTGTCAGGTTTTTCTCCAACCTCTGCTATTGATTGTGTATTCAATCAAAGATAAACCAATAAAGCCGACAAATTTAAAGTCTTTTGGAAAAAAAATCATTAAGTTTTCATGGATTTTTTCGTTCTTTTAAACTGATTGGAATATATCTTTCTTATAAAAAAATGCTGCATTTTTTTCACTTTGCTCATCAAAAGTAACTATATGTGCGCGTAGACAAGTGAAAAATTATTGTAAAGTATGTATGTCCTCATAATTCATTGATCTGAAAGAATGTAAACGTTCAATAAAATGATTTAAATATGATACAAAATACGGATAACGAGTTTCCAATCAAGACACTCCTTTGTACAAAACGGTAAATTAATTGCACGGTTCGAGTCCCGAGTGAATAAAATGCCTTTTCATAACGGTCAACAGATGTCAGTGCATAAATTGTGATTTTATTTTAGTAATATTCGTAGGAAATTATTACGCTCGATCAATATTGCAATGTTCATCAAACACAATGAAATTCTTTGTTTCTTAAAAGTAACCTAAAACGACAAAAACCGCGGGAAAGTTTCTTGATTAGAATCGTATCTCTCTTTTAAGAAAGTATTTCAGTTGCTAGTCAAAACAATTCGCTATAAGAAATACTATAAAAAAATGAGACAAACATGGATACCCAGTAGATGAGTCATCAGCGGAAACATTAAGACGATAAGAAAATTCTTGCGGAGTGGGTGTTTGCAATAATGAAAAGTATTTGTCAAAAACAATAAATATGTTAAGAAAAAAAAAATACTTAGCAATTTTATTTGTAAACTATTAAATTATCACTTCATTAAAATATATTAAGTATAGTTACCCAAAAATAATTTATTAATTCTTGAGCCATTGCTTTCAACTGGTAATTATTTACTCAAAATTTAGTATTAATAGTCTTGTTTTGATTTGTATTGTATTAATTGATAATGTTTGCGACCGAAACCGGTCCTGATTTTTAAAATGTAAAATTTTGAAAACAGTTCAACATTTCGTGTTTTATTATAATTATTATTATTAAATATAATATAATGCTTTTCCTCAAAGAAGTGACAGCTAGCATCCTAAAAGTGGGATAAAATTATTGTCAATGCAGTAATAACAGCTAAATGGTTTTGTGGCTATCCCTGAACGAAAAGAAAAATATTTGTTAAAAACGATAGTTTGGTAATTTGTAACGGGACCATAAAATTAGGCCGATCAATCAAGAAAAACGATAGCAACGGGTTTACTGTCAATTTTCTTATGGGTGCTTCGCAAGAACTGTAAACAATTCACGATACAAGCCGGAAAACGATCGTTACGGGGGGTAGACAGATCGAAGTGCCACAATATCACTACGGTAATCCCCCGATTAACGCGGTACTTTTTTTCGCTGCTTCACTTTGACGTGATGAAGAAAAACGCATTAAAAATGTATCATAATTCTATCTTTTACGTTTGCTACAATCAGGGCTGTGAAGTAGGTTTTTTTGATTAGACGATTTGCAATGATATCTCAATGAATCGTCCCCGTTTGATTCCTAATATAGTATAATAAGACACTTTGACGGATTGGTTGGTTGACCTTTATTTGAAGTCAATTAAATAGGAACTGTAGGAAAAAACCTGAAAAAAAGTAATCTTTCTTTACTCGGAGTCGTTGTTCGTCAATATCGGAGTCGGAGTCATGTTTTATTAACTACTCCACAGCCCTGGCTACAATTTTACAAATAATATTTTTGATAAATCAGACAGTTGATTATTTTATGCGAATTTTTAGTAACAAATCTTGAAACATAATTTGAAATCAATATGTTCATTTCTACAGTTTTTTTACATATAATGAAACCTATTTTTTGACACGGTGAAAAAAATAGCAAAGTATTTTAGTTCTACAAAATTATTTTTAAAAAATATAGTTAATAGCTATTTCAAACCACGCCATCGTCAGAACTATGCTTAATCTAACATTTGCTTGTCTATATATAGCTGTGCAGAAAAGGTACACAATACATCTTCTCTCCTGTTTTAACGGCCTAGCTTGTTACTTTCTCACAATAAAACTAAATTTTCAAAAATTTTAAATGAAACAAAAGGCGGCAATGACAATAAGTTTACATGTGGCACGGAAGTGGTCATTACGGAAGCAAATCAGATCACTCCCCAGGAATAGGTTGAACTAATGGGAACGCTATTGTATTAACACGGTGAAAAAATAGCAATGTATTTTAATTCCAAAAAATTATTTAAAAAAAATAAAGTTGATCGCTATTTCGGCTCACGCCATCGTCAGAGCTATTATATTAGTTTGTTCGTTAAGAATCCTTTGTGATAATTGATTTCCAGCTGTTCCAAAGCCGTCATTCTGCGACCCTTACTACAAAGATGCAAACACTTAGGCGCTGAGTTTGAATTTATATTATGTGATTCCTTAATAACGTGATTAGCGAATTGTGAATCTGTTTTTTTACTGTTGAATGATCTTACATTTTCCTTAGCTCGAGTAGATATACTTCTACCTGTCTGTTCAATATAAACGGATAAACATGAGCCACAGGACATTTTATATTATTTTCATTTTGATTTCGTATGAGTTCCTTGTCTTCTCTACGCGGTTTTTATTTACTCGAATCTGTGAAAAACGTATCAACCGCGTAAATCGAGGGATAAGTAAAGAAGTATGCTGTTACTTAATGAATAATGAAACACAGTTTGGTTACTGAACGCAAGCTGTTAGATTTGACATTAGTGAAATGACAGCAGGTAAAGTGAGCTGTGAAATCATAGTGTCTTGGTGATTTAATGATAAACGGTAAATTGCATTACCGACTGTTCTTCCATCCAATGTAAAAAAATGATTATATTGTAGTACATTTTAATACGCTTAGAAACCTTATGCAAGAAAATTAACGTAACTAATGCATTTAATACCGTATGTCGAATTATTTTAAACATAGTTAAAAATTCTCTACACTGGTTAATTACTATATTCATTTAATACCGACACATGTGAATTATTTTTTGTAACAAAAAAATTATAATTTTTCAATAGTCAGTTACGTAGTTTATACTTTATTTAAATTTTTTGAACACTTGAGCTCATGTAACTGAGCATTGGGGAAATTCCCTCACAAATTATTGGCAAAAAAATGAAACACATATAAGGTTGCTACGCTACGGTATACGCTTTATATGAAGAGTGCGAAGTCCTACGGAGTGGTGGGTACAATATTGAGTAATTTTTAATTCTTGGTAATATTAACACTTCAGAAGTTTCCTTGGATAATCATGTACGTAATATTGCACTGTCAAACGTACCAGTTTTTTTTAAGCCTTTCCTTACCTGATGCAGACGATGACGATGTTGCTGGAACCGCAGGATTCGGAGTCGAATCCCCGCTGCTCAGCTCCACAACTCTTTCCGTAATAACTCTGCTGGTATTCGACTGCGGCTCCTGAGACACGACCCCGGTTCCTTCACCTCCAACAATCACGTTTACGGTCGTCAGCGTTTCTAGTTCCACATTATCCGAACTGTCATCAGCGTTTGTGACAGTGTTACACGAACTGTTGTCAATCAGTACAGACCTGGCAGCCAGCGTTTCCATAACAGACTCAGTCAACGCTCTCGTGGACATTTCGTCCATTTCCATGTCCTGTTTTATATCGATGATAATCTGGTGATGCTTCATTCCTGACGATCCCGAGGACGTCTGGACTTGGACGTGGGTCTCCGGTATGTTCTGCATTTGGGAAAGATGTGATATTGTCAGAGGTACCGAGTCCCGACTGGATTCCCGTTGGTTCGCCAGCTTGATGTCTTTTAATTAACTTCTATATATTTAAAAAAAAGACTTCCCGTCTTATCGTCGTGTAAGCGACGATATTCCTTTGTGCATCGTTTTTATTACTTTAGTTAGTGTTTTATTTTATCTGTCAAAAATTATTGTCTCAATTCTTCTGTATTCATTGACATTATTCCAGCTTTTTGATTGTCAATGTATTATACAATGTTGTATAGATTTTTTGATCCAATATTTAGAATATAAAAAAGTTATTTTCATGATTGCTTGTCAAGTTTTTTTTACACTTCATAAATAGTATATTCGTATCAATATGTATTATTTTCTATTGTGCGTGTTCAGTATTCATTTAATTCCATCTCTGATTCGTTTCTCATTATACAATTATCCATCGCTGTTATAAAATACATTTTATAAATGCCATACAATCCCGCGTGTCATTTGAGAATCTCAATTAATTACCACATCTTTGTTTCGATGATGGCGTCTCAATTTCCGTGCATATCAAACACAATGGGTTCACACATCAGCATCGAAGATAACAGAGCAATATCCAGTATCTAACCTTTGCAATGAATCCAAAATTTTCGACATATTCTCGCAGTGGATATCGTCTTCTTTCGTATGTTTCCAAACTCACCCATTTTAATCGGTACACACAATTGTTTCACTTTCAAATTTCGTATGCTCAACTGTCATAACACAATTCATTTGTTCTCGTACATTTCTGGCATTTGTATTATTGCGATTTTGTCGTTTTCTTTCCGGTTTACCGCCTGTGAAAGAATTTACAGGTGCACTGTTGGTTATTATGTATACACGGAAAACTGCTGCATTGGTCGATGTGTATGTATGTACTAAGTAGGCATGTATTGCGAGAGAAAATGCAGGACTAAAATCGATGAGAGCTATGGTCTATACATACACTTTTCGTTTAACAACTGTATTTTTTCCATAAACGCTTATAACGGTTGAATTTAATATCATTCACATAATTTACACATATATTATCGATGAAAACGTGTTTTTTTTAAACTTTTACAACCAAATATTCTTAATATAACGTACCAACAAATTTATTTCGCTCCGAACATTTAACATTCAAATTATTTTTACGTTTTACAAATTATCGATTGAAACTGTTTTTATTTTTTAAATTAACATTCTAATTTTATAATACAGGCATATTTTCAGTCAAAAGCTAATAGTTTTATGAGTATATTATAAAACATTACGAAATAACTGCGATTTTTTTTATAACTAAATATTTAAGCTCAAAAGTGATTATTTTATTAAAACTATGCATTAATTTTAACTACAACTATGAACACTTATGTGGTATCGATAATGATTTTTAAATAATAATGTTATATATGACAATACGCAACTTATATTTTATATATATATATATTTACATTTAGTTTAGAGTGATATAATTCATTTTAATCTACCTAAAGCACGATTTATTAAACCATTATAAAAAAAAGATATAAACAATCGTATTTTTACACTTTGTTATTTATTTATTTATTTACAGTGTTTTTTAATTTTCTTATTCAACAAGCATATATAAATTAACGCGATGCTGAATGAACGCTTGAAATTAATTAGCTATCGTATGCCGGGACTAGCCCGGTAAAATGTTCAATTTTAGCTCAAACTTTGTATAAGTTATTGAACCGAAATTACAAAATATCCACACAATATTTATCACTTATGTTTATTAAAAAACGTTGATTTTTGTGAGTTATCTAGTTTTAGCAGGGAAACGTTAAAATACGACTGTCAAACTCAATGCAGTCTGATCGTAAACTAGGTCATAGGTCAAAAGGTGTATTTCAGATCGAAATTCGTGCGCGTGTCTGTATTATACCCCCCCGTTACATAACGTTTTCGTGTTGTTTTGTTTTTTTTTTTATTATTATTATAAAATGATTATATAAAAAACGTAACGCAGAAACTGTCAAAAACATCAAACGATTTAAAACACTTTTCAGATAACATCTATCACATTTACAAAACCGATCTTAAAACACATTGATTCGTCTTTCTTTCACTGTGATATATAATACAATCAAATATATATAAATAAATTCGAAATCAAATACTGCATTATTTTGCATACCCAAATATATACAGGGTATACATTTATTATAGTGAGTATATGTACTATCATTAATAAAACTGACACAGTTTTTAAGCCGGTCTATTTTTTCTCTGTTATAGAATTTTTTTTAAATTTATTTCATCGACAAATATATTAAATACACGAAGTGCGTTTTTCAATCAATCGCCATATTGAATTTGTGCAGCCGATATCGATCTGTATTCGTTTAAAGTTGTATCGTGAATAATTATTTTGCTCTTAAATTGACGCGAAATTAAATATTCAGTGTTTTTTTTTTTACTTTAAACAACTGGCGATGACAGCTGTGATCTGCTGTAATTTTTTTTATTAATTTCTTTCAATCGCTGCAAATATTACGATAAAGTCAATCGTTTAGTATATAAAAATCCGGACAACGTAAATGCATAAAGTGTTTGATTGTTCCCGATTTGTTCAAAAAACATTGTCACTTTTAAACAAATTTATTTATATAAACTTAATTCACTTGTTTTTATATATTGATGATGCGCTTATCTAATATTATATATTTACAAACAAATTGTCAACATTGATTCAAATTTTAAATAATTTGCTATACGTATGACAAAAATTGAAATAAAACATCGATTGAATATAATCGAAAACAAAATGAAAATAAACAACAAAAAACACTGATAAAATAATCAAGTAAACTGCGCGTTTTGATCGAGTTAGCCACCAAAACAATCCGATTCTCACTGTATTTACTTCACAAATTCACTTATTTTTCAGTTATATAGAGAAACTTTGTAGTTTTTTTTATCACCGTTGGTTCCGTAGCCATTTTAGGGTCTTTTGGCATAGTTTTGGTTTGTATTTTGACGCCGACAGGCTCGGTGTATTGTTTTTTAAGGTCCAGGCACCGCCCGTATAGTGATGTTTTGGTACAGGCGAGGGGTATGGGAAGAATATTGGGGGGATAGCGGCTGATTTTCCCCTACGCCAGGCCTACGACTGCGCTGCTACGATTATTACTTAAGGCGAACGTCTACGATAACGCGGAAGCGCTACGAACTACGACACAAACTTTATCGAAAAAAAAGTTAACGAATACTTTCGAGAAATCCAATCAAACTGTTAACGTAATGCCTAACCTTTTTAATGGATAATTTTTTTAACCAGGAAGTTAATAAGCTTGTCGGTAAATATAAATTATTAACGATCAGTAGAGATTTTTAAAGAATATTCTTATAATTTTACACATATAATCCGATTTATTTATAAATATCTCGTTATCAATGTCGAAATTCATTTATTATTATTTCAGGGTTGTGGAATCGGAATCGAAGTCGTAAAAAACGAGCGACTCATACTACTTTTTCGATTAGACAATTTCGAATACTATATTAATGAACAATTTGCCGTGGTTGACTAATCTTTAATTTAATGCACATGAATAGGAAAGGTATAAAAGAACCTACAAACAAAATTTTTGTAGTAGGAATCGTGTTATTGGTCAATATCGGAGTCGGAGCCTTTTTTTAACGGCACCACAGCCCTGAGTTATTCTACAAAAGTGAATGTTATGTTATTATTACAATTATATATATATACGATTCGGAGGTCTCAAGTGAGTACCTTTTGAACTAATGAGGCCTACATATAAAGATGGGCAAACGTGGTATGTGTCAGAAGCGACAAAAATTGGTGTAGAAAATAACAAATATTAAAATTACAGGAAATGATTATCATACATTAATAACACTACGCAGGACCTTTCGATGAGATTTTTATACTCATAAAGTCCATTTACAATCAAACAATAATCGACAATCATTTCCGGCGTCCATTTCAATGTCGCTATATCCTTATATATATATATAATAACATTATTTTATATATATCTTCTTAATAAAAACAATGACTTTTTGCCAATTTCTTGTAAAATTGGTTTATTCAAAATTGTTATAGAAGAAGGCAACTGTGGTATTTCTCACGGGTGACAAAATTGGTGTAACAAAATAAAAACTTATTTAAAAAAATACAGAAAATGATTTTCATACATTATCAATACTCCACAGAGCCATATGATGACATTATTAACAGATTGTTACAGACTATTTACAATCAAACAATTCACATAAAATAACCAACGGTTATTTCCGGCGCACATCTAAAATCTATAACACAAAAACCTTACTTTGTCTTAACTGTTTATTGCTTTTGATAAATATCTTGTTTCACTTGATATATTCAAACTGATAGTTTTTAAATATTGTTTCGAAAAAAGACTGCATGGATGTCATTTTAGTTTGTTTGTTTTGAAATAAATATCGAAAAAGTTTGAATAAGACTTAATAATCCAGTACCGATAACGGTAGTCTGGCTATCAAGTGGGCTCGTGATTAAATCTCGTAAAGTTCCATCATAAAATTGTCATCTTTGGTATTTTTGAGAAATTTATTCCCACCGAATTTCATCCAAAAAACAAAAATATCTCTTAGTGTCTTAAATATGGTAAAAATTATGCCTGATTATTTGGTTAAGTTAGACAGAAAAATGTGGAGTATTTTTAGAGTAAAATATGTTTATGTGTTACGTGTAAACCGAACGCAAAGCAGAACGACTCGCACGTGGCGCGCACGCGTCATCGCAACCCCCATTCTACTGGCTCGCCGGTCGATGCCCGATTCGTGCCTCCCTGTCTCTTACCACTTTTAAACGTCATGAAAGACGTGTCTGGAAATATCAGACCGAAACAGTCAACTATTTTCTAAAAGAATTATTTTTACTACAATTATTTTCCTATAGTATTTATCGCCGGTTTGGCAGCGATAAATATGTTCGTGACGTTTGTATGAAAAATGCGATGATAAGAAATATGCATCGAATACAGTGGGTGATCGGTAAACGAACAAATCTGAAATCGAAAACCATCACGAAAGATTTTCGTGTTCGGACAACGAACACATATTCGGATAACGAACTAAATCGATCTCATCTACTTATTGTATCTGTAGTAAATCTATGATCGGTTAACGAAAAATTCGGATAACGATTTTTGTTAAACGAGCATCAGCTATATGTATAGGAGTTTTAAGACGTTAAATGCCAATTCTTGTCAAAAACAAAAAACACAATGAAATTTATAATACAATAATCATGACCGGTTTCGCTCATCACGAGGATTATCAACAAAAATTAGCACAGTTATGTTGGAAAATAATATCGCTCATTACGTTTTCATTTTCAGTGACAATGTAACAAAACATATGTCACTTAATGTGTTAACTGTATTTTTAGTTAACCGTATGTGTCGGTAATGAACTAAACCTGTTCTGATCATCCTATTATAAAATTTATAATTTATTTAATTTTTTGTTCTCTGGTCTTAATTAATGTTTTATTTATCAACAAAATATTTTTCCACAAAGAGGTGTCAGTTATTATATTAAAAAGAAAAAAAATATTGCGAATTTTAACGTAAGAATTTTATACAATGACGAGTTCCTGTTTCCTTTATTACAATAACAAAATCGAGAAATGTAAAAAAAATCATTCATTCCTATATTGTTTCAAGTGTTAAAGATTATAATTCCGGAACACTGTGACCAAAACAATATCCAAACCATTTTTTTTAATCTTGTTATTCCGGTCGGTCATATGACTCGACAGTTGCAAGAACTGTTCATCTTATCAAATTCATTGTTTAGAGATATAAATATAATATTTTCACTAATGAAATATTTTTAAATCAAACTTACTCTTATTCGAAGATGTCTGTAAATATTTTGTTTTGTTCTATCAAAAAATACACATAGCAAAATAAACAGTAGAGTTCTTTACCTTTATTAAATGAGAAGTTACGCCTTTAACGTCGATCGATGTGATTTTGATAATATAAAATATGTTAACATACTACTAAACAGTGTGTCTTATTATTTAAAGAATTTCAGTCGATTCCTTATTTGTGATGAACATAATAATTATATAAAACAATATATTTTTCATACGGTTTTAAATTTCCGTTTAGATTATGCAAGACAGCTAACAGTTGTAAAAATAAGGCAGTATCTTCTACCGCTCTCTCACACCACTACATTCACGCACACACTGAAAGCGCTACTATAAATACATTTTTGTGTAGAAAATAGTGGACCAGTATGTATGTATTGATGTGAAACTAATTTTGAACATTATGGGTCATCATATTCGCCATCATCAGCCGTTTGTTGTTAGTATAATACTCGATGAAGGCGTTCAAACTGTATTGAAATCTATTAATAGGGGTAGAAATATGGGTGTAAAACATGCCGGTATCCCGGTATTAAGTCAAGTTTTTTTTTAACAAAATAATGGGTGTGAATATTTTATAATAAATACCGGCGTCACAATATGTATATGCCACAAGGATAATGTATGTTAATTAAAAAAAAAAAATCTAGTTCTTCAGTGAATTCATACAAAATGAATGAATACATTCCAGCACATTCTCATCATATATAATCATATTATTATCAGTTAAAGTATATTTGTACGCTTGAACACATATTTTAACATATATGTTACACTTAAATTTGAGTTATTGAAACGTTGTACACAAGTTTTATTACTCACGACCACGGATTCGCCTTTCAGAATTTTCAAGCATTCTATCAGACGAATGCAATAGAACTGACACACAATAAATTGACAAATTATACAGGAAAAACACAGACCTTTGGGCTAGGATTCAAATATACATTTGAAATAATTATTGATTTGATTATAATGACATTCGATTCGCATATGACAAATTTAATTAACAACACGTTGTTAATCAATTTTTGATGAAAGGATTTTAAACTAAATGATAATTTGTGATACCGACTGAAGGTGCTTGATGTAATTTTAAAATCAAATTTGAATTGTTGTTGACATGTTTAGTCACTAACGACACAGGTTTCGTCCTTCTGTATCTTCAGGCACTCTATCACACGGATGCAACAAAACTCACTTACAGTAAACAGTTAGAATCGTCTATAAACCAATGGTATTAATTAAAGCTAATTTTAAATTGCAACTAAAACTAATTTAATAAAAGTGATCTAATAATAATTAACACAATTGTCTGTGATAATTTTCATTAACGATTAATATTGTTAATGACTCATTTCCTACCATTATAATACAATTGTTTTTTTTAAAGATATATCTACATATTTCAATCTCTCAAGTAACGATTAAACATCTAGTGATGGAATATAAGAATTTACGTCATGAGAGATTGATATTCCATCAAGTCGATATCAAAAATTAATAAATAATGTAGCTTTTACAAAACACTTCTTTTTTGCCTTTTTAAACTAAAGGAGGCACTTCCATTCTTCTATTTTTAGGGTCTCTCAAAAAACGTGGAATCGAAGTTTCACTGTATTGTGAAAATCTGGTATTACAAATGTCATTTGGAGTTACTGGTCATAAGATTATTTATTAATTTCACAACTTAGTGTCGACTCTACGCCACGTAGACAATCTGCTACGCGCAAATCTCTCATCGCTTGTTTGTTGCTACCCATATACAATATATTGATTTATTGCTTACACTCTGTCGATTTCAATCATTGGATTGGATCATCATTTAATCATCACTATCTCCGTTCCAAAATAGTACTTTTTTTAACGAGTGTAGTTTTCTACTGTAAAATTATTTTTAATATGTTAAGGATGCAAAACTGTTTTGTTTTTAAATTTAAAAATGCAATATTATTTATACAATTTCTTATCATATTCTTATCATATGCGATCATTGTCAATATCCTTTACCCTATAGTCAAGACAAGCCAAGTTAAGCCGTTGGTTTTGTACGCCTGTTATTTTATAATTAATGAGTATTTTCTATAAATACCCTTGTTTGTTTTATTATACAAATTTAAAGATTCCACATGTTTTGTCACTAGCGACCAGGATTTCGCCTTTCGGCATCTTCAGGCATTCTATCACACGGATGCAACAGAACTGACCCTTGTAGTTTTTATTATTTAAACTTTAATGAGTGGCCACACTCATTCGTGAAGGATTTTGGAGTATAATTCGAGTATGCCAATAGTCACGTTAGAATTACCTGCATCAAAGCATTATGCAAAGCATATGTAGAAACAGTCTGCAAGTGGCAATGCCAATGGTAAGAGCATTAGCAATGTTCAACAGTTTTACATTAGGCGTTGACATATTTCTACGAGATTGAGTTTAGGCGAACACTATTTTTAAACTATTAAAGTAGATTTTATATGAGCTTGCTTGGTTGACATCCTTGCTATCCTTGTTTTTTTTTATCTTTTGCTATTTATCCCTTATTTTTTTAAATATTTTCTATTTTGCAAAAACAACAAACTTATAAAAGTGACAGTGAAAATTTTTAAATTGGTAAAACATACTAGTTGTCCATTGGAAACATGTCGACACACGAAGCAATATTGTTGAATATTATTAATTCTTGAATTTTGGTATCACCATTGGCAGGTTGGTTCCATACTTAAAAAAAAAACAAACAATCCATGTTCACACGAAATTGGAAATTCTTGACATTGACGTAATTAATATCAAAAGAAATCTATGCGGGATTAAATAATAACTAATAGAAAAATTTAGTTAGACAAAACTAGGAAGGAATAGAGTCTATAATTCCTACAATATATAAATTTCAACTGAAAATTCTTCAGAAAGAGACTATATTTCAATCTACGTCAGGTCCGACAATTTGCGCCTTTAAAATCATCACTCAAAAGAGCCATTTTCGTTTCCTTGAAAAGAAATTGCATTTTTAATTTACCGAGGACAGAAATATATACGTGAGGATCCGTAGTCAAAACAAAACATATACCATTACATCTATAATATAACACAAATATTCTGTAGGTGTATTGTATAATACTATATAATATATAGAAAAGTAGCTACGATGGTATTTTGTTGAAAGCTCACTATTGTACTTCTAAATCTATAGAACTAATTCATGCAATATCCACTTTTGGAAAAACAAAAAAATAATAATATAAAATGAATCATTGGATAACTTTTACGTATAATACTGCATCGATTATGAGATGCGCCATTATTTTTCAATACTTATTACTCACACAATTATAACATAAAAAATTTATTCGAAGTAGATCGTATAAAAATATTTTTTTACCCGTAAACTGAAATTTCATCAGATCTGTGAATCGATTTTATCGATTTGTAATTGTGTGATAATTCCTTTAAAATATTTTTTTAAATATTTTTCATAGATTTTAAGACGCATTCCAATTCTAAATGATAGATTCTCCAATAGATATTTGATTTCTTCTTAAATATGTAGAAATTTAACTTAAATAAAATACTTTGAAGTCACTAAATTGCTGACTTAGTATGAATTAATGTTTGTAAAGTTTTTAAGGCATGTTGCTTCACGATTGAATATTTCAACAGAAACGTTCTTCGTACAAACTCAAAAGAGAGACTGGTGGTACATCAGTGAAGGAAGATTGATTGTAGATCAGATATATTGTAATACACGACATTTGAGAAGAGATGAATCGGCACATATTCCCTTGGATACATATTCACATGTTAACAGAATAATTTATATATACGCAGTACTATTGGTATTAAAAAGTGAAGCCTTGAAATTTATTTATAAAATTCATGGTAAATGATTTTTCAATTTTTTAACTTCTTCCTTGAGAACGATCGGCTATCAACTAGACTTCTTATATAGAAATAGTTTTATGCTCACTGTTTATTAAAATGAAAGTAATGCATTTAATTAAAATTCAGTAATATTTACATATTTTTTGTTGAAGAATTCTAAATTTTTATTCATAAACCTTATCATAATTTAATTTCAATTATTATCAATTTACAATAATAATGTAGTTTGCAGTGTTTTATAAAACACTTACTTCACTAAGTGACTTCTTCCTACTAGTACACCTAAATAAATGTAGCTGAATTCCACCAACACATTCCTAACTTCATAGCAGACAAAGGAGAACAAAAATAGACCATATACGGAAAATCAATATGGCGGCCAGCGAGCCAACAGCTGATAGCGGCACGCGGGAAAATAAATGTCACTTTGACATTTTGGCGCGCGATTTTTGGCATTTACCCGCCGAAATCTATTGTACGTTCTTTATAAGGAATGCTTTAAATTTCTGGTCTTTATACGATAAAATCACTAGTGTTTTTTTTTCAATATATATACTTATGATCATATCATATCATATCATTTATTTACCATGGGAAAATGTGCTATGATAATATACGAAAAATTAACATAATTTCAACGACCAGTAAGTAGTTGACAATTAATCTATATATACAACAGATTAAAGATGTTTCTAAAACAAACGAACAATGGACTAACAAAGTAATCAATTTAAATTTTCTCTTACAAACTTTAGTTATGAGTTTTGGAAATGTTACCGTCGAATCTACAGCAAACCAATGTGGCTAAAACAACATTGGTAGACAAAAGATAACAAAAGATGAAAGTTGATCTTATATAAAAAAAACTGTCTACATTTGTTGTATATAATAGAATAACGCAACACGTAAATTAACGATTGAAAACATATTAAATCTCCAAAGAATGTATACATTTAGATAAACAATAATCCTAAAAAAGTAAAAAAAATGAGCGGTTTTTTATTATTAAAAATTATTTATTTTCACAGAAAAAATACGCCGTTAATGCATAGAATTTTAGTTGTTTAAAATAATTAGTTTGACACAGAAATATATTGTATTATGATAATTTAATACTGCCATCTGTGGTAGGAAATTTTATTCATATAGAAATATTCTAGGCATTCGTTACGAGTTAATCCAAGACGCAAACCTCTGCAGACTTTATATGGAGAAAACTGTAGTCGTTATTGTATGTTATTAACGTTGGGCTTTTCTTCAGTGTAAATTAGCAAATGGCTCAGTTTTCAAAAATAAGAGAGAGTTTCATATCAAATCATTTGTATGCATTATTAAACATCTCTGTATCTACAATAATTGGTACACAAACACTTGGTCGAAAGAACATTTAAATTGATCGTATAGTTTTTTTTTTTATTTCGTTTTTATAAGTGAGTCAGTTTCAACGTGTTAACTGTCACTTCTAGGTGGAAACCCTTTCTGTTTAGTTACAATGTTAAGTAATGTTTCCATAATTTTATATATTCAAAATAATTAATGGTTTCTTTAATTTAGAGCAATATCAACAACAATCAGTTTTTAATGTTCGTGATGAGTGAAACTAGTCCTGATCTAGGTAGTATAAAATTGTGGAAATAGTTTTTTTTATTACAGTCACTAATTTATTCCATGGCGAAAAAATAGCAAGATATCTAATTGATAGGTATTTCGGCTTACGCCTTCGTCAGGACTATAATTACTGTATTCTGAGTATATATATTATAAATTTTATAGAGCTAAAATATATAGCATTTTTTTCACCGTGTTATAATAAAGATCTACGAACTAAATGCCAATTCAATTAGTCAACAAGAAAAGCAACTCTTAATATTTGTTTTGTATTGTAATAAGCGATCAGAACATTTTTTTTACATTGTATTTTGTCGTGGAAATCGCTTACATAAAAAAAAAACTCTTGTTTGTCTGACTCACTCTTGTCCATCTGGAATTTGCGCAAATCCGAAGTATTTTTAGCAAACCATTTGTCATCTGGTTATTCACTTTGTGAGAGCAAATAATTCATGACTTCTAAAGAAAAAAACGCTTGACATTTTGTACATTATCCACCAATGCTGCTTGATGGAATCACAATATAATATTTTAATTTATTGGTTGAATTGGCATTTATTTGGTACAGCTCCATTATAACACGGTGAAAAATAGTAATGTATTTAGTTCTATAAAATTCTATTTCTGACGAAGGCGTGAGCCGAAATAGCCATTAACTATATATCATATCTTATAAATTTTGTAGAACAAAAATACATTGCTGTTTTTTCACGATTATCAAATTTTGTACATTTTCACATGTTTTGTCATTCATAGACAGAGATTTGCCTTTCGGCATCCTATCAATCTATTGTCTATTGTTTGGGCCCCAGGAGATTTGAAATATACCCTTATGGTGGAAAAGGTTCAGAAGATATTTTTGAGACTTCTTTACTTGAGAGCATACGGATACTATCCGTGGCTTTATCCAACTGACTTTCTTTTGGGTATGCTCACTTTTAATAGTTTGAAAAATCGAAGAGAAATGTAACTAGCCACGTATTTCTTTCGACTCATTCGAGGCCAAAATGAGAATTCTGCCATCCTTAATAATATCAATTTGTGTGTTCCGGATAGTTTTTTAAGAAATCGTGGATATAATTTGTTTGTTCTTCCAAAGTGTAGAACCAGCCTGCCACTGGGGATGCCAATGGCAAGAGCATTAACAATGTTCAACGGTATTGCTTCGGATGTTGACGTATTTCATGTGGACAAAATTAAGTTTAGACGAATGCTATTTTTTAAGTAGATATTTCATGAGCTTACTTGGTTGACTTTTTTTGCAATCCTTGTTGATTGTTTTACTGTGTATTTGTTGTATTTCCAATACTTATAAATAAATAAA
Source organism: Himalopsyche japonica (assembly GCA_028555115.1). Lineage (NCBI taxonomy): Eukaryota > Metazoa > Arthropoda > Insecta > Trichoptera > Rhyacophilidae > Himalopsyche > Himalopsyche japonica. Next base: position 2,533,264 of record JAHFWJ010000430.1, read on the forward strand.
TCAAACGGTTAAGATGCCGAAAGGCGAAACCCAGTTCATGAGTGAGGAAATATCTGAAAATGCTTACAAAGAAATTTAAATGTGTCATCATTAGTTATAAATGTTGAATGTTAAACATTTTATTTATTTCCAGCTGTTTTAATACATTTAAACTCGATTTTTTTGTATGTAAATTGCTATCAAATTAGCACACTTAGTCCAAATGCTGTTAGAATATTTTCGGTACTTAATAATTAATTTATGCACGACTAACCCAAGTCACTAGTTTTATTTTTAGCCAAAATTGCTTAAAAAGTAGACCAACGATCTGTTACGCGATTTTCGGTAATCTTATTTGCTTACATAGTCGAGATCAATAGGGTCTACGCCAGTCGATGCCTCTACGCCAGTCGATACCTCTACGCCAGAAATCCTTATATTACAATCTCTAGCCGCCTATTCAACACCGTTGCGTGTCCGCACTCCGTGAGTAGTAACAAATTCGGTGGACCCAGACTTCCTGTTGGGTTTTTTGACCCTACGTGTGACGTCACGGCGGGTGTGGGGTCGTAAGGGGTACCTTTTGAGGGCGCTGGGACCCTGTGACCCCAGCAGGGTCAATCTCCCCTACATTAGAATACCAGCGATGCGAAATGCTGGCTACACCGAGAGGTTGTGTCGATTGAATCGAGTCTTTGAAAATTGTTTTTGATAAGTATATATATCAATCTTTTCATGATGTGTTTTGTAGTTTATACATCAAAACGTAAACTTAAAGTTTCAAATTTAATTAAAAAAAAACTATTTGTGATTTATTTTTTAACAGTAAACTTAATTTTTAATAAACTATAGAGATTGTGGCAAAACAGTTGAAGAACTAAAAAAATAATTTATAAGTAAGCATACAAAATTCATCTAAATATACGTAAACAGTAAATAAATTAATTACTTACATGTTTATGACACATTGAAAATAACTAGTTTTATATAAATATTTGTTTTTTAATATGTATTGTATTCTATTTTTAATGCTCGCAGGAGTGAAACCGGTCCTGACCTAAATGGAATACATAATGAAATTTGAATTGTTGAAACACTATACGATTCCACATGCTTTGTCACAAACGACCCAGGTTTCGCCTTTCAGCATCTTTAGACATTCTATCACACGAATGGTAAAAAAAATTAACAATTACAATTTGATATAGACATTCCATCGAGCACCTTCAGTCTATACATGATGGCAGTTAATGACTGAATTTTTTTAGCAATGCGACTTGAATATAGTTTGTGTTGTTATGGCGACATCATAGATGTCACATATGACAACTTTCATTAACCGTCACTTCTCGGTGAAGGCATTTATGTTTTTGGAAATAAAACATAATGTTTTTAGCTATTTTTTCAATTTTACATTACCAAGATCAGGATCGGTTTCGCTCATCACGAGAACCATCGATAATGCTTGCGATGATCGAGATCGGTCCCGAGCATTGTTATTATATTATTTTAATAAATAATTACAGCTGACTAAAGATTTTAACGATTATTATTTAACTTTTATTTGATCGATGAGTCGGGATTCACCTTTCGGCATCTTCAGATATTACATCACACAAATGCAACAGAACTGACATGAATACACTGTGGAAATGTACAAAGTTTCTACAATTAAAATTTTGTATTGAAATTCCATTAAACGCCTTCAGTCGATATCATAAATTAAATCAATATATATATATATATTAAATATCAAATTTAACACCGTGCACATTGAATAGTTTTAAGTTCAAACAACCTTTCTATCATTCAACGGTTATTTCATCCCTGACTTGACTCCAGCGGTTTAGTTTCCACGTTGTGTCTCGGTCAACAACCCAGCGAAACCACCCCCTCACCAAAATAATCCCACAGAGGAATCAAATGGCGGCGAATTTAGAATAAGGAAGGGGGGGCAGGTGATATTAATCGGCGTGGAGTAATAGTGTATTGCCGCAGGTTTTATTTTCAACAGGGCACGACTTAACTTAACTAGCCCCATTTTAGGGGTACATTGCGCCAGATGGACATGCGAAAGATGAAGTAGGTTATTCACCATTTTTAATCACGTTAATTATGGTTTTATATTATTCCGACCGTTTTAACTGATGGGGAATTTATGCTGAGAATAATGTAAGATATTAAACATGGGTATTGATGTCGTAAGATTTTTATTTCACGGTGAAAAAAATAGCAATGTATTTTAGTTCTACAAAATTATTTAAAAAAAAAATATAGTTGATAGCTATCTTGGCTCACGCCATCGTCAGAACTATGCTGAAGCTAACATTTGCTTATCTATATATAGCTGTGTAGAAAATGTACACAATACATCTTCTCTCCTGTTATAACGAGCTAGCTTGTTTCTTGCTCGCAATAAAACTAAAAATTTAAAATGAAACTAAATAGGCGGCTATATCAATAAGTTTACGTATGGCACGGAAATGGTCTATTACAGAAACAATGAAGCACCCCGCAGCGGGTTAAGAATTTCTCGACGTATTATAATGGAGTTCTACCAAGTGAATGCCAATTCAATAAATAGATTTTTATTTCGTCTAAAAGTAGAATTAAAAAATCGGGTCTGTGGTCTAGTGGACAACATCGTTGATTTGAATACATAGCGATTAGTCAACCACTACTGGTAATTTACTAGCCGTAACGTTTTTCGTTATCTTTAAAAAATATAATCTATATATAACGGTAATTTTGGTCGACTGTACTTACCACTTTTAAGGTTTTAACTGTCACTTCTTGATGGAAAGGCACGATATTTTAAATAGTAAAAACACATTTTTTTAGTACTTATTTCCACAATATATTTTTTGATCAGGACCGGTTTCGCTCATCACGAGCGTTATTAACTGATAATATACAATTTACAGTCTATTTATACAAAAAAAAAATGGGTTAAAGGTAGCAGGTAAACAAAACTATGAAAATATATGGTGGAAATGAGTACTAAAAAATGTGCTTTTACTATTTAAAACGACTATATTTAATTGCTTATATTGAATTATTTCGCATTTCACGGAAATCACTCGCAGAAACAGATGAAATTAATAATTGCGATCAAATTGGTTTTGGGCTGTGGAGGTTGGTTAAGGATGTTAAGATTTAAGTGCCGAGCTGGATTTTAAGACGTTTTGAGTTCAGAGCTCGAGGAAAGTGGATTTGGTCCAGCTGGAAGGTTAAATAGCTGTAAAAGGTCAATATACGCGTACAGTACGCGTCATACAGCCTCCTCGTAAAAAATAGTTTGACTGCACTGTGTTTATTTTACATAGGCGTAGGACCATAATTATTTTTAAAAACGTCCAAAAACAACCGATCAAAATTTAATCGAAATACTTCATAGTACGCGTGTAAATATGCATTTATAATCACTTCTTGATGGAAAGGCATGACATTTTAAATAATAAAAAGACATTTTTTTCGTACTTATTTCCACAATATATTGCTCACCATCAGTTGATGACTTACGATGATCGAAACCGGTGCTGATCATAAAAAATATATTTATAAGATGAGCCGTGGCTAAGAGTTTTATATAATTTTTACAGCCCTGTCAAAAGAACTGAATACAGAATAGGTAAAACACTGACGATGACCTAATGCCAAAACAACTGTCAAATTCGTTTTACAGTCGTTGCAGAAATATATACAATAAATTGGTTACTTTAATTTTATAATATATATATAACTTAAAATGAAGATTTTTAGATCATTATTAGAATTTTAGATTATAAGATCTTTTATTAAGCATTTTTTTTTATTTATTTATAACTGTACGGTACAAAACTTACAAATTATCAAATCATTGCTTTTACAACGTTAACATAATTAAATATAAAGTATTGGAAATTCAACAAATACACAGTAAAACAATCAACAAGTATTGCAAAAAGTCAACCAAGTAAGCTCATAATAAGATCAAAACCGGTTTCGCTTAACTCGAGCATTATCAATTGATCAACACTCATTACGAGCGAAACCGGTCCTGATCGTGAAACATACTGCGGATATCATTAAAAAGTGACAGTTTACGCCTTAAAAATTGATTTGAATAAAAACGAAACAGTCAATATGCTTAAGTTGATTCTCCATTGTAATTAAATGGTTAACAGTGAAAATAAATAGTAAGTAAAACATTTTTTTCTTAAATTATCTCAAAATGTGGATCGCAAAATTGATTGATAGACGGTATGAACATCGGTGTCGCCTCTCGGCCGAGCCACTGTCTCGTGTATCGTCGTAGCTTCACTTCGTTTGAGTTATGGTAGAGCTCTATTTCGATCGGCAAGGGTCAACGTTTTTTGGCGCGAACCGGACACTCGCACCCGACTTCACGACATTAATTTTCCCGCGCTTTTTCGTACTTCAAATCACCGTGCAGTCGCACCAATAATTATTGTTTTAATAAAGATGCAAGACACGATATGAACATTACAATACGATGCTAGTTTTAAAAAATAATTGTAAAATATTCTTACTGTAAACAAGACTAATGTTCAAACTCTATCCAATAGGGTTGGCAGGGAAGGTTGTTGACCCGATATTAAGAGCCTCAGTTTTCGTTTCAATATGAAATTTCAAAAAATATATAATGACATAAATATTATATATTTTTATATATTCATTAAAACTGTTAAAATTGTGCCCACTTTCAAATACAAAATTTAATAAATTTTACCTTTAGGCATTCTATTGTACGGACGCGCTAGAACTAACTGGACTTTAAACACGTGAAAGTGTACACAGCTACAGAAATTCTAATTTAAAATGAAAATTTCATCAAGCACGCTCAGTCGATACAGTAATTTTCCTCAGTATTTTTTCACCTTCAAGTACAATTAATTAATTTGTCATAAGATGTGTTATGATTTTTAATGTGTTAACTGTCACTTCTTGGTAGAAAGGCGTGATATTTTAAATAATAAAAACACATTTTGAGTAATTATTTCCATAATATATTTTATAATCACGACCGGTTTCGCTCATTACAAGCATTATCAAGTGAATTAGTTGACAATCACTTTCAAGGTGTTGTCACTTATGGATGGAAAGGCATGATATTTTGTACAATAAAAACAATTTTAAGTAGATCGAAACCGGTCTGATCATAAAATATATTGTGGAAATATGTACTAAAAAAATGTGTTTTTTGTCATTTGATAATATTCGCATGATATTTAGTACTATCATTTACTGTAGTCTACCCCTTCCCCAACCTAAAGCAACCTTAAACACTGCGCCCCACTCGTCATTTTAATTTTAATAATTATGAGAATGAACTGTTAACCTTAGTAATGAGTAACCTTACCTGCTTTTGCTTCTTAATGAAGTCAAAAATGTGTCATATCTAGACACACTGATTGGGATAAGAAAGTAATTAATTATTAATCACTTTTAAGGTGTTAACTGTCACTTCTTGATGGAAAGGCATGATATTTTAAATAATAAAAACACATTTTTAGTACTTATTTCCACAATATATTTTTTGATCAGGACCGGTTTCGCTCATCGCGAGTATAATTAATGATTGCTCAGAGCCCCTAATGGATTATTGATTTACCTTAATTGTATTTGTAAGTCTTAATAAGTGATTGCGAACATTTAATTTTTATACTAATTTACTTTATTTGTATCAATATTGTATGATTTTCTGTAAATTGTTTCCTAGTTCTTGAACCCATGGTTTTGTACACCTCCTACCTTTAACTCAAATTATTTTTTTGTTTTGTATAAATAGACTTGTTTGTAAATTGTATCAGTTGATAATGCTCGCGATCAGCGAAACCGGTTCAGATCAAAAATATATATTGTGGAAATAAGTACTAAAAAAATGTGTTTTTATTATTTAAAAAAAAAATTATCATTATTAAACGTTAAATTTTATACATTTCCATACCTTCTGTACTGAAAATGTACTGAAATTTCATTACCTTCAGTCGATATCGTTAATTAGAAAAAGATCTTGTCAAATTATGACCTTCACATTAAGCATTCGGAGGCATGAGAAAAATGGATCGATATGTGTTATCGATTATTTTTAAGGGCTGTGATGTGAAACGCCTCGTTTTGTTTTGGGTTCCTCGTAATCGATGCATATAGGGGTAGGTCCATTACAAAATCCACCCTGTAAACTTACTCAAGAAAGGTCATTGTACAAGCAAGAGAGCTTTTGGGGGTGAGTAATGATTTCGATGTAATAAAACTCATTCTGTTACACTGAGCGTTTGAAGAATCGTTTAGATATAATACTGTTTTAAGACACTGTAAGTGTTAAGGAATCGACAGTATTTTTGTTGTATATATTATTTCAAAAACATAAAACGGTGTTTCATATATATATATATAATATGTACAAAATAATATAGCAATATATCTTAATAGATAAAATATCAGTGGAGTTTGAAAACTATATAATATTAACTGACGCCTTGGCATGTGTTATCAACATAAGAATAATTTATGATGTCGACTGAAGGTGCTTGATGGAATTTCAATATCAAATTGGAATTGTTACAACTTTGTTCGATTCGACATGTTTTGTCACTGACGACCCGGGTTTCGCCTTTCGGCATCTTCAGGCATTCTATCACACAGGTGCAACAGAACTGGTAATTATATAATAATATACATTAGAAATAATGTTTGTTTATATGCATGTCCTTTATGTGTTACTACCTTAAGGATAGGAAAGGTGTGAAGCTTTTAAAATATTTTTTTTCCATGCTCACGAAGATGTCTAGATTAAAACACACCGGAAAAGTTTTTTAACAAACTCACAAAAACCCTTACAAAACTGTCAACCATGTCACACTTTTAGAATAACGTTTTGCATAACATCAATTGTTCATTGATTGATTGATTGATTGAATTGGCATTCACTTGGTAGAACTCCATTATAACACGGTGAAAAAATAGCAATGTATTTTAGTTCTACAAAATTATTTTTAACAAATATAGTTGATAGCTATTTCGGCTCACGCCATCGTCAGAACTATGCTTAAACTAACATTTGCTTATCTATATATAGCTGTGCAGAAAAGGCACACAACACATCCTCTCTCCTGTTCCAACGGCCTAGCATCGTCAGAACTATCTGGACGATATCTGAACGATGGCGTGAGCCGAAATAGCTATCAACTATATTTGTTAAAAATAATTTTGTAGAACTAAAATACATTGCTATTTTTTCACCGTGGTATCAATTGTTCATAAACTAAATTTGATTTCGCAATACGCTTTTCACTGAATGTAATCTCATTTAAAAAGTACTCACCCAATTCGATTACTTTGAATCTAACCAAGAACTATTGGTATTTTAAACAGGTACCTAGGTACCGCCTTTCCGAAACTGTCACACTTCGGGGTTATGGCCTTCTAATGACATTTTGCAAACCATCGATTGTAGCAAAAAGTATAGTTTTAGTAGAACGCTTTGTTTGAGCGACATATTTTAGGCTTAATACCATGTAATCGGTAGTTTAAAATAAAATGAACTTTATCTCTGGTAGTGGAATTAACTGCCAGATGATATAGAAATAATGAGGCCGATAAAGTAAACATCGTTTCTATTACGTAGCTACATTTCATATATAATATAATATCATATTATATGCAAGTAAAGTTATTAAATACGACATATATGATTTCACCAAAGCGACGCAAACTATATTTAAGTCGTATAGTTTAAAAAGATTTATATTTTTTACAGATTTAACTATTACTTCTTAATCGAAAGGCATCATACAGAAACCGGCCGTGATGTGAATATAATGTACATATATATTCACATCACGACCGGTTTCTGCTCATCACGAAGATTATCAACTGACACATTTCAAATAAAACAAGTGTGCTTATAAAAAAAAATTGTTAATAGTTATCAAATATACAAAACCAAAGGTTTATGAAATAAGAAAATTATTTGCAAGGTATATTTTTATGAAATAAAATTGCTTACAGATAAAATGTTTAGGACCTCTAATATTAATTTTTAACCGCGAAAATCTTTGAATGATTTTTTAAATGATAAATTTTGTAATTACCAGGCATGCAAAACCAATATGTATATATATCTAAATTAAGTAAAATCGTTAAGAAATAAAATTTTATGTACCTATTAAAATTGAATAAATACTTATTTGTCATCAAACATAAACCAAATTGATACTCTATTAAGAGGTGAAAAGTAATTATGAAATAAAATTTAGAAGCTTAATAAGTAATGTTGTCACTAGTTTGTACGTCGGTAAAACATAATGAACAGATTATTCATTAGAGTTGCCCAAATTATTTCTGAGATAAATTGTTCCTGCTGTGAATTAAAATTATGGAAATTATACAGACAATTTGTTTTATTATCGAAATATTTAGTTTTTGTATCAAAGTGTTCTGTTAGCGTTTAAATATAAAATTTTCTCGAAACGATTATAAAATTTTTGGACGTATTAATTTGTTAAGAAATAACCAATAAAAATCAAATTTTATGCAGTATTCGTTAAAAGCTCATTGCAACGTCAAAACGTTCTAAGAGTGTTTTTTTTTTTTTAATTTTCGAACTTAAATAAACGCTGCCGTTAAAACTGTCACCACTCTGCAATGGTGATTTTATGAAAACACAAAAATTTTACGAACAATAATTGAATTAATTCCCGTGAAATCATTCAATGTTTGTGATATGAATTTTGTAGCTTTATTTGAACTCGAGCAAATGATATCGTTCACGTCATTAGTGTTGATCTATATTACGTTTGCTTTTACCTTGCAGGGGTCAATGTATTTTGGCGGGAAAACTACGCGGAAGTGTTTTCATTCAATTCATTTTTAACCTTTCATCGATTTTCGCGCGCTTTTCTACAACACATAACAACAATACATTGCGTTTACTTTGCCCATCCTATTCTTGACTTTTACATAAATATGACAACTCCGTAATACTTTTTCGCATGTGTTGCTTATTATTCAACATTTTAGCTATATGTTAAGGGAATGTGCTTATTATAATTGCATATTATTTTATTAACAACCACCATTCGATATTTATATACCAACTGACTTTCTTTTAGGTATGCTCACTTTTAATGGTATAAAAAATCGAAGAGAAATGTATCTAACCACGTATTTCTTTCGACTAATTCAAAGCCAAAATGAGAATTCTGCCATCCTTAATAATATCAATTTGTGTGTTCCGGATAGTTTTTTAAGAAATTGTGGACATAATTTGTTTGTTCTTCCAAAGTGTAGAACCAGTCTGCCAAGGGGGATGCCAATGGTAAAAGCATTAACAATGTTCAACGGTATCGCTTCGGATGTTGACAAATTTCATGTGGACGAAAGTGAGTTCAGACGAAAGCTATTTTGCCAGTTAAAATAGATATTTCATGAGCTTACTTGGTTGATTGATTGAATTGGCATTCACTTGGTAGAACTCCATTATAACACGCCGAAAAAATAGCAATGTATTTTAGTTCTACAAAATTATTTTTAGCAAATATAGTTGATAGCTATTTCGGCTCACGCCATCGTCAGAACTATGCTTAAACTAACATTCGCTTATCTATATATAGCTGTGCAGAAAAGGCACACAACACATCCTCTCTCCTGTTCCAACGGCCTAGCTTGTTACTTTAACACAATGACACTAAATTTTCAAAATTCTAAATGAAACAATAGGTGTCTATGACAATAAGATTATATGTGGGACGGAAGTGATCCTTCTGGAAGTAAATCAGACCACCCCTTTGTGCAACGGCTGGACAAGTGGTGATACTATTATGTTAGTTTGTTCGTTAAGAATCCTTTGTGATAATTGGTGTCTATTGATTTACAGCTGTTCTAAAGCCGTCATTCTCCGACCCTTACTACAAAGATGCAAAATTTAGTGTCATTGTGTTAAAGTAACAGCTTGGTTGACTTTTTTTGCAATCCTTGTTGATTGTTTTACGGTGTATTTGTTGTATTTCCAATACTTTATATTTAAATATGTTAACGTGGCAAAAGCAGTGAATTAATAATTTGTAAGTTTTGTACGGTGTGGTTATTAATAAATAAATAAATATTCTTATAGAATCAAATATTCCACGACATGTATTGTATTCACAGCTTATCAACAAAAATAAATTAAAATCAAATTGTTGCAACTTTGGACGATTCCGCATTTTTTATCACTAACAACCCAGGTTTTGACTTTCGGCATCTTCAGGCATTCTATCACACGGACGCAACCGAACTGACCTCTCGAAACCTGGGCCGTTAATTACAAAACATGTGGAAACGTATAAAGTTTCAACAGTTGTCAACATATCATTTTATTAAATTTGAATTGTTGCAACTTTGTACGATTCCACGTGCCTCTCCAACGACTCGGGTTTCGCTTTTCAGCATCTTCAGACACGGGTACAACAGAACTGACTGATACTGCAGAATGCATGAAGATGCCGAAAGGCGAAAACCGGTTAGTTATTGACAAAGGATGTGGAATCGTAAAAGTTGTACAATTCAAATTTGATATTAAAATTCCATCAAGCACCTTCAGTGGATATTATTAATTATATCATTTTATACAATAATTAATTTACTTCATTTGAATGAATGGTTTTGTTAGCTCTTGAATCCTTGGTTTTGTATACCTGCCAACTTAAAACTATTTTTTTTTTGTATAAATAGGCTTACTTACAATTTGTATCCTATTAGTTGATAATACTTTCGATGAGCGAAGCCGGTCCTTACAATAAGATATATTGTAGAAATAAGTACTAAAAATTTGTGTTTTTTATTTAAAATATGACGCTTTTCCATTAAGAAGTGACAGTTAATATATTAACCCGTTGAGTAATGAGTTATCTTTTTACGAAATAAGTTTTTTGGTTTATTTTAAATATTGTATATTTTAAAGTGTGTTTTTTTTGTGATTCAATCTAGAAAGAACATTTATTATTATATCATATGAGAAATGCATAGTAATAAATATAAACAAATTTATTCACTATGAATTTTCTAGAAATAATTACTTTAGTTTGAGTCTAAAAAAATAATTGCAGTCTGAGTAAACATAGTTCGATATTGACACTGATTCCTAGAAAGAAAGCGATTGAACAGACAGTAAATTTTATGATACATGATTAAAAGTGTAATTTCTTTGAATTTTTTTTCCGTTTATTCTTTTATTAATTTGAAACAAATAAAAAATGTAAGCCCGACTGTTTAAAATTATTGACAGATATGTGCAGCATGAATATCTGAAGAAATTATAATTATTCAACAAAAAATACGGAACTTGTACTAGGTTTCGGAAAGCAACATCCGGATTGCAATCGACAAAATATTTATATGGATATATAAGAATATTGTAACTCCGTCTAACACATTCGGCCGATATCTTTAATTGATTACATTTTGCAGTTATCGGTTATTGAAAGACATTTTGCAGGTCAATGGAAAATGTACTATACACAAGCTCGCGTTAATGTTCTATTGAATTGAATATATTCACTAAGTACAGTAAGGCAGCAACGCCGTTCGACTGAGTTCAGTATGTAGGTGAAGCTAACGGTCTACCGTACGAACGGTACCCGGTTCGCACGCTCGCAGATGCACAAACACATGCATAAGTAATATGCCGTAGCGGTGACGTCACGCGGCCGCCGTGTCGTGTTTGTTTTCTCCGCGACATATCGACGAGTGCGATTGTTGACACTTTCCGTCGCGAAACGGAACTCAATAAAGTCCAACAACTTGCATATTTTTTTTCATTATAGTTTACTCATATATAAACATAAACGCATATAGTATCCAGTTGAATTTAAATTGCTCAGCTCTGCAGCGAGTTCCTCTTTTCGACAACGATGGAAGAAAAATACAACAAACATATATTAATATCCAAAAACATAAACATTAATAAATTATCACTTTTAAGATGTTAACTGTCAATTCTTGATGAAAACACATGACATTTAAAAAAATAAAAACATACTTTTTAGTACTTATTTCCCACTATATATTTTATTATCAGGACCGGTTTCGCTTTATCGCAAGTATTCAGTTAATTATGTGATAATCCTCGCGATCAGCGAAAACGGTCCTGATCATAAAATATATTATAGAAATAAGTACAAAAATGTGTGTTTACTATTTGAAATAAACAAAATTTGTTAGATGGAATCCGCAGTAAAATTGATTAAAATACTTATCTAATTAAATTTGAATTTGAATTCCTGAAGATGCCAAAAGGCGAAACCCGGGTTGATAGTGAAAAAACGTGTGGAATCGTACAAAGTTTTAACAATTAAAATTTGATATTGAAACTCCACTAAGTAGCTTCAGTCGATATCATAAATTTAATGTAATTAATTTATATTATATGATATAAATTGATAAACAGGGAACAATCATTATCCATAACAATCGAGCATGAAAAAATGCTGGAGTACATTCTGTCTAAATACACTGTGATTTTACATTAAAGTGCGATGTCAATTGTAGCTCAAAAATTAAGAGTGATAACGCTCTTAAAATTTGTTCTAATTTATATGAGTTTATTTAACACATTATTTTTAAAATAACTTACCTCTTATAGTGCTCGGCATGTTGTATTGTATATCCAAAATCTATCTGTCGAAAATCCAAAAAACCATCATCTACTGATTCCGTCGTCACAATTTTTCACTTCCATACGAGTTAAATCATTCATTTGAATAATAATAAAAAAAATCACTTGACACTTTAACTTATCGACACTGTTTTTTAAATATGTATTTAGTAAAACTAATTATTAATTTTGTTCGATAAAAAAATGTATTTGCAGAATAAAATAAATACCTTTCAGGCTATCGTATTAATAACTAAACCAATTCGATTGTAAAATCATCACTTTTTGTTGTATGTAAAGTATTGAATTAATAAATATATTTTTAATATTCAAAGGCACTCGCTGTTGTTTGATTTCGTAAAACAAATATATGTACAATTTTTTTTAATTGAATATTTTTTCGATAATTGTTTCTTTATTGTGCTCGTTGTGTGTTGGACGTGTTTTCTGAAAAAAAAAGAAAAACCAATTAATTTTTAATAAAATTGACAAAAAATAAATATAGTTTTAAAGCCTTTTAACGTGCATTGTTTTAGTAAAGACAGCACTCAAAAAATTTCAATGATTTAATGTCTAATAGATGCCAAAAACCATTTAAATATATTATCGTCTTAAACCGTTAAAAAGCCAAAAATTGCCCGCGGTGATTATTTCACTAAATCGGCAGTAAATAATTATGACTTAAAATTACAATATGAAATTTAAATTATAGAAGATAAAATAAAATCGATTTTTGTAGAGATAACTAAAATACACCGCTATTTTAACCGTATTATAATGGAGTTCTACCAAGTAAATGCCAATTCAGTCAGAAAATGTTACATGTTTAAAACTTCCTTCATAATCTTTTGCGAAAAAATGTATATCAACAAACCCCTAAAGTAGAGTTGTAAGAATTGCGAACTTCTTAATAAGTGATGGCGAACCTTAGAGTTAAGTGTGTCACATACAGAAATATCTCCCGTTGTGTAATATTTGCAGTACCAGTAAAAGAGCTTAATTTTGTATATTTTTATTTATTGAATAGAAGTGTTTTGATAATTATTACTGTTATTGTATAACTATAATCAGATGTAATTTATGATATCGACTGAAGGTGCTTGATGGAATTTCAATATCGAATTTGAATTGTTACAACTTTGTACGATTCCACATGTTTTATCACTAACGAGCCGGATTTCGCCCTTCGGCATCTTCAGACATTCCATCACACGGATGCAACAGAACTGACAAAACTGACAGTTCTGTTGCATTATATATTATATAATCAGGTGAATCGTTTTTTTTCGAAAGTGTAGAACCTGTCTGCCAATGGGGATGTCAATTGTAAGAGCATTAAAAATGTTCAACAGTATTGCTTGGGATGTCGACATATTCCATGTGGACGAGAGTGAGTTCAGATGAATATTATTTTTAATGTATTAATGCAGACTATTTACGTGAGCTTGTTTGTTGACTTCCCTGCTATCCTTGTATTGTGTTGTGTTATTTATTTCTTTAATTTACACAATTATGTATTTTCAAGTTCACGAGCGTTATCAACTGATCAATGATACCAGTCCTGGGTCGTGAAAAACACCAGCGATTCTAACTACTTTGTCGATTAGGCGACTTAATAAAATATATCATTGAACAATTTGCTGGATTATTTAGTTGATTTTTAATTTAATGCATATATATAGGTAAGGTAAGAAAAATAGCTGAGAAAATTGAGCATTTTTTACAAACACACGTTATGTAATATTATATATTTTTAAATTTATGTTTATGTTCTTCATATCAATTTTCTTTGTGGAGTTATGCGTAAAATGCGCTTTGATTCTGGGGTAAGCCATCAAGATATGCCAGCCGGGATATGACCCCAGGCACTGTAGCTCCGTTCACACTAAACCTCCGTTACTTCACCGTTATCTGGCACGTATACCGTTACGCTACTCGACAATCGAGTATCGTGCTTAGGTGATACCAGTATGCGCGATCGAGCCGTACAGGTGTTGGCCAAGCTATGTTCTGTGACGTCAGGTGACGTAACTGCGTGCAACGGTGGTTGGTTGTGTGACGATGAAGCGAAGCGAAGAGCAAAATTTGCAATGTCCCCTAAGTGCCAATTTCGGTTTCAATAAGGGACAAAATCTGGCACCCGAATTTCGTGGTGCACGAAATAACAATGCAAACATCAACATTACGATATCGACCGAGGATTTTCGATAATATATTTCATAACACTATATTTTATTATCGGGGCCTTGCCAATTGTATTAAAATATGAAAATTTTATAACCATAGTTATGACGATGGCGTCATGCCAAAATAGCTATCAATAATTATTTTTAAGATTTTAACTATCATTTTTTGATGGAAACACATGATATTTTAAATAATAAAAACACATTTTTTACAATTTCTACATTATATTTTATGATCAGGGCCGGTTTTTCTCGTCACGAGTATTATCACTATCATCAGCTTACCGTCAGTTAACCGTCACTTCTTGATGGAAACGCATGATATTTCAAATAATAAAAACACATTTTTTGTACAATTTCCAAAAATTATTTTATGTTCAGGGCCGATTTTTCTCATGCTCGCGATGAACAAAAAATATAAGTGCTAAGAAATGTAATTTTCTTAATTCAAAAAACTTCCAATAAATGAACAGTTAACAAAATATCATTTTATTTAAGATAAAACATTCTCTTTTTCATTTCTCATTTCTTGTAAAGTTTTAGTGCGTATTGTCGTCTTACTGTAAGTAAAATTAAAAATTGTGAATTATTGAAATTTTGTACATTTCCACAGGCTTTGTCAGCCACGACCCGGGTTCCGTCTTTCGGCATCTTCAGGCATTCTATCACACGGATTCAAACGAACTGACGGCTCTGTGACAGAATGTCGCTTCGAAAGATTCCGAAATGCAAGATCCGGGTCTAAAAAGTCAAAAACATATGGAATCGTACAAAGTTTCAACAGTTCATTTTTTTTTAAATTTTAATGATTGGCATCGTTCAATCAATCTTTATGCCACAAGCTATAGTTCTGATTATTATATCAAGTCGATCGAACAAAAATATTCACAAGAAAGATGTACGGGAGAGTTCAATCTTTTGAAACGAAATTTCAGTGAACCTAGCTGAAGATTTGATAGCATATTGTTGATTCGTAAATTAATTTGAGCGACATTTTGACGACAACATGAGCGTTTGATTTGTTGACATTTAATATTTGAAAACAGAACTATATTTGACTTACCATTAAAATTAATTAATTGGACATTTTACAGGGTTGTAACGTCGTTAAAAAACGCTAATTTTGTCATGTTTTTTCTTCCATCTTTCCCATTTATGTGTATAATATGAATGATCAACCAACCAATATGGTAAATTGTTCATTGAGATTTATTTCAAATAGGTTGAATCGAAAAACTACTAGTGGTAGCAGTAAAGTTATATAGCTTATCATTCCAAGAACCACGATCAAAATCACATTGCATCTGATTTAGAATATTGAGTTGCTCAATGAGATTGTAATGTTACTCCGAGTTTGTCAGTACCGAGTGTGTCCGTGTGATAAAATGCCCGAAGACGCCGAGAGACGAAACCTGGGTCGCGAGTGATGAAATACGTGGAAGCCTGCACACAATTTCGACATCAAATTTGAATTGTTGAAACTGTGGTTACAGCCATAAAACTGTGTTTCCACAAAAAAGTGAAAAAGTGCTTGATGGAATTTTAATATCAAATTTGAACTGTTGGGTTTTTATCATAGAGCATTTGTCGATTCCGTTGCATCCGCGCGATATAATGCCAGAAGATGCCGAAAGGCGAAACCCGGATCGTAAGTGACAATAAGTACATTTTAAAAATTCAAATCAGATATCAATAACTTTATAAAACTCGGTGTAGAAATTTTATTTTTACACTATTATTATGAAGTTCTACTGAGTAAATGTCAATGAAATTGATGCATTTATATTAAAATTAGAAAATAACAGAAGCTTTTCCTAATATCATATATATATACTTTTTTGAATTGTTACAACTTTGCACGATTCCACATGTTTTGTCACTAACGATTCGGGTTTCGCCTTTCGGAATCTTCAGGCATTACATCACACGGATGCAAAAGAACGAACTTGCAACAATTCAAATTTGATGTCGAAATTCCATCAATCGCCCTCAGTCGATATCATCGAAAAAATAATATCAGCTTTATTGCAATATTTTTTTTATTATTACAGTTGATTATTTTTTAGCGGTGTCCGAATCCACCAAAACGTTGGGAGCGGGCATGGATCGAAAATAAATATTTCGCACGTCACTGATCGATAAGCACATGGCGCACGTGGAATTCTAACGGCCGTTATAATCTCTCCGACATTATTATTCAACATTAACGGGTAACGAAAGGTATTCCGTTATGGCAAAGGCCGCTATAGAGCGAGATGGCGGCGCCGCGAGCGAGAGGGAAAATTCGCGGTAATGGCGGATCCACTACGGTATTTTGCGAAGTCGATTATTGAGTTTGAAAGTTAATTATATATATTGATAATAATCATTAACGAGGTACCGCGGACGCAAACTTGATTCGTGTTTTATTGTACCGTTGCATATATATCGAGAGGAATCGACATTATATTTTAGTTATCAATTATAATATGATCGGTAGTTTTGTCGTTCTACAGTTCGCGACCGTGGCGCGGTGGTCAACGTCGTTGGCTTCCGTGACAAGGGACGATGTATATCCCAAGCTCGAATTCCCATATAATCTACGTTTTTTTATTCAATATTTCTCATTAAATACGATTGCATAAATAATTTATGATATCGACTGAAGGTACTTCGTGGAATTTCAATATCAAAATTGAATTGTTGCAAGTAAGTTATGTTGCATCAGTGTGATAGAATGTCTGAAGATTCCGAAAGGCGAAACACGGGTCGTTATTGACGAAACGTGTGGAATCTTACAAAGTTGTAAAAATTAAGACTTGAAGGCAAAATAAATGTTCAAGAAATCTAAAATAGCTATGGGCTTTCACCAACTTAGTTTCTGTTGTGTTGTGCAATGTAAACAATCGTTGGGTGTTAGTGGTCAATCTGGTTGATTTCCTGGATTTTACGTGATTCAACCTTATTGGAATCCTGAATCCGAATCATTTTACGATAATCTAACCCATTTCCAAACCTAAAATACGAAGTGTTTAGATAGAGAAAGCGATTAGTAGAACCAACTAGTTCTGTTCCTTTCGAATATGCATTACATAAAAATTGAAAAAATGAGCTCCAAGCAATTCTCGTATAAAAATCTTCGTTTAAAATACATACACTAAAAAGCCATATGCTACTAATCGGCTGGGAGCGAAGTTGGATCAAACAGTGTGCGAGGTTCTTTCTGTCTATCAAATTTGTCCTTACGTAATTTAAAATATTTTTAAAATTTTATAAAAAAAAAACATTTTCAGAAAGGTAATGACGTCATAATGTTTTCCGAAATAATTAACTGTCTGACAAATTGAGTTTATTTTTTTCTAATGATATAATAATTTGAATTGAGAGGTTTCAAATCAGCAATTTCATTAAGCCTACACAATAAGTGGGAAGTTTTGTAACCACGAGTCGGAAATGTTTACAGATCATTTTCAGGTCGTACAATAACATTAAAATTAAAACCTACAGAATTAGTTAAATATTTTTTTAATAATTTAAATCATTTTTTATAATTATTAATTAAGCAGACAATGTTTTTTTAATTGAGAAATCATCGAATGAAAACTGGTTGAATATTTTTAAATTACATCTGAAATCAATTCGAGGATAAGAAATTAAAAATAGCATATAACATATACATGAAAGTGTTCATTTTCAACATTACACAACTGGGTACGTAACCCTCTGATTGTTTTGTCTCAACTGTTGAGACGATTAGTTGCAGTGTGTAGATAGGTGAGCTTAATTTTGTAGCCTAGTTTGTCCTGATCCGTGAACGCCAACATTCCTGAATTATATCAAGAAATTTTTGATGCTCTTTTTGATGGCCCAGTTGAAAATAGGTTTAAACAGTTTCGCAATCTAATATCATAAAATAATACAACACAATGTTTATTAGGGACTATTTTCATATTGTTTTTATAGTTAATGAACCATTGCTTTGAATATCTGATTTTTGTTCAAAAAGAGTTGTTTTAATTTGTATTGTTTTATTTGTTGATAATCCTGGCGATGAGCGGAACCGGCCCTTGTCTTAATGTTATAAAGCTTTTGAAGTAGTACATTGTTTAATTTTAAGATGTTAACTGTCAATTCTGTTGCATCCGTGTGATAGAATGCCTGAAGATGTCGAAAGACGAAACCCGGGTCGTTAGTGACAAAACGTTGATATTGAAATTCCATCAAGCACCTTCAGTCGATATCATAAATTCTAAATATATTAAAAGTTAAGTTTATCATATATAAAATTTACAGGTCGATGTCGGAGTTATGTTTTAACGTCTTCACTGCTCTGCATTAAACATTATCAATTGAAAAAGTTTTATTGAGTAGAGCTTAATAAAAAAAAAAAAAAATGCCAAAAAAACAAAATTCAACGCTGCGAATATTTGACTATAATAGTGTCACTAAACAAAAAACCAACATAAAACATGCGTTCAACAGTATATTTGAATTGTATGTAATATTTACGTTTAAAATTTATCTAACTAACAAGCAATGATTCCAAACATTCAACTATACCATACGGTACAATAATTTCCCGCTAACCGTATATTAAATAATATGATCTCAAATAACGCTGCTCTTTTCGATAAAACTCAGTGGCGTTCAAAGTATTTTAATGAGATACACTTTACAAATAAATATTGTTTTATGGATAAATATTCAGTTATCAATTACTTTAAAGGTGTTAACTGTCACACTATTTAAAAAAAATTAGATTTATATTATTAACTATATTTTTAATTAAACAAAAAACGTAATTTCCATGATTTCATGTAAAATAATGACCGGTTTCGCTCTTCGTGAGGATTATCAATTAGTACGATACAAATTAAAACAAAGCTATTTATGTCTAATTTTGAATTAAAAATTACCAGGTGTACAAAACCAAAGGTTCACGAACAAAGTCAATAGTGTACAGGTAGGTGACCAATATACTTAATTTTTAATGTTTTTAAGACTTCTAATTTAATGAATATAAATCAGTTTGTTAAATATCAAATATGCGTATAAAACAAATATGTAAAAAAAAATAGCTTCTTTCACTGTGATGGTGTCTTAAATTTGAACGCTGCTCTTGGAAAATAATGACGTTTTGAGTCTAGAAACACACAGTATATTTTTTAAATTTTCTTGACTTTAACTATTAATTTATTGTCTAATAGTTAGTATAAAATTTTCACGGGACACTACTTATTCAATGTAAAAAATAATACTCTATTAAATAATATATTATAAATAATATTTCCAATTTTACACTGTTATTGCATTGAAGTGAAAAGAAAATGAATTGAATGGCATGAATATTTTCACCCTTGCGGATTTTCCCCTAATTTAATTATATGACGTCACCTTTATTAGAAAATGTAGATTACTCAAACCCTTCCCCTAAAACCTGCATTTATTTTGTTTTCCAGTTTTGTGGTGCAATAAAAAATATATTTATCTACAAAAATGATCAATCAAATAGTTGATTTCGCATTAAATGATCCTTGTTGATTGATATTGTTTATAATGCCATATAAATTAATTATAACGATTTAGTAAATTGTAGTATTGCCTCAATTATGGATTCATGGTGCAATGGTCAAGGTCGGTGACTTGCTTCCGTGACGGACGTCACAGGTTTGAGGCAAAATACCAACAACGTTTTTTCAATCAATTTATCGATTCTTTAAGAAGGAATATGTGCTTTTATTTTGTGACGTTCGATAAGAACATTGTTAACATTCGCGCTATTGAATAGTGCTTTTAAAAAGGTTTTTTTTATACCCGATGAAATACCAAATTATTTCTACCGTATATTGCTCATATACATAAAAGTGGCGCAGTGGTTGACATCAGTAGTTTCCGTAACGAATCGCAATAAGATTTTTTTGTATGATTATCCAGTCTGTTTCAAGGCATGCGTGTTTGTGATGATTAAATTTACCCTGCCATTCATACAATACTAAATATCAAAGCGTAGCAAGAGCGGTTAGCTATTCACTAATCCTATAATAATAAGGTTGAGTAACTTAAAAATTAGAAGTCCTTGTGGAAAAAATCTGTTTCATTGGGACACCATATCCTCCACTTTAGAAGTGGTGATCGATTAAAAAATACATATATAAAAGCCAGCGTTTTAATATTGTACATTAATTAGATGAATATAATAAAATTTATAAAAAAGCTTTTCTATGATTTATATTAACCTATTCCTTGCTGAGTCGTTTAAATGATGTATGAATGCTAAATAAATATATAAATAATTCAGTAATGTTGGTGTTAAAACAAACTTATGGAGATATTGACAGGCTTTATTGAAATATAAAATTTAGATCTTACACAGAAGACTTTATGTTGTTAACAATTTTATTTTATTGAGTGTAAATCATCTACAGTTAAGACGTTAGCAGTCGGAGGGTTAAACATCATGTTACTGTTTGTTTCTTCGAATTAAAATATGATCTTGTAAAGGCTGGTTCAGTGATTGTCAATCTTGATCTGTAGCATCGTGAAAATTAGTCCGATTGAAAAAAAAACCATATCAGATTTCATACATGTTATACGAAAAAAATGTTTATTAAATATAGAAAAATGCTGATGATAATTGCTTAAAATGTGTTGTAACTGACACGTGTGATAGAATGCCCGAAGATGCCGAAATCCGAAACCCGGTCGTCAGGGATAAAACATGTGGAATCGTACAGAGTTTCAACAATCTACATTTTACATTGAAATTCTATCAAGTCCCTTCAGTCATAAATTTACAGAAATATATTCAAAAAATTTAATATCACCATTTCAATATTCGTTAGTCAGGAAAATTTAAATGAATTAATCAGTAAAAAGTATGAACCAAATTAAAATTACATACCATAAATATTTAAGTACTTTTAATATGTTAACTGTCACTTTTTGGAGGAAAGGCATTCTATTTTAAAAAGAAACAACGCATTTTTACTATTATTTCCCCAATGTATTTATGATCATGAACGGTTTCGCTCATCCTGAGCATTATTCACTGACATAAACCAAATTACAAGTAATACTGTTTATACAACTCTTTAAATTAACAGATATACAAAACTAAAGGTACAGGAACTCAAAAAAAATATTTATAGGTTATCGTAAAATATATATCCAAATAAAATAAAAAACTAAAAAAATAAAATCATAACGGCTTAAGGTGCAATTGTCACTTCTTGATGGAAAGCCATGATATCATAAATAATAAAAACGTTTTTTTAGTATTCTTTCCAAAATATATTTTATCTCAGTTTTGTTAAGCAATTCAATTCGTCTCCTGTAGAATTAGAGATGTGTTGGATCAAAAATGATAGTTAAAACGCTACCGATAGAAACTGCAGAGCAATCACATTATATCAGGTCTATGCAGTTGGATTTGGACAATTTTTAAAAATACCCCAATGAACGAATTGCTGGATTGGATGGTTGATCTTTAATTTAATACACACAAATTGGAAAGGTAGGAAAGAATCTGACAAAATTTAACTTTTTTTTGGTTGTTTTTTAATATTGTTGGTCATTGTTAGAATTAGAGTAGTGTTTTTTAACGACTTCACAGCTCTGCGTTAAATACAACTAAAATAATGCAATTTAAGTTCAAATAATCCAACACAATTAGTAAAAATAATTATTAAATTCTTAAATTCTTAAAAATAAAAATTAACGTTAAAATTTACGTGTAATGTACAAATTTGAAAATTGTAAAACTTCTCAATTCTCTCTAAGAAAAAATATTCAGTTCAATATAACCTGTTTATGAAACACAAAATAAGAAAAATTACGTCATAAATATCGACATTTTTTCTCAGTTCTTGAATAAAGGAAATCACTGGGGTAGTGTTTCGGTCGCTAGCGGCCCGCGGGCCACATATTTGGAATGCCTGATCAAAAAAATTCTTGTCACAGTACGTGTTTAGTGTGCTCAAATGAAACGGTATGGCAAAACTGAACACGGGAAAAATGTGGATTCCTGGAACGTAAAAACAGGGCTTTACTGTATAACACCACCAATGGTATAGCACCTCCTAATGTATGGTTTTTAACAGTAGATTTTTATGCGAGGACTGTTGTTACTCAATTGATAAACACTTCTTTTACAAAACCGGTTTCGCTCATCGCGAGCGTTGTCAACTTAACTTCACTTAGTGAAACCGGTCCTGATCATTAACTATGTGGTGAAAATAAATACTGAAAATGTGTTTTTATTATTTAAAATGTCATGCCTTTCCATCAAGAAGTGACAGTTAGCACCTTAAAATAATTGAGATAGAATAGATAAGGTAAGGATATGACTAGTGATTATCTAGCCGATTTTATTAGGCTCTGTTTTTAGGATCGGATTTGTTAGAGAGACTTTTTCCATATCATAAATAATTATGCTTTCGAAATGAATCGATAAATCGATTAAAAAATGCTCCTTTCCTACCGGAAGTCAAAGTCGTTTGCTACCAATGCTACACGAAGTCAACAAATGTAAAAATTGTCTCAATAACGATCGATTATGATTTTAATTATCTATCTCACAATAAAAGAGATTGAATTAACATATCTAAAATGTAAATTCTTAATGGAAAGGCATAATATTTTAAATAATAAAAACACATTTTTAGTACTTGTTTCCACAATATATTTTTGATCAGGACCGGTTTCGCTCATCGCGAGCATTATCATCTGATGATATAACTGATCAGTTGATGATGCTCGCGATGAGCGAAACCGGTCCTTTTCAAAAAATAAATTGGGGAAATAAGTACTAAAAAATGTGTTTTTATTATTTAAAATATGTCAAGATTTCATGTCATTTCGATCATTTATTTACAAATTCCAGTGGTTTTAGTAACGCCACTTGTAAACGCAACTTGTAATTTTAAAAACAATCACACAATATCACACACGATTTATACGTAATATTTATTTCAATTTGTTCTGTCATGCGACATTTAACCAAAACAAAAAAGTCGATAAAAAATAGAACATTGAAATACTTTTTTCGAAAATCGAACTTTGTTTCAAAACATTCAGTACCTTACCTAAGTACCTACAGGTGAGTGAATGTGACAGATTTGCGTTGTTCTTGTTTTCGGCGTTGCTATGGATACAATGTGTCATAAATGACCAGTCTGTATTACAATAGTCTTGTATGAAAACATGTTTTTCGTAAATATTCAATTAATTTTTGTAATCAAATCAAATTGTGAGTATCCTATCTTTTGCCCGGTAGTCTAAGCAATAATTCGACAAAGTTTTATCGCAATTGGATTAATAGTGTAGGAGTTTATAAATGACAGACAGACAGACATATATTCATTTATATATATATTGAAGATAGATAGTAAAATATATAATTCCTTTAAATAAAATATATATATATAACATAAATTTGATTTGTATATGTGTATTTTTTCTTGAAAGATTTTTTTAAATTGCGTTTCGATTAATTTATATTGTGAATGAAAATATTTATTTTATAGGGGGGGTGGGTGACAACGTTATCTTTACTGCGGCATTATGTTGAATCAGATAACTGAATGTTGCCTTTTGGAATGAAAAGGTTCCCCACCCCTGCGATAAACAGCAAGAGTAGTTTATCAAAAATGAAAAATACAGACGCTAATTCTAGGATCCAAATATAAATCTGAAACAACTTTGAATGGGTAAAAAAATAGCAATGCCTTTCAGTTCTACAAAATTTATAAGTATACAGTTGATAGCTATTTCGGCTTATTTCTTCATCAGGAAAAAATGCATTGCAATTTTTCCGCCGCGTTATAATGGAGTTCTACCGAGTAAATGCCAATTCAAGCAATAATTTTGAAACTCATTTCAAATTCACATTTGTATCCTAGCCTTGTGGTTTGTGTTTTTCCTTTGTAAATGTTTCCTCTTCTATTTAACCGATGCAATCTGTTTATTGTGTGTGTGTTCTGTCGCATCGGTGTGATATAGTGCCTGAAGATGCCAAAAAGTGAAACCCTTGTCGCTAGTGATAAAACAAGTGGAATTGTAAACATTTCAACAATTCAAATTTAATATCGTACATTATCAATGCAGAGGTTTCCCTCTCGATACAAAAGCTATATCCCTACGACATAACATATTTTCTATCTTTTCTTCAATTTATACAGATAGCCTAAAATTTTGTTATTTAATCATAGTTCTGACGATAGTGGAAGCCGAAATAACTGTCAAGAGCCATTTGTGTGAATATTTTTTGAGGCGAAACATTTTGTTGTTTTAATTTATTTTAACACATTTCTACCAAAATGAAAAATAGCTCTCCTTCTTTTGTGGATTTTTTTTTTTAAATATTATGAACTTTTAATTTAAAACTATTTTTATGTAAGCTTATAACCTGTCAATGTGTACATGTAAAAGCTTAAATAGATAACTTACTTTTTGGTGTAAATATATAAATTTCCTTAAAACGTTGAACTTTATGCCTTTTTGACCTTGAACCCGTGAACTTTGTTAGTTATTTTCTTTCTAATAAACTATATAATTAAAAATAACTTATTCGTTAAAAATATCACTTCAATCTGTCACAATATCCAACAAAAACACAACATAAATAAATAATAAACTCACAAAAATATTATTTTAGTATATTATATCAGTTTAAATTATTCATCACAGAATATTTGAAAATGTTTAAGAAACACTGGCATAAAAATATAACGCGTTTAAAAAAATATTTCTTTTTCACTTATTAATTATTTTTAAAAAATCACAATAAATTATTTAATTATTCGTAATTAATTGACAGTTTTATTTCACTGTTTTTAAACCTTTTTTTTCGTGCACAATGTGGAGGGGGGGGGGCTGGATTTTTTTCTTAACTTTCAACTTAAACAAAAATATAGTAATATATACAGATTCATACTTTTATATTATTAATGTTTTTTTTTATTTTTTTTTTCTTAGCGTATTTTTATTATTATTTAAAAAAAATAACGGTCGTCGTTTTGACAGCGACCTCTCTAGCCTGCGTCCGCAACAATACTGACTTGAACTACTGTTTCTTTATCACGAATGTACAGTTATTACCGCGTTCGTGAATGAGCCCAGACCAAAAACTGGTTTTGATCAGTATGGCAGAGAAGAGTTCACCGTTAAACCTGCGACTTAAGCCGTCTCAAAGACTTGAGTTTGTAAGTATATACACCTTAGACAGTTAGTTAAAAAAACAAAGATGAATAGCTGTGTACCTCGTCATATTATAGTCTCATCCGCATGCTAGAGTCATCGAAACACTGTAAGATTATCTAGTTTAGTAAAAAATCGCGTAATAATCAATTTGTTCGAAGTTTAAAAAAAACGACATTACCCGAGTCATCGTTTTTTTTTTAAATTATTCCACAAAAAGACGATGGAGGAAGGAAAACGATGAATGCCAAATTATTTTAAAAGAGTCATCAAAATAATAATATTATACATCAAATAAATGGAAAAGAAACGCGTTAGCTCCAAAAAAATTATAATGTACTATGATCTCTACTATGCTAACGTTGATATACACAAGGAATCTAAGTGTAAATGTATGTAAATATAGATTTACTTTTGAAACTGAAGATCGACTCGAGTAGAAAAAATATATAGAACCTAAGAAGAGAAGATATATTAAACCGGCATTACATGAAATTGATAGAAAAAAAAATGCAGAACTTTCAGCCGTTATTATCTGAAAGCTCTTACCTTTTAGTTGTAGATTTATAATATGTACATACGTATATAAATGAATGTTTGTTTGTAAATATGTATGTCGTTTATGTACTGCTATATTCAGGATAGGTAATGTTTAAAACTTACAAAATATCTTACGAAGGATTCTGGATTTCTACAACCAAATGAAAACACTTAAAAAAAAAAATAACCACTTCAAACCCTCTTACGAAACTGTCAACCATGTCACACTTTGAAAATTACATTTTGCATACTGTCAATTGTTCATAAACTGAATTTGATTTTGGAAAAACTTTTCACTGAAAGAAGACGTTTTTAAAAAGTGCTCACCCAATTCGATTACTTTGAATGTAATGAAGAACCATTGGTGTTTTAAATAGGTGCCTAGTAAATAACTGTCACACTTATGACATTTTGCAAACCATCAATTACATCTATTAGTGCAGTTTTAGAAGTTCAATCTATTTGAGTGGCATTGCAACACATATCAAGTACTTTCTTATATAAAATAAAATTTATGATATCGACCGAAGGTGCTTGATGGAATTTCAATATCAAATTTGAATTGTAACAACTTTGTACGATTCCACATGTTTTGTCACTAACGAACCGGGTTTCACCTTTCGGCATCTTCAGGCATTCTATCACATGGATGCAACAGAACTTACGTAAAATAAACAGTTAGAATCGTATATATGTTAAATTCATTAATTACAGGAAAACATTTACCCCTAGGCAAGCAGTAAATTACAGCTTAAACAAATTTAACAATATTAATCTAATAATAATTAATAGAGGCCAGTCATTAAATTCAATCTGCATTCTCAATGATCGGCTCAATCTTCCCAACTCCCCATTGTTGTACCCTTTACGTGAGATTGGTTCAATGAAAAAAAGACAAATCAATTAGTTATCTAGGCGCTTTGAAAAACGATATCTTCTTTTCAAGATTATATGAATATGCATATTTTAGGCACACGAAAAATGAACACGTGACTGTAACACAAACCACCGATTCATTACTAAACTAAATACATTGTCCTGTATGAAGACTTGGAATAAAAAAGGGCTTAAACATCAAATATGTTATTATCGTGAAAACGTGTTGAAAATCCCATTAATTTGTAATCTAGCTTAGTTAAAAATTTGTTCCCACGAAATTGTCCCTTAATCGATTAAATTGGTATTTATTTCACAGAGCTCTATTATAATAAGGAAATATTAAAAATTATTTGGTTGTGATTTTTTACACAATTATTGAAAGTTATTAATTTCGGTTTCGGATGATATCGTCAAAGCTATGCTTAAACTCAAATTAAACCCAACTTTATTCATTGTTTTAGAAGCCTTCAGCTGTCATAATCTATGTTTAAACATTAATAATTAAATAAGCTTTTATAAGGAAAATTTATACAGTATCAAAACAAAGTCTGTTACCACACTAGGATGTTTATTTAGACAACAACCAAGGATAATGTGGTTAATAGACAACTGGGATGAATTTCATGTATTGTGGAAGTAAAAAAACATAACAAGATCCACAATATATAATATATCGTCTCAATTATTTGATTATCATAACTATATAAATTTGAATTTTTTTAAATATTTTACTGCTCATAGAGAAGTGAATAAAAACAGTATTTAATTTTGCATATAACTCTTGGGGTGTCACAAACTATTATTAGCAGAAAATTTTACAAATAAACCGAGCTCAATTGAGTTCATTGCCTTTATTTAACGAGCATTTATTTACATCTCCCTAATTATCCTATGGTATAACCCTTACGGGAGATTTATTCATTGAGACAACAATCTGAAAAAAATAATTCTTTTCACAATAGGTTATTTCAGTGGTCTGCAACCTTTTATCTTCCACAGCACACCAACGTTTATTTTAAAATTTCACGGCACACCACAAGACAATATACAATATATAAAAATGCAAATGATTCACCATCGATAACTTTGTTTAAATTAATTAATATTTCTATAGCATCTACTTTATTGACACATTTTTTTTCGTATAGATTTAAATTATATATTGTTGAATGTGTGCTTAATATTTATATACATATCATATTATTTCAAAGAAGAAATAATTATTCATGCTCTCCAGTGATTCTTCTAATAAAGAATGAGCTGCGGCACACCTAGCATCGTCTGGCAGTATATTGGTGTGCCGTGGCACACCGGTAGCGGAGCACTGGGTTATTTGAGATTTCATCCCGCCAAAACTAACTTATTTAATAATTTATGATATCGACTGAAGGTGCTTGATGGAACGTCAATATTAAATTTGAATTGTTGCAACTTTGTACAATTCCATATGTCTTATCACAAACGACCCGGGTTTCGCCCTTCGGCATCTTCAGGTATTCCATCGCACGGATGCAACAGAACTGTCAGTTCTTATAACTGTAACTTATTTAAAGTAGATATTTCTAAGATATTGTTAAATTTCTCAATTACGCTTTAATTGTAATTAATTTTTGGTAAAAATTGCCATCATAAATTCATCAGTTTGTATTGATTAAAATAATGTATTTTAAAAAATTTTATCTCATTATAATCAAATCAGTATTTAAAAAAAAATATTACAGATATATAAAAAAATAGCTTATAGTATTTGGGTTTGTTTTAATTTCTCTTGCGTTGAAAACATTTTACTGATTCTCAATTCTATTGCTTCCGTGTGATAGATGCCTGTAGATGCCAAAAGGTGAAACCCAGGTCGCGAGTGTAAATGTTTTGGAATTGTACACAGTCTTAACAATTCAACATCCATCAGATCTTAAATTAATAATAATTTTGTTCCATTAAGTAGTGATTGTGGGTTATTTTCGTCATTAAAAATTTCCCACTCCTTACTTCCTTATTGATTGTTTAGAGCTCCTAATGGATTATTGATTTACCATAATTGTAATTTTAATTCTTAATAAGTGATTGTGAACATTTAATTTTTATACTAATTTACTTTATTTGTATCAATATTGTATGATTTTATGTAAATCGTTTCCTAGTTCTTGTACCCATGGTTTTGTACACCTGCTACCATTAACTCAAATTAATTTTTTGTTTTGTATAAATAGACTTGTTTGTAAATTGTATTCTATCAGTTGATAATGCTCGCGATGAGCGAAACCGGTCCTGATCAAAAAATATATTGTGGAAATAAGTACTAAAAAAAAAAAATGTGTTTTTATTATTTAAAATATAATGCCTTTCCATCAAGAAGTGACAGTTAACACCTTAAAAGTGATTAAATTAATGTGTTAAGTGAGTGAGAAACGTTAGCCAACCACAAATATGCTCCTAGCAATATCTCAAGCAGTCTTTACATAAAAAACTTTTGCTCATATATGTCCAAAATTAGATACTGTGATTCACATTAGATTTATATATATCTAACACATATATTAACTGTTTTAAATAATATGTTGTTCTATTAAAGTACTGTGTATAGAATCTCTTAAAATTACTTTTCAATCAGGCATGCCAAATAAATGGCTCGAGGGCCATAAATGGCTCGAGGGCCGTAAATGACCCGACGGTCGAAGTAAAAAAAAATACATTTTTCGTTTGAACCAATAGAAGCATATATCAAAGGAAATAATCCATTGTTAATATTAATTTAAAACCATTTTTTTATTTAAAAAAATGTTTCATTATATTATTATCATTAGGTACTGGGATAAAATATTCATGTTTATATATATAAACTATCACATTTTTTTAAATGAGATACTCCAAATATATGGCTAACTTGTCATAAGGTACCCAGCGATACAATCTTCATTTCAATGATTTTATACAATATATTAAAGATATGAAAAAAAAATGATTGATTTTTATAAACATACTAGCCGACCTGTCGCGCGTTGCTGCGATCTCAGAGTAAGGAAATTCAAATAAACACGTTATGATAGCAAACGATTTAATTGATAATAATGTTAATAAATAAGTGTCCATTCTAATATTATAGATTAGATTGTATACAGATTTTTTTGGGAGGGTGGTATGCCAGAAACCTTAAGTTAAAACTCCTTAAGTTTGATACAGATTTCTGAAAGAAATTTTATGCCAAAACTTTTGCAGAATGGTACTTGAGAAATTTGTAAAGTTTCATATCGATCGGATGAATGGTGTAGTAATGCATAAAAGACAAACAGACACACATACATTGATTTTTTATATTTATATATAGATTCTCAATATTAAATTTGAATTATTGAAACTTTGTACAATTCTATATGTTTTCCACAAGCTTGCCTGAGTTATTTTTTAATCACATGTGATATACTCAAATAAGTTTTATTTTTAATCTTTTGAAATCAACTCTAGAAGAAAACACATCACAAACTTCTATATCCAATTTCCAGATATTGAATTGGTGTTGATATTTATTGATTTAATTGGCATTTACTTTGGTAGAGCTCCATTATAACACGGTGAAAAAGAAAACAGCATAGTATTTAATTTCTACAAAAATTATAAAATATATAATTGATAGCCATTTCGGCATAGCGCCGTCATCAGAACAGTATTGATATTATCTAAGTTTATTTTTAATTCAAACTTATTTTTATTTTTTTCATAATTTTTTTTTGTTGAAATTTAGTCAGCTCAATTATACTTCTACGTTTAAAAGACTTTCCAGTGAAATTGCATTCGTTTCATATCTTTTATTGAAACTAGAAATGATATTTTGATGCCATCGTTGACAGATTGAGAGAAAAGCTTACAGCATTAAAATTGAAGCCAATTTTAATAAGTCAATCTATTTTAAATAATGAAAACACATTTTTTAGTACTTATTTCCACAACATACTTTTTTGATCGGGACCGATTTCGCTCATCGCGAGCATTATCGACTAAAGTCATCAGTTGATAATGCTCGCGATGAGCGAAACCGGTCCTTGTCAAAAAATAAATTGTGGAAATAAGTAGTAAAAATGTGTTTTTATTATTTAAAATATACCACTATCGACAAATTTATATTGTTTATTGCATAGTACCAACTTTCAAACGGTTCAAATGTCAAGATTTACAAGCAAATAAATTTACATTATTTTTAAGAAAATTGTATGATTTCCTGTAGCTACATTAAACTCGAAATTTTGTAGAAATGGACTTGCTTGTAAATTATATTCTATCAATTGATAATGCTTGAAATGAGCGAAACAGGTCCGGTTCAAAAAATATATTGTGGAAATAAATGCTAAAAAATATTTTTTTTATTATTTAAAATATCATGCCTTTCCATCAAGAAGTGCCGGTTTACACCTTAAACGTGATATATAGTTAGCCGCCAATAATTTAAAAAGCAGGTCACATATCGTGCATTAAATTTATATTTATTAAAACTCTTTCTAAAAATATTCTCTCGGTATACGAGTACAGTAATTCTTAAGTCAGCACCTACCGGTCAGTCGTTTTTTTTCTTTTTGCCTTCTATTATTATTCTAACAGAGATGATATTATTTAAATAATAATCGGAGAGGTGCGTCGGCGGTTTTTGGTCGGTCCAGCACAGTGGCTGAGGCACCGGATTGCGGTAACGCGAGTCCTGGGTTCAACGCCCGCCTGTATTCGAGATCGATTTATACTTGCACGAAACGTCTTGTAACGAACATTTATTAAATTCACTAAAGGCGTCGACTATAGAAACAATAATAGTGTGAATGCAGTTAACTATAGTCACTCTTTTGAGATTTTTTTTGAGATAGCATAACTACATTTGAATACCGTCTGAATATTGCCATCGTCCAGTGATAATACAGCTAGATATTTTCGACTCTTACATTTGCGACTTTTACGTTTACATGTGTTGTGATGTTTTTTCACCTCGAGTTGATCTTGAATTAAATAAAAAAAATACAATCTTAATCAAACAAGAAAAGCGTTCTACTCGTATGTCCCCACTGGGGAACCAAAACTTTAAGCTTGAATATTTTCTGTGTACACACATTTTTTTGATTTTTATTGCTGTTTATCATATTATATACATCGTGCAGATAATAATTTCTCTATCATATGATTAAAATTCATATTATAGAGAAAATCGCAATCTTCTTGCATCGACATAACAAAATCGCTAGAATTTTTATCCTTTTAAAAATACGATTTATTTTCATTTTAAGTTTTGATTATGAATCCTCGAAAATGCGTGAAATTAATTACGAGTTGAGACTACCCTCAGCCAAAAAGAATTACGAGTGCAAAGGGTTAATATTAACTGCTGTCTTTTCATGATATTGAAAAATTTCTCATTTATTATTGACTGCTTGATTAGTCATTTACTATTTAGAACTTCATTATTACACGGTGAAAAATAGTTATGTATTTTAGTTCTACAAAAATTATAAGGTATATAGTTCATCACGCTTTCGTTAGAACTATATTTAAACATACATTTTCATATCTATATGTGGCTTATGTTTATCCGTTTATATCGGACAGACAGGTAGAAGTATATCTACTCAAGCTAAGGAACATGTAAAATCATACAACAGTAAAAAAACAGATTCACAATTCGCTAATCACGTTATAAAGGAATCATATAATATATATTCAAACTCAGCGCCTAAGTGATTGCATCTTTGTAGTAAGGATCGCAGGATGACGGCCTTAGAACAGCTGGAAATCAATAGACATCAACAATCACAAAGGATTCTCAACGAACAAACTAATATATTGTCTTCTCCATTAATTAACCCTCTCCGCTATCTGATTTGCTTCCGTAATAGACCAGTTCCCTGCCACATGTCAACTTATTGTCATAGCCGCCTTTTTAGTTTCATTTACAAATTTTGAAAAATTTAGTTTTATTGCGAGAAAGAAACAAGCTAGGCCGTTAAAACAGGAGAGAATATGTATTGTGTACCTTTTCTACGCAGCTATATATAGATAAGCAAATGTTAGTTTATTTATTTATTTATTACAACTATACGGTACAAAACTTGCAAATTATTAATTCAATGCTTTTGCACCGTAACATATTAACATATTTAAATATAAGAATATAAAAATTCAACAAATACACTATAAAACAATCAATATGGATTGCAAAAAAGAAAGTCAACCAAGTAAGCTCATGAAATGTCTACTTTAACTGAAAAAATAACATTCGTCTGAGCTCACTTTCGTCCACATGAAATATGTCAACATCCGAAGCAAGCTAAAGCATAGTTCTGACGATGGCGTGAGCTATCAACTATATTCAAAAAAATAATTTTGTAGAACTAAAATACATTGCTATTTTTTTCACCGTGTTATAATGGGTCCTTCCAAGTGAATGCTTATTCAATCAATCAATATATTATGAATCCTTTAGACCACTCCTACAGAATCTTACTTGTGGATTGTTGGTCTATTAAATCGCTATGAATTGATTCGATGAACCGTTAAGTCAATCCGTCATATCTGTCTAATAAAATAAGCCATCGGATTTCCGCTGCAAGTGAATTAATGACGCAGCAATAAGCCGACCATTTATCCTAAAAGTGGTGTATAATTCATTACCGTGGTTAGGTAGGCAATAATTTTTGTAAAACGTGTACCGGCCATAAAAACTCTAACAGCCGGGAAATATTATTATATATATATTTTTTGTTTTAACAGGCTCCGAACCGAGTTCCCGTTAAATCTGCGACGGCGTTGCTACGACTATGCTTTTATCTGTTCTTACATTACACTCTCTACCCGCCAGCCGAGTGAATATGGATGGTGTTCGTTGGGGAGGATAAACTCCGAGCCGTGCACCGCACGCGGTCCATTTACAGCTTTCATTTGACAATATTACGGCCCCTAACCAATTTTCTGCTGTATAACGTAAAAATTTTATTAATTTAGTAGTGATTTATGATATCGACTGAAGGTGCTTGAGGTAATTTCAATATCAATAATAATAAACAAATTGTGTACGATGCCACATTTTTTATCACTAATGACTGGACTTTGCCGTTAGGCACCTTCAGGTATTCTATCACACGGATGTAACAGAACTGGCTAATTTATGATATCGACTGAAGGTGCTTGATGGAACTTCAATATAAAATTTGAATTGTTACAAGTTTGTACGATTCCACATGTTTTGTTACTAACGACCCGAGTTTCACCTTTCGGCATCTTCAGGCATTCCACAAAACTTGTCACAATTCAAATTTGATATTGAAGTTCCATCAAGCACCTTCAGTCGATATCATAAAATAAATAATATCAGCTTTATTGCAATATTTTTTTAGTACAGTTTACTATTTTTTAGCGGTGTCCGAATGCACCAAAATGTTAAGGGAGGGAACTGACGTCAGTTCTGTTGCATCCGTGAGATAGAATGCCTGAAGATGCCTAAAAAGGGAAACCCGGGTCGTTAGTGACAAAACATGTGGAATCGTACAAAGTTGTAACAATTCAAATTAGAACTGGCTAAGTTCTACGTCAGTTCTGTTGCATTCGTGTTATCAAATGCCTGAAGATGCCGAAAGGTGAAACCCCGGTCGTAGTAACTAAAACATTGTGGAATCGTACAAAGTTTCAACAATTCAAATTATATCTTCTAGTGATTTTTTCTATGGATTTGACAATATGATTTAGAATGCTGATCATATTCTTTAAAAAAATCAGTAGTATTTGTCGATCCCGTCGGTAATGCCGATTTGATTGTAAAATATTCAAAGAATTCGCGTCGTCCTATAAGAAACAAACAGAACACAATTATTAAAAACAATATCCATTATCAAAAAAATAAATTATCTTGTTAATTATTCATATTCATTTTCAGCACACTTAAGAGCATACAACTAAGTTTTACGGATTTTTTCTCAGACATTCTTAGCGAAAATTTGAGACAAGCATTTCGTTGTGATGCTGCGAAGTACAGTATGTAAGAAAAGCATGAAGCTTTAGCGGGTGATGGTGGGTACAACGTTGAACATCTTTGTGAATTTTAATATGGTTATTGTCTAAGTTTATTGCTAAACGAATAATTGATTTGAAAAGGTCTGTACTTAGAAAACAAACATTTTTTAAAATAATAATTTAAAATGGGAAGCAAAAATAATTTTTACCATTACTGTGAAACGGCTGTACCGGAGCCTTGTGCAAATCATGTTTGTAAATCATAAATTAGTTTTGGGTCGTCAGCTGTTTACAGGCCGCAGATTTTCCATGGCTGCCAAAGATACATTAAAACTTATCTATCAATTTATTTAAGTATGACGTAATGATGTAAGAACTTTTGACCCTCTGGTCGAAATAAGAGAGGCAAAATTTTTACCTATAGCTATCCATTTAATGATTGCTTGTATCATCAAGTTTGGGATTGATTATAAAACATGATTAGGGGTTTTTTGACAGAATCAAATTCATGTTCTTAAAAGATACATCAATATTGTTAGCTATTTATCAGACAAGGGGTATAGTCTTCCCTTACGATTTCTTTCGATTTTATGATAGTTGAATTTCTCGCCAGTTGATTTAATATATTGTTCATTGTTATAATATATTTTACAGTTTGAGTAAAAATCATTACTAGGTATAACTTGGTAATTATTCGACTGATTGTCTTTTTTGAGTTACCTCTCTCATCGTTCTCAATGATAGTAATTGTCTTTTTGCTATACTCCACCCACTGTCAATTTTGTACGACTATATCCAGCGGCGTAACTAACGTAAAATTTGTCTATTTTTTTCTATAATTGGGAGTGTCTTTGGAGTAACTGTCCAATACTTGATAATGTCTACTTACATGTGCAGAAAATAAAAATAAAAAAGCTCAAAAAGCTTCTAACAGTGCAAGTCTACTTGCTATTACGGCCTGTATTTGCCATCAAGTCAGAGTTGTCGATCGGTCCAATGTAAGGTTGAACCGACTTGCATAGCTCTTTTCTTTCTGCATGCATTAATTGACACTTCCAGCATCCTGCTTTGTAGTGTCACATTGCATCTTATAGTATATTCAATTCCGACCAGTAATGAATTGGCTGATCCATTGAAATGGGCTAAGTGTTTTTAAAATAGCACATAGGTAAATATATATATCTAAATACTGCCAAAAATTGTTAATGGTCTTACAATTAACAGAATGGTTCTACGCTTTATATGAACAAGGAATGCATGGTCACGACTTTTTAAAAAATATAATATAATATATTGATTGAATTGGCATTCACTTGGTAGAACTCCATATAAACAGGAGAGAAGATGTATTGTGTACCTTTTCTACACAGCTATGTATAGATAAGCAAATGTTAGTTTAAGCATACTTCTGACGATGGCGTGAGTCGAAATAGCTATCAACTATATTTAAAAAAAATATTTTGTGGAACTAAAATATATCGCTATTTTTTTTCACCGTGTTATAATACAATATATAGAAACAGCCTGACAGGAATAAAAAATTTTAGCCGGAGTCTTGTTGTTGGTTATTCAGACGATAGATCGAAGAAAACGATAAATGCGGAATTATCTAACATTGTTCTTATGGATGCACGGCCGGAATTATGTGTAAATGAACGAGGCACGCGGGAACACGTTGAAGAAGGAATATAACATCCGTGTTCCACTGTATATTATTCGCAAAAAAGGCATACATCAAAAGATTTATTCAAAATACCTCATTCGATTGTCATAAACGCTATTCAATGACAATATGGCATCATTTATTCCAGCAAGTCATTGTTTGCCAAATCTTGTATACGACACATTGTGAAATCGAAAAAAGAAAATTGGGATACGCAGTTTTGCCATTCCGATGTGAGTGTATCGCTATAAAATTACTGTGTTCTGTATTACTCATTCGAGTGTCAAAAATTTGACTATGGTAACCGCCATTATGTTCGTAGGTGAGGTTGCGAAGCGTGCGCCGATAAAGGATTGATCAATTTTGACAGGTAAAAAACATTAGCGAATTTGCTACCGTTTTAATACTATGGCTTCTGTCGTCTCAACGGCTAACAACGTTGATTGCAGTGTTTATGATTAATATTTAAAAATTTTATACAATTAAAAATGATAAACCGTCGTGAGAGAGATAATTTTATTTCATGAATATTAGCCTGATTTCCCTTAAAGTTTCTTCAAGTTTTTTTTATACCAACACCACTAAATAAATTTATTGATTTTTTTAAATATTTGGTGTTAAAATATCCTTTATGTGACTGATCAGGGAACGTGTTAAAAACTGTATTTTTCTAAACTCAATTAATTACGCAAAATTTTTGGCAAAATCACTTTTAATCAAAATTGTTAACTGTCACTTCTTGATGGAAAGGCAATATATTTTACATATGTCTTATTACTATTTCCTGAATATGTTTTATGATCAGTACCGGTTATCAACTGATAAGGTAAAAACTACTAACAAGCTTATCTAAACAAAATTTTAAGTCAATAATTGGCGGGTAAATTTTCAATTCCCTTTCCGCGATTTCATATTTTAAAAATCAGAAGTAAATCATCAATTGATTAACGCTCGCTCTTAATGGAAATATATTAAACTCTACTTTAACGCGATCATTTCTACACGGTCTAAAAAAATTTACATGGTTTTTACACTAATTATTTACTTTAACACGATTCTCAGAACCAATTATATTTAATATTTTCAATTACACGCATAATTGTATCTCCAGTGTTTGAAAAAATGTTACCAAATTGTATACGCTAAAGGAGCCACTTAAGAACGGTTTGAAATGAAACTAATCCCTTATAAATAGTCGAATAGTGATGTACATACATTTTTTTATACGAATTTCTTTTAAATAAAAAATCTTTATTTTAAAGAACCGATGCAAACTGTTTATTGTGTGTCAGTTCTGTTGCATGGGAACGATAAAATTCCCAAAGATGTCGAAAGGTGAAACTCAGGTCGTTAGTGAAAAAACATATGGAATCGCACAAAGTATCAGCAAATCAGTTTTGATATAATTATTTATTTATTAGAAATATTTTGAATAATTTATGATATCGACTGATGATACTTGATTGAATTCCAATATCAAATTTGAATTGTTACAACTTTGTACAATCCCACATGTTTCGTCACCAACGACCCGGGTTTCGCCTCTTGGCATCTTCGAGCATTTTATCGTATGAATGCAACAGAACTGACACGCGATAATCAATTTGCATCGGTTCATTAAAATATTTTTTTCTAAAAAAAGATTTTTTTTTGAAAAGAAATTACTGTAAAAAATGTATGTGTTGTCAACCTCGTATTGAATGCCTGAAGATGCCGAAAGGCGAAACCCGGGTCGTTAATAACAAAACACATGGAATCGTACAAAGTTGTAGCAATTTAGATTAGAAATACTTTGCGTTAGGTAAATATTATATGATACTTTTTTATTGATTAAATTGGCATTCACTTGGAAGAACTCCATTATAACACGGTGAAAAAATAGCAATGTATTTTAGTTCTACAAAATTATTTTTAACAAATATAGTTGATAGCTATTTCGGCTCACGCCATCGTCAGAACTATGCTTAAACTAACATTTGCTTATCTATATATAGCTGTGCAGAAAAGGCACACAACATCTCCTCTCTCCTTTTCCAACGGCCTAGCTTGTTATTTAAACACAATGACACTAAATTTTCAAAATTCTAAATGAAACAATAGGTGTCTATGACAATAAGATTATGTGTGGGACGGAAGTGGTCCTTCAGGAAGCAAATTAGACCACCCCTTTGTGCAACGGCTTGACAAGTGGCGATATTATTATGTTAGTTTGATATCACAAAGGATTCTTAACGATCAACTATATTTGTTAAAAATAATTTTGTAGAACTAAAATACATTGCTATTTTTTCACCGTATTATATTATACATAAACAATTTTTCGATATGTTTATAAAATAAACTTTCACGAAGCACCTTCAATCATAATTGTATTAATTAATTAATATCGACGCAGTGGTCCGATTCCCAAATTCCACCTACCCACTAAAAATCGAGTCAATGACCTTTCACAACCAACTGTAAAAACGTCCTTTGCCAGACTATTGAAGTCGCGTCCACACAATACTGCCGTCTCTTTCTCGCGCCCGCATTTGCATCGAGCATTAAGCCTCCAATGACGTATCGCTGTCTCACCTTACCGTTATAATTGAGGTGACCAGTCGAAGATCGGAAAATTGTTTATTTTAATTGCATTAAGACATCGAAAGTAGTGTTACGCTATTTTGTCATATCGTTAAAAAAGAGTTAAATTCAATTATTCATCTTTCACTGAATAATATTATCTTAGATAGTGCGTTAATGCAGATAGACGTAGTAAATTAAATTATAAAAATCTAGTAAATTAAGGCTATGTACCGAAAGTATTCAACTTATCTCAAACGAGAAGAAATTTAAAACATATATTTGCTTGAATATTTTTATGATATAAAACAGATTTTTTACCTTTACGGTGCTGTCACGTCTTGATGAAAAGGCATACAATTTGAAATAAATAAAACATCTATTTTCATCAGTTCTGTTGCGTCCGTGTGATGGAATGCCTGAAGATACCGAAAGGCGAAACCCAGATTATCAGTGAAAAAAGTGTGGAATCGTACTAAATTTTAACAATTAAATTTTTTTTAATCATTTTAGTTCTTTGTGTTGCATCTTAGTGATAAAATGCCTGAAGATGCCGAAACGCGAAACCGGGGTCGTTAGTGACAAAATATGCGGAATTTTGGCTCGAATGTCTTTATAATGAATGTATTCATATTTTTCGCCGATTTTTACAAAAACTTTCAACTGCGTTTTTATTATATTTCAATTTTACTTTGGTCCATATGTGTATAAATAATATTATCCATTATAAAAAATTGTCTTTTTTATAATTAATAAAATAATGGCAGAGTACCAAAAAATAAAAGACAAATATGGTCACCCTTTCGACCACAACTCCTAAAGAAACCATTTGCAAATCAAAATGATATTGTTCAAAATTTCTGATCGTACGTACATGGCGTTGGTATTTGAATTATTGTTGAGCTAGAAATAAAATATAATTTTTCATGACATATCGCCAGATTAACCATATCACGTCCTGTTTTGTCAGCCTTAGCCTCGAGGATCCTCTCGATTCGACTCTCTAGAACAGTGGTTCTCATGCAAAGTCACCTGAAAACCACGGGCAACAGTTTCACAATTAACATCGATGATTTAAAAAAGTATTTCATTAAAATAATTTAATTTGCAGAAATAGTTGACGTGTTTATCACTGCTCTTCAGTATAGAGCAGTGATAAACACGTCAACTATTTCTGTAAATTATATTACTCTATCAGTATAGAGCAGGGCTACACAACATTTTTTTCCTGTGGGCCACATAACAATTTTTTCTACAAATTTGAATTGTAACAACATTGTACGATTCCACATGTTTTGTCACTACCGACCCGGGTTTCGCCTTTCAGCATCTTCAGGCATTCCTTTACAGCGATGCAGCAGAACTGACTTGACTGACGGTTTCTGAATGCACCCAAATGTTGGGAGGGAATTGACGTCAGTTCTGTTGCATCCGTGTTAGAATGCCTGAAGATGCCGAAATGCGAAACCCGGGTCGTTAGTGACAAAACATGTGGAATCGTACAAAGCTGTAACAATTCAAATTTGATATTGAAATTCCATCAAGCACCTTCAGTCGATATCATAAATTAGATTTTTTCTAGGTCGTATGGGCTATAGCACGTTAAGAGCAAACTATTATTGTTTGAAAAAAATACATAATATATTGTTCAATCCACATCAGCTTCCAATGTGGAGTATATGAACAGCATCTATGAGATCTGCTTGTTACTTAAAAATTCAACCGCTTTTTTTTCCAATATAAAATGGGTAGCAGAGTTATTGAGATAAGACCAGTTATTGGCTAATCGCTCTCGTTACGCCCCGTTATATAAGGGTTTGAAAGATGCGAGGTAATTGTTAGACACCACAGACACAGGCACCAATACCTTCGAACAGAAATCGATTTTTAAAAATGCTGTTTATCTGCTACTTGACTCTTGACTCTACTTACTCTGATGAGATTTGAACAGAAAGCCAACGGCATGTTGGCCGGCTGATTGTAAAATAATGCTTTAAAAGGAATACCAGATGTTAATACGAGTATCCGGTGACGAATATTGTTTTAGATCTCGCGTAAAAGATGATTGTGCCGCAGGTTGGGTACCGCTGGTCAG
Source organism: Himalopsyche japonica (assembly GCA_028555115.1). Taxonomy (NCBI): domain Eukaryota; kingdom Metazoa; phylum Arthropoda; class Insecta; order Trichoptera; family Rhyacophilidae; genus Himalopsyche; species Himalopsyche japonica. The sequence continues at coordinate 2,574,957 of JAHFWJ010000430.1, forward strand.
GGTTGCACTCGGAGAAAACTTGTTCAATTTAACTCATGCCAGCGAATGCCTTGTTAATTATAGAAAAAGTAGTGTTCAGCACTCAAAAAAGCTTGAATAATTAAGCCGCTGTAAGATTCCACGTGTTTTGTCACTAACGACCCGGGTTTCGCTTTTCGGCATCATCAGGCACTCTATCACACGGATGCGATAGATCTGGCATATTATATAATAAATTAAAAATAAAAGATTACATCGGATATTCAGAAAAGGAAGCAATTATATTAATATCCTTGCGTTATGGTCTGTCTTTCCTTTTTAATAAATTCCTCTTGTGTATAATTGACTCAAACTGTTTACTGTGTGTCGGCTCTGTCGAAGAAGTAGTGGGTATCGGTTATTTCACGACCCTGACTCCGACTCTACAGCCCTGGAATAAACACTAAGCCTGTTTAAATATTTTGCCAATTTAATATTAGCTTAACTCGCGATTAAAATTTAAATATCTCTTAATTTTATCTCTATTATATGAACTAATAAAAAAACATTTGAATCAATTTATTATTGGTCGTAAAAGATATCTCATGCCTAATTAGGACAAACAATTTTTTTTCCGTGATAGTCATTAAAAATTTGCTGAAAAATACATTCGGAGAGTAGAATAAATTCAAAAGTTCAATAAGAAATTTTTTATACCGTTATAAAAAACAGAAATTCATGACAACTATTACAATGCCACCTATGATTTATAATAATTGTTATATTGACTTTTACGATCATCTATACCTTAAAAGCTGAACTAAAATGTGTAAAACTTTCAAAGAGTTCAATAGATGTCAGTAGTTAATACATAATTTTATCAAAGATTATTGTCACAACGTTTTTACAATCGCAAACATAAACATCGATTCATTCTTATCTTGACAGTTGTTCGTGAAAACTATCTCTTGTGACAACAGATTTAATGTTTTTTTCCAATAAATACGTTCAAAATAACAATTGCAAACTAGTTATATTCAATTTTAAACAACTGTTTGAGTGATATTTAATGTTTCTTTCGGCTTCAACAATATAATACAACATTCAGTGGCTGTTTGAAATGATTGTAAGTAAATGTTTACATTACTTTGGTGTTGAATTAGTCAATGATTTAAGAAAACGAATTGTAAATTTTTGTTGTATCTTTAAAAAACTTATCAAATATCGAGTGTGCTCAGAGCCACGTGTTCATAATGATAAATAATTTGAATATCTTGGGAATACCCAGTTTTTTATAGATAAATTAATCCATTTAAAGAATTATCTTGTTTATTTTGATGATATCATATTTTTTTCATTTTAATATGGAATTTAGAAACTTTGTAATACACAATTTTGTGATTAGTAAATTGAACGGAATACGTTTTTTATATTGTATAAAAAATAAAGTTTTTTAAGTCTATATTTATGACATTTTTTAAACCTTTTACGCAATCAATGTATGCCTGCCACGTGGTCTTTTGATACTGTTGTCGTAACATAAGTTTTCTCTACGAGAACTACTTGTGACTCAGTTTGGTCAACCTATGTATTGCAACGATAGTATGGATGAAAAGAATTGTATTGAGGTGTCTGACTAATTGCCACACTCTATTGTATTAGAATAGATAGATGGAAAATAATTTTTAGACATATTCTTTGGAAAAAAGATTATTCTTATTGCGATTATGTTCGGAAGCCACCAAAATTATAACAGGTCGGCAATTAAATAATTGCGGATTTTTTTTAGAAAATCAAAGACAATTTTTTCACGGAACTAAATAACTTTATTCTGTAATGTATCGCCCATTTTGATCAATGACATTTTGCCATCTTTCAGGAAGCATCATAATCCCATGTTCATAAAACTTCTGGTTTTCATTAGCAAAACACTGAATCAAGTACGATTTGACATCATCATCATTATTGAACTTTTTACCATTCAAGGAGTTTTGTAAAGAACGAAACAAAAAGTAATCAGATGGTGCAAGGTCAGGACTATATGGTGAATGTGGCAAAGCATCCCAACCAAGCTCCAATAATTTTTGGCGAGTGGCCAAAGATGTGTGTGGCCTTGCATTGTCATGATGGAATACAACACCTTTTCGATTTGACAATTCGGGCCGCTTTTCTTCAACTGCATTGTTTAATTTCGTTAGTTGTTCAATGTAGACATCAGAATTGATCGTTTGGTTGGGTGGTAAGAGTTCAAAGTAGACAATTCCTTTATAATCCCACCAAACTGATAACAAAACCTTCTTTTCATGAATATCAGCTTTTGATGTTGTTTGAGCTGGTTCACCTGGCCTGCTCCACGATCTTTTCCGCATGATATTGTTGTAAACAACCCATTTTTCATCGCCAGTTATCAGTCGTTTTAAAAATGAATCATTTTCATTACGTTTCTTTAGCAAATCGCAGCTGTTAATGCGTTTCTTGCGTGAGGAACCCATGTATCGAGTTTTTGAACATAGCCAAGTTGTTTTAAGTGATTTTCAATGCATGTATGTGATACATGAAGCTTCTCTGCGATCTCACGTGTTGTACTGTGACGATCCGAATCGATGATTGCTTTGATTAGGTCGTCATCAACTTCAACTGGACGACCAGAGCGTTGTTCATCTTTGAGTGAAAAATCACCAGAACGAAATTTGGCAAACCAATTTTGACACTGCCGTTCTTTTAAGGCTTCGTCACCATAAACAGCACATAACTTTTTGTGAGCTTGCGATGCGTTTTTCCCTTTGCGGAAATAAAAAAGCAAAATATGACGAAAATGTTCCGTATGTATATTCCGTAGAACGTATTTGGCTCTACCAAAATTTGAAATGTGGTTTCGGTAGCTATTTCGGCTTTCATCATCGTCAGAACTTTGACTAACCGAAAACTAAGCACAGCATCTTATATACTGATTCAATTGGTATTTATTTGATAGAACTCCATAGTAAAATAAATAATAAATATACATCAACGTATTTGGCTCTACCAAAAATTTTAAATATGGTTTCGGTAGCTATTTCGGCTGTCATCGCCAGAATTTTGACTAACCGAAAATTATGTATAGCCTTTTGTATATTGATTGAATTGGTATTTATTTGCTAGAACTCCATTATAACACGGTGAATAAATAGCAATATATTTTAACTCTACAAAATTAACAATATAACATATATAGCTATTTCGGCTCACGCTTTCATAAGAACTGCTAATATGTATACTGTTTATAAAGAGATAGACAATATTTCACTTCACTTATTCTAGTATTATAAATATTATGTATAATTTGATTATCAACGCTTCAGATGTTGACATATTTCATGTGGACGAAAGTGAGTTCAGACGAACACTATTTTTCAGTTAAAGTAGATATTCCATAAACTTACTTGGTTGTCTTTTTTTTGCAATCTTTGTTGATTGTTTTGCTGTGTATTTGTGAAATTTCCAACACATTATGTTCAAAAGTAATTAATTTATAACTTGTAAATTTGTACCGTATAAAAATAAATAAATGACTTATTAAACGTGCTGTTGTGTTGAAAGTTCTTATGAGAAAACAGTGGTATTAATAAATTTATCGAGATTATTTTTACATGCGTCAGTTCCTGCATTTAACTTAAATTTTGGTAAATTTATCGATGGAAAGAAAATTCGTGCACCCATTTCTTTTGTGATCTAATTATATACTTAACTGCTAATGCAGTTCTGCCTTTAGAATTAATGTCTCGCTAAGGAATTGTTTGTATGGTCGATCGAAATATTTACCAGAGCTGTGAAGTCGAAGTTAAGAGTCTTGGAATCGTGGTATTTTGTCTGGACTCGGAGTCGTCAAAAACAAGCGTCTCTTTTTCGATTTTACTATTTTTTTAAATATCTCAATGAACAATTTGTCGGATTATCTGGATATCGAATCCTCATCTCTGATATTAACATATATTATTTTGTTTCAATGGAGATATTTTATTGCGATTTTTTATCCTTCTTTATTCAGCATACTTAATGAAAAACAGGAAGCACGGTGAAAAAATAGCAATGTATTTTAGTTGTACGATTTTTTTTATAAGATATATTTGATAGCTATTTCGGCTCACGCCATCGTCAGAACTATGTTTAAACGTACATTTACTTATCCACTATTATGTACTATTTCTACACAATTATATATTTAAGTAATTGTACGCTTAAACATAGTTCTGACGATGGCGTGAGCTGAAATAGCTATATATAATATTTATATAAAAAGTTGTTCGTAGAATTATTATTGTATAATATTGCTTTAGAAGAAAACCGAATAAATCAGAACAGTTGAATAACAGAACACATAATATTCTTTCCTCGTGTATTTGTGAATTATATAATATACATATAATATATTACATTTGAAGTATTCACTTTGTCTGCGCTTATTTTGTGTATGGACCTATTTAGCGTTCAAAGTTAAAATTAAGAACAAAGGAATACTTCAACTAGTCAATGTGTATAATATTTGAAAAAATCTACTTAAATTATTCATAGAATTAACAATTATCACGAGTTCATTTATAATGCTGTCAGCCACTTTCTAACATAACACAATTTTTCAAAAATTGTAAATGAAACTAAAAAATGCGGCTATGACAAGTTATATGTATAGTATGATTAGCTTTATTGCGAGAAAGAAACAAACTAGGCCGTTAAAACAGGAGAGAAGATGTATTGTGTACCTTTTCTACACAGCTATATATAGATAAGCAAATGTTAGTTTAAGCATAGTTCTGATGATGGCGTGAGCCGAAATAGCTATCAACTATATTTTTTAAAAATAATTTTGTAGAACTAAAATACATTGCTATTTTTTTTCACCGTGTTATAATGGAGATCTACCAAGTGAGTGCCAATTCAGTCAATAAAAACAGGAAGGTTTATTTTTTTAATAGGTAGGATCATTAAATTCTGTCGACGCCACTGGTTGATAAAATAATATGAGCGACGATTATGTGTAGCATGTAAGTCAATACGATCAAATCAATTTTATATCGGACCGTTTATGTGCCAACCCTGATTATAAATCCATCAGACATTGTGTACACTTAGATATTAGTGAACATACGAGGATGGTATCATTAAATAAAGAACAGGGTCACGCCACGCCTTTGTCGGTATAAATAATTAATTGCCCGGCTACTTGTTCCGATCGATAAATTCATTTACGTTTCAATATAGTTTTTTTATCGGTTTTATGAATATTTGGCATCTTCTTTTCAGCTGTGAATTAAATAAGTATTATACATTTTGGTTTTAATATACTTTTTCCTAAATTATATTAGTCATGTAAAATCCATTTAAGTGTTTTTTAAACAATGCTGTATGTTTTTTTTAGTTGTACCTTGATGACAAACGAATGAGTCTTAGATATAGTATTGATTGAACCGTTTACAACTTTCGTTTCACATTTAAAAAATTGTCAAGGTGTTAAGCCAATATGGTAGAAATTTAGTTTTCAAATAGACAATTTTAGACTCCTGTAGTTTGCGATAAAACAGTTCGCATGCTTTAAAACGACAACTCGCTGAAAATCATTTCTCGTTTTAAAACAAACAGATATCCCAATCGCGCGTGGAATCTTCAGTGTTTAATTTCGAATCATTATTGAGATATACAGATAAAACATTTAAATGCTGAACTCATGTACTCGACTGGCCGAAAATTTAAATTTTATAACGAAATCCTTTTCAAAATTAATATAAAGTCAATAATATTTCACGTTTAAGTATTTAATCAAGCTTCTAAGATATGTCACCGTGTGTACAAAATATAACACAATTTAAAAAAAAAACTCAACATCGGCTGTTTTGTATTTAGGTGTGACGCGTTAACACGTCAAATCTATATCGTTTATTATGAAACACGCTGTTGGCAGTCATCTAATATTTTCATACAAACCTGCCAATTGTAGAATCGTCTCTGCATAAATTCGATTTTTGTTTTAGAATCACACATAAAAATTGTAATGTTTAAATTATGGAGAGTTTTTTTTTTTCAATATTATTAATATGTATATCTGTTTTGTGTAACAAATTTAATAATGACCCTGTTGCCTTGACTTACAAACATAAACGAAGCAAAAAAATGTTGAAAATTTTCCTCGGATCGACTACCAATTTGGATAATCAAATTATGGGTTTATATTCGAAAGCATGGGTGTGTGATAACTAAAAATTCATAATTTCCCTCTCATCTATCCGAATCATAAAACATGGGGCGTGGTTTGAGGAATAAGCTTACAGCTTTGGAAACCTCTGGAAACTTTATTTATATCGTCTAAATAGTTTAACTAACTCTGCTATAATTTATGTTGTATTTTGTTCAAAAACAATCTTTCGGTAGTTGGACAGTTGTGTATTGCATGAATATATTAAGCCAAGCGTAATTAAACGACGGCCCGCAGGCCATATATAGCACGATACCTATTTGCGAACTATAACTTCGAGTCAACAAAAAGCAATTATATTCTTTTAATAAGTAAAAGTTATTTTTGATTAACCTGTTTCTTTCTGAATCGCATGAAGATATTAAAAAAAAATGGTACTATCATGAAAAAAAAGCTATTTACAACACATTTAAGCATTATTATATTTTTAGTATCAAATGTCAACACAAAGTAAACCGTCGTGTCAACAATTGAGATGTTAGCAGTCAATAGATTGACAGTTCGAACATTTTGTAAGTTTCTATTGTATTACAAATATCTTTATATTAATTAATTTGTATAATTACACGATTTAGCTAAAGTCAGCAGATTGTACAATCCCGATAATTAAATGCAAAATTCCGAATGCGAAAAATTACTTAACGTTAAGAAAAATTCTGCCAACCCTGCATTTTGTAGACGAATTTAAATCTATTGTATAATTCATTACACCCTAGAGTGGCTTGGCCTTCACACACATTATATTAATTACAATTTAGGGGTGTGTCAATTACGTCACTCACAAAATACAATACGAATTTAGGTTCAAGTATATTATATAAGGCACATAATGGATACTGACTCTATTTCTATAATGGGGAAATAATTGGCTGTCAGATTGCATTTCGATTTAAAAAAAATGTCAAAGTGTGATATCTCGTCTTTTAATATATATGTAACAGCGATAATTCATTTCACGAAAAAAATATACTTTTACTATCGTTTCAGTGAAACCATCTTCCGGTGCATTCTCGTGATATCTAATCCCTTTAGCATCAGCTAAATTATACTTCTACGTTAAAAAGACTTTCCAGTGAAATCGCATTCGTTTCATATCTTTTATTGAAACTAGAAATGATATTTTGATGCCATCGTTGACAGATTGAGAAAAAAGCTTACAGCATTAAAATTTAAGCTAATTTTAACTAGTCAATCTATTTTAAATAATGAAAACACTTTTTTAGTACTTCGACTTCGACTGATCAGTTGATAATGCTCGCGATGAGCGGAACCGGTCCTGATCAAAAAATATATAATGGAAAAGAGTACTAAAAAATGTGTTTTTAATATTTAAAATATCATGCCATTCCATCAAGAAGTGACAGTTAACACCTTAAAAGTGAATAGTCAATGTACGAATTAATTAGTATTTATATAAACTTACTGACGAATTTAGTTCAAAGTAGAATTGACATTACAGCTTAAAACATAGTTTCTCAACCTTTTAATAACATTCGCGGACCTCAAAAAATCCAAAAATGTTTTGCGGATCTTCAACATTGGAATTAAATAATAAACATTAATACAATTGTTTGTTTTATTTAAACAATTAATTTTGCTTCACCGTATGCTGATATAACATTATTTTAGGATATTAAAACAGACAGTAACAAAAAAATGGTTTTTAAAAATCCATAAAATTCGATTTTTTCGATCCAAAAATCTTTGCGGACCACCGGTTGAGAAACTACTGCTTATAAGATTACTTTAGGTTAGGTTAGATATGTCAGATGACAGTTAAGCGTAGTAGAAGTTTATTGATTGAATTGGCATTCACTTGGTAGAACTCCATTATAACACGGTGAAAAAAAATAGCGATGTATTTTAGTTCTACAAAATTATTTTTAAAAAATATAGTTGATAGCTATTTCGGCTCACGCCATCGTCAGAGCTATGCTTAAACTAACATTTGCTTATCTATATATGGCTGTGTAGAAAAGGTACACAATACATCTTCTCTCCTGTTTTAGCGGCCTAGCTTGTTTCTTTCTCGCAATAAAGCTAATCATACTATACATATAACTTGTCATAGCCGCATTTTTTAGTTTCATTTACAATTTTTGAAAAGTTTTGTTATGGTAGAAAGTGGCTGACAGCACTATAAATGAACTCGTGATAATTGTTAATTCTATGAATAATTTAAGTAGATTTTTTCAAATATTATACACATTGACTAGTTGAAGTATTCCTTTGTTCTTAATTTTAACTTTGAACGCAAAATAGGTCCATACACAAAATAAGCGCAGACAAAGTGAATACTTCAAACGTAATATATTATACAATTCATAAATACTCGAGGAAAGAATATAATGTGTTCTGTTATTCAACTGTTCTGATTTATTCTGTTTTCTTCTAAAGCAATATAATACAATAATAATTCTACGAACAACTTTTTATAGAATTTCTAAATTTAAACTCATATTATATGTCGATTTACCGTGTTTGTGGAACAAACACTTGGTTCAGTGGTCAAAAACCTTTCGAACCTTATGAAACTCTAGCAATACATACGATGTATACAGAATAAACAGTTTATCATCAATGGTTGTTTGAAAAAAAATACACTTTGAAAATTATCAAGAAGTTATGTGTGCTTGATGAAATTTCAATATGAAATAAAATTTATAGAAATAAACCGAGCTAAATTTAATTCAACTTTTGTTCTCAATGATCAGCTTAATTTTCCTAATACATTCGTTATATGATATTTAATCCCACCGTCACCCACTTATTTAAAATTAGTAGGTATCTCAATGCTTCAAATTACACATCTGTTTCTAATGTGGAGCATATGATACCTTAATTTTGACATATATTTCTACGATAAATGCTGGTTACTTGTTGCTCAATCTCTCTTTTATGAAGAAAGTTTGAATAGAAAAGATAGAGCTATAAGAGGACTTTTGATTAGATAACTAACAAATACCCATATCTTCGAACAGAAATTCAAGATTCGATTGTCAAGCGCTGTTTATTTATTATCGTTTTTAAACTGACTCATGTAAACGAAAAAATGGCAATTCTTGAATGAAACTAAAATGACTTCCGTGTCGCCAGAATTATCTCACATACCACCGGTTGGTGACCGCTCAGATTAGAATTTTTAAGCGAATATATTATTTGTATTTACGTAAATGGATTTTTTATTAAACTCTATTGACAAACATAAAGCGATTAAATAATAATTTTCCCTTTATAATGTTTGAATTATTTCGTAAAACATGAATTGTAGGTAACCACTGATTTTTATCTATTACTGGTAATTGACCAGCGGTCGGCAACCTACTTCCTAACTTAATAATTATCTACGACAACATTTTAAGTTACTCGCCAAAGAAATGTCATATTATTGATTGAATTGACATTCACTTGGTAGAGCTCCATTATAACACGGTGAAAAAATAGCAATGTATTTTAGTTCTACATTTTTTTAAAAATTATAGTTGATAGCTATTTCGGCTTACGCCATAGACAACTATATTAAAGAAAAAAAAAAGTAGAACTGAAAGGTGATGTTTTTTTGTTTTTATTAAATTATTTATTTGTGTATTACGACTCCGATTCCGAAATTGACCAAAAACACAACTCCGACTAAAAAACAATATTTATCAGGGTTTTCTACCATCTCTATTTATGTGCATTAAATTAAAAATCAGCCAAACAATCCGGCAAATTATTCATTAAGATATTCTTCAAAATCGTCAAATCGGAAAAGTATTCGGGATCGATTGTTTTTCATCCGAATTCGGAATTTTTTTTTCGAAAGTTTTTTGATCGAATTTCGGAGTCGATTTGTCGACCTGATATTAATATATATATGTATATATAAGTCAAAATAGATTTGACCCTTAAAAAATATTTGAATTGTTTTACACAGTCTCTCAAAAGGTTGCCGATGACTGTAATATACTGTAATAAAGAAAAGTCAAACACATAATGATTTCTGTGCCATTAACCGCATTGACATTGTCATTATATGTATATATGTTTTAAGCCGTGTCTACTAGTAATGTCGAAAAATTGGAAAAGTAATCGAGTTTTCTTTCGAAGGTTGACCAGCTTTTCTTTTTAGAACAGTAAATAGAATGGTAGGGTAAAACATAGCTAGTAGTTAGCTTATATACAGAACTAGTGATTATGTCATCGCTTTTTATACGATAGAGGAAATTTTAAATATTATTCCAATGAAACACAATTAAAATTTTTTACTGCCTTGTCACTCTGTATATAAAACAAAGTTATTAAATTCAAATTTAAATAACATACATCCGTGTCTTTAAGCACAAATTCGTTAATTGATTAAAAATCCAGTTTATCAAGCTATTCTTACTGACTATAATTGGTATAAATCTTCGTATTGAAGTTTGACACGTTATTTATACAAATGTTGAAACTTTTTACATTAATACATGTTTTTTCATTCAAAATTCACATTTCGTCTTTGGGCATCGTCGTGTATTATATCACATGTATGCAATAGAACTGACTCATAGTAAATGGTTTGCGTCGTTTATATGCAAGATAAGGTATACAATATATCTTCTCTCCTGTTTTAACGACCTAGCTTGTTTCTTGCTCGCAATAAAACTAAAAAAAAATATTGATCTTAAATCTGGAAGCCAAATTGAATTGTTCAATTGCATATAAACGATGCAACCTGTTTACTATGTCTCGGTTCTATTACGTCCGTGAGATAGAACGCCTGAAGATGCCAAAAGGAGAAACCCAGGCCGTCAGTGAAGAAATATGTGGTAATGTTTCAACAATTCAATTTGGATTCTAGCCTTAAGGCTTACATATTGTGTTGTGTAGTTCCGCTTATATATAAATGATGCAAACTCTTTATTATATGTCAGTTTTATTGCGTTTATTTGATAAAATGCCTGAAGATACCAAAAAGCGAAACTCATGACGTGAGTGAAAAAAACATATGGCAATATTTGAATAATTCAAATTCCAAAAAGTAGTCTCAGTTGATATCTTAAATTAGATCATTCGTTTTCAGCAGTCATTACAGTTGCAATATAAACAAATTTTAAATAAAGCACTACCAACATAATAAAATATTAAAATCACACCGCTCAGTTCAATAATATCGTAAATTAAATACTTGTGTTTTGTGTTATTTTCGAGGTATTGACAAAGATGGGAATAAAACAGGTGGCAACCTTTATAATATAAAATAAACCTTGCAATGTCCAGCTGTTATTTTGTGACAATTTTTTCAAGGGGCATTGCTGGAATTATGATTTCGTAATGACAATAATGACACTTCTGTCATGTCACATATAATTTGCAAGTGGAATACGCCATATCGATTCTTCATAATATTATATCTTTCTTAATAATGCAAGGTGGCGTAACACGCAACAAAACAATATTTTTTGATCGAATCATAGACGTTTGTCTATGAATTCAACTTCAATTTTGAACAGTTGGCAATATTGTTTTACAAAATACTTTTCGATATTTCAAAAGTCCTCTGCTAATTTTTCGATTAATCAAAAACACACTTATTGTAAAATTATTCTAGGCTGGAGAAATAAATATAATATTTTTTCATTGAAGTTTATTATTGGATTTTTAAAAATCGTATCTATTTTTTGCATTTTTAACCTATTCTAACCGAAGTAAATTGCAAACATCATCAACATTATCAAACGATAAGCGAACGTGCTTGGAAATGTTAGTTATTTATTTATTTTATTATATTTTATTTATTTACAACTACAAGGTAAAAAACTTACAAATTATCAATTCATTGCTTTTGGAACGTTAACATATATAAATATAAAGTATTGGAAATTCAACAAACACACAGTAAAACAATCAACAAGGATTGCAAAAAAAAGACAACCAAGTAAGTTTTTGGAATATCTTCTTTAACTGCAAAAATAGTACTCACTTTCGTCCACATGAAATATATCAACATCCGAAGCAATACTGTTGAACATTGCTACAATACTGTTCCACAGTTTAATTATTTAGTTATATTTTTAATATTAAATAGACTATATAAAAATACTTTCTGACTATGTCATTCGTGTTGGACTGTGTGGAACTGTCGTCAGTTCTGATGCATCCGTGTGATAGAATGCCGGAAAATGCCGGAAGGCGAAACCCGGGTCGCTAGTGACAAAACATGTGGCATCGTGCAAAGATGTAACAATTCAAATTTGATATTGAAGTTCCATCGAGTACCTTCAGTCGATATCATAAATTATACTAAAAATATCTTTTTGTTGGCATCCCTAATCCATCAAATATTAAAACAGACAGAAGAATAAAATATTTTGACAGTTTAATCTGCCCTGTCACAAAATGGATGCAAAACACTGCCATTTTCTTTTTCTCTTTGTCCATGAATATAATAGTATACAAGTGTACCAACAGGTGGCACTGACGCGCAAATTTTTCTCATACATGTTAAATTGTTTCTAAATTATTAATAACTTTAATATGCAATAGCATATTCTAAGAAAAGTGATGTTTTAGAATTTTCAGTTGAAAGTTTGACATAACGGAGGGATGACATAGCCTGCCTTAATAATGAAAAGGGATTGATTTTTCAATTTATATAGACAGTTTCATTTGGATTGGGGTTTGTAAAACTAAGGTTTTTGTAGCATAGTTTTTATTAAAATCTTTAGTGCTGTCTCCTAAGTTTTATACATTTAAGATCATGGCCAGTATCTAGTATTTCCCGTATCATAAGCATTATCAGCTCTGTTTTATTATTTAAATATAATGCATTTCCACAAAGATTTAATGTTTTCGAGATTCTTAAAAGCAATTCTCGAAACTTAAATGATCAGTTGATAATGCACGCGATTCAATTTATGATGTCTTTTCTTCTCGAGTTGATCTCGAGCGGCATAAATATTGAATTTTTTTTAAACATTTTTTGCACTATTAACTGTTATACCGGCCGAATATTTTTGTAGTTTACACCGAGAAAAGTAACAATGTATTTTAATTCTACAAAACTTATAAGGTATACAGTTGATAGCTGTTTCGGCTTACGCCCTCGTCGGGACTATAATAGTTATTTCTGGCGAGGGCGTAGGCCGAAGTAGCTATCAACTATATACCGTATACATTTTGTAGAACTAAAACACATCTCTATGTTTTCACCGTGTTATAATGGAGTTCTTCATATATTTACCACGGTGAAAAAAATAGCAATGTATTTTAGTTCTACAAAATTATTTTTAAAAAACATAGTTGATAGCTATTTCGGCTCACGCCATCATCACAACTATGCTTAAACTAACATTTGCTTATCTAGCGGGGTGCTTCTTTGTTTCTGTAATAGACCATTTCCGTGACATATGTAAACTTATTGATATAGCGGCCTTTTTAGTTTCATTTGCAATTTTTAATTTTATTGCGAACAAGAAACAAGCTAGGTCGTTACAACAGGAGAGAAGATGTATTGTGTACCTTTTCTACACAGATATATATAGATAAGCAAATGTTCGTTAAGCATAGTTCTGACGATGGCGTGAGGCGAAATAGCTATCAATTATATGGTTTATAAATTTTATAGAACTAAAATACATCGCTATTCTTTCACCGTGTTATAATGGAGTTCTGCCAAGTAAATGCCAATTCGATCAATAACTTTGTAGTTATTTAAAATATATATTAATAACAGCTGTGTAAATATACGCGACATTTTTATCAGTGGCGTATCATCACGAAAGCGCCCTTTATTTGATTTAAAAAAATATTAGCTGAAATAATTAAAACCGCTAGTTGTTTTAAAAAGATATTTACTGCATTTTTTCTCGCTTTAAAATTAGCAAAATCACCAATAAATTAAATTAACCAACTAAGGGTAACGACCCACTGGTGTCTCGCTTTCCTTCTGTTTTGATTATTTCTATCTAGCTGTTAACAGGTTAAGGTCATTTTTCGGATTTTGTTTGTGTTCAATGACCAGTGCTGTTTTTAATTGAATATTTTTTTTGTGATATTTTATTAATTTTAATTTTATAAAGGACCACTTAAGACACGACACATTTATTGGAAATGCTTGTGAAAATCTCTCAACGTTTGCCCCATTTTTAAGGATGTGAATGGTTTGTTCCGACAGAATTGACAAATTGATTGATTGAAAAAAACGCTCTTCGCCTTGGAATTTGACCTCGTGAGACCTGCCAAGTTTAATCTATAATGTTTATTTTTATTACAGTGCAACAAAAAGTGCATAAAAATCTAAAACAATGGGAGAATCTTTGAACGAATTGCAAACTTTGAAATCGCACTTGAGCGACGTGACATGCTGTGACTTTTCAGTGGACTGCATTTTGGCCACTGGGTCTGGGTAAGTGATTGCAATAAACGATTGACCATATCAAAAAGACTATCGTTATATCTATTCGACAGTTCTGTTGCATCCGTGTGATAGAATGCCTGAAGATGCAAAAAGACGAAACAATCTTTATAATTTTTGCTTTTTTTTTTGCGAAAAAATTTGATTTATGTATGCAATGGAACCCCCAATGACACTACTCCGAAATGCACGCTGGCTTGAAATATTCGCCGCAAATCCCCCAATTGCGCGATCGCTTGGCTATACACGTACAGCCGGGAGACTGTCTGTGTGCTGGATTTATTGAGCGCATGCATTTTATCGTCAAGTAACTAAATATTTCTTCCAATATATATTTTTTTTTAAACAAAAAATAAACTCTCCAATTTTGAATGAGATTCACTACCCCAATTACACTAATCAAAATTACTTTGTGTAAGTGGTGGTTTTACTGTACTTGTAGCGTACAGATTTCTGCACTATTTTACTTGCATATATTATATTTTAAATAATAAAAACACATTTTTTAGTACTTATTATTATTATTACCGGTTTCGCTCATCGCGAGCATTATCAACTGAAGATGAGCGAAACCGGTCCTGGTCAAAAATTATATTGTGGAAATAAGTACTAAAAAATGTGTTTTTATTATTTAAAATATCATGCCTTTCCATCAAGAAGTGACAGTTAACACCTTAAAAGTTACTTGCATATGTTGAACACCAGATGTCACTTGTAATAAATAGTTTTATTTTATATTATTGTTACTTGGGATAAACACTAGATGTCACCGTAAATTGTTTCATTATATATAAGAGCTATCGATTTTTTGTTCATTTTTTTGCTCTTAACCATTACTAATAACTATTGTGAAACCGTAACTCACGACTTTAACATATAAACTGCATCTATCTTATTTGACCAAACCCAAATGAATGTGTAAAATTCAAATTAACACTTGTTGTATGAATTGCCATTTACTTTGTAGAACTAGATTACAACGCACTGAAAAAATAGCAATGAATTTTGGTTTTACAAAATTTATAAGGTATATAGTTGATAGCTATTTCGGCTTACGCCCTCATCAGAACTATAACGTAGTTAGCTAACTAAAATACATTGTTATTTTTATCTGCACGTTGGTAGAGTTATTTGAGATCACGCCCTTAAAATTTATTATTACACTCCGATTTACTTAATAAAAATATTTTTAGCGGCGTGTAGCCAGAGAAATAAATCTTTTGACATTGTTGTTTCAGAGATAAGACGGTGAAGGTATGGGAATGGAAACCAGGTCTTGGCTATGTTGAATCTCACTTCTCTCCCATCAGAGGACATAAATATGGTGTCACTTGCTTGGCGTTTTCTCCTCAGGTACATAGGTTTTAGTAACAATATTAAAATTGGCATTTATCTCGACTACCCACAGATGTCAGACGAAATCACGAATTAAACTTGTCTCTTTTACCAACTAAATAGATTCCTTAGCACAAAATGTATTTACTTCAGTAAAGCTTTCATATGTTCGTATTACTTAGTACAAAGTAGAGATGGCACTGTGTTGCAAGCTGAACACAATATTCAGTTTGAATTGTTACAATTTTTACGATTCCACATGTTTTGTCATTAACGACCCGGGTTTCGCCCTTCCGCATCTTCAGGCATTCCATCACACGGATGCAACAGAACTGACGTAAAATAAACAGTTGGCATTGTATATATATTAAAGTTATTAATTACAGGAGAACACTTACAAATAGGTAAACAGCAAATTGCGGCTGAAAAAAATGCAACAATATCAATCCAATAATAATTAACTCAATTGCCTGTGACAACTTTCATTAACGATCTTGCTAATGAGTCGTCGTTATCAAGTAACATTAAAATCGTACAAAATTGTAACAATTCAAATTTGATATTGAAATTCCATCAAGCACCTTCAGTCGATGTCATAAATTGTAACAATATTTAGTATTATTTTCACAATTATATATAATCATGGACAGAACTGCTTTCGCTCATCGCGAGTATTATCAACTGATACAATACAAATTAAAATAAGGTTTTCATACAAAATTTTAGATAATAGTTAGTAAATATCTAAAAAAAATGGTTTAAAAACTTAGATTGAAGGTAATCACAAAAAATATATTTAATGAAGTGAATAAGAGTGTAGCCTCTCATAACGAGTAATTATTGTATTGTACATTGTTTTATATGGAAAATTTTTTTCACTTAACGAGTAAAATTCTTAAATGAATTAGTCTCGTTATTAGAGGTTCCACTGTAGTTTACTGATAAAATGCTAAGAACGTTTTAAAATTAATTATTTTTCCTTTATAATGTTTGTTATAAAAAGACACTTAATTCACTTCAAATAATGTTTGTTCGTCGATTTTTCAATCATTTAAAATATTGTAGCAAATATAATTCGTCAGTTCTGTTGCATCCCTGTGATAGAATGCCTGGAGATGCCGAAAGGCGAATCTCTGGTCGTTAGTAACAAAACATGCGGAATCGTACAAAGTTTCAACAATTCAAATATAATGTGGAAATTCCATCAAGCACAATTAAAACTGTGACTTGAATTGTTAACTAAATGTTGAATGCTTCATTTTTTTTATTTAAAGTTATGATTACTATATTTTTAATTTTTATTTCATCCAGGGTACAATGTTGGCATCTTCCAGTATAGATGGCACCACTATATTGTGGAGTGCAAGAATTGGACATCAAATTTCTAAATTTTCTCAAGTAAATGGAGATCCAGTGAGAGTTTGCAAGTAAGTACTAGTTCTGACGAAGGCGTGAGCCGAAATAGCTATCAGCTATACACCTTACAAATTTTGTAGAACTATAATACATTGCTATTTTTTCAGTTTGTTTTAATGGAGTTCTACTAAATAAATGCCAATCCAATCAAAAATTTCAGTAGTTTTTGTGTCAACAAAACTTTTGACGATTATCAGGAAATATTCAATACAAAAAGAAACTCTTATAAGAAAATTTTAACACTGTTTAGTTTATTAACCCTTTGGAGTCCAGTGTCCACACTTATTAGGCATCTGTTTTCTTACTGACAGGCCCACTGTCTACATGTGTGGAAATTTTTAAAAATGACTTAATTAGAAAACTTTTACTAAATATATTTCTTTTTATCAGTAGGCGACTGTAAAACAGTGGCATACAACCTAACGGGTGGAGTTGGGACAACCAACTAGTAAACTTTATTTGTAAAACTGCTTGTTTTTGTAGATTCACCACTGACAGCTTTAATCTGGTAACAGGGGGTGATAATGGAGTTGTTTGCGTTTGGGATTTAATTCACAGGAATTTAATAAGGTAAAGTTAAACCTGAAATAAAATTAGCTTTTCAATATTCCCTTAAACCAGGGGTCGGTAGTAGCGACTCTTTGCATAGACATTTGTGGTTCATCAAACATAAACTCTAATTTCACGTCATCTCAAACAGCCTTATAACTTGTGAATTTATGAGATAGAACTGCCTAACAAAATTCGAATAGTGCTCTCACAGTCTTGTTTATGTTTGTGAACAAAAATTCTCAACTATGAATCAAATAAAAAAATAAACTTAAAAACAAAATGAAGGATGAAAATTAACACTCAAGTATTCAATTAAAAATAATTAACTATTAGTCAGATATAGTAAAAAAAAAAAAAACAAAAGTGATGCATGAAGAACGGTAACTAATTACAATTTAAAAAAAAACATCTTGAATTTTTTTCCCTGAAAATCAATGTCCTTATAGATATGTTTATTACATATATACAGTTCTCTGGTATCTTTATTATCATGTTTCCATGACCATTTGGCAATCTCACAAAATGTTGACATCTGCTTTAACCCTTTAATGCGTGAAAATATTTTTTCCCTAAACTAGATTTTTGGTGTGTATTGATTATTTTTATCATTACTGTACACAGAAATATTAAAAAAAAAAAACACATATTCTTTTATAGCTGAATATTATAATATATTCAGAGCTGTAGAGTCGTTACACAAAATACCACTCCGACTAAAAAACGTTTAATTTTGTCTGTTTTTTTTTCTAATTTTTGGATAATAATTAATGTCCCTTGAATGATGTAAAACAGGAGTTTACTACATGTTCTATTTATAAGTAAAATATTACATATTTTTTTTATTTACTAATTATTCTGACATATGTTTCCTTCAAGGACTATTCAAGATCATGAGGATGCAGTTTATAGTCTTGCTCTGTCTCCAGACTATACATTTCTTCTCACAAGCTGCAACCAGGGAGTCATAAAGCTCTACAACTTGTCAGGTATGATACTTTACAGATGTAAAAAAACACATATAGAATAGAAATGCATTCGCTTGTTGCCTTATTGATAAATTAAGACATATCACGAATTGAGAACGAAAATGTTCTATAATTTATGATATCGACTGAAGGCGCTTGATGGAATTTCACTGTTTTGTCACTAACGACCCGGGATTCGCCTTTCGGCATCTTCAGGCATTATATCACACGGATGCAACAGAACTGAAGATGCCGAAAGGCGAAACCTGGAAAAAGTGTCTATTTCCGGCATAACTAAGTATCATTCATGGTACTGGAAGAGATTCTTATTGTTACTATTGCTTTACCAATAATTAGCACTTAGAACCTTGTAGCTCTCGAGTCACGATATATAGTAACATCCCGATTCTATTAAATGACTCCCAAGAAACCCAAGAAAATAAATAAAAAATTCGGGAATGTTTCGAACAATATATTTTTTTATTATTATAAGACTATAACATAGATGTCATTAATACTAAATTGTTTCACTTTTAAGGTATTAACATTCACTTCTTAGAGGAAAGGCGTTGTATTTAAATAAATAAAACACAATAAGTGAAATAAGTTCTGATTTTATTAATTAACATTGTGGAAATAGTACTAAACACTAAGTTCTTTTTTTGAAATTTGGCACATTAATATGAACAAAAAAACCCTCAAACTCGCTTGCTTTTCTAACAACAGATTTACCTACATATTTTTATTATTTCACAGGGCAATAGTCCCTCTGTAAATGAAAGAACAGAATAACAAAAAATATTAAGACGATAGATTAAGTTAATCGATAAATCAGAGAACATTAACGAGGAAAACTTTGTACGATTCCACATGCTTTGTCACTTACGACCCTGGTTTCACCTTTTGGTATCTAGAGACATTTTATCACACGAATACAACAGAACTGACACACAATAAACAGTTAACACCGATTATATACCAAAGTATTTAATTACAAATAAAAAACACAAAACATAAGGCGTGGATCCAATTAAACCACTAAAATAATTTTCAATAATATTGATTTAATAATAAAGCCTGTGATAAGTTTTATAAACACTAAGTATGCAACCGATGTTAACTGTATATTGTGTGATAGAATGCCTGAAGATGCCGAAAGGAGAAACTAGGACCATTAGTGACAAAACATGTGAAATCATACAAAGATTCAACAATTTAGATTTTATATTGAAATTCCATGAAGCACTTTCAGTCGATAACATAAATGAATATATGTCAACTTTGGTTCGCGAATGAGGATTTATACAAAAAAATAAGCGAAACACGCGGGAAAATGGTGAATATGGGAACGAAGAGTCCGTGTTTCACTATACATATAAGTATTTTTTACATAACTGCAGTTAGCACCCTCTTACGCAATTTTATGCAAAGTGTTTATTAAAAGGGGCAATTGAATATTTTCAGATGTATGTGACACAAGACTTGAAAAGGTGAACCCAATTGTATCGGTTGACGACGCCCACGATCTTGGAGTTTTCTGCTGTGATTTTTCAAGCAAAACTGAATGTGACGGTAAGTAAAATATTAACCAAAGTTTTATCAAATAAAATTAAGCCTTTCTGATGTCCTCACCACTGCTGTCTTTTCATGATCATGATTGATGAAAATGTCAATAATTATTCATGATAACAAGGTGAAAAAATAGCAATGTATTTTAGTTCTACAAAATTTATAAGATACATAATTGATAACCATTTCTAGCTCATCACAACTAGTTCCAAAATACATAACTATTTTTTTAACGTGTTATTAATTTTTTAATCAAATATATATGGCATAATAAAAAATAATCACTTTTTTGAATCATTCAAATTCTATACACTTCCACTTACGACCCTGGTTTCACCTTTTGGCATCTTGAAGCCTTATATTGACAGACAGTAAACAGTTTGCATCGCTAATAACAAAGGCGGGAAAACCTTTTGAGGTTGGGAGTTTTTTTTTATTTGAAAATTCATGGTGATGGACTTTCAATCAAAATCAATAAATAAAATAAAAAATAAATACATTAAATTTTGAAATATTGATTCACAATCGACCAGTTATCAACCTTTGACTTATATACAAGAGGACTTATGATAAATATAATTCCTAACTTAATATATATCTCAAACAAAATTGATTTCTTCCGATGTGATTAAATCATATAAAAGATAAACATATAATCTACTCAACATAATGACTTTGTAATGAGAGATTTTCACAAAAATCATTTAATACTTAAAAATACCTAATTATTGTCAAGTGAGTGTGTTATGGTGGCGTAAAATTAAATATCAATTGAAGCATCACAGATTTAGGGTTTAAATTTTTCATTAGTTCTCTTCTCGATGCAAACTAGTCGTAAGTTCTATTGTTTCTGTGTAGAAGTATAGAATGTCAGTGTTGACTTGCGCCCTATATAGAATTGACCATTTGACTACGAATTTTTTCTTACAGCCAAATTTGAAAAACATATTTTATATTTATTTTCCAGATGACAACAATTTGGCTATCAACTATTCCTTTGCTACAAGCGGTAATGATCACTGCCTTAAACTTTGGCGAGTAACTTTTGTACCGGGCGAGCTCAAAGAGACTCCATCCAATTGCGTACTGACAACTGCGTGTGCTGTACGAGAGGCGCATTCCAACGCAATTACTTGCGTTAGGTTAGTTTACCTATTTATATCGTCTCATAACGAGCACTTCTAGTAACGAGTTATTCGTATAACGAGCAAAACAAATTATAACAACAACGCCATAACTTTTAAAATACCCAACACATTAGCACCACCAGTTTATTAAATAAATATTCATGTTTCCACAAAGAATACTTCTTTCAGATATAAGACATTTCAATATATATGATAAAATAAATGAACTTTACTAATCCACATTTAGGCGCACAGTATTTCATGCATTTATTTTTGACCGTCATAAAAGTTTGTTTTATGGGCAACTTGTCACAGCAATTAGTTGGAAATACAATTGGTATTATCGACAACCATCTCAGGGATTTGTATAGAGCAGCGGTGCATCTACAGATGTTATTTTGGGTAGAGGCACAGGGCTTTCCAGAACACAGCCCCCAGAATAATGTGTATTTTGTAATTTAAATTTAAATTATATGTTGATATTTCACATTTAAAAAATCAAATATTTTCCATATGATAAAATTATTAAAGCTATAACTTTACATATTTATTTTAATGAAAATACTAATTTAATTAAATATACTTTTATCAGATTATAGTGTAGATGTTACACATGAAGTTAAAATTTATATTCTCACTGAACGTGGTTCACAGCATGAAGCAGAATTGACATGGGAGAGTTTTTATTTCCAAAAATGAAACATAGTTTGTGGTCACCCTGTTTTATAAATACGGTTCATTTATGTAAATCTACGTCATATTAAACCTCGTAAGCAAGATAAACTAAAACGCTTGTGAAAAAAAAACCTTTCCCGACGTTTACCATCAGACGATGTAAAAGGTATTGATACCCTTCCCGCGGTCAACCAGCAGTTGGCATAAAGGGTATTAATACCTTTTCCGCATTGAATGTGTTAATATAGGTTAAGATAGTGTGGATATAGGAAAACGGTAGTCAAATCCTACATCTCACATCAGCATCTTGTATATAAAGATTGGATCCTAATTAATTTACTTGCTTATATCTTATACACAATAATGGAGGACCAAGGGTGTGGTGACCTCGTTAGTTTTTTTTAACAATATGTATTAATTGCTATTGTATTTTACAGGTACAGTCAGAATGGCGATTTGTTATGTAGCTCCTCTATGGACAAATCTGTAAAGGTTTGGACTCTTGATGGTGTATGCTTGCATACTCTTACTGCGCACGCAAGATATGTTAACTGTGTTGCATTCTCCAGAGATGGTGCTATTTTATGCTCTGGTAACAAAACGAAATTTAAATTGTATAATTGATATTTTACATTATGATTTCTGCTATTTAACTGATATACGGTAATCGAAAAACAGTTTATTTAGTCTTATAAAAAAAACACATATTTTATCAGGTTCGTGGTTATTAAAGTCAAAGTTATTAGCTTTCATAATGGATTTTATGAGTTTGAGTCTCAATATGTACAATTTTTTTTTGTCTCAATCAATTTTTTGATTCTTTTCAAAGATGTAAATATTTGTGTTGTGTAAAAATTCCTTTCTACCCATTCAATCTTAAAAAATATATGTAGCAAGAGCGATGCGCCAACTGCTTTTTATCTCGACTCTTTGTGAAAGACAGATTGAGAAACTGAGTGACATTCTCTTTAAAAATCCTCTATTAATATACCCTCATTTGAGGTTATGTGCTACACATTAGGGGTGAGCATGGATTTGAAAGAAGTTATATGTTAGACAATGAATCATCTATCTTTTATGTGCTAGTTTACAGCTAATCTTAATTCATTAAAAACATAGTTCTGATGATGATATGCCAAAATAGCTATCACCAATCAAATAGTGTTTCGAATGAACTAAATATTTTCAACCCTCCTATAGTGTGAAATTAACGACACTTCTAAAGGAGAGTTCCTTATAGGAGGTTAGGTACCAATAAAAATTTGAGGTTATCTTCACTTTGATCTGTATTTAGTTTGTTGACAAGAGCGCATGCCTCTGTTCTTCTTATTATCGATTTAAAAGAATTTTAATAAAAAAACACATTTTTTTGTAATATTTCTACAATGTATTTTGTGATCAAGCTCCGCGGTTTCAGTATCGCGAGCATTATCAACTGGAGCTGATAACTGGATTGATAAGCGAAACCGGGGTCCCTGTCATAATTTTTTTTTGCATTCCAATCAAAAAAAAGGAGCATGCAGTGTCGTAAATGTTCATCTGTTGCTTCAGGCTTGCTCATTTTACCCCTAATAAAAAAAAAATTTAAAAAGCAAAAAAAAAATAGCAGAGAAATAGTAACTATAGAAAAAACAACTCACAGAGATAGAGAGGAGACAAAATTATCTCAAAAAAGGCATCCAAAAAAATGGATTTCTTTTGGGTACCCCTAATATGTTGTGAAAATAGTACTTAAATTGTGTTTTTATTACTTAAAATATGCTTTTTCATCGAGAAGTGACAGTTAACACCTTAAAAGTGAAGAATATTTGACCTTGAATATTTTTCCTTTTTTTTTTGTAGAAAATTTTCTGTTGAAGAGTACGTTATGGGAGGGTTGCCTGTACTAAGTTATTTTTAACGATTTAATTTTTCAAATGTATTTTTAATTTTCGCTGAAATAGAGCTTTTAAAATTCAATTCTTGGCGAAAATCGTGAATCATGATGAAATAAACCATAATTATTATTTATCAGGTTCAAATGACAAAGCGATCAAGATATGGGACATGACTGGTGGGACATTAGGCATTGATTCAGAATTGATGACGCTGTGTGTAAAATATCAACATTTTGCTTCTGGAGATCTAGAGGTATGTTATTCTCAAATGAATTTCTTCGCTCATATAAAAATTAACCCATTCCCTGCTGAGCTGCATAAATGATATTCAAACACCAAAAAATTTTTAGTGTTAAAAACAATTCTTGAGATGATCAGAACAAACTATGCCAAATTTTACTATAAAGATGCCCACTGAAAGATTGGACATTCCGGACGATTTAACAATGAAAAGAGAATATTGTTTTTACATTAGTTAATACTTACTAAGTACTTACTTTACTAGTAAATATTACTAAATGATAAACATAATGTTTAGTACTACTTCCATAATTTTATATTAATTGGGTCAGGACTAGTTTCGCTCATCGCATATAAATTTAAACAAGGCCAATCAGGTATATAAAACCAATGGTCTAAGAATTAAAAAAATAATTTACAAGCAATAATTCAATATACATCCAAAACGAAATTAATTTCATTTTTAATGTAACCTTTAGTTTTGAATACCTGCTAGTTATTGTCTCAAAAAAAAAATTTCAAATTGACTCATTTTTAATTTGTATCTTATCAGTTGATAATGCTCGCGATAAGTGAAACCGGTCGTGATCGTAAAATATATTGTAGAAATTGTACTAAAAATTGTTTTTTATTATTTTAAATAAAAAAGGTCAAAAATTGTCCCGTTTTGTTGTTCGTAGGGTATTTCCAAAGTTCAATACGATTCAGATGCTAACAATGATAACACGGAAGAAACAGAAGTATCTATGGCTCAAGTCTTGGATGGTCACCATACTGGCTCGATCAATGCTATGGAGTTCAGCCCCAATGGAAAATATCTTGCTACAGCTAGTGGGTGAGTTACATAAATTATTTTATCAAGAGATTTTAGAAATAATTAAATTCAAGTTATATTCTTAGCTACCAGCTTAATCTTTCCAATTCTTTTATGCGAGATATGTTCAATGAGTCTCATAAATTGACATCCTATATTAATCATCTGATGTATAATTAAAACCTGTTAATTTGAATTAAGTAGGTATTTCTAAGTCTAAAATTACCCAATTGCATTTTAATGATAGTTGATTATTATTCGTTATAGAATCCTTTTATGAAAGATTCATTAGCAGTATTTAGCGTTCATAAAACTTAGGCAATTGAGTGACATCAGTATTAAATCAATTATTTTAGTTAATTCAGTTTTTTTATTTTGATGCTAGCCTTAGGGTCTGTGTTATTCCTTTGTTATTAATTCCTTTTGTATATAACCGATGCTAATTATTTATTTTGTGTCAGTTCTGTTGCATCCATGTAGATAGATGTCCCTGAAGATACCGAAAGGCGAAACCCAGGTCATAAGTGATAAAATATGTGATTTGATTTTGAAATTCAATCAAACAACTTCAAATTTGAATTGTTACGATTTTATACAATTCCACATGTTTTGTCACTAACGACCCGGGTTTCGCCTTTCGGCATCTTCAGGCATTCTATCACACGGATGCAACAGAACTGACTTCAGTCGATATTGTAAATTAAAAAATCATAATTGATTAGTTTTTGTATCAAACAAGCTTGTGGAGATTATCTAGGAAAACCAAGCTATTTTGTGAGACAGAAATAAGTTTGAATATGAAAGTGTTGACGCTTGTATGTTTTTGAGTGTCAACTATTTTGAGTGTAACTGTTATCAGCTGTCTCAACAGTTGAGATGTTAGCATTCAGATGTTAATAAGATTAATTTCTATTTTTTATGTTTCTTAGAGACAAGACAGTTAAAATGTTAATTATGGATGAAAACAATGAAGAATTTGAAGACATATCATCAGCAATGACAGTCGGAGTTCACCGTTATCAAGTCAACAGCATCACATTTCTCAAAGAAGATATTCTAGCGTCATGCTCATTGGATGGTTACATCATGCTGTGGAAAGTTGATCCGGTAAATGGCTCATTTGTTATTGATTGAATTGGCATTTGGTTGATAGAACTCCATTATAACACAGTGAAAAATAGCGAAGTATTTTAGTTCTACAAAATTTATAAGGTCCTGAAAACCCAAAAGCTAGAATTTGTCTGAGCTTTTTTTTCAATCTTCAATAACTAACATATATTTACCCTTTAGACGCCACTGTTTTCAACTCTAATTTTTTTACGTAAATACCACAATCAACACATATAAAATCATTAATGACATTGGTCTCATTTCGAAGATTTCACGCAGTATTTTCAGTGTAATATGTAGATGTTTTATCTAAATGCTTTAAAGTTATAACAATATATATATATATTTATTTAAAAAAATAACATTAGCACAGCCGTGTGACATCTGTTCCACTCGAATTTGAGTAATATTAGAATGGTTCAACATCTGAAAGTTATGTAAGTCAGATATCATTCTATAGATGTCTCTGTTTTAAATTTAATAAAAAAAAAATATTCATTCATATAACACCTTGTAGTGACGTTTGACACGTCATTGGCGTCTACGTGATAAATATGTTTCACATTGCAAAAGCACTGATAAACTTTTTTTCTTTTAATTCTAATTGTAAATGTTCAAATTAATTAAACTACTAAAAAATAATTTTTCACTAACTCAACTTTTACAGGAAACATCTACATCATTCGCCATAAAGACAATGGCCATGTCTTCTGCGGGAGTACGCTGCATCAAGAAAGTCAACCAGGAATCGGAGACCAGACTTCTTGCAGCATATGATGATGGACTCGCAGCACTTTGGAGCATGGACTCATCATCGGCTTTGCCCATTGTGTGAGCTTTGTTATTTTGTACAATTTAATTTGTATTGTAAGATAATCGTTTTGTTATGTCGGAATGTATATTTATTGTTAATTTTCAGAGTATATCCAGAGCATGCAGATGCCACCACGTGCTGCAGCAGCTCAAGCGACGGTAGACTTGTTTGTTCAGGATCTCACAATGGAGACTTTAAAATATATGAAACTGTTGAAGATGGCCAACAACCGGGAGATCCTTCTTTTGTACAAGACTCTGCTCACGATTTGGGTAAGAAGAATTTATCATATAGCTGAAGTTTGGGAACCACTGCTGTATTCAAGTATCCATCTTTTTCAGTAGTGTGGTTGTACACAGGTTGAAAACCTTGAATAATTCTATTGCAAATTATATTATATTGAAATTTATGTTTGTGCAATCATTTTTTGTCATAACTTAGTCCAGTGGCAGTCAACCTTTTTATAACTACCGCCCACTTTTGGGTCTCTGTAAGTAGTAAATTTTTCTAACCGCACATTTGTTTCACATTAATTGTGATTTATATAGTAGGGAAACAGCTTTTCCTATTGTTTTTTAAACTTCTACCGCCCACTGCGAAAGCTGGAGCGGAAGGGACCAGGTTGACTACCCCTGACTCAGTCAATTCTACTCCAATAGGATTACAGGGAATGGATTTTGCCCCATCGGTAGCCGATATTCCCATACAAGTTCCTGAAAACTGCTCGTGCCATCTCTTGGCAACATGTGGAAACGATTGCCTGGCAAAGATATGGAAAATTATCATTCCAAAGGTATTGTTTTAAAATATTAACAACAATTACTTTCAGCTGACATAAATTAATGTACATTGTAAGCTTAGGTTACCCAAGAAGGCGCTGTGTAAATATCCAGATCTCGAATTGTAGATAATATTTGTTATTTTTATCATAAAGAACAGACAACACAGTGTCTTCTAGTAAAGAATTTCTTGATTGCTGTTTTGTTTGTTTTGTAAACACATATTTTACAAAAATTAAAATCGATAGCTTGTTGCTTTTGCTAAGAAGAAATGATTTATAAATTAAACATTCTAAATTGACAAGGAAGTCCATTGGCTTTTGCAATTTGGGAAAGTCTAGTTGTGGTTGAAAGTTTTGACACTTCTAACACACTCTAATTTTTGAGTATCATTTATCCACACAATAAATTCAACCATCTCAACATTTGAGATGTTAATATTCGGACAGTTGAATAAAAAATAGCCAAACTAAAAAATAGATTTACAATTATGTTTCATTAATGAAAGAAGTTGAATATTACATATACACCAGGGCCTCGTATAACACGGTTATATAGTTACACAAAAACCTCGTGTAACACAAATTCCAAAAAAACATATCGAAGATAGTTTATATGAATACGTACTTTATTTTTTTCAAATAAACAAATATACATTTACATATTAATTGATAGAAACATTAATAACATAATATACCGTTCATTTATCACCGCTATCACTTAGAATTCTATATTTTTTACTCTTTTTCAAGATCGGTTGTGAGTTTTCATCATCGACTCTGAATTTTTTGTGGTTTTAGCCTTAAAAAACTCGTTGATATTCGATTGTCTGCTTTTAGTGTATAAATTTTTACATCTTTCCTTATAAGGTTCCAAAATATTTTATAATTCCCTCTTGAATTTCGAACTCCTTTCCATTATAGGATCATTATCATCATGTCATCATTTATTGTTTTTAATGTGAAACATGCAACTACGTTCGCTGCAACTGCTTTCCGAATCATTAGTTGTGGTAAGTTCATTCAACATATCACATTAATTTAATTTTTTCTTTAAGCCGTGTTATATAAAGTGTGTTGTATAAAACCATGTTATATGAGGCCTATGCGTATATATATCTTGTACCTAGAGCTATATTATTCTTTAATTCTTGTTTTCCTGATTATTTTTTTTACATAACATTATTGATCTTCTTTTTCTTTTATATTTATCTGGCAACCCTGTGTTTATAGATAGAGCCAATAGCTCGCCGTATCACTTGCTGTGAATGGAGAAGTCTTCAAGGCCACGGCAGCAGCGTCACGTCAGTCAAGTTTCCACCACGTAGAGCCGATTTACTCTGCACCACCTCCACTGATAAACAAGCGAGGTTTTTGTATTGTTCTGCTATTTATTTGATATCATGTTTAAACTGTTACTTCTTGGTGGAAAGGTTTTATATTTGAATAGGAAAATACATTGTTTAGTAATATTTCCAAAATTTTATATTGAACTGAAACAAAATGAATTAAATCAAGGTTATGTATACAACACGGTGAAAAAAATAGCAATGTATTTTAGTTCTACAAAATTATTTTTAAAAACATAGTTGATGGCTATTTCGGCTCACGTCATCGTCAGAACTATGCTTAAACTAACATTTGCTTATCTATATATAGCTGTGTAGAAAAGGTATACAATACATCTTCTCTCCTGTTTTAACGGCCTAGCTTGTTACTTTCTCACAGTTTGAATTTATATTATGTGATTCCTTAATAATGTGATTAGCGAATTGTGAATCTGTTTTTTTACTGTTGAATGATCTTACATGTTCTTAGCTCGAGTAAATATACTTCTACCTGTCTGTCCGATTTAAATGGATAAACATGAGCCACAGGACATTTTATGTTGTGTTTTAGGTTATGTATACAATTTTTGATTTAATAATTTCCAAGTATATAAGTACAAGTACAATACAAGTATACAAAACAAATGGTACAAGTACAAGAAAATAATTGACATGTTCAGTAAAACCACCTTTTACACTAAAGTCAGGACTGTGTAATTTAGGGCACTGTATTTGGAGAGTGAATGTCATACAAAATTAGGGATTTTGTCTTTACTGCAAAAAATTTTAAACTAAGATTATTCTTAGTTTTGCAAAAGAAATATATGGACGAAATATTTAGTTACTAGGAGATAAAATTAAAAGCGCTCGCAAAATCCAGCACACAGACAGTCTGGCACGTGTTGAATACACAGACGCTAGCCAAAATTTTACTGTATGCACCGCACAGAAGGACGTCTTGCTGTGTGAGAGCAACCAAGTGATTTGGGGGATTTTTGGCGAATATTTAAAGCCAGCGCGTAATTATGCGTAGTGTAATTGGGGGTTCCACTGTTATCATACAAAATATACGTAATTGAAGTAAAATAACTTACATATAAGATATTATGAAATTTTTTATCTTAGCTCACACGAAATCAAAAGCAATATTTATGATCACGGTAGAAGCTTTTCTCAGTAGTGTTTCTAAGGATAATTTTTAATTGATTTCTTTCCAGGATATGGTCTGTGTACTCAGGAAGGTGTCTCCGAGTACTTGAACATGAGTCTCTCGTAGCATGCAGCGCCTTTAGTCCTGACGGAGTCCACGTTGCCACAGGATGTCTCTCTGGACAGCTGATTCTTTGGAAACTTCCAGAGCATAGTATGGTATGTGAAAGTTTTTATATATACGTTGTATTTTACATGCTATTATTTCTTCTGATGAAAGAAGTTGAAAGTGTAATATCGTTAAAATGTGTGAAATTCGACATACATTAATCTGGGATATCCCAATTTAAATAGTCTGAAATATTTCTCCAATTTTTGGAAATACAGACATTTAAGTAATGTGATATTCTTTGACTTATTCCAAACATTGAATGATTACAAAACGAAATACAATTATATGAAAAACAAACGTACACTCAAGCTGCAATGTCTGCCGATACGTAAATACCTTGGTTTTATAAGAATATTAACATCTTAAAGTGATTGTTTTGATAGTAAACATATGGTGATACAACTCAAAGTAATAATAAAAAATATTCTATAATTTTTTTATCATAAGTGAACAATTTTACCAATTTTCAACAAATATTTCCCAATAAAGAAAACATGATAAATTTTGTAAGACCTTTCAATTTTATCAATGTACTTTGAGCATATTCACTATTTTGTGAATGTGTTAAACAAACTGCTGGAGATTATCAAAACAAATTAGATTGTATTTTAAAACAAAACCAGTTTGTACACGAGAGTTTTCATAACTTTTAATTGTGTGTTCTGGCAGCAATGTCCAAGATCCTCTGAGATGATGCGTCTCTGTTTTCGAGCCATGCGTCCAAACCCTACGTTGGCAACACCTTTTCTTCTCCCCTCTCTTCCCCACCCAATCGACGCCATCCGGGTGACGCCGTTATGTATGTCATTGATGACATTGTTTTTGAACGCGCCTGAAGTGTTACGCGATTGTCGCTACTAAAACAAATCCGTAAACATCGACACGTGTTGACTATTTTAAAAGTCACTAAATTAGCATCCGTTCGTAAACCACTGTAGTGTTTCCAAAGTGACGTGACTTTTAATATATATTATATATATATATACATATCGTAATCATGCGTGATGTATCGTCTTCGCACGAAGACTCTGCGTCGGAAGACGAAACGAACGCCGGCCAGACACCAAGCGTGGCGGGTGATCGTTTGGACAGACTGGAGAGCCAGATAGTAAGTTCTTGTTTAAATCGAAACAAGATCAACCGTCCACCTCACGGCCCGAAAGAATCCCCCTCGAGTCGATATGAGATCCCTTTCGCCTCAACAACAACTGACAGCGTTGGTTGGGACTGTGAAGGAGCCGATCGTACCCAATGCGGACACGGCCAGGATATCGACGATGATCGGCATCCAGCGATGCGGCACATCAGATTGCTGTTACTGCTGTGCTGGCTCTGTTACTATGAAACGCAGAAAAAATATGCCGCGACGCCGTTGTTCACCGAGCTGGAAGTGAACGATGAGTCCCGTGGGTACGACTAAGGAGCTGTAAGAGACAGCTCAGCTGACGGGGAGGACGCCTTACTCGAGGGCCGGAAGTTCATCATTGAGTGGGGGGGGGGGAATAAGACGTTACCTCTTACATCCGCGGGGCTGTTTTAGTCAATCGAAGGAAAGCTCGGAAGAGACTCTTCCCACCAATTTATAACCAAGACATTATGCAAATAGTGTGTGGGAAAAGGGCCAAACAGATCCAGCACCGCCGAAACCATCCGGGCCAAGGTGAATGAGGAACACGTCAGGGACAGATTGGCAAAAATCGGAAGGCCTTATCACTAACCCTTTCCAACCAGTCTAGATGGCCACAAGATCGTACCCGGACCATCAGCTGAAGACTGGTTAAGATCTCACATTGATGACATAACTCTTCCCCCACAAGCCACCAGGTGATAACAAACATTCACTCAGAAGATCTTGGACATTGCTGCTAGAACACACAATATAGGAGTTTTACCTACCAATAAAACTCTTATTGTGTTTCCAGCAATGTCCAAGATCCAGGTAACCTCTACCTTGTGCACCTTGAGTGTCAATGACATACATAACGGCGTCACCCGAATGGCGTGGCTTGGGTGGGGAAGAGAGGGGAGAAGAAAATGTGTTGCCAACGTAGGGTTTGGATGCGTGGCTCGAAAACAGAGACGCATCATCTCAGAGGATCTTGGAAATTGCTGGAAACACAATAAGAGTTGGTAGGTAAAACTCTTATATTGTAATGTGTTAATAGTGATGTAATAATTTAAGCAGTGTCAATACTTTGGTGTGTATGCTAATTTATGTGTTAAACATGTGTTTTGATAATCTGTATAACATTGTTCAACACCGATATTATTCAATGAATTTTTGAAACACTTGATACTAATATCATTTAAATAGCTCAGCAGGGAATAGGTTAAAATTGTAATTTTTTAAGTATCATATATTATATAAAAAAAACTACAATCAGCCATCTCAACATTTGAGACATTAACAGTTAGTGGGTTAAGATCACTAATATTCGATAATCTTAAATATAGTTATTTGTATTTTCTCTTCCTTGCAGATATCCACAGATTCGGATGCCCAGCTTTTGATCTCACGTTCTTCATCTCGGGACATTCATTCATGGGACTCTTTGGCATTGGCGAGATGGGCGAGGGATAACTGCTCATCCGCAGCTGAAGATCCACCAGTTCTTTTACGAGTCACAATCAAGGCACTATCCGGTCATGTGACTGGAAGAAAGCTGATGAATGGAAACGAGGAAGATGCTTTTATAACCCTTGGAATAGGTATACATATTGTAAAGTGTGTTTATAATAGTATTTACGTTATAGACTTTACGTAAAATTACCATGGCTTTCTGTTATGCCCAGCCATTTTGTTGTTTTAGTAAAAACTTGTTAACATTACAAATTATTCATAATACATGTATGGTACAAAACTTCTGGTGAGATTCTTTCATTACAAAGCCATATGCTTCACATTGGTAGCAGACATGAATAAAGAATAAGAGAATGTGTAACATATGGCCAGCATGAGACAACTCCACAGTTTGCTACTATCAGCCAATTACCGTTAAGGTGTTATTTGTCACTTTTTGGTGGAAAGGCATTATATTTTGAATAATAGAAACATATTTTTAGTACTATCTCCACAATACATTTTATGGCCAGGATCGGTTTCGCTTATCGCCAGCATTATCAATTGATCTCAGATGTATATTTGTTGGAATTTCAACATCAAATTTGAATTGTTGAAACTGTATTTCCACAAATTCAATTCAAAAATCAATTTCCCATATTATTTCACTCACAGACATCTCATTTCTTCACAGGGAAGTGTTTTAACCACCCATTCAGTGCGGATAAATGTGTTTAATTATTGTATCAAAAAACAGATGGTCATAAACTAATTTCTTTTCAGATGTTAACTATCACTTCTTGGCGGAATGGCATGATATCTTGAATAATAAAAACACATTTCCACAATAAAAATTAGGCTGAGAACCGGTTTCGCTCATCGCCAACATTATCAACTGATTTCATTAATACAATAGAAATAGTACTAAAAAAATGTGTTTTTATTATTCAAAGTATAATGCCTCTCCACCAATAAATGACATTTAATGCACAGTGGAAAAAGCAATGTATTTTAGTTCTACAAAATATACAACTGATAGCTATTTCGGCTTATCCCTCATCAGAACTAGTTCTAGTTCTGTAGTTCTGCTAGTAGTTGTTCTGATGAGGGTTATGCTCAAATAATTATGAACTATATACCATATAAATTTTTTAGAACTTAAATATATTGAAATGTTTACACTGTGTTATAATGGTGGTCTACCAAATAAATACCTGCTCAATCTATGACATTTAACACCTTAAAAGTAATTGGCTTGTGGTAACGAACCGTGGTGTTGTCGCATGATGGCCATATGTTCCACATTCTCTTTTTATCCATTTCCGTCACCAATATGAAGCATATCCTAATGTATTTCACCACAAATTTAAGAATCATTTTAGTTAGATAAAACAACTCAACAATAACGACAACATGTGTTAACAATTTATGTAATGTGTATTATTGTGTCAACAATTTACGATATTCGATCAATAATTTCAAACAATTTCATTTTGATTGTATTACAGACCCATCTAGTGAGGATCCTGAAGAAGCTCATCTCGCTCGTGAGGTTCAGTGGCTACGTAAAGGTCCGCCACATAAAAATAAACTCCTAACGCAGCCACCACATAGATATCTTTGCCCTATAACACACGGTTTGATGATAGATCCCGTCAGTTGCAGCGATGGTTTCACTTACGAAAGGCGGGCTGTTGAAGAATGGTTAATAAGTGGAGGAGGTGAGCTGTAGATTAATTGAATCAATAATTCTTAACTGTCAACAAACAAACAGTATTTCGCTAGTGGAATATAAAAAAGTATCATAAAAAATGTCTGGATTAACTGAAATGATTTCAAAATTCTAGCTACAGGGATTTAATCAATGACATAATTTTTGATGAAAAAAATCGCTCACAATTCATTGTCAAGGGTTTTTTTTTGATCAGTTGTCACTAGGGCTGTGGAGTTGTTAAAAAAACACGATTCCGAAATTGACCAACAACACAACTACGACTAAAAAAAGTTTAATTTTTTCCTACCTTTCCGGCAAATTTTTTATTGAGACGTTTTTCAAAATCGTCTCATCAAAAAAGTAGTCAGAGTTGCTCATTTTTCAGGACTCCAACTCTGCAGCCCTAATTTTTTCTCTTATAACTTTAATGCCACCAAATTCAAGCAATTCTTCATTCATTAATTTATGATATTGACTGAAGGTGATTGATGGAATTTTAAAATCAAATTTGAATTTTTGTACTTTCCACACGTACTTTGTACGATTCCACACGTCTTAAAACTATTTAAAAAATGACTCATTAACAATGTTAGTCGTTAATGAAAATTATCACAGACAATTGTGTTAATTATTAGATCAATATTACTAAATTTGTTTTACCTGCCATTTACTGCTTGCCTTGGGGTTTGTATTTTCCTGTAATTAATACCATTGGTATACATACAATGCTAACTGTTTATTATATGTCAGTTATGTTGCATCTGTGTGATAGAATGCCTGTTGATGTCGAAGGGCGAAACCCGGGCCGTTAGTGACAAAATATGTGGAATAATATAAAGTCGCAACAATTCAAAATACGTAAGCGTTTATTGACGTTAAAGATTAATTTTGAGAATGAATACGCATAAATATGCTTTCATAAATACAATTCAAAAGAAACAGGTCAATACAAACAGTGACAGTATTTCACTATACGTGGTTAAATAGTTCCATCTGTGTTTTAAATTGCAAATGAATATTTTTTGCATCATTGGCTGTTCCACAGAGGTCTCCTGTTATAAGATTTCTGGATTTTTAATTCTTTCAGGCAAGCTGATTTCACCGATGACTGATCAGCCTCTGTTAAACGGGATCCTTACTAAGAATAAAAAGATGAAAGCGATGATCAGGGAGTGGCTTTATGAAGAAGACTGTTGATTTGGATAATGATTTTTAAAGATAGAAGAATTAATTGTAATCATGATATATTATATTTATAATCATACAAAATCTGCACAGTGAATATATATTGTTAATATCTGGGACATGTTGTAAAGCAGTGATCAGCAATCTTTTTCTGTCAGTGCTCTGAATGACATTCTAATGACAAATGGTGTTGTATCTTAATTTTGCAAGATATAGGAGTTGGAAGCATAACCGTTTTGACACCACCATTTTGAAATTTTTATGAAATTGAAATAATATATATATACATATGACATTGACCAAAATAGACTCAGAAAAAGTTTAATTTTGCCAAGTTGTTTCCTACCTTTTCTGTTTACCTGCATTATAATTAAAGATCAATTAACCAATCCGGCAAATTGTTCAAGATTTTTTGTTGCAAGGTTGCAAAAATGTTTGAATTTGAACAAAAAAAAAAATACAAATAAGGATTGGAACATCAGACACTAACGTGCTGGCGGAACGAGTGCTAACCAGAGACTGATACACTGGCGCGGAAGTCCCGGCTTACAAATGAGTGACATGAAGATGGGTTTCCCCCTCCTGCATCATTCATTATGCGGAATGTCGCTCGTTAAGGTATCATTTTTCCACAATTTATCTTGCTTGTTATGCGAATTATTCGTTACATGAAATGTTCTACTGTATTATTTTTTTTTTTGAAAATGTACTTACCTGGTTTTGCTCTCTTGAATAATTAACATTGTAGACTTAAGTAGGATCATAGATATATTTATTATATGATAAAAAAACAGCATTTTCGATTTTTCTTTTTATTGAAGAACACTTAATCCAATTAAAATCAAAAAGAAAAACATATACAGTTACATTGGGGAGATCTCACAGAAAATTACATTTCAATTTTACTTTCCCTTCTCCGTCAGATAGCGCTAGTGTCGCATTAAATTTACAATTAAAAAATAATGATAACTATCCATCTTTAAAAAAAAAAAAACTGTACCCAACTTTAACGGCCATTCAAAAATATATTCAGTAATAAAATAATCTCTAACACGCCGATCGAATTTCTCTTAACAATATTTGGGGAAACTTTCTGAATGGCAACACCACTAAACAAAACGTGTCAACATTAACGGTACTAGTAATGTATTTTAAATGAAAATACACATACAGCAAATTCTTTGGTTAGCAGTAATGTAAAACTTCGGTACAACAAACTATAGATTAGACCTTTGGACGATATCTTTTTTTACTTTTAAATTTTTAATGAAAATGCAAAAATTATGCTAAAAAATCGCTTATTATATCGTTCTTCATAAAAAAAAAATCCGGGCTGCCAGCCTATACATTAATAAAAATATACAATTAATTAATGACTAAAAAATATAGGATTTATGATTTTTGTTTCTTTCGAATTGTACTGTGCAAAATTTTCGGTGTAAAATAAAGATTTTATACATAATAGCATAATAGAAAAAAAAATTGATACACCCCTGTGACTATTGTTCCACACATAATATAAACAACATGAGAACGGTTCAACAATTGAAAAAAAATGTAAATCAGATAACATTCTATAGATGTCTCTGTTTGAAATTTAATAAAAAAAGTCCATTTGTATTAAATTTGAATTGTTGAAACTTTATAAGATTCCACACGTTTTGTCACTAACGACATGGGTTTCACCTTTGGGCATATTCAGGCATTCTATCATGCGCATGCAACAGAACCGGCAATATATGTTGTTCTTGATGCATTTGCATGTCTGCACGCTGTTGGAATTTTAGTCCTGTAAACCGCATCCTGTAAACAATGTTCTGCGTATAATATGCATGTGGTCAACAGTTTTAAATCACATCAGCCAATTATTGGTGACTTTAAAAATACAATTAATACTGGATTAAAATTCTAGATATTGCTCTCAAATGCATTTAAGCATCGAACGGTAAAAATAATAATGATAACCACAGATTGAGACGCGGGGAAAATATTTTGTCAAAATTCAGTTTTTCCAAGCAATCAACTAAATTTATTTCCATATGTGCGCATCATTTAAATAACACAAAATTTATACAATATATAGTTAATAGCTATTTCGGGTTATACCCTCATTAGAACTAAATAAATACAAATAATTGTAATACATATAGTCACAGGTATATTCTTATCTTTTCATTATATATATATATATATACATGTTCTCTATCACCCATGTTTGTATGTGTATATCAAATACACTACACAGTAGATCGCGTATTTTTGGCACAGTAAGGGAAAGATTAAAAAAAAAAACCCAAGATAATCGATGTTGTTATTTGAAAATTCTCAATTTTAATAGATACCCCTTCACTTGAAATTAGTTTTGCTGTATCGAAGTTATACTGAATATTAAATGGATTGAATATCCACGTAAAATAACAATGAATGAACGACCTCTAAAGAAAGAACCCCCAAATACACATTGCATCTTTCCACAGCCATCTTAACGACTAACAACCCGACAGATAGATACGAATCTCCGCTGATTACAATTCATTTACTAAACAAATAATGAGCCGATCAAAAAAAAACCATCAATTTACATTCAATTTATGGGTAAAAGTATGACCACACAAAAACATGCATCGGAATCGAATCAACGATCAATTGGTGATGAATGAATCGATGGATGAATGATTCAAGATTCGTTGAGTAGATTATTTACACATATTTCTGCGTGATTGTAAATTTACTCCAAGCACCCATGCTGTTGCATTAAATCACAATTAAATTTAGAATAAAATAAAAAAAAAATAGGACATTTTACAAAATATATATATAATATTATTACATTTTAAATAACAATATCTCTCGTGTGTTCGGATATGTATTGAAATATTAACAGAAAACATATTTCTTTATAAGACTACACTTGTCAATATAATGTTGGCAATGCTAATGTTCATTTTTGAGTGGTTTATGAAGTTTGAATCGACCTACAAGGAACTTGACTTGTAAGGTAAAATTTGATACGAACATAAATAAAATTTGAATTGTTGCAACTTTGTACGATTCTATATGTCTTGTCACAAACTTCACTTCGTCACTTCGCCCTTCGGCATCTTCAGGTATTCCATCGCACGGATGCAACAGAACTGACTGTCAGTTGTCAATATCTCGGGGAATAATCGTACAAGGTTGGAACAATTCAAATTTAATATTGAAGTTCCATCAAGCACCTTCAGTCGATATCATAAATTATGAATAAAATTGACAAAATAATCAAATTAAAATGAAGTGATAACAGCCACAACTGAAAATGATTCTCGACGTATAAATGCATGAAAAATAATTGTATGCCAGTATGTATGTCAGTATATGGCAGTAGATCAATGATTATAATTAACCGTAAAAAATTAAAAATGACAGTAGGAGAAATATTGCTAAGTAAAATGTGAAAATAATGCTTCACAACAAAGAAAATTGTATAAATTTCATATTGTGAATTTGGAAGACAATCAATAAATTTTATATGAGAATATATAATAAATCTATATCCATCACAATCTACACATTAAATTTGACGCACTATGTAACAGAACTCGATCATATATATATACATAAGTATAATTCCTCAAAAGTTTTTCCAGACAAATCTTTTCAAAGACAAAGGGTACAACAGTTGTGTCGGATTACTTTAAATTGAAATAATACATTATAAATGTTTTCAATTGAGGAATCGAACAATTTGTTACAGATAATCGAGTTCAACAGATACGTAAGCGCACGCAAATTCACGTCACCGCCAGAATTCGAAATTACATTTTATTCAGCCAATAATTAAAAATTTTTTTTTAATATTGAGAATTTCAAATTGCTGAAAAATACACATTTATAAATATTTTATTCCATTAAATACAACAACACTCCTAGTATAACTCGCCGACACGTAAAGTGAAGCGATCGCAAACGCGTTTTGAACAGTTCACACGTATCTAACGAAACTAATTCAT
The DNA here is from genome assembly GCA_028555115.1 of Himalopsyche japonica. Taxonomy (NCBI): domain Eukaryota; kingdom Metazoa; phylum Arthropoda; class Insecta; order Trichoptera; family Rhyacophilidae; genus Himalopsyche; species Himalopsyche japonica. Next base: position 2,614,890 of record JAHFWJ010000430.1, read on the forward strand.
ATTTTTACTATAATCAAATTAGAAAAACTCAATTAAATCATGTATAGCAGTGCCATCTTTGGGGCCAATTAATATTACTTTATTGAAAATTGACTGAAGTGATTTTGATTGGGTGGAACTGCGCAAAGCAATCTTGCTGCTGTCTCTTTAGTATCGGCTTTGTCTATCAAGCACCATATCAGTCGATAATACAAATCGTCCACAATTACTACGATTCGCTCAAATATATATAATCTTTCATGTGATCCATCACGATATGTCATTAATGTTACGCTACATGTGAACGATACAGCAATTATTAATTTTCTAACACATCACTTTCATATTATTAAGAGTCTGACCCTTTGCACTCTGAATGTTACTTGAATGCCACAAAAAAAATACTGTTCAATATCCTTTTGAATCACAATACTCCAAAAATTTGTCGAATAATACTATCGCATGAAATAATATAGAATTTAAAATCAGTAATACTATAGTGAATTTTCAACACTAAATAATTCATTTAAGTTTATTTTAATATTCATTTTTTGGCAATTTTTAAAAGGTAATATGTCATTTCCTAACGGATGAATATAAACAGGCAAATATTTGTAATAAGCTCAACTGTTGAGACAATTGATTGCATTGTGTCCATTGATTATACTCAAAAATATAGAGTGTTAACAGTGTCACAACTTTTACACGTGAGCTAATGAGTTATATTAAAAATTAAATATAGCTGTTTTGTGCTGATAATCTTGACAATTTTGTTTAGAACCAACACAATGATTTTGAAATATATATGAAATATTCAATTTCTTTTTTTTTATATATATGGTTCGGCAAACCATTTCTTGGCAACAGTTTTGCTCCTAAGTTGTTAATGACCCATGATTAGAATTTGCATACTAAACGAACAAAATGGTAAAGATGAGAGAGTGCAAAGGGTTTAATTAAACATTTTTTTATCATTTGAAGCATGCGATAGAATATTTGCATATATATATATACCATATTTGTAACAGTAATTAATTGCTAATTAGCCAAGACTCAAACCTCGATTTGAAAACGTTAAGTTTATTAATCACAAACTCGAACCTTTCAATAACATTTCAAACACCGACCGATGCCGTCTAAACAAGCCAAAAAACAAAACAGTACAGTACAACGGAGGTCTAAAAAAATACATTTCCTATTATCGTCCAAATTATTGTGAGACCTCGAAGACAATATAATAATAATAATATTTATCAATAACTATATTAAATTAAAAATAAATGTGTAATAATAATCTAGTCAATTATTGGTATATATTACATAGACTAAGTGGCTACGTTAAAATTAGAGAATGGATTATAATTACAATGCGCAAAAGTGTGAATAGTACTAATGAAATTATAACATAACGCACATATACGTTAAACATATCATTATATATATATATATTATATGTATACGTTACTTCTAGGATGATCAATTTCTATATTATAATACGTAGTACATTTTACAATTACAACAATATGTACATACACACGATTTGAAAAATACATTCCTGCAAGGTTTTGCATGTCGTTACGGTTGAAAGGATATAAACAAAAAGTGTAATATAATTTAATCACAATTTTAACGAAACAGTGGGCATGCATTGACATGTCAATAGCAACAAAATAAAGGAGAATTTTACAGTACTGTATGTATCGCATACATGTACACATGTGGAGGGATTTAATGACTTGAGAAATTATGTTGCATTTAAAACATGACATTTACATATCTGTCAAGATGTAAACTGCAAATCAAATATATTATAAAAAAATCAGTGTTTCTCAAAAGGGGCGTTTTATACCTCCAGTGCGAGACGAGGTGCTGCGTGCGGTGATGCTCATTCACCTTTGTCAAAGTTAGTGAGCCGGGCGCATTTATTTTTGTGTGTATGTACCCGACATCTTCTGCATCAAAATCAGTTTAATTGAAACACCGGTTTAAGTCATACTGCTCAATGACTTAAATATGGATTAAGTTAATAATAAAATTTAGCTGATGACACTGATAAAACTCATTAAGAAAAAAAATTTGCTTATGAGAATTTTTGTATTTTGAACAGGAAAGTCATTAAAATATCAATTAATATTTTATTCACTTTTAAGGTGTTTAAATCAATATTTTAAACACTTTTTGGTAGAAAAATAACACAATATTTAGTACTATTTCCACAGTTTTATAATATAATGATCAGGAAGGTTTTCGGTCATCACAAGCATTTACGTCAATTGATTTCAAAGCTAGCCAGTATTATTATATTATAAAATTGTAAAAATAATACCGAAAATTGTGTGTTATTTATTTAACTCACTGACTGCTAAAGTCACAACCCTTTAGACGGTTAATTAAATTGTGTTAATAATTTTCAACGACTTGCTTTGAACATGCCATACGTACAATTAATATAAATAATGAGTTGGGACAACTGACCGAATAAGTGTGGCAATAATAGATATGTCACGAGTGCTGAAAGTTTCCAAGTGATACGAGGTAGCCCTCTTTTGAGAAAACATAATAATTATCAACGTAACTATGCGTCTGATATGGACTAACAATATAATACTAAACAGTGTATTCTGTTGATATATCGGTAGACCCTCAACTTAGTGTACATTACTATTAACTTGTATTGTATAGGAACATGCATCAACTGTGTAATCTTTCTTAATATGGCAACTTTTATCGGGCTACACACACGCACACACATACAAACTGATTTATACAGGATCTTGCAAAAGTAAATCTGTTTGATAATTTAACACATATTTTAATTAAAATCATAATAGCTTGTCGACTATCGTTTAAAAAGTTTATACATTCGTCCCTTGATATATGTGGTATATACGTTTTTCAAGGATCTGTGTAAATAGCAACCGCGTAAAATAATAAAACAAGTAATTCATAAAAATTTATAAGATAACTTCTATTATAGAAAAAAAAACTGCGTAAATTAACACATCGATTTCGTATCAAATTTGAAGATGTTCTCCAAAAATCTACAGCTCGTTGTTACATTAAAACTCAACTGTCACTTCTTAATGGAAAGTCAGATATTTGAAATAATAATCACACATTTTTTTAATACTTTATCCACAATATATTTAATGATATAAACTGGTTTCGCTCATCGCAAACATTATCAACTTATAATTATAATGCTCGCCATCAGCGAAACTGGTCCTGATCATTAAATATGTTGTTATTATTGAAAAAATTTCGAGTACCTTTTTCTTGACCTCGTTAACGTGAAACCTCGTAAAAAAAAAATTATTACGTCATAAATAACGAAACGAGTGAATTTATTATTAAATAATCATACTGCTTTTGAAAATGACAATAATGATTGTTGTAATATTCTAATGAAGAAGATCACGGAATAGTCGGGGAGAATGCACTCAACATTCGATTGCGAATCTTCTAAGAGTTTTTTAATACTGAACTCTGATCATGTGTGTATAAAGTTCGGATTTTAGGATACAATGTCAATATAAGGTTCAGAAATTTCAGTGCAGCATGGCAAAGTGCGATTGCAAGAGTGATCAATGCAATGGGGCAATCGAGTCCGATCATGCTAGACGGAGATATATGTCGATGAAGATACATTTTTCACAGACAACATAATTTTTTAATCAATATCCTCAGTCTATTTAAAATTTTGCAGTTGGAAATGAGTAATACAATCCAAAGATTGCATACAAGATGATTAAGATCCCATATAAACTAGCATTACTCAGACGTTCAGCTTTAATCCCACAGAGCAACAAATCGGTAAAAGACAGAAAACACAAGACATGGTTCCATCGTCTACGTTGCTCTATGGTCAATAGCGCACACACTGACATACCAAAAACCCGTTGTAATCTCACACACGCACGCACACCTTTATCGATAACATTACACACTATCATAAAACTAATGTTTTCAAGTCTGCCTGTAAAACAATTCATTTTTTAAATTCATAATCCACAAGCCTCGCATAATAATCAGGTTATAGATAGAAAATTGCATTCGGTTCTATCACGATCAATAAAACTCGAAAGTTATTTATTTAATAAATGCTCAAAATAAAGACCAAAAATGCACAATGGGAAAAATTTGCACTCGTGTCTGTAGGATACTATCTAGTCCATGTTTTTATTAAAACATAGGATTACCAACAGTTGTGAATAGGTACACAGTAATACACATTTTGTGACAGACCAATGAAATCTACGATGCGATTCGAGAAGTCTGACTTGTGTATATTTAATTTCATTTATGTACAGATCATCGAAAATATAGTCACGTTTTGAAATTCGAACTAAGCGATATTTTTTAATAACGTACTGAATGCATTGTACATGAAATTTTAAAACATCGGATCCTTAACGGGGCGTGTGGATTCAAATAAATCAAGCAGACATACATAAAAAAAAACTGCATCATCTTAAAATTCATATCGAGTCTTATTTGCGACAAACGGATTATAACCGAAAAACTCTTTCCCGTCAAACAAGGTTACACTAATGGTTTACTGGTGGGCGAGCTAACTGGGAAAATTGAAATTAAGAAAGAAGTTATTGATAAAAAAAAAAAACATTTCGGTGGAAATTAGATGTCAAACATTTGAACAAAATCCGGTAACAGACAGAGAAATCGATGTCACTAAATGAGAGAGTACTTGCATAAATATAGTCTGTATGCATATAGATGTTTATTGAATTAGCGTTTACGTATTAAAAGGTAAAAAAAGATGTCTTTCTTACTTTAGTTGTTTAATTACAAGTTGATTCATTCAAAAAATAATTCCCCTTGACAAGTTAGTCTGAAAGTGCTTCTCAAATAAAAAAAAAAACATTGTCTGTAGTGAAACAGTAGAAAATGTCCGTGCATCGCGTTGACGGGAAAGTGTTTATCAAGAATTGATAAGCAATGATATGATTTTTAAATTACATTATCAAAAAAGTCCATTCTTGGAACAAAACAATAAAAAAAAAAAATTACAAAAATTATTACATTTAATATGTATACAATAATATTAATTATTACTTATTCAATTTCTATACAAGGTTAAATTGTCGCTCGACCCGACCGCTCTATTTTTCACAGAAAACTTTTCGATTCACCTTCCTATTCCGTTATATATGACTTGTGACTCCGCTCTCCTCGTTAAACTATATTGTCTCATTTAAACTCAAAGTCGTTCGATTCCTCAAGTACTGCCACACCGATGTGACATTCTCAACGCACGTACCGTCCAACTGTTGGCAACAAAGATTTACGCCACGTATCTTTCAACCCTTTAACCACTAGCGCACTCCACGGTGCACGGTTAAATAAAGCCACCGACAACAAACTCTTCATATAAATATACAATGATTTTGAACTCATTCAATAACCGTTTGGCTATTTTGTTTACCTGATTAGAAACTATTAACACATTGATTACAGGATGCACAAATTTGTGCGTTTCAAAAACTTTCTGTTGCAGCGGGGTGCACATTTTTGTGCGTTTCGGTACATTCAACTTCATATATAAAAAACAAGCTTCATATTTCCTGTTGATTTTTTTTTGCTGTGTCGCGGGAAGATATCACTAAAAGCCCACAATTGTTATCGGTCCTTCACTGGATCAAAACACGACTAAAAATCGTCCTGTTTCGTAAGTAGCATTTCAATATTCTTTTCTGAGAAGTCATACAAATCAGTCTAAAAGAAAGACGACAGATGGTGATGTTTTTTTTATATAGAATAATACAGTATTCCCCTTTGTTCAAAAATGACATAGAATACTAATTTCATGGCCTTCGATATTAGTCCTTTGACACCGATGAAGACATCATGTCAAGTGGGGGCCCGATACATATCATTTTTTATGTGCCGCGTATTTAGTTCTCCAGCGATTGTTAAACCGTGTTACATTCAACTTTATCGTAATATATTATATCCAGTGTATTTTGATTTTTTTTGATACGCGCTCCACGGTTTGATGTTTGTCGACGTTCTTAGGTTGAGTAATTAATTGCGCAATGCGTGGCAATCTCGCCCGCCGCAACTCATAGTTTTTGAACAAACATATCCGTAAGCAATGAGTTAAGAGGTATTCAGGTTCAATTCCCAAGACCTATTGGAGATTAAAATTTTATTCAAATTTACCAAATTTGTGAAAAAAAAGACAAGTTCAAAATTAATATAAATAAATATTCATTCACGTCATTATTAATGTATGATTTTGTATTAAACAAATCATATGTGACATGTTTCTTATCACCATTGTCGACAGCTTTCGTCATTTGATCTGAACTTTCTGAAACACAATCAAACTGTACCATAGCGTTGCTAAAATTGAACAACAGAAACTAATTCCTCGAATGCAATGCAAACTTAGTGTTAGCACTTTCGTCGTGCGTTTACGTTAAGTCCAGTTTATCAAAACAGAATTATAACGCTTTTAGTTATACAATATCAAATATCGTTTTCAGTTAAGGTGCGAAGCGGTTAAAGGGTTAACTAAATCAGAAATATACCATACGCCTTCATCTTACACATAAATGAACTAATAACTGACTAATATCCTTTTTGTATCATTTTTAGACTGTCTGCAATGTAACAGTAGTAAATTTAATAATTAAAAAAAAACAGGAACTTCGACGCATTGTTAAAAGTAATTGAATATAGGACGCACTTTCAATTGTATTTTTTGTTATTACTATTATGAGTTAATATGGCAAAATTTTAAAAGACTTACGTTAAAGAGGTATTCAGTGTTCGACAGTCAGTTGAATAGTAATGTTTTTCACGTAGCATAAAAAAAAACCTCAAACTCGGCAGAATTCAGAAATAATATTTTGGCTGGCACTATTAAATATTCATAGTAAAATATCAATAACCAAGAAGAATTAGACTAACTTTGAATGCTACGGGTTCCGATTGATCCATTTTAGATTTAGTACGGTAGATTTTGAATCTCCGTAAGCATCAGCTGTGCTCTCGGAAATTTGTCTCATGTATGATCGCATTTTAGTAATATGTGTTATTATTGTCTCGGTTACTGTTTAATAGGTATGCAGTAATCGTTCTCGAAACAGCAATATGTCCTAAGCCACACTTTCCATCGATATTCTGTTGTTTTTAAATACGCACTTTCAATCTCCGACAGTAAAAAAAAAAAAATGATAAACGACAATTTCTTGCTGTAAAATTGCGCATTTTATGATGATGGTACATGACTAGTGCATAGATGAAATATTAACATTATTTTTAAACAGATTTTTCCATTTCAACGATATAACAATTAAAAGTGAAGACCAGACGACTAATACTATTTGACCTCTCAAATTAATCTGCACGGTTAAAAAACGCAAAATCGTTGTAAAATAATACTCGATCGGCCATTTATAAAAATGTTCTTAAATAATGTCACTTATCAGTACATAAAATATATTGTCGCATCATAATTACTGCGTTAAGATAAATGTTTGTCAATGGTTCAGCGTACTACGAAGGTAAACTGGAATACAATTGTTATCGATTTGCCGATGCGGAATAAATTCCTAGAGGTTTTTGAGCCGTGTTGCTAATATTTAAAATATATTATTACGATTAACACAATTCAAAATTTAATTTTTTTACACCAAAATTAAAACATACATCAAATAATGAGTTTCACCTCAGTTTATTAGCTACATTCTATCGTATAATATAGCTATTTTGACCTAAAAATGAAGTCTTAATAAAACAGCTGATGAAGCGAATATTTTAGTGATGTATGTTGTCTCTTCTTAACATTGTATTCTGCGGACAAGTATCAGACAAATTAGATTAAATATAAAAGAATCCGTGCAGTAACAAAAAATATTCAGTACCCTCAGTAGAAAAAGAATGGTGAAAATTACGTAGCCATCATGTAACGAGGGTCTTACGTGAACGACTCTAGGGCCAGGGCGTAATGCATGCGTCAACTTGCCGGTATACACCATCGGGAGAAGTATCGTTCCCTCGTTCGGCAATCGCTCAACAAAATACCGCTCAACAAACACCTCTCCGTTGATTCTATCTCACGCTGTCAAGTATACCGGATGCGGTCGTCATTGAAGTGGATATCGGGAACACGGTGCACACGAGGTTTCTTTGGGACTTCATCGTCGTAACGATCATCTTCTGGACAGTTGTGAGGTTTCAGGGGGGTGGTGGTCAATGAATAATTTAAGACATGGATGAGCAGGGGAGTCTCGGGGAACCCATCTGGGTGAGGACGCGATCCAGCCACTGCAGCGGTCCGTTCAAGTGGAGCTCTATCCAGCAGGGGGTGGATGTCACCGTCTGTCTCCTGTTAATTTAATGATTGCATCAATACAAGCACGCCACTTCTAGGTAATGTTAATTTTTGTTATCAAATTCGAGTTTCATCACAATGACCATTTATTACGATACTACAATTGCCAAAAGGAAATTAATTGTGAATTTTACTCATTTAGTAATAGAGCTAAGCAAATCAAAAACCAAACTAAAGTATATTCTTTACCTGTATTCTGCGCCCCACCCCTTGACAAAGGACATCCTGATGATGCACATTCTCGTTAATTGGTAAACAGCTTCGAAGCCTTGCGACACTGACTGTGACAGCAACGCCGCAAACTCTTGGTTATTGAATATCTTTAAGTTGCAACCTGTCAAAAACAGAATTATGGCGAGTGATTTATTTAGAGAGTTCTATACCACTGCCCTGAAGGTTCTTGGTTCCAAATTGGGGATTCAATATATTTGCGGTTACAAGCACATAAAAAATAGTGTTAGAAGAATTTCACACATTTTCACTAAGCACAATTTTCTTAATCATTTTTTAAGAAGTCATTGACTTAAATTGTTTGTCGTTACAAAGTATTGAGTCAACCTACCAACACCACTGCTTAGAACATTAACTATGCATTGCTTTGGACTTACTAAAGTAGATTTTGAGTGAACTTATTTGGTTTTTCATATTGCTATCAAAATATTTCATTTCTTACAATGTTTCAATTGTTTTCTTACACTACGAAAACACTAAAATAATATGAAAGGAGGGGTGTTGTCAAACCTGGAGGTATTTTGCAGACGGTAGCGGGGTGCCAGCCATATCGCTGATTGCAATTAGGGGACTGGACAAATATTGAGGAATCGCTCAAACATTCCGCAAAGACTTCACCTGTAACAGATATTTGGAAATTTTAATATTAATCGCAAAATAGCGATAACAAATTGCAATCAACGAAATTGATTATTGTTACGGCAACATTCTGCGCTGACAAAAACTGACTGTAAGTCAGTTTCATAGCAATTCAAGATAGACAGCCAGCCAAGACAGCAAGAACAGAAATGTGAGTGAATGTTGAAAAAGTAATTTTTGTAGCCCTTGACTCATTCCCTAGACACTACTAACACCTAGACTTCAAAAATTTATTGAATAATATTGGTTTGAAATAATCTTATTGAATTGGCAGAACAAATCAAGCAATGTATTAACTCAAAAATTAGCGAGTACAAGAAGGTTTTAACCACTGATAATTCATACATCTTCGGATATCAACACATAAAAATCAGCCGTCTCAACAGTTGAGACGTTGGCAGTCTGAGGGTTAAGGCCAGTGGTTGATAATATATATTGACCGTTTTCGAGGTTTGCCCAGTAAAAGTGTAAGTCACTAAGTTGCAATTCGAGAGCTGCGTGGCGAGATTGATTGGTTGATTGTGTTGAAGGGCTGAGGATATTTGAAAGATTTATAGGATTAATGATTACCTCCAATGTAATATAGACGTACACCTTTCCCGATGTGTCTCCGGGTTTGTTCAACTACTTCATTTCTGTTAACGTTGGATAGAAGACCAAGACAGAATCTGTAAAAGAAAAAAATACAATAAAATAAAATCACGGCCAACGCTAGTGAAACTGCGAAAGAAATAATTAGTTGGGTCAGAATTCTTATCCATGTGGTATTTTGGCTATGCCCACCTTTCACTATTGCTGGGGTCCGTGAATCCGTCAACTGTGATGCTGGGTTGAGAGGCGTGGAAGGTTTCACCGACTCTCGAGTTCAGCTCGTAGTAACTGATGGAGCACCAGAAGGTCGGTTCATGATATGACACGGGAGCAGCCTCGTTGCCGGGTGAACTGCGAGCTGCTGTGATGATTAAAATGGGTTATATTATGAAAAGTATTTTAAAATTAATTGATTATACACAGCTTTTATTTCAAACAATCTTGAGCAAATGGACCAATAACGGAAATAATCTCAACAGAAGGTAATCGACACAAGCTACGTGTTATTGTTGTCAGAAACGATATTGAAAGAGGGTGTACAACACACGATCCTATTAAACTGAATAAATTCAACAAAATTGTACACGATATTTTATGTCAGTATTGAATAATAAGTAAGGTAGAAAGTGTATCGGTTGGGACAGTTACTCACTCATGTTGTCATTGTGGTCCATGGGGTCCCCGTCTTCGCTCATGTAGCCTGGGGGAGGGGTTTCCACTTGACCGCCGCCACTGGAAAAGGCAACGAGTCACAATTTAGCTGGCGGTAAATTTTAAAATACGTCTAACGATTACAATGGGTGAAGCCGAAATATTTATCAACCAAATCGTATACTTTTTGTAGAACTTAATTAACACTATATTTTACCTAACTGATAATACTTTTACCTAAAAATAATTCCGACATAAGGTGCACAAGGAAATTATATGTGATGCCCGAAGGCTGTTCACCAAATGTTAAGAAAAACATAACCAAACGATTCGCATCTGCGTAGCAACTATCTCACAACATGTGTTAGTTCAATCCAGAGAAAGATTTATCCGGACAAATCGATGAGAAAATAAACTGAAATTATTGCAATTATTTTCATGCATTTTAACCAGTTCTCTGTCCAACGACATACACTACATTTCAACAGCCTACAACAAATGTTTCAAATAGCCTTTTTTGACATTGTTAACCCACTGACCGTTAATATTTCAAAAGTTGAGACGGCTGATAACAGTAAATTGGTAGTTGACATTCAAAAATGCGAGTCTTAACCGTGTTCAAAAAAATCAAGTAAAAGTAAATTTGTGATAATTTTGTGAAGTATTCAGTGATGAAATATTCTTTGCGCGGTTCAGCAGAGAAAGGGATAACTCTCTTATACTTTTAACTATCAACAGTCTCAGCAGTTTAAAAGCTTGCAGACAGAGTTAATATATAAGGCTGAATTTATTCCCGTGCATTGATGAGCACAAAATGTAGTCCATCAATTAATTTTTTGCCATATGATCATTAACTGTGGGTTTGGAAACCTAGAAATAACGAGACATATGTCAGCACAGTGGAGAGGAACTTTTCGTCCAAACGGGATGAAAAAAAATGCCAATTTCCTAATAATTCAAATTGAATTTCTTTTGTGGAAGAAAAGACAATACTCACAGATGAATAGTGGTATTGGTGGGCACTTGCTGCGCCAATGTGGCCTCTAGATACATTGCACTGTGAGGCTGCATTCCCCTGAAAAAGAAAAAAAACTCTTAAGATCATCTGATCTCAATCGATCCATGTTAAAATAACATGTTAAAAAAATATATTCTCACCCAAGCTGATTGTAGAGGGGGGTGTGCTGCAAAATCGCTGCCGGGGGGTAGGGAGGTGGGGCGTCGTTACCCACTCGGGGCACAAGAATTGGCGGCAATGCTGCAACAGATGTCAAATTTGAATTGGAAGTTTTTTTTTTTCAATAGTAAAAATAAATAAAAATATATCTGGCATTATAGCTTACGACCAAAGTAATTTGAATTTGTCACTAGAGATCAACTCCAGTAAAAAAAACATCAAATAATAAATTTACCTGATAATTAGGATAAGGTAATCCAATTAACTAGAGCTTGATGTGTTATGTTACCATAATAAAATCAATAAGCATAATTTAAATTGTTACAAATATAATATTTCTTTACAATTTCAATGCCTGCCATATTTTATCTTTTTTTTATTACATTACTAATAAGTAATAGATTTCTCCCAGCTCTTAATCAAACAAGGCGAGTTGACTCATCAAATCGGTGCAGATGACATGTGTTTTCATATAAATGTAAACTCAAGATAATTGCAAAATAGTGGTAGAAATTAGCAGTCTTGAAAAAACCTGACCAATATATATATAGTAGGCCATTCAGACAAAAAAGTGATTTATATTTCTTATAATGACAATATACAGAGTACATATTGAATTATAAACAATCAGTTCGTTATTATACTTTAGTGTGCAGTGGCAGCTGCTCCTGAGAAGCTCAGAACAATCTTTAGAAAATGCTTAATTTGAACATACTGTTACGGAATACGGCTAGTAAGGCGGCGGGTATAATATTGAGTGGTTAAAGATTCAGAAAGTATTAAGGTTATCATGTTACTTAACCGTTTTAGTGCTAAGCAATTTTGGCAAAAATAAATGAAAATTGCTATACACATATTGATTAATTTAGAGGAAAAAATAATGGTGTCAAATAAAACACTCTAACTTAGACAAATATCAATCAATTTTATTAATTATTTTTGCATTATAAAGATAAAATGTTTATTGTTTATTAATGTTTATTAAACATAAAGTGATATCAATATTATTGTATTTTATTTCTTTTAGAAAATAAAAAATCAAAAAAAAATAGCTCAACAATTATGTTTTGCCGCACAAATAGCTACTAATAACTACTAATTGTTGGCCTTCTCGTTATTCCCATTTCGAGTATGACAGCAATAAAGGCTTTCATTTCGTATATTGTTGTCGGCGTCCACTTTTTTGCTCGAGAATTATCCGATACAGTGTGCGAGGCCAAAAACTGTGCAGCATATCGATTTGTTTCGAGCAGTGATATTTTAAAATAATATAAAAAAACGATAAAAGTTATTTTTAAATGTATAAGAATGCACTCTCATTACAAATTACGCGCGAGGTTAGCGTACGTGCACTCCCGCGGAGCACCGAAAACACACTGAAACTCGCAGCGCTTTTGCGCTGCGCCGCAATTTTCGATACAAACGATCGCAGCGCTTTTGCGCCGCGTAGCATTCTAACGGTTAAATTTACAACCGCATTAAATGCAATGACGAGGACACGCCGATAAACATGTTTTGATAAATAATTTGGTTGTTACCTGGTATGTCTTGCCTGGTATAATGATATGGATTGATGCAGACTTCTTCTTTCTTCAGCTGATAAGCAAACTCGCAGTTGTCTAAATGCCTCAACTCGTGCTGGCTCTGAAAAGGGAAAAACCAAAAAAATAATTCCCCTACCATCTGTTTATATATTAATGCGGCAATTGTCGGTTTTGCAACACTGTCACAGATGTCACATACCCACTTGAACAATTGAAGACTGTAATTTTAGCCCAGCAGAATGAGATTTATCATAGTTTTGTACAAATTAGCAGGAAAAATTTCTTTAGCATAACACCATCTTTAAAAGACTGTCTACCAAGCCTAGTGAAGAAATTCCAGAGTGTGCCGCAAAGAAAGAAACCACAAAACTGCTAATTTTAAGTAATATTTATTCATTCAATTTTTTTGTTACAGATGATAGGTCAGAAATTAAATGTTTTATTATCTAATTTAAGGCTACATTTTGAAATAATCTTTTTTAAAAATCAATTACATCCTTCTTCCTAATAATATTTTAATTTAATCGGCGAGTATTTACGCAATAAAATCAACAAGTATTTTCACAAAGCCTCTCAGGTATCTCGGCCAATTCTGAAGATGGTTAGGTTAGGGCGCTTGCACTCTAACCAAAAATTAATCTCAACGGAGAAATATTTGCCAAAAATAATTATGAATTTATTATATCTTATGTTTGTTTTTATTATTTTTAGTTTGTTAAAACTGTTATAAAGCAAAAAAAAAAATTGGTACTTTTCTTTGAACTGCCTTATTATTTTGAAACAGTTTAAAGAGGATTAGGCTTATTTTTTTCACCTTTTCGTTGAAGGTTACTACAAAAACTCAAGTCACGTATGACAAACTGAAGTCAAAAAAACAAAAACTTGTCAAACTATAAAAACAATCATATTCTGTTGAAGATGGAGTTTTAGCTCACCAAGTAAAATTCTATTTTTGTACTAATCAATAAATTATTCTCGTATTTTCCAAATTATATTTAGAGTGTAAGATATAAATTAAACAATAAATGATGAATGGTCCACCTGTATTTACTAATCAAATTCAATATGATTGGTGAAAACCAAAATAGAATCTATTGTTATGAATTATTTACCGACAATGTAATACAATTATATTCAAATATTGTCTTTCTTTACAGTCAACACATAGACTCCGAGATTCTCCGTCTTCCACTGATCTCATCGCCTCTTAGTAAGTCACACCAAGGCCCTGCAGCTCCGCCAACAATATCACATGAAATCCACCGAGATTCTGGCTGGTTGTATCCACAGTATATATCCAAATAAGTTCTGTAGCTGTTTTACTAGTTGGAGGTTATAAGAAGCTGATATGTCTACTCTGGTCCACGGATTTACTGATCTGATCGATGAAGTGGCAGTTTCGAGATCTTATTACAAAGTACAGTGATAACCCTTAACTGACTTGAGGTGCCGTGAATTGCACCTGTAAAGCAGCACCGTCAAAGTGCATGCATTGTATACTTTACATTTATCATTGGCGAGTACATATGAATGAGTGACTAAGAGTCAAACCAGCCTATACAACAAATATGTTTAAATTGCGATAAAAAGATTCAAAGCATACATTTTAATTAAATAAATAAAAAAATCTCACGTGTAAGTGCGGCCACCTCCAAAGTCTGCAGTAGATGACGTGCGGGAGTCCTTTCCTGTGGCCTCCCGCACCCTCACCGCCCGGCTTCACTCTGCAAAAACAAAACACAAAAATTAAGATTCGTGTAATGAAGGAATATAAGATTGAGGTCTCATAAAATAGAATAACACGGTGTTTTAAAACATAATTGACAATTCAAGCAAATGATCGAAAAATTGTTTAGATTCAAACTCACCACTCTGGATGGACGTGTCGCAGAGTGAGATGCAACACACTGGGATAGGAATGGGATGGGAGACAGGCTTCACACAAAGTCACAATTGGTTTCAACACCAAGTCTGGGTATTTCTTGACTAAATAAAAATTACAGATTTTCATTTTATACAAAACAGTTATAAAGTTAAATACAAATAGTGGCTATATTATACAAAATCAAACTTCTTGAATTAGCTGATCCTCAAAAACATAGATGTGCTACAACCAGGGCTGTGAAATCGTTTTGACCCACATTGACCAACTACACGACTCTGACTAGAAAAAAAAGTTTGATTTGTCAGTGATTTTTTCCTACCTTTCCTATTCATGTACATCAAATTAAAGATCAACCGATCAATCGTCAAATTATTCATTGAGATAGTTTTCAAAATCGTCAAATCGTAAAAGTAGTCAGTCACTTGTTTTCACGACTCGGTCATACCACCACGACTTCACAACCTTCTTACAAACTGATCCGATTTTAGTAATGTAAAATTTTGAAAATATTACCATAGATTGTATTAAAAATAGCTTTAATGTTGATCATGCAGAGACTTGAACCCTGAACCATGTGATTGTTGGAGTAAGTTCTAAGTTTAAATACATCACGTTTTGTATATTATGACATGGTTACGGCGATGCACATTTACTCAAAAAGCAACTTATGATATTGACTGAAGGTGCTTGATGGAACTTCAATATTAAATTTGAATTGTTGCAACTTTGTAGTCTTTTAAGACACTTCTTTTAAATTTGTTGAAACTTGACCACTCATTAGCAAGATCGTTAATGAAAGTTGTTATAGCTAATTATTATTGGATTAATATTGTTACATTCTTTTCAGCTGCAATTTTTTGCTTGCCTATTGGTAAGTAGATTCCTGTAAATAATGATTTTAATATATTATATATACGATGCTACCTGTTTATTTTACGTCAGTTTTGTTGGATCCGTGCGATGGAATACCTGAAGATGCCGAAGGGCGAAACCCGGGTCATTTGTGACAAGACATATGGAATCGTACAAAGTTGCAACAATTCAAATGAAAAAGCAACAATTTTTTTTCTGGCCATAACAATGATCAATATGTACAAGGCTGGAATTCGTCAATTTGTTTACGAAATTTGTCCTATGTTTTGTTTTTTTTTATTTTTTTTTTATTTCATTTTGCAAAAATAATTAGTATCCTTAATTTTAACCAAATTTCTTTGAAGAAAATCGTAGCATATTGATAAATATATTTACCTAATTCTGAACATAACATAATGTCGAAATAACCATTAACTACATATATCTCATAATTCTCTAGTACCACTAAAATGTTTTGTGATTTTTGTCCAAAATGTCTTCATACATATATATAGTATAGTATAGTGAGAATAGGCAGTAAAAATGCGCAATTTAATTTATTTCCTAAAACCACATTAAAAAATGAAATATTGGTTAACAAAAACAAAAGGAAAATTTTCTTCAAGTATCAAGCAAAGCTATTTTTAAGGCAAGAGAATCTAAATTTATAGCATTACCTCACTTCCTTGCACAAGTTTGATTCTCATATTTTCAAATAAGGAACGATAATTTAACATCCTCTCTGGTTCGATAGTATGAGTAACAAATGTAGGGACACATTCATAAATAATAGGTAAGTGTGTATATACGATTCCGCCGAAATGTCTAAAACTTCACTGATTTATTGATTGGCATAATGAATATGTCAGCGAAAATATGGGAAATGTTAACGAGTTATGGTAAAATACAAGTACCCGATTGTACAATAGATAATTATCTACCATGACGGGGTGTTCATTGATCCAAAATATTAGCATTAGTGGCGCAATTACAATCTAGACATGAGTGAAATCACACCTAAGATTTTCACTCACCGGCACAAAAAAGAAAAGAAAATACACTCAGAGAGCGACTTGCGGCTCGTTCAGTCGGTATAAAAATACACTGCTGTGTTAGATAATTATATTTCGTCTGTTATTCACATCATAGAATGATTAATGGTGGAAAACAGTGATTTTTATAAACACAACAACAAAAAATCGACGAAATCGGCCATGATAAAACACTTTCGATTGTTATGACGGCAATCTAGCAATTGACACAAGTTGCATATTGGTTTCTCTTTCGTGCAGCGCACGAATGAGTGAGACAGAATGCGACATATACCGCTTGGATTACCGCGGACGATTTTAAATATGCTGAGGAAGATGTGTGAGTGAACCTTACCAAAAAAACATTGCATAAAAATCGATAGATAATTAATTTTTTACTCACCGGGGTATTGTGACACATCTGGTATTGCTGTTTTCTGTGGAAATAGCTTTCTCGAGTTCCTCGAGTGCTCCCGTTTTCTTTAATTTCTTCACCAAACTTTTAACTGCCTTTTCAGACCATTTGTCTTCGGCGATTGTCGAACTGTCCGAGCCTTTTTTCCATCCCAGGAGGCGCTTAACCACCGGGGGCGTAAAAGGCAACATCCCGGGGATCTAAAATAATGTCCCTATCGTAATATTAAACACTACACTTAGATATTTGAAAATGTCATGAGAAACTTGCGAACCAAAGTCTCTGTTATTTAATTCCATCGAAATTTAAAACCGGCCATGTTGAATATGACAGCCCCGACGTAAATGTGAACTGAATTACAGTTCACGGACTGGCTTTGTTTTGGTATTTCGTTTTTCCAATAGCGCTATCTCATACTTACTAAATGCACGTCGGCGATTTATGGTTCTCACCTCGCAGATGTTGAATTGAATAAAGAAGAAAATTTATACCATAAATGCACAAATAAAACAAATGATAATATTGAAATAAGGCTATTCAAAGATATCGTTTCATTGGAAATTTTTATTCGCAAAAAATTATTTTACCAGAAGTCGGTTTAACTTATATACAAATAGTGGAAAAATAATAAATTAATGTTTTCTTTCAGAATGTTAACTCAAAATTAATTCTAAAACCTTTCCGACAACATTTCCTATTTAAAATGATAAATAGAAGCCACTTTGATACATAAAATAATGATAAATATTGCAGTCGAATTTAATTTATTTTACTCTATGATCAAGTATCAACAGCTATACAGCCGGTATCGGCAATTTAAAATATTTGTTTATGTAAATAAAAAATAATATAAATACTTAGAACGTCGAAGAAATCAACTTATCGGTGACAATGAGAAATAATTACAACCATTTAAAATCACATAGTAGCCGATGGCCAATTCCAGCGCATATCTCAAAGCGTTTTAATCTTTATCCAAACCACAAAAAATGAAATTATTTCCTTATTTTTACATTAAACCTACAACTATAGTGATGAATTAAGTTTATAATTTATATAAATGTAAGAGATATGTTACTCAATTGGGTATTTAATTACTTACCTTATTATTATTTTTCGCCAATAAGAACTCTAAGTAGATTCAGGTCAATGTGCTCTATTATTTAGTTAAAAGCTATAATATATCAGCAAACAAACTAAAAGCTTACTTTCCAGCCTCCATACCGTTTCAGTGCAAATATAACATTCTCCAGTGTGTGTCTGTTTTTGTTATAACGGAAAAAATCATTTGAATTGTTGAAACTGTATAAAATTTCACATGCTTTGTCACTCACACATACACATTAAAACTAATTAGAAACTAACACGGTGAAAAAATAGCAATGTATTTTAGTTCTACAAAATTTTGTAGAACTAAAATACATTGCTATTTTTTCACCCTGTTATAATGGAGTTCTACCAAGTGAATGCCAATTCAATCAATAATTAGAAACTGTTACACGTAGCTTATATATAAGAAGAATTACACAAAAAATAAATATTGAAACTAAGGAAATGAGCTAAATATATAACTGAACTAATTTCATTATGATTACATTCAAATTTTGAAAATAATATTTTTAAAAATACTTCGAAATGACCTTTTGATGAGATATTTTTTTCTAAAAATTAACATAATTGAGTTATTGAATACTTATATATACCTATATATTTTAAATGTCTAGATTATGACGAGAGTAAATATCAAAAAATCAATTTTTTTCAGATTGTTGACCAATTGAACTTTCATTACATGTAAAGGATATAGCAAAGTAGAGTTACGGAGACAACTGTTCATTCAATAGAAGTATTGAATTTAGTTGGGATCTATTTATTTCAAAAATTACTTGATAAATTATGTTTTGATGCAATAACTAAACACATTCATCGGCATTGAGTGGGTGATCAGATGACGTGATCCGTGTGATAAAATGCCTGAAGATGCTGAAAGTTGATCTGTGAGTAACAACACATGTGGAATTATACTTTGTTTCAACAATTCAATTTTAATATTGAAATTCTAACAAATGTGGTAATTAAATTAAGTACAACATTATTAAAGAAAGATTAATCATTGCTGTTTATATTTCAAATCGTTGGATTATTTAAAAGAGTGTTTTATAACATTACTACAATAGATCTTTAATAAGGAAATCCCAGTGCAATCGATAATAATATTGATTTATCAAATTCCAATAAATCTATAAAATCCGTTATCTTATATTATGTTTTATCAATATAGATAAAAATTTGACATAGAGCAGTACAATTCTAACTAAGAATATTACATAAAAATGATTGCATATAGAAAATGCTATAAGTGCTATCTTAAGTTGAAGGAACAGTGGAAAGACGCAGTGGGGCACTTTTAACATAAGATATTCGAAAAAGATTGGCTCTGAGTCCATCAATTGACATCTATTATTTTATTTCCTCTCATGAACTACATTCGCGATGTGGTTGTTTGGTATAGATGTGAAATAAAATCGATGTGTAACAATCAAGTTTCACACAAATTCGACTCTAAAATCACACAAAGCAAATAATTCAAGCTTGTAGCGACTTTTGGACTATAACATAACCTTTGATATCGACTGAAGATGCTTGATGCAATTTCAATATCAAATTTTAACCGTTAAAACATATGATTCCACATGTCTTGTCACTAACGACCCGGGTTTCGCCTTACGGCATCTTCAGGCATTCTATCACACGGATGCAACAGAACTGAACGGATCATGTGGATTCGTAAAAAGTTTTAACAATTCAAATTTGATATTGAAATTCCATCAAGCACTTTCAGTCGATATCATAACTTAAATTTACAAGTTTGTGTGCTGGCATTGTCATTTTGTAAACTGTCCAATTTTTTTTGATATATCCTGGCTTTATTTTTAAATTCTTCGTGAAAACGATATGAAGTTGAAGAATAGTTACGACGGGATTCGCTTCCATTTCCACGTGACCGACTGTCAAATGTTTACTTTTAAATATATGATATTCATTTTCCATATACTCATAACTAATTCTATCTTTCCAGCCTTTTGAAAAGAATATAATATACAAATATTAAATCCAACTTAAGTGTATTTTCTTGTAGAAGGTATTGATAAACATAATTTTATCATGTCTTTTTTATCTCTAACGAAAAATACTGATTGGGTATTTTACTTACTTGTAAAAAAAGGCAGTACTCAAGAAATGTGTGGAGCACAAAAGAGCTAAAAATGTTTTATATGTGTAAGTTTATTCATTGTTAGATAATTCATTGACAAATATGTTGATTAAAATTATAATACATTTAAAGTATGTTCGACTGAGCGATGATATGATCGAGAAAAATGATATTCTCCAACAATTTTCAACAGTTGTTTTCTCAGTAATTGATCCACTGTTAAAGGGTGTTGATACTCAATAATAAAAGAGAGTTATCAAATTTCATAAATAAGCAAGTTGTTGTGTTGAAATACGGTTTGATTTATCCTGATACATTCTGTAAGTTTGTTGAATACCAACATTATTGAATTAGTTTTTTAAATAAACAGTATTAAAATACATTTAGAGCAGTGTTTCTTAAAATTTTAAATGAGCCGCACCTATTTTAATCTAAATCTCTGCACCCCATTAAAAAATGTGTTTCGATTTTTTTAATTAGAAAAATACATTTTTTGTGAAATGTTTAAAAAAAATGTTTATATATCAATTACAGAATATTATTATTTTTATTAATGGCGTGCCTTTCGTTGCTTGTTCATTATAATACTAGTGAAGCAAGGCTTACATCAAGAAACAATTAGCTGACAACATCGAAAATTCAAACAGCTTTCAAATATGTATTGCAAAAATAATTTATATTGTTAGAGGCTTCTCCCACACCCCCAGTTAAGAACCACTGATTTAGGGGCTCAGCAGAAGTTAAGAAAGTAAACATATCTAAATTAATGAAAATGGCGGAAGTGGTGTAATTTCATAAATGTAATATTACAGGTGTTGCTTTTGGCCTTTTTGGGTGTTTCAACATTTTGACAGAAGAAGATATGGAGTCACAAGAAAGAGACAAGGAAATTAAAGCTTGGATTAAGCCGTACAAACAAGTGAGTAGAATGTAACCTCAATCCTTTTTTCTTTTAATAATAAAAATACATTTTGTATGACATTTCCATAATATGTACAATTTACACAGTTTGTTTAACAGCAATTTTACAATATAGGGCAAAAGTTTGCTTTGCGCTAAATTTATCTTGTATTACAGTATAATAACTTGTTTACAATATATTTCAGTCTGTAAAAATTCTGCTGTTGGGTGCTGGAGAAGCCGGGAAAACGACAGTCTTGAAACAAATGAAGATCTTACATATTGAAGGATTTTCAAATGAGTAGGTAGATTACATTTATTAATATAATTCTTGTTATTTACCACCAAAGGGTTTCGAATCGAAAATATTCAAACTGTTAAGTAAATTGGCATATTAATTGACAAAGAAAAAATGGCAATAAATAGGATTACAGCTGACTTAACCCACTTAGCCTCAAAGTACCACATGTTTTATTCTAACGACCCTGGTTTCACCTTTCGACATCCTCATGCATTCTATCACACGTCTGCAATGAAACTGATAAAACGCATTAGATGATAATTCTTCAGTGTAATACACTCAAATCGTATACTCAGGAAATCGACAATAAAACAAAAAAGAAGTGTGACAAAACTTTTTGTGATTCCTTGGGTTTTGTCAGTTTTGTCACATCAGTGTGATAAATAGAATGTTTGAAGATGCCGAAAGGTGAAACCCCGGTTGATACTAAGAAAGCAAGTGGAAACGTACAAAGTTCCAACAATTCAAATTTGAAATAATTATCTAAAAATAGCAATGGATAATAAATACATGAGACAATTTGTCTCTGCATCTGTAAAACCACATTCCTCAAAAGGTCACACATTATTATTATTAATAAGCAATTAATCCAATGATCTAATCCAATATTATTTTACTTTCAGAGAAAGACTGGATAAAGCTCTCCAAATCAAAAAGAACATTCTGGAAGCCGTAACTGTTCTGTCATACCAGCTGACCGAACTGAAGATGGTACCAAGTGATGCGGCTTCAAAGGCAGCTAACTATCTGCTGAACCTGGAAGAAGTCTCATTTGATGATGTAATAACGCAACATTATTTTCTATACGTATTAAAACGGTTGACATGAAATTGAGGGGGCCGACACATTTTTGCGTCAACGAATTTTGCATCAAACAATTCGCACAAAAAAAAATCACTGTTGTAAAATTTAATCAATTTAATTTCCTAGTAAAATTTACACTTGAAGATATATTGATAGTCGATTATTGTCAAACACATCACGTGAGGTACATTATTAACCATTGATTAAGAAAAAAAACTCTTGAAAATATGTAGAAATGAAATCAAGAAAATTGTTGATTTGTTGCAATAAACCTGTTTGTTATATTTTGTTTATTTGAGATGAAAAATTATTTCATGTTACACAATTTTTTTCACATATTGAGAATACATTTTTAAGATTTTAACTGTCACTTCTTAATGGAAAGGCATGATATCTAATTGTAAAAACGTATTATCATGATGTATTTTATGATCAGAACAAGTTTAGCTTATCGCGAGCATCATTTCATAATCAGTTGATATTGGGTCCATTATGCAGGGGTTAAAGCCATTAGCTTCTGTCACAGACTTTAAGGTAGGGATATCGTTTGGGGTTCTAGAGGAGGGCATTTATCCCCACACATTTATCCATTTTTGCACTGGCTTACCCATACAGATGAATCCAAAAATCAACATTTTTCCGCCCTGAAAAAAAAAACAAAACTGAAATAAAATTCTTGTCTCGAAGGCTCGAATCCAAATACACAATTTCTTTTTTAACAAGTTATTAATTCTGTGTGAAGGCTTTGGTGTTTGCGATGTCTAAAAAATATCTCTCATGAAATCTATCCTAAACAACGGGGCGCCTAATTCCCACTCTTTTTATAAAAGTGGGGCTGACCAGGATCTTTAAATAAAAACTTCTGCTGAAATACCTCGGTCAAGAAGCCATATGGTTGACATTGAAAGTAAGCATATGCCCTATTTAATTTTGTAAGTAATTTTAGACGATAACAAAAAGAAATATAATAATATTAATAAATGAGGTTATGTTATCATTTTATCTCTACATTCACCTATTAACATTGTTATTTTGTTTAAAAGAATACAGCTTGGGTGAGGCCATAAGACACCAAAATACGGTAGCTTTTTTTGTCTTAGTTGATATCTCTACACCTAATATATTCACGACAGGAAGGTTAAGATCAAAGTACGCACAGGTGTGGTCATGTGATATTGATAAAATTGTAATGGCTTTTATATATTATCATAATTTTTACTCTATAGGGAAATATTTGAAAAAAATAGATGAAATTTTTTATCAATCTCATTTAACTATACTTTTGTTAAAAAAATAAGATGACAATTCCAGTACTTCGAGTTTATCGCTCTATATTGTATAATTTTGGTGTTTTTAAGAACAATCACATAAAAATGTTAATATTCTTATAAAACTAATGCTTGATTGTTTTCCATACCACTGTGATATGTTGTGTAATCAATTAGTGTTTAAAATAAGTCATAAAATGTTTCATTACTTAAATACCTTTATTTCATAATTGCTGACATTGTCAGCGATAAATTAATGAGTATATCAATATTGCATAGCCTGTGAACAATAAGGATCTCAAAATGAAGTAAATAAAAAGCTTTTAACGAGTTATGAACGGTTAATGTCTACGAGGTTGAATGATGTGGAATTTCCATTTTTTGTCACTACACAACACCCAGCGGGAATGTGTTATTACATCCTCAATGAACAAATTCAAATACCGCTAAATGTTTTTTTTAATGGTGTCTTAAATTTAACCACTCATTTTAATGGATATAGGATATCATTTTTGAGGTATTAAATGTCACTTCTCGGATGAAAGGTATTATTGATATAGTTTAATAAAAAAATGATATTGACTGAAGGTGCTTGATGGGACTTCAATATCAAATTTGAATTGTTACAGCTTTGTACGATTCCACAAGTTTGTCAGTTCTGTTGCATTGGTGTGATAGAATGACTGAAGATGCCGAAAGGCCAAATACGGTTCGTTGGTGACAAAACATGTAGAATCGTACAAAGTGGAAACAATTGAAATTTGAAAGGCATTATATTTAAATAATATAACACAATGTTTAGTACTAGTACCATAATTTCACAAAACCTGTCCTGATCTAGTAATTTAAAACTGTACAAACAGTACTAAAAAAATCTGTTTTAAATTGTTACAACTTTGTACGATTCCACATGTTTTGTCACTAACAACCCGGGTTTCGCCTTTCGGCATCTTGAGGCATTCTATCACATGGATGCAACAGAACCGACACACAATAAACAGTTAGCATCGTCTATATACCGAAAGTTATAAATTAAAGGAAAAAACAGACCCCAAGACAAGAACTAAATGGCAGCTAAAACAATTTTAAGAATGTTGATCTAATAATAATTAGCACAATTGCCTGTGATACTTTTTACTAACAATTAATCTTTTTAATGAGTCATTCTTGAAAGGGTTTTAAAACAAACACCTTCAGTCGATATCATAAATTAAATAATCTGTTTCATAATTTAAATAGAATATTGAAAGTTCCCTGAAATACATCAATTTTAATAAAGAAATTATTTCTTCCAGGAATTCTTTGATACGGTTCAAGTATTTTGGGATGATCCAGTAGTCAAACGGTGTCTCAAGAGATCTAATGAATTTCAACTTATTGACTGTGCTGAATAGTAAGTAATATTAGAATGTATTTTCATAATTCTTAACCGATGTTTATCGATAACGATTACAGTGTATTGATAGTGGACACTCAAAACAGTCATCCTAAACCTTCAATAAGTTTATTTGACACCAACAATGTTCAATAATGTTTTTTAATTTGGTGTTAGAGAATCCTTATACATCTTAGCACACAAACTCTTAAACCATTGATTCCCAATTGATTTCTGTTGTGCAGATAGCAAAAACCAATCGTTTCGCATATTTTGAATTGTCAAAAATAATAATATTAAAATATTTCTAAGAAATACAGTTGGAGATAAAAATATTTAATTTTTATCACATTGTGCTATTATCTGTAGTTTAGTATTTTCGGAGAATTGTTGAGTTGGTGGATGGTATTTGAACATTGCAGTATAATCAGACCCTTAAATACACGATGGAATTATCTTCATCGCAAGATCACAATAAATATTTTCCACTTTTATTTTTGTTATATCTCGATATTTTAAATGCGGTAGTAATTAATTTAACGCCAGATACGATTGACTACCGCATTAATAAAAAAAAGGATGAATAAAAATGAGATTTTTGAAATTTGCAAAATGGATACATTCTATTAAATTTGAATTGTTAAAACTGCATGCATTGTTACATGTTTTGAAATTCACGACTGGGTTTCACCTTTCGACATCTTCAGGCATTCTATCACACATATACAATAAAACTGATTCACAGTTAACAGTTTGAATCGCTTATATACAAGGTGAATTGGAAGCTACGGCTAAGCTAAGCTAAATATATATCTGAAACTATTCCCAAGGACATTGAATCCTGCTCCTGAATTACTACATAAATTGTACGTTCCAAGAAATTGTGGACATGAATTTTTTGTTCTTTCAATGTGTAGAACCAGTCTGCCAATGGTAAGAGCATTAACAAAGTGCAACAGTATTGGTTCGGATGTCGACATATTCTTTGTGGACGAAAGTGAACTCAAGCGAATACTATTTTTTAATGTGTTAAAGTAGATTTTCTATGAGCTTGCTTGGTTGACTTTCTTGCTGGCCTTATTTTTTGTTTTGTTGTTTATTTCTTTAATTTCCAACATTAAATATTTAAATATTTTGATGTTGTAAAAGCAATGAACTTTTTATTTATAATTTTTGTAACGTATATATATGTATATATAATATATATAAATAAATAAATAATAATACACATGTGTAAATGTACACAGTTTTAAAAATTCAAATTTGATATTGTAAATTATTCTAGCAAAGATGATTAATGAATCAGAGTGCAGCATGTAAATGCAGGTCAGGTTAGATTATTTTCTTTTTCTGACCATAGTTGACTAAACTGGACTACAAAATAAAGTTAATCACAAAATAAAGTAAATGAGTTAAACATAAATTTATTCTTAGATTGAATAGTATCAACTATTTTTTTTTTTATAGTTTTCTGGATCGTGTAGCAAATGTGAGGAGAAATGATTACATTCCAGATAATGCAGACATATTGCAGTGTCGCCAGACTACTACGGGAATTCAGAAACTAGAATTCAAAGTCAAGGTATTATATTATCACATTTAAATTGAAAATTTTAGCTTGAATAATTATAAAGAACTCAAGTAATTACTAAATTTCTTTGCTCATATTCAAAATATTCGTATACCCTCTTAGTTCCATGTTGAAAGAAATACATGGTCGGGTATATATTTCTTTGAATTTTTAAGCCATCAAAAGTGAGCATGCCTAATAGAAAGTCAGTTGGATAAAGCGATGGGTAGCATCCATATGCCCTCAAGTAAGGAAGTCTCAAAAATTTCTTCTGAACCTTTTGCACCTTAGTTAGTTTGCAGTTAGTTAGTTAGGGCTCAACCAATAGACCCATTCTCAAGCATAATTCATACCAAGGAATTGTACATTAATAAAAAAAAAAATAACACCAGAAAAAGCTCTGGTGGTATGGAGACAAAAAAAATCAACATTTCTTATGGTTTGTTGTGAGTAATCTTAACACATTCAATGCGGGAAGGGTATTAATACCTTTTACATAGTCTGATGGTAAACGTCGGGAAAGGTATTAATACCTGTTTTTTTTTCACAAGCATTATAGTTTATCTTGCTTACGACGTTTAGTATGACCTAGATTTACATAAACGAACCATATTTATGTAACAGGGGGACCACAAACTATGTTTCATTTTTGGAAATAAAAACTCTCCCAAGTCAATTCTGCTTCATGCTGTGAACCACGTTCAGTGAGAATATAAATTTTAACTTCATGTGTTCCATCTACACTATAATCTGATAAAAGTATATTTAATTAAATTAGTATTTTCATTAAAGTAAATATGTAAAATTATAGCTTTAATAATTTTATCATATGGAAAATATTTTATTTTTTAAATGTGAAATATCAACACATAATTTAAATAAAAATTACAAAATATACATTATTCTGGGGGCTGTGTTCTGGAAAGCCCTGTGCCTCTACCCAAAAGAACATCTGTAGGTCATAAATTATGAAATAGTGCAAACAAACTTGATAATTGAATGCCTCACATGCACCGCTGCTCTATACAAATCCCTGAGATGGTTGTCGATAATACCAATTGTATTTCCAACTAAATGCTGTGACAAGTTGCCCATAAAACAAACCTTTATGACGGTCAAAAATAAATGCATGACGTACTGTGCGCCTAAATGTTGATTAGTAAAGTTCCTTTATTTTATCATATATATTGAAATACTTTACGTCTGAAAGAAGTATTCTTTGCGGAAACATGTATATTTATTTAATAGACTGGTGGTGCTATACTTGGTGAGTAACATATTGAAAAAAACACTTAAATATGTTGGGTATTTTAAAAGTTATGGCATTTTATGTAAAAAGGTGTTTTTTAAGCGCGGCATTGATTTTATGCCCGAATTAAGCTATCAGCGTAGTGAGAATCTCACCCGCAAATAGAGTGTTAATGTGACTATTGAATTTTAATATTACACCAAGGTCTTATAACATACCTTTGAATTGTTACAACTTTGTACGATTGCCACATGTTTTGTCACTAATGATCCAGGTTTTATCATGAGATTGTCGATTCATTGAACCGATTTCACATAAAAGGAGGAGTTGGGAAGATTGAGTTGATTATTGAGAATGAAGTTTAAATTTAAAAACTAACCTCTATTAATTTTTAGAATCTCCTGATAAAAAAATTTATGGTCCCCCGTGTTATGATGTAACAATTGAACCCCCTCATCTGCGTCAAACGATAAAATGCCTGAAGATGCCGAAAGGAAAACCCAGGTTGTTAGTGACAAAATATGAGGAATCGCACAAAGTTGTAGCAATTCAAATTTGATATTGAAAATCCATCAAACACCTTCAGTCAATATCATAAATTAATGAATGATATTCATTTTTTAATACATTTTCTGCTAAAAATTGTTCCCATAAACAGAGTCAATTTTGCTAATACGATGAAGATTTTTTTTTATTGATTATTATAATTTGGACGATATGCCAGAATAAAATAAATGCTTTGTTAACTTATCTACATTGCAGGTTCCCAAGGAAATGCAAGGAGGGTACCAAGAGTTTTGGATGTTTGACGTTGGCGGTCAGAGAGGAGAGAGAAAAAAATGGATACAGGTTATTTGTTAAACTTTAACCATTGTTAATAATATTATATCTTTGTGTATCAACTATCAATACAATGCAATCTGCCTTCTCAACAGTTGAGGTGTTAGCGGTCAAAGGGTTAACCTACCGACTACTGATGTCTCAATTATTGAGATGATAGATTACATTTTATTACTATTGTGGAAATAGTAATAAAAATTATGTTTTATTTGCTCAAATAATGCCTCTCCATCAAAAAGTGACAGTTAAAATCAGAGCTGTAAAATTGTGAAAAAAACATGACTATATGTATAAACATATCCCTGTAAAGTTTTTTCGTACCTTTACAATTTATGTGCATTAAATTAAAGATCAACCGACCAATCCGGTAAATTGTTCATTGAGATATTTTTCCATATTGTCTAATCGAGAAAAGTAATCAGTGTTGTTTATTTTTCACAACTCCGACTCTGGCCATAACACTGTGACCCCACAAATCTGACATTGACTCCACAGCTCTTTTTAATTAATACCTTACAAGTAATATAAAAGTGCTCACAGTATAGTTTTCATATGAAATTGAAACCCAATTCATCGTCATATTCTCCATCTAGTGAATTAATTTGTAATTATTTAGATTTTGAATATCATTTCAGTAGTTTGGCAGACAATGAACTAAAATTTAAATTTTGTAAAACTGTCTCGTGCCTCTAGTAAGGAAGATATTTCTTTATCTCCATCGCACAGTCTCACTTGCGTACAAGCAAATAAGGTTAAAAAACCATTTGAAAGACTGTTTTTTTTATCTCTATTGTCTTGAATAATATTGTTGCTTTTTGACAGGTTTTTGAAGGTATCAGCGCAGTCTGGTTTCTGGTAGCATCAAGCGATTTCGATCAGTCGTTAAGAGAAGACAGTTCACAGAATAGGCTCCAAGAATCCATTTCAATATTTGAGGATGTATGGCAAAGCAGGTATTATTAAATGTCATTTTCTTGTGCTGAGAAAGACGCTTATTTCGCATGTTTGAGGAGTAACATCAGAAATGTACTACATGGTTATATGAGAGTTAAAAAATAGCACCTTAAGCTTTACTGGAATGGAACATAAAATTAATATTATCAACACTTATTGTGTATATATTCATTTAATCTTAAATTACTTTGAACCTTTGGAAACGAAATATTGGAATATGTAATACTATAATACAACATATGTTGCAGATTTCTTTTGGATGCAGGCTTAATTGTTTTCCTGAACAAGCAAGACATGTTGGAAAAGAAAGTCAACGAGGGGCGATCAATTGGAAACTTTTTTTCCCAGTATAAAAATTTCATGCTTGATGTGAAAAATCCTTCCAACAAACTTGACGAGTACACCAGAACAAAGTTATTCATTAAAAATATGTTTGTGGTCAGTAAGATAATTTAACATTAAAAATAATCTATGTATGTAACTAACCCGTTCTCTGCTGAGATTTATATTTCAAAAATATATTCAGTATATAAACCAACTGACTGCTAATGTATCATCTGTAGTGAAGGGAAATTGAACAAAGTCAGATGTGATTGTTGACAGTGTTAACATTTTCATGTACAGCTAATTTTTGTATTGCAATATAGCCTGATTTATCCTGAAGATCTCCATAAATATGGTTATCACCAACTTTTAGATATAATCAGGACAAGTCAGGCTGTATTTTATACAATAATTATTTGGTACATAGCAATTTTAGCACTGTGTGCAATCTTATATTTTTGGATAATAATTATCAATAGAAAAATTGAGACATTAGCAGTCTGTCAGCTGGTAAACAATAATTCTATGATAAATGGTTAATGGTCTTAAAAGTTTATAACCCTTAAGTCTTATATAATATCTTATATAATATTTTTGTATTTTTTCAAGGAGGTAACACAAAAGGCAGCAATGAGTAACAATTCAATTCCATCAAAAATCCAGTTGGAAAATCTTCGTCCAAGACAATGCTACTACCACTATACAACAGCTACGAGTACCAACAATATTAAAGCTGTCTTTGACGATGTCCAACACCTTATTTTGACCTCGAATCTTACATCCATTGGGATATTTTAATAACAATATGATCGATGAAGAAACCAATCCAATAACTTGATCAAGTGGGAGGTATACCCTCTGCAACATTAGTATAAAAAGTGTATACCTTTCGGCTATGTCTAAATAATTTAATATTTTGCAACTCAAGAACTATGAGGTCGGTGTCAATTTTTGTCAAACAAAAAATGAAACAAATAGGCACTCTTTCAAGTATTACTCACAAAACTTCAAGACTAATCCATTGTTGATCTTGCTGTGACAAAAATTTTCATGTAGTATCTAATATTTTAAATAATAAAAACACTTTATCTAGTACAGTTTCGCTCATCGAGAGCATTATCAATTGAAACAATACTAATCACAAACAAACGTATTTGTACAAAATTTTGATGTAATTATCAGCAGGTTATCAAAACCAACAGTTTAAGAGCAAAGACAAAAATTTACAGTAAAGAAATCATTTTCATGCCATAATATCTAAAAATCAATAAATATATATTTCTTAACATAGTAAAACCTTGTTATTCTTCTATTAATTATATTTTGCAGTGTTTGCTTTGCAATAAATTTATTATTATTTAAAATGTGTCATAAATTGATAGTATATTTAATAGAAATTGGGAAGCATAAATAATGGAAGTCGTAAAATTTTATTCAAACCAAATAGTAAGAGTTTACGAAAAATTTCATTGCTATGCTAATAAAAATTCAGAGGTCCAAATATTTTAAATATAACAAAATTTCTACAAATTAACGTTAGAAATCCTATCAGAATTCAATGGGTTCAATTTATGATATCGACTGAAGGTGCTTGATGGAATTTCAATATCAAATTTGAATTATTACAACTTTGTACGATTCCGGGTTTTACCTTTTGGCATCTTCAGGCATTCTATCACACGGACGCAACAGTTAGTTCTGTAAAAGTGTTCTTGAAAGGCAAAACCTGGGTCATTAGTGACAAAACATATGGAATCGTACAAAGTTGTAACGATTCAAATTCTCAATGAGTTCATTCAAAAAATTGCGAACAGATAAATTTCAGCATTGGAAGTGAAAGAAAGCATAGTGTCTTCAGTATGAAAGTTAATTTAATTGTATTTTATTCATATTTTTATATTAAATAAGATAATAAGTTTATATTAATACACCCAGTCCTTTTTTTACGCGAATTCGATTATACGCGATTTTTTGGACGGCACCGCTACATTTTTTTACGCGCTTCACTCGTTTTTACGTAATTTTTCCCCAAAATTCTTTTAATGAAGACATTTATATATTATGCTAGGCATGTACGTTTCATTATTTTTTAAATAAAAAAATATATGTATTTTTAAAACTTGATTTTGTAAAGCATTCCATTTTTTTAAATACACATACAATTGCCAAATATTAACAAGTGTATCGGATATTATGCGAATTTATGTTTATGGTGTGTAAAGAAATATAATGCAATTGTGTGAAATCATTTTTTTTACGCGCCTTTTTCTGGAACCAATGTATCGCGTAAAAAAAGGACTGGGTGTAGACAAAAGATTGTTTTTGTGTCAATTTAAAAAACCGTTTATGGTTTTTTGTACATTATTTATACTTGATTATACATAAATGAAACAATGTGTGTCAAATTATACAGAAGAAAGGATTTATTATGCACATATTACTGGAGCAAATGTGTTGTGTAAAAATAGGATTAAGTGTATATGTAATAGTTCTAAGCTATGAAAAAAAGATAAATTGTAAAAAAACCCTTTGTTAGTTTTCTATATTAATAAAATTCACAAGGTTATCCTTGATATTTGTAAATACATTATATATTTTAAATAATAAAAACACATTTTTTAGTACTTATTTCCACAATATATTTTTTGATCAGGACCGGTTTCGCTCATCGCGAGCATTATCAACCGATAGAATACAATTTACAAACAAGTCTATTTATACAAAACAAAAAATTAATTTGAGTTAAAGGTAGCAGGTGTACAAAACCATGGGTACAAGAACTAGGAAACAATTTACATAAAATCATACAATATTGATACAAATAAAGTAAATTAGTATAAAAATTAAATGTTCACTATCACTTATTAAGAATTACAATTACAATTATGGTAAATCAATAATCCATTAGGAGCTCTGAACAATCAATAAGGAAGTAAGGAGTGGGAAATTTTAATGACGAAAATAACCCACACTTACTACTTAATGGAACAAAATAAATTAATATATGAGAATTTTAATGATAGTCAATTAAAGATGAATCAATGAGATGGGAAGATATGGTCAGTCAGGGGCGTTCCAATATTTTCTGTAAAAAATTAAAGTAAAAGGAGGCAATATCATTTTTCAAAAAAAAAAAAAAAATTATATTTATATGAAATATATATTTATTAATCTAATTTAATGAGTATAACAATGGTGACGACGCAAAAGTAGTTTGTTCATTAATAAGGTTAGAATTAGGCAAAAATTTGTATCGATTAATTTCAAGGATTTCTTGTTTATCTAATTTCAGTGATTTGTTATTGAAATGCAGGATTTTGTAGTTTATAGTAAAATCACATGAATGTTTATTTTGAAACAAATGGTTTCCAAAAGTAGAAATCTCATCGCCTTTTTTGGCACAAGCTAAATGTTCCTTAAATCTAGTATGAAAGGATCTTCCTGTTTGACCAATATACCTAGCCTCACAGGAATCACATTTTAGAAGATAAATACAACTTTGGCTTAAAATATTAATTTTGTCTTTCGTGTTAACTAACATTCGACTAAGATTATGATTGTTATAAAAAGTTACATTAAAAAGTTTTTTGTCTAACTTCTTGGATATGTTTTCAGAAACTCGGCCTAAATAACTTAGTTTTATCCAACGTTTTTCAGCGGAGGGAACATCAATCTTCAAGGTTACATTTAATAAAGCTAATTTTTTAGTTTTTTTAAAGACAAGTCGATCAATCAACTTTGCATCGTATCCATTGTTAAGTGCGATCTGTTTAATGGTGTTTAATTCTAAATTGAAATTTGATTCTGTCATAGGAATTGTCAACAAGCGATGAATAAAAGAATGAAAAGTTGACAACTTATGTGAAATGTGATGTCTAGACGAGCTACTTATGATATTGTCACTAAAAGTCTCTTTTCTGTAAATACTGAAACTATGACGATTATTAATTAGTTCAATGGTTAAATCTAAAAAGTTTATTTTATGCATACCCAATTCCATTGTGAATTGAATTGAACTATGAATCTTATTCATATTATTCAAAAAAGTATGCAGTTGCCTTTCCGTACCTCCCCAAAGTACTAAAATATCATCTACATATCTATACCAATACATGATATTTTTAAAAAGATCTAATTTTGTAATTTTTGATTCAATCAAATTCATGAAAAAATCAGCTAAAATTGGTGACAATGGACTACCCATTGCCAAACCATCCAACTGTTTATAAAATTTATCTTTAAATTAAAAATAATTTTGATCTATGCAACAGTTAATGATTGATTTTACATCTGTAGCCAACCGGGGATTAAGATTTTTCATATCTATGAAATCAACAATCGCTGACTTTAGGTCAGATATAGGCACGCTAGTAAAAAGGCTCACTACATCAAATGAAACTAGCTTCGCATTCAAAGGTATTGATATATCTTTAATTTTTTCTACTAATTGAATTGAGTTTTTAATCCCGAATTTGGGGGTGAATCCCAACTTATGTTTGAACAAGAAATTAGCAATCCCTGCTAATTTATACGATGGTGCAGCATTAAAGGAAACTACTGGCCTTAAGGGCATACTTTGTTTATGGATTTTTGGTAACCCATACAGTCTAGGGCACTGTGGGTTCATTTGTTTGTCTTTTTTTAAAAGGCTCTGTAGGAAAACACGTATTTGCTTCATCGATAACTGTCTTTACGGATTCAGAACTAGATGCAGTTGATCACGTTTTAATTGAATAAACGCTGGACCCGACAAGACATCCTCCATTTTTTCATCGTAAACACCTCTATCCATGATAACAGTAGTGTTACCTTTATCGGATTTTGAAATTATTAAGTTATTAGAATTTAATTTTGTTTTGATAGACTTTACGATACGCGTTTCAAATTTATTAGTATTAACAATATTTCGAGATTCCTTTTTTAGAATAGTTGAGCATTCATATTTAATGGCCTTATTCGATCTTATAGCCAGATCAGTATCGATCGCAAGGTTTTCTAAATCTTTTGAAGTTATTTTAACATTAGGGCAATATTTCAAACCTTTATTTAATAGGCTCATTTCATTAGGATCAAAATTGACTGAAGTTGTATTAACAACCCGTTCCGCAAAAGATATTTTCTTCTCTACTATGGTATTTACAGAATATTCTGACTATTTAGTTTTAGACAAACGATTTAACTTTTTCTTTTGGTTCAAAAAGGTATTATGGATAAAATTTTGGACTTCAAATCTAATTTTTTCATCTAAGATGTCAAACTCGACTGAGTGAAGTTTGCTAGTCAACAAAGAATGAATATAAAATAAATATACACTCACTGCATCTAATAACCGCGGAAATAAGTACTAAAAAATGTGTTTTTATTATTTAAAATATCATGCCTTTCCATCAAGAAGTGACAGTTAACACCTTAAAAAAGAAAATATATTATATGATGTGTATCAAAAATGTACACAATGTTAAACACAAATAAATGAGTTAAAATAACATAAAAGCTCCAAGATCAGGATTTTTATTGACTACAAAATAAAAGATAATTTTTAAAAATAGATTGTGAACCGTGCTGAGAACACGCCTAGCGTGTCCATTCATATATCCACATGGGCTAAGGACCCGCATAGTGTCACTGTGATATTGTTTATATTTTTTACTAGCTGACAATATTCATTTCTGATTTCGTCACTTTTGGATCTTACCGCGCTTAACACTTCTTTGCAGCGTAAAGTTCAGTCTACACGTGCCGTTGTGAATATTTTTTTTTGTAAATTTCATTCAAAAAATTTTCATTGTTTTATTGCTCTGTTGTTTTTAGCAATTAGTATATAAAAATAACTGTACTATGTTGATAACGTCGTTTTGTGAAAAGTTCGGCGCAGAAGAATTATTTTATGGAAATTTTGATTTTAAGGTGATTTAGTAAATTTTGAGCAAACATATGTGCTTTTTGAATAATATAGTATAGAAATTTGTGTGTATAGTACTTACTTATATAATAACAATCACAAATCAAAATATATTTGAAAATAAATATACGTGTGGACCAACCATTACAGTATAAGCTTGCCGCCGATTAATCAGTGTAATATAATATAATATAATAAGGAGACGCAAAAATATCGACGTCGAGTTATTTCTATTTACGGTACTTACCGACACTCGCTTGTATTGTCTTTGAAATAATGCATATTATTAATAATTTGCAATACATTTTTATAATTCAAATATATTCAGCACGACACTTTTACACGGGATTTTATATAAGCTATTAATTTAATTTTCGGCTCAAGTGCTTTTTTGTTCGTCTTCTAAAATTTATTTTGATTCAGGTTTGTTTTCCCCCCAGAAGATATGATGTATTATTCTCTCATTTATGTAATTTTTAATATGTTTTTGAATGACATTCATAAACACATTCAAAGCTTTTTTTCCCAAGTAACGCGGTGGAACGGTGTTCCAGCACCATTTTTCGCGATATTTTTTTCTAAATTTTTTTTTGTTGTGCGATACGTGGCATATGAAAATAATTTAACTTTCCTTTAAATAATACTTGAATATATGAAATTTTAAGTTGTATAAACCTTGACATGAAGTGAGTTCCTGCATCTTTTTTCAGAAAAAAGCCCTACATCTGTATATTGTCTATGTTTATTAAGCTTGTCTATGTTGGCCATATTGAGTCGCTGAAGATAAAACAGAAATTGAAACATAACAAACAATACTCAGAAGGCCGAGCCGCCGGATTTTTTGATTTTGGAATTTTGATTGTATGAGTTAACAATTTTTTGAGTCGCATAACATGTGCTGATTTCAATCATGGACAGTTCACGAGGTAAGTTAAGATTTAACAAGTACATTATCAAACACTAAAGTTAAAAATATGTCGCATATGACTCAAATGTAGCTTCAATAAAAGATAATTCAAAAATGATACCATTAGCGTATAGTATTTCCTGATTTTTGTTACCGAATTGAAATAATATATGTTACACTGCAAACATCTGCAAACATTACCTTCCGACTTACGACTTTCGTCGGTTGTATTGAATTGTTAGTAATAAATTCGTTGTTGATTGCAGTGTATTAAAATTGTCAATGGTAAATGTATTTTACGACATTGTACCTTCGTTCTGTCAGAAAAATGGCTTCTTAAAACGATGTCATCCTCCAGGAAATTGGCCAAAGATTAATAGAAATTAGAAATCGAAATCTTGACATTTTTACACTCTGACAGCTAAAGTCTCTCGGAGTCATAGAGTCGCGGTGTTTTGTTGGGAGTCGCGAAAAACGAGTGACTCGGACTACTTTTTTGATTTAGACGATTTTGAAAAATATCTCAATACAATTTTTTGGATGGACAACAATTTGCTGGATTGCTTGGTTGATCTTTAATTCAATGCACATAAATAGGAGAGGTGCGAAAAAACATGACAAAAATAAACTTATTTTTGTCGGAATTGTTTTGCCGGTCAATGTCAGAGTTGAAGTCGTGTTATTTTTCAACGACGACAGCGCTGGTGTTGATAGATGTTATTCAAAACCATAAGAGTGTTAACCGGTTAATTCGATCAATGCGTACGACACGGCTCCCGTGTCCATGCCTGAATTGTAGACCCGCGTCGGTCACGGGAACCGTGTTTTCAATATAAAAAAAGATCTTTTAGTATTAGAAAGTAACTGCCACGGTCAAGACGTTCGGGACATTTCTTTGGAACCATCACATGAAGGCTCATTCACACTATTCATTTTACCGAAATACTTACATCAAATGATTTGCTATAGTTTGTGGAAATATTTTTGACAGATGTAAATTAGTTTTGTTTTATCACTATTTCTTATAATTTTATGAAATATGTACTTATATTAACATGTACATACTTTTTTTTCTAAGCACCGCGTACCTATTTTTTTACAATTCTATAATCTTCGTTCTTCGTTTTAGTGCACTTGTCACGTTTCGCACGTTGTAGTTGCACGTCTTCAACTTGACCAGCAAACAACGAAAATTTTCGTTGTTTAATTGTTCCGATTGCCCAAATAAACCTGGCTTGTGCTTCAAACTCTGTTTTCGACTAAATCACGAATAAATATGAATCTAACATTCAAATGTTATTTCAAAGTAATATCATATATTTATTGTAATGTATTGTGAGAGTGTAAATTACATTTCAACTGCTTTTATATCATAGTGTATTTTTCCGATAATAAAAATTATTATCAGCAACACTTGAAGATGAATAAATCACTGCAAATCGAAACCTGGAGTAAAAAAGGAAGGATAAAATTCCCTTCGAAATAAAATTATAGATACATCAAAAATATGTTAGTGTGAATTTGCCTTTAGGGTATTACAGATGGCGCAACATCAATAAACACTGCAAATGTGTCGAAATCTGATGGGTAAACAATGCCAGTACATGTGCCGCACAAATGTTTTTTTGTCTAAATGACCTTTAGGGCGACCAAATTCGGAGAAATGTAATAATTGTCCCTAATATTTTACAAACTTTTATGGCTTCGAAAAATGGGTATTTTTCAGGCCCTCTGTGAAACAGTACAATATGTTTACGCAGCCAACGTGTTAACTGCCGGCAGGTACATGTATGGCGGTACCCAGCACGCTGCGAATTTTACGACAAAAATAAAACCTAATCATATCGTTATTGAAAGTGTGATAAAGTTTGTTTATAAAACTTACCAAATAAATGAAGAGCGCGCCAGTCGTGCAGTCATTTATCCATAATCATAAAATTAATTGTTCATGGTGCAGGGTTGTCAAAAAAACAAGGTCAAGGTTGTTAAAACGGCGCGTCTAAAGACGTAATTTTTGTATGAGCGGCGCTCCGTTCACAGAAAATTATGCGTCTTAAGACGCTTTTGGCAGTTAACCGGTTAACAGTGTTCTGAAAAGTCATGAACGTTCTGAAAAAACTGTCAGTTCTGTTGCATCCATGTCATAGAATGTCTGAAGATGCCGAAAGGCGAAACCCAGGTCGTTAGTGACAAAACATGTGAAATCGTTTAAGGTTTTAACAATTCAAATTTGATATTAAAATTCCATCAACCACCTTCAGTCAATATAATAATGTGTTGAATATGTTGATTGAAAAATCACACCATACTAAGTCAGTGATATTAATGAAGTGGTATTCGAAAAAATATTTACATCCCAAAATTCAGATAACTTTTTACAAATAATAAACTTATTTTTATTCATATAGATTCAAACCAACCAGATGCATTCCACATCCGAATTCTAAGCATCATCAGTCCACAGGACTTCTGGATGCAGAAGATACCTAAGGATTCATCCGATAAAGATGACACTGTTATCCGAGCTGGAATCTATGGTTTATTCCCAACAAGAACTCAGTACATACAGCAAAAAGATGAATTCACCATACACAAGGCTAAGTGTTGGACACATACCACAAAAATATGGTTCTCCAAATTCATGAGGAACATCACTGATGATGTTTTGTTTGTGCCGAAAGTGATTATAAACACGTAAGTATCTTGAAAAAGCCAATTTTAATAAACAAATTAAAATATTTAAATGATACCAACATTACTCTTTTTGGAGACAACATAATAGTGGCACCGAGTACACTGGGAACAAGAGTTTTACAAGATTTAAGTTGTCAAGGGAATGGCGAAAAAATTTTCGATCCATATACCGGCAACAGAAAAAATATTACGCCTGTAGGACTTGCAAAGTTTGTCCAAAGCAAACAAATAAGTGGGAATTGGTAGATGTTTAAACATTGTCGTGTGGCTCTTCACAAAGGGAAATGTTGGCAATTTTATCGCACTAGGATTGATTGTTATAATGTTTTAAACAGTGTCATGAAATTTTATTTGATTTATCAAATGTTTCTAATACTTAGGTTATAATGCTTTATAAAGTATTAAATGTTATAACACTTACGAAAAATGCCATTTGTTCCAAAATACAATCAAAAAAAAAATTGCAACATCAACTACAAAAGTTTTTTTTTATAAAATAGTATTTACATGAATAGATTAATCTAGCACATAGGTTCCCAACCTTTTTCGGGTGGTGACCCCTTTTCATAAAATCCATGTGACCCGCGACCCCCCCATACAATCCAAAAGCGTGCAAATTTTTTTTTTTCAGTTAACCGTAGAAGTTGGTGACCCCCCAAAAAACCCTTCACGACCTCCAGGTTGGGAACCTATGATGTAGCAGATATAACAATGGTCTTTGTTTTGTATTGTATCAGTTATCCTTGAAACTAGATCTGATTTCATCAATGTTAAATTTTAGAAATGTGATAGCCTAACACTATGAAAATGATATATGCACAAACAAAAAATTAACCCATAACAGTGAGATTTCACACTGTTACAACTAACTGTATGCCAGGAGTTATTATGACAGACAGACAGATATATTTTCTCCCATATTGTATAGATTGTTTATATGCACATCTAATGAGAAAATATTACTTTTTGATTACAGTGAACACTCAACAGATGGCCTATCGCCGGTTTGCATGTACGGTGAAATCTATATACAAAAAAATGAACATCAGACCCGTCTCTTGAAAGTTCTTTACAATCAACGACTCGCTTACAAAAGCGATACACAATTCAAGAGATACCTGGAAGAAAATCGTCTGCCTGTAACTTTAACGCAAGAACAAATAACTATGGTGAAATGTGAGATATCCAAAGAAATTCCAGACTTTGAAGTTGGCGATCATATTCGATATCGTCAGCAGCAAATGAACAAGTATCGACCTGTCGGAGATCGTGAAAATCAAGCGAAGGTGGCCAAAGAAACCTTGGCTGTTGCTTTGAGATATTTTCAGCGGTCCAAACAGGAAATTGATGCAATATTGAAGCGGAAAGAAGACGATTGGAATGTCGGAGTGGATGATGTTGATCAGTGCGAGTCTGTCTATGGTAGAAAGGATGTAATCGAAAAGAGGAGACAAGAGGAGGCACAGGCTGTCCCCGCAATGCCAGAAGAATTTACCGTGATTCCGCCATTGGGTGATTATTTTACTATTTTGTTAATTTCAGGATTTCAACTTTTCTCTATTGGGTCACATAAAACATATTTCAGTACTGAATATTTGAAAAAATTAATTCAATAGTCTTTGTGTTCATTAAATATAATGACAATCAGGTTAAAATTTAACCTTTTGATTGCTAACATTGCAACTGTTGATGGCTGATAGCAGTGTGCTAGTAAATTAACACTCAATAATATAATGGATCACTCCTAAGGTGTTAACTGTCACTTCTTGGTGGAAAAGCAATATATTTTATGTAATAAAAACACCTCAGTACAGTATTTACGTTTATTCCCCAAAGCAGTAAAAAAGATTAACTCGCACTTAGAAAAATGCATAAAATCAAAATGCCGCATATTAGTCTTTATTAGCACAATATGAAGCTAGGGTGTTCAAACAGAAGAGAAGATGTATTGCGTACCTTTTCTACACAGATATATATATATAGGCAAATCTATGTTTAAACATAATTCTGATGAAGGCTAAGTCGAAATAGCTATCAAC
Organism: Himalopsyche japonica; assembly: GCA_028555115.1. Taxonomy (NCBI): domain Eukaryota; kingdom Metazoa; phylum Arthropoda; class Insecta; order Trichoptera; family Rhyacophilidae; genus Himalopsyche; species Himalopsyche japonica. The sequence goes on from JAHFWJ010000430.1 coordinate 2,656,585, forward strand.
TATATATCTTATAAATTTTGTAGAACTAAAATACTTGCTATTTTTTCACCGTTCAATAAAAAACACATTTTTTAATATATATTTCCACAATATATTTTTTGATCAGGACCGGTTTCGCTCATCGTGAGAATTATCAATCGATACAATGCGAATTAAAAAAAGATGAGTGAAGCCAGTTGTCGTCGTGAAAATACTATAAAACGCTTTTTTATTATGTAAAATAGCACGCCTTTCCATCAAAAAGTGACAGTTAACACCTTAAAAGTGATCATTGATTTAATATTTAAATTATTTGATCTGCTTGGCTTGTCTTATAGTTTTCATAAGTTTGTTCAGCACCAACAATACGGAATTATTTCTTATTGTATTCTGAGTTGCATAGCACGATAAAACTCCAAACACGTTGATAGCCTGTTTACAAACTGTTAAACGAATGAAATCAGATTACTTTATTTCAATGAGTCTTTTTTTTTTAATTTACAGCTGAAATTGATCTGACGGAAATTTGTGAAAATTATTCTTTACATCCACCTGAAATGTCCAAACAAAATCAAATAATACTCAAAAAGGATAAATGTCATTATATGCCACCCCAAAAGAACTGCTCAATCAGCAAACATCCAACCGAGTCTACACCTGAAGACAGGTTACCGGGTTCGTCATTTGATGCTCAAAAGAAACCCGATATCTCCGCCTGCATATTGTCAAAACCTTCATCGAGTAAAGAAAATAGGCAGAATTACCTCGGCCATTCTGAAATTGTAAGCATTAATGATACAGTTAGTGATATGAGGAAATTAAGCCCTAATAAAAGACAAAATGATAATTATATTTCTAATGAACAATTACTAAAAAGTAGTGATTTTACTGAATCCCCAAAAACATTATCGGACGGCGCTTTAGATTTTTCAGACTCTAGTAATCATTATAAAGCTGGCGAAAATGAATCTCTTAAAACTGAAATCAAAAGCAGTTCACCGGAGAAGAGTTTACTGTACAAATCTTTTAAGGATTATTTCAAAGAACAAGTCAGACTTCCGCCTCTTTGGGTCAAGCACCAAGATAAAGGCATCAACGAGAAGACTGCTGCAGAGTTGAAGAATATGAGTACACTCCAGCAGCCTTCGAATCAACCGGATATCATGGAAAATTTTGAAATAATATCACCGGTTAATAAAATCATAAATAATGCTGAAGTTGAATGCACATCTAAAACTGTTGACAAAAAATTCATTATTTTAAAAGACTCCAATCTTTCTGATGATGATAACGATCCTGACATTGTGGAAGATGAGTTTGATGAAGACCATTTCAATTCAACGGGTAGCTCCGTTGCTAGTTTTGAATCCAGCTTCAGCAAATTTTCCATATCGAAGAACCAATGTCTGAGTAAACCCTTGACTGTATATAATATGGTGTGGAATGCTCTTCAAACCAGTGATATCGATAAAAATTTGAGCGAGAATATTAACGTTGCGGAAACCCCTAGTGATATTAGTTGTTCTGCCGAAAAAGATTGTGTTAAAATTAATGATGAAATAGATCATATAGAAACTGTTAAAGAGGACGACATCAGAGATGCGATGTTAAACATGCCTCCGAGGGTCCAAAAGGAAACTTCGAACTGTAGACTGTCAGGAATGGGCTTAGTCGAGAGGATCATCGAGCCAAAAGTGATGGTACACTCCCCGAATACATTTAACGTCGGTCTTTGGACAACCATGTTGAAAACGGCATTTCCTAAACGAATACGCGACTGCCTCTCCGTAATGAAAATCACAACACCTAATCGGCTACAGATGGCCGCTTGGCCGGCAATGATGCGGGGCCTCAATTGCACCATCATCGGACCCGCTAATAGTGGTAAAACCCTAGGAGTCCTCGCACCACTTTGCAGCTCCATCGCTGATTTTGAACATGTTGAGAATTCACACGGGCCAATAGGTATGATTATTGTACCCAACGTGAGGACGGCATTCTCCGTTTACGGGATGTGCAGCTCGCTGCTGCAACGAACCAAGCTCGATGGCAAACCACTGAAGATATTACGGGTGAATATGGCTCGTAACATAACCATACTCAAAGTATCCGAAGGCTGCGATATACTCATTATGACGTCGACGGCTTTCTTAGAATTTTCTGACAGTAAATTGTCAGTTCTCGATTTATCGCGGTTGAAGATATTATTGTTCGATGACGCCGATGTGTTGTATTCAAAATATAATGATGACGTCGATCAAATATTTTACAGATGTCGCCGAGATAAAAATTTCCAATTCCAAGTGGCGTTCACTGCTAAAAAATGGATGGAACAGTTCAGGCCTTTGATAAAGGGTCTCGATATTCCGGTTGTTTGCATTAGTGCGTTTCAAGAATGCGTGTTGTATTCAAAAGTAGAAGTTGTAGTCAAAATGACGTTAAAAAATCATAAATCCGCGTATCTGATTCAATTGTTACAGAATAGATCAGATACACTTTGGAAATTAATCGTCCTTTGCATTAACGATGAAGAAGTTTTCGAAGTATATGAAACTTTGAAGTCTCTACACTATTCTGTGCGATATTTGAACACTCTAAGTAATACCGAAGACGTCCAGAGTGTCCATCGAAGTTGGGACTGCGGCGACCTACAGGCGTTGGTCTGCTGCGATATGAACCTGTCTTACATCAATGCAATGAACGCCACGTGGCTTATAAATTATTCTTTACCGAATAAATTTTCCACATTCAACATGCGTTTTGTTGTGATGTTGGATTCTTACCCAAACATATTTACAGATGTCCCTTCGAGTGTTCCGTTGAGGATCCATATTTTTGTCGATTCAGATAATTCCAAGCAGCTGCCTAAAATCGTTGATTTCACCACAAGATGCGGTACTCATATTCCAGATGATATTAAGTCTTTTTCTGAGAAAATATTCAATTTGCAAGACAAACAAAGGGCTTATAATGGTACCGAGTTGTGTGATGAACTCTTAAGTTGCGGAAAGTGCGACAATTTAACTGCTTGTGATTTTAGACACTCGATCACCGACCGAGATATTCCAGCAGAATGGATTCCTTCATCGGGCACGGTTGTATTTAAAGTTCTTAAGGTTCACCGACCGGATCTGCTGTCTGTTCAACTGATAGAGAGCGCTTCTCCCGATGGTACTGTTATAAAATATGAGCAGAAAAATACTGAAATTGAGTTAACTGCGTACTTTGCTGTCGAAGATAACGTACGGGCACACGGGAACGTCGAGGTCAACCAAATCGCAGCAATCAAAGTATCATCCGGCACCAGCTACGAAAGATGCCAGGTTGTAAAAATATGTACGAGAAACTCTGCAGGAGGTCCCGATACGATAGTAGTTAACCTTTTAGAAAAAGAAATATACTTCGAAACGAAAGCCTACAATCTTTACTATTTACCAGACCATTTGAAAAATATAATATCTCGTGTAGTGCTGGTAAGGATCACAGGCCTAAAGCCGAACCTCGGCAATGTTTTTTGGAGTGCTTCTTCTGTCTGGGAAGCCAATAAAATACTCACCGATAAAAGCAGTAATTGTTTTACACGAGGTAATATAGTTTTGGCCATCGGAAGAACCCTATTCTTTCAAACGATTCAGTGTTGCCAGAAAACGAACACTGAAGAACTCGTGAAAGTGGAGCTTAACTACAGTGAGCATATGACTACAAATCGGTACGTTTGTGAGAACCCTGGTCATCTTATCTTGCTCCGTCAATTATGCGATAAATTCAATTATAAATATCCGACAAATAAAATTGCTACCGTCGCAGTTAAAAAACGTTCCCTGCCCGAGCCGCAGTGGGCGCATCTTGATGAAAACGAATACCATGAAGTGTATATCAGTTCTGTAGTGTCTCCGGATCAGGTGTACGTCAGAGCCGTAAAGCAGCAAGATCTACTCGACGCTCTGGTGAAAGATTTGCAAGTCTACGTCGAAAAGCGACAAAATGACTTAAAACCCTGGCACAAGCGAGCCGATTGGAATTTCAACATAGGGACATACTGTTTAGCTAAATTTCCCGATGACGAACTGTACTGTAGAGCGAGAATTGAAAAGGTAATGGAAAATAAAACAGAATGTTCTTCGGTGAACTCTGCGGATGTAATAAACATCGATCGGAATTCCTATGAATGCTTTTTTGTTGATTTTGGTGATTGGCAAATTGTGAATTTTGAAGATTTATGTCCAATATCACCGGAATTGATAACAAGATTACCGTTTTTGGTTATCGAGTGTCGCATTTACGGCTTAAAACCAAAAAATGGAACGTGGTGCGAAGACTCTAGTGATGTACTGTATGATCTTAGTTTTGAAGACAATTTGAAAGATTTGAAATTATTCTATGCTAGATTTCATAAAAAAGAAACTGCCCATACAACTCTTGGCTCAAAATATGCCATATTACTCTACGATAGCAGCAATAATAATTTGATTAATGACGCTTTGTTGGCTAAAGATCAAGCGGTTGGTTTTGATGATGAATTGAAGCTCGTTGGTGAAGATAAGATCGATCTAGAAAAATGGTTGAATTTACGGGCGATTAAAAATATGGCTGATGATGATTTTGATTTGGTGTCAGACCAGCTTACTCCAATACCTGATTTTTTCCTTAAATCCGATAAAAACATTTCATACGACTCCAGTCTGTCTAGCTATTCTGATTTGAGCGACGCAGACCTCAATAAAGTGGTTCCTTTCGGAGAAAATAACAATAAGTCCGGCATAGATTTCAATGAGCTAGATTTCTCGTTCGAAAATTGGGATTGTCAGTTCGATCAAGAGGACTATAGATCGGTCATCGGTGAGAGCCGATCTGTGCCCGGCACTGCCTTCCCAAAAATAATGGAGGACTTTGAATACGTCAATGTTCCTTCTGGAGCTAGGAAACGTGCTATGATTAATGAGATAATTGAACCCCCCTTTGCGATGGTTACAGAAAATGTTGTAAACAAGCAAATCAATACGATTAATCCAGTATTGCCTGTAATGAAATTTCCAGATGAAAATAAACTACAATTTCGAATTCCGCACGTTTTATGGTATCAGACTGAAAAAGAAGTGATTTTAAAAATAAAATTAATAGGAGTACAAAACTATTCGTTAGTTATTGATAGAAACTCTGTTACTTTTAAAACTGTTCTCGATGACGTAACGTACGAATTCAATTTAGATTTGTTTAACGGTATCGTTATAAAAAACAGCAGTCATGAAAACCGCGGTTCTTACATACGAGTTGAACTGGCAAAGTTGCGGTGCGTCGGTTGGTATCAACTGTTCAAAGGCATCGACAAAAAACTCGGATGGGTCTCGTACGATTATGACCACATTGACGATGCTTGCGACGACGATGACAATATAGAGAAGGCTCAAGCAGCGAAGGAATCGATGAGGGCGAAGCTGGAGTTAATCAAGCGGGTACACCAGATAGAAATGGACAGTGAGGATAGCGACGATGAAACATTAAGCGCGGATATGTACAATTCTAAATTGATGCGGATGAAACGGGAGTGTTTACCTTTTGACCCAGAAGACGTTTGTCCTGACATGAAGGTTCTAGAGGAACCTTTAGATTTTAATGAGATATAATCTTCTTTTGACCCCCAACAAGTCACATTCGTCATGCGTATTCGATACCCGTACACTGTTGGCGGACATTTTCGTGCCATTCTATTAACCAAATATATTTATTTTAAAAAACCAACTCAAAGGTATATGTTGTGAGAGCGGAAAAAATGATTTCTCTAGTACAGTGGTCGGCAAACTTATTAGCCAAAGAGCCAAACATGAACATTACAACAATAAAAAAAAAAATTGGCAGCCAAATCTGCTTGTTGCTTGTACATGGTTTGTGTTTACGTTTACGAAAACTATTATAATAAAATTAAACTCTGTTCGTTACGTATTTTTACAAATATATAAAATTTTAATTACCTATCTATCTTTTAACTTAAACAAAAAATTAAACATGTTCTCGATTTATAGAAGAATTTTAATTTATCAAAATAAGATGTAATTTTTTTCTTACCAAGTTTCTATTAAATGAAAATATTATTGCGCCTTCTGTGGATATTTGTGCCAGAGCCGCACTTACAGAGCTAAAGAGCCACATACGGCTCTGGAGCCCCACTTTGCCGACCACTGCTCTAGTACAAATGGAAATAAATTGATCTCTTTTTTGTTGATTTATTCATGACATATTGTGTACAATAAAATTGTTATCATTAAGGCATATAATATAACTATGTATATACTAAAGATCGACTCTAAATACGAGTTAAATTATTGAAACTTTGTACGATTCCACATGTTTTGTCACTAATGACCCGAGTTTCGCGGCATCTTCAAGTATTGTATAAACAGATGTTGCATTCGTAAAGGATATAGCAAGGGAGAGTTACGGAAACTTAACTGTACATTCAATAAAGGCATAGAATTCAATTGAGCTTTATCTATTGCTAAAATTTCTTAATGAATTAGTTTGCTTTGATGCAATAATTAATTAAGCACATTCATCTGCTTTTTATGGACAGTTAAAACACTTCCGTGTGATAAAATGCCTGAAGATGCCAAAGGGTGAAACCCTGGTCGTTAGTGAAAAAAATGTGAAATCTTACAAAGTTTCAACAATTTAGATATGATTATAGCTGATTTGTTTATCTTTTTTAATGGAGATTTTTATAAAAATCTAGAATTAGGACAATTATTTTCTTAAAAAAATGTTCTTCTCGGTTGTGTTAATGTAAAATTGCATTAAACACAATCCGAGAGATAACAGTTATTACCCTCAAACAACCAAAACCTTATCACTTAAGCCATAGTTTCTCAACCTTTTTACATCCGCGGACCGCGAAAAAATACACACATGTTTTCCGGACCGTCAGCATTGGAATAAAATAATGAATATTTATATAATTGATTTTTTATTCAAAACAATTAATTTTGCAGCACCATATGCTGTTATAACAATGTTTAAATATATTAAAACAGACAGTAACAAAAAAAAAAATTTTAAAATCCATAAAGTGCAATATAAAATTTGATTGTTTCGGCTCATCCAAAAATCTTTGCGAACCACCGGTTGAGAAACTATGGCTTATAAGATTACTTAAGGTTAGGTTAGATATGTCAATATCAATATAATATAATTTAAAAATCCATAAATTTCGATTGTTTATTGAAATAGTATCACATCGCGGACCATCTAAAATTCTCCGCGGAACACCGGTTGAGAAACTATACTTTATATAAACATACATACCACAGTTTTTCACAACTTTTTATTCTGAATTTTCATTCCATTAATTTCATCATGTTTTTAAATAAATTTTTCAGGAAATCAGTATTTTTAAACATTCATCATGTAAATAGAACATTTTATGTATTCAATTAATATATTTTAATTACTTGCTGATACTAAGATCATAGTTAAAAATAGTTTTATTATCTTAATTACATTTAATTAATTCATCATACAACATGCATTTTCACTAGTAAAAGTATATTTCACCGATTCCGGCAGCGAAAATGCTCAAAACCTGTCTATGACAGTATTATAATGTTCTCTATGGTTTCAATAAAAATTTTGAAATGAATGTAACATCACTGAAAAGTAACTGAACTAAAATATTTTTTCACACAAGAGTATATTTCAACTAAAAAAATTGTGGTTATATATATAAAGGAATGTGACTTCAATGAAGTGCTAGTGAAAAAATATTTTTACCTGAAATATACCACTGTTGTAAAATATGCATTCGAATTATAGACTGTCTAACTCAAAATTGCAAGCAGAACCTTAATAATAAGGATTCTCACAATAATATTCTCATATCAAATCTCACAATAACATCCTCCCCCCCATTTAAATTAGTATGAATCTCTATGTTTTATTTATATCGACTGAAGGTGCTTGATGGAATGTAAATGTCAAATTTGAATTCTGAATTGATCTGTCAGTTCTGTTTCATCCGTGTGATAGAATGCTTGAAGATGCCAAAAGGCGAAACCTGAGTCGAAACATGTAGAATTGTACAAAAATTTGAATCTATGTATTAAATTACCCAATTACATTATAATGGTAGTTTAGTATTGTGAAAACCTCATTAAAAAGTCATTAGGTTGTATTAGGTGTAAAATATTTTTTCAAATTCAAATGTCATGATGAAATCATTAGTTATTAAAATTAGTTTAGATGTATGTGTTTATAGCTCTTGGTTAGTATTTTTTGTAACTCTTGTATACGAGTTACTCAAATACTAATTTTCAGTTCTATTGCATCCCTGTGATGTCGAAAAGAGAAACCCGGGTTGTAAGTGTAAAAACTCATTGTAGATTATATTTTAAGAAAAATCAACAGTAGGTTCATCATTCTATTGATGTTTATTTATGACAGTTTGACTTTGATCATGTATCCATCGTGTTTAAAAGACATTTGTAAATGATGATAGCTTAGAATATCGCACACCCTAAAATTGACACTGTTCTGGTCATCATTTTTACTGCTGCTGCCCTATATGAATTCTTACGGACTGCTCTCTATAAGTATAATATTTAAAACTACAATGTATATCTGTGATTTACACCTTTCCATTAACTTATAAGTTGTATTTGAAAGCTTTTAATGGTACATTGGTCGTGTTAAACTTTAAGATCGTTATGACACTTCATGGACATCATTTAGATTTAGATTTCGTTATCGGCGGTGCAGAGTCCACATACGATACCATTTTAGTGTTTTGTGGATTTTTGATGTAGTTGGTGTTACCATGAAAAAAGTCTTTGTTAAAAAAAATTTCACATCAAACAACGTGCAAAACATTTGTAAATATATACTATAATTCGGAAGAACTTACCATGGTTGGATATACACACCATTTCTTCCCAGTCCAATTATTTGTATATAGTGGAACTCCAATCAACCGTTTTTGCATAATACATTTTCCCGGATGGATCGTTCGTTTTTTATAGTCCCGTCAGACACTCATAAGAATGTTAAAAAGCCCTGCATTAACCGTTGCCCAATTTATCAATTTCCTTGATTTATTGTCTAAATATTATCCCAATTGACCGGTTTTGTTAGATAAATCTTTCTATCCAATACAATTTGTGAGTTTGAGCTTATATATTAAACAAAGAAAATAATTAATTATAAGCTTTCCCAAATTTTCTGTTGTGTTTTTAGGGTCTCTTTAAAAACGTGGAATCGAGGTTTCATTGTATCGCCATCAATCCTCTTAAAATGTCCATCCACACCACCTGACAAGTGTCTCTGTTGTGTTGTATATTGACAGACTGTAATTTATTTTCAATAGTGATCTTATTGTGCCATTAAATTGATACAGAAAAGGTTATTAAATACCTAAACCACTCCGCAAGCAATTGTCAGAAGTTTGCATGGGCACATCTGTAAAAACGTTCTATGAAATTCACATAATACAAAAAGTACACTAGAGGTAAAAAGTATAAAGTTGTTGACATTTTTAATTTAAGAAATGGTTTTAAGTAAATCAAAATATTAAGATTTCTAATAAGACTTGAATTGTGATTTTTATTATTAAAATATAGTTTTTTTTATATCTGTGACAATTTTTTTCATTTCAACTTTTCCATTTATATTCCATTTGGAAAAATATAGAATTTAACCGGAATAACAATCCTTCGTTCCTTGGATGTTCAGCCATACCATTAACCCTTTGACTGCAAATGTCCCAATTGTTGGCATAGTGGATTGAAGTGTTTTGATAATTGACACTTTACCAACATAAGGTGTTAATAATGTTTAGACTTACGTGTGAGAGAAAACTTATGCATTGAATTTTTTTTATTTGTCCTTAAAATCTCAATAAGTTTCTTCTACTCCAACTGAAGTATTTTTTTAAGTAATTTGAGATGGAATGTTCTTTATGTAGCGCAGCTTTGAGTTAAAAGTTTACATAATGTATACTTCAAAATGTATGAAGTAAAATAATTTTGAATCTTAGCTACCAAATATTTTTTTATTGTAGATAGTGTTCATATTTAAAAACATTATTTTGGCAGGCTCAAGTCTCCAATTAAGGCTAAGGCATTGTAATCATTCATGACTTTTGTTATTATTGTCTATATAGTATTAGCTTTTTCTTACCAAGCATTACAATTTTTTTAAGTAATTTGTTTGGCTACTGATTTTAATTTGGGAAATTAGGAAACACAAAAAAATATATATATATTACAAAGCATTTTTGCGTCAATAAATTAATGACCAATATATTCACTTCATAACTATTTAAACATTTATCGTTCTGCAACATAATTTTGCTCAAGTATAAAAATACCACTTCATGCTTTAATCGGCTGAATAATTTATAAGTATATGCCCTTACTACAAACGTCAACTTTTAGATTGCGACAAATTATCGATAAAACAGTCTGCGACGCGAAGATAGAAAATGTCAGATATGACAGTTCTGTGATGCGTGGCTTTCTCCGAAATTTTGTCAATATCTCCTAAGATTGAGATAAATACGGATCTAACACACGACACATTAATGCTAAAACCGTAAGCAAAGTGTAAGTTATTTTACTTTGTCCAAAAACGCTTTAATTAACTTGTATTTGTCGGCTATGCGGCACTTTTTGTGTTATTAATTCTCGTCCAATAACCGCAGTATACGTGTTAATATACACAAATATATTAATAGGTATTATGAAGCTTTCTAATATGTATGTTAAACAACTTTTCCATTCCACATCTTTGCAATTATTTAAGTAAAATTATGACCTCTACAAAAGCAAATTTTCAATCCAATTGTAGATTTCTAAATTAATGTTTTTTTTTTTTATATCGCTACGTTTCTGTTTTTGTATCCGTGCCACCTTTTACAACAAAGTAAATAAGTTATCGCTTCTTTTCTAAACTATGTTGCTTGGCAAGCCCATAAACTTAGTTGCAAAGAAGAGATAACAACAATCACAATCTTATTCCACGGACACCTGATGATAGCAGTGGTGTATTCGAGCTTGTACAATGTTCCTGTGTTTTATTTTGTTACCTTCGTTCGACCCTATACTCTTAACACTTTATTAAATTCGTTTTTGCATCCTATTGGTCGTTTGCGGGATCCGTCTTCTCTAGGGCTTGTATTTTGGCGTGAAACAAAACGCATGGCAATAGGACAAAGACCTTTTTTTGACAAGTGGCAATAAAACTCATGAATTATTATAAACTGGAGTGTTCCTATACGGAGACGCATGTTTCTCGATTTACGTCATTCAGATTTCAAACTTGCAGAAATTGCAAGTATATATTATTATCTATTATATATTAAACAATAAAAACACATTTTTTTAGTACTTATTTCCACAATAAATTTTTTGATCAGGACCGGTTTCGCATCATTTGATAATGCTCGCGATGAGCGAAACCGGTCCTGATCAAAAAATATATTGTGGAAATAAGTACTAAAAAAATGTGTTTTTATTATTTAAAATATCATTCCTTTCCATCAAGAAGTGACAGTTAACACCTTAAAAATGATTTATTATATAATTATATAGTAAGAATAAGTATATTATCTTTTACATAGAATGTTTTAAAAATTTTACATTGATGAGATGTGGAGTGCCGTTTACATAATTGATAATAGGTTTTTATATTTAACACGGTGAAAAAAATAGCAATGTATTTTAGTTCTACAAAATTATTTTTAAAAAATATAGTTGATAGCTATTTCGGCTCACGCCATCGCCAGAACTATCTATTTATATTTAGCTTACAAATATAATGAAATTAAGATGTAATCAGAGTGTTCATAATTTATTTTTAAAGATGATATGTCACATATCATTACTTTGAAAATTTCAATCAAAACATATTGTTTGGCTTAGAAATTGTGTCGATTTTAAGAAAGTAATATTTTTTTGCGCTAATCGCAAAAAACGCCCGCTACAGGCTTGAGTATATTGCTCGAGGGGCCCAACCACAAAGTTTTGAGACGGTAAGAAGAGATTTCTTTTTGTTTTCAAAATACATCCATCACCTTATTAAGTCATTCCCTGGAGAGCCATGTAATGGTCAACATGCTACAATTTTCTCCTCGAAAATTTTCTTAATAGTATCTTCTATTCCAGTGTTAACTGTCACTTCTTGGTAGAAACGCATTATATTTAAATAATAAAACACAATATTTTGTACTAATTCCACAATTTTATATTATTTACATCATGATCCATTTTGCTCGTCGTTGTCATTATGAACTGATCAATTGAGCATTATCATCAGTTGATAATATGCATGATAAGCGAAACCAGTCCTGACTTAAATAATATCAAATTGTGTGGAATCATTGTTAATAAACATTGTAACACGGTGAAAAAATAGCAATGTATTTTAGTTATACAATTTTTTTTTATAAGGTATAGTTGATAGCTATATCGGCTCACCCATCGTCAGAACTGTTCTAGTTCTGACATTCTGTAGTAGTTCTGACGATGGAGTGAGCCGATATAGCTATCAACTATATCTTATAAAAAAAAATTGTACAACTAAAATACATCGCTATTTTTTCACCGTGTTATAATGGAGTTCTACCAAGTAAATGCCAATTCAATCAACAAATTAAACATTGTATTTTATTGTTAAAACATAATATGCAACAATTTTATATTATTTGTATTAGGACTGGTTGTCCTCATTGTAAGAATTATCAACTAATTATAATGTTCTGTAATTAATTATAATGAGTGAAACAGGTCCTGATCAGGAAAATATCAATTTGTAGAATTACTACTAAACAATATATTTTATTTTAAATAATAAATCACATTTTTTAGTATTTATTTCCACAGTATGAAACTGGTTTTGATTATAAAATTTATTGTGGAAATAAGTTCTGAAAAATGTGTTTTTATTATTTAAAATATCATGCCTTTCCATCAAGAAATGACAGTTAACACCTTAAAAGTATTTAAATGTATTTTATTATTTAAATCACTTTATATTGCTAAAATCTATGCCAGTGGTTGTCAACCTTTTTATTATAACCGCCCACTTTTGTGTCCCTATAATAAGTAATATTTTCTAACCGCCCATTGGTTCCACATTAATTGTGATTTGTACAGTAGGGAAGCAGCTGTAAAGCTTTAAAACCTCTACCGCCAACCATGAAAGCTGGCATGCCCGCTATTGGGCCGTAGGGACTAAGTTGACTACCTCTGATCTGTGCCATACTCCTGGATATTTATTTAGAGATCGTTAACATACAAACATTATAATCCAAATAAACCAATCTTAACTACTCTTAGTGAGTCAGTAGGCTTAAAGTATTAAAAAATATTATCATTATATTTAACGCCCTGACTGCTAAAGTCTCAACTGTGAGATGAAAGGTAGAAGTGTGTGGATATTTGATATTAAAAAAAATGTAACAGTGTAAACTTTCATGTACTAGATAAATCTTAATTCAATTATTCCATGTTAAATTTCGTAATATTCGATATTGAAATATTACTTATACAGCCCAGCAGGGAATGGGTTAATAAAACAACAAAACACAAAATATTCTTAACACTTTTGAATTGGTAATATGATAGTGAAACCTGACGCTTCTCAACTGATGGTCCGCAAACTGGTGAAAACGCAGCGAAACTTTCATCATTTCCATACTGGTTGTTAAATTATTTACCGGTCCGCAAGTGTAAAAAGATTGAGATGAACTTGCAATCTGCATATTTTATTTATAGTTAAAATTTAAATGTCAATGACTGACGCCTATGAGAGTCTTGTGTAAACTGTAGAATTTTTTTATCATAATATTTAACATACTAACAATGCTTACTATCAAATAAAGCAAACATTTTTACTTGACTGTTAATGCTATATAAATAAAAAATAAGCAATAATAAGCATGGAGTTTATTTCTCATGTGTTGGAAATATTCCGTTTATAAAATAACGAGAAGCAATTTCGTCTTTATTGGTAGCATTAGTAATGGCAATATCACTTAAAGATTTAGATGTATATTGATTGAATTGGCATTCACTTGGTAGAACTCCATTATAACACGGTGAAAAAATAGCAATGTATTTTAGTTCTACAAAATTATTTAAAAAAATATAGTTGATAGCTATTTTGGCTCACGCCATCGTCAGAACTATGCTTAAACTAACATTCGCTTATCTATATACATATAGCTGTGTAGAAAACTTCTAAAGAAGTATATCTACTCGAGCTAATGAACATGTAAGATAATTCAACAGTAAAAAACAGATCCACAATTCGCTAATCATGTTATTAAGGAATCACATAATATAAATTCAAACTCAGCGCCTAAATGTTTGCATCTTTGTAGTAAGGGTCGCAGAATGACGGCTTTGGAACAGCTGGAAATCAATAGGCATCAATTATCACAAAGGATTCTTAACGAACAAACTAATAAAATATCATCCCCATTAGTCCAACCCTATTACGACTAGGGGGTGGTGTGATTTGCTTCCGTAATGACCACTTCCATCCCACATGTAAACTTATTGTCATAGCCGCCTTTTGTTTCATTTAGAATGTAGCTTAGAATTTTTGAAAATTTAGTTCGATTGTGTGAAAGTAAAAAACTAGGCCGTTAAAACAGGAGAGAGGATGTATTGTGTGCCTTTTCTACACAGCTATATATAGATAAGCGAATGTTAGTTTAAGCATAGTTCTGTTTTAAAAATAATTTTGTTGAACTAAAATACATTGCTATTTTTTCACCGTGTTATATTCTGCTTTGTTTTTTTTTTTTTTTTAATTAAATTATACAAAAATAAAGTAATAAGTCTTCCCAGTGAACACTCTGTAGTAGATAAGCCTTTATTGCCTTTTTTTTAGTGAAATTTAACCAAGATGGGGGCAGGAGTGAGTCAGGTGTCTTCCCTTCAAAGCAGTGAGCAGCTTGCCGGATTAGTGGGTGCGGATCACATCCCACCATCGGATCCGTACTGGCAACGACTGCTATCCTTCAATTTGAATCCACCCAATAATAAGTAAGTTATTTTTCTAACTCTCTTTACTCCTGCGTCAATCTATGAAAACTATATACATACACCTAGGCCTCATATAACACGGTTTTATACAACACGGATGTATAAATTGTGACATATTTTTATACAACATACTTCATACAACACGGCTTAAGGGAAAAAAATTAAATTAAAATGAAATATTGAATGAACCTACTGCAATTAATGACTCGGAAAGCAGTTGCAGCAGGGTAGCTATATGTTTCACATTAAAAACAATGGCTTGGAATTGGCTAATAAATTAGAATTTTTTTTATTGATAATGATCCTATAATGGAATATTTCGAAATTCAAGAGGAAATTACAAAACATTTTCGAACCTTGTAAGGAAATATGTAAAGTTTATACGCTAAAAACAGACAATGGATTATTAATGAATTTTTTTAGGCTAAAACCATAAAAAATACATAGTCCTCCGATGATGAAAACTCACAACCGATCTTGAAAAAGAGTAAAAAACATAGAATTCTAAATGATAACGATGATGAATGAATGGTATATTATTGTATTAAAGTTTCTTTCAATTAATATGTAAATGTATATTTGTTTATTTAAAAAAAAATAAAGTACATATTTTTTGGAACTCAAATTTTAATTTTGTATGAACTTCAAACCTTGTATAACACGGATTTGTATTACATGTGGTGACCATATAACCGTGTTATATGTTTCCTATGCTATTGTAACATTATTGCGTCATATTTTTTTTTTTGAGAAGCCTGGTAATGGCACATTTAGGTGTTATTCTTAGATTAAGATTAAGTCTGTTGGATAATGTCACGTATTAATACGTACTTAAATAGAAAAGTCTTGAAAACTTTTTCTGAAATTTGTCCACCATAAATTAAATTATTTATAGGCCAAACAACCGACCCACTTCAAGTCTATTTTGTACTAAGATATTCTACAATAATATGAAAATTTCAACACCCAGAATAGCGCTCGTGATACCTTGTCTTAACCTCTTGGATATCACACGTGCAGTCAGGCAAATCTTATTGTGAAAAATTAATGATGCGTGAATTATGTAGCGTTTTTTTTATCAGAGTAAATATTTTCCGTGAAGATAGATAAATGAATGATTGCTACCAATACATTTAATGACAGAATTTTAGTTTTTCGTACATTTTTTAACACTTTCTATGATAATGTCGCAGAGTCTGCAACACATACGTTCAATTGTCGGTAATGCAGGCAATCTTTTGCATATAGGACTGATTTTGGTTTCAAAATATTGCCTAATGTGTCTTGCTACTGTCACCTCCATACAGTTGTCAAAAGTATTAGGTTTAAATGTTTAAAACATCGATTTTTCAAAGCCTTTAAATTTATCGTGATCTATGCCAGAGTCACAAATCAGTTTTAAACTTACCGTCAAACTTCGTGCCAATCTTCGCGGCTTCGCAACATGACACTTCATGACACGTGACAGTAATGGCGCTTGCTCATTTGGCGATTACAAGTGTTTGTCACGGATATATTTGTTATTGTGATTGCGACAACATAGGACATTTCTTTATGTTTTTTAATGTTGTAAAACATTCCTAATGTATATGGCTTCCATAAAAGCCAACCCAATTATTTTTTATTGGTCTATTTATAGCTCTACAGGGAAAGAAAACATTTCGAAAAATAGCAACGCGGACAGATTTTATTTGTATCAAAAACAGCCGCGTCGATCGGGTTAAATAGCTTTTCAATATTTTTTAAAAATTCCCTGTTGCAATTTCAGTGAAGAGCAAGTAATGCTTGATGCTATCACGGAGCCGCTCCTTCAACAGCTTGCGGCCAACAATCCGAGATCTGGTAATATAGGATCCTTGGTTCAAGTATTCCTCACACGAGCCACAGAATTGCTGGCATCGCCAGGTGCTGATAAGTAAGTTAAATTATCAACTTTAAATGTCAATAGTTTGTAGGTATTTTTTTCTAAGAATAACTATTTTAAATCATAAAATTTGTTTTTTTAACATGTAAATTGGAAAAGGTTTCTTGATAATATTATTTATACTATGTAGTATGTATCGTATAGCTTTTCATATGCTAAATGACTCTAAAATCCCATTAATTATTTAAAGTGTTTTGATTTATAATTAAAAATGATTTAAATATTTTGTGAATCATATTTTAACTCTGAATATTTAAAAAATAATACAGTGGAACCCCGATCAACCGGAGAATGGGAGAATCAATGGGAGAATTCCCATAATATATTTTTCCGGATGGATCGTTCATTTTTTATAGTCCCGTCAAACACCCATAAAAACAATGTTAATTAATCCTTCATTAACTGTTTATCGATTACCTCGATCTATCCTCGAAATATTCTTGTTCCGTCTCAAATATTATCTCGATTGACTGGTTTTGGTAGATAAATATTTCTATCCAATATAATTTGTGAGTTTAAGCACATTAAATCTTATATTTTAACTAAAGAAGTTAATTATGAAATACATACTTCGATCAAATGTCTTGAGATTTTCTTTAATAAAGAATTTCACAAGAAGAAGTTTAAAACACTATTCGATTATTTAAATAAATAAAATTTAATTGATATAATATTTACATAACTCTCATATTTACCAATTTTTGGAATTTTTGGATTTTTACAGTGTAATGTTGGTATTGGTGTTACAAAATGATGGAGGTTATCAGGATACTATATGTGATTATTAAAATTAGCTCTTACTCAAAATTTTTAACACTGTTAACTCTTATATTTTTTAGTATCAACTGTCAACACACTGCAATCAGCCGTCAGAGGTTTAAAGCAATAGACAATCGTTTTGATTGGCTGGGCTCACTAATTTTATTCAAACAATGAATATTATTGGTCCAATCAGTGTCTAGTGTCAACCAAAAGTTTTGTCATTCATTCGAACTATATTGATTTATTCATTAGGATTGCAGATGTTAAATTTGTTGTATATTCAAATTTTGTTATGAAATTTTCAGTGCTATTCTGTCATGGCAGACTTTCAACTGCTTGTTTGTTATTCGGTGCATCGCAAAGTATCTGGTGGAAACTGTCAGCGAGCCTGTACTGCGGCAACACTTTCATTCCTGTTGGGAGACAGAACCACAATTGCAAGCGGCGGTGAGCTACTATTCATTTATAATATATATAATATTATTATAATTTTTAAAGGCAGATATGATTTTTCTCATTGTAAATTGTCGTTACATTATGGTGCCAATAACAATGCCATTCTTGGGAAAAATTAATATGCCAATTGCAATATGACAAAAAATCGTACCCTGGAATCAACGACACTAATTATTACGATATAAATACAATATATTACTAACGACTCAAAAAATTCGCCATTTGCTTTGTTCTAAGATGTAAGATTAGAAATTTCATTACCTTTTTTTGAGTATTTTACTTTTTGCTATTTTCTGAAATTCTAGTTATCTGTGATAACTGGTTATTTAACCTTCTTCGGATCGATTTTCCCTGTGTCATAACTATGGAGACTAGTTTTGTGTTTGTGTCAAGTAAAAATCGCTTAAAAGCATTAACTATTTGATTTATTTGCGGGTATTTTTTTTAATTAAGAATTCTGTCAAAACTATGTTTTCTATTTCTAGCCGCAACCAAATCACAACACATCAGACAAACTAAACGGGAATCTCAATGGTCCGCAGCAAGACTGTGTTCGACAGCCGTTACCCATTCTAACTGATGACAATGCCACACAAGGTATGAAGGGTTTGCTAAAGTTACGATACCATGATTGTATAAATTTTTTAAACTTACTCCTGTATGTATAGATAATTTTACTATGCAAAATGTCATCATATGTTCAGCACTTGGTCACTGGACACATATTGACACTGATCAAACTTCTGAAAAATATTATCTACCAGCTTCAAGCTTCAATTCAAAAGGCATTCAGTTTAGTTAGCCTGTGTTTATTTCTAAAATATTGATAAAATACTTATATAAATAATAATAAAATTCCCGTGTTTTGATGCAGTAATTTAATGCTTTCGTCTATAACACGGTGAAAAAAAATAGCAATGTATTTCAGTTCTACAAAATTATTTAAAAAAAATATAGTTGATAGCTATTTCGGCTCACGCCATCGTCAGAACTATGCTTAAACTAACATTTGCTTGTCTATATATAGCTGTGTAGAAAAGGTACACAATACATCTTCTCTCCTGTTTTAACGGCCTAGCTTGTTTATTTCTCGCAGCAAAATAAAATTTTTTCAAAAATTGTAAATGAAACTAAAAATGCGGCTATGACAATAACTTTATATGTGATCCATTTCCGTGCCACATGTAAACTTATCGTCATAGCGTTAAAACAGGAGAGAAGATGTGTAACTTTTCTACACAGCTATATATAGATAAGCAAATGTTAGTTTAAGCATAGCTCTGACGATGGCGTGAGCCAAAATAGCTATCAACTATATTTTTTAAAACTAAAATACATTGCTATTTTTTTTTCACCGTGCTATAATGGAGTTCTACCAAGTGAATGCCAATTCAATCAATAAACTTTCGTCTATATTGAATGAGTAGTTAGAACACTGTGTGATAGAGTGCTGAAGATGCCAGAAGGCGAAACCCAGGTTGTGAGTGACAAAATACGTTGAATCGTGCACACCTTCAACAATTCGATTTTGGTGTATAATACATTCATTGATTGAATTGGCATTCACTTGGTAGAACTCCATTATAACACGGTGGAAAAAAATAGCAATGTATTTTAGTTCTACAAAAATTATTTTTAAAAAACATAGTTGATAGCTATTTTGGCTCACGCCATCGTCAGAATAGTACGATAAATACGATGGCGTGATAATTTTTGTAGAAGTAAAATACATTGCTATTTTTTTCACCGTGTTATAATGGAGTTCTATATTTAGCAGTAATGTTAACCAATGTTCCGCTATTTTCATCCCTCTTTACACCTGATAGCCTATAATTTCATTCATAAACTTTTTTTTTTGTTTTGTTTTAGATGGTAAAGAAAGAATTAGTGATCATCCAGATCAGATGAACGGCATTGAAGTTCCAACAGAGACATTAATTCAACTGGAGGGGCAGGTTGTGTCTAATAATTCTTCACTATGCCTTGACGGACCGTTGGAAATGGTGATGGACGCTCTGTTTGGGCTGATTATCGATGTACCTGTCACGTAAGGGTTATTCTTTCAAGAAATCATTAATCTCACATGCTTCG
Source organism: Himalopsyche japonica (assembly GCA_028555115.1). NCBI lineage: Eukaryota > Metazoa > Arthropoda > Insecta > Trichoptera > Rhyacophilidae > Himalopsyche > Himalopsyche japonica. The sequence continues at coordinate 2,676,832 of JAHFWJ010000430.1, forward strand.
TCACTAACGACCCGGGTTTCGCCTTTCGGCACCTTCAGGCTTTCTATCATACGGATGCAACGGAACTGACAGTTTATCAATTTTAACCCATTCCCTGATGAACCATGAAAAGAATATTTCATCGATTCAATAAAGACGATTCGTGTTATATTTCAACACAGAAATTAGCTCTTACACAAATTTGGAACACTAAAACTTTGTACAATTCCACATGTTACATTATTAACGACACGGATTTGCCTGAAGATGCCGAAAGGCGAAATCCGAGTCGTTAGTGACAAAACATGTGGAATCGTACAAAATTGTAACAATTCAAATTTGATATTGAAATTCCATCAAGCACCTTCAGTCGATATCATAAATTATTAATCTCGCCTTTATAATCACATAAAATGTGTCCAATTTAAGTTTATTTATAATATATATGAATATTTTTAAATTAATCTGTTTTTTTTTTTTATTTCAGTGACAACACCTATTATCTGCACCTCGAAGCTATCAATACTCTCTTAGTACTGTTTTCGGTGCATCTATTTTCCATGTCACATAGTGAAGTCATTACTTCTGAAAATTCACACATTTACAAGTATGTTTTGATTGTATTTATTGAATTGTTAGAACTGTATTATTGAAATGCCCCTACTAAAAACACTGATAAATTCTGCAATTGTTACATTTTGTTTTTATATTTGCCACATAGGACTGTTTTTGGAGGACGATATTCTCTTCACGCAGGTCTCTTAATAAAAGCTCTTCTTAGAGACATGGCTTCATTGAGACCGCCTCCACCGCCAGCACCTAGCGGGAGCATAGTTCTTGGATTAGCATGTGAGTGTTCATATTATATATTGTGTATTTTTTGTGATATGCTCTTACCCATCTCATGAAATGATAGTAATTAGTTGAACGAAAGTTCCTTGTTACGAGGAAAAATTCCCAGCCTAGATTATTATTTGTGATCCCTTTAACTCAGGGATTCCCAAACTTTTTATACTCTATAGCGCATTCTAAAATATCGGTAGGTTGGCGGGCACCACCCATTTTTTTCTACGGGTATTTATAATTAGACGTGATGAATAATTAAAAAAAAGATCTCTACGTTTATTATCACTATATAATAAACCTAGTTACTCTTACTCAAGGAAAATAAAAACCAAATATATAAAAATAATTTACATTTTTAAATAGTGTTTATGAAAAAAATCTGTTACGTTCAAATAGTGGCGGGCACACACGAATTGTTCCGCGGGCACGGGGTTTGGAATGCCTGCTTTAACTAATGCATACCAAAATACCAAATATTTTCTATCAATTTTTCAATATACTGAGCTGAAAAATCAACAGTTAATGTTCTTATTAGTGGCATCCCTAATACTGACCTTGATATTAATTATTACTATTTTTTGTTTAACCCGATGCCTGCCAATGTTTCAAATGTCTAGACCAGCCATCGTCAACCTTTTTTCCGTCCGTGCCGCATTCCGATTTTTATTTCTCTACATAGGCCGCAACATATTTATAGTAAACTGTAAATATATGCGTATGTATACATTTATGTATTTTACAGTACACAAAAATACTAATGTATCCGAAATCTTTAATTCATTTGGGCTACACATAAGAGCTGATTTGCTGGTTCAGTTTGAGTATAGCTGGTGGCTAGACTATTAATTGTAGTCTGTTGATATTTGACACTGGAGAATGGATAGGTCCATAAAAAAATCTGGCATTACAACTAACAGCCAAGGCAGCTCAAATGAAAACTTTTGTATAATCGCTTGAAATCAACACAAGTAGAAAAGACATCACAGATGCCCTTTGTCCAAGATCTTAAATTTATTGATTAAATTGGTATTTACACGGTAGAACTCAATTATAACATGGTGAAAAAATAGTGACGTATTTTAGTTCTATAAATTTATAAGGTATATTACTTACTTTATATACTTATTTTGGATTGATAATTATAATTCTGATGAGGGCATAAGCCGAAATGTATATCAATTATATACCTTATTGTAAATTTTGTAGATCAAAAATACATTGCAATTTTTTCTCTGTGTTATCTAAAATTTTATTTGAAAAATAATCTATATAAGACTTGGCTGGGGGACTGTTAATATTCACAATAATAATACCAAGCTCATCTGTTTTGTTTCCAGCGAGTATATGGTCCATAATGTCTGGGTCGCGGTGGCGCAGCGAGGATTTGGAGTCTGGGAGCCATCGGATGTCTCGGCCAGCCGCTAGTCAGGCTTGCCTCTTGGCTTTAGCTTTAGTTAATCATTCCACGCAGCATAACCTCTACAGAGAGGCGTTATTCCTGTGTCAAGGTGGGTCACATTAAACGGTTAAAAAATGAACACGGTCACCTAAGTACTGTAATTCACCTATAATAAAACATATCGATCTTGCACTTCAAAACCTCAATAAGGAGGAAAGAAAATATCTAAAAATATTTTTAATTATTTAGACTTTGTACACTTCCGCACGTTTTGTCATTCATAACCTGGGTTTCGTCTTTGGCATCTTCAGGCATTCTATCACACGAATGCAATAGAACTAACATGTAGTAAATTTCATGGTCAACTAGATAAGTTCTGATTAGGGTATAAATTTTGTAGAACTTAAAATACATTACTTTTTTTTTCACTGTGTTACAATGGAGTTCCACCAAGTAAATGGTGATTCAATCAATATTCGTAGTGAATGGTTCATGCATCGATTATACACAATTTCGCAGGAAATAATATGGAAGACCATAAGGCTAGGATCCAAATATATATCTTTAATGATCATTGATTTAATTTTAATGATATTCAATTTGTATATGTTAATGAGTTTTTGATGAAAGGATATTAAAATTTCATTAATCACCCTCAATTGATATTGTGAATAATGAAAAGATGCAAAAAAATAGAAGTTGGCTTAAAAAAAGAAAAATGATCAAGTTTTTGTATATTGTAATGCACATGGTGATGGGGAGATTTATACTTTAATGTAAATAAAAAGTCATTGAGAAATATTTTCATTGATATGTTGAGATATCGAAGAGGTTGTTGAATATAAACTTTTCAAATTGCAGATGTCCAACAAGCGGGTGCTCTGGGCGTTGACTTTGGAATGCTGTATGTGGCGTTAGGTAAATCGGCCGAGGCTGAACAGGTCACGCTGCTACTCTATCTGTTGCTGCACAGAAATCGAAGCTTCAGGAATTATCTTATGGCAAGACCTGATTTGCACACACTGGTTAGTAAACGACTTTGAAAATAACTATCTTATACTATTTGGATGACTTCAAAAGCCTAGTTTCTATTGTATCATGCCTTATAATCAGGGATGTGGTGTTAAAGTTAGGGTGTTTTGGCTAGAGGCAGAGTCGTGAATAACGCAAATATTTCATTGAACAAGAAGAAATAAATCGTCCTCGTTTGATTGCTTATATAGTGAAATTTGGCTATTTGTCGAATTGGTTGGTTGATGTTTATTTTAACACATTGGATCCCGGAAATGTGTTTTGATGTGATAGACCGGCCATTCAAAAAATGACAAATTAGATACATTAAATTAAGTATTTGACAAAGAATTTTAACCTTTTCTTATTGTCAAGACTCAAACCATTTCAAAACAGTCATTCAATTATTCTTATCACCGATGACAGTATTGGTTTACACGATCTAAAAACACAATCGTTTCGCTTGCAATACACTACACCAACATTCCCCCTCTTGGAGACGAAATAAAAGCAGCACCGAGTCCACTCCGAGGAAAATTTTTGCAAGATTTATAAGACAGATTGTTTTGGGAATATAAAAAAATAGATTTAGATCCCTATACCGACAACAGAAAAAATAGCCCCTATAGGGCTTGTGAAGTGTGTGCAAACCAACAAAAATAAATGAGACTCGGTACATGTGTAAACGTTAAAGTGTGGGTCCTACACATGGGAAAGTGTTGTCAATTTTATCAATTTAGGGCTATTTTTAATAATGTTGTTAACAATCTCAGAAAGTTTCATTTGATTTCATCCAATATTACCATAGTTATCACACTTTTAGTAAGCCCTTAATAAAAATGCCATTTGTTAAAAAATGGGCTGGGACTGATAGTTATAATGCACATAAATAAAGATAAGGTAGAAAAAAAACCTGACCAAATTTAACTTTTTTTAGTTAGAGTCGTGTTGTTAGTTAATGATAGAGTCATGATTTTGGTCAAGGTCAGAGTTGGTGTCAAAGTCGGAATCATGTTTTTAGTCAATTTCGGAGTCAGAGTTGTGTTTTTTACTGTTTATAACTGTCCAGACAGCTTATAAAATATAATAATTTTTGAACTCAACTTATACAAGTTTATTATTTTGGTACTAAACGTAGTCAATATTTCAAAACGGTCCAATCGCTTTTTGATCACAAGAGCTAAATAACTAAAATTTTTTTTTTTTTTTTCAGATGTACACACAATCTTCTTTTTTGCGAGATATATGTTCCTAAAAAATGATAGGGTACCATACGAAGTAGTAGATAGGTTACATTTTCTTGAACTCAAATAAATCATTATTTTTTATTATTTATATTCAAATAATCGATAATGACATTGGGTTGAAACCCTACTCCCGATGTCGTGGAATAATCACATTTAATTTTGGTTTCGGTTTGTTAAACACTATTGAAAAAATTCTTTAATATGATAGCTGATTGGTGATTCAAAGAGTAAAAGTATTTACTATTTCTTTTTGCTTAAAAGGTGGTCCCTATAATGAAGACGCTATACGAGGCAGCGTACAGCAGCTCCCATCATATCTACATGTCTTTAATAGTATTGCTAATTTTGTCAGAAGACGACAACTTCAATAGATCTATACACGAAATGGTAAGTTACCTTATGCTCTCTTCTATATTTATAATGTAATGGACAATCTGCGTCCTGTTGTTTATTATCAATTGTCAAATTATTATCAAATCTTCAGTTATGATACTGTACATATCTATCACTGATTTTTCGCAGTCACACTATCAAATGAGCAGAAGAATTTCGTCTGTCAAAAAGAATGTTTCATATTTTTCATGTCATGTTACATGTCTTTTATCGTATATATGTGGTGTAAAATTTCATGGTTGTGATTGAACTACATGCAAACCCCCATTTAGCGGTAAATTTTTAGCATACTTTTTTACAAATTGCAAAATTTTCAAGGTCAAATTAGAAAATATATTTTATATCAAAAGTAATTATTTGACATGCATATATTGAAATAAAATTTGTCAGTAGCTGTATGGCTCTTCAGTTTGCCAGATGTGTTAAAAATCAAGGAAAAATACGAATTGATATGATATATAAAATTGGGAATAATGTTCGATTTGTTGATTTAAGGCAATTCAAAAAAACTTAACCTCAAATTTTGCATTGGTGCCTAATCCTCTATGGTAGAGTATTCCTACAGCACAGTCCCAATCTCTACTCTATAAGGGGGTTGACTGTTATAATCAATGAATTCATTTTTAATTTTATACTTAAAAATTAAAAACAATACTTATTTTTTAAATAATAAAAACACATTTTTTTAGTACTTATTTCCACAATATATTTTTTGATCAGGACCGGTTTCGCTCATCGCGAGCATTATCAACTGATAGAATACAATTTACAAACAAGTCTATTTATACAAAACAAAAAATTAGTTTGAGTTAATGGTAGCAGGTGTACAAAACCATGGGTACAAGAACTAGGAAACGATTTACATAAAATCATACAATATTGATACAAATAAAGTAAATTAGTATAAAAATTAAATGTTCACAATCACTTATTAAGTATTATTAAGAATATATATTTCAAATAAATATTATTATTTTTATTTGTTTCCCTTTTTTTTTTTTTTTTGAAAAATGATATTGCCTCCTTTTACTTAAATTTTTTACAGAAAATATTGGAACGCCCCTGACTGACCATATCTTCCCATCTCATCGATTTATCTTTAATCGACTTCTCATGTATTAATTTATTTTGTTCCATTAAGTAGTGATTGTGGGTTATTTTTGTCATTAAAAATTTCCCACTCCTTACTTTCTTATTGATTGTTTAGAGCTCCTAATGGATTATTGATTTACCATAATTGTAATTTTAATTCTTAATAAGTGATTGTGAACATTTAATTTTTATACTAATTTACTTTATTTGTATCAATATTGTATGATTTTATGTAAATCGTTTCCTAGTTCTTGTACCCATGGTTTTGTACACCTGCTACCATTAACTCAAATTAATTTTTTGTTTTGTATAAATAGACTTGTTTGTAAATTGTATTCTATCAGTTGATAATGCTCGCGATGAGCGAAACCGGTCCTGATCAAAAAATATATTGTGGAAATAAGTACTAAAAAAATGTGTTTTTATTATTTAAAATATAATGCCTTTCCATCAAGAAGTGACAGTTAACACCTTAAAAGTGACAATACTTATTAGTTGAAATAATGACTCAAATAAAGTAACTCACTCAAAAAGCTAGTGTGAGACAGATTTAATGCACAATACATGAAAAATATTCAAGTGTAACAAGGAATTGTAGCTTCCTTTCGAAGTATTAATTTTTTTCATTATTTTTTTACAGACTCTTCGAAATATAACGTGGTATACTGAAAGAACGATACCGGAAATATCCCTCGGTGGTCTATTGGTCCTGGTCATCATCAGGACTGTTCAGTTCAATATGCTGCGAATGAGAGACAAATACCTTCATACCAATTGCCTCGCTGCCTTGGCCAATATGAGCAGTAAGTGATTTTGCTTTTAATATTTTTCATAACAAAATATAGCCTGATTTATTTTGCTAATATAAAAATATATTTAATACCAATAAAACTAAATAAATTTTTGACATATTTGAAACTGGAATGTCCTTAACTGGATGACTGCCTGAGATGAGATATCTTGTCAAACCGTCCGTGATCGACACGTCTGAGACGAGATATTTCGTCAATATCTTTAAACGTATTATCCTCCAGAAATAATCCATTTATTAAAACTATTTTTTGACAGGACACACGCTGATATCTATTAGAAATGTTTAAAAACATTTTACCATAACTGTAAAGGATTTCTACATCGATTTTTCGTGATTTCTTCGAATGTTCAAACTGTCGCTTGACAGATGTCAATAGTTGCAGGGTTAGCAAAATCAATTTTCTTCAAAACTCTTGAAGATAACCTGCTTTTTTAGATATAACAATGAACAATTGGTGAATTTATTGATTATTTCTGTAGATGGGTTTAAAAAAACCATCGGAAATTCACTTTTTTTGTTGCAAATAATAGCTGGCATACTGGGTACAAACATATTTTTTTTTCTGTCAGCCAAAGGATTAAAGTGGCTCAGCAGAAAACGCATCAATACGTTTGTGTTATTTGTCATAACTCTCAATTGTATTCATTCTTGAAGGTGAATTCAGAAATCTGCACCCATACGTAGCACAGCGATTAGTATCGCTTTTTGAAACGCTGTCTCGGAGACACACGCGGTTGGCGGCGAGAGCACACGTTCCATTGGTTGTTCCTGCGACGCCAACATCCAGCACACCTGCAACCGACGTGCATCTTGACTTGGAGCATGCTGAAGAGGTTCTTACTGATGAAATGAGAGAGGAATTGGTGAGTAACCAATACCGGTGACATCTAGTGTATAAACATAAGTTAAATACAGTGCACTCTCGATTATCCAGGCTAATGCTGTGGAGGACGGTCACGGATAATTGAAAAAAAAAACGAATAATCCGCATCATCAATTTTTTATTTTATTTTCGAATATAATATCATACACACAATACAATTTTTTAACACATTATTTATATATTCATTATTAATCAAGAAAACACAAAAAAAAAAAAAATGTAAAAATATAATATTTTATCATAATAACAAATGTAGTCCCGAGAGCTGACAAATATAGGCAATAAATATCGAAATTTACAAATTTACTGCGGGAAATGTAAATAGAAACGCATATGGATTACAAAGGATTTCAATTGTTGACTCATTCTAGTCCTATAAATTGTGATGTTTATTGCGATATATGCCAACATAAAACAATTCACCAATTAGTTACGTAAACATAAACACATCGCTAAATTCATTCTTTTTTTCAAACAACGAGCATATTCAAGATCGCAATTCATTAATGCGTCTCATAATTGTTATAGAAAAAAAATCAATCAGATTATATTTGAATTAAAAAATATTTATTTTCAGGCACGAATAACCCGCAAACCGGATAATCCATACACGGATAATCGAGAGTACATTGTAGTAAAGAAAACTGCATGGTACAACAACCAATTATAATTGATTTTGAAACATAATTACATTTCAATGACTTGGCACCAGAGTGCAGGCATTCGAGCTATAAGAGAAAAATAAAATGACAGCATTCAAGTGTAAAGGGTTAAAATCTGATGAGTGGAATACGATATGCTTTTTAAATTGTTAAAACTTAGTACAATGCCACATGTTTTGTCACTAACGATCCGGGTTTCGGCATCGTCAGGAATTCTTTCACACGTTTGCAACAGAACTGATGCACAATAAACAGTTAGCATCATCTATATACCAAAGTTATTAATTACAGGAAAACACACACCCCAAGGCACAAATATTGATTAACTAACATTAAAATTTTAATGTTAGTTAATTAATATTTGTTATAAAACCCTTTGAAGAATGATTCATTAACAAGATCATTAATGAAGGTTATCACAGGCAATTGTGTTAATTATTATTAGATTAATATTATTAAATTTGTTTTAGTTGCCATTTACTGCTTGCTTTGGGGGGTGTGTTTTCCTGTAATTAATAACTTTAATATATATATGATGCTAACTGTTTATTTTACGACAGTTTTGTTGCATCCGTGTGATGGAATGCCTGAAAGGCGAAACTCGGGTCGTTAGTGACAAAACATGTGGAATCGTAGTAAGCTGTAACAGCTCAAATTTGATATTGAAATTCCATCAATTATTAAAAAAAACGTATTACGAAAAATTAACTAATCATAATGACAAAAATGAGGTATTGACATTTTTCACAAGTTTGTAATAATAAAATGATCAGGACTGGTTTCGCTAGAAGTAAACATCATCAACTTAATCAAATTTCAAATCAAACCATCAAGCACCTTCAGGGGATATCATAAACAATATGCCTTATTTAATTACCAGTAAATATGTTAAAATATTTTTTTTGTTTTGTATTCCGTTAGCTTCAAGACATGGGTGTCGTGGAAGAAGTCCTTCGAATGGTTTTAGAAATAATCAATTCGTGTCTGACAGCTCAGCTGCGAACCAACATACACCTGGTTTACACGTTGCTGCACAAGCGAGCACTCTTTCACAGATATAGGACGCATCCAGCTTTTCAAGACTTAATTCAGAACATCGAGATGGTGAGTAATGTTGGAATATGTTGGTAGAATATTTATCGCTCCCTTAGACAAGCTTTTGAGATATTCTCCATTCAGCTACACAAATAAAGGTTCAAACTGCTATTTCTATTAAACTCATTCCGTGCTAACGATACGCCGAGTGTGTCCATATGTATATCCACTATGTGCTCAGGTCCTGCGTAGCGTGTTCATGCCACAAGCGTAGAAAAATAATTCTACAACTGTTTATATTGTTTGTATTTTTATTAGCCGACAATATTCATTTCTGATTTCGTCGCCTTTGGATCTTACCGCGTGAACACTTTTTTACATAGTAAAGCTGAGTCTACAATTGCTGTCATGAATATTTTTTTTGTAATTTTCATTAAAATTTTTTCATTGTTTTATTGCACTGTTGTTTTTAGCAATTAAAATATAAAAATAACTGGACTATTTCTATTGCGTCGTTTTGTGAAAAGTTCAGCGCATTTTGACTATGGTAATTTTCGATTTTGAGTGATTTAGTGAATTGTAAGCAAACATAAATGCTTTTTGAATATTATAGTATATAAATTTGTTTGTATAGTATTTATTTACAATCACGAATCAAAATATATTTGAAAATAAATACACGTGTAGACCAACCATTACAGTATGGACTTGCTGCCGATTTATCAGTGTAATATGAGACGCAAAAATACCGACTTTGAATTATTTGTACTTACCGACACTGTCACATATTGTCTTTGAAATAATGCATATTATTAATAACTTGCAATATATTTTTATAATTAAAATATATTCAACATGACACTTTTACATAGGATTTTACATTAGCAATAAAAGCGTTAATGTATGAACAAAGTACACCTATCCCTCGATTTACACGGTACTTGTTTTACACGTTTTCGCTTTTACACAGATTAACAAAAAAAAATTTGAAAATAACTGGCTATGATCAACAGAAACAATGTTCTCGCCAATTGTATTTGTTTGTGCGCCCGTGTGCCGAGGTATTTATCTGGATGAGTCCATTTCTAGACGAATCCAACTGTATGCATTCCACTGCACGTATGTCTCCTCCCGCCATTCGGCGTTTATCCTTGACTTGAGCTTGACAAGACAATGTGATACGGATTTTGATCAATTGAATCAAATGAAATCATCCACGAAGGACTCGAATTGGGAAGAAAATTAGGTAATCATCTGGTACAAAATGACTCAAATGTTGGGCCCTTCGATTCCAACGTGATATTAATCAATGCTCGGCCCAATATGATGAGGTCCATAAAGATCTTACAAGAAATTCAAAGCAAATGTTAAAAACAGATTTTATTACCAAATCTACTCGAGGTGTAAATGTTTCTACTTCAAACATCAAACTGTCACAAATAATTTCGAGTGATGAAAGTGACTTTGAACCAGTCACGAAGAAGACAGTGATCTCTGATAGTGATGAATGATATAAACTCCACTGTTGTAATAATTTTTTTATGAAGCTTTTGGATTTCATTTTTTTGTTCGTCTATATAAGCTTTATGTGTATTTAATTAAAAGATTATGTATATTTATACTTATTGATAATTTTGTTTGGTTTATGTATTTTAGAAAACAGCCAAATTATGCGTTTCTTGTTTACTTTTCGATTTACACGTTTTAACATTTTTTTAACACGTTTTTCTCAGGAACCTATCTAACGTGTAAATCGATGGATAGGTGTACTTAAATAATAAAACACAATACTATATTGTAATAAGTTTTGTTGCATTTTAGGTGGTCGGTTACTTCTCTGCCAGATTACAAAGGGCCCAAGAGCAAAGGGGAACGTTAGGTGCTGCTGAGGTCTTGGCGGTTGTCACGAGAGCAGCTGATCATTGGTCAACCGATAGACTTAGGGTAAAAAAAAACCTATCCATATTTACATGTTATATTGGCCAACAATATAATATATACAGTGGAATCCAAGTCTTATACTGCCGCATTTCTGATTCATTTTATGTAGTTCTGGCCATAAAAATTAAATCTACCCCGTTGTTATTTTTCGAAATGTTTTCTTTCCATATTGAGTTATAAATAAACCAATAAAAAATAATTGAGTTGGCTTTTATGGAAGCCAGATGCACTAGGAATGTTTAACAACATTAAAATACACACATAAATGTTCTATGTTGTCACAATCACTTAACGAATATATCCCTAACAAATAACTCACTCGTAAATCGCCATTATCGTGACATAACGAAGCCACCAATTTAACTCAAATGAACAAGCGCCATTACTGTCACGCGTCATGGAGTGTCATATTGCGAAGCCGCGAAGATTTGTGCGAAGTTTAAAACCGATTTGTGACTTGATAATTTAAAGGATTCGAAAAATCGATGTTTTAAACATTTAAAACTAATACTTTTGACAAGTTTATGGAGGTGGCAGTAGCAGGACAAATTAAGTGATATTTTGAAACCAAAATCAGTCCTATATGCAAAAGATTGCCTGCATTATCGACGATTGAAAGTTCGCGTCTCAGGATCTGCGACGGTTGCGCACTGGCCCTGCACCTTGCCATCGCAGACCCTGCGATGTTAGCGTAGAAAGAGTCATAACAATGGTGAAAAAAATAGCAATGGATTTTAGTTCTACAAAATTATTTTTAACAAATTCAGTTAATAGCTATTTCGGCTCACGCCATCGTCATAACTATGCTTAAACTAACATTAGCGAATTGTGAATCTGTTTTTTCACGTTATCAATCACATAATATAAATTCAAACTCAGCGCCTAAATGTTTGCATCTTTGTAGTAAGGGTCGCAGAATGACGGCTTTGGAACAGCTGGAAATCAATAGACACCAATCATCACAAAGGATTCTTAACGAACTAACTAACATAACAGTATCGCCACTTGTCCAGCCTTTGTACAAAGGGGTGGTCTGATTTGCTTCCATAAGGACCACTCCCTTCCCACATATAATCTTATTGTCATAGACACCTATTGTTTCATTTAGAATTTTGAAAATTTAGTGTCATTGTGTTAACTTATAAATATAATAAGTATGTATGGATGGATCCAAGAGTAGAATTCATATGCAGGGTAGTCTATCAGAATCTTTTGAGGTGACAGCAAGACTAAAACAAGGAGACTCCTTATCACCTATGCTATTCAACCTAGCTTTAGAGAAAGCCGTAAGAGAGGCAATGAAAGCAGAAGGTGGAGCTATACTGAATGGGTCCCACAAAATACATAAATACTAAAATACATTGCTATTTTTTTCACCGTGTTATAATGGAGTTCTACCAAGTGAATGCCAATTCAATCAATAAAGTTAAAACAATGTTAAAAAAAATTTGTTTGCACACAAAAGTTTTAACATTGTTAACACTGATATATTTTTGAGTATCAACTGAAGACTCACTACGATCAGCCGTCTCAACAGATAGTCACTTTTAAGGTGTTAACTGTCACTTTATTGATTGAATTGGCATTTACTTGGTAGGACTCCATTATAACACGGTGAAAAAATGGCAAGCTATTACGGCTCACGCCATCGTCAGAACTATCAACTATATCTTATAAAATTTCGTAGAACTAAAATACATTGCTATTTTTTCACCGTGCAAACTGTCACCCGTTGATGCAAGGGCATGATGTTTTAAATAATAATAACACATTTTTAGTACTTATTTCTATAATATATTTTATGATCAGGACCGGTTTTACTCATTGCAAGCATTATCGACTGATGATAGTCGATGATGGACGATAGTCAGTTGATAATGCTCATGATGAACAAAACTGGTCATGATTATAAAATATATTGTAAAAATTAATACATAAAAATGTTGTTTTACTATTTCAAATATCAATAATAAAATATCAAGTCGAAAATTCCCATTTTCTTTTATTATTTAAGTTAATACTTTTCCACCAAGACATAGCAATTAACAGCTTAACGACCGCATGTTTTTTATCGAATTTCGCGTGGTGGCCGGCGATTTTTGCAAAAAATTCGCCCAAAAACTGCCTTTTTACTAGATTCACTATAACTTGTGAACCAGTAGAGATATCTTAACCAAATTTGATTTGCTGGCTTCTAGATACCTTGCCCCATAAATCAATGCCATTTGAGCAGTGGTTCTACTCCTGTGGGTTGCGTACTCATGTGGTATAGTGAAAAAAACTTCAATTTACTATAAGTTTTTTTTTATATATGCAAAATTTACTTTTTCCCATTGTTTTCTTTGCTTTTATGTTCATATATATTATAATAATAATAAACGATTATGGATAATACAAAATTTAGTATACTTTCATTATGAGTTAATGGGAAATATATGATACAATTTCAATTCGTGTTTACCCCATCGATAGATTTATATCGAATCTGAAGATGGCGAAAGGTGAAAGCCGGATAATTAGAACGATGTGAACCATGGAAAAGTAAGTACAATGTTCTCAAGAATTTAGCTGTAAATAAATTATTTTATTGATTGAATTGGCATTCACTTGGTAGAACTCCATTATAACACGGTGAAAAAATAGCAATGTATTTTAGTTCTACAAAATTATTTTTAACAAATATAGTTGATAGCTATTTCGGCTCACACCATCGTCAGAACTATCGATGGCGTGAGCCGAAATAGCTATCAACTATATTTGTTAAAAATAATTTTGTTGAATGAAAATACATTGCTATTTTTTTCACCGTGTTAAATTATTTTACTTGAAACCATATTCGTTTTGCTGAAAAAGTGGAAAAAAACAAGGTTTTCTTTCCCATACTGTACCTTTTGTACTTATAAAAATTAATATATACAAATAATTCACATCGATCCTCATTTTTTATATTGCCTGCCCTTATATACCCACAATAATATCTAAGTAAAATATAAGAACGAAGGTAAAATCATGCTATATATATTCAAGATAATATTATAAATTCCCGCTGTTTAAAAAGCCCTGGTTCTCATATCATCCCCATTAGTTTGTTTTGTATTATTTTTACAGCCATTCTGAGAAATCAGGGTAGTGTCTTGTAAATATCATATATCTGGATAGCGTCTTGTAAGTGTTTCTATTTAAGTAAATTGTATTCAGTCTTCTCTGAACTATCGGTGAAAACATCGCAAAATTTGCTTTTCTCTTGCTAATAATCATTTATGATTATAATTTTTATATTTTTATTTTTAATTACCTCATAATTGAGGGAAGAGATGAAACATATTTAGAAAATTTTGAGGATGCATTGTAGGAGGTTCCCAGCGATTGTGAACAAGACGATGCGGACGATAGTGATTCTGATTCGAGTGTACATACAATACATACTGTAATGAGCGTGTTGAATCCATATATGGACAAGTGGCACAGGATTTATGCAGATAATTTTTATAACAGTGTATCGCTCGCTAAAGATTTATTTTTACGTAAAACGGGATATTGCGGAACAATTCGGAAAATGGAGGTTTGCCGGAATCTTTAAAAAATATGAAATTAAAGCCTCAAGAAACCAAGCATTCCAGAAAAGGTGACACACTCGTCCAAGTGTGGAAAAAAAATAAGAAAAGGGACGTCAGAATGACATCCCCTATTCACAATAATAATGTATAGATTTACATAAAAGAATATATTTCAGAAAAATATGTTTTTATTTAATTCGTCAACATAAGTTGAGAACCCCTGTCACCGAGTTTGAATAGGTCATAATAAAATCAAATAAGCATTAAAAATGTAAAAAATGTTTTCGGTTAAATATTTCATAACCACCATAAAAATTCCATGTGGCTCAGTCGATAAATCAAAGGTAATGTGTAACACCAATACTACGATTTGTAAAAGGCCCTCGAAATGCATCTTGGCATGCATATCAGTGTATACTGGACTAATGAATATCCTCGCTAAGTAGAGAAATAAACCAGACTCGATTTAAAATTAAAATCTTCAACCAGAATGTAAAATTGTGTTATGAAAGATCACATCAGAAAAAAATATACATGAATTTTTAGGGGTATTTTTACGAAATTGCTTAGGAAAATAATAATTTAATCTTTGTTAAATAATGCGTTAATGAGTATACTACCATACCCCATTAACATTTGAAATCAAACCCGATTCCAATCAGATGATTTTTCAATGGAATGGATGACGTAGGACGCATATATGAGTCCGCGGCCCACAACGGAAGTTCTTCAAGGACTCAAATACGAGTCCCCGGTCGTTAAGCTGTTAAAACCTTAAAAGAGATAATAGTTTTTTCTTGTTTTTAGTCTTTTAAAATAATTGTATATAACACATCTCATTTTGAAAATTCTTTCTTTCAGAAATTCCCAGAGCTCAAATTCCGATATGTGGAAGAGGAGCAACCAGAAGAGTTCTTCACTCCGTATGTGTGGTCGTTAGTGTGCGCTCACGGGGCTATAAGATGGGCGACCGGGGCAGGCTTGCCGATTCTTGCCGATATGGCGTGCTGATGATTCTATTAGTTCTAATGCCTTTTTCCTGAATGAAAGCGACGATAGTTTGTTTAACGCTTGCTTATCAGCAGTGTCTCAAAGGGAACTTGTGCAATTTTTAAATGAATTCATTTTGAATAATACATTATCAGGAAAGCAGTGTCATATTTATGATTTTATTTTTAAAGTGGATAGATATACAATTATCAACAGAAATTGTAAACCATATATATGTATATATATACATATAAATCAACGTATGGATATAATCAACGGAACTTTACGAATTTAAAATTTGTGAAAGTACACTACCGGAAAGGTTTTAACATAACCCCCGCCCCAAATAAAATCTGTATTATTACTAAATGGTGTTTTTTTTTAAGAGGATAGAACTTTGAAATGGAATAAAATAAAGATGAAATTTTTAAATAGACATAAAATTTACTTTATTCGAAAGATAATCTTCTGTCATTATAATTTAAATATGACTCCTGGCATATGACCACCACTGCTAGGTCGTACGTAGTCTAATCTGGAGGTCCAATTTTCGATGACTTTTTCCAACATTTGTGGCTGTATATCGGCAATAACGCGGCAAATGTTGTCCTCCAAGTGGTCAATCGTTTCAGGCTTATCGGTGTAGACTAGCGACTTCACATATCCTCACAGAAAATAGTCTAGCGGCGTTAAATCACACCATCTTCGAGGCCAATTCACGGGTCCGAAACGTGAAACTATTCGGTTACCAAACGTTTCCTTCAATAAATCAATTTTGGCACGAGCTGTGTGAACCGTGAACTGCTTGCACCGTCTTGTTGAAACCACAGCTCCTGCACGTCATGGTTGTTCAATTGATGAGCGAATAAGTCAGTAATCATGGCTCTATAGCGATCACCATTGACTAACATCCTGGCCAGCATCGTTTTTAAAGAAGTACGGACCGATGATTCCACCATCCCATAAAGCACACCAAACAGTCAGTTTTTCTGGATGTAACGGTGTCTCAACATACACTTGAGGATTGTCATCACTCCAAATACGACAGTTTTGTTTATTGACATATCCTTTCAACCAAAAGTGAGCTTCACACGTACGGGAGTACGCGATACGTATTTCAAACAGAACCATGATTTTCAAAATAAATTTGCACAATTTGGAAGCGTTGTTCAGGCTTCAGTCTATTCATGTTAAAATGTCAAACCAAACTAACCGTAAATCACTTGACAACTGACAAAATGGCCGCCAGTTAAAAAAGTGTTGCCATCTTAAAGTTCTATACCTCAAAAAAAAAACAACCTTTATTTACACTTATTTACACTATTAACAATTAAATTGTTTGTTATCGTAATGAGTTTCGTTGAATTTTCTTACTCTGAGATTGTATCAACACGTGACGGTTCAGCTAGTGTTTTACAATAATCAATAAATTTTAATAGAAAACTTAAAATAATTTTGAATAATCCACGCATTGTGTTACGAATTGTGACACGTGTTTCTTCGCCTATGTAAGCCTGAAGATGAGTTTGAAAGAGGCGAAACACGTTTCACAATTAGTAATGCAATACGTGTATGATTCAAAAGTTATTTTATATTAAAGTGAACTTCCGCAATGATACTGCCGAACCCACCGAACGTATTGTAATATAAATTAATACAGTTTTTATTAAAAATCACATCTTTCATTTAAAATACGACACTACCTTCCAGATTGCCCGATAAAAATAATTTCGTAAAACATGTTTACAAGTCCTTAAACTTCTAATTCAAATGTAACATTAAAATTTTCAAAATAAAAATTTGAATGAAACACGATAATTTAAAATGATTGATTTATAACGAAGAGAAATTGGTTTGTTTTTAAATACAGCCAAAAACGCTCGACGAGGAATATTACCCATCGCGAAATAAAGCTGTGGTTCTAAAAAATTCTTTGTTATTTAACATAAATGTGTTCAAATTTGAATTGTTACAACTTTATACGATTCCACATATTTTATCACAAACGACCCGGGTTTCATCTGTGATAATTTTCATTAACGATTAATCTCATTAATGAGTCATTCTTGAAAGGGTTTTACAACAAATAATAATCAACTCAAATCAATCACACAGGCAATTGTGTTAGTTATTATTAGATCAATATTATTAAATTTGTTTTAGCTACCATTTAGTTCTTGCCTTGGGGTCTGTGTCTTCCTTCAATTAATACCTTTGGTATATAGACGACGCTAACTGTTTATTGTGTGTCAGATCTGTTGCATCCATGTGATAAAATGCTTGAAGATACCAAAAGGCGAAACCCGGGTCGTTAGTGACAAAACATGTGGAATCATACAAAGTTGTAACAATTCAAATTTGAATTTATGCGCCATAAAAAAATTGACCTTTTGATAAAAGAATATTAACCTGCCCGACAATCAACACAGATTTCGTATGATTTCAACTTTTTACAATTAAGTATATTTTTCAAATTTGAACTGTTACAACTCTGTACGATTCCACATGTTTTGTCGCTGATGACCTGGATTTCGCCTTTCGGCATCTTCAGCCTCCGTTGTTGCATCCGTGTGATTGAATGCCTGAAGAGGCCGAAAGGCGAAACCCAGGACGTCAGTGACAAAACATGTGGAATCGTACAAAGTTTTAACAATTCAAATTTGATATTGAAATTTCATCAAGCACCTTCAGCCGATATCATAAATGTATTCTTTTAATGTGAAAGAAAATTTCAAACATTTACCGCCACATCGAAAGCTGTTAAAATTCTATCTGCGTTATTATCTTTTAAATAGTTAGCCCTAACAGTTTTATCAGCCAACGCTAGCTGTTATCTTAGTTACCACAAAAAAGTTTACTTCAATATATGCGCTAAAATTGGTGGTAACGTTTACTAAAAATTTACCAAAAGAATATCACATGAATTCGTAGTACTATATATTGTCGTAAAATAATCATTATGTATTATAAAATAGTAAGGTTATATTTTTTAATTTATAATAGTGACTGTAGGTATATTTTTAGAAATGTAACACATGATTTTCTAGTTAATATTAGCGTTTCGTAGAAGTCACGCTGTTGAATGTTACATGATTTTTTAACCCTCTTCAAAATATCAAAATGTACAATAAATAGCCTTTACATATTATAAAAATAATTTCATGGCGTAGCGGGTGATCCTTCAAAATACTTACAATTACAATAGCTTGGAGCTGTTCTTCTCAACTGATTATCCATGAATTGCTGCAATTTATATTTAAATCTGAATTTAATATTTTTTACTGGTCCACTAGTTAAAAATTGTTGAGAAGCACCGGTTCAAAGCAACGCTGTTTTCTTTAGTTATTCAAAATAAATCTAATAATACATGTGGCACCCCTGAAAGAGAAGTGTCACAATTCAAAAATGACCTTTTTTATATGAATATGAATGAATTTAGATTCCAAATATTATATATAAATATTATAAAAAAAATCAATCAATTCTTTAGTTTGTCAACTTACGAGTTGAGAAGCTAAAATGACAATGCGTGGTTATTTGATCTCATTGAATCATAAATGCTGTCACATTTTTCACTGTGACAGTTTATCATTAGCTTTATTACACTTATACTAAATTAAGTTTAAAAAAAAACCATTTTATTATGTTTTTGTAATTGTTATACTGAAATCAATTTTATTAAGTCATTTATGAGTCAAAACCAACTTTTTTGAGTTGTTACTCTTTTCTTGAAGAACCACAATGTGTAGTCGTCATAATCTCACATCTGCTAATTAATGCTTTTGGTTGATTGATATTTTACACATAAAGCTATTTTTCTAATAGCTTACTTTATTTGATGATTTCTTATCACTTTTCACCGAATATTTCCTACTCAACAAAAATACTTCAATATACAGTGTTATTCTCAAGTTTATGTGTGACTAGACAGTATTAGAAACCAGGCAGTAAATGCTCAATTTATTTAGGTTGAGAGGTACATTAATGTGTTTCCTTTACAGCCTTTTTTATGTCAGTAATACTTCATTTGTGTTAGGTGTGTTTACTGCTGTTAGATGATCTGTCAAACTTCATCTATTTTGGTCAGTAATGAAGAATGTTACGCCAGTAATTGCCTTGATTATATGATTATTCACTAAAGATTTTTGTGTTTGATTAATCTTGTCCATTCACTTTGTATGAATTCGAGTTGTATTTATAATATATGCAGTGAGTATAGCTGACATAAATATCGCACTGTACACACTTTTTAGATACAGTGGCAACACTCAATTAATCAGATTAAATAATCATAAATTTAATAGCTTATTATTCTCCCCGAAAGATGTCATTACAACATAATTTTCAGTGTACCACTTCCCTTGTATTTATAAAAATTAAAAGAGAAATAGAAAAAAACAATTGATTGTCAACGTATGAGGAGCATAGAATCACTATTGAATGTTCACATGGTAACAAACGATGACCATTCTGTGTATCTTGTAAACGCGCTCTTATAGCTTATCGTGTAAACATAGACTAAAAGAAAAGATTGCCTGTTATGCTATGAAATTATCCAGAATTTGTACATAATACTTTAGTAATTTGACAAAATGCTATTGAAGCATTGTGAAATTGATCCGGTAAATTTTGTATACCGCATATTCGTATCTAATACAAAACTTTAGTAATAGTAAACAATGAACCAATGAAATATTCCTAGGTCAGTAACATAATGTATTCTCTCCAGACGTCCTATTTGTCCTGCTGTTTATTACAATAATATTGAAAACACTGCTTTGCCTTTTGTTTGGAATTGTTGTTGAATTGTTACAACCAGGGTTGTGGAATTTGAGTCGGTGTGGTGAAAAATGAGTGTCTCTCACTACTTTTCCAATTAGACGATTTTGAAGACTATCTCTAGCTTTTAACAACTATATTGAAAAGTTTGTAGTTATTACCAAGACTGTGTAGTCGTGGTGCTTTGGTAAGAGTCATGGAAAATGAGTGACAACAACTACTTTTTGATTAGTAGAAGAATATCTCATTGGTTACATACATTTAGATGATACTGTGACTTGAATGGAAAATGAGCAGTGGATTATCACTGCGCCACCTTTTCACTGTGCATAATAGTAACCAGGGCTGTGGAGTTGTTAAAAATAAACATGACTGTTGTCAATCAAAAACACGATTCCGACTTAAAAATACGTTTATTTTTGTCGTGTTTTTTCATACCTTTCCTATTTATGAGCAAAGATGAACCAACCGATCCGGCAATTGTACATTGAGATCTAAATTCTAATTGAGAAAGTTGTCGTAGTTGCTCGTTTTTCACAACTCTGACTCTAACATTGACCAAAAACATGACTTCATAGCTCCGCTTAAAATATACTTTTGCTGTAACACATACACATATCTCCCAAATAATATGATTGATGGCAAACAGACAATTCCTTGAAACTTTTTTCTCAGCCTTAAAGACACATTTACTGCATATTCAACACATATTGCTAGCACACTGTGCCTCCAAGATTGCTTTTCTTTCAGTTCTGATGGAACTTTTCATAACTTTTATTAAACTGCTCTATTAACTTAAAAATTCCTGACAAAATCAAACGTTACATAAATTTTTGACAGAAAGAAAATTTATGACTATTTTTATCAATTTTAACCCATTTCTGCTGAACCATGAAAAGAATATTTCATTAATTCAATAAAGACAATTTAGCTTATATTTCAATACAGAAATTAACTCTTACACAAATTTGAATTGTTGAAACTGTACGATTCCACTTGTTTTATCACTAACAACACGGTTTTCACCCGAAGATGCCGAAAGACAAAGCTCGGTTCATTAGTGACAAAACATGGAATTATACAAAGTTTCAACAATTCAAATTTGATATTGAAATTCCATCAACTACCTTCAGTCGATATCATTAATTCTTACACAAATGTTTTGACACTTAAACCTATAATATACATATTTAAATGTCAATCATTAACACATTGCAATCGGTTATCTCTATTGCTGAGACATTAACAGCCAGAAGGTTGATTTAACAAAATGTTTTGCTTACAGATTTATAATTAATACACATCAGTTTATTTTCAAGTGACTAAGTTGGAACAGTTTATTGAAAAGACTTATACCAAAGTACAATTTTATTCTGAGCGGTATCATGTGCTATTTATTAATAATAAATAAAATATATTATTAATTATAATTTTAAATCAGTACTCAATTGAAAATAATGCAATGCCTGCGGGTACTTTAAATTAATCAATGTAATTTTTAATGTCCTGCAGGTAATGTGTTAAGAGAAGAGAAATTAGAATATCATTTCTCAACTATTCTTTAGGGGAATTTGCAATCATCTTAACACATTGACTGCGGAAAAAATGTCTGCCGCGTAGACATTTTTTTTATTATGATATGCTACATTTATATAAGATGGCTTGTAGCAATCATTTTGTACATACAAACATAAAGTAACTCTTGATGCAATAGGCTCTTAATCAGCGTTTCTTCAATATATTGGAAAATGCGCTAGACACGTTTTCAGCATCAAACGTGTTAAGCTTGTTACAAATAATTAAATACAGTGGAACCCCAATCAACCATTTTCCTGAATGGATCGTTCATTTTCTGTACTCGCTTCAAACACCCATAAGAACAATGTTAAATAATCCCATATTAACCGTTCCCCGATTTATCAATTTCCTCGATCTGTCGTCTGGTCCTCTCAAATATTGTAATGGTTGGTCATTTTGGTAGATAAATCTTTCTACCCAATACAATTTGTAAGTTTGAGCACATCAAATCATATGTTTTAACCAAAAAAATTAACGATATTTCATAAAAGAATTAAATATATAGTTCGCTCAAATGTCTTGAGATTTTCTTTAATAGTGAATTTCACAAGAAGCTTAAAACACTATTCGATTATTTCAATTAATAAGATTTAATTAAAAAAACTTCTACAAAACCCTCTCATACTTAGTGATTTTTGTAAAACACCATTTTTGGAAATTAAAAAGGGAGGGACTTTATATTTTTTTGTAATTTTACTTTTTTTTACTATTAGTTTAAGTTTTCCCACACTTTTTGTTCTTTTTTTTAGGGTCCTTTGAAAAATGTAGAATCGAGGTTTCACTGTACATAATTATGTGAAGCATCTTGCTCATTAATACGGACCAAGTGTTGTCATATATATGTTCAAATACAGTGATGCAACATATTCCATATGAAGATTAATATAATGTGAACTTTATCCTGTGACAGTTATCTAACAAACTGTTTTTAACTTTTACAACAACAGCAGGAATATGTAATGTTATCTTGCTTGGGATGGTAAATGTTTTTGTGCAAGTTCTGGCATGCAATTTTCTTCATAAATTCGACAATCAAAACAAAATAAATGGGTATTGAGCTATTTTACATTGAGCACTGTTTTAAAATGGCTTTCAAAGTTATTTTTAATATGAATGTCTTATTTATTTAAATGATATTATTGTGTAGCTACAATGGTTAATATATATTAATATATCAGCTTTCCCCAGTAGAGTAATCTTATAAGAAAAACAAATTTAAGATCTAGGAAAAGTGTATAATAAAAATAATTTATATCTTATTAAACTGATGTTTTCCTATTCAAAATAAAATACATATAGTTTTTGTGTTCATTTTTATAACCAGTTTTTTTTGACATTACCCCTTTCCATTTTCAGTGATATGTAAAAATCAGAGAACCAAAAAGAAGGTGAATGTTGCCAGATATTTGTTGATACATTACTACTAATATTATCTTTAATAAATGTTGATTTAATGCTTAGACATTTACGTGATAAATCAGTGTCGGTACACTAAAATTTTTTAATAACGGATGAAGAATTAAGAAATGCATTCCTCAAATGAAATGGGTTAAAAAAATCTACTACAATTATAAGTGATATTGAAAGAAATTATATTTCAATGACTTGGCAGTATTCAGGTTATAAGAAAATAATCAATTGTGACATTCAAGTGGGTTAGTATTTTTTTAATCCGTGTCCTCTCACATTGTGGATAACATATGTGGAGATATTTCAACAGAAGTTTTTCTGCAAGAGCTGTTGCTTAATCTCCCTTTCTTAAAAATATAGTAGGGATAGTATAGCTAATTATGGACATCAATGATGTTGATTACTTTACCATAGACCAGATATTGAAAACAAAAAGAAAAATCCTTTGACAGAAATAGTATGATCGTCTTCAAAGGTCAGCGAAGACAAAATGAGATTCAACAATGAAAATTTATACTGGTTTGTGGTATTTGAGATCACTTCAGAGAAAGACTACAGCAAGTTTTCCTAAGAGAATTGCTTATTATTAATTTTCTAAGCCTCTCATCTTTTTCAAAGTGAGTAAAAATAGGAAGAAAGAATTCAGCTAGGAAAAATCTAGTGGTAAGTTTTCTGCCGTCATTATGTCCCGCTTTCAATGATCTGATGATATGTGGGAGGAAATATTTAGTTGTTACAAGCTTCTGAGCAAAAACTTGTATATTTATTGGAAAAGCTATTCAAAGTATGATTTGGTACGTGTGAGATCAATGAATGAAGCTAATGGAACTTGCCACTGTATAAGAGATCTGACAAACATACAGTTATACAACTAAATATAGATATCAATCCTTTTTATGAAAGTTGAACTCAGATTTCAGGTTGATAAAAATATTTCATTACATAGACAAAATAATTTTGTATCCTAAAAGGAATTTTCAGTATAATGGTTTATATTGTGAAATCTTCCATTTCATTGTTATTAAAATTTAAATGACTATTGAGAGAAACATTGAAAGCTATATCTCTTGCTTATACTATAAAAAAAAATGATATATTTTTAATTAGATTCTTCTCACTTAAACGAATAATAAATGTTTTTTACTTAATTTAAAGTATTTTTTTTGTATTTTTTTCAATATGAGAACGGTAGAGATTATTATTGATTTATATTTAAAATGAGAAATATTCATTTAATTTAAAATTCGAAATTAATTCAATATGCTTTTAAAAGTAAAAATTGGTCCAAACTTAATAGAGTAAATATGAATGTTACTTGATACTTCGTGGCTTTCAAGAAGTTGATTGTTTCTTATTTTTGATGGGAATTAAAAAAAATGGAAAATATTAGTATTCGATGTAGCAGACGTCATTATAGTCACAAAATAAAAATATAAAAAAAGCAACACTTACTTATCTTGGCAACACTACGCTGAGAACGCAGTTCGATTTCAAGATGGTAGTTCATAAAATATTTTTGACGTGTAGGTAGTCTTGCGTGGACGTGTTTTTCGTGCAGTTTAGGTGTGATTTTCTCAATACAAACAGTGAAATTGTGCAAAATTGTGAAATAAACTTCAAAAGAGTGTAAAAATTACTAGTCTTATGTTCCCAATTAAAGGATATATTAATAAATAAGAAACTTCGGGTGAGTCCTATATTATTATTGTCGTTTAGTTTCGTAGGTACATTGCGTTAGGATTTTTGTAAATTTTACTTTTTATCCACTTCAAACATATTTTTTTAAATATTGGCGTTTGGATTAGTGTACATAAATGTTTATATTATTTTAATTATTTTTTATTTTTTTCACGTTTTCTCGGTAAATGGGAGCAAATGACCTTTTCGCAAATGAAAATTTCGAACGCAGTACGTCATTCTGTTGTTTCTAGTGTCAAATATTTTCTCCCATAACCTCTATATTGACGTTTTTTGTTTTCTTTTGTAGAACAAGCACCGGTTTGTAGGTATTTGATTGCTTTACATCGGAAATTTTACTTTTCCGGCGATAAATCAGATGGATTATATTTTTTACAAATCTTAAATATAACATAACTGTTGTTTGTTGATTATGGTCCGTTCAACACGAATACTTGGTAACGGAGAATGTATACAGGGGCGTACGTAGGCGGTATGAAAGTCTTGCAGCTAGAATTGGTGCAGAGTGCATTTATTCTGGGGGCGGAAAATTGTACATTTCTTTTTGTCCAATGCATTCATTCATGTTAATTTATTGTTAAAAGGTTTCACTAGGATGTCACCTATAACTGTTTCACAGTCTTAATTTCTCAACAAAAATATTTGATTATATACTTATACAATGATGTAATGCATTTCGATTTAAAATACCAGGCTTGCAGTATTGACTCAAGGTATCCGATGGGTCTTGCGTATGTTTGAAGGCTGCATTATATCGTTTGGTGTGGTATATGGATACGATGGGTAGTACATTACAAATGTTGCAATATTTTACACAATACGTATTTTACTACTGTCCTTAAAACATTTTCATAATATTGATTCTCTATATTAATAAACTAGCAACACTAAATCTCAATAAAATGTTAAATTATGTGATTGGAATGATTTTTAAATTTCGAATATATTTGCTCATTATTAGTGTTTCCAGCTCAAAGAAAAAAAAATATTTTTCTTGAAATTGTCCTGTTCAACGATTATGTACAAAGTACTTTAAATCTTGATGTCCTTGTAAAATTGCTGTTAGGAATTTTTGTATGACTTAAACTTCAAAGCATCTGAATTATTTATACTTAACCTGTTATGCAAAAACGATAATTTTTAAGTATAAAAAAATGTGTTGAGTGCTGTACCCATTTATCTAACTAACCAAGGCAGTCGCCTCCGTAAACATGTAACGATTTAGTCTCAATTTAATATTTGAATAACGATCTTATTTTAAAATACTATTTTGAAACCCACTCCTTGTTTAATGATTTAGTTTAACAATCATTTGTTTCTGCTACTAGTTATGTTTCTTAACCCGGATATACTACAGATCTGAATTCTATACGATTTTTGATTTTGAAAATGAAAACCTTTAATGTTTTTTTTCAAAAGAAAAAAAAAAAATGTCAATAAGAAAGTAAAATTATTAGAAGCATCAAATGAAACGCTGCTCATAGAGAAAGCACTTGTAAAAATGAATAGTGCAACAGAAATTATTTTTCAATTTTTTTCCCACCCCTTAAAGTGAAATCTTCATTTATTTAGAGTTGTTGCTTTAATTTGGCTGCCAAATATATAGTTTTCGTAGAATAGACTTTTAAACTAAACTAAACTAAATTTAGTTTGGCTATTTATTTATTGATTTCTTGTTTTTAAATCACGATGATGTCATGGTTATTGCAAGCGAGTCGATGAAAATATCTATCCGCTCCAATATTTATTATATATCACTGCAGTACGTAAGCATTCATTAGATATTAAAATATAAATATGTGTGCTATATATACTTATTTATGGAATACATAACTCGGGATTCTGTAGTCCACTGAATGAGTCGTCGGTTTTTCCTGCATTTGTTATAAAACGAAGAGTCATTTTTTTTACACAGTATTGCCATTTAAGAATACCCAGTATTCCCTGTCATAAATATAGTGGTGGATTTATTTAGAGCGATTTTTTTTATTTACGAAAACTTGTTCGAAAAGTAGTATTAGAAAAGTTCTTGGCACTATTCTATTCTTCAATGTTTTATTATTGCGATAAAACATACATATTGTTTTGACTATAATGAATTATGCAATGAAATCAATATAAACTCCCCATTGAGAATATAATGCCATAATTTTCTGTTCTTTTTCAAACTTAATTAATCTGACGAATTTGGCGTGCAACTCGAAAGCAAACTTAACACTATGATTACCTGCAGTATAGCATTCCAAATCTTAGGGTTCGTTCTTCATACCTCTTAAAAGTTTGATATTAATGAACAATGCCTCAGTACGAAGCAGTATTATAATGGTTCCATTGTTTGGGCCCCAAAGAATTTGACATATGCCCCCCCCCCCTGTAATAAAAAAGAGTCAAAAGAAATTTTTGACATCATCTACTTGATACTAGCAATTTATATATCTGACTAGATTAGACACGTTCATTTTCAGTAGTTTAAAATTTCGAAGAGAAATGTACTTGTCGACATGTCGATGTATACACGGTCAAAATGAGAATTCAACCATCCATAATAATGTCTGATTGTATGTTCCTGGGTTTTTTTTAGAAATAGTGGAAATTAATTATTTGTCCTTCTGAAGTGTAAAACTAGTCTGCCAACGATAAGCGCCTTAACAATGTTGGACAGTATTCCTTCGAATTTTGACATATCCCACGTTGACGAGAGTAAGTTCAGATGAATATAATTTTTTTAATGTGTCAATGTAATAGATTTTACTTGGGTCTACTCGGTTGTCGTTCTTGTCGATTTCCAGACCTACCATTTATTTTTGTAACGTATATCTATCAAGTAAATTACTACTGGTCAAGGATATACTATCATCGGTTTACGATGTCTAATTTTGAAAAGTATATCGAGTAATGGATCGAATAGAAAAATCTCAAAATCGCACGCAAAATGAATGAGAGAGCAACGTAAAGACAATGATTGATGATTATTTGATTTTACGGATTGCAGAGGCGGGGAATCATTGCTTTTGTTCGTGTATATTAGTTTACTTACAAAAATAATCTCGAATCTTGATGAATTATTGCGGAATTATATGAAAAGGTTATCCACCCATGCGCAACTATGATCGTGCTACTTTGGCCGTTACTGTCTCTATTCTTAAAAATATCTGATAAATGAGTTTATTTCCCTGACACTTAATTTTATTTTATCTATTTTTTTTTCTTGTTGTTGTCTATTGTTTCAATAAAACGCGGTATAAATTGTTCTATTCCACTTTTACGCAATCAAAAACTCTCTATCCCAATAAAACTTGTCATTTGGTTAAATATGAAGGTAAACATTCACTTTTTCTTCTATGTATGTATGTACAGCATTTTCTGTGTTTACATCGGCCTAGTAATAAAATTCATTAGCATATCACGATGCAGTTTTTTATAGGGGCGGGCAACTTTTTTAAAGGATGTCACAGAATTGGCGTAGGTTGGCAAACTTGAGCCACCGTGCCGTTGAAGTGAGATAACTAACTACATAGCACGGCACTTAAATTCCGACTATTGCAACTTGTTAATTGTTAATTCGATGGCATGTCAAACGAGTTTTAGACAGGCGTTATCGAAATGAAATGTTTCAATATAACTTGAGATAATATTGAAAAAAAAACCTGTATCCAAACATGTAATGAGCCGTTCTGTAAAACAGAATACCGCAATCAAACTCAGGCTCGCGTGTTCTACTCGGAACGCGAATTTGACGGGTAGGCTTTCTGTGCGACTTCAAAACGCGGATGCGAAATGTTAGTTGGATATTTTACATCTCGGGTGTAGTGGAAAACCTACCGTTTCATGCGAATTTTGAATTCGATATGTTCAAGACGATCAGTCGGATTTTTCGGTCATACTGAATCGATTGCGTCTAGGAAATAAAAGAAATTCAATGAGCCCTCAGTGAACTATATACAGTCTGTCACATAGTTCGGTTTTGGATTCATGCACCATCGCGCGCAATAGTGTGATTTGTATGCTTTAAAACGAATAGTTTAAGCACACCCATTTTCGTTTTAAAGCACAAAAATCGCGCGTTCAAACGCTAGTCTAGCCAGCAATATATCTTTTTTACTTAATGCACATTTTTTTCTGTGTGGAAAAGTGTAGAAAAAGTGTGAAGCGCAGCGGATGGTTGGGTATTACGTGAAAAATAATCTGCCACAGTTATTTTATTATATTTTACTGTAAAAATCAGAACAACGACAAAAGAAAATGTTTGACAGTCTTGTTAAGTATGTACACCTGTGATGTTACACGGCATTTGCCCGAATGTATATTATAATACTAATGCATATTCACTAACTGAGATGTTGAAACATGAAATTAATTCACGGGGGGAAATTGAACTGAAGAAAAATTTCCGTTCCCCAATTTACTATTTCCGGTGACTGGGCTATTCTCAGGGGAAATATTTTGCATGCGATTTCAATGCACAATTTAAAAAGTAATTAGCTGTCGTGCATCAAATCTAAATGATTTAATGTTATTATTAATTACCACAGATTATTCACATAAGATTACACGAAAAATATAGCATACGTAATAACATCGCCCGTGAGTCAAATAGTGTCTTTTTTGAACGATAGATATTGATCAATTAATAATATTTTCCTTTACAAACTTAATGATTATCAGAGAGAAAAATCTAAATTCTTTTGATAACAGCATTATAGTATTTTGAGGTAAGTATGTAAAAAAAAAATCAATTAGATTTAGATCCACAAGGACCCAAGTCAGTATTTTTGATTTAAACGATTTCTGCTTTATCTTAGTAGTAGTATATATATTTTTCATTTCTTATTCAAAGATTAATTGATTTCAATGTTATCACTTCTAAGGTATCACCTCTCGCTGGAAAGGCATTATATTTAAATAATAAAACAAAATGCTTAGTATTATAGTTTAATTAAAAAAAAAAATGTATGGTTACCTGTGAAATATTTTCTTAGTTCTTTAACCTTTGGTTGTGTTTACATGTTGATTATTAATACAAAATTGTGTATACGTAGCCTGTGTTTGTAATTTTTATTGTATCAGTTGATAATGCTCGAGGTGAGCGAAACGGGTCGTGATATTTAAAATGTAAAATTGTGGAAATAATGATCAAGACTGTGTTTTCAGAATATAAATTGATTTTTCACTTTTAATGCGGTGTAAATAATATACAGTGAAACCTCGAATTTACGTTTTCCAAGGGACCCTGAAAAAATAACTGTAATTGCGGGAAAGCTTCAAATAATAATAAACAAGTAAAATCGTAAAAAACATTTATTTATTAGTTACTTGTACATACTGTATATAAAATTTATTTTTTAAAAAGTCCTTTATGTTCGTTTGCTTCTTTGTTATTTGGCCCTTTAATCGGAACAAAGACTTGTTACTAAAAGTTTGTATGTACAGGAATCATTATTACCATGAATTTTAAACAACTCTTCATTTGCATCATAAACAATAATACGCGTGTGGTGGATTTCAACCCCAAAAATAGCACATGCGTCCAATGCGTTACGTCTAACATGTACAGCGGATTCCAACTTGTCCAGACATAACACCTGCACTTGGCTGTGTCAAACTTGCTTGCCGAGATATGGAAAAATATGCATTAAAAACGGTCAATCGGGATAATATTTGTAACGGGACCAAAATATTTAGACGGTTTATCGAGGAAATCTGGGAATCGGGAAACGGTCAATGCGGGATTATAAAAAATAAGCGTTCCATCCGGGAAAACGTATTATGCGAGAACGGTTGATCGAAGTTCCACTGTAATATTTTTTTTTTTTTTTACTATTTTCACCGAACGAAACTAGATTGATTGTATTGTGGGAAAAGTACAAACGATGCGTTTTTATTATTTTATATATATTAATTAATTATCGATCTGTTTGTGTATATCTGTATGTTTTGGAATCGCGTCCGTATGCATCAGAAGTACATATATGTAGTACAAAACGTTGAAATCGATAGTAAACATATTTTAGTTTTTATTTATGAAACTGAAGTTACGAAAAAGTTTCGATGCAGCTAGACTGACGAGTGTATTTTATCGGGGGTGCGATATCACCAATTTTCTGACTCCAAACTTTTGTCCGTCATTCAATCGAGGCAATAGTGAGGCGAAAACGCACCATGTGTCGAAACAGGGGGCGCCGCAAGGTAGAGGAGGGTTGGCGAAACCCGACGATGACGAAACGGTTTTTTTTTGTGTCCCATCGAGCGGAACCGAAACTCATTTACGGAGTGTTCATTTTTTCTTTTAGAAAGGTCTTAAAATACAGGCCAGTCCGATGGAAAAAGATATAATTTAAAATGTAGACTTAACGAAGCGCAAAGTTATTTTTGCGGCAATAAAATTCATGTCGGACTACTTGTGCGTTTTGCTTAGAAAGCTTACATTCTAAAAAAAAAAAAAAACGATGAGAGCTTTTAACGATAAGTTAAAATTTTTCGCAATTCGTAGAACAATGATATCTAATTATTATAGTAGTATAACCGAAAAGATCAGTGACGTGAATCAATGCGATGGTGAGGATTCAACGCAGGAGAGATACAGAAAATATTAAAAATAAATTTTATAATATCGACTAAAGGTGCTTGATAGAATTTCAATATCAAATTTTATTTTTTACAACTGTACGATTCCACATGTTTTGCCACTAGCGACCCGGGTTTCGCCTTTCGGCATCCTCAGGGATTCTATCACACGGATGCAACAGAACGGATGTATAATAAACAGTTAGCATCACACGGTGAAACAAATAGCAATGTATTTTACTTCTACATTTTTAAAAATATAGTTAATAGCTATTTCGGCTCACGCCATCGTCAGAACTATGCTTAAACGAACATTTGCTTATCTATATATAGCTGTGTAGAAAAGGTGCACAATACATCTTCTCTCCTGTTTTGACGACCTAGCTTGTTTTTTGCTCGCAGTAAAACTATTTTTTTTTCCAAAAATTGTAAATGAAACTAAAAAGGCGGCTATGTCAATAAGTTTACATGTAGCACGGAAATGGTCTATTACGGAAACAAACCGGACCCCCCCTCAGGGAGAGGGTTGAGTAATGGAGACGCCAATATATTTGTTGTTCGAGTTTGAGTGAGTAGTATTAGTTTGAAACAATCTTGAGTCTGTCAGGACAAATCAAGAAATGCATCAACTCAAAATTTAGCCAGTACTCAAATTTTTGGGTATCAACTATCAATACAGAAAAATCAACCGTCTCAACAGTTGAGGCGTTAGCAGTCAGGGATAACGAAACGTTTCTTTGAATTGCATGTGTTTTATTTTTCCTCTGCGTTGGATCGACACTGTTCTGGGTTTAGGCTTTTTAATTTATCACGTGCTATGACGGGGAGTTTTTTTTTTAATATCAACCTCTTAACTTTTCTCAATCGATATTGTTTAATATCGGTTCAATAGATGAAACACTTTTTAATTATACTGCACAAAATAGATTTCTAAATTTTGAAAAATATTCATCTCCTCGATATCGACGTAATCGGCGTTTACAACTGAACACATTTAAAGAAGTTACGCAAACATAAATGTTGATAACATAAAAATTCTTCAATTTGCATTTTTGGCGCCTGTTTTGCGTGAAGAATATATTCGAACACACTCGATTTGACTACCCAATGTTTAATTAACGAAAAATATTATAAGAAAGAAAATACAATTTTGCACAATGCGTTTTGAATTGTTGGACAGGTTCGATATTTTTAAACAATTTTTTAATAGCAAAAAAACAATACATCGTTTATCGATCGTAAAAATATGCCGCAAAAATTTAAATTTCTAAATTAACTTTAGCGTCGAATCACCTTTTATGGGTTAGTGCGTTTTTGCTGTGCCAAACTTTAATTAAAGTAGTAAACTGTCTCGTAAGGCATAGAATAGAGCACAGTTGTAATAACCCGTTATTATCTGCCTTCCTAATAATGATTACAAGATTTCTAATTTTAGAATGCATTTAATTCTCTGATTTCATACTTCGCTGCCCGCTTTTTGGCTATGTTTCTATTTACGGTCGACGGCTCCATATTATTGTGAGCTGTGTTGTTACAACTCATTATAAATTATCTTCACGGGTGTAATTATGTTAACTAAAATAAATACATGTTTATTTGCACTAGTATCCGTGTGATTTTAATAGAAATTTTAACGATTTTCTTTCGGAGCGTAACAGCAGTTTATGACGACCTAACCTCCCCGTTTAGATATCGCCCCTACCGATACAAAAGGGCGTTGCATACATTCCATCACACGTAAAAAAGTGATTAAGAAACGATATTGTTCTAATTGTCACAATATTTTTGTTTTCATTCTTTTTGCTTTCCTGAATACTGTCGAATTGTCAATAGTGGGGATATATTGATTATAATATGTGAAGAATACAATCGAACGAATTGTGTGTCTTTACAGATTTTGTATTAAATTTATAGCACGTCCTGACTGGCGCATTTAAGTAGAGTGACGAACATTTTAGAGAGCGTAAATTTTGAAACAAAATCTTGGCTGACCCCTTAAATTCAAATAGGTGAAACTATTTGAAGAAGTTTTAATGTTAACTGTCATCTTTTGGTGGAAAGACATTATCTATATATATAAATGAATGTCTGTCTGTCCTTTATATACTCCTACACCATTAAACCAATTGCGATAAAACTTTGTCGAATTATTGATTAGACTACTGGGCAAAAGATAGGATACTCAGAATTTGATTTGATTACGAAAATTAATTGAATATTTACGAAAAACATGTTTTCATACAAGACTATTGTAATACAGAATGGCCATTTATGAAGCATTGTATACATAGCAACGCCGAAAAAAAAATGTCAAATCTGTCACATGCACTCACCTGTAGGTAATTTAAGTAGGTACTGAATATTTTGAAACAAAATTCGATTTTCGAATAAAGTATTTCAATGTTTGAATTTTTACGGACTTTTTTGTTTTTGTTTTGTGTCGCATAACAGGACGAATTTAAATAAATATTACGTATAAATTCCAATTGCCGGTCGACTTCCACATGTTTTGTCATTGACTGAAGTCACTTCTGTTGAATTCTTGTAATATAATACCTGAAGATGCCGAAAGGCGAAACCCGGGTCGTCAGTGATAAAACATTACAAAGTTTCATCAATTCAATTTGATATTGAAATTTTCTCTTTAACCTAACTCCAAACGTGTAATTCTTTTTGGAAGATAAAAATGAACATTCTTCAAAACCATGTTTTTTTAAAATTATTTTTGTCATTAACTATATATGATGGTATTGTAAATCAAGGTAAACCCACCCACCTATTTGTACAGACAGCCCAAAACAGGTGTGTCACTATAATTAAAATTGCATCATTAATAAAATTGAATATCCTGTGTGCAAGTAATGCAATTGAATGAAGTGATGGCGTCATGAATATTTTTCCGAATAGTACTGTCGAAATGTTTTTATCGAAAGCGCACGAAGTATATTTCAAACAGTGATTGAATTATTAACACATTCAATGCGGGAAACGTAGTAATACCTGTTATGCCGACTGCCGGTTAACTGCGGGAAGCGTATTAATGCGTTTTACATCGTCTGGTGGTAAACGTCGGGAAAGGTATTAATATTTGTTTTTTTTTTCACAAGCATTTTAGTTTATCTTGCTTAGGAGGTTTAATATGACCTAGGTTTACATAAATGAACTATATTTATGAAACAGAGTGACCACAAACTCTGTTTCATTTTTGGATATAAAAATTCTTCCATGTCAATTCTGCTTCATGCTGAGAACCACTAACAGGGAGAATATAAATTTTAATTTCATGTGTTCCATCTACACTATAATCTGATAAAAGTATATTTAATTAAATTAGTATTTTCATTAAAGTAAATATGTAAAATTATAGCTTTAATGATTATACAATATGAAAAATATTTTATTTTTTAAATGTGAAATATCAACATATAAATTAAATTAAAATTACAAAATACACATTATTCTGGGGATTGTGTTCTAGAAAGTCCTGTGCCTCTACTCAAAAGAACATCTGTAGGTCATAAATTATGAAATAGTTCAAACAAACTTGACATTGAATGCCTCACATGCACCGCCCATATATTTAACTGTTCTATACAAATCTCTGAGATTACCAATTGTTTTTTCAACAAATTGCTGACACAAGTTGCCCATAAAACAAACCTTTATGACGGTCAAAAATAAATGCATGACGTACTGTGCGCCTAAATGTTGATTAGTAAAGGTCCATTATTTTATCATATATATTGAAATGTTTTATGTCTGAAAGAAGTATTTTTTGCGGAAACATGAATATTTAATTAGTAAACTGGTGGTGCTATACTTGGTGAGTACCATATTGAAAAGAACACTTAAATATGTCTGATATTTTAAAAGTTATGGCATTTTATGTAAAAAGGTGTTTTTTACGCGTGACATTGATTTTATGCCCGCACTTACCTATCAGCGTAGTGCGAATCTCACCCGCAAATAATGTGTTAAGTTCACGTAAAATGATCTTAAATTTTGTTTATGCCTTATAAGTCTTGTTAGCGGGTGAATCAGTGTCATTGCATTTTTTTGTATAAAGTACTAAATATGGACGATGGTATAATCGGTGGTCGGCAACCTTACTACCTGTGGGTAATTGACTTACCCACTGCAAAATTTTTAGTTAACCCCTAAAGAAATATGATATTTTTTTTCATCATTTATTCATTTTGTATATTAATTTATTTCGCTTTTAAAGTGTTAACTGTTACTTTTTGATGAAAAGGCATGATATGTTAAATAATAAAAACACTAATATAAAATAATTTCCACATTTTATTGTGGAAATAAGTACTAAAATGTGCTTTAATTATTTATAAAACTCATTTTTTTGTTTATTGAAAATGATTTTTCTTATCACTTTTAAGTAAGTTACTGAAGGTTAATTTTTATCAAATTTACCCCCTTTAATGTGCTTTTATTTAACATAAATGTAATGTAGTCAACGTATATTTTTTAATGCCTTAAACTTTTATCCATTATGTAAATAAAATTTACAAACATGAATTATTTACAAAGTCTCTCAAAAGGTTGCTGACCACTTATATGAATACTGGCATTAAAATATCTGCAGTACACACAAACATGTGTCGAGTACTTTGATTCTAATACGATATCTGATTCGTTCATCCGAATCGTATGACAAGTTACGTGCGACGTGACTCTGATTGATGGATTCTCCGTTGCTTGTTTATTTCTTAACAAAACTGCGTCATAATCAATCGTATTGGATTATCCGTTAATGTTGCTTTCTCACTCTGCATGCTGTTGACACAACTGAGTCAGAATGATTAAAGAAAATGACAGAATGCAGTACTACAATTGATTTTTAAATAGCACAATTCGACGATTTTTTTCTTATTAGATTCTCTTTTCTCAATCTGTTTTTGAATTTACGAAGCCTTGTATGATGAATTGTTTCCATAATTAAAAAGAAACCATTTTGTTTTTCGCCTAACTATTAATTTAGAATTCCTAAACAAATAACTTGGGACTTTGATTGGACATTCTGATTAAATTCTGATGTAATCACTTCGCCACAAAGTAAAGTTAGATTCGGAGTAGTCTCTTGTTGGGATTTGAGTGCAGTGCGGATTGTGTCATTTTACTTACGGCAAGTGGTACACAAACTATTCGAGAGAAGGGTCATATAATTCATTTTATAATTTTTCACAGGTCTCGGAGAGTAAAAGTATTAATAAATAATGATAACTTATAGTAGACAAGATATTTAATACAAATTCATTATTTTTTATTTAAAAGTGTTATAAATTGATCAGTTAAATTATATGCATATTTCCACCATAGAACTCATTATCAACTGTAAAAGATTTTTGGCACGCATGCTGGCGGCAAGCGGTTTGATGTCGAGTTCAATGTTTTTAGTTGCTATCATATGAACGGCACAGTGCACTATCACCGTTCAATCGGCTTCTGTGTTGAGACTTGTTTGGTTGTAATAAGGAAAACGTTTGCTCGCAAAAACACTGAGTGATCGGTTAACGAACAGATGGGACTGCGAATAAATCGGATATCGAACTAAAACGATCTTTCTAATCTGCTTATTTTATTTTTAAAACTCGGTTAACGAACTAGTCGAATAGCGAACAATAGTCTTGGAACAGATTATGTTCGTTAACCGAAAACCCACTGTATAGTTGCTTCCGAAAGACTTTGCATAAAGTGCAACCTTGTTACGTAGGATGGGAAAATGTTCTTCAGGAAGATATTTGCCAAAACTGTTCATGGTGTTTTTTTTATCAGTGATGTTTCAGATTTTGTTGCTTTGCATGAATTATATCAGTTGTAAAATTTTTCATATTCAATAAAAAAAAATGACGATGAAGTAGTTGTTATTTGTGGCCGAGTTTTGTACATCACTGACTTACGGTTTCCGAATTCCGTAGTGCCTCTCTTTATTATGATATGGATGCGACGACTGGACGTGTTATGAAAACTGCAGTTTCCGGTTTGAACAGAATGCGATGTTTTCTCGCCGCTGACGCAGGTGTTTCCCAGGGCACTAGTCAATGCCAACCTGTGTTTTGCTTCTTGCCGAGTCGTAGCGAAGAATCGAGTAAAACGGTTCGCTATAACACTTTTCTTTTTTATTCCCACTCGGGGACCCGCACGTCTTTGATCGCGAATACATCGACCAAATTATGATGCTAACCATTGTCTTATATGTGACGTCAGTTGAAAGAGCTCTCTTGATTTTGACGAAATACGCAGAGGATCTGAAGAGTTAAGAACCACTGCTGTATAGAGTGGATTTAATATTGGTTACTTATGTTTTGTGCGTCATCTGTGCTTCAGTGTCAAGAAAGAGAGATTTTTTCTCTGTTTATCGACCGCCTGTCATCAGACCGTTTTTTTTCTCAACAGTCTTTTGAAAGCGTGTTTCATCAAAATATATTACTTTAGCTTGGTCGGAATATAAAATAGAAAATGAAAGAATAAAGGAGTGCCTTTTGCTGCCATACCTATTTTTTTAAATATTAAATTTGTCGTGTCTTCGGGGAACTGGTTTTATTCTCCTTTCTCACGCAGCATATACCCGCGTGTCTGTGTATGTGTATATAATGTTTTGAATAAATGTTTAGTAATATAATGCTGCTTTATTATTGTTTATGACTTGACAGCCGGGCCGGCGAACCAAAAGCGCTCTATCAAAAACTTGTCTTTCGGCCCACTTTGTTGTTGTGTTCGGATAACGAAATTCGCGATGAAGCATGATGTATTCGACAGTATATTAATTCTATCCTGCCGATAGGTAAATATTTTTTATCTTGTCGTGTGCTATGATTGGACAAAAAAAATGATTAATCTGTCATTACCTGTTTGGCAGCGTGCATACCACCCCCAAGCCGTCTTCGCCGCGACAATTCGCCTGTTAACCCTGTGGGAGTGAGCTTTTTTTTTTTTTACTACATGAGTTTTTTTCAGGACTGTTAAGTCGTCCAAAAACACGATTTCGACCTCGACATAACTGAATCATTATTAAAACTGTGGAAATATTTTTGTACGTTGTGTTTTATTATTTAAATATTATATATCGAAAAAGTAGTCGGGAGTCATTCTTTTTTCACTTCGCCCGCGGTCATTACTTAACATATAATTGTGTATTTTGTTGTTTTTATAGGTTAACCTGACAGAAATATTATTTGTTGTTTCATGTTATGTAAACAAATTTAATCTAATGAACGGGCGCGAGCCGACGGCCGCATTTGATGACCGCTGTGGTCCTGCTACGATCGGTCCAAAAACCTTAAGAAAATATTATGTCATGAATTTTTACTAGACGCGTTACCTTATATGTTAGCTCTCTCCCTGCTGATCTGCGTAACGGACACGCTAACATTAAATACAAAAGGAATGTATTCATATATTTAGACTATATTTTAATGCGAATTAGCTCATATATGAAAGATTTGACATTTAAACTCTCTCATATTTTTGAGTATCAAATATCAATAGAATGCAATCTGCCGTTTCAACTGTTTAGGCGTTAGTAAGCTGTTTTTTGCAAAACCAATCAAATCTGAGCTTTATAGCTTATTGTCTTAATCATCAAATCGATATCTTATTAACGTGTCATCCGAAATCTTCGATGGTGTGATGTCTATTGAAAAGTTGCTTAATGAAGGGATAATCGTAGTGCGAACGCTTTTCGCCTGCTAAGCGTATTGAGTATTGACCTTCGTCAGTATGGCCAACGGAGCCGGCCGGCGTTTTCAGAATTTGCATACATTACACGTTTTCGTTTTCAACTGTCGGCAGTATTTTTACTCGGGCGAGATAAGCCTCTTAGCTGGTGTGACAATTAGAATAGAAGTTTTATTTGTTGATCGGCATTCACTTGGTTGACTTCCATTGTAACTCGGTGAAAAAATAGCAATGTATTTTGTAGAACTAAACTACATTGCTATTTTTTCATCATGTTATCGTTTTATTTCATTATCCGAATGTGTGTCCGTTGTCCGAACACCAAAATCTTTCGTGATTGTGTTCGTTATCCGATTTGTTCGTAGTCCGATCACCCACTGTATTTACATATTATTTAAATTCAAGAGATCGAAGTTTGTTTTTCCGGGTGACACACGAAATCTACTGTGTAAAAAAAAATTCTTGCTGTTTTATTTGCCACACCTGTGTGTTTTATAATATAATACATAAACACTATCCACGCAAACAGTATGACGCACGATAAACCACCAAATGCGGACTCGCAATGCAAAATAATAAAGTGGCTAGCCGATATATCATTCAATGCAAATTATGTCCGATTGACGAACTATTGAAACTGCTTTTATTGCGGAGCGATCGCCTTGGAATCGCGGATCAATGGTTTTGCGCGGAGGTGTTCCCTGCATTACTTTAAAAAGTCTCGACATTGGCGTGTCTATTATTGAAACGTTTTTTTTTATATATACAGTTGATAATTTGAATTGTTACAACTAACGACCCGGGTTTCGCCTTTCGGCGTCTTCAGGTATTCTATCACAAAACTTTATAATAAAAAAATAATGTTCATACCATAATATTATATTTACAAATAAATAAATCTTCATATCGTAACGTTGCGAAAGCTTGTTATTACTCTGTTGATTTTATTTATGATTTCGACTGAAGGTGCTTCATGGAATTTCATTGCCAAATTTGATTTGTTACAACTCTGTACGATTCCACATTTTTTGTCACTAACGAACCGGGTTTTGCCTTTCGGCATCTTCAGGCATTCTATCACACGGATGCAACGGAACTGACGTAAAATAAACAGCATCGTCTGTATAGCAAAGTTATTAATTACAGGAAAACACTTACCCCAAGGCAAGCAGTAAATTGCAAATAAAACAAATTTAACAATATTAATCTAATAATAATTAACGTGTGATAATGTGCATTAACGATCTTGTTAATGATTCATTCTTGAAAGGGTTTTACAACAAATATTATTAATCAACTATATATAAATGGTTTTTTTAAGAGATGCCTGGCTAACAACGATCAAACATCTAGTGGTAAAATATAAGAATTTGCGTCATGAGATTGTCGATTCATTGAACCGATCTCACGTAAAGGTTACAACGAGGGGGAGTTTGGAAGATTGAGTTGATCATTGAGAATGAATTTTGAATTTAATAACTGGCCTCTATTAATTTTTAGAATCTCCTGATAAAATAGTTTATGGTCCGCCGTGTTATGATGTTACAATTGAACTTCTCATCCGCGTCAAACGATTGAATGCCTGAAGATGCCGAAAGGCGAAACCCGGGTTGTTAGTGACAAAACATGTGGAATCGTATAAAGTTGTAACAATTCAAATTTGTCGATTCAGTCGATATCATAAATTATATGCATTTGATACATACGAACATTGATAACTTTTAATATCAAATATTGTTTTGAGAATTTGTTATATATCGTTGAGGAGATACACACAGCTTGTTCTAGCGTTATGAGGTCATGACATGTTTGATCATGCGTGAAGTGAGCTACGTTCCGTTTCAACGAATTTGCCGCAGTCTTCATCTGCCTTCAAACTTAACCCTCTAACTGCTTACCACCCAACAGTTGAGACGACAGATTGCACCATGATGAGAGCTGATCGTTAATAATAATAAGTGTTATAACATGGACTTGGGAGTCGTTAAAATAACACGACTTTCACTAAAGAAGTTTGATTTATCAGTTTGTTTTTCTTATCTTTCCTATTTATGTGCAATTGAATTAAAGATCAACCAACTCAAGTCATCCGGTAAATAGTTCATAAAGATATTTAGTTTTTCATCCGATACTCCGACTCCACAGTCCTGATTAAAATTATTGTGTGTGAGCCATTTTTTGTAATGAAATTTAGTCTGATTTTTTCTGATTATCTTCCTAAGTTTGCTTTACACTAAAAATGATGAATTAATTTTTGAAATAACCAGTGTTGTAATATCCTTAACATGGCTTAGTAGGAAACGGGTACAATTTTTATATTTATGTAATTTAAAACTGCGAATTAAAGGAGGTATTTATCTGAACAAAGTTTTTTTATGCTGGATTTCAATATCTTATTGATTACGGGGATTTTTACGCTGCTTAGTTAATCTCTGTTTTCTAACAGTTACGAAAAAAATAGTGCCCTACTAAAAAATAATGAACTGAATTGTGTTTAGAGAATTAAAAATAGTATAGCATCACAAAGGTTTCTTAACGAACAAATATGTCGTTCGCCATTGCTCAACCCGCTACAGGGGGCTGTTTTGTTTCCCTAATAGACCTTTTCCGTGCCATATGTAAACTTATTGATATAGCCGCCTTTTTAGTTTCATGTACAATTTTTGAAATTTTTTAGTTTTATTGCGAGCAAGACAAGCTTAGGTCGTTAAAATAGGAGAGAATATGTATTGTGTACCTTTTCTACACAGCTATATATAGATAAGCATAGTTCTGACGATGGGTGAGCCGAAATAGCTATCAACTATACCATAAAAAACTGCAGGACTAAAAATAATGGAGTTATACCAAGTGAATGCCAATTCAATCAATAAAAATGGCACGATTGAAAGATCGGCGCCGGCGTAATCAAAGGGTTAAATTATTGATGTTGACATTGTTAGATAATGTTTCCAGTACCTTATCAATCGTCAGACAAAAACATAGAAATTTTATTAATTAGATAAAAAAAAGCTGTTAATTTTGTATACAGTCGACGGATGATAAGCGATAATTTCGATGTTTCATTTGCGGGCCCGCGGTTCCCTCGGGGGGCTCCGGCGGCGTGGGACAGTGAACCGGTCGCGGGCCGTGGGTGGGAGTATCTGCCTTGTTGCCGTTTTGCCCATAAGGAGAGAGTGGTACCTGAATTCGTCCGATCGCTCCATATTCGCGCAGTTTCCCTACTTCCCACGTGGAAATGGTCGCATTTAACTTCACACGTCGATTTGCTTTTTGTCGTCGGCGAGCGGCCGAGCTTTTTGAACACGGTCCTTGATTTACACGCCGACGTCTTGGTACAGTATTTACTCGGTTTGTGATGATGTCTACTGGGGTCATATACAATACATCGGCATGCATTTATTATAGTAGTCCATGTTTGCTCCAGAGATTTATTAAAAGAAAAAAATCAAATGTAAAATATAAATTGTTTCAGCTCTTTAATCTTGTATAAACACTATTTTGTTTATTTTATATATACTTACTTGTGAGGGTCGAATTGAGAAGAATATTACTCTTGGGCCTCGTATTACACGGTTATATGGTTCCACAAAACCTCGTGTGATACGAATCCGTGTTATAAAAGTTTTGAAGTTCATACAAAATTAAAAAAAAAAATCGAAGATAGTTTATATAAATATGTACTTTATTTTTTTCAAATAAACAAATATGCATTTACATATTAATTGATAGAAACTTTAATAACAACATTCATTCATCATCGGAGGACTCTGAATTTTTTGTGGTTTTAGCCTTAAAAAAATCGTTAATAAATGATTAACGCCATTTTTTTTCGGTTTTCGTTCATTTACTGATGTTATCTTATTCTAATTGATGAATTGAAATCATTCACAACTAAATCATGTAGCTTCGTTACCCTCAGTAGCTTAGTGACCGCTGCACTATATACCACAGAAACGATCGGGAGACATATCTGATATTGGCACACTTTAATGCAGACTCCAAGTAAAAAAAAAAAATGTTTTACGATTTGAATGGCGAAGATAGTTATAGTCCAGATTTCTCGAAACACATTTTTTTAAAACAATATCTATTTTCTTAACCAAATCAATGTTTCATCATCGATTTGCATTTTGTCTTGATTAAAAAATTTTACAGTTCCTGCTTCAGATGTACAATTTTTAAGTTTCACCGCTTAACGAATGAGTTCTTACAGATACATAATTAATTTTTAATATTTTTTTTTTTATCATAGATCGAATACTTTCGCGTAAAACTGAGCGCATATGCAAAATGGCTTCACAAAACGTAACGTGTCAGCTGAAATTATTTGCACATTCGCGGCATATTTTTATCGCATGCCTCTCAATTATGTCATCGATATTTTGCCGGTGAGACGATTGTTCGTATCTATTTCGGCATGCAACGCCGAAAATTTGTTGATATTAGATAACAATAATTAATATTTATTGCTATTTCAATAACACTATCAACGGCAAGTTCGTTTTTAAAATTATTTTTAGCGTATACACGGAAAATATTAAAAAATTAATTAATATGTATATTTTTTTCACTCATACGTCAGCCTGGGAAGAATGTAACATACTGCTTCAAGCGGTGAATATTAAATTTGAATTGTTACAAACTTTGTACGATTCCACACAGTTTGACACTAACGACCCGGGTTTCACCGTTCGGCGTCTTCGGGCATTCTGTCACACGGTTGCAACAGGATGAACGGACGGAATTGTTGCATCCGTGTGAACATCTGGAATCGTACAAAAAGTAGTAACGTTTAAAATTTTATATTGAAATTCCACCAAGCACCTTCAGTCGACATCATAAATAACGATGAATGTCAATCTTTAAAAATCTTTTTCAAAAAAAAAAATCTTTAAGCTTTTTACTCCCAATTCGGTTCTAGAACTGCTTTCGACTGTTCATGAGCTTTTTTCTACTGACCTTGATTCTAGGATAGAGTTTGAACCGAAATGAAATTTTAAGCTAAATATTATTACATTTCCTCGATTATAAGACTGTTCCATATTGTTGTATAACAATGGAAAATATAAATAACCTTTTTTAATAATTTATGATATCGACTGAAGGTGGCTTGATGGAATTTAAATATCAAATTTGAATTGTTACACCTTTGTACGATAACGATCTGGG
The DNA here is from genome assembly GCA_028555115.1 of Himalopsyche japonica. Lineage (NCBI taxonomy): Eukaryota > Metazoa > Arthropoda > Insecta > Trichoptera > Rhyacophilidae > Himalopsyche > Himalopsyche japonica. Next base: position 2,721,574 of record JAHFWJ010000430.1, read on the forward strand.
TTTCGCCTTTCGGAATCTTCAGGCATTCTATCACACGGATGCAACAAAACTGACCAACTTCAGTCAGTTCTTTTGCATCCGTGTGATAGAATGCCTGAAGATGCCGAAAGACCAAACCCGGGTCGATAGTTATTGTAACCATTCAAATTTGATATTGAAATTCCATCAAGCTTACCTTCAGTCGATAATATTAATTATTCTGCAATTGCTGCAACGGTTGTAAGACGTTACCGAGACACCAAAATAGTAAAAAATCATGCGTCTTATATAATCAAGAAAATACGGTATTTGCTTAAATATTTGTCTCAGTTTTTTTTTTTAATTTGCAACAAATAACAAAATCACTTGATCGTCAAAAACCACTAATACTCATGTCTAGGATTATATCTGTAGAAATAATCAGGGTTGTGGTGTCGCTGTGTTTTGGACCTCAGTCGTGGTCGTGTTGATCTGAAACATCATAGTCCTAGAAGTAATAAAAAAAAACAGTAAAACATATGATAGCGGGTATATTATAAAAGGTGACACAATTATTGGGTGTGTACACGCACGTACTAAAAGGGTTAAGAATTATTTTTATGAATACAATAAAACTATCGGCTTTAAATGACAATTCGTCGTGTCATGTCTATATTCGGCAATTCATAAGCGAGATGTTTCGAGATGTATATGTTGTAATTGTGTAGTTTTTTTTAGAAGACATCAAAACGTTAATCTTCACTGATTCCTAATATCGTAAATTGATTAGTTGAAGAGAAGTGCTGAATCGAATTAACTTTACGTTTGAATTAGTAAACAGATAGTAATAATAGCTATCAATTATATGTAATACACCCAGTCCTTTTTTTACGCGATACAATTGGTTCCAGAAAACGGCGCGTAAAAAAATCACAACTTTTACGCAACTGCATTACATTTCTTTACACACCCTAAAACATAAATTCGCATAATATCCGATAGACTAGTCTTCACTACATTAGTATGTTTATTTAAAAAATGGAATCCTTTGCAAAATTAAGTTTTAAAAATACACATTTTTTATTTTAAAAAATAATGAAACATACAAGCCTAGCATCATATACAAATTTCTTCTTTAAAACGAATTTGGGGAAAAATCGCGTAAAAAAAGGCCTGGGTGTACTTACAAATGTTGTAGAACTCAATAAAATGCATTGCTATTTTTTCACCGTGTTTATTCAAGTATAGTATTAAGGTCTTAACAAATAATAGTATATTAAAAAACGATATTTTTAATAATAAAAACACATTTTTTAGGACTTATTTCCACAATATATATTTTTTGATCAAGTCCGGTTTCGCTCACCGCGAGCATTATCAACTGATAGAATACAATTTACAAACAAGTCAATATTTGAGTTAAAGGTAGCAAGTATACAAAACCATGGGTTCAAGAACTAAGAAACTATTTAACAATGTTGTATGATTTTCTGTAAATTGTTTCTTTGTTTTTAATGCTCGCAATAGGTGAAGCCGGTACTGATTGAAAAATATAGTGTGAAAATGAATACTAAAAAATGTGTTTTTATTCAGTTATCAAGAAGTGACAGTTATTCCTTACGTATATTTCTCATCTGTAGTTGTATTGCAGTATACGATTTAGTTGATTGTGCTCAAAACCAATGCATTTTTTTATTGTGTCATTGAATATTCGTGATTTATCGATTTCTCAATGTCTGATCTTTGATTTAGCATGATCGCCATATTGATCGTGTCTGCATACGTTTTTGTGTGATAATATTTCCACGGCAGGCTAGACCAGTAGTTTAATTGCGCCCATATGTAGGCTGGCCAAGGAAAGTTATTGAGAGTATTCTTTGCGTCGGCGTACTGTAGCCGTCGGACGCCTATACTGAGTACGTACATCCTTTTGAAGTCGTGGGAGACGATCATGATTATGCAGTTTGAATTTTGACGGAAAACCTTGACCGAAATTTTCTTGCAAAACTTTCGATGTTTGCAAGACGCGCCGTCCCCGCCTTGACTATCGTTCCATTGTTCATTGTTGGTTGTTTTGCTCGAATTGATGGAAAAAAAAACACTGTAATATTATCGGCGTGACCAACTGCTATTTCAATCGAAAATAAGATTTATAATGGTTTTTTTCTAATTCTTAACAGATTGTTTTTTTTTAACCGCTCCTTTATCCGGAAATGTCTAAAAAAACATCATACTATATGGAGATTTCTAGATCATAGCTTCATAGTAAATATTGTTTTTTTTTTTAAATTAATTTGTAACGGTGCGGCCACGAGAACATCTGATATTTACGGACAGCTGATGTTTATAATGCGGCCGCAGTAAAATTTTATATGAGAGCCACAGTTCTAGGTTGTCTGCTAACGTCTCAACCAGGGCTGTGAAATTGTTAAAAAAAACGACTCAAATTCTGACATTAACCAAAAACACGACTATCGACTCCACAGCTCTAAACGGTTGATTACAGTATGATTAAAATTTACATTAAAATTTTAGAGCTAATGTTCGTATTGAATTATAGCCTGATTTGTCATGACAATCGTCATAATTTTAGTCATCGTCAACACCAATTAACTATTTTTTTTTTAATATCATGAGTTGGAGTATCCGATGTTTGGCTAAGCAGGGAATGGGTTAACCCTTTTTCTGATGTATTTTATTCCTTGTTTGAACTATTTTGTGTGAACGGTTGCGAAAATTTAATCTTAATTCTGGCAATGTCGGGAATCGAAATTGCTTTCGTTGATAAATATTCGTAGATCTAAATACTCTGTTATTTCATTTTATTATAACGGGGAGTTCAAGATATCAAGTAAATGAATGTTTTGTTATCAAGTAAACGAATGTTGATAATTTTTAGCTAACTTTTTCTTTTGCAACAATAGAATTTTTTTGTTTAATCCTGTATAGTTGCGATCTCTCACATTCTATGAAAAGAAAAAGTTATTCGAAACTACTCTTGTTTGAATAATGCAGTCGTCTATTGTATGAACGGGTAAAGCGATAGCGAGCATTTCACATAGTTAATTTTCATATTCCAATGAATTTAATATTTATATTATAACTATTAATTCTCACGCGTATTAAATATGCGAAAGTCAAATATGTAAATTGCAAGTCTAACGCGTTTGTTTCAGAGCCAGATCTAGTTTTTACTTTCGCCCTGATAGAGATTTTTCGTTTCCCAAATCGCGTAAATCTCTCCACGCCGTACTGGAACGTTTCCAGTTGGGCTGTTTGCCTAGTATTTGTTTCGTGTGTTATGTAAGCCTGGCCGAAGCCAAACGGGACTTACTTGACTGCATACAGTGGGTCCTCAATTCTACGTTTTTCAAGGGAAAGTTATCTGATCACTCAAGATATTTGAGTGAACAATATTCATCATTAATTTCTTTGGTTAATATATAAGATTTCATGTGCTTAAACTCACGAATTGTATTGAATAGAAGGATTTATTTACCAAAACCGGTCAATAAGAATAATATTTGAGACGGTAACATAATATTTAGATGGCAGATCTAGGAAATCGATAAATCGGGGAACGGTTAATGCGGGAACGTATTATGCGAGATATTATGATAGATAGATAGAGTATTATGCTATTTAAAAAAAAAATTGAAAAGGTGCTTTACGTTACGTATTCGAGAGCGCCTGGATCTAAAGCAGTGGTTCTCACGTAAAATTTTACTGTGTACGCATTATAAACATCAGCTGTCCTATGGAAATATCTCGTGGCCGCACCAAATGTGGTAAAAATGGTTTCGATATTTATTTTTTATATAGTGTATTACGCTGAATGATCTTTCACAATAAACAGTAGTAGGTAAAATCGACAAAATTAATAAAGCAATTGTTGTTTATTCTTTATATTGACTTGATTCATGGTCAACGTATAACTTTGTACGACCAAAATTTTTCGACAGTTTTATTATAAAACGGTCCTTTACTTAAACTCAACTAAATGCTGGATAAGTCAGGTTTATTCAATCAATTTTAAAATAATAATAATATAACAAATTCATCTGCAAAAACACATTTTTTTAAATATCAATATTAACTATAAAACTGTTGGTGACCGCAGCAAAATCCTCTGGTGATATGGTGGCATATGAGAACCACTGGTCTAAAGATAGATTATACTATTACGCTGCGTACGCGATGGCGGTTTGTAAAACAGGGCATGGACCAAAAGGTGTGTAAATTTTGCTGATCAGTAACGCACCGCTAGCGTCCTTGAACCGTTTTTCTTCGGCGGTCGGAAATTGAATAAAAATTGTGTCACAATTCGCTTTCGGGTGGGCGTCAGCGCAAGTAGATCGGCATGGCTATCGCGAGAAGGCGCCTGGCCTATTTAGATTGTACGTGTGATGGATCGGGTCGCCGGAAATTATCGTCGTCTGACACGCGACGGCCGGCCGGGCGGGACGAGATGTCCGCTGATTGGCTTGTGTGCTTAGGGGGTTATCAAGATTTATTAGGGGTACAAGGACGATAGGGTGGACAGTATTGCGGATTACTATACCCCGAATGTGCGCGTTTTGGAGACACGCTCGTATCGCGTCGTACTAGAGCACTGGTTCTAATGTGCGGCCAACAGTTTTATACTAAATATTTATAATTTAAAAAAAAATGTGTTTTTACAAATGAATTTGTAAAATTGTTATTGTTTTAAAATTGATTGAATAAAGCTGACTTGAAGAAAACTGTTCAAAATTTTTGGTCGAAGTTATACGTTGACCATGAATCAAGGCAATATAAAGAATTAACAACATTTGCTTTATTAATTTTGTCGATTTTTACCTACAAATTTATATTGTAAAATATTATTCAGTGTAATTAATGCGCTTTTGAATAAATAAATATCGAAACTATTTTTATTACATTTGGTGCGGCCACGAAAAATTTCCACAGTTCAGCTGATGTTTATAATGCGGTCATAGTTATGTTATCATTTGATGCATAATAGAATTTTCACGCTCCATATTATCTCACAACAAATTTTTTTCTATGAGAACTCTGTAGCTCGATTTTACCTATTCGAAGAGAGGAGTAGTGAATAAAAAAAGACAAAGAAAGTACCGTTGGCTTGCTGATCGCTGTCTTTCTACGCTCAGTGTTTACGATTAAGTGGTAGATGCAATTTTTAAACATCGCTGTTTCGAATCGATTGGATTTTTTTTATAAATTGTCCGTTGGGGGTTTCAAACCCGTCAACCACATCCACTAGATTGTACGATTGTACGATTGCAGCGGCGATTTGTCGTGGCATTTTTAATTTTCAGCATTACATTCGCGCGAATTCGGGTGTTATGTATGCTTTTAAACGAAAACCTGATTGAAAGTGGCAACGTTATACATAACCTTTTCACGTTTTAAAGCACACACACTTTTTAATCGCGTGTGAAAAATTATAAAGGCAAAACAAACCTTATAACCTATTCGAGTTATCGAGGGTTAAATACAAAGATGGACCGTCTCCGCGACGGTGGCGACCCCGGAATAAATTAACGATTTATTCACCTTGAGATGCAGTTGTAATGCCATTTCAGTCCCTGCGGTCGACTTGCTTGGATCATGCCTACATCATTATAACTGTCGGATAATAATTTCGATTGTAGGGATCGAACCGTGGTGATGGTACCATTGCTTATTCGTTATGGGGCGATGCGCGGAGATCCGTGTCGAGTGCACTTTATGGAGCGTCGCGCACGGATGCATGCGGTCATGTTGGGTGCGCTTTGCGGGGCTGATGGGAAGCGCTCAAAAACATTACACACAGGAATGTGGAGAGGTGTGTGTCGCTTATTCAACTGTTGTCTACAATGGTTATGTCCCAATAGCAATGTTAACATGTGGGCTATATGGTTTCACAATTGTAAATCGTCTAACGTCTTGAATTATGATTATTTGATGAAAATTATAGCATATTAAGACAGATGCATAGATATCTATACAAATCGACTTATTGTTTTTTTTAAATATTTTAATTTGAGAAATTAAAGTTTTTTTCTTGATGTCTGGTATAAATAAACCCCATCGTCTCAGAATATTTTTTCAGCAATATTCCTTATATTTCTCACTACGCAGAAAAGTGTTAACCGTTTGACTGTTACGGTGTTATAACGGTGAAAAAATTGCAATGTATTTTAGTTCTACAAAATTTATAAGGTATATATTTCGTAACTTATTAGTTATTATGAGGGCGTAAGCCGAAATACTTATCGACTATATATCTTATAAATTTTGTTAAACTCGAAAACATTACTATTTTTTCACTGTGTTGTAATGGAGCTCTACCGAGCAAATGCAGATTCAATCGATGTAATAAAAACATTTTTTTTTATTATTTCCCCACACATGTTTTATGATCAGGACCGGTTCCGCTCATCGCGAGATAATGCTCGCGATGATTTATATTATATTTAACATTGAGTTACTTGTGACAAAACAAACACAGTCATAGATGCTTTATATAAATATAAAAAAATCTTTGCATGAAATTTATTTTAATTGTCATGTAATGTGAAAAAATTTGGTTAATAAGTAGTAACAAATGGTACTCAATCCCCTTATTATTTGAAATATGCCATCCATATTCATGCCTTTCCACTAATAAGTAATTCGGTAATTATTTGACGAATAATGTTATATTACTTCTTTTCTGCTCACCGTTGACATTCCAGCCGAGAATCTTGGCAGCCTGCCACCGTTTACATTTTTACGGGAAGAGTTCGTTACACCCGAAAATCCGCAGCACTATGTTTCTGCAATCGCACGCTAGCCGCTCGTTTCTGGCGGCTATTCGGTATCTTTGTCCGGAAGATACATCGTAATATTATTACACTAGTACATTCTGGTGGCGGTTGTGAAAAGTTTCGATCGACGCGATAGTTGTTTATTGATAAAATTTGCGTTGCTACATTTCGATTCGATACCGTGTCGATGAATGTTATTCCGATGACGGAAGCGAACTTCCTTCGACAGTAGCGTTTGATTGAGTCGGTAGAATGTGTAAACTTCGGAATTTATTGTCGTTATTTAACATTTTTACTGCTAACGTCTCAACTGTTGAGACAGCTGATTGTAGTGTATTGGATAGTTGATACAAAAAAATAAAAGAGTGTTAAAACTTTTTCGCTCGTGCAAGCATTATCAACTGATTTCAAACATACTCATTAATACAAACTTTTCAGTTAATACTTAGCAGATAGATTCAGTTCTGTTGCATCCGTGTGTGATAGAATGCCTTAAGATGCCGAAAGGCGAAACAAAACATGTTGGATCGTACAAAGTTGTAATAATACAAATATGATTTTGAAATTCCATCAAGCAGCTTCAGTTGATATCATAAATTATTTCAAGAAGTGATTCGCTACAGTTAGTTGTAAGCCCGTGGAGTAGGTGTTGTGGAATACATGCGAATCCGACTTTAAAAATATCTCAATGAACAATTTGTCGTATCGTTGGTTGATCTTTAATTTAATGCACATAAATACGAAAAGTAGATAAAAACCTGACAAAAGTAAACTTTTTTTTTAGTCGGAGTTGTGTTTTTTTAACGACTTGTTTAGTAATACATATTAGTTCTTGGACCTTTGGTTTTGTATAATTGCTAAATATTAAATCAAAATTTTGTAAAAATAATCAATTGATAACTTTCGCGACGGGCGAAACCGATCCTGATATTTGAATTCACCGTATAAATAGTAATTAAAAAGGTATTGTATTAAAAAAAAATAGACCTTTCTACCAAAATAAGTGAGACAGTTACCTTTGAGTTTAGTTTTTAGTTTAGACTTTAAAAATTCTTATTATTCTGTTATATAAATTTAATATAGTCATATTTTACATTACCTTATTATTTATACTCTAAACAAGTGTGTTATTTTTCAAGGTATTTGACAAGGCAAGGAAATGGTTGATATTTATTATCTAGCTGAAATAAGTCTTTTGCACTGGCTACGTCAGAAAGTAAAATGATTGTTTGATCAACCCGTTGAGTAGTGAGTTATTTTTTTACGAAATAAGTTTTTTGGTTTATTTTAAATATTTTTTTTTACACTTCATATAAAATTATGCGGTTTTTTTGTGGTTAAATCTAGAAAGAATATTTATTATTATATCATATAGTAAATAAAGTTGTACAATTGAGAAATGCATAGTAATAAATGTAAATAAATTTATTCACTATAAATTTTCTAGAAACAATTACTTTTCGCGTTGCGGTTGAACAGACAGTAAATTTTATGATACATGATTAAAAGTGTAATTTCTTTGATTTTATTTTTTCGTAAAATTCTTTTATTAATTTGAAACAAATAAAAAATGTAAGCCCGACTGCTTAAAATTATTGACAGATATTTGCAGCATGAATATCTGAAGAAATTATAATTATTCAACAAAAAATACGGAACTTGCAATTGATAAAAGACATCACAATATTTGGACGTACATGTACGGCCATACTCTTCAAAGGGTTAACAAGAAAAATGTTTTTTTTTTTTGTGTTTATTGATATCGGATTAATCAACGAATCGAAGATTATTCTGTGAACAGTGATTATCGCTAAGTAAAATAAATTCGGTCGGTGAACGAACTTTTACGCGGTTGATAATATGGTTCATTTATATGACGAAAATATAATTATAAACACTTACAAACAAATTCAAATGTGTACATGTTGAAACATGTATCTGTTTTTTAATTATCGTTTAATTGACTGTGGTCGGAAAAATTGCCTGTGAGACGTTGGGAGATTGGCTAGACCCCAAGAAAAATATTTTTTTTTCTCAAATTACGATACTAAAATTTTTGCTAAAGTTTTTATATATTTTTGATTCATCTTTGCTGATACTTTTCACTCTAAAATCTTTATAATTTTCAGTAATTATATTTAAAAAACATATTTATATATATTTTTTTTGAATTATTACGATTTTGTACGATTCCACATGTTTTGTCATTAACGATCTGGGTTTCGCCTTTCGGTATCTTCAGGCAGTCTATCTCACGTTATCACACGCATTTTATTTAGTATATAATGAACGGTCTACTCAACTGCTTGTCTTTTATTTAATAAGTGGTGTTTTCCTTCGTAGACGTTTGTTAAAAAATTGTAATAAGTGGTTAATTATGGGCTTTAAAACACGAAAAGATAAATTGTGAATTTTAATGTCTTATTTGATTTTACCCCGGACGGATTAGAAACCGGCTGAAAGTATGTTTTAAGTAGTCGCAGTGATAAGATCGCATCCTCGTCAAAGCGATTTCTCGGTTCGGTTTCCATTCCCCGACGCTCACTACTCGCTCGCCTCGGCTAAGTGACTCACTCGGCCACTCGCCTATTATTGGATGAGATTTATTAACGAGTGTTTAACTACACCAGCAAGCGAACTTGAGAGTGTATCCGCGCAAATAAAGCAAATAACAACAAAGCGAAAGATGGGCCAGATGATCTTTTGGCCTTTTCGGAAGACTATTCGAAAGGTTGCCAGCGCCATATTTTAAAAAATATGCCGTTGTTGGTTATTTAGCCTCTTGACATTTTACGTTCTTCAGATATACACACCTTCGGTGTCATATAATGACTATATAATCGGTTTTAACCGAGAGGCCATTGTCCTAGTATAGAGCAGGCGGCGGCAACCTTAGACGCGCGGGTCACTAAATGACCTATTTGATAATTTCGAATGATCCAAACGAGTTCCGAAAATAGAAGTATAATAATAATATAAAAAAATAAATTTCAAAAAGGGCCGTGGAGTCGCGAAACATGAGTGATTTAGACCATAGTTTCTCAACATTTTTACATCCGCGGACCACCAAAAAATCCAAAAATGTTTTGCGGGTCATCAACATTGAAATAAAATAAGAAATATTTAAATACGCCGTATGCTGATATAACAATATTTAAATCTATTAAAACAGACGGTAACAAAAAAATATAATTTAATAATCCATAAAATTCGATTGTATATCGAAATAATATCACATCGCGGATCACCGGTTGAGAAGCTAGTATATATATAGACTACTTTTTCGATTGGACCATTTTGAAGAATATCTCAATGAATAATTTTGCCGGATTTGTTGGTCGATTTTTAATTTAATGCACATCAATAAGGAAGGTAGGAAATACTTGATGAAAATAAACTTTTTTTTTGTTGAAATCGTGTATTTTTTAATGACCCACGGCTCTAATTATAAAAAATAATCATGAAACACAAAATCTTTGAAACTGTATTAATAATGGGATCAACATTTTGTTTTGATTAAAAAAATGTATACATATATATATATATATCGACGCAGTACAATTACATTACCCGATCGAATCTCATCATTACTCGTAATTGGGATGTGATAAGGGTCCTTATTACTCGGCCCTCTGACTGCGTGTCCTCTGCGGCCGACCAATAGGAGCCCTGCTTGATTCTTTTAATACGTGAAATTTAATTTTAAGTATTAAAAGTCTGTATTTGTATTATGTATCAACCAGACTTGACTAACAACTTGATTTCACAAATTAATCATCATGGGAGACTATTGCTAAAGAAGAGAACGCTCTCGTTTCAGTTTTTTTTCTTCCAACCATTTTGTAGATTTGTATTTTGGCTCACATCCAAAAAAAGTTGTCGACAACTGTTATAGAGGCCGAACCTTTGAAACGAGGGCCGAATTTCTCTCGTGTTGATAGTTGTCAATTTAAAAGTAAATTATTACTCACCTAACATTTTTTGTTTTAGATGATGTTTTTACTCAAAGTTGTTTTGATACTCAGAAGTATTAGATTGTTGGAAGTGTCAACACTTTCGTGAAATAGTAAATTCCAACACTGATGAATTAATTATTTTATGATTTCGGCACATGATGTAATTTCAAAACAAAAATTCCTTATATTTTTTCAGATTACGACCCAGGTTTCTCCTTTCGGCATTCTATTTCACGAATGCCTCAGTTCTATTGCATCCGTGTGATAGAATGTCCGAGGATGCCGAAAGGCTATACCTGGGTCGCGAGCGACAGAAGGTTTGGAAACGTACAAAGTTTCAACAATTCAAATTTTATAAATTAATTAACGCAATGCTGCGATCTTAGTGTAAGGAAATTCAAGGAAAGTCGTTATGATAACAAAAAATTTCATTGTTAATATTGTCCTATTTATTTACTATTTGGAAAGGGAGTGGTATACTAGAAACATTCTCAGGACTGTACTCAAGAAATTTGTAAAAATTCATATTGATCGGGTGAATGATGTAGTAATGCATACAGGACAAATTTAAACACTCACATGCATTGCTTTTTATGTATATAGATTGATTATTAAAAAAAATAATGTTCGGTGTTGGTAACGCCGGTCGTCAGAACTACGTGACAATGCTTTTTACCATTTGTGTGTACGTTTTTTTCAAATTGACTATTGCATGCTTTCGGATCGGATACACTAACTTATCTGATATTGACAAATGCACCGTATTACAAGTAGGTATGTCCAACACGCGGCACTTCGATTATAAGTCGACGGTTGTTTCATAGATTGTATGTACGTATTTTTTTATTGTATTAATTTAGATTTGTAATAACATAATTATTTGACCCTTTTTTGAAGTATTCAAAACATGCGGCCCTCCACCTAAAGTAAATGATCTAATATAACTCGCCGTGCAAATCGAGTTTGACATGCCGGCCTACACACATACTCATGTATTATAATGCACGCGAAGGCGAGTAAGTGCGTGGCTATGTGTTGCGGCCGCGGTCCTTGGACTTCGTTGGCTTGTAGCCTAGAACATACACACACGATACCGTATCTAAAGCACTTCGCTAATTTTAGATTACATCGGATATCATGACGTGAAAATTGAATGGTAAATCTTAAATCCTCGTTGGGATAACAGATAACGAACGGATCTGAAACCGACATATTGATAATTGCGTTTCTAATGGTTTGCACGCTTCGAACCAAAAAACACGGCGCATAAACAGTGTTCTATACATGATAACAGCACAGACAACTTAAACGTTTTTTTGGTCGGTCATCGGTGGGATGTGTGTGATGGATTATAAAGCAAAATTCTCAATATTATTTTCACCATTTAAATTATTAAAATCTAGACCGGTTTCGCTAACTAGCGAGTATTTATCAACTGATCAAATAATGATTAAAACAAGGTATACATGTTTAATAAAAGTTTATTTCGAATGATGAGAATATATATGTTACATGTTAAAATATATATGTTAACTTAAAACAGTCCATTTATGTAACACAGTGAAGGGCACCCTTTTTTTAAAGGTTAGAAACAACTAAAATTAGAACTTTCACGGCGATCGTTTCCCAATCAGAATCGTACAAGAAATTTTGTTGATGCATTTTTTTAGTTTTTTAATATATATATATATTTAAACATTGTTTCACACATTGGTTGCCAACGAGTTTTTCGTAAAATAGTTAAAACAATGATAATATGTTTCTAAGTAGTGTTTGATAGGATATGTCAGAATGCATTGTTTTTTTTTTTAATTTTGATGATTGTTTAGTTGAATAATTCGGTTTGTGATCCCCCATGCCCCCTTTAAAGTGTTAATATTTTGTTAACCGTTTATTTGTATTTGTTTTTACCATTGTATATTTTAGTATGTATTATTTTGGAATATATACCATTTACCATCGAACGATTCAAATTTGATATGACAATCAATATCAACCACTTTTAGTCTTTATCTTAAATATCATAGTATTTAGGTTTACAAAAATATATGTGATTGTTGATAGCTATTGCGGTTTACTCCATCGTTAGAACTTTGATTAAAACCTATTTTAGCTAAGCTATGTGTATTGAATTCCAAAAAACCCAAGTCTAATTTGGCTTCGCGATCGACCGGTTGCGCACCTAGCTGTAACATATACATGCTGTCAAACACGCAATCCTTTTAATATCAAATAACTTTAAAATTCCTTTGCTTGAGACGTTCAATTTCTTTTAACTGGCCATGGTAGAAAGATGTAAGGCAAATGTCTGTTACCGGGTGTCCAATGTTAGACCATGGATATGACTTTAGTACTCAACTGAGATTTCATATGGCGTACGACCCAGCAACGAGTTTCTCTTCTCAACTAGTTTAGAACATATATTTTTTTATTCTATATTAATTTTACCCCTTCCAAAGAGGTTCGTCTATATCCGCTCAAAGCGCCTTTGAAGTCTCTTCGTAGAAATGAGACCTTGTTGTATATTGCAGTGGAATGAGTCACATAGTCGTGGTGTATAATCTTTTATCTTATTGATAATAATATTGTTGTTGATCCGTTTGATGTCGGCGCGATTTGCACCTCGTCCGTCGATCCGTCGGTCGTTTGATCGCCGGTCACAACTTCTCGTGACAGACGCCGCTATATCACGCCGTCGGTTTTCCCGGCAGGGCGGAATTGGGCGTAGCGTTTCGCGCCAGTTTGTATCCAGCTTTTTTCATGGCTGGATGCGATCGATCGAAATATATGAAGTGCGAATCTAAAATTTGCATTTTTTTACATTACATATTAATAAATTAATTAGTGTTTTCATGTATAACCGGAGAATTAGTTATAAGCATTATTAATCGAAGTGAATGATGGACGCAGTGTATTAAAGAGTTTCTTTTTAGGACCATCATTAAAAATAACAATACATCTTAAAAATTCATAGGTATTGTGAATATAGTCTTGTTTTAATTTGTATTGTGTCATTGTGTATTGTGTTTGTATTTGTAGACATAAATAATATTATGGTATGAACATATTTTTTTTTATAAAAAAGTTTTGGTGTCCCCAAGGTTGGATGGAAGCTATCGCTGTATGCTGTACGCGCGGGGCCGGTGGAGATTACATCGCTCGTGCGCGCCCCGGCCGTCTTCCTTTATCTTCGTTTATGTCACAACGGTAAAGCGCATTACACCGGTAAAACGAAAATTTCGTGCTATTGTTCTCGTTCAATCGAGACAATCTTCCAATGATAATCTGCTTGTCTACGTCTTGACCTTTTCGTGAGCGGCCGGCGCGACACAATACGGAATTATTACCGGTGGGCGGGGGCGGTGTTGCCGTCCGCCGAACCGGAAAGAGCTTCCAGTGTCGCCGAACGCGATGCGGCCGTGTGTTGTATCGCGATTAACGCGGCTACTCTAGCGCGACGTCCATCGGAAAAAATCGAATTCTTCGATCGGATGGCCGTTACTAACCTTTCCAATTGCGTTTCTTGGAAAATAAAAACGCACCGCATTCTTCTCTCCGATCAATGATGCGTGTCGCACTTTTCCTTCGATGACATCTGTTGACAATAAAAACAGATTTTATACGATTCCACATGTTTTGTCACTGACGACCCGGGTTTTGCCTTTCGGCATCTTCAGCCTCCGTTGTTGCATCCGTGTGATAAAATGCCTGAAGATACAAGAAGGTGAAACCCGGGTGACTAGTGACAAAACATGTGGTTTTTGATATTGAAATCAAAACATTTGGATATTGAAATTTCATTAAGCACCTTCAGTCGATATCATAAAGTACATTTTTTAAAATCTTTGATGGTGTGCTACTTCTGCTTTCTAACGTCTCAACCGTTGAGACGGTTGATAGCAGTGTGTTGTTATGTATGTGGGCAGTACAAATTATAATTGAGTTAATTTTGTTTTGAAATACAAATAAATAATCTCTTTAAGTTAGGTGAAAACCACCACTTATTAATTTATTGATTGATAGAATTCGGTAGAAATAGGTAGTACTTGGTAGAATTCAATTATATATAACACGGTGAAAAAATAGCAATGTATTTTATATCTGCAAAGTTTATAATGAATAATTGTTGATAGCGATTTCGGCTCATTAGAATAGCTATCAACTATATACCTTATAAATTTTATAGAACTAAAATAAATTGCTTATCTTTCACCGTGTTACTAATGAATTTATTTTTCAATTTTCAGTGTCGTAATATCTTTTAGATTTGATATCATGTTCAAAAAGAGACATTTCAAGTTTGAACGAAAGTTCTCCCGAGATGATATTTTTGTATGGCATGTTTAATTATGCCTAATAACTAAATGCGGACCTGCACGCGCATCCATCTCCCGTCTTTTTTCCTATTTTTTCATTATTTATATTCCCCGTTCCCTCTACCGAAGCCGAAACGCACGGAAATAGAATATCTCCACGCGACCAACGAAACACGGCCTCGGAGACATTGCGTTCCTTCGGGAGGAAAAACCGACGCGCCGTGAGCGTCGACCGTCGGCATTTCAGTTAGCGAGCGACGTCAGATGGGACCGTACACACGCGACGCCTCTATATAAACGAGTACATTGCCATACAGCACGAAACTATACACATACGTCACAATTTGTTTTGTTTTCTTTGTGCATTACACAGTTTTTGTTTGTATTTACGCGTGCGTGCTGCTCAAGTGTTTAAGTTTGTCGTCGATATATGACTTTTTTATACATCAGTGATCACTTGACCGTTTTTTGTCGTCGGATATTCATATATAATTATGACATACTTTTAAATATAAATATCATTTAACCTGTTTACTGCTAGCGTCTCAGCCGGCTGTTTGGTTCGTCGTGTGATGATTCTGCAAAATATTTACATTTTTTAATAGTAAAAACACAATGTTATGACGATAAAATTATTTAGTTATTCATCAACAAATTTTAATCGTAAAATGATAGAAATCTGTTGAGAATAAGACCTTCCTAACAACCTTTAAATTTAAAAACGTTATATGTGGCATTTTGTTTTAGGCAGTGGCTTGGAACTGCTGTAATATTTTTCTATTTGTTTATTAATATTGTAATAATAACCGGTTTTTATTATTGCACATTAAAAAAAAGAAACACTTGCATTTTAATACGCTACGTGTATAATATGTTCGTAGATATAAATTATTGGTAAAAAAATAATTATCATATTGAAATTAGACGATCTTTACACATTTTACGAGGTTTTTAATTGATTTTTCAAAAGTAATCAGTACTTCTTTTATTAGATTGTATGCGAATAGAAATAAATATTATGTAATCAAAGTATCCAGTTAACAACATTGAACTTTATAAGTTGGCCGATGCGTTGTACTATGGCGGCTTTAAGAAATTAACTCTTCCGTCAATCATTGTATGCCATCATCACGGTGATTTCAGTGTTTAGTCTATGTCACGCGAGACCTCTGATGTCGAAATTTCTATATTTTAAATTTGTCTCGAAGGCTGTGATGTTACGATGTATCGGCAATCTTATAGAAGTTCATTCTAGTTTTAGTGGCGTTGAATACGATGTTTAATTCTCATTATAATTCAATATTTGGTTGTATCAGTTATTTCCAGGCAATAATCTCGTTCGATATCGTTGAAGAAATCTTATTTCTAATGTCAGACAGAAAATTGCGAAAGTGTGAGAACGTCGCTCTTCTTTCGCTTTGATCTTACTTCTTTCGCTTTGATCTTACGCGTGTAACAAATTTTCTTCTGTGTAAACTAAATCTATTACAAAGAGCGATGACCTTTTTATTTGCCATGATCTCTCATGCGTGGAAAATATTACATTTAATAAAACGACGTACTTACACGAATTGTATTTAAAAAAAATACTCGCTTTACTTTGACGGATCGGATGTTGGACCGTGAAAAGTTGTGCCAACTTTTTGGTTAATGAAGCGTTTGTCCGCGGGACGTGTATAAAAAAAATGTTTCATAATAAATTGCGAGATATATTATTTTCTTAATTATGTTATTATGATAGCGGTTACGAAAAAAAAACATTCTGGACCTCGATCGTTTAGTCATCAAGGGCGGATTACACGACACAGTATACGAAAAGGGGCCGTGTTGGATATATTGTATTGTAGATAAAATATTTTCGAATTCGTAAATTTTTGGCTGCTCATACATATTTGGCACTCTGAAAAAAGCGACGGGGCCAAAACCGCCGGAAAATATTTGAGTTTTCAGGTTGTTTATCTGTATAATTTTTAATACTCATGGCAGTCAATGATATTTTAGATTTATTTCGTCGTAGCTGTCTAATTTAACCTCTTGAATCTCAAGGGAACATCGGTATATGAGATTGATGCACAACGCCAAACCTAAGCGCATACCGGAGATCATGTAAATTCAAAAAAAAAAAATCGATTCAAAAATACTGCCTAGGTTTAAAATGGAAATAATTTTACAAGACTATAGTTATATGAAAAAAAAACATCGACCGACCAAAACTATACCAACCATCGATAAATAAGTACAAATAAATTACAACATAAATCCCATTTTTTGATGGGTTTGAAAAAAACTCTCGCAAAGACCAGCTTTTTAAATATATGATATTTGAGCGGCTAATGTTTACACTCCTGACAATGAAAGGGTTAATTATAACAACTCTGAAAATCGCTTAATTCAAGTTTACACTTGGTATTAAACAGATGCTGATAGTATTTCTAATTTATATGAATGGAAATATGAATGAATAGTTGTGCTATATATAGATTTATGAATAGTGCTTAGATTATAAATACATTATATCCGCAATTCACTAATGGTTTCTAAAATTGCCTGCTTACTCATTCATTAAAAATTTATGTAGTGACTGATTGAATAATAAATAAAAAAAATAATGATGTTCGGTGCGATGCCAAGAATCAGTTTAGACAGCACGGAAAACAAAATCAGATATGTTATTGAAAATTTTCGCATATAAATAAATCACCAGTGATGATTTTATTCTTGTGAACAAACAGGCAGTCGTTTACTGTAGACTATTTTGGTTGATATCCGTTACTAATGTGTTAGAGAGTATGGCCGTTTAATTAGTAGAAGTTTTTCGGTTTATGAAACTATCCGTACTATGGTACTCAAAATCGAGACCTTCGTATTCGAAGTTCTAATCCATATCCATCCATGCACGATATCAATGTGCAGCATATAGTCTTCTGATGGAGGTATCTTAACACTTTCGTGACGGGATTATTAATGTATCCAAGGTACGGATTAATTGTAAACAGATAAAATTGCAAGGTCTCACAAAAGTCATCGTAACTTTTCTCTAATGAGAATCATTTGTCGAAAAGTGGTCAAATTATTCAACTATCGTGATAAAATAATTGATCTAATATTTTTTTATCATTACTTCGAGTTTTATCGCAATATTTTTTTATAATTTCTGTTTATTATTGAAACAATCACTTTAAGATGTTAATATTCTTATAAAACCAAGGGTATTTACGTATCGGCAGACATTGCAGATCTCGAGTGTACGTTTGTTTTTCATACAATTTTGTTTTGTAATCATTCAGTGTTTTGGGATAAGCCACAGAATATCACATTACTTAAATGGGTTAACTTCTTAATTGCCGGGATTGCCAGCCGTAAATAAATAATTACATCATTATTCTATGTCTTGCGAGCAATACATGCCTCATAATAAATTTATAAAAAAACATTCAAAGAGTTACGATAGCGTGTTAATAATTTTACAATAAATTAGTGGCTCTTAACCCTTTTTAAGAAGCCTCTAACTAAATAAATTATTTTTGCTATATTTGAAAGCTATTTAAATTTTCGATGGCATCAGTCAATCGTTTCATTGTTTGAAATTCGCTTCACTTGCGTTACAATGAACAAGCAACCGCAGCCAAACCATTATTAAAAATATTATGGCAATTAATATATATTAAATGTAAAACTTTTTTAAAAATTAACAGTATTTCGCAAAAAAATGTGTTTTTCTAAATTGAAAAATCGAAACGTATTTTCAATAGGGTGCGGACACTAATTTTCAGATTCAAAAGGGTGCAGCTCACTTAGAAGCTTAAGAAACACTGTACTAAAGATGAGATAAAATTATGACGTATTTTTTCGACGATTTATCATTCTATCTGTTAAAATTTCCTAATATTTATCACTGATTGTCACTGTATTGTAGGGAAATTAATTTCAATTGTGTTATATTATGAATTTAAAAAAAAAATCACATACAAAATCTTTGTATAGTATGAATGATTTAAAATGTCTTTATTTTTTTAGATAAAGCGATAATTTAATGTACGAAATTTTGTGAGATTGACTGACATTCTTCTAGTCAAATCACGTTTCCCGATATCTTATAGTGTTTTGAAAGAAACTCTCTTGAATGATATCGGCGTATCATGTATGTACTAAACATATGAATTATTTTGGATTGTGGAAAATAAATCTGTGTTCATTAAAAATCGTCGCCAAATTAACGGAGCAGTGATTTTTGAGTGTTTTTTATGAAAGCATCGTAAGTTTGACAATATTTTCTGCAGAAATGCGAATATCTACAAGACGCCACTGTGTCGAAAAACCCCGCCGTAAAAACTGTGTCGAATATCCCGTGCAAGTTCACAGCACTGCGAGGACTACATTGTGTACTGATTGTTTTTGAGCGTTCGGTGGTGCTGTGAGAGCGTTGAGGTTTCTCAGAGACGCTTCAGCTCCCGGGAGCCGAGCCGCACTAGAATGGGCGGCGGCAGGAAAAAGCGGGGCGGATTTCTCTTCAGGTGGATGAGGAGGTAAACCAAAACGGCGTGCCGGTGAATAGCATTGTTGTCGTGATGTTTTTTTGTGCCTGTTTGTGTATGAATACTAACTGGAATGACGCTAACGTTTTCTATTGATGAATTATTTTCTGCTAAAAACATTCACCCTTCACTCACATTCGACGAAGCATATTTTACATACTTACACTCTTCGCATAGGTAGGTATTTTGCGAGCGTTTAAAATACGTGGGTACAACAAATTTTGTCCTTTGTAATATATATGTATTGTAAAAAGTTTAGAGCGGTACCTGTGTTAAAATTGATCTTAAACTTGTTAATTGTTAACTGTGTTAAAATTGAAAATTAAATTACAAATGTTTTTTTCTAAAAAAATATCTTATTTCAATTTGACAAGTAACGATCAAATATCTAGTGATGAAATATAAGAACTGAAAAAAAAATAAAAAACACCCATTTATTAATATTTTAATGTTAGTTGATTAATATAATACTTGTTGTAAATCCCTTTCAAGAATGACTCATTGACAAGATCGTTAATGAAAATTATCTATGGCAATTGTGGTAATTATTATTAGATATATATTATTAAATTTGTTTTAACTGCCATTTAGTTCTTGCCTTTAGGGTCTGTCTTTCGGTAATTAATACCTTTGGTATATAGACGATGCCGAAAGGCTAAACTCGGGTCGATATTAACAAAACATGTGGAATCGTACAAAGGTGTAACAAGCTAAAATTAAATAATAAATAATAAAAGTATAAGAGAAAAATCGAATCGAATGCAAAAGGTTAATTTCGGACCGAAGTCAATTTCAGCCCATGAGGAAAGAAATGTTTTTATACATTGTTGTGTACACAAAAACCTAATATATAATTCAAAATAGCTCACTTATAAAATAGTAATTTTTCGTTCGATGGCGATATGGTTTTATCCGGAAGTGATAATATTGACTGGACTCCCTCACGATTTAACGTCGCTCTTAGGCGAAATAGTCCGAAGGGCTTGACGAGTTAGTCACTTAAATGCGTTGGCGCGATAGGTCCAGCCGAAGCAGCGTCTGTGGAATTTTCTAAATTGAGTATGAAAATAAATTAGCAGAGTGCGTCGGGAGAACGGATCTCGTCTCGCTGGAGAGGGGAGACGAGTGCGCCACTTAACCGTTTTTAGAGTAGCGGAACCCAGGGTCTATATCTAGTGTTCCGGTACTCTCTACGCCCCGGGATTATCGACGCAATATACGATCACAACCGGTACAAAAAAAACAGTTATAAGACAAGCATTAAATTTGAACTGTTACAACTTTGTACGATTCCACATGTTTTGTCACTAACGATCCGGGTTTCGCCTTTTGACATCTTCGGGCACTCTTATCACACAGATGCAACAGAACAGAGCTGACGTAGACAATTTTGTTAATTATTATTTGATCAATATTATAAAATTTGTTGAGGGTCTGTGTTTTCCTGTAATTAATACCTTTGGTATGTATAAACGATGCTAACATTTTGTTGTGCGTCAGTTCTGTTGAGTCCGCGTAACAAGAGTGCCTGAAGATGCCGAAAGGCGAAACCCGGGTCGTTAGTGACGAAACATGTGGAATCGTGCAAAGTTGTAACAGTTCAAATTTGATATTGAAGTTCCATCAAATGCCTTCAGTCGATATCATAAATTGGATAAACATTAGTAATAACATAGGCTTTAACGTTTTTGGTTCAACAGTCACACTGGTTGCTCCGCAATCTCACGCGTGACAAACCTTCATTCGAAATACAATGTACATGTATATTCTCTACTATCACATGCTAACTGCTTCACACACACCCTTTTTTACATGCATTACTTGGCAGCGCATAACGTTACGCGTGTTTCAATTTTTCGCCAGTAAATTTATCAAGACTCGGTTGCATGATGCACTTGAACGCGCAGAAAGTTTAAATAAATATTTAAATTAAAACAAAATTATATTTTGACCATATTCGTTCCGTATGTGGGAGCATATTGCCACAAAACAGCGCCTACGTGATTCGCAGTTGCTTGGCTTCTTCTTCCTCCCATGATTTGCTAGAATACCTCATTCCCGCCAATTAGTATTACGGTTTGTACCCAACAGACGTCCATGACGCTGGAAGATGAGAACCGGTTTGAGGCTTCTACAGCCAGCCTCAGAATCTCTATGACTTTTGACGTAACATGGCGCTATTTGGTACGTTCCCTAATCTCTGAATCCGTCGCGAAGTCAAATCACGTCACCGCCATATCCGACACAAGTATCCATTCTCAACCCCTTAGTATACATACATACAGCTTTGTCGCGTGACCTGATTCGCTGATGACAACGGTACTAACCGCCCCATGAATGCGTTGCTATAGGGGCACTGACGTATTATAAAATCATTCTTCGTATAATATGTTACACACTAACACGGTGAAAAAACAGCAATGTATTTTAGTTCTACAATTTTTTTTATAAGATATAGTTGATAGCTATTTCGGCTCACGCCATAGTCAGTTCTGACGATGGCAATGTATTTTGTAGAATTAAAATAAATTGCTATTTTTTCACCGTGTTATAGTGGAGTTCTACCATATAAATGCCAATTCAGTCAAAATGTCACCACTGGTTTGACTGCAATTCATCATCTGCTATATTGAAAAATAGCCACTGAAAAGCATTTGGTACTTTTAAATTTAAATAGTTGACTGATTTGATTGATTATGACTCGCGAAAAATATATCCGAACATTTTACAACGGCGAACCCTCGTATCAAACAATTTCTGTTCACTTGTGTCAGATTTGATTTACAGAAGGTAAGACTTTCGAGCTATGCACACTTTTTCTATCCGTATCAATCACAAAAAAAAACACGCATTTTGGATGCACGAAAACCGTGTGGCGTAAAATTTCTTTAATCCCGGAAATCGATCGTATATTGTCGCCCGACTGAGAACCCTCGGCCGGAACGCATTCCCGTGGAATTTGGAGGGCGACTGAAATAAATATCTCGCTTCACTTTGCGATGCACGTTCAGCACTGATAACAAACACTCCACAGACGCACACATCTCGCACTGCACTTCTTCTACAACATGAAGCGCTTACTCGGGCAACGCATTTTTGAATCAATATCGATTATTTATCTAATCTTTTTGTTTGACTTGTAAATTGGGCCACTCGCTTCGGAATATAAAAGCTTTTGTTTAGGTCAGTCGTACTTAACCGTTTTCTTTTTACAATTTTCAACAATTCAAATTTTATATCGAATTACATTAAACACCTTCAGTCGATATCGAAAATAATTATAACTTCTGATGTGACATTGAAAATATTTAAGTTTTTTTTTCACTTTTTTAAATTTGAGTCAGTTCTGTTGCACCTGAATGCCTGACGATGCCGAAATGCGAAACCCGGGTCGTTAGTGACAAAACATGTAGAATCGCACTAAGTTGTAACTATTCAAATTTGTGATATTGAAATTCCATCAAGTACCTTCAGTCGATATCATGAATAATAAATGATGTTTCAGTTTAGACCTAAAATTTTACGACCAATACGACACTCTGTAATGAACAACTAATTAATGTATAATTGAGAAATTTTAAACTAAAATATAAACATCTGATGTTTTAAATGGATAAGATAAAATAAAAGTTATTTAGATTGTTGAATGATTAAACTTATCTCACGTAGAGGAATAATTAGGGAAGTTCAATCGTTTGTAGTAAACGTGTAAAGGCGTTAAGAACTCGATCGGTTGAAATTTCAATATATATATATAATTTGAAATATACGTATATATATGCGCAATCCTTAAATTTATATTGCCACGTGCAGAAAAGATCGGTTGCCGCACGCAGGTTGAGTACAACTGGTTTGTAATGAACATTTTTTTTACGTTGAGAAAATTGTGTCTATTATCATTCTTACATGCGTTAAATACAACGCAAATATGTTTTGATTTTAAAATGCTTTGAAAATAATTTCTGAAGTTATTTGTGTGTTTAATTTTTGGATTCATTCGTGACTGCTAATACTAACTCGATTAGCGAAATCGTGTCCGATTTGTGTGTAATAAGTTATCTGTGAATGTGAAATTAAGGTTTCAATTGTATTGTATAGTTCAAAGGTTAAAAATATGTGTAATATTATAACAATGAAGTAAATTGATTAAAATTAAGATTATGTAGTGGGAGAAGCGTCATATAATAGAACATATTGAAATGTGATCTATGTCTTATCCGCGCCGTTTTGTATTTCGGAGCTATAAGGCTGTAATTTCAGTTTCAATAAACGAATTCACATCGATGTGTTGACCATATTGACCTATTAAAAATAAAGAAAGTTAAGTGTCTTTTTGTAAAAAATAAACCTGATTTATAATAATGAGATATGGGTATATAATAGATAAGTCTATAAAAATGGTTCCCATGTAAAATTGTACTGTGACCGCATTATTATCATCAGGGGTCGTGGAAATATCTCGTGGCTTTGAGCTGTGATAAAAAAACAGATATTGTGAGTCATTTGGGATAAAGACTCGATACATTGCATGATAAACAAGGCGTATTAAATCAATTTGAAAATATTTTTGCTAAATGTGAATATTGACTATGAAGCTGTTGATGGACACAGCAAAGTCTAGAGCTTAGAGGAAAAATTTCACTTTTGAAACTGCAGTATACCCCCCCTATAGCGTTCCCCCGTATAACGGTTTGTCTATTAGCGCAGTTTTTTACAAATTGTAATGATCATTTTACAAAACGATCGATACGATTGAATGAACCTAACCTCAAATTTTGTAGAGGTGCCTACTCTCGTATAACGTAGTTAGTATTCCTATAGCGAAGTCCCCATATATTTCTAATACTAATTTCGACGAACAAAACAACCTAATCAAAACCACATAAGTCAGACACGAATTCGAAATCAAACCATGACGTTTGATTTTCGATCATAACTGTGTATGTATATATACAATTTTCAAAACACGACTTAGTATTGTACACATTATTATTTTTTTAGTGTCTTATGTAAATATTGTAGAATGTTTATTTTTTCGTAGTTTGGTGAATGTGTTTTTATGATAATAATTTTACCCCTTCACTGACTTCTTGACTCTTTTTGTGTTTTCGTCATAATGTGGCTTTATGTATATGCACAATAATAATTCTCAACCGAATTTGGAACTGCGGGATAACGATTTTGTGACCAGCATGTTGTTGTGTGCCAAATTCAAAAGTGAGTACTCCACTGCATTTTTTTATAATTTTTTATGTTATATTGATTCTTTATTTTTTTATTATTTTGAAATTCATAAGGGCTTGAATAACATTTTTATAATTTTATTTATTTTTTATATTTTTTTGCCACTATATTTTTGTTTGAAATCAATCATCAGAGATCAACGATTTTAAAATATTCTCAAAGATATGACAGTAAACTTTAAATAATTTATGCATTTATTTTTTTTAATTTAAAGAAAACCCTGTATCATATTAATTTTTTTGCTGAAAAAAATTACTTACGATTTTTGATTATTGAATTATTTATGGGATATCGGTATATATATTGCAGCGATAGTGTATTTCAAGTTAAAACAATTTTTTACTGGCATTTCAGTGAAATCATATCCCAAGACATTCTCATCTGTTGAAATGTACTATATACATTTTTAACAGAAGATTTCCAGTGATTTTACTTTCATTATCATTGACAACATTATGATAATATCATTAACATGTTTATTACATTTTCGCTTTTTTAATTATGAAAATAAATTCACTTGAAATGTCCTTTCAGCTTTAATATATACACCGATTGCCTAATAATCAACCATCATAGTCTCAGTCATCTATATCTTGATCAGAAAAAGGGTTAAGCTATTAACTCTCAAATAGTTCTTTTCTAATAATCAACACCATTATATTGATATGCACAAATAATCATCTATATATATATTTTGACTTTTAATTCTGATGAAGTTTTTTTGAAAGTGTACTTGTCTATTAGTTTTAACTAAATTTTGTAAAAATGAAAAATGTTACTTATGCCTTTTTGATTTTCAAATCTTATTCTGTTAAATATTATCATTTGGTGGATATTTATTTTTACATTCTGAATTTCATTTATAGTGAATGCGAAATTTATTGTTTTATTTAAATTTTATGGCATTTTTTTTATGACAGTAATGATTTTAGTTAATTAATTAAACATTTCAAAATGTCGAGTTAAAATGTATTGTACATATAAAGTGATCATTCTGTTTGTTCTTCTGAATTATGTTTGTGATTCTGCGCAGTTGACTCTTTGTGTACTACAATAAATTTTGTAATATTTCACTCATATACCTTGATTTAAGCGGTACTTTTTTTGCGCGGTTTCACTTTAACATAGTCGAGAAAAATGCATTTTTTCAAAATGCACTGAAAACGAATCATCGTTACGTACACCAGTTACAATTTTGAATAAATATTTTTTTATGTAATGAACTGTGATTTTTTCAATCATAGAATTTTTTATTAAATTAAAATTTCTTGTCCCCTTTTATGTGGTTTCTATTAACACGGTCTGTGATAAATTATCTCTTGCGTAAATGGGCGTATTTTGCTAATTTTTAATTCCTCTTAAATAAATTTGGATTTATTTTTCTCTTAAAAGCCGCAGAGTGCCTTGTTATCTATAAATTGATAAACAAGTGAATTTCCCAGTGATAAAATGTTTACCACAATTACACAATACTGTGACGAGCGTAGATTTGGTTTTAAATTTTTATGGAGATACGAATAGTTTGAATTGAACGATTTCCTAACAGGGACTTTATTTCTGTGCAATTATAAAATCACAGTGTTGAATAATATTTTTTTGTCATTGAATGATTTTTACACTTCTTTTGATTCATGAATGTTGGTCTTTATTGCTTATTAATTGTTCTCTGTCTTCCTCCAGTGACCTTCCTGACCGAGAAGAAGATTCTGCACCCGTTGTACTTCTGTCTGTCAAAAAGACAACTCCGGCCGCACAGCAATCGCGCGGCCAGACTACAAACGAAAGACTGATTGACGATGGAGCGATAGGTCAAAGACTGATAAATGTGCAGGCGAAAAATTCCAATGAAGTGACGCAACCTCCGCAACACAGGCCTCTGCTGTCGCAGCTGAACGAGCGGTTCAGAAAGACACTGAGCTTAGATTCCAGATCTTCGAACAGGGTCAACAATTCGGTGACCAGAATAAACCCTGACAATACCCGACCCAAGTCTATGGTCGTGAACAACTTGCAAAGCTGCTCTACGAACTGTGGTAATCCCAAACAAACAAATAGGCGAGGGTGCTGCGGTGGAATCGGACATATTGCTTGTCCTTGCGTAGGAGAACACCCGACAGGAGTTAGCGGTTGCAAAGAGAAAGTGAAGAATAAAAGTAGATTCAGACCGAAGTCATTTTTTTCTTTGGAGAATTTCCTTGACTCGAGAAGGTCTGACACGTCGTCCGCCGATGATTTTTCATCATCTAAATATAGAAAGTTTTACCTAGACAGTGCGGAGTCTTCGCCAGTATTTAGAGGAAGAACTACACCTGATTTATTGGATTTACCAGCCATATCGTCTTGCTCGACGCCTGCGAAAGTAGAATCAAACAGATGCAAGAAACGTTTAGATAAACTTGAGAATCATTTCAACAGAGTCAGAGATTTGAGAAACTCTTCGATCAGTCCTTTACTAGAAACTAAGAACGTGTCGAGTTCTCAAGAGGAACCATTGTATTCGGAACCGTTTTATTCCAGTCGCAGCACGCTTATCGTCGGAGAAGCTATTAA
This sequence comes from Himalopsyche japonica, assembly GCA_028555115.1. NCBI lineage: Eukaryota > Metazoa > Arthropoda > Insecta > Trichoptera > Rhyacophilidae > Himalopsyche > Himalopsyche japonica. The sequence continues at coordinate 2,748,927 of JAHFWJ010000430.1, forward strand.
TAATTGCTACGAGTCTCTTGATTCCGAACCTGATCATTCAACGCACGTTAAGTTTAAAGGATTCAACAACAAAAATGAAAAGCAACAAGCATATGTCACTGAGAAAAATAAGGTAAACGAACGGGAAAGGTTTCTCGGTAACACTTGCAAGACCTCGTCTGCGAAAACCAACCGCAGTCCGGATTTCGACAGCTTTATAAATTTCGATTGCGGTCGGAACAATTGCGACAGCAGCAGCACCCCGTCATACGAGATTCACATAAAAGATGACGACGTGTTGATCAACGACAGGACTAGAGACCTAGTTGTCAAGACGATGGACAAGTCGGTGGACTCGATCGGGTCGTGTTCCCTGGACGTAGACGCGGAGAACACAGACTACTCAGGTATCCATCAATCGGTTGACTGACTCATCATCTGAACTCTTCACTACCTACTGCCTGTTGTAATTACTTATTACAAATTTTATTTCACCATCATCTGTTTTTTTTTTTTTTTTATAATCCTGGATGCCGTATTTATTGTATTCTGTTTCGCTCTTTCGCTATTTTTTAATAATCATAATTTTTTTTTATTTATTATGTCTTAAAACTGAATGTTTTGTTTGACTTATTTTATTATTTTCGATTGTCGAATCGAATTTACCGCACTCAGTTGTGGCTTATTTGTGACATTGTGACATCTACGTCAAAATCACTAATGCGTAATATTTAGAAGATATTTTTTGTATAATTGATGGCTAAAATGTTACCATAATCCGAACAATCAATTGTACAAGGAGTTTGTACCGTCGACTTATTATGAAGAAATAATCGTTTGCATTTAAACTTTTGCATTGGTCTCCTGTTAAATATGAGTGAAGGATCGGGCGACGCCCCTTGACAATGGTAATATGACAATTAATTGCATTCTGCCTCGCTACTGTATCGGTGCTGCTAATTAAAAAAAAAATTAAGTTAAGCAAGCATTGAAATATAATAACATATATTAATTTTAATCTATTCTTAATTTTGAGACTAGGTTATGAAATAATATTTAATTAATAAATACGATCAAATAAAACCTCTTGCTTCATCTCACTGTGTGTTTATTATTTTATTTTTTATTTATTTATGATTTTCTTGTGTTAATTTTTTATTTTTATCTTTTTTCATTTTTTTTAGAATATTATTTTATCATTAACCCCCGCTCATATCGATTGTTATTGATATGTTATTACAAAAACATAGTAGACGTAGCGCATAATAACTATATTTATTATCTGTGAATTGTCCCATTAGACTTGGTCATATTGCCTCATTTTTAGACTTGTGGTATATATACTGCTCCATTCATTGCTTTGTTTCACTATACAAAATATTCGTTCTTTCATACAGGCTAAGGTTCTTGTTTGGAATCTATTAACGTCAATAAAACACCATGAATTATTGTTTATTTAGAGCATTTCGATCCCTTACTGTCAAAGAAATGTATTTTATTTTTCTGTATTCGACAAATAAGCTTAATAAGGCTTCGCAAATCAACAATCGTCAACAAAAGAGTTGTCTATTTTTCACACCATTACCCATATGCCATTCTTAATAAAATTCTAAAAGGAAGTTAAGATTGCTTCATATTGTGGACCCTATTTGTATAGAATATGTTTTTAAAAATCAGATCTATAATTGATAGTAAAAGCAGGGCTGTGGAACTATTATTGATCAACAACATGATTCCGATTTAGTCAGGTTTTTTTTACCTTCCCTATTTATATTTGCATTAAATTAATGATCTATCAATTAATCTGGTAAATTGTTCGTTGAGATATTCTTCAAAATCATCTAATCGAAAAAGTAGTCGGAATTGCCTGTTTTTCACGATTTTGATATTAACCGAAAACACAACACCGATTCTAACTCCACAGTCTTGATTAAAAGTGCCTGTTGTATAAAAAAATGGTACATTTAGAAAGAAATCGCTTAAGATTTTCATTTATCTCTACTGCTAACGTCTCAACTGTTGATTGCAGTGTGTTCGTTATTGACATTTAAAAATATACGAACTGTTTCAAAACTTACATGCAACAGCTAATTTATGTATTGAAATATACCTTGATTTGTCGGGATAAATTCCAAATTTATGCCTAACATCAATACCACTGAATTGATATTTGAAATACATGGTGTTGAAGTATTCTTTACGCAATTCAACAACGGTGTGAATAGGTTAATTATAAACATTCTATAATCGGTTCAATCTATGATGAGAGAATTGCCCAAAAGCCGTTATGTATAGATCTTCGTATTACTATATTTAAAAACAATATGCCTATGCTATTGAAAAACGACATTCGTATCGATGATTGATTTGCCTATCACTGATCTACCCTGAAAAACCCTCGGTTGTACACTTCCCACTGATTCTTTTGCACTTATTCACTACAAATATTTAAAACTCTCGTCTATATATCTTGGAACACCTTCTTAATTGCACACTTTGACTAGTAAGTTATTATTTTGTTGAATTATATTTGATTGTATGGTTTTTACTATTCAAGAATATAAAAACATATATTTCCCTCATGTGTCAATCTGGGAATTATATTACAATTTATTTCCGAGTAATTGATGTTTTTTTCAGAATCATAAAACACATTCAAACATTTGAATGAAATAATTCAAAATAATTATCTAGAAACTGTTAGTTCCAATTTGGATCTAGATACGTATTTTATACATTTGTCAACTTGCTGTTCTTGGCTATTGATGTTGATTCAAGGGAGAATTCGCACGGAAATGAATTACTTAAATAATTAGTGATAAACATTTCCACGTTTCAAGAAATAATATTATTTACAATTGAAAATATTCTTGGGCGTATATATATATCGAAGGATTAAAAAAGTGAATGAAACTGTTCTCACTCATATTGAAGACGTTTTTAATCTCAGCTAATTTTCTAACATATGGTCATGATGACTAACTCTGTGATGTGTGTAAATGATAATAGTTTTTTTATTTTATTATATTTTTGATAAAAAATAATTGATTTGATTACCTATACAAAGTTGATTGAATGAAGTATGGCCTATTTGTTGTATATTTGTATAGCTTACTTGATGCATGGCCAAAATTAATATCTAAGCGAAAGGAAAAGGGCGTTATGTCTAAAATCAGCACTTTTGTGTCTTACTTACTGTTACTGAGACAGCTGATGGCATTGTATCGGATTAACAGTGTACAGACACTTGTGTACAAGAGCTGACTTTTGTATTGAAATATCGTCTTATTTGTACTGTTAATTGCCATAAGCTTGATTAACGCCGGCACTTGAATATTACTGAAATATTCACGGTTGCAATATACATAAAGTATGAAATTTACTGATTCACTACTGCAGATTCTACCCGCAGAAATTTCAGAATATTCAATTAATTTTATAACTTAAAACTTGACGCCTTTTCCTTTTTTTTAATCAGAGATATGACCTCGTAACGCAGAAACAAGCTATCGACCCCTGATGACTGATAGTCGCTCATTGCCTGCATAAATATTATCATTTCGACATTATTAGATTAATACTAGCCTGCTATCATTTATTTATGAATGAAGTGTATTAATTTGCATATATTGTGAACACATTATTTACTCATTAATCAAACAATTAGTATGCTATTAAAATCATTAATAAATTTATCAATTTATATCAGTGTCATCTATTGTTAATTTTTCATAACATAGTTTGTGTCAAATTTAAATCGTTGTTACCCCCAGTCGATATATGATATATTTTGAATTATACTGTCTTTATTAAATCGTATATATTATTTTAGCCTGTTTTTGTTTTTTATCAAGGCAAGAAACATTTTTTTGTTGACATCTATTTAAATAAACTTGAATGAATTATTTTGTTTCAAAGTACCGCACACGCTGTAAAATTATTATTATTGCATTGCCCAATTGTGATTTAAATAATTTGAGTGTTAGTACTTTGTAATTTCATCGATTATAATCAACTGAATTCTATTTTATTTGACTTTTCCATTACATTTTTTGTTTCAATCACCTCATTGTGGTTTTTTATAAATATATTTATACATATGTTTCGAAACATCGACTTCTTCTGTTGTACAATATCTGTTTTTTTTTTTAATTATTCAAAGATAAAAATTTGACTTGATATTTCCGTTAGTCTAACATACAGATTGAATTCCAACAATATCATCAATGCATTGTTTGAATTCCAACTAAATAGAAGGCCACTAGTTTTGGCGGTCATAATTTATTGTTAATGCGATGTTTTAATTTTTTGCTAAGCATTGCTTTGCTTAAGACAGTGAAGAATTTAAAAAAGATATGTTTCAACTTATAGCTTTAATAGAATCATTACTAAATCAATTTCTCGGTTGATTACAGATACCACATCAGGGAGTTTAAATATCTTGACGCCATCCGCGGCGAGCTGTCAACGTGACTTCACATCGCGGCTGCAAGATCGTGTGTGCAGAGAAACGCTTCGTGTGCCGCAAACCCATCATTACGGAGGACAAAACCATCAAAATAACCAGCCCAAAAAGCCGAGCTACCTGCATTTGGCCTGCTCAGTTAATGGATACTCGAATATTACCACGTACGACTCAAAATTGAGGCAGAAACTTAATAAATCGCGGGAAGCCTCACCAGGGAGGCCTGGAAATACTGTGGACATGCTGAGGGACTGCACGGACGACGCCATGGCTCAGAGGTTGAATTCTTCTTCCGCGACGTCCGCCAATCAAACGGCGGGGCAGGCTTTCTTCAAAACGAGCTACTCCGAAACCAGTATCAGCTCGCAGAACGTATTGACATTTTCAAAATCAAACGGTAATCAAAACTGCGAAGTGCACCAAGCTTCGAAAAGTTTTCATTTGATTTCGAACGGCGCCAACGATTCTAGTCCGTCGAAATCGTTCATTCAGCAGCGGGTCGAGAGGCTTTACGGGCCCGGAGCCTTAGCCCAAGGGTTTTTCAATCAGCAGAGGCAGAAGACGAAGAGCCAGTGCGAAGCTGAGCAGGCCATTTTGAATGGAGACATCCGTTCACCGGAAACGGTGAAGGTTCAAAATCAACAGAATTCCTATACTTTATTTAGCAGTAGCAGTCATAATACGTTTAGTAATGTCAAAAAGAACGGTACCTCTCCGATGAACAGTGCCTCCGGCTTCTCCAGCAACGGCAGCAGTCCTAACTGTGATTCCGCACTTCCAGTTTTACGGCATCTTCGGCCGGAGTTTAGAGCTCAACTGCCGATGCTTTCACCAAAACGGAATCTACCATTTAAAATTGCCGAGACCGATCACAACTCGTCAGGATCACAGTTTGACGCGAATAAAAATGACAGAAACAATATAACGAGTCCGCGGAGTAAAGGAATCGATGTGGTGGATAGAGCTCTAGCCAAGATGGACATCAATGTTGACAGAAGTAAAATTGATAACAGCGTTACGAAAGACAAACCTACCCCGGGCCGTGTTACAATAGTCCCTATTGAAATATGCGCTAGCAGTAATGGTGTACATGTTCCTCGAAACGGCGACGCCTTAACAAACAATGTGAAAGATAATTCAGTGATTTCGAATGACGTTACTAGTGATAGATTGACTGCCATCGGTGATCAGGCGTTGAGAAATTTGGATAATAACTGCAATCAGGTAACCGACCCTGTAAAGGAGAGTGTAGAAAATAAAGAAAACGTACCTCTAGTGAATTCCCTCAAAGGTAATGATTGTGCAGTGGTAGGCGAAGAAGTGCAGGGTCAAAATGGAGATGCTCTGAAGGGTTTGGATGCGGTCAAGGTGAAGGAAGGGGCCCCCGAAGCCGTCGAAGGGGCCGAGGAACACGGCGGGCATTATTTCTTGGAGCTGAAGAGGGCGGAGACCGAAAGGTTGTTAAAGCTCGCTGAATTGGCTGAACGCGATCTGGAACAAATTCAGGTTAGATTAGATCGAAGTCTTTGTTTTGATTTTGTGATCTGTCAGTTGTTGAGGAAGCCGTTTTATTCATAGAAGCACTTGCTCGTTTGACCTTCTAATTCTTATTATTTATTGAAAGTACAAGTGGAGAACTTGTAACTACACAATTTTATTAATTTCACATGAATCTATCTTGCGTCTGCGTGTCCTGTAATTAACCCATAGCAAACAGCGTTAAAAAATATTTTTTTTTTTATTATACAGTTGTCTTGTAGATTATATTGAGTAGTATGGTAATTTTGGCATAAAATTTACGATGAATATCAAATTTGAACTGTTACAACTTTTACGATTCCACATGTTTTGTCACTAACGACTCGGTTTTTCCGTTTCGGCATCTCCAGGCATTCTATCACACGGATGCAACAGAACTGTTGTATTTCCTGATTGTATGTCAAGTCTGTTGCAAACGTGTGATAGAATGAATATGCTGAAAGGCGAAACCCGGGTCGTTAGTGACAAAAAATGTGGAATCGTACAAAGTTGTAACAGTTCAAATTTGATATTGAAATTCCATCAAGCACCTTCAGTCGATATCATAAATTACTTCTTATTTGTAGTATTTATTGAAAGTACAAGGGAAGGCAGGTACTATCTCGAGTCTGCGTGTACTGTGGTTTTAATTAACCCGTTTCGAAAATGTTAACAGTGTAAAAAAATGTTGAATTTTTAACTGTATAGTGTAGTCTTGTAGATTATATTGAGTACTACAAGATGTATGTTAATTTTGGTATTAAATTTACGACGAATATGTTGAAAAGTATCATTAGAGTTAAAAATATATATGCAGGCTAGTAACAGCTGCTCAATTTGGTCAATCAAAATGATATTTCAATTTGGTATTTGTGTCATATAACACGTTCTTCCCCTTTCAATTATCTTAGCTTTTACTTTGACAATACCATGAAGGTTTTCTGTTGGCTAGCTTGCATGTAGGTTCCAGACAAATCTATCTGACACAGTCGTAGAAGTAACTAGACTGACTCGTATCTCATCCATTAAACTATTTTGCTGGTGGCATTTCAGGATTCAGCTGAAGCAAACGAAGAGGTGCTGGGATTCCTGAGGTCCGCGGCTGGAAAGGCCAGACTGCTCGCCACACAGAAAATGCAGCAGTTTGAGGGTATGAGCATAATTCCACCGACCTCACCTATTTTTGATTTTCAATCATATTGGTCGCTATATCGCCAATTTTTTACCTCCCATATATTTTTTGTTTTGTAACCGGGAAAACAAATTCCTTATGGTTTAAATTGGCTTGAATCCCCTGCACTAACACTTTAAATTATTTTTTAATATTATTATAAAGTCTACTTAGAATTGTGTTTAAAGGACCTGGAATTACATTAAAAAAATGAGTTGCAGCGTAAGTGAATTATTAATTTGATTCTGGCTGTATTAGTCCCTTCTATAAAAATATAATGATGCAATGCATCATTAGTACGTCAGCGACTCTCTGATGTTTAAAACTATGATACATACGCTAGTGACGTGCTGGTGTGTTGCTTCCGTATCACGGATTCGGAAAGTTTCTTAGAATAAATAAAATATAGGCTAGCACAAGGACCCACCCTTTCAAATTCTAAATCATCGGGTATACTACTATGCTAGATTGACAATGCTAGATCGAATATTTTGCACTGGGATTTGAGTGATTAAAATATACATACAATAAAGTCTTTGCAACTTTTTAAATGTATCTGTTACTATGCTTTCAAGGGCTGTGTCACAACAACCTGAACAGGCGAGCTGACGAACAGTTCCCGACGACCTGTCAAGACCTGCAAGGTTTCTGGGACATGGTCAGTCTTCAAGTCGAAGACATCACCCAACTCTTCAAGCAATTGGAGATTATAAGAGAGGGCGGATGGAAAGAGGTAGGTGACGTCTCATATAAACTACATTTTATTATTGTTTACATGGATTAATTAGTGAGGGACTATTTTCATATTTTATTTTCTTTTGTAATTCGTTTGGGAGTTTAGGTAACATGATCATTCTATAGTATGGGAGAATTGGACAGTGATAAAAGCTCTTATTTCTCTATCGAACGTCAATGAAAAATAGCCTGTTGTGTGTCTGATATATTCCGCACATGTCAATATAGCGTTAACGTTAGCAAAATATTTATGCACTTGCTTCATTTATTTTCAAAATTACATTATTTCCATAATGTTCGATCCATCTGTCTTGTGTCTTACTGGGCACATAAAAGAGTATAGAAAATAGATAGTTATCCATTAGTCCTGTCATATCCATTCCATCCCCACAGCTAGGTAGAGAGAGCAACTGAAGTAATAAACAGTTCTCAATGAAAAAACCTTTTGTTAATAATATACATCTATTAATTCTTTCTACGCTAACGTTGCAGGGTCTGCGATGGCAAGGTTCGGGGCCAGTGCGTTAGCGTCGCAGGCTCTGCGATGCTCACGCACTCTTTTGCATAATAGGACTGATTTTGGTTTCAAAATATTTCCTTATTTGTCCTGCTACTGCCACCTCCATACACTTGTCAAAAGTACTAGGTTAAAATTTTTGAAATATCGATTTTTCGTACCCTTCAAATTTATTGCGATCTCCGTCAGAGTCACAAATCAGTTTTAAACTCCGCACCAAACTTCACATCAATCTAGCGGCTTCGCAATGTGACACTCCATAACACATGACAGTAATGACGCTTGTTCATTTGAATTTGATTGGTGGCTTTGATTCGTCACTGTAGTGGTGATTACAAGTGAGTTATTTGTTAGGGATATATTTGTTAAAGTGATTGTGACAACATAGGACATTTCTTTGTGTTTTTTTATATTGTGAAACATTCCTAGTGCATCTGGCTTCCATAAAAGCCAAGCCAATTGGCGGCGCTTGCTCATTCGTTATTGATTGATGGTTTCGATTTGTCACGGCTATGGCGATTACGAGTGTGTTATTTATTGGTTAGGGATATATTTGTTTAAGTGATTGTGACAACATCGTTCATTTCTTTGTGTTTTTTAATGTTGTAAAATGTTCCAAATGCATCTGGCTTCCATAAAAGACAGCCCAATTATTTTTTATTGCTCTATTTATAACTCTATATGGAAAGAAAACATTTAGAAAAATAGCAAGACGGACAGATTTAAATTCTATGAAAAGCAGCCCGCATGGCTCGGGTTAACCCGAATGACGCGGCTTTCCTTCCAGTCCTAAATGCAAAAGATTGCCTGCATTATTGACAATTGAAAGCTTGCATCGCAGCGTCTCTGACGCTCGCGCACCAGCCCCTGACTTTTCCGTTGTAGATCCTGCAACTGTATCGTAGGTTTATCGTTAAAAGGTCATATATGCCCCACATTGAGAGAAGACATGAATCACAAAAAAAAAAAATTATGACAAGATATGAATACCTTATTATGGCCATAGTTCATAAAATCGCCACTAGAAGTGAGTTGCACTAACCACCACTTACTTTTTTTTTTGAATCAATACATTTTTTTTATCAAATACAGGGTATTTATTGATTATCAATCTTTTTTTTCACGTTTTCCAGGTGCCCTCACAAAAGAAACAAACTGAACTTCAACCGTCTCAGCCGTCGTCATCCTCGCAAATTTCGAAAACTCGAAGATCGGCTCCTGCGCGAGTGCAGAGGCAGCCTGAGGACATCGCCAAGGCCAAAGAGCGAGACGAGCGCAGGCGAAACATGATGGCGGAGGCTAGAAAGAAAGCCGCGCAGAAAAATACCGCCAGAAGTGACCTGGACATCGAAGTGTTTGAACCGGCAATCAAACCGAATAACATCAGTAGCTGATCGGTCAGAGTGACGATGTACGTTGTTGCCAGGGCTAGCGATTTCCACAATCGAGGAGTGTTGTATCACTTGTATGAAGATGTTGTATTATTGTTGATATTTTTGATTGAATTAAATTGTTTTTACTCAGTTCCAATGAAATATTTTACAGAGTTTGATGTATATTATAAAACGAGTCAGTTTATTGCGGAATGATATTACTGTCAACGTATAAAAAAATATGTCTTGAATATTACTTAAAATACAACAGTTAACCTTTTATCTGCCAGGAGTTTTTCATGTGACGGTCGTACCTGGCAGGCTTTCTTCGAAAAATCAAAATTCATTTTAAAATTGATGTTAAGTCAATTCAGTCAGTATTTAATGATGATTTTAAGAGATGTCACTATGCGTACAAAATATTAGACAATTTAAAACAATCGGCATAGGCTGGATATTGAATATTTAAATGTGACATGTTGAGATGTCAATTTTCAGTCTTGTGAAAGTGTATGGGATTGTGGATTGCAATTTAAAGATTTGATAATGCTCGACATCTTTTTTTTCTCCGCAACAAGTTGTATAATATATCATAAACTGATGAAATTTTTTACTAATTGTTAAATATGGCTGACTGATAATACAATTATTTAAAAAAGTGATATAATTTGAAAGAATATACACATAAAGCGAGTGATTTGATTATCTTGCTCAAATATTTTTACATATTACTATCGTGTGGAGAGATGTGCAAATTTAAAATCAAACGTTATAAATTATCGGCAAGACTTTCGAAGCATCCGTATCATTCTTTGTTAACAACTTTGAAGGTTATATAAGTAAAACAACGGTTTCTCAGATGATATATATGCTTGCAGTACGAGCAGGGTATCATTTTAACGATGCGATATTTAAAACAGTTTTTCTTAATTTGTGATGACTGGAACCACTTGCAGTTTATTATAAAATTGGCCTTTAAAATTTCATGGAATAAGTATATAATTTGTTGATTAAATTAGTTGGTTTTAGTATCGCTACAAGACACCGATATACAGCACCAAAATAAATCGCTTATTATTAGAACTGATTTTATTAACCCCTCCAGGACTCTCGAAAATATAACATTTTGAAAAGACCTAGTCAAATGTACTTTACATAGCATTGAAAGATTGCCGATGATGTTTATAAAAAAAATTGGATTCAGTACTAGAGAAATGAAACGTTGCATTTTTAATCAGTAGATATTTTGTATTAATATATATTTTTTTTATAAGAGCTGGACTAACTTTAATCTGAAAACACTTATTAATTTATTTTGTGTATAAGAACAGAACCGATGATTATGCTAAAATTGTCTTGGCTCTGTCGGAACAGTGAATTTTTGATTTGGATAGACTATTTGTATTTTAGATTTGTTCATTGCTTATCAAGTTCGTATTTTATTATCCGCATTCTGAAATCACAAATAATTTCGTTATGAAATAATCGCAAATTTTATTGATTCTGACACATTCCAGTTTATCGAATCACTTATAACAGGGGTTCCCAAACTTTTTCAGTTTCAGAATTTCAGAATTTTTTTGCAGCGCCCCAAGTTAAAACATTGATTATCTTACATTTTTAAAGTAATAATTATATTAATAATATTTTGTAAAGGAAAATTTTCACGGTGCCCAATAGAGAACACCGCGGCACACAGTTTGGGTAACTCTGACTTATAATGAAATAATAGTGATAAACCATTTTCAACTAGAGAATTATGGCTCTTTGGATTGTCAATGTTCAGTGTTGTCATAATTTGAAACATGAATCATTCCAAATTAATTTTATTGCCAACTTTTTTGGCATCTGTTCTAAATTTGAATATTATTATTTAAAAATTACATGTGGCTCACTTCATGTATCATCGAGCATGAAATGGCCTTGTAACACTAAATTAAACTGGGTATATTCTTTATTTAAAATTGCATTATACTTCATTATTTTCAATTTTTTTTAACTATTAAATGCCAGAAGTCAATCCATAGTCATCCATTTACTAGTCCCGACAGACCAGCGTTGATACCAGTACATTGTTGTTATATTTGAAAATGAACATGCAAGCTTGATATATTATATATATTTTGAATTTGGAGTTACTGCTAATTCTGCCTAAATTATATGACAGCGTATTGCCATGTAGAGAATATTTAAAATCCCAATTTGATATCCGTAAGCCCTAGAGAAAAATTTGTTTCGAAAATAAAATAATTCCCTTGAAATTTTATAGTCTGAAATATTAATTAATTATTGATTTTAGATTTAAATTTGATGTTTGTTGTTTCTTAACATCATGGTTTAATATTTTTTTTTTTTTTTGTATTCGACTATAGATGTAAAATGTTTGATAAAACGTCCGACTTGAAATTTTCTACGATGATAAGTTTATATAGATTAACCATTATAACGATACGAAACCTTCGCAAATACGAAATTAATTTATTTTGTTTTCCGTACTTTATTTCCCTGTATTTTTACGTGTCAAAAATTCCTATTTTTTTTTTTTTTAATTTTTACTTTTAAATGTAGAATTATTTATAGGTATTTTTTTTTTGATAATTCATCTCTCATTTGTAAATTGTAATGGCCGACAGCGGCGGTGCTCTTAATTTTCTTTTTTTTTTTGGAGAAATTACTCGTTATATTTATTCGATTACACTAAACAATATTGTTAATTAATTATTAAACATTTGTTAGTTCAATAATCATTCATCGCTATGTTATTTTTAAAATTAAATTTACTTGTATACGGCATGTTAAAATAATAATAAAGTCAACATTTTAGTTTAGATATAATAATGTAAAACTATAATATAATTGCTACGATTCCAATCTTCTTTGAGCCGTTTTGGTTTGATTGCTTTCAGTAACGACGAATATACCGTTATTGAATTTCAAAGTGAAACTGTTAGCGACTTCGATATCTTGCTTGAAATTTGTTAGACTGCTTTACATCTTAACACAATTCCAGTGGTGCCTATTGAGTGTAAGTTAATTAGCGATGCGGGCGTATTGTTATCCACTTGAATAATTATTCGCGAACTAAACATATGTTAAATCTTTCCAATAAAAAATAAGAAATGTAAACACACACACCTACAATATTATGATGTTTTTATGAATTAGTTTCTCACGCGCACTTAATAGTTTTTAAATATAATTCTGCAATTACAGTCTCCTGCAAATGGAGATTGGCATACTAAGGACTGTGATTTTTGTTTCCCCACAGAGATGTGTTAAGTAAGGCAAAACATGAATTGACAGTTTACCGGTCACACTTTACATTAACCGGTTCTTACTAATCACCATAACTTCAAAAGAAACATATAATTAAATGTAGAGGCATTGTGTCTAGACATAAAATTAATTATCAGTAAAAAATCCCCATTTTTTTCTTGTACACAACAGACATCGATCCAAATAAAAAAGTGATTATAGTAATATTAGTGTTTCCCAATTTGTTTCATGGTACGGTCCCTAAATCTAAATAAATAATCCGTAGAATAAAAAGTATGTTGAAAGTGAAAATTTTTGAGGAAGCACTAATCTAGATGAATAAAATCAACATGATCATATTTTTAGATCACTCAGACCTTGAAATTGTGGCAAAAGATGTCAGTAGTTGAATATGATCATTTAAAATTTTTGTTTTATCACCTTTTTTGCTTGAAGAATATTGGAATTTTATATACAAGTAATATGTCCTTTCTCTAATGCCTTTCTATATAATATATTTCATGTTATAAACATTCACAGTTCATTAAAAAATCGTATATTAAATTGAATTAATAAATTTTAACAAACTACATTTATCATTGACAAATCATTATTGATACAACACTCACATGAATTTCGTAAACGATGCTAAATTTAAAGCCATTTTGAATTGTACAGCGACCTATAACTTTATTGATCAAGTATTATTCAAAACTGCATCTTTGTTTAATTTACACATACAATAATAAAACCATTATATTTATAACAGTATTCGTTTAAATCGACAATGAAAACGGCTTATAAAGTGACTTACTGCTTATTTTCTATCTTTTTCTCTCTCATAGATAACGTGTGAGAAAGAAAATATTTTTGTCTTTTTTGATAAATATACATTCAATTCGTAATGACTTAATTTTTATATGAATTTATTTATATTGTCAATCATATATTACTACCGTTAACACATTGATTGTATGTGAGCACATACATATTTTGGAAACACATTGCTTATAACTAAAAATAACTCGCGACAAGGCAAGCACATAATCAACGTTTCTTCAATATATGTGTTTTATTCTGCACCCAACGTGTAAACCGGACTTCTTTCTTATAGCTTTGGTCTTTGTTAGTCAGAAAAAAACTGCCAAGTAATTTTTATTCCGATTTTTATCTCAGTCAAATCTTTAATATTTAATCTAAACAATCGTATAAATTAACCACGGAACAGTGCACCAAAAGAGCTGCGAAAAGCACCGATACTACTAAAGCTAGATTCCATTAATTGTTCAGTAAACGACAATCGGGCTTTTGAACAATTTGACTGTGTTTCGTAGAAATATCGTTGAACTATGTCAACCCAGTTCTAACTCACTGTAAAAATTATTTATGTTGGTCATCTACACTATCCGTGTTTAACATTGAATCGTGTTTTATCTTCCTGTCGCTTGGGTGAAAGGTGAATCTTTTAATATTAACACGCACTGCTGGCCCGATCAAAGTGGGAGTGGGAAACAATCACTCCTTTTTTTCATGCAAAATCCATTCTAGATTGCATAGATAACGGCGCAACGATAATTGCTGATACCAACGGATAGAAGTAACATATTAAGTGCGTGGTTAGAGCCGTGCCCGCTCCCCTAATTTTATATTCATATTTAAACGCATGATTACCAATAAACCTGTTAATTATCAAAAGAATCTATGAAACTATCTTTTCATCTGGATTTCAGTCATTTTTTTTTTTTAATTAGACGTATATATTTTTAAAATCATTTGTAAAAGACTCGTATTATAAAATCTAGGCAGTATTTTACTAATATATATATAATTTTTTTTGTATGTAATAAAAAAATATTCCATTTATTCTCTTATGAATAACCGAAAATCCCTTTCCAATATATTCTATTGTTTAATACTATTATTATATTTATTTTTTACAACATGAAACCAATAAATATTTATACATAAACCCTGAACCTTGCTTTTTTTATTTGTTTTTTTTTTTATTATTTATTTTTTAGTAGGTGCCCCTTTAGACCATCTATTGATTTATTATGAAAGCTTTTTTATTTCAAACGAATTCTAGGCTTAAAACATGCTTGGAAGTGATAACAGAGAAACAGAAATTTTACTCAATAAGGTAAGAAAAATGATGTTGTATAATATTATTATATAAGCAATTGTCATGTTCATTTATGCATTAATGTCAACACTCGTAAAGTTGTTGAAATATAATTATAATTGGACTTGAATGATTTTAAAAAACTACATTTTACGATGACACATTTTAATTCTTCACCCATTATCAAAGTGACAGCGTTAATTGAGTGCCATTGTTTTTTTTAAGTGCAAAGAGAATAATGACATCTATGTGCTTGCCACGTTAAGAAATTCTGATATTTAAATAGTATATATATATATATTTGCTCTATAATTTTTTCAATGTTTATCGATGTTATTCAGAATGGAAAGACGGCATTCACGGTAATCTAAATATTACACCGAAAATGTTGTGCGATACCTTGCATAAAAGAAAAACTAATAAAACAATGTATTAAATGATTTTCCGTGCACTAATTGTTGCATTTATATTAAAAAAAAATGAAAGTTGAAAACAGTAACGTCCTAATGGTTAACAGTCTCAAAACTGTTATGGTAAATAAACAGACTTATTTAGAGGAGAATGGTTGCTTGAAGAAACATATACTATGATTTTGCATAAGTTGGTCCATAAACAAAAACATAAAAATTTATGAGATACGGTGAAAAAATAGCAACATATTGTAGTTTTAGAAAATCTATAAGCTATATAGCTTTAAGGTTTTAACTTTCACTTCTTGATGGGAAAACATGATATTTTAAATAATAAAAACACATTTTTAGTACTTATTTCCACAGTATGTTTTTTGATCAGGACCGGTTTCGCTCATCGCGAGCATTATCAACTGATAGAATGGATTAATGGATTACTGATTTACCTTAATTTTGTTTGAAAATTATTAATAAGGGATTGTTAACATTTTATTTTTAAATTAATTTACATTATATGTATTAGTATTGTATGATTTCTTGTAAATTGTTTGAACGCATGGTTTTGTATACCTGCTATCTTTAACTCAAAAATTTTGTATAAATAGACTTGTATCAGCTGACGATGCTCGTGATGAGCGAAACCGGTTCTGATCAAAAAGTATAAATATAATATAATGGAAATAAGTACTAAAGATATGTTCCAATAATCATTATGATATCAAAATGTGGCAGAAAATTCATTTTTCACTTAAAGTTTATCCAATCTATCTTGTATGGTTAATGCTGTTTGAATCAATTTCACATAATTCATTTGTTTTGAGAGGTTTTGAGAGGAAAAATTATAGCGTATTTTAAAGCGTGCTTAACTTTTTTATTGCATTCTTAATTATTATTACTGAACGTGTGTAAAACTATAAATTTCTGTTGAATTTCTTTTGATTTCACTGTGTAATATTCTAAATTTGAAGGGTAAGAGATGCTTTGCTATCTATCATTCTCTTGAGCAAGAAAAATAACCAAAAAATGATAATATATAATGCAATGCGGTGATTGTCATTAGGTGTGCAAATGTGGCTTATTAAATATAAGAAAAAAATATAATAAAATTTATTAAATCTTTATCTATAATCAGTTTTGATAACTTCGGCTATAACTATAACTGTGCCATATGTCCTAATACAATTTTTATAAGTGGCTAGACACTAACATTATCCAGACTGTTAATGCACGATATCCTTAGACTGAGCAGTGTGATTTTTACGTTGTTAGTGGTTTCACTGTTTAACTGACTGTGGACTGTTAAAAGCTTAAATGTTTAGATCATAGTTTCTCAACCTTTTCACATCCGCGGACTACCAAAAAATCCAAAAATGTTTAGCGGACTATCAACATTGGAATAGAATAATAAATACTGTATGCTGCTATAACAATATTTAAGTACATTAAAACAGACAGTGACGAATAATATAATTTAAAAATCCATAAAATACAACATAAAATTCGATTGTTTATCGAAATATTATCAAATCGCGGACCACTGGTTGAGAAATTATAGTTTAGATTGCTGTTTGCAGTCTGTTGATATATTATATAACATATTTGAAACGATCCAACTCTGAATTCTTCTGTATGTTTTGTCTCTCACGACTGGGTTTTGCCTCTCGGCATGTTGCACTGGAATTGACAGAACTTAAAATAATTTTAGAGTTAATTAAAATAGATTTAGAGTAACTTAAATTTAGAGTAACTTAAAATAATTTTAAGATTTTCGTATACACTAAATCTTGTATTGGGTGTAAGAATATTGTTAATTATATTCAATAAGGAAGGGGGGTTAACTGACACTTCTTGACGGAAAGATATTTTATATTTTTAGATGATATTTTAAGTTAGTCGTTTCATTTTCATAAGTGACAACATCAATTGATAATGCTCACGATGAGCGAAACCGGTCCTGATCAAAAATTTTTTTTATTGTGAAATGTGTTTTTACTATTCAAAATAAATGATTTTGCAGATATACTTGCTTAAGCTTTGATAGAAACTATCTTAACAATTGCTGTAATACACCATTTTAAGTGGACGGAATTGATCAAATTTAATAATTTTGAAAAGAAAATCATGTAATCAAGTTAATTATTTTCCTCACACTGTTGATTACCTTCATCATAAGTTTGACAGACTATCCATTATCAGCAGTGAATAAAATTCCAATTAAAACCGCGACGTGAAGATTGACTGATTATTGCGAGGTTATCAAAACTGATTTCACTGTTTTTCAAGATGCGGTATTTTATGAAAAAAAAAATAATCACAGTATACTTTAAATATCTATCTTCTGTATAGATATACCAGTGAAATAATTTATTTTTATTATGTTACAATTAAATCACCGCCTTATATGACTTTACTGGGTAACATTAATATTTTTTTGCATTTTTACCACTGAGGTAAATACCTTTCTTGAGGCATAGTAAAAAATTTGTGAGACACCTGTGTTTTCCTGCATAAAGCTATGAATAATACATACATATTGATGTTAGACAAAATGGCCTAAAATTGTAAAGTAATTAAATGTATTTACCCAAAAACATGATGGGAAAAAGATCTGATTGATTTATTATCGATTTTTGCCACCACTAAGATAATTAAATTTAAAGCAGAGAAATTTATGTAATGTCATCTGATTCCAATGAAAAGTCAATTTAGTAAACAATACTTGGGACGAGTGAAACCTGTCCTGATCTTAAAAATATTAAATGATGGAAATTGTACTAATAATTGTGTTTTATTATTTGAATATATATGCTTTTTAACCATGTAGTGACAGATTATCACTTAATCCCGGGTTTAAAAGTGACTTTTAAATAAATAAGAATTAATAAAGGATTATATAAAATTTTCTGTTTGATTTTTTTCTTGAATTTGAATTGTTGTAACTTTGTCCGATTTCACATATTTTGTCTTTAATTTTAACCCGGGTTTTACCTTTCATCAGTTCTGTTGCATCTGTGCGATAGAATATGCGAAGAGGCTGAAAGGCAAGACTAAATTGAGCTAAAAAAGACTTAGCATGATGAGAAATTGTACATAGTTTCAACAGATCAAATTTGATATTAAAGTTCTATCAAGCACCCTCTGTCAATATCATAAATTACTTTATTTGATAAATATATATATGTATATATTGCATTAGAGTTGTTTGCTAAATGCGCCAAATATTTTCATATTGTTATGAAACTGTATTGTATCATTCTTTGCTCTATTGTGATAGGAAGAAATTCAGTGCTTTTTTTAACATTTTAAGACTGGCAACATTGTTCGTTAATAAATTACTTCTTTGCTTTAAAAAAACTGTATTGTTTTAAAGTTTAAACTTGTTTTGTTCAGTAACCCCTCATTATTACAGTATTTTGGATGGTTTCTGGAATATTTCTACAACTAAGAAAAAACTACTGCCATCTTTGATCAGCTATCAAAACCTACATGTTATACTTGTGTATTGAAGGAGAATAGGTTGTTTAAAAGATATTAATTTAAAGTTATAATTTTTTAGAGGTCATACTGTATTGAAAAATATATTCAGAAATACTTTATGTACATTATAATGTCAGCTGTCAAAAATATACTTAACCAGTGTTAAAATTAATGATTATTTACTAAGAGTTTTATATTGTAGTGTTAAAATAAAACATAGCTTGTCATTAAAATATTATTGTTAATTATGTAATATTTATAAATGAATTATATGTTTTAAGTTTTATCAAATATCATTGTATTTGTCATTAAATTTAATGTGGAAACAATAAAATGTCTTTCTTTTTCTTTGTACCCACTGACTGAGAACATTTTAACTATTGACATGACAGATGTCACTAGTTAAATTTTCAATACTTTTAAAAACGAGTTTATTTAAATCGTTAGGTATAAAAAACAGCATATGTCACTCATTTCTTTCAAGAGAAGACAAAACAAGGCACTTCACTTGTAGAACACAATGGTTTTTCGTGTTTGGGAACTTTTTCCACCCATTCGATCCTAAAGATAGGCGCGCATTGTGATAGAATATAGCTAACCTGTTTTAGCCTTCTATCCATACTTATTTTTTGATAGAACTTGAGATTGAACATCTAATTACAAAAGACATACATATTAAAAACAAATATTTTCTGTATTTATTTTAGCTATTGGCTATGTTTTTCTCATCGGGGTCCATTCCAAAAAAATTTTTTTTTTTTTGCTTGACTTTCCCTATGAATTAGTGCCGTACCGTATAAGTTGGTTGTCCCACCTCCACCCGTTATGTGTATGCAGCAACTATTACACGGCCATCATTAATAAGTGACAACGGAACAGTAATCTATATGTAATAATTTATGATATCAACTGTGCTTGTTGGAATTTCAATGTCATATTTGAAATGTTGCAACTCTGTACGATTCAACATGTTTTGTCACTAACGACTCGGATTTAGCCTTTCGGTATTCTCAGACATTCTTTTACGCTGATGCAACAGAACTGGTAGTCAGTTCTGTTGTATCCGTTAGTGACAAAACATGTGAAATTTTACAAAGTTGTAACAATTTCAACAATTCAAATTTGATATTGAATTTTCATCAAGTACCTTCGGTCGATATCATAAATTATGTTATGAGCAAAGTTTTGACAATTCAAATTCGATGCTTGTAACACGGTGAAAAAATAGCAATGTATTTACATTCTAAAATTTTTTTTATAAGATGTAGTTGATGGCTGTTTCGGCTCACGCCATCGTCAGAACTATACTTAAACGAACATTTGATTATCTATTGTATATATAGCTGTGTAGAAAAGGTACACAATACGTCCTCTCTCCTGTTTTAATGACCTAGCTTGTTTCTTGCTAGCAATAAAACTGAACGATAGTTCTGACGATGGGGTGAGTCGAAATAGCTATCAACTAAACTGTAGAAATAAAATAAATTGCCATTTTTTCACCGTGTTATAATGGAGTTCTACCAAGTGAAAGCCGACTCATTCAATGAATCGATGTTTGTGATTTAAGGCACGATTCCATCTTCTCGCGAATAAGACGATTTTGTGGAAGAGCCACACTCAAGGTGCCTAAATGCCGGATGTGGCTCGCGAGCCGCAGTTTGCCGACCACTGGCATAGTTTATTGGCTGATGGGCCTTACAATTGACATTGATTCTTAATATATGTGGAACATTATTGAATGTTGGTTTTTTGTTGGCATTTTTTTTATCTCGCAAGTACAGTTAGATTGACAAAAAATCAGCGCCGGATTCATTCCGTTTCGTATTGAAAAAAACTGGTCATGAATCGATTTTCGTGACTTCTCTAAGAATACACGGTGTTCCTGAAATGACATGACTAATTTCATTATAATATTTAATTATTTGGCAAGACCGCATTCGTAAAACTCAGCATAATAAACTCACGGGCTGTAATATCTACAGGGTTTCCTAATATAATATATATTTTTTAATTAAAATTAAATTTCCACCGAGCAACTTCAATCGATATCATAAAAAAAAAAATCTCACCCGAACAAATTAATTTATGATATCGACTGAAGGGGCTTGGATGGTATTTCAATATCAAATTTGAATTGTCAAAACTTGTCAGTTCTGTTGCATTCGTGTGATAGAATGCCTGAAGATGCCGAAAGGCGAAACCCGGATCGTTGGTGACAAAACAAGCGGAGTCGTACAAAATTGTAACAATTCAAAATTAAACAAATTAAGTTACTTCTTGTGGAAAGGCGTTAAATAAAAAAAATAAAATTGTAATACTTTTTTTAGAACTAGATCTAATATACATTGCTATTTTTTCACCGTGTTATAATGGAGTTCTACCAAGCAAATTCCATTCCAATCAATATGATTATTATTGATTGAATTAGAATTTACTTGGTAGAACTCCATTACAACACTGTGAAAAAACATCAATTGATTTTAGTTCTACAAAATTTATAACAAACACAATTATAGTTTAATTTATGATTTCGACTGAAGGTGTTTGATTGAGATTCGATATCAAAGTTGTAACAATTCAAATTTGACATTTGCAGTGGTTGATAGCTATTTCGGCTCAGGTGATGTACACAGTTTTGATGAGGGCGTAAGCCGAAATAGACGATACAAAAAATAAATTTATTAATAGGAAATTCAACAGTTTTTGTGTCACTCTGTAGTCAACATACTAACGATCACTTTATAACAGTGTGTGCCAAATATATTCTCACGAATGTATTATTGGTTTTTTATGACACCATATCTTACACAAAAAAGTAATAAACCGGTTTAGCGTTATTTCAGACTCTATCAAATTATTAGTTAGGGAGTATAACAATCGTAAAACCGTCCTTACAGATGTCGTTATTGCCTCCCAAAGTGGATTATTAACGCATAAAAAATAGGGTCGTGCCACAGAAATGACATGACAAAAAAAATGTTTGATTGGATGTTGTTTTGACGGATGTCATTATGTCTCTCGTACGAACTTCAAGCCAGTCTTGTTTTACGACTAGCGGATCTACAAAATTGTTGAGAGGTTAAGGGCAGCATCAAAAAATATGAATACTCCAGGCATAGTTTAGAAACACAAAGGCATTTTCTCGTCGCAAATATGAGAATAAAATGCATGCACGAAAAATCATTCAAAACATTGTTTTTATTAATTTTTATCGTACAGTTTACTTTTTCACGACTGCCATATAAAAATCGCTATTTCTGTTGCATTCGTGTGATAGAAAGACTGATGATGCCGAAAGGTGAAACCCGGTCGTTAGTGGGGAAAATATAATATGTGCGTATCGTACAAAGTTTCAACAATTCAAATTTAAAATCAAAATTTCATCAAATACATTTAGTTGTCATTATATGTATAAATCATTAAAAAATATTTAATTTGTGACTAAATATATATATCAAAGATATTGCGCACATTTTTGATGTGTTATTTAAAATAAATTTAATGTAAATAATTAAAAAAAATATTGGCAAAGCCCCGTGAAAACTGTTCCACTCGAATGTGAATAATATTTGAATGGTTCGAAATTAAAAAAAAAATGTTAAATCAGCTAAATATTCCATAGATGACTCTGATTTAAATTTGTGTAAAGAAAAGCATAGATGTTCTCGTGGTGGTTTTAACGTGCCTGCACGCTACGGCGTCTAAGCGGGTAAAGCGAAAAGCCGTAATGATTCATCTTGGTGACGATAATGGTGAAATCTCGCTTGCTTTGATCACATTTCAATTTATGATTGGTCGTGTAAAGTCCGTAATAATAATGCGTGAGAAATATGAAACCCTGATTCAGCAATTAAAAAAATGGCGATTATAATAATTATTGTCTTTATTCTAAACAAACTGCATTGGTAATATTGTTTAAAACGTTGTCTCATTGAACAATAAGTCATGCGCCACAAGTTCGTGAACTTTTTAGGGTTAGGAGCCCTTTTAATACAACACAAGAAGACAACGACCGCTTGTCGATATAATATAATATTTTATTTGTTTATGAATTAAATTGTTAGTTTCTTGGTAGAACTCGATTATTATTGGAGAAACGGTTTACTTTCCTACTCCTTGCAATTTAATAAATAGTTTTTCCATCAACCTAATTATCGCTTTTTTACGAAACTAAATAAAAAAATATTGTTGACAAAGTATCGGTGATTGGAATTGTTCAACCGTAATGTATGTCTAAATATATCATTCAGAGTTAATTCTTCGGTTTGGTATATAATTAAAAAAAAGACGAGTAAGCATGTATTTCTCCCTTATATATATATATATTGTTTTTTATCGATATTTCGGCTATCGACATCGTCAAAACTATGACTAAACAAAAGTTATGCTATACATATTGTATTATAAATGTTGCTTAATATAATAGGTATTTGGTTGCAAATTTCTTTCGACTCATACGAAGATAAAATGAGAATTCCGCACATTTTTGAAAATGTCAAGTTTTATGTTCCTCACTTTTAAGGTGTTTAACTGTCACTTCTTAATGGATACGCACGGTATTTTAATTAACGAAATCATTCGAGCTCATCGCGAACATTATTGACTGGACGTCAGTTGATAATACTTGCGATAAGCGTAACAGGTCCTGATCATAAAGTATATTGTGGAAATATGTACTAAAAATGTATTTTTATAATTTGAAATTTGAATTGTTGAAACTTAGTGCAATTTCACATGTCTAATCAATCAAGAAACATGTGGAATCGTACAACGTTTCAATAATTCAAATTTGATATTGAAATTCCATCAAACACCTTCAGCCGATATCATAAATTAACTAAAAAATGTATGATTTTTTGAAAGTTGTTTGATTCCACTTATTTGTCACTTACGACCCGGGTTTCGCCTTTCAGCATCTTCAGGCATTCTATCACACGGATGCAACAGAACTGATAGTCAGAATCAGTTCTGTTGCATCCGTGAATGCCTGTAGACGCTGAAAGGCGAAACCCGGGTCGTTAATGACTAAGCATGTTGAATCCTACAAAGTTGTAACAATTCAAATTTGGTATTGAAATTCCATCAAGCACCTTCAGTCGATATCATAAATTGTATGACTTTTTTATTTGTTAAATTTCAATATTTAAAATTAATATATTCCTTGAGAATTGATTCTTGGCTTATTGAACCTCACGACCCACCAGTTGGGAATCTCAGTTACATATTTATTTATAGTTTTGAGTCAATGACATAGGTTTTATCATTAAAGTTAGTCAATTATCAACTGGCCACTAAGGCCATCGCATAATTTTTTTGGTCATTGTTTATTGTCGTTTGTTTTAATTCTATTCCAAAGCATTGACCAGCTTGTGGCGGCTTCCGGAAAATCGGAAGTTTATATTTAATCGAAATGGTTTAAAAAGGATCTAACTTCCGTATATATGTGACAAGTGAAAAACAAATATCATTATTATTGTAATGACAGACGAATAATTGACTGCGAAAGGTTTCCTTGTTTTACCATCAAATATACGCTTCTAACATCATTATGTAACTGCTATTGTCACAAGTTTTGAGACAGTTGATAACGATTTCTTGATATTTGACTTAAACATATCACTTTTAGGATCCGAAAAAATACTTTGTACAATGTGGTCTCAGTAAGGTAGGGTCAATTATCAACTTTTGAAATTAGAGCTATTGCATTCAGAACTGGACTGGAAATCCCTGTGAATTGACAAGTAGCATTGTATTTAGTACATATCCGTATTTTAGTTCACTTATAATATTACTTTGAGTGACATCTGTTGTATCATTATTGGAACTAAAACTATATTTAAAATCTTGCTTATAAATATATTTCACAAATTTTGCAGTGTCAAAACTTACTGTGTTAATTACAAAAACATATTTCTTTAGTACTTATTTCCAAGACATATTTTGTGATAATAACCGGTTTCGCTCATCGCGAGCATTATCAATTGATAGAATACAAATAATAAGCAAGTCTATTTGTAAAAAAATGAGTTAAGCGTAGTAAGTATACAAAACCATGCGTTCAAGAACTAAGAAAACAGTTTACATATAATAATTATCTTATAATATATAAACATACTTTTTTGAATTGTCACAACTTTGTACGATTCCAAATGTTTTGTCACTAACGACCCGGGTTTCGCCTTTCGGCATCATAAGGCATTATATCACACGGATGCATGGAGATACCGAAAGTTGAAGCCCGGTTTATCAGTGACAAAACATGTGGAATCGTACAAAGTTGTAACAGTTCAAATTTAATATTGAAATTACATCAAGCACTTTCAGTCGATATCATAAATTATATAAACATACCACTAGTGAAGTAAATTTAAAATTAAACGTTAATAATCCCTTATTAATACCTTTGAAGGTGTTAACTTTCACTTCCATTTAAATAATAAAAACACATTTTTTAGTACTAATTTCCACAATATATTTGTTGATCAGAACCGGTTTCGTGTAGCAGCTAATTAATACTAAAACATGACTTGATTTTTTTATGATTTCAATAGGTTTTGTTAACATCAATACGATTAAATAAATTTTTAAAATATACGATACTAAGTTATTTTTTATGTGTCTCGGTGGGGAACGGGCTAAAGGACTATGGCCAAAAGCCTATGAGACGATCGGGGAATTTGCAAGACCGTAAGGAAAATGACTTTATTCTCTCATAATTCAATAAAAAAAATAATTTCTAAGGTATATAAGTATTATATATCCACTAGAGCTAAGGAACATGTACGATCATTCAATAGTAAAAAAACACATTCACAATTCGCTAATCATGCTATAAATGAATCACATAATATAAATTCAAACTCAACGCCTAAGTATTTGCATCTTTGTAGTAAGGGTCGCAGGATGACGGCTTTGGAACAGCTGGAATTAAATAGACATCAAGTATCACAAAGGATTCTTAACGAACAAACAAAGATATGTCTATCACAATTGCTTAACCCTCTGCGGAGTGCTTCTTTGTTTCTGTGATATATGATACCATTTCCGTGCCATATGTTAACTTATTGATATAGCCGCCTTTTTAGTTTCATTTCCAATTTTTAGTTTTATTGCGAGCAAGAAACAAGCTAGGTCATTAAAACAAAAGAGACGATGTATTGTGTAACTTTTTTACATAGCTATATATAGATAAGCAAATGTTCGTTTAAGCATAGTTCTGACGGTGGCGTGAGCCGAAATTGCTACCAACTATATTTAAAAAAAAAAATTTGTAGTACTAAAATATATTGCTATTTTTTCACCGTGTTATTTTATAACTCTATACATCTGTCTAAATGTATGTATTCTAAAATCTTAATACTTTTTGATTAATTAATAATCACATCTAAAATCGTGTGTAAAAAAAATCGTCAATCATTACAGCATCAGTCAGCGCATATTTACTCCGTTAAATGTTGCCAGATATTATATAAATATACTTTTATGTACCTGGCAACTTTATTTTTAAGTGTGTTGTTCGATGTTCTTTTAAAAAATAATTCTTGATATGCTACGCACATTTTTTTGCTTCTTAATAAAATAATATAAAAAAATGTGCCATTGAAAACAGTCGAGGGATTTGTAGAAGGAGATCCGATTTTTAATTCTACCGTAGTAATCAAAACACATCCGTTCAATAAAATTATAAAAAAACATAATAAAATATTTTTCCTCTGCTTTTGTATAGTCTGACATCATTTATTTGCGTGTTAATTGCTACACAAAGGGCGTGTAGATGAGCAAAATATTTTTGTTACAAGCAACATTGTAGAACATTGCAATATGGCGTCCAAGACTGACAGCCGTTTGTAACAAGATAAACTGACACAACAATGGGACACTGTAACACTTCCATGACAAATAAAACTGCATACAAGTGAATTTAATATATAGATAATGAGATACTGTAAAAATTATAATATCAGTGATGGCTAAAGAAAATTGTGAAGTAAAATGAGTGTCTTTTAGAGATGCAATGCGAGGGTTAACTAACTGAAAATTTTGAGGTCCCTCTGTTCAAAATACAAAACGCCATAAGGACATATGAATGATTAACTTTGTTTTATAATGCAACAATTTAATCACCTTTAAGTAGTTAACTTATTGGTAGATAAGCATTCTTTTTAAACAATAAAACATAACACAATGAAAAAACAGCAATGTATTTTAGTTCTACATTTTTTTTTGTATAAGGAATAGTTGATAGCTATTTCGGCTCACACCATCGTCAGAACTATGGCAAAAGATGGCGTGAGCCGAAATAGGTATCAATTAAATCTTATATATTTTTTTGTATTGTAGAACCAAAATGCGTTGTTGTTTTTTCACCGTGTTATAATGGAGTTCTACCAAGTAAATCCCAATTCAATCAATAAAACACAATGGTTAGTACTAAGTATACAATTTTATATTTTTCAGGTCAGGACCGGTTTCTATCAGCGTTATTAATACTAATTGACCGCGTTGTCATGCGTCAGTTGAAAATAGTTGTTTCGAGTGAAAATGGTCCTGATATGAATTATATATAATTCAAAAAATGGTACTAAGCATTTTATGTTATTTTTTTGAATAACCATTTACTTCTTGAATTGGCATTTACCACCCAGATATACCACATATTACTAGTTAAAATAAAAAAAATATTTAGTTACTGTAAAATTGTATAATATATATGTTCGTTGTTATTTTATATAATATATGATTGCTCATAGCTTTTTTTTGTTGAATCCGCCATCGGCAGAAATAGAACGGTAGAAGGTTCTGACAATGGCGGAAGTCGAAATAGCTCTCGACAACCTGGCGATGCCAAAAAGGCGAAACCTAGACCCTGAGCGGCAAAACAATGTACAATGTTTAAGCGATTCAATTTTTATTTCGAAATTGCACAGCATCTTCAGTTGTTTTTTTTAATGCTAAAAAATGTGAAGATGCCAAAAGACAAAACCCAGGTCGTGGGCGACATGAATGCGGAAGTGTTCACACTTTAAGTGTGAGAATTAAAATTAATTTTAAGGTGTAAACTGTCACTTCTCGATGGAAAGGCATGATATTTTATATAATAATAAAACCACATTTTTAGTAACACGGTGAAAAAAATAGCAATGTATTTTAGTTCTACAATTTTTTTTTTTAATATAGTTGATAGCTATTTCGACTCACGCCATGTCAGAACTAGGCCGAGATAGCTTTCAACTATATTTAAAAAAATAAAATTGTAGAACTAAAATACATTTCAATTTTTTTCACCGTGTTATAATGGCGTTCTACCAAGTGAATGCCAATCCAATCAATACATTTTTAGTACGTATTTACACAATATATTTTTTGGTTGCATCAGTTGATAATGCTCGCGATGAGCGAAACCGGTCCTGATTAAAAAATTTATTGTGGAAATGAGTACTAAAATGGATTTTTATTATTGAAAATTTAAATTATATTAAGACTTAAGAGGCGGTATCGTTAATTACTTCAAAAGTTCGTTGTACAAAAAACACTACTGCTTTTTTTAATGTGATTTAACAACTTTTACGAGATTTAATAATAAAAAATATTCGATGTACGGTTGTGCAAGCCCTAGTTACGTCACTGATCTAAGACGAGTGTGAAGTCACGGGTGGCCGGCGTCGTGCTACAATAAAAGCAAATCCAATTATTACATTAACCGCTAGGTAAATAAGTCCAAGAAAGAAACAATGCGATTTAAATACAGCGGTCACTGTGATCTGATTCAGAAGATAAGAAGCTAATCTCCGCTTATGAATTCACAGCCGCAGGAAAACAAATGTGACTCATCCTAATCCTTTGGAGTTAATCTGCTCCAAGATCCTCTCTTACCCCCCTGACTTCCTCTGTAGCCTCACCCCTCGCTGACATCCGTCAAAGAGTTGAGGCAGGTATTCGTACAAGTTAAGTGGAGGTAAGGCGAATGTATATTATCTCTGGTCGAGAGGTACTAGTCAAATAGATTGCTTCACAGGTGTATCGGCCGGTCAAAGACCGGGACCAATTATTGAGAGCCATCTACAGGGCTGAATTGCAACCGAATAATAATTATACTTAAATATTATAGTCGTTAATGAAAATTATTACAGGCAATTGTGTTAATTATTATAAAACTTGTTTTAGCCGCTTTAGCCGTTCTTCCCTCGGGGTAAATGTTTACCTGTAATTATTGAATTTGGCATACAGACGATGGTAGCTGTTTATTGTGCGTCAGTTATGTCGCATCCGTGTGATGGAATGCCCAAAGATGCCGAAAGACGAAACCCGAGTCGTTAGTGATAAAACATGTGGAATCGTTAAAAGTTGTAACAATTCTAATTTAAAAGTTTTGTTATTTGTAATTGAATAAAATCGATTTTCACCAAAAAGTGATACTTGTAACTTTAAATTTAAATAAATTGAATATAGAACCGATGACTCAATTAAAATTGTTTAGATTTAAGAAAATTTTTAGAATTTCGTTTAAGATGTTTTTTGTCGCTAACATTTGTGACATTCGGTTGTGATTGACGAAAACAAAAGTTTTTTGTAATATATTTATGTATTTGCAGTCAAACCTGTGTTTTTTTTATCAGGATTATCAAAACGTTCTGAATATGATCTGAAACGGCTGCAACAAATAAAATAATCATGCTTTCACTCACCCAAAAAAATGAACAAAGAGCTCCTCCCGTGGAGACTTCTGATAAATCTTGATCTATGCTTGTATCACCCAATGCAGCAAGAGTGAAGAACAGTTCTAGTTCTATCATAGTGCAATCCATTTTCAATGCCCTGTGAAAAAAATAGTTCAAGTGAATATACAAATCTAGTTATCATAAAAGAAAAGGTTTGTTAAGGTACACGCAAAACCTTGATGTATAAAATACTTATATAACCCAGTGCTGTGAGATTGATAAGAATACTTCTAGCTCATTTCTAGCCCAAAAGTTTACAATCACTCTATAAAAAAAAACAGCTTGATCGAATGTCCAAATCTATTTAACAAAGATTTTTTTTTTTTGAGATACCGGGAAAACATTTTTTTATACAATAATTATGTTACCTAATTCAGTGACACAAATAAGCATACTTCTAACTCTTTCTAGTTTTACCCATTTCCAATTACTCTGTCAAAAATAGCTTGATCGACTAAATAAAATTAGTTATTATTAAATATTTGTTTGCTTGTTGAAATACTCCATATGGAATCCATATGTTCTACACTGGTAACATACATATCTATTCTAGTGTAAGTTAAGTGTTTTTCGACATCGATAGTGAAAATAGTGTAGATACGAAAAAACCGAATTATATATCGCAAAAAGATCAAAAATTGACGCACGTTCAAAGTGTAAATTTTTAAACATGTCTTTCCGATCGTAAATACCAATGCAGTTTATTTACTGTTAAAATAATATTTATATTTCAAAATTTGAATCGATATTTTGTGTTACTTTTATAATAAAAAAAAAAAAAAACATAAAATATGACCTCAAAGCTAAACCGTTGTTAACATTGTAATATTCAAATGGTTTTTTTTTTACATTAATTTTAGTAAAGATTTCACAAAACAGATGTCTCTATTAAAATGTTCAAAAAAAAAAAAAAGAATAAATTTATGAATAATACATAAGTTAAGTCATTAACCTGTTTCCTGCTGAACCACATAAACGATATTTTATCATAGATTAATTCAATAGTGTTGGTGTTAGTCAAAATTATGAATATAATCAGGACAAATAAGCTATAATTTTATACAAAAACTGACCCTTACATAAAAGTATTGACACAGTTTTGTTCCTAGCTTTGTGGTCTATCTTTTTGTATATAAATATACATGAAATTTGTCTACTGTATGTCAGTTGTATAGTACATGTATCATAGAATTCATGAATATGCCGAAAGAGGATACCGATGTCGTAAGTGTCATAAAATAAACACAGTTTCAACGATTCGAATTTGATATTGAAATTCCTTTGAATTGAATAATATTAGTTAAAAAATATATTT
Organism: Himalopsyche japonica; assembly: GCA_028555115.1. Classification (NCBI taxonomy): domain Eukaryota; kingdom Metazoa; phylum Arthropoda; class Insecta; order Trichoptera; family Rhyacophilidae; genus Himalopsyche; species Himalopsyche japonica. The sequence continues at coordinate 2,779,982 of JAHFWJ010000430.1, forward strand.
AACTTAAAATGATTATGGTTAACGTGATTTTATTTTTACTGAGTCCGACCCTGTCCTCTATTAAAAATCTAACAAACGGATTTTTTTCGCTGTGATGTCGGAACTAAGTTGTTAAATATTTTGAACTTGAAGGAAGAACGTCGTATGTGGTTTTACTGCAAAAAAAATTGGTCATAGTATCATTTAAAGCAACACTTTCGAAAGCCTATTTTAGAAATATGGCAATAAGCAGCACTGTACAACTTTTATATGAAATTAAATTAGTTATTCTACGCTATATTTGACACTTAATGCAGGAGTATTTTGGCTATTACTGTTTATTATGCAGGGTAACATATACAACGATTGGCCAGTTAAGGGTTTTGATTGCTTTGATAGGTCGCCGCGAGTTTGTAGTAGGATGGGTTTTATTGAAACAAACATTTCTTAACCGGATGCCTGCCAATAGCGTATTAAACCGCGCACCCTTTTAATGAGCCAAACGCCGTTCATACAAAATATGACGTTTATTGATGTACCATTTTATATAGGATTTTATTAAGGTATGTTTGGCGTATATAATTTTGCGTCTTCTTTTTTTAATTCGTGTCTTCAGGACAAATTTCGGCACAATTGGCGCACTCGTCATTTATTTCGTTAAGTTTTTATAAATAAACTTTAATACATTTTTAAAAGTTACATCTGCGGCGTGCAAGGTAACGCCATACAGACACCTATCAGTAAATAAAAGGTTAACAAGCATTTATTTAAATGATTAGTTTTTATACATATTTTATGATATTATAAAAATACCGGTCTTTAATTTTAAACAATATATACGCGTTTTTTGTACTTATTTCCACAATATAGTTTATAATCAGGACCGTTTCAGTCGATAGTGCTCGCGATGAGCAAAATCGGTCCCGATCATAAAATATATTGTGGAAATAATTACTTTATTTAAAATATCATGCCTTACCATCAACAAGTCACAGTCATCATTTTAAAAGTGATATTTTTCTTTTATTTTAATGGCAATAAAGCAATTTCCTAATGATAGTGAAAAACGTCTATGGGTTAAAATATTTAAAAAATCCCCTATCCATCCGATCGTTAAAAACGATGCGTAAATCAAGACGACGTCATCTTTTTTTTTGGGGTTAACGCAATCAGTCTTACCAATATATGTTGGATACTCTTTTAAACTTCCAAGAAGCCTTATTTTGGCCTATTGCAACATAATAAAATAATCTAAAAACAAATCATTCAAAAGTATTGTTTTCAAATAAACTTTTCACCAATTTTTAAGCTGTGAGAAAAACGCTTAAATGGATTGTATAATATAACAGTTGCGAATATTCACTTACGCCTTTCTGTCCCAAGATGTGAAATATACGCAAGTAAATTGGACTACTATCTGGTGATGTCTTTTTTACCATACGACACTTAAGGCGGTAGAGGTTCTAAGTCCATTTTATAAAAAAAATACCTAAATCATAATTTCGAAAATGGATTACTTAAATTGTTGTGTCAATTTAAAAAATAAATATAACTAAATTCTTTTTGAATAAAATAAATTGATATTTTATATTGTGTGATGAAATGTCTTTCACATGTAAAATTAATTCAATCTAAACATAATATTAACTTTTATTTTATAAAAGTAACATTATTTACAATCATATTCTAACAATTTAATCGTAAAAAGATCAGAGATTTCGCTTAACGCAAGCATTATCTGATGATAATCAGTTGAAATCATCAGTTTATTATCAACTAATAATAAAATAGGGAATCTATAGCTCACTATATTGAAAGTTTTGATCGTAAATTTGAAAATTAACGGACTCCCTTGATAATGGTTACGGTGAGCGAAAGAGGTCGTGATCATTTTATTACAAAATCTTGTTACTAGAAGGCGCATAATTTTAATGTAGGTTAGGTTATCAATTTTTATTAATAATTTATTTTATTTCTAAAAATTTTTGAGGTATATAGTTCTGATAATGGGTAAGCCAAAATAACTATCAAGAATATACTTTAAAAAAATTGTGAAACTAAAATACATCGCTATTTCTTCACCGTGTTATTTAGTCACCCATTATTATTAAACAGTGGATATAGGACAATCGCTTATTGGGCCGCGAAAATGTATCGAACAGTTTTACAGCCAGTAGATTTTATTTATCGTTCTTATGATGAAAAATGTCCATCATTTGAGAAGCAAATTTATTCATATTTATGCTACAAATAAGCAACACATAAAATAAAAAAAAACATTAACGCTGTCATATTTTTACTTATAAATGCTTATAATAGACGAGTTCAGTGTAGATGGGTTAAAAAATATATGTTTTATTTCTGTAGGTGTCGTTCGATTGAAAACTCATTCGTAAGGTGGCGTTTGAGTGGAGAGGTTCGTTCGGTTTGAGTCTTTGCTAATTGTGCGATTTTGCGAAGTTTTTTTAATTTATTTTATTACCAATTAAAATCAGTGTTTTTATGTTTTTTTTTAAACAAAAAAACCTGTTTTTTTTATTTAAATTTGAATTTAAAATGAAGTGATACAAACGCAGTTAACGTGTGACAAATGTTAATTTTATACATAACCTATTTATAATATTTTTTCGAAAATGTAAACCTTATAAATTTTTTCTTTTCGTTACGAGGACCAGAATAAATTTTGAATATTTTATAAATAATACAAAAAAACTTTATTTAAAAGTATAAACGTAAATCTTTAAATAATTTTACGTCAATTGATAAAATAACAATATTAAATACAATGCGGATGATTTAATAATTTTTCATATAAAATTTGTTTATTTCAGGATGTTTTGTCATTTAAGGCCCAGGTTTCACATTTCGGCGTCAATACGAGTGATAAAACATGTGGAATTTGTTAAAAGAAGAAGATAGAATCGATTTCACTTAGCGAATAATGACCATTTGTTAATGATAATTTGATTAGATCCTGTTCTATTTTTAATCGATAGATAATAACTTAACTTTTAATATGTTAATTAATGCGTTTTTGCTGAAAAGTATTTTATTATATTAAAAAAAAAACTTGGATTAAACAAACGGTTATTTTTTTTTGCAAAATTGTCAGTAAATATAATAAACTGTCAGTTTCATTACAAAAGTAATTATGTGGTCAGTTATAAAAGTAAATTCAAAACGATGTGAAGGATCCTTATAGCGCTATAATAAAAAAAAAACGAATTTTATCGTAATTTTCATGGCCTGATACAGAGCTGCACGGATTGATCACTAAGCAATTATCTAATATGATTAAAAAATACGAAAAAAAAGAGAAAAATAGAAAATATGAATTTCCTAGCCATTTAAGTTAAGTGATATCAAGTATTATCGTTTTTATCTATATAGTGAGAATCCACCATGGAATTCAATTGAAAAATACTAGCAAAATTTTATTGCTAAGCAAACTGACCATTAGTGGAACTTACTGGCAAAATAAGCATTTTTCTTATAATTTGAATCCGCTAATATTTTTTTTCATGTTGATTTTTTCTCTAACTAATAAAACCATTGTATTTTAATTAATTCATTGAATACACTTATCTTTAACTAGTCCAGTGTTATTCAATCTTTTTACATTCGCGAACCTGTGAAAATTGAAAAAAATATTTTGGGCATTGACGTCAACCCTCTACACATATATACGTATTTCAACACAGTCAGTTTTCGATTCACTATGGAGTATATATAATTTTTTTTTTTTATAGTTTCTGTCAAATATTTTATGAAATAATGAATAAATTAAATAGGTTAACTATATAAATGTAAACACTTGGCGTATATACAAATGTTATAATAATTTTTAATGCCATCTATTGAATTTATTATAAAGTTTTAAAAAATATTTTTAATTTCGATTTACGACCGTTTTGACTTACGACCATGTTACGGAACCAGGTGTAAGTCGAAAACTTCCTTTACAACTCTATACAGGTTCCATATTACAATAAATTCAACAAAAAAAAAATACGGTTTGTTCAGTACTAAGAGAGAGATCAGCGCCGGTAGGTTTTGGACAAAATTCAAATGTATTTAGATTTTCAGTTAGAAATATATATAGTGTAGATCGAAGAGAAATTGGAGTCGAAAGTTATATAAGGATTAAAATTTTCGTAGACCAGTAATAAACTCTTGCGGACGCGTGCCAGACCGCGAACCACAAGTTGAGGAACACTTAACTAGCTCATTACCAAAGCATTCAATATTGCTCTAAATACAAATATAAAAAACACGCGTTAATATAACGTATAGGGCGTTCAGACTGACCTTGTCAAATCAAATATGAAATTGATTTATTTAAGTTTTTAGATTTAGAGCGTCTGTAGAATAAAATATTGTGTGGCTCATTCTCACTTATTTTTTTTTTGAGCTGTAACTGCCAACTTAACAAATATAATTTAATAATGACGTATCGTTTTGCTTTTTTTTTATTGTTTCTTTTACTACACGATTGTAAGAAAAATCAGCTATCAATAATAGCTATTTAATGATATCAAAATCAGCTATTAATGATTTGTGAATATTATTTGTTGTAGAATCCATTCACGAAAGACTAATTAACAGTATTTAGCGTTAATAAAAACTTATCACAGGCAATCAAGTGACACTATTATTCAATCAATATTATTGACAATTATTTCAGTTGTTTATTTTGACCCTAGCCTTAGGGTCTGTATTTTTCATTTGTAATTAACTCTTTCAATATATAACCGATGCTAACTGTTTATTGTGTGCCAATAATGTTGCATCCGTATGATAGAATGCCTGAAGATGCCGAAAGGTGAAACCGATACGATAGTGACAAAACATGCGGAATCGTATAAAGTTTCTACAGTTCAAACTTTACATTTAAACTCCATCAAGCACCTTCATTTGACATCGTGAAATTGTGATTTATTATTTGAAAGATTGACTAACCATGATGAAAATCTAAATAAACGAGGTATTGATTTTTTTCCACAATTTTATTATAATAAAATGATCAGAACTGGCTTCGCTTGACGTGAGCATCAATAACTGAATCAATCTTTTCACATTGAACATTCAAATCTTTAAGAATACGTGTCAGCTATTTTTTTGATCAAATTTTTATATATACTTTCTTTAAAACGATTTTAAGTACGAAAATGTATTTTAATGCTTAACTGAATTGATAAAAAAGTGATTATTATAAAACTTTATAAACACACCATAATTTTTATTATTGTAATAAGTATAATTATGGTTCTTTACAATTAGAGTTAACTAATCCGCTTAATGGGATCTGATTATGAAATTCCATTTTGTGAATATTTGAAGCTATGAGGAAATTATTTACTGTGAGATTTTTGCGTTGTGAAAAAAACAGATAGGAATGCGAAATGAAATCTTTGTATCCATGTTCGGTTAAATTTGTATATTTGATAAAAATTGCACGTAAATATTATAAAAAATAGCTAACACGGTTAGATTAATTGTTGTTTCGTAATGATAAAAAGCCCAATATGATATTTTTGTATTTTTTTTATGAAAAAATACATTTTTTCTTTGAGAAGTGTGGCAGTGTAGTTGCCACTTCGGGTTTTTACATATACTCATTGATTGAATGCAAATAGATCCGTGATAGCATGAAAACAAATCTATTCAAAGCAGGGATTGTAAGTCTTTTTTAAATTGTGATACGAGCCTAATAAGTTTAATACTCAATACGCGATTGCCAGCTTTTCAAAGTAAAAGAAAATAAAAAAGTTTTACACTACAAGATTGGTTTCGCTCATGGCGAGTATTATCAACTGTAAAATACGAATTAATAAAAGGTTACAAATTTTTTAAATATCGATTGAATGTGCTTGGTGGAATTTTAATATCAAATTCGAACTGTTGCAATTATGTACGATTTCACATGTTTTGTCACCAACGACCCGATTTTCACCTTTCGGCATCTTTGTGTATTCTATCACAAGGGTTTAACAGAACTGACGAGATAGTGACAAAAAATTTGGAATCGTACAAAGTTTAAATAATTCAAAAAAGTCATGTGTTAAAAATATTAAGTGATTAATTTTGTTATTTAAAATGAATTTTTGAATATTGGTACATTTTCTCGGGTTTTGACGTTAAAGACCCGAGGTTCGCTTTCCCGTATCTATATATAATTGATTATTAAATTATGGAAATAGTACTCGAGATTGCTTTTTATTGCTTAAATATTATTTAATGCCTTTCCATCAAAAAGTGACAGTTAACACATTAAAAGTGATTTTTCTATGTTATATATGTATATATACAGATAAACTTATTTTATCTATGAGACTAACACTTGTCTTTAAGCATCATGTTTCAATATACTGGAATTAGCCGTCTCAACATTTGAGATCTCTAATCAAAATGATTGAATTACGTTTAAAAAAAATGTTGATTTTTACGTCCTGCCGTTGTATAATTTAAGATTAGGGTTATCTTTTTATTACTACGGACAAAAAAAAATATTAATCTGTAAAAAATCAATAATTATGAAATTTATTTATACCACCGAAATAAATATTGTCTCGTCAATATGAAAATATGCGTATTCGATTGTCAAAAGTATTTAAAATAAAAATTATTTTTTTAGTAAACTTTTGAAAAAAAGGTTGACTACCTTTATATTCTGAGGAATAAACTCTTATAGCATATAAAAAACATCAATTAACAATTTTCTTAGAATCCATCCGTTGTTAATTAAGCAAGTTATTATTTTTTTGATTCGTTACTTCACAATTAATATTTAAAATTGTGTCGAACTATCGAATAATTATTATCCTCATACTTCTTTGTGCTTTTTTACTATAATTATATTCACAATATTATCGACTCTAAGTGGTGATTTTGTCGGATCTGTAGTGCAGTGGTTAACGTCGTTGGATTCTATTACAAACAGGGCGCAACAACACAACTTACACTAACACAACTTACTTAACTTACAATTACAACACAACTTCGACTAGAAAAATCATTTTTTCCTACCTTTAATATTCATGTGCATTAAATTAAAAATTAATTAACAAACCAATCCTGCAAATCGTTCATTGAGACACGGTGAAAAAATAAATAACAATGTATTTTAGTGTATTGATTGAATTGGCATTCACTTGGTAGAACTCTATTATAACAGGGTGAAAAAAATAGCAATGTATTTTAGTTCTACAAAATTATTATTTTTTAAGATATAGTTGATAGCTATTTCGGCTCAAGCCATCGTCAGGACTATGCTTAAACGAACATTTGCTTATCTATACATAGCTGTGTAGAAAAGGTACACAATACATCTTCTCTCCTGTTTTAACGACCTAGCTTATTTCTTGGTCGCAATAAAACTAAAAATTGTAAATGAAAATAAAAAGGCGGCTATATCAATAAGACTACATATGGCACGGAAATGGTTCATTACAGAGACAAAATGGTCCCCCGTAGCGGGTTAAGCAATGGCGATCGACAATATTCTTTGTGATAGTTGATATCTATTGATTTCCAGCTGTTGTGAAGCCATCATCTTGCGACCTTTATTACAAAGATGCAAACACTTACGCGCTGAGTTTGAATGTATTTTAGTTCTACAAAGTTCTTAAAAATCGTCTAAACGAAAAAATCACTCGCTTTTTACAACTCCGACTCCGGCCAAAACGCCGCAACTCCATGACTCGTAATATAATTTTTAATTAATTAATTTAGGAAAAACCTCATCAAAATATATTTTTTTAAGTCAGAGTCGTGTTGGTCATTTTCGGAGACGTCTTTTTATAACAACTTCATCTTTTGATTTTAGTTTTAGTTTTTTTTTTTGGAATAAAAAAATATTATTTAAACGTGTGTATAATATTATACACGAAAAAAAGTGTTGAGGGACGATTTTTTTGGGGAGGCGTAGTAGCATAAAGATTGGAAACCTTTGCAATATGAGTAAAATAACGACAGATTTATATAATTTATGATATCGACTGAAGGTGCTTGATGGAATTTCAATATCAAATTTGAATTGTTGCAATTTTGTACGATTCCACATGTTTTGTCACAAACGACCCGGGTTTTGCCCTTCGGCATCTTCAGGTATTCCATCACACGGATGCAACAGAATTGGCACACAATAAACAGTTAGCATCGGTTATATACTAAAGGAGTTAATTACAAATGAAAAATACAGACCCTAAGGCTAGAATCAACATAAACAACTGAAATAATTTTCAATAATATTGATTGAATAATAATGACATTCGATTGCCTGTGGTAAGTTTTATTAACGAGTCAGTTCTGTTGCGTGTGATGGAATATATTAAAATATGTGGAATCGTAAAAAAAATTGCAACAATTCAAATTTGACAGCTGTATAATTTCATCTCATCATTTCTCATGCGTATTGTTTTTGTCATAGACAACTGTTGATATTAGCGACTCGTTTATAAAATGGCTGACCATTGCTAAATTAAAATTCAAAAATAATTGTCGTGTTCCAAATAGTGTGACATAAAAATGCTTCAGAACAAAAGTGCTTCCAAAAACATTGCCCCAAATCATAATTAGATTCAGTGTGTTGATCTCATTAAGATGACGTCACGTCCGGTCAAGAGTTTGACCCTCGCACTGCTGACGACACTGTGTTTGAGTGTTAACCTGCTAGATGCAATCACCATCGATTCACAGCTGGTCGCGGCTGGTGGCAATAGAGGTATGAAAATAATCCACAATGCTTAATGACCTATTTGACAGATGTTAAAAACGAACTATCGTCCCGGCATACGAACGTCGACAGCCAAACCAGCCTATGCAACAACAATATTGAACTGAATAAAACAAAAATTTCATGCTGAAAGATTTTTTTTCATTATTAATTTAACCCGTTGAGTAGTGAGTTATTTTTTTTAGGAAATAAGTTTTTTGGTTTATTTTACATACTTTTTTTACACTTCATATAAAATTATGTGTTTTTTACGTGGTTCAATCTAGGAAGAATATTTATTATTATATCACGTAGTAAATAAAGCTGTACAATTGAGAAATGCATAGTAGTAAATGTAAATAAATTTATTCACTATGAATTTTCTAGAAACAACTGCTTTAGTTTGAGCCTAAAAAAATAACTGCAGTCTGAGTAAACATAGTTCGATATTGTCACCGATTCCTAGAAAGAGAGCGGCTGAACAGACAGTAAATTTTATGATACATGATTAAAAGTGTAATTTATTTGAATTTTTTTTTCGTAAAATTCTTTTATTAATTTGAAACAAATAAAAAATGTAAGCCCGACTGCTTAAAATTATTGACAGATATGTGCAGCATGAATATCTGAAGAAATTATAATTGTTCAACAAAAAATACGGAACTTGCAAATGATAAAAGACATAACAATATTTGGACGTACATGTACGGCCATACTCCTCAAAGGGTTAATATATTTATTGAACTGGCATTTACTTGGTAGAACTCCATTATAAAACAGAGGAAAAATAACCATGTATTTTAGTACTACGAAAATATTTGTAGAACTAAAGACAATTGTTATTTTTTTACCTTATTGATTTAACATAATATATATATATTGAATTGGCATTTAGTTGGTAGAACTCCATTGTAGCACAGAGGAAAAATAAAAATGTATTTTATTGTAGTTCTACGAAAATATTTGTAGAACTAAAAACAATTGCTGATTTTTTATCGTGTTATTAATTTAAATTGTTTTATTTTTATAATTTACGATATAGCGACTAAGGGTGGTTGATTTCAATATTGAATTCGAATTGTTGAAGGTATGTTAAGTCTCACAAGTTTTGTCATTTACGACCCGGGTTTCGCCTTTCGGCATTTATCGTACAGTTTTTCTTCGTCTACTAAACATATATACATACATGTAGTAAATAAATATTCTTGACGATATCGTCTGAGGATGCTTAATGGAATTTCAATATCAAAATTTAACTGGGTAAAGTTTTGTCACTCATTTCCTGGGTTTCGCCTTTTGTCATCTTCAAACATCTTATCCAACAGATACAATATAATGCCAGTACCCTGGTCACCCTGTAGTAAACCCTGGTCACGAGTGATGAAACTTGTAGACACACACACTTGTACACAGTTTTACTAATTCACATTTGATATTGAAATTCTACCAATCACCTCCAGTTAATATCGTTAATTAGTATTCATGGTCATTGTATATTATTTAATTTAAAACGTATAAGCCATAACTTTTTCGCCAGAATATGTATAGAGTTATATTTATGTAATATGTGTATACGTCACTATATTGGCTAGAATTTAATGGGTTAAACAACGTTGATTTGAGGCTCTGGTGTATTGGTGTAAAAAAAGATAATTATCTAATGATTGTAGTGCAAAATGTTGATATAATTTAACATTTCTAGCGTGTGATTTTTCCATAATAGTTACCAAAAGCAAGCATACGAGATTTAAATGTAAAATTTGTCGTTAATGATGTTTATTACAAGCAATGTATTATAATTTAACACGTCGAATCCCGGAACCGTGTTTTCACTTATACAAAATCCAACGCTTGAGTCCCGCAAACGTGTTTTGACGTGATAGACTAGCCTTTTAAAAACCTTCAAATAAGTGACACCAAGCGATATGTTTGACAAAAGAATTATGTGCTTTCTTATAGCCAAGACTCAAACCTTTTTAAAACAGTCATCCAATTAGTGTTATAGCGGTATGGGAATGAATTTAACAAAGAAAATAATAAGACGTTAACTAATTTTTTGCTAAAGTCCCGTTTTTAGAACTTTATCTATGTTGTTTTAAATAAGTAATTGTAAACAAATAAACGTGCAAGGGTCGGCAGGCCGTAGGTTGAGTATGGCTGGGTTAGATAACTTTAACATAACTTATCAATAAGGAAACAGTCATCAATTTTTTATTGAAATGCTTTCTTCTTTTAACTTCCCCATAGAATGTTTCGTGAGGGTGGGACTGGGCGAAAGACTGCCCATTGAAGATACCTCCAGAAGAGTTGACACTTCGGCCCTGTCCAAATGTGAGATGGAGTGCATAATGGATGAAGACAGATGCTATTCTTTCAGTTTTGGGTAAGAATTTATTGTGTTTATGATACGTATTTGATTTGAAAAAAAATAGAAATTTGATGAGACACGTGTTTCGCGTCTTCAAAAGTCATATTCAGACTAAATAACACGGTGAAAAAAATAGCAATGTATATTATTTCTACAAAACTATATTTTTAAAAATATAGTCGATAGCTTTTTCGGCTCACGCCATCGTCAGAACTATGCTTAAACGAACATTTGCTTATCTATATATAGCTGTGTACAAAAGGTAACAATACATCTTCTCTCCTATTTTAACGACCTAGCTTGTTTCCTGTTCGGCGGCTATATCAATAAGTTTACATATGGCACGGAAATGGTTCATTACAGAGACAAAACGGTCCCCCGTAGCGGGTTAAGCAATGGCGATCGACATGTATCAGTTTGTTCGTTAAGATTCCTTTGTGGTAGTTGATATCTATTGATCTCCAACTGTTCCAAAGCCGTGCTCCTGTGACCCTTACTACAAAGATGAAAAAACTTTGGCGCTGAGTTTGAAATAACTCAGACTAATTGTTATTCAGAAGTGAATTAATTAATAAACAATACTTAAAAAAGGATGGGTCACTAATTACTATTAAATTTATTTCTATGGGTATTTTCAAATCGAAGTAAAATTATATGATATGTAAGTAGTAGTGAATGACTGAAATTGCAAAAGACAAAACCCAGGTCGTGTGTAGGGTTGCCAATCGTTCCGGACTGATAGCGAATGTCTTGGGATTGGAATTGCTGGTCCAGGATCCCGGATGTTTGCTAAATTAAACTAGAGAATGGTTGACTGATAATGATATTTCAACTTATAAAAGCAAATTTTTAAGTATTATTTCCACAATGTATTTTATGATCAGGACCGTTCAACATCATAATAACATAAAATATGTTTTGAAAACAGTACCGAAAATATTTTTTTATTATTTAAAATATCATGCCTTTCTATAAAGAAGTGGTAGCTAAAAGTTATAATGATGATGTTTAGTTTTGAGTTAACATATTTGTCCCGGAATAGTCACAAAAAATTTTGCCAACCCTAATCGTGAGTGACAAAACATTTGGTACAGAGTTTTAACTGTTGAAATTTGAATTAGGGATTTTAAAGTATATAGATGCAAATAATAATGATTTCAAATTTTTAAATATAATCATACATTAATTTCCTTAACTTTTCAGAATCGGTGCGACCGGTAACGGCACCTGTGAACTGAGCATACGAGACATACCTTCATCAGACTCAAGAATTCAAGACTCAATAATGGACCCCGATTTCGATGTGTACGCTAAAAGATCAAACTGTGACGAAGCCGACGGTCAAAACCAAGATCCTCTCGCACCGTCAATGCCAGATCGTGATCCTTTCTTCGACGAAAACAACGAACCACCTGAAGGTCCAACTGGGCCTCCAGGAAGGCCCGATGGATCTTATAGGCCATCTGGTGCAGATGACAATAGAGATATAATGAATCACCATGGTCTGTACGATAATCGAAGACCTGGCGATAGATATGGAGGAAGCTACGGAAACAATCAACCAATGGACAATAATAGACCAGCACAAAATAATAGACCAAACAGTAATGATGACAGGAGACCAGATCCTCAATCATTTGGAGAAGGGTTCAGACCATCTAAGCCTACTCGAAATTCTACTATTTTTTATCCAAATGATGTATATCATTCTGATGATGATATAAATATGACCGGTGATGGGTCTGGGCGCCCAAGACCGGGTGATATGGATAGGCCATACGGTGATAATAATAGACCCAATGATATCTATAATTCAAGTAATAATGGAGGAATAAGACCAAATAATAGTGGTGGAATGACTCCATATGGTGATGAAAGAAGACCTTTTGGTGACACTAAGCCAAATGGTAGTAGAGGGGGTTCGAATGGTAATGGTAACAGGCCAAATTATGATGGATACAAAAGACCAAACGGGGGCGATAAAGGTAATATGCCGTATGGTGGAACTAGTCGACCAAAAGGAGACAACGGTAGGCCTTATGGAAATGATAGGAACCGACCAAGCAGTCCTTCGTATGGCGGATACAAAAGACCATACGATGGTGATAAAGATCAGAAGCCTTATGCAGGAACTGATAAACCGAATGTAGATAAATATGGTAGGCCTTATTACGATGACAAGCCTCGACCAAGTGGTCATTCATATGAACGACCTTATGAGGGGAGTGGGTCTTCTTACAATGACAACAAAAGGCCATACGATGACAAATATGATAAGCCGTTTAACGAAGGCAGTGGAGATTATGGGAATCATAAAAGACCGAGTGACTATGGTGGTTACAAACCGTATGATAATTTCTATGAAAAAAGACCGATTGACAAATATGGTAATGATGATAGACCATATGGAGGTAGTGGAAGTTATGGTGATATCAATAAACCATATGGCAATGATTTTTATGCGTATGGGGCAAAGCCATATGGTAATAGAAGGCCATACGGTGACCGCGATCATTATAACGAAAATGACAGCTATGGTGACAGTAATAAACCGTTGGGTTGGAGCTCGGCAAGACCTCATGGTGGAACAGACAGTGGCTATGGTGTTGGAAGTTCTTCCTATTCTTCCAGCAGCTCCAGCAGTAGCTCTTACGGAGAGAGCAGCTTTTCGTATGGAAGCTATGGCGACAGCGGTGGAAGTTATGGTCAAAATTCTGGAAATTATGGACCAGTGGGCAATGATGATGGTTATTATAAGCCTTCTAATACTGGAAATAATTACAGCTCAAGGCCACATTATGGTTATCAGGGAAATATATACGAAGGGTTTTCACATGACAGTGAATACGAGGATAAGTTAGATTGGAGAAAACCTCAAACTCCTTACAGTCAGAATTATGGAGGGTCAAATAAACCATATCCGTCCAAGTACGGAGATGAATATCCATACGTAAAGCCTGCAGGCTACGATGAAAATTTCGCGTATTCAAGACCAGGTAATGGATATCAGGTATCAGGAGATCACTATCAAAGGCCAAACTATGGGTCTAGTTATGGATCCGGTAACGGTGTCTATGGAGGTGGTTATAGTGACTATAAACCGACCACGTATTATGATAGACCAATCGGACCTGAAAGACCTCTGAATTTAGGCCCTATGAGTAACTACAGGCCAAATGACGTCAGCGTTTATGGACAAGAGGTATCTGTTGCTTCAGGGTCTCCAAGTTACAGACCAAGTAGCTATGACCGTAGACCAGATGACTATTATAATAAATACAGGCCCAGTATGAACGATGAACCAAACAGTGTCACTTTTATAAGCAAGAAGAAAATTAGACCAATTGAAGGTTACAGGGGTAACGGATATGATAATCTTCCGCCAACTGACAGATTTTCTTATGATATACCAAAAGGATCTCACGGGTACGGGTCTGGTAGACCTTCCAAGCCCAAAGATGATTTTCCTTCCAATGGATATGGAGGAAGTTCCAGTTCTCGTCCAAGCTACGATGACTTTGATTACGATTATATGTCCAAAAGGCCAACTTATAATGATATTGACAGATATGGAGGTATGCCACAAAGTAACCCTGATCGACCAGATGCGGACGATAGATATCAAGGATACGACAAAGACTATAGTGGGAATTCTGGATACAATTCAAATTCTAGACCAAGTTTCAGCAGTAATAAAATATATGGATCAGAACGCCCGGATCCTCCAAACGGATATCAATCATCAAGACCGGTTTCAACTCAAGGTTATGGAAGTGGAAGTGTAAGTCGACCAAGTTATGGGACATCTGAAAGATACCCAGATGCCTATGGAGGGAGTGGTTCCACAAATATTAAACCATATGGTGACTCAGGTGGAGAAATCAGTCGACCTGCGTACGGTGGAAGTACTCAATCAAAGCCAATATACCCAAGCAGTAATGGTGCACATGGAAGTTATGGTGGAGTAAATTCAGATCGCGACAGGCCAGGTTCTACATATGGTGGTATTTCTTCGATATCCACCAAACCAGTGTATCAAAATGATAAATTTTATGGAATCTATGGAAGCACCAGTAGTTTCAGTAATTCGAATAGTCATAGTTCTTCAAGTTTCACTCATAATTATGGTGATTCTGGATCATATGGAAATTCTAACAGTAATAGTCAGTATGGGAATAATAAAAGGCCAGAGAATGCATATAACAATAATAAACCAGGATATAATACAGCTGATAAAAACTCTTATGGCGGATCAAGCAACGAAGGGTATAGACCAAGTGAATACGATGACAGACCAGATCCGTCATATAGTAGTGGTCTTAATAAGCCTAGTTATGCTTCTGCCGATACAGGTTCTAGTAATTATGGAGGAAGTAATTCCGGGTACAGACCGAGCGGTCAAAATGAAAGGCCGGATCCTTCATATTCAAGTCGGCCAGGGTATAACTCAATTGATAAAGGTCCAAGTAACAATTACGGTGGATCAAGTAATGGAGGGTATAGACCAAGCGGACAAAATGAGAGACCTGATTCATCGTATAATGGTGGCGCCAATAAGCCAAGTTATAATTCGCCTGATAAAGGCTATAACGGATACAGTGGTAGTTATAGACCAAGTGGCCAAAACGAGCGTCCAGATCCGTCTTACGGTGGTTCTAGCAGGCCAAGTTATAATAGTCCCGATACGGGGTCTAACGGGTATGGTGGTAGTAGTAGACCGAGTGGACAAAATGATCGCCCAGACCCATCTTATGGTAGTTCGAGCAAACCGAGTTACAATAGCGCTGATATAGGATCTAGTGGTTATGGGGGCAATAGTAGACCGAGCAGTCAAAATGAGCGTCCAGACCCATCTTACGGTGGTTCTAGCAATTCAGGAACAGATTCAGGATCTAATGGGTACGGTGGTAATAAAAGACCAAGCAATCATAATGATCGCCCCGATCCATATTATGGTGGCTCCAGTAAGCCAAGCTATAATAATCCCGATAAAGGTTCTGGGGGTTATGGTGGATCGAACGGTGGTGGTTATAGACCGAGTGGACAAAGTGATAGGATTGACCCTGGATATAGTGACAATGATAAATATGAACAAAGTAGTGGCGGGTATGTTGGAAGAGATAGAAATTTTGGATCTAGTGGTGGGGAAGGAAGAAATCCAGGATATGGAACTAGTGCAACGGGTCCAGCCAAGAAACCTGGTTATGGAACTATCACAGAAATCAAAAGCAGCCTTGCTGGTAAGTTGTTTTGGTAGTTAAGAATTATTATTGACAAAAACGATGCATCTACTTTTATGGTCAATTTCTTTGATTAAATTTTCTTATAGTGCGTTTAATATGCGTTTCCATTATTATAAAAAAGGTCAACAACTCCATTGCAGTACAATGCCACTAAAAAAATGATTAAATTAAATTCACACGCCACATGCCTATGTAATTAAAAAAAAAAAAATCTTAAAATAATTGACACATTATTGATTGAGTTAGCATTTACTTGGAAGAACTCCATTAGTATTTTAGTTCAAGACAATTTACAAGGTATATAATTGACTGTTATTTCGGCTTACACCCTCATCATTACTCTATTTAAACGTACATTTACTTATCTACATATAGCGGTGTGGTAAAGGTACACAATACATCGTCTCTTCTGTTCTTATATCGTATTTGCTATATTTAATAATTTACTATCGCAATATAAAACTAGGTTGTTAGAACAGAAGAGACTATGTATTGTGTATACTTTCTACACCGCTATATATAAGTGAATGTACGTTTAATTAAATGTGGTTCTGAAGACGGCGTAAGCCGAAATAGGTATCAATTATATATATTACAATATAATATTTGTAGATTTGTTTATTTATCACCGTGTTAATTGACACATTGTTGAAATAACTGTCGTAGTTCCACTATTTTCTTAATTCATCAAACAGGTAGATGAGCGAAACAGGACCTGAGCATTGTATGTAGTAGTAACAAAAACTGTGTTTTGATTTAGAGACATAAATAATAAATTATTATGATTTATTTAAACTTAAAAAACTCGATTAGTTATGTCGAAAATACATTTATTTATTTAGTTTAAAATTTTAAAGTCAACACGTTATAACATGTAATTTATTGTTAAATATACGATGAGATAGATTTATTTTATATGTACGTGATACTTAAAGACTGTGAAACTCTTTTAAAAATACGTTAGAAAACAAATGAATGAACTGTTAAAACTGTTCTCACAATATAACACAAATATTTGTTAATTTTTCATTCATATATTATGTAAACATAAGCTTTCAAATTTTTTACTCTACGATTCTGTGATCCATAGACTAGAATCTCATTTTTTTGTAGAAAGATATCATATTTTCTGACCCCTTAAAACTAAAAAGAAAAATAAGAAACTATTTGAATATCTCACGATGAGTAGACCAATGGTTGTCAATCTTTTAAGTGACCGGATAAAAAAAATGAAAATTTAATTTGATTACTGGATAAAAAATTTTAACATTTTTTTACAAATATTACCAAAATACCATCATATTTTCTTGGTGGATAATTGAAAATGTTGTAGTGAGTAATTCGATTGCTCACGGGTAGAAGGTTGCCGATCACTGATGTAGACAATTTAAGTACCGATGTAAATTTATCATAATCGATCGTAAACTCTGCCAATTTCTTTGAATCGATCGTAAATTATAAAAAAAATAACTGCAATATTTCTGTTTTTTAAATTTTATAATGGAATCATTAAGACCGGTTTTGCTCATCGAAATGCATTGCCAACTGTTGACATTGTTCGATCTATCAATATCTAACTAGTGGACGAAATAAAAAGCCGACCCTCTCGAAGCTTAATACGTTGAATTAAAAAAAAGTGATTATTAAAAGTCATTATGTTTTCTTAAATTAAGCAAATAGTCAGTCTCTCTTATTATAGAGAGAGAGAGTGGAAATTTAATATACGGACTAGAGCAGGTAAGATTTTTAGTCGATCGCTTTCTAAATCAACAACCTCTTTTGAATATTGAAACATAGTATATGATATCGACTGAGGGTGCTTGATAGAATTTAGATATTAAATTTGAATTGTTGAAATTTTGTACGATAATTCTACTATTCGGATCAGTTTTGTCAGTTCTGTTGCATCCGTGTGAGGCGAAATCCGAATCGTTTATAACAAAACATCGCAAAAAGTTTAATAAAACATAACTTAAATACTATTTCTACAATTTTGTTCTGTCGAGATTAGGACCGGTTTCACTGATCACGGGCTTTTCCGACTGAGTGTAGTATACAAAAAAATAGTTAACAATTGGAAATATGTGCATAAATGGCTTTGTTTTGTACATGTTGATAATGCTCACGATGAGCAAAACCGGTCTTGATGTTGTTGATATAAAATCGTGTAAATAGTAGCAAATATTTATTGATTGAATTGGCATTTACTTGGTAGAGTTCCCCTATAACACGGTGAAAAATAGCAATGTATTTTAGTTCTGCATTTTTTATTAAGATATAGTTGATAGCTATTTCGGCTCATCCATCGCCGTGACTATACACCAAACTATATACGCCATAGTTCCGACGATAGCGTGAGCCAAAATAGCTATCAACTATATCTTATTAAAAAAATTAGAACTAAAATACATTGCTATTTTTTCACCCGGCTGGTAGCAAATATTGTGTTTTATTATTTGAATATACTGTCTTTCCACCGACGTCGCATTTAACAGGTTAAATATTATTTATAATAAATATTTAAATAAATATAAAACAGCTAATTAGTGCAACTGTATTGTAAAAAGATGAAGTCAACATTATTTATGAAGTTAATAACCATGGTCAATAAGTGATTGTTTTATGCAACTGGGTGTGTTTTTATATGAGTTCATTGCGTTTTTTGAAAACCATAGACTAATTCGACTCTAAAACAATCAATTGGACTCATATGGACATTGTTAATTATCGCTTCTATACTGCTCTCACATGACCTTTCAGTGCATATACCACTATTTCATTTTAACGATTTCAAGGGAAAACATACGAGTGTAATCACAGCGTTTAAAACACTCTTCGTTTATCTGTATGAATCCTGGATCAGTTAACATCAACAAGAGGCGCGCGGAACCCCCTCGCAAACAATAACGAAAAAAATAGCAATTCGAATGCGAAGTAAAAAAGTATTTATCATGATGTCAGTTACGTCGTAGAACGTCATTGTTAGTTACAATTATTTTTTGATCATATTTCTTAAAAGCTATATCGCCTTCTACCATCATTAGAACTAATCATTACTTTTATATAATAAATACAATGTTTCCGATTATTTCTACAATTTTATTTTATTAAGATCTTAATTGATCCAATTTCGGTTGATAATGCTCGCGATGAGAGAAACCAATTCTTATCATGAAAATATAAAACTGAGGAAATACGTTTTATCGTTGTATTTTATTATTTAAATGTAATGAATTTTATGATGTTAACCGACACTTCGTAAGGAGTAAAGTAGAATCAGTTGAGTGATGGCGGTTAACGAAACCGGTCCTAATCTTGCTGTAAAATTGTTGGAAATGTATTGAAAATTGTGTCTAGTTATTTAAACAGACATAAAGCATTTCCGACAAGAAGTGACAGTTTAAATTTTAAAAGTAACTATTTGTTTATTTTTTTAACGTAAAAACGATAAATATATTTGATAGATATTTTATGTATTATTTAAGTGTATATATATATATTATACTATCGAATTTTTTCTTCAATTAATTATTGTCTTCCTAATTATTGCTAAGCGTTGGTAATCTAAATAATTTGATCGTATCGCATAAATTTTGCAAGCCCGGGCTTGTCAACTGCCACATCTACAGATATATGATATTATAGCTAAAATTTAGTCACAATATCACACTATTGGAACCATTAGTTGATAGTTTGTGACCCCTGGTAATCATGTAAAAGAGCAAAAAGAATGTATCCATCATATAACAAATCATCATAAATCAAAAACATATTCCTACCATTCATCGTTTCCTCGCATTTCATATTAATTTTATATAGTCCCCGCAATTCATTCATAAAAAACATTGTCAAAATAACCAGCATTTATCGTCTCCCAATTTATCGAATTCTTCTTATTTTACATTATCACAGAAGCGTTATAGTCTTTTTATAGTTCATAGATTTTTATGATTTTTTTGTTAAAATAGTAATAAAGTTTGAAAGCTTTTTGTTTGAATTGAAGTGAAAAACTGCATAAAAAAGGCTTAGTACTTTTTCCATAAACAACATAATTACCGATTTTTCTTGTTGCGAGCATAATCAAGTCACTAAAATAATTGTTATAATTATTTATTCAAATATAATTCTTTTTTATCAATTAAAAAAAAATATGTATTTTTCGTTTTTTTTCATGGGCCATAGAAAAACGTAGTTTCGAGGCTTCACCGTTAACTAATAAAGAATCTTTTTTTAAGGTGTTAACTGTCACTTCTTGAAAGACAGGCATGATATTTTAAGCAATAAAAACACATTTTTTGGTACATATTTCCACGGTATATTTGTGGATCAGAACTGATTTCACTCATCACGAGCATTAGTTCAGTTGGTTCGTTCAGTTGGTTCATTCAGTTGATAATGCTCGCGATGAGCGAAACCGGTCCTGATCAAAAAATATATTGAGGAAATAAGTGCTTAAAATGTGTTTTTATTATTTAAAATGATAGAGAATCAAAGAAAAAATCCTTATATTCAAAAAAAGAAAAACATTTTATTATCATAATATATTGTAATTTTAGAGAAAAGTAAATTGATTAAATGAATGATTAATATTTTTACGAGGCACAGACCTATAATTTTATTTAAAAAGAGGAGTCGTTATTTTATGTGCACTCCGGAACAGTCTGATTTCAATAACAAACATTTAAATTCTCTTTGTAGCATTATGTTTATTTTTTACTCACTATTTTTGAAAATTGATATTTTTTAGACTAAAAGAGGGTCGCGGTGAATGAAGTTGCAGCCCTGCGACGCTCCGAGGCACTCGATATCCCCATTAAATTGCGGGACGTCAAATTTTGATTAATGTAAATAAACATTTGTCTTCTTACTGTATTTAATATTTAATTTTATAAGCATATAATGCCATCATAGCTGTCAAATGTGTGACGCATTACGTCAGCCAAAATGCCATGTAATAAAATTTTACAATAAATAAATTAATATAATAAAAAAAAATCATTTCGTTTTTAATGTTTTAGAACCAGTGGTATAATTGGTAACTCCAACCTTGCACCGTGCGCCGATGCGTGATTTTAAATAGAATAATAAAAAATCGCTTTAATTCACCCATTGTTTTACTCTAAATTGGTCAAAACGATGACGCAATTTTATATACACGAAACCTTTGTGGGAGTTTATAGTGCATCATTTTTTTTAACATACAATTTATTATTTTTTACTATAGTCTTCTGCTAAAATTTTTATACACTATAAATAATGGTGTAAGACTGTAGCGAATCTTGAATTACGTAATCTGTATTAATTATTTTCGGATCAGTGCATAAGCAATTTTTTTTTTTTTTTTTTGTAGAGTTCCGGGTTAAAATCCGATGAAGATATAATGGAAGTTCAGTAGCTTATCTGATCTTGTTTTTTGACAGATTTAGTTAATTTTCAATGCGTATACAAAACACGTCATAAAATATGAATATAAATTGCTACTAAAAAACCTCGCATATTTAGAGTAACATATACAGTGATCAGCCAGTTAGAGGTTTTATTTATACACATATTTCATATTATTATTATCATAATGAAAAAATTGATTGATGAAAAAAAATATTAGCCACTTTACAAAGTGCTCATTTATTTTTCTACTTACTTTAATATTAAACCATTAATGATGCCTTTAATTTCATTATCATCAGATACCACCGGTATATATTCATCCATGTTATATTCACGGGACAACTATACATTGAGTGGTTAAATTTATACCAAAAGATATTATCAAGAACGTTCTTATAGTATTGAACTCATTATTAAGACGGAATCATAGGAAATATAGATCTATGTACTGGTGATAAATATATATACCACTTTGTTTTAAATGTTCTATAAAGGGTTAATAAGCGTGAAAATTGTTTTTTTTTTGCTTTTTTATTATATAATATAAAATAAAATCAAAACAAAAAAATCGGTGGTAAAACTCCCGTCTTTCCCTGCAATAATTTAAAAAATAATCAACGAGTATACTTCGCTATTTCATCGTTGAGACAAATTAAGAAACTAAAGTGACAAAGATGGAATCTACGTAATGCTGTCATAAATACAGCAAACAATGTCCTGGCATTTAAGTATATACTGCTGCGGGTAGCATTTTAGAGGAAATTATCACAATTTAAAATTACTTATTAGTGTGTTTTACTACTGGATCGTCTCGTTCTTCACTGACGGGTGGCCGATGATTGTATATGTTACTATATACTAACTAAATTTTATATGAGAAAAAATATTGGATTGATTAAGTGGAATAGTAGATAAATGAAATGAAATTTAAAGTACATATTTTAATTGGGTCAAAAATTAAATCCATGTATTGAACGACGCTTAATAGATTAATAATTGAGTGTTTTGAAAGCTCGAGTAGCCTTTGATACAATCACATTATTATCTGGTTGTCTAGATTCTGAATTTCCTGCCATCTTTTATCAGAAATAAATTATAGACTCGAACAGTAAATTACATAATCGCATTGTTGTATACTATAAATCCGCCAGATGTCAGTATAAAACATTAAATATGATTTTTTTAAAATCCGATAGATGGTAGTATAATAATTAATATTAAATAATGTCGTATATATTTTTCAAGCATTATATGATCATTTAAGACAATTTTTTCAAACGGGTACAATAAAATTTTTTAACAAAGTATTTTTGAATTAGTTTTAATAATGGAAAATATAATTTTATAATAATTAAAAGAGACAAACATTTTATAATATTTATCAATAAATAATTTATTGATCGCAAAATAAAAAATAATTTTCCGCGCAAAAATTGCAATGTTATAATATATATTCTCGATTTTTAACCTTTTTAATATATTAGTACATACGTTATGACGTAATTTTTATTTTCTCAATAGATGTCACTGTAGCCGAATAATCTTGAAATTAAATCTTGAATTATTATGAAAAACGAAATCTTGAATTAAAAAAACAATGTTTTAGCTCGACAGAAAGTTGTTGTAAAATTCGTGTTATGCTATATAAAAAAAAAAAAAAATTATCTGATCTCTTCTGTATTTTTTTCTTTAACTGTTCACGCTTTTATATTAACCCTTTAGTTGGGTGGTAAAAGTCGTTCAAATATTCAGTGCTGGAATATCTTTTACGGGACACAGAAGGAAATAGTTTAGCAAGTAGTTTTTCTAGAGACGTTTTTTTTTAATATTGAAAATCCACACAGAAATGTCATTTCAGTTTTTTAAGAGGGGGAGAGGAAGGCTGCAATATTGTTATATTTTTACTGTATAAATTTCACTAAACAATACAAGAACTTTTTAAAATTTATTAGGAGATAAATGCTCCCTTTTGTATCCCAAAATGGCGTCCCTGAGTGGACACGGCTTAAGTTAATGTATTGTTAAATTTTTTTGAAAAAGCGTTTTGTTTTAATTTCTAATTACTGCTAAATCAGCGTCAATTAAAAATGCCATTGACAAAAATCAACGAAAACAATTAAGCTTCAAGCCATTTTGTTCAATGAATCTGACCTAGGAAACTATTTGCCCCCCCTTTGGAAATAAAAAAAAAACACATGCGTAATTTCGAAATGAACAGCCTTCACTATAATTTGAATCAAAATTACTACTCATTGTTTTGATATAATATCTTTAGTTTTTTTTTATGAAAACCCGTGTTCATTGTTTCTTTCAGAAGCGTTCGTTTTTTTCCAAATTTATGAGGAATCGTGTAAACATGAAAATAACTGGAGTCAAGTGCGCTTGACAAAATGATATATTATATAAGTTGTTGTAAAATTTTATTTTAAGCTTGACTTTTTGAAACATGGTACGATTACACGTATTTTGTCACTAACGAATCGGGTTTCGCCTTACGGCATCTTCAGGCATTCTATCATTCTATCACACGGATTCAACAGAACTAGCAGCGCAAAAATGTTTCTTTTGAATATTCGAGTCAATTATTTGATTTATGTATTTAAATTTGAATTTTCGAGACATTGTACGATTCTACGTGTTTTGTCACTAATGACCCGGATTTCGCCTTTCGACAACTTCAGGCATTCCATCACACGGATTCAACAGAACTGGCAGTACAAATTTGGTTTGGGAAAATCCATTAAGCACCTTTAGTCGATATTTTAAATTATGTATTATATTTAGTAATAATTGGTCACGAGTAACAAATTGAGGGATGTAAAGAGAAAAAAAGTTGTGTTATTTATTCTTTTTTTAGACGGATTAGTAATACTATTGTCCAAAAAAAAACGAATTCACATTTACTGAAACTTAGTACGATTCCACGTGTTTTGTCACTGGCGGACTGGGTTTCGCCTTTCAGCATCTTCAGGTGCACACAGATGCAATAGAACTGACGCACAATAAACAATTAGCATTTTCTATATACCAAAAGTATTGATTAAAGGAAAATACAGACCCCAAGGCAAGAACTCAATCATTACATCGAAGTTTTTCCATACTTATTCCATGCGAATAAACTTTTAAGTCCATTAACTTGCTGCGTGTCAAGTGCGCGATAAACCTGGTATGACTTTGAAATGTTGCCATTGTGGGAGAAAATTTCGCTGCAGTAGATAAATCTCGACCCAAATAAATCTTGAATTCCGATTAAATTATATTGTATAGGTACGTATAGCGATTGTTTAGTATTTAAATATACGATACGTGTTAATTACATTGTGGTAGTGTTTCAATTTGTTAACATATATATTAAAACAAACAGTCTATCACCGCAATAACATAATAGTTTATTAACTTATTCGAGACAAATAGATAGTTCAAATGGCGTAAATACACCGTGAAAAAATAACGTGGCAAAGTTGATTGAAAATAATTAAATATTTTGTTGAATATATTGATAAAATTATATTAAAATTAAAATTTAAATACAGTGACATCTCCATTCTATATTTTTAAATGAATGCTCAATTTAAAAAAAGGATAAATTTTGGATCCATAAATGTTGGGAAGCTTCAATTAATTAGATCAACTATTATCACTTCATTAAACTCAATTTTTAAGCAAGGTTTTCTAAATTCTATAAATTTCTCTTTGAGAATGTAAACTCTCTCGGTAGAAATAAAGCATATAAAAAAAACTCAATGATTAATCGATTGATTGTGGTAAACAATATCGGTCTTGATTTTAATACAGTGGGTGATCGGTTTACGAGCAGTTCGGACTGGAAACAATTCGGACAGCGAACGCATATCCAGATGACGAACTGAAACGATATTTTTTATCCAATAATTTTATCTGTGGTAAATCGATGATCGGTTAACGAACAATTGGTACTGCGAACATTTCGAATAACGAACACTACCAAGAAAGATTTTTTTGTTCTGATAACGAGCTAAAGCGACTTTCTAGTTTACTTATTCTATCTGTGGTAAATTGATGATCAGTTAACGAATTATTGGTACTAAGGACACTTCGGATAACGAAAACTATCAACAAAGGTTTTTGAGTTTGGATAACGAGGTAAAGCGATCATTCTAATGCACTTATTCTATGGGTGATCGTTGACCAATTTGAACGGGTTTATCATAAAAAAATAATTTTATTTTTTTGATAATCAATAACGATGACGGAGCAGAAATTATTCAACAAAACAGTCAAAGCGTTAATATTTAAGATTAGATGAAATAGATGTTGGTTTGACAATGGCGTTAGCTGAAACAGCTATAACCAATCATATATATATATATTAGCTTTGACTAGTAAATATTATATGGCAATCATTTTATAAGGTATATATGGTATTAATGACACTGAAATACGTTTTTTTGAGTCAGTCAGAGTTGCTAAAAAATACACATTTTTGCTCCTATTAAATTTAATTATTCCATTTTTAATGGACGAAGCCATTTAAATTGTCTTTTCCGGAAATCCTTTTGATTTTTTTCCAAGGTTTATTTATGATGCATTTCCATTATTTATTGTGACATCATGGGTTTCAACAATTAAGCCATTTCATATGACATCATTTTTCGATATTAATCCAGGTGGACATTAAGAATTGTTTCTGGTACAATATACATTTTATGTCGGGTCTGTGGTGCAGTGTTCAACTGCGTTTTTTTCTGTGACAAAATTCACAGGTTCGTGTCATAGTCGATTCTTTTCGAATACATTGTAATATTTTAATTCTCTCCTTTCTGTAGGACATTAAAATACAATATGTAGAGAGCAGCGGTTATGTAACCATTTAGTTTTCTTCTAGAAATAAATTTGAAAACTAAACACAATGCATAGTATGTTGCCACATTTTTTTTAACATAAAAATTACAACCGGTTTCGCTCATCGTGTTCATAATCAACAGATCATTCTTCTTGTTTGACCATCTCTGAAACAGATTTTATTAGATGTCTTGTAGAAAATAAATAAATATAGGTATTAGTTAATATATTCTACAATCTGAGAAAATGGTTAAAAAAGTTTGATGTTTTATATACAGGTCCGATTCTATATTATGGGAAAATTGTAAGGCGCACACAGGTGCCGGATATATGAAGGCGGTCAAACCTAATTCTATGTTTTTTTTAATATTACCAGCGCGAAAAAACCCAATTTTTCTAAATCTACAGTTATAAATGATTTTATATAGCATTTGTTAATATACGACTGGACATACGACAAATAAAAAACATTTTTAGTACATATTGTTACGACATATATTTTATGATCAGTATGAGTTTCGCTTAACGGATTATTGATATTTCTTAATACTGTTTGCAAATTATTAATATGAGATTGTTAACACGGTGAAAAAAAACAGCAATGTATTTTAGTTCTACAAAATTTTGTAGAATTAAAATACATTGTTGTTTTTTTCACCGTGTTATAATGGCGGCGTTCTACAAAGTAAATGCGAATTCAATCAATAAAATGAGATTGTTAACATTTAAATTTTAAATTCATTACTTTATGTGTATGTATATTTAATGACCCCCTGTTGATTATTTTCTTCAATCTTGAATCTATAGTTTTGTATACCTGCTAAATTTACCTCAAAATTTGTATAAATAAACTTGCTTGTAATTTGTATTCTATCAGTTGATAATGATCACGATAAGCGAAACCAGACCTGATCATAAAATATATTGTGGAAGTAAGTACTAAAAAATGTCTTTTTATTATTTAAAATATCATTCCTTTTCAGTGACACATTTTAATTGTTTGGCTAGCGCATGAAACAAATACAACCCAAATTATTTTTATGAAAAAAAAAATTAGGTGGCCAAACTCCCAGACGCGACCCTGGTTATGTTCCAAATTGTATAAGATTAGTCAGAACAATGTCGTTAGCGTTTTAAATGCGTATAATCGTAATTGGAGACCTTCATCTATCATTAAAATAAGATAATACGTATAAACAATACAAGATAATGATATTAAGAATAATTGCATGACCATGGTTGTGACTCTCGGCTAGATTAAAATATATTTTTAATTGACGTTTATCAACATTTTTTCGCTTCGACGTTTAGAGGACATCTTTGAATAAAGATGGACAACGCATTTATTCTATCGTCTTGATGGACTATCATAATTATTTTTTTTAACAATTTTTTCATACTATACAATTTAATCGTATTTTTTTTCAATATTTACGTTAGCTCTATTGTTTGTGGATTCATTCATTAACGAATTTTGTAAGATATGAGAAATTATTCGTTTTTAACATAAGCCACAAGGTTTTTTTAATTTACTTTTTTAACCTTTTCTCTGCCAAAATCTACATACTACATTTTTATTATTTAGGCGAACCACCAAAATTGAAATTTTAAATTAAATTTATCGGATAATTATTTACATTAAAAATTCGGTGCTAACTTACAAATCGTCACTAACAACACGGGTTTCGCCTTTCGGTGCCTATAGGAATTCTATCACACGGAATAATACTAAAAATATAAGCCGTCATAATCGGTAACAAAAGTTTTTCATCGATATGGAAAAGGTGGCTAAATAAATTTACAAGGAAAAATATTTTTACTACTGTTTTTGCTGTGTAGTCATTGAAAAAAAAACACGACTCCGATATTGATCAAAAAATTCTCCGACTATAACATTGATCAACAACATGACTCCGATTAAAAAAAGGCTTATTTTTTCCTACTTTTCCTAGTTATATGCATTCAATTTAAGATCAATCAACAGATCCGGCAAATTGTTCATTGAGACATTTTTCAAAAACGTTTAATCGAAAAAAAATAGTTGGAGTTGCTCGTTTTGGACGACTCCGACTCCCGACATTAACCAAAAATACGACTCCCACCCCGACTCTGGCCAAAATACTGCGATTCCATAGCTCGGTTATTATTTTTAAAAATCGCGCATAAACTTTACTACGTTTGTTTTCGCGTCTGAAAATTTCAGTCCGGGGCCTCTCAATTTTATAACCCGCCCCTGCTTATCAAATATTAATCTCAAAATACACAACCTCGGCGTCTGAAAATGACATTCCTAATTCATCTGCTTACGTATTGTGTGTACATACGTTTTTATGCATGCGTATGTACTCACATACGCATGTAGCATATGAGAATATAAAAATTAAGATGCATATGATGTCCACGTGAATCTGATTCGCTGTGGATTGCTCAGCTCTACAGCGAATTACGTTTGTCAACAACGACAGGACAATTATTCAAAAAACAAGTCTACGCGTAAGAGACGAAGGAGAGTTAAGGAACTCTGATGCTAACGCGTCATAGATCTTAACCCTGCATAATTTTGAAAAAAAAATGCTGAAATAATTATGTGAGATGAAAATGGTTAACATAACTAACCTCTTCCAAGCTAACTTCATAAACTAACCTTACCTAACCTCATCCAAGATATGTAAACATTTAATATTTTCCACATTCACGTTCATCGATTGAATTGGCATTTACTTGGTAGAACTCCATTATAACACGATGAAAAAATAACAATGTATTTTAGCTCTACATTTTATAAGAGATAGTTGATAGCTATTTCGGCTCACGCCGTCGTCAGAACTATTGACTATATCTTACATGGCTATTTTTTTCTCAGTGTTGTTACACGGTTAACGTTATGCTGGGCACGATTGATATGTTATTTTCTGGGCACCCTGTGAATGAGGCTACATACCTAGTTAGCGGAGTTGTGGCTATTTAATCAGTGGATAATCGCAGTGACAGAAACAATAAAAATAAAATCGTCGACCTTCAGTTGTTACATCACAATGTTCTTCGAGCGCGGCGCCTTATCATAGGATTCATCTCCAAACTCATTACTGTTACAGCTCGGATCATATTGCCAAGGTTCTAAAACTTTCGCAACAAAAATTTAATGAATCCACGACAGTAAAATGGTTGGCTTTAATCCTCGATTCGTTTCCGCTTAACATAAAAGCATGCAAATGGCGGCGTATTTGAATATTTTAGAATAAAATACTTAAAAAAAAAACAATGATTTGAATCAAACCTTGTGATTTTATTTTGACAATCTATTGAGTCAATACACGTAGCATAGAATGTTTCATATCTACTACATTGGTGGGCAAAGCGCTTCAAAAATATTTTTCAACTTAATTTAATTTATGCGCGAGATAGAACATTGAGGCATTCAAATATGTATACAAAGACAACAATAAACAAAGTATTTAATATAAAATAGATGTATTATCTGGATTTGCGTTTAATTGGTAAAACTCCGATATAACACGGTGAAAAATAGCAATGTATGTTAGCTCTGCAAAATTTATAAGGTAGTAGTAGAAGAACGTAGTAGAACGTAAAAACAATGCAATTTTAATAAAACACCGCCCTTGACTGGTCAATCACTGTGTCTGTTACTCTATTGTGAGGTATTTCTAATTAATTATGTTTCTTTTATTTCAATATTTTTGAACAAGCCAGTCTTTATAACAAAACGAAGAGATGATAATATATTTATTTCTAATTGATCTAACTGGTCTTGAGACGTTAGAGACCTATTTTTTCTGGTTAAATTTGTATTTTTTTAAGGTGTCAACTGTCACTTTTAGATAAAAGGCATGATATTTAATATAATGAAAACACATTTTTAGAACTATCTCAAAAATATATTTTATGATTAAGCCCGCTTTCACTAATCGCGAGCATCATCAATTGATAAAAATCAAATTATAAACTATCTTCTTAATACAGAAAATAGTTGATAATAAGCAGGAATATAAAACTAAAGGTTCAAGAACTAAGAAAACGATTTACATGAAGTCATACATTAAGGTAATGTTAACATTTCATTTCTTAATTAATTTACTTAAATTGAATATATGTTGTATGATTTCTGTATATTTTTGTTGAACCTTTGTTTATATATTTACCTGCTAACTATCAACTCATTTTTTTGTATAAATAGTTTTGTTTGTAGTTTGTATCTAATCAGTTGATAATGCTTGCGATGAACGAAACGAGTCCTGACCATAAAACATGTTGTAGAAATACAATTAGAAATGCGTTTTTATTATTTATATAAGTAAAAAAATATGTTTGTTAATTGAATACTAAAAAAATCCTTGCGATTTGTGACTCACTCAGTTCTACGTAAAATTTGAGTAAAATTGTTGCATAGGCTGGTTTGGCTCTTAGCCATTCATAAATTAAATCATAGACGAAAATATTATCAATATTCTTAAAAATCAAACAAAACGGTTTAAGAATCATTAAAAATAATTGCGGACATTTCATCGTGTTTCCCGAACGGCTACCTAAGGCACGTAATTTAGTGCTTTTTTTCTACTCGCTTTTTTTGTGCTGTATCCGCAATCATTAAAGATTCTCGCCTTCTTTGTTGACAAACATACTGACGTCATCGCGTTGATGGAAATACGATATTCGTAAATTAGTTTACAAAAAAAAATTACATTGTTTAGCAAATTGCCTCATAGCATTTACATTAATGACCTAATAGACAATGTTTTTTTTAAGTAAACTAATCGAGTATTTATTTTAATTATAATTATTCAACACTCCTAAAGTGTTAGGGCTAAATGATTGTCGATTTAACAAGAGTTGACCAAAATCAGGTATAAGTTTTTGACGACTTAATTTTTTCAAGCTATTGACCAGTGATCAACAATCTTTAAAGAGGCTGGGTAAAAAAATCGTGTTTGTAAATTTTATTTGCATATGGAATAAAAGCTTAAATCGTTAAAAAAATCATTTATAAAAGTTGTAATTTAACAAAAAATGACCTTCAATTACTATTAAGGCGTTAACTGTCACTTCTTGATGGAGAGGCATTATATTTCAAATCATAAATTTAAAGAACAACAACTGATCATTTGACAATGCTTACAGTGAGCGAAACAGGTCCTGATCATAAAATATATTATGCAAATAAGTACAAAAAATATGTTTTTATTATTTAAAAAAAACTTCATTTACTTAAAAGTGATAAAATTATAATTAATTTTTTATTGCCAGACATTTTCGATAAATTATTAAGCTTCAAAATAAATCATTTAACAAAAACAATATCATATTGAAATTAACTTGAAATGTTTTAGTAAGTAATTCAACAACTGATATATACTAATGTTAGCATTTCAAATAATAATAACGAATATTTTAATACTAACTTCATAATATATTCATTCCATAATGATTTACATGTTACTTTATATCAAAATTGTCAATTATAATATAAACTGAAGGTGCTTGACGAAATTTCAAAATCAAATTTGAATTGTTGAAACTTTGTACGATTCCACATGTTTTTTCATTAACGACCCGTGTTAGGCCTTTTGGGAACTTCAGGTATTATATCAGCTGAATGCAACGCAAGTGTCAGTTCTGTTGCATTGTCATGATATGTTAGAATGACTGAAGATGTCGACAGACGAAACTTGGATCACAAAATATATTAAACTATTTTTTAAATATTTTTTATCCCTACCTTTCAATTAAGTGACAAATTAGCACCGTAAAAGGATAAAGAAGAATGAAAAAAAATCGACGAAAATAGCTTTATCAATAAAATGATAGATGACATCGGTAATAATTTTCGGCTAGCATAATAAATATCTTTAACTCAATTGTTTTAGTGTTCTTGTTATATACTACTTTGACCGTCAGGTACTTATATTGTATGATCTTGAATGAGACACTCGTGGCTTTAGAACCGAATTATATCGATAATTCTCATATAATACAATATATAAATGAACCCAATTATGCGTACAAAGTCAAGAAAAAACAATGAAAACCGTGGAAAAAAGAGTGTATCCTATAGAAAAAAATGCGTTATTATATTTAACTAACCTACTTACTTTCATGGGCATTTTTGTAATAAATATAATACATCAAATTCAGTACCATTGAAAAATTATCTTACAGATGATTTTTGATAATATTATATTATGTTATAAATTAATTATTGTCTTCTGTAAGCCGTCTTCAACAAGCAATGTCATTCATTGTTATTTAATTTTCATTTTTATTTTACAGCTGTATTTTTAAACACTGCTTTTAAGCGTTATCGGTTTTATTTTGTTTTTTTTTTATATTTCCGATCAAACACCTCGTTTCAGCGTTATCAATTTCAATACCGTGCCATCTTGGGAACTGATAGTTGGTTCGGGAATAGACATCGACTAGTCTAAAAGCGTTACGTTTTATGATGCACCGACAAATATACGAGTATTTTATTTTGTCAACCATTTCATAGTATTTTTATTGTTATAAAATCGATTGAATATTAAAAAATCGGTGTTGCGGCACTGGACATTAGCGCGCAGTAAAGATACAAGAAAAAAATATAGTAAAAAAAAAAAACACAACAGCTTCAAAATAACATTGTAAAAAACAAAACAATATTTAAAAAAAAACACTTTGATTTTTTTATTTATATGTACATTTCTGATGAAGGCTAAGCCGAAACAGATATCAACTACATACCTTATAAATTTTGTAGTACTAAAATACATAGCTATTTTTTCACCTTGTTATGTTGGATCTCTACCAAGTGAATGCAAATTCAATTAATATACACTGATATTAAAAATAAAAAAATGTTCATATTTCTATATATAATATATATATATATATAGGTTTTTCAGGTTAGGTTAGTTTATATTAAGTTAGCTTCGATAAGGTTAGTTAAGATTAGACTGGGTTATTATTTTAGGTTAGGTTACAATCATGTTATGATAGGTTGGGTTAGTATTTTTTAAAAATTTATTTGTAAAAGTCAAATGTAAAAATTAATTTAAAATACAATGTAATTATAGCAGGTTATTTACATGATTTACGTAAATTTCTTTAAAAACAATTATGGTATAAAATATACTTATATTGCGCGCTAGTTTCGGCGCACTAATGTCCAGAACGGGGGTTGTATTGCGTGCTAATGTCACGCGCGGTAACATTATGACACCGAAAAAACTAAACGTTATGTCTTACGAAAAAACACATTGAAAAGTGTAAAAATTAATAATTGGTGTTTATCGCTTTAAAAACACATTAAAATAACCGTTAAATTAACAATTTTATTGTTTGTATTTAAGGCGATGTTTTATATATGAGAACTTCTATGTTATATTAGTATTTGCGCCGAGTCTCATATCAAATATCATTATGTTTTAGACAGCTGAATAGGAAATTATGAAGAACAATAGATATTATTTTTTTATTATATGTAAACAGAAATTGTGTCAGTAACAAGGCTTATGTAACAATTGTTATACAATGTTGCTTTGAAGTTATTCGCCCTTCGCGACCCTTTTAGCTGCGCAGCCTTATGAGTGATAATTTCTCCCGCTACTATCAGAATCAAACGTCCTATATCTGTGGCTAGTCAATGTAAGAACCTAACGAATAACACAACACTTTATCGTCAGCGATGCGATTTTTGTATTGATCCAAGCCGCTGGATCTCATGAGAAATTTCATTGTGGCCGCATTATAAACATCAGCTGTCCTATGGAAATGTCTCGCGGCCGCACCAAATGTGAAAAAAAATAGTTTCGATATTTAATTTGAATTTTTTACAACTTTTTACGATTCCACATGTTTTGTCACTTACGACCAGGGTTTCGCCTTTCGGCATCTTCAGGCATTCTATCACGCGGGTGCAACGGAACTGACGTAAAATAAACAGTTAGCATTGTATTATATATATATTAAAGTTATTGATTACAGGAAAACACTTGCCCTTAGGCAAGCAGTAATTTCCACCAAAAAAAGTTAACAATATCACTCTAATAACAATTAACGTAGTTATCTGTGACAATGCTAACTGTTTATTGTGCGTCAGATCTGTTGCATCCATGTGATAGAATGCCTGAAGATGCCGAAAGGGGAAACCCGGGTCGTTAGCGAAAAACATGATGAATCGTACAAAGTTGTAACAATTCAAATTTGATATTGAAATTCCATCAAGCACCTTCAGTCGATATCATAAAGAATATTTTTTTATTGGGAGTAATAAATACACGACATTAATTATAGTTAAACTGTTATTAATATAGTATAAAACAAAAACATGAACTGACAGTTGAGTTACCTACTTGGGAAAAATACTTTTGGCAATGATCTTTGTTTCTTTTTTTTTTTTTATAGCACAACATATGTTTTTGCAGTCGAACATGCTTCTAAGTATTTTTTTGTTTGTTTTAATTGTGGATTACTTTCGAAAAGCGAATAATTAGCTCATATAATTTATAAAGTAAGTCAAAAGATTAAACTCGTCTCTAAACATCGTGATTTTTTTAACAGCCAATCTTATTTCACCATTCTCTACAGAGCCGCATGAAGAAATTAATCAAGTTCACGATGGGAAGATTGGAATTTTTTTTTGTAACATTCGACTTAATAACACGGTGAATAACATCAATGTATTTTAGTTCTACAAAATTCTGTAGAACTAAAATACATTGCTATTTTTTCACCGTGTTATAATGGAGTTCTACCAAGTAGATGCCAATTCAGTCAATCAACTTATTAACAGAATGGATTTTAACCGTCTGACTGCTAATATATAAATTGTTTAGACGGTATATTAAAGTATATTGATTGATTGATTGAATTGGAATTTACTTGGTAGAACTCCATTATACTCGATTACTAGTTAGTTGGTGCGAGCCGAAATAGCTATCAAATATATCTTTAAAATTTTGTAAAGCTAAAATGCATTGCTATTTTTTCACCGTGCTATATTGATTGAATTGATATTGAGACTTGGTAGAACTCTAATATAACAAGGTGAAAAAATACTAATGTATTTTTGTTCTGCAAAATTTATAAAGTGTATATTGTTGATAGCTTTTTTATCAGAATTATGTAGAAGCGTACATATATATATATATATAATATAATGCCGTAGAAAACTGCTTAATATAAAAAGGGGGGCTAAAACTTTACATCAATAAATCCATATCATAAGAATTAATTAAATAAACTATTCATCATTTTTCCTGAATACACCACTGTCCAGCTTAAATTAGCAGTGCCTACTGTAAGTGAGTGGCGATATAAATCGTCTAAAATGAGATCACGCAATTATATGTACGCGTTTGGCGTTACCGTGTCATCAATTCTCCTCTTTTTTTGCCTAGCGCATACAAAATTGCAACGACAACTGAGTTTTGAATGTCAAACGCAATTATTCCGAGGTGTTTTTGTCGCAGAATACACGGCATAGTTCAAAATGATGTAACATAATAATTGGCTTTATTATAGTAATATGTGTAAAGTAGATTTTGGAACTGGTCATCCGAACTAGGGAGTGCACACCGGTGTTATCGAAACCGGGAAAAACAGAACAAATATCGGTATTTCGAAATAAGCCCGCGCATTCGGGAGAGCTTTTTATGTAGCGAATAATAGATTCCAGCATTGTTGAACTTGCTATTTAAAAATTAAATCTTAAATTATTAATTGAATTGGCATTTACTTTTAAACAATTATTGAATTGAAAACGTTTAATATAATGTCCAGACATAAATTTTCAATGATTTTTTTAACACTTACTAAACTACTACAGCGGTTCTGACGATGGCGTGAGCCGAAATAGCTATCAACTATATTTGTTAAAAATAATTTTGTAGAACTAAAATACATTGCTATTTTTTCACCGTGTTACTACAGCGGTATTCCCCAATGCCACTGTCAAATATATTTTATGTTAACACTAAATTTTAAACTATATAATAACTATCCCGTAAATGCAAGTTTAATTTTAACAAGATAAAGATGTTAACAGTCCCTTCATAGTGGGAAAACATTGTCTTTTAACCCTTTAATAGCTATAAATGATTAGAATAGTAAGAAAACGACACACAGGTACGTCGTTAGCTTTAGACAGGTAAAATAAAAAAAACATTTGATCGAGACCGGTTTCGGTTATAGAAAGTATTTTTAACCGATATGACGCAAATTGTATACAAGCCTATTTACAGATAACTTAAGAGAAGTTTTAAGAGCTACGAATGATACTCTTATGTAAATAATCGCACAATTGTCAATACTACTGATTTTTTTTCTTCAGAAAACATTCTCTTCCTAAAAAACCTTTATGAATCACTTCAGAAGAAAAGGAACTCCGAGACAATCCATAATGAATTAAACACAGACGTATTTTTTTCGCACAGCACTTACGTAATGAGAGAATTTTAAAATAGTTCATATAAAACGTTTCGGTTGAAACAGAAGAACGTCAGTCGTGCACCAACCGTAAACCATAAAGCATCATACCACAGACAACGCACGGCTCTATTAAAACAATAGAGAATACGATAAAAAAAAAAACAATTGTTAACAAGGCATGTAGAGTTGTTCATTCAAAAAATGCAAATTCGAACCTATAATAGATCGCCATATAAGATCGACGAATGATAAATTCATTTTAATTCACTTTGACGGGTTTGTTAAGCGAACGAAAAAAAATATTGTGTTTGATTTTTAGTGACGTGATACCGCAATTAAAAATATAGCGGGTTTGTGAATAGGTTTGGTTTTGAAACATAACTGTGAATAATTGAATTAAAACTATCTTAATATAACTCGGTGATTATAAACTAATAAGTGCTTTTCTTAAGCTGTCGTAATTATGACTAATTAGCAAAAAATATTTTTCAGAATTTCCCAAGGATCAAATCAAAAATCAAATTTTAAAATATATTTGTAAAGATTTAAAATTTCAATAACAATATCATCGTGCATAAGTTTTATTTCGCTTATTTTCAAAGCAATGTTCTCTTTTATAGTTAATCTTGCCAGAAAAACTGATATTTAATTTAAAGCAATAAAAACACATTTTTTAGTACTCATTTCCACAATATATTGTTTTATTGATTAGGACCGGTTTCGTTCATCGCGAGCATTATCAACTGATGGAATACAATTTACAGACAATTATATTTATACAAAATATTTGGGTGAAAGGTGGAAGGCATACAAAGCCACGGGTTCAAGAATCAAGAAACAATTTACAAGGCAATCATACAATATTAATACAAATGATGTAAATTAGTTTAAAAGTAAAATGTTAATAATCACTAATTTATAATTTTCAAACAAAATTAAGGCAAATCAATAACCCATTTCTTGCTTTTGCTCTGAACAATCATAACGAACTCATTAGGAGAAATAAGGGTTGATAATGCTCGCGACGAGTCAAACCGGTCTTGATCAATAAATACATTGTGGAAATAAGTATTGAAAAATATGTTTTTATTATTTGAAATCTCACCCCTTCCCTCGAAGAAGTGATGATTTTGATCATCACTATTACTGCTGTTTTTTTTATATTGGTGATGGAATATCATTTATGTGACTCAGACGAATCGGATTAAAAATAACATACAAATGATAAAAATATTCTTTTTTATTCATGGGAAGTTATACATTTTTTAATCATAACATTTCTTACTTAAGTTTTTATTGTTAACTTTCTAAGACGTTACTACGATGTGTGACAGCTAAAATGGACAGTTGAATTTTTAGGAACTAATTATGTGTTTTTGTTATATATATTAGAAAATATAAGGCTACGTTTTTATAACACGAATGCTACGATAATGTAATATTTTTGTTCGCCCGCTACAACGCACTGCAATCATCCGCGTCAACAGTTGTGACGTTAGTAGTCAGAAGGTTAATCGAGTTTAAATTCACAGGTTATAAAAAACGTTTTTAGGTGTAAATAACAATCTAAATGTGTATAAAGAAATTATATTTTTATATAAATAGTGTTATAAAAGTGAAATTGTTGTAAAAAATATGTGTAGCGTGGAATGAACAATGAAAATGTATAATATACAATTTGGACTGTTGACGATTCAATTTTTCATTTTGATTTCAAATCTTTTAGTACTCGAAGTGAGCCCATCTGTGATTATTGTCGAAGATGCCAAAGGTAATTGAACATATTTGTATTTTGAAAATTTTCAAGAGTAAAGACAACATACGCCTCTATTACTTTGTCTCAAATATATTTAATTAATTATTAAATATTGGGCGTACACAGTTTATACTGACAGTAATCTGAAATGAATGTTTTTTTCAGCAATCTGAAGTAAAAATAAAATAAAATAAATGACCGGTTGCGTCGCTACTA
Source organism: Himalopsyche japonica (assembly GCA_028555115.1). Classification (NCBI taxonomy): domain Eukaryota; kingdom Metazoa; phylum Arthropoda; class Insecta; order Trichoptera; family Rhyacophilidae; genus Himalopsyche; species Himalopsyche japonica. The sequence continues at coordinate 2,818,888 of JAHFWJ010000430.1, forward strand.
AATATCAAAGAAAATCAGCTGTAAAAAAATTTTCTAAGACTGACGGCGCTTGATGGAATTTCAATATCAAATTTTGGTTTATTGATTGAATTTACGTTTATTTGGTAGAACTGTTATATAACACGGCGAAAAAATAGCAATTTATTTTAGTTCTACAATTTTAAAGTATATAGTTGATTTATTGATTGAATTGGCATTTACTTGATAGACCTTCTAGCACGGTGAAAAATGGTAATATTTCAAATGTCAAAAATGATGGTTTGCTACTCACGATTCAGGTTTCGCATTCCATCATCTTCAGGCATTCTGAATGAATCCACTTGACTGAACTTCAGCTCAACTGCATCCGTCTACTTGACTGTCTTCATGCTGAAAGACAAAACAATTGTTGGTACAGATTGCAAACGATTGAAATTTGATATTATGTTTTTATTAGTTTTGCATATTCAACAGTATTGCTTCGGACGTTGACATATTCCTTGTGGACGAGAGTGAGTTCAGGCGAAAATGACTTTTTAATGTATTGAAGTAGACTTTAGATAAGCGTGCTTAGTTGAAATCCTTACAATTCATGCTTTTTTTCTCTTGTTATTTATCATTTTAATTTTCAATATTGATTTTTTTTAAAAATATTTTTGATGTTACAAAAGTAGTAAACCAGTTCTGTTGTATCAGTATGATAGAATACATGACGATACCGAAAGGCGAAACTTGGTTTATTTATATATTAACCTAACAACACATGTGGAATTGTACAAAGTTTCAACAAATCAAGTTTTATATTTTTGTAACGTGTACATACCAAATAAAATATAATTTAAAAATCAAGAACCCACCATATCAGGGATTCCCAACCTTTTTGTATTCTAGAGCGCATTCTAAAATATCGGTAGGGTGGCGGGCATCACTTATTTTTTCTAAGGATATTTATAATAGAACATGAGTAATAAATAAAAAAGACTCGTTTATTCAATATCTCAAACATACGAACCAATATAATAAACCTAGGTATTTTTTAATAGTGTTAATGAAAAAATTCTGTCACGATCGAATAGTGGCGGGCACACTCGAATCGTTCCGCGGGCACCATGGCGCCCACGGGCATGGGGTTGGTAATCCCTGGTCCACATCATAAATTAAACAATAATAATGAATTTGAAGACATAAAAAACATTTTTAAAAGTTACGTTAAAGTATTGGGTAAAATATTCCCAGATGTTTTGAAAAAAATCTCGTTTAAGTGCCAACAACTTTTGACATCGCATTGTGACTGAAGTTGAATTATTTCAAAATTGGCGTATCATAATTTGACCATTTTTTTATCTCAATCGAGGATGCTTGAGGCAATAACCTTGGGAAAATATTTTTTTTCAGCATGTTTTTTACAAATAATACCGTAACGTTGGATGCAATTAATTGTGAACATTCACTGAACATTTATTTGATGAGACTGGAATGAGTCACGATTAAGCATAGGGCCAACGTTGATATTTTATAATTTATGATATCGACTGTAAGCTCTTGATGGAATTTCAATATCAAATTTAAATTGTTATAAATTTTTTACGATTCCACATATTTTTTCACTAACGACCCTGGTCAATTCTGTTGCGTCCGTGTGATATGAGAATGCCCGAAGATGCCGAAAGGCGAAATCCGGGTCGTTAGTGACAAAACATGAGGAATCGTACAAAGTTGATATTTTAAATAAGAATACCTAGAAATGTTCATATGTTAAAATTGTATTTAATAAAAAATTCTAGCTTTGTGAAACAAGTTAGTGTGTTACTATATGTGACACGTGTTTCGCTGATTTAAAAAGTATTTTCAGACTAAATATATCGCTAGGTTATTTATTACCAAGGTAAGCGATGATTGTAGTTCTGATTATTTTCTACTTGTTGTGGAGTAGCTGTTGAAAAAACAATTGCTTGATTCGACGAAAAATAATTGGTTTGTGAATAACTATGTGATAAATCTGAAAATGTATCTCAAACACGTGCGAAACACGTGCCACTTTTATTTACACACCAATTGAAATAACGAAGTCATCAATTGAAGGTATTTTTAAAATTATAAATGTTAAAACATATTCTGTCTTTTATTATTTCATTGGTATGACACCAAGTTTCTCCGTTTTAATTTTTATCAAATTAAGCATTTTTGAATAAATTGAGAGATATCTTAAGCTGTCACTACTTGGTGTTAATGTGTCATTGATTGAATTGGCATTCACTTGGTAGAACTTCATTATAATACGGTGAAAGAAATAGCAACGTATTTCAGTTCTACCAAATTTTTTATAACTAAAATGACACGGTGAAAATCGGCTGGCTTTTCACCGCGTTATAATGAAGTTCTACCAAGTGAATGCCAATTCAATCAATAGAACTAAAATACATTCCTATTTGTAATGTGTAATGTTTTAAATAATAAATACCAATTCTTACTACTTTTCCACAATATATAAAGAAAGAAGAAGAAATATTTATTTTATTTATTTATTACAACTATATGATACAAAACTTACAAATTATCAATTCAATGCTTTTGCACCGTAACATATTAACATATTTAAATATAAAAATTCAACAAATACACTATAAAACAATCAATAAGGATTGCAAAAAAGAAAATCAACCAAGTAAGCTCATGAAATGTCTACTTTAACTGAAAAAATAGCATTCGTCTGAGCTCACTTTCGTCCACATGAAATATGTCAACATCCGAAGCAATACTGTTGAACATTGTTAATGCGTTAATGCACCATTGGCATCCCCATATATACAATCAGGACTGGTTTCGCTAATCGTGAGCATTACTATTAGTTGATAATGCGATTAATTTATTGATTAAGTTTTTTTTATTATATCTCGTGGTTATGGTACTTAAAATAAAAACGATTATATTATTTAAAATATCGTAAATGGATGATTTTCATAAATATCTATGCAGGTGGCAAATCTGTGTTTGTTCATAGGCGACCAAATCCCTCGATGTGGTTCTGAGTATTGTCAATTTATTATGTACGAGGGTAAAAACACTAAAATATTTAGCTGTATAACATTCAGGGCTTTGAAGTTGAACACAGAGTCGTGAAAAACGAATGACTCTGACAACTCTTTCGATTAGACGATGTTGAAAATATCTCAATGAACAATTTACCGGATTGGTTGGTTGATCTTTAATTTAATGCACATACATAGGAACGGTAGGAAAAAAAACTGACAAAGCTTATTTTTTTAAGTTAGAGTTTTTAAAAACCTCTACAGTCCTGATAGTATTTCAGATAAGAATGTGAAAATAGGAACTTCTTCTACAATATATTTATGAAATCGCGAGTATTACCTATTGTGCGATGTATTTAATTCCAAATTAATGCGTTTCAAATTTGAATTGCTACAACTTTGCACGATTCCACATGTTTTAAAGTTAAAGTTGTAACAATTCAAATTTGATATTGAAATTACATCTAGCACCTTCGGTGGACATCATAAATCATGCGTTTCATTTCGTATTCATAAGTTGATAGTGCTTGCGATGAACGAAACCGGTCGTAACACGGTGAAAAAAAAGCAATGTATTTTAGTTCTGCAGTCTCCCACAAAGTTACCGCCGAAACCATGGAAAGATATATTTGATTCAATCAATAAATTGAAAGTAGACGATATGGCTACCCAGACAATTCTTTTCAAACGACTAAAACTTTAAAAAATGTTTCTGAGTTTCGTCAGTTCTGTTGCATCAGTGTGATAGAATGTCTGACGATACCGACAGGCGAAGCCCGGGTCGTTAGTGACAAAGCATGTGGGATTGTACAGAGTTTCAACATTTCAAATTGAATAAAAACTGTGTTTCATTGTTTACAGCATGCTACAGGAGGGTTCTGGCTGGAAAACGAGTGGTCGATAGAGTCGTTTTGAGGGTAATTCCCTGCGAGAGACTGGAAGATTGTCAGAGAGAATGCGCCGGGGAAAGGAGATTCGACTGTGAAACATTCAACTACAGGTATTTTTTTGGATTATTTAAGTCAGTTTATTTAACTGTCGAGCCGTCGACCATACGAAATACTGATGTCGAAGTCAATAACATTGATATATTACCTAGTGTCACATTTAATGTGCTACAGAGAACACGAAATGCGCACGGCACTGGCTTCAAGCGGGTGAAGACAATTGAAGATTGGAATATTTTTTGTATTTTTTCAAATTGGAATATAATATATTTCTTAAAAATACTCCGCTTTTGTTTCAAATGTTCATTCAAACACAGTATATTAATTGAAATTAAACATAGTTAAATTTTCTTGGATTCCACAAAAAAAAAGAAAGTGTCAAAAGATTTTCTACAAATTCAGAAGAATTCGGAATTTCATAGAACTAGAACACATTGCTATTTTTTCTCCGCGATATATTGGAGTTCTACCAAGTAAATGACAATTCAATCAATAAATTCGGTTTCCGTTTCCCCCCCATGTCTTGTTTATTTTATATTTTATATGGTCCCGGGAGCGCACTACATTACTTTGTCAATTATTGAAATATTAACGTGTTTGACATTTTTAGTTGAATATTTCCTGTTACGTCACTAACAGATAAGATATAAATAAATCTGTATAATATTATGCAAATTTAAGGGTTCTTAACCCCTCACTGTTAACGTCTCAACTGTTGAGACGGCTGATTTTACTGTGTTCATAGTTGATACCCGAAAATACACGAATAAACAGTGGTTAAAACCTTCTTGTACTCGCTAATTTTTGAGTTAGTACATTGTTTGATTTGTCCTGACAAACTCAATAAGATAGTTTCAAACCAATATTATTCAATAAATGATAAGGGATATATATATGAATATCCATTAAAATGCTTAGCAAGGAATAAGTAAAGTATTAGGCACTATTTTTACAATTTTATAATGTTACAATAACAACCGATTTTACTTATCGCGAGCATTATCAACTGACTAAGAAACTAACTGATAAAGAATTATGACTCCTAATAATCTCACGTTTTGGATATAGCAAGATAAAATAAGGGATGGTTGATTGATCGTATAATAAAGGCAATGAATCTAGTTGTGCTCTGTTTATTTTTAAACTTTTCTGATTACCACCTTCATATATAAGTGTTATTGCAACCGTGTGATGCTTGATGATGCCAAAATTTTATTTCATTAAAAATGTAACCCTTTTCCTACAAGTGACAGTAAACACATTAAAAGTGAATAGTATATATTTAAATAGTCTTAAAGATTCAATTTTTATATTAAATTCCATCAACCACCCTCAATCGATATCGTTAATTATTCAGTGACATTAACCGACAGATCTTACGATGGATGAAACATTCAATGAGTTTCATATAGATTTTACCACATAAATGAAATTAATAACTATTCTAAGCGTTAATAACAACGTAACGTAGGTGATGATAATTATCAAATAACAGTTCTAACTAATTACCATTATTATTGCATAACGTAAACATCACAATGTCTATTAAAAGTGAGATAAAATCAATTCTTAGTTCAATTATAACACTTATTTCAACTCGTTACGAAGTAATGTTGCGGTGTGTGATTGACAGTACGGCATACAATACCGGATTTATATAGGAATTTGTTTCAAAGCCAAACAACGACGATTATTAAAAAAATTTGATGCAAAACTGTTGTCTATTAAATTATATATACTATGCATATTTTTTCCTTGTAAGAAAACTTGTTTTAACTTTAGATAAAACGTATTAAATATCAAAAGTTATATAGGTTTTGATAATGTATCGTCAGAACCATAGCGTGAACGTTAGCCGAAAAAGCTATCAACTATATTTAAAAAAAAAATATAGAACTAAAATACATTGGCGTTATTTTCACCGTGTTATAATGGAGTTCTACCAAGTGAATGCCAATTCAATCAATATATACAATAATGTACCTTTTAGTGTGTTAATTGTCGCTTCTTAGTGTTTTTGAAAAATAAATAAAATCAAATGCTTGGTGAGCTATTTGTAAATATACGTGAGACGTGTTTCGTTTCTTTGAGAAACATCCTCGAAATAAACCGGTAAATATCCTTGCGATACAGATATTCTGAAGATGGCTGTCGAATAAACGAAACGCGTCCTGTGTTCGATAACACGCCAAGTGGAATAAAAAAAAAACAATTGTTTCCTACGGTGTGAATTGTCAATCTTGTTGGAAACGCGTTACACATTACGCTACACAGTATATTTCACAACCAGGATTGTTTCTTGTGATACTTGCGGTGAGCGAAACGGGTCCTGATCGTAAAAAATACTGTTGAAATCAGGTCTGTAAAGACAGAGCCGGAGTCGTGAAACTGTTGTGTTATGCCCGTGGCGTGGAGTTGGGAGTCGAAATCGAAAATCGGTTGAAAAACGAGCGAATCCGAATACTTTTTCGATTAGACGATTTCGAAAAAATATCTCAATGAACAATTTGCCGGATTGGTAGATTAATATTTATATGTTTTAAGTAACTTTTAATCTGTTGTAACTGTCACTACTTGGTGGAAAGGCGTGATACCTTAATTTCGTTTATTGACGAGTGATTCCAAACGTCTCATTATTAATTTATGATATCGACCGAAGGTGCTTGATGTAATTTCAATATCAAATTTGAATTGTCACAATTTTGCACGACTCCACATGCTTTGTCACTAACGGACCGGGCTTCGGCTTTCGGCATCTTCGGGCATTCTATCGCACGGACGCAACAGTCAGTCAGTTGTGTTGCATCCGTGTGACAGAATGCCTGAAGATGCCGAGAGCCGAAACCCGGGTCGTTTGTGACAAAAAATGTGGAATCGTACAAAGTTGTAACAATTCAAATTTCATTATTAAACTGATTTACATTATTTGCATTAATATTGTATGATTCCCTGTAAATTATTTCCTAGTTCTCGAAACCATGGTTTTGTATACCTGCTACCTTCAACTCAAATATTATGTATAAATATACTTGTTTGTAAATTGTTTTCCATCAGTTGATAATGCTCGCGATGAACGAAACCGGTCCTAATCAAAAAATATATTGTGGAAATGAGTACTAAAAATGTGTTTTTATTATTTTAAATTAAATATCAGTTTTTCTGCGAAGATTAACTAGAAAAGAGAACATTGCTTTAAAAATAAGCGAAATAAAACTTATGCACGATGACATTGTTATTAAAATTTAAAATGTTTATAAATATATTTTAAAATTTAGTGTTTAATTTGATCCTTGGGAAATTTTGAAAAATGTGTTTTCCTTGTTAAAAACAAACAATTTTGATTTTACATAACGTTTAGAACTAGTTTATCATTCATTTAATATTGTATGTTTTACAAAACTCTTCCAAATGAAAACATCGTTATATTAACTCTAATATTACGATTTTCCTTGGTTTTTCGACCTGTAACATAAGCAAAAACACACTGAGGTCGTGTGTCGATCAATAAATTCTCACTATTCTTAATTATTCTTAATTATTCTTGTTTATTCAAGGCGTTTTCATCAGTAAATTCATATTTTTACAGCTCTTTGAGCACAGAATTTTTACGCTATTCTCAAGCAGTGCTTCCACAGGATGGACTGACGTTTATTAACACTGCGATCTTGACATGAAGGTAAAACGTCGATTGTTTTCAAAGCTTAACAATCGATACGCATGTATTATTACGATTGTTCATGTTAAAGATGCTGTAGGATTTGTAAAACAAAAGAAACAATAACGGAAAAAGGTTTATCCTGCGGTTGGCAATTAAACGTGTATCAATGTATAATAGAACACTGTTTTAGGATCGTTAAAATAATTACAGGCCTAAGTTTTTGCATCTCTGTAGTAAGGATCGCAGGATGGCGACCTTGGAAAAGCCGTAATCAATAGATATCAACTATCACAGAGGATTCTTAACGAACAAACTAATATATGTCGGTCACCATTATTAACTCCTCTGACTGGTGTCTTTGTTTCTGTAATGGACCATTTCCGTGCCATATGTAAACGTATTGATATAGTCGCCTTTTTAGTTTCATTTACAATTGTTAGTGTTATTGCGAACAGGAAACAAGCTAGGTCGTTAAAACAGAAGAGAAGATGTATTGTATACCTTTTCTACACAGCTATGTATAGATGAGCAAATGTTCGTTTAAGCATAGTTCTGACGATGGCTTGAGCCGAAATAGCTATCAATTCTATTTATAAAACAAATAATTTTGTAGAACTAAAATACATTGCTATTTTTTTCAACGTGTTATAATGGAGTTCTATCAAGTGAATGCCAATACAATCAATACAATGATTATAGGTCCTTGTGTTGGTAACATATTTGAATTTTTTTTTTTACTGGAGAGTTTATTATCTATCGTTATTGCTTTAATTACATATTGTATCGTTTTTAATTGAAAATTTCTCAGTGTTTTATCACTGAGAACGATAATGCTCTAGTAATTTTAATGTATCGACACGATAGGTTTTACTGATTAACTTGCATAGCGAAGGATTCAAATAACCTAATTGACGTTTTTACACGTTTTTCTTTCGACTATCGATTGAAATTTAAAGACAGAACCGTTTTCAAATGTAAATAGCCGTTGTTACATTCACGGTTTCGCTCAACGCGAGTATCATCGGCAGAGCGTTCGTAATTAGCTCTCGATAAGCGAAACCGGTTCCAATTATAATATATATCGTAGAAAAAGTATTTCAAATAATTATTTTATAATTATTTCGTACTCTTTCCACAATATGTTTTATGATCAGCACCGGTTTCGCTCAGCGCGAGCATTACCAACCGAACAGCCACTGTTTGTACAAACAGCCTCGATCGCAATTTGCATTCGACCAGTTTTGCGTATCTCGATCAACTGAAGAATTTGGCACAACACAATTTGCCTGACTTGAGTAAAATTAAAAAAAAAAAAAAAACTTTCTCAGCTCTAACGTACATTTTATATAATAGTCTATTTTAAAAAAAATATTTAAAAAAAACGTCGTTTCTAGGAAATTTGCTTTTAATTAATTTGCAAAACCTTTGTTTTTTAAAGATAGTAAGAATGGAAAAAAAGGACTAGAACAAGACTAGATAAAGGCTGAAATTCAACTAATCACTCTAATTAATCTCCTTCTTTATGATCAGATAGTTGGGAGAGAATTAAACGTATTTAGGCCACAAATTCTTGTAAGTATAAATCTATAATATGGTAAAAAATATCAATGTATAATATTTTAGTTCTACAAAATTTATAAGATAAATAAAATATGTATATATTACACTTAGGATTGGTATGGGAGATAGTTATTTCTACAAATAAAACAGAAACCTTAATAAGTTTAAACTACACTTAGGTGTCGCGGTATAAAAACTTTCCGTGATATAGCAATTGTGACGTATGTTTCACGGCATTATTGTTTCTCATTTTAATACAATTGGATACAATTTTTTATTATAAATTTTATTCACGCGATCGGGGTCAAAGTACACGTTTAATTAAGTTTTTATTATGATCAGATTCATTCAAAAGAATTTTAATGGCATGCAATTATGCTTTTAGCACTTACGGCCTGTGTTTAGTGTATGATATATCACAGTTTGGGCACTAAACAGGTTAAGGCCGCGTCATGCCTCGAAGATCGCTTTTTGCGCAATTCAATGCAGCGGAGACGGTGATAATAATCTCGAACCATTGTTCTTGTGGCACGAGAATAGTTAAATAATCATACTGGCTAGTTTATATTTCTCTGCCATAAATATTATATAATATTCAAAACATATTTGATAATTTGTCTTGTATAAGCCTGACGATAGTCCTGACAAGAGCGTAAGCTGAAAGAACCATCAATTATAAACCTATTTTTTACAATAATAAAAACACATAATTTAGTAATTATGTTCGCAATATATTTTATAATCTGGACCGGTTTCGCTCATAGCGAGTCTTAATCAACTAAAACCGGCCCTGATCGTAATATATGTTATGAAAAAAAGTAATAAAAAATATGTTTTTATTAATTAAAATATCATGCATTTCCATCAAGAAGTGACATCTAACACTTTAAAAGTGAAACTGTACGCTTTTGTAAAATTTTGTACTACTAAAATACATCGTTATTTTCGTACTACGTCAGTAAACAGTTTGCATAGCTTATATACAAAAAAGAATAATACTTAAAAAATATAGACCATAATGCTAGGACCAAAAAGGCTAAACATATATATGAAACTGATTATAACGTCATACAAATAAAAAGATATTTTGAGATTACATCCATGCGATATGATATAATGTCTGAAGATACCGAAAGACGAAACGCGGGTGGTGAGTTTTATTGTATTCCGTCCATTTTACGCATAATACAATTACCACAATTTTGTTATTCGATGATCAGGACCGGTTTCGCTGCCTGTGAGCATTACTAACTGACAATGAAACCTCATATTTTATTTATTCAAATGTTATAATTTTTCACTAAGACGTGACAGTTAACACCTTAAACATGAGACAAATTAATATATAATACTTTTAATAAAACAAATGTTATGTTGCTGTAACAAATTGAAATAATCCAATATACACAACCTCGGCATCTGATATTGACTTCATGTAGTTCACTTCCTTACGTATTGTATATGCATACGTGCATTGGAATGTTAGGGGATGTAAATATAATAGTGTTATTCACGTGAATCGGATTTACTGTGGGTTGCTCATCTCCGCAGCGACGACTGTCTGTCAAAAATGATAAAGGGATGAAGAAGAACTGAAAAGTTCTGATACTGACGAGCGTTATAGATCTTAATGCTCCATCAACTTGATATCCCAAAAATTAGAATATTTTGAAACTTTCAAAAATTTATCGTTTTCTTAAGCTGTTAAATAACAAACTGTTAATTGCATGGTATATTGGTGTAAGTTGTAAAGAGATTTATTTAAAATTAATTCACAAATAAACAAAAATAGAAAACACTATGACAGACGAAGCCTCGGTTCATCTAATTAAAAATTGATTTGCTCTACAACGTGAAAAATGTGCTAATTTTACATTAATTCATAAATTTTGTAAGAGATGATATTCCTGCAATGTTGACTCACAACATAATTAAAAAATATTTGTTGAAATTTCACATTATTTCATGTCGCACTGCAAACATATTTCTATCACTCGTTAATTTTCACATAGGGTAACAGATACAACGATTAGACAGTTAAGGCTCAATTTTAAAAACACCATCGCATCAACATATTCATTGAATTTTAACATAAAATTTAAATTGTTGAAATTTTGTACGATTTCATATATTTTGTCACTAATTTTTGTTATGTCTTTCACATATTATACTATATAATATAACATGAATGAAGGAGTCAAATTATTGCATCAAAACACAAAGTATCATAAATCCAATCCAGTCCAATTAAATTCAACGTATATTTTTAACGATCAACACAACCAGTTTAACTCTCCGTTGTTATATTCCTTTCGTGAGATAAGTCCAATGAATTGACAATCTTATACATTAATTCCTATATTACGTATTATTAAGACATTCACCCATTTGAAAAAAGTAGGTATATCTAAGTCTAAAATTAGCCATTTGCATTTTAATGATAGTTGATCATTATTTGTTACAGAATCCTTTGATTAAAGACTGATAAACGGTATTTATTGTTTGTACTGTATTAACATCAAACCAATGGTTTTGAAAATTATTTCTGATTTAGATTTCGTTCGTAGACTTAGGATCTGTGTTTTTCCTTCGTAATTGACTCCTTTTGTATATAACCGACGCAAACTGTTAATTGTGTGTCAGTACTGTTGGATTTTTGTGATAGGATGCTTGAAGATGCCGAAAGACGAAACCAAAACACGCGAAATGGTACAAAATTTCTACAATTTATATTAGGCAATTTACGTAAATGGAATGACGCAGTTTGTTACGGAACTATATTTTACTTAAATGATTATAAGAATATTGCTTTTAAATTAGCGCGATGATGTCAGTATGTTTGCTAGCACAAAATATGAGAATCTTCAATGATTGCGGATACAAAGAGGTGAAAAAAAAAACATTGATTTGCGTGCCTTGGGTAGCCGTTGGGGACACACAATAATTAAATGTTCGTTTTGTTATAATGGTTCAAAAACCGTTGAATTTATCAATGTATTTTATCGACTGGAGATTGGAAGAATGGAATTTTAATATTGAATTATAATTGTTTAAATATTGTACGATCCAACATGCGAAACCCGTGTCGTTACTGACAAAACGTTTTTTCGTTTATTAATGTTATTTACGTTTATCAAAAATCACAAAATGATACAATATAAATTGCTTTTGCACTCGCTTTACTCGTTTTTAAAGTCGAATGGGTGGGACACTAACTGCGGTTAATATGCGACCCGAAACCGTATTAATCATGACCGCTTTTAGTTTCTGTCTGGTTTAAAATACTAACGTCAATCGATGGTGTTTGAGATAAGCGAAACCGGTTCTTGTCTTACTGATGTAAAATTTTGAAATTAGTACTGAACATCGCGTTTTATTATTTTTATATAAAAAATGGTTTATATGTTACTTCAGGGATTGCGAAAATTTTATGTTGAGATTTTTAATAAGAATTCTTTCAAAATTTACAAATTTGTACGATTCCGCATGTTTTGTCACTAACGACACGGATTTCGCATTTTGGCATCTTCAGGCAATCTATCACAAAGTAACTGACGTAAAATAAACAGTTAGCATCGTCTATATACCAAAGTTATTAATTACAGGAAAACACTCGAAGGCAAGCTAATAATCAAATAATAATTAACACAATTGCCTGTGATAATTTTCATTGACGATCTTTTTAATGTGTGTGTGTTTCTTTGTTGAAATAAAATTATCAAACAGTTAAACTATTATATAACAGAACTGACTGAACCTCAGCATCCGTGTGGTGGAATACCTGAAGATGCCGAGGGGCGAAACCCGGGTCGTTTGTAATAAAACATGTGGAATCGTACAAAATTAAAAAAATTCAAATTAGATATTGAAATTCCATTAAGCACTTTCAGTTGATATCATAAATTATATTATACGTTAAAATTTTGGAAAAATGTTTATGGCTAAAAAATGTGTTATTGTTATACAGGTTGGATCCGTCAAACCGAGGCGAAGGTGTATGTGAATTAACCTCGACTCCCGGAGCCTTGCTTGACCTTAGAAACGACTTCGTTGAAGATCGCGACTATGATTTCTACGAACTGGACAGAAACAGCGCCCCGGACTGCAGCCTAACCTGGCCAAACCGAATATGCCAGGGTAGGCCTTGCGGACACCGCGGTGGATCACAATACTATCACGAGTCATCAGCAGGTCAAAGCAGCAGATGGAACAGCCACCGCGGATGGAGCGCATACCCAGGACGAGGATACGGTGCTGAAAAAAGGCCTCATATCAGACCACCGCCTATTGTGCCAGGATCTGACAGACTGGGCTGGAGAGATTGGGAAGATAGACGAGAACCCCACACCAGACGGCCGTATCACGATAGACGATTTGACAGAGATTTTATCCCGTATGAAATAGCTGGTGGTGTAGTTGATAGGGGAAGCTGGGGGCAATACGGAGGGTCATATGGGTATGGGGGAGGCTACAATAAACACCACAGTACTCAATACGAAGATCACCACCATGGAGTATCAGCTTATGACTATTGGGGTCTCAATTCAGATCGAGGGTATCTACCAAATATCAGCAAATACCCATCCAAAGGAGTTTCGCATTACGATGACAGAAACGACGACCGAACCCAGCATTTCAACTACTTCGATCTTGGTCACCGAAATCACAATAAGCATGATAATTGGAACATTGAAAGTGGATACGCAGGAGGTTATGGGGAAAGTTATGGCTTCCAGGGTAGTAAGCATTGGAGTGCCAGCCATGATTATAATTCTGGTGGGGCATATAGCCACGAGTTTGAAATTGCACCACATGGGTACGGCCATGAATTCGAACATGGAGGTAAGCACGAGTATGAACATGGGTACGAGCAAGCGCACGATTATGAACATCATTCTGATGAGTATGAAGGTGGATATTTGGACGATCCTGATTATCACAGAAGGCCACAATGTGAGTATAAATAATATTTAAGTTGTCTAAAATCAAAGTAGCCATTTTGCAATTCTGTAAAATATGTCAAGTGATTCAAACAAAAAGTCTATATAGGTTTTGAAATACACTTGGTGATTAATCATTTATCATATTTCAATGACGTATTTGTTATCACGTAAATTGTGTGACGTAAGTATGCGCTCGTACATGTGATAATTGGTGGACTCGGTTTCATCAGTTGCGAATTTATTTTTTATAGTTTTTTACGCACTACTAAAATTATGATTATTTATTAAAAGACGTATTTGAATATTGAATATTTAATAATATATATAAAAATACCACTTTTAAGGTGTTAACTGTCACTTCTTGATGGTAAGGTATGATATTTTAAATATTAAAATCACATTTTTTGTACTTGTTTCCACAATGTATTGTTTGATCGGTTCCGCTCGTCGCAAGCATTATCAACTGATAGAATACAATTTACAAGCAAGTCTATTTATACAAAAATGTCAGGTAAATAGGCTTTTAAACTAAGGAACAATTTACAGGAAACCATACAACATCAATAAAAATATAATCGCATAATAAAATATTTTTTTAGCTAGTCATTTAAGGGTTATTCATGCATGTCTTTTATTTGCTCAAAATTATTCATATTTAAATCAGACACTATGTGTATATACTTTTGATGGTTTCGGCGGTAACTTTGTGGAAGTTCATTTTAACATAAAATTTAAAATAACTTTGATTATTCCTCGTATTGTGCTACTAACTTTCAGAGGCATCTTCAGACTTACTATCGCAAAGCTTGTTTAAATAATGAAGCAAGATTGATTCTAAAATTTTAAATTATGAAACTACAAATTGGATTTCGGGTTTTTTCCTTCTAAAGGAACCAAGGAAGAAGTGATAGAATCAACATAATACTGATATTAATGATCTGCAATCAATCAAATTGGGATTTTTCCTTTATAATGGACGCACGAGAGGGGGTTATAGAATCGAAACAAAGCAAAACGAATAAACATATTTCTAATGACGTTAAACATTACAAACTATGTGTATAAATCAATCAGACAATCTCTCCGAACATAATAATGGAAACTCTAATGAATAAAAATAAGGCAGCATGCTAATTTATTTTTTCTTCATGTTTTTATTGTTACAGCTGAATGTTCTTCAAGATCAGGGTCTGGTTTCCGGATTGGCATCGGAATAGTCAGAAAGGCTGTGCTAGTTCCGGATGTATACGAATGTGAAAAAGTTTGCGTAGCTCAAACGCATTTCCGGTGCAAGTCATACAGCTTCAGGTAAAAAGCTTGCATGCTCGTTTTTAAGTAATATATATCGCATTTTTCACTAATCATTTTTATATGAAACCTATTTCTGGAGGTTAATGCGTTTTATTAACCTAAGACTTATCAAAATACCCTCGATATATAATATTTTCATTGTCCCAAACGTATTCTGAGAATCGTTGTTCAAAGATTAGAATAATATATATAAGAACTGGTATAGCTTGGTCTAAATTATTAATTTACTACGGGAAATCATTACTACGTGGCTGCACCATTTTTTACGTTCATTTTATACGCCTGATGCGAATCATGCGCAGAAAACGAGAGAGTTTATGTGTCTGTACTGTGATACTATATAAAAGAAGATTGAATTATCTCTTTGTAAATTCAGAGACTGTGTGATTATGCACAAGATAAATAAAAAAAAATAATGTACATTGTGTTTCATTTTTAAATAAATCTACAAGTAAACCTACTTTTAATGTACAAAACTTTAAAAAACTGCGTTTCTCCTATACATTTGTATTTTTACAAGCTCTTTTATTGAATTAATTTACTTGGAAACTAATGGCTTTAAAAATGTTGCCGATTACTGTATTTTTTCCTCTTCATCTCGAATCTAGATAACCGATAATAACCAAGAAATAGTTTAAAAAATTATATTTATGTTCAACAAAATGAAAACTTAAAACATTGATGTTCACAATTATATTTTAAGACTACAAAAATGTTATAGACAATCATATTCAAAACAATCCTTAACCGTCCAATAGCTTTATGTTTCACCCAATTATCAAATTTCCTCATCTTACTTTCACTACTTTTTACAAAGATTTTCGTTTAATTTTACTATAATAAAAAAGATTATGATATTAAAACTGCCTCCAATGTATTGATTGAACTGGCATTTACTTCTTAGAACTCCATTATAACACGGTAAAAAAATAGCAATGTATTTTCGTTCTATAATTTTTTTATAAGATATAGTTGATAGCTATTTCGGCTCACGCCATCGTCAGAAGAATGTTTAAACGTACATTTGATTATCTATATATAGCTGTGTAGAAAAGGTACACAATACATCTTTTCTTTTGTTTTAACGACCTAGCTTATTTCCTGCTAGCAATAAAACTAAAAAAATAAAATTGTGAATGAGAACACATTGGAAGTTTTTTACGGGAAGGCAATAGCCACTCGCAATGGTCTGAGGAGTGGCGACCGAGTTATATTTGTTTTTTCATTTGACAATCAAGAAAAAATGATTTTTTTTAGATACTCACATGGACCTTCAGACAACTGCTTCCTTAGCGATCGTCCATACCCATCGCTGGATCTTTACAATGATGTCCAGCCCGACAGAGACTTCGACGTGTATGCCGTCAGTGAGGACAGGAAGTACTGCCAGGGTTCACCAAGTTATCACGAGGATCACGGAATTGGTCGTCCGCATACATACGAAGACGATAGAACTGAAAGCGGTAAGAATTTCAAAATATATAATCGGTTTATGTTTATTTTTAAATATTTTTTTTAAGTAACGTTGCCTTACAGAGTACACAATGTAACCTTTTTATAAAATAGCTTCTTAAATATATATACATGAAAAAAATCCATTGGCTATTTTAAATAATAAAAACACACTTTTAGTATTTTTGAATAGTGTATATTATATTCAGGACCGGTTTCACTCATCGCGAGCATTATCAGCTGATCAAAGTCAGTTGATAATGATAAAAGATTAGTTGATAATGCTCGCAATAAGTGAAACCGGTCTTGATCGTAAAATATGTTGTGTGGAAATAAGTATTAAAAAATATGCTTTTATTATTTAAATTATCGTGCCTATCTATCAATAAGTGACAGTTAACACCTTAACCCTTTGAGGAGTATGGCCGTACACGTACGTCCAAATATTGTGATGTCTTTTATCATTTGCAAGTTCCGTATTTTTTGTTGAATAATTTTAATTTCTTCAGATATTCATGTTGCACATATCCGTCAATAATTTTAAGCAGTCGGGCTTAAATTTATATTTGTTTCAAATTAATAAAAGAATTTTACGAAAAAAAAAAATCAAATAAACTAAACTTTTTATCATGCATCATAAAATTTACTGTCTGTTCAGCCGCTCTCTTTCTAGGAATCGGTAACAATATCGAACTATGTTTACTCAGACTGCAATTATTTTTTGAGGCTCAAACTAAAGCAGTTGTTTCTAGAAAATTCATATTGAATTAATTTATTTACATTCATTACTATGCATTTCTCAATTGTACAACTTTATTTACTATGTGGTATAATAATAAAAATTCTTTCTAGATAAAACCACAAAAAAACCGCATAATTTTATATGAAGTTTAAAAAAACTATTTAAAATAACACGGTGAAAAAATAGCAATGTATTTTAGTTCTACAAAATTTTGTAGAACTAAAATACATTGCTATATTTTCACCGTGTTATAATGGAGTTCTACCAAGTGAATGCCAATTCAATCAATATATTTAAAATAAACTAAAAAACTTATTTCGTAAAAAAATAACTCACTACTCAACGGGTTAAAAAAAATCTATATTGAACAAACTAAACTAAACTAATTAAAAATAAAATTTGAATCATATAAATTTGTTAGATTCCAAATGTTTAAGCACACGGTTACACGGTTAATATATTTGAGAAATACTGTAAGTTAAATATACTGTCAAAACTCTCTGTTTCACGAGTACACATTTTGTTCTATTACTTTGATATCAAATTGGTTTTAGAGCTTTCATTGAAATCAAAGATTGGCTTAGTACGTTTTCGCCGAATTAATTGATAAAATATATTTTCACTAATGAAAATACATTGTCACTTTAAACACTATTTCGCTGTTAGAGTGTCGAAAAATCGCAGTGTGTGACCTAAATAAATACTCCAGCGAGAAAGGAAACACTGTTTTTTTTTGATATCGCATCCTTTCGAGTAATAAATAGACGATAGTTTAACAAAACAATACGAGAGTATTTCAAAAACTACGCCATATTAACAATAGTCCTTTTCGAAAGTCCCGGTTATTATTTAATTTTTAAAGAAAACGTATGCAGTCGGTGCTGCTTACCTACATACAAAAGCATTGTGATGGTTCAATAAAACAACAATGGTGCTTAATCGCGCAACACTTAACTGCATCCTCAATTTATTTTATAATGCGATTTAATTTTCTCTGAGACGCGTGCATTACTGTCAAATTGTGCAACGGAACATCTTGCCAACGCAACGACAATTGACAGATATAATAATCAAATATTTTTTTTCTTTTAAACACAGAAGACAATGCTATCATTATTATTGTTACAAGGAATTACTTGCGATAACAAAAAAGGTCTTTTTTTGTTACGTTTACGTAAGTCAAGATTCAAACCTTTTCGAGACAATAAGGGTTGGGAAATGTGGTGTGTTAATTTGTGACACGGTGAAAAAAATAGCAATTTATTTTAGTTCTATAAAATTATTATTTTTTAAATATATAGTTGATAGCTATTTCGGCTCACACCATCGTCAGAACTATGGCGTGAGCAGAAATAGCTATCAACTATATATTAAAAGATAATAATTTTGTAGAACGAAAGTGCATTGCTATTTTTTTCACCGTGTTATAATAGAGTTCTACCAAGTGAATGCCAATTCAATCAATATGTTAATTTGTGCATTATTATTTATATATTCGCGTGATATTGCCGTGGTCTGTGGTAGAGTCGTTGCGGTGTCTTTTGGCTTGACTAGCAGTACGAACACTTTTATAGTTAACTGTCACTTCTTTATGGAAAAGCATGACATTTTAAATAATAAAAACACATTTTTTCGTACTTATTTCCATAACATATATTATGATCAGCACTGGTTAATTGGGTGAAAATTTTCGCGATGAGGGAAACCGGTCTTGCTCATAAAATATATATTGCGGAAATATGTACTAAATATCTAATTTGAATTGTTAAAACTTTGTATTGTATTGCCTTTTGGCATTTTCAGGCATGCACACACGCATATCAAAATAAAGCGATTTGGGTAGTGTAATATTTCTTATACAGTGAAATAATAGCAATGTATTTAGTATTGTGCAAAATTTATAGGGTATATAGTTGATAGTTATTTCTGATGAGAGCGTATGCCGAAAAAACTATCAAGTTATTCCAAGTAAATGCCAATTCGACAAAATAAAGTAGAAATTAGATTCTTATTAAAAGCCGATTATCTTGAACACTGGCAGTTTGACATTTTTAACCTTTTAAATGCCGGGAGGTACAACATAACGTGATCCGTAGACCTGACAATTTCTTTGAAAAATCAAAGTTTAATAAACACAAAATTTTTGATAGTTATTGATGATATTTCACGGCTCAACAAGATATTTTACAGTGGATATAAAATATTAGATTATTTAAAACAGTCAAACTTGACTAGACATTGACGAATTTATTTTATATGGCTGACTTATCGTGCACGGCACTGTAGAGTGCGTTATCGTGCTTATGGCACATAAACAGTGGAACCCTGAACAACGATATCCTGAAATATTCAATGCAAATTCCCCAATTGCACGATATAATATAGAAAAAGATGCACTAGCGTCTGTGCCAGGGTATACATACACAGCCAGGCGACTGTCTGTGTGCTGGACTTTGTGAGCACTATGCAATTTATTACACTAACATTTTTATTAGAAAAAAACAAAATCTCTAATTTTGAATGAGTTACACTACTCCAAATTACACGGTCCCGCCTTCAGTAGTGTAAATGAGGATTTTACTGTACTCATATAATTTTGAGTGCCAACGATAAATATATTGATAACAACTGTCTCAAAGGTTGTGACGCTAGGAAACAGTGGGTTAAAATACGCTACGAAAAAATTGTGTACTTTGTAAGACAATAGGCGATTAACGTACGCGGGAAACGTTTTTAAACGGTTGCCAATAGCAAAGAGAATTTGCGAATCGAAAAATTTCAATTAAAATTCTGCCATAATTGAGAAACAAATGAACACAAGCCGAGAAATCGAATTGCGCATTTTTAGAGTTACGCAACTATCGATAGAACTATTTTATGCGATCAAAAATATTTGAGAACAACTGATACACATTCTATGTTATTTAGTATTGTTATTTTAGATGGATGTAGTGTGTTTGTTTCGTTCATGTGAGAAACACATTCAGACCAACTGTATATCAATTTATTTATTTATTAAATATACGTTTAAATATTTATTGCTATAATTTTTATTGCTTTTGACATTAAGAAGAGATTTATTAAAGGTTTATATGGGTTTCGCTTTCGTCGGTTCCCTTACATCCGTGTGATGGAATGCCTGAAGATGCCGAAAGACGAAACCCAGGTTTTTGTCGACTAAATATGTAAAGTCGCAGAAAATTTCAATAATTGAAATTTGTAACGATATCGACTGAAGGTGCTTGATGGAATTTCAATATCAAATTTAAATTGTTAAAACATTGTACGAATCTGTATGTTTTGTCACCAACGACCCTAACCGTCAGTCCTGTTGCACCCGTGGGATAGCATGCCTGAAGATGCTAATAGGCGAAACCCGGGTTGTTATTGATAAAGCATGTAAAATCGCAGAAAATTTAACAATCAAATTTTGTAATTTATAATGTCGACTGAAAGTGGTTGATGGAATTTCAATATCAAATTTGAATTGTTAAAACATTGTACGAATCTGCATGTTTTGTCACTAACGACCCTAACCGTCAGTCCTGTTGCACCCGTGGGATAGCATGCCTGAAGATGCTAATAGGCGAAACCCGGGTTGTCATTGATAAAGCATGTAAAATCGCAGAAAATTTAACAATCAAATTTTGTAATTTATAATGTCGACTGAAAGTGGTTGATGGAATTTCAGTATCAAATTTGAATTGTTAAAACATTGTACGAATCTGCATGTTTTGTCACTAACGACCCTAACCGTCAGTCCTGTTGCTTCCGTGGGATAGCATGCCTGATGATGCCAAAGGGCGAAACCCCGGTTGTTATTGATAAAGCATGTAAAATCGCAGAAAATTTCTTCAATTAAAACTTTCATTTATGATATCGACTGAAGGTTAGGTAAAGAATTTTAATATCAAATTTAAAATGTTAAAACTTTGTACGATTCCACATGTTTTGTCATTAACGACCTTAACTTTCAGTCCTGTTCTGTGGGACAGAATACCTAAAGATACCGAAAGGCGAAACCCGAATTGTTACTGACAAAACACGTAAAATCGTAGGAAATTTCAACAACTTAATTTTGATATTGAAATTTCATTAAGCATCTTCAGTCAATATCATAAAATGGAAATTAAAAAAATATAACAATAAAGTCATCCGAACAAGCGCAGACGAGATCTATCTACCACAATGCATTAAAAATTAATATTCCTATGCAAAATTATTAATGATGTTAAAAAATTATTTTAGATTGTTTCTGGCGAGTGCGTTCCGGACGCAGGCTGTCTCCTGCAGCAGCAAGAATTGCCATCGTGGCAACAGGAATTGGCCACTGCGAAGCAGAGTGTCTTAGGCTCACAGCATTCACTTGCAGAGCTTTTAGCTTCAGGTAAAACCATTCTACAAACTAACTAAAGCTAACTAAGTGCTGTAACTGAATCAGGGACAATAATTGATAGCGGAGAAAAGATTGTTAATTATCATATTGTGGAGAAAATTGATCGAAATTTGAATTGCTACAACCTTGTACGATTCCACATGTTTTGTCGCTAAATGCCTGAAGATGCCGAAAGGCGAAACCCGGGTCGTTAGTGACAAAACATGTGGAATCGTACAAAGGTGTAATAATTTAAATTTGAAATATTATAGACTAGTATAATAATCAACGTATTGATTCAGTCAGTTCTATTGAACCCGTATGATAAAATGTCTCATGATGCCGAAAGACAAAACCAGCGCTGTGAGTGGGTAACACTATATATTACTAGCTTTTTGATTGTTACAACAATCCAATTTTCAGTATGTTATGTTGAATCCGTATGATAGAATGTCTGATGATGCCAAAAGACACGATGCCCATTGTGCGTGGGTAACAATATATATTGTTAGCTTTTTGATTATTATGACAATCCAATTTTCAGTATGCTACAATATATTGAATCTGTGTGATGCATTGTCTGATGATGCCAAAAGACAAAACCAGCATTGTGCGTGGGTAACACTATATATTATTAGCTTTTTTATTGTTATAACAATCCAATTTTCAGTATGTTATGTTGAATCCGTATGATAGAAAGTCTGATGATGCCGAAAGACAAAACAAACGCTGTGAGCTGAGCTGAAATGTTCATTTTTTATAGAATGGCCAATGATGGCTCGATTCACTCTATGCAACTTAAAATTAAAAAATAAATATATGACCACTTACAGACACGGCCCTCCTGCGATCGGTGAAATCCCTGAAAACTGTCAGCTCACCGACTGGCCACGAGCGTCTTTGGCAACAGGAGCCCTCTCCCAAGCGAGGTCCTGTGAACTCTACGAGAGGGGCAGCTACGGAAGGGGATGCGAGGCAGATCCTTTCGCCCTGGACTCTCCGAATGCTCTCAGACCTATCAGCGGTGCAGGAAGACCAAAGACAGAAGAAGGTTAGTCCTCAAATTATTTTATACTATCTCGAACAATGACACTAAACCTGCTATGAGTTAATATATACAGTATTGTTTTTACAGCTTTAGATAGCAATTAATATATTGGCAAGACGTAGACTTCTTTGATAAATCTCAAGAGTTGAAATCACAGAAAAACAGCATTTTTTCAAACGATTTCTGTTTTTATATACTTAATTAGTCCTCGCACCCTTTCAATTTTAAAATATCGGGGCGTAGCGAGAGGGATTAGCTAACCACTAATCCTATTCTAGACATATCTCTATTCTCTTAGAAAAAAAGAGTGGTTGAGCATTTGAATAACAAACGGTTCCTGTACATAAACATTTTTTGAGATACCTATCTATTAAGAGGCATATAATCTACATTGGGAGCGGACATGGATCAAAAATATATATCATGTAGTAAATAGTATATTTAAAAATTGCTATTAATAAGTAATAGCCCATACAACAAAGAAAAATTAATATGTGCTTAGATTCAGAGTAGTAGTTCTTAAGTAAAAATTAACTGTGTTTGCATTATTATCATCAGTGGCCCTATGGAAATGTCTTCTAAAAATAGTAGTTGCACTTTCAGTTAATAATGCTAGAGAAGACCAAAACTAGTCCTGAACATAAAATATATTGTGAAAATAATAAAAAAAAACGTGTTTTACCGTTTAAAATATTATGCCTTTCTGTCAAGAAGCGAGAAGAAGCCTTAAGAGTGAACATCAATATTCCCCATGGAGGTGCTGGTGGACGTTAATGGGAACCACTGATCCAGAACTCTTAAAATGGTTTCTTAGGATTTATGGTCTCTCATATTTCTTATAATTAGTTTCTGAGGCGTTAAAAATTGTTCTATATTAATATTGAATTATCATTTCAGAATGTTTCCTACAATACGACACTTCGGCAAAACTTCTCCCTGAAGCTGTCAGGGTTGGTGCTCGTCTTCCGACTGAAGAGGCTTGCAAGGAGCGATGCGCTGCCTTTGGGAGATATGGAGATCATGCTCCAAGCGTCAGAGACTTTAGATGCATGAGCTTCAGTTATACGTAAGAAAATGTTTCCAGTGACAGTTTAAACTTATTAACATAATACTATTAAAAAATAACAAAAATCAGATTTAATGACAGTACCATCTAGAGATTTTTCGTTAAACTTTTTTATTGAATATGTTATGGTTTGGTTGCATTATTTTCAATATCTGTAAGGCGGCAGACACCCTCTATACTGTTGAAATCAAAAGTTTTAGTAGTCGATATTAAATAACAATGACAAACAAAGACATTGCATAAAATTGTCACATTATCTCAAAGTTTGAGAGATAATTGAGAATGTTTTGACTACAAAACGGCAGAAATATTGAACGAAAAATATAGCTATTGATTGTTTGATTTAAAATCATATATTTATACGTTAACAGCTCTGATCCCCATCTACCTCCAAGCAAAGACAACTGTCTCCTCAGTGACATAAGGCTGCGGGACTTGGAGCCAGGTCTTGATTATACTCCCTCGGAAACGCATTGGCTGTTTGCTTACAATACCTTCGACCCTGCTTGCCATGGAGAAGGTTTCAGCAGTCACCATCATCAAGAGCATAGTCAGCATGAACATTCAAGGTGACAATTTTTTTTATCACATAATTACAAAGCTAATTTACCGCTTTAAAGGTGTTAACTGTCATTTCTTGTTGGAAAGGCATAATATTTTAAATAATAAAAACACATACTTAGTAGTATTTCCATATTATATTTTATGATTAGAAGCATTGTCAACTGACAAGTTGACAATTCTCACCGTAAGTAAAAACAGTCCTGAATATAAAATATATCCTACACTTAAAAATGTGTTTTTATAATTTATAAGCCTTGCAGTTATTTTATATATATTTGGAATAAATTATTTGAAATTAGTTTATTTTATATATATTACATTCGGACGCCTGAACATTATCTTCAAAAGCGACCTGCCACTATGCCTAAAGCGAAAAGTCTTCAACCAATGTGTACTACCAGTGCTGACGTATGCATCTGAAACATGGACCCTTAACACAAAGGAAATCCAAAAATTAAGAGTAACACAACGAAGCATGGAAAGATGCATGTTGGGCATAACGAGAAGATATCGCAAGAGAAACCAGTGGATAAGGGAGCAGACAAGGGTACGTGATGTAGTAGATGTCGCCAAACAGATAAAATGGCAATGGGCTGGACACATAGCACGACGAATAGACAACCGTTGGACGAATGCGGTCATACAGTGGTATTCAAGAAACGTTAAAAGATCACAGGGCCGCCCTAAGACCCGATGGTTAGACGAGCTAACCAAGTTCGGAGGAAATACGTGGCAACGAATAACTAAGGACAGAGAAGAATGGAGAAAGCAGGGGGAGGCCTTCATCCAGCAGTGGATCGACCCCGGCTGATGATGATGATGATGATGATGATGATATATATTATATATACACTTTTAAAACTAATTTTGCAAGTGAAGGCAATAAGATATGTATTGCTAATGATAATTTATTAGCCGATAGTATTTTAACATCAAATTCTATTACTGCCATCTATTGAATAAAAAATGAAAATGAATAAAGAGTCATTTGAACCGGTTTGATAATTTATCAACAGGTAGTTTAATATTGAAGTAAATGTTTAATTATGTTTATATAACTAGGGCATAAATTTGTACCAGGATAACAGATACAGTCATTTGTTAGGAAAATACTGATTTTATTTTTATAATCAATGGATATTAATTGAACATAGCGATAAATAAAGATACTAGACTGACAAAAGGGGTAATCTAAGATGTTATGATAAACACTGTACAGCAAATATTGTTCTAGAACCGATATTTATGCTCTTGTATATCTATTTCTTACTATGTGACTCATAGAAAGAATTAGCTATGGGCTTTTAACAATTTTAATATAGAATTTAAAATATTTATCCGTTGTGTTTTTTTGCCAATCACTTAAGGTTGACCGATGACTTTACTGGTACCCTACATCCATATTTGATAAAATAATGACCAAGACTGGCTTCATTTTAATCATTCATCTGTTAATTTTCGTCTAAATATTAGAACAATTTGTTTTGTATAACTGGTGGTTATTAAACGTTATAATATGTATTTCAGCTTTGAATCAAGTCATTCTTCTTACCCTATCGGACCATCAGCATTAGGTGGTTATCCATCTGGTGGATCAGGCCGTCCAACACATGGAATCGGTGATCCAAGTTCTGATGACTATCCTCATGGTCGACCCCAACACTCTGGATACGGAGAACATCCTCCAAGGATTGATTATGATGGTATAATATCTTGAAGGATTACTTAAAACAAAAACCAATAATTCACATATGATCATAATGAAAAGAAAGCACATGTATTATTATTACAAAATGGTGGTCCAACTCTTTTGTTAAAGGGGCCAACAAGTTGTTTATTGAAATTACACAAATATTTCATATTGAAAGATAATCATAAAGATGACACTTTTAAACTGATGTTTTAATTATTTATGTAATAAACTCAATGTAAGTTTTTAAATATCACTTTAGATTAGTTCAAGGCTTATTCACACCACTTATTTCCAAAATTATAAATTAAACATACATCTTGCTAGTTTTTAACGTTGACTGTCTGATTGCTAGGTATATACTGACAAAAACAATCCACAGTGACAACTTTATCAATACTTATAGTATTGTTACATGTGTTGCCAAACAAAAATATGATTTCATAACTAGTTTGGTGTAGCCCTTGCAATAAATATATTTGTCCCATATTTATAGAGCTGTCAAAAATATACATTTTTTTGTTTCATTTAGTATTTAAAAAAAATCGAATTTATGTTTTGATAATTTTTATCAGTATTTTTTAACCCTTCAAAAATTATTAATACAATATTAAATGTTTTATTATTCAAGAAAATCGATTTATAAAATATTATACATTAAACATTTGTTATGAATAAATGATGGTACACAATTTATATTGTCATTTCGATAATGTGTGAAGAAGTGTCTCTCTCAAATGTAATGTCCAATAAAAAAAAAAATACTATAAAATACTTTTTAATGACTTTCAATGCTAAAGTAGTGGCATTTGAGTCATAAAGGAAATATAATTAAAACTTATTTTTTACCTTCATTTTAAGATAAAAATCAATCAATATTCGAGTGTGAAGGTTTAATGAATACATTCATAACAAAACCACTCCCCCCAAATTTATCAACATATCTCTGCAATAAGCATATAATGATAATTTCTGCTCATTGAAGTATAATAAGCCAAAGTTATATCAATTTAGAGAAGTAAATAAAAGATCAAAAGAATCCATCGTACGTTCACGTACATATATAAGAAATACTATTCTATGCTATCTGTCTTTTAGATCTCGGCTTGGATACATGGTCTCACTTCACCGTCTCTGGTTGGCCGTGCAGAGCTGGCACCAAGTGCGGTAGAAATAAGATTGCAGGCCACTGGAGCTGTGAGTTACAAGGAGGAGAAGTCGGATCTTGGGACTACTGCTGCAGACCTACGCATCGTTGTGGACACTCTTCAGGGTTTGCTCACCCTTGGTAAGGCGGTGTATTTAATAAATTCCATTTGAGATTTTTTTTATACTATTTTATCAGCTGAAAAAATATGTATAGTAAAATATAGGTTCTGCTAGATCACCGTGTTAAGCGAAATCGCATTAAGCGAAACTAACAAATGTATGAAATAATTTTATATGTCTTTATAATATTTAAACTTAATTGTACAAATAATAAAAATATGTATAGTATATTATAAGCAGTAATTATTATATCAGCTGTCACAATTCAACGAGCGATAAACACGCTGGACAACAAGAGACTAAATGCCTGATGTATTGTCTATATATTTCAGGTACTTTTTGTTGTTTGAAATGCGCAGTTCTATTCCCGGTATATCCTTACTATTATTTTTAGAATTTCGCACAGCTGTGTGCACATCTACGAAATGTCGAAACATATTTTTTTTTCACCGAAAATGAAACTGTGTTAAGCGAGGGATGGTTTTATTATGTTTTAGGTGTTATGTAGGGGATAAGAAAGAACAATGGCGTCCATGCAGCGACAGATACTATCCGTACGCCACTGCAGGGTTGACTTCTGCTAGCAGGCCCTGGTCATCAGGACGCCCGAGTGGATACGATGATGATAGAAATGACGTTGGAGGTAAATGGACACCGTTTAATATTAAAAAATGCTTTTTACACAGCTGTCTTAGTAAAACACGGTAACTGGTCAATTTTTTAAATTAGAATTAATACGTTTAGAACTAGACTAGAGATCACTGTGAAAAAACAAAAAAGAACATTGTATATAATACCTATCCGTATTTTACTTCACTTGTTATAATATTACTTAGTGACATCTATCGTATCATTACAGTAACAAAAACTATATTTAAAATCTTGCTTGAAAATATTGGTTGCTAACATTTAATCTATGAAGACGGTTGATAACAGTGCGTGGATGGTCGATAGTCAAATATGTAAAAGTGTTAAAATTCACTTTTAAGATGCTAACTGTCACTTCTTGATTGAAAGGTATGATATTTTAAATTATAAAAACACATTTTTCGTACTATTTTCACAATATATATTTACTTGGTAGAACTCCATTATGAAACGGTAATAAAATATCAATTTATTTTAATTAGTTAGGCTATTTCATCTTGTATACTTTATAAATTTTGTAGGACTAAAATACTTTGCTATTTTTTCCCCTCGTCTTAACCATGTTAACTTTCTCATTTTTAAAAATAAAATAGTTGACGTATTATTGATTCAATTGGCATTCACTTGGTAGAACTCCATTATAACACGGTGAAAAAAAAATATCAATGTATTTTGTAGAACTAACAAATATTTTTTTTTTCACCGTGTTAAAATAGTTGTCAACTGTCACTTCTTGGTGGAAAAACATGATACTATAAATAAAAAGTGAAAAGGTGAATCCCGGTTCGTTAGTGTAAAAAACATGTGGAATCGTACAAACTGTCAACAAATCAAATTTGATATTGAAATTCCATCAAGCACCTTCAGTCGATATCGTAAGAAATTGAACAGTTGATAATATTCATTATGATTGAAACCGATCCTGGTCATCAAATATATTGTGGAAATGGTAGTAAAAATTGTGTCGTCAACTATTAACAAAATGCAATAAACTCGTCTCGCTAAATTATGATTCAAGACTCACGGAGTGAAAGTTGATACTTACGTTGTTATTTCAAGGTCATCATGCATCAGGTTCCCCGCCATCATCAGATGCAGATCGAAGATATTGGAATGATCTTTACAAAGATGGACCACAATCATTCTATGATGATAGACGTAATCCAAGCCCTGGTATGTGACGTTTTTTCTTCCTCTTTTTCACCATATTTGCTCTGGACATTGAGCATTCAATCCTAATGGAGTGCTATTAAGTCAGTCCAACAAGCACTCTTATTCAGAGAGGATAATGATTAAAGAAAATACCAGATGTCTCGTTATACCCTTATCTCTCTCGTTGTGTCGTGTTTTTCAGGATTGAGTATGGTAGTAAGAAGAGATGAAAAAATCAGACATCCATGACTTTGGATACAAATTGAATAATCAATTGAAAATGTCACTGAGCCATGATGTATAGATCGTTTTGGTAGCTTTACAGACATTGATTTAAGACATGCTGTTTTAAAACATACCGTTGGTCCGACAGGAAGTTGTATTTTGAACTTTTGTATACACCAAAATGTATGTAGTTTGACGCACATTAATCTTGAATACTCAATTCAACAATGTTCAAAATGTGTAATGCAGCGTTTTTTGAGTGACGTCTTCAATTGATTGACTCAATTGTCAACATCATTTACGTCACAAAATGAAACTATTCAAAAATTTTGTAAAATATCTGGCTTAAAATAAATAAATATTTAATATGAAATCCTTTGCTTCCAGGTTATATTCGTGTACCAACAATTGACAAGAACCGCATAAGGTATCATCATAATTATTTACCAGAAAGACCGTCATCTTCGAAACCTCACTGGGTTCCTGTAAGGGTGCCTAGTGGTCCTGGTGAAGATCCTTCAGGTTCCGGATTCCTTGATCCTCCAAAACCTGGAGGATTTGGTGTTGCTAGGTAAAAATATCAACATGAATTCGACGTGGAATTGAAAACATTTTTTACTAGTTAATTAATATAAATTGTTCAATATAATGCTAATAATTGTACCATATGTAAACTTATTGATATAGCCACTTTTGTAGTTTCATTTACAATATTTAGTTTTACTATGAGCAAGAAACAAGCTTCAAACAAGTCGTTAAAATAGGAGAGAAGATGTATTTTGTAACTTTTCTACACAGCTATATATATATAAGCAAATGTTTGTTTAAGCATACTTCTGATGATGGCGTGAGCCGATATAGCTATCAACTATATCTTAAAAAATTAAATTTTGTAGAACTAAAATACATTGCTATTTTCACACTACAATGAAAGGTTTTAACTGTGAATTTTGTTTGTGTATCTCTCCATGTTAAGTGATATGTTATAAATTTCTTTTGATAATGTTTCAGGTATTGGCCGGTAGCATATTTGCACAAAGATTCACCACCGAATTCAACGTATTATAAATCAGATCGAGAAACTGGAAGAAACAGTATATCTCGTGATGATGCTAACAGCAAACCAAGTGTATCGACAGATAGACCGATCATTGATAGAAGAAATGATGACTCTGGAAGAAGAAACGCATTCAACGAACGAACACCAGATACAAATGGTGGAAGCAAAACTCAAGTTCTTTCTATTGACTCGTTTGTCGACAGCACTAGGAGTGGAAGGGATGAACAAGACAATAAAACAAATGGATCTAATCAAGGTATTGATGATGATAAACTGGTTCTTATTTCTACAAGTAATTCAAATAAAGATTCCGTAGATCCGAAAGATAAAAGTGGAAGAATTGTTAAAAATACGTTTGCAGACAGTTCAGAGATTCTCAATGGAAAGTTGGATGATAAACTTGAACATTTCTCAGATAGAAGCGTGGAAGTGTTCACAGTTGATGAGAATGTTAAAGACGGAGATAAAGATGCCAAAGCAAATTTAGAGCGATTGTTGAAAGAAGAAAAGCAAATTGAAGAAATCGGTAAAGCGTTTGCTAGAAGAGGAGACGAGAGAAAAAGTGTCGTTGTGGAAAAAAGATCACAGCATATTGAGGATTTCCGAGAAGACCCAAGAGATAAATTTGAAAGGATTTTCGTTCCCATCAGCTTGGAAGATAGGCCAGAAAAATTTACCAGATCTGGAAGCAGTAGACAAGCGAAATCTTTACAACCTGATTCTGGATTCAATGACAGCAGTAAGCGTACTGGTTTCAATAGAGTTAGTTTTATTATGGATGATGAAAGGCTTATCAAAAAGACTCCTGAAGTTATAGATGACAGAAAGTTTGAAAGTATTACTTCTTTCAGAGATGCAAGCGAACGGTTTCGCACTGTAAGCTTTCTTAATCAATCGAGGAGTGAAAAAAGAGAACCATTGCCAACTTTCATAAATGATCAACCCAAAGAAGATACAGTTCTGCTGAAATTTCCATCATCTAGCATAGAAAAGAGTTTTTATTCTGAAGAAAAAGACAGTTCTGAACCGGTAAGTGCTAGACTGTCATCTAATAGATCAGGCAAGAGTTTGTTTTCAGAAATATCTCCGAGTAACATCGCATTTAAGCATCGTCCATTTGAATTATCTCTTCCGGAAGTCAGTGTATTAAGAAATTATGGAAAAAGTGAAGAAAACGACAGTATTACTCCAGTGAAGAAAGATATAGACTTACCTGCTAAGGAGGTAGTGAGTAATGGACAAGTATTTTACGAAGTATCGCAAGACGATAACATTGGTAATAGACAACTGGCACATATTGAAAGGGTAGAGTTAAAAGACTACGGAGTAAATGTGCACGCGGGTGGTCCAAAATCCACTGAAAGCGTAACGAAACCATCCAAACGAGGTGATATCGAAACGTCGTCAAACAAAGACGACAATTTTTTTTCCAGACCCACAAATTATGGATTTAGACCGAGATCAACCGATAAACCAAAAAGCAGCGTTTATGCCGATTTTAAGGCCAGTCATGAGAACGACGAGACTAGAATAAAGACACCGAAATCATTGCAAGCGGAATTGGATGACGCAGATTTGATAACTAACGAAGACAGCGGTAGAAAATTGCAACAGTTTGGTTCAAGATCTGGAAGCATACGAAGAGTTGAACTTCCGATTGTTCAACGGAATTCTTCTTCAAATAGAATCATCAGAAGGGGGCGGAGAAATTTTAGAATAAGCTACGATCCAAGTGTAGTTAGAAAAAGGCTACTTGAGAAGCAAAAGGCTCAGAATTCAGGGGAGAAAAGTTATTGATTAATGTTTATTACATTAAGCGGCGTGATATTTGTTACATCAGTTATATCGTGATTGTGCACGAATATTTTGGACAAATGTGACATGTTCATTATTATTTTGAACTTACTAGCTATAAGTGATGTATTCTTCAATTAGGAAACAAGGTAACAGACATTTTAAAGTGACAGCTGTCACTTCTTGGTGTAAAGACATTATATTTAAATAATAAAAAAAACAATGTTTTGTAGTATTCCTGCAACTTTATATTATGGAAACTAGGAGTAGTTTTACGGCTCAATTCTCACTTTGGCTTTTCAATGTGGCCCTTCATCGTAAAATTTTGTTATTGTCACATTAAGCAATACTAGAAAGTACTCGAGTCTATTAACATTGTCTATTTTATTTCATGACAATATCAACAACATTTTATGATATCGACTGAATGTGCTTGATGGAATTTCAGTATCAAATTTGAATTGTTACGATTACGAACAAACAACCCGGGTTTCGCCTTTCGGCATGCCTGAAGATGCCTAAAGGTGACACCCGGGTGATTAGTGACAAAACACGTGGAATCGTAGAATATTGTAACAATTCAAATTTGATATTAATAAAACATTAAACAAAGTTTTCGTCTCAAATAACTTATGTTATATGTCAGACGTAGAAATAAAAATTCCTGGTATATATATATATAATATTACGATCAATCGATCGAATTGGCATTTACTTGGTAGAACTCCATTATAATACGGTTAAAAAGTAACAACATATTTTAGTTCTGCAAAAATATTTGAAGAAATTAAATTGATTGATATTTTTTTTTAACCGTTTTACGTGTTGATCAAGTTACGATAGTGTTCACGATGAACAAAACCAGATATTATTTGATATTATAAAATTGTAAAAATGGTACTAAACATTGTGTTTTGTTATTTAAACATACAAGTCTAACAGTGAGAAACGATATGTCCACTTTGCAATGTCAGTAATGAACTATATTTTTGTACTTCACGCTTAAATTATTAGTTTTAACGATAGTTCATTGCATTGTATTTCTAATTAGAAGCAATATGTCTATTTTTATATTTGCATTATCAAATGTTTATGATTAACCAACAGTTTATGTGTAATATGTAATTTCGCAAAGATATTACCAAATCTTTATGAATAATTATTTTATTAGAGGTTATGTAAAGTGACACCTATTCTTCTTTTTAAAAAATTTTACTTAGCTTTTGAGACATCAGAAAGTATTGAAGTTGCTGAACTTTTCTGGTTGACTTGGATGTTAATTGTTATTTACGTTGAAATTAACACGCTTAAAGTATTTGAATCAGCGTTTATAGTAATCTTGAGATGATGAATGTTTATCCATTACCTTCCAAAAGTTATACAATAGCTTTTAGTAGGAATTTGTGTTGCAATGAATTAATGAATAAACTTCCTGCAAATTTGACAATCTTAACCTTCTGACTGCTAACGTATCAACTGTTCAAACGGCTGATTGTAGTTTGTTGATAGTTGACACTACAAATTATAAAAATATTGGCAATGTTAAAACATTAATTTTTCTTTTAATTTATACAAATAATCTTAATACTTTTATTTAACACTGAAACACTAAGTTTGAATTGTTACAACTTTGTACGATTCCATATGTTTTGACACTAACGACTCGGGTTTCGCCTTTCGGCATCTTCAGGCATTCTATCACACAGATGCAACATATAGCATCGTCTAGAATTTTGGCATTACGAAGATGCCGAATGGCGAAACCAAGTTCTGTAGGGACAAAACGTGTGGAATCGTACAAAGTTGTAACAATTCAAATTTGATATTGAATCAAGCACCTTCAGTATATATCATAAATTTTACTTAAACATAGCTTGGTCAATTTTCATTTTACATTTAGCGTTTGAATGACATTCTTCATTGTTATTGAAATAATCATTATTTAAGCACATAACATTCTCAACACCATCTGATGATTTTATCACGAGGCTAAATGGTTCGAATAACAAAATAATTCAATACATTGATAATAATAAATTGAAAAGCAAATCATACTTAATAGGTAATTATTCGATAACGTTTTTCAATATTTTCTTGATTATGAAGACAATAAGCAGGTTGATAAAACCATATTGATAATGTTTAACTAGTATTATAAATAGATATTATTCGAATAAAAATAAAAATTCTTTTACATAGATGGCAGTGTAATAATATCTTATTTTTCTTAGTGTTTTATAAGGAAAACATTTTGTCACTATCAAAAATAAGATTTTATATCCCCACTATTGAGAATATATTTAATAACTTAGAAAGTGATATAGGTATAGCATTTTTAATGTTAAAATTTAATTAGAGGATAAGGTTTTTAACATCGCCGTATTACATGACAATGTGATAAATTATATAAAATTAATTTTAAATGATTTTATTTATCTATTAGAATTAATATACAGTGAAACTCCGATTCTACGATTTTTTAAAAGATGCTGAATAGAATATTATAAATTAGGGAAAGCATTATAAATATTGTCTAACATATGCTAATTGTCACTCCTTGGTGGAAAGTCATTGTATTTTAATAAACAAAACAGAATTCTAAGTCATTTGATTTGATGTTTTTTTTTTTAAGTTTGGCACTTCAATTAAAACAACAACTCCCAAACTTGCTTATTTCAACAACAGATTCATCTTTATTTTTGGAATAAAAAAATCATTATCGATGACCTATAATGTTTCAGTCAAAATCGATAATATTTATGGCAGGACCAAAATACTAAGACAATAAATCGATAAATTGGGGAACGGGACCATATACCACTGTTTTTTATGAGACATGTGGTAAAACAGGAAACGATTGTGGGAACGTATGATTGGAGTTCCATTCTACATTAATTCATGAAACATATAATTATTTTTTGATACATTGGTTGATAAGTGAAAAAGTATTTTTTAATTTTTATCGATAATATAGCGCTTACAGAAACTTATTACAGTGTGATAGTTTTGAAACATAGCATTCTTTGCAACCCTTTCATTACAAATACTTTAATATATTAGACTCCCTATTCATTTAACCCATTGACTGCCAATGTCTTAACATATGATAAATTGAAGTGTGTTGATAGTTGTCAAAAATTTTAATATATTTTCACTTTTATTTGCAAGTTATTTTTGTAATAAAATAAAGCCAGATTTATCTACATCATTTTCATATGTTTGCCAATTGCCATCACAAATATTTAGTATTACCGGATCATTTATGTGACATAGCTGGAAAGGTTTTAGAAATGAGCCATAATTAATTAATCTAAACTCATGTATCCAAAAAAGGGACAAGAAGATACATTTAAATATGTATTAATTTTTTTAAAACAACATTCCATTAAGAAAATACTTAGTAGAATGTTGTTTTTAAAAAAGTAATACATTAAGCACTGTGTCGCTGTCAAAATTTTTGGTTTCCATTTAGGATCTTACGGGCTCGAATCAATTTATTGATTCTTTCAATCAGTCTATCGATTCATTCAATTATTTTATAATTTCATTCAATCAATCTATCGATTCATTCAATCAATTTATCGATTTATTCAAATAACTTATCGAGTTAGTTCCAAGGTGTAAGTGTCCACGATATCTAAAAACTATCACTCATTCATTCGATTCTAAAAACAGGGCTTATTGAAAGCATTTGGCTAATATTTTCCTATCTCTATTCCACATATCCCTATTGTTTTTGTAAAAGAGAGATTGAGTAAATGATACGACATGAATTTAAAAAAAAAAGCATGAAAAAATGATAACTTTGTTATTTTACTAACATATATGTGTGATATTGCCACTGAAGTCACAAAATTATCATTTTAAAATGTATTTCCTCATAAAAACTGCCGAATTCATTGAAAAATTAGAACTCAATTTTAATCAATTATTCAATGATATTATATACCATTTTTTTTAATTTTTTTATTAAAAGCATTCTTGCTTAAATATTGTTCAATATATCTTTAAATGTAAACATCTTTATTACTCATAAATAAAATGTGTTATTTTATAATTAGTAATAAATAATTTTATAAAGTGCTTCATAGTTTAGTAATAATGTAAGAACTATATTTTTATGCAGATGAAAAATAAAGTGAAATTTTTATAAATCAAAATATATTTTTTATTTTTCTAAAATAATTTTAATATTTTGAAAGATTGAATTTTAACCAGCCGAAATTGATAAAGAATAAAATTAAAATAAGTGGCTTAATATAAGAAACGTAAGTCAAGATTTTTTATTATTTCATTTCGACATATTCTAATCTTTATTTAAATATGAAACATTGTTAATTTTTAGTCAATGATATTGTTTATAAAAGCAAACTTATTTGATGCGTATATGTTACCAAAGAGAAAACTCTCTCTCTCTAAAATCTTTCAATATTGACTTAATATATATATATATATATATATACACATTCGGATTCGTTCGTCTCGCCTATCCATTCAATGTCAAAGAAATGTTAAAATAAAATTTATAAATAATCAAATAATTCAGGGTGAGTATTATATTTTTTTACTGCCATCTATTATTCAAAGTACATATCAAATATTTTAGTTTGCTTTTTTATTCATAGATGGTATCAAGTCAATAACAATAATAATATTTAGTATCTTCTATCCAATGCAACAGATAAAAAAAGTATTTATAATTAAAAAAAATATCTATAAAAAACTACATTTATTTAAATATGAATAATTAATTATGACACGAGAGAATAATATGTTATACGTTTGAGAATTTAGCGTGCCGACATTAGCGCGCAATATAAGATTCATTTATATTATTAACAGATCATTTAAAGGTTTTTACCTACCAATGATAAATTATCTGCTGAAATAACATCTTTTTTTTAATATTAATTGGTACTTTAACAAATAAAAATGAATTTTATCGATTAGTAAAAAAAACAACCTAACCTAAAAGTGTATTTTTTCTGTCTATATATTTATGTGTGTTCGAACTTTAATTGTAAGATTTGGTTTTTAATTCTTGGCATTTATAATATATCAATATATATTTTCTCATTAATGTTCTACGCGTTTACATCGGCGCGCTAATATTCCGCGCGTTGACGTCGCCGCACCCAATTTTTTCTCCATGCTGACTTCCGAGCAAGGCTTAATTTGCGACAAGTAAATTCATTTGGCTATACGATCATTAAAAATGATTTATGTAACGGAAAAAACTTTCGTTTTTCATTAATTCATAAAACTTTCGATACTCAATGCATAAAAGAGCTGAATCATTGAAACTTCATTCTATAAGCAAATACAGTAATCTTTAGTGAAACATATTTGCACATTAATTAGACATGAGTAAACTTAGATTTTTCGCACACACAAAATTCAACACATATTCAATAATTCAAACAGTCGGCTTGAATTATTGAATATTGAAGAAATTTAAGATATTTACTAAATGTGCTGGGTATAATTTCATTTCAATATCGTGCATACGTTAATGAGAATGCCCAAAGACGCCAAAAAGTAAAATCCGGGCCGTATTTTTAAAATTTTTACATTAACCTGCTCCCTGCCACGACACGTAAAATATGATCTAGAACCGAAACATTTTCAACCCGATGACTCCTGACTTTTTCGAATTGTTGGAACTTTGTACGATTCCACATGTTTTGTCACTGAACTGACGGCACTGTTCCATCCGCGTGATGGAATGCCTGAAGATGCCGAAAGGCGAAACCCGGGTCGTTGGTGACAAAACATGTGAAATCGTACAAAGCTCTAACAATTCAAATTTGATACTGAAATTTCATCAAGCACCTTCAGTAGATGTCATAAATTATATATATATATATATTGTGACGTAATTTCTATATCAAATCTAAATTGTTGAAATTTTGTGAAGTTCCACATGTTTTGTTACCAACGACCCGGTTATCGTTTTTCGGCATTTTCAGGCATTCTACTACAAGA
Source organism: Himalopsyche japonica (assembly GCA_028555115.1). Lineage (NCBI taxonomy): Eukaryota > Metazoa > Arthropoda > Insecta > Trichoptera > Rhyacophilidae > Himalopsyche > Himalopsyche japonica. The sequence continues at coordinate 2,857,385 of JAHFWJ010000430.1, forward strand.
ACTGAGAAGAAGAAAATTAGATACATGATACTTAATAAGAAAGCCGTTATTAAAATGGCCAGGGCTGTAGAGTTGTGTGTTTTGACGAATCATAAAGTCGCGGTATTATAACAGGAGTCGTGAAAATCGAGTGATTTTGAAGAATATCTCAATGAACAATTTGCCCTATTGGTTGGTTGATCTTTATTTTAGTACACAAAAATAGGAAAGATACGAAAAAAAAACTTCGGAGTCGTTTTTTTTTTCACTCCACAGTTTTAATAATGGTGGAGAGTGGTCATCACTTTTGGATAATTTCGTTGTTTTGTAATGATGTATTTCAACACAATGTGTTTGTTTATTTGCATTAATATTTATGCCAAAATGTGACATTCTTCAATAGGACATTAAGTAAAATTCACAAACTTTCTACCCGCTAATGATAACATCGTGAATATTTAGACAAATAAAAAAACCAAATATTTGTTGCGAAAATGCCTCTTTTTGTGTGGATTTTGTGCTTTTTTTCCCATGACGCTGAATTGGCGATTTCATTGAACGAAAAACAAAACGATTCATTCTATATAGCTTATTGGAGTGCGTTGACAGTTGACAATTCAAAATATAAAACAGTTAACTATACTCTCAAAACTTTTAAGTATAAAATATAATTTGTTTATAAATATAATATTAGCAACGTGTTAACTGTAACTTCTTGATGGAAAGACATGATATTTTAAATAATAAAAAAAAATAATACTTATTTATACAACATATTTTATGATCGGGACCGCTTTCGTTGAACGCGAGCATTATCAACCGAAAGTTCAAAAATCAAGTGAAACCGTTCCTAATAATAAAATATGTTGTGAAAATATGTATTAAAAATGTGTTTTTATTATTTTATATTAAATATTAATTCTAGGCGCAATTTATTAACATTTTGTTATTATTCAGTAATTCTCCATTTTCTAAAATAAATCATTTTAGAGCAGACGTGATTTGAATCTGCAGCAAGTGGTTTGCAAGGCCACGATGCTATCATCTGAGCTAAAGGCTGTCAGAAACACACAAACAAATCTTGGCCAACAGACAAGTCAGTGGCGGTCAACGTTTTTTTTATTCAAACTTGACTAATTCAAACATAATAATTTATAAGTCTTTTTTTATCGTTTTGTATTTTTTTTTAAGTTGAGGTGAAGGATAATTGCTCCTTCTTAACATCCAAACGTTCTATGGTGAGTTATATTATAATTCATACAATTATGTCGAAAAATCGAAAAATTCCCCCTAACCGAAGGGTTTTAAGAGTTCATTAATCACTATTGTTTATTGGTGAAATAACATTATATTTAAATAATAAAAACATAATACTTAGTCAAAACTTTGAGTCTCGTCTTTATAATGATCGTGATGACCGAAACTGTTCCTAATTAATATATATATATATATATAATATTAACCAAAGTTGCATTATTGAAACTAAGTACATTTCCACAAGTGGAATTACACAGGAAAATATTTATTGCAAGGTTAGGAGCCTAATTTGGCTCGTATATAACCCATACAAATCGTTTATTATGTATCAGTTCAATTGCATCATGTTGTTTGATAGAATGTCTGAAGGTGCCGAAAGGCGAAACCAGGCCGTGAGTTAAAAAGTGAAAATTTTCCGAAATTCAAATTTAATTTTCAAATTTCATCAAGCACTCTCAGCCGATATCGTAAATTATAGTACAGTGATTATTTAACGAATATAATCTATTTCAAGACTATGTTCGCTATTCGAATTGTTCGTTAAGCGAAAATCGATTCACCACAGATACAATAAGTGGATTGGAAGGATCGTTTTAGTCCGTTATCCGAATATGTGATCGCTGTCCGAACACAAAAAAAATTTTCATGATAGTGTTCGTTTTCAGATTTTTTCGTATTATGAATTGTTCAAATTTGAATTGTCACAACTTTGTACGATTCCACATTTTTTGTAACGACCCGGGTTTCGCCTTTCGGAATCTTCAGGAATTCTATCACACGGATGCAACGGAACTGGCAAAAAATTTTCGTTAACCGATCACCTAATGTATTAATTATTGTATTTTTATCAGGACTCTGGAGTCAGAGTCATGTTAGCCGAGAGTCTCCGGCTATTTATTCGAGTATTAAACGATAAAAAAATGTATCTCAATGAACATTTTGTCGGTTTTGTTGGTTGACCTTTAATCAATGCGCACAAATAGGAAAGGTGGGAAAAAAACCGGCAAAACTATTTTTTCTTTTTACTTGGTGTCGTGATTCCCAAGCCCTGGTGTTTTTTAATTTTGAAGTTTACACCACAAAAATGGTTGTTATGATTTTATTTCACTATTGCAGATTTTCGGTGGGTGTATTCGTGGGCCGCTGGTTGAGCGGCAATGCGTCAGATTGTCCGAAACAGGTTCGTATTCAAATGGAGAAATGTCGCGTACGAAGAAAGTATATTGTGTGCTCCGACCGCCCAACTAAACTAAGAGAGAGCATGCTGGTTTGATTACTGGCGAGGTGCTGTTTCTATTCGTCGATACATTCGAAATAAATCAAATTATTTTTTAACTGAACATAAAATATCCGTTCCTTAAAGAAATAAGCCACGTCTGTCTATAAATTGTCATATCAAAATCACATAAAATCATAAAATGCTTAACAAATATGCGCAAAAAAAAGTAAAATTTTGTAACATTTTTTTTTGTATTTTTCTACCTTAATTGTTGAAGTAGGTTAATATAAAAATATTGGATCAATACCAAGAATCGACTGTTACACTGATAAAGTTTGTTCTAAAATCACATTTTCATCGATTAAAAAATAAAAATTGTCAAAGTTAATTGACGCGTTCGTATAAATAACACAAATTTAACCCGTTATCTGCCGAGACGCGAAGAGGATATTCAAACACTGAATATTTCAAGTTATGATGATTTTTAAGAGTAAACACCTAAAAAACTTGTGCTGATAGTATCGACACTGTAACCACAATTCAAAAGTGAAAATAGAATACTGCACTATCAACTGATCGGTTAATAATACTAGCGATGAGCGAAACCGGTTCTGACAGTAAAATACATTGTAGAAATAGTACTACAAATGTGTTTATATTTATTAAAATATCTTACATTTTTATCAGTATATTGAAATCAGCCGTTTCAACGGTTAAGACGTTAGTCAATGCGTAAAAAAGCATTTTCTGATTGTAAGTTTCTGACAATCTGTTTTTATGTATTTAAGAATTTACTATCACAATATAAAACTGGGATGTTGGAACAGAAGAGAAGATGTAATGTGTACAGTTTCTACACCGCTATATATAGAAAAAATAATGTGCGATTAAACATTGTTCTGACGATGGCGTGAGCCGAAATAGCTATCAATTATATCTTATCGAAATAAAATTTGTAGAATTAAAATACATTGCTACTTTTTCACCGTGTTATAATGGAGTTCTACCAAGTGAATGGCAATTCAATCAATAGCATTACTTGCCACTCGCGATCGCCTATTCCTATTGCCGTTTTGACTGCACCTCGTTGGTAGCTTCGCCACCGTCGACCATGAAACAGCAATGCCACACTGTGAGTAGCATTATTTAAGTTATTAAGGCAGTCGGTCTCACATGCTCACGGTTCGATACAACTACCAGTGCGCATTACAATACCGAGGAGAAAGGTCCTTCCCGGTAGTTAACTACCGCTGACATATCACATGTCAATCACAGTTAACAATTGTTTACATAAAACGAGTGATCAGTGATTAACAAGTAAAAAAATGTTACTTAAGTAATTTTTAGATAATTTTGTATACAAAAAAAAGTGTTTTTAATTACTAAATAATATTATATTTAATTTACGAAGATTAAAAATCTATTAAAAAGCGGTTTTGAATGCAGTGTTTATTTACATTAACCATAATTTAATAGTATGTACTTTAATATTCGATAGCTTTCTAAACGGAATCGTATATTAGATGTTAACAAGAAATGTCAAGTGTTGCAAGGCTTATTATTTTAAATAACTATCAACAATTAATTTTATTATTCGATGAAAAATATCAACTTATTTAGTTCGACAAAATTAACGAAATACGACTTACGTTATTATCAGAACTATGCTTAAATGTATATTCACAAAATACTACGTAAATGTAAATTTAAGCATTGTTCTGATGAGGGCGTAAGCCGAAATAGCTATCAACTACATATATTATACATTGCTTTTTTAAATGTGTTTTAAAGGAGTTCTACCAATTAGAGAGTAAATGCCAATTCGATCAATAAATTTTAATTACATTATTAGAACCGGTTACGTATACTGATTGTCGATTTATAACGTTTTTACGGCGCATATATATCAGATTTTTTTAAAAAATTAAACGTTATAATATTACAGTATAACCCCGAAATTACGTTCTATTTAAAAGAGTGATGTTTAATAGCCCCGCATTTACAAGTCTCCGATATATAAATTTCTAAATAGTCAACCAAACAACCGAGTTGTACAGTGGAATAAGTGTAATAAAAAGATCATTTTAGTTCGTTATCCGAATATATGTTCGTTTTCCGGACACAAAATCTTTCGTTATAGTGTTTTTTGTTCGATTTGTTCGCAGTCCAAATTCTTCGTTAACCGAACAACTGAGTTTTGCCGATAAAATAAGTGGATTAGAAAGATTGTTTCAGTTCGTTATCCGAATATGTATTCGTTGTACGATTTTTTCTCAATCCGAATTGCTCGTTAACCAATCATCATTATATTACAAAATATAAAAAATGGATTAAAAATATCGTTTTAGTTCGTTATCCGAACACGTGTTCGTTATCCGAACACAAAAATATTTCTTGATCGTATTCATTGTCCAATTCGTTCGCATTCCGGATTGTTTGTTAGTTGATCACCCAGTGTGTTAAGATCAGGGCCGGTATTGTTCACCGCAATAGAATAGCATCGCGTTTTTTTTAAAATATAATGTCGTTCTTCTAAGACTATTTACCTTCTAAAAGTAAAACAACTTTTAATATTATTAATAATTTATAAAGCATTGTTTAAAATATTAATCTAATGAAGTGATAATAGCAAACATTAGTTGAAGATGGTTCCCGCCTTTTTCCTTTATTTAATTCAGAGTCCTTTGAAAAACGTAGAATGGGGGTTTCACTGTTTTTTTTTATGTATTCAAAAAAGTTTCAAATAAAAAAAAATATTGTATTATTTTAAACATATAAATAATTTGTAACACGGTGAAAAAAGCAATGTTTTTTAGCTGTACAAAATTTATAAGATATATAGTTTGATAGCTATCTCGGCTTATGCCCTCATCAGAAATATATTTCTTATATTTTTTTAGAACTAAAACATATCGTTATTTTTTCACCGTATTATAATGGAGTTCTACTAAGTAGATGTCAACTTTAATCGATGATAATTTATTTTATTTTTTCGAACGTATAAATTATTGAAGGCTAGTGCAATCGATTTACTGTGTAAAACATAATTAGACCGTTGTTTGGATACTAAATATATATGAATATTGATGAGTTAAAAAGATTAGTTAATATTTGAATAAAACTATGTTAACGATGAGCGAAACCGGTTTTGATCATTGTGTGATAAGTCGCGAAAATAGTTATTGATATTTTAAATTATGTAACGTCTTTCGTCATAAATTGGCAGTTAACACATGAATATTAACCATGTGTCTGCTGACGTCTTAATTGTTGACACGGCTTACTGAAGTGTGTCGATAAATAAATGTATCAAAACAGTATCAAAACTTTGTTGTAAACGATAATTTTTTATTTAAATATAGCCTGAATCGGTTATTTTGATACGAAATGTTAATATCAAAAACACTGATTTTCTTTTTAAAATATTATTTTTTAGAATATTGTGTATGCTACTTAGCGGGAATATGTTAATAAAATTTAAATGTTATTTAATACTGGCCTAATCAATAGAAAGTAATGAGATCATTGCTTGAAAAAATGAGTTGAGACGCGAATATTTAGAGAGAGAGTTTTTATGCAGCTTAAAATTTTTGAACATTCCAAGAAATTGGTTTTTAAAAGAAATTAAGTCGTCTTAAACACTACTATGCTTATTTTTAGGAAGTGATTATTATTAAATTAAGTGATCGAGCTTCGTAAAGAAATGACGAAAGAACAGACTTTAAATTGTGTTAAGTGATAATTGAAATATTCAACCAAAGAATAGTGAAGAAAAAGTTAGACAACATGGATTTAATACAACATAGATGATAAAATATTTACTCTTTAACATATCCCCTAAATTCGTTCCTGTTTATTTTTAAAATCCACTTAAAATTACAGTTAATAGTTTAATTCTTTCGGTATAAAATAATTATTAAAAATAATAAATATTTTACTTGATAAGTAAATAAAAGGGAAGAAAATATTGAATAATTCAATCATTGACATCAAAATGAACTATTCATCAAATTTGGTTGGAAAGCATACAGTAATAAGCACTGTGTTGTTAATATTTGCGCTGTTGACGATTTGTATGAACATTTCACCAAGTCACGCATCAAATATCGTTGTTTTTAAAGATAGCTCTGAAAGAGATGTAAATATGAAAGAAAAATCTATTGATGATGTTGGAATCGCGGAGTCTAAATACTTGGTAAAACGTCCAAGTTTTGATGATAGATGGACTCTCGTCAGCAAGACGCCGCTGATACCTTTGAGAGATCCAGGAATATCTAATAAAAAAGTACAATATTACGAACATCCGGTGTCAAATCAAAATGGATTTAATAATCAACGTAAGAAGTATCATATTTCAACGTTGAATAAACGACCGGATGACGTAGTAGATAAACCATATTTGATAAAACTTACGGAAGACGTGCCAGTAAAAAATGACGTAAAAACGCCGAATTATCGACCCGGAAATATCGACGACGAAGACAGTTTGGTCTTAAGTGGTTTTGATGGTGTCCAATTTGAAAGCGGAGCGGATGTGTTTAATAACAACAACAAAAAACCTTTAAACAAACTGCATATAATAAAACCGGTCAAGTTCCACCCGAACGAGGCGTTGGATTTAGAGTTCAAGCCTCCACAAAATCACAAGATCAAACAGAATTCGTCTGACAATAATGACAACGATAAGTTGATTGAGTTGAAGCCGCTGATTAATTATTACGTCGATCCCGCGCTGGATGCAGGCGATGATGGGTATCTTCAAAATGGTGGACGGCCGACGCTGCAAAATGGCGGACGGCCGGAAAGTGCAAATGGCGGCAAGCCGAAGCCGGACGTTGGGCATTTTTACGACGATGTGCCGCACAAATCGAAGTTCTTCGAGGACTTAGGATGTGAGTACATGATTTTATTACAATTTTATCTTATTTTTATAAGTCTAGAAATATTGTATAGTAGTTGTATGTTTTTCGAACTATCGTCATTTTATAAAAATACATCAGTTTTACATGGGTTTCCACGACGACGAAAGTTTTGATAAGTTTTTCGAGGAGAGATATTACAGACTTAAAAATTTTCGTATACATGAACAAACTAGTACAACAAAGATAAATATGTATTTTAAAATTTTTGAGAAATACAAATGCCCCCCCCCCCCCCTCACTCCTGGACCCTTAAATAACGTCACTAATTTGCTGTCATAATGAAAATCTTATTTTATTACCCGTATTATAAAATACAAAATTACATTTTTGTATGTATGCAGCAATTGAAACCGGTCCCGATCAAAAAATATATTGTGGAAATAAGTACTAAAAAATGTGTTTTTATTATTTAAAATATCATGCCTTTCCATCAAGAAGTGACAGTTAACACCTTAAAAGTGATTAACTAGCTAGTGTTTAAAAACAGTATCCGAGATACGCATAGGCGCAAGAATCAATTGCTGCATACATACAAAAATGTAATTTTGTATTTTATAATACGTTAATAATTAATGTCAATTAAGTGTTTATAAATGATTTTGAATTTAAATGGTAGACATTCAAAGTTCATAAACCTTTCATAATTTAATCAAAACAAATGATTATTTCATTGGATTTTCCTGTTTCGGGCTAACGATTGTATTTAATGCTTGATTGACCATATTTTAATCACATTAAAATCTTTGAATCAACAAAATAAACCGATAAAATCGATCGATAGAAAACTACGCGATTTTTTTTCATCGAGTAGTTCCGTTACGATTTCAGAATCGACGGAGTGTTCTTTCGTAGAAAGGTTTGAGATACCCTGATCTAATCCAAAGGAGACAAATATCAATGCATTTAATATGAATTGATTGTGCATTTACTTGGTAGAAATCCATTATAACACGGTGGAAAAATTGAAACTTATTTTGGTTTAAAATATTTTATTTGGTGTAAGAGTTGAGTACCAAAGTAATTTGATCAAATAAAGTAATGTTTGTTGATATCGGCTGAGGATGCTTGATGAAATGCCGATATCAAACATAAATTATCGAACTAAAATGCATTGCTATTTTTTTCACCGTGCTATTGAAACTTGTACGATTCCACATGTTCTATCAAAAACGAACCGGGTTTCATCTTTTGGCATCTTTATGCAATCTCTCACCCTGATGCAATAGATCGAACATAGTACAGTACTATTGGATTCGTGTTTTTTGGCAGTTCAGGCGTTCTATTACACAAATGCAACAATACTGACATGTAATAAACAAAATTTATGATATCGAAGGTGCTTGATGGAATTTCAATATCGAATTTGAATTGTTAAGACTTTGTTTGATTCCACACGTCAGTTCTGTTGCATCCGTGTGAAAAACTAAACCTAAATTTTCATTGCAGTTTTTTATTTGTATTATTTAGAGAATTTCATAATACAAAACCTGAATCGGTTTTGATCATCGCATGGACAATGTTGCTGATAAATTTAGTTGTTCATACTGATAATGAATGAATAACGCCCACGAAAATAAATGTCGAAATGTTGCAAAGCACTGTCCATTAAATACTTTTACATAATGTAAGAATTGAATTATATATAACATATAAAAGCAAATTCAAAGTGTGTAAAACAATTATATAATTTAAGAGAATTTAGTTGTTAATCGTTGATAATTAAAAAATAAAAAACCCAATGACTGCTCGCTCAATCTGTCCTACTTAAGCGAAGCGGATATAACTCTGTCCTGTTATACAATATGGTCCAAAAAAGCGCACTCAGATTTCCGGACACTAAGTGCTTACGTCATAAAATTAATATATGATTATCATTACTGAAACAAGCAATAATTAGTAGAAAAACCACTGTCTTTAATTCTCCATTACATAATTAGTTTAGTGAATCACCCGGACATAGAATGTATATATGTAGAATAAAAATGGTTTTTTTTTATGTCATATGAGTCAATCCAATTCGCGATTACATTATTTTATTTTGGAATATATATATATGTGTGTGTATATACTGTTTCTAATTTTGCAATTGGTTCAAAAGTAAAAAAAATATCAAATTTGAATTGTTACAACTTTGTACGATTCCACATGTTTTGTCACTAAAGCCCCGGGTTTCACCTTTCGGCATCTTCAGGCGTTTCATCATAAGGATGCAACAGTACTGACGCACAATAAACAGTTATTAAGGTACTAATTACAGGAAAAAGCAGACCCCTAGGCAAAAACTAAATAGCATCTAATACAAATTTAACAATATTAATCTACTAATAATAATCACAATTGTCTGTGATGATTTTCATCAACGATTAATCTTGTTCAACAAGAAGTAATAATTAACTATCATTAACTCATGTGTATATTTTTTTAGAAATATTTTTTAATAAATAATAAGAAAAAAAAAACATTTATATTTTAATGATAGTTGATTATTATTTGTTGCAAAACCCTTTCAAGAATGACTCACTTTGATGACTTACACATTTTTAAAAGAACACACAAAAAATGACTAACTTTTTAAAATTATTATTTCATCAAGAAAAAGGTTTTATATATATGTATAAAAAATCAGTTTATATTCAAAACTAAAACAGAAACAACTTATGATATCAACAGAATACTTTATACTAAAATTGAATTTAAAAAAATACATTGATTTTCTTGATTTGAGTTTTTTTTGTATGTATTTCATTGATATTACTTGGACTCAAATAAGTGATAACGATCCTGTAGGCTTTATAATTTATAGATAATTATTTTCAACAATTTTGCTCTTAACTGAACAACGCTATATGGCACATTTTGCAACATACAACATTGATGTACGTCACAACAAAGTCGACGTAAATATGTTATAATTTTTATTACAGATTAGATTGTATTCGTTTTTTAGCCACAAAATATTTTACGGTGTAACTCTAATGTTATAAATCAATTGATAAGCCAGGATGCAAACCCGTATGCCCGATATCAAAATGGCCGCTCAAAACCTCATTTGACAATCAAATTATTTATACTTAAAAAGCAAAGCAATTAATTTTTAACTTTTATTTTAATTAATGATTATAAACTTTTCCAGTAAAAAATGTTAATTTATCATAATTAAAACGCATATAAAAATAAATTATTTTATTAATAATATTTGTATAAAATCTTCCAGATTGTATTCGTTCCGGTATTTGACAAGTTCAAAAAGACTGTCAACGACTTGTCTTGGCAATGACAGTCGGTTTACACTCGACTGACTATTGGTTAACCCAATCAACAAACTGTACAATCAATATTTGTTTAAGTCAACATTAAATTGACTTGGTAGAAAATCTCATGTCATTACAAAACTACTTCGTGAAATTGCATTGATTCTAATTTAAAAATAGCTTCAAATTTTGGTTTGATTATTAATTATACGTGTTTTAGACAGCGATTTATAGGTCACCATATGTTTTGATTGTTTGTTCAATCTGTACCAATTCATTCTACTCTACTTATCACGTGGACACCCTAAGAAACGTCTATACACAATTTATTAAAAAAAAACAGGTTTGTTTAATTGCAACACAATATTTGGGTTTGTAATGCATTGATCTTTGTTTGAAGTCTTTGATTTACAAGATGTTATCACGAATGCTTTTGATATCTTCAAATTCTCTCCCACTCACTCACTTACACCGAAAGTAGTTAGCTAACTGTTAGTCCTGTCATAGTTTTATTTACACATATCTAGATTACGTGGATTTTTGTCTTACAATTTGTTGATTATTCAAAAATTTGAATTGTTACAACTTTATATGATTCAACATGCTTAAGGGTACAAAATTGTAACAATTAAAACTTGATATTGAAATTCCATCCAACTTCAGTCGATATCATAAATTATATTGTATCAACAATTTTAAGTCATGTCCTAAATCAGTAAATAGTCAATAATTTGATTTGTATTTTAGTAATATCATATCCCGCTATAGGGCAAAGGAAATACACCCAGTCCTCTTTTTACGCGAATTCGATTATACGCGATTATTTGGACGGCACCGTTACATTTTTTACGCGCTTCACTCGTTTTTACGTGATTTTTTCCCCAAATTTGTTTTACAGAAGAAATTTATATATGATGCTAGGCATGTACATTTCATTATTTTTTAAATAAAAAAAAATATATTTATTTTTACAATTTAATTTTGTAAAGTATTCCATTTTTTTAAATACACATACAATTGCCAAATGTTGACAAGTGTATCGGATATTATGCGAATTTTTGTTTTAGGGTGTGTAAAGAAATATAATGGAATTGCGTAAAATCATGGGATGTATGTAAACTTGTTTAAACACAATTCATTTATTAAATTCGTTGAATAGCACCTTTCTCGGCCTCTAATAATTCATGTAAGTGTATATAAGATCATAAAACATATAATTTTTTTTTTGCACGAATTTCAAAGAGCAAATTTTGGTTTTTCATGCGTTTCTGGTACTTTTTTACGCGATACTTTAATTTTTGGAACCAATTTATCAAATTATATGAAAGTTATGATTTTTTTTACGCGATTTTTTTTACGCGCTCTTTTTCTGGAACCAATTTATCGCGTAAAAAAAGGACTGGGTGTATAAAAGAAAAATTGTGAAGACGAACACGTCTTTTTTATATATGTTAGAGTGTAACGTACTGAATCTGAAACGCGCAAATTTGTGCTCACCGTAAACAATGTGTTAAAAGAGAGGTTTTTTTTTTTAAATAATAAAGACACATTTTTAATACTTATTTAAAAAATCATATTTTATAACTAGGATCAGTTGATAATGCTCGCGATGAGTGAAATCGGTCCTAATCATAAAATACATTGTGGAAATAAGTACTAAAAATATGTTTTTAATATTTATAATATCGTGTCTTTCCACGAAGAAGTGTTACAGTTAACACATTAAAAGTGAAAAGAGAGATTGATCAATTTAGTAACACACCAGTTCTCGGAGAAAAGTTTTCTGTTATTCCATTAATTAAGAGGTTCTAGTCCCCACATTGGATTAGAATAAATGATACATTTAATTTATGATATTGACTGAATGTGCGTGATAGAATTTCAATATCAAATTTAACTGCTTAATATTTGTAGGATTCCATATATTTTGATGCAATTTACCAACAAAAGCTAACATTACTTCTTTGTCGTCTTTCTGAAGATGACGAAAGCTGAAATAACTATCAAAAATTAGGTATAAAAATTTATAGACCCAAATAATTTCTATTTCTATAAAGTTCTACAAAATGATGTCAATCCAATAAATATATTAGTTTTTTTTTCTAATATCGGTTAACTGTCTTATTTTATTTTTAAGCTGTGTTAAATTTCACACGTTTTGTCACTCACAACACGGATTACGCCTTTCGACATCTTCAAGCATTTTATTACGTGGATGCAATAGAACTGACAAACAGTAAACCGTTTATATTTCTTATATACAAGAGGAATTACACAAAAAAATACTCGTATTTTGGTAAACAGTATGTATTCTTATTGATTGAATTGGCATTCACTTGGTAGAACTCCATTATAACACGGTGAAAAAATAGCAATGTATTTTAGTTCAACAAAATTATTTTTAACCAAAATAGTTGATATCTGACGATGGCGTGAGCCGAAATAGCTATCAACTATATTTGTTAAAAATAATTTTGTAGAACTAAAATACATTGCTATTTTTTCACCGTGTTAGTATGTATTCTCAATTTATCACAAAAATTGTTTAAATCAACATGTTTCGAAAAACTATTCAAATGTCCGAGTTAAGAATTAAACAGACCTGCATAGTTTCGTAAATCATCTACTACATTTATTTTTAGTAGTGTTATAAATATATTGATTGAAATGGAATTTTATTTGGTAGAACTCCATTATAACACGGTGAAAAAATAGCATTGTATTTTAGTTCCACAAAATTTTTAAGATTCTATTCAATACATTTATTTCGGTTTACGCCTTAGTCAGAACTAGTTTTAAATTATTCTTTAGAATTGAGATATTAAAAAAATATATTAGACTTTACATTTATTGTATAATTAAATTTGAATTGTTACAATTTTGTACGATTCCACATGTTTTATCATTAACGACCCGGGCTTCGCCTTTCGGCATTTTTAGGCATTCTATCGCACGGATGCAACAGAACTGACGTAAAGAAGAAGCCGAAAGGCTCGTTGATGATAGAACATGTGGAATCGTACAAAATTGTAACAATTCAAATTTGATATTGAAATTTCATCAAGCACTTTCGGTCGATATCATAAATTATTTCTATAATTAATTTATGATGAGTCTTTTGCGATCACACGTTTATAGCTTGCGCTAAAATTCCTTATAATTATCTCGACATAAAAGTGTGACAAAATTCTGGTCGGTAACAACCGCCACGGCAAAATTCCGCCGAGCCGAGTTAGTTATCCATACTTTGTTATTGTTGTGTTGTGTGAAACAATGAGAATAAAACGACGGGGCGGCCAAAGATTGGCACGCGCGTGCTAACTTTCACTTTATTCGGAAAGTATTTTGCTTTTGGCCACAAAGGTCGGACTCGCAAGGCTGTTTTACCAATTTCTCTTCATAATATTTCAAGATTACAGGCAGAGCTGCGGATTCGGAGTTGTGAAAAATGAACGACTACGAATGTTTTTTCGATTATATGATTTTGAATATTATATCTCAATGAACAATCTGCTTGTTCGGTTGTTTGATCTTTAATTTAATGCACATAAATAGAAAAGGTAGCAAAAAAAAAAAAACTCAAAGTCATATTTCTTTAACGACAAAACTGTCCTGATTATACACAGGTAAAAGCATTAATTATGCTGTTATAATTTATGATATCGACTGAAGGTACTTGACGGAATTTCAATATCAAATCTGAATTGTTACAACTTTGTACGATAACGACCTGGATTTCGCCTTTCGGAATCTTCAGGCATTCTATCACACGGATGCGACAGAACTGACTGTTATATCAACCGCTGCAGTGCTGAATGCCAACGGTGGCTGAGCGTATTTGAAAATTTTAATATGTGTTATATTTGAAAAATTCATATGTTTTTATTTGTAAATACATGTGACATCTATGAATGTTTGAAATAACAATTCGAACTGTTACTATTAATTAATCTCATTGAAAAAAGCGTTACTTTAAATGTCGACGTATAGATGTCTCCAGGATTACACCTTTCTGTAAAATCAGATATTTTTGAAGTATAAATAAAAAAGTAAATATTCAAATGTTAATACGGTGAAAAAATATAATTGCAATTTAGTTCAACAAAATTTATAGCGTAAATAGTTAAAAAGTTAGTAAATTAATGCCCAAACATAATTTTAATGAGAACTTTTTTTAGATCCACTGTTAAAGCTGACACGTCTAAGATAAAGGCCGGTTTCGCTCATCGCTAGCATTATCAGTTGATGATGCTCACGATGGTCGAAGCCGGTTCTGTTTTTAAAAATACTAAATTGTGGAGTAGTTCTAAACATTGTGTAATTTACACATTTTGAATGTTACACATGTTTGTAAGCATTATTTTGAATTCATGCCCGCTCGCAATATGAACCATATCATGTGGTAATGAATGGTTTTTTCTTATGAGAACTGCTTGTCGTTCAGCTGCTCAACATTGTTTTGTCAAAAAAATAGGATTTTTATTTATGCATCTAATATAAAAACATTTGGAAAATTATAAGTAGTTGGTTTGTTCCTTTTTTTAATGTTAAAACGATGAAAACATTAAAAAACTTAGTCATACAATACTGCTTGCAATAAACAAAATCGGTTCTGATGTCATAAGACAAAATGGCGAAAATATTACTATGCAGTTTGTTTTATTGTTTAAATATAATGCTTTTTCACCGAGAAGTGACAGTTATCAAATTAAAACCGAATAAATTATTGGTAAATTTTGGAATTGGCTCAATACAGAAAAAGCAGGTGCATTTCATACCAATTTAACTGTCATACAATCTTTATGAAATTTCTCGAATGGAATTTTTATAGCATTTAAGAGTGTTTTATTTGAAAGCGAGAGGCGAAATGCGTTTGGCGCCAATGATGCGGAAAGGTCGCAAATTAATTGTCTTTTAATTGGAACGACAGTTATGGAAAACCCTTTGTGGAAATATGATAAATCAATTTTTTAATAATTTATTTATTTACAACACTGTGAAAAAATAACGTATTTTAGTTATACAAAATTTTTGAAAACTAAATTTTGTAGAACTTAAACAAATTTCACCGTGGATCATTCAACAGTAAAAAAACAGATTCACAATTCGCTAATCACGTTATTAATGAATCACATAATATAAATTCAAACGCAGCGCCTAAATGTTTGCATCTTTGCAGTAAGGGTCGGAGAATGATGGCTTTGGAACAGCTGAAAATCAATAGACACCAATTATCACAAAGGATTCTTAATGAACAAACTAACATAATAGTAACGCCACTTGTCCAGCCGTTGTACAAAGGGGTGGTCTGATTTGCTTCCATAATGACCACTTCCGTCCCACATATAAACTTATTGTCATAGACGCCTATTGTTTCATTTAGAATTTTTGAAAATTTAGTGGCATTGTGTTAAAGTAACAAGCTAGGCCGTTGGAACAGGAGATAGGATGTGTTGTGTGCCTTTTCTGCACAGCTATATATAGAATGTTAGCTACAGCATAGTTCTGACGATGGCGTGAGCCGAAATAGCTATCAACTATATTTTTTAAAAATAATTTTGGAGATCTTAAATACATTGCTATTTTTTTTCACCGTGTTATAATGGAGTTCTTCCAAGTGAATGCCAATTCAGTCAATAAATTTGCGAGAATGTTTAATCATGTATGTTCAGGCTAAATCTACTTAAAAAAATAGTATTCGTCTGAAATCAATTATGTTCACGTAAAATATATCGACTTCTGAAACGATTCTGTTGAACATTGTTATTGCTCTCGTTAAAACAGTATAAAACCTATTATGTTTTATTATTTTATAATAATGTCTCTTTATCAAGAAATAATAGATGACTCATTTAAAATGACAAGTTATCGTGTTTAACACTGTTATAAATAGCAATGTATTTTAATTCAACAATTTTATAAGGTATAAAGTTGATTGCTTTTTAAGCTTACATCCTCGTTAGAACTAAAGTTATTTTTTTGCCGTGACATAATGGAGATCTACCAAGTTATTTCTTGTTTAAGTTAATATAATATAACAAATATTTTTAATAAAAATTTCATGTTTAATATATTTTCCTTTAAATGATTAAAGCGGAACTTTAGAGAATTAAATATGAAAGTTTTCCTGGAGCCATTACGGTTAATTAATTTAGAGCTTTTAGGGAGCGTTACAATATGATAGCAAGGTGCAAAAACGTTGTATGATTCAAGTTTGTTTTGAAAGTAACACGTTCCTTAAAAAAACATACTTCCATTGTATACACATTAAAATATACAGCAATTTGGTGTATAGACAAATTTAAAAAAGATTTCGCGTGGTCAATGAAAATTAAACAATTTTGAATGAGAAAATTCTCTATTATAATACAATATAATAATGTAAACGAACTAAAAGTGAAACTTGCATTAAAATTATCGGTATAATCAGTCGGTTTATGGTTTGCAATTACTGGTCATTCTAAAATGTATACTTAACTTGACAATGAAACAAATTGTTGCCCTTGAAAGAAAGTTTCACATAAAAAAGGGAAAATAATCAGACCGCGAGATATCAAAACCAACAACTTCCAATAAACGCCAAATTACCATATCAGAATAAATTCGTGATCCAAAAACGATATTGAATTGCAGAACATTTTTTTAATTTACTGGTAATATTGAAATTATAGAAATTATTTACGTGATGCCAACGACTTAGTTATTATGTTGGAAGATTAAAATAAATTTGATTTTTTTTTTGAATGAGAGAGAGGTTGTAGACGATTTGAATTTTGAATTATAGCTGTAGAACTGATTAAATTTATATCAATTAGATTAAATCTGTACCAAAAATATTCTATAAAGCAAGGATTCCCAAATATTTTTAGCGTTAAATCTACATACTGTTGACTGACATAAAATCTGATTTTTTTTACGTAAAACTAAGCTTACTTTATGGGTGAATTAAAATTAATAGATGAAAAATTAACTGTTAAAACATTGTACGATTTCGCATATTTTGTCACGAACGAGTCGAGTTTCGCCTTGCGGTATTTTCAGGAATTCTATCACACGAATGCAACAGAAGTGACACTAAATAAACAGTTTAGATCGTTTATATACTAAAAGAGTTAATTTAAAGGAAAACATAGAACCCAAGGTATGATCTAAATGGCAATGAAATAAATCCAAAAATCATTTTTTAGAACTAAAATACATTTTTTATTGTGCTATAATAGAGTTTTACCAAGTAAATGTCAATTCATTCAATCAATTAATTACAACAGATCCTTCAACAAATTTGTGGACCTAATAAATATTAATAAAACACAATTATTATTAAACTAGAGCAAGGGTTCTAAACTTTTCAGCCATTCTGTGGCTTGAAAGCCTTCAAAAATCCTACAATTTTAAAGGATGGGTAATTCATGAGAGTTTAATCGTATTTTCTTCGAATACAATCCAACACAATAAGAAAACATATTTTTTTCGTAAATATGGAAGTAAATGGTAAAACAATGATAGTTTTGATATAGTGAGAAGTACTCTTTTGGAAAACTCATTTATTTGTCATTTAATAACTGATTATTATTTAATACTGTAAATTATCATACAATATATTAATGCTTGTAAAGTCAATTCATGAAACTGCAAGCGATTATTTAAGGCCCGTCAAATCTTCTCATACAAAGTTTTCTTCTGTAGATTTGAAATCTCAGACAATAAATACTTTGTAAGCGATTCAAGGGCGTTCCGGTTGTTGGGTTTGAATGAAGTCAAAGAGCCCTTTATCAAGTAGAAAGTAATCAACTATAATAAAGAAATCGGAACGTGAGATTTAATACTTTTTATTAGAATTTATTGACCGTTAAGTTGCTATTATGGGCTAAATACTGGCTAGTAACATGCTCCAATTTCTTTAAGTTTCATTGTTTATTTTTGCAATATACCTCGAGTACATTTTATAAAAATATTTTAATTTTTACGGTTGAGGTGGGAAAGCAAGTATTAGGGAAGGATCTGCTTCGTTGGAAGTACGAGGGAAAAGGGAAAACAATAATCACGTTATAGAATTCATATTTTTAAGAGCGCCAATGTACGATCGCACTTCGACTCAATCGCACTGTGTCTCAATCGCACTGCGTCTCATTCGCACTACGTCTCAATCGATCAGCATTTTTCAGATACTTTCTTTCTTTCTTTTGCATTCACACTTATTCTGTTCTCATCCAACTGTTATCAATTGTAAAATAACGGAAGACTCCGAATAAATTTCCAATTAAACGAATTTAAAAAATATCTCAATGAACAGTATGTAGATTTTTTTTGTTAATATATAATTAAATGCACTTCAATCAATAAGAAAGGAAGGAAACAAAAACATAAAACAATTATAATTTATGATATCGACTGAAGGTGCTTGATGGAAATTCAATATCAAATTTGAATTCTTGCAATTTTATACGATTCCACATGTTTTGTCACAAACGACCCGGGTTTCGCCCTCCGGCATCTTCAGGTATTCCATCACACGGATGCAACAGAACTGAAATTTTTTGGTAGGAGACTATTTTTTTAACGATTCCACATCCTTGCTGGCGAGAAATAAGGCTGTATGAATTGAACAAAGAACACTTTTTATCATATATTTTATAAAAATAAATAAATCTTCACATCGTAACGTAGCAAAACCTTTTTTTTATTATTTCGTTTAGTGAAGCTTAAAATATTTTTTTTTTGAAGTTGTTAATGTAAAGTTAATATTATTTAGAATTTTTATTTTATTATACAAAATTGAAAGTTGAGGAAGCGCATTTTTTTGTATTTTTAAGGAGGGCATATTAGCATAAAGGTTGGAAACCACTATAGTGAAAATAATACAGAAATCAAAGTGTCTGGAGACTTTATAGTTATAAAGGAGCGTACACGAGTCGATTGCAAGCCCGTGGGTATATAAACGCCAGGTCGTCAAGGTAACAAATTGAAGTTTATTATCGCCCAAAGGTTAGATCGTCCGACACGAGAAAGTGAACCGAGTCTCCAGTTGTACGCTTCACTGGGCTCAGAAAGTTATTTTTGTTTTGAGCGAATTTTTGCGCGAATTTTACGCTACATTAATTGGAAAGTGTCACTAGCATCCGGTTGGCCTCGGCATTACCTTAAAACAATCAAATAATACACTAATGCACCCGATGGTTCCCATGGTCACAATGCCTTTGTAACATTTGTTGTAATGTAATGAGAGTGACGTTTCTAAGACAACTCGCCACGTGAATAATTGATCGCTACGATAATTCATCGCGAAGCAGGTACCAAGAGAGGAATTCATGGCGAGTTTGCAATAATATTACATTTAATCACATACATAACCGTTTGTTTTTATTGTCTTAAAAAAAACTATGTGATGTTTTTTCATTGCATTGAAACAGATTGAATGATTAATGGACGTAATCATTTTTAAGTGATTAACCGTTACTTTTTGGTAGAAAGACATCATATTGAAATAATAAGCGATGTTTCATAATATTTCCACTATTTTTCCGGTTTCAGTTATGGCGAGCTTATATCAACTAGTATAATACATCGATTGAATTGGTATTTACTCAGTAGAACTCCATTATAACACGGTGAAAAAAAAACAATGTATTTTAGTTCTACATTTTTTTATAGGATGTAGTTGATAGCTATTTCGATTCACGCGATCGTCAGAACTAAGTAGTTCTGTAGATAGATAGTTCTGACGATGGCGTGGGCCGAAATAGCTATCAACTATATCTTATAAAAACAAATTGTAGAATTGAAAAACATTGCTATTTTTTTCATCGTTATACAATACAAACTATACATAAGGTTGTATACGCAAAAATGACTCTTAACAGTATGAACAAACAGAAATTAACATATGTAAATGACTGTTCACTGATCGCCGAATCTTTGTCAACGGAGCGAAATACGTCACAGATAATGTGATTGCACTCAGGGCTGTAGAGTCGTTAAAAAAACACGACTCCGAATCCGACATTAACCAAAAACACAACTCCAACATTGACAAACAATGCATTCCTTTCCTATCTATTTAAATTAAAGATCAACTAACCAATTCGAAAAACTGTTCATTGAAATATTTTTCAAAATTGTCCAATCGAAAAAGTAGTCGCGGTCACTCGTTTTTCACGACTTTGACTCTGACTGCACAGCCTTGGTCATAATACCAAATTCGCTATGAATCATCTTTGCGATCAACTATTCGCGTAGTGAGTTGTCGTCGGAATATCGACGAATGCTCGATAGTTAAAAAAGGAACGAAGTTTTATTTCACTTTAGATGTTACAAGCAACAATTTCGTTTTGAGCGTCTCCACCTGTTTATGTTACATTTCAATAACAACGTTATACTAATTTACATTTATTGCGCTGTGGAAAGTGTTCACATACAAAGGCATTCATATCTTTATGACCTTGTTACTTCATATACAATGAATGAGAGAGTAAGGAATGGAAGAAATTACTAAGACTGTTTGTTGCCTTTGTGAGGAATCTGTTAATATTTTTGTGAAAGTTGCTAGAATCAATATTTGACCGTGGATAAACTCGGCGCTGTAAGCAGATTTTTTAAGTGAACGTGGGTGAAATCGAGAGTCGAATTTAAAACGTAACACTTTTATCGTAAAACATTTCATAGTGTAATATTTAATTTGAGTGAGTAATTTTTTTAACCCTTTCAATGCCGTATGGTTTTTTGACTGAATGAAACACACTTGCCAGGTTTTCTTTGAAGACGATAAACAAACGGATATAATTTATGATATCGACCGAAGGTGCCTAATGAAATTTCAATAGCAAATTTGAATTGTTTAAACTTTGTACGATTCCACATGTTTTGTCACTAACGACCCGGGTTTCGCCTTTCGGCATCTTCAGGCATTCTATCACACGAATGCAAAATCAGAAAAAAGTTTGTTGTAAACCCCTTTCAAGAACGACTCATTAACAAGATTAATCGTTAATGAAAATTATCACAGGCAGTTGTGTTAATTATTATTAGATTAATATTATTTCATGAGTCTTAGCTACCATTTACTTCTTGCTTTGGGGTCTAGGTTTTCCTGTAGTTCATACCTTTAGTATATAATATTATGCCTGAAGATGCCGAAAGGCGAAACGCGGGCGGTTAGTGAAAAGACATGCGGAATCGTACAAAGTTTTAACAATTAAAATTTTTTATAACGATTATCATTGAAATTCTTTGTATTTTAAGCATTAGTTTAAATATGCTGATGTTTTAGAATGTCTGAAGATGTTTAATTGCGAAACCCGGCACGCGAGTGATAAAACATGTGGATTTGTACAAAGTTTGAATGATTTAATTAGAGTTTACTAATTTAAAATTTAAAACATGTGTTGTCCGCATAAAAACGAAAAATTGGTCTTATGTTGTTGTCCACGCCATCTATTGACGTTATAACGATTTACACACTGCAGGTTTGGCTCTTTCCCGTGCGTCGGTTGTTCTAACGCTTTGGAACTTGACATTTTTTATTAAATTACGTATATTTACTGGATTTATTTAGTGACAGTTTTCATAGAATATGTTCATTGAAAAGCCACATATTCTCAAAATTTGAAGCGGACATGAATTTATATATATTCTTAATAGACGGAATATTTTCCGCCAAAAACATTTCTTCTAGTAAAATGATTCTTTGACAGAACACACGCTGGTGACTTTAAGAAACGTTTGAAAACATTTCTTCATAACTGTAAAGGATTTCTACATCAATTTTTCGCGATTTCTTCAAGTGTTCGGACTGTCACTTGAGAGATGTCAATTGTTGCAGGATTCAACATCAATTTTATACAAAACTTTTCAAGATAACCTGCTTTTTTATGCCATAAAAATAAACAATTGGCGAGTTTATTAATTATTTCTCTATGGATATTTAAAAAAAAACATTGAAAATTCACTTTGTTTTTGTTACAAACAATAGCTGACGTGCTGGGTATAAACGCATATTTTTCCTAGCAACCAAAAGATGTAGATAGCAGCAAGATTTTAAACTAATTTCTAAAGTAAATATTATTTTATTTACCGCGTGTTGCCTATCACTGACACACGTAGTACCATCATTCGAGCATCATTGGGTTTGACTGAACTGTTGCAACGTTTAGGTAAAACAGTTATCTACTTTGAAATGTATGCACGAAAAAGGGTGGGGGAAATGACATATATTTAAATAATGATTAGCGTGAAAATTATAGTACTGCCATCTATCAGAAGTTTCCCGCACCACTTCGCCTCGGTCTCGGAACGTCGCACTTTCCTGAGCGCACTTTCCCTTCTGCGAGTGCAATCGGCGTTCAGTTAACGTCGGGATTTCAAATAAATCGCATATAAAAAAACATTAATCCCAAGTCTTGGTAATAAAAAAAAAATAAAAATCAATTTGTGGACAAAAAAAAACTGTGACCTTAGAAATAAATATATTTTAAATATAAAAAAAGTGTACCAAACGTTCTTTCAAATTTAATATAAAAAACTTTCTCAAATGCTAAAAAAATAATCTAAAATAAAGCTAATATAAATGTCTATTTTCCATATACATCGTTTTATTAAATTCATGAATATTTCTGAATTTGTTATTTCAATTGTTGTTATAAAGGCTTTCTAGTCATCGTTTTTTAAGGTGCCATTTAAGTCATGAGACAGGGTACTAACTATCGGTTATTTAACGACAATACAATTGGGAATAAATTTTATTGTCTACTTTTAAATATAACTTTAATATCAAACAGATCTCTATAAACCTAATAAAAAATAATTGAGTCATACAAAAAATTATCGTATTCAGCGTGTATTAAAAAAAAGTTTTTATAATCAATGATTATATATATGTATTTTTAAGCATTAAATTTTAATTGTTGAAACTTTTGTACAATTCCACATGTTTTGTCATTAATAACCCAGGTTTCGCCTTTCGACCTTTTCAGGCATTCTATCATCACGTATGCAACGGAACAGACAGGTTTGACAATGTGAAGAATGTTTTTAACAATTTTTTGTTGTGAAGATATAATAATCCTCATAATAAGCGAAACCGGGCGTGATAAAATAATTTAACACTATGATTTTTTAAAAATATTTATTTACCTGTGATAAAATCCGTAAAAATATTTTCTATTCCATTCGATTCTAAAAATACTTGGTGTAGCAAAAGTGTTTGGATCACTTATTGTTCTTTCTTTTCTATCTCTATTTTCATATTATATGATAGTAGAGAGATTGAGCAATTTGACAATGATCAACTATTCTAAAAAAACTTCTCCAACGAAAAACGACCCCAAACATTATATATAGGAAGACGTTAATGCTAAATAATGGCGAAAACGAATTCATTTAATGTTTAATAGAAATATTATTTCCTTTTAGGTGTCAACTGTCACTTCTTGCTGGAAAGACAATAAATTTAAATAATAAAAACACAATTTTTAGTAATTTACAATATCGGCTGAATGTACTTGATGGAATTTTATTATTATGTTAATTTAATTATATATGTTTCGATCCTAATCTAAGGATGTGTATTTTTCCATTTTAATTAATTCATCTTGAATATAACCGATGCTTACTCTCTACTGTATGCCAATTCTGTAGCACTCGTGCGATATAATACCCGAAGATGCTGAAAAGCAAAACCCAGATCTTCGGTGATAAAACATGTAAAATTGTACAATTATTTTATTTTAGTATCATAACCCGTTTCGCTCAATGCTCGCGATTTTGTAAAATTGGATAAAAAATGTTTTCATAATTCATGATATCGACAGAAGGTTGCTTGGCAGATTTTCAATATCATATTTAAATTAGTCAAACTTTGTACGATCCGGGTTTCGCCTTTCGGCAACCTCAGGCATTCTATCACACAGACGCAACAGAACTGACTGTTAAACCCGGGTCATTAGTGAAAAAACATGTGTAATAATTCAAATTTAAAAATGTTTTTGTGAAAAGTAACTGAAGGAAAGTTAACTGATCTGGTGATAATGCTCTTGATGAGCGAATCCGGTCCTGATCATAAAATATATTGTTGATATAAGTAGTAAAAAATGTGTTTTTATTACTAAATATTTATTTGACGAAGACTTTTTTGGTTATCATAGCAAATTTATTAATACTATGACGTACGAATAAAAATGCAGTTATCTTTGTATGAACAAATAAGTAATTTCAACGTGATTGCTAAAAAGCAATCAATTCTTTTTATCATGAATTATATTCATTTATTATGATTTCAAAATTCACTTTGTTACTAGTTTGTAACAAAGAACTATATGGCTTAGATGTGAGGCAACGAAACTTTTTTGAAAGGTCAATTCTCAGTGATTATCAAAAGTTATCTGGAATATGTGTGACGAAATTTCGAAAACAATTATCTTACCATATTGTTCAAATGTATTTCACACATATTTATAAGAGAAATTTGTCAATATTTTATTTAAATCACGCAAAAGCTATTTCCCAGGATTTAAGTCATTAACTTTCAACTCCGATTTTAAAAGAACTTGAGATAAAAACGTACGGTTTAGTGATCACTTTAAAACAGGGGTACAAAAACCGTAATAATATTTAATAAAAAATATTTCATTTTACTGTTGCTTTAAGACAGTCTTTACTATACAACATATGTGTCGAACACCTTTTTTGCCGGAGTGCCAATTTTGTTTTTAATATAATAATATGTCATGCGCCATATTCCATGGAAATTAAATTAAATGCATCAAATATTTGTTAAACTTCAAATTAGTAAAAAAAATAATAATTAAGTACTTTATAATGGCAAAATAAAAGATGTTTTTGTAAACTAACATTAAATCTTTTATTTACGAAAAATCGTCTCGCGTGCCATAGATTCGCCAACTCTGCTATACAAGCACCTTCAAAATCAAAATCCTATATAAAAAATAAAATCTATTTTCATCCATTATTCTCTTCTTATTCTAATCTAGAAGTTTCTGATCATTGGTCTGAATTGGCATTTACTTGGTAGAACTCCATTATATCACGGTGAAAATATAGCGATGTGTTTAAAAAATGTGATAGTTGATATCAATAGATATAAATCAAGAGATATCAACTATCACTAAGGATTCTTAAAGAACGAACTAATATATGTCGATCGCCATTGCTTAACCCTCTGCGGGGTGCTTCTTTGTTTCTGTAATAGACCATTTCCGTGCCATATGTAAACATATTGATACAGCCGCCTATTTAGTTTTATTTAAATTTTTTAGTTTTATCGCGAGCAAGAAACAAGCTAGGTCGTTAAAACAGGAAAGAAGATGTATTGTGTACCTTTTCTACACAGCTATATATAGATAAGCAAATGTTATTTAAGCATAGTTATGACGATGGCGTGAGCCGAAATAGTTATTTATTTAAAAAATAATTTTGTAGAACTATAATACATTGCTATTTTTTTCACCGTGTTACAATGGAGTTCTACCAAGTAATTGCCAATTCAATCAATAAAATGAAAATTTATACACTTGTTAGCGTACATTTCCTGACAGTTATTCATTATTCTAATGCAAAAAAATTGCACAAAAAATGATAACATAATAACGAAGCTTACGTATATCCTATCTGCATATCTTATTATTGAATAAAATCGGTAATTGTCTTACTAAAACACTTTCTATGTAACTTCGTTCACTCAGAAATATTACATAAGCCGTGTTATTTCGAAATTGGATGATCAAATAACATGTTAAATGAATACGATTAACATTAACTGTTACATGTTCGTTAAAAATGTATGCAATTAAAATGGATCTTCTTTGTTATTTAAATAATTAATTTATGTATTTAAAACTAAACCAAATAAAGTAATCAAAGCCATTGGATTTGGTGCTATCTAGTTGCACAAAAAACTAAAAATTCTTATGTTATACAGTACAGTTTTGAATATATATTTATTTTCAAATTTTAATTGTTGAAGCTTTGTACGATTCTACATGTTTTGTCACGATTCTGGTTTCGCATTTCGGGATCTTCAAACATTCTATCATACGGATGCAATAGAACTGGCAAATGTTTACAATTTTACATGCTTGTCACTCACTACTTCAGTTTCGCCTTGCAGTATTTTCAGGCATTTTATCACACGAATACAATATAAATGACAGTCGGTAAACAATTAACATAATTGATCATCTAAAATTGAAACCCCTTATAACTTATTCATTTAAAATTAACAGATACATATTTCTAAGTATTAAATTATAAAAAAAAACAATAATTGTTGTTGATTATTGTGAAACTTTTCATCAAAAAATCAATAGATTTTATTGGTTACAAGATTGTCGTTTTTTAATTTTAATGTAAATCTAATCAAGTCAGCAGATTTTAAAATCATTTCGGGTATATTTTTACTTCCTAGCTTTCGGTTCTATTTTTTGTATAATTTCTCTTGTATATACATAAACGATGCATACTGTTTACTGTCTGTAAGTTCTATGTGTGCCTACGTGTGATAAACATAAGGCCTGATGATGCCGAAAGGTGAAAGCAGTATTGAAAGTTAGGATTTTTTTTTCGAATTGTTCACAGTTTCTTTTTTTTTTTTTTTTGTAAAATTCCTCTTCTATATAAACAAACGATGCAAACTGCTTACCGTCTGTGAGTCCCATTGTCTACGCTTGATAAATATTATGCCTAATGATGCCGAAAGGTGTAATCAGGATTGAAAGTTTAAAAAAAATATATGTCAAATAGTTCACAGTTTCTACAATTAAAATATGAAACTTCAATATAAAAAGCACATCAATCAAAATCAGTCGAAATCACAAATTATCGAATGACTCTTAAATGACAGTTGATTATTATCACATATTCTGGAAGCAAAGCTGTTTATTGTGTGTCAGTACAGTCAGATAGCACGCGTGAAGATGCCGGAAGGCAACACCCATGTCGTCGATGAAAAAGCATGTGAAATTGTATTTATTATACAAAGTTTTAACAATTTAAGCCTCAATTCATTTATTTATAACTTGAAAATATACGCTTCAAGAAGTAAAATTGTTCATTTAGTCTCAAGTGTAGGCTGTACTTGAATAAATTGGGTGAAGTATTACATATGCTGATATTGAATTTATGTGTATAATAAACATACGTTATCTGACCTAAATTATATCTATCTAAACCTTTTCCTTAATGTTATAGCTTCCGTTGCAAGCAAAATGCACTTTCATTCAAGGTTGGATATACGACACAAGTAATGCAAACTTTCTAGGCTATGAAATTAGCATATTGAGATGTGTTTATAATAATATTGATTCTCAAGATGCAGAAATGAGATCTCTCCTCATATTTTATTCAAGAATAGTGCTAACATGCATTTGAGAGAATACTCGATACCAGTGGTGCGCGAACTTTTTCAAAAGAAATTTATACGAATATATAATAATAACTCAAATTTATACGACCGTTGGTAGTTATTCTGGCTTGCGACAAGACAATGGGCAGGCCATAAATTCTAGCCGCGTTTTAATAGCGCACCACTCTTGTTTTCGCATGATTATTTTCGAAAATACATTGATAATATTATGAAGAGTTTATTAATCACTATCCGCCGTTTTAGGAGTTGTTGTAGCAATTGAAAGTGGTCCGATAGTATCGTGTGCCAACCAAAGATGGTGTGTTTGTAGAAAGTGTCGTATAATAATTCATCACACGACCAATGTCGATTCAAATATATGATTAATTGATATGACGGAATACCGACCTGATTAGCTGCACATCAGTTTCACTTTCGAATTATTTATCGGATTTTTTGAACTATTAAACAATCGAATTAGATTTGTTGAAACTTTGAGCAGTTCCATATGTTTTTTCACTGACAATTCGGGTTTCGCTGTTCAGCATCTTCAGGCATTCTATCACACGGATGCAACAGAATTGACTGTTTCAATTCTAACCTCGATAGAATGACGAAAGATGCCAAAAGCCAATACCCAGAACGTGAGTGACAACATGATTTCAACATTTACAGAGTTGAAACGATTGATATATTTTTAAAATTAATATTTTATCGATCTGTAATACAATAGTTATGATTGCGGAACCGGTTCTGATCGCTTTAAAAAAAATGAGGACGCTGAAGTTGGAAACCAACAATTTAATAGTAAATATTGATATTTGGAAATGTATTTTTACAAATTTGTGAAATAGTGACTTATCCAGCATTTTGTCGAGTTTAAGTAAAGGACCGCCGTTTTAATAATAAAACTGTTCAAAAATTTTGGTCGAAGGAATACGTTGACCATTAATCAAATCAAAAATGCTTTATTGATTTTGTCGATTTTACCTACAACTGTATATTGTGAAAAATCATTCAGTGTAATGAACTATATAAAATACAAATATCGAAACTATTTCAGTCACATTTGGTGCGGCCACGACACATTTACATAGGACAGTTGATGTTTATAATGCGGCCATGGTGAAATTTCACGTGAGAACCGCTGCTCTAGACATTGATAGAACCTTGTATTTATGCATTTTTTCCCCTATACATCTTGATATTGTTTACACATTTGTAATGTGATAAATACTTTCAAACGTACAAATAAGGGGATGATTTGCGCAAAATTGATTAAATTGAGTGGTCAATTGAAATTATGATAAATTTTACTCTATTAGAAAATATTTTTGGAAAATAGGCGAACTTCTTTAACCTATGCCTCTATGCTATACCAAAGGTTGGGAAGCTTTTCATTTCTGAAAGCCGCATTTATTTGTTCGATACCAACGTTATATTTTAAAAAGGCCACAAGTCCCGCAACTCTGCTTTATCCCATACTGCTGTCAAGATAATGATAATTTGATATTAATAAGTGCTTTTTCATATAAAAAGTATTTAACCGATATCCAAAATTTGTTTTGTGATGGTTTTACTTTATTAAATTTATGATGCTTAGTATTTTCAACGGCGTACTTAGCAGTGGTCGGATCGTAACGAGTGTATAATTGCGTATTTTTGCTTTTTAAGCCTCTATTGTTGACGAGTGACGTATCACATGTATTCGAAGAAAGCGAGTGTGAAAGTAAAACGACGAACAGAGTCTAAGCGGCGATTGCAATCGAGCACCAGTGTAACTATATCTGCATTGTTGGATAAACCAACGCGAAAACAACAATGAATTAATAATGTACTGAACGACAATTACGTTTTCAAACGCGTTCTTTTGCCGAGCATTATCGTTTGTGTTTTGTTTTTTTCCCCTGAAGTTATTAAAATTTTTTTGTTCGTTACGAAAATGCACTATTTTCTATTCATCAAATGATAATGCTCGCGATGAGTGAAATCGGTCATGATCGAAAAATTTATTGAGGAAATAATTACTTAAAAATTGTGTTTTTATTATTAAAAATATAGCGCCTTTCCACCAAGAAATGACTGTTGCTAAAAACAAATATTTTAGTTTGAGTCGTTTCGCCTTCCGGCATCTTCAGGCATTCTATCACACAGATTCAACAGAACTGAATCGTACAAAGTTGTAACAATTCAAATTCCACCAAGCACCTTCAGCCGATACCATAAATTAAAACGTATATTAGTACTGTTTCCGCAATATATTTTACGATCGGGACCGGTTTCGTTCGTCGAGAGCGTATCATTATGGATTAGCGGATAATGTTGAATATATTGTGGAAATAATACAAGAAAGTGTTTTTTTTATTTAAATTTTTTTTTTGTTGTTTATAGCAATCAAAGGGTAAAAATTTCTGCTCAAATGGTGTTATAACAAAGATTTAAATATTTTTTTGTATAAAAATTTACTCGAAAATAACTTTACTAGGTGTTAACTTTCTCTACTATTAATAAAACACAAAAATATTTGTTCTATTTTCACAATTTTATATCATTCAGACGAGACCGGTTTTGCTTATAGCGAACTTTATCATTTGAAATTCTAACCGAAATTGTTTTTTTGTGTTACTGAAAGAACATTTTAAGTGTACATGTATTTCCACCAGTGAAAATATAGTTTGGGAATTCCGGCATTGAAACTGTACTATGCCTTTCAACGTGCATAATCATATTGCTCTCTCTGGCCTCATTGCAGTTCTAAAACGAATGTTATATAATATTTCAATGATAATGCGAAACGCATATTTGTTTATAGTTCTTTTAGTTTTTCGTTCTGGTCTGGAGGAAATAAAATTGTAGAAATAATACTTTATTTATTTATTATACTACGCCTTTTCACAAAGAATGGACGGTTAACAACTTAAGCGTGATTATAAAACAATACACAATTTAAAGTTATACCTATCAATTTGCAAAGCTTAATAATTCACTTGTCTACTTATTAATTAAATTTTGCTTATTTAAACATTTTTCAATACTACATACATGTATGTCAACTACCGACGCGGATGTTTCACCTTTCTGCACTAAATATGGAATCGTACAGAGTTTCTATATTTTATATTTGATATTAAAATTCCATCAAGCATTTTTAGTCGATTTTATAAATTATGCCTTACTTTTTGTATGTGACAAAGCTTCATTCCGGGATTCGAACTCGTGACATCCGTCACAGTAACCAATAAGAATAACCACTACACCACGCACCCGCCAGTAACAGTGACAAAAATGTGTAATTGAATACGAAAATACTGACAATTTTGCAAGCAATTATTGTAAATGTTATTAGGGTTAAACGATTGACTTAAAACGTTAACTGAGTGTAATATTTATAAAGTTTTACTAAAAAGTGATAAAAATAACTTAATTAGTGTTACATATTGTGCGTAAGGAGTGTGTATGTTTTATAAGTGAAGACGAACATGCTAAAATTATACAAATGTTGGCAAATTTTGCTTACATAAATCTGATAATTTACTTACGGTGCACAACCATGAAAAAATCGTAAAAAGTAAACGCAAAACCAGAAATGAGAATGGCGAAATATTTCATAACATATTTCGTAACATCCGATACTAAATTTGGGTCGATATCACAGGAAAATGTATTGCAATAGATGAGATATTCATGTAAAACCTTGAAAATGGATTTTCAATTCACGGAAAGTGACCGTTCACAACGTGATGACAATGTTGTAAGTAATTTTGAAGATGGACGTTTTGATACGGCGCCGTTTTTCATTGGAAATTATAACAGCGAAGTTGATTTGGATATACAAAGCGGTAAAATGGTATTAAATCATTGCAAAATCAAGGATATACACGAATGTAATGCAACGAAAGAATTTGAATCGAACGAAAAGATAGCTAGTGATTTCAAATGTAATCAAGAGTATTGTGGAGATTTTGAAATCGTAAATACTTGCTTTAATGATCGTACGTCATTTAGCATTGAAAAAAGTGAAAACATAACAAAGTACAGTAGAAATAATACGAATTGCAGTTTGTGCAGCCATTTTTTAAGTGAAAATGAACGAGAAGTTGTATCTAAAAGAAAAAATAGAACAAATATAAATCCAAAACCATTGTTTTGTAAATTACTGTCAATTACTTCTGCATTTTTTTCTTGTATATTTACAAAAAATTGTAAAATACAACGAGTAAATAACAATCGTAGACAATCTCTGCAGCACTTTCCATTTCAAATCATATGTTTTACATTAGCTTTAATAAGTTGTTTAACTGTGATATCGGCTAGCAGTTTCGACAACGACGTTATTAATTTTAATCTGGACGCTTTGAGGGAGAGTGTCGAAGGGAATAATGGCGGTAGTTTGTATCCGTTGGATAGACAAAGGCCGTCCAGCCAGCAGGAAAAGGATCTGTTTATCCTTGAAGCTCTGGCAAGGAGAAAAGCTGGACAATATATTGGAACCACTGATGACAACGTAATCGATCTTCTTGGGAGAAGTAAGGGTCATTTTATCATTATATATTGGCATAAATAAGCTGGTTGTTAAGAATACAATTTTAATTTATTAATTGACCTCTGTTTATTTCAAAAATCTCATAATAAAATAATATATGTTAAATGGTTGGCAAATGCAAAGGTATCTTTGGGTTTCAGCAATTCAAATTTGATATTTGAATTTCATCAAGCACCTTTATTCGATATCATAAATTGAATCATAAGCAACAAAACTAAGTTATTGAAATTCTGCTGAGAAACTTTCGCCACTATCTTAAATTTTAAATCATAGCCAACCCTCTGACTGCTAACGTTTTATTGTTGAGACAATAAAATGTAGTGTGTTGATAGTTGACAATTCTTAATACAAGACAACGAAAGGGTCAAAACTTTCGTATCCAAGTTGACCAGTGCATTTTGAAAATACGACCTGCTTTATAAGACGGTGAAAAAATAGCAATTTATTTTTCTTCTACAATTTTTTTTTATAAGATATAGTTGATAGCTTTTTCGGCTCACGCCATTGTCGGAACTCGGACGGCGTGAGCCGAAATAGCTATCAACTATACCTTATAAAAAAAAAATTGTAGAACCAAAATAATTTGCTATTTTTTCACCGTGTTATAATGGAGTTCTACCAAGTAAATGCCAATTCAATCAATAAACTGCTTTATAAGTTTCGTTTTCACACATGTTCGGTGTTGGGATATCCTTCATATTGGTTAGTATTAAACATATTGGTTGAATTGGCATTCACTTGGCAGAACTCCATTATTATAACACGGTGAAAAAATAGCAATGTATTTTAGTTCTACAAAATTATTTTTAACAAATAAAGTTGATAGCTATTTCGGCTCACGCCATCGTCAGAACTATGCTTAAACTAACATTCGCTTATATATATATAGCTGTGCAGAAAAGGCACACAACACATCCTCTCTCCTGTTCCAACGGCCTAGCTTGTTACTTTAACACAATGACATAAAATTTTTAATACTACTAATATTTTAAAACTAGCTAATACTACTAAATACTACGAACTAATAATTAAAAACATTGTTTGCATCTTTGTAGTAAGGGTCGGAAAATGACGGCTTTGGAACAGCTGGAAATCAATAGACACCAATTATCACAAAAGATTTTTAACGAACAAACTAACATAATATTAACGCCACTTGTCCAGCGGTTGTACAAAGTGGTGGTCTGATTTGCTTCCAGAAGGACCACTTCCGTCCCACATATAATCTTATTGTCATAGACACCTATTGTTTCATTTAGAATTTTGAAAATTTAGTGTCATTGTGTTAAAGTAACAAGCTAGGCCGTTGGAACAGGAGAGAGGATGTGTTGTGTGCCTTTTCTGCACAGCTATATATAGATAAGCGAATGTTAGTTTAAGCATAGTTCTGACGATGGCGTGAGCCGAAATAGCTATCAACTATATTTGTTAAAAATAATTTTGTAGAACTAAAATACATTGCTATTTTTTCACCGTGTTAGTATTAAATATGTTTATTTTTTGAACGAATACGCAAGAATTTCAAGCCATAGATAATTAGTTTTTGACACATCTTAATATACACAGAAATTCTGAACAATTTTCAAAATATGCTCGAAATAATTAATGACGTTTGTTATTAAGACAACAATGACGTGCGTTGTAAATTTGGGAAATTATTTCATTAAGTAAACGCGCCAAATAAAAAATAAAGCTACTACAGCATATAAAATCACCCAAATTATTTTATTTGAATTTGGAATGAATGTTGCAATTGTTTTAGAATTACTATCACTTTTGAGCTGTCTTCTCTACTTTAAAACAAAAGAAATTATTTTGCAACACGACTCTTTCGCGATAGTACCTGATATAACTCGGCGTGCGAGACGAATTTGAAAATATTTTTGCAATTTTTTTTTAGGTTGATAATAATTTTATTTTGCAGACCAACCTATTGTTGGCCAACATCCGGTATGTCAGATGTTCTGAAATTAATATAAATCACGATATTGTACGACACGCGAACAAATTATGTATATTTTCTTATGTAAGTCAAACCCGTGCTATTGCACGTATTTTGAACTATTTGGTTTTAGCCCAACCCGTAGTCGAACGATAAACGATGTTTTTTAAATCCCGGAATGGAATATTTAAAATTGTATATGAAGTGTATTATAGCCCGATTCATAGCCGAACGAAAAATGTTTGTATTTTAATCCTCTACTAGACCATTTAAACAAGTGTTTAAAGACAGATATTCAAAGTGCTTAGTTCTAGCACTACCTGTAATCGAAAGATAATCGATGATATCGACTGTAGGTGCTTCATGGAATTTCAATGTAAAGTTTGAATTGTTACAAATTTGTACGATTCCACATGTTTTATCACTAACGACCCGAGTTTCGCCTTTCGGCATCATCAGGCATTCTATCACACGGATGCAACAGAACTATTCTGTCCCCGGTCGTTAGTGATAAAATGTGTGGAATCGTACAAAGTTGTAACGATTTAAATTTTAAAGATAATCGCTTTTATTTTAACGCGGTGAAAATATAGCAATGTATTTTAATTGTACAAAATTTATAAGGTGATTTTATAAGATGCTATTTCGGTTTACGCCTTCATCGGAACAATTTTAGTTTCCTTATGAAACATGTATGTATAAAATGCTTAGTTCTAGCCCAACCTATAGTCCTCAAATGATAAACGCTTTTGTTTTGATCACGACATCGAATATTTAAAGCAGTGTTTCTTAAAGAGGGCGTAATTAATATAT
This sequence comes from Himalopsyche japonica, assembly GCA_028555115.1. Taxonomy (NCBI): domain Eukaryota; kingdom Metazoa; phylum Arthropoda; class Insecta; order Trichoptera; family Rhyacophilidae; genus Himalopsyche; species Himalopsyche japonica. The sequence continues at coordinate 2,892,664 of JAHFWJ010000430.1, forward strand.
CAATAAGATAGGATGGATTTATAATTGTATATTAATACTTTGATAAATCTTAAATTTTTGTGAGACAGGTGCCTTCATTTTCTTTGCATCAGTGTATCAGAGTTCTTATGCATTTAAAATCAGTTCGATATAAACTGGCCGGTATTTAAAGATACCGTGTAAAAATTACTGCTTTTATCAGGATACGATAACTAAAAATAATGAGTTGGCACTTAAATAATAACTTAATTAAGACAACACTAAAATAGTGTAGAGATAGGAACCGCGTTATAAGAAAGTTCCTTATAGGAAGTTAAGCACCCGTTTAAAATGTGAGGATAGGCTTTTTCAACTATATTTTACGAATTAAACAAAATCATCAAATCATTTTTATTTTAATATTCATATGATGACCTTGATCTAAATTTAATTTATCAAAAAGCGTTGACTATTTTCATATTTTTATTTATCTATATTATACCGTATTTACAAAAAATATAATTTGACCTTCAAAGTTTTGCGTTTTGTAGAAAATTCGTTAAAGAAGGGACCGCTATACGAAAAACTGCCGCATATGCTATGAGAAAATTTAGTATTGAAGAGTACGCTATATGAGGGTTGACTGTTGTCAAATAATAATTTTGACTAACAGTAGACTTTAATATCTTAACTTTAAAAAAAGTTTTCAAAAATCACAGTTCGATGTATGAAAAATATTTACAGCAAATTATAATTTAAAATTGTAGTCGTTACATGATACAATGGTGTATTTTTAGTGAATTAAAAAAAATGTGTTTTTTTCTGGACCGCGTTAAAGCGAAATCGTGGTAAAAAATATCGCGTAAATCGCGGGATGAGTGCATTATTAAATCGAGGCTTATTAAAAAGATGTATGTATTTATAATATTTTACCTTTTCGCATTTCAGTGATCCCACAAAGCTGCCGATACAAGGGTTCCAGGTTCGAATGCGGGCTCAGCATATCGTGTGTACTTGGAGGTGGTCGTCCAATGGATCTCTGTTCAGGGGGTATGATCTGGGCGTGCTGTGTGGATAGGGAAGCGATAAGACCTGCTCCTCCTGCACTCCATAACGTCAGTAAGTACACTGTAACACTGTACTCAATTTTCACTATACAACACACACAAAATTTCATTTCAATACAATAATAAATGTTTTTTTGTTATATTATATTACATACATGTCCCAAAAATGTTCAATACAAATGAGAATTGGAAGAAAATGAGTGTAGCCTAGTGGCTCTCGGCCACCAGAGGATTTTAGTGCGGCCACCAACATTGTTATAGTAAATTACTTTTAATTTAATTTAATTTAATTTAATATATTGTGGAAATAAGTACTAAAAAATGTGTTTTTATTATTTAAAAAAAAGTTATAGTAAATATTGATATTTTAAAAAAATGTGTTTTAACAAATGAATTTGTAAAATAGTTATTATTTTAAAATTGATTGATAAAACCTGACTAATCCAGAATTTAGTCGAGTTTAAATAAAGAACCGTTTTAATAATAAAACTATTTAAAACATTTGGTCGAAGTTATACGTTGACCATGAATCAAGTCAATATAAAGAATTAACGACGATTGCTTTATTAATTTTTCCGAGTTTACCTACAACTGTTTATTGTGAAAAGTCTATTAGAAAGACACAATTTTTATCAAATTTGGTGCTGCCACGAGACATTTCCATAAGACAGCTGGTGCTGACCACAGGTGAAGCCAATGTTTATTTGTTATTTATTAAATATTTTTATAAAAGTTTTTTGATAACATAAAAATGTTCTACTAAAATGACCCAAGTGTGGGGTTATATGTATTTACAACATCATAAATGCTCTGTTTGTCCCCGATGTCCAACATAAAATTAATCAAAAGAATGTGTTAAAAAAATTCTGTGTGTGGAAACTGAACTAGGCACTTTTTTATTATTCAAAAAAGATGTTCAAACGAATGAATGTTTGATGCCTATTGCGTTTTGATTCATGTCCCATAGAAATAATTCAATAACTAGTACAAAAATAAAAGATTGATTGGACGCATCATAAACAGAAATATGCCTCTAAGTCAATGGTTCTCACGTGAAATTTTACTGTGGCCGCTTTATAAACATCAGCTGTACTATGGAAATGTCTCGTGGCTGCATCAAATGTGATAAAAATAGTTTCGATATTTATTTTTTGTATAGTGCATTACGCTGAATGATCTTTCATAATATACAGTTGTAGGTAAAATTGACAAAACTAATAAAGCAATTGTTGTTATTTTTTTATATTCACTTGATTTATGGTCAACGTATAACTTCGACCAAATTTTTTGAACAGTTTTATTATTAGAACGGTCCTCTACTTAAACTCAACTAAATGCTGGATAAGTCAGGTATATTCAATCAATTTTAAAATAATAATAATTTTATAAATTTATTAGTAAAAAGACATTTTTTTAAATATCAATATTTACTGTAAAACTGTTGGTGGCCGCACATGAGAACCACTGTTCTAAATGATTCCGCATTCGTCATGTTTATAGCAAAAACTTGCAAATTGCTTTTTTTGTTTGATTACAATACCTTTCCACGAAAATTGACACTTGACACCTTAAAAATGATTGACTTGTTACTTAATTTTCTGACCGAAATATCTAACAAGATTCATATAATAGATATTGTAATTCTTAAATATATACAGGCCGTGTGAAAATACTACATTTACAAAATCACTAACAAGCTGTCAATTTCAAATTCTTTACGTCTGTATGAATAACCAATGCGAGGTGTGCAATTGAGCAGTGTCTCGACAGTGCTCAAGCATTTCGCCAATCAAAATGGAGCTACGTTGGTTGCCACATTGCCCATCTGACAAAGAAATAAACTATTTGGAGCGTAAACCATATTGTTAAAAAAAACAGTTTCGTTCGATTCTTCTTCCTTATTTTGTAAGAACATATGCGGCAACAAAAACTTACAATGATTATATGTTCTATTGAGAAATTACTTATCTGCGATAAGATACGGCGTCACATGTTATTATATGAGACGTCCAGAGCTAAAGTGAGCCAAGTGACAAAATGCTATAACATGTCTTAAAGTAAAATACCAATTTTTTAACCCTACATTATTTTACAGATTAGTTCGTTGTGTTCTATTTCATATTCCAGCGTCGTCAGAATTAAATGCCTGTATTAATAAAATTCTCAATCGGGTTTCGCCTTTTAACATCTTCAGGCGATATTTCACACGGACGCTATACAGCTGGTAGTCGTCGATTGAATGACTGAAGACTAGCAGCTAAATTTTATAAAAAAATTCCATTTTAATTTATTATTATTATTTTATGAAAATACTGTTTTAAGCAATACGTCTATGCCTCATATAACACGGTTTTGTACAACACGGATGTATAAACTGTGACATATTTTTATACAATACGCTTTATATAACACGGTTTAAGGGAATAAATATTTATGTAATTGATTTTTTATTAAAAAAAAAATAATTTGAAACACCGTATGCTGATATTATATAAAAAAAATTAATTGTATTAAAACAGACAGTAACAAGAACAAATAGTTTAAATCCATAAAAAACAACATAAAATTCGATTGTACATCGGAAAAATATCACATCGCGGACCACCGGTTGAGAAATTATGCATTAAACGGCATGCGTGTTTATAATTTACAAAATATAATAGTGCATTTGTTTTGGATAACACATTCGTGACCGGTTACTTAAATCGTGCGTAGAAGTAAAAATATTAATTAAAACCAATTCGTTTGATTGAAACAATAAAACAATAAACAATTCATACTCTAAGAAGAATGTGTAAAAGGTATTATATTGTATTCTTTGAGCCATACATGTCATTTAAATTAATCGTATTATGCTCGATGATTCAACGTAAATGATAAATATTTCTAACTTTCTTTTGCCAAAAGGACCTCTTACGACTGTCGCTTTACCTTAAATATGTATATTCATATTTGAAATCCAATGTTTATACATAGGGTAATCTGAAATGAAAGTTTTATGGCCAATTACGTTGAAAAAAAATTTGAATACATTCTTTTAGAGCAATGTTTTATTAACATTAAATGTCCGAAATTTAAAACCTGGCCCGTCCTTCAGTGTCAAAATGTGGGTATATTATATTATACAAAGATTAAACAATAAAGTTCCATCAAGCACCTTGAATCAATGCCGTATATTTTAAAGAATGAAGATAGAGGCTATAGTCAATTTAGAGATAGAATGAACTAAAATTTACCTTGTATTATTTGAATACAGTCAAACCTCATAGTGTAGAGATAGTGACAACGTTATTGGAAAGTATTTTAATATGGGAGGTTATTTAGGTTACCTATAAAAAATTTGACGTTATTTTTTTTTTTCAATTATATTTTATAAATTTAACGAAATCATAAAGTCAAACCTTTTTTTTTTTTTTTTATAATGACTTTAATCTATACTTAATTTTGAAACAAGTGCATGTTTCAAGAGCGTTGAACATTTCGTTGCTTTTATGTATGTATAATTTAAGATGTTTATGATAAATTTAATTTGTTCTTGACAATTTAGCGTTTTATAGAAAATTCGCTTTTGGAGAGAACGTTGTACGAAAAACTGCTGCATTCGCTATAGGAGGGTTGACAATAAAATTCCTTTCTATCAAGAAGTAACGTTAACACATTAATTAAGAGCAATTTTCTTGTACTGTTTTTTTTCCTTCGAGTATAGTTTTGACGAAAAAATCACTTTCCTAAAACACATCTTTTTTATTAATGATTGAAATTCGCCCTCCTTGTGAGGCAGGGTCGGTTTCACATTGCACGCATCGTCGGGCGCACACAATAGCCGTGACTACCATCCACGGTTACCCGATGTACCTGATACACAAACGTTCGTCTCGGCGCCAAGAAGAAAGTTTTCACTTCTCGTCATGTACTTTTAATAATTACGTTTTAGTCATAACATGACATGTTTCGAAAATGTATAAAAATAAACATGTGTGCGGTAGGCTATTCTGTCAGGGATTTCAATCAGTGGCGTTACTTGAGACAATACACACACGCCCGAAAACTGTGTGTGCCTATGTTGAATTATATTTACTCAAATAAAAACAAACTAATATTAAAATAATATTGAAGAAAAAATTCGCAAAATCGCAAATTTTGTGTTAGCTTTGAAAAAACTTGAGGGCATTATTACCCAGTGTTTTTATAATATATTTAACCCAATAACTGCCGAGCCTAATGGAATAGATTTTCTAGAAATAACACAAGCCTTACATAAAAAATAATTTAAGTTTTACACAATTTTCAACAATAATCAAGTACTTAGCTATAATGCTTTATGTTTTTTTAATTGAAAAAAAACTATTAATCATATAACCAATTATGTTTCTAAATAGATTTTATTTGGCGTTTCAATATTATATAAAATTGATATATTGTAATAATTGTAATTAAACATTTGATCGTTCAATGAAATTTGTTTTTGAAAAATGTTGTGAAGTTTTTGAGTTATGACATCTGTTGGAGTTGACGTTAAGCTGTTCAAGTAAGATATCTATCAAAAGCAGCGACGCAAACCATTTTTGTTTCTTGAATTTTCCGATAGGGTATCTTCATTTTATAATTAAGTTTTGTATTTATTTCAGCTATGAAAAGATATTTATCGTTGAAACAGTGGCGTATCAAGTGATCAAAATCATTAAAAAATATTCACGACAACATTTTTTCATATTCCAGGTGACCTAATACATCTTGTCGGCCATTTTCCTAGCAATGACTTTAACACGTACGACTCAAAGCCTATCGGAAACAAACCACTTACAATTTACGACGAACCCACTATCATTTATCACAGTCCACAGGAATACGATCGCCCAAAACCCATTTACGAAAACGCCGACAACAACTACGAACGCCCAAAACCGGCGAACAACTTCGGTAGACCAAAGCCGGTTTTCGGCCGCCCGCCAAAACCCGATTACAACTGGGCCAAACCCGATAATCAGGATACGTACAATCAAAACAGTTACTTCCACGTAAAACCTTCGTACAGCAGTCATCACGAAACGACCACGAATCAAATACCACAACCGGACGACTATTACACACCCGATAATTTCCAAAATGTCCCCCTTACCAATCATAAACCTCAAGATGGAGGCATTGTCATATCCGGAGGAAATGGATTTTACGGAAATGGCGACGATCCAAGCTTCAGGGGTAAATTGTGCTGAATCAAATTATATTTGGTGGTTTTTATTTATTACATTGTGCACAGTTGTTTTTTGTAATAATAAGGTTTTATACTCGTTTAAACAGTTGGTTATACCTTAAAATATATTCACAATACACTTTAAACGTATAAATTTTGTTTCACCAAGACAGAGACGGCTTGCCTGGCATCTTGGTAGAAAATCATTATAATCAATTAATAAAACACTATGCTTGGCCTCATTTCCGCCATTTTGTATAATTAATATCAGGACCGGTTAAGTTTATCGCCAGCATATATTGATACAATACAAATATAGACTTGAAGTTTTTTATAAATAGCCATGATTTATTTTGTATTTATTTTATCAGTTTGCTGATAATCTATTGGTTCTTAATTATATTAAATTGCGGAAATTTTGCTAAGATTAATGTTTCATTTTTTTAAATTCTTTTTTATTGAGATAATATCATTATTCCCGACGAAATTCTGTAGCCTAGTGATGAGAGATTTTCGCTAGCAATCGGAATAGTCTGGATTTAAGTTCCAATTTTTTCCTATTGAACATTTGAGATCTTGAGCAAAGATGTTTGGGATGTTTTTATTCTTGAGTTAATCACCATTTAAGTCCCGTGAAAATTCCCATCAAATTTTTATCAAGCGGTTTACACAATGTGTCAAGTTCGTTAATTTATTTTTGAAATGAGTAATATTTGTACAGTCATGAAACTTAATAACAAAATTTCTTATTAATATTTTTTTACGGTAAAACCCTTTCTTACATGACCGGAATTCACATTTAACCGCTATTTACGTTCAATTAAAACAATCACTTTTTATTTAAGTACACTTAATTCCCGATTTTACATTTTTACTGCCCGTAATTTACGTTTTTAATGAAAAAAATGTTAGGCATATTAAGGTTCGTAAAAACTTCATGGCGAAACTTTCTTATCGATGTATAAATCGCACAACCTTTACAAAAAGATGTATAAAACTGATTTGCGTGATAACAAAAAATATTTTTTTTTCTAAACTCGAGTCTACGTTTTCCCACAAATTACGTCTTTTAAAAACGAATCTTCAAAAAAACCTAAAGACGGGGTTTCAATGTATATATCATAATACGAAACCTGATCGTCGACACAGTTTATATATTTAAAGTTTATTGTGATTATTTTAAAGATTTTTAAAATCATTTTGTAATTATATTTTTTTAATTAAATAATAAGCCCTTCTACACACTGTGCACAAATTCTAAATAAAAAAAATCCTCGCACTCTTTACACTGAGCTTCAGAATTCTTGCATTTTCCAAAAAAAAACTATACCTACACTTTATGAACACCCTATATTAACTCAAACACACTGCCAATAAAAACTAACACATTACACTTTGTAAAAAAATATGAATTTTATAAATAACTCTTTTTCGAAGGAGTATTTACAAATACGTGTAAATTGTAAATGTTTATTTTTGAACAGATATATAAGAAAAAGTGGTTTCAAACTGGTGGCTCGTAAGGGAATGGCTTTGTAGGGTACGATCAAAGAGCCATACTTTTAACAAATTCACAATATCTTTATTATAATAAGTTGCTGATTCAAAAAAATGTGAAAAGAAAAAAAATATTTAAGATTATTGTAATAGTAGTAGTAGATTTTAAAACAGTGACATCTATTAAACGATTATTGAAATACAAAATTACATGATGTAAATGCTAAAAATAAAACTGTCATCACTTTGAAAATTATTCTTTTTAATTAACTCAATGTTTTCGGTCACACTTAATGGATTATATTGATTGAATGTTTATTAATTTTATAGTTGTTAATTGATGCTCAAAAACGTATATATAATATATACGTATGTATAAAATATACAAAAATAATCAATGTAAATTTTTTTTAGGAAAATTTACGATTCCACACGCTTTGTTACTAATGACCTAGGTTTTACCTTTCGGTATCTTCAGGTATTTTATCACACGGACGCAACACAACTAATTTTCAGTGACCAAACATGGCATCGAAGAAAGTTTCAGCAATTAAAATTTAGTATCGAAATTCCATCAAGCACCTTCAGTCAATATCATAAATTAGTATATAATGATATTTTAATAATTTCATATTTTAATAATTTGATGTTTATGATAATTTCAACATAAAGTTTTAATTGTGATTACACATGTTTTGTCACTAACGACCCGGGTTTCGTCTTTCGGCATCTTCAGACATTATATCACACGAATGCAACAGAATTTGTATATAAACGATGCAGACCGTATACTATGTATCAGCTATTTTGCGTTTGTGGAATGGTACAAAGTTTCAACAATTCAACTTTGATATTAGAATTCAATTGAACACCTTCAGTCGATAACATAAATCATATATTTACATTTATCAAAGGAATTTTACAAAGATTTTTGTAGTAAATGTTCGCTTAAAAATTTAATTATACAAAATATACAATTGATAACTATTTCGGCTTACGCCCTCATCAGAAATAGTTCTTTATGTCTCACAAACTTTGGGCTAGTTAAAATACATTGCTATTGCTGTTTTTCACCGAGATATTACGGAGTCTAGCCACGTTAATGCCAATTTAATCATTTGTGACTTGTTGTTTGTATTAATCCCTTTGTATTATATGTTGTGCTTAATAAAGTTGGTTAACTTTTCTTTCAGGCTGTGGTGAACTCTACACAAGGTCGAATCGAATAGTCGGGGGACATTCGACGGCTTTCGGGTCACATCCATGGCAGGCGGCCTTGATTAAGAGCGGCTTCCTAAGCAAGAAGCTGTCGTGTGGGGGCGCTTTGCTGTCAGATCGATGGGTTGTCACAGCGGCACACTGCGTCGCAACGTAAATTTAATTGATATACCGTTGACATTCAAGATTTTAACCGTCACTTATTGATGAAAATTCACGACACTTATAATAATAAAAATACAATTTTTAGTACCTATTTCCACAATATACGTTACGATCAAATATCATTAAAAATATATACAACTTTTAAGGTGTAAACTGTCAATTCTTGGTGAAAGTTCACGACATTAAAAATAATAAAAACACAATTTATTAGTACCTATTTCAATTATATATTTTAGTGTCAAATATCATTAAAAATATATACCACTTTTTCTTAAACATCTTTGTTAACTTTCACTTGTTGCTGGAAATTCAGGATAATTGAAATTATCAGAACACATTTTTTTTTACTATTTTCACAATATATTTTACGATCAAATATCATTAAAAATATATATACCACTATAAAGATGTTAACTGTCACTTGTTGATAGAAAGAGATTCTGTTTAAAATGATAAAAAGACATATTTTTAATATCTGCTTACACAATATATTTTACGATCAAATACCATTAATAATATATTCCACTTTTAGTGTGTTTACTGTCACTTCTTGATTGAATGACAGGATATTTTAAATAAAAGGAATACATTTTTTAATAATTTTTCCATGATATATTTTAAGGTCAAGACCGATTTGGCTCATCGCGAGCATTATCAACTGACATGAAACAAATTGCAATTATCTTAATATTGTTTGCAAATTATTAATAATGAATTGTTAACATTTCAGTTTTAAATTGAATTACTTTATTTTTACGTATATTGTAAATTTTTTTTTTTGTTCTTGAACCCATGATTTTGTATACCTGCTAAATTTTACTCAAAATTTGTATAAATAAGCTTGCTTGTACTTTGTATATTATCAGTTGATAATGCTCGCGACCAGCGAAACCGGTCTTGATCATAAAGTATATTGTGTAAATAAGTATTAAAAATGTGTTTTTATTATTTGAAAAACATACCATGGAACGTTCAGTTTATATTGTCCTTTACATCCATAAGAACAGTCCGTTTTGTTGCATCCTTGTGATGCCTTGCAATACAGAAAGGTGAAACCCCCGTGGCTTGTGACGGAACAAGTGTAGTCGTACAAAGTTTCAGAAATTTAAATTTGATATCGAAATAACTTCAAGCACCTTCAGTCAATATTATAAATTAAAAAAAAATCAATTGTTGTTCGATTGAACTTATCTCACGTTAAAGATATAACAAGTTAGAGCAAAGGGAGTAATCTCTTTGTCCTGCTTTATATTGTAAAAAATAAACAAACATTTTGAGTCGATGTGTGTATTGAATTGACTTGCTCCAAATTTCAGAACGCCGAACTCAAATCTTCGAGTGAGATTGGGAGAGTGGGATGTACGAGCGCAAGGTGAACGACTTCCACACGAGGAGTTCTCCGTCGAGAGGAAAGAAGTTCATCCTTCGTACAGTGCTTCTGACTTTAGAAACGATGTGGCTCTGGTCAAATTGGAAAGAGCAGTGGAGTTTAAACAGCACATACTTCCGGTAAACCATTTTTTCCAATAAGAATTGAATTAGGTCATCAATTTTAAAATTTGCTTACCCGCTACCTTTCAAGCCATACAAATAATAACACGGTGAAAAATAGCAATGTATAATATTTTAGTTCTACAATTTCTTTATAACATATAGTTGATAGCTATTTCGGCTCATGCCATCGTAAGAACTATGTTTAAGCGTACATTTGCTTATCTATATATAGCTGTGTAGAAATGAATATCAATTGTCAAACGAAATTTTAAATGAACAAACAAATATAAATCGGTCGCCGCTCCTCCAACCATTGCGAGAGGCTATTCCCTTCCCGTGATAAACCATCTCATTCCAATATTTAAGCTTATCGAAATAGCCGCCTGTTAAGTTTCGTTCACAATTAAAAAAAAAAAGTTTTATTGCTAGCAGGAGATAAGCTAGGTCGTTAAAACAGAAGAGAAAATGTATTGTGTACCTTTTTTTACACAGCTATATATAGATAAGCAAATATACGTTTAAAAATAGTATTGACGATGGCGTGAGCCGAAAAAGCAATCAACTATATAAAAAAAATTGTAGAACTTAAATACAATACATTGCTATTTTTTCACCGTTTTATAATGGAGTTCTACCAAGTAAATGCCAATTCAATCAATACATACAAATAATGTTACACAGAAAATTTAAAAAATTAATTCAACGGTTTTGGTGTTAAGCAAATTTGAGAAGTTTTTGAAGAAAAATCACCTATATACAATATAACATTTTATTGATTGAATTGGCATTCACTTGGTAGAACTCCATTATAACACGGTGAAAAAAATGGCAATGTATTTTAGTTCTACAAAATTATTTTTTAAAAATAGTTGATAGCTATTTCGGCTCATGCCATCGTCAGAACTTTAGTTCTGTTACTGTGAACTATAGTTATATCAACTATTTAAAAAAAAAAGTTTTGTAGAACTAAAATAAATTGCTATTTTTTTCACCGTGCTATATATAGCAGATCAAAAATAAGCTCTAATGCGAATAATTATGAAAAATTTTGATCTTGAAAATCAAGTATTTTGTAAAAAAATACGCTTTTCGGGGGACAGCTATAAACGCAATAAGGGGGTTTATTAAAAATTTTGTTGGTTAATATAGAAATAGTATTTAAATCTTCATTTGTTCACTTTCAGGTGTGCCTGCCTTCCAAGCAAATGAAATTGTCCGGTAAAATGGCCACAGTTGCTGGGTGGGGCAGAACAAGACATGGTCAAAGCACTGTGCCAGCGGTGCTTCAGGTAAGTTGACGTGAAAAGAGTGCAAGTTACAACCGAGCTTAATGTGTTAACCGTCACTTTTTATCAGAAAGACAAAAAAAAAACTATAAATCAAGTTAATTTTTAGAGCTATCACACAAAAATAAAAAAGTATTATATATAATTTTTAATTGGACAAAAAATAATATTCGTTAATTTCGTTTTTTTTATGAAAGTGTAGGGCATCATTTTCTGTGTAATATATATATAATAGATTAAACTTGTAAATACTTCCACGCATCTAACACAAAAAAATATATTAATTAAAAAAAAAATATTTGTACATCTCTGTGACAAATTCTCCATTCATATGTGAATAACTTATGAATGGAAAGTAGTGACTCCATTATTAAATGCGCTAAAGAAGAAGTATTATAGATATATCTGTAAAACGCATCAAATGAATAAATTTGTTTAAAATAGGTTTAGTCATAGCCTTCATCAAATTACATCAATCACTGCAAAGATGGATGCAATTTTCAAATTTTGAAGTCTGAACTCGTAAATGACTTTAAAATCGTACATAGCATTTTACTTAAATAAAAATGATAATTGTATTTCTGTACCAAAGTGTTCACAAAGCAATCTTGTTATTTTTATGTGAACATTGATTCATTCGAGTAAACTTGTTTTTATTGAAAGTAAAAATTATTCAATCCACTTTAAATTAAATAATAAATTCAGTAAATCGAAAACGATATTTGTATAGTATTATGAGATCGGTATTTTTCCTTTATTTTAAATTCTGTATAAAATAGAATTCTGCAGATGTCTCTGATTTTAATGTATGTGTTCAGAAATTTTCTCGTAGTGGCGGTTGCGTGCCTGCACGTCATCGGCGTTAAAATGTTTAATGTAAAATATCTATATTGATTTCAGGAAGTGGACGTGGAAGTGATACCAAACGAAAGATGTCAGCGCTGGTTTAGGGCTGCCGGAAGACGAGAGACGATTCACGATGTCTTTTTGTGTGCTGGTTACAAAGAGGTAATATTTATAAATTTTATTAACTTAGTAAATAATAAAAAAAGCCGATAATATTTAAACTGGACTATTCTTTTTATTTTTTAGTACACCCAGTTCTTTTTTTACGTGATTTTTTTACGCGATTTTTTTTACGCAAATTCGATTATACGCGATTTTTTTGGACGGCACCGCTGCATCTTTGCGCGCTTCACTCGTTTTTAAGTAATTTTTTACCCAAATTTGTTTTAAAGAAGACATTTATATATGATGCTAGGCATGTACGTTTCATTATTTTTTTAAATAAAAATTATTTTCACTGTGTATTTTTAAAACTTAATTTTGTAAGCATTTCATTTTTTTAAATACACCTCCAATTAACAAATGTTAATAAGTGTATCGAATACTATGCGAATTTATGTTTTAGGGTGTGTAAAGAATTAAAATGCAATTGCGTGAAATCATTTGTTGTACGAGATTTTTTTACGCGCTTTTTTCTGGAACCAATGTATCGCGTAAAAAAAGGACTGGGTGTATATAATCATTTATACGCCTTTTTTTGTGAAAATTAGATGATAGAAAATTAGAATTGGCCACAGTTAGTGGAATCTGCGCCAAAATAGTAGCAAAATTGTATATGAGGAATTTATAGGTAAAATTCGACAAATCCACATATTACAAATCATTTCAAAAACCCGTTAAAATCGTACGATGCAATAATAAGTATACTATTACTACTAATCACGGATATCACACTCAGGAACCGATAAATTCTTACCAGAACTCCGGTTGATTTTTGTGTATATTTGTTGCAATTTAATCGTGTATTTCGAAAACGTTTCGAGTCACAGTTTTGAAATTGTTCAGGAGAATGAAAAATATTTTTACAATAAAACTTTTCATTTCCCATACATTTTATTGTAGGTATTAAGATCATATTTTGTAAACTTAAAAAAGAAATATATTTTATTACACACGTGAAATAAAATGTATCACTTTTGCTTTTAGACGGCTCAAATAAAATAAATACACTTAGGCACAAGAAATTAATAAAAATATAACAGTTATCAATTATTAATAACAGGATTATTACTATCGAATTGATTTATCTTAGAATGTTCATTTTAAATCATTATAAATTAATTTGTAATTAATTTATTTGTAATTAATGATATCGACTGAAGGTGCTTGATGGAATTTCAATGTCAAATTTGAATTGTTGCAATTTTGTACGATTCTACATGTTTTGTCACAAGCGACCCGGGTTTCGCCCTTCGGCATCTTCAGGCATTCTATCACAAGGATGCAACAGAACTGCCGGTCTGGATGTTTGATCGTCTTGGGTCTTTTATGACAAAACATGTGGAATCGTACAAAATTGCAACAATCAAATTAAATTTAGTTGTGATTACTTCACCAATTTTTCGTATGAATGTTACCCTTTCCCTGCGTCGAGAAATAAGAAAATAGTTCCACCCCATTGAACAATTATTAAACTTAGAATTAAATTCATAGTTGACATTAGTAATGGATAACCGTACGATACAAAAGTCGTGTCACATCTAGTAGCATATCAATCAGGAATAAAAAATCTATCAATTTTACATGTATGCTAAAAAAAAATCTACAGAGCTCTACTGTCGAAAGCATTTTATACTATACAGTACACCCCCCAATTATGAGCTCCCCGCTAATGAACCCCCCAATAACATTTGCGGCAAGTTTTCCAGTAATGAGTTAAATCCCCGAAATAATGAAAAAAATAAAACTCCTAATTAGGCTTCCATAAAAATAGTTCATACAAATCTGTATTTAAAATACTGTCGTGCATTGTCTCGTGTCTCTAAATTCACATGTCTTGATATTGTGTACGACTTAAATAATTTTGAATACGTATATGCTTAAGTAATATACATATTTATGATCAATTTATTAACTAAAAAAATAATATGTAATTCCACATTTCAAATAAAAAAAATCAATTGAAAATCTTAACCACCCAATAATGAGCCCCCCAGTAATGATCCCTCTATCTCTTTATTATTGGGGGGTTTACTGTACAAGTTAAAATATTTAATAATCATTGATTTCCATATTCTTATAATAAATACCTTTTCAAAAACACTTCCAGGGCGGCCGTGACTCGTGTCAGGGCGATTCAGGAGGTCCACTGACAATGAAGGTGGAAGGAAGAAGCACACTGATCGGCCTGGTTTCCTGGGGAATCGGCTGTGGGCGTGAACATCTTCCAGGAGTCTACACCAACATTCAAAAGTTCGTGCCGTGGATCGACAAAGTAATGAACTGAACCATTCGTGCGTTTTAGCTTAAAAAAACATTTTTTTATATTACCAAGTGACGGCGCTAGATGTAGTTAGTGTGTTTTTTAGTTTTAGTTAATTAACTTTACAGTGATTTAAGTTATAAATTATTTGTATGATAAATCGAATGAATAAGATAACGACGACATCGTTATCGTTTTGGAAAAAAAATATTTTGGACACATCAAAGTCACATGAACAACGATGTATGGCACATTTGGGATATGTTAATTTGAGCTTGCAACATTAATATACGCTGATTTACGAACATTTTCTTGCAGTAAGCTATACATTTTACCAGTTAATTGAGTTACGGCGTGTTAACACGTTATATGATAGTCGGTACAATGTAAACAAAAACGTTCTTTCAAATTTCCTGTAAAATTGCCAACATTGTCCGTACATCGTTATTCTGGTGACGTATTTACTAACTATCTCAAGCAGCGGTTGTCAATCATTCGTACACATAAACATTAAATACATCACAGTAAATCCCGTGGAAAAATAAGATATTAATTCTAAAAAGAAAAACAGTAAAATAAATGTCAGAAGTTGATAGCTTTCATTTCAATTATTTTTGTGATATAAGACGCTGAATATTTAAAATAACTAATTAATCCACGGGCCACCAGTTGGTGACCACTGATTATTAAAAAAAACGAACTTTAATGGTTCAATAATAAAAATAAGAGTATAATAACAGTCACATTTGAAAATACATATGAATGAATATTTTTGAAACAAAACAGAATATTATAATATTTTCAATTATTGTTGAATTCAACTGATAGAATTTTGAATAGACACAAAAATTGTTATTTTAAAGATAAATTATGTTGTGTCTCGGAGAGAAAAACGTTGACACAAATTTATCGATATATTTTTGGTAACATTGAGACGAAAATGTTTTATTATAATTATCAAATCCTTACAATTCAACGAACTGTTACAAATATATTTGTATCTAATGTTTATATGCTTTTTACAATTTTGTTAATTTTTGTAACAATTTTAATTTTAATAAATAAATGTCGTCACACAAAATTATTGTGTAAATATAATAAATTATACAATCGGATTAAATTTGAACATTAGTGATAAATACAACTCAAAGAAAGTACATGTTTGTGTTTTAATTCTATTGATTGAATTGCTTTTGGATACAAAATATTTTTTATTATTCCGTCTGGCGCGTACATGAATAAATCAGACAATTTTACGACGCGTGAGCAGGCCACATTTGACCGTGTAAGAAGCAATTGTTGTAGTGTTAATCGATATTCATTTTTTTTAACTCATTCACTGCTGACGTCTCAAATGTTGATTCGGTTGATAACATTGTCTTTAAAATTGATACTGAAAACATTTTACATATAATATGGATAACATTGTTCAAAAGTCTGATGATTTTGGTAACACCAAGACGAGTTTTTTTTTTTTTAATTATCCTTTATTGTTAGTAAGAAAAAGGCTCAATGCTCTTGTTTAGGATATAAGGAAGTGGAAACTGATAAAAAGCTGCAATTTTGAGAAATAATTATACGAGAATTAGAAAATCAATTTGCTTCGGTGTATTTGATTGATTTAATCAACGGTATATTTGTTTTTAATTAAATTTGCAATACTCACAAAATTAATCTGATATTAAAAAAAATATATTAATATGGCTCAATTTTCTAAAATAAAATTCAAATCACGTTTGTAATTAATTTAAATTCATGTTATGTAGTCATAATTGCAAAAATGATATCCTTTCTATGACGCATCGAGGATAATACGTACATTCGTTAAAATCACATTATTTACGTCATCTATAATAATTAAATAAAAATCAATCGAGAAATAAAAAAAAATTTAATATTTAAAATGCATATATTACAGCGAAAGTAAATTTCAAGTGGAAATATACTTTCACTAGTGAAAATGTAATTCGAATAGAAAAAAATATATACAACATTTAAATGCTTTTTTACAGCGAAAGTATATTTCAAATAAGAAATATATAATATTTAAATTTACATATTACAGTGAAAGTATATTTCAAGTGAAAATTTATTGTATGTAAAATTTTTTTCTTATTGAAAATGTTTAAAAAAAGTCATGCAGCAAGAACATACTAGAAACTGTCAACTAAAGAATAATAATGTTGCTATGATTTCAATGAAAGTGTGTGTCAAAATATATTTTCCCACAAAATCATAAAAATATATATATATTTGTCATCGCAAACATTATCAACTGATCTAAGCTTAAGTAGTAAAAAATATCTTTTTATTATTTAAAATATCATGCCTTTCCACCGAGAAGTGATAGTTAACACCTTAAAAATAAAACGTTTAAGACTACTACACCACTGGGTGACATTCAAATATCAATTTCTCTAAATTGATGACGTTACCCTTTTTTACCTGGAGCCTTCTTTTTTAATATAATGTTACATATTTTTTCATCGTATTATAATGGAGTTCTACTTAGTAAAATTCCAATTGAATCTATTATGTGTTTATGTTTTTAAGCGGAGACAATTAATTAGTTAAAATGAATGTTTATTTTATTTAAATTATGATTATTTTTGTATTTTAAGTTTTAACTTTAAGAGGATCAAATTACCAAAAAAATATTGGCCCCCCCTGACTCAAATTTTTTTGATAATTGTAAATACGTGGCATTTATTGTTATGATATATATTTTTTTATGAGACCATAAATAAATAATTAAATTGGATGGTGTATTTTTTGTTTAACTCTCCCAGACAATTCTGTAAGCAGTATTTAAAATTTTAACTCTTTTTAAAATCGACCAACGTTCGATATGCTATTCAAATAACCCTCATTAAACACCTGTTGCTCCATCTCTTTCTACCATTTTTTATTCTCTGCAATTCGATTGCATAGCGGTATAAGTGCGACAAAGAAAGTTGTATACATTCTCAATTTCAGATTGGTTGGTTGGAAAAGGACACACTTATAAAAGGTAACTCAAAGTAGCGGATTGTGTGAGAGAGAGACAGTGTGATCAATTTCAGCGATACAAAACCGTGATATTTCATGCCACGGAGAAAAATTTGAACACATTTTTTCATTATTTTTCCATCGTAACTTACCAAAAAATATTCATAATTGTTAATGAATATTATATAAACGTTTTAGTTTTGTTATGAACACGTTTCGTCAATGCGTCATTAATTTAAAATACATAGTAAAGACAAAAAAATAAATATACAAATAAAAAAATCAACAAAAATAAATGCATAATTAATGGCCAAAAATATCCACATCTCTGGGTAATGTATTGATTAATTTAGCAGCTTTTGCAACTGGAAACACAGATGATCATTAGAACAGTCAGTACTGCTCGTAAATGAGCACAGAACCTTTTTATAGTCGACGTAATGTTTGAACTGTAAGTAACCGATAATTAGTGATTATTTCATCAGAATATAAAATTATTAACCTGTTTCCTACGGAGCTAAAGAAATTAGATTTTAATAGAAAATATTTAAAAAATGAATTTAGTAGTGTTGGTGATTATCATGGAAAATTCGGCAAAACTCTATAAAAAATAATAATGAATTAGTGCATAACGCTTTGAAACTGTTAACACCTTGTATTTTTCAGCATCGTCTATCAACACACTACAATCAAACGTATCAACAGTTGAAACGTCAGCAGTCAGGAGATGAATTAAAATATTGTAATATGTATTAATCATGCATTAATTATGCTCGTAATTTTTAGCATATAGAACCGAATAGATCTCTTGGTCAAAAGTTTAAAACGAGAATTGAAAAAAACTTTCTTCGAATTAATATTACACAACTCGGCGAGAATTTTTTTTCCAATGACAATTTTATTGTACTAGTTTAAATTTTTATAAATTTGGTAATAAAACTCCTTTAAGATGCTGAAAAATGATGAGAAGATGCCGAAAAGCGAAACCTGGGTTGTGAGTGATACAATATGTGGAATCGTATATAATTTCAAAAATTCAGATTTGACAACAAAACTACAAAAAATACTAATCAAAATTTTGAGTCAATGAAGAGAAACAGTAAATTGTAAATATATAAATATTATACAATAGTTGTTTTTTAAAATAAAATTAAAAATTATCTTAAAAAGGTTGGCAATATTGTCTTATCTCGAGCAGCAATTGTGAAAGAGAGATAGATATAATCATTAAAAATGATTTGTGTGAGTTGAGCGATGTTGATACAATGTCAATAATTGATACACGAAATCGATTTTATTAATCTAAGTAAGTTTTATATGCAACGGCTTCTTACGGCTTATTTAGATGATGTCTGAGAATAAAATTATTAATAAAATTCAAATGTATAATTCAACAACGTTTTAATTTCTACCAAGTATTTTCAATATATAAATATGTATATTTGAAAAAAATTCTTTATACATATTGTCATTCTATCAATTCTTTGTTGAAACAAAGTTGTAATGTTTTTTTAATTGTGTTTTAAAATAACGACGAATTGTTAACATTTCAATATCAAATACGAATTGTTTAAACATTCTTTGCATAAGTTTCTTAATTATATTTTAATTAGAGGTATATAGAAATATTAATTAAAACATTGATTCTCATGAAAACCCCTCATTAAAATCTCATAAGGATTTTTTAAGGGTGCTAGACGATATTTCAACATCAAATTTAAATTATTGAAACTGTTTAGAAGTGTATAAACTTTAAGCAATTCAATTTGTTTGACAATTTGTATTGATAATAAAATAATATCACAATTTTGAAAGTTAATAACATTAAATAATTTGCAATTTAAATTCATTCACATATTAATTTGAGTAATGGATTATGGCAAAAAAAAAATTATAGTTCCATTTAAATATAAACTATGAAGGATGTTTAATTAATACCAGTATAGTTTCAACTTTGCAAAAGATTGCCTGAAGATGCCGAATGTTAAAACCCTTTCATTCCTGTAATTTTTTTATTATATCGATTGAAGGTGCTTGATGAAATTTTAATATCAAATTTGAATTGTAACAACTTTGAACGATTCCAAGCTCGATGGCTCATTAATAAGATCATTAAAGAGAATTATCTCAGGAAATTGTGTTAATAATAATTGGATTAATTCAATTAAATTTGTTTTAACTGTCATTTAGTGCTTGCCTTGGGGTATGTATTTTTCTGTAATTGATATATTTGTTATATAGACGATGCTAACTGTCGTATGTCAGTTCTTTTGCATCCGTGTGATAGAATTCCTGAAGATGCCGAAGGGCGCAACCCAGGTCGTTAGTGAAAAAACATGTGGAATCGTACAAAGTTGTAACAATTCAAATGTGTTCAATTAATAATGTGAAAAAAGAATGCCTGCAGATACCAAATGAGGAAATAAGGGAACTTGAGTGACATACTATGTATTAATTAACAAGTATTTTAATTAAACATGTAAAAGTCAAATTTTGTTACTCATCTTTTGTGATTTGTCTCACAAAACAGAGACACTAAAAAGTTTTTTTTTGATGTGCACTTTAAAAGAATAGTTTATTTGTTTTTTTTTATAAGTGCAAAAACCTAATCATCGTTGTGATGACAGTGAGTCTTTGTGATAGGTAACATTCTTTTAAATGAGCATGCTAAAAGTACGTAGCAATGAATTGAATTAAATGGTTGTTAAAATTACACTATTACGTAGAATATGTCAACATCCGAAGCAATACTATTGAAAATCGTTAATGTGACCAATGGCATCCCCATTGGCAGGCTGTTTTTATACGTTAAAAGAAGAAAAATTTCATGTCCTCGACTTCTCAAAAAAATAACAGAAAACACAATTACTAAGGATGGTACAGTTTTCATTTTGACCTCATATAAGTCGAAAGAATTTTTCAACGAGGTTTTCGATTTTTCAAGCTATTATGAGAAAGAAAACGGGTTTTGCTTTTGATCGACTCAGTTTGGTCGCCTTTTAAAGAAACGAAAGAAATGTCACAGAAGTTGTAAAACAATGTTACAAGTTTAATATTTAAAATTAAATATATACGTATAAATGTAAGTGAAGAATATGATAACATATTAATTTTTTTTATCGTAATTAAATAGCTTTCACTAATAAAGTGATTTTTGCATTTTATTACCAGAAATCTAAGATGTGTCTAGTCATATACTCATAAATCTTTCGGCTTATACAAGGCCAAAATGAGAATTATGATATTCATGAAAATATAAATTATTTTGTTTCTTACTAACTACTAAAGCTTACATGTCAATAAAAAACGCTTTCATATTTTATCGCGGTATCTCTTCAAATAGTTTTATATTCCGCATGAACAGTGAGTGAGTTCAGACGACCACTTTTTTAATTATATCTTTATACACTCGATTCATTTTTTTTTCTGTAGCATTTTTTTTCTATCTTTTATTACCAAATATATAGACACAATTCAAATAATGACATTTATTCAGATAAACATATAGCTCATAGGCTCCCAACCTTTTTCGGGTGGCGACCCCTTTTCATAAAATCCTTGTGACCCGCGACCCCCCATACAATCCAAAAAGCATACAAAATAAATTTTTTTTTGTTGACCGTTTAAGTTGGCGACCCCCAGGTTAGAAACCTATGATATAGCTATATTTCAGATTATTATTTTTCTAAACAATAGTAATTTCTATAGTTATTCAACTATTCTATAGAAAACTGAAATGTAACGATGTCTGTATAGCAATTTAGCGTCGCTGTAACCATAAATAGTGTTACATTTTGCATTGTGATAGTTTTTAGAGAATTTCGGATGTGAAAATAATACTAAACGTTAATATGACTTTGTTTCACAATGTATTGTGACATTTTTATGTCCTTGCTTAAAAACGATTACAGCTGAAATTAATAATTTGTAAAAACTGTCATTTTAGACTAAGTTGCAGAGGTGTGATACCTGCTTAAAATTAATTAATAAAATATATTTTAATTATTAAATAAATTTATTTAGACCAAATGTCGTCGCATAGTCCCCAAAATTGAAAAAGATTGATATCCTACGACATCAACAAGAAATATTCACAGTATAGCTGAAACGTTATAAAGAATTTTATGGCTTAATGCGGATTCGATCTTTACATAAACAAAATCAAATTAAATAATTTGTATTAAAAAAAGAATCACAAATAGATTAATAGCTTATATTATAAAAATGTCATTTTACATAGGTGCTTATTTATATCAGTGCTTATTAATATCAGAGCTTTTCTTGGAACATGATAATTATTCAGTATATGCTCAAGATCCCTCAGTAATCAGTTTTATGCGCGAGCTTTTAAGTGAGACTCAAGTCCTGGAATGGGCTATGCGTAACAGGTTTTAGCGATGTGCAAAAAGAAAATGTACTTTTAATACAATTTTTCCTCAGTCAATTCCTGCGAGGGATTGTATTGACAACCTTTTGTAACACGAAGCAAAAAGCTCGATAAAATGATTTTTTATAATACTTAAACTATTGTATATTAACTATCGAGTTATTTTTAGTTTGAATTTGTATGTGTATTTTGATGCATGAAAAGGCGAAATAACATTTTTTGACGTTTTTACTTAGTAAGATTAGCATTTAAATATTTTTGATCAATATATGCAGTTTCAAAACGACGTGATGCCAAAAAGTTTATTGAAACTATTAAAATAATTAATTATTGTTAATTTAGAAATTTTTTATAAATTAACTATACAGTATTTTCTTAACCATGCATAAATGCTCAAGGTTGTTATTTTATGTGAGATTTTGAAAATTTTGTACGATTCCACATGTTTTGTAACTAACGACTCGGGTTTCAACCCTTCGGTATCTTTAGTGCTTTTTATCAAATGGATACAATATAATTAAAACCCGAGTCGAAAATGATAAAACGTGTAGGATCATACAACGTTTAAAATTTAATTTATGATATCGACTGAAGGTGCTTGATGGAACTTCAATATTAAATTTGAATTGTTGCAACTTTTTACGATCACGTTTATCACAAACGACCCGGGTTTCGCCCTTCATTGGTCAGTTCTGTTGCATCCGTGCGATGGAATACCTGAAGATGCCGAAGGGCGAAGCCCGGGTCGTTTGTGATAAGACATATGGAATCGTACAAAGTTGCAACAATTCAAATTTAATAAAAAATAATTTTTATATATATAAGTTTCTTTTTTGACTGTCCTGTCTCAAAACCGTGTAAAAAAAGAGTTGAAGTTGTGTGTATAAAATAAATAAATATCATATTTGCCCTAGGTACGAAGACACAAAGTTGAACTTCGCTGCCAATTATTAGTGATACGGGTTTTTACAAGAGATGGCGCATTAAAATACATCAATACAGTTTTTTTTCGTTTAGTATACTATTGTACGTGCGTGCCATTATCAAAATAATAATCAAATTGTATTCCTATAGCTTACATCATCAAAATCGAACACAAAAAATATGGACCTCCGGAAATATAAGCAGCGAATGATAAAGATAAGCAAGAAATGAGTGACATAGCCATTTTCGATTAAAAAACACGAAAATATAGCGATGTGAAGTGATTAAAATCAAAAACCGACCGTTCTATACAATGTCCTAATTGAACACGTTTTTTAATATAATCTCTATCTTTGTTAGAAACTGATTTCCATTTTCTTTGCAGTAGTTAAATTCCGACTAAGAAAAAAATATAATATTTTATTTGTTAACTGTCACTTCTTAGTGGAAATGAATTATCTTTAAATGATAAAAAACAATAATGCTATAATTATAAGTTTATATTACATTGTCACTCATCGCAAGCATTATGAGCTGGCACAATACAAATTAAAAACAAAACCATTTTCACAAAAAATCAAGATAAAAATTACGAGTTATACAAAACCAATCGCTTAAAACCTGAGCTCATACAAGTGGCAAATAATATTTGATAATTATTTCTGAACTCCTAATAGAATTTTGATTTGATTTTATATTGATAAAAAAAGATTACTAAGAGGTCCGTAACACTTTATTTGTGAACTATTTTACTTCATTTAGATATATAAATATATTGCAAATACATATAAAATATATCCGGCAAATAGCCAGATTTATTATATCGTACATATTATAGGCATAAATAAACACAAAAAAAGTTCAAACTGTATCCATATGAAATATTTCTAAGTAATAATATTGCTTTTATTAAACCTGTATTTGTAGAAGTTCTCAAATCAGTATAAAGGATATCATGAGCGGAAAAGTCCCGCTCTACGGACATTTTCGGTTGGAAGAAATGCTGTAACGGTCAATGCTAAATCTTCAATGATTTTCGATTAATTATAACCATTTTAACGTTTAAATTGTAGGCACGGTCCATTTTGTTCCACCATTTTAAATACATCGTAAATTTCATAATTAAATTTTGAAACAGAGTATCCTTCGTCTACTATATAGTGAAACTCCCATTTACACTAATGTCTGGACTTTGTAATTTGAAGTAATGTAATTGGAGGAATGAATGTCAAAAAAAATTAGGGATTTTGATTTGTTCCGCAAAAATGCAAAACCAGTATTATTATTTTGCAAAAAAAATATATGTACAAAATATCTAGTTACTAGGTGATAAAATGTATAGCGCTCGCAAAATCTAACTCATAGACAGTTACCCAGCTGTACGTGTATAGAATGCATGTGTTGAATTCGCAAGCCCTTGCCACTATTACTGTATCGAGCGATCGTGCAATTGGGGGATTTTTTGGAGAGTATTGTAAGCCAGCACGTAATTCAGAGTAGTATTATTGGGGAACGAGGTCGAATTATTTCCTCTTATACATTGAGATATTTTTTCAATTTTATGTAAACGAAAAAATTTTCGAGCCACAGTCTTGGTTAAATTAAATGAATTCAAGCATTTATACCGCTTATAGCCTTGCCATAATATAATTGTTGATTATCTATATTTATTACATCGATTAAGCGCCATGGAATTTTGACTGTCGAAACTTTGTACGATTCCAAATGTTTTGTCACTAATAACCGGGGTATTGCCTTTCGGAATCTTCAGGCATTCTATCACACGGATGCGACATAATTGACAATCTGGACTCTGTTGTTCGCCAGTGATAGAACGCCTGAAAATTCCTATTAATACATTACGTTTCCTAAAATATTTATGTGCAGGCTATTTTCATTATAAAAAATTCAAACTCATATTCTTGCTAACAAGTCTTTCACGATTGTTCTTAACTCCTAATGGATCATTGAATCGACTTTATTTTGTTCGCAAATTATTAATTAGGGATCGCTAACACTTTATTTTAAAATAGATTTACTTTAATTGAATGTATATTGTATGACTTCCTGTATATTTTTTCTTAGTTATTAAATTGAGTGATTTGGCATTAACTTGGTAGAACTCCATTATAACACGGTGGAAAAATGTAGCAATGTATTTTAGTTCTACAATTTTTTTTACGAGGTAAAGTTGACCGCTATTTCGGCTCACGCCATCGTAGTTTTTATAAGGTGCAGCTATCAACTATACCTTACAAAAAAAAATTGTAGATCTAACATAGATTGCTATTTTTTTTACCGTGTTATAATGGAGTTCTACCAAGTAAATGCCAATTCAATCAATTTAATAACTAAGAAAAAAAATAATCTTATGTTTTATATAACTGATTATTATCAATTGATTGATCGGATTGCCATTTGCTTGGCAGAACTCCATTATAGCACGATGAAAAAAAAGCAATTTATTTACTAGTTTGATGAAGGCGTAAGCTGAAATAGTTTTCAACTATATATCAATACATTGCTATTTGTTTTGATGTTTATCATCAACTCACTTTTTTTACGGTCACGGTGAGCGAAACAAGTTCTGATCATAAAATATATTGTGAATATAGTTTCAATGATGTATTTTTATTATTAAAAAAAACCCGTTATACACGAACAATTTTTTTCTTTTTTTTTGATTTTTTGTGATGATGGTTTTCCACCAAGTAAATGCTGAATAAACAACGTTTCCTCACTACGGTACGCTAGAAACGTTACGATTAATATTGCAAGCTGTCTGCAGCGAAATGAGCATTTGTAATCTAACACGATTAAGCAGAAGTAGCTTTGTGTTGAAACACTGGCTCGGTAGCGACGCCAGAGTTGAACGCATTTTTGCCTCAGTGGGATTCGAACCATCGGCCGGTCAAGGTCTTTAACTCATCTTCACGACCAAAGATGCTTTGGCAATTTTCCTCTACTCTTTGTTCACGCGTTGTGAGATAGTGTACAGTGAGCCAGTATCGTTTTTTTTCTTGTTGTATCCAATTGGTTTTATAACTTATTCGTGAGTGTTTTTTTTATTGAATAAATCAACTCAGGTTTTTAATACAGGGCTAATTTTATCTAAGTAATTTTATTTTACTGTTTAAACAACTGCTGATATCAAATTTGACACGCCACAGTTCATCGACTGAATTGGCATTTACTCGGTAGAACTCCATTGTAACAGGGTGAAAAAATAGCAATATATTTAAGCTCTACAAAACGTTTAGTTGTTAGTTATTTCAGCTTTCACCTTCGTCACAACAGTTCGCTTAAATTACGGCATCCTCTTCAAAACATTATTTATTCGTTACAAAGACAAATTGGCATTTACTTGGAAGAACTCCATTATGGCATGGTGAAAAAAATGCAATGAATTTCGGCTCGACAAAATTTATAAGATATATAGTTGATAGCTATTTCGGCTTATGCCTTCATCACCACAGTTCGCTTATATTACGACATTCTCTTCAAAAAACTATTCATTCGTAAGAATAACATTTCAAAGTATTTTTTATTCAATAAGCAATTTGAGGTTTTAAAAGCAGGGTAAATTTTGGCTTATCAATCTGATTTTACTGTTAAACACTGTTAACAGTTCGATTAAAATATAACATCCTCTTTTAAGCATAATATATCCATAAAACAAGCCTTAAGCCATAAAGCATTTTAAAAATTTTGATTCAATAAGCCAATTAAGGTTTTAAAGACAGGATAAATTTTAGCTTACTAAAATGACTTTATCGGATACAAAATGTGTTACATGACAGTTTCCTTAATATACTACTTCCTCTTTTAAGCAATATTTATTTGAATAATAAACAAGCCTTTGAAGTATTTCAAATAATATTTTTTTGTTGTACTATTTCCACAAAATATATTCACGATCACGACCGATTTTCA
Source organism: Himalopsyche japonica (assembly GCA_028555115.1). Classification (NCBI taxonomy): domain Eukaryota; kingdom Metazoa; phylum Arthropoda; class Insecta; order Trichoptera; family Rhyacophilidae; genus Himalopsyche; species Himalopsyche japonica. Next base: position 2,920,043 of record JAHFWJ010000430.1, read on the forward strand.
TCGTCAACCGATCATTAGTTATTTTTGACTAAGCGTAAGTCACTTTGCACTGTTCAATCTAAGTGCTTAGGGGGAAATCTATTCTGAACTATACTTAACAATCACAAATAAATAGATACGGTTTTATACTGACCGAAATCCGCAATCACCAAAACGTGAAATCCGGAAAATAAGATTAATACTATACATCTTTAGACTCTTCATTTTAAGACATTCTTCTCGGACCTAAGGTGTAAATCTGTTTTTAAATTTTACAGCCAATTTGTCGTATGTGACTATTTTAAAAACACTACGGGACATTATTCGTTATCTAAAATATAATTTTTATGTTATTTACTATCGCTTGTTGGTGGAAAAACAATCTATTTAAATAAAATAAACAGTATTGCGTATCGCAAAAACTATCACCTTTTTATGTACTAAAAAATTACCAGGGATACGAAAACAATGGCTAAGGAATTGAGCTCAGGTAGTGCTAATGAGAATTAAAATAAATAATTTAAAATTCTGTAGCTTTACTTTAATTTATAGAGCATCAGTTGAGAATGCTCGCGATAACGAAACCAGATCTGATCCTTATAATATAATATTGTGCTAATAATACTAAAAACCTTGAAACAGTTAAAAATAGCAATGTACTTCCATTCTACAAAATTTTAAATGTTCATAGTTGATAACTATTTCGGCTCACGCCTTCATCAGAACTATGTTTAAAAGTAAATTTTGTATCTACATGTAGCGGTGTAGAAAAGGTACACAATTTATTATCACAGTATAAAACAAGGGTGTTAGAACAAAAGAGAATATGTATTGTGTTCATTTTCTACGCCGCTATACATAGTTAAGTAAATATACGTGTAAACATAGATCTAATGAGGGCGTAAGGCGAAATTGCTATTAACTATAATACATACTTTATAAATTTGTATAGCTAAAATACATTGCTATTTTTTCACCGTGTTATAATGGAGCTCTACCAAGTGAATGCCAATTCAATCAATAAATTTAAAATTAAGTGTAATTTTTTAAATGTTCAACACCAGAAGCGGATATGACTAATAATGAAAAAAAATGTAAATGTGGACTTGTCTGTCTGAATTAATATCAGGTTTTTAATTACATACTATTTTGTCTTTTGCCGGTATTTAATATGAAATAACAGTATTCATTTAACCGTGCGGTATTTTGAACCAAATTGGCCGCGATTGTAACTTTTTGGTTATATCGGTTTATTTCTGTGATTCCTGACAAAATATTGTATTTGCAATTGGCGGTATTGAAAAATATCTTTTTGATTGAGACCTTTTCATGTAAATTCAAAAACGGTTGTAAATATATTGAGTTACTTAAGATATAAACCAAGTCTTTTATCGAATTTGAATTGTTAAAACATATATGTTTTTCGTTTGTTATTAATTCCCCTTATATATAACCGATGCAAAGTGTTTATTAACTGTTAGCTTTGTCGCATCCGTGTGATGGAATACCTGGCGAAATCCATGTCGTTAGTGAAAAAACTTGTAGAATTGTACTACGAAACAATACTTTGTTTTTCTTGAAAATTTGAATAATAAATTAAAAAAATATCGTATTTTTTATTTTGCGTTAAAAAAAATGTTAAGTTGTAAAATAGATTTTACCTTGAACATTATTTTGAACAATAAAAACAAATGAAAAGTGACCAAGAAGAACGAGAAGAAAATCAAACCTTTTTTGGAAAATCATCTGTTTTGAGGTAAGTTTTTTTTATATTTCTAATCAATTATTTTGTGACGTTTCTGTGTTCATTTGAGACGTTTTTAACATAACCATAATTAATCCACTTCTGTAGAAACGCTCCTAGGATAATAAATATAAACTGTTATTTTATTGTTTTCTTTTGAGTATTAATTATTTCTCAGTAGTGGTACAAATTTAAAAAGCTCAAATCAAATTCTGTGGAAAAAATTGATGAGGGATCTTTCACAGTTCCCAGGTTCTTAGGATCTATCAGCACTGCTTTTGGATATGATCCAAAATAAATCATGCTTCAAGCAGGCAACGCAAAAAATGAATCACCCCAAAGTAATCACTAGCTCAATACAATATGCGACGAGTTCGGAAACGCTAACGCATGGTAAAGTGCTAAACCCACAAATTAATATTGCATCGCCAAAGAGCTAGACAAAAAGACACTTAATAATATACACATTTAAGGTGTTTACTATCACATCTAGGTGGAAAGGCATCATATTTATATGATATATAAATAAATCAAAATGCTTAGTGACAGTTCCAGATTTTTTTATTTAATTTTATCGACTGAAGGTGCTTGATAGAGTTTCAATGTCGACCATTTTCGTGCCACATGTAAACTTATTGTCATAGCCGCATTTTTTAGTTTCATTTACAATTTTTGAAAAAAAAATAGTTTTATTGCGAGAAAGAAACAAGCTAGGCCGTTAAAACAGGAGAGAAGGTGTCTTGTGTACCTTTTCTACACAGCTATATATAGATAAGCAAATGTTCATTTAAGCATAGTTCTGACGATGGCGTGAGCCGAAATAGCTATCAACTATATTTTTTAAAAATAGTTTTATAGAACTAAATCGTTGCTATTTTTTTCACCGTGTTATAATCGAGTTCTACCAAGTGAATGCCAATTCATCAATCAAATTTAAATTTTTAAAAGTTTATACGATTCCTTTTTTCAAAACAATAGAAAAAGATTTTTCACTACTTATTTCTCCAATATATTTTATGATCGGGACCGATTTCGTAGTTGATAATGCTCAAAACCGGTCCTGGTCATAAAATATAATTTGGAAATAAGTACTAAAAATGTGTATTTATTATTGGAAATAGCATACCTTCCCATCAAAAAGTGACAGTTGACACTTTATAAGCAATTTTGATGTGTAAAAAATAAACTCGCAATTAGCGAAATCGGTTCCATTCTTTTAAATATAAAATTGTGGAAATAATTTTAATTATATTTACATTTAACGTCTTTCCAATATGAAGTGACAATTAATATCTAAAAAAAATAATTATTCATACTTAAAATACGTTTATAGATTTTTTTATTTTAAATCCATATCCTCTCCCAATTTTGAGGATAAGGCTTTCAAATAGAGGTGTTTTAAGAGATTTTTCTCCGCTATATATGAATTATTAATTGTACGTGTAAATTAAAATAATTTTCTCTCCAAGAAATGGGCAAATAAATACATATATCAATTTTCACATAGCCAACTGCCACAAGAAAATTGTATATATGTATCTTAAATATTATATACACAAGTCGGAATAAATAATCTAATATGTATGTAGTTTATAATCGAGACTTCTTGCGGCGGACGTATTTCAAATAACGGTTTATAATACTCAAATACCTCTGGAAAGCAACTAGTGGTATCAAGCGGACGGGTCGTGGACCGAATTTCATGTTTTATGTCGGCTATTAAAATGAAAAAGACAGTCCATAGACAGATAAATTTACAGGACGCACCAAATGCATTTTAATAATAGTTTTTGGCATTTTTACAATATAATTAATACAATATTAGTATGAGAGTCTTTTTCTCGTTGCAAATTTGACGACCCTTTCTTTTGTTAATTTTACAACTAAATTAAGATACTAATTCGGTATTTGCAGCTCAAATCTTTTTGACACAACGTTTTTTACGTTCTTTACATTGTGGTTATCAAAAAATATTGAATTTAATTAGAAGAAACTTTTTTTTGCATTTATAGAATCGATATGGTTAAAAAATAACTATTTAAAAATACAATCAATTTTTGATGACATATTGCTTGATGTTTTCTAAAGACATTCTGTGATAAAGGCTCAAGTATGGGACAGATTTTTATTTATATTGTTGAAAAAAACGTTACTCCGACCCCGGAATTGTCCAACAACACGATTCCGACTATAAATAATTTATTTTGTAAGGTTTTTTCCTACCTTTCATATTAATGCACATTAAACTAAAGATCAACTAAGCAATCCGGAAAATTGTTCATTGAGATATTCTTCACAATCTATTGATTTAATTGGCATTCACTTGGTAAAACTCCATTATTACACGGTGAAAAAAATAGCAATGTATTTTAGTTTTACAGAATTATTTAAAAAAATGTATCCGAACCGAAATAGCTATCAACTATATTTTTAAAAATAGTTTTGTAGAACTTAAATACATTGCTAATTTTTTCACCGTGTTCTTCACAATCGTCTAACCGAAAAAGTAGTCGAAGACAATCGATTTTCATGACTCCTGACGTTTTAATGCAATTATAATTCACATTGAAATAAAACACAGTTTTATCTGTACAATTTTCACGTTTCTTTAAAACGATCAGAACCGGTTCCGCTGAGTATTATGTTGTAGATCGCTCGCTGGCTTATGAGTATTATAGATTGATAAAAAATGACTTTTAAAAATGCATGAACCGTTTCAGTTCTGTAAATGGTGAAATATTGTCATTGTGACACCATGGAACTGTATTTAAATGAAGAAAAAAAAAATCGGCTCGCTCACGGTCCCGCGATTGGGCGCACCCGTGTTGTGTTGCCCGCAGGAAGTGAGGCAGAAATACTAAAACGATCGTAGTGTGGTAAGGTAACCGAACTGAACAAACGACGAGCCAATCTACCGCCGGACTGTTGACCTGTTGGATCTCAGGCTATGATATGTATACAGTCGGCATCACATGGCCAATTATCATGATAATTAAAGAGGAATCAGCGGTCTTATTTTGATGAGATACGTCTCTGACGGTAAAACGCAGTAAATCTGCAAAAACTGATTATTAAACGTCATTAAGCGTAATTAAAAACGAATCATAAATGTTTCCGAAATTAGCAGCGCACAGCTGGTACAAAATTGATAACAAATATTACAATAAATAAATAAAATATTATATCAAAACCACTGTACACCCAGTCCTTTTTTTACGCGATACATTGGTTCCAGAAAAAGGCGAGTAAAAAAATGATTTCACGCAATTGCATTATATTTCTTTATACACCCTAAAACATAAATCCGCATAATATCCGATACACTTGTTAATATTTGGCAATTGTATGTGTATTTAAAAAAATGTAATGCCTTACAAAATTAAGTTTTAAAAATACACATATTTTTTTTATTTAAAAAAATAATGAAACGTACACGCATCATATATAAATGTCTTCTTTAAAACAAATTTGGAGAAAAAATTACGTAAAAATGAGTGAAGCGTGTAAAAAAATGTAGCGGTGCCGTCCAAAAAAATCGCGTATAATCGAATTCGCGTAAAAAAAGGACTGGGTGTACTATCAAATTTGAATTGTAAAAACTTACGTACGATTCCACAAGTTCGGTCCGGTCCGGCGGGTAAAACCGGTCCTGGTCTAAAAAAAAATAAAATTATAAAAACAGTGCAGTGGTATAATGTATATATAATAGGTAATATGATATCGACTGAAGGTGTTTGATGGAATTTCATTATAAATTTTTTATTGTTACAACTTTGTACTGTTTCGCCTTTCGGCATCTTCAGGCATTCTATCACACGGATGCAACAGAACTGACGCACAATAAACAGTTGTATATATTGTATTTACACGCAGTCCTTTTTTTTTTACGCGATTTTTTTTACGCGAATTCGATTATACGCGATTTTTTCCTCAAATTCGTTTTAAAGAAGAAATTTGCATATGATTCTAGGCTTGTACGTTTCATTATTTTTTTAAATAAAAAAATATGTGTATTTTTACAACTTAATTTTGTAAAGCATTACATTTTTTTAAATATGCATACTAGTTTAGTGTAGACTAGTGTATCGGATATTATGCGAATTTATGTTTTAGGGTGTGTAAAGAAATGTAATGCAATTGCGTAAAAGTTGTGATTTTTTTTACGCGATTTTTTTTACGCGCCTTTTTCTGGAACCAATGTATCGCGTAAAAAAGGACCGGGTGTATACCAAAGGTATTAATTACAGGAAAACACAAACCACAAAGCAAGCACTAAATGGCAGCTACAACAAATTCAATAATATTATATACTACTACTATTTACTATTATTACTATATACTAATACTCTTATATAATACTATTGTAATAATAATTAACACAATTTCCTAATTAATTAATTTTCAAACATTTATTGATTTTGCCACATTTAAGAATTTATTATCACAATGTAATGTTTTAATGTTAAAATACAAAAGAAATGATTGATGTACAGTTCTGATGAGGGCGTAAGACGAAATAGCCACCAACTATATATACATAAAAAAAAAATTAGAACTAAAATACATTGCTATTTCTTCACCATGTTATAATGGAGTTGTACCAAGTATTACCCAATTTAATCAATGTATTTTACATGTCGATAATGTCAGCGATAACTAAAATTGGTCTTGATCTAAAATTGTAAAACTTTGACTATAACCGAATAAAAATTAAGCGGTTTTATTGAAAAACTATAAAAAATGGTGTTAGTCCAAAAAGACAGCAAAAGTCAGTTGAAAATGCTACTCTGATATTGTCACAGCACTGTGACAATCGTTAACTTCGAATGTTAATCACATGAGAATAATTAAAATTTTGAAATATCTAAAAGTCAGATAACATTCCACAGATGACTCTGATTCAAATTTATTTAAAAAATCCGTGTTAATCCACAAATGTTCCCGTGGTAGCTTCTGCGTTCCTGCGCGCATTTTTTGTCTAAGTGGTTAGTCATAAAGATAAAATATTGTATAATTTACCAATTGACAATGTTCCAACGAACTATGTATAAAAAAAAAATTTCATACCAAAGATTAAACCACTTCAATTCTGAACTAAAGGTACGTTCAAAAATTAAATGAAGGTTAGATAATAATGTCAGTACTGTTGAATTTATTGCTGTCAAAGTAACTATAAAAATATTATTGGTTGAATTGGCATTTACTTGGTAGAACTCCATTATAACACGATGAAAAAATAGCAATGTATTTTAATTCGACAATTTTTTTTTTTAGATACTTCTGACGATGGTGTGACGAAATAGCTATCAACTGTATCTTGTAAAAAAATTGTAGAACTCGCATACATTGCTATTTTTTCACCGTACTATAAAAACACTTGGCAATTGTAAATCAATTATCACAAATAGCTGATTAGTTATTGGAAAGAATTATCAAAGCGTAGCAAACGGGTTCAGATTTGATACTGATAAGCCGCGAATGAACGGAGGTACATGCGGAAGGTCAGTCGAAGTGTGTTGAACTGAGGTGTAGACGCGAATCACGAGACGTTGGGTTTGAATGCCACTTGTCGCTGATTTACTATTTTTTTTACATAACATTACCTGACAATTAAAATGCAATGTATGCATATGAATAATTTTTATTATAATTTAATATTAAACATTTATTCCCAAAAAAACCTAGATTAACTCTCACTTAGAGAAGCGCATACAATCAATTTGTCACATTTGAAATTTATTTGCTCAATATGAAACAATTTCTTCACAGCTATATTAAGATGAATAAATGTACGCTTAAAATAATTTCTGATGAAGGCGTAAGCCGAAATAGCATTCAATTGTATATAAATTTAGTAGAACTAAAAAACATTGATATATTTTTAATGTGTTATAATTGAAGTTCTAGCAAGTAAATACAAATCCAATCAATAGCCCGTTATCGATATATAATTAAAATAAATTCAATTACTCCACGTATTGTGTTACTTATTGTAACGTACGTTACGTGAAATAATCAAGTTATTTAAAATTTTATATCAAAATGAACTTCCACAAAGATACCGCTGAATCCATCTAAATTATTATGTTTTGCCTAGGTTCTCAACCAGTGGCCCGCGGAGATTTTTGGGTGGTCCGCGATGTTATATTATTTCGATAAACAATAGAATTTTATGGACTTTTAACTTGTATTCTTTTGTTACTGTCTGTTTCAGCATAGGGTGTTGAAATTTTTTTTAATAAAAAATCAATCATATAAATATTTATTATTTTATTCCAGTGTTGATGGTTCGCAAAACATTTTTGGATTTTTTAGTGATGTTCGGATGTAAAAAGGTTTACGTCAAATGATATATTGGACGTATATAAGTATTTTGTTATTTATTTTTAAATTAAAAATTTGAGTAAAATTGTATTTTATTAATACATTTTATTTCACAATGCATTGTTCGTAGGTTTCTTAAATTATGTGAAAATCGAAAAATCATTTTGTGTTTTATTTTGATATTATAAAAGTTTGGGTATTAAAAAGTTAGGAATAGATTCTCTTATTAGTTTACTAGGAGGACTTAGGATTGAAGTTTTAATACTAGAGCTGTGCAGTCGTCAAAAGAACTTCGACTCCGAAATTGACCAACAAAACGACGAAATAAAAATCAACTAACCAATCTATCAAATTGACAAACTTACTATATCGGGACTCAAAGAAATACGATATATTTTTTCTTATTCATTGAGATATTTCTCAAAATCATTAATAGAAAAAAATATCGGAGTCACTCGTATTTCATGATTACAACTCCGGCCAAAATATGGCGACAACACGATTCAGATTCAAAACAGTTTTTTTTTGTATATTCCATTAAAAAAATACTTTTCTATCATAGGAGGTCATCTTGTATATCAAACGAAATTTTGCGAATTTTGGGGGGGGAAACAATTGTTTTGACCTCATAAAAATAATTGACACAGCTGGAAAATGAACCTTGCATTTTTAGTAATACGTGTCATTAACGATTTTGTCATGATTGTTTATTACAATATATGACACAGTGATTAAATTCCTTACGCTGTAGGCATTTATTCTGCGGTTTTGGACACAAATCTCTAACTCGGGATAAAATATTTAACAAGTTGTCTGTAAATAAACAGTTGGTGATATTGGAAAACAAAATAACTATTCAGTCAGTCGATTTAATGCGATCGAACAGACTTGTGAATCGGTTATAATGTTTGGGATTTTTTAAAAAATGACTTATTGTTGGAAAAGGTTCAGAAGAAATTTTCGAGACTTTATCCAACAGACTTTCTTTTGGTCATTCTCACTTTCAATAGTTTGAAAACTTGAAGAGAAATGTCTTGTACGAGGCCAAAATGAGAATACTGTAATTTTATATGATATATACGATAAATACGTGAATAATACAGCAATGCTTCAAAAAAAAAATTTTTACTTTCTTTATTACTGAAGTATTTCAATTTCCTTTCAATTCAGTCTGATAGTTCTTTGTTTAAATTAAGGTGCCAAAATGCACAGAAACCAAAGCAAAAAAGTGTTAAAGACCATTTTCATGATTGAATTTGCATTTACTTGGTAGAACTCTATATAACACAGCGAAAAAATAACAATTCCACTTACACAGAGTAGGTCTGACGATGGCGTGAGCCGAAATAGCCATCAACTATATCTTTAAAAAAATTGTAGAAATAAAATACATTGCTATTTTTTCACCGTGTTATATTATATCACATTTTTTTAATATAAAGATAAGGACCGATTTCGTATATTTAAATAACATAGTTATAGTTTTCCAACAAAAAGTGCGAAAGTTAAAGACACATTTAAAATAATAGAAATTACGTTTTTTTAAATATATTTACTGATAAAAAGTTATGATATATTTAATAATAAAACGCTTTTTAATAAATTAAGAAAAAAATACTAATTGTCGATCATAAACCTGTAGAATGTTTGCATACAGACGGCCAAGATTCTAGTTGCGGACCTGTGTGTCCGTTTTAATTGCAGTGCAAGTATTTTAATGTTCCTTTATGTGCTATCTATGACGTTACCATAGTAACGCAAACTATGACAAAGTAGTACAAAACTATTATAATATATACAAGAACGTGACAGTGAAGTATTAGTCGTTAAATATGTAAACACTTTTACGTTTCGTATTCGTGTATAACGATTTTATTTTAATATATCAATGATGTTTTATTGTTATTCGAAAAATAAAAAATAAACTTTTTTGGCTAGCTTTGGCCGCCCTCTTAAATCTGCCGCACGCGTGTTTTGCTTAATTTAAGATCGGGCTAGCAAAAACAGATAATATTTAAGATATTCCCTTTTAGTTTTTCTTTTACGAATCAGTCGACGGTCATTTCTAATTCCAACTTCGCTTTAATTGCAGCAATGTCCAGTTTTATGACACGAAAGCGTTTATTAAAAAATATCGGTTAACACAGAACATAACTGCGGTCCTAATATATTAAATCGAATTCGTTTTTAATTAACACGAAAAGATTTTGGAAAAAATCTCAAACGAAAAAAAATAAGTGTGTGATCAGTAAACAACAAATTGGACAACGAACGCATATTCGGATAACGAACTAAAACGATCGTTTTCATCTACTTATTCTATCTGTAATATAGTGATGATTGGTTAACGAGCAATTCGGATTGCGAAAAAATCGGACAACGAACACTATCACGAAAGATTTTCGTGTTCGGACAACGAACATATATTCGAATGACGAACTAAGACTATCATTCTAATCCAATTATTCCATCTGTAAAAGTAAACAACGTGATTGATTTTCAGCTATCGAGCAGTTTGTACTGCGAAAAAACCGTACAACGTACACATATTCGAATAACGAACTAAAACGATTTTAATAGTTAACTTATTTTATCTATAAAACGATCGATGATCGGTTAATGAACAATTCGGATAGTAGCTTTTCTTACTTTCGATACATATTTTATATATATATTTTTATAATTAATTGTTTAAAGGATATTTAATGTATTATTTTTGATGATATCAAGGCTATGAATATAGCTGCAAGTGTAAATTTTATCAGAAAATCAAGTTAACTCAATTTTACGTCATCCAAAACAATAGTGAGTTTTTTTATTGTATATGAATTGCTTAAGGCGAAATCTGTTTCAATACGAACATAGTGTTTCGGTTCACTCAATTCAGTGTTTCGACTGTTTCGAACGTATGAAAAGACTTCCTATGATATTTGATGTGAGTAGAGCAGATTGTGCAATAGTTTAAGCACTGTGCTATCTTTTGTTTAAGTTATGAATATGATTTATGATTTTTAATTTAATTGCAGTGCATTAAAATTATTTCCATGACAACGGAGTTTTCATATTACGAGTGACGTCACGACGCCCGTGAATTGTACACGTTTGACATGAACTTGTCTTCGTGGAAATGGTTCTCAAACTTTAAACAGATTCAGCTCGGATTTTCTGTTACCATTATACATTTATTGAGAGTTTTTTTAGAGAGGTTATTTGATGGAATTTAAACAATAACTCGAATCATTTTAACGGTGATAACTGTCACTTCTTGATGGAAAGGCTTGATATTTGAAAAATATGTATATCAATATATATTTTATGATTAAGATCGGTTTCTCTCATATTGTGGAAACAGTAAAAAAATTGTGTTGTTATTATTAAAAATGTTACGCACTTTCATAAAGAAGTGGCAGTTAAAATCTTAAAAGTAAAGCTATATTGCAATACAAAACATAAGAGCAACATCAACCGAAGACAACTAGATCAGTTGATAATGCTTGCGATAAGCGAAACCGGCTCATCAATGATCAAAAAAAATATTTTGAAAATAATATATAAAATGTGTTTTAATTATTTAATTGCTAAAACTTTGTACGATTCCACATGTTTTCTCACTGACAATCTGAGTTTCGCCTTTCGGCATCTTCAAAGATTTTACCGCAATAGAACTTCAAGTTGCCCTCGTGCGATATAATGCCTGATTTGTTAAACATAATTATTCATTTGCTTTTAATGACATCCATTTTCGAATGTGTAAATTTTATTAATATACCGATGCCGACCTTTTACCCGGGATTCCCAACCCCGTGCCCGCGGGCGCCATGGAACAATTCGTGTGTGCCCGCCACTATTTGAGCGTAACAGATTTTTTCATAAACACTAATTAAAAATGTAAATTATTTTTATATACTTGTTAGAGTTTTTTTTTTCCAGTAACTAGGTTTATTATATAGTGACAATAAACGTAGAGATTTTATTTTTATTTATTAATCACGTCTAATTATAAATACCCGTAGAAAAAAATAGGTGTTGCCCGCCAACCTATAACAACGTATAAAAAGGTTGGGAATCCCTGGCTTACTATGTGTCTGCTATATTTTATCCGTGTATTGGAAAGCTTGAAGATGCCTAAAGGGGAGACCCGAGGTTTTACCGTATCAAATTTATTGAAATGTTGAATCCCGTAAACATATTATAATCTTCTTGTTGAAAACTATTGCTACTGTTTATTTTAACGAATAGAAAATATGCATATTTAAATAAATAAAAAAACACAATGCTTAGTAGTATTTCCATAATTTTATATAATGAAGATGAGGACCGGTTTGGCTCATAGTATTATCAATTAAAAATACGCAAAATAAATATTATTATTTCTTTAGCCATAATATATTTTGTATTTGGTTTTATCTATGAATAAAAATTAGTGATTTCTTAAATTTCGTGAAGATCTGAGTATTTACTTTGAAAGCTATTCATTTAGATATATTTTGTGTGACGTTTTTATTTCTTAGTTTTGAGCCATTTTTTTATTGTAAGCCTGGTTGAGATTTAGTTATTCACCAAAAATTTTGTATGAAAAAAATAAACATTGTATTTAATTTTTTGGATTATGTAAAGTATAACAAAAATGAATGTCTGCTTTTATATAAATGAGTAATGACAGTCGACTTATAAATAAGCTTTTTGTATTGAAAAAAATCGGGTGCTCGCGGTAAGGCTCTCGCGACGTAAAAGTTTAACAATTTCGGCCGGATAAATTTTGTGGGTCACACAAACGGCAGGTCTGCCTTCTTTAACAGTTATATTATAACCGCTGACTTGCCAGCTACAGGTTTAGTGCGCGTACAAGCCTTCCGATATACATACATACGCGACATTTCACGTCTGAATATACATACAGTCGTATCTTATTAATTTAAAAAGGACGTGTTAACTCGTCCAACGCTATGGAAAGGTTAACCATCAAAAAATAATTTCATTTTTAACCATTTTTTTGCATTCATAACAACCTAAAGAAGTGTTCTTTAAAAGTGTTTTGTGGAATTAAATAGAATTAATTTTTGTGAAGTGATTTTAGCAAATTTATTATGGACAATGCTTGTTTAGTTAACAAGCAAGGATATCGTTTTAATCACTGGTAAATATCCATATTTCTATAATATTGTAATAAGATTATTTCTCGATTAAACCAAAAATTAATTCATCTATCTAGCGATTTTGATTTATAATGTAAAACATCTTCTCTTTTGCACTATAAGCGACACGAAAATCGCACGAAATTGTTGTAAAATATTGACATAAAATGTATGATCCATTCTTTAGTAAACAATTAATTTTTTGACCAAATGAAATAATGATAATAATCGACAATTTTCGACAATATGTAATAATGTAATTAATGCTTAAAATTAACGAAATAAACAACAAAACAAGGATAGTAAGGAAGTCAACCAAGTAAGCTCGTGTACGTTTTACATTATTTATGGAATTTGATACAACAAAGGGTAATAAGCGAGAATCAATTGTTCATTTAAAATCAGTTCACAGTTAAGTTGTGTTCTGCTTATTTCTGATGTTTCTTCATAAAATAATTTATTCTTCACTATGACTTTAAACTTAATATCCGAAGAAATAATCTGGAGAAACTCTCAAGAAAATGGAAGCTCTTACGTGGATTGAAAATGTGTGAATATTTCTTCAATCCTTACTCTTTTTTTACCGCATTGGTCAAAGTCTAGAACAATAAACAAGTATAAGCTTAAGCTCAAAAAACGATCTTGTCGTAATACTTAGTATTGTTTCGACAATTGTATATTAAATAGATCAAGACCGGTTTCTCTCGTGAACTAATCTGTTCGAATTGATAATGCTTACGATAAGCGAAACTGATCTTGACGTTGGTAAAATAAAATTGTAGAATTGACTCTAGGAAAAAAGGACAAAACATGTGGAATCGTACAAAGTTTTACAATTCGAATTTGATATTGAAATTCCATCAAGCATCTTTAGTCGGAATCAAAAATTATTAAGCATTATGTTTTATTTTTTGAATACAATGCCTCTGTACTGAATGACAGTTAACACCTTTAAAGTACAGTGGGACACCATTCAACCGTTCTCGCATAATAAATTTTCCCGGATGGGTCGTTCATTTTTTATAATCCCGTCAAACACCCATTAGAACAATGATAAATAATCCCGCACTAACCATTCCCCGATTTATCGATTTCCTCGATCTATCTAAATATTATGATTCCGTCTTAAATATTATCCCGATTGACCGGTTTCGGTAGATAAATCTTTTTATCCAATACAATTCGCGAGTTTGAGTGCATTAAATTTTATATATTAAACATAGAAAAGAATGATGAAATATATAGTTCGCTTAAATGTCTTGAGATTTTCCTTAATAAAGAATTTCTCAAGAAGCAGTTTCAAAAACACTATTCGATTATTTAATAAATACAACTTTTACAAAACTCTCTTATGTTTATCATTTTTTTTGTAAAATGACATTTTTTGAAATTAAAAGAGGGAATTTATTTTCTTAAGATTTAACCTTTTCTGTTATTACTTTAGCGTTCCTTGATAAACATGGAATCGAGAATTAGCTGCATATATTATATATAACACTTAAATAAAACTATTAAATATTACTGTATTGTTTTTAAACCGTAAAAAGTATAAGCTAACCTCAAACAAAATCTACTTTAATATAATACATTAAAATGTTACTCTTCAGAACTCGCATCGTCTACGTGGAGTATTTTGACTTTAGGTTTCACTGCATATTTATGCATATAAATTTGCCAAAATAATTTGAATCTTACAGCTGGATCGGAAACAACTCTTAGGTAACATCATCGAATGCAGCACTTCCGCGTAAGTGCCATTTGAATGAGATATGAGACGATGATGAGAATCGCCGAGGCTTGAAAATAATTGAAAACCATATATCACGTGTTTGAAAACAAAAGATACTAAATTTTATTGCATTTTTATGAGAAAACGTTTCCAAGGATAAACACCATGCCAATCCAATTAGGTTTAATGACATCTGTGTTTCACGATCGCGAGGCTTTATAGTTTTTTAACATCTTCAAGGATCCTTCGAAAGGATGACATATTGCAATCGATTCGATCTGATATTGTAGTTAAATCGATTTAATATACTTTGCAGTCATACAATATTGACTGTATTGCAACTCTCGTGTGCAACAATTTGTTGATTGATAAACTTATATTCAATTGTAACGTGATATCTGTGTCACTTTTTGGTGGAAAAAGTGCTTGGTGAATTGGAATTTCAGTATCAAATTTGAATCGTTACAAGTTTGTACGTTTCGACACGTTTTGTCACTAACGACTCGGGTTACGCCTTTCGGCATCTTAAGGCATTCTAACTCAAAAGTGCAATCAGTTCTGTTGCATCCGTGTGATAGAATGTCTAAAGATAACGAAAGGCGAAACCCGGGACGTTAGTGACAAAGCATGTGGAATCGTACAAAGTAGAAATTCACATTTTTTAAACAATTTTTTGATCAACACGACTGCTTATACAAAAAATGAGTTGATAGTTATCAAGTTTACAGCAGCTTTATAAAACCTATGTTTCAAGAACTTCAAGAAAGAAAATAGTTTACAGCAAGTCATACAATACACATTCAATTAGATTAAATTAATTAAGAAATAAAATCTTACAATCTCTTATTGATAATTTAAATTTAATAATCCATTCAGATTTATGAACAATCGTGAAAGACTCATTAGCAGAAATAATATGTAAAAATATATATTGTGAAAATAGTACTAAAAAATGTGTGTTTATTATTTAAAATATCATGTTTTCCACCAAGAAGTGATAGTTGACACCTTGAATGGAATCACAAATAAGTCTATTTATACAAAATTTAATAAGAGTTAATAGTTAACTTTTACTTTGTGTTGGAAAAAACACTACACTTAAACAAAATGACACAATGCTTAATGTTATACCCAAAATTGGAAGTAGTAACTAACATCGTGTTATTAATATTATTCTTAATGGGTATTTGTTTTGATCGATTAAATGATAAAACACATACTTCTAGTCTGATTAAAATTAGCATGGAATATGCACACACCAAAGACTATAAATGATCATTTTAAGGAAAGTTGTTTTTTAATGAAAACTGATTCTTATTTAATCATTCGAACTTTCCCGACATTTGTGACAAAGCATGTGGAATTGTACGAAGTATAATGCTTGTGTTTTCATTAAGTTCGTTAAAGTCTATTTCTTAAGCAGTGTTTAAAAGATAACAAAACATACTAATTTTGTAAAATTATGTCAACAGTTGCCATTTAGTTTTAAAGTCACCTGTCAACGTGATAATATTATGAACACTTCACATTTCGATTGACTCATCTAGTGTTGCAATAATGTACTAGAAGCGACAATTTGTGTTGTCAGAGAGAATATACATGAAAGTTAGTTAATTGCCAACAACTTGCGTTGAAATGTGAAAGTGATATTGATTATTTTCGAATCATATTCGTGACATTTTGAGCATTGGCATCCCAAAACTGGGGCTTCGAGATATACAAAATATTTTCTTTCGATATAATTGGGCAAAAATATCAATGCATCTATCATAATCGTTCAAAAACATTTATCTTAATTAAGTAAAAATTCTGTTCTGATCTAATTAATATAAAAATATTTAAAAAAAAATATTTTTTTTAATTATTATACATTTCCAATGATTCCAATTCAACGGTATTACATGTATTAGTGACATATTTCATGTGGACGAAAGTGAGCTCAGACGAATGCTATTTTTTCAGTTAAAGTAGACATTTCATGGGCTTACTTGGTTGACTTTCTTTTTTGCAATCATTATTGATTGTTTTATATTATTTGTTGAATTTTTATATTTTATGTTTATATATGTTAATATTTTACGATGCAAAAGCATTGAATTAATAATTTGTAAGTTTTGTACCGTAAAGTTGTATTAAAAAAAAAAATTATAAATTAATAGTGATCGAAATGATTTTTTTTATGAAAATAAGCAATACGTTTTTGAAATGTTAATATTGTAAAACATAGATACAATTTTTAATTTTGAAGTTTGACAGATTTAATTACTTCGAATATCCTAAATTTAAGCATGTACAAAAATGATGGGAGTTTGTAAATAAAGGTGCTTTTTCAAATCACTATGGTATTAAAATGTATGACAATCTATATTCAAGTATAAATTATATTGAAGTTGAATCATACTACTCGGTTACGTTGATAATACTAACAATTATATACTGTTAATCGAATCTTTTCACTTAGTGTTTGAGATCATCGAATAATTGTGGTAAAATATTATCTGCGTTCCTAAAAATGATATTTGTGATTTTAAATGTGGGCGTTTTTTTTTATTTATCCTTGAGTTGACCTCAAATGACTTTAAAAAGTCTCATCGAGTATATCATGTATGAATTTCTAATTTCAAATATTTGACGTTTTAGATGTAATGCCATATATATATATATATATATATATATATATATGGAATCATATTGATTTCACTATTAATTTATTTTACGTTCCTGTACTAAGGATTGTACTTGATGGTATTTCAATTCCAAATATGAATTTTGAAATCGTGTATATTCACAATTATTTTGCAACCTTTGATAGTATACCTGAAGATGCCGAAAGGCGAAAATGAGCCATGAGTTAAAAAATGTTTGAAAACGTACACAGTTTCAACAATACAAACAATATTCAATTATATTTGTTTTAAATTCGTTATTGTTTACTACGTTATAGTTCGTTGAGATTATTTAAAAACGCGTGTAATCATACAAAGTTTCAACAATTCAAACGTATTATGTATTTTTAATTGATTAAATTGATTTGACCCACGTACACGTAATCGCAGATTCCAAATAAACGTTATTCTGTTAAATACTTTTTTAAAAATTTCGAACTGTTCCCGATTCGAATTTCAACCAATACGATAGTGGCGCTTCCAAATTCAAATTTGCGCCGCGCAAGTCCGTAACTATTCAATTATTGGGGTCATTGCTCATCAGCGGAAAAGTTGTCGTTCGAGCCGCGATATGTCTCGCATCCTCCGTGTTCGTAAAATGAATCACAGCCCGCACTTAAGCACAACATAATATATTTCAAGATTGCATAATTATATATTCACAGATAGCGGTCGGTGTAGCCGAGTTGGATTTCTGGTTTCTTAACGATGTACCGTTGTGAAGTTGTGTACAGACTGTCAGTCCAAGTTAAATGTAATCGGAATTTGGTTTATCAGATGTCTTATAATGCAATATCTTATAGAGGAAGTTCGGCCAAAACGGACCAAAGGAATGTACCAAAAACAAGTTTAATGTAATATTGTTTGTCACCCTCTGTGGCTTAATGATATAAACTGCAATTTGCACTCAAACATAAAACATCCAATCCATCCAATAAAGTCAATATAAAACAGAGGCTTTTGTATTTTCCTATTCAATTAATTTAATTAAAATTTTGAAATATTATATAACAAATTTTATAGATTTAATTTATGATATCGACTGAAGGTACTTGGTAGAATTTCAATGTAGAATTTCAATGTAAAATTTTAATTTAAAAAAAACTGTACGAATCCACATTTTTTTTTTGTCACTTTTGGGTTTCGCCTTTCGGCATTTTGTACAGCGGACAACGTGAAAGTTCTGTTGCACCCGTGTGATATAATGCCTGAAGATGCCTAAAGGCGAAACCCGTGTCGTTAGTGATAAAATATGTGGAATCGTACAGAGTTTTAACAATTCATTTTTTTTAATGTAATTGACTTTTAATTGGTAGAACTCCATTATTGCAGGGTGAGAAAATAGTTACGTATTTTAGTTCTACAAATTTTGTATAAATAATTTTTTAAACATAAATATAAAATTTGACAGGCTCAAATTTTAATATAAATTTATTTCTGTCACTTAATTGAGTACATTAATATATTATAGGTAAGCTAAGATTTCAAATATCATTTTTTTTATGTTTTCGCTTTTCCAAAGCTTAATAAAACTGATAAAAAAAAATTAAAACATAATGAGCATGTACGACTCGAAATGCGACGTTATTCATAAACAAACAATTATTATTCTCTAACTGATTTACCACAAGAGAGGTACAGCATTTTTGCCATTCTCCGTGAGTATTGTGATGTACAAAATATTCTACAAAAACAGTAATAAAACTTTGGCGATTTCATTCAATATTTGAAACTTAACAATTTAATGATCCAGTTTCTCTGTAACTGTAAATTATTGATGCAAAGAATTATATTTAAAATAACTCAAATAAAACGTTTCGTATAATTTTCGCAATTTTAAATAATAACGATTGAGAGCAGTTTCGGTAATCGATAACTTTCATTTAGCGCAATCAAATGATTATTTTTCTAGTGATAGGAATTAATTTTAGATATTACTCAACAATATATATTCAAAAATGTATATGAAAGTTTACGCGAAAATTACACAGCTTTATTCTACGTGTCTAAGATTTCTTCTGTTCTTTATATTATCCGGGCTGTCCATATTGCCCGGCCTTCCCGAACTGCGATATTCTTTTGATTGGATCGATGATTTTTTAACACCCGGTTGAATAAAATCGTACAATGTATTTACACAAAAGAATAATATAAGCTTCTTGCTACAAACGAAATACATAATAACAAAAAATATACTTTGTAAATGAAATTTTCTCTCGTTCTGTACAAAACAGTACGAAGAATTAATTTAACACTGTGAGAGATTTTAGTAAATACAGATTTTATTCGTTTATGTAATGTTGCTAAGATTATCGGTCTTCAAAATTTTTGTACAATAAAGTAGTAAAACTCAACCTTTTTACATCTGCGGACTGGTAAAAATTGGAAACACATTTTCGGACAAGCGTCAAACGAATACGCATTAATATTTACAGGCAGGTAACTCTCGACTTGCGACTAAGTATTTTTTTTCTCTTTTGGGTGACCCATATAATTATTTGAATTTGACGAGAATATAATTGAAAATATCAATTTTGAATATTGTGTATTTAATGAATTTATTAATTTTTTTTTTTTTTTAATGAAATTCGATTTACGTCCAAGGTGGCGAAACGGAAACTGTTGCAAGTCGAGAACAAACAACTGTACAAATTTGCTTAGGGCAAGGACAGGCAGGACCGACTCTCTGCATAGGAAAAATTTGGTTCTTATTATAGTTATATAATTCTTCGTTCAATATTCGACTTTCTGAATATTCGAATATCCAAATATATTCCTTCTTACCACAAAATAACTAAAAGAGTTGTATCATGTTTACAAACGCTTTTATAATGTAACTGAGTTTTTGATGTAATATAGTGACGATTTCATACCAGTATGGTGTTGTTACTAAGTATCATTTTTTCATAGATAACAAATGAATGCCCTCATAAAAACAAAAAAAAAATATGACATTTTCACTCGAATGAGATTGCACAACAAAACATTAATTGTGGCATGTTGTAAATAATTTCTTTTAGTCTATTAGTATAACTGATATACATTACCTAATATTTTTACGGTGTTAAATACTATAAGTTGTTTTTAATGTGTTAACTATCAATTCTTGGTGGAAATATACTATGTTTAAAAATAAAACACGGTTTGATCTATGCGTCAATTGATAATGCTCGCAATGAGCGAAACCTGTTATTATATAAATAAAAAAATTGATGTTTTACATTTAACATTGTAGGATTCTACATGTTTTGTTATTCACGACCCTTTTTTATCTACAAGTATTATATCACGCAAATGCAATGTGTTATAACTAACTGTTAGTTAATTATAATGGTATATCTAATAATATAAGGGGGACCAAAGGTCATTTATGTGCTCTTAATTCTCTTTCGTCTCTGGCATATGTGTGTTAGTTAAGTTACTTCATATATTAATAAATATATCGTCTTAACGGCTGAGAGTGACTGATAGAATATGAATATTAAATTGGAATCGTATAATGTATATCTTCACGTGTAATGTCACTCACGGTTTGGGTTATGCCAAAAGACATCATTAGGCATTCTAAAACACGTATGCAATTAAAACGACAGTCGATCACTGGCAAAAAATCGCTTATTAAAAAAAAATAACGAAAAGATATTTTTTTCTTATAATGATATTTAAGTTTGGAAAGGATAATCTTGCTACCAAAACAACCTATAGAGTTTTAAATGACATGTTTTTTGAAATTTGTCTCCTTAAAACAACCATTTTTTTTTCGTTTAATGATCCGAGGTTAAGCAAAACCGGTCCTGAGCACATCATTTAGACTTTCTGCAATTTGTCTTTTTTTTTCATAAATGCTTACCGGTATCTGTATACTGATTTCAGCAATTGCATAAACAGATTCTATTTTACTTTGAAAACTATCTTAATAGTGATTATATATTTTAAATAATAAAAACACATTTTTTAGTACTTATTTCCACAATATATTTTTTGATCAGGACCGGTTTCGCTCATCGCGAGCATTATCAACTGATAGAATACAATTTACAAACAAGTCTATTTATACAAAACAAAAAAATTGATTCGTGTTAAAGGTAGCAGGTGTACAAAACCATGGGTTCAAGAACTAGGAAACAATTTACATAAAATCATACAATATTGATACAAATAAAGTAAATTGGTATAAAAATTAAATGTTCACAATCACTATTTAAGAATTAGAAATACAATTATGGTAAATCAATAATCCATTAGGAGGTCTGAACAATCAATAAGGAAGTAAGGAGTGGGAAATTTTAATGAAGAAAATAACCCACACCTTTAACTCAAATCAATTTTTTGTTTTGTATAAATAGACTTGTTTGTAAATTGTATTCTATCAGTTGGTAATGCTCGCGATGAGCGAAACCGGTCCTGATCAAAAAACATATTGTGGAAATAAGTACTAAAAAATGTGTTTTTATTATTTAAAATATCATGCCTTTCCATCAAGAAGTGACAGTTAACACCTTAAAAGTGTTTATTAAATATGTCGAAATATGCTAATATATGTATAGTTACAAATAAAAACGCTTCCCTTTTCCGCTATTCATGCAACAGCTCAACCAACTTCAATAATTACTCTATTGTGATCATTTGAGACATGATAATACACAAATTTGAGCTTTGAAAATATTTGAGAACATTTGGAATTATAAAATATTCAAAACTCCAAAATAATACACGTTCATTTTAATAGATTGTCAATGTTGGTTTCGATTTTCTTAACGTTTTGATTATATGACCGTAAAACTAAAGAAAGCTTACCTTCTTTTCAGACATTTTCCCGCCGAGAATGTCACCTCAGCCCTCCTTCGACAGATGTCATCTCTCGGCCGCCATTTGCAATCGCGTCAGCCATCTTACAGCAAACACAGCGCCAAGATGTCCGATAGCCACGAAAGAAGAGCATTGCACACACCAGACGATGAGAAGAATATCTGCATCAAGAAAAACCATAGATGATTGTAGTTTTAGAAGAATTTGGCCAAACGACTGTCGTTTTTTACTACTAACCGTTTTGTTTATTGGGGCAATAAGTTTGCAATCTGCCGAAGCCACCCCTGTTTTAGTTGAAGGACATCATTCAATATTCCAATGTAAGTATGCAAGAAATATTTTTTTTACATTTTTTATTTAAAACTTATCAATGCATTATAAAATAAACATTATGTAATTATATATTTACGTTAGATTCGTGGTGTAGTCATCAATGTTTCTTGGTTCAAATCCCAGTAAAAACAGCGATTTTTTTCAATTTATTGATTGATTCTATCCTTATTCTACTCAGTAATAAATTTACAATAAGAATTTCAATAAGTATAACTCAAGTTTTTGGTAATTTCACGCCAAGTATAATAAAATATTTCTAATATAAGAGCGCTTCAATGAGACTAACAGTATACGTCGCAGATGCTTTTGCAAAATGCATATTAAATTAATCAGTCAATTAGACGAGCTGACCTGAAATAAATTTGATGTGTCTATTTGTATATGTGTATAAGAATCTTTTGTATCTTTTAACTTGTTTTTGCTATCCTGAAAAATCATCTGTTTGGACTTGTACTCTGCAAGTCCGAACATCGTAAAAATAATTCTAAATTGAGAGGCATGAAAATTAAGAAAAAAAAAATATTTCTATTTTTCGAATAAAAAGGCTTAATCAATATACTGCAAATTGGAATTATTAAAATTTTGTACGATTCCACATGTTTTGTCACTTACGACCCGGGTTTCGCCTTTCGGCATCTACGGTCATTCTATCACACGGACGCAACAGAACTGACATCATTGACAGAACTGATGACATTGTCAGTTCTGTTGCATCCGTGTGACAGAATGAATGATGATGCCGAAAGGTGAACCCCGGGTCGTTAGTGACAAAACATGCGGAATCGTACAAAGTTATAACAATACAAATTTGATATTGAAATTCTTTCAAGCACCCTTAGTCGGTATCATAAATTATATCAATATATTGCATACTGAATTTTGTATCTAGATTATTCATAGATGTTCGAAATTCAAATTTTAATTTGATTCATTCAAACTGAACTGAATGGTGTTCGATTTTCAAAATTCTTTTCAATATTAATTTCAGTTCAATATGCAAGAGTGTACTGTGAAATTATTTCATCCGTGATCGGGGTTCGAAATTCAAAATATAATTACGAATTCTTTCATTGATGAATTTAAATATAGTACAACAATACAATGTTTGAATTTCATTACGATATAATTAGAAAAAAAAACAATCGTTCATTCATATTAAAACAACAATTAGACGATGAGAATAAAATCGAGTTGTTTAAATTCATAATTGAAAACAAATCCTTTTAATTTAAAAAAAAAATGCTTTCTAGAGTTATCGATGAAAGATTTTACGAGGGCTATATGTGCTTCATCACTTTGAAGAATATATTTTTTTACAAATTTGAATTATTACTACTTTGTAAGATTCCACATGTTTGTCACTAAAGTCCTGGATTTCGCCTTTCGGCATCTTCAGGCATTATATCACACGGATTCAACAAAACTGAGGACTGATAATTAAAATTTTATATTGAAATTCTATCAAGCACCTTCAGTCGAAATCATAAATGATATATTTTTACCTTATTATAATGCATTTCTTTCAAGTAAACACTCATTTAATGAATAAAATAAATATTATTATTTTTTAAATCAACATATATTTAGTTCATATCAGGAACGTTATTTATCAGTATTCGACCGGAGGGAAAGGGGTAATTACGTTCATAATTATTACGTATATGCAATGTTATATTATAGAACATAGTTTCTCAATCAGTGGTCCGCGGAGATTTTCGGGTGATCCACGATGTGGTATGATTTCGATAAACAATCAAATTTTATGGATTTTTATATTATATTTTTTTGTTACTGTCTATTTTAATATACTTAAATATTGTTATATCAGCATATGCTGATACAAAATTAATTGTTTTGAATAAAAAATCAATTATATAAATATATATTATTTTATTCCAGTGTTGATATCCCGTAAATTATTTTTTGATATTTTGGTGGTCGGCGTACGTAAAAGGTTGAGAAACTATGTTAAAGAATATTTAAAAATGTTTTTATTTTAATTAGATAATAAAATCGCAGTTAAATTCATATAATACGTACTGTATTTCCAATTTCAAAATTAGATCTAATTCGATAATCGGTCTTATAATTGAAATTCGTATTCGATTAAGCAAATAATCTCAAAATTAGAACATGGTTATTATTATTTTTAAATGTTAATGTTTTTTCGAGAAACTATAATAATACGTTCCATTTTTGAAATTTAAAACGATGAATAAAGTTATTTGATTGATATATACGGTTTCGAATAATTGGTATTTATGGTTTATACGAAAAATGGAAACGTTCTTTATTTGAAATTGGAATTTGTTCGAAAATTCACGCGGAACGCGACAAATGAGCTAATATATATTTGATGACATTAATACGCCATTGGGTATTAACCGTAAACTAAAATTCACGGCGAAATAACATAAGTCGGTCGTGAAAATGCTAACTGTACTCACTCCGTTTCGGGTGTGTCAAAACATGAGCAATAAAATGTCACGCAGGAGTCTCGGTGTTCACATTTTTGGGTCACGACCTCCGACGGCACCGATTCGAACTGTTAACTACATCGCCGACACAGTAGTTTCAATTATTATTGACGTTTTCAGTGCGATCACAGGGCTCGAAATGGGAAAAACGACTGTCTCGTCTCGTTGTATAAAGACGTTACACTCAAATACATAAATAAAATTTTAATTAATTTATGATATTGATAGGGGAGTTCAACATAAATTGAAATTAATAATATTAGGAAATAACTATATTCGACTTCATTTAAAAATGTTAAGTGCTTAAATCAGTATTGGAACAAAAAATATTTTTAGTTTTTCGAGAAGGGGTATATTTTTTATCGAATTTTGTTTGGTGATCATTGAATGTTTGAAAGAAGACCACAAGTGATAGATGATTGTGTGTTAATAATAAATCAAAGGACATTTTTTTATATAAATAATAGTTGAAGTGTATGAGAAATGTTTCTCATATATAATTATTAAGAATCTTGAAAATTTTGGTGACAAGGTTTTATAAAATGTTATTAATAAACAACTAATAAATCCTATTTGAATTGTTACAATTTTGTACGATTCCACATGTTTTGTCATTAACGACCCGGGTCGGTTCTGTTGCATCCGTGTGATAGAATGCTTGAAGATACCGAAAGGCGAATCCCGGGTCGTTAACGACCAAACATTTGGAATCGAACAAAATTGTAACAATTCAAATTCGACAATTTTAGTTTTTGACACTTTGTAGGATTCTACATGTTTCGTCATTTATGACCCGGGTTTCACCCTTCGCTATCTTAATTTTATTTGGTAAACACACGTTACAAAAATTACAAATTATAAATTTATTAATTTATAAAATCGACCGAAGGTGCTTGATGGAATTTCAATATCAAATTTATATTGACAAGTAAAAATTCAGTCAGTTCTATAGCATCCGTGTGATGGAATGCCGGAATACGCCGAAAGGCGAAACCCAGGTCGTTTGTGACAAAACATGTGGGAGAGTACAAAGTTTCAACGATTCAAATTTTATAAATTTATTGCTTTTGCAACGCCAAAATATTTAATCATTTATTGTTGGAAATTAAATAAATCTATTTTTTAATGCAAAGATCATATTCCTTATTAATCTTGATGAGTCATAACGGTTTTGATCATTTTATTATATTTTTACGGTGATAGCACAAACAATTACGCTTCATTTAGCCGTTTCAATATGCTCCACATTAAAAGCGGATATGAATGTAGTTTATAAAAAAATTACATTGAAGTTTAATATACTTTCCAATTAGACCCACGTCAAATGAAAGCATTTTTTGAAATTAACTTTTTCAAACAAAACTATGTTAAAAATGAGCTTCCAAAAATTTACCGCCGAATCCATTAAAAAATATTAAATAAAATAGTTTCAAACAACTATTTCCGTAAAAAATGACTCCCCGATCTTTCAATGTTGAGTATTAAAAAGAATTTAATTGTTGTCAAGGAAAAGGGATATTGAAATGATGGGGTTAATGATGCGCGCTGAATTCCTTTACTTTATACAGGAAAATATACAACATCGAAATAATAAGATAAAATGACGAGTAAAAATTCTAAGATATCTTTGTGAGTCACTTTGAAACAATAAAAAAAATCAAAAAGAGAGTTCAGTTGAACTTTCTTTGTCCTCGACTGACTAATTTTTTATTTACATAACAACAAATACATACAATTCAAATTGATAACTTTGTCTTTTCAATTTAGAGCACTTGAAGTGAAATAATTCGAATAATAAAGATATCTCTCAAATCACTTTTTTGTGTTAATTTTCATTTGCGCATGAATAGGAATTTGGCTATTCACAATTTGTTTTTTTTTTTTATATATTTCGTATTTCGTTATATTTTATTCAATACCGGTTTCGCTCATCGCAAACATTATTAAATGACTTAATCACTATTACGATATTAACTGTCACTTCTTGATGGAAAGGCATGAAATTTAAAAAATAAAAACAGACTTTTTAGCACGATTTCCTCAATATATTATAATATTTTATAATCAAGACCGGAACCGCAAGCATTATAAACTGATATAAAATTTATTGCCGTTAATACCTATTTTGTCTTTCGCCATCGTCAAAATTAAGGTTAAAGTAAATTTTAACTTAAATATATATAATTTATAATATCTGCTAAACGTGCTTGATGGAATTTCAATATCAAATTTAATTTGTTAAGACTTTGTGGATTCCTCATATTTTCTCACTAACGATTCAGATTTCGCCTTTCGGCATCCACAGGAATTATTTCACATGGTTGCAACAGAACTATCAGTTGTCCGTTATATAGAATGTCTTAAGATGCCAAAAGGCGAATCCCGGATCGTTAACGACAAAACATTTGGAATCGAATAAAATTGTAACAATTCAAATTAGCTATATAAACATACTGTTAATCTTGAGTTTTGTTCTAAAAAAAGTGTTTAAGTTCATCGTTAAAATAAAATCATTAACTTAATGAAATGACATTTTATGTGATATAATGCTCAAAAATTCCGAAAGGTAAAACCATGGAAGACTTGTGGAATTGTTATCTATGATATATAGTTTGAACGATAGAAATTTGATATTGAAATTCCATCAAGCAACCTCAGCCGACATCGTAAATGCATTGAAATTTAGTAAGTGTGTTCTTTGTAATGGTTTATGTTATTGTCCATTATTATCAAGTAAATGCTAGTTCAATAAATAATAACGCTTTCCACCAAAAGATGTCAGTAAACAACATTAAAGTAATATTTTGTTTCACGTTAATGGAACAAAAAACATCTATGCTTACACATTGTGAATCAGAACCGTTCATATCCTAGATGTTCTAAATCCGTTTTATTTATGAACAGACTTTAATCACTTTGACTTTAAATATTGAAAATAATAATAATACACTTAGCTGTGAGTCACGTAAGAATGCACGGATGTGTAGACCACACAGTTTCTTTGAATTTCTTCCGCTTTCTTCTATTTCTGGGTCACCCGATATGCGTGGGTTATTTATCCTTTTTAGTAGGATGTATTTCATATTGTGATAACGTACTTTAGATTTAATCTGGGTCACCGTGTATTTAGTTCTACTACAGTCCTGTTTTCATTCTGAGTATAATTATTATTGTTCCTTTTCTATTATAAGATATATCTAAAATAGAAATTGTTTATTAATCACGTTTAATCCTTGTTTGAAAGTTGTTTCATACATCGGTCGCTTAAAATCACAACTCGTTATGTTCACTTTATGACAATATTATTAACCTATTTTATTCTAAGCAAGATTAAACATATTTAAAAAAAAATCAGTAATTTTTGAGTTTTGCAGACTTGTAAAGATATAATGAAATACCGGACTGTATTAAAACAAAAAATAGCTTGTCAATAAAAGCTTTCACAACAGTGGTTTTCACGTAAAATTTTACTGTGCCCGTAATATAAATATCAGTGGTTCTATTAAAATGTCTTGTGGCCAAACCTAATTTTTGTTTTGATAAATTATTTAAAAAAATGCTTTTAATTAAAAAATGGATAAACTCGTAATTATATCGTATTTATTTATTCATTTGGAAATAAGGAGTTTATTTGCATTAAAGAAAATTGCCATTCCCTATTTGGTAATAAAATTGGCATATTTTGCCGTTCGGCATCGTCAAGCATTCTATCACACGGATGCAACAGGACTGGGGCTTTTTAGTTCTACAAAATTATTTAAAAAAAATATAGTTGATAGCTATTTCGACTCACGCCATCGTCAGAACTATCTAGTTATATAATGTATATCAACTATATTTTTTTAAATAATTTTGTAGAACTAATGAAGTTCTACCAAGTGAATACTAATTCAATCAATAAACTGGGGATTTTCATACGTTTGTCAGTTCTGTTGTGTCCATATGATAGAATGCCTGAAAATGCCGAAAGGCGAAATCCGATTTGTTATTGACAAAACATATGGAATCGTACAGAGTTTCGACATTTCAAATTTTATACATGAAACTTAGAAAATCAAACGAATGCAACAGAACTGAGGCTATTGAGATTTTTGTCAGTTCTTTTGAATCCGTGTGATGAAATGCTTGAAGATAACAAATGACGAAACCCGAGTCGCCGTTGAAAAAATATGTGGAATTGTAAAAAGTTTCAACATTTAAAATTTGATATTAAAACTCTATCAAGCACCTTCAGTTGATATCATAAATTAATAAATATTCACCAAAAAATCAATCAATTAAATATTTATGTAAATAAAATAGCAACTCATAATTTTTGAAAATTTTCGACGCATTTTCTTTATGATGAACGTTATCAAACGTTTCGTCAACGTAATGAAGAATGACAAATAACCGGAACATAAAAATATCCACTCGCTCTTTCCGTACCAATATGAAGAAAAAAATGAAAGTGATTCGATATTTACGTCAACACATTATTCTTAGAATAGAAATGATCATTGCCTAATTCAGATAAACCCATTGTTGTTCAAAATTAGTAAGCTTGGCATGAACATTATCTGTTCAATTTGATTGATTCATGATTGGGGTGTTACAATGAATGATTAGTCATAAATATTTATTATATTTTCTGGTAAAACTTTATTTTATTATCACTGTTAAAGTCAGAACTATTAACACATAATTTTACATAAGCAGGCTTCATATTTAAAAATAATGCCGTTTATTTCGAAAGTATCGAATAAACGGTTTTTAAATTTCTAAGATTCATATTAAAAATTTTAATTATTGAAACTTTGTACGATTCCACATTCCTTGTCACTAACGATCCTGGTTTCGCCTTTCGTAATCTTCGGACATTTTATCACGCGGATACAACAAAACTGGCAATTGATCAGTTGAAAGTTAGTCGATTGAAAATAAATCAGTTCTTTTGCATCTGTACGATAGAATGTTTGAAGATGCCGAAAAGCGAAACCCGGGTCGTGAATGAAAATTTCCATTCCATATTTCGTAATATAATTGCCAATTTTCGCCATTCGGCATTGTCAGACATTCTATCACACGGACGCAACAGGAGTGAGGCCTTTGAGACGTTTGTCAGTTATGTTGTATCCTTGTTGTAGACTGCCTGAAGATGCCGAAATGTGAACCCCGTGTCATGTGTAATTGTACAAAGTTTCAACAATTCAAAGTTTACATTGAAATTTTATCAATTACCTTCAAACAATATCATACATTACTTCATATATATATGAGAAAAAAAACTATTGGATAGATGGAATGACTTGCCTTCGAATAGTTGATGAATTGATTAAAAAAATACTGCTGTACAGAGGGGCCCATTAAGTTGTATATCGAAAGATATCGATGTTGACCACTGTACCACGACCCAAAAACAACTGCTCGAATCAATTATATATGTAATAATTTAATTCTATAAGTGCTTTGATATAATGTGTTAATTTGAATTAGTTATAAAATGTTTACATAAGGTTTTCACAATCATATTATTTAACATGTTATACATTAAGTATTTTTTTTATCTTTTAGTATCTCCAAGTGCACGAAACATCAGACATCTCCCCTGCGTGTCAAGAAGAACAAAAGAAGAAGGTATATGCATGTTCGCCATAGACTGCCTTAAGGCCAATGGAACCCACCTGGGTACTTGTATTGATAGGTTCTATTTTGGATCCTGCTGTCAAGTTCCAGACGCCCAAGCAGATCCAGGAATTTCTGACAATAGAATAGAAGATAACACCGTCCAAGGAAGACCAGTTTTGAGCAACTCGCAAGATAATTACGACAGCAAACCAACACTTGAAAAAACTGACCTACTTGTAGCCAGCGATCTAGGATCTGTTCAAATCCCATCGGTGACAAGTCAAAAACCCAGTGTCGTCAATCAAAATGTAAGTCCTACAAATCTAAAACCATATACTGGAAGTCAAAACCATGTTGTATCCAGTCAAACGCAAAATGTTTCTACTGCAAAACCTGGGGTGTATCTTCAAAAACCATCAGCTTCTACTGGTAAGCCAAGTGTAGCTAGCCATCAAGGAAGTTCTACAAGTCATAGACCATACAGACCAACCACTGTGAGTAATAGACCGAGTGGCGCAACTCAAAATTTGACCAGTTTCACAAGTCAAAAACCTGCCGTTACTAATCAGCACAAGCCGAGTGCGAATACAACAAAGCAACCAATACCAGTCAAGCCAACAGGATCAGCACAAAAACCAGAATTTAATAATCAAAAACCAGGTTACTCAAGTGTGAAGCCTACAGTGTCAACTCAAGCGACAACTTTAAACAGTCAAAAACCAGAGTCGTCTGGTCAAAAACCATCTTATGTGAATCAAAAACCAGGTGTGTCCAATCAAAAGCCCGTAGGATCTAAGCCTGGAGTTTCACCGCAGCACCATTATTCTAAGCCGGGACATTCAAATACAAAGCAAAATTCGACAGTCAATTCCGTTGCAAAACCAGGATATAGCTCTCAGCCCACAAGAAGACCTCACCCAGCAACTCATGGAAGTTCGATAGCCACGAAAAAACCCATCACCACTGGAGTCGTTGTCAACAACACGTACACGAGTAATTTTAATTATATTAACAAATTTCCTTCAAGCACTGTACTGCCCATTGATAGAACAGAGGAGAAGGATAAAAATAAGGTACCAGATTTGATGCCAAGTCTTAAACCAGCTCGACATAATGCCACAAGTGTTCAGCCCTATTCGACCAGTACCTACAAGCCATTCTATTTACCTTCAAGACCAACAAAAGGAACGACACAAAGGCCTCAAACAACACTCAGTGGGCAATCAAATTTGTATGTAAATAACGAATTATACAACTCAACTAGGCCAGGTTATGCTCCAGTTACAAGAAGACCAGTTGTGTCAAGCACAACAATACAAGCAACTACTGAAGTCCCAATAAAATTGTCAACATTCCAGACCGTAGAACTTGTTAAAACATCAGAAAAACCAACAACTTCTAATATTATATCATCAACAATTAATACTGCTTCAGTAAAACCAAGTAATAAGCCTGGGTATTATGACACGACGGGAAATCCTCCTTCAAAACCGTTGTCAGACATTCCTTTTGGCACAAGACTTCCATCATCAACCTTATCTCCATTGAAGCCAAGCACGCCATACGTTACGAGACCAACGGTTAGCGTGAACACGATTTCGCAAAACTTTTCAACTTATGTTCCGACCACAACTGTTGCCTCACCACAAACTCAAAGGCCAATCCAAAAACCCACGCCTTCGTTACGACCAGATAGACCCAGTAGCATAACAGTACGTCCAGCTGTACAAAGACCTCAAAATTCAACACTGTCAAATCGAAGAACTACAACACCAAAACCTTCTTCAGTCGTAATCAAAGATCAACTCTTTAACAATCAGTCGAATATAATAGGGCCCACTAAGCGACCTGTCACTACTGTGGTATACAGGCCTTCATTGTCAACACAAGCGTCAGCAAAACCACCAAATTCCGCAACACAAAAACCGACCACAACTATTGGATATCAAAAACCTACAACAACAACAACATCACAAAAACCTGCAGCTGGAACCACTTCAAGTCCCATAAAGTTGAAACCAAACGTAACAACTTCAGCAACGGTAAAACCAATCGTGAGTACTCAAAAACCGGTAGAAAATCTGAAGCCTAAACCTGAAGCTTCTTCCACTGTAACACAGGGAATAAAAATTACCGATTCATCAACCAAACCCAGTTCTACAACGCAACATTCCACCACAAGTGTCAACACAAAACCGAATTATTCAATCAAACCTACGTCCAGACCAACAAATGCAACCAAGAAACCAATTTTAAAACCAACCGTAACGTCAACTACTGCTCGACCTGTTCAGGCTACAGTGAGTTCATTGAATAATGAAATTGATGGTTCAACCTCTCAAAAACCGACAGCTGGAATATCAAAACCGGAAATGTCTTCCACAGAAAAGGTTGGATTGGTCACATGGACAAATTTTGTGCACGAGGCTGTTACCCAAGGAACAGTATACAATACTACCAAAGGTATTTATTTAGTTCTACGTGAAATGAAGTTATCTCTTATTCTTAGCTTTTAGACAGTATGATAATGAAAAGAAATATATGATGATCATATCTTTTCAATGAATTCGATTGACTTTTTGGATTGTTTGAGGATTGAACTATAGCAAATCTTATAAACTAGTATATTAATATATATATATAGTAATATTTTAGTAATAAAACATAATTTTTAGTACTATTTCCAATTTTTTATTTAATTTAATCGGTGTTTTTGATAGATTTAGCGGTAACTTAGTGAAAGTTTGTTATAATATTAAATTTAATATAACTTTAATTATTCTATATCTTATGTTAATAATCATAACACGTGTTTCGCATCTTTTAGAATCATCTTTAAACGTACCATTTCAAAAGTTGGTTGCATCGGTAATGCTTATGTTATCATAGTATTCACTCAGTAAGTCTAAAGATGCCTTTAGAAGAGACGAAAAACGTGTCACAAATAGTAACATAATACGTGGAATAATCAAAATTATTACAATTTTTATATTAAGACCGGTTTCGTAGATCGTGAATATAATCAACTGATACAATAGAAATTAATACAAGGCTATGTAAACAACATTTTGAGTTGATAATTACAAATTATTCAAAAAAAAAAATGGTTCAATTATTCATTATGTTTCCTAAATTTAATTAATACTTAGATTATTCCATTCGTTTATTGTGTTAATGAGCATTTCATAATGACCTCTTTAATCACTTTTAAGGTGTTAATTGTCAATTCTTGATGGAAAGGCATGATATTTTAAATAATGAAAACACATTTTTTTAGTACTTATTTCCACAATATGTTTTTTGATTACGACCGGTTTCGCTCATCGCGAGCATTATCAACTGATCAAAAAATATATTGTGGAAATAAGTACTAAAAAAATGTGTTTTTATTATTTAAAAAAAAGACCTCTTAAATGTTAATAGCTCGTTAATTATTTTTTCAATTTTTGATTACAAATTAGTAATTATATAATTCCTGAACTATTTTGATGTTTGATTACATGTTAACTATTTTTGTATACCTGGTAGTTATTAACTCCAAATTTTGTATAAATACTCGTGTTTTAATTTGTATTGTATCAGTTGATAATGCTCACGATGAGCGAAATTGGTCCTGATATGAAGAATATATAATTTTGAAAATAGTACTAAATTCGATATTTTATTATTTAAATATAATACTATGCCGCTGTATCAAGATCTGACAGTTATATTGTAAAATTTTTAATTGTGATAAAATATTATATTCTAAAAGTTTTTTATTACTGGATTTATTTGGTCAAAAAATTTATCATAAATTTTAAGTGCCGCAAGTTAAAACAATTTTTATGTACTTAAAAAGAAAATAATCTTAAATTTCAGAAGATCAGGAAGAATGGAGTCCAGCAACACCACCAAACGGTTGGGTCCTCTTACAAACAGTATCCACAAAGAAAAATATATCGACATCGACAAGTGCCCCCGCGACATCAGTGACGCTAACATCCAAACCTGTGATTATATCCACCGAAAAACCCAATAATACTCCTTCAACAAATGCTATAAGTTCCCCAAACGTGACTCCATCCGACAAACCAGTCAAAGTCTCTGTCGAATCAACAACAACATCTTCAAGTTTATCGTCCAAGCCGAACAAACCTGTTTTTACTGTCCAAGTGACGACAAGACCAGCTGTAAAGCCAATGAACGAATCCACGACTCAAGGGCCAAGTGGGGTTGAGTTTAGCACGTTTATGACAGTTTCTGGTGGGCCAAGTACCCAAGAAGCAATTTCAACTGGTGACAAGGAAGAGGTCACGACTCTTCAATATTATGAAGCAGATAACGAAACTCTTACAACCGTTGGGTATGAATATGGAAACGAAACAGGTCAGGTCTTATTTTAATTACCTTGTACTTGTCTTTCCTTGTGATTAATTGATATACATCTGGAAGGGTTTATCGCACTTAGTTGCAAGATTACTTGATTGAATCGTTGAGAATTTCAAGGAAATGTTTGTTTAATTACTTTGTTAATCTATATCTACAATTTCATATAAAGGATCTTTCAAAAGGAACGCTCAAAATTTGTTAGACTACAACGGCCATGTTGTTACAGTGACATCTATCAAATACGCTGTCAATTGCGTAATAGAGTATAGCAGATTATCATAGAAGGTTATAACGTTGATAAAAGTGTGAAAATTTAAAAATTGGGTATGGTTATCTTGTACGAAAGTAATATGAACTAGCCACAGAGATTATGCAATTTAACGCCTTAATACTTTTTCATTTAAAGCTAACCTAAATCGTAATTCTTTGCAAATAAGCTGCAAACAATTGACGCCATCAAACTCAACATAACAAAAGCCATTCAACAAATTCACCAGACGTATACGACACATACATTGATAATGTTTCCTCCCGAATACTTGCTACCAAGTAAAGCCGCGGTGGTCATTTGAGCGACATTATATGTAACACTTAATGTCATAAAATATACTATCAAATTAAAAAAAAAATTGAATGAATATCTCACACACAAATTATTTTATATGCATTATAACAAATTTCGAGCGCTCTTGTTGAAAGATCATTTATTTACTATCAGTACCGGTTTCGCTCAATAACCGAAGCGATTATGTTGTCTTTACATCAAGAATTGGCAGTTTACATCTCAAAAAATATTCTTTTTCCACTTCCTTTAGAAATAATCATAAACAAACAGATGTTCAATTAATTCCATTACTATTTAACCCTCTAACTGCTCACGTCTTATTTGTTAGTATGGCTGATTGCATTGCAAAATATTACTCAATATACAACGAATGGTTCATGGAATTTTCATGTTCAAGAGATTCTCATACAAATACCTGAAATATCTCCTTTATATGTTTCACTCCTAACGGCTACTTTTCCACTACAGGATCCAATGGTAACTTGACATTGTCATCAGATGACCTTGGTTCTACGGAAAAGTCAACGGTGTCTCCAATAGAGATCATCACATCGACTGGATCCTCAGTGGTCTCTGCTGATTCCCTGAATATGTCTGACTACAAAGATGGTAAGAATAACATTTTTTTTATTTATTTACCAATGTAAGTGAATTGTATAGAAAAAATCAAATATAATATATAAGCGCAATGCCATCTTGTGGTGAAAATACTAAGTTATCGAAATTGATTTTATTATTGGAATTTAGACCTTGTCAGATTATTGTAAACAATGCAAATAACACAATACGCACCGAATGGAATAATATCGACCCATAAAATAACTTCTAATTTAATCTATGATATCGACTGAAGGTGCATGATGGAATTTCAACATCAAATTTGAATTGGTTCAACTTTTTACGATTCCACATGTTTTGTCATTAACGACCCGGGTTTCGCCTTTCAGCATCTTCACGCATTCCATCACACAGATGCAACAGAACTGACTAACTTTCGTCATTTGATGCAAATTTACTTTTTTAAATATTCGGTGATAAAATCCTGAATGCGCATATATAATAGGTTAATATCTTTATTTTTCACTGATTTGACATTTTTTACACATAAATGAATATAATTTACGATATTGACTGAAGGTGTTTGATGGAAACCCAATATCGAATACGGTATCTTTAAGCATTCCATGTATCACTCGGTCAGTTATATTGCATCCGTATGATAGAATGCCTAAAGATGCCGAAAGGCGAAACCCGGATCGTTAGTGACAAAATATGTGGAATCTTACAAAGTTGTAACAATGCAAATTTGATATTGAAATTCCATCAAGCATGTTCAGTCGATATCATAAAGTATTTTTATTTGGTTAAAGGATTTTTCAAAACTTTTTTGAGCTATACACATCACTGTGAACAGTTCATAGGTGAGAATATCTAGTGGCTAGACAATGGGACAATTTGTCCAAATGAACGAGACTTAACGAACACTGTCAGGTTTCAGCGGTTATGTATTTTCGATACAAACCGGAAGTGTGTAGGAAAATAATTCGCACGCCAATTGAGAAATAGCATATACCATTATACAATAGAGAGTTTTAACCCTTCAATAACGTCTTCGTTTTTAAACGTTTTTAATTAACACGACTCATTAGTTTAACTCTTCCAAAATAGTCGCCATTTCGACTCATTTTCTATTATTTCAATTTTCAAAAATTCGCTTTGAATGTTAAAAAAATCAAGCATCGAAAAACCGCAATTCCAAAATTTTAAAACCGCCAACGTCAAAATTAACGCGCGCAGGTTTGTCAATATAAACGTTCTTTCATTCTATGAATGTCTATGGTAAACCATTATAACATTTTCGTGATAAATTATATCATTAAATATAGATTTACCTTGCCTTAAAAATAAGCTATATTTTGTTAAGCCCTGACGCGTTAATCTTAAGAAATTACTAAATATATTTTGAAGACAGAAAGTAGAATATTTAATTGCCTAAATTGGCATTTACTTGCTAGAACTCTATTATAACACGATATAAAATTGAAATGTATTTTAGTTCTACAAACTTTATAGGATATATAGTTGATAGCTATTAAACTATATATGATATAATCTATCTATATATATAAAAATATAAAAATGAATGTCTGTCTGTCTGTCCTTTATGCATTCCTACACCATTAATCCAATTGCGATAAAACTTTGTCGAATTATTGCTTAGACTACCGGGCAAAAGATAGGATACTCACAATTTGATTTGATTACAAAAATTTTAAGACTATTGTAATACAGACTGGCCGTTTATGACACATTGTATCCATAGCAACGCCGAAAACAAGAACGACGCAAATCTGTCACATTCACTCACCTGTAGGTACTTACGTAAGGTACTGAATATTTTGAAACAAAGTTCGATTTTCGAAAAAAGTATTTCAATGTTCTATTTTTTACCGACTTTTTTGTTTTGGTTTTATGTCACATGACAAAACGAATTGAAATAAATATTACGTATAAATCGTGTGTGATATAGAAAGAATTTATTCAATATATCATTTTTTTTTGTTTTTCAAAAGTGAATTTCAAAACGTAACATTTACTGTGAAATCAATTATGCCACCTAAACGAAAAGGAATAAGTCAGAGTACAACTCAAGCACGAAAGAAAAGGGCGAAACAATGAGGTTGATGTTGATAATCGTTGGATTGTACCGTATTCACAGCTTCTCTCGAAAACGTACAAAGCACACATCAACGTCGAGTATTGTTATTCAGTGAAATCCATCAAATACATTTGTAAATGTGTCAACAAAGAAAGCGATATGGCAGTTTTTGGAGTGGGAAATTCAATTGCATCTATCGATGAAATCAACCAATATCAACTGGGACGCTAAATTAGTAGCAATGAAGCAATATGGCGCATTTTATCATTTCCAATTCATAAACGGCATCCACCAGTTACTCATTTGACAGTTCACCTTGAAAATGGACAGCGAGTGTAGTTCACAACAGAAAATGCACGTGTAAGAACATTGTCACCACAGCCAACAACGTTAACTGCATTTTTCTTATTGTGTAGAGATGATATGTTTGCAAAAACGCTACCTTACTCTGAAGTGCCAACATTCTACAGATGGAATGCGTCAGAAAAAAAATTCAACGTCGCAAACAAGGTAAAGCAGTTGAAGGACATTACAATGTATATTCCACCGACGCATTAGGCCGTCTGTACACTGTTCAACCAAATAATGCAGAATGCGTTTACTTGCGATTACTGTTAAACAACATACGTGGACCGACATCCTTCCAAGAATTGAGAACAGTAAACGGTCGAATATGTTTCATTTATCGTGAAGCTTGCCTCAAATTAAATCTTCTAGAAACCGATGCACATTGGGATACTTCACTCGCTGATTCATCGAATACTGCTGACCCACAACAAATACATGCGTTATTTCCAGTAATATTAACAATTTGCTTTCCATCCAACCCAAAAGATCTTTGGAAAAAATACAAAGGCTACATGAGTGAAGATATTTTACATAGTTTGCGTGCAACAATTCAAAATCCACACGTTCAATTCACACCAAACGTGTATAATGAGGCATTGCTATTGATTGAGGACATATGTTTAGTAATCGCTAACAAATCACTGCTACAATACAATTGGGAATGGCTGCGCTGAATCGATATGAAAACGACTGACGTGATCGTGATTTCCAACGAGAAACACGCTTTGATGTGGATGAATTGGGTAAATTTGCTCAAACGAATCTTCCGAAATTGGTTCCTGATCAACGTATAGTGTATGACACAATTATGGATGCAATTACAAGTCAAAGTGGTAGATTTTATTTCATAGATGCACCCGGAGGCACAGGTAAAACCTTCCTCATTTTACTCATTTTGGCAGCCACACGATCACGAAAAAACTTTGCACTAGCAATCGCATCATCTGGAATTGCAGCAACTCTTTTAGATTGTGGCCGAACAGCGCATTCAGCACTGAAACTGCCATTGAATATGCAAATAATTGAGACACCAACATGCAATATCAACAAAAATTCTAAAACGGGCAAACAATTACTTACATCATGTAAAATCATTGTATGCGATGAATGTACTATGGCACACAAAAAATCATCGGAAGCACTTCATCGCACACTAAAAGATTTGAGAGGAAATGAAAAACTTTTCGGTGGCGCTCTCATTTTATTGTCTGGTGATTTTCGACAAAATCTACCTGCTATATCACGCTCAACAGTGGCCGATGAACTTAATGCATGTCTCAAATCATGCGTTTTATGGCGATACGTACATAGATTCACTTTGAAGTCCTATATGCGTGTACAACTACGATACAATACAACATTATCCATCCGCTGAATATTTCGCAAAAGAATTGTTGGATATAGGAAATGGGATAATGGCAATAAAGGAATCCACACAATGTAATACATTACTAGCAAATTTCTGTAAAATAACCGCAACCATAGAGGAATTGATTCACAAAGTTTTTCCAAATATTGCACACAATAATAAAAGTCATCACAATGCACGTGCTATATTAGCAGTCAAAAACAAGGATGTCAATGCAATCAATTTCAGCATACTAAATGAAATACCAGGAGAAGCAACAAAGCATAAGTCCATCGATACTATAACGAATCAAGACAAAGTCGTCAATTATCCAACAGAATTCTTGAATTCACTTGATTTGCCAGGCATGCCGCCGCATGTTTTATCATTGAAAATTGACGTGCCTATCAATCTTCTCCGAAACACAAATCCACCGCGACTTTGCAAAGGTAACAGGCTTTCTGTAAGAAAAATGATGCGCAATATTATTGAAGCTACAATTTTCAATGGGAAATTCAAAGGAGAAGATGTACTGTTCATACGCATCCCAATGATTCCGACAGATACGCCATTTGAATTTAAACGTCTGCAGTTTCCAATAAGGCACAATGACAGTCGTTACAAATGTGTGGATTAAATTTAGAAAATCCATGCTTCTCACATGGACAACTGTATGTGGCCTGCTCACGCGTTGGAAAACCTTCTGATTTATTTGTGTACGCACCAGATAGAAAAACAAAAAAACATTGTGTATCCAAAAGCACTCCAATAAATAAAAACAGGTACGGCCGCCACTGTCAAATTAAAGTAAGAAAAACATAACCTAAGCTTATCGCTTCTAATTGGCTCCGGTCTCGCCTCAAGTCCGATTTATCAAATCGGAAGGCGAAAGGCTCCCGACGTGGCGCTTCCATAAAGTCGCGGTTTCTTTTTTTTGAGTGGCATTGCAACGCATGCCGGGAACACGCTAGTATCTTATAAATTTTCTAGAGCTAAAATACATTGCTATTTTTTCACCGTGTAAGAATATTTAACATTAAATATAATTTTCCCTCTTTTCCCTCTTACAGTGTAGTTTTTGCAAGATTTCAAGGACGAATTATAATGTATGGAAATATA
This sequence comes from Himalopsyche japonica, assembly GCA_028555115.1. NCBI lineage: Eukaryota > Metazoa > Arthropoda > Insecta > Trichoptera > Rhyacophilidae > Himalopsyche > Himalopsyche japonica. The sequence goes on from JAHFWJ010000430.1 coordinate 2,961,256, forward strand.
TGATTTTATAAAAGACAAGGTTAAGAATAAAAATAAACTTATTTAATATATACATTATAACATAATGGGTGTAGAAGAGTTTTTTTGCTGATTTCGGACAATTCTCAAAATACAATTGAAAAAACCTAACCTCAAATTTTGTATTCGTGCCCAGTGCTCTATCACAATGTTCTCCAACATTTTTACACCTGCGGACCTGTAAAAAAAAGAAAATAATTTGCCGTCCATTAATACAGATATAAAAATTGGTTATTTTATTAAATATTTTTTTAATCTTATATTGTGACGAATGGACATAATTATAAATAAAAAATATAAAACTATATCAGATACAGACGCATTAAAATATAACAAAAAAATAAGTTTTTTAGATAAATTAATACGAAACCTGCAGTTTCATATTTGCTCATATATTGAATATTCTTGGCTGCAGTGGTGTCTCTGAAAGTAATTATTAATCACTTTCAATATGTTAACTGTCACCACCTTAATGGAAAAGCATGATATTTCAAATAATAAAAACACCTTTTTTGTACACATTTCGTCAATAAATTTTATGATAAGGACCGGTTTCGCTCATCGCGGGCATTATCAACAGTTATTATTAAGTTCCTTGTCGTCGCATCATCCTACCAATTATTATTATTTAACAATACTTAAAGAGATACAAAGTAAAAGTGCAGGCGAAAAAATCGTACATTTAATATTTTTTCATTGCGAATTTATTGGAATTCGGTTAAGTATTTGACGCCCTGCACCAGACCACTGGTTGAGGGACACTGCCCTATAAAGAAGTATTCATATATCGCTATCCATTTCTCTACGCTATAGGGGTCTCGATTGTAATTAGAGGCGCTCAAGGGTTAAAATATTCATCATTAACATATTCGCGTTCATTTAACCTGTGAGAATATTTTCTTCAATCAATCGTATGCCGCGAAAATTTAATCATTGTTTCGAAATATACGATTTTAATCACCGTCGCTAACATTTTTACGTAAGGTCACTACCTATTATATTATAGTAAACATATAAATGCTTCCGGTATTCTTGGCGAGTTGTTAAGAATATCGCGTTAATTTGAAAACAACAAACATGTCATTTATTGACAGTAAAATATACAATGAGATAAATGAACAAAATGTAAAAAAAGCTAAATCATGTCTGTTCAATTAAATTTGCTGATTGCTGACGTCTCAACCGTTGAGACGGTAGGTTTAGATATAGATACTTTATTTTTATCCAAAATTTCATTTCATTTTTCTAACTTCATAATAACTATTAATTTTAATTAAACTTTATTACAACTTATACTCGATGGCATATCGAATATTTTTCCATAATATATTTACAATTTATTTAATAGCTACCAAATATGAACTGTCAAAAATTATTGTCACTAAAATGTCGACAAAACAAAGAAGTAACTTCTTATATTATATATTAACAATTGAATTATTTTTATAGAAAAGAAAAACATAACTCTCATTGCACGTAATGTCGTCAGATAGCATGAAATAATTATCAGTTAAATATTTATTAAATTGTTAAATTCCATTATTACAGTGGTTGAAAAATGCAACAGCTCAATTAACAAGTACAATAAAAATATTAAATGAATTGTTTGAAAGAAAATAAAACATAAATCTCAATGAACGTAATGTTATCAGAGTGCATTAAATAAAGATCAACGTATTATTTATTTAATTAATAAATTGAGACTGTATTGTATTCGAAACAAAATAAAATAATCACATTTTATGATCAAATTTGAATTTTTAAGACATTGGAGGAATTCACATGTTTTGTCACTAACGAACCGGATTTCGCTTTTCGGTATCTTCAGGCATTAACGCCGTTAATTAATAAGCCTGGGTTGTCAGAGACAAAACATGTGGAGTCGTAAAATGTTGTAACAATTCGAGTAACAACAAAATTACAAAAAAGATAAATATCATTGACACCTTACAGTTTACCTATGCATTGAAATTTCTTATTGTATCTTATTTGCAGATGACTTGTCATTGAATAACCAAGTACTGAAAACGCATGCGCAAGTTTGCAAAAGTCCTACCGTGTATAATAACAGCGATAGACAAATGCAACGGCTCATTTAACAAGTACCATTAAAATATTAAACTCATTTAATTACAAGAAGGCAAAATATTTTGAATAAAATTCCCACAAATAAAACCTTATTGGTGTCCATTATTTTATGGTATTGCATTTTCTGTTATATATTTTTACATTCCACAAAACTAATGGTATTTTTAGATATCTTTCACGTCAACTTATTCAAGTATTCAAGATACCTTTGCGGTTATACTAGACGTGCTATTATCAAAATTGCACTATTAAAATTCTAAAATCATCTCATATTACAACCTTTTTGATACTTAAACCCAAATTTATGACGATTCGGTCAATGTTTTGAAGCGGTCAATATATATTTATTTTTTAAGGTTAAAAGAATGTAATTTTTAAGCCTTTATCTCTTAAGTCATAACTATAAGTAATCATTAATGAAACAAGTGTGTTTTTAAATTTACTCCAAGTTCAAATAAAATTTTATTTTATAATCATTTACTGCAATTTAAATTTTTTTGAAAGATAAATTAATTAGATTTAAAAATTGAAACAAACTGATATTAATATACCATATATTTTTTTAATTGATAATTCTCGCGATTAGCGAAACCGGTCCTAATATATTGTGGAAATAAGTACTAGAATGTTTTTTTTATTTGTTAAAATATCAAATATTGTGACTAAACTATAAAAAAAGTGGCATATTTTGTTTTCTCAAAAATTTATCACATTTTTATTATGAAAAAAGTTCACAGTATCGAAGTGCCTTCTGTACTGAGAAAAAAACAGAATTTTTTTGATAACTGTAATGTTCATAAACAATTATTAAAAAAGTTGTGTTTTTTTAATTAAAAAAAAACGGTTTTTTGACTAGTGGTACTATTTTTAATTAATAATCCAAAATTACATTTTTTTACTTGCTTTGTACTATTTACCTTAACAATCAAGGGCAAAAGATCAAGCTATTTAATAGATAATATATCACAAAATAAACTTATTTTTAATTTTTAATACTACAATGGTAAGACAACAACCGTTTTTAATTCTTGACATTTTTGAAGACCCTTATCAAAGATTAAAAGCAAAATAATATTCTTGAAAAGACATTCAGAAAAAATTAATGCCAATATTTTAATTTGAATTTATTGTACGGTGCTAAGTTATTTCTTTTTTATCCTATTCAGAGACAACAACCTCTGGCTGGTTTTTATTCCATGAGGCGTAAAACGCAAAGGCAGCTTTTTCCAAACGAGAAAAACTTAAAAAAATAATAATTTTCTAATTACATTTACCATTTTTATTTCATTGCGTTACCTATTTTTTTTTATTTTATCTGCGTTGAATAAAAAAATAAAGAATGGAGACTTTGTTTCGTCCATACCATTAAACTTCTTAAACCTTTCCAGCACACAAAATACTCCAAAACACAATTGGAATTGGAAATGTTTTATCTTATTTAATATATCATGCCTTTCCATGAAGTGGTGACAGTTAAAACTATAAAAGTGACTGACAAGACATTTTTACTTTTGAGTGTCAATCAATCAATACACTGAAAACAACCGTCTTAACAATTGAGACGTTAGCTGTCATCGGGTTAGTAAACAATTATGTTAATTTTTGGAGAAAACGAATTAAATATAAAAATTAAATGTAGTTTTTGATGACGTATTCAAAAATATTATGTTATAATCGAACTCGTTTTCGCTCAGCGTAGTCATTTGGGTCTAAACTAAAATGTGAATAAAAACTGTTGAACTAAATAAGCGAAACAATTCCTGATCGTTGCATAAAACTGTAGTAACATGGCAAAAAAATGTTCAGAATTTAAATTGTTGTAACTCTCTTAATTCGCTCATTCGTTTGTCAATTCTTCAATTCGTTTACGATCTATGTTTTGTCTTTTGACAACTTCATGTATTTTAGCGCACAGACGTATTCAAACTGACAGTCATTAAACAGTTGAAATATTTTATATATGAAAATAATTATGTTTAATTTACACCCTAAGCCTAGGAACAAAATTTCAATCTCAATCAATTTGAAAAACTACTGATTTGATTATAGTAAGAATTAGATTTGGCTCGTAAAATTGATAAATCCACGATGTATCCAACATTACCCGTTATAGCTTCACAATCTTCAAATTCAACCGGAACTTCAAATCGGAACCGACTTCACTCATCGCGAGCATTAGCAACTGAAGATATGATAATGCTCACGATGAGCGAAACCAGCCGTTATCTTGATAAAATTAAATTCTGGAAACAGTATCGAGCATTGTGTTATATTATTTGAATATAGTTACTTTCCACCATGAAGAGGCAGTCGGCAATTTAAATTAAATATCATAATTTTAAATTTGAATTGTTACAATTTGATATTGAAATTCTGTCAAGCACCTTCGGTTCGATATAATAAATTATATCATAATTTTGATAAAAAATTTCGAATTCTCTTGGTTTTCCATAGGAAAAAGTAAATTCTTTAAACGCCTTGTAATTTTCCAAACAACTCGATATAACTACAGATAGTAATGTCGTTTTGAGAAATTAATCCATTATTTGTTTATATCCAGACATTCCCAAAAGTTACTATCAAAATTCTGAAGTTTATTATCGTATATTTGTATCCACTGACCGGCCAATCAAAAAGGCATATTTGCTTTTATGTATCTCATCCAATACATATGCGATACATATATTTTTTTTTATTTATTTATAAAATACCCTTTTCGCCACGTATCTATAAACAAAAAAAAATGCATAGAGACGTTCTCAGCTGTTTCTGAGGCAGTTTCAATATTTATATGTGTGCGTATTATAAAGCATGTTTATAAATTATGCGAGGAGCGTTTGATAAATCAATTATGGCAATAAATTTTGGACATTTATCAATTTAACTGGGGTTCTTGTAGAGTAACAGACATAGTGATTGGCCAATGAAGAGTTTGGCATAATTTAATATTTTAACTTATCGTATACGCGAAACCGGTTCTGGTTATAAAATATATAGTTTAAATAAGTACTAAAAAATGTACACGATAAAAAAATAACAATGTATTTAAGTTCTACAGAATTTATAAGATTTTTAGTTGATGGCTATTTCGACTAACTCTCTCATCAGGACTATTTGAATACACCTAAAAGACAACAGTTCACAAGACAACAATCGTGCCGTTCACCGTGAAATTATGTAGCATTTTCTGTCTGGGTTTTACAATTGCCTAGCCAAATAATAAACAAGCCACAATTGTTAAATATTCGAAAAATATATTACCTGACATCAAAAACGAAAAAAATATGTTTGAAAGTTTAATGTGATTCCTTAATGCATAGGCTCCCAACATTTTCCGGTTGGCTACCCCTTTTTATAAAATCCATGTAACCCGCGACCACCCATACAATTCAAAAGCATACAAAGAAAAAATTGTTGACCGTATAAGTTGGCGACCCCCCAAAATATCCGTCGCGACCCCCAGGTTGGGAACCTATGTCCCAATGTGCTGTATACTATTTTCCTCGAATCAATCAAGTTTTGATTAATTTCCTGCCTACTTTAGTAATAATATTGAATTTATTATTTTATTTCACGCTTTTGCTTTTTGATGAATTTTCTTTTTGATAATATTTTTATATGAGAATCTTAATGTTAACACGGTGAATTTTTTTTTCATCGTGTTATAATGGAGTTCTACCAAGTGAATGCCAATTCAATCAATAAATCTTAATGTTTTTTAATTGTTTTAAAAACTATGTGGGTATCCCTTAGCAACGAGCGGCAAGAGAATATAGACGATCGCGTTGGTCGATAAAAAAAGAACGATTATGACATTGAAATGTTGAGGACCATTCGTAAGAGGCTCTCAATATTTTATAACAAGTTAATTAAAATTAAATGTTTTACTATAAAAAAATAAAACACAATTTTATTTATTTGTCCGTTTCTCGGAGCGAACTTTTCTTTCATTCGCTGTCAATCAATAAATCGATATTTAATTTAAATTCTACTATTCTCACAATTTTATACAATCAAGATCAATCAGCACCGATTTCGCTTATCACGAGTATTATCAAATGACATTCGAATTGTTGCAACTTAGTACGATTCCACATGTTTTGTCACTGACGACCCGGGTGTCGCCTTTCGGAATCTTCAGGTTCCATCAAGCACCTTCAGTCGATATCATAAATTATCAAATGTTGTCTGTTTTGTGTACCTGGTGATTATAAACTGAAAGTATTGTATAAATTATATAAATTTGTATTGCATCCATTTATAATGCTAGCGATGAGTAAAACCGGTCCCGAACATTATATTGTAAAATTAACAGGAGGGTTTTAAAAATTGCTTAATAGTCCATAAATAAGTATAGAGTTATCATATTAAATATGCCCAAATTAAGTTCTTGGCCTAAATCCACAAAATGTTGTATATTCCTTTAAAATTCTGTCATTCTCGATAATGTCAAACTGTATGTTCCTGGCCATTTTTGACAAGCCGTGGACATAAATTGTTTGTTCTTCGAATGCTTATAAAGGAAATTATTGGAAGAGTTTAAATAGTTTTTAACCCTTTGGCAGCCAAGAGCCGATTTAATCGGCTTTTGCAATATATCGTGGATAGCCAGAGCCGACGGCTCTGCATCGTAAAAGAATGAGTCATATTTTAAGAGCCCTGTTGAAGTCTGTGCTACCTATTTTCATTATTATTACAGCATTTTGCTAATAATAATAATAACTCGAGCTCGAACTTTGTGATGGCGACGAAATATTCAGCAAAATGGTGTGTCATTGCATATTGCACCAAGGGTTCATAACATTTTTTAATTACATATATTTCCACGAACCCAAAAGAATCTTGGTTGACAGCATCATGATCTAAAAATACTTCAGAAAAATCTTTCTCGAAATCATGTGATATCGTATCAAAATGCTCTTCTTCAGAACTATCACTCTCACTAATGAGTCTTTGACATCTCTGTCGGGGTCGTATCAAAGCACTTCCATCCGAGTCCATATCTGAATCATAATTACTAGTATCCGTTTCACTCTCGTGATTCATTTTGAAGGATTAGAATTTTTATGATCTAGATTTTCTATTGTAAATGGACGCAAAGTTTTTCCAAAATTATATATTCTATTTCTATAGATATGCGTTTTCTTATTTTATTTCCGTTATTATCCAAGGCTTAAATAATAGCTTGTAAGGTTAAGATTTTAAAGTAAGCTAATGTTATATGTAAAAAATATATTATATACTTGAAAATGCCAAAGATTGACTATACTACAAAACAGTCACACAACAGACGAGTTATTGCATCTGGTGCAGTGCATATTATTTGAAATGGTACATACTGCTTAAAAACTTTACAATACATTTTCATATGTTAATTTTTATTTCATAATCGTGGCATTTCTGGCACCTTCGGCCAAAAAGTCGTGGCATCAAAGGGTTAATGTTATTTATTACTCTAGATGGCTAAATATTTTTTGATTGCTAAATTTAATTATGACGATTATCTAATTTATTTTAAATGCTATCACCCATTCACTGAATACAGACTTCCTACAAAAAGAATATTTTAAAAATTATTTCAGTAACAAGGGTCCCCAAAAGGTTTGTGAAAAATATCAAAATATGTTTCAATACAAAAAACAGCTCATACACGAAAGTTTTGACACGGTTACTCTTATATGTGTTTTTTAGTTCCATCTGTCAACACTAGGGTTGTGGAGTCGTTAAAAAATCACGAATCCCACTCCGATATCGACCAAAAATACAACTCTGACTAAAAAAGTTCAAAATAGTCAGGTTTTTTTCCCTTTTTTTGAAAATGTAATCGGAGTCATTTGTTTTTCACGACTCCGACTCCGGCCGAAAAACTGCAACTCCATGACTCTACAGCCCAGGTTAACACACTGCAATCAACCGTCTCAACGTGTGAGACAAAATTTATCAGACAGTCAACTTTTGATAGTTTGAAATCTCAAAGAAAAATACATTTCGCAATATATTTCTTTCGTCTTACACCAGGCCAAAATAATACTAACGATAATGTAAATGCAATTACCAATATAACCCTAATTACCAATAGGAATGTTACTTGTTATATTATTAATAAAATTCAATATTATTTCTATAGATGTCGACATATTCCACGTGGACGAGAGTGAGTCTAGAAAAATAGCATTTTTTGATAAAAATTATATTTTGTCTGAGCGTATTCGGTTGACTTTTTCTTCTTTGTACTAATTTCCACGTTATATTTTATGATCAGGACCGTTTTCCCGCAAGACGAGCATTATTAACTGATTAAATTCATGTTGATGATTAAAGTTTCATACATGAGACAATTTTCGTGATATTCTAAAAATGTATTTTATAATTTAAAAAAATTGTGATTCAAATAAATCTATTTATTATATATATATATATATAATCCTCATTTATAACCCCTGGCCGTGTGACTTTGTCGATACACTGCCATTGTGTCTCCAGACCAGTTGGTCTGAGACTACTTATTGGTTAACAGCTTTCAGTTCTCACCGTGTCCAAGTACAATACGTACATTTTTTCAATCTATCTTAGGAGACTCGTAGCATTTAGCAAACCTTAATCAAACCAAAATCTTAAAATTTTCAAGCAGTTATTAAAACCATCGAAATCAATTGATTTTTAAAATAAATTAACGCGAGTCAGTGGTAAAAGTGTATGAAAATTAATATATATATAAATTTAATGTGATGAATATTTTACTTTCATAACAAAACCCGGTGAAAATCGTGTCTTAATTAAACGTGAATTAAAAATTAACAAAACACGTATTCCATTACATGATTAAACATGTTTAACATCCGTGACAGAGTGTTCAACGATGTTAATATCAATAACGAATTAATATATTTTAACCCCATTGTGAAATAGTTCATAAATTGATTTATGTATTTATGAACCAAGCATTACCAAATTGTCAGTCCCGTCTTAGCTATATGCCTTTTATCTTTATCCTCTTTGGAAAAATAGAGGTTGAACAATTAAGTTACAAGCAGTTTTCGTAGAAAAAATACTGTTAAGATACTATTTGCTCTGTACTAGAAAAGGAGATTTGATGCGTTTGCTGAATTTTAGTGTGTTAATTATGACTTCATGGTGGAAATGCTTTATATATATTTTTTTATGTCCACAATATATTTTATAATCAGAACCGATTCAGCTCATCGCGAGTATTATCAAATGATCAAATGCTTTGGTTAAAACCGTATTTAAATATGAGAAAAGCTCTGTTAACCATCTGACTGCTACGTCTCAACCGTAGAGATGACAATTGGCACTTAAAAATATAAGAGAGCATCCTGTGTACAATTTTTCGTATATGAGACTTACTTTCAGTATTGAAATATAATGACTAACAATTTAAAAAAAAGTAATCGATGATTGTATATTCTTTATGTGGCTCGGCAGAGAAAAGGTTAATTGTTGAACAATTTGGAGTGGTGGTTGTCACTGACTAAAAATTTATTTTGTCGAATCAATCCAAAGATATTTAATTAAATATTGCATAAATTCATTTTCTTTTTAAAAGAGTTTAATAAGGAATTGTATATATTATATATATTGTATATTTGACTTAGAATAGAAACGACAAAATAAAATTAATACATGATTTTTCCGACGGCCAACTTATGATAGATTCATAAAAGAATGAAGATTCAAGTATATGTTTTTAATTATGAAATTGCAGCTTATAAAATGAAATTTAGATACCGATCGGACTTTCTTGCTTTCTTGTGTATAAATATTTAAAATTTAGTTACAAAACATATTTTTTGACAACCAATTAAAAAGTGAAAACGGATTTTTAAAAAATATCGACGCCCCTCTTGCGCATTTTTTATAAAATAGTTAAAAATATGTATTTGTATATATTTTTTTGTAACATTTTACTATAATACTATTTCTAGACCCAATATAAACTGCTTCAAAGCAAAACCCGCCACCACTTTGTGATATACTTAGCCAAATTTCTGTGACTCAATTATTGAATTAATTTTCTAACTCTAAAGTGTGCATATTTTTAGAAACCGAGTGAAATCGAATCGGACATATCACCGTTTGATTGTGGATATTATACGTATATAAAAAATATTTCTGTGTTAGTTATATAAATTATCAGTAATAGCATATTTTATCATTTAACACAAAATGTATTTTTTTTAAATTTTGACTAATTGTGGACTTATCGGTTTTTGCTTTTCATCACTTCATATCATGACGTTGACATGTTGCGTTTATTTCTATAACTTACTTATAAATTATTAGTTTATTTGATTTTCTATCTGATTATTTAAATCGATCAAAATTATCCCTCGTTAATATTCAAACAAAGACTAACGACCATGAATAATATAAAACACATTTATATTGATCACGTCACATTATTAGCATTATTATCGATTCAATACTGCAAGATTAATATTGGTTTTTATTTACAATAACTCGTTTTAAGCACGTGGTAGATTGAACGACTCTCATAAAAGCGCATATTAAAATATTTCGTATAATAGTGAAAATTTCGATTTCATGATCCACGCCAATGATTTTAAGCATAAAGGGTTAATTCTTTAAATTTTATAAATTCCACAAACCTGTCCAAATTCGTGATACACGCGCGACGCACCGATGAGTCGATAGCGTACCGAATGAATAAACGTGCGACGCTCCGGTGAGTCGCTGGCGTACTATAGGTTAAAAATAAAAACCCTCTGACTGCTAACGTCTCAATTGTTGAGATAACTGATTCCAGTATGATATACCATAGTTTTTCAACCATTTTACATCCGCGGGCCACCAAAAAATTCAAAAATATTTTGCGGACCATCCACATTAGAATAGAATAATAAAAAATTATATTTTTTTGAAATTCGAATTGTTAAAACTCTGTATGATTCCACATGTTTTGTCAATAACGACCTGGGTTTCGCCACCATAACGATATTGATATAAATTATATTATTTTGTTACTGTCTGTTTTTATATACTTAAATATTGTTATATCAGCATACGGTGTTCAGAAATTAATTGTATTGAATAAAAAATCAATTATTTTAATATTTATTATTTTATTCGAATGTTGATGGTACGCAAAACATTATTGGATTTTTTGGTGGTCTACGGATGTAAAAAAGTTGAAAAACTATGCTCTAAAAGGCTTATAACGGAACGGCTTAAAATTATCACTGAATATATAATATCGGTCTTTATATCCTTAAACATTACAGTGAAATATTTTTGAGGAAACTCGTCGGACGCAATGCGTTACTTTTGAGATTTTGTACATATAAGCAGTCAATTTGCTGTGTTTGATTGCTTGTTTAGTTTTGCGGTTAGAGTTGATTGGATTGACTCAAATAAAAAAAAATATTTCGTTAAATAACTCGGCATTCATTCATGTTTTATATGACCAAATAGTAACCTTATAGAGTACTATCAATGTTGTATTGTTTCGTCGATTTTAATCGGTCATTTCAGCCTTGAAATTGTTGATATAATAACAAATGATTATAGCTATAGGAAAAATAGTAGAACGTATTTTTCTTTTTGCTGCGACTTCCTCTTACAAACATAATTATTAAGAATTTGTTGACTTTCGTAGCTTATTGGCGAAAAATGCCCCTACGTTTCCGTGCTTCGGTTCAATAAATGTAATAATATGAATTTACAATAAATCAGAGCTGTCGAGTCGTTTACAAAAAAAAAAAAAAAAACTCCGACTAAAAAAGGTTTATTTTTTTTAAATAATAAAAACACATTTTTAGTGTTTATCTCCACAATATATTTTTCGGTTTCGCTCATCGCGAGCGTTGTCAACTAAATCCGGTGCTGATCGAAAAATACATTGTGGAAATAAGCACTAAAATGTGTTTTTACTATTTAAAATATCACGCTTTTCCGGCAAGGAGTGACGGTTGACACCTAAAAAGGCTAATTTTGTAAGGTGTGATGCCGTTTTAATGCCTGAAGATGCCGAAACGCGAAACCAGGGTCGTTAGTGACGAAACACGTGGAATCGTACAAATGTTTAACAATTAAATGTGTTATTGAAATTCTGAAGCACATTTATTTTATTGATTGAATTGGTATTCACTTGGTAGGACTCCATTATAACACGGTGATAAAAATAGTAATGTATTTTAGTTCTACAAAATATTTTTTAAAAAATAGTTGATAGCTGTTTCGCACATTTATTCGACATCATAAATATATAGTAACGAAGGAGTATTCTAGTGGATTATGAAAAAATTGTGACGGAAGAGAGTGAAATCGTATTTTAGATCCCAAAAATGACATAGAACATAGTACGTTGGAAGTGTAATAACTTTTAATATCGCTTCACGTTGACATGTCAACAAGGAAGTCACAATTTAACATTCATGAATGGTTCCATTGTGTGTTCACTTTACACAATTTTAAGCTATACAAATCGAAGTGTTTGTTACATAGAAGACTATGAGAGTCTTTTGAGACTATATAAGATTAAAGACGGTCTGCATATATGTGATATTTCATATACAAAAAAATTTTGTATCGAAAAATAGGCAATGTTTTAAAACTATGTCTTGAATGATTATAACAAACGTTCAATCAAAATCAAGAGATCATAACGTTAAAATTTATTCTTCCCTATATCATCATCATCATCATCATCAGCCGGGGTCGATCCACTGCTGGATGAAGGCCTCCCCCTGCTTTCTCCATTCTTCTCGGTCCTTAGTTATTCGCTGCCACGTATTTCCTCCGAACTTGGTTAGCTCGTCTAACCATCGGGTCTTAGGGCGGCCCTGTGGTCGTTTAACGTTTCTTGGGTACCACTGTATGACCGCATTCGTCCAACGGTTGTCTATTCGTCGTGCTATGTGTCCAGCCCATTGCCATTTTATCTGTTTGGCGACATCTACTACATCACGTACCCTTGTCTGCTCCCTTATCCACTGGTTTCTCTTGCGATCTCTTCTCGTTATGCCCAACATGCATCTTTCCATGCTTCGTTGTGTTACTCTTAATTTTTGGATTTCCTTTGTGTTAAGGGTCCATATTTCAGATGCATACGTCAGCACTGGTAGTACACATTGGTTGAAGACTTTTCGCTTTAGGCATAGTGGCAGGTCGCTTTTGAAGATAGTATCTTCCCTATATAGTATAATATAAATTTTTCGTATATTTCGGGTCTTTCGTATTATACATACGTCACAGTGGTAAATCAGTGGTTATCAATCTTTACAATTTTCAGTTCACACATTTAAAACCTATGATTGAAATTTTTAATATACAAAAAAATAGATAGACAATATTTTATACTAATAATGATAGTCACAATAGTGTCAAAAAATAATTAATAGTTATTTTAACAAAAAGTGAGTGATTTTTTTGTAAATAAATGTCACATATGAAGAAATTAATAATAATGATGCTAACTGTGAATTCAACCTTTGCCTTGCTCCTCTCAGTGTGTGGACGCCGCCTCTGGCCGGGGGCCCGAGTTGTCGGTGGTGCAAGGGCCCAGTTCGGAAGGTGGCCCTGGCAAGTTTCACTGAGACAGTGGCGTACGAGCACATATCTTCACAAATGCGGGGCGGCCCTTCTGAGTGACAGTTGGGCAGTGACGGCGGCGCATTGTGTTGACAGGTAACATTTATCATATATATTTTTTTAATTGTATCTTTTACTGTTATTGGTGAACAGATTTATTGCTGACTTAAAATGGCTTGTATTTTACCCCGGTCTAATTTTCTGATGCACACGTTGCTAAAACATTAATGAAGTGGTGAGGAACCTTTTTAATTTAAAAAGGAATCGTTCATTTATTAACCCTTTGTACTCGTAATTTGTTTTGGGTGAGGGTAGCCTCAACTCGTAATTAATTTCAGGTATTTTCCAGGATTCATAATCAAAACTTAAAATGAGAGTAAATCGTATTTTCAACGGATTTTTGTTCAACAAAAAACTTACACAGCGTGCAAAAGACTGTTTTTTAGTATTTTTATAGAAATGCAATCGTAAAAAGTTTTTAATTTCTATTTTACGAAAGTTTTAATCCGAGTATATGAATTTTAAACATGATATTTTTAAAAGCCTTAAAAACATTATAGATAAAGAGTTTTTGAAAATTTATTTATTAGGGTGTTTTCACTTGAAACTGAAAACGGACACGCGCATGCGCATACGCTTTCAGTATTCGAATTCGAAACGAAAATCGAACCTCGACTTTTGCTTTGAAATATCTATTCAAATTAAACATTTTCATGTGAATTTTAATCATATGATAGAAAAAATATTATCTGCACGATATATGTAATATGATAAACAGCAATAAAAATCAATAAAATGTGGTACATAGAAAATATTCAAGCTTAAAGTTTTGGTTCCCCAGTGGGGACATACGAGTAGAACGCTTTTCTTGTTTGGTTTCCCAGAGGAGACATACGAGTGGAAAGGGTTAAACATCATCATAAGTCTGCAGTCAAAAAAACGTTAACATCCCCCTGATCATAAAATTTGACATTATCAAGGATGACAGAAATCGTGTGAAAACTCAAAGAGAATTATACCTCGCCACATATTTCTTTCGACTTATACGAAGCCAATATGAGAATTTTCTATACTTGGTAACATTAAATAGTTAGTTCCGGATATTTTTTTGAGAATTCATGAACATGAATTGTTAGTTCTTCTAAAGTTTAGAACCAGTCTGCCAATGGAGGTGCTAATGGTACGTTCATTAGAAATATTCAACACCATTGCTTGAGATGTCGGTATATTCCATTTGGACGAGAGTCAGTTCAGGCGAATACTATTTTTAACGTATTAAAGTACATTTTACATGAACTTGCTTGGTTGACTTCTTTAATATCCATGTATTTTTTTTTTGTTATTTATTCCTTTTATTTTCAACATATGTTTTTTTTTATATTTTCGACGTTGCTAATGTAGTAATGAAATCATAACGTGCATGTACCAAATAAAATTAATTAATATAATTATTTTTTAATAATTAAAACACATTTTATAGTACGTATTTCCACAATATGAAACCGGTACTGAACATAAAATATATTTTTGAAATGTTTTTATCATTCAAAATATTATGCCTTTCCATCAAGAAGTAACAGTTAACACCTTAAAAGTTATTGAAAGTGAGCATGCCTAATAGAAAGTTAGTTGATTGAATGTAACCTTTCTTATCCAAAATGCAAGTGTCAGTTAGAACCTTTTAAAAGTATACTAACGACATCTTAATTACCGTTTTAAAAGTTTAATGATAACAAGCTATTTCTATTAATTTTCCCATTAAAAAAGTTCTGTGCCGTAATCACGCCTTTACTTGTAACAAATATATGAGATAAGGGTATAACTTTGTTACAAACTACAAGAAAATAACAACCGTTTTATAGATAGTGATGCCAAAACTCGAAATACCTGAATTATAAATCATTCACTAACATTGTGATTACGAAAGCAGTTGGTCAAAAACGCAGTGGTTAACTAGATAAAATAGGCCATTTATCATAAGTAAAGGGGTCCAATTTTTATCATTGATTGAATACGCAAGCGATTTGAAAAAATAACAAATTGAATAAAAAAGAAAAAATGATCTTCTTTAATAAATAAATAAATAATTAATTATTACACATTATTTGATGTACTGACAAGTTCGTGCGGCAGTGGTCGATATCTTTGACTATCGTTACTTATTTCACGGGTTCAATATCAAGTACTGACCTTTTTTTCAATCGATGCTTAGATTCCCCTAAACCCATTCGTTCCAAAAAAGCAGGGTAAACTTATCGCTAGTTTTGTCGAAGGCTTATCAATTTTATCTCTACTCTCTTCGTAAAAATAAGATTGAGAAATCGTTAACAATCAGTTCTCGCGAAAACAATCCGGCAGAGATAACTGTATTAGGATGCTATATGTCCTACAGTTAAATTGGACATAGATAAGACATACGCGTATAAAATATTGACTGGAGGTGTTTAATGGATCCGTGTTATAGAATGCCTGAAGATGTCGAAAGACGAAAGTACAAAGTTTCAACAGTTCAAAATATTTATATAAATTTATGTTTGTTTTTTTATGATATTGACCGATCGTGGACTTATCGGTTTTTGCTTCTAGACCAGTGGTTCTTATGTGTGGTCACCAATTTAAAAATAGTGTATTTTTACAAATTAATTCGAATAATTTTTGATATTTTTAAATTGATTCAATACACCTGACGTTTTCTTTTTAAATGCAACTGTAATTTTATTACACATAATGACAAAAATTATTGCGGCCACGAAACATTTCAAAAGCACCGCTGATGTTGATAATGCGACCACAATACAATTTTACGTAATAGCCACAGTTTTAGACGCTCCAAATGACGTTGAATAACATTATGCTTAGTCAGGCATCATAAATAAAACTAACACGGTGAAAAAATACATTGCTATTTTTTCACCGTGTTATAATGGAGTTCTACCAAGTGAATGCCAATTCAATCAATAAATAAAACTATTTATTTTTTATTCGTAGACATTTGGGAACCAGTTTAATGACGATCAAACACCCAACCAAAATGTAATGGATAAATACATTAAATGATAATGTTAGTTTACTTCAATACAATCGTACAATAATGAGAAGGTAATCATTAATGAGAACAAGTCTTAATTTGAGAAGTGTGGACACATAAAAAATACAATAACATATACAACAATATACAAGAGGTAATATTTGCGTGTATTCTTAACATAACAAATATTATCAAATATTTTTAATGTGTCACTTCTTGGTGGAAAGCTTAGCACTTTTTCCACAAATGAATATTTTTAAATTTGAATTGTTACAATTTGTTTTGTCACCGACGATCCTGGTTTCGCCTTTTGGCGTCTTCTGGCATCCTATCATACGGATGCAACAGAAATATGGAATCGTACAAAGTTGTAACAATTCAAATTTGATTTCGAAACTCCATCAAGCTCCATCAGTCGATATCATAGAATATTTTTAAGCTCAGCACCGATTTCACTCCTCGCGAGCATTATCAACTGATTATTATTATTTTCCAACCTTTCCTATTTGCGTTCATTAAATTAAAAATCAACCAACCAATCCGGAAAATTGTTAATTGAGATATTTTTAAAAATCGTCTCGTAGAAAATGTAATCGAAGTTGGCAATTCTATGAGTTGATAGTGGTCGCGATGAGCTAAACCGGTCCTGATAAAAAAATATATTGTGGAAGTAAGTCCTTTGAAAATGTTTCAAGTTTTTATCATTTAAAATTATTGTATTTGAATTGTTACAACTTTGTATGATTCCACAAGCTTTGCCGATAACGACCCGGGTTTCGCCTTTCGGCATCTTCAGGCATTCTATCACACATATGCAACAGATGATCGTCTAAAATATTAATGTTTTTTTTATATATATTTAGAAATACCTGCTTATTTCAATCTGGAAAGTGAAGATCAAACGTCTATGATATCTTATTGGATGTTTGATTGTCTGTTGCATCCGTGTGATAGAATGCCTGAAGATGCCGAAAGGCGAAACCCGGGTCGTTCATGACAAAACATGTGGAATCTTACAAAGTTGTAACAATTCAAATTAGATATTGAAGTTCCATCAATCACGTTCAGTCGATATCGTAAATTAAAATTATTGTATTAAATTACGACACGTGTTTATAAATATTTCACCGGAGAGATTTGCATGACGCTTGCATGAGATCGCCAATTTTTTAGCTACGAAAATAATGGTAGCCGTATGTGTATGTATGTGGGACACTTGATTATAACGACAGAACAAATACAATAATTACGGCTTTTGGTGTTATCGTTACTCAGTGACAAAAGCGTGTGACCAATATCGGACATTTGGAACCGGTTTTTGATAACGAATATTTGTGAACAGGCAGTGCTTAGAATTTTAAAGATGTCTTAATTTGTACGAGGTGTCGTGACCCACTTTTAGAAAGCAATTTTTAATGGCATACCAAACTAAACGAGTGTCCGACTATCTCTGGTAGGCCAGTACGCGCGTTCGGGAATCCCCTTTAATTGTTATTCGTAACAACATTTTGTTTGTATTAACGACAGTTTGTCTCATTAAAATGAGATAAATAACAATATATAGCGTGTTTTTTTATAGGTACAGTGGAACCTCGATCAACCGTTCTCGCATAATACGTTTTCCCGGATGGAACGCTTATTTTTTATAGTCCCGTCAAACTTCCATAAGAACAATGTTAAATAATCCCGCATTGACCGTTTCCCGATTCCCCGATTTCCTCGATAAGCCGTCTAAATATTTTGGTCCCGTCACAAATATTATCCCGATTGACCGTTTTTATTGCATATTTCTCCGTATCTCGGCAAGCAAGTTTGACACAGCCGAGTGCAGGTGTTATGTGTGGACAAATTGGAATCCGCTGTACATGTTAGACGTAACGCATTGGACGCATATGTTATTTTTTGGGTTGAAATCCACCACACGCGTATTATTGTTTATGATACAAATGAAGAGTTGTTTAAAATTCATGGTAATAATGATTCCTGTACATAAAAACTTTTAGTCACAAGTATAGTAACAAGTCTTTGTTCCGATTAAAGTGCCAAATAACAAAGAAGCAAACTTACATAAATGACTTTTTTAAAAAATAAATTTTATATACACTATGTACAAGTAACTAATAAATAAATGTTTTTTACGATTTTACTTGTTTATTATTATTTGAGGCTTTCCCGCATTCACCGTTTCCCGCATTTACCGTTATTTTTTCATGGTCTCTTGGAAAACGTAAAATCGAGGTTTCACTGTACTTTGAAATAGAATAAAACAAAGATGAATTTTTAAATAGACATATAATTCAGTTTACTTGAAAGATAATCTTCTGTCATTATAATTTAAATATGACTTCTGGTATATGATCGCCACGGCTAACTTGGACGTAGTCTAATCTGGAGGTCCAATTTTCGATGACTTTTTCCAACATTTGTGGCCGTATATCGGAAATAACGCGGCGAATATTGTCCTCCAAGTGGTCAATCGTTTCGGCCTTATCGGCGTAGACTAGCAACTTCACATATCCTCACGGAAAATAGTCTAGCGGCGTTAAATCACACGATCTTGGAGGACAATTCACGGGTCCGAAACGTGAAACTATACGGTTACCAAACGTTTTCTTCAAGAAGTTAACTGTGGCGCGAGCTGTGTTACATGTTGCGCCGTGTTGTTGAAACCACAGCTCCTTCACGTCATGACTATTCAATTGATGAACGAAAAAGGCAGTAATCATGGCTCTATAGCGATCACCATTCACTGCAACGTCTGGCCAGCATCGTTTTTAAAGAAGTACGGACTAATGATTCCACCAGCCAATAAAACACAACAAACAGTCAGTTTTTCTGGATGTAACGGTGTCTCAACATACACTTGAAGATTATCATCACTCCAAATACGGCAGTTTTGTTTATTGACGTATCCATTCAACCAAAAGTGAGCTTCATCGCTAATGGACATAGTGCGCGACACGTATTTCGAACAGAACCATACTTTTCAAAAATTTACACAATTTGAAAGCGTTGTTCAGACGTCCGTCTATTTAAGTTGAAATGCCAAACCAAACTAACCATAAATCACTTGACAACTGACAAAATGATTGCCAATAAAAAAATGTTGCCAATTTAAAGTTCTATACATCTTAAATAACACCCTATACAAACAAACATAATCAATTTATAATTACAACCCTAATTTATAAACCCGTTTCCTGCTGAGCCAAATAAAAACTTAAAAACATCAAATACGTCAAAAAAATATAATTTATGATGTCGACTGAAGGTGCTTGGTGGAATTTCAATATCGCATTTTAATTGTTACAACTTTGTACGATCCCACATGTATTGTCACTAACGACTGACAGTCAGTTGTATTGCAACCGTGTGATAGAATGCCTGAAGATGCCGAAAGGCGAAACCAGGGTCGTTAGTGACAAAACATGCGAAATCGTAAAAAGCTGTAATAGTTAAAATTTTATATGGAAATTCCACCAAGCACCTTCAGGTGGATATCATAAATTAAAATCATGTTATTGATTGAATTGGCATTCACTTGGTAGAACTCCATTATAACACGGTGAAAAAAATTTTGGTTCTACAAAATTATGTTTAAAAAATATGGTTGATAGCTATTTCGGCTGACGCCATCGTGGATAGTTCTGACGATGGTGTGAGCCGAAATAGCTATCAACTATATTTTTTAAAAATAATTTTGTAGAACTAAAATGCATTGCTATTTTTTTCACCGTGTTAAAATCATGTTTGTTATATTTAAAAAAGGAATAACTTAAAATGAATAATTGTGTTGAGCTAACCTAAAAATTAAGTCAAAAAATAGTATTTATACCATTTCATAATAAATTTTCATTTCTTTCAGCGTTCCACCATCAGACCTTCTCCTTCGACTTGGAGAACATGATTTGGCCAGCGAAGAAGAACCGTACGGTTTTCAGGAACGGAGAGTTCAGATTGTAGCTTCCCATCCTCAATTTGACCCGAGGACATTCGAATACGATTTAGCTCTTTTAAGGTAATATATATTCCAGCCAACTATCCAATAAACAACTATTCATAATATATTTAGTTCATCATGAACATTATCAAGCGATACAATAAAAGATAAGAAATGTATAGATAAAATTAATAAACTTGACAGGAGCGGTAGAAGACAGGTATAAGTATATCTACTCGAGCTAAGGAACATGCAAGATCATTCAACAGTAAAAAAAACAGATTCAGAATTCGCTTATCACGTTATAAAGGAATCAAATAATATAAATTCAAACTCAGCGCATAAGTGTTTGCATCTTTATAGTAAGGGTCGCAGGATGACGGCGTTGGAACAGCTGGAAATCAATAGATATCAACTATCACAAAGAATTCTTAACGAACAAACTAATATATGTCGGTCACCGTTGTTGAATCCTCTGGGGGGGTGTTTCTTTGTTTCTGTAATGGACCATTTCCGTGTCATATGTGAACCGCCGTTTTAGTTTTATTGCTAGCAGGAAACAAGCTAGGTCGTTAAAACAGGAGAGAAGATGTATTGTGTACCTTTTCTACACAGCTATGTATAGATAAGCAAATGTTTGTTTAAGCATAGTTCTGACGATGGCGTGAGCCGAAATAGCTATCAACTATATTTTTAAAAAAATAATTTTGTAGAACTAAAATACATTGCTATTTTTTTCACCATGTTATAATGGAGTTCTACCAAGTGAATACCAATTCAATCTATCAATAGATAAAAAAGGCGATGTATACAAAAATTTTAAATAATTTTTAGCAGGTATACTAAATAAATTGGCTGCTAGAACTAAGAAAATAATTTACAAGTACAGATACAAAATATGTACATATACAATAGAACTCCGATCAATCGTTCTCGCATAATAAATTTTCCCAGATGGATCGTTTATGTTTTATGGTTCCGTCAAACACCCATAAGAACAATGTTAAATAATCCCGCATTAACCGTTCCCCCATATATCGATTTCCTCGATCTACCGTCTAAATATTATGATCCCGTCTCAAATATTATCCCGGTTGACCGGTTTCGATGGATAAATCTTTTATATCCCATACATTTTTTATGTTTGAGCACATTAAATCTTATGTATTGGTCAAAGAAACTAATGATAAAGCATACAGTTCGCTCAAATGTCTTGAGATTTTCTTTAATAAAGAATTTTAAAAGAAGGATTTTGAAACACTATTCGATTATTTTTATAAATAAGATCACATAACCCTCGTATATTTATCAATTTTCGTAAAACCCCATTTTTGGAAACCTAAGACTAAAAATTTTTTTAATTTCAATTTTTAGCTTTCCCGCATTTTTCGTTCTTTTTTTTGCGGTCCGTTGAAAAACGTAGAATCGAGGTTTCCTTGTGCAAAGAAAGTTGAATATTTAACAAATAAAGGACCTCTACAAACGAAATAACTACATGTATTTATAATTTATGATATCGACTGAAGGCGCTGGACGGAATTTCAATATCTAATTTGAAATGTTACAATTTTGTACGATTCCACATGTTTTGTCATAAACGACCCGGGTTCCATTGCATCCGTGTGATAGAATGCCTGAAGATGCCGAAAGGCGAAACCCGGGTCGTTAGTGACAAAACATGTGGAATCGTACAAAATTGCAACAATTCAAATACATACATTGAATCAAAACTGAATAATTAATTTGGTAGTTATTTAAAGTTAACGGTCCTGAAGAGTGAAATAAAATCTCAAATAGGTAAAGAGAAATTACATAATGATTATATTTTTTCTGATTTGATTTTTGTTTCCAGGTTTTACGAACCCGTTACATTCCAACCGAACATTCTTCCAGTGTGCGTGCCAACGAGCGATGAAGGCTTCGTAGGAAAGACTGCATACGTTACAGGGTGGGGGCGGTTATACGAAGGTTTGTCTTTTTAAAATCTAAGTGTTAATAAACTGGTGAAACTTTCATGTAAAAGACTATGTTTGTTTCGAATTGAATCGAATCGAATCGACGCAACAGAACTGACAGTTCAGGTGACATGTGGAATCGTACAAAGTTGTAACAATTCAACTTTGGCTCTTGCATTTATTTTTAAAGTATTGAGTGTTTGAATATAATTTAATTTTTTCAACAGAATTGCTTTAACAACTGCTGTAATATTTTTGAGTCATATTTCTTGAGTATATTTAAATCCACACTATTCAAATATCTCCAAATACCATAAAAATGTTTGTATCACATTTAATATGTTCATTCCAGCACTAATTATTTCAAAATTTTTTACTAAAAGCATCCACAGTTAGACTTTGGCAGTTAGAAGGTCGAACCATACTTTTATCAGTAACAACCTAATCTATAGTTTTTATGATAACTAATTTTTGTTATATTCCTTTCAGATGGTCCACTTCCAAGTGTTCTACAAGAAGTCAGTGTGCCAGTTCTTGAAAATTCTGCCTGCGAGTCCATGTACAGTAGTGCTGGTTATATAGAACACATTCCTCATATCTTCATCTGCGCTGGATGGAGGAAAGGTGGTTTTGACAGTTGCGAAGGTACGAGACCTTAAATTTCAATTTATCCAATAATAGTCAATGTTTCAACGGCCATGTTTTCTTTAATGAATTGTTGTATTCATAGAAAAAAATGTCTTTTACGATCCTTCCATTACGAGACCGTACACTAAGCATTTAGATCAACATGGATTAAAACAATTAATTAATTTTAACAACTGTTGATTCGATTATAATGGTATTCAAAATTGGAAACGATGCAACCAAAATTTGAGTATCTCTGTTTCAGTATTTTTCTATAACCACTGACTTAACAGAACCTTCCTTTTTACGTTGTCTAATCTCCGAATATTCAATGCTTTAATATATCACGGTAAAAAAAATACAAATTCAATTTTAAATTATAAAACAATAATAAATACTCTTTCCATAATTTTGTATGACAAAGATCCGAACCTATTGTATTCATAACACTGTGAAAAAATAGCAATGTATTTTAGTTCTATAAAATTATTTTTTAAAAATAGTTGATAGCTACTTCGGCTCACGGCATCGTCAGAACTATGCTTAAACTAATATTTGCTTATCTATATATAGCTCTGTAGAACAGGTACACAAGACATCTTCTCTCCTGTTTTAACGGCTATGACAGTAAGTTTACATGTGGCACGGAAGTGGTCTATTACGGAAGCAAATCAGAACAGGGGGAGAGGTTGAATTAATGGGGAAAACAATATATTAGTTTGTTTGTTAAGAATCCTTTGTGATAGTTGATGTCTATTGATTTCCAGCTGGAAACTCACTTCCGTGTCACATGCAAACTTACCGCCTTTTTAGTTTCATTTACAATTTTTGAAAAATTTTGTTTTATTGCGAGAAAGCAACAAGCTACGCCGTTAAAACATGAGAACGGATGTATTGTGTACTTTTTCTACACAGCTATATATAGACAAGCAAATGTTAGTTTAAGCATAGTTCCGACGATGGCATGAGACGAAATAGCTATCAACTATTTTTATAAATAATTTTGTACGACTAAAACACATTGCTATTTTTTTCATCGTGTTAAAATGGAGTTTTACCAAGTGAATGCCAATTCAATCAATAAAGCTCTAATATATATTTATTATGTGTGACGTTGTTTATTTTTATACAACAAATAATAATGCAACTTTAGCATAATTTGCATTGCTTTGACAGTATCACAAACGTAGAATTAAATAACGTTATATTTTTCACTAATATTTTTAATAGCGATAATATGTAAAACCTGTACGAGGTGATGTCCCACGATTCTGCAGTAAACAGCACTAGGCGGGTGGTAATCAAATATTTAACTTTATATTAAAATTCTCAGGTGACTCTGGTGGGCCGATGGTGCTCCAACGAGAAGACAAACGATTCATACTGGCAGGAATTATATCCTGGGGTATCGGTTGTGCTGAACCCAATCAGCCAGGAGTCTACACGAGGATATCAGAGTTCAGAGACTGGATCAACCAGATATTGCAGTTTTAGACTATTGAAACTGTAGAATCGATTTAAAAAAATGCATTTGTGTTTGGATTGTTTTTTTTATCCAAGTGTTTGTGACTGAAAATGTGGAACATAATTTTTGTCGAACTTTAATAGAAATATTCCAATTGTTAAAAACAACAGTGCAATACAACAATAAAAAAAATTGATTGAAAACTATAAAAAAAATATTCACAATGGCACGTGTAGACTCAGCTTTACTATGCAAAAAAATGTTACACGCGGTAAGATCCAAAGGAGACGAAATCAGAAATGAATTTTGTCGACTAACTAAAATAACTTTTTTTACGTTACAAGCATAAACACGCTACTCGGGTCCTGAGCACATAGTGGACACACGTATGAACACGCTAGGCGTGTTCACAGCATGGAATGAGTTAACAAAGATGTACAATCTACAGCAATATGTCACTTCATATTAATCAAAACGTTTTACATCAGTATCACAGATAATCGAGAGAACGAAAAATATACCAGTGGAATGAAATTATCTTTGAATTTATAATTATTTTAATATTTATGTGATTTATTTTTGTACTTACTTTTGTATCGAAGAGTTAGATGTCATTGTTTTATTTTTTTACCATTTTAATTAAATTTTAATTTTCGATCACCGATTGATCGAGTTCATTTTATTGCGTTGACGTAAATATCTCTAGGGTAAATAGTTTAATGCTATATTTATAATTACTTCTAAGAGAACAGTATTTATTTATTTATTGAGATTTATAAAAGGGTATACGAACATAATGTGACCTCTTTGGCTTACTTTGGAACTAATTGTTTTACATTTTAGCAGAAAAGTAATCAAATAATAATTAAATAGTATAAAACATTGCTCTCTAATTCATTCAAAAGAGACTTTTTATTTTTATAATTGATTCTAGAATGTCAACGCAATGGCTTATGCCAATATATCAAGCACCATATGAAAAGAAACGCATTTTTTATGTTTTCACAGTAAGCCAAAGATGTTAAACTGTGATGTGAAAAAAATTGTAATATTAGAGATAAAACTAATGTTTTGTTAACTAATGTTGTTTTTACATTTTGTCACTAACGACCCGGGTTTCGCCCTTCGGCATCTTTAGGCATTCTATCACACGGATGCAACGGAACTGACTCCATGCTGCACTGACCGACTCACCGCTGCATCCGTGGGATGGAATGCCTGAAGATGCCGAAAGCCAAAACCCGGGTCGCTAGTGACAAAACGCGTGGAATCGTACAAAGTTGTAACAATTCAAATTTGGTATTGAAGTTCCGTCAAGCACCTTCAGTCGATATCGTAAATAATAACAAGTTTATTTTATTGTATTCTTACTTATGTCAGTTATTGTTTGTTTTTCTATTTAGATATATAGATGGCAGTAGTGCCATCATTAGCATAGAAACGTCATTTAATCGTTGCTTAAAATTAGCTGCAACTGAACTGACACGCAGTCGTTAATGACAAAACAATTAGAATCGTAAACCATTAAAATTAACAATGTAATAAATGATTTTTCTTGTATTTAAAAAAGTTTTAAAAAGTTTAAAATTATGGGGTTTTAGGAGCAAATTGATTATATATAATTATGTCACTTTCATTTAGTTTCTCTCTATTATTACAATTGTATCACTGTCCCATTAACTGAACCAGGCTTGGATTTTTTATATACTACACCGTTACCCTGTAAATCCTATGATTAAAACAATATTATCATTTAATATAGTAAAACAAAATGTAAATATTTGATAGCTATTTAATTTGTTAGAGTGTTAAGGTAGCCATGCGTGGGGGTTAATGTAATAAAAGATAATATTTTTATACGATATGAAAAATAAAGTCAAATGTCTTTTTCACTTTTGTTATGACCAAATTCATCACCTGATGACACACAAATCTTCACAACACTTTTTATAGAAGTTAACATTTGTTAAATAACACAATGAACTATCAATATCATATAAATAGGCTTGTTAACATGTTCCCTGCTCTGAGCCTATTAAAGGACATGCCTAATAATGCTTAAAAAATTAATTCAGCAGTGTTAGTGCTGAACAAACACACGGATATCATCAGGATAAATCAGGCTATATTTAAACACAAATATTAGCTTGAACATGAATATACTTATTTCAATACTTTTTGACGTTTTTGAGTAGCATTTATCAACACATATGAATCATTTGTCTCGACGTCTTAACTGTTGAAGTATGATTTGTATATATACATATATATTATGTAAAGCGAAAAGTAACTACCATTATTTTAGGGTGTGCTTTGAAATCAGTTTGTGTTCGGTGACAGTGAAGTCTGGTGACAAAAATTTTCAAAACAAACTAAAATTGGAAAGACTTCAAAAAATCGATGACGAAGTGTCAAAATCATTAATGGAATCCGATCCACGAGAAACGATTAAGGAATTGTCGCAGGACATCGGTTGTCCATGATCAACAGTAAGAGACCATTTAAAACTGTTGGGAAAGAAGCAAAGACGAGGAGTTTGGGTGCCGCATGATTTGTCACAGTCGGCCTTGGATCAGTGCGTGACCATTTGCTTGTCATTGTTGAGCAGATATGAAATCGATCCATATCTAAGAAGGATCGTTACTGGAGATGAAAAATGAAAAAAAAACAATGGCTCTCTCCGAGGGAACTACTTGTTTCAACCCCTCGACCAAGTTTAACGTTTAAAAAAGTGCAATTGTGTGTCTTGTGGGATATTTCCGGTGTCGTTTATTATGAACTTTTAAAATCATGCAAAACTATAACAGCGGAGGTGTAATGTGGACAATTAGATAGATTAAAGGCGGAGTTAATAAAAAAAGTCGATTCTGGTGAATAACCAACGGCGAATTTTGCATCGCAACAACGCGAGACTGCACTCTAGAAAAATTAAAGAGCTCAATATAGAACTTCTGCCTCATCCATCGTACTCTCCAGGTATCGCTCCATCTGATTATCATTTGTTTCGAAGTCTGGAACATACACTTTGAATTTGAGTCCAAGGGACCTGAATTTTATAAAAGAGGCAACAAAAAGTTGCCCAAACTGTGGAGTGATATCATTAGCAATAATGGAAATTATTTACTTTTAAGGTGTTAACTGTCACTTCTTGATGGAAAGGCATTATATTTTAAATAATAAAAACACATTTTTTAGTACTTATTTCCACAATATATTTTTTGATCAGGACCGGTTTCGCTCATCGCGAGCATTATCAACTGATAGAATACAATTTACAAACAAGTCTATTTATACAAAACAAAAAAAATAATTTGAGTTAATGGTAGCAGGTGTACAAAACCATGGGTACAAGAACTAGGAAACGATTTACATAAAATCATACAATATTGATACAAATAAAGTAAATTAGTATAAAAATTAAATGTTCACAATCACTTATTAAGAATTACAATTACAATTATGGTAAATCAATAATCCATTAGGAGCTCTGAACAATCAATAAGGAAGTAAGGAGTGGGAAATTTTTAATGACGAAAATAACCCACAATCACTACTTAATGGAACAAAAATAAATTAATACATGAGAAGTCGATTAAAGATGAATCGATGAGATGGGAAGATATGGTCAGTCAGGGGCGTTCCAATATTTTCTGTAAAAAATTAAGTAAAGGGAGGCAATATCATTTTTCAAAAAAAAAAAAAAAAAATAATATTTATTTGAAATATATATTTATTAATCTAATTTAATGAGTATAACAATGGTGACGACGCAAAAGTAGTTTGTTCATTTATAAGGTTAGAATTAGGCAAAAATTTATATCGATTAATTTCAAGGATTTCTTGTTTATCTAATTTCAGTGATTTGTTATTGAAATGCAGGATTTTGTAGTTTATAGTAAAATCACATGAATGTTTATTTTGAAACAAATGGTTTCCAAAAGTAGAAATCTCATCGCCTTTTTTGGCACAAGCTAAATGTTCCTTAAATCTAGTATGAAAGGATCTTCCTGTTTGACCAATATACCTAGCCTCACAGGAATCTTAAGGCCCTTAAGGCCAGTAGTTTCCTTTAATGCTGCACCGTCGTATAAATTAGCAGGGATTGCTAATTCCTTGTTCAAACATAAGTTGGGATTCACCCCCAAATTCGGGATTAAAAACTCAATTCAATTAGTAGAAAAAATTAAAGATTTATCAGTACCTTTGAACGCGAAGCTAGTTTCATTTGATGTAGTGAGCCTATTTACTAGTGTGCCTATATCTGACCTAAAGTCAGCGATTGTTGATTTCATAGATATGAAAAATCTTAATCCCCGGTTGGCTACAGATGTAAAATCAATCATTAACTGTTGCATAGATCAAAATTATTTTAAATTTAAAGATAAATTTTATAAACAGTTGGATGGTTTGGCAATGGGTAGTCCATTGTCACCAATTTTAGCTGATTTTTTCATGAATTTGATTGAATCAAAAATTTCAAAATTAGATCTTTTTAAAAATATCATCTATTGGTATAGATATGTAGATGATATTTTAGTACTTTGGGGAGGTACCGAAAGGCAACTGCATACTTTCTTGAATAATATGAATAAGATTCATAGTTCAATTCAATTCACAATGGAATTGGGTATGCATAAAATAAACTTTTTAGATTTAACCGTTGAACTAATTAATAATCGTCATAGTTTCAGTATTTACAGAAAAGAGACTTTTAGTGACAATATCATAAGTAGCTCGTCTAGACACCACATTTCACATAAGTTGTCAACTTTTCATTCTTTTATTCATCGCTTGTTGACAATTCCTATGACAGAATCAAATTTCAATTTAGAATTAAACACCATTAAACAGATCGCACTTAACAATGGATACGATGCAAAGTTGATTGATCGACTTGTCTTTAAAAAAACTAAAAAATTAGCTTTATTAAATGTAACCTCGAGCTTGATGATTGATGTTCCCTCCGTTGAAAAACGTTGGGTAAAACTAAGTTATTTAGGCCGAGTTTCTGAAAACATATCCAAGAAGTTAGACAAAAAACTTTTTAATGTAACTTTTTATAACAATCATAATCTTAGTCGAATGTTAGTTAACACGAAAGACAAAATTAATATTTTAATCCAAAGTGGTATTTATCTTCTAAAATGTGATTCCTGTGAGGCTAGGTATATTGGTCAAACAGGAAGATCCTTTCATACTAGATTTAAGGAACATTTAGCTTGTGCCAAAAAAGGCGATGAGATTTCTACTTTTGGAAACCATTTGTTTCAAAATAAACATTCATGTGATTTTACTATAAACTACAAAATCCTGCATTTCAATAACAAATCACTGAAATTAGATAAACAAGAAATCCTTGAAATTAATCGATATAAATTTTTGCCTAATTCTAACCTTATAAATGAACAAACTACTTTTGCGTCGTCACCATTGTTATACTCATTAAATTAGATTAATAAATATATATTTCAAATAAATATTATTTTTTTTTTTTTTGAAAAATGATATTGCCTCCCTTTACTTAATTTTTTACAGAAAATATTGGAACGCCCCTGACTGACCATATCTTCCCATCTCATCGATTCATCTTTAATCGACTTCTCATGTATTAATTTATTTTGTTCCATTAAGTAGTGATTGTGGGTTATTTTCGTCATTAAAAATTTCCCACTCCTTACTTCCTTATTGATTGTTTAGAGCTCCTAATGGATTATTGATTTACCATAATTGTAATTTTAATTCTTAATAAGTGATTGTGAACATTTAATTTTTATACTAATTTACTTTATTTGTATCAATATTGTATGATTTTATGTAAATTGTTTCCTAGTTCTTGTACCCATGGTTTTGTACACCTGCTACCATTAACTCAAATTAATTTTTTGTTTTGTATAAATAGACTTGTTTGTAAATTGTATTCTATCAGTTGATAATGCTCGCGATGAGCGAAACCGGTCCTGATCAAAAAATATATTGTGGAAATAAGTACTAAAAAATGTGTTTTTATTATTTAAAATATAATGCCTTTCCATCAAGAAGTGACAGTTAACACCTTAAAAGTGATATATCAATTTACTAATTAAGTTCATAAAATAAAGGATAGATAAATGGTCATTTCAGAAACCAAATTAATCTAATGAAAGTTTCCTGAAACAAATGACTCGTGGTCATTTCAAGTATAAGTGAACAAACCGTTCAAAAAACAAGATATTTTCAAATTGCATTGGGCTCGTGACAAATCAAACACAAATCGATGATAACCAAGAACACTATTTCATGTACATATTGTATCTTATGGTAGTGTATTTCAACGGCGGCGGATTAACACACCTGAGGGAATAGCAGAAAAAACAGATTGTTAACGCATAATCTGATTTCTTTAATACGTAGCCATCATAATATTTAAACATAAAACCATAAAATAATCATGTAATGATTACATTTGCGATGGAAATTTGTTTCTACTGGAGCTTTTTGAATGCTTTGCAGTGAGAGTGGATGTAAAAAGGTTGTTCACAGCTGTTCCATAGATTACAATCTTCAGTCACACAAAATTCGACATGATTCTTAAATGCAAAATGTAATGTTAGTCATGTTGGCAATCGCTTTGTAAAAAAAAAAAAAAAAACAACTGGTCGTACCCAATGTGACTATTCCATTTCCCGACCTGACCTGACCATAATGTGGCAGATGAGGTAACAAAGCAATATTTTGGACTGCCTCGGATGAAGCGTCTCTTTATCACATAATGGCCTGCTGTGCGCATGTCAAATTGTTTGATTTGAACGTTTCCAATTGAAAAAAAAGATACCAATGATTTGCGCATAACCGCAAAGAAGCGTCATTAAATGCAAACACTGATAGATTTCCACGAAGGTAGCCACATTATAAATGATTACCAGAGTTCGCGATACCGTGGTGAGGAAAAAACTTCATTCAAACATAATATGGGTATACGTGTTTAATTTAACGCTCCAATCGATTGGATTCGACTTGCCGGTATGGACAAAATAGACAATGATTCCTTAATATAAAATTTTAGCAGTGTAAGCAGATTATTTAAATTCTATTATAATTAAAATGTAGCGATAAACATCAATACGCCATTCCTATCTGTCTGATAACGAATGTCGAACATATGCACTGCAAAAATACGCATCCAACAAAAGAATTTGTATTTGCATTTATGGAGAATAAGCGATATTCCTACGCAACTGTGCACAACAATATACGTCCTCGAGTGTAGTTTGTCTCTCTTACTTTATCAATAAACAAAACTTGTGTACCAAAAAGTTTATATTTTTAAACATTTTCAAATATTAAATTATTATAATGTTCATATAAGAAATACCTACTAACAACAAATAACGATATGAAGTGCTTACTTATATTTGTAGCTTTATTGTTATACATCTCAAAAATGACATAAAACCCAAGGTGTAACTTTGGTTAAAAAAATGCTACATGCACGTACTACATGCAAATGCTACATAAAATATAGCACGACTCAAAAATCATGATGATTATTTCCCTTTGAAAACAAACAAAAAATATGCTGGATTAGAATTATGAAAGCAATAAGAGTAAGAAGGCCCGGAGCAATATCAATCGTTTTATGTGACTTTAGTGTACCACGGTTTATTTACAGAACGATGATAATACCATTTGAACAGCATCACGTACTATGCGAATCATTTGATAGCACGAGGGCCTTTCAAAACTTCAGGGTCAAGAACACTGTTTGCTATCTACTTCAGTTTCTGATCTCCGGATATCAATTAAAAACAGAGTATGTTTCTGCTAATATATTTTACTCCAGTTTTTTTTATTTTTTTATTCGGGGTATTATAAAAAATTTGCTAAAATTAATTTGAGAGTATGTGAGCAATATACAAAAATATTTGCCTATATTATTAATAAGAGAAGTCATAATATTCTGCTAAAATTTTTGCGCTCTTTTGTTTTATTCAACGCTGATTTGAGATAACTGTTAAATTACTGCTATCACATTTAAAGAACAATCATCTTCACGGTATCACCTGATTGAAATATTAGGTGTAGTAAAAAGTACTGACGTTTTTTTAAATGAAACTCAAAGTGTTTTCTTAGTATTTTATTTTTATTTATAAAAAGTAAACTCCCTGTCTATCTACAACCTTCTGCTACCTATTAGACAAGTCTAAAATCCATTAAGTAAAAACCTCTACTGATTTGGAATTAAAATAGTCGGAAATAGCGTTTTTCACGTCATTTTTTGTTTGAAATATTTTATCCCTAAAAGTTTTTTATATTAGACGGAATAAATGGTAATCCGATTGTGCTAGATCTGGTAAATAAGGTGGATGCAATAAAGTTTTCCCACCCAACTCCTGGATTTTTACCCAGGTCATATTCGCCACATGCGGTCGCGCGTATTCGTTTTGCAGTTTATCGTTGCGTCCATTCATCCTGCCCGGCCTCTTTCTTGTCAAAGATGCACTTAATTTGTTTAATTGGTCACAGTATACTTGTGCAGTCATAGTTTCACCATATTTTAACACTTCATAATGAATTATTCCTTTGAAATCCCTCCAAACACAAAGTAAGAGTTTTTTTGGGTGTAAACCAGTTCGAGGGGTCGGAATTGGTTGTTGTCGACGATTTAGATATTGTTTTTTCTTCGATATATTCGTATATAACACCCACTCTTAATCTCCAATAATCAGGTTTAGAAAAAATGGTCGTAAAGTGTGTTTTTTTTTTGCAGCAATTGGCACGCGCTTAGTCGCTGCGCCTTGTTCCGATCGCTCAACGCGTGTGGCGCCCAAATTCCTACTTTTCGAAATTTTCCCAGCCTTTTCAGGTACTTTTGTTTTATGGACCATTTAGTACTGACTATATTGGACAATTCCTTTTTTATTAGCATAAGATTTTTTTCGATTTCAGCTTTCAGGACGACTTCATCTACCGTTTGAGGTCGTCCACTTCAAGGGTAATTTTCAATGCTTAAATTGCCAAATTTAAATTTTGTAAACCATCTCTGACATTTTCGAACCTTTAACACGTCTCTATAAACGTCGCAAATGTCTTTAGTGGCGACGACTGCACTGTTCTGGGCGTAATATTGAAAAAGCATGCAACCGCGCATATATTCTTATGAAGGGCAAAGGTCGGTCATTCGATTTGGGGCGAATGAACCTTTTTTTTCTATACGGAACGTAGCTTGCGATGTCACACAACACGAAAAAAAATATTATGACAACTTATTTAACCAAAGGCCCGAAGCCGACCGATTTTAAGACACGCGTTTGAAAAAAACGTCAGGACTTTTTACTACACCTAATACATAAAAAATACGCAAGTTTAGCGACCACGTGTTAATTTTGAATCGTAATGTAAGAATTTTGCGATGAATTATGTATTCCATATATTTTCTAAAAAGCAACATATCTCTATATACATATGTTATTCACGAAATTACATACAAAACAGTATTTATATACTTATTGCTATTAATACGGTAATAAAATAGCAATATATTATAGTTCTACAAACTTTGTAGGATATTTAGTTGATAGCTAATTCAGATTACCCTTCCTTCATCAGGACTATGGTATAGTAGAGGTAATTCTGATGAAGGCGTAAGCCGAAATAAATATCAATTAATATCTTTTTAAATTTGAATTGTTACAACCTT
The DNA here is from genome assembly GCA_028555115.1 of Himalopsyche japonica. NCBI lineage: Eukaryota > Metazoa > Arthropoda > Insecta > Trichoptera > Rhyacophilidae > Himalopsyche > Himalopsyche japonica. Next base: position 2,995,624 of record JAHFWJ010000430.1, read on the forward strand.
GTACGATTCCATATGTCTTATCACAAACGACCCGGGTGTCACCCTTCGGCATCTTCAGGCATCCGTGCGATGGAATGCCTGAAGATGCCGAAGGGCGAAACCCGGGTCGTTTGTGATAAGACATATGGAATCGTACAAGGTTGTTACAATTCAAATTTAATATTGAAGTTCCATCAAGCACCTTCAGTCGATATCATAAATAATAATATATTTTTATTTAATTTTAAAGAACTAAAATATATTGCTATTTTTTAACCGTTTTTTTTATCGAGTTCTACCAAGTAAATGCCAGTTCAATCAATAGACTTTCTATAGTATTTTAATATTCTTCCTTCAAAAGTATTTAGAAAACTAAAATTTCAAGAGTCATAATCGGTTTAAAATTGTTAATTCGTATCGGGTAAATGAAATTTCTGTGCTCTACCATCGCCTTTGGGTATAAACAATAGCATTGCTTAATTTAGTCCCACATTTATTATTCCAAATTAAATTACTAAGCTATTTGTAAGTCTGCTGGAAACAGTTATCATACATAGAATATTGACTAACTTTCCGCTATTCAGGAATCAAATGCGAGTAAGTTAATTCATGCATATATTAAAACTATTATGTCACAATGAACTCGAGTGGTCAAATGATTAGATAACTACATTTTTTGGCTAATGTCATGTTTATTGACATCAAAAAATACCGGAAATACTTCTCTGAAGAACGGTAAACTGGAACGGTAAAAAAACACTCGGATTGTGGTCACATTTTTTTGGAACTGGATCTAATGCAAATTAAAACCATAGAACAAACAATGATAATACAGACAATAATCATAATCACAACTTGTAAACAAAGACCGTTAATAATAGTTATATATTAGAGAAGAAATGGCAAAAATTGGCTATCTCACAATAAACATACCAAAACCATTATGATCTTCTGCAAAGCAGCATTTGATTGGATTTACACAATGACGAGGAGTATGTCAAGATCAGATGAAATATCACTGATGCTAAAGTTTCTTCTAGTGATATAACTACGCATGTCCTCAATTCATTAGTTATTCATTTGGTATTCTCAAGAATCGCCAATTTTTCAGTTTGGTATGAAATATTAATATTCCGTTATCATTTATAAAAATAATAAGGTATTAGAAAACACTGGGTCACGTAACGTATTAAATTAACTCTTACTTATTACTAACACTAATTTGCATTTGCTGTTAATGTACTGTGGATTAATCTGCACACTTAAATTATATTTAATTAGATGCACTTCGAAATTGCGTCATATATTGGCATTAAGATATATATGTAACAAATGAGTAATCATAAATATAGTTACTAAAGAATTGCACGATACACCAACGTCTAAATTAGTTGCGATTCGATCAAAGGCTGAAACGGGGGATAATTACTCGAGAAGTGTATTTGACCTCAGTCAAGAAAGCGCTCGCGATGACTGCATCAGATATTAATTGACATCATTTAGCTAGAGTCAATGAAACGAGTCAAAACGTCTGTAAAAATGTTACATGAATCGTTACAGTTTACATTGACCAGTAACAAGCAAGTCTTTTGTGCAAGAAATAACCGCTCAGATGAAAGGGTTTCAAAAGGGATTGCTAATTACATGGATATTTTATCTCCATTTTGAATCTTACAACCATGTATAAACGAATGTGCGTAAAGCACTGATTAACACAATAAATAAGTTGCGTGCAAATCAAAATTTTGTTATTTTATTAAAATGCATAATTTTAAGACAGATGGATTTTTTTGTTTCTGGCAATGAAATTCGCTCTGACAAGAGTACAAATTCACTAAGCGAAATGAATATTTGGGGGTATTACAGAAAATAAATTCCTCACTGTTTTGCTGTAAATCTGTATTTTTTTTTTAATTATGCCACTCTTTATTTCTATAAAATAATTCTGTGATAGTATCTCAACAGATTTTTTTATAGAAATCTGGTTGTTAGTCGTCGGGTTTGTACAAAATCTATATCGGTTCATAATCAACAAGGTATGACAGGCGTAACAGAGCTTCTACCATTCCATTACGAGGTCAGTATATGTATGCGGGATTTGGAAAAACAGATATGTAAAATATATGATATATTTCGATTATAATGCCGATGTTTATAAGGAAAAGCCATTTATAATCACAGAATATCCAACCCAATAAAACTTAATATCCTAGAAATATATTAACACTTGCGATTATCAAAAAGTAAATCAATTGGAACTGTCAAAAAGTATTCGCATAAGTTCTTTATGGATTGTCTGTGGGCACTGAATTATCACATCGTAGAATGAGGAAGCGAACACTTAAAAAAGGGAAGAAAATGTGTATTACACATGAAGAATTATGTAAGTGTATATTATCTTCTAAAAGTAGTAGCTATTAGGTCCATAAAATAATCAAAATAAAGCTTGGGTTTGTTGTACAAGCAACAATTTGAACGCAGTAATAAATACGAACTTTTGTCTATTTTACTCACTAACAACACTGGTTATTCGAGAACACTGAATATTGAAACTATATATTCTTAATTCAAATTCTGTGACATTGTAATCCCGATCAAATTGTTTGCGTTGCATTACTTGCATGTCTTAAGTAAAACAATAGTACATACTCATGTTTAAAATAAGAATATATTTTTTTATGATAAGACAAAACCGAAATGCCCACACAGGCAGAATGTTTTTGGCGACTAGCGTTAATAAATAATAATTACGAGATGTTTTCCCAGATATGTATCCCATATAATCAAACAGCGGAAAATTACATTCGGCACGTCGCGCAAAATTAATTTCGACCCGCGCGGAAGAACGCATCCGACGCTAAAATCGTTTCACAGTGACTAAAATACCGAAATTTGCGGCAGACAAACAAACATTCTCTGTACTGAAATAACCCGCCAAACATTTACAGTGGAAATGAAACATAGAAATTCTTCCTGAATGGAGGGAAAGTCGAATGGGGGTCGTTCAGAAAAATAAGGAATGCTAGCCGTCTTTTTAAAGTAGACAGTCATTGACTTAATTTTACTTCTGCAGTAATAATACACAATCATAGATTTTTGTTGAATCTGTATCATCATTTTTGTAAGGAAAATTTTGCTTTTGTAGAAGTACAAATATAAAATAACACGTCACTATGCATCTAAAAATACCACTACCGCAAAAAATGTATTTATATTCTGAATAGTTACGTTGGTAACTTTTTGTAAACTTATTTGTGCGAATTACTAAAGCTTCTCAAAGAGACGAAACACGTGTCACAATTAGTAACACGTCATTAGAATAACAAAGTTGTAACTATTAAATTGAAAGAGCTAATGAACGCACAAAAAATACATTCGAAATCCATATTATATGTCTAGTAAACAGTACTAATTAACACGTTGGCTGCGCAAAAATATTGCATTGACATCAATGGTTTTTTTTTACTATGTTTATAATTTTTCCCCTCACAGCGTAGTCGCAAAAGTTAATTGAAAAGATTTAGCGATTTTTGCTTAACTGTTCTCGTATTTTTACATCACGTTGGCTGCGCAAAAATATTGCATTGTTTCCCTGAGGGCCTGAAAAATATCCATTTTTCGAAACCATAAAAGTTTGTTAAATATTGGGGAGTATTATTACATTTCTTCAAATTTTGTCACGCGGCAGGTAATTTACATAAAAAAACATCTGTGAGGCACATGTACCGGCATTGTTTACCCATCAGATTTCGAAACATTTGCAGTGTTTATTGATGTTGCGCCATCTGTAATACCATAAAGGCATATTCACACTAACTAACTTTTGGTTTATCTATAATTATGTTTTGGACGGTATTCTATTCTACCTTTTATACTACAGGTTTTGTTTTTCAGTTATTTATTCACCTTCAAGTGTTGTTGATTATAATTTTTATCATAATATAGAAAAAATATAAGAAAACGACACTAGGATATAAAATCAGTTGAAATGTAATTTACACTCTCACAATTCACTACAATAAATATATGATATTACTTTGAAATAAAATTTGAATGTTAGATTCACATTTATTCGTGATATAGTTGAAAACAGGGTTATAAGCACAAGCCAGGTTTATTTGAACAAACGAGACAATTGAAGAGGTAGTCTTTTCCAGTCGTCAGTTAAACGATTCAATCGTATCATTTCTGTATGAAACAGAAGTCCCAACCATAGCTTGAAATCGTCCATAGTTATCTCTTTACATTGCGTGATTCGACTTCTATCTCGTCTGATTGCGCTATAATATCGACTTCATATGCATTTGTCTGGTCTACGATATAATAAAATTTCTCATCAGCAATTAGGTGAAAATAATTAATCGAGGATCTTTTCCACTTATATTAATTTTTATGCACGGCGTAGCCGAAGATTGAATAGATGTAGCTTGTTTTTTTTCAGACGACCACTTTTCAGGTATAACGTCTGTTGCAATCGATTTTAAAAATATGTCATCATCACTTTCACCATCCGATTCACTGTCAATATAATCCCATACAATATCATCAAAATCGCTACCATTTCGATCGTAATTAAAATCATCGCTTTCTTCTAGTCATTGCTTTTTTGAAGAGGATGGCAGATCCATTGATAATGAGAGAAAAAATGAAAATTGTAAGAACACTAAAATAGAAGTGCACTAAAAGTCGAACGAAGTTTATAGAATTCTAAAAAATTAGATACGCGGTGTTTAGAAAATAAAGGATGTACACGTCAATAAAAATACATAGTTCACAAAATAATAATAATAATAAAAACAACAATTTACGACTGTAAACAATATTTCCACAAACTATGACAAATATTTGATGTAGGTATTTCGATATAATGAATAGTATGAATGAGCCTTTATATGATAGTTCAAAAGAAATGTCCCGAAACATCTAAAGCGTGGCAGGTACTTAGTAATACTAAAAGAACTTTTGTTATAACACTATGAAAAAATAGCAATGTATTTTAGTTATACATTTTTTTTCAATTTAATCAATACCTTTTGTTATATTGAACACGGTTACCGTGACGGACGCGGGGATACAATTCAGGAATGGACACGCGAGCCGTGTCATACGCACCGATCGTATTAGTAACCGAATATTAATAACAACTTGTGTTTGCTGTGATAAAATGACAAAGAATTACAAATTAATGGCAAGTTTACTGCTATTACAATGTGACAAAGAATAAATAAGTAACGTACAAAAACTACTTGTAATACACTAATATAAAGAAGTTGTTCTTCTAAACTTATCCTTGTCCACGCGGTAAAAAAAATACAATAATTTGTTGAGAAATAACTTTGCGATTGAAAAGAGACAAACGTCTCTTGGGAAAGAAATATGACGATGATGACTAATTGTAATTTTTTTAAGACATAATAATATTATATATAATGAGATAGGTACGTTAAACTTTCCTAAACACAGTACCGACCGGACTCCTTAATTAAATTTGAAAACTTTCATAAAGATCGTTTTCTACGAAAAGCTATAATGCTTTCGAAGAAAATTACACGGCAGTGTGCGTAGCCTGGGGTTGAGTTTTGCTGCCTTGAAACATTAAGTTAATTTGTTTTTCATAAAATGCTTTAACTTTAGTTTTCGTAGTGAAATTCTTCCACCTTTCTTAAGAGAAAGAGACCAATTTCGTAAATGGATGACTGGGAAATACCTATGAGATGTTTCTTAAAACTATGTTTTTTTCCTTTCCAAACAATAGTGAGTTAAAATATTAGAGGTACCCTTTGATTTTAATTTCAAGCACAGGTCTATATAATTCTTTTCATTACCAAAAAATATATAACTATTCAAATACATTTAACCACAATATTTCTATAAAGCTTACATATTGGAAGTTTTGAAATAAATTGACAACACTGTTTTACAATTTCTGTGATACAAATGACAATCGATGTTTAAATAACACAGATTCCAATAAAAAAAAATAGAAGAAATACCTAGGAGGCCGGACAATTCTTCATGAATTTTCGAACTATGTTATTGGTTGTTACTGTTGTTAAGAGCAAGCAGGTTTTAGGATTTTCAAGGCTACAGTAAAGTTCTTTGGCATGCAAATTATTTATTAAAAAAATATGCAAGACATGTTCTTACAAATAAAATTGTAAGCACTTTGGATCTCACTGATAAATTAATTTATGAAAACAAAAACTATTGTTTTTATTTCAGTAATATTCTATCAAAAAACACACACTGACTAACAGAATACTTTGCCAGAAAACGAAAAGGACAATGTCTACGGCTGTAAGTTTTCTAGCCACAATCGATACAGATGTTTATTTTTCATGATTATTTATCGCCCGTAACACGTAACAAATGATAACCAGCTTCTTGGCACAGCTGTAAACGATCTGGCATCAATGTTGGACTAAAAAATCATATAATTGATTTAAATTTGTTATAATATGATCAAATAAAGTTTTGAAGGCTTCAAAATATGCCTAATTTATTTTTAATCTGGTCATAGACATTACGATTGAATTGACAGACTTTTACCATGTGTCATTTTGTCTACCACTCTCTGGAAAATGATATTGAGTGATCCACTCTATGATTAAAAAAAAAAAAAAAACGTAGCGATGGAATACTTTACTTGTTATCAAAATTCTCTCTGGACTCTGAGAAGAACATTTTTATAGTGCGCTACGGAATCCAAAGGTTTTTGTTTAACTCACGGCTTGATAATGCTGTTTTTAAGTAATATTTCACATTCGAGATATGCCCGTTTATTTCTGCCTTAGACACACCAAATCCTAAATATTATTGTCAAAAAAAGTTTTTGGATTATATTGATAGATAGTTTGACAGGTTTTATGACTTACGTTGTAAATATCACACCTCTGTACTAAACTTTTTCCGTTTATTCAGTATTATTAAATAAAGTGCTAGAAAACGTTACACGAATTTAATTAAAACGACTTGTCTCAAGTCTGGCAACATTGTATTGTCACTTGCTACAATACTAACATTGTTTATTATTTTAAACATCGAACGCATTTCACTAAATAATTAATTTGATCTGTGTTCTATAATTCAACACGATATCTGTTGGTTTTAGTATCTTTTTCACAAGTATCTTTTGACAGTTCACTAGTCTGGCTTAAATCTAAATTGATAGAATTTTCCGACAAGGCAGGTGGTTTGAGATGAACCAGCTGGTGAGAAGACGAAATCGTATTGAATGTCATCGAACAAAGGTCATGGCCATTATCTGCATCTCACGTGCGAATAAAATGGACCTCAGCGAGTGACTGACCGCCAAATTAACCACACTCGTTTTATTATAATTGCTGTCCGGACATTTTGGATTTATAAATAGCATAAATTGGTGGAGGCGCAACTCTAGTTAATAATTAATGTGATGCGCGTTGATCGTTTGCTTTAATGGGCACAGTAAAAGTAAAGGCATTTTTTTGACATAACGATTTTATCTCAGCTCATAAGTGTATGTGCAACGAGAATTAAAGTGAAAGTCATTAACCATATTTAACAGTCAACAGGGAAATGTACGTGATTATTTTCAGCGTAGAATTAATTGAAATAAAATTACATTAAAAACAAACAATAAGTATTGCAATTATTGATACTAAATTACGTAATATTTAAGTCATAGATAATTATTTCAAAATTATATTTTTCGTGAAACATGTATTGCTCTCAGGTTTTTTTTTATATATAAATGGCTAGTTAATGACATATATTTACTGGCTAAGGTATTTGATATGCTGGCAATCTCTCATCAAGTAAAATATAATATTTCGCCAAAATATTAAATAAATTAACCCTCTATTAACTAAAACGCAACAATTCCACGAGAGTTTTTTTTTGTATTGAAATAAAACCTTATTCATCCTGATAATTTATATGAGTTTAGTTAAAACCAACACGACTAAATTGTCTTTTGAAATATTTGATGGAATATTTTTTATGAGGCTTTTGATTGATTGGCCTAGTAGTATAAGTAATGAGCCGCAATCTGTTTTTAGATTGCTGTGTTAATTACGGTGTTTTTACCTAACACTATCGATAAATAAATACATTGTTGAGAAATGTATAGAATTGGATATGGGAAGTGATAAAAAAACAATCAAATTTCTCTAACAGGTAAAGATGTACATGTCGGCCATTTTAAACACACAAAAAAAGAATTTTTAATAGAATGAAACAAATTCAAACATTGGCTACGGCAATGTTTTGTTCTTAAACAATGAGACCGCTCTTTATTGGAGTAGATAAGTAATGTAATACTTATAAAGGCATTAAATATCACTTACACTAAAAACCAAGGAAACAATATAATTTAAATTCACACAATCTGATTACAGAAGACAATGCAAGTGCGAATGTGCTTCACGGCATTAGTAGAATGAAAATTGTGGGTAACGGGAGTAGGCAAAAACATACACATATAAAGTGTAATTTGACGCGAGGTTGCATGAGTAAGTCAACTGTCAAAATGAATAATAAAAAAAAGAATTTAGAACGCACAATAATAATCATAGATGGCATCGCTTCCTCTAAAAGATCATTCGAAATTCGTATTATTTTGACGTTTGACAAGAAAGAACATCGTTCGCCATGTTGCAAAATACGAAAGTAGCTTCAATTCTTACAAATAATAATATATATTATACCTACATTAAACAAAAGAAAATATGAACATTAAAAAACTATTCAATCAAAATAATACAAACCGACGCCAAAAATCTATACATATGTACTTTTTTCTACTAACAAAAAAAAACATATTGATATCTCATTAAAAGATGGAACTTATTCACTGTTTCTGTATGCAGCGTATTCATCAATGTTCAATACATTTTCCATTTAAATTTAATCATTAGAAAAAATGTTACATAGTATTTTTGGAACGAATTCTTCTGAGACACTACCTCGTGAATCATTGAGACAGTTTTGTCGTCTTTCACAAGAAACGAATGTTGAAGAATTGTACTTGAAAGTAATTCGTATCGAGCAATCCTGACGATTAAATTACAACCGAAGTATGTCGATAACGATACAATTTCCTCTCGATCCACAAACACAGAGCTAATACGAAAAGTAAAATTACGAGGAATAGCTTCTCAATTTTCGTATAAATGAATATATACATATATCATATGGCAAAGAAATATTTTTTTAGTTTCCGAAAATCATTTACAGAAATATATATTTTGGTGAAAATTGTTGTTTGGTAGATGCTTTTGATTAAGTATGTTATATACCTATCTTCATTGAAATTACGAAACATTATAAACATCAATTCGAAGCTCACCATTGTGATTTCATTTTATGAACGAGTTTCCCGCCGTAAATCAATAAAATCACTTAAGTAATAAGTAAGTCGCTACATCGACGTAACATACGCGCTAAAAATAGTTCTGGGGTCAAAGTTTCAAATGTAATTCCCACGAACTCTATTATCTCACACAAAGTGCTATTTTTCTCAATTAGTAACGATGATATTTTTCGAATACGCCTTGCATAATACGCGATATTACCGCATACGAATCGGCATTGTTGAGACGTTTGCAGTGCGATAACTAGACACCCGTTCATAATTTCCGATGCGAATATAATCGTCAAGTGGTAAAACCAGAAATTTTGAAAACGATTGCTGAAATTACTCTACAGAGCGAATGTACTCCAACGAATCAGTGGTATTCTAATATATAATGGGATATTGCAAATATAATATAATGGGATATTGATAGATACACGCTTATTAGGATAACACCAAGATCACGCTTTGCCCAAGGCATCGCTTATGATTGATTTATAGGAATCTAAATAAAGATTGAATTGCTAATCAATCGCCTTCTCAAACTAAAAGTTATTTATTGAGCAAGAATTAAAAGAACAATTTATTTTACGCGAAAATACAGTATTTTAGTTTGATGTAAAATTATGGTAACATGCCCCCCGCAGCATAATAAAACGAAGTTTAATTTTAAGATTACCCACAATAATTTTATGTTGAATTTTTGATAGGAAAAAGAGATAACATGATTTACCAGCAACGGCGAAGACGGGCTGCGAAATCGCGCAAAATAAATGTTCCGCACTGTACGACAACACTAAACTCAACGAAATAAAATGGTAGAAAAGCCCTCAATGAACTTGCACAGCAGCCTTCTTCTACTCGCTCATGTACAAAATTGACACTTTTCAAACATTTCATCGTCAGGATAATTTTCCTAACATAAATAAATAAATAAACTTACTGATAGAGATACATGAAATCAAGAGACCATAGTCCTTACCTAAAAAAAAAAATAGTTACGGATACTACAATGCAAATTGGAAATAAAATATAGCAATATATGTCAAATAAAACAGTGATTATTTTATGCATTAAACATAAGTCTACTTCTTCACTAGATAATGCAATTTTATCGGAACCATTTCCAAAGCTCATTTTTTTAAAATTTCGTGTCGAATATGAGCTTTTAACGAAGCATCAAAAGTAGTTTTAATTTTTAATGATGAAATAATTGAGTAAGCATTTAATCGTTTGAGAAGCACTTTTCCGTAGGCATTCCGCACTTCACATGTTGGGTTGCTCTTTCCGGGAACTCGTTGAAAATGGACGAGACGAGGTGGAAATAAATTCAAAAAAAGAAGGATCGTCCAAAGACGGAGGAGGCCGGAGACAAGCCAAAACGTAAATAAAAACTTCGCCCGATAAATTACGGCCGAACGCTTTGATGCTGCAATTCGGGATGCGATAATATACTATAAATTTAATTATTACACTGAACCGGAATAATGTATGTATAAAAATAAATATGAATAACTTTTCAACGACAATGAATAATCGTAAAAAATGTTAAATATTCAAACACATCTGTTCACTGGCCAATGACAAAAATAGTGTTATTAATTTGGAATGTTATTTTTATTACTAAATTGCGATTTTTTACATTTGAATAGTAAATATTTACTCATTAAATGACTATTTTAGTCAGACATTCGGCATTTTTAATACTTTGGAATATACGGGCTATATTTAATTTATTTATCACTTTTAAGGTGTTAACTGTCACTTCTTGATGGAAAGGCATGATATTTTAAATAATAAAAAAACATTTTTTAGTACTTATTTCCACAATATGTTTTTTGATCAGGACCGGTTTCGCTCATAATCATGCTCAGTGATCATGATATCAGTTGATAATGCTCGCGATGAGCGAAATCGGTCCTGATCAAAAAATATATTGTGGAAATAAGTACTAAAAAATATATTTTTATTATTTAAAATTAATTTATTTAGTTTAATTTGTTAGATAATATTTGAAGGAAGTAGATGGGAGTGGACATTTTCACATATTATATTCAATGAATGACATCAAATAAATTATAATTAGGCTAGACGTTCTTTTACTGACATACTTTTATTGTGCATTTTGTATAAACGATAAAATGTCAGAAAATGTCAATCCATTGACCTTATAATAACTAAAAAGATTTTAGCACTTTACGCACTTCAGTATAATGATACTATTATTAACTTCGTATTGCAACCCAATCGCTAAGGGACACAGTAATACACCAAAACTATATATAGTGATGATAAATTCGCCAATATCGCAGGGCAACTCAGGTCGTATAAAATGGATGGTCTACGTTTTCTCATGCTCGTTTTAGCCACGGCGGACCACATGATGTGATGGTAGATATGATGACTATGAATTATTATCGTGTAATGAACCTAATAGACGTTTTAATATTTTAAGACTTGCAAATTACTGCGGTAGTATTCACCACGAGTAAGCAAAACTGAGAGAACAATAATAATAAAAAATACCCAACAACCAGTGAAAAATATTAACCTTGTGATTATGTATGACAATAGGATACAATTTAAAATCAAATTAGTGTCGATAATAGCTTATATATGATTCTTGTTTTCTAATTTTGCGGTTGTATTTTACTATTATTAAATTCGATAATAAAATATATATATTTTATGATACAGTAGAATAGATTCGTATATGTAAAAATGGCTACTTTAATTTAAGAAAGTTTAATGGATATGTTGGAAATAATCTGAACATATCGAACATATATTTCTATTTCCGCCTCAAATAATCCAATTTGTCATTTTATTCAGACACAAATGTGATAATATTACATAAACCCTTCACAATTATGAAGCATTCTTCTTTAATTTGCCAAGCCGAATAAAACCAAATTCTCTCACTAAATTGTTATGAATACTGATAAAATATTCTATTTCATCAGTTTGTTAAATATTTTTAAAAAATGTCAGCCGCTTGAGAATCATAAGCTTTAAACATTTACTAACATATTTTTTTTGCATGTCTTAAAATATATCAGTCAAAAAACTTGTCTTTTGCATCGCAATTAACACAAAATTCTCTTGTTGATAGCTACGTCAAATCCCTCGAACAGTGTCGAGAGTAATAAGAATACAATGTTACTATACAAATTTAGTGCAAACGTCTTAACATCGTAAATGTAGAGCGCCGAGAAATGGACGACTTTTATACCCTAATAGTTGTGTATAAAAAACGTACTTCTTTCTACCTGTAACGACACCCTGTGCTAATGTTTGAGACAAACACGCGACCCTCCTTTGTTTGTAGGGTAAAAATTGGTGTACAAATTTAGAGGTTGTAGGGTTTACTTAACGCACATAGTGTGCTACATAAAAACAAGAAAAACACCGTGACTGGCAACATTACTATCGAACATGATTGACGTTGAAAATGGAGGTTTACTTCGGCAGGTCGCTAATAGAATAATTTGACATTGATTAGTTTAATATTTAGATATTAAGCGACCAATCTTTGAAAATGGGTATTTTGCTGAGTCAACAAGATTTGTTTTGAAGATTTCAAATGACACATATACAAAACAATTAAATTTTGAAAAAAAATAGTGTAGTGTAGAAAATATCAAAATTTCAAGGTTTCCTAGTGGTCGCCTACACTTTGGACCTCACGAATCACCTTAAAAATATACAAGCCGAACGCCAATAATCCATAAACCCACCGACTAATGACCGCTGATTTAATATGTCGTTTAACTTATCAGCGGACATCATCCACGACTTTTACCAGATTTGATTAATTTATTATCTACATCAAGTGAATTTGAAACGGATGAAATAATAGCACCGTTATCTTTTCTCACACGGATTGATTCATAACATTTAGAGTTTTATTTGAAGTTTGTTCTTGAAGTTGTTTAACTATAACGTTTGTTTAACTATAACGTTTGTTTAACTATAACGTTATAAACGTTTAAATGATACAGTATCTTTATGACGAGTTAAGACATGTTCTAAAGACCGAATAACAATTTAAGTTATTGAATAAGAGTTTAATGTTTCCATTTTTAAAACCACGAAAAAAATCGTTTAAAATACGAGTTCAACGAAACCGGCCAGTTTGCCAAGTCATTAGGCATGACACTCGGAACCCGGCGCCATAGATACCTAATCTAAAAGTAAAACTCTAATTGATGAGCCAAATTTTGACATTCCACCTTATTTTTAATTTCAATAATATATTTCAACTACGTTCACATAAAATTAGAGATTGATTATTCCAATGAATTGAAAAATATTACGTATTCAAATACGTACAATTCGATGTTATGAAATTAAACGACGCCTTCCCGCAGTCATGTCAACTGCAGGGACTGCAATGCTCGACCAATATATTAGTAACGGTATTCGTTGTTGCAAACTGTAAAAAAATAAATACGGCCAAAGGGGATGAAAACGCCGAAAGAATGACTAATATTTTGTGTAAATGCCGGAATTGAAATAAATATCCATAATAGCACAAAAGTTTAATAATCTATGATAAGATTACTTCAATGCTAGAAATCTGTGAATATTTTTCATAGGTTCGACGTTAACTTTGAGAATATTAATTTTTATGCAAAACTAACTTTTTAATTTTATAATTACCAATTCAGCATTCTGTAAATATTTATTGAAGCTTCGCACGAATAAGTTCTACGACAGAAAAGACCGGTATTTGAAAAACTTTCACCCGGAATTTTTATTAAAAAAAAAAGGAAAAACCAACAAAACTTTCAATCAATAAATTATTTTTAGTGAAGAAATATCCGAATTTTGCAATTTCAACGTGCGTATTTCGTTATTGAAAAAAAATCAATTGAAAATACCGAGTCCCGGTTTCGATTTTACCGGTAATAAAATCCCTAATCTACAAAGATTGAAAAAAGAAGCACGACAGGCAATCAAATGAAGTTCTAAATATAAGTAATATGTTCAGTGCCAATTTAATTAAATTTGCGGCAATATTTTCGAGGCCACAACTGCGAAGAGTTGTGTGTACTTTATTTAACGCGTTAACTTAAGACACTTAAAATATTATATCAGTCAATCAGTATCAAAAAGTGCATAAAAAATTGTATTTTATAATGTCTCGCATTTAATTAGAACGCACCAATACGAGTTTACTTTTATATACGCCTCTAAATGTGACAGTTTCATCAAGGCTTCCAAATTTAAATGAGAATAAATAGAACACTGGATAAAATTGCCAGTGATTGAACTAAAAAAACAAAATATGAGTGGGTCTGTGTTCCAAAACAAAGCGCTTTTTTGAATATACAGATGTGTCTGGAAACGTGTCAACTAAAGATGCTATCACATATTGTAACAAAGTACCGCCCGCTTATTTGATATATTTTTTACAAGACTAGATATATGACCGATAAAATAATACATATGTAAATATATTCACTGCATACATATTTTCACGAGAAAATAATGACAAATGCTCTGATATTCTAAAAAAAAATTGAAACTGAAAATACGAACAGTTGGCAACTAAAACATTACTTCTAATTGTAATATTCAAATAGAGAAGACAGTGAATATATATATTATGTAGATAGACTGTAAAATAATGAAATTTGAAAAAACATCATAGACAATTTGATGAAACAAGTATGCAGAGCGTAAATATATGATTTTTTTTCCATCATTTCATTGTTTTATGACAGGATTTACTGACACACAATATAAAATAAAATTATTAAGGAACCAAACAGTCAATTCTCTACCAAATATTAGTATTTTGATGTTTACTTTTGCATTAGTATGTAGATTGTGCGAATCTGCACTTTAAGTTAGACACCAATTGCATTAAAAAGCTTTTGACAATCGCTTGCAGCAAAAAATAGAAATTAAAACAAAGGCTAAACATGAAGTAACGTTAATCATATCTAGACCAAAATAATTAATTGTGCCCACGAAATGAAAATATACCATTGCTGTCACTTTATAGTTATTGAATTGATATCTTATTGAATTGAGATTTAAATAAAGAAACTTTAAACTAAATACGTTTTACCTTAGTCATTCAATTAAGCCGATTATGTAAGCAGTTTATCTTTTGAGTTCTGGCACGACTATTTAAAATGCATAATATTTTTTTAACTATTCTCAGTAACATTGTTACGTCAGTATCAATAGAAAAAATAACATATTAAAAATACGCCATTACAAAATTTTACATTGATATATATTCACGAGAAATGCCTCAGTCCATTAAATTTTCCATGGGAAAGCATTGCCAACACAATAAAAAAAATAGCACGAGAATATAAATATGATTCAAATAAATTCATTAAATTGTCGTAAAATATTTATGATTGCTTTCTTGGTTACAGTTACTTACTAAACTGTAACGGGTTATGTAATCTTTTTATTGAGACATTTTTTACCGTAACCAAAAATCTCAAAAGGACTAAAAGACGTATCACACATTTCGTAAAAGCAATAAGCGAATAAAATTTACGTATATTTATTTATCTTCGTTTCTTTCAGTTTGCACATTTCGCATCAAGCGTATTGAGCAAATTTTTAGTGCTAGCTGGTAATGATTTCTAGAATGTATGACGATTTACATCGTATTTTTTTCTTGCACAGCTTTAAAATTACACGGTCCTATGTGAAGAATATTTCTTACAACCAACACGGATTTTCACGAAATTAGATTATATTCTCAGATCTGGTTACGCCCAGGAAACTAAAAATGTGTTTTATTTATTCAAATAATAAACAAAAGTTAATACTTTAAGGTACGCACATTTTCGCTAAATAACTACACCATGAAATGGTTTTTTTCTATTTTGATTTTAGCCTTCGAGTACATTCTTCATCCATCTATCGATAAATTTTGAAAGTCAAAATTAAACTTCATATTAATTTTTGGAAGTATAGCTACGCGTATCCGAAGACGCCACATTGTGCGTTCCCGGATCGTAACGTTTGTCTCAAAAATGACGCCAATGTGGCGTCCGCGGACCGTAAAGTGTTAACATTATTATTTCCAGCGTGAAACAGGAGAGGTGAGGAGGACAGGACAGGAGATGAGGTATTGAAATATAATGAAAATCTAAAAAGATAAAACGAAAATTAATAAATATTACATTCAAATTTATTTTAACAGAACAACTAATAAAGTTTTACAACGGTCAACCATTTAATGATTTCTTTATAATAATACGCCCAGGTGTCCGCACAAATATAATTTAAGCGATTTCGTGAGAGTAGTTTATATTTTTTGAATTCAAAATTAATTTTGAATGAATGAATGGAAGTAAGATCTCATTTTCTTTTTGAAAGATTTTGCATCGTTAATCATTTGGCTTTCGATGTCCATGCGTGATACTAGTATAAAAGATCTAGTTAAAATACTTAACACACGGACGTTATCAATCAAACTAATGAGAATGTATTATAAAAATAACGGGTTATTGAATTTCAAAGAAGCGATGTTTCTATTTCGTTAAACAGTAGAACGGTTCAATGAGAAATAGACATCGATAGAAATTGACAGGTGCAATAATGTTTTGCTTTATTATTAATGTAAGTACGTGTGTAAAACAACTTTACGCGCGAATTTGCGACCCCCAGCCGTAGTGGCGTCAGGCAAATATGGCTCAACATAAAGCAGTAACTACTGCCTACCTAGTATAGGTAAAATTAATTAGTTATAAACCTTTTTTACCAACAACAAAAAATATCACACTTGTTTCGTTTGTGATTGAAGATTGATCGTTTTAAACTCGAAAACAAGTGATTAAAAACATTTATGAAATGAGTTATTTTCCTTGGATGTGTGAAAACTCATTTTTGTCAAAGTTCTAGGATGCAAGGTATTTTTTTATTATGAACGAAATGTGAAACATATAATTTGTGTGTGTTATATTACTCAATATAAATACGTTATACATTTAAATTTATTATGAAGATACAAGTCATCAATATTAGGCCATCGATATGCAAATATGTTACTTGTTTATGATATCGACTGAATGTGCTTGGCGGAATTTCAATATCAAATTTGAATGGATAAAACTTTCGGTATCTTCAGGCATTCTATCACACCGATGCAACAGAACTAACGAGAAGATGCCGAAAGGCGAAACCAGTGTCGTTAGTGACAAAACATCTGGAATCGTACAAAATTTTAACAATTCAAATTTGGTATTACTTATTGATGGATTACATTAAAATTATTTATGGTTTAAATACATTTTTTATACATTATCGGACAGGTCATACATTACAATCGAAATGGGTGTCTTTTTTTATTTTTTGTCAGTATAAAGTGTTCGCGAAAGGCGAAACGTGGTGTGATATTTTTATAAAAAAAAGTGTTACGTTTTGACAATGGCATAAAAAGTATTTTTTCTTAGAATTGCACTAATTATTCTATTTCTAAGCAACATAAAGTATATTGAATTAATCAATTTTGTCAGCGTACATAAGACATGCTTATGCATACTATCAAAAATATTTTTGATTACAAATCAAAATCATTTATGTTTCGCTTATCTAAGCGAAAGTCAACTAATCATGTCAAAGTGTATAAAGATACTTAATGATTAAACGTTACAGTAAGATCAAAGTAATCGAGAATCTTTAAAAAAAGCGGCACTGGCAACATCAAAGAATTTTTTTCTTCATATCGAAAGTCACCAAACGTAAGACAGAACATTGTGGTAAATGACACTTGGGATGAGCTATAAACATAAGTTGCCAGTCATAAAATACATGATAGAAAACGCCCCACAAAAAATATTGTATAAAATATTGAAGATCGAAAATGTTGTTATAGTGATTTCAAATGAAAACAATGGCGCTTTTAAAAGCGCATCCAAATACAATCAGAAAATACATCGTTTTTTATAAAACGATATGATGAAATCATAGGTTGATTGATAAAACACCGGGACATGTATTACTTGCCGTGTTCACATTAACAACTAATAAATTTAATATTTAACTTCACTAAAATTTGCTAATTTTATAAAATGGAAATCTCAACCAAATTTTCCGTGTGGAGTTCATTAAACAGTGTAAAAATAATATTATTGAAGAAACAAAACTCTGCGTAAAGTCAAGATATTATAGCAATACAAATTAGTATCAAGACGTTTCTAATGATTTAAATGATTTGGAATCACTAGAAATAATGTTGTCAAATTATTCATTAGTGTCATTTTCTCCGTACACTTTAGATGAAATGAATATAATAAAAACTTGTCATAGCGTCATATCAAAACAACAAGTCATAATTTAATGCAACAGTCATGTTAAGTAAACATAAAAGAATCTTCATACAAGTAATATTCCAAAAAACATGCAAATCACGTTTTGCATAATTTACGAGTGTTGAAACAAAAAGGTCTGACAATGAATTAGTGTTATCTTTAAATTATAAAGTAATTTAAAAAGAGTTAGTTGTTGCTTGCGACATTTATATTAGGGAAAATGATGATTTATGCGATCCAAAGAAATACGCTGAAATACTTCCATTCCAAAGTTCATAAGAGAAAATTTCGAAACAAAATTAACGACGTGATATTCTGATCATAATCTCGTGTTTTACTTCCATCACACAAATAAATACCAATAATATGTCAGCTATTTCAAACGGGGCGTTAAATGTAGGTTATGTTATGAATTAATGAAAGAATGAGTGTCATGTTATGACATTTAGTAATCGTATAATACATGTTGATTTCCAGTTTCCTTTGTTGTATTCTTCTGTTCGGCTGTATTGTGTATGCTTTGCACATTTATTCAAGAAAAACTATTGGTTTTTTTTTAAACTAGTAAAAGGTATGACATATTGAAAATGCATCACTATTTACTTTGAAAATGATTATTTCGTAATTTTTAACGGTTTTTGACTCTTTTGAAAAAGGAAAATATACATAATCAGGAAATTATTACTATCTACAATATGTTGTCAAAAAATTACGCAAACTTTTACTTTAACGGCTTATTAATTTTATCATAATTAAATTATATATAAAACGTATGCGGCTTGAAAAAAATATATGATATATTGTTTACAGAGTTTAAAAAACAAAGCTTAATTTTGATGGTGGCGTAGGCTGACATAACTATCAATAACATATCAATACGAATTAAGATGTCTTTTATAACAAAAACAAATTATATATTTGACACGCTGTTTATAGTAGTTTTAAAAGAGTTTTTGGTATCTCACAGTATTCTGGGGTTCGTCAGCTATAAGGGACAAGACAAATCACTACACAAAGAATGTTTTTATACAATTAATGAGATAGGACAGCCTCATACTAAAAAGGTAGCTAATTTATTTTTGAAAAAAAGTTAATTATTTTCAGCGGGTAACAGGTTACTTTTAATTCAAATATATTTGATTTTGGAACAAAGAAATACTTCTACCGAAGCACTATTACATTGTATAAAAAAGTATTACGGAAATCCAATTGTGTTAATTCCACGTTGATTTAAGCCAATATGACATGTCAAATAGGACTAAACATAATCGGTACGACGAAATATTATAACTCGTTATTTATGGGCAAATTGACATGACTCGTCAATATACTGTGGGGGCACAGAGATCGCCTCAATCGAGGTTCTCGCCTACCGCTACGATATGAATGTCCTCGGAGGACACAATGCCTTATGGCTAGTGCGAAGAAACGTGTGGGATGCCACAAGCAAGAATATCGAAAGATGCGTAAGTGAACAACAACATTATTATGTGTTTTTTTACATCACGTCCCGTGACATCATCTGCTTGCCAATTATTTGTTTTCCCGTGATTATTAAAACTCACATAAAATGCGACAAATTATATTTTCATCGTATTTGTAACTTTAATGCAATTTGATGTTGGGGACAAATATCAAGGTTGTTATATTTTTAAACTGTTATTTAACTTAGTATAAAAAATCCGTTGAAGTCACTTTACGTGACTTATTGTTAAGAGAAAATGAAGGAAAACTCCGAACATTATAGTTTGATTTATTAATATACATCAGCAGAATAAAATTTATTGGCGTATTATTAAAACATATCGTTTGATATCAATAATTATATTTCAATAATAATTACATAACACTCAACAACAAAAATTTTTTTTTTTTTGATTAATAAATATAATAGAAAGTAGAGGGAAAGCACCTTTATACAATGGAATCAGTTCAAAGAAGATACTATTCATCATTTCTGAAGATTTTTTTTTACCTATGATCATTAAAAACGGTCATAACTTTTGCATCAACCCAATAGTTGTTGACATTTTTCTGCATTTCCTTAACCTCCTCGTTAACCATTTCATTGCTATTTATTTTCATCGAGACTTTTTGTAAGCAACAGTATAAAAAAATATTTTTTGGGGCTTTGTCAGTGTCGTTAACAGTGCGCGACATTTGTGTAATGTACAAATTTTGTACAACTAATCACA
This sequence comes from Himalopsyche japonica, assembly GCA_028555115.1. Classification (NCBI taxonomy): domain Eukaryota; kingdom Metazoa; phylum Arthropoda; class Insecta; order Trichoptera; family Rhyacophilidae; genus Himalopsyche; species Himalopsyche japonica. The sequence continues at coordinate 3,016,422 of JAHFWJ010000430.1, forward strand.
GCTCGTCCACGTCAGTCCAGACAACTTTATGGTTCTATTTCGTTCAGAAAATAAATTTGATAACATTATTTTGTTGTAAATTTAAAGCAAGACTTTTATTGACCGAAATCAATACCTTGTATGTTGTAGTGTAAACCAAACGGTATGATATATATTTAAAAAAAAAATACATCAAAAAATGTTTTAGAAACTATGCTTCTTATACAAAAAATAAATTAAAGGCAGGACTGTGGAGGACCAATTGATTACAACGTCGTGTAATAAAAACAAATAGAGATTAAACACGAAGCGCGTAACACCGAATTGTAGATCAGCGACGCAGAGATCTCGTAAGTCGAAATCGAAAGTATTTTTCGCGTACACATTGACCGCTCGGTTGCTCTTTCTATGTACCCGTGTCAGGCAATACGAGCACCGGTAACAAGTAACGAGTTGAATAAATGATATCGCATTATTCATTCGCCAAAGCTTCACGATATGACGACAAGCGAGTCAGTATTATACAATGCACTTCCATAACGATCTGTTATGTCAGAAATGCTATATTTTCAATCACTACAATTTTTACCGTTTATGTAATTGACACCATTCGAAATTTTCGTTCATTCAAAAACACGCATGAAAACAGCCTGCAATCATACGAAACGAATTGTTTTTATTGCAGATCTGAGAAAATCTTTTTGACTGGACTGACAAGGTAAATACTATTTTTGGACTAATACAATGCTAATTAAGAAATATTCCATCAAGTCTAAGACCAAAATCGAATTCTTCTTTAAATATCTACTTATTTCATAAATTTATGTTAATTTCTAAATGATACTAAACATATGTTATATACATGTCACATGGTGAAAAATAGCAATGTATTTTAGTTCTACAATTTTTTTATAAGATATATTATAGTAGATAGCTATTTCGGATCACGCTATAGTCAGAACTAAATTCCAAATAAATGCCAATTCAATCAATATATACATGTTTATATTACATAATTATGTGTTATCAGGTAATAATGTGCGAGAAAAATGTGCTGTTAAATTCAATTTGAGAATATGGCGTATTCATTAAGATTCATTAATATATAAAACAAAAATAGGTCTAATTTGAACTGTTGAAAAATTGAACAACTCCATATGTTTTATTATTCACCACCCCGGTTAATCTTCGGTGAATTCCTACCATATTAAAAAAGATGTCTGAAAAAACTGTTTACTAACGCTACTGGTACATTACCTGTCCTGTACAGAAGACGGTTAGTGAACAAGAATTATTATAAGAAATATCTGAAAAATACATCTTAAATACGTTATTTAAATTTTTTTATCAACTGCGCAAATTTATATAGAAAGTCCAAAAAAAACTGAAACTTTTGACTCATGTTTATCTCAACACATACCCATAAACGATGACTTAATAGAACGAGAAAAATAAGCTTTCATTTCTACATAATCACAATTCTAAAATATTACTAAAATATATGCCTAACATAATAAAAATAAGAGATTATAAGTTGAAGTCAAATCTACCTTTTACCACTGAAGAACTTTGCAGTTGTAGGTAATTCTTTTGGAATCCATATGGGTTAAATTCGTGTCTTTTTTGGCAAGCGTGGGAAAGATTATTTTAAATATTGCAACAGTGTATGTGAGTGATATGATGTTTTGGAGATATTTCAAACATCACATAATATTTTCGTGTGCATAAAATTTCTGTTTACGCGACCGATTGAGACGTACCGGTTATTAAAAATGCTCTAACGCGCACAATGGCGAGTGAAATGAGTGTATATGTATATTTTTGATATATTTATAATCAAATGGTTAAAATATAAGTTGTAGATGAAAAATAAAGAGCGCCTCTCTTTTTAGAGAAATATCTTAGACAAATACTTTCATAATACATTTAATAAATAACCGATTAGAACATTTCTTTCCCACGCATTGATTAATAGCGCACAGAAGTCGAAGTATTTTTTATTTCATTGGTTAAACATAAGATATAAAATAATATATTTTCAAATTTATTTATTGATAAGATTTATGACATTTGGAATAAATATACGGTGTGTGATCGGTTAAAGTACAGTTCGAACAACGAACACTATTACGAAAGATTCTTGTGTTGGAAACACATATTCGGATAACGAAGTAAAACGATCTTTCTAATTCGCTTATTCTATCTGTAAAACTCGGTTGGTCGGTTAACGAACAATTTGAATAGCGAACATAGTCATGGAACGGATTATTTTCGTTAACCGATCACCCACTGTGCATTGGATTTGAGTTAAGATTGTGTAAAAAAATAAAACAAAAATAGTATTTAACAAATACTGATGTTAACGGAGACATTTTCTAGATTTTATCTACTTCACGAAAGCTCGTAAAAAAACCATTTCAAAATGATAATTGATAATATATGTCACTTTCTCAGAATCTAAAACTTTCCGCACCCCCATAATATCGCTTGCTACGAACCGCTGTGAGATAAAATCATATTATGATAAAGCTTTATCAAGGTGGTAGTAAACAACGTTGCTTCACTACTGATGCATAGGTAATTTGAACACAAAACATCTCGTAAATAGTTGGCACGAAAACTAAATTTTAACAATTTGAACAATGGCCACGACATTAAAATGGTGACTAATTGAACATTCATTGTCGGTGAATCCGCACTAGCATAAAAAGTATAACCTACTCTCAAATAAAATACAGATGTTCAGTCAGCGACCATTCACATAATCGATTCGCCGATTCTCTGGCTTTAGTCATTTCGCATTTTGAGTGTTTTTGAATCCAGAATCTTAAGAGATAGTGTTCAAATGAAAAGAAACCATTCGAAGACCAACTCTGTATAAATAAACAATTTTTAGAATCCAATAGAACTTTTAAATATGTAGGAACATTTCAATGAGACTAATAATATATTATGTATTGTAGATGCTCTACAAAATTTATAATATTTTTTTCGTCTGTCAGACTCACATATATGTTACCTGACATAAATGCGATGTCTGCAAGTACAAGTTTACTCCTATATATCTAAGCCTGTTAAAGAATGATGAAAACTTTCAAAAAATCATAATACTGAAATAGTACAATTTTAGACAACTGTTTCTTTTTGGACGTATACTCATAAACCCATCAAGGATACATTATATATAAGAAAATTGCAATGATTTAACTTATAACAAATAATACGAAAAATATTCAAAAATGATCGATGTTCTATTTGAAAACAAATAATAAAATTGAATAAATTTCTAATAATTATTCACAATTCCAACCACTTAAATGACTCATTAATGAGAAATATGGTAAAAGTACAACGTAGGAGGTTATTTTCGCCAAACAATCATTCAAACGCATCACCGTTTACCATAATTGTCATCCGTTGTGATTTGAAAATATTCATCGAGAAAATTTATTGAATGATGTGCGTTATTCCCCAGGCGTCGCAAGCAATGAAAATGTCACGTTCTATGATTCCGCAACACCCGTTCAAGACAGGCAATTCAATGTCAAGGGAAGTTGACTAACGAGGTCATTTCTACACTTCGTAACTAACTAATGGTGACACGATATATTTAAAACGCTTTAAACAAATCTAGATTATTATTGTAATCATAAATAAGATGTGCCCTTGAAGTATGTGTGGATATAAAATATAATACAAGATATTATAATCGAGGGAGCTTCAGAGAGCTTTTTTCCTTGAAGAGCTTTATAGGCAACGATGAATTAATCAAAATTGTCGATGAATATAATTCAAATGTTTATTCATGTTTAACAATATAGTATGTAGATTTAATAGGTGAATGAACCCATTCGCTTTGATATTCGAAAGGAATTGACATTGAAAAAAATGCAGTGAGTCAACTGCGGTATATAAACTGTAAAAAAAATATTAACGTGACAACGTGAACGAACTAATGTGTTCATGAGGGAAGGAAGTTTTTACTATTCAATAAGACATGATAGTAAGATATTGAATCCATGAAGACGAAAGTAACTATAGCAGGCTTTATTTCTGCTCTGCTCGAGGATAGAATTTTATGCTACTTTACCGGCAGACAAAAATAAATAAAAATATTTTTTTTTTCGATAGATGTGGCGGTATCATTGTGGAAGTTCATCTTAGATAAAAAAAATTAAATTAACAACATTGTTATTCCAGCGAGAATTGAATAAAGACTAAATACTTTGTTATTCCACTTGGTGTGTTGAATAAGTATGAGTGAAATTTGACAAATATGTACAAATGATATCACATATCAGGTGTCTTCAGACTAGACAGGCGTCCAGACATTTCTTGGAGGTTGCCAAGATCCATATCCGCGCACTGGACTGTAGAGCCAACGATTATAACAATAATGACTACCGGTGAGTACTGTAATTTCGTAAGTAATTATCAAAGTCTAGTATTAATAATCGATAATAAAATAAAGTGTGAAGATGATAGACCTTAAAATGATGTATTCATAAATGTATGTAGATGTAATGGGGAAAGTGGGGAAGGTATTACATATCCACAGATAAATTCTACACAGCTATATATAGATAAGCAAATGTTAGTTTAAGCATAGTTCTGACGATGGCGTGAGCCGAAATAGCTATCAACTATATTTGTTAAAAATAATTTTGTAGAACTAAAATACATTGCTATTTTTTCACCGTGTTACAATGGAGTTCTACCAAGTGAATGCCAATTCAATAAATAAATTGAAAATTTAGTGCCAGTGTGTTAAAGTAACAAGCTAGACCGTTGGAACAGGAGAGAGGATGTGTTGTGTACCTTTTCTACACAGCTATATATAGATAAGCAAATGTTAGTTTAAGCATAGTTCTGACGATGGCGTGAGCCGAAATAGCTATCAACTATATTTGTTAAAAATAATTTTGTAGAACTAAAATACATTGCTATTTTTTCACCGTCCTATCTATCAAACATGCTTTTCAGTAATTGGAATCAGAACGTACTGACTTTAAAATAATTCTTCGATAATCTAAGATATTTATATTCTTTATAAGAGAAAGTAATTCTTATTCTTGTTCTGGGAATAGCTATTCTTCTCCAGCTGCGATGATGCGCAAATGTATCGCGGATAAAATATTGACTTTAGCATTGAAGTTAAAAATACATTTACATCTTGTTTGTTTACATTAGGAAATGAGAATATTTCCGCACATTTCTCTCTTTACTATACAAGAAAAAATCACGCTTCACATACTGCTGATTTCAGCACGATCGCAGGAAGCTTACGTTCACCTATACATGAAAAGTATAATAAGTGTAAATAAATAAATAAAACATACTTACAGAGATGAATAAGTTACAAATAAGCAGTGATGATATATTTTCTTACCTAAAAAAAAAAGAAAAAAAATATTAAGACAGATAATTAAATATTTGCAATAAAAGAAAATAATATTTTTTTCTTTTGATTGAGCGTCCCGACAGGTGGCACTGGAGCAGTGGTTCTCATGTGTGGCCACCAACAGTTTTGTAAGAAATGCAATATTTAATAAAATGTGTTTTAACAGATAATTTTTATTAAATGTAACTGCTATTTTTACTATATATCAAAACAAAAATTTGATGCGGCCAAGAGATATTTCTATCGAATCACTGATGTTTATAATGCGGTCACAGTAAAATTTTGCGTGTGAGCAACTGCATTAAAGATTGCTTTTTTTTAATAATGCAAGGCCAAGATTACTATTGATCAAATAAATTGATTTGTGAATCAATTTAAAGATTTTTATAAAAAGGCGTGGATATTTACATATATTCCCAAACACTCATGCATGATAAAAAAAATCATGGAGGAAATTATAAACCAAGTCGTTGATAATTACTATTGTTCGATAGATTCGAAAAAATTTGATACTATTATCTTAAGAATAATACTCGGCAGTGAAATGAAACTGCTAGATAATTGGAATCAACACACAATAATGAGGGGTTCTTTTGAAATACCTTTTCAATTACTCACGACATGAATCGTCTAGAAATTTAAAACAGTGCACGAAATAAATATATTTTTGAATTTAGTGCAAGAATCATTTACTCCAATTTGCTTTATTTGGCGAGAAGAAATTGAAAACAACATTGAGAAAAAAAACGTGTTTTTTATAGGTCATTTGGGAGCATGAGACAAAATGTATGAATAACGTTTATTTTCATGTTATGTAGATACACTATTATGCAGTATGTACAGTGGTATAGAAAACATTTATTTTGAGAGTGCTGACGTTTAGGCTTACCTACTCAGTCCAGACACAGAATTTGATGAATGAATAGATTTCGTATAAAATAAAAACATATGCATTCGAAACTTGTTCAAATTTAAAAATACATCTGTATTGATTGAATTGGCATTCACTTGGTAGAACTCCATTATAACACGGTGAATAAAATAGCAATCTATTTTAGTTCTACAGAATTATTTTTTTAAATATAGTTGATAGCTATTTCGGCTCACGCCATCGTCAAAACAATGCTTAAACGAACATTTGCTTATCTATATATAGCTGTGTAGAAAAGATACACAATACATCTTCTCTCTTGTTTTAAAGTCCTAGCTTGTTTCTTCCTCGCAATAAAACTAAAAATTGTAAGTGAAACTAAAAAGGCGGCTATATCAATAAGTTTACATATGGCACGGAAATGGTCTACAACTTACAGAAACAAAGAAGCACCCCGCAGAGGGTTAATGGTGACCGACATATAATTTTTTAGTTTGTTCGTTAAGAAACCTTTGTGATAGTTCTTAACGAACCAACTAATATAAAATAATTTTGTAGAACTAAAATACATTGCTATTTTTTTCACCGTGTCAATACATTTTTACTTTGATTTCACAGCGTTCTAGCAAGTAATTGTCAACTTAATCAATATAATTCTTGAATTTTTCTTTTAGGACGTCTATGTTTTTGGAAAATATTCGAATCCGTCTCATTCAGCACGTGAATATGAAGAATGATGGCATAATACACAACGAAGAGCGGGAAACGAAACTGTCATATTTGGAAAGAAGTCCTTCGACGGGTCATCGACACATATTGGGACAAGCAATAGTCGCGGGTCCATTCGGAAAAGCCGGCAGTCCGATATCGGCAATTAAATCATGTCACCTCCGGGCCGTCTATAAATAGCGGAATGGAGTTATTTCGAGTTTGGCGGTTGGCAGAGCGCCGCGGGGACCCGCCCCCTCGACCGCTCTTCAGCTCCGAGAGGCGAAAAGTATTTGCGGACCGTCCGCCCAAGGATGGTGCTTTCGCTGATAATCCGCCAAACGATCGCACTACGGACCGCGTGGTAAGTGTACGAATATTATGGGCTTCGATTTTAAAAGATGTTCAAGCTCCAATATAAACACGAATACGTATGAATGATAGCTACTACACCATGATTCACAGTGAAGATTCTCGAAGTTTCAAAGCGTTATGCATAACAATAGCTTGCAATGGCGACATAAAGCGTTTTATATTACATTTAAAATGAAGTCATAAAACTGTCTCGCGAAATAATAGTGAGAACAACAGGACCTCTGCAGGGGACGTCACTCTGCCCCCGTGGTCACGTCATAATAATCAATGACTGAAATTGTTCCGTGCCGTTTCACTTGCATTATTGGCACTGCACTCTCGCTAAGCGATGCTGCACTTCCAAAATGTAACCGAACCCGCCGACGAGGAAACACGCGAAGCATACCACCCCCGCCCTAACCGCCCACTATTCAACATATCAAAGGAGTGTGTTAGTGCCGTTGTAAATAAATGAATGTTTTATTACAATATGAGGTCTTGTGTTATGACCAAATTCGTAAAGAAGGCCCGTGACTTACGAGTTTGTAGAATGTTCTACGCAGAAACAACATAATTTATTTAAACATACAGTATTGTTTTGATTGTATCATATTTAGATGTGATATACACACTAACATGAGACATATCATGTAACACGGTGAAAAAATAGCAATGTATTTTAGTTCTACAAAATTATTTTTAACAAATATAGTTGATAGCTATTTCGGCTCATGCCATCGTCAGAACTACATATCATGTATATCGAATAGAAAAAATATTTAGTCAAATCAGCAAAAAAAAAAAATTATTAATAAAACTATTTTAGACAACGGCGGTTCTTGGGATAAGTGGTAAACGCTTTTTAACACACGGCTACAGTTGTAACTTCCCAAAAAAGCGTACAATTTTCAATGTAGCGATGTATCCTATGGAGTGGGTGTTTTCATTTAGTAACCCCCTTAGCTAATCAGACTGCTAATCCGTTCTTAATCATATCTGTATATTTTATAATGTGCGCAAATAGAATGTTTTAAATGATCTCTACCTTCAATCAACTTTCTTTACATTTGTAGTGATAATGCAAAAAAAAATCGATCGTATCTAGTAAAAATAGTCGAAGTACACAATGTAAAGCATACATATACGGTGAAGGTAATATGGTTGTTGATTTTTTTGAAGTGTGAAAATTATAAATAGAAATCATCCTTCATTTATATATATTTCTTAATGTTATATAAATAACAATAATATAAAGCATCGAAAGTTAAGACGTCGATACTATCGAATCATCGTTAATTGAGAACGGATAATTTGAGCTTGGTGTTCCAGTAATGAGAAATGTAGCAGCGTGTTCAGCTGTCAATACTAAATATATCAACATGATCGATATAGATTATTCTGTGTTGCGAATGCCTGGTGCAAGAATAATACTCGCTAAACATCAGTTACACTACTTGCAGCTAATGTTTTCAAGGGTTTCATGTCCTCATTTCACGGCGTCTTAATAGAAATACGATAAGGCGTGAAGACCCAACCAAGCCAGGCTTGCGATTTATTTAAAGCAAACAGCTGCGTACTGACGCAGTACTGCACAATTTGCATTTATGTAACTGTAATGCAGTGATCATTGACTGCATAATACATGTATACAGTCATAATACGACGATATAGATTGAAGTCTAGTGGTTCGAGATGTTTCTTAGCAATCATTTGAATTCTATCTGGCCCCTTAACTATTCACTTTTAGGGTGCAAAGATAGTATATTTAAATAATAAAACACAAGGATAGTTCTGACGATGGCGTGAGCCGAAATAGCTAGCAACTATATTTGTTAAAAATAATTTTGTAGAATTAAAATAAATACATTGCTATTTTTTCACAGTGTAATAAAACACAATGTTTAGTATCATACCTACTATTTAATATTAATATCAAGACCAGTTTTGCTTATCCCGACCATTTGATGCATTACCCGCGATTAGAGAAACAGGTTTTGATCTTCCGAATATAAAAATGTGCATATAGTACTAAACATAGTGTTTTATTACTGTCTTTTGTATAAGCTGTAATGCCAAATATAATATTTACTTTGCAAGACTTCAAATGTTTTGACAAGTCAACACACCATTTCAGTATAGAATCATTGATATGACATTCAGTTTTGTAATGCATTTGAGAAATAAAAACTTGGATCATTCAATGCCTACTAATTTCTGCTTAGCTATCTGAAAATACTAAATGGAAGTTATAGGTTGATACGTCATGCTACCTAGTGGGACTAAACTTGCAAAAATGACAAACATCAGTTGATAAAAATATGGATATAGAACAAGAAAAAATTCGTTTTATTTTTGTAAATTAATATATGTGATACAAAATTTACGGATCATTCCACATGTGGTTCAATGTTAAGACGTCTATCTGAAGTTTTCAGGAAAGAAATGCTTACGACAATCTTACCAGCTTAATGCTAAAGAGGATACAAATACAAAAAAGGAATATTCAATATATAACAATCTTGGGTTGAGATATTGTACGAGATTCTTTTCAGTATGTAATAATCCGATACCGCAACAGGTGGGTTGTAATATTTTGACATCTTCAGTATTAAGTAAATAGATTTATTGCGAACAATAATAGTAACACCGTGTCGCCAACGGCATACTGGATATATTTCAATATTGACGACCGTGAAAACGTTTTGTAGGTCACCGTAGTGTAATGAATGTAAGATAGTTATTAATCTTAATTATTATTCTAACATACAACTGTTAGTGCCATGGTACAAATTTCAATTATATATATCCAAAGTGAAACATGACGGAGATATTAGAGGCAGTGAGTCATAAAGCATGTAAATATATAGTCATAAATAATAATAAAAAAAATAGTACTCGAGTGTCTATTGAATTTGAGTATTTTTTCCCACAACCCAATGTTGCACAACCTGTAATCATATGTTTAATTAACGAAAGGAAGTTCAAAAAAGTAATTCATTATAGCTAATCAATAATGAATTAAATATTAGCACAATTAAATATTTGATACTTGTTGTCGGTCTATATACGGAAATAAGATCATTTTTCTAACATTTAGATTGATAAGCTGGTAAGTGTAAAATACGTTCAATGGATACTTTTAGTCAGTTTACGGTAATCCTAATTCATAAAGGCAATGTAAATTTTTTTTTTAGATATTAGAACCTACATCTAATCAAATTATTAGTTTGATGCTATTTCCTAAACCTTTGATAAAGCTTACAGTGTATTAATAAAAAATAAAAAAGGTTTTAAATGATGAAAATTATAGAAGCATCTCTTTAACATCTGATTTATTTTCGAAATATTGAGAAGATTAGCGATTGTCTATGGAATGGATGGTTAAATTTAAGACACAAAAAAATTTCGAGCCATAACTTTTTAAATGCATTTACAACATAGTTGTACGACAAAAACTAATATAACGCTACCAAAAAAGATTTTCAAATCAACAGAATGGAAAATCTTTTGTTCTTTAAAATATAGAAGCAAAATTTTACTTTTCACTGAATTGGAATGACTGCTTAAGACACATTAGCTAAAAGGATGTGTCTGATTTCATACCAGCACTTCAAGATTATTTAACTATGTGATACGATAGTGCAATTATGATTTTCCAAGGAAAATATCAGCACAATCGTGTCTAATAAAAGTGCAAATTGTGTGAATTATTGCTTCGTTAAAAACGCATCGCACTAAATTGGCTTCAACGACTCAAGGGCTCGACGCCTCATACATGTAACCGACATGATAGCTTAGAAGTTGCATCGTTATTGCCAATGAATAAATGAAAATCTGCACGATATTAAATTCTATTTGACGATACAAGCGGCATTATCATTTTATTCTAAGAATAAAAGAAAATCTGAGAATTCAGTTGATGAAACAAGCGAACATGTGACGTATGGGCACACCCATATTTTAAATAACATATTCAAATTAAATGTGATAATAAAACATGTTTGATGATATTTCATGCAACATCTTTAACGGCAGAACAGTTCGTTACAAATGGACCAATTTGTTGTTTTGTGGTCGTAAAATGTTAAGCACATTGTAAACACAAACAAAACTATGAGTAACATTCGCCACAGACATTAAGAATAGAAGTGGAGTAAATTATCAAAAGGCAAAGTAAAGAAACTACACCCAGTCCTTTTTTTACGCGATACATTGGTTCCAGAAAAAGACGCGTAAAAAATCACAACTTTTACGCAATTGCATTACATTTCTTTACACACCCTAAAACATAAATTCGCATAATATCCGATACACTAGTATGCATATTTAAAAAAATGGAATGCTTTACAAAATTAAGTTTTAAAAATACACATATTTTTTATTTAAAAAAATAATGAAACGTACAAGCCTAGCATCATATACAAATTTCTTCTTTAAAACGAATTTGGGGAAAAAATCGCGTAAAAAAAAAACAAACATAATGTTCTAAATCTCCATCTTCATTACATGACGCACATCAAATAATAAAATTAAACTCACCTCTATAATGAACGAAACGAGGTAATTACCAGTCGAAACGAAAATACTCAATCAACAGAATTCTCATTTCATTGTTTCGCTACGCATTAAAATGTTGCCTATTTTCGAAATTCAAAACAATTTGGAAAGAAAAAAATGACATACTAATCTTCTTCCAGTGAAAACAGCATAATTTATATGAAAGAAAAGGGCGAAAAAATGAGGATGAAATTGATAATCGTTGGATTGTACCGTATTAACAGCTTCTCTCGAAAACGTACAAAGCACACACCAACGTCGAGTTTTGTAATTCAGTGAAATCCATCAAATACATTTGTAAATATGTCAACAAAGGAAGCGATATGGCAGTTTTAGGAATGGGAAATTCAGCTGCATCTATCGATGAAATCAACCAATATCAACTTGGACGCTACATTAGTAGCAATGAAGCAATATGGCGCATTTTATCATTTCCAATTCATGAACGGCATCCACCAGTTACTCATTTGGCAGTTCACCTTGAAAATGGACAGCGAGTGTACTTCACAACAGAAAATGCACGTGTAAGAGCATTGTCACCACAGCCAACAACGTTAACTGCATTTTTCTTATTGTGTAGTGATGATATGTTTGCAAAGACGCTACTTTACTCTGAAGTTGCCAACATTCTAGAGCTGGAATGCATCGGAAAAAAAATTTCAACGTCGCAAACAAGATAAAGCAGTTGAAGGACATTACAATGTATATTCAACCGACGCATTAGGCCGTCTGTACACTGTTCACCCAAATAATGCAGAATGCTTTTACTTGCGATTACTGTTAATCAGCACACGTGGACCTAGATCCTTCCGAGAATCGAGAACAGTAAACGGTCGAATATGTGTCACTTATCGTGAAGCTTGCCTCGAATTAAATCTTCTAGAAAACGATGCACTTTGTGACACTTCACTCGCCGATTCATCGAATACTGCTCACCCACAACAAGTACGTGCGTTATTTGCAGTAATATTAACAATGTGCTTTCCATCCAATCCAAATGATCTTTGGGAAAAATACAAAGACTACATGAGTGAAGATATTTTACATAGTTTGCGTGCAACAATTCAAAATCCACACGTTCAATTCACACCAAACGTGTATAATGAGGCATTGCTATTGATTGAGGACATATGTTTAGTAGTCGCTAACAAATCACTGCTACAATTGGGAATGGCTGCGCTGAATCAATCTGAAAACGACTTACTTGATCGTGATTTCCAACGAGAAACACACTTTGATGTCGATGAATTGGGTAAATTTGTTCAAACGAATCTTCCGAAATTGGTTCCAGATCAACGTATAGTGTATGACACAATTATGGATGCAATTACAACTCAAAGTGGTGGATTTTATTTCCTAGATGCACCCGGAGGCACAGGTAAAACCTTCCTCATTTCACTCATTATGGCAGCCACACGATCACGAAAGAACATTGCACCAGCAATCGCATCATCTGGAATTGCAGCAACTCCTTTGGATGGTGGCCGAACAGCGCATTCAGCACTGAAATTGCCATTGAATATGCAAATAATTGAGACACCAACATGATATATCAACAAAAATTCTAAAACGGGGAAACTACTCACATCATGTAAAATTATTGTATGGGACGAATGTACTATGGCACACAAAAAATCATTGGAAGCACTTCATCGCACACTAAAAGATTTGAGAGGAAATGAACAACTTTTCGGTGGCGCACTCCTTTTATTGTCTGGTGATTTTCGACAAACTCTACCTGTTATATCACGTTCAACAGTAGCCGATGAACTTAATGCATGTCTCAAATCATCCGTTTTATGGCGATACGTAAATACATTCACTTTGAAGACCAATATGCGTGTACAACTACAACATGATACATCCGCTGAACGTTTCGCAAAGCAATTGTTGGATATGGGAAATGGGAAAATGGCAATAGAGGAATCCACACAATGTATCACATTGCCAGCAAATTTCTGTAAAATAACCGCAACCATAGACGAATTGATTCACAAAGTTTTTCCAAATATTGCACACAATCATAAAAGTCATCAATGGCTCAGTGCGCGTGCTATATTAACAGCCAAAAACAAGGATGTCAATGCAATCAATTTCGGCATACTAAATGAAATACCAGGAGAAGCGACAACGTTTAAGTCAATCGATACTATACCGAATCAAGACGAAGTCGTCAATTATCCAACAGAATTCTTGAATTCACTTGATTTGCCAGGCATGCCGCCGCATGTTTTAACATTGAAAATTGGCGTCCCTATCATTCTTCTCCGAAACATAAATTCCTCACGACTTTGTAACGGTACCAGGCTTTCGGTAAGAAAAATGATGAATTATTAAAGCTACAATTTTAAATGGAAAATTCAAAGGAGAAGATGCACTGTTGCCACGCATCCCAACGATTCCGAAAGAAATACCATCTGAATTTAAACGTCTGTAGTTTCCAGTGCGAGTCGCCTTTGCAATGACCATCAATAAGGCACAAGGACAATCGTTACAAGTGTGTGGACTAAATTTAGAAAATCCATGCTTCTCACATGGACAACTGTATGTGGCCTGCTCACGTGTTGGAAAACCTTCTGATTTATTTGTGTACGCACCAGATAGAAAAAAAACATTGTGTATCCAAAAGCACTTCAATAAATAAAAACACATACGGCCGCCACTGTCAAATTTCGGTAAAAAAACATAACCTAAGCTTATCGTTTCTAATTGGGTCCGACCTCGCCTCAAGTCCGACTTATTCAATCGGAAGGCGAGAGGCGCCCGACGAGGTGATTCCATAAAGTCGCGGTTTCTTTTTTTTTAGTGGCATTGCAACGCATGCAGGGTACACGCTAGTTTAAAATAAAATTACTTAAATATGACTTTTTATTCTAATCTAAATACCGTTATGAATGCATTGGCGCAGCTATGATTGAACGATTTTTTAAGAATCGATTTCAAAATAATGATAGCCAATTACGTATAAATATTGAATCAATATAATATCATAATTACGAAGCTTCGTAAAACTTTTGAATATATAATGATGGACAATATCAACCAGCCGCTCGTAGCAAATTCAACAGTTTATTTAATACACTGACAACAAAAACATTGCTGAGAATATTCCATAAAATAATAGGACCAGGCCATCATTAAGATTTCTGAATTCAGGTTTATAAAGTGCAATTCATTGGTTTTTACAAATCTTCCTGTACTTTATAAATAGTAAAAACCAGTAGCAAAATAGAATGCTGAACTCGGAACGCAGAACTTTCTCAGTCTGCGTTTGGCTTTATTATTACAATATCTCCGCCGGCAATAAAAACAACTACTGCCTAATAAAATATAGAAGAGCGTAGCATGTTTTACTTACGTTATGTCAAAATGATATTAACAAAGTAACGACTAATCCATTGAGTTAGGCAACTTTATAACATTTATATTTTTTTAAATCAACAATGTATGACTGTGTCAAATGGCGACTTCAAAATGCACGCTTTAGCGTAACAAGGAATTGATGAAACAAATACTCGGCGGGAAAATCACTCATTGAATTTATGTTTCCAATTGTAAAATTTCCTACCTATAATAAAACGCCAACAAAAGGTGAGTAGCTTTATAAAATCGGCATATCAAGACATTATAATATACAAATACAAAAGAATGTGGTAAAACTTTTTCATAAAACACTTTAAATGAGTCACAAAGCCATTTTTATTTAAATTTTGGAATAGATAAAACGAATCTCACGCATTTGATCATTAATCACTATCAAAATTTCGCATGCCGAATAAAAGTCACACAAGGCTATGAATAAATTTTCCGGTTAAAACGATCGCGATAAACGAATAAAAGAAAACATATTTGAACGACAAGTGAAGATTAAAAGCAAGTTTGATAGAGACAATCAAATGTCGGAACTCTCATGCTATACAGGGCCGAATAGACGCGACGGAATGTGAAAAATAGTGTAAAAGACTTTTACTAACAGCGAGCGCAATCATGCCTCAAATCTGTCTGTTGGGCTTTGTTCTAACATTGTGAATAAGTTTTTTTGATAAGATTGCCGTGTATTTAAGGATTAAACTAAAAAAGGCAAAATTTTATTTAGATGTATATTTTTTAAAGAATTAAAATTGATGATCGTGAATGCAATTAAAGCTGTGAAGTATATACGGGAATTAAAAAAAAAGACGAAGTTACAAGAACGACCAGAATTTTCTTATAAATGATGTTGATAAAAATATATTGTACTATATCTATCAAAAAAAAAAAATGAGAGAACATATTTGTCTATCCCACTTTTAAATTGTTTAATGCAATTGAGAAATACGAATGATAATTTTCAGCTAAGTATGTATGTCATTCCCTTCTAAGTAATTAGTTAACTAACTTAAGTATGCAGATCGAAATGCTGAGCGAAACCACGTACTAAAAATGTCTGCTTTGTTTAGAAGACAGTAGTTAATTTGAAAAGTAAAGAATGTTAGATAAAATACATTTCGTTTCACTCTATCTACATCAAAAATATTGATCTATAAACCGCCGGGACACCCCCATAAATATTCAATAGGCTCAAGGATGAACGAGGAGAATATTTTATAGGTAATAAATATGCTTTTTACGTCGGTTTTCACGATCCAAGTAAAAATGCTATCAATATTTCTTTCAGTGGTTATGGCGAAAGAAAATTATTTTTAATCGAATGAATTTAAATGTTCTCATCTCAAACCTTTTTATAGAATATATAATCAGGAAAATATTGTTACTCAAAACATCGCACTGTCCCAATAATTTCTTCTTGTGAATAAATAATACAATTATCGTCTGAAATCTATAAAAAAATCGCATTTTTAAATTATTATGTACAATACAGTCAATAGGACAGTAAATTTAATTCTACTATGATTTTTGCGTCAAATATTTTACACAAGCCACTGGCTATGTAATATGATTTATACACGTAAAAAACGCATGGCAAAAAATTAACAGTTAAGTTGTCGATATGCTTTGTATCATGGTTAGAAAATATGATATTTTGTGGTTGAGAAACAACTGTTACGCCGACTTGTTTGATAAAAAATAGGTGTTTTAAATAAACCGCAGTGACATATCCTGTTTCGATAATAGTGCAAAGAAAAAATAAAATTAGTATGCAGAACATTATCACATTAAATACGATCAAAAAATAAAGACAATTCACACGTTTATGGAGTGTTTAAAATTTGGCCAAGTAAGTTACACGCTGCATTTATAAACAAAATAATTTAAAGTTGTTAACTTGTTTCTAGAACCAACAATACGTATTGTCCTCTAAATTATTTATAAATTTGTAAATACATAGCTAGATAAAAGATTTATTCAGTTTTATTGTCATGGCAAAGTGCAAGAATTTTAATATTATATTATTTTAGTAATATATTTTACCGAAATTAATTATTAAGCCGAAATATTCCTAATCGGAAATGCATAAATGCAATATAAACACACAATAAATTTAAAATTTCTTATTTAAAGCAAAAAATATTTTTAAGACGACTTTTTAAAAGCAATACTTGAGAAAATTTACAAGGATCAATGAAAACCTTTTCCATTAATTAACCATCGATTAATTCATAATAAAACTAGCGCTCTTAAGCCTTACTTCATTCGAATTCACGTTATTAATACATGTGAAATAAAAAAGCTACAACTTTTCATGTCATTAATATATTTAGTATACCCAATAATAAAGTAATAAACCCAACTCGATAAATTAAAAATTTTAACAGAAGTGAAAAAAAAAATATTAAACAAGAATATTTCTGTAAAATATTAATCCTGATAAGTTATTTTTGAGCGAAGGTTTATTAGATAAGGGTTTGGCATTAAAGGCAGAAAACAGTAAATACCATGAAAATACTTTTGAATAGGAATAAATTTTAAAAGATGTTTAACGGTAGAAAAGAAATCTCGACAAGTAACTCGATAAGTATAAATGTTCAAAGATAGGTAGGGGCTACAACAATCATTAATAATTATTATAATGTTAACACGGTAAAAAAATAGCAATATATTTTAGTTACACAAAATTATTGTACAAATAAACAGATTGCTATTTTTGCACCGTGCTTTATCGGAGTTCTACCAAGTAAATCCCGATTCAATCAATATATTATAATGTTCTTATCATTTTGTTTCATATACTTTTCAAATGGAAACTCTCATTGTTTAAGCGAAACCTGCCATGTTTAATTGAGATTTATAAAACTTGCCTCAAATATGGATTTTTCATTATGTAAAGATCAACAAAAAAAAAATGAAGGTTCGAGAACAGATAGTTGCGTATAACTTGACTTTACCAAAGACGTCGAAATAGCTCACTTTTAACGAAGTTATCAACGGATCATAAGTTCATGGTATAAAACAAGCGACATGACGTGCATGCAACCAATATTTAAACATCGTGAAATGTATCTGATAACCCTACTCTTGTAGTTGGGAAGTTCTGTGGACCACCGACAGAATAGTAGTGAATTTGAAACAAACTTGGGTCAATACCCCTAGCACAGACGATAAGGCATATTTGAGAAATATCTAAGTTGACAATTTATTGCGATCAATGGACGAAACTCTTAACTTGAGTGCAATGTTTAGTTGTTATGACTCTTTTACTTTAAATGTTCACATTATGCTACAGTCAATGATGCGATTTTTTTTTAAATAGAACAATTGACAGTGTTTGAAATGATAAAAAGTATCTTTACGGCAAACAAGGATGCCAAAGTGACATTCGAGTAGATATATTATTTCCTGATATTTTCTCCTTCATCTGAAATTGGCCAGACAGTGACTACATTTTGACCCTGAAATATAAGCACATGCTATACGAAACATTTTTGTTATTTTCACTTCGCTACGTGCTTTTTTAGCAAGGTGATGAACTCAAAACAAAATCGAGTCTCGTTCGTTACGTTATGTGATCGATCCACATAACTGCGACCTCAGCTGAATACGAGGCAACACATCGATATAAAACATAAAAAATGTTTTAAAAAATATTAGGAGATTATTCTTAAGGAAACGAAACACGTGTTACACATGTGGAAAGATTTAAATAGTAAAGGAATCAATTTTTATCAATATGATATCGTCAAAAAATTAGTTCATTCATGAAGATCTATACCAGTGGTCGGCAACCTACAACCCGCGGGTAATTGAATAAACCACTATGACATTTTGAATTACCCACCAATGTTTAAAAAAAATATATTAAATTATTTATCCATTGATATATTTTTATGTTTGTTTTATAGGATGAATTTGTATTTACACATACATAAATGTTTATATTTCATTTTATGATTGTAAAATTGTTTTTTAAAAAATTGTATTTTTTAACTTTACCCACTTATCAAATGAAATTTTCAAAATGATTTTTTTTACCCAGTCTCCCAAAAGGTTACCGACCACTGATCTATACATTTGTGATTTATAATAACTAACTGCGTGGTTCAAGAACTGTCAAAATATAATTGTAACACTCTCGACTTAATTTTACTTTAAAACTATAGAATTCTATTAAAATTTATTAGATAAATATTGTAACGGCACTCTAACAATTTAACCCTTTGCTCAAATTTATTATTTTACATTCTCAGATATTTTCCTTTGCCAGTCACGCCCAAACCTATATTAATCGTAGTTTTTTTTAATAATGTTTTATTCCAAGGTTATATAATGTTATTTGTCCAAGATACAACAATTTACAATTTGAAACATTATTTCAACATATATAAATGTGACAGATTTGTAATTAACGATGATTTCCAAATCGAGCCAATATTAGGACAAAGGAACAAAGCAATAAACATAAGAATGTTACTTCTGTACTTAAATTCCTATCAGATTGAGCTGACGATCGGTTTAAACTTTAAATGGATGAATTTACCGATTTCACACTAAAAGCGTGACGCGATAAACACTTTATTCAAATATTATACAAAATGACTAGTTGGATGGCTGCTCAAGGTTCAGCGGCGTCGCGAAACACTCTCTTCTCTTGTCTTGCGCTATTTGGAGGTCAATAATTTTTGCGATTTTGTCAAACGACAACATGCGTGTTCGATAATTTTTCAACTGTCATCTCGACTCATACACGTTTCGGACCAATTCATTATGTGAATGCCTCCAAAAACAACATTGTTTCATTTGTTAAACATTATTCACAATGAACTTGACTTACATACAGACATTAAAGGTTTTATTTATAGATGTCGTATACAAAAAATGTTGTAAATTTTCACGAGGTCAATTTGACCTACTGTCAATCCCTTATGAAAGTTCATTACTGCTACAGTATTATTTTACAAAATTGTAAAATCGATCGATAAAATCTTCTAGTAAATTATTTTTTAATATAAATTATATTAGAAATGAAAAATTTGAATATATCAAATAAACAATTATTCAGTTCTCTAAAAGTATGTATGCATGTGAAGTTTCCATCCTTACAACCCCCATTCGAAGAAACGCAAAGTGAAGTAAAAGAAAAACCTCCAATTTTATATTCAATTTTCACTCTGAAGAAAATATTTTTGACTGTATTTTAATCTTCAGGTTACTCGGCAGTCTTGAGTTATAGCTTCCTTTCATTCAAGATCCGCTCTCGAAAGGGCAATGTATACATCATACTAACGTAGCGTGGATTTGAAAAGCCCCATTACGCAGAATCAATCAAATTGCGAGTCTATACTTGAATGTATAAAATTGGTCTAGCGAGCTGTAAACGGAAAAGGCAGTCTTTATTAATGATGGTTTGTAGGATTGTTCCTTACATTAAAATTATTGCATCAAGCGTGGCTTTTATAATATATATTTATATATAATATATTCAGGAAAATGAGTCTTAGGTTGCATAATATGAGAGGTAATTTCTTAAGATTACATGCGATCAGGGCGATAAATTAATGTCCAAGGGCACGAACGTTGTTTATTATTCCGCTAATAATAATACGCTTTCCAACGCAGTGCTATCAAAGAGAGCATTAATCGCAATTCTCAGCTGTCTATATTTAACGCCCGTGAAAAGCGTTGCTAGTTCGCCGCAACGAAGTGCAAATGCAACGTTCACCATTTTGCATTATGCATTCGACTGAGATTATGCTTCAGCGATGATCAGCTCGTAAACCATAATATACGCATAACGAAAACAATTAATGCAATTGATAATATGTATACACACGGCTGGACTGAGGGCTATAAAAAAAATCTTTGAATCAGATATCGGGTGACTATATGACTGTATAACAAATTAAGATAATTAAAAGATTATGAAGTAAAATGTGCCCACAAGTGTGAATAACATTTCTCAGACATTTTTGCCAAATTACAGAGTATATATCTTACACATTCTACAAAACTAAAATACAGTGGTATTTTTTCACCACATAATTAAAATATCGTTCGGTGTAAATTTAAAAGTATCGAAATTTTCAGCGGATACGGAAATAGATTAATGATATATCTGATTAAAACATTTTGTATTGATGATCGATAACTAGAGAAGATTGTTTTTGGAAGAGAAAAATGAGGTTTATTTCACATTAATGGATGGATAACTGATTGTATTAGTAATTTAAAAATGCAAAATCAAATTCTACAATTATTTCCATGGTTTACCCAAAGAAATCAATGAAAAAAATAAAACAAGAAAATCTTTTATGTATTAGTACATATTAAAATCCTAATCCTTTTCTTCTTGAACTTTCATAAACATATATGTATACGTGTGTCTGTTGACATTGTTTTGCCAAACGTTTTCCTCGCGGCTTGAAGGATCAAAACCCTGCGACGGGAATGTCTCTTACCTACCAAACGTTCGAGTGCTGAACTGGTGACGTCTATTCCTGGAAGAGTCGTGTATAGTGTTGGAAAACAAGACTGGCTAGCAATTCGCACTGTTTACATTACATGCATCTCTTTTATTAGATGGGCGTCGAGTATTTGCGATGTTCGCATTCTGCAGACTAGATTTTCAAGACCGAAGAACACAAATTAAATAACATCACATTGAAAAATTAATCAATGCATCGGTACATTTTTTCTTGAATGTAAAATAGCGTATTGACTCACACCCGCAAATGACTGTGCGTTAAAACTGAATAAAATATTCGTAATTTAGTATGGATAGAAAATTAAATATTGATATAAAATTTGACTTAAAATCAGTTCAAAATCGCTAATAAATGAGACGTATCTTCACGCATTCTATCATACGGATGCAACAGAACTGACGAAATTTTAAACAATTGAAAAAAACATGTGAAATCATAAAAAAAATTACAATTCAAATTTGAATTGTGTGGTTGTTAGTCCCACCATAAATGACTATTCCTGTCGTGTTCCCTTAAGTGGTAACGTAATCCAGATTAGCGAGGTGATAGGTTAATGGTCAACCATTTTACAATTGACTTATTATTTGCGAGTATGCAAATCAATCAACATAAGAGCCATTGCTCCAGGATGGAATCGTATTATATTTACGACAGATATAAATCAAATAGATACCATACAAAGCAATATTATATAAATGCATAAATGGACCGATTTAATTATTTCTTTTGTATTGCGTAAACCTATACAAATATGTGCTTTAATGAATTATATTCTCAGCGTGTAATAAATAATGTAGTAAAACACATAATTATTTTTTCTTGGTGATTAAAATGTCGAAGTCAAGTCGTTTTATATTATGCAAGTGTAATTATCGATATATAAATATAATGTATTTTAAAATAAGAGAAAAAATACAAAATGAATTTCATTAAAAGAAACAATTTACAAGATGTTAAATCTGTTCCAAGCTCACAGACATACTGCAATATTTTCTGAAGATTCTGTTATTGCGATGAAATATTGTATTATAGTTGCTTTGCAATGATTACTGCATATTTCACATCTCGTAGAAGATCTCAAAATTAAATCCTGATTATTGATTATTTAGTCATAACAAATATCATTTTTTATTAGATTTGTACACCAAAAGAATATTATCAGTTAACAGTTTTATTATTATTTTGTTTGATACAATACTTCTATATGATGTGTGATATAAAATGCAGAGAATATTTAGGATTTAACGAACTCAGTGTACGAACATATCGCAAGTAAAGATTTGATTTGATGTGACGTGTGGACATGAAATAATGATTGATTATATGAGTTGATAACATTGATCATATTCTAACGCAATGAAATTCCTTCATTGACACAATAACTGTCATTTTAAGTGATCAAAACTGCTTATGAAATCCCATCAAGTTAAGAATGAATACTTTTCTTGAATATTTTTAAACAGCATTTTATACATGTAATTTTGTAATCGAATGCCCAAATTTCATTCTCAATCAAGTTTTACTCATACATATTAATTAACTTAAGCTTCAATTAAACGGTTGTTACGATACGTATTCACATTTTAATTTAAATAATTCTTCGATTAAAATAAAAATATTTCTTCATGGTTAATTTTTTTTACCGCATTTTAAATGATAGGCTGGATTCCTGTACAATCTACCGTAAAAAGACATATGTATAAAATTATGATTTTAACAACAAAATTTTATTTTGTTTATTCGTTGAAAACTATAAGAAGGAAGAGAGATAACGAATCTACTCAGATTTCATTCAGCCAGTGCCCTTGTCTAATAAAGTTTCGTTTTAACAAGAGAGACCTAATTGTGTGATTGTAATTTTAATTCTTAAATATCTACTACACATTCAGAATTATACGAAACAAGCGACACGTGGGAATCATAAAAATATACACGCGTAATAGTAATAACGAATTATTAAATATAGGGGCGATCTAGATTTTTACGCGCGTGAAAAATAAATCTCATTTCACACTGTGACACTGACCGAGTAAACTCTTCGGTCTATCTGACAGCTACACCGGTACGAAAGAATTTTAGTCGCGTCAAATTTTTAAATTTGTTTTATTAATTTAGATAACAGAACCAGCCTACACGTAGATTAAAAATACATTTTCCAGTAAACGAAGCAGTCTACGAAAACTTTCTACAAAATAAAATGTCCGCGACACGTAGTAGGTGTGTCATTCATAAAATAACCTTAATGAGAAATTAATTACGTAAACATTCTTTCGAACAAGCCATCGTTTTCTCAATAAATCAGTTCGAAAACTAATTAGTAAATTCAATCAATTTTAAACATCTCTTACAAAAACATTCTTCCTAATACTTCGCAATGAATTCCGAACATAAAAAATATAAATAAAATTAAGTCTATTATATACTATGCCAGTCCATTGAGTCTTCGGTTCAGTAAAAATTCAAATATCTTTCTACTAATACAATTACACCAATAAAAAAATTTAGATGAAGTCTGTCACAAAAATATGATGATATACCTTTACAGTATATACAATTATTTGCAGATGTGTCTGTATATACATCCGCATTAATTATTAATGTTTTTAAGCCTATAAGGCTGACAAATATTCCTAATAATCACGCCATTCTCAGAACTGTAACATACACACATTTATAGCTTCCGTATATACAAAGTATAACATTCATTTCTCTATTACATTTAAATATATTTAATCTTATGTATATATTTAATCTCTTGCTCAAATTACGAAAAAGGTAACTTTTTCATAAAGATGCTACTAATAATATCTGAATCCTTGTAGGCTTAATATAATTCTGTAAATAGTGTTTTCTATATTGTACATACAATGTAATTAAACCAACGCTATCAATAATCTGTCATTACAACAGTTTTTATTTGTTCTATCGGACGTTTAATTAATGTTTCAACTGTCACCACTTATTGGTAAAAGGGAAATTGGGAATCATAATTTTATAATAAAATGATCAGGACCATTTCCATACATGACGAAAATTATCAACTGGTAATGATTTTGAACATTAAAAAAACTCGTTTTAATGTTACTGAAAATATGCAATATAAATATTCAAATGTTTTCGTTTGTCTTTTTTAATATTGATATATATTACCTTTTCTAGAAATCTAGTCTAGATGCCATTAAAAGTAGTTCAAAAATGATTATTATTTTCGACTTGGTTAAATCTGCAAGCCATCTACCGTTATTAAATATTTTTGATTAGCATAATACAACTAAAATTAAATGTATTGCATGTAATAATACTGATTACATTCGGAGTAACATGGAAAGATAACAACAACAAAAAAACAATAGACAACGAACTACAGTTTTATTTACACTTGAGGAGTAAAATGTCCCACAATAGAATAGGTTAATATCTCTATGTTAATTACATTCGGATTGAGGACAAACTAAAAATCTCACGAAATGGAAGTAAGTATATATTATCAAGTAAGATTGATACCTGAAAGACGTTTTTGTGTGTAAATACGTTTGTTTTTAAAAAATTGCAAAAATAATAAAAGAAAATACACACCTAAATTTCCTGTTTTGTTTCGCCCACTCTACTAATGGTTTCCCATCGAGCCAGCGACGATTTTTTTGGCCCCCTGTCCTGAAACAAAAATGCATCATCAATAAACAGAATATGTGCATACTAGCATAGATGGCAGCATGACCGATGTATTTGGTCGGACAGTTTTGACAATAGTGTTTATAAATAATGCCGCTATTACTCAAATAAGATGAATCTTTAAAATGTTGAAAACATGTCGCATAAAGTATAAAAAAAAAAATAATTGGTGAAACTCTGTTGATATCCACATGTTAATAATGAAATAAGAGTATTTTCAAAGTTACCTGTTTGAAAAACAAAAAGGCACGTAGAATATAGTTTTCAGATAATTACTAACGTTCTGTTGCATCCGTGTGATAGAATTACTGATTAAAAAACGAAACCCGGGGAAAAATATTTTTTTTTGTGATTTACTTACAATTAAACATCGGTTTTAAATAAGAAAAAAAATACATTTAAATAGCAAAAAAAAAAAAATCAAGGCACAATTTCGTCACATTTCTGTTACATTATATTTTCTGCTTCATCCAGGCCCCTCTCGCTTTCAATGTGAAGCATATGGCATTGTAATCAACATAATTTAACAAACGCTTTTTTATATTATATAAGAACTGCTTGTTACTGAATCGCTCAACCTCTCGATGGCAGATATAGGATATAGGACTATAACAGAACTACGTCTCATTACGATCAGATGCTGGCAGGAAAATTTTAGAACATCATCACACCGGACCGACTTCCTTTGCCACACAAAACAAAATATTTTAAACAAAGAATAATTGAATAAGATTAAATATTAATATCCAAACCTGATTTCGCTTTCTCTCAATAAAATTAACAACAGTTTAAATAAAAAATTATATGTTGCTATTCATGATATTTGACACACGTTTTAATAGTTTTTACTAATAAAAATATTCATAAAAGATTAACTCAAAGAAAGTGGGGAAACGTTTTCGAATCCAATATAATAATTTCGCACACATACATTTTTTACGACAAGCACGGTCGTGCAACTAAGCAAAATTACATACAATTGTGAAATTGTATATGAAGATAATAAATCGTAAATATTGCAATAAAATGCATTCAATATTAACAGCGGTACCTAAATTATTCCCCCGACCATGTGTAGAAAACATTCCAAATGAATGTTCTTTTATTATTGTAATAAACTTACAGATATGATGTCTGCTGTGCGCATTTTGTGGTTGATATCTTGTGTTACAACGCTTTTTGGACGATTTTGCTATAATCACGTTAATTGCGTTTCAGACGTTTTGGTTGGTTTCTGTTTTTCTGCCACAAGCCGTTTAGTACGCGTTTAGAATGCATTTGAATTAGTAGTGTTGTATTATACGACCAAGCAATTTACTATCTCAATCATGGATATATATAATATATATTGGATATGGAGTATGTGTTGGTAAAACTCTGGAATAAAAAAACAATAACATCATTTGGAAGGAACAACCACGTGGTTTTTGTTTTTTTTTTTAATAATTACTTGTAACGTTTTTTTATTCAACTTATTGTCTGACCAAAGATGTGATCGTTCAAGACATAAAGGTTCATCCTCGTTTAGTAATACAATTATTATCAATGATAAGATGATAAGCTTAATTCAAGTCATATCCTTTTTATCCTACTCTGTTCGAAAAAAAGAGGCTGGACTAGCAGTTCTCGTGGAAAAAGAGTCTGTTAATATTCATTACTAAGCCACATACTTCACGATATGTATTCTATAATACAACTTTCCGAATGAATAGGATATAAATAATAAGTTATATCTAGAATACCTCAAACTGGAGTTATTAGGAACAAAATATTATATCTAAGATTTAACTAGACACGAAGGCGTTATAAAATTAAGAAGTATATAACCGAATCAAATTATTTGTCTCACGTCCTATCCTGCACTGCAAATCAGATATCTTTAAAAAATGCATACTAATCATTCCCTAGCGTATTGATAATAGTTTGTATAAGATTTAAAAAATCGTTCTTCTACGTCCAATTTTAAAGAAATACCATTATAATTATTGTATTTTTATGCAATTATAAGAATAACTTAAAAATCATATATAGGTAGACGAACTGAAAAACTGATGTTGCGACTGAGGTATTATCAAAAATTGTTCCGTATAATGGAGCTGTCAAATTATCATGACATATAAAATGTAGTGGCAAATTTCAGTCAGGTAACAGGTTTGACAGGCCAGTTATTAATCGGATATTTCAATTTTATTCGTTCAGTATGATCTTTTAATTTAATTCGCTAATTTAATAAATAAGTTAAGCGCCATGTGATCGAACGAGTTTTTTATACGAAAGGATAAATAGTAAATGATGTGACATTTCATTTGTTTTATACGGTTAATTTAAAAAATATTATTAGCATTATTTACATGATGCAGGAACGTATAAAACAAACATAATGGCGTCAGTGGCATGTCTAACTTTTGCATCAAGTATATAATTTCGTGGCAAATAAAAACATTCCTTCATAATAAACAAGCAGATCTATAATATTTAAAATCTTACTTGTAAAAGCAATATTTAGCCAAACAATTTTTTCCTAAACTGACCCAGCTAATAAGCACAAAAAGGTATTAATTTATCATAATCATATACAATACATTAGAATTTTTATTATTGTGATAGCATCAATTGAAAAAAACGCTATTGAAACGCATGACATCAAAAAGCGAAACTCAGTCAGTTGGTGATGTTTGCAATGAACGAAACTGGTCGTAATTGTGATAAAATGTGAACGTTTTAAAATTGAAATTGGTTTTAATAACATATTAATTTTTATAATTCATTTCCGCCGATAGTAGAAAACACCTTACAAGTGTTTGTAGATAAAGATAAAAAAAAAACATATTTATATCGATAATTGTTTGATTAACTTTAAGTGCTAACGATGACAAACGTCTCATAAAATTGATAATTCTGCGAACACCACAGCGTTATCCAAATTAATAAATATGCAAATACAGTAATAAAGAAAACAACTGATGAAAACATATTAAGTATCATTAAATTATTTCGTAATATCGTATAAAATGCGGGAAATTTCGTATTTTTTCCACTTGTCAACCGGGAGAATATAAAGAAGAGACTAGCTAAACGGAATTCTAAACTGTCAATACAATGCATTCACCCAAGAACAATTAAGTTGGCAACATGAAAAAAAAACTAACGAAAAGTAAAATATAAAATGACTTTTCTCCCCCAAATGAAGAAGGTTAAGATTTGTGTTGAAAGAGAAGGCTTTCACGCATTTATTTATTCATTTCCACAATTGGGTTCCACTGAACGTTTTCAAATTGCCTTTGACTGCTTTCCAAATAACTTCGTATAGTTTTCAACTCGCACAACGTTGTCGATTATGTGAATCCATCCATAGATAAATAAACGCCCGAGAGTATCAGTGATATATTATTATGCTTGTGTGTTACGAGATATTCCGCCATCTACTTGCTAGCCATTGTGTGATTATGTGTGGAAAACGTGTACTGCGTTTTCAACGTTAACACAATGGAACGTGACAAAGTGAGCAGGCCTGCCTGCCTGTTTGCTTGGCCACAGCCGCAGCGACCGCAATTTGCATGATAAGCGCAAGCCTCCGCTCGGAATCGAAAAGGTAAATCTCGGTATCGTTAACGACGGCGAGAAACCGCATAATCGTTAAGAAAATAAAACAAGACTCTCAATAGAAGAAAACAAAATTTGTAAAACGAAAAATAGGGAAAGTAGAACTTCATTAGTAGGCAATTTTAAATGAATAAAATTTTAACCGAGAGTATTTTATGGAAAGAAATTGCAGTTTAATCGGCAACAATTGGCATTAAAAATCTCAACCATTTTTAATGTGTTAAATGGCACTTTTTTGGTAAACATAACTTGATAATGCTCGCGTTGAGCGAAACCTACACTAATCATAAAAATATAAAATTGTGTAAATAATTTTAAAAAGTCTGCCACTATATTGATTGAAATGACATTTACTTGGTAGAACTCCTTTATAACACAGTGTAGCAAAGTATTTAAGTTCTATTTTTTTTTATAAAATATAGTTAATAGCTATTTCGGCTCATGCCATCGTCAGAACTATGTTTAATCGAACATTTTCTTATCTATACATAGCTGTGTAGAAAAGGTACACAATACATCTTCTCTCCTGCTTAAACGACCTAGCTTATTTCCTGCTAACAATAAAACTAAAAAAAAATATGTTAATGAAACTAAAAGGCGGCTATATCAATGAGCTTACATATAGCTCGGAAATGGTTTATTGGATGGGGATCGCTTATTATGGAAATGAATTAGCCCCTCGCAACGGTTTCAGGAGCGGCGACAGACATACATTAGTTCGTTCGTTAAGAATTTTGTATGATAATTGATATCTATTGATTTCCAGCTGTTCCGAAGCCGTCATCTTGCGACCATTATTACAAGAGGCAGGATTTTATATTAAATTTTCACGAGAATTCTTAAAAACACAACTGTAATTATTTCGAAGTATTTTGTGGTATTAAAGTATATCTGTGACGGGTTGATAAATTAATTAACGGCATAATGCGAATAAGTTTTTGGTGAATCATAACATAAGTAAGCGGGATACGAGAAAGGCTTAATGTGGTTTAATTAACAAAGCCTTTTTAATTTACATAAAAAAAACGGATTAAAAATATTTATGACAACAAAATGCGAATGGAATACTTCGTATTTTACGGCCTTGTGATGTTATTTTTTATGCGAGTTAAAATATTTAGTTATTAACTGATATTTAAACGGTTGATGTATTAACACATCACTAATTCACACGATATGTTATTAGTAACATTGAATCCGATCCCACAAATCGAGAATTATAATCGCTACTAATATTAATTTCTATGAACTAGATGTATTTTCCAATCGGTATGTCGTTTGTGTTTACAAATACACGTTATTATATCAAACATCAGTTTAAGTGCTTTATCAGTTGAGATTGTATAACTATTTATGAACAAAGCAAGCCGTTGGTACAACAAAACGTATAAAATATACTTCACTATTGCATGACGTTATAAACAAACTAAATTTGGTCTAGATTTGTTAGCTTTGTAAGCAACTATGTTTAATCCTAATTTACGACATCGTTTCTTTGGAGAAACTTCCTATCAATAAAAGAAAGTATTAAAAATCATTGACGAACGATACTAAATACGACGAGTCACAATCAGGTTTTTATTGTTATATTTAATAACACGCAATAGAAAAAAAATATTTATTATGTATACAAAACACATGTATTGAAAACAAGACAAGAGGATTGCAACCCTTAAATACTTTATAGTTCTATTGGGTATGTATACTATTATACATGTTTTGGACGAAGTCATAGAAGTTAATAATTTATTTACGTCTTTAATAATTCAAACAAGGTATAGTGGAGAATTTTATAACTGTTTTATATGCAATAATGTAATAGGGACCACGGACATAAAATATTCAACATTTATTTAATTATAAGTTTTACTTGTCAGTGAATACTATACGATACCTTGCGATTTACATGTCTTGTAAAGGAAATATCAGTTATATTAACGACTTATGACGGCAATGTACGAAATCAGTGTTTTCAATTAACCTGGATTGTTAACTTGGTATCTCTACGCCAGAGTTTGAACTCGGATTGCATTCTCGCACGTGCAAGTGTACCGCAGCTGTAAATTATTGTATGTCGCACAAAACTAAATATACACAGGCAGTATTTAGTGAAGTGTTTGCTTATTTATTTATACAGCGAAGTGGGTTATTTTGAATTGTTTAAAAATAGTTTTCAATGTTAACCTGTCCAATATTATCAAATACGATGTGCATCTACGCTTGACTGGTCAATTGTTGGAGTGAGACTAAAACGTGCGACACTAGACTTAGACTTACACTTGGATACAAGTATTTATTGAAGATTATTATTGTAAGTAAGTTTTTCTTGAGTGCTTACCTGCACACATACAGCTTCAAATTTGAATTGTTACAACTTTGTACGATTCCACATGTTTTGCCACCAATGACCCGATGACGATTTCACCTTTCAGCATTCTATCACACGGATGCAACAGAACTGACGTAAAATAAACAGTCAGCATCGTCTATATACCAAAGTTATTAATTACAGGAAAACACTTACACCAATGCAAGCAGTAAATTGTAGCTAAAACAATAATATTAATCTAATAATAATTAACACAATTTGCCTGTGATAATTTTCATTAACGATCTTGTTCATGAGTCATTCTTGAAAGGGTTGTATAACAAATAAAAAAATTGAAACAATTCAAATTTAATGTTGTTTATGTAATTTATTTAATTCCATCAAGCACCTTCTGTCGATATCGTAAATCACACACATTAAGTTGACCAAATCTTTATCTAGTTTTTATGCGTGACATAGATATAAAGAACTAGTCTGCATTCACCCTAAAACAACATAAGTACACACGAAATTAGAATGCCCGCCTCGCGGTCTCTACAATAAAGTTTCGTATAATTGTAGAGGCAGGAAGAAAAAAAACCACAAAGTGTGTCATTTTCGAAGAAAATTCAATAATCAACTAGAAATGAAAACCAATTTCATTTATGACGCCATAATTTATGCAATTGTAAATTAAAAGTTGAAACCAGACGAGGAATCATTAAAAATATCAGCATGCATGAATTGGATAATGAGTCACTAAAACGCGAATCGACACGTCAAGTGGATTACCCTTCCGATTCCTTCGGAATAATTTGTCAATTAATAAAGACTCACCTCTGGGTAACGAAAACACTAACACTGTTCAATTAATTTTGGATATCCGACATATATAATAACAAACCAAAACGTTTAAATAAATATTATTATAAAACCATACATTAGCGTATAAAATATCGTACTTATTAAGACATAAATATATTGACAATCGTAGATCCCGCAATGCTTTACCTACGTTGCCTATATGAACGGATAATGGATATGCAAATAGCGATGGAATTTTAACCGGATGTTGAGCTTCAAGTCTCAAGCGTACTTGCTGCGAACCAATAGAGTTTACCTTCAGAATATTGATTCGAGTGACAGACAAGCTTTTGTGCATCTCGCATATGGATAAAATGCTGTTTGCGCATTGCTTGTTTACGTTATTTAATAATAGA
Organism: Himalopsyche japonica; assembly: GCA_028555115.1. Lineage (NCBI taxonomy): Eukaryota > Metazoa > Arthropoda > Insecta > Trichoptera > Rhyacophilidae > Himalopsyche > Himalopsyche japonica. The sequence continues at coordinate 3,048,955 of JAHFWJ010000430.1, forward strand.
CAAGTGTTAACTTTGAGCGGGATAAAGAAACCATAAAATAACTGTTATTTATTTATACAAATATTTAAGTGGATTTGAGGTTATGAGCTTAAAATTATAAATCGTCAAAATTTGTCATTGGGTTAATTAAAAAAAAAATATTTGTGTATTGATAGAACTAAGGTAACAATAATTACGTATTATAGGTATTGAATATTTACGATGAATTCAGGTGGTAGTTTGTAGACGTTTATTTTGAATATACCATTTGGATTATCATGTATTTTTTTTAATATTTAAAATTATTGCAACATTAAGAGCAGATTTCGGTTTAACACCTTATTGTTTAACCTGACTTACTTTGTATATATATATAAATGTAATACTATGTATAACATATAAGTATTGTACAGGGTAGGCTTGTAAATGAAAAACTATAATAGAATGTAGTACGAATTTTTTGCGTGTTCCTACATTTTTCGCCTTGATAATAAACACGTGTATGTTTAACGTCACAGAAAATATATACACGCTTTGCCAATTTTTTCACAAAAATATTTACGAATTCCTTAGAATGTCTCAAAAGACCAGATACAGTTGTAAAAAAAGGGTAAACTTTTAGTAAATTATTTATAAAAATACAAACATATTTAGTACCTACATATTTAACAATAAATTGGTTGAATTAATCAGTGTCTGTTTAGTTCATCGTGGACATTTTCAACTTCGTTAAAAAAATGTGTTTAAATAAAATGCTATCATAACGTAAACTTTTAAGACATTTAGTCAATGTTTTCTTTAAAAAAGTAAATACGTCAAATTAAAAATGAATGATGAGTAAGTGAGACAGACACAAAAAATGTCTTATAATCCCAGATTATTGTATATTAAATCAACAATGACTTTCGTATTATCGTATCATCAGCGATGCAATGATAAAATAAATTTTGAAAACAGAAATTATGACTCATTATTTTTATTCGATGAATTTAATGAGTTGCGTAAGAAATGAAGAATGTTATGCAAAAATGAGCATAGCTATAACATTCAATAAAAAAGCATATTTATTACAAGAAGATACAAATAAATGTGTTTTCATTTTAGCCAGGATAAAACTAAATTTTATATTTCATTATTTTGAGCAATTTTTAACAGTATTTCAAACTGAATCTTTTAAAAACATTAAATAATTTTCCCATCAAATTCGATGATTTAGATGTTTGTAGAACACATAATCGAAGAATCCGTATTAACAATAACATAACGCTTATAAAAGCATGCAGTATTAATTTTAAATTGGTTTATAGTAAACGACAAAGTTCTGTTATGTGAATATATAATAAATTGTCCAGAATTCTGTAGTTGTAATTTTGTTGTAAAAAACATGTACTGTTAACGGTGAATTTTGGTGAAAACAATCTTTTGAAACGATAAACAATATACAGTAAGTGATTGAATTTTATTTTCATAAAAAGTTACAAGTGTGTTTGGGCATTTTTTGTAGATCAAATTAATCAATAAAAATGCTGTTTTAACAGCTTTAAAAGGCGTGAAAATCTTTCAAAATACAAAAGAAAATATATATCATACCTGCGCGATGGTTATTAAAACAACCTAATCCACAATATAGACAAGCTCTCAGGTACAGACTACTAACGCACTTTTTGTGGAAACTATTATCACGTTTCTTTCACTAAGACACTTCTCCAGATATCAATTTATCGATCGAATGTGTAAATAAATAATACGTATTCGAACACTCTTTTCACATCGATAAAAAAACCTAATGTTAGACTCGATATCTCTGACGTAAATGTGTATACATATATAAGCGAGCGACAGGGAAATCCTAAGTGGCTACACATGTGCTACGCGCACCGACTGCCAAACAGAACTGCTTCGTTTTACTGACTGCGAATTCTGACCGGCGACCGTTCGCCTGTAAGCGGAAAGACTACCGCGAGAAAATTATTGAGCCCAACGTTTCAATATTGACAGCGAAAATTTATATTCACATGAAATTACTGAGCACGATGTTATCTATAAACATTTATATGAAAAAAAAAAAAACAACATTGTCGTTTGTTATAAAAGTTGACTTTCTTCTTTGAGTCAGTCGTAAGCATAAAATGGTATCAGTTTACCGAAAATATTTGTAATATTAATAAATGAACACGCAATTTGATTTTCAATTCTAGAACTTCAAATGTATAATTTTAACAAATATTTATCCTAACTTTAAAATAACAGTCTATCTCAATATAAATTTTGATACATTTATTAAAAATAGATGTCTCTTGGTAGCGATGTTAAAATAACAAAGGCCAAAACAATTATGATGGGTCAATAATTCTACTGTAAATAATTTTTGTTAGTGATTGGAAGCGTCTTTTGGGGAAAACCAAAGAAAAATTGATAACATTTTTTGGCCTTAATGGGTTTGATGTGGAATAATAATTTCGATGTATTATTTGTGTAACAATAAAAAAAAAATATTCAAATTGAGCATGGAAAACGGTCGACACTAACTTGATTTGATAGCAGCACAGGCAAACAAACATCTGATAATTTATTTTTATGGAAATCAATTTAACTGTTACTTACGCGTTACTGTTACATTTTGAAACGGCTACAAATAAAACGAATAGTTAATTAAATATGCGTTTTATTTATGATAAACATAGTAAAATGCTCAAAATAAGTGTTTCTAGTTATCCGAGTTCAATATGGCATTAAGGGTTCCAAGGTGCGTTTAAATATTCTGTTCTCAACATTTTTAATTTAAGTGGGGAAGGGTAAATTTTAAATGGCGCATAGTACCGACCACCCTAGGCGCCTGTGAGTAATACAGACAATTACAGTGAAGTGAAAAAAAATGTTGGACGATAATTACAAAATCCTGTTCGACTAGTTTAATATTACTTGGTTTATTTAAAATGACGTATAAAAAATTCACAAGCATAATTACTATTGAATGAGAAGTATTAAAATCATTGAGACTGCATCTTAATATAAGTACCGCCATCTCAGTCGGTAACCATGGTAACTTCATTTTCTGTTTTTCTTTTATCTACATAGCATCTTGATTATAATGAAACAATGTAGAAAAAATGTAATTGTATTGTGGCAATAACAAATATAAAAATATATTGACGATATAAATTATAATAATAAAAAGCAATGTGTCTTCTATTTATTTCACACATATATATATATATATATATAAGGTCATTTATTTGCCGCCTAAACTTGTGATAACATTTGCCATATACCCCACAGTAAAGTTTTATTAATCCGGTATCTCTGAGAGAACAGGGTTTTTCGTTCTTGTTTCACATCGAATGTAATGAATCAAGGGTTGATTTTATTAGTTGCGATCGTCGTTTTAGCACTGGGGGGAAACCAAAATAGTGGAGATACCAAATGAAAAACTCTAAAAATGGACATTTATATATATGATATACAAAAGTCTGTATATGAGATAGCATTGGTATATTCAATTACATCATTTGTACCTTAGTAATGTTTGAAAATAAATTAGATTAATAAGGTATCACAGAATAGATTTAATTAACACTGAAGATTTTTTTACGGCCACAAAACACATCTTTTAAAGTATTAAATACAAATTTCTGTTTCTGACTGTCGTAGACTATTCTTACACTAGGAATTTAAGAAATGGTGGACTGAACCGAAATACATTTTAATAAATACTTAATATTATTATGTTAATAAATGTACTCTATCTACTTGGTTTAATGGATCGAATATCCAAGATGGATTCGATTTAAGATTATTTTTAAGCCGATTATGAACCACATGAGACATAGCTCTTTGAAATGTTTTTAATGCTTTCAACACACTTCGTAATCACGTTGACTGATACAAAAACAAAACGTTGAAAGAGCGAATAACTTAGTCATAACCTAACTTCATTCTGCTATTTTTAAAAGTGCTTGAAAGATTGAATGACAACTTTTTTTGTTAAAATTTTCTGTTTAGACATTCGTTTTAAGATCAATAAAATCTACACTGGTAAAGAATAAAATATCACAAATGACAACATGCTATGTTAGAAGAAACTCACAACCAGGTTATCCAATTAGTATTATAAATTACGTTTTTTAAGACACTACATGACGACTAGTTTCGTCTTATGAGTAAGTTTATATGTTATTTATCATTAGTTTAAATGTTAGTGTGTAATGTAACGGTATTTCCATAGATATCTTTTATAGCATAGAAGACTTTTGCAGTTATTTGATTTCCCTTTATTATTCGCTTATCACATATCTTCGATAATAATCATTCTGACCTTCGGATAGTATAAATTAGCCTTATAATCACACACATTGAATAAAAGCACGTTTAACCCTGATCAGCAAAGATGATAGAATACCGACAAGCCCAAACTGTTAAAATTACAAAGAAACGCGAGGAGAATATTTTATTGTAATAACATAACGTGAAAAATATCGCAAAAACGGTACGAGCGATTTTTTGCTGACCATATTACTACATCTTATATTGTTGACCATACGCAGATTTCTTTTCGATTGTGCTATCCGTCTTTAACACGATTATTAACGAAAAAAAAATCTCACAAGGCGATAAAATATAAACAATGCAATATACACGTAAATAAGATTTTAACAAAAAAAGGAAACAGGTAAACCAAAAATTATTTTTAAAATATTATATATAGTATAAAAATAATAGGATAGGTGAAGATTTTGCTATTGAATATATATTTCTGTTCATCCGAAATCACATTTGATTATTACATTTAAGCTTCCACTTCGTTTAACAAAGGAAAATTTTCTTTATTCAAATATGTTATGAACATATACAGACTCTGTTGGAAGTTTTTTTTTATCGCACATCAAAGGGAAAAGGATTTTCGTTGTTCTTTGCCTACCGTTGAAAGGTAAGTTAAAACTGTTTACTTCAGATAAATTTATTTTGAATTTATGTATACTTTATATTACTTTTTAGGATTTGAACTATATCTTAAGTTAATTCCTTATAAATAAATACTTCATAAATAACGCATACGCTTTATGGAGAAATAATAATAAATATTAATTACATAATTCAACTGGAAAATAAAATTAATGACTTCGTTTCGTAGTATCTAGATTCTAGACAGTTCTATAATGGCAGGAAACTTTAAAGTCTTTGGTATTACTTACATGTACGCATTTCCATTGTATATTTTTTATCGAACAGGAAGAAAATGCCATAGGTAGAAGCGTACTTCAAAAATCAATAAGGCAGGTCAGACAGAGCAATTATTCACTAGACGTGTAAAAACTTACTGGCAAACTTGTTTTTATCAAAGGTATACAAAAGAGAAATTTAATTTTGAACCAGAAAATAAAATTGAAAAATAGTCACGACTGTTTGATTATTATAGGCTATAAAATGTAGAAGTAAAATAAGTGCTTATCTTCTCCTTATGTAAACATGGTCGCTTCCAGGAAACATAAAGAGATACATTTGTTATTAAGATATTTTTTTCATACTATAGTAAAAGTTACGGAGGGCTATCGTCCGCAGGATAGGCCGTAGTTATAGACGACTGTCATTTTTTCTGTCAGTTTATATTTGTAGATTTAACATTATCATTTTGAACTATTTTTAAGTATACGTTATTTGATTGATTTTTAGTATACGTTAAGTTTACAACATAACTAAGGTAACAGTCCCAATGATGGAATGAAGAAGAGTAACATCTTATTAACTAACTACCTAACTAATGTAGTGTGCACTTTGATATACAGGGGGTGTCTTTCAAACCTCATTTCCCTTTCATTTTGGTGTGGTTTGGTGTGTTGTGTATTTGTATCGATCGACTTTGTCTACGGTGGACATCTTATTTCTTATTAAAATGGTTTTTATACTAAAACATCAATCGTCATGGATTGGCTAATGTCAGTGGTGTGAGACTGGCCTGTCGGATGTCAATAATGAAAATCATTTCGGCATTCATATGCAAAAATCATTTTTGTAAGCTTGTTTAAAAAAGTCCTTACACAAGGTCATCTCTCTGTAATAAATCACTAAAGAAAGTTCTGTCTTCATCCCTAAGTAACAATTACATTTATTAAATTGTTGGAATTGTGTTGTATCCCGACAACTCTTGCAGGTGTATCCATAAATAAATAAACCTTTTATTTTGTGCATACCTTTACAGTTTTAGTGATAATATTTTACTTATCGGCAGTTGCATAACAGCACGGCCATCATAAACACTGTTTCATTTATTAACTCGAAGGTTTTAAAAAAATGTAACATATATTGACCAAATTTTGTATTCGGAAATTAGAAAGATCTTACATAATAAATGGATACGAGTCGAATTAATATGTTTTATTGGCAAATAGCACATCCAATGAACTTAAATATTTTTCTTATAGAACGACAATTATTCAAAATAAACTACTTAAATTTAAGGAAGAATTAAATTAACAAATATACCTAAAAATGAAGCAATAATGTTAAGGTAAAAAAACACGATACATTATTACACGTAGTAATATTGTGTTAAGCTTTTCTAATAAACCAACAATGGATTGTATTAAATACGCTGACAATTGACTTTTTTTTCTTAATCTAAAATAAGCCGAAACAGATCACATCACTAAGCCGTGCTGATTTTCCGTGTCAATTTAAATATATATACATAATTAAATAGTAATAAGAAGTTGTTACTCTTTATTTTTAAGGTAAATAAGAACATAGATTTAAAATATATTCATTTGAACGATACATACAGTAAATAGGCGTAACCAGATCATATCTAGGATTCCTCGAGGAATTATCATATTTTAATAACATCATGAATAAGCGCTGTACATACAATAAATTATCTTAAGTGAAACTACTAGTCATTTCAGTCAATATATATTATTCCTGGAATACGATTAATATTATATATCAACCAGTTAGAACGTTATATTGGTTTGTTTAAACACGCCGTGTAAAACAAAGGAATATTCTAGTATATCTATCGATTCTTTTCGACGGAATGCGTGTTCATGATGTCTTAAAATTCCATCCCACCGCGGTGAGAGTGGTTAGACAACCGCTAGTCATACCCAAAAATTTTCATCCCTTTTTTCGTCGTACAACGGAGGTTGAGCAACTGAGCAACATGTAATTCATGTAAAAAAAAAACTTCCGCTAAGATACCTCCATTAGAGGGCCAAATGCTCCGCATCGGAAGCGGACATGGATAAAAATACGTTGAATCTTTTTATTTAGCAATTACGTATTATGAATTCTGTATTGTAATGGTCTCAAACGTAGCCCGTGTTGTTGCGAGTGATATCATAGTTCTGACGATGGGTGAGCCGAAATAGTTATCCAATATATATATTAAAAAATGTAGAACTAAAATACATTGTGAAAAAATAGCAATGTATTTTAGTTCTACAAAATTAATTTTGTAGAACTAAAATACATTGCTATTTTTTCACCGTGTTATAATGGAGTTCTACCAAGTGAATGTCAATTCAATCAATACACTAAAATACATTGCTATTTTTTCAACGTGTTATAATGGAGTTCTACCAAGTAAATGCCAATTCAATCAATGATATCATTGGATTTTTCCTTGAAGTAAAACTTGAGGAAATTCATTTTCGTATAAAATAAAAATTGGTGACTTACATCTTCATTTAACATGTTCAAAAATTTACTTCTAACTATTTCGTCCGTTTGAGAACATTCCAGAAAGCTTACGTAAAATCATCGACAGAAACGCGTTACAACTGCTTCAGCGGTGGGATTCGTTATAATTTATGCGCAGAAATATAAAGCTGAAAGCCCTGAATTTTAATATAACAAAAACAGGGTGGCAGGAGCGCTTTATCTAAGTTACTATGGATACGCAAAACTTTTAATAAGAGGTATAATTGGTTACAATGTCAATTTACGTCATTTTTCGTCAAAATTGCGTCACTATCATTTCGAAAATAAGAAATATACATCCCGGATTCCAGTATTCTAGAGTAAAATCGCTAGAACGCAATTGAATCTGGCAGAGACAGATGTTATGATTTAATGAGTGACTCATTTATGCCACTTATGCGCAATAATAACTGACCTTTTACATAATGAACTTTATAATGAAATCATATTTGTATAGAAACAATAAACTTCTACAATAAATTTGCTGATATACAACATACTTAACACTTCAAAAGATGAGATGTTATTATAACTTTGAAATATGATTAGTTAAGCGCCTAAAAGTTTTTAACATAAACTTTAAACTGTACATAATGAAAACAGACTCAATAATTATAGTTTGCATGGGTTTGATGAGCCATTTCATTTATTTTTCTTTGAGTTACTGGTGAAAGGAAACTAGGTGATGAAATCTTGAATTGTTAAAACTTTGTACGATTCCCCATGTTTTGTCACTAGCGACCGGGGTTTCGCCTTTCGGCATCTTCAGGCATTCTGCCACACGGAACAGACCTGACCTGCCTGTTGTCAATCAATGTGGAATCGTACAACAAAGTAGTAAATATTTCAATATTTAAATTTATATGTTATCATGTCGAAGATTAGAACCATTAACTTGCAATTAAATATCAAATGGCGACCAATGCGCTGAATAATGTGCCTAATTTATAAAATTTCATTCCAATTGTAGACGACATAATAAATAAGGGATATTTCAAAACACGTTATTAATTTGTCGTTAATATCGACCACATTCGACATTGCCGAAACTGCGACACGAAAATGAAACAGTTTGATCGATCACCAGTACCAGTTTGGAATGTTGACATTTTATCTGTTACGTTGGATACAAACGCATATTTTTAAAGTATCGATTGCATAATAAAGCAAGTACAACGAACATAGCTCGGTACCGCGTAGTGACTATATTGGTACAATATTGATAGGTCGTAAATTTGTTTTATGACGGATAATTCATTTTTTTATGTAATGTAATGGAAGAACATTAATAATCAAACATAACTATTTATTTCAAAGGTATTTCATTTAAGTATACGGATAAAAAGCTGTACGTATAACCGATTAACGGAATTTAAGCTTTTGAAATAATGAACCAATGCTTAATTATTCTTAAGTGTTGCTATGAATAAAAAAACGTGTCATATATGTTTTGCTTGGGTGGACGTTGTAAGTTTTTTTTTAATCGTCAAAATTATTCCTTACCGCCTTGACAAAAAACTTTACACGCGTATTTTTTTAAAACAATATACTGTAGACTACAATATTTATATATTAATTTAGCATTTATTTACATGGTAGAACTCCATTACAATAAGGCATTTTTTTAAAATATAGTATTTCAGAAATGATCGTCCATGGCTACACATCAGTACGTCTTTGCATATTTTTAAATGTTGTATTATTGTATTGTCTATCTTTAAAGCTATAAAGCTATACTTAAATTTAGTTTTATCATGATTTTGATGGTGGAGAAAGTCAAAATAGCTATCTAAGTTTAATATTTTTAGAGATAAATTGTTCGATATTTTTATCATACTATTTAGGTTATTTCTATTCTGTTATTAGATAGAACAAAATGAAAAACGTTTTGCATCAATTCTATAACAAACACGCTACTGTCAATTTTTACAATCCTCAAGTGTAAATTTACTTTATTTAAATATAATTATAGTTATTTAAAAGCCAATATACAGTAAAAATAGATTCGAAGTTTTTTAATTTACAACATCGATTACGGGTGATTGACGGAGTGTCAATATTAAATTCGAATTATTAAAACTGTGTATATTTCGATGTGTTTTGTCACTCACAACCCTTTCATCCAAAAATTAATATGTTGATTTTTTTAGTATTATCATTTCCAAAATTAAATGTCATTACAAACAAAATATTAGTAATTAAAAATTTTAAGATCTTTATTTAGCTACCAGCCTTAGGGTCTATACTTTCATGTGTTATTTATATTGCATATTACCGATGTAAACTGTTTACCGTGTGTCTGTACTGTGAATTTCTGAAGACGCTGAAAGGCGAAATCCGGATGGTGAGTGAAAAAAAAAGAAATGTGCACAGTTTCAACAATTCAAATTTTGATTGAAATGTTGTATATCAAAAAGATATTGTCTGTAAAGTAAAATTGAACATCTCCATTCGTCATTTTTCTATGGTATATTTTAGTACGTCGAATAAACCGCGCCGATTTGTATTGAAATTGAAAACATCAATTGTGTCGTATTACATTTATGGCGTGTATTAATAGATAATACTGAAATGCAATACCATTCGTGGCTAAATAACGTGGTAAACCATATCGGCAAAGAGAAAATCCAATTTGACGAATAGGATAAATTGCGAAAAGCTTTTACCGCCGCGAAGACATTAAATCAAAACTGAAAGATACCAACATAGTAATATCAATTGAGAGATGATTGCAAATTAAGGAAACATAAGAAACAACTTGTGCGTGACACTTTCGACAATGTATACTTGGATATTGATTGTATGTATCACAAAAGGTCACACGAAGTCACTTACAGAGTGTTAAAATAGCCCAACATAAATAACAGATATGAAAGGAAACAGATATACAATATTGCAGTAAATAATTAATGATAACCTAGTTAGCCAGCTCAAACATGTAAGTGATTTTGCTATTACAAATGCAGCTTTTGTTCCTCATATTAGATACGAAGTATAACAAAATGCCGAATGAAAGACAAACTAAGACATTACATAGTTTTCATAGTTACTTTATCGCGTGTATATGTTTTTAACAATATCGACGTATGGTAACGGTAATCGGTTAGTTATTGTGTGCTTTGCATATATAATAGTTACAGTGTGAAATTTATATAGTAACAGTTTTAACATGATGAAAAAATTATAATGTATTTTTTTATCGTGTTATAATAACTCGTAAAAAGGACCTTTCTACAAAAAAATCCTTTCTTTTCTACCAAAAACTGCCATTTCAATCAATGAATATCTTATTCTTTTCAAGCGTATGTCATTCAAATTCACTAGTCAGTGCATAAACTCACTGACAAGCTGAGTGGAAATGACATTCCAGTTAAGATTAAGTACAAGTGCGTATAGCAATGAACAATGGCTAGCATCACTACGAACGTACGGTGATTATTTTTTAAGTTTGTGAACAATCGAATAGTTTCAAGTGTTCATTTGATATCTCATGTGAACTGTACTTGGTTAAAATAGACAAACTTTACATTGATAAGTGACATTATATACTCTTACATACAATTATATATACTTTATTTGGTACGGTTAACGAACAGTTCGGGCTGCAAACAAGATTTTTGTGTTCAACGAACACATTTGGATAGTGAACTAAAACGATCTTTTCAACCCACTTATTTTATGTGTAAAATTTTCAGATAGCGAACATAGTCATGGAAAATATTGTGATCGGTAACCGATTATCCATTGTATATACATATTGGAGTATATGTTCAATTTTGACTACATTTAAAATTAAGATAGTGTGTATGGCCATAAAAACATTCATTTTAAAATAAACAAGTCGCATCAAAATTATACTCCAATAGAACGTAGAGATAATTAAATTATAAAGGCAGACCACGATGATGGAAAATAAAATTTATAGTACAAACAAGAACTTAATGTTGAAAGCAACGACTTTGGAAACAGACTGGGACGTCTACAAATCAAAGATCTAAAGCTGCGTCGAGAATATTTGACATGCGGGAAAACGAGCGTCGCCGAGTCCGTGACTCGCCATGAAAACGGGAAGACGTGAAAGCTAATAAAATTTAAGGGCCTCTAGATGTTTACAGCGGTGAAATTAAAACACGGTTCAAAAACCATTTTGAAAGTAAGATTTCGATTAGAACCCGTCTCGAGTAGTAACGAAATAAGGATCATTCCTAATCTGAAAAAACTGACATACACGATAAAAATTTATGCGTAGTGCATGGTTCACAATGATAGAATACCACTTGACATTAATTGAATTAAAATTATTCCGTTAATATAAGGCGTGTAATTTCTTTTAGTACCAAGTCAAAGCCAAATGTATATCTGAATTAAATTTAATACTGATTTTATAATAATGTTCAGTCTTGATTGTAAAACATAAAATAGCATTATAAAAACCCTTAACAACAGATCTTTGCGAACAGAAATTTTCAAAGACTTTTCAAATATCGAAAAATATATCAACGTTATTGAAACGTCGAATCCCGGAACCGTGTTTTCACGTGATACAAAATCCATCATTTGAGTCCCGGAAACGTGTTTTAAGGTGGTAGACCAGCCTTTCAAAAACAGACAAATAAATGACATCAAGCGATGTATTTGACATTAGAATTCTATGTTTACTTTTAATCAAGACTATTTCAAAACAGTATTCCAATTAGTGTTGTCGTCTATGAATGTATTGATTTACATGATATAAAAGCTCAATTGTTTCGCTTGCAATACACGATGATACCAACATCCCTCCTAGAGGCGACATAAAACGGCCCGAGTCTACTCCAAGCAAAAGTTTTGGAAGATCCATAGAACAAATTTTCGATGCCTGTAACGGCAACAGAAAAAATAGAACTTGCAAAGTGTGTGAGGCTGGGTATATGTGTAAACATTAAAGTGCGGCTCCTTGCATGGGGAAATGTTGTCAATTTATTTAGCTAATTTTAATTATGTTTGAAACCATCTCATATAGTATCATTTGATTGTATCCAATATTACCAAAGTTATAAAACTTTTAGAAAACACTTAGGAATATGCCATATGTTCAAAAATGGGCCGAGCACAGCGTTTGGTTTGCCAAATTTGGCCGGGGGTGATAGTGTTAAGACAAGCTGACAAACAAATATTGTTCAATAAATAATATATATGTTCGTCAGTCAGTTGAATCAGATCAATCTGCTACATTATCATATCTAATTTACCACAATCTACAGCAAATCTTTGAACATGAAAGAACAGCACGTCGTTGTCTATTTTGCAATTGATTTTTTGCGGACTCTGCAATCTGTCTATCATATTTCGTTTCGAAAAAATGAATTAGGTATGTGAGATGGAATCGATCGATATAATATGAATAAATGTTCTTTTATTTACACGAGGCAAGACGCCAGATACAAAGAACGTTTCGTCAGATCATTGACAAAATAAAAAGTGTTATTTTGTTGATTGAAATGCTTTAAAATGAAAAATTATGCAATGGAATTGAAAACATGATAAAAGAAATTCAAAATATTACATAAAGATAAACACAAAAACACTTATCTTTAGTTTAATTTTTAGGTTTATAAGCTCATAAAGATAGACGAATAACGAAAGATCATATCATATTTATTTGTGGCATTAAGGCATTTCTTTTTCAAGACGGCATATATTATAAATCTAAAAATAATACAGTATGTAAAATTCAAAATTATATTGTTGAAACTTTGTACGATTCCACGTGTTTTGTTACCCGGGTTTCGGTTGACAAAACATATGGGATCGAACAAGGTTTCAACAATTCATATTTGATATTGGAATTTCATTTAGCACCTTCAGTTGATATAATAAATTATACTTATGTAAAGATAAAAAGATTAAACACTTTCAATTTTAGGGATAAATAAGTTTAAGATAAGTTGACGGAACCCACGTCAATAACATAAATCAAATGAATATAAAGTTAATATAAGCTTTGTATTGGTCACAACTGTATAAGTATTGAGTTAAAAAAAAATTGTAAAAATAAATATTAAAAAATGTGTATATTATTATATATTATTTTAGATGCAATTTATTTTGAAAATATTTTTTTACTTTTTAACTTTTTTAACACGTAAATAAAAGACTTAAAGCCTGTACTTTTTAAGTGTAAGTATTTATATGAATTGAGAGCAAGAAAAAACGATAATTTAGTGTAAACCAAGTAAGTAAACAAGTAATTAGCAGTTAATCCTATACGCATGAAAACGTCTTCATTAAAAACTTGAAATGGTTTAAATCACAAAAAAAGGTACAGCGAATCTTGCAAGACGATCTTATCATACTGTGTTTAATCAAAGTTAATATTATAAATGATGGCATTAAAAAGTTCCGCGATGCTTGATACTGGCATTGCCGATCGTGAGATAATTCATAAAGCTAATTGAATAAGCAAAAAAGCAGTCGTTCGGTTTTATCGCGGGGATCTTGAAAGCTCTCGGGCCTTTGTTTTTAGCGATGGTGTAATAGGCGAGCAGAAAATAGACACGATGATAACTTCCCTCCGCCGGAGACTTGTGTGAACATTGCATGTCACGTCATAACACTCATCTGTCAGATCTGACAGCTATTGAATCCCTATCTACATGGTATTATGACCGCCTGGTACCATTTTCAAATTTACTTCAAATACCCGTTTGTACTATTTTTAGCAAAATAAATGACTCAAAGAACACAAAAACATATAAAGTTGCGTTTCGAATTGAGAATGTATATTAATAAAACTGCACGATGTAATCACGAGGTTTTTAAATTTATAGATTATTTTCTTATTACTATTATATTATATTTACAAGTACCGGAGATACGTGCATCACACATCAGCATATTGGAATTAATTTAAGATAAATAAAACAAATAAAATTAATTTGTTAACATGATCAACAATTATGTTGAATCCTCTTTTTCCCACACTGTTCTACATACAACATTGTGATTCGAAGATCAATTTTGAAATTATAAAAGATACATGAATATTTTTATGAAATTATAACTTCCTTACATAATAAATTAAACCAGTTTCAAGTAAATTAGAAATCTCGAGGGGACAAATTTGTGAGAAACGTTGTATTCGATTCGCGTGTCTTAATTAAACGGAAATATTTAACACGTCTTGTTAATAAAATATAATCAGACCGGCGAATTCCGACCTCGCAAGAGAGCGAAGGATATAGGAAATTAGGAATTTTAATCAAGAAAGCGAGGGAACCAGGTTTCCTATGATCAATCAAGGTAATGGGCGTGTAAATTGAATACTACCATTATGATAGGTATATTGCGAAATTGTTTGTAACGGCTTGTTGAGTAAGGCGCGCCTTGTTCGTAGTATTTATTGGCACGTAAACATTGAATGTTGTAAACGATGACTACCGGATTTATCTATACTGAATAACGTTTAAAGCAAAAATACCACAAATATGCACGTATTTATATGGCAGTATGTATTGATCAATTGAATATTATTTCCACGTTATAGTGTCATCTCTCACTGTGCTTTTGATGAAAAAAAAACAATTAACACATACAAACACACTCTCTCTATGTGAGTACACTGACACAGAAATCTTACACGCACGTTTCTGTGTGTTATTTTATAGATAAACAGATAATTCAAACTAAATAATACATATTGTAGTGTTGTGTGTATTGATTGATTATAGACCACTGACGAAATCATAATTCATGTCACTTTAAAAGATTTTTTATTTTCTTGAAGTTAAGAGCTTTTCGGAGTTTAATTAATATTAATGCATAAATAAAAAATATAGATACGCGAGACACAACAATGAAATATAATATTTATGACTATTATTTAGAACACAATATATGGACCGCAGAAATGCCAGAGGGTTTAACCCACACAGAACAAATTTTACAGCAGGCACCAAATTTTTTTTTTTTTTTTGTTAATTTTGAGTCTAAATCAAAATATTAAATAGTCAAAGTGTATGAAGACTATTAACTGGTATTTTTTTACCCAAATTTAAATTAATTTATTAAGTTTAATAAAACAAATCAATAATGAGTTGCAAGTCCTTTCTCTTGGTAACAAATTTGACACGGTCTAAATAAAAAAAAGAGTTCTGAACAAAAATTATATACTATTTCAGCTTACTATCAACTTATATACGTATTATGTTGTAAATATTTCAATTATCCGACAATCTATGATACAAAATTGCGGGATTACATCGTTTTGCCTTTCTAAAATCGATAAGTATAATTATAGCGTGTAAATGAATACATATTTGAGTACCTAAAACAATATTGAATTATATTACGAACCGATATTCTATTTTGCAGTGACGCTGCGTCGAAAACAAACACTCACCTGAGTCGACCGCTCTCTGCAGCCCATTTTCATGGATACAATCGTTTGAATTTGTCACGGCTGAACGAGCAGGATCATTTGCCAGCGTAATACTTTTTGATCGATATTCGGCAACTGTTTGCCCAATGGCCCTAGATGTTAAAAGTTACAAAAGTCTTGGCAAGGGAATTGAATTTGACGAAATCAAATAGCCACGCCGAGTTAATAATGGAAATAATAATGAACTTACGTGCGGTATGAAGTGCCAAGGACTAACGATCAAGTATTTGACACACAGCCGAAACATTACATTGACAACGTTGTTGGCAACGGTAATTTTCAATATTAAAAACACATTTTTTAGTACTTATTTTCACAATATATTTTTTGTCAGGACCGGTTTCGCTCATCGCGAGCATTTAAAATATCATGCATTTTCATCAAGAAGTGACAATTAACAGATTAAAGGTGGTATAACGGTAATTTAATGTAATATTAAAGTAAATTTAATGTATTACTTATTTATTAACTTGGTAAAGAAACGTTACAAAAAATTTCAAGCTGTAATTTTATCGCTTTTGCAACGTCAAAATATTTTATCATTTAATGTTGGAAATTAAATAAATAAGCAACCAATCAAAAAAAAAGGATATAAAGAAATTCGACAAAGCAAGTTCATGTAAAATTCTTTAATAACACGGTGAAAAAATAGCAATATATTTTAGTTCTATAAATTTTATAAGATATAATTGAAAGCTTTTTCTGCTCACGCCATCGTCAGAACTATGGCGTGAATTAATGAACTATATTTATAAAAAAAAATGTAGGACCAAAATACATTGCTATTTTTTATCCGAATTATAATGGAGTTCTACCAAGTAAATGCCAATTCAATCAATAATCTACTTTAATACATTAAAATAGTATTCGCCTGAACTCACTTTCGTCCAAATGGAATATGTCAACATCCGAAGCAATATTGTTAAACATTGCTAATGCTCTTACCATTGGCATTCCCATATTCGATGGGTTTAGCGATTATTTTATGGAAATTCGTTCGTGATAATTATAAATCTTACGACAGAGGCGATTCTCCTGTCACAGTTCGCATAACTAGCGGTTTAACAAATATATTAATCATAGTTTTGCATTCCATAACAATTCTTCTTGATTGCATACAGTTAGTTACTTTTTGGTACAAGTTTACTTATAAATCAATGTTTTTTCATCAGATTAAGATCAAGAGAAATTGTAGTACAGTGAAACCTCGATTTTACGTTTTCCAAGGGACCCTGAAAAAATAACGGTAAATGCGGAAAACGGTGAATGCGGGAAAACTTCAAATAATAATAAACAAGTAAAATCGTAAAAAAACATTTATTTATTAGTTACTTGTACATACTGTATATAAAATTTATTTTTTAAAAAAAGTCCTTTGAGTTAGTTTGCTTCTTTGTTATTTGGTACTTTAATCGGAACAAAAACTTGTTACTAAACTTGTGACTAAAAGTTTGTATGTACAGGAATCATTATTACCATGAATTTCAAACAACTGCAAATGTATTTGCATCATAAACAATAAAACGCGTGAGGTGGATTTCAACCCAAAAAATAGCACATGCGTCCAATGCGTTACGTCTAACATGTACAGCGGATTTCAACGTGTCTAGACATAACACCTGCACTCGGCTGTGTCAAACTTGCTTGCCGAGATACGGAGAAATATGCAATACAAACGGTCAATCGGGATAATATTTGCGACTGGACCAAAATATTTAGACGGTTTATCGAGGAAATAGGTGAATCGGGGAATCGGGAAACGGTCAATGCGGGATTATTTAACATTGTTCTTATGGGAGTTTGAGGGGACTATAAAAAATAAGCGTTCCAGCCGGGAAAACGTATTGTGCGAGAACGGTTGATCGAGGTTCCACTGTATATACTATTAAACAAAAAAGGTAGAGCTATAGATAGAGAACTTTCAACATAAATTCCCAATTATAGTAACACTGCGAAAATATAAATTTTATCACCGCTAACAAACATTTATCATTTTTGAAAGTGTAAACAAACATTAAATTCGTTAACAAATTTAATTATAGCCCGCTTAACACTCGAATGCTCTCACGCGTGATTGGATAGTTTTTATGCCTTAAAACGACAACTTGCTTAAAGACAAGAATGTTAAGAGCACCTTTTTTCAGTTGAAAGCATCCAACGATTAATGGGATCAATATACAATTAATATAGAAACTGACTCCTCAGCTCTGATAAACTTTGAACGAAAACTTTATCAGGCTCAAAAGACAAATTTACTTTCGAAATATTTGAAATGTACAATGTATCATTGTACTTCATATATATTGTGTGATTATGTGTAAATTATTTTCTTAGTTTTTGAACCATTTGTTTTGCATACTTTTGCATACTTGGTAATGATGATGTAATTTTTATTGTATCAGATGATACCGCTCGCTATAAGCGACACCGATCCTGAATCAAGACTCGTGATCTTTGTAATATTGAATTGTGGAAATAATACTCAACATTGCATTTTATTTATTTAAATATGCCTTTCCACCGACAAGTGATGAAAATTTTGTTCAGTTACTTCACGAACCTACGCACATCTGCTGGTAATTAGAAAATAATAAGCATATTGCAAACGGAATAGTAATTGATCGGAAACATGTGCGCAAGCGTATATATTGACCTTAACTAAATTAATATGAAAACGAATGATAAATTATAACAAAAAATCACGAAATGTCATCATCATTAAGGTATCAGCAAATTAACCAAATCCATCCCGTACACACTTGACAGAAATACTCTCTCTCAAACTGATTAAATTTAAGTTTAATTGACAATAACCGCATAAGCAAATAATCAAAATAATGCAGACACTACACTTTTTTCCTGATTTTTTTATAAAAACCACTTCAAATGTTTTAAAATTGTGTAAAATAGACCTATGCATAAAATAATGTTCTACACAGTTTTTAATTTTTATCTACTTTTTCCTTCTTATAAAAGCTAGAAAAATATTTTCAGCAACTTTACTTGCAACTGCTTTCGTTGTGTCACTCTAATATATGAGTTACTCTTCACAGTGCAGTGTTAACATCATTTTTATCAATACTTCGCTAAGCAAATGAAGAAAGTGAAAGACTGTATATTTATTTTAAAATTGCTTTTTGACTTTACGAATATTTTGGATATTTCCGGAGTCAATGTGTTCCAAAATAAATTATAGCTCGGCTATTCAACATTTAACAGGTAATAAAATAAGAGTTTCTCTTTATTCTATAATAAAGGTATGTTGAGACTGAATCTATATAAAATACAAATATCCAAGTCTTTCGAAAATAAACACAAACAGAAAATCTTTACAATATACAGGATTTTATAATGATACAACAACATACTGAATTATAACACAATAGTCTGCTAGTATCAATTGTTACAAAAATATATCGGCAGCAATAGATTATCAATCGATCTATAGTCACTACGAAGAATAGATATCCATTTGATAATACAATTTGTTACACTATCAATGTCATACTAGACGTGATACAAGATGTAAAATAATTCAATTACTATAGTATTATTTATAACTGAGCAAGAGTGAATTATGACCGTGTTACATGCGGAACAATGTCTGCCGCACGCGATGGCTGCGATCGTTATTATTCGGCAATCGATACAATTTGAAGATAATATATGTATCGAAAAAATGTGAGTGGAACGACACGTTTCTCGATCTCGTTTGCGATTGAATACTTCGTAAAAAAAGACGTTTTCTTTCATTGCAACATGGCTAACCGTCCATTAGTACATATATACCCTTCGTGGTTGTTTTCTTTACAATTGCAATGCATTCTCGTTACTTGTTGAGATGAAATTCGCAAATAAACTTGACCGTGAAGTAGAAGAATGCTCGCCATTATACCCAACGACTGAACGAATCGGATGAAAATTTCAGTTTTTCATGCGTCACGACGAGTCGCGAATACGTGCCCGAATTGCAAACCGACGATAATGTATGCACTTTTTTGTATCCGCTAGCTAAAAGTCGTATTATGAATAATCACGATATGCCATTAAAACTAAAATTATTTAGCTGGTTATTAGATGGATCTTCTAATATTTCCGGTTGAAATTCAGTAACGGATATTATTGAATTTGATAGGAAATCTCTTTTTTGTAGAGATAAAAAATATCAAATCATACGATGAAAGAAGAAATTTATTTAATAACGGCCATCATGCCAAAATGGAGAATTAATGTAATGAAAAATACCGAAGTAACTACGTAAGACACTATTTTAAGTGTTACGGGAATAAGTCTGATTGTTGAACGATGAACGAAATAGGTCTCGATTATATTATGATATATGAAATTTCAAAATAAATGTGTTATCAAATTTGAATTGTTATAACTTTTTACGACTCCATATGTTTTGTCACTAACGACCCGGGTTTCACCTTTCGGTATCTTCAGGCATTCTATCACACGTATACAACAGAATTTAAATTTGATATTGAAATTCCATCAAGTACCTTCAGTCGATATCATAAAAAAACATTGTATATTTATGTGATACATAATAAAAAAAACGCACACTAGGTAATTGAAAGCGAATTAAATCAGACAGAGGTCGTTCTATTACTTATGATACATCTTCTATATCTATCTAAATATAATAATAAAGCACATGAAATAATGATTTGAGCAATATTTATGATGCGATTCTGGTAACAATTTCAAAGACTTAACATCTCTGCATCAAGTGATAAATCTGTAATCGAGATATGTTAAATAATTTCTCGTAGCATAGTAAGTTGTCATCGATCAAACTAAAAAAAGCTTTAACGATATTCAGAAAAAACATATAGTTTATATTCAAAGACGTCACTATAGTAATTTATTCAAATCGTGTAAGCAATAGTAGACTAACAAAAAGAGTATTCCAGTTTCTAGAATCAGATATCGCATTGAATGATCTGCTAGGCAAATGATTTCCGATTGAAACCTTCATCCGACGCGTCTAAAACAATTTGTCAAATCATGTCCAGGAAGAGATGTGCGATTTTACACGGGAAACAGGCCGTTGCACACGTCACATCTTGTTTATAATTCAAAACCAGTTGTGGGAAACTAATGGATGAAAAAATGATAAAGCACGATAGACCATGTCTGGACAAAAAAATAATGTATCCATATTTTCACACAGTGAATTGCAATCTGAATTGAAAAGACGCTGCCAAAATAGTTCTTCTACGAAAAATAATGTATAAAATATATTTATAAAGGTAAATTCAACAGTATAAAACAGATTCACAATTTGCTAATCACGTTATAAAAGAATCGCATAATAAAAATTCAAGCTCAGCGCCGACGTGTTTGCATCTTTGTAATAAAGGTCGCAAGATGGCGGCTTTATAACAGCTGGAAATCAATAAATATCAATTATCACACAAAATGCTTTACAGAAAAACTAATTGCATTGCCATTGCAACGGGCCTTTCCGTAATAAGCCATCCCCATCCACTAAACCATTTCCGTGCAATATGTAAGCTTATTGATATAGCCGCATTTTAAGTTTCATTTAGAATTTTAATTTGTTTTGGTTATATTGCTAGCAGGAAATAAGCTAGGTCGTTAAAACAGGAGAGAAGATGTATTGTGTACCTTTTCTACACTATATATAGATAAGCAAATGTTCGTTTGCAAGTATAGTTCTGACGATGACGTGAGCCAAAATAGCTATCAACTAAATCTTATAAAAAAAATTGTAAAACTAAACTACATTGCTATTTTTTCACCGTGTTATTTAAAAAAGCCTTTTAAAAGTAACATATTTTTCAACATGGAACTGTGCAGCATTCAACTCATATTTTAAGCGGGGAAAAAGCTCACCAAGTTTTAGGATTATATGAAAATAATGAGTGGTTTTCTATTAAAGCGCAGTATAGGTGGCTGAAAATTATATTTACAGTTATAAATTTATGACGTCGATTTACAAATAAATTGAATAAAATATTCCTATTGAAAAAAAACCCAGACGGTCACATATTGCCCACCCCTGACTGTTCTGATCTGAACTACAGTTCGCTTGGAGATTGTAGCGATAAAGATCTTTTTTTAGTCGAAATGTAAAGATAGGCATGTCGATAGAAAAGATTGTTGATCACTGCATAGCTTAACAGCGGAAAGATAAAAACTTATCCATGTATAAATAAATGCCTGACGATACGCACTCGATGTAAATAAACATCCAATCAACAAGTATAATCAAGAATGGGTGAAGAAAGAGAAGTATGTCAGTGATGCAGTCATTGAATAAATGTTTTGTCTTGTGTTTGATTTAATCTTGCATATATGTCTGTCAATGAAAGCTTCTCGGCTGTTAAAAAGGCTTCAATAATTTAGTCTGGCTACTTAGCTGTAGCCACAAAACTTTTTCTTATCATCAACGAAAAACTTCGATTGTATTGATTTATGATAAGTTCGCATCAGTTGATCTGCTAAGACAACGATAATTACAGATTTGCAAAATTAAAATTGATAGTTTTGCTATTCCACTTCGTGTTACCAGATATAACACATGTTACGCTTTTTTGAGAAATATCTTCGGACGAAATGTATAATTTTTAAGATATTAACTGTCACACCTTGGTGGAAATGCTTCATATTTGAAATAATAAAAACACTTTCTTAGCACTTTGTCCACAATATATTTTATGGTAACGATTGTCTTGATATATTCTGTGGTAAAGGTCAGATTTGCTCATCGCAAGTATTATAAACTGATAAAATAAAACTTACAAGCAAGGCTATTCATAGAAAATTTTGAGTTAATAATATTCAGTTGATAATACTCGCGATGAGTGAAACCGGTCCGAACATAAAATATATTATAAAAAGAATAAAAATGGAATGAAAATAAGGGGGTTAAAAAAACAATTGTAGTAATTATCATAAAACTACTAATAAATTATTAATTGCAAATGCTAAGAGAAATAAATTAAACGGTAGTGAGCCACTTGTTTTATTTGAATTGTTTTTTTATTAAAAATTGATTGCTGTTAATAGTTTTATTATTTTTTAAGAAGTCTAAGCTACTCTTTTTAATGCGTTTATTAATTACTAGATGAAGTGTTTATCCGTTATAGTGTTCGTCAAAACTACAATCGTTTTAAAAACGATAATATAGCTTGAAAATATGAAAAAAAAAAAACACTATTTTTGAGATATCTTATGAATTATTTAATTCTAATGTTAATATTTCTTCCTGTTTATGCAACATTAAATAACGTATTTCAAGATAATTCTTTCACAATATCTAAACCGATTAGATATTATAAAAATAAATATTATCTCTTTCTATGCAACTGTCATATAAACTTAACTTACACGAATAATTTTAGACAGTCAGCAATACGAAAAGTTTTTAAGTCGCGTACATACAATATTTTATTTTGTTTTAGATGAACAATTACCTGATATAAACCATTGTAGGTTTGATAAATTTCCGAGTAATTAAGTATTACATTTTGAATTTGGAATATTTCATGTTGCATGGGTTTGCGTTTAGTTAATTATTGGAAAATTTCGTTCATTAGAAAATTAAAATACCACAATAATTCTTAACGAAATGAAAGCTCTCTCGGTTCATTTTCCCAAGCGTAATAAAGACACAGACAAATTATTCAAACCAAAAAAAATAACTAAAACGTAGTATGCTATGCTCATAAATCGCAGAGAACCATGTGAATAATTTAATACATACAATTCGTAATAAAATGAATTCTTTTACGCGTGTCACGCGACAGTTTTCAACGCAAAAACTTCTGCATTCTATTTAGGAAAGCCATGAGAAAATTATATTTTCAGCATGACATGTAATTTAAATTAAATTATCGCGGAAATAAACAACAATGACTGACAATATATTTTACTGTTCAATGTAAAAGAAAATGAGTAGGTAAATATAACAAATGAAGTGCACTTAATGAAGATTCATTTAAATACTTGAAATTCATGTATAATTATATTTTTGCAACGCAGAACGCATAAATAATAGGAATCATTGTCATGAAAAACAATTATTATTGTAAATATAGCAATGATAACATTCGATAATAGTAGTATTAGGATGAGATGGTTTGTGAGTATATATATATTAATATTGAATTGTTTGCAATTCTCTACGACAATTGAACGATATGTTATACAACCAATCTGTAGATTTAAGAAAATGAAAAGTTTCACAAAATTAGTGCGTCAATCGTATGGGTCGATCGGTGCATAAAAAAAAGAAAATTGTAAATAACAGAATAAAAATCTTATTTCTTAAAGTCCAATAATTGTTTCACTGATTAAAATTCATTGAAACTGATTAAGCAAAAAAATAACATGCGTATACTGATACGTATATAGTTTATCGATGCTATTGATTAATCAAAAATGGGTAATAAGAAATATTTACTTACTTGTACAGGTTCGAATAAAAGTAGAACGCCGATTCAATCGTAAACCAAAATATTCCTGAAAGGAAAAGAAAGGTTCAAATTAATAAAATGAAGAAAAGCTGAAGTGAAATGCTTTTAAAAATGAGCCTACAAGAGAAATTAAAATCGTTTTTCGACTATGAATCTAAAAGCTTAATTGTATAGATTTCTCTATTAAAATTATTCATTAATTTAGGAAAAGATATTTATATATTAAAGATATTATATACACAGTATCCAAATAAGAGCATTAATATTTCTTTTATAATATAGTTTTAATCATTTTAGCGTTTAATATGAATAAAACAATTGGTAATAGAACCTAATATAAAATGATCTGGCATTATCAAAGCTACCAGAAAGATTATATTATACATTACTACGTACGTTCCCAAATGAGTTATCGTATTATTTTAATATTAATTTTTAATTATTATAACCGATTACGATCAGTGATACGTATAAAAAATACGGTGTAGATTTACAAGTCATACCACACCAGCTAGTGTACAATAGTAGGGACAACGTTTTACACTGGTGTTCTATTCCAATGCACGCAAGCTGTATCTCGCTTTTTTATTTGTGATATTTGATACAAATTTTTTCCTCTATTTAGCGCGCTTTGGTGTAATTAGTATGCTGCAATTCAGCATATTGTTTACATTGCATTATCTCTAGGTCAGTACAAATAGAGAGACGGGATTTTCAACTGAAATGTGCGTCATAATGAAAACATTCAACATAATCGTAAAAGTCGTTGCTCTTCAATTTTAAACTCTTAAAATCCCAGAACCGATTAATCGGCGCGCATTGACAGTGCTACGATTCTATCCACACGTTTATTGGTAACTAATTCTTAAATAACAGCAGTTAACATATGCGTAATAAATAAAGAACTACCAATATAATGAACGCCGATTTAGACTACTCTGAACACTAACAGAATTTGATAATACCAAATCATGGAAAACTTATAATTTGCTGTTCAATATATTTTGATATTCCTGTATATTTGAGTAACAATGATCTCCGCCTCACATTTTCTCTGAAACTTTTTGAGTATCCGCATCGATATTAAAGTATTTTATTAGTGGCACAGTATTAAATTAATTAAATAATAGTGTTACTTAATTAGTTGGATTCAGTTAAAATTTTATTCGTCGATAGCTGCTTTAACATTTCGTTGTCATAAATACCAACCAAAGCATTTGTACTATGTTTATTTATGGAAACTTGTTTGTAAAATAATTTTACATATCATTTTAAAGCTGAAAACTGACAATTCTTGGTGGAAAAATATTCAATAAAATACTAAGAGGCTATAAAGAATAGTGATCACGAAAAATTTCATTTAAAAACATTTATTTAATGGTATTTTTCTGAGATTTTAGTAAAAATGTTTTTATTTCATGTTGATGATATTTTTGTGAAATCTAAGGCCTATGGTTAGTTTGTAGCTATTAATATTATCCGTCAGGCATCAAGGCAATAATTTATTGAAACCGACAACAAGTAGCTGATGATATTGTAAAGATTACGTTGTATAAGGAGACGGGACAACCAACGAGTTCGTGCCATATCTGATTATCAAAATCTAAGTCCAATAAACTACACTTAAGTTGATAAATTGTGTAGGTCGACTACGAATATAATGCAGTAGAATGCAGATGACATTCCAAATGGCCCACCAAGCAAATCACAATGCATACTTTTACTATAATTAATGCCGAGATGCCGTTACGACTTTTATCGTAATATCTCTCTTGGCAAACAAATTTATATCGCCATGTAAAAAATAAACACTTACATTAGGACGTTAGTAATAACGTTGGCGATTGGACGTGGGAAATTAACGCATGCAAATAAATCCGAGGCGAAAACTTTGCACCAGAGGACCTATAATTTTTATAACTATAACTATTTTCGAAAGCTTATTTAATATTGTAACTATTACCGGGAGAGTAAATCTCGATTTATATAAAGAAGATATTGGTATTTATAAATCGCCAAATGCGCTTGATGTTTATAATTAATCTATACAATTTCGATTCCGAAATAATATATAATAATAGTAATCTATTAATTTCGCAAAACTAAAGCGGAAGCAGTAAATAAGGATCACTATAATCATATCATATTTGATTACAATTTGCGTTTCCAAACTAGCAGTACAACAAATTATCTCTTCTATCTATTCCGGCTTTCTGGGCCCTTCTGGGGTTCAAAAGCAAGCTACCAAATTTTATAGCTAATGATAATTTTCTGATGTTCCTTAACTACAAGTCAAATAACACTTAGGTCAAAACTATAATGAAATAATTTCACGAAGACTTGGTTGGGAAAACCAGCATTAGAATAT
This sequence comes from Himalopsyche japonica, assembly GCA_028555115.1. Classification (NCBI taxonomy): domain Eukaryota; kingdom Metazoa; phylum Arthropoda; class Insecta; order Trichoptera; family Rhyacophilidae; genus Himalopsyche; species Himalopsyche japonica. The sequence goes on from JAHFWJ010000430.1 coordinate 3,075,866, forward strand.
TAGAATTGCTCACAGAGTAGGGCGTTTTTTTGTAAACGAAAAAATGTATCAATATCGAATATTTTTATTTTTTCTCAATTGTTTAAATATTGTATAAATAAAATTTTAATTGAAAATAGTGCATACTTTTTGATCAGTAAAACCAGCAGTGTGACCAGTCCGTGGGCACTTATTTATACTAAATAGAACACAAGAGTGTTGACTTAGTTATAACATAAATATTATACAAAGATAGATAAAAAATAATGAAAGCTATGAAATTTTGGATTGGCTTTACTGGTTCACGAATTTCTCTTTCACCTTCCCAAGTATAATATATTGTACTTCCAAAAATATTGGATGGGTGTTAGGCGCCTTAAGCAGTGCACGGTATTAACGCTGTAAACGACTGGATAACCTGTAATAACTTGAGTTAATTGCAAGACATGCGAACACTTCTTTCCTATAATTTTCAAGTACACCGAGAGCTTTATGTCTGGCCGACATGTTTAAATTAATAAAATGTTTAAGACGTTAAACGTGTGTAGCACTTATGAAAGTATTGATTGATAGGTCAGATAAAATTGATTATTGAAAGCGCACTCACAAAGATCGAGAAAAGTCGGCGGATAGATAACGAGAAATTAAGAAAAAAATCAGACAGGAAAGTTACCAGGCTACATTAAACTTCTCATACTCGGTGTGAACGATTTCATTTTTGTATACGTGATAAGAAAATACCTGTTTTTGGAACTAGACTCGTTCAAATACATTAACTTTAACTATTTTGATAGTGACACTGATAAATAAGAAGTAGATCTATCATTAATATATACATAAAAAGTTGGACTACTATAATACATTATTATTATAAAACTTGAAATTAAAACAAGTTCGCGAGTTGTAATTTTATTATTTATTAATACTTCAGAAAGTTTTAATGTTTAAGTATCTCAGAGGGGAAAAGTTTTTTTATACGATGGCGAAATGAAGAAACGGTCGATTATTTGTTTATTTGTTTATTTGTATTTTGCGTTAGACCGCAGACGCACGAGGTATTTTACACCAATTGGGAGGTATCCGACAAACCTACTTTTGTTTCACCGCAAGCGGGCCACCGTATACGTGCCGATAATAATCTTTAAACTTCACTAATAATATTTTCTTCGCATCCATTTTGGAAAGTGACTACGTTATGTGAAATACACAAAGGGCAAGCATTCATTATTCAAATTTGACTTGTTTTGAAGGTTTTCACATTATGTTTTTTTGGACACACCTCAGCACGCAGATGCTTAATAAATAGCTTACATAACACAAAAAGAAAACCTAATAGGAACAAACAATACCTGTATATTTTGTTACAAGTGACTATCTCTACCAAACTTCTGAATGTAGGTTTGTGGATTGCAATACTTCAAAACGTAAATATGCTACCCGCTTCCCGAAAATTAATCAAATGACGCAATTAACAACACGGTTTTTTTTTAGGAAATTTAATTACGTATCCTTATACGCCCTTGCATGTCAGATTATCACACATAGTGATAAAGAAACCGATACCAAACGCGAAATACAATTACAAAATTAAAGCGAAAAATTAAACATAATTTATAAAAATAGTTCGTTCTCGGAAAAGGACATAGAGCAAATATGACAAATTCGTTTTTCGCATAAATTATCGGTTATTTTGGTATTATTGGAGCCGTGAAAAACGAGCGACATCGACTATTTTTTCGATTAGATGATTTTGAAAATATCTCAATGACCAATTTGCCGAATTTGTTGCTTGATCTTTAGTTTAATGCAAATAAATACATAGGTAAAAAAGTCAGAGTCGTGTTGTTGGTCAATATTGGAGTCGAAGCCGTGTTTTTGTAACGACGCCTCATCCTGATTCTTAGTTGATTCCATATTCTATTGGAAAATAAATTTCCTAAAAAAATCGATTTTAGAACAAAACAATACAAAAAAAAAACTATTAGAAAACGAGTAGAATGTTATAAAGCATTCGATTGACGGTATAAAAAAAATAATATGTGCGATGTAAATTTATTAATAATGCCCATTAAAGATACAGCTATGATCTTATAAAATGAAAAAGAAGTGGATGTTGATATTATCAAAGAATTTTATTTTTACATCGACCTTCTGGAGGCAACATTATCAATATGAGTTTATCGCACACCATCGAAAATACTTGTGTTTTCTCTGCGGTACCAAAAAAACAGGAAGTCGTAGATTGTAATATTAAAAAATAATAATTAAAATATTAATCTTTTGTCAATTTTAATACCAATGTTGTGGAACGATTGATAGATCGCGGCAATATCATATCGATATCCAATTACTTACGGCCAAATTCTTCATAAACAGGTTATTGCAAAACAGTTCAACCCATTTAATAACTAAACAATATTACGGATTATTAGGCTTATATTCAGGGTAAAATAATTCCTTCAAGAATATGCATATTATATATCCTTCAAATAGTATAGATTTAATTTACTTTGTTATTTTTACAAATACGTGTAAAGAATTTCCCATGCGCAGTCAGGCCAGACAACGAGGCGATACGGCGCTCTTCGCTTTGCGTAGAAAGGAAGGCAGCATCTCTTCGCGGGTTTTTTTTGCAAGTTCACTTTCCCTCGGCGGTAGATTGCCAGCTGATGATGATCGTAATTTATATGACGATGCCCGGGGCGCCCACCTGCCGAGTCTGCAAGCTGTAGACTGTTTACAAACGGGTCGACATTGTCGTGCCGACGTGTGAAGCGAATCATATGACGAGTCAAATAAAGACAGCCAATCTCGCGCCGATAGATTTCACTGATCATAGATTTTTTTACAATACCATACAAGCGATTGCATTTTTTTTAAGCAGAGTATCGTGTTACTGTAAGAGTTTTACCACAATGGTCGAAGAGTTATTTTTTTTAAACAAATTAAAATTAATTGTAAAATGAAAGGTTTAATAACATGCGCTATTTTTGATAACAATATATAACCAATTAGCCAGGAATTTTTATAAAAGATTTACAAAAAATGGTCAAATCATTATTACTCATAATTACGGTCACAATATTAGGACAAAAAAAATATTCCAGAATGATTCCTTTGGTCAAAATATAATTTAATAAAGAATAAAATATTCCTACAAAACGGCCAAAGAAAACGTTAAACGAACAGTCATTAATTAATTAGTTTGTTATGAATTTTTGTATTGAAAACACTGTCGAGATACCGGAATCCCGGGTTTATTAAAATTGAATATTGCAATCCCTGTACATTGTGTTTCATTATTGTTGAAGAATCGCTAAATCGAATTTTATTACTCTTATTAAATATCAATTCAAATTGACTCAACAGATTAACTGAAAAATTTTGATACATTTTCGGTAACAATAAATCATAAGATCGTTTGCGTACATAAATCCTTCGAGCCAACGCATTTTGCTCTTGTGATTCTTCAAATACGAGATTGCAGAAGGCAAATGCATAGGCATCTCACGAGGCATTCAAGGTCCAAAGCGCCTAATGCTCACGAAACCAGATAAGATTGAAGAACGCTTCGCGAACAATTGATTTTTTTTCATCCGGTTCGCGAATGGGAAAAAATTTCGGTGCGAGTCTTTTTTTAACATAACAAATGCCAAAGGGAAATATAATACAATGTGAGAGTAGGAAAGGGGCCCGCACTCTAATATCAAATGTTTGGGTATTCAAAGATTTTTTCGCCAATGGCTAACAAATAATTGATTGCAATGTTGACACACATAAAACGGTGAAATGAAAAGAATTCATTTCACCAACTCAGAGTTAAAAAGAAGTGATAATTGAATGATTTATTTCGACTTTTCAATTGGAAGATATAATGGTGGCTCTGTGAAAAGAAAATTATAAATTGAAATAAACTTAGAGATCTCAATTCTCTATTTCAATGTTTTTTGTTAAGTAAGTTTCTATATTTATTTTCGAAGAGAAAATTTTGAGTACGTCCAAGAAAAATATTTGAAAGACAAACGAAATCCGATGAAATCGACTATAATCAATGAAGCACATTTAATTCTACAAATGTTTTACTTTATTAACCATATCCGCCGATTATGCAGCATGGACTATAAAGCATAATCTTTATAAATGCTATTTCTAATAATTATTCGGTTTGTCTACCTTCTTTTTCAAATAAATTAAGAGCATAAGGATGGAGTTAAGAAAGAACTAATATGAATATATTGACACGGTGAAAAAATAGCAATGTATTTTAGTTCTAAAAATTATTTTTAACAAATATAGTTGATAGCTATTTCGGCTCACGCCATCGTCAGAACTATCTCTATAGTTCTGACGATGGCGTGAGCCGAAATAGCTATCAACTATATTTGTTAAAAATAATTTTGTAGAACTAAAATACATTGCTATTTTTTCACCGTGTTATAATGGAGTTCTACCAAGTGAATGCCAATTCAATCAATGAATATATTGAATTGATATTTACCTGGTGGAAAAAGTAAATCAATATTCACAGATATTTAGAATATGTATACAATAAATCGTTTCACATTCGATATTTATCATAAAAATACTTCTACTGCAAGTCTGCAAGCATCGTCTTTGTTACGATGCTAGGTCATAATTTTTCCGCTGCTGACTCAGCACTTACCTATAAAGACTGTTCCTCTCTTTGGCTTACAACTTAAATCCCATATATAAAGAGAGTTACGAATATTGCTGAGAGACTGTGAAGGTTTTCTACAATGTGTTGTTTTACTAAATGCCCCCTTAAAAGAAAATAATCGTTGTTAATACTTTATCTAATGTATAGTCAAAAAAATCTATGAGGACACATAATTCTTGCAATTGCTATTGCATTGAACATCTCTGGAGACGTAATGCAACAACGCAATCGGCAACTTTCGTTTACGCTCAAACTCAATATAATTGCCAGCAATAAAAAACGCTACCACAAGTGTTTTCGGCTTAATGTTAATGACCCACATTCGCAGGGGCAAAGTTGGCCGTGAAAAGCGCCCGGCTAACCGTAGCCCACGAGTCAATTTGTAATAAAATATTGATAAAAAAAATCTCATGGCCCAATCATATTTATTTTCTGGCGGTCAAATATCCTGACAGATAGGATTAGGCGATGAATTAGATTTTGTAAAAATGATTTGATGTTGAATCGACAAAATGATAATCTGACGATAAACTTAGAACACAATATGTGACAAAAAGTCCGCCCGGCGAGTATTATATACTGTGTTCAATAATATGACGAAATTTAACTTTTTCCTTTGTTAAAAAAACGTTCCTAATGTAATAGCGAAATAATACGTACACCCACTATAAGCTCAAATAACAATTTGAGAAAATAATTTTTTAGTAATGTCTTTTCCGAACACACAGTAAAATTATTTAGTTTCATTATTTAAATTTAAATGTATATTTCAAATCCCTGCAAGTATTATAGTATAGTCAAGATATGCAGAAGTATTTCGACATCAGATCTCAATTTATTATAAACATTTTAGCTCAGTAAATTATGCTTTTCTGTCACTATAAATACATAGTTGTTTTGAAATTATCATAAATCTTAACATTTTCGGTAAGAGATTCACTTTTAGGATTCGAAGCGAGGACTGCGCAACTCAATAGGCATGCGCATAAGGCGACCACTGATATAGAACTACTAACCATGTACTTAATATAAGCTAGACTATTTTTAATGAAAAATGATATTTTATTTCTTCGCAGTGAAAAAAAATGCATAAAATCTTTGCTCAAATCCTTGCACACATTTATATCACTTTTAAGGTGTTAACTGTCACTTCTTGATGGAAAGGCATGATATTTTAAATAATAAAAACACATTTTTTTAGTACTTATTTCCACTATAAATTTTTTGATCAGGACCGGTTTCGCTGTCCTGATAAAAAAAATATATTGTTGAAATAAGTACTAAAAAAATGTGTTTTTATTATTTAAAACATTTATATCATGTAAAAAAACATCAAAGAATGGGTTAACCTTTGCTGTATTACAGTACAGTTCATTCTTCGATCATGGTTGTATGATTTGATTGTCCAGGAGTTTATAATATTATTACATGATACTATAAGCTGTATTTGTTGATGTAAAGAGAAAGATCTATAAAAACTAAAATATTTTTATTTGAATGCACATATAATTATATTACAAAACAAAAAACTTTGAGAATACATTAGGTAGAATGATTGTGTTGTTGTGAATGTTTTAACAGCTGCATTTTCTCTATGCAGCAATCCCAACTGTCAAGCAAGGGACTCATTTCAATAAAGAATCTCTTTAATACTATCTTTGAGTGGGTTATTACCATAAAGACAGACTCAGATGGTAATTTATGTTCTTCTACGCACTTCTGTGGACGATTTGTGGATAATTCTGCTATGCTCACGTTACTTGATTTCTGATGTTTCATTTGTTTCTATTTTTTTTACGATAAACGGATGTTGAACCACATCGATAAACTTGTCGCTGTCTTAAAAATAAAGTTAACTGAACAGGGAATAGTCGATTTGACAAATTTTGATGCTTAAAGATGGAATTTAAATTTGTTTTAAATATTTTCCTACACACCAATAATTAACTAAGAGATATATATAAAAACATTATGTCGTCCCCCAAAAACAAAAACACACTAACTTTAAAGGGTTTCGAATTATGGATGAAGGTTATACAACATATATAAAAAGACAATTGGATATTGATAAAAAAAAAAGTACGTATTTGCACACGAAACTCTAATTCATGTTAAGCAATATTTATATACATACTGAAATATTATCCATTCAATTCGAGAATATTAATTTTATTTGAATTAATATTATCTGAATATGTGACATTTCTATTTCATATGAAAATTTTACGATGACCCCTACGATCTAATTTTCATTTAAAAATAATACGAAATAACATCACGATTGCCATTCTAAAAATACTTAAAATCCATTTTCTAAATACATTCTTTTTGCTACTAGTTCTCTTTTGTTTTTAAGCTGACGAATTATTAAATATTATTATATCGAATTGAATTAAATTTACTTAATTGATTTCTGCATATTTAATGCCAATATTGAATTTATACATTTATTTCCGTTATCTCGTTTAACCTGTCACCTTTCATAGAATATACAATAATTCAAATTTAAATAGGTTTCATTAATTAGAATCTACCATAAATCACTGCTGGTTAAATTTTATTTAATTGAAAATATGATAAACTTAATTTTAATATATAAAATATTACTATTACAAACATAATCCTTATAAAATTATATGTATATATTTTATCACTCGAATTGTTAGACATTGTATTGTTCATTGGACACACGTTTATTAACCCACCAACGTCTCAACTGTGGAGATAGCTGATTTTAGTGTGTTGGTTTCACTCAAAACTTTCTCATGAATGTTACTATTGTAATAGTCCTGCCTTTTCAGTACTACTTTTACACACATTAAGAAATACTCGGTTTTGCAATATCCTGACGTAGCTACACTTCATTAGTATATAACTAAATAAACAACAATTTTATAAAACTATGTCCTAATAAATATTTTAAGCTTATTAAAAAGATTTGGTTAGAAAAAACAATCAGGAACACTTCTTGAGAAACGAGTTTATTAAATATTAAACTTAAAACAACTAAATAGTGATGAGGTCATATTGTATTACATATATTGTGTTTTTTTTTTTGGTTTTCTTGTGTTGTTTTATGTATAAAAACAACAACACTAATATAATTTATTAAAGGGATTTAAATCTATAACAATAAAAAAAACAAGCTTGTAAACGCTCAAAAACCGTTTGTTACACGTGCAAGTACAGTCAGTGGATATAGTCTTTAGACAACAATGTGTGATGTCTTTTATGTTTCTACCAATATGTATGTGAAGTGGAATGCACGTGTTGCATTGACAAAAAAGTTGTTCTTCTAGTATGATTATTTTTGTCATGGACTAATTTGAATATTACTTACAGGGCTCCTTACGTACACAAAACGAACAATGAGACCCTCGAATCACCGACGGAATGACAGATAAAAAATATCATTTACGGTACAAAGATCTGAGAGGAACTGCTTCAAAGTAATAATTATGCCACCGACGCGGCGTAAAGATATCGACATGAATACAAATGACATATTGGGCTGAATATATGAAATTTGTTTTGGTAGTATGCATTCAATGTACAATAGAATGTTTTTTTTTATATACCAGCATCAACTTTATAATAACGCACCACTAGAATAAGTCTTATTGTTAGGTTATATAAATTATATAGCATTATTATTAATAAGGCATATGTTTTGCACGTGAAATATACACATTATAAAAAATTAGTTTTTACGGTGTTAAATACAAAAAAACCTCCTAATAATTCCTGGCACAATATCTGTATTATTTATTACATAATACATATTTTAACTCTTGTTTAATATGTTCGAAATCTGCCATACAAATATATCATTCAGAGATAAGATTTTAGTATTCATTTATAAGGTGTTACTGACACTTTTTGATGAAAAATCGTGGTATTTTAAATAATAAAAACACATTTTTTATTAATTATTTCCACGATATATTTTATTATCAAGATTGATCCGATGATTTTAGTAAGTTGTTACGGTAAAAATTTTAGCAACCTTATCATAATTTTCATGTATTTTTATACATTAGCGTTAGACGCTTTGACAATGAATTATGATTAAAAAAAAAAAAAATTTAATCAAAACAAACCTAGACGAGATTTGCAAAAAATTGTACGGAATTCAATTGTGATATTTTCGACGAAATTTTATAATCATTTCAAATAATCTGATTGTATTGTCAGCATGTGATATTATTTACGACAAAGGAAATCGATACAATTCTTTTTTCAGCAAGACAACAATTTCGATCGAAGCTATTCGACCAAGGATGGTCGGAATCCACGTTTTCTTATTTCATTCCAATATTTGATTATGCCGGAACAATGATACAGTGAAATAAGATCGGTACATATTTTTACGAGGAATTCTTTGTAGATTTGTCATTCCTACCTGTAATAAATATTTTAACTATCCGTGTTTGACCTTAAGTTATCGGTCACTCAAGTTCAAACTCGACTAAATATTACCTTGCCTCATAACAATACAAAAAAACAAGTTTATAATTAAGTAAAAATATGCAGCATTTTACGGCATGATTGAAATGTTAAATAATTAAGTTTACAGGCCTAAATTAATAATTATTAACTTCTCAAGCTCGTCTAGTTTTTAATGCATGCTTTTAAGTGTAATTATATAAATTATTCTTGATGGTTTTTTTAACGATTTATAATTTTCCAAGTTTTTATTAAAAATTACAAAAATCATATACATGATTTAATATTTTTAATATTATACTACTTTAACTATATTGAAAATGTATCATACAATAGTTATCATCTTGGTAAAAAATGCGCAATAAAAGCATAGAAATTCATGTGTTTCTCACGACTTCTTGAACTAAAACCTGTGGTACGGCAGTCGTTTGTCAATTATATTTCTATCGTCTGGACTATTTCTATTTACCTGGACAAAACATCAATTTAAAAAATAAACAGTAAAATTTAAATAAACGAAAAACGGAAGCTCATGAGTGGATTTCTTGATTGTTTTGTCGCGTTCTTGTATAGTTGTCTACAAGTAGTTTATTTATAAAAAAAATAGCAATGTATTTTAGTTCTACAAAATTTATAAAATTTCGGCTTACGCCCTTCTGATGAAAGTATAATCCGAAATAGCTATCAACTATATACCATATAAACTTTGTACAGCTAAAATTCATAGCTATTTTTTACTACCAAGTGTATGCCAATATATTCAAATCGTGTACATAAGTAATAAAGTATGGTCGATAAGATAATAATAAATTGAAATTTAAAATTTTATTTGTTTAACAAACAAAAAAGTTAACTGTAAACGTCAGTGTTCTTCACCTACTATCAAAATTTGAATTTGATAGTGTGATATTAAAAAAAAAAGAAAGTTTTAAATATACAATATCAAATTGCATATTATGCACAATTTCTCTCAACGAAGGATGTAATTTAGTACTAGACAAACCGGCTGTTTCTGCTTTTGATAATACATCAGTTTTTTTCTGTTGCTTACATATTCACAAAATAAATCATTGAAAATGAACATAAATAGTAAAACCGTGTGGTTTTATCGTGTTAACATCGTTTCTTGCAAGATCAATGAACTTAAACATTCGCATATAAGATAAATCATACGTGTCCCGATGGGCAATTTCGAAGTGCAATAACTCCATCTTAGGATTGAATTTGTGCCACAGAAAAATGTTTTCGTGATTGGAAAGCAAGCATCGAATGATATGTGCGAGCATTGATATTGATTAATCGACATAAGTCTGTTATTATTTAGCAAGTATACAACAAAAATCGTCAGCTTCTGCCATTCTAAACCGAAATCAAATGTTATTCGTGTTTAGATACAGTCGTTAAAACACTTCTACGCAAAAATAAACAGGAATCATGTGTTTTGTACAATAGTTCGATTATGATTTGATGAGGTGCATATAATTTAAACTATGTTTATTTATTGCAGTTTAATGGTAAGAATCTTGGGCCATTTTTAACAGTAACAGTAAAAGAGTTGATATTACTTATTAAGACCGATTTTTAAATTTAATTATTGAGTATCGAAATATATCGAGGTCTGAGATGTTGACTACATATTAACATAGAAACTGCAAATATTTTAAAATTGAGTACTTAAAAAATTCTTACCAAGAATTTTGTTAATTATGATTAACTAGAAATTAGAAAATAAATTGAAGCTTTTTGTGGCTGATTAGGAAAGGGTATATTACTGAAGTTATAAAATATGATTTATTATGGACTAATAAAATAAAAAGCATTGAAAGCGATCAAATATAAGGATCTTGAAAATAAAATAAATATTGTTGCCGTATAGGGAGTAGTACTGACCAACTAATGCCAATATTATGTAACAAAAGGTTCAAATAAAATAATCTAACTTAAAGCGTTTTAATATAAATCATACCAACATACAAAATTCAGAAAACGGTTGTGTTTCTGATATATTTTTATACCTTTGTACGATTGCACATGATTTGTCACTAACGACCCGGGTTTCGCTTTTAGGCATCTTCAGGCGTTCTATCACACGGATGCAACAGAACTGACGTACAACAAACAGTTATCATCGTCTATATACCAAAGGTATTAGTTACAGGATATTAATCCTATTAAGGATTGATATCCTGTCGTTAGTGACAAAATATGTGGGATCGTACAAAGTTGTAGCAATTCAAATTTGATATTGAAATTCCATCAAGAACGTTCAATCAATATCATAAATTATATTAATATAATGTATCAAAATTTTAGCAGTTGTTAGATAAGTAAATTGTCAATTTACAACTGACTATTCAAATGAAACTTAATAATATTATATTCTGGATTGATGGAAAAGTAATTGATAAAAGCCCTCAAATATTGTGTTGTCATCCACGCTTATATTTATTAGGTATATATAAATTCCTTAACACAAATTTGTGTCTATACTTTCGTAGAATATAGCCATGCTTAGATTGTCTATTCGTATTCATTTGATTGATACATGGCTTTGTACATCTTGTCCAGTGATGAACTACACTCGAGCACGGGCGTTCGGGTCACGGCAGTAAAAAATATATATGATCCGCCGACGGCATCCACGATCGCAGGGACTTTAATTATAATTTAATGACGGGGAGACGCCCACATGCCGAGAGAAACAATCGCGAATGGAAACGAGAAATAACACATCTATGATAAAAGCAAATCGACGAAGTGCAATGATCACTTCACACACCTGGGATATTAAAAAAACAATCAACGTGTGCTAGGGACGTGGAATACAATAAAAGAAATTTTATGTCAGCTTAAATATTTTAAGTGCGCTTTAATTCAAGACTGCTAGAGGATGGTATATACGCGAACGCCACTTTTGAAAATAGATTCGGTTCTTTTTAAACACAAATTTAACGATAGCTTTGTAAAGTTTTTCTCCATAATTTCGTTTACTTATATTAATTTCTAGTGTATATTCAGTTGAATTGTTGTTTATTTGTACCTTTTATACGTTCTATAACAGTGGTTCTCATGTGAAATTTCTGTTAATTCTTTAAACAGTTTTATTATTAAAACGGTCCTTTACTTAAAGCTCGACTAAATGCTGGATAAATCAGGATTATTCAATCAATAAAAAAAAAAACAAATTCATTTGTATAAACACATTTTTTTTAAATATCAATATTTACTATTAAACTGTTGGTAACCGCACCAAATCCTTTGATGGCCACACATGAGAACCACTGTTCTATAACATGGATGCAGTGTACTTAACTATATATATCTGTAGTCTTTAGAATACAAAAATATCGAATCTGTTGTAGCTATTTACAAAGCACATTTGCATGTAATCTATTCGTTGCTCACTGTCATATTTTTAATGTTAATTTGTTTCAAATTTGAATTGTTGCAACTTTGTACGATTCCATATGTCTTATCACAAACGACCCGGGTTTCGCCCTTCGGCATCTTCAGGTATTCCATCGCACGGATGCAACAGAACTGACGTTTGACTGACAGAAAGAACGTTTGTGATAAGACATATGGAATCGCACAAAGTTGCAACAATTCAAATTTAATATTGAAGTTCCATCAAGCACCTTCAGTCGATATCGTAAATTAATTTGTTTCGTTTGAAATTTAGAAAGTTTCAACTTTCAATGATTAAAATCAAAATGATTTATATTAATACAATGCTTCAATACATAGGATAAATAGTACATAAAGAATATAACATTATACAAACATATTTTCTAACAGCATCTTCTGTCAATGGTATAAATTTATGCAATAGTGTCGTTTCAAATAAATAAAATTAATTGAGCGTTTCGTCGAACAACAACAACAAAAACTAACATTCACATTATGGCTTCATTTTCCAAAATTAATGCTAATTAAGAAGACAGGATCCTATACCAACCCTACCCTGCCAACACTGATATGAAGATATTAAACATAACGGAAAACTTATGATTATATCTTTGGCACCTGCTTGCTTGCTTTATTGAGGCCTTCATATTCAATGACTCAAAAGAGAATAATTATTTTAATACCACAGGTAAACCAATGATTCAGTGAAATAATGACCCGAGATAACTTTTCCGACAAATAAACGATTTTATAGACACGATAAATTAACGACGTGATTTATTTTTATATCAAGAGAGTGTAGTTAAATGTTGAACTTTCAGGGTTTGAATTCAAAACGAAAGAACCAAAGTTTCTAGAGCGTTTTTCACCAAATATGAAATACAATATGATACAAGTTTCCACGACGAGCCTTCACTTTGACAAAGCAAAATATCTACTCATCGATTGAATTGGCATTTACTTGGTCTAACTCTATTATAACACAGATTTTTTGATTGATAATTATAATAATAACCAAAGGATTGATAGCAATGTATTTTAGTTCTAAAAATTTATAAGGTATATGGTTGATAGATAAATCGGCTTACGCCCTCATCGGAACCAAATTGCGTGGGAATAAACAATAAGCACTTAGTTGATTTATTTAAAAGGGCGTAAGCCGAAATAACTATCAACTTCATATATTACAAAATTTGTAGAGTTAAAATAAATTGCTATTTTTTCACTAAAATCTACGCTAATAAATAACGAATTTATAGTTTCCTGTTTTAAAAGTTTTCACTGAGCGACCTGTTTCTGAAAATATTCGGCCTTTTACAAGCCGACATATGTTAATTTTTCATTTTTTTTTATACTATGATAACCTTTCTATTCAAATAAATAAAATTAATTTTCTTTAGCAGTATTTTCACATCTTATAATATAATAATCAGGTCACGTAAAATAAATGTAAATTGTTTTATTTATTTCTTTATTGTTTCCAGTAAAACCGCATTCTGGCTTAAAGCATGACCAAATATGTCCAATTGCAGTGAATCATTCTTCTGAAACATAATTCCAAGACTAACAGAGAACCAAAGACATTCAACTCGTGCATTACGTATAATCTAATAATCTGGCGGTATATAGGTACTTCGCTGCAGGACGATGGTCTCTTTAGTAAATTACGAATACGGTGGGCGGAGAAGTGGACCTCCTTGTGAACAAAACGGCCGAACACTTTACGGGCACAGAATAATAACACGACCTCTAATCAGGAAGACTATCTCTAGAGGCAAGAATGTAAAAATATGAAGTTAATTCGTTTATTCTCATACTTTTTACATTGAAATCGGTGACTCAGTCCCGATTCATAATTTCCCGTTGCAAATTGATCCGACTTGCGGTTAATGACTAAAAAAACCATTTTTTGCAAGGTTGACAAATGATCATTGCCTGGTAATTGTTCATAAAGAGTTTATGTAACTAACTCTATTACTGTCAGAATCGTATTTAATATCTCTAAGTACGATATTATGCCGTTTTCATTTGAAATAAAGTATTGTTATCGATAATTATTAACTTAACACATAATAATTTAATAGGCAATTGATATAATAATAAATATATTATTCAAAGTAAAGAATATTTACAAAAGCATCACAGTTTTTAAACGAAGAAATTTGTTCAACAAAGTTTTGTTTTTATTGATTGAATTGGCATTTACTTAGTAGAACTCCGTTAAATCACTGTGAAAAAATAGTCATGTATTATGTTTATAAGATATAGTTGATAGCTATTTCGGCTCTTGTCATCGTCAGAACTAGTTTACCGTGTTATAATTTTTGTTATCAGTAATAATGTAAAGTATAATTAGTACCGATTATTGGATGTATTTTAAAATATCTTAAGAACGTAATCCTACTACTCTACCATTCATTAAACGGGTAATTGTCGATATGTAAGTCAAAAGAATACGAGGTAAATAAATTATATATATTAAGAATACAACAAAATCCATTTTCACGAATTACTGAAATAAAATTAAGCCTAGTGTACAAATAACAAATTAAATTGTAGAACTAATGAAAATAAGAAAACTAGTTTTGACGATGGCGTGAGCCGAAATAGCTATCAACTATATCCTATAAAAAAAATTGTAGAACTAAAATATAATACATTGGTATTTTTTCACCGTGTTATAATGGAGTTCTACCAAGTGAATGCCAATTCAATCAATAAAACAAGAAAACTTTTTTAAACTATTGTCATTCAAAAGTTTTGATGTTTTGTTTAACAGAAATAAATAAAAAGAAAAAATAGATCATTTTCTTGTATCTGTCATCGAAAAATACCAACTTCGTTATGTCAGTAAAATTTATTATTGTTACTTTATTGTAACTGCGATAAAAAATTGTAGAACGATTTGACAAGCCGTCTTTACATAGTAACATGTTGAACAAAAATTTGTTACTGATCTGAGTTAATGCAAAGAACACTTTTTTAACTAATGATTATTAATTAGATTTTCGTTATTAAATAATCTAAAAATGACCCTGGAAAATATGATTCATAGCCAACTCTACAACAAAATACGAGATATCCATAATAAGCACAGTGTGTATCACTAATATGAATTATGGAGATGTTGTTTGAGCTTTGAGCAATGTTAAATAAAAGCTGGAAGTCATATAAATACAACGTGGTTACCATGTTCGAAGTTGCTAGCATTTGACCTTTTTAAGTATGGATATACAATATCGAATTGCTGCATGAACGCCTGGGGACAATGTAATTTACGGAGAAATCAAGTCTCAAAGGACTCGTAGAACCGTGCATAAAGTAGATCAAACCCAATAACGCCTGCGATTAGGTATTTATGATATATTGGGTTGTCTGGTATATTTCGGAAACCGGGATTTTAAAGTGTGACCATTACTTAACAAATTGTCATTTAAAATCAATATACATGCTATCATTTATGATATCGACTGAAGGTGCTTAATGGAATTTCAATATCAAATTTGAATTGTTACAACTTTTTACGATTCCACATGTTTTGTCACCAATGACCCGAGTTTGACCTTTCAGCATTCTATCACACGGATGCAACAGAACTGACATAAAATAAACAGTTAGGATCGTCTATATTACAAAGTTATCAATTACAGGAAAACACTTACCCCGTGGCAAGCAGTAACTTGCAGCTAAAACAAATTTTGATAATATTAATCTAATAATAATTAACACAATCGCCTGCATTGATCGATAATTTTTATTAACGACCTTGTTAATAAGTCATTCTTGAAAGGGTTTTACAACAAATATTAATCAACTAACATTAAAATATAAATACGGTTTTTTATACATAGAGATACCTACTTATTTCAAAATTATTATTTAAAAAAAACCAGGCAATCGCCTGAAAGACCAATGGCATAGGTCTTTTAGGTCCCGGGATACAAGTACAAGAAAAAGAACGGAATTCCGGTATTGCAATCCTTATCTGCGATGTACAATAGCGCAGTGAAGATAGATGCTGTTATTGCATCGACAGGTCGCACAGGTAACTCTTCCAATTATCATTTGCCGCAGTGATGCATGAAACCGATTTCCGTAAGTGCGCGGTTCGCGGGGCCTACTTTCTACACAAAACGGCCGATAAACGGCCAGTCCGAGATAATAGGGACCACTGCGAAAAACGTGACCGCTATAATACGTATAAGTCAATTTCTATCTCTCCTATTACGTCCGCCATTATCGTCTCAATCGGATCATTTTTGTGTTTAAAGCAATTTTCCCGACACACTTCTCCTCGGATGCGATGATGATGATCGACGTGAAACTTCCCATTATGGTCGCTGTTTAGAAAGCGCCGTGAAACACTCCCCGACATTGACCGTCGACGACAAATAAACCAATTCCCATATTTGGACTACACTGTACAATCAAATACACACCGGTTTTCAAAAAATGGCTACCATTGCAGTAGACATTTGAATGCGCAAAATATTGTTTACCTTTGTCATTACATATGATCACCATGTTTTTGCACTTTCTTTAAAATAATCAAAACCGGAGATATTTTTCAATTGATTGTATCAATTATTAAAAATGTAATTAATTGAATTAGTTGTCATTCGCCGACACAATCATTTCAAGTCAACACCTGATCATAATTAATAAAATTTTAGCAAAAACATACGAAAACGCGAAGCATACGAAAATATTTTACTAGAATTTAATTGATGCCACCATATGCAGGGATAGCATATTTTCCCGACCGTCTTTTTTGAATTGTTACAACTTTGTACGATTCCGAACTGATGTCAGTTCTGTTGCATTCGTGTGATAGAATGCCTGAAGATGCCGAAAGGCGAAACTCGGGTCGATAATGACAAAACATGTGGAATCGTACAACGTTGTAACAATTCAAATTTGATATTGAAGTTCTATCAAGCAACTTTAGTCGAGATCATAAATTCCCGATCATCGTTTGAAGTGTCGAAGTACGCCTTAACCGACTGCAATAAATAAAACTGTTAAGTAGTGCCAGTAACTTATCATAAAAATATTATATGGTACTTGAATCTATAAAATAGCAATAAAAATTTTGTTTGGTTGAACTAAAAAATACTTAAAAGATAACGATTCAAAAGTTGATGAGTACACGCTTAAACTTTAATATCCCAGGTCAGACAGATTGTTATTAATAAAAACGATCGAAGTAACAAATTGTGTTTTAAAATAATGACAGTATAGACAGATTTACTTTCACAAAAACATTCTTAGTTAATGTGCAATCACAAAATAATTGCCTATCGGCATTTCCCAGCTGTATATGCTGAAGTAAATGCATTTATTTCGTTGCGCCGCAAAACAAATTAAATACCCAACGATTGTTAAAACATCACAATGCAGTTGTATCGACTCGTACCTAGGTGTTAAAACAGCGGCGTTGTAGAAAGAAGGGAGTGTTGAAACGGAGCGCATTCCAGACAAATGAATGGGTAAACAGACTCGTAAAAATACTGGTAATAAAGAAAATGAAGTAGCCGCTCCCTGCATCACAAGCTAGATAGGGTTTGGTCGTGAGATTATCTGCGACCTCCACGAAGCTAGTTGCAACCCAACAAAGGGATGAGAAGTCACTAGACAGAAGTCGCCCCCTGGACTGGCAACATTCACAGAAGCCACCCCTACGGCGAGACTGGCTTATCTGACATGATGTGTACATAATTTACAAACAGCAGACAATATAATGCACGTAAATTGTTAATGTTAATAAAAAGACACAGCAATGTCGAGCATCTAGACAATAGATTATTCAATATGTGAGTGAGTACATGACGTGTTATGAAAATTACTCACTTTATATTTGAATTTAGCAGTAAAATTCTTCGGGTTATATATGAAACGTTCACGTCGAAATCTTACACTAGCCAAAATTGCTTAAATGTATAAAAAAAAAACCATCATTTTAAAAAGAAAGTTGTGGTATGTTCCACATCGATAGATGGCAGTGCAATTTATGTGCTTAGTATTTTTTTTTATGTTGCAGTATTAGTACACCGTACTAAATTTTAAATACAGCAAAATAATGAGTGTTATTAAATCGATTTTCTATAGCGATGATATGATCTTTTTTGATTGGCAATTAAACATCGACAACTTAAAATTGAGCAAATAGTACCCCAAATCTTTTATTAGATTTTGTTCATTAAAGAATTAATACTCTAATATTAGTATTAATTACTCCGATATATCGGTGCCGTATTATTGAGATCAAATTGAATTTATCAATTTTGGCAGGTTTTCAAAAGATTGATGTCGTTATGTCAGCCTTTGGGAGTGATAGTGGGAGTGGGAGTGATGAGAGTGATCTATCGTATACAAATTCGTGATACAAAAACATTTTTGAAAATAAAGATTCATTATTCTAATGTATCATTAAAGTTTGTGTTAAAAAAACTAATTAAAATTCTCAATGTCTGACTACACTGCAAAAGATTTATATGGCGGCAGCAATGAATGACTTTAAAATATGTTAATCACTTGGCGACATATTAAAATTAATTCATCGTAAGATAACAAAAAAAACGACATGAACAATGTTCGAACTTCGCCAAAAGTTGGCGGAAATTTTCCCTTGTTATATTGCGTCAATAACACCCCCCTTCACACAATAGATTCACTTAGAAAATTTTTGTTTATCAAAATATGCCTTGGAGATTTCTTGCAAGAAATTGGCTAAATATTATTTTGAATTTTCGGCAGACGCACGTTTGCAATAGTATGTTTTTTAACGACATTCTTTCGGCGAATGACGCAAGTCGAGATAAAGATATTTAAAGATGACAATGACATAACGCGAGTCAAATATTAATACCCGGAAAAAAATATAAATCATATTGCTTTCCTAAGCATCGTCATTTTTCCTGTATATTACAAGTATTTATTTTAGTATAGTAGTAACACAATTTGTTTATTATCCTTTCTATATTATATAAAATGGTCATGACCGTTTTCGCATTAAACAGTTTATAATGCTTTAGATTCTTAAATTCAGAGAATGTGTACAAACAAAAAGTACAGTTAAAATCTTAAAATTGATTAAGAATAATTGATAATGCTACAAACATTAAAACACAATTTTATAAAATTAAATATATGTAGATAACAACAAAAATATTTTAAATTGAAGACTTATTTTTGGTATTTAGAGTGAACTTTATGTAGAGCCTTTTAGTGAGTATTATCTTCACAGTGAAAAAATAGCAATGTATTTTAGTTCTACATTTTTTTATAAGATATAGTTGATAGCCATTTCGGCTCACGCCATCGTCAGAACTATATGCCAATTGATATTGCCTTATTTGGCATAAGAGTATAAATTAAAAAAAAAAGATTAGATTTTAGAGAGCGAGCATTAAATCGAATCTAAGGCAAGTCAAGCATATCGACATATTTCAGAAGTTTATCTTGTTTATTTTTTTAGGTTACATCTTCTGCCCGTCTGTCAGACAATTTGATTCGGTATTTAAGTCGGAATCTACGATGAAAAGGTAAACGGAAACATAATTTAAACTTCATGTCGATGGAAATTCAACATCTTATTTATAATGCATATATATGACTTCTGCATTCGACTTGGAAAACAGGTTGAATGGCGATACGATTTTCTCACGGTCAGAGAGAAGCCTACCCAGATAAGTGACTTCATTTGGGCATTCGTTATTCAGGTTGTTACTTCCATAATGGTAAATTTCAAGAGCTGCAGTAATAAAATAACTGTTAAATCAATAACAAAGCTTTAGAAAGCACAGCGAGCTTTTTATTTAAGAATAAAACAGGCAATTAACTATTGGAAACCTTTTTACGACTCGAACAGGTGACTTTTCATACTCCGGAGAAACTTGATACAATTGAAAAGTTCTTCGGTGATGACCCAATTCGAACAATATTATATAATTATGGACAACGTTACCGTTAACGGTATAAAAAACTGTGTGCTCAAATAATTCCTTGCCAATAATTAATTGCAGTATCGACAAAAGTTATATTATACAGATAATAAAGTAAATAAATAAGTAAAATATAAAATATTTAAAAAAAAACATTCATCGATTTACTTTGAAGATTTTTATTGTCAGTTTGTATTGGAAAGGCACTCTATCCACATTTATTTATATAAAACCGATTCTGATCATTAAATTTTAAAATGTGGAATTGATACAAAACAAAATGTTATTTTATTTGTTTGAATTCATCGATTGATTCCAGCAGCGGCAGTCACGTTTCATATAGAGTTCAGAAAGTATGATGCGGTTAGTTGCGATTGATTGTAATGAAAACACACATGTCGAATAATAAAATTATGCAGTTTTCCATTTCGCTCTTCGAACATAAGCCTAGATTCATACTAAACGACAATAGATTGGGAAATCTTAGAAATGCGAATATATGTATGTTTATAAGGCGGATACCTTTGATATCATGTAAAGACGGAAAACAATAATATGTCGATCAGAAAACGTCGATATCACACTTAAGAATGCATCTACCAATTATTAACAATATCGACTCATGTTACGTTACGATTATATGTCAGTTTAATGCACTCGTGTGATAAAATGCCTGAAGATGACTGTAGGCGAAACCCGAGTCGTGAGACAAAATATGTGGAAATATACAAAATTTCAATATTTCGAACGAAGGTCTTTTTTTTCATTTAAGCACTTATATTGATAATTTCAAAAACAGAGTAAGTTTTCATTTCGTTTGAACGGAGCTAAATCAGTATTATTACCCAAAACGTCTGAAGAGCAAGTGTTCAAGGCAAAAGCCATTGATAACGTTTTGGTGATAAAAACTACTTGGCCAACCGACAAGAACTTGTCAACACCATTAAAATTGTATACCGACTATTTGATTTTTGGTAGTATCAGATTCAACTCATTAGGAAAGAATTTTGTAGTAGTTTACACGTTATTTACAAAATATCAAAATATTGTAACTCGTTTAAAATGAAAATGGGATGATTCCGAGTCGAGTCAAGTATTCATTATACAGTAGAAAATTCCACAAATTTATAATGGCCTCTTCAAATAACAATTATTACGTTTAATGTAACGCATTACTGGAATAAATATACTGTCAACATTATGAATAATTTAAGGTTAAAATCCCTAAGCTATTTGATACAGTTTCAACTTGCAGACTATAAAATGCGTAGGTTGGTTGGTTGGTACTTATGATTTCCGGCAGATAACTTGAGATCCCAGGAAGTATTCAATCGACACAATTCGGAACATACACAGATGCACACACGATTGTTTGAAAAAGCATTTTAAAATATATACACTAGGTTCAAAGACTTATAGACAATTATAAGTATCGGCCATTAATCTCGTCCCATTTTATATATTCAATATTCAGAGTTAGGTAAGACATCATTAATTTTAAAGAATCACAAATTAAAACCGAGCCATGTTTTAATATAATAATTTTTAGCTTTTAGATCAACTCTGTTTTTATATAAGAAGTCCGTTGACGTTTTGTGTATCGGAAAAATGATTGGCAAACAAAATTAAATATTGGATACGTAAAACATCAATTGACGCTTAAATCGAAGAACAAAATAACATATGTATAATAAACTCTATCAACAATTTAATTAACTAAAGCATAATTTCAACTGACGGACCATTAATACTGAAATAAGATTGGTTTTTTACGTAATATTTTTAATTTTATACGTTGACAGATGGACAGTACTATAACTAACAAATATACATATAACAGTCTGATACAATTAAAAATTTAAAAAAAACAATGAGTTTTTTTAAACAAATATATGTGAAACCTGCTGTCTCTGACAGATATTATTAAGTTTACTGCTTTGCATCATCCTACGAATTATTAATATTTAACAATAACTAAAAATACAAATAAATACAAAATTCTTGAAATTTGGCATATTGTTTGCAGTCCGGTGGAAACGCTCTGCGGACCACCGGTTAGAATTCACTGGCTTAGGGATCGGTGAAAATTTATGTTCCCTACTTTACGATGTTTTCTAAGTTTAGCAAGTAAAAGTTTAAAATTAATACTGACTTCACTAGACTATTGAAATATCATGCTCCATTATACTACAAAAAAAAAAATATTCGATAGCATAATTTCAATTATTAATAAATACCGCAGTGGTTAATTTATCAGACACCAACAGTAACAAGTATCGATTACAAACATCATAGACGCGTGAGACTAAAATGTTTTAGAAATGGGTAGATACTTATTGAAACCGCAAGCATTGGTTAACTACCATCAATCAAATATATCGAATTTAATGAAAGCATCTTCAGGTATTAAATGTCAAACGACCAAAACTAAACATGTACACCAATCAATACTTAAACCAGATATGCGTACGCGAGGGCATTCAGTGTCGGACCCTTTTAATTTTCCGGGATTTAGTGATTCACAATTTTTCATAGCTCTGAACCGGGATAATGTTTAAAGCAAAATGTCATGATTTTAATTATATTTGTGCCCATCATTCCTTCATTATAATAAATATACATAAAAATAAATATTTTTAAGGATATAATTTTTTAGTATTTGTTAAAAATTAAACTCATTGATAGATAAAGATGAAAAAATATAAATAAACATATAATAATGAAAACATGTTTTTAATTTATTTTATCTATATCATGATGGGATTCATTTTTAAAATATAAAATATTTTCTATTTATTTGATAAATTATCTTTATAAATAATAATTTTATATTTAAAATTTATTCATTTTTTCCTAAAAAATTGCAAAAAAAACTATTTAATTAATCGCTGTCAAAATTGTCTGTTCACGTCGAGAGCAGTCACTAAACATGACAAATACGGAAAAAAATATTATATTATATATTAACGATAAATAACATTAAATAAAATATGAATACATATACATCAATAAGCCGGTGTACACGGTGTATTAAATCTGGAAGTATTCAATATGGTTTTGACCGTTTATAATGTATCCCGAAATCACGATATCCGGAGAAACAAATCCTATTTATTTAAAACATTCATTCCATAACACTATTATGTCTTTTAGTATAACATTTAAATGGATTAATGAAATCTTTCGGGTAAACGATAAAGTTAATTTCTACTTTAGGTAATAAAAAAAACTGATTGCCTATTCGTATTCAGTTTTCGATATATAATAGCATGTGCTTGTAATAGGCCTGGATTGCAAGTTGTATACGGATAATCAATAAATCGACAAATCAATGTTATCCGTGCCTTGATTTTTCTATGGATACTTACAATCAACTGCGACCCTTTTTAAATATTTGGAGTAAGCGAAATTGGTCATAGCATATTTCAAAAATTGTGTAATAGCAGAAAATAGTCGGTTTTTGGAATAGGGCTATAACAAATCAATACACCTTCAATGAATGTCAAGTAAAGTCCGAAAGACCTAGCGCTCACGCTGCACGCAAGTGTTAGGGTTCGGCGGAGCGAGCGGCGACCGTGACAATTACACTTGATACACATACGGGCTTCGAACTAGCGGAGCGTCAAGCGAGAAAATTTTGTATGTTGGCAATCTATTTCGACGCCCTGACGGACGCGGCCGCGTACATATAAACCGCAAAGGAAATTTTATATTTATTACTGTAACCGCCGCGATAGTTTAAATGTACATACAAAGCTTAAAATAATCCTAAACTATCTGTCAAAACGAAGACATATTTTCAATGTACTTCTACATACGATTCACAACAATCGTGATTTATTTTGCGTCGAAGTCAAAAAATAATTAATTTCTAATACTCTCTTATAAACGTTACCTTATTTACATTGCTGTAAACTGTAAACTACTTTCGGTGTAAATTGTGAATTATTCTCAATTCTGGACTGTTACGAAAATATCAAGTATGTTTCGGTAGAGATGTAAACACAACGCGCTCGACCGGTTAGTGGGCTGGATGCGATAAAACTTCATGTAATCGTTACGTTACAAAATGTACAGTAGGACACAAAAATAATAATTCACTATGATGACAGATACTTTTTTTATTTTGAAAAATATTCTACGTTATAATCACTAGATGCAACAAGCGAGTACAGTCCGCAACAAAGAGTAAAACTCTATGAGTTGATTAATATTATATTATGGTATACTATGGTATTACTGGTATAAAAGAATACCGGAAAGCGAAATGAGCTTCTTTTATCACATCCCATTCCAAATGAAATTGTTGAATGTGAGAGAATTATTTGTTAATATTAGAAAAAAAGGATTCGAAATGGAGGCAGTCGTTTTAAATCATAATAAAAATACAATGTAGATGTGGTGAAAATATAACATTGTTCGAGTTCATCTTAACAAATCGCTTAAGCTATTTTATTCAATACGTCCATATATGGAAACAGAATGACGTTTAAATTAATGATAATATAGTGTAAATATATAAAATCTTATCTATAATTAATTACTAGTAAGAAAAAATGAGACGAGTAGTTTATGGTGATTCCTGTAGCGGTAACCAACTGCTTGTTTCTCGAAAAGAAAGTGAAACGCAAGCAAAATATTAATTGAATGGATTCTTAACAACACGCAACACTTATCCAATTATATTTATTATTATTGATAAAAAATGAATAATGATAATGGAACGACGAAGTGCGTTGCACCGCTCTTCCGGGCGTTGAGAAATATGAGCATTACAAACACGCACCGCAAAGGAAAATTCATGAAAATGGATAATTGAGAAACGAAGTTTTTTGAAGCCGCCATCAATTAAAATTAAAGCGTGCTTTATAATTATTTTTATTGTAACAAAACACATTCGAGCAAATTATCGTCTTTTTCATCGAATGTTTGGTGTTTAAATTTAATGACCTCAACAGTTACACCATATTCTGGTAAATTGTAACTTAAGAAGGTCGAAACGTATTTTACAATGAATTAAACGTGTCCTCATTTATTTTACTGTGATCTTTGATACACTGTCAAAATTAAGCATTATGTTGTCCCAAGTAAGTGATGTAAATAACCGTTAGACCAAAGTTATGATTTCCATTCCGTACTTTTGAGCTGTGTGCCGAATGAACAGAATCTTCTTTAATTATATAGATATATTAGAATTGCCGTTTAAAGTTATATAATTTTGTAAAACAAAATAACTGAGCATAATATATTCAGATACAAACATTCCACAGTTGATAAAAATTGATCAATTCAACGCGAATGAATCAATTCGAACTACCAAATAATCACGCAGAATCGATTAAAATTCAATCCAAATTATGGACGGTGATTCATACTGTGCAGTATTTTCCAGCGGATTTAATCGTTTGCATAAAATCCTCGTGTTCTGAGGTGGGAAAAACTGGTTTTAAATTAAACTACAGAATCAAATAAACGTATCTTAATATTTGACGATTTTCAACGGCTTATAGTATTTGTCTTATAATAAAATATGTAACAGTGTTACGCGAAGAAAAAAAATACGTTTCTTTCACCCTAGAGGGCTAATATTGAAACGAACAGCGAGTGCAAACATGGCTCAGATTTTGTCGCGGCTCTTGCCTAGCTGTATTTAATAAGCGATGAAACCAATACGCAGAATAAAGATAGTAGGACTGCTAGTCCGAAAAAAAAATATTTTAATGGAAACTTTGTAAGTGATACAATTTTAATAATTTATAAAAATATCATCTCACCTTTAGAACTAATCAAAGATTCAACACATTCGAATTCACACAGCACTCAAAGGTATCCTGAAACGTAAAAGAAAAACATTGTTAAAATATTTATCATATATTTTCTAAAGATTATACTCGTAATATTGTAGTTTAACCTTCGCCACAAACCTACCGGTAATTAACGATAAAATTTTCAGCAATTAATTTGAAAGTGAAATTCATTCTTCACGCTCAAGAATCAATTATCAATAAAAAAGGCTCCGTGTCTACACTAATATAGCAGTTCAGGATACGTCGTCAAGGTCATACGTTCTGGGAATATGAACTAAAAAAAAGTCCAAGATAGTTGAATTATTTTTTACTAAGAAATAAGACTTCAAAAATTCGCAAAAAATGGCTGTATAATTTGACGCAGTTAACATTTTAAACAATTCCGAAGCAATATCTGAAGAAATCAATCACCTAAAAATTTGTAAATCGAAAATTGTGCTTTGGTATATGAGAAAAAATAGTTTTTGAATGATAAAATGTAAATAAAATAAATAAAACTGCGTATTATTGATATTTTGATTGTAATAGAGATTTTTATGATTATTTTCCTTTGACGTGTTTCATATTTATATTTTTATAACATAACATCCAGTCCGTAATGACATCTTTATTTGTATAGCTAAATAATTTGGCATAACCATTTCACTAATGCGTTCCGTTGTCATAAACGTACATCCTTTCATTTCTATTGTAGTATTCTGCGTTACATTGTATGACATAATGATTTAACGCCGGAATGACTGATGGTTATGTAAATGAATGAAAACCTAGAGTAGAGATATACATCAAAGATTGAAATATCGATATACCGATTGCTTACATAATAAGTCTTCGATTATAATTTAGAACATACAGACTCATTGAGCTCAGTTATCGGATCTTACATCGAAAATCATGGCAAATATTTAAATATTAAATAGAAAAAATCAACATTTGATATCAACCGTGCAAGGATTACAATACGGAATCTGACCAGATGTTTTACGCTAGTGTCCGACAGCAAGTAAAATAATAAGTTTTTCTTTATAAAATGAACGCTTATTAACACGGGAAAATAAAAGATACCATATGGTAACTAATTAAGTCAAAAGATATAACATCGTAAGATTTGACAAAATGATTCTAGTCCTTCAATTGAATTTATTTCCTCATTTGACTTGTTTGAACTCCACGTATTATATTTAACAAGTATATAACCAATACGGAAAATACAGTTAAATTTTTCGTTTTTTAGTATATACATTACTCTGGTTCATAGTTTTTCAACAATTTTAGATCCGCGGACCACTAAAAAATCCAAAAATGGTTTGAGGACCATTAACACTTCTCCTACTGTGCTAAAAAAATACGTCCGTCACGGTGATGGACACTCAGTTTTATATTTGGATAATGCTTTGTTGGATTCTTCCGCTAACTTTATTTTAACAATATTATAATGTATATTATTCCCAATAATGCAAACATTCGGCCGACCCACACTGTTACACCGACACGATGAAATATGCATACATACAAAGTGCTTCCCGATTTCATTGCAAAAGTTGATTTTATGCGGGAATCGATAAATGGATTTATACTAAAATATTTTTATTTAAGCGATAAAGGCTTAGTCGATGAATACATACACTATGTAGACCCAGGGCTCAGTAGATTTAGAGAAAAAAAATATACGTCCTGGACCCTAAAGATCCATCATCGGGCGACAGGGGTTAACATTGGAATAAAATAACAAATATTTCTACAATTGTTTTTTTTTTATTCAAAACAATTAATTTTGCAACACCTTATGCTGATAAAACAATATTTAAGAATATTAAAACAGACAGTAAAAAAAAAAAATACAATTTAAAAATCCATAAAATAAAACATAAAATTGTTTATTTTGTTTTTGTTTATCGAAGTAATATCACATCGCGGACCATCCGTTGAGAAACTAGGCTCTAGATGACATAATCAACATTATTTTGATAATTCTTGTAGAACATTAATTATTGAACATTTTTACGTTAATAAATTTAAGAATGGAAAATTTTATGAAAAAATGATTTTAGTGTGTCCAATAGAGTAGGATAGAGAATTATGCCCTTCGACAATAAAGAGCTGCCAATTTACTGACTTTTATCTTGTATTAGATACCATTACCCGAAGCCCTTAAATGCTTACAAGTAGTAATAATTTAATACCGCTTATCGTAAAGTTTATTACCTCTTATTTAAGTGTCCTGTTAGGTTTACTTTATTATCATGACATGATATACGTATATGAATATCCAGTTGATGAACGCGTCCGCAAAGTATGAGAGTCAATAATCTGTAGTCTAAACTCGATTAACAAAAGGTTAAAATGGTAGCCGTTATTATTTAACGTTGCGGTCGCATACCCTCTGTCCAAAGTGTTACGCTTTCCGTTGATTGCAGCCGTTCTCAACTGAGAGTTTTTGCGGATACCAATCAACAAAAACGGTAATCTATCGCTCTTTATTAACATTTTGCAATTAAGGACTACCAAACAGAACAAAAAAAAGTCCTCGTGCACTCGACGGAACATAGCAAACGATCAATGGTGACAACACTCGATGATGGCTAAAAATTAAAAAGTTACACATTCGAATGCAGAGGGTTAATTTATAATATCGACTGAAGGTGGTTGATGGAATTTCATTATCAAATTTGAATTGTTACAGCTTACTATTCGCCAGTTCTGTTGCATCCGTGTGATATAATGCCTGAAGATGCCGAAGGCAAAACCCGGATCGTTAGTAACAAAACAAGTGGAATCGTTCAAAGTTGTAACAATGCAAATTTGCAAAGGATTGAAATTAAAAGACATAATTTATTTTCCATAGCAGTGGTAATCTTTATGAGATTTCAAAGTTTAATTTAGAATTTTCATTAAGCACTATGATTGAGATTATTCAATATTTAACTACCAGAATGAATCTAATTGACTTTGTGCAAGAGAAGTATGGTTTTAAGGAATATGAGGGAAAAAAACTTTGCTAAAATTTGTTATTTCAAAATAAGGAGGTAAATATACATCGTATAAGCTTGGTATTGAATTTTGTGGCGTGCACACTAACTGTTTTAAACAATAAATAATCATTTCTTACAGTTGCATCATTATTATCTTATCAATAGATAATCCATTACCTGATTATACTTTTTATCACATTGCTGTCGAAAATACTCAGTAGTACTTGAATAAATAAGTAAATATTGTATACGAATACTAATTGTTATAAATAAGAAAAAAATCTGGCGATCTAAAAAAAACAAATTAAAAAAGAATGAACATAAAATAGATACTAATCGAAATGGATTGACAAACACAACTTCTTTGAATAAATTGTCTACTTCCACTATTATGACAGCCAAAATTTCATCAAATACACATATTGTCATTGATACGAGAGGTGATTTTCCGACACATTATCTACGAAATGGTGCAATATTGGACATTTTTCATCTCGAATGAATTTAGTAAATATTTTTTTGAGTCAAAGAATGCATTGAAACCTCGACATATTCCCACGAATCAATACTCGATTGGTTTGTATCGTAAAGGAATGCTGATCTGGCGAAATAGCAAGTAAATTACAGCAGCGTGAAATATTGAATATAAGCCGCTAATGCGACTGCGAGGCAGATTGATTTTACAGTTGTCTTAAGTCACTGGAAACTAAAATTTATTAAATTGTTTATTTGTATGAAGAATAAAATAAAACTATAGAAAGATAAAATAGGTGTATTTTAAAATAAAGTTGAGGACCGCTGTTTATTGCAACACAACGGTAATCAGCAAATCAGACACAGCTAAGTATGGGTGTCATCATTACGCCGAGCAATTCTACATAGTTATGTGCGTAACCCGCAGATGAATTTACTGCGGAAAGTATTTTATTGCTATTGACAGTGTCATCTATCGAGAAATTACTGCAAGCTAGCCTGACTCATAATATTATATACATTGGTAAAACACGAGACGCATGAAAGCGGATATCGGATTCACTTGTTTCGCTCCACTTGACTGCATACTTACGAAGATAAATTGAACTCG
The DNA here is from genome assembly GCA_028555115.1 of Himalopsyche japonica. Taxonomy (NCBI): domain Eukaryota; kingdom Metazoa; phylum Arthropoda; class Insecta; order Trichoptera; family Rhyacophilidae; genus Himalopsyche; species Himalopsyche japonica. The sequence goes on from JAHFWJ010000430.1 coordinate 3,106,183, forward strand.
AGAGCGATTAATCATCGATAGATAACGTAATCAGAAATAATACAGTTTAACAGTGCCATCTGTTTGTACAACAGATGTCATTGGCCATAGATGCTGATATTGAGATGAAATAATAAGTATTGTTAATATTTAAAATAAAAATTAAAACAGAATTTTTTGCTATATATATTGGTTGGGTTGTGGGAGTATGTAGGTACAAAACCTATTAATTTATGATTATTATGAAATTAAGACTATTAAATGCTTTTAATAAAGATAATTTCTAAGTGGATTCTGAAATGAAAATGTCGGTGTATATAAAGATTCTCTGAAAAAAATCTTGTCTATAACGTTTTTTTATTTGATTAACTGAATTGAATGGTGTGTGATATTGTAAATATTATAGAAACATACATTAAGAATTTGTTCCGGTAAACAATGAGAGTACAAATTAACTACTAATATAATTAAAATGCGGAAATAGAAACGAGTTACAAGAACAAAGCACAGACAAAGTTTGAAAAAACAATAGCACAGTTTTATTAATCATTACAATATTATTATGTTTAATGAAGGGTAAAAAATGTTACAAAAAAACACAATAAGCATCAATCCAAGCGTGGAGAACAAAGATTGTTGACTAATCAATATCTAAAAATTTTACTAATTAACCTCAAAGCAGTTTGACTCCAATTTGGGAAGGCACGCTTTCAAGGTCTCCCGACAAGTGTCAAACACAAGTCTCGCAAGCAATGGACATTGTTTATTCAAAGTGCATGTTTGATGATGTATCAAAGTGAATCATTTCACATAATTAATACAGACAAATACATCAATGTCCAGTTTCGCAGTTTGAAGGACGTCGGTGCTATGACCACTTTCATTGGAAATGAGCTTGTTTGCATAATTTTTGCATGCCAATTCGATAACGGTAACATTACACGGCGTTCACACTTAACCCATTTGAATCATACAAAAATTCACGATAAAAAAATCGGCATGGTTTTACATTGTGAACGATGAATTTCAAATTTTCAATCCTATATTTTAAAAAATGCATTTTATAGAATGGATGTGCCTGATATGATCCTTAAACGGGAATCAGAACGACGACCTGTTTGCTAATAATTTAATTCTTTCCCTTTATGAGAAGTGAGCAAGCGTACATTAAGGTGTCGTAAAACCACCTTTCGTTAATACTTCTTCACAGATAGCTTTTATAATTAAACTGCATGTGAAAAGTCGAAACCGTCGTTTTCAGAATGTATAAAAAAATAAACTTCACGTTCACTGAAATTAAAATATGGAAGACTCAATTGTATTCAACAAGTTAAATTATTCCAATAAAATGTTTATAGGTTTAAAAAAAAACGACGATGTGTTCATTATTGTTGATATAACGAAGCTTAATAGAAAAAATGTGATTTTCAGTAATATTTCCAATCTTGTCTATGTTTTTTTACCACATCGACAAGTCATGAAAAAAAAAGAATTAAGCAGCCATAGATTATAAATATTTGTCGAAAATTATGGTAACGTAATAAAAAAATGCATCTACGGCCACATTTCACGAAATGAAAATGCATTTTTCTTATGAATGTGATGGCAGTTGCATTATTATATTAATTCACTTTCGCTATTTTTTAGATGAGTACAATGAGTAACTTACACTAGTCATTTCAAAATAGTATAAGAATTCTGAAATAATGTGCAATAGCAACTATCAATGGATAAAACAAAAATCTGAAGCAATCCAATAACATAATTTATTGAGCCTTAAAATTGTTTGTCAACATCGATTGAATTCATGGGACAAGTTACGCTGAGATAACAATATTTTGCAATAAACAAATATGACACAAAAACGTATCTCTTGCATTTACGCTATTATTATTTCTTCGGCGAAACAGAATAAAGCAATCACGCTGCAATTTCGCATTGAACTATCGATAAATCACCAGATAACGATGACCACTTCATTGATTGCTTAATCAGTTATAATTGCTGGTAATGATATTCTCTTCGACTGCAATAAAAAGCAGTTGTTTTTTTTAATTTCCAACACGAGTAAAAAAGGCATCAACAGCCGTCACAAAAAATAAACGAGGTAAAATATATATGTCGAAAATACTAGTTTTTAGCTTATCAATATTGATTATTTGCGTTCCAACGGCTTACAATACTAAAAATGTACCGTTTAAAAAAGGGATTTCAGTACCGATATTACCGAATGTGGGATTACAGTATAAAGGTTGTTTAAACGTTTCTTGCAAAATTAAAAGTAATTTGCTCAGTTATCATTATAGTGTGTAATTGTTATACAAGTTTCTAGCTATTGATATATAAATATAGTTTTAAACCACACATTACTAATAAAATTATTCATTTCACTTCAATATATATTCCGATATGGTTTTTCATAAGGATAAAAGGTTGATATACACTAACTAAATGCAATATTTTTAGGCCTCACTGAGTACATGACAAGCAGGCAAATTAATATTTAAAAAAAAAAAAAACAAAGAAAATTTGCATATTTATTCATCATATCAAGGATGAATTTCATCCTTGAAAAGGTCGACTGTAAATCAAATCAGTTTGTATACATACAGTCGTATATTATTATCATAAAGTGTATTTTCTTCGAACTGATGTTCTGGAATATGCGCCTTTATTTCTGAGAATATATCAACAATATGGCATTCCAGTTTTTCCTTATTGGCTTACTCATATTCTGCCATTAAACTTTCTGACGATTTCCGGGCATAGACAAAATGTGAAATAAACTCATAACCTTTTTGGTTAGATAAATTGGATTATACATTGATTATCTCGGTTCTTGAACATTTAAAAATAGATCATTATTAACGCAACGTCATTTCTACACTCTCAGAAAGAATCTGATATTTTGAAAAACTCCTTTTCACGCCAAATTTGCTTTAATATTAATTTATTATTCTCTCGTCCTTGAATTTTAAACCAAAGTTTAATGCACTTCCGTTGAGAAGGTTAAATGTATATTATGACTGCCGACTTATGAAATATATTTCTTAGAAATGGTATTTATAATATTGCGTATCATTTAGTTCTATGTTATTTTATACGACAGAAGTAAACCATTTTACGACTGTCAGTTTAAGTCCATCATCCTATTCTAATATTCCCTAAGGCGAAACGTTCAGTACTAAAAAACATTTTATAACACGCACATAATTTTATATTAAAATGGATACTTCTTTGTCATCTAAGAAAATTATGTGATTCTATAAATGCCTGTCGGTAGAGGTTGTTCAATTAATTATAAAGAAACAAAAAGTTATTTCTTTTTCAGTTTATTTACAAAACCGGATCTATAATAACATTTTCAGTTTGCGGTTCCACTTCGAGTGCTGGATAGATGATTGGAATTGTTTGGGAATGTCTTTTGGCAATAGAATCTCATAAATAAATCAGTGTATTTTTGTTGGCACAGATTTTATCACCTTTATTCGTATATTGGCGAAGGATCTTCCGTAAACTGTGAACTAACATTCGAGATACCACATTAGCGTCAAGATATACCAGCGATATTTATATTGATAACTTCTTTAATTTTTCATCAATTTAAAATGTTTGGTATTTTTCGTTTTGTATATCGATAGCAGATACCAACAAACTAAAAACGAAATAACAGAAACAACCAAGTTTTTAGCGCATATTTCTTCCATAGTTTTATACAGTTTGAACTTACATGAGAATATATGAAAATCTGTTGTACAATAAAATTATGCCGTATGCATTAACTTGGTTCCCTAGAGTATTTTCAAATTATTCAATAATATATCTAGCTTAGAATAAACCCGTAGATTTGATAGAAAACTCTAGAAAGTAAAATGGAAAAGTTTGAATTTGAATTAAGAACAAGTATCTAAGTTTATTTGAAATATTGTTCATCATATGCAGTAATCTAAACATACAAACTACTGTATAAAATAAATATGAACACAGAACACATATACACATGTATATTTTCAAAATATGACAGTAGTTTAGCCAACATTTACAAGTATTGATCGAGTATACTTGCTGTAATTGGAAGTTTTAGTAAAAATAAATCCTCATAATCAAATGAAAGTAAAACAGTTCGACCATACGTCGGACTAGTTGGTAACCCTAACGGAATTATCCGAATGTCAATGGAAAGTTCCTATACATTTATTTTTAAACCAATTCAATTTTCGATGTGGATCAAATCTGCTGTAAATGAAACGTCTTAACAAATATGCTTTTTAAAAGAAATCATTTTTAGTCGTCCTTTGCAAATAATATCGCGCTCTCTATATCAAACATTAAGAATAAGGTTGGATGTATAAAGAAAACATTACAGATATATATGCTTTATGATACATGTAAATATACTGACTGAAAAGTCATGCATGGGACAATGTAAACGGATGAAGAAAATCTTATTATTCAAAACCATTCCACAATCGAACTTTAGAACGTAATTTAAAAAGCGCGATTAAAAACAAAATATTGTCTATGATTCAAAAAATCGATTGGTGGTAGTAAAAATAATGTCCGTTTAATGGCAATACGTTCAACACTTTACAATATTATTTGAATGTATGCATCGTCTTTCTCAAAGATATTTATAATCAAAAGTGTAACCGTAGGCGTATCGGTAAATGCAAATGAAACCATAATTCAAAATGTGTAACACAAATGTCAAAACGTCTCACAGTTTTCCTTTTCTTTGTCTGTAATCTGAGTTATCGCGGTTATCTATAATGAAGAGCAATATTATAATAAACAATATTTCCCAATCCAAGATAAATAATGAGGTCACAGCTCATAACATCATCGATCGTGTATTCTTCGATTCCAATTATTTACATCAATAATATATTTCAATAACGATGTTTAGCCTCGATTTAATATTTTGTAACAACACTATTGATCGAGTTTATTATTACAAAAGTTACAACACGCATGTTAAGGGTCAAAAGTTATAATGACGAAATATTGGTCAATGACTTCGTTCACGGAAAGAAATTAAATATGTAGTCCACTGGATTAATAACAAAGTAATATTATTATTTCTGTGTATTATGTAGCTCTATTCGCCGTTTGATACAGGCATATTAAAATATAATCAACGAATATTAATGAATAACATATGTTTTCCGCGGAACTGTTTTATTCTACACCAAACCTAGTCGTAATAGGTCTACGACAGTCGTAGAGCATTTAGGAACACTTAACATAATTAAACCAGATCAATATATGGATATAACATGATAATAATTTAGTAAAGGGTACATTATTGATTTTATATGTTAAATGAAAGCTTATAAATTAACCAATAACAACGTGTTCGAAACTGTTTTCAATTATGACAGTTAAAAAATGTATCTAGATTATCAAATCTAAATTTCTAATCACAGTCTCACATCAAGGTTAAAAATATATTTTCTCGGAAACCTATATGAAAACCCATAAAGAAATTTATTAATTTAATTGGCATTTACTTGGAAGCACTTCATTTGAACACGGTTAAAAATAGTAATGTATATTAGTTCTACAAAAATTATTAGGTATATAGCTGATTTCGAATACGCCCTCTTCAGAACTTTGATTCATATTTCTGACGAGAACGTAAGCCGAAATAGCAATCAACTATATACCTTATAAATCTTGTACAACTACAATACATTGCTATTTCTACCGTGCCAAATAGAAATTATATATGGAACATTGAAGAAATCTCGTTTTACATATTCAATGATGAATAAAATTTTAAAACGTTATTTCAGATATAACTTAGCGGTTTCTTTTTGAGAATATTTTTTAATCGTGCTTCATTGTTTAGAAGACTTTAATAACGAGATCTGATGTATATGGAATAGCTTTTTACGCATTTAAGGGAGTTGCCTCGAAATTGAGCACGTCCATAATTTTAGTTAAATTTGGAAGTCTCGCAAAAAACGCACGTCGTATTTTAATTTATTGAACATGGCGTCATACAAAAAAATATCAGTAGTCATTAACAACCAGAATTATTTATTTGGATAACTAAACGAAGGCCGCAAAACAAAGATTTCAAGACTACTAGCGAGTTATCGTGCCGCAGCTGATGTAATTATGTATTGAATAATAAATACTTGTACATTATGCACGTAAAGTTAAACTGCTTGCCATTTTAAGAGTAATCATTTTGCCTGATACGAATCAAATCATCAAAAAAGAAATGAAACCTGTTCATTGTATTTCATTTGCAATAAATGGGCTGCATTTTATTAAAGTACAAATATTTGAAAAACGTGAGAAAAAAGTAGCACGTCGAAAGAAAAACACGTAAATAACGGTGTTTACGTCAAAGAATAACGTAAAAAGTGTGAAATGAAGGCTAAAACTGCAATGAGAAACATAAAATTAAATCTGGCATCATTCGTTCTTTTTCAGACGAACTCTACATAAATAAATAAAGCTTACAAAATTACATTTAAAAACATTTTATGTGAACACCGGAATAAATTATTTTTTTTAAATGTTTGAATGTAACATGAGTAGTTTTATTTTTAAATGTTATATAGAAAATATTGCTTTTAATTTGTTAACTGTACAGATTTTTATAATTTAAAATTACGGCAATAGCAAAAAATATTATGTACTTTACTTATTTAATTATGAAAACAATAATCGGATGTTGATCACAATAAGCGAACATTGTGTATGGTACTGGCGGATTGTGATACTAATCATTACCGGTTGATAACATTATCCGTGACTAAAACACCTTACGTCTACTTAATATGTTAAAGATAATAAAACAGCAGCCCTTCGAGTCTAAAGCTTCTTCGCAAAATTCTTAAATATATGCAATATAACTTGATGCAACCAAAAAACCTTTTATGTTCGTAAAGAAACGTATCAATTTCTAAAGAATAACAAAACGCTCGATTTTCATTGGTTGAACATTTTTGGACGGATATTTATGCATATGTAAGTATGATATATCAGTAGGTACAATGAATGAACATTCGAAGTATCGGAAAGGTTAAAAAGTCAAAGTGAAAAAAAACACCAGTACATTCAAAATGTGTTGCTGTCAAAAAATCATAAATCATCGTATTAAATTGTATGAGCAGAATAGCTATTTAAGATTTTATCAAACCCATCATTTTTTTTTTACTTTTAGAAACACTATTGTTATGTTTTTAGTTTTTATTATAATTCTACTATAACATGGTAGAGAATATAGATATAAAGAAATTCAATAAATCATAGAACACATACACCTCATTATTTTATTTTAGAAGTATTTAATTTCTTACTACGGAAATGTGTCACATTCCAAATTTGAACGAAATCATTCAAAATGAATTAGTATAAAGAAATGTTGCAATATCTTAGTCATAAACAATTTAATATTTGAAATATAAAATTTTTCTTAAGACAATATTAGATTAATCAATTGACGTATGCGATTCAAATCTTAAATAACCATCGTGGCGTTGAGATTTTATTTTTACAATATTATTGTAATTATATTAAATAACATTAATTAAAAATTCTTAGTAATAAATGCAACAAAATGGCGATCGGGCGATAAGAATGCAATAATAGTTAAATTTAACGCTGTTCTAACAAAAATGATTTACCCAATTTAAAGACCGTTTTTAACGTCACGTCACCGAGCAATATTGTAAAAATCCCACGACGAAATCACAATCATGACGAAACGAGGATTTTTCGCGCAATAGACACCAAATACCACTCGTTCATTACTATTTTTAGTTACACCATAATTTTCTTGTGAGCGGATTACCGTTTGCTAGAAGTGTTTGTCAAAGTTTTTATATTTTGGCAAGCATAAATTGAAAAAGTTACTTGAAACAATAATTAGAAATATGCCCGAAAAAAATATATTCCATAATATGATATGCATGAAAAAATACAATTGCAGAAATATTAACACAGGCAATTTCTACAATAAACCAGAGTAAAATTCACTTACACATTCAAAATCAAACGAGTCAAATATTTTTTTAAATATAATTTGCGTTATCTACTGAGGTGCTGAAATTTCAATATTTAAGATATACATTTAGCTCCTAGCTATGGAATCTATAATTATTCCGTGTAATTCATTTTGTTTATAACTGTTTACTGAAACAGAAAGGCGAAAACCCGGGCCGAGTGACAAAACATATAAAAAGGAATAGTTTCAGCAATTCAAATTTGGTAAAATATTTTGCTCATCATTCTCAATTCATATTATTATCTGATATTGAATCCTGGAATGCAACGATGTTACCGAAAATATGTCATTTGAAAGGAATTTTATTATGACTTAATGTTTTTATAATATAATACACCGGTCCGAGGTACAGATGCTAACGTTGTTGGTTTCCGTGACGAAAAGAATCCCAAAGGTTAGTCTCAGTTCTGGCCGCGCTGTTTGAAATCGATTTATTGAATCCGTTCGAATACGTTTGTGTGCATCGGGCACAGCTTTGAGCTAACACATAGTTCGGTCCAAACATTAACTCTACCCCTATTCCTAAAAAAAGACATGTTAAGCAATTTGGTACCAAATAGGTCTTACGGAAAAGTGCGGACATATGTCGTGCTTCATACTCGTAATTCATTTAAAAATTGACAGAAATACAAAATTACATGTAATTTAACTAGTAATGTAATAAATATAAAACCAAGCGTGGCTTTAAAGCTGAATTACATAAAAATAAAGTGAAAAATAATTGCATTGTAGCTTCTACATCCTACGGAACAAGTTACTATCACAGTATATGTAAGCTCGGTGGCTACGTACACACATTCACTGGCTCGAGTTACAGTCGTAATGTAAACGTTAGCAGAAGTTGTTTTAGCAGTGTTTTTGTTTTGGTGGCAGAGACCGCGAACCGGTTGAACGTCAGGTAAATGAATTTATTAGTCATCGTTGCCGCGAACCGATCACCTGTGACCGCTGCACGATGCATGCTAGACACTTATAGTATAAATACAAAATAATTGTACTCATAACGCAACCCTACACTGCCCTACATACAAATGTCGATCGTGCAAGTCATTTCTTTTACTATGCACTAGTTCGACTTCGAATCATTGGATCTTACGTATAATACAATCAGAGCTGTGGGGCTGTTAAAAAAGGCAACTCCAACATTGACTTACAACACGACTTCGGCTGGCCATATAGCCAAATTTTTCATATCATACATTTTATCATAAATAAACAATTTCAAAATTTATTTGAATTTATTTTTAAAAATAGCATTGCTTCGAATACTCTTATTAGACATTTTAAATTGCAAGCAGTAGGTGTTGTCAGTTTTTACTATAATTTCAATAATGTGATCATTCGAATGACGTTAGTGATTCATGTTGACTTTCCTACGTCTTATAAAGATGTGACTAATAATATTTTATGACTTAAGTACACGTAAAGTGTTAAATAGGCAATATAATTCTAGAAAATCCACGTAATATAAAAACAGGTTTTCGTAGAAATACAAGTCGACAAATCGGAAACAAAATGCAGCATTATCAATGAATTAGATTTAAGCATTTTAATAAGATTGTAATGAAATAATGTCATAATAAGTTTGCGCTCAGTTCTACGAAGAGAAATATCTTGATCGCCCGCAGGCTATTTACTTAGTAGACGCACAGTCTCGCCTGTTCTACAAATTAAAGCCAGATAAAATATTCAATGAAACTCAATGCATGCAATTTTCTTTAACAAAAATAAACAATTTTATTTTAATACACAACAATTCCTGGCTAGTTTATCAATTCACTTATCTCAGTAAAAATATTACTTTATATCTTTTTAACAAAATTTAAAAAAATATTTTATTATAGTAGCTTTAAAGTTTGTTTTTAATATTATATCATATATTATTGCTTTATATCTTATAGTGAATATGCCAAGGGATCTCCGCAGGTCCTCAAAATTGTACCCGTCATTGCCCACTTCGCATTTACAATTACGTTACCACGGAAAAGTTACACATTTTCAAATAATTATCAGGAGTGTCTCAGGAGTAGTTACCGACTACTATGGTGTATCGATTTGAGTTATATATGGCTGTATCGAACTGTAAAAAATCTTAATATCATGATTATTTTAGTGATAATTCACACGTTCTCTATATGGGAGCAGGTATTCAATTTTGTATTTAAAATAAACTATTAAAAAAAATCTTAGTTAATCATCTGTCAACGGTTTCTTTATCAAAATTTGAATGGCGAATCGATAAATTATACAAAATTCGAATCGCATTATCTATGTTCATTTGTTTATGGAAATTTTCCCTCTTATTACTATATGCTATCAATATATGCCGTTGCACGCTCGCAACTAAAAAGCTGACGATAACTATTGTCTATGATTATGATTTTACGAAGAATATCGCTTAAAATTTAAATATATAATATTACAATCCGTATCGAATATGCATGAATAATAAAATTTCGCATGTGACGAATTATGCTGACGTAGAGCAGGGATCTGCAAACGGTGTGCCGCCACAAGGTGCTTGGTGTTCCACGGCACATTTTTTAACAGAAGCAAAATAAAATAATTCGTCTACAGTTACATCAAAATACTATCGCAAGGAAGCAGAAACACTTATTTCTTCGTCGAAATAATTTCATAAGTACGTAAATATTATACAAACAATTTACACCATAAAATTTTATTTTATAAGAAAAAAATTCTAGATAAGCAAACAATACAAAAAGATTGAGTTTTAACAAATGCGTGGACGGTGAAACTTTCGCATTTTTATAAATAAATAAATATTGACTTGTGGTGTGCCATGGATGATAAAATGTTGCGGAACACTGATGTAAAGTCTTACAAACGTAAAAAAAACAGAAAATATATTTATTCCATACGTTTCAGTGTTTATGTTTTACTTTTGGCATGATCTTAGATAAGATGCGATAAATTATTTAAGATTAATATTAAACAGATATGCAAGAATTTTGCATACTTGCTCTGAGTTGCTCAGAACACTTCATCTGAATATTGTGAACCATTTGTTGTTAGTGTAATTTATATTTTCGATACCAAACTTGGTCATCTCAATAAGGAAGTTAAAGGTAACACGATTCTTGAGATAGATAATGATTACGACACGATGATTTATTTATAAACAATAAAACTGCGATATTTGAGTGTCACAAAATTTTATTAACCATAATAAAAATGTTATTATACTGAAAATATTTCTTTTGCTGTACTGCAATGAATCCACAGATTAATAAATTATTGTAAAATATACATTTAAAAATAATATACTTTATTATTCAATTTGTGTGACTCAGTATGAAGCCTGTTTCACTTTTTTAGAAACATCTTTAAATAGAAGATCTATCTAGATCAGCGATTCTCACGCAATTTTCTACTGTTACCTTATTGTTAACATCAGCGTTGTATATAAATGTCTCGTGGCCGCAACAGTACAAATTGATTTGAAAAAAAAAACACTTTCTTATTAATAGCAATATTTAATATGAAGTTGTTGGTGGCCGCACATGAGAACTAGTCTAAATAAACTGTATTTTTTATAGAATAAGAAATTTCACAAAAATAACACAGATGGCCGACTCAGTAAAAAGTAAGTTAATATATTTTTCTCCGTTTTTGGATAGAACATGACAAAAAATATTATTCAATGGTAGAGAGAAGGGTAAGGGGAAGAAAGGACTTGTGACCTAATCGCTGTCTCTCTACGCCAGTATCCTACTCAGTAAGCCTACTACCAGTATCCGAATCAAATTGTGTGAGTGGAAAGAAATAAAAACATCACAGATCATAAATTGATATAAAAATCGTACCACAAAATTTGTTTTACGAATCAAAAAGAAGACTTGGAATCAAACATAAATATACCTTTGCCGCTTTCGCATATTTGTAATTACGATATTATGCACGCATTAAGACGAAAAATATATAGAGCATCAAAAATTGTGTAATTTATAAATCAAGTCTTTTATTCATTATATTAAATTGAAACTACAAAACTTCAATTTTATCAAAGCATCCAATTTAATTTTAGTCATACATAAAAAGATTTATTTTACAGTAATAATTCGACTGCATTATAGTGTTGAGTAAAATTGACGTTAGAAGACATGTCTACGATTAAGATGTTTTCCGCGGTCATTTGACAGAAGGCCGTCAATTTGTAAGTGTTAAAACATCGATATAATATTATTATAATATGACCATGATAGTTATTGACGAATAGAGAAACAGATACTAGCATCTTCCCTGTTAGTAATGGTGTAAACATTTTTTTTTCAGATACGACCGGAAGAGCTGGAACGACGTGACTGATGGGATATGAGAGTCAGTACGTCTAGAATATCATGATTTCTTCACGGTGACGGTGACATAGGCGTGCTAGACCATAGCACATCGCAGCCTTCCTATTTGCTGCCGGCACGACACAGCATTCAGATGATCAAGAGTCTACCATATACGGCAGACGTGTGTCTATATTTATATGCCCACTCGCTTCGAAACATGTATGTGAACTGTCAGATAATGAAGCGTCAAGTTTGAAAACAAGTTATGATATAAATTTATTAAAACCATGCTATTTTTTTTCGGTATAATTAACTTTCACCGTTTTTAACAAATGTACATGCAATAATGACCTCTAACCTGAGCCTATTGCACGTTGGCACTTTTTTACCTGATTGTTTTGTATTTTCGACAGCGGATTGCAAAGTATTTGTCTAATGAAGCAAACTTGCGTAAAAAAATAATTGGCCATTAATAAAAATATATTAAATTGTGCAACGTAATGCCTTAAATAAATTATAACACACTACTCAGCAAATTCCAAATAAAAATTTAAACACGCTCCCCTATGCAACCTTTCAGTTTAATAAATATGTTGCTGGTGCACATTCTTACATCATATCTTAATTAGATTAGAAAAGTTTTGAAAAGATTTTCTTTCAAATACAAAACAAATATTCGTCATACAGAACGCCAACGTGAAAATAAGTCGCTTTTTTAGGTAACAATTTTTTAAAAATGATAATGTGTAACGAAACGTATTTAATAAATTAAAATATATTTCAAGGTATATATGGATTACTATTAAAACATAAAAAATAAACCATATTAAGTCTCTAGCACTCACGAGTGGTTCTGATAAATAGAGCGTTTATATTATACATCAAATCTAAGTCTGCAATTCATGTTTAATCTTTTTTCACAAATAATAAACAAAATATGGAATAAATTTAAAATATTACATTAATTAGATATAATTTTCAAATTCAATTTGAACCATTCCAATGTGACAAAAGCTAAAAATCACTAGCAAAAGGTTAAGTCTGTAATTCATTAATATAGTTTATTTAATGTGAACGCTTGTTTTTTGCTCGCTAACAATATTTTCCCAAAATTATTGTATGTTATATTGACACAAACGTGGTGTATAGGTAAAGAAAATATGTTAATGTTTATTTGAATAAAAAACATAGAAAGATAATAGAGAATTTTTATTTAATATCTTTGAAGTAAAGAAATTATTTCATAATTGTTGACCAACTTTCTAGAGTATAAAATTATGGAAAGCGCAACTTTTATCTATCTTTATGTAAGTTAAAATATACTCGATCAAAAGCTGTATAATACTATATATTTATTTAAGGAACAGTTATATTGTTTATAAAACAATGTCGAGCGAAACTTTGTAATATTTTTTGTAATGATAGCTACGACGTTTTTCTTCGTGGAAAACTGCAATCTGATCCAATACCCAAGGCGTATCGTGTTGGCGATATTGTACTAAAAAGTGGGTCGCGTTGAAAACAGACTAACCTCATCGTGACAACGAGGCTCATTTTCAAATCACGCGTACTTTTCAGACGAAAAACCATCACTACAAATCTATGGTACTTAAGATAGAGAACAATTCATTTTTTCTTTGTATAGTACGGATTTTAAAGCAGTAAAAGGCTTGATTTCGCTAGCACATAAAGGTAAATATGTATAATTACGATTAATACAATCGTGCCGGTTTTGTTCCGCTACATCGCACATGCGAGCTGCAAAGCACGCACGCGTGATTTGAACAAATTAATAGGTAGTCCATTGAAGTTCAGGTGTATGTAAAAACACTCATTTTCTATGATATGAGAAGACATATCGTCCTAATTCTTTGCGGTCATATTTTCGTGGTACCACCGGTTAACATTCATCAAATGTCTTGATGCACATGATGTAGACAGGGAAATTTCGCGTCTGTATACCTTTATTGTAACGGAAATGTTTATAAATCAGTCAACATATTTTTGATGGATTCGGCTGTAACACTTTAATAAACACTGTAATCTTTTCCAATATCATATTTAATAATGATGAATTGATTTCACTAAAAAAGATACACGATGAACCAATCATTTTATTTTAATTACTGTGAAATTTGGATATTGTCAGCTAAATTGAAAGAACCTTAAATAACGCATTCAGGAAATAGAAAAAAATAAGTTTAGTTTTTAATTATGAATACTATAATGTCAATTTGTTTGTATGCATCGTTTATATATTGAAAATAAATAATAATTGGAGCATTAAAAAAATCAAATTACCGAAATTGTATATATAAAGAAGGTTAAAGAATTAGTCAATCAATTTTAAATGAGGAATCAAGTAAAAAACGACATCTGTAGAATGGATTAAACATCAACGGTACCGTGACTGCGTGCTTGATTATAAGGAAATTTAATAGACTACCACCCCAATCTATTCTTGATCTCAAAAAAACCTACGTTAGATTTTGACACGACGAATGATATGCTAAGATCACATCAATGCGTTTGACATTGAGGAAGGTGCCGACGTACGTATGTAGCACGAAGGAATCATAAAGATAAAAGTGATACTTGATGGATGCTGAATTTTACGAGTAGTCTTGCGACAGCCTAAGCCGCCTGCAAGAAAATATCTTAAGCGCATTTGAACAATAAAAATTTAACAACTTATACAACAATAGACAACCTAAAAAAAGTTTATGGTACAGTTATAAAGGAAATACTACCATAAACACAATTGATTTTTAACGAAACTTAATTGAACTAAGCCTGAGACAAATAACTTTTAATGAAAGTTAGTACGTTGGTCTAATAAATCATAGAGGTAATAAAGAATATATCGCGCCTCCACAATTCAAATCAATGATTTAGTGAAATCGGTTTCTGTGTAATAAGTACCAATAAAGTCAACACAGAATAGACCGGTTTATAATTTATGTTCAATATAAGTTTCAATTAAAATTTTAATATAAAAAAAACAATCATAATGCGTAATGCGACAATATGCACGATTGTAGCGAAACCAAATGAGCCATGATATAAATATATAGACAAGAAATGTCATAGATTTTTAAATTTGGAATCTAGCACATATTCATCTAAAAAAATGTGTTTTTTGAATTGTGTCTCTTTTTGCGGGGGTGCAATGTTTCCCATTTTGAATAATAAAATTCTTATTAAAACAAAAGAAAAACGATCCAACAAAAAATAATGTATTCGTCGATATTTTATTCGAAATTTGAATCATTCAAATCACATATCTGTCAAATAAAAAAATTTAAACTCTCTAAAAAGTTGAACGCTTGTCTATGACTTAAATATCCAGAGGTAGATAACGTCAGTTTCAGTCTTATTCTTACTTTTCTTGAAGTATTTGATTGATGAAACATAAGACAGATGAGAAAAATATATAATTTAGCAGGCCAGGCAACCACCTTCGACAGTATCATTAATAATAATTATTATTAAAAGTAATAACAACAGCCATTGAAGCATGATGATTGAGGTAATTTGGAAAAAAAACGTAACAAAGGTCGGGACTTCTGATTCCACGTATTCTTGTAAACGATTAAGACACGAATGCATAAGACATAACGGGAAGAATAATCTCATAATGGAGCGTATATTAGGGATGCTGAAAAAGAAATTTTATATAACCATTACTATCTGTGAACAATATGAAACTATCACATCACCTGTATACCCCAAGATTCACGTAACTAACCATCGATTTTTTTTTGTAAAACTTGGAATTTTTGTGCAATCATTCAACCGTATTTGTCTAACACGGTGAAAAAATAGCAATGTATTTTAGTTCTACAAAATTATTTTTAACAAATATAGTTGATCATCTAAAATACATTGCTATTTTTTCACCGTGTTATAATGGAGTTCTACCAAGTGAATGCCAATTCAATCAATAGTATATGTCTAATCTTAGCTATGTAACAGAAAACACATGTTTCTGTATATCCGTCACAAGAACTCGTTACAAACGGTGAAATTTTCACATGTCATACTGGTAATTGTGGGATTTTATCTTCCAACACGTTTCTGAGAGCCTCGAATTTTTAAAACTATATACTTAGTAGCATACCGTTAAATTTAATTTCGTACATTAAATATACAAAAAAACTATTCTTATGGATATAATATAACATATCAACTGAGAGTGGTTTGATGGAATTTCGTTATGAAACTCGAATCGGTATAATTCGTGTATTAATTTAGATGCTAGATTTAGAGTATTTATTTTTCGAAGTTCATCTTATCTAAACTGTTTACTGGCTGCCAGTTAGAGTGCATGCCTGAAGATGCCGAAAAATAATACACAGTGAACAGTTTTAGCGATTCAAATTTTATTTATATTAAATTAAAATAATAACAATTCATGGCAAATGATCAAATTCTTTTATAAGCAGTTGCGATCACTAAGCGCAAGCTTACTTATATAAATCATTAATAAAAATCTGTCTTTGATTTCATTCCTAGTAGATACAGTTATAAAAAAAACTAATGATGTTGGTACAATCAATCACTGACAATTTAGCGATGCCGTATTCCATCATTAAAATGCACGAAGTTTCAATTAGCATGCGAATGAGTTTATCATTGAACCGTACACGTTACAAAATCAACAACAACTTCAACATTTATTCATACAATGGATTTTTATACATCAAGCAAATAATCATTGTTATTATTTCGTTATCTATGTCTTCGTGATAATTATGTGCGTTTTTCAGCCTGGCGGAGAAAAATATGTCCATAGTATCATTGAAAGACGATCGAAATAATTCTACCAACTCCGTAAAAAAAGAAAGACTATGTCATTACCACAAAAGAGTTACGTCTTCTATTATCCTTGACAATTGATATCTAACCTTTAAATTATCACAAATGAGGTATTTATATTTGAATAGATTGTGTCAGAACGCTGTCGAATTTTAATTAATGAACATTACCAAACTTTGAAAATATTGTAGGATTCATTTTCAATTCTTGTTACCTAATACTACAATATAAAATGTTTAAATGAAATAAACAGAATTATATATTTTGGATAATGATTAAAAGGTTTTTGTTCGCAGGTATTTGAACGAATTACTGTATAAGGTTTTTTATTTTAGTATATATATATATATATATATATATACATGTAAAATATTATGACTTCATAAGCACAAACAGTTGCTTAATTTATTTATAATTAGTAAAATTATTTGAATTTGCAAATAACACTGTGTTTTTACGTTGATGCATCAAATTTTATTCCAATACGCTAAGCGAAGCTTGTTTATAAAGGTTGAATCGTGGAATAAATATTGTGTTTTCGTTGTTCCATAACCGCCTGCTTTGTATGCATTTCAAACACTAAAAATTATCTAATATAACAATTTAAACGCGAATATGGAAATGAGTTTTCTTCGTTCGGTATCAGGTCATTGCCTGTTCCAACGAGCAAGCAAGTGGCATTCGTTAATATTCTGGCGTTAGAAATGAATAGGTAACCCTTCCACCGTCCGACCCGCTTAGTGCGTGTCCCGAATGTAGACATCTGACGAATTCAGCCGGCGACATTGTTTTCGTTTGCTAATGGTTGTTTCCGCATATTCAAGTGACGTTGCACGATTTTTTTCCGTTTTACAGAAAGAAAAATTCCTTACTCCTGAACAAGTGATTTCAAGCAAACGTGTCGAATGAACAGGTCAAGAATCTCAATAAAAGCAACGGCAATTTAAAAGACATCTCATTCATGAGATTATTTTTTCCTGTGTTGCTGTTTCACAAATCATTATTTTTGCGAACATGGCAATGAAAATACTGTTATTACGATGAGTCATTGTGAAAAATCGTACTTTATTATACTACTTATGTAACTTTTACGTAATTCTGTTGATACGACGTCAAATGAAGAGAAGAATGTAAAAAGTAGTTTGACATTATTTATCTTACTTACAGTTGGCAATTTGTCACGCAATAATTCAAGTAAAGCTGCATTTAGATTGGTAGAATTTTCGCGTTGCTAACTGTCATTTAACCAGTTTTAAGAATAAGAATATTGATTTTTAATTACCCTAGCCTCTTACATATTACTCTGTACCAATTATAAAATATTTTTTTAAATCTGTGTTATTTATGGTTCGTGTGGGTTCCAAGCTTAAGAATAAACTGATTCTAAATTTAAAATTTGTCATGTAAAATGGTGGACAATACTTTCTCTCGCCTACTGTTGATAAATTTTTCTATGGATTCCTTACACAGACAAACACATCGATGCAGACTTTGTAGACAATATTAATATAAAATTGTCTACAAATTAAAAAATAGAATTTGTGTTATCCCCGCACATACTTTTAAAGCCGTGCAAGTAGGCACTCAATAATATATGAAAATTATAATACTGACATTTCGGTCAGATGTTTCATAATTAAAAAAACAAACATCTTTGTGCATCGTTTGTTTGGACACTTGTTTACATAACACGCTTAGAAAATAATTCTACATCGTGCAATATTTTACTAACACTAGCCTAATTAAAAAGCCTACACATGTATTATATATTTTTTAAATAAAATACACACTATTAATTAGTAGTTGTAAAGCTAAGTCATTCCTCTAAAAAGGGACAGCGATATTTTGTTTAATAATACTGCATTTATTAAAATGATAATAGTAGTTAATACGTTCTGTTATATTTGAAAGTTGTTAAGAGTTTTAAATACTTTATATATGAGATAAATTAAAAGATATACAAAACATTTGAGATATACATACAATTCAAAAAATAGCAGATTTCGCTAGCAAGTGTTGTTTTTAAAAGAAAATTGACGATGAATAAATAATACAGATTATTAAATTTGAATTGTTACAAACGACCCGGGTGTCGCCCTTCGGCATCTTCAGGTATTCCATCGCACGGATGCAACAGAGCTGACGTTGACAGACTGACGAATACCTGAAGATGCCGAAGGGCGAAACCCGGGTCGCTTGTGATAAGACATATGGAATCGTACAAAGTTGTAACAATTCAAATTTAATATTGAAGTTCCATTAAGCACCTTCAGTCGATATCATAAATTAATACAGATTATGTTTAGCATAACGTCTTTTCACAAATAAGTATTATTTCACTATAGGAATATTCATTGGACTTCACAGCAGTTCTTGAATGTCAATCTTAATTTTTTAAAAATAGCTGTGTGAAAATAAATATTCCTAATTATTTTCAAACTTATATACTTAGTAGATACTGCATTGAATAAGTATCATTAAAGCAATTAGTCTTAATCTTATCTATCTATCGTAATTAGATAAAGGTTGGACAATCCATATTACAATATATATTAAAGAAACAGGTAATCACTTCGTATTGATTTCATATAACAAATTTACGTTGAAAAATGTTGGTCGATTTCAATTTTCTACTTAGAAAGAAACTATGAGCAATCACGGTCAAACCGAACACACCTAAATTCAATACGGACGATCACTTAATCATTTTATCTTTTACGAAATCAACAAAGAAAAAATACATATCTAAGATAAGCCTACATAAACAATACTATATTATTTTATTGAATCACGTTTTAGACGTTTGAATGTTCAATATATAATAATAAATCATTATTATTAAGGTAATCATACAGATAGTGAAGAGTTTACGCCATATAACATATATTTTCTTTGGGTAGTTCAGTGAGTACCGAACTGTCGTGTTTGCACAAGGCTCAAGGCATTGTTCGTAAATATGGTCCAGTTCGATTGAATAGTCTGAAATCTTGAAATCTGAGTGCGAACTTGAAGATTAGTGTTCTTACTTACCGTAGACGAGAATTCAGTGGGTGGACAAAATCCCAAGTGCGAAAGGTTGCCCGCCCTACTTTTCAAAACAATGCAATATTAGTTGTAAAAAAATCATTGCATGAATATTACAAAGTTTGTATGGTAAAATTGTACGGTGAGTATAGAAAAATATTGCGCTAGACTTTATTTAAATAACACTTTATGATTTACACAAGGCTAATGACTTTACAATAAAACAAGTACAATGGAGTAATTTCAACTAGTTTACACCTTCGTTAAACATCAACAAAGGCAAATATAATATATCAGCTGTTTAAACAATTGTCGAAACAAAATAATGCACAGCACAAGGTGGTTATATAAATAGACATTTCAACGTTCTGAATACCGCGTAAAGAGGGTTTGATGTTTATTAAATCAGATTGCACGCATTTAGTTTACAAACTAGTTTCTGCGTTAGCGAGTAATGAAAATTCTCTTGTATATTTTGTTTGTTTACTAATTAGTATTATATGGGGGTAGCCTATTTCAAACCTCTGCCATTACTTTAGTCGCGTGTCGCAGGTGTATAAAAAATAAAAGGTTTGTCCTTTTCTGTGAAAATATATTGAAATTGTTATCGAATGACAGGAGCACCTGTTAGTATATTAATAATAAGGACTCTGGACGTGTGTTGGTCGAGTTGTATATGTGTTTGTGTGTGTTTGCGCGAGTCCTTGCCAAAAGCAAAAAAAAGCAACCGCGGAAAAGTCACAGGCAAATAGGCGGTGAACAGCAACCAATGATGTAATAATTGCAACATACCCGCTAAAATGAGTGGGAAGACGGTCGCCCAAAAAGGAAACAGCCAAGAACACAAGGTGCCACGGATCCTATCTACGAACTGACAGCGGTGCTGATGATGACGATACGTTTGATACTCCTTCCGAAGATTCTCGCTCCACCCTCAGTCAATAAATTAATCACACTAAAAAGCTATTCGTCAAACTCAATGCTATTCGATATCAGCTACGATAATCAATAGAAATTATCGGATTTTTCGTCATAGTATTTATTAGCAGCACGAATGGAGGATAAACTCAACGGCACTGGGGGTTGATATATTAAATTGAAATCAATGGAATGATAATTTTTGTTCACTGTGAATATTATTACTTTGTTTGGAATAATAGGAGGGCTGTTGTGTTGTGTGAAGGCTCGACTATTCCCGCGATATCGTAATTTAGTTGGTAGTAAGTGGGAAAGCAACCTAACGGCGATGACAGACCGTTCGGCGCAGCAGAGCGCGATCGACTGAGCAGCCGGTGTGATCCGCCCAACAATATGCCAACTTACATTTTACGGTGATGCACATACATACATGGAATAGAAAAACAAAACTGTATGCTCTACATATAAAATTCAATAAATAAATTGCTGGAAAGTAATTAAATAGAAGAAAAGCGTAATTTTATGGGCACGGTAAACAAAGCATCAAAACGCTAGCGCTGCTCAGTTTCGGACAGTCTCTAAAAAATATGGTGAGCAAAATGATTGCCGTTCGGTCTCGTGTAGCGCGATAGCCTTGTCAGGGAAAACGATTTCCATTGATCACTTCAGAATATTCGATGAGAATTAATATCACAGCTTCTTAACCCTCCCAGCTTTCCCATCCGTTATAATTTATTATGCAGTGACCAGTGGCGTCATAAATATTAAGCGTATCGGCATTGTTTTAACAATTGGGAGTGTCTTAGGAGCAACTGCCCAGTAATTGGCAGCATGAAGAAAATCAATACTTCTAGGTAATCGAATTGATTGTAACCTAATTATACTACAAAAAGACAATTAACAAAATAAATGAAAATCAGCATTATATTAAGATATGCATAAAATATATTAAAATATACATAATTTACAACAGCTCATAATAAATACGAATTTTTAAAAAGGCTTGCTGAACTCATCTTCTTCAATTAATAGCCTAAATCTAATATTTATTATACGTGCTGCTTTATAAATGGGTTTTTGTTTTTCATTAGATTTTATAAACCCACTAGTTCGCAGTAATATTCATATTTTTTAAATAAACCGCAAGACAAAATGTCGGTACGACTGCTACGTGTGGGTATTTTCAGACGGTTTTAAACTTCTGTCACGACTAAGCAGCGGCTACTTGTTTTTTAATAAAGTTGCAAGAGATTCCCTCCGCCCCTCTATGCTAGTCATAGACTCGACACACTCACATAGAACTTCACAGCCGTCTATCTTTTATCTATCGAGTCAGGCAAGTGTTTGGATTGGGAACGCCGATAGCCTGATAGAGGATGACTTCCTGAATCTGGTTCGACATGATGACATGCATCTGGCAATTGTCAGAGAGAACCGCATCGTGCATATCGATATCCCAGTACTAGACTGCAGCAACTCAAAAAAAATGTTTCATATGAAATTGAATGAATAATTCACTACTGCAGGAATGCTATACGATTTAAAGATATTAAAACACACTTCAGCAATAAATAACGAATCAACTTCAGAGTCCTAGAGTACTTTCGCACTTTAATAATGATTTAAGTATCTATTTAATGACATTTCACGTTATAGACCCAAACTCTCCCTTATAGGGCCCTCACTAATGCTTCGTTAATGGTTACTGTCAGTATGCACTTCCAACATCTTTCGATTAAAATTAAAGGTATAGCTAAGTGTATCGATATTTTTGGTTCAATTAAAAATACAATATAGTATTATATACCCTCTGTAGTATTGTGTTAGATATCATACACTCTAGTCTTAAAAAATCGAGATCAGGGATAGTAAACTTCTTCATGTCAGAAGTTCGCATTTATATATCAGTGTTATAATGCTGCAGTCAATAAATTTCAATATGTTAAATACTAAAAAACGTTTGTAGATTCTTTTCCTCAATCCTACTATAAGCCACGTGTGGAAGTGATAGAATTTAATAATACGACTGTAGAACGTGCAGGTACTACGCACAAATACAAAATTGTTGGAAATAAGCAAAATTTCTATCGATAAACCCTATTATTCAATATGTTTTAAATTGGAAGGGACACGGTATAATAAAGGATATTTTAAGATATTACAGTTAGGTTAAACAGCGGCAAGTAGAATTCGTTTTTTGGTGCATATCGTAAACAGAATACGTAGGTATATTTAAACATTTTGTTTTACATCGCAGCATTATTTTTTTGCTGCGGCGGCGGTATAAAAACGAGCAAACCATTTAGAAGCTATTTTATTAATTGTTATTCTGTCTACATTAAAAACGCAAGCACGCATACATAATTTAAGAATGACACGTTCATTTGACTCCCTCCAAGTAAGAATGACTGGAATTTTATATAATACATTGATAATGAAGACCAAATATATTTACTTGAATTTGAACAGAATAGGTATCAGGTTATTATTTGTTTACATTTTTAGCAACAGGTGGCGCTCGGGTGTAAGTTAACTCAACACCTGCTGTATTTTTACCTGCCCTCCGATGATGGTTCACGATTATTACGAGAACATGGAATCAAATTATTGATGTTTTAAAGTATATTTTAAGTGGCCGTAGAACAACACCAAAAACTAATAAATAGGGGTTTTAAATAAATGGCATATTTCACTCAACATGGTTCGCTTCACGATAAAAAGAGTCAACGACAATCGTTCAAATAACGGTTAAAATATATAAGGGGAAACAATTTTGTAAATTGGTAAGCATGCATATTATGTATGAGAAGAGCCCAATGAATATTAAAACAAACAATTCGTTACGTATAAATGTTGGATAACCATGGCGTCCATGACATATCCGATCCAAACAACTTCGAAAATGTTTCCGTATTAGTTTAAAATTTATTCCAATCACACCACATATAAAATACAAGTAAAAAAAAGTATTTAACAACATACCTACATGTTCATGGATTCTTATAGCACTATTATTAATTATATATTTTTTATGTTAGGGCTGGGTACATACTAAAAAAATTCCAACTGAATAATGTGTCTTAGTGGGAGATATTTCAAGAAAGGTAAGAATTTTCCTAAATTGTTTCATACGTTTAATTGAAAGAGTTGTAAATAAACAAAATCAACACAATTAAAGAAAATTTACCCGCCTGTAGCCTGACATTTAATAATAGCATTAATAGTTCATTTAATATCCGCTTCTATTCCAAGAAGAATTATCCGAGACAGTTCTAGTGAAAGAAAGTTTCAGCGTTTTATATAAAAAAGTTGACTAACTTATGTGGCGTGACACTACTGAATTTTGAAACGATATGTAAATAACCTTGGTAAATCAATCCGCGACAACTTCTTCTGCTAGTAATGCCATTTGTCGGACCAATTCAATTGAGAACTCATTAAATTAAAATGACATTAATGATTCAAATAGTTACATCAAATGCTCTAGGTGTGTCAAAAACTAACACGTTAAAGGCCTTTATTTTAAAACTGTAAATCAATAAAAAAAAACACAATCAGATGTATTTTATGGCACACAACCACAATAATACTGATAATACTTTGAAAATAATACCGTACAAATAAGTTCTCAATACGCGCTGAATTCATTTCGTACATCGTAAATGTTCGTAGAAATTGTTGATAATAAATAATCATACAATATCTATAAATCAAGATCGTACAGACGGCATTTTCTCATCGTTAAATTGACCTCTCAGCGATTGTTTAATTCCATCCGCTGATTAGCCTTTAGATTATATTTTAAATAATAAAAACACATTTTTTTAGTACTTATTTCCATATATTTTTTTTTTGATCAGGACCGGTTTCGCTCATCGCGAGCATCAGTTGACAATGCTCGCGATGAGCGAAACCGGTTGTGATCAAAAAATATATTGTGGAAATAAGTACTAAAAAAATGTGTTTTTATTATTTAAAATATCATGCCTTTCCATCAAGAAGTGACAGTTAACACCTTAAAAGTGACTTTAGATTTTAGTTTAAAGCAATATACATATACCAAACCTCATTTTAGTGTATAACGGTAACAACGTTTATGTATGTAATGTAATTTTGCATATTCGATCATTAAAAATAGTAAGTTGAAGTTTTTATATCAGACATGATGACCGATTTCCGACAAATTATTTTAAAAAAATCACTTTTAAAAATAGAATTCTACCAATTTGATAAAAAAAACTTGAAAGAATTCTTCACTTCTTCTTCTTGTGCGATTTTATTGTCTTCATATTTGTAACATATTTTATTATTTGTCGTATATATTGTGGCGCATTAGCGTCAACTGTTATGCAATATTTTCGTTTAATTTAAAAAATAAATCTCTAAATGTCCATCTTTTGTATTAAATCACTGGGTCATAAACTGTAAGGAATTCAGAGATGAATGATTGATTTACTGTCTGAACGCAACCTTGTTATGTTAATATACGCATTAAAAATTGCATACAAGGACACGACTCCTGGGCTTGTGAATAGCTTATATCGAATGGTACAAGTCGATAGTTATGATTTAAAGTTTAGTTTTCAAATCGATGATGAATTGATTATGTGAACAATCGTGTTGTAAATTGCATACAATAGTAGGCAGTGAATAACCTTGCCCTAGACACGCCGCAAATCAACTTAGCTATTTATAATGCAAGCATCGATTGATATTTGGAAGTACGAAACGATCAATTGATATTTAAATGGCACTGTACCAGTATCATACATACGACCATTGTGCTTCACAACCAGATTAGTGTGTACAAGGCGAGAGCGTGTGAATTGTACATCCACCGAGATAAATGTCCGATCAATAATTATTTCATAATATATATTCTGGATCACTTTTAAGGTGTTAACTGTCACTTCTTGATGGAAAGGCATTATATTTTAAATAATAAAAACACATTTTTTAGTACTTATTTCCACAATATATTTTTTGATCAGGACCGGTTCGCTCATCGCGAGCATTATCAACTGATAGTACAATGACGAAGCCGGTCCTGATCAAAAAATATTTTGTGGAAATAAGTACTAAAAAATGTGTTTTTATTATTTAAAATATTCTGGATCCTTAGGAAAAGCGATTGATTCAAATGCTTCTAATAAAATAATATCTTAACATTTCGTACACGCAAATTATTTTTTCATGGGCAAATTTCAAAGCAATGTTGCCATAAAAGTGGACAGTATCTACAATACAAAAAGCAATATTTTACTTTCAATAACAGGATCAGTGGATGAAGCCATAATGGTACGTTGTGATTTCTATGCATAAAAAAGTTCCTTAGTGTATTTAGTCTACGAAATCTTAATAATTAACAGAAAAGTTCAAGAGAAAATAGTGTAAGATTTTTTACAGATAAAAAATAATATCACATGTTGAAAAAAAAAATTTCATTGAGTGTTTTATCGATTATGAAAGCGCTTGATCACTGTTCAAATATTGTCTAAAGAATTAACGAGCATAGTGTCGAGTAGAATCCTACTGAATGAAAGTGGAAGATAAGAATAATATATTCCCGAAAGATTGTTATAAAATAACTATTGATTGAATTGGCATTCACTTGGTAGAACTCCATTATAACACGGTGAAAATTCTCAAAAAATTTCACCGTGTTATAAAATAACTATTTTAGTTTAAGTTGGTCAATTACTTAAACGCCTAAAAACATAAACTATTTTTCTTTTTAATTTTATTTTGTTAAAAGATGAATAAAATAGATTTCTTATTCTAATTTTTATATGTATATTTAGGAAAGGAAGGAGAAAATGTACTTTTTCATAGATTTCAAATCTTTCTTTAATTAATAATATTATCAATAGATTGTAATTGTCACTAAGTAAATAAAAAGAACATAAACCCTTTTCTGCGATTTTTTTCATAGATATCGAATCTCGGAAACTCGGAAATCTCCGAAGAAATCACGGAGAAAAGCAGATAAAAATTATCTTGAAATAAGTGTCAACTCTTTGTTAACTTTATACATAAAAGTTTCAGTATTTCCATGGAAAAATGCAATATGATAAATAAATACTCCGAAATTAAATTGTTAAAAAAATAATCGTTAATTATTAGCATAACATAATATAATAAAAACTTTAATGACGACACTATTCGTTTCGTTTTATTGAAATTATTGAGTTGAGCGAACAAAATTGTAGCACGTTGAAAAAAATAGCAATGTATTTTAGTTCTACATTTTTTTTTTCTTAAATACAGTTGATAGCTATTTCGGCTCACGCCATCGTCAGAACTACTGGATAGTTCTGACGATGGCGTGAGCCGAAATAGCTATCAACTATATTTAAAAAAATAATTTTGTAGAACTAAAATACATCGCTATTTTTTTCACCGTGTTATAATGGAGTTCTACTAAGTGAATGACAATTCAATCAATATAGCAAAGTTGTGTTTACGGCCGGTACAATATAAGAAATTTATGATTAAACACCAAATAATGGCTCGTATATGCCGACCATCAATTTGTCCCAACATTTTGTGTCTGATATAACCAGATATTTTTGACCGTTATATGTTATTTAATACCTTCATGTGAATATTACAATCGAAATGAAAACAATGTTGAAAGCTGCTGGACACGAGTCCGCTAAAGACCTTATAGGTCATTGGATTTACACAAAAGAACAAAGCCGTCAATATGGCGTTCAGTGGCTTTAATTAACGAGTCACGGTGAGCACGGCTTAATTAATTCGATTTGACAATGAGCGAAGTGCGCTTACGGGAATCTGGCTGCATGCACGACATTCGATACTAATTGCATTCTGATGCGTCCATTGTCAGTGGCGTTAACATCAGTTAGATTTCAATAAAACAAAAGACGCATATTAACATAAAGCAACACTATTATTTGCTTAGTTTATCTAAAATTGAATCTAACATTAAAAAATACTCGCTGATGATTCAGCATCGATTTCGCATAGATGAACAAAGTGTAAAAGTATATGAGATCACAATGCTGGTAAATACGTGAAAATTGATTTAATTAAATTCATTATGTTAGGTTGGAATTATGTTAGCTGGAATGCCTAAATAACTATCATTAGGTAAATTATATATTTGATATGTTTTTAGATTAGAACATGGAGAGGTGGCGACAACTTCTTAGCTTAATACTCATAATAGTTAAAATACAAGTAAAAGTGAATAAAAAAATATACTTTTATTATGCATAGACTTTTAATCAATTGTCAAAATGAGGTAATAATGACATACTTATAACTAAATTGAGATCAAATGTAATAACTACTTAATTTTCTTACGAAATATCTTCACAGACGTGTCGAATCTGAGAGGTATTTGAGTAGAATAATACAAAGAGTTACAAAATATATTCTCATTCATGAATATGAATGGTATCGCGATCGAAATGGCGTAAAAATCGTGTCAGTTGTTGATTTTTGACTTGGCGAAATAGTCCACCGATATCACGACACTGCAACAGATAACGATCTCAATGCTTTTATCACTTACTGATGTTTAAGTTAAGAAATAGTGTGTATATTACAATATCTCTGATCTAGGCAATATGGCCGACTATTCGGGAGTACTCGTCCGTGACTGTAAACATAAAAGATAAAAGTGAAAACGATGACTGGCTTATGATACAATGATTGAATATTCTTTGCTGTTTTGTTACGTAAATGGCGATAATAGTCAACGTCTTTTTTCATCCACAGTAGGTAGATGTATTAAACAAAAAAATATATATATAAAAAATAAATATATTAGAAGCTATAGTTGATCGCATATAAAAGTCGACACGTGCAAAATATTTGAGTAATAATAGTTTGCGAACCAACCGACTAAATAGTTAAACCGAAGTTACATTTACGTTTTATATATGATATAAATTATAAAAGGGACAAAACTTCTTCGTTCTGGCAACAAGTCTGAATTCGACGTGGATTTTTCTAGAGAATATCATCAAAACAGCACACATAAACAAAATATATATATAAATAAAACCTAATTTTACAATGCGAACATGATCAGTTTCGGATAAATTTTGAACATTCATAAATATATGTATTGATTGAAAATAAACGTGTACCTTATATCCAATTTATTAAATGCATTTGAAAAATAATTAAGCACATCGGTTACTTATATTTTAGAAGACATACATATGTAAATTTGTTGCAGCGATAGTAGTTTTCATGAAAAAATATATCTTTAGTGACATTTCCGTGAATTCACATTCTAGTACATTCTCATCATATCTAATCAAATTACCATCATTTACAATTTCGACAGTATTTAATTGATGGAATTTCCATAATATTTATCACTCACCACTCGGGTTTCGCCTTTCTGCATCCTCATTCAATCTATCACACGATGTAATAGATCAGACAATTGCACATTTCTAAAATTATCATCAATCGAAATATACTTCTACGCGTAAAAATATAATTTAACAGATACTTTCCAGTGATCCTAAATTCGTTTCAGAGCTTTCATCAAAACCATAAACAACAAACACAATACTATTGTAGACAGGGTTTGAGAATTGTCTCTACCTAAATTGAGAAAACACATTTTCACTTGAAATGTTCGTTTTCTTTTAACACACCATATTTATATATACATATAATATATATATATAATTACATACTTTCTAAAAAGAAAATATTTTAACCGAAAATAACACCTCATTCAATAAGAGGAAATCAATATAATATCCAATGGACAACCCAAGACATTAATCAAAATTAAATTATGTTTATATTTACATTTTAAAAGTTTCAAATGCTCGGCCATGTAAAAGTTAATGAATCCTTGCAAGACAGCCTGAACGAGAAAACTGGTGAAACGAAAATCTATGTCATAAACTATATATGTAATAATTTAAATTGACTAAAACTCGTGAGTATTGTACCTACTGCACGATAGCAAAGACAGGGGAGAAATGTGTTATCTGGATTATAAATGGGATAATATGCGTAATATTTTCATACATAGAAATCAATCATAACTATATACGAATGACACAAAAATCATTAAAAAGCTATACGTCTAACAAAATCTTTAGCTGTTTCGTTAGATACGCATTTCCTAATGAAGTATAAATAATTCCACTACTAAATAATCAAGCGATGAAAAATGAAAATTACATTGTTCAGTGTAATATTTCATTTGCATGAGGCTTAACACAATCAACATCAGAGGACGGTTTTGAAAAAATTACACCTGATAATATATTTAATAATACAAATAAATGAATTAAAAAACAAACAATAGATCACCTAACAGGTAACTAAACTTACAGCCATAAAAAATGTATCACTTACGGACCGGACCATAAAAAATAAAGTCAATTCATTATAGGATTATAATGCATAAGAAATACCTAAGATGTAGTTTTCATAACCATATAGGTGCAAAGAAGCAGTGTTATCTAAGATAAGTAACTGTTGCATTATTATTATTTACAATGGACAGTGATGTAAGTGCCCAGTTTATTACCGAGTCAAGATTTCAAAAAATAACCGTTAACATATTTATGGATCAGATTAAAGTAAACATAATATTTAATGTAAATAAGAATAAACATATTTAATAAATCTAAGAGTTTAATCGATATGTGCAGAGCAATTTGATAGAATACTAAGGTTGTAATAGCTACGGAGCCGCATGTCAGTTACAGAACAGCTCGTTAATTTGAAAGAAAGGGTCGAACTAAGAAATTTCAACTTTCATAAGTTAGTTTAAATATTAATACATCAAAATATCAATTCTCACCAATGAATTATTTTTGTAAATCCTTCCAAATTCAAATATTTGAATCAAATTCACTCAATAACACAGCACCCCACAACTCACTTTATAATGTTGGCACTTTTGAATGCTATACCAACTTTACGAATGACTTATTTTTTATTGATTTTATGAAATCTAAGCCAGGTGAAAGAAACTATAATCAATTACCATTGTTATTATTATGGAGGTTAAAAAATAATATTTATTTCATTATCCATTGTCTCCATATCAAATGAAATCAGTTATATTATTAGTAATATGGTAAAAATATAGCGCAAATTTTAATCATATATACATGGTGTCAATTTCTTTAACATTACAATTTTGTAAGATATCAAAAGCCCGATTGAACTTTTTATTTTTCAACTTCTATTTGGTACTGATAATTATTACTATTTTGAAAGACAAAATGAACAATTATTGCTAATTGAGCATTGAATATATTTAATGTATGTTTTTTTATTGATGTGCACTCTCGATTCATAAAATTAGTGATTTTAAATGGATTAAAAAATAAAGCGGAGAATCTCACATCTCATATGATTACACCATTTTTTTCTTCATGTTCAAACATTTGTTATAATTTTTTTATTTGCTATATATGCTACTTTTTTATAATAAAATTGTTTGTTTATTTGTCATAGCCATTATAATTTAGTTTGATGTGCAAATAATAATTTGGTTTACCTTTTGATTCAGTAAAATAAAAATCTTTTTATGTTTGATTTCAAAAAATTCTATGTTTGTGCTTTTGTATATTTTAATTACCAATAATTGTCTCAATGGTTGAGTAGTTTTAAATACTTCTGATGCAAAATAAGAAATTTTAAATAATAAATACTAATTCTAAGAATATTAATGCTCTCATATGTAAATAATTGATTTATTGAAAATGCGTTTTATTTAGATGACCACTTTCAATTTTGAATGACTTATTGTCTATGGGTAAGGGTGAATACATATTTATCAGATACTTCTCCAGTTTTTGCAAGTCTATGGTTGTGGATGACATTTATGACATACTTTTAAATTCTGTTTATTTTTTTTATTTATTGGCGACTAAAGATGTTAGAAAAAGTTCTTCTTTCAAGTGATGTGTTCACAGTTTGCATGCAACATGCCCTTTCTACGGAAAAAGAAGAAATCATGGGATTACTAATCGGAGAGGTTAGATGTAATTTCAGTTTTATTTGAAATTGAAATTAATTGGTCATCATAAGTTTATTGGATGTTCTATTTATATTGAGCTTCGTTTTATAGAATAATGGTCGAGAATCCATTATCATTGACTTATTAACAACTTTCAAAATGAAATGTGTACTGTACACTACAATTTTAATGTTATAATACAATTGATTGTAGATGGCAAGTTGAGTTCTATAATGCTAAGATTATTTTTGTTGTTTCATTTATAGGTTAACGAAATGTCAACAGTAGTTTCGATATCATCTTCTATAATATTGAGAAGGTCAGATAAGAAACCTGACAGGGTAGAAATTTCAGAGGAACAGTTAGTACAGGCAACACTGCATGCCGAGAAACTTCAATCTGAAATTGGAAAGCCTCTTCGGGTTGTTGGCTGGTATCATTCTCATCCTCATATAACAGTATGGCCTTCTCATGTTGGTAAGTGAATCAAAAATATATTTGTATTCTTGAGACATGTTAAATATTGTATGGCTTCGTTTTAGAATAGGTTGGTTCAAAGGAATTTGAGATATCAAAGACATCCATGTCTACAAATACAGTTCATTGATTAATCTACCCGTTTTAGAATTAAGACTTGAGAGCAATAGACTGAACTTTTTTTGGCCATTCAACTAAAAACCCGACTCTCCAATTACTAAAGGATAAAATAGATCATTACAATTGTGTATTTAAAAATAAACATCACAATATTATTTACCTAAGTAATCTTGGCACGTAATTTACTACACTTTTGCTTTAGCTTTCATGATTTTTCTAAATAGGATTCATAATTTATTTTTCAATTTCTTTCCTACTATAAGTGACTGGAAATAGAAATAATTACACTTTCTTTTGGATGTGATAGTCCATGATTTGTGCATCACCGACACACACTAATAACCATTTATTATAAAATTTTAATTGCAGATCTCAGCACACAAGCCATGTATCAAAGAATGGATCCAAGCTTTGTCGGTCTCATTTTTGCCGTTTTTCTAACAGATGTAGGCTCGAAAGCTCATGAAGTAAGAAATATAGATACTTAGCACCAATATTATATATTGTAAAATATTACAGAATTGCAGAATTTATTTTGGGTCTTATCTAGGTGCAAGTGACCTGTTTCCAATCTTCAGAGAATACTACTCAATCAAGACGAGAAATCCCACTGGAAATCGTACCATCTGATACCGCTCTACTGCCAACATGCTTACAGGTTTGTTTAATTACGCAGCTGTTATTATATCATAAAACATCAATGTTACAAACTTACGAATTGAACTAATTGATCTTAGGTTCTGTCTTCCTGAGCTAGTTCACAACATAATAATAATTGTACATATTTTTTCCACAATGCATTACATAGTTGAGTTAGGCCAAATAAGTATAACTCTCACAAAGCCTGGATATTTTCAATTGAACTATCACTGCAATTAGATTCTTTTGGAAGTCATTATCTGCCTCTTACCGCTATTCACAGCGGTGTATTAGAATGAAAAAGCAAGTGATTCCTGACACTTCTATTATAATATTTTCACTCGTAAGTATAAGATACCAATTTTTGTTTGCAAAAATGTTTATCTACAATATAAAAATTCACAATCTTGTCTCGATTCATTTTAATATTACATTACAGACGTTGATACAGCTGCCTGAAATATTAAATGAAGAGGAATATGAAACATTCTATAATGAGACGTCAGGGAATGTTGGCGACTTTTTAACTGAACAACACAATGCCGCTGTAAAAACTATAGCTTTAGGACACATAGCTGAAAAGGTACCAATGGACTACTTTATTTCAGTTAATTAAGTTCTTTTATTTATTTGTATATTAATATAAATAAGTGTTCCCTATTGTATGGTGGTATATTTTAAATAATAAAAACATTTTTAACTGTATAAGTTGTCGACCCCATGTTGGGAACCTATGGTCTATAGCCCATAATTAATTAAATAAAATACATTTAAAAAAAATCTGTGTGCCGGAGGGGAACCTAATAAGTGTCTACAGGTCACAAGGTGAAGAGTTGTGCACATCGTATTCAAATCTTCACTATACTTCTAAATACCATTTTGTTTCAGATGACTCGTCCGATGATAGAAGTCTTAGCGGCTAGAAATAAATTAAGTAAAATACGACTGCAAGCACTACGCAAACATCATAAATTCCTAATGGGAAAGATGGAAGAATGTGGCCTTTTATATTAAGTTCTCTCATATTTATATATATTTTTTTTACATTTCGAATCCACATCTGGATAAATCAAAAGATGGGTACTTATAAAGATATGATTACTAAACTTGTCATTTATTTTATTACAAGTATGACTATGACATTGGTTGTTTCAGTTTTTTGTTGTAAAGAATATATATTCCAATTTAACTTGTTAGGAAATATATGTATAACATTAGTTATGAAAGAAAATTTACTGTTCCAATGTTTCCATGGCTGAATGAAATTATTTATTTTAGTTCACTGCATATATTTTCAAAGTCAATGTTGTTTTTTTACTCACAGGATTGCAGAGCTTCAAATTTGAATCAGGATGTTAGTATATCTAAAGAGAAGTACTTAAGCGGATAGTCACTGATTGGACTAGTAAGAAAGCACGGCAAATTTTATCGTGAGAGAATAATACACTGAGCACCTATAAAGTCAATCAGTCATGTTTAAATGTGTTGATGTTATTTTAAAAATGTTACATGGAGATTTTTTCATATATCAAAAACTATATAACGACTGTTTATTTCTAGGAACTGCTGGTTTTTTTTATAGTAATACTGGACACTTAATTTATTCAGCTGCTTATCTTTTATAACCTCCATTGCATAGGAATTTTGGTTGCAATTAATATGAAATGCAATACGGCTTATATTTTGCCCATCATTTAATGTCCATTGATGCAGATTTTTGTAAAACTTTAAATAATCACGTCGCAAATCTTTTTTTCTCAAAATTCCACGTGAATTTACTATCGATGGAAAATAATCTATAATAGTTAATTCACTGCGTTTGCTTCACAAATTATTTGAAAAAAGAACTAAATATATAATTGATTACTTCAATAAAATTCAGGATATAATTTAAAAACATCCTAGTGGAAGTGTGATGCTTAAAATTATAATTGCAATAGATAATTATTTATCTAATATTTACCACAACCTTACAAATAAACCTGGGACTGCTACTATATCATAAACCACTTATATGCTTTTGTGATTATGCTGTTAGGCATTATAAAATATCTTGGACGAGGCTAGTAAAAATATGTACCATAAAATAGTATACTAAACTTATGTACATAAATACTTAATTTTAAATTGCGCCCCATTAATCGCTACATGTTTTAATATGATTTACATTTAAATGATACCATGTTTGAAACATAATTTGATGTAAAAATAAAATCAATTTAAGTTGTTTGTCTGTTTCTTTTATGTGAATTTTTTTGTCAGGATAGTGTTCCTGGAAAAAAATGATCACTGACATAATGTACCCAAAAGAATGTGTATGGGGTTAAATAACCGTTGACAAATTGTTCACATGCCAAAATGTTCATAGGCTTAACATAAATATTCAAAAAACTTTCTAGCAATAAAATTGTTCAAGTAATTGAAGGTGTAAAAGGGTTAATCCTATCCACTCTGTATTTATAAGTGATTGCTTTGATTCTTTTTATTATAATTTTATTTTGTGTGGATAATTTTGTTTTACATTTTGAAATTTGGTAGGTGAAAATCAAAAACTATTAAAATACACATAATTCAAGGTAGAAAATCACCGATTTATATCCTTTATTTACAAATGGAAAGAAAAAAATTATTTCAATGAAAAAATAAATTGAACTAACTATTAATATTTAAAAATAATTAAGTAAAAACAGTCAAAAAATTTAATAATTGCAATACAATAGCAGGAAAATATTCAGATTTAAAAAAATAGCCAAAAACTATAACATTCATAACAAAACCTAACATTACTATTATTATTCCATTCTTTCAAGTTTGGTTTGCATTCCTTTTAAAACTGTAATTAAACTGTCTGTGTCTGGTTTTGTATACAGTGAATTGAGTGAGCTAGACACTAGGTCTTGACATTTAATTAATACTTTTCTGCGAAGATGTGCACTCAGCGGTACAGAGTTATTAGCAAAATGATCCATGAGGATGGCTGCAGCTTCAATGAGATGCAGCTCGTTGCCTTCAGAAAGCCATACGCGTTCATTCAGTCCTATCAATCTGAAAAAGAAAAGAACTTTTATATAGCAATAGTTATCAGTGGATTTTTGGGTAAATATTTATTCTGTTAATGAAATAAACACATTCAATTGACGTTAAAATATCTGAAATACTTTCCATAGGATTTTTTGCGAAGTGGGTGGTCCTGGTACATTAGTTTTCTGAGAGTCGAAGGGTGTAATTTTCTACCGTTCCATTGGTATGGTTTAGTGTTGAGTTTTTTTGCTAGTCTCATAATTGTTATTCAATAATTATCAATTTTTATAATTACCTGGTATAAATGTCAATCAGTTGTTCCATAGGTACATTGATGTCGAGAAGTGTTTTTGAAACAAGGCCGGGATCTACTTTCAATTTACAGCTTTGAAGTTCAAGTTGCCGCAGAATAAATGCTGTATAAATATCAATGGTAATGTAATACATATTTTTGTCTCACTGACTGCTAATGTCTCTGTTAAGATGTTTGATAACTGATTATCGATAGTTGATACTCAAAAAAATAAGTGTTAATAGTGTTAAAAATTTCATGCAAAAAAGCTTATTTTTGTGTTAAAATTAATCCGTTTGATTTGTTCTGAAAATCTTCATAAGTTTATTTGACATTTTTAAATTATTCTTCCGAGACATTTGGTGTTGGAATATCCTTTGCACGGCTTATCAGGGAAAGAGTTAATATTGAATCAAATAAGATAGTTTGTTCCATACTACTTCCACATTTTATAACATAATGGTCAGGATGACGCTTGCGGTAAGTGACACCAGTCTTGACAGGAAATTATGTATTAATTACTTATACTTAGTACTTTCTTCTACCAAGAAAGTGATGGTTAGCAGCTAAAAGTGGTATTTTAAATAATTTACTTAGACATTAATAAAAGAATCAAAAATAATAGTTAAATGAATGCCATATTGCTGGAATAATAAAAATATTGCTCGAGTCATAATAGTAGAAAAGTTTATGCCTTACACAGTGGAAAACAGGGACCAGAGCCAACATATTCTTTTCCTAAGGATGAAATTTTGCTCAATAATCCTATCATGCGATTTTCATTAGAAGACCGGCTTTCAGAATTATCCAATTCCTGTTGGATGATATTTGTCCAGATGCTCTCTACCAATAGTGGGTCATTGTGACTGGAGCAATGAACAATGGCCAGTTTACATTCCCACAAATCGTATTTGTCAGCAAATTCTTCATACAACTGCAAAAAGTCATACATGATTACTGCATTATAATATAAAAAAGATGCAGCTTGTATCTAGCCAAGTGGTTCTCATGGCTTCTTCACAGTAAATATTGATTAAAAAAAAAATGTTTTTTTACCAAATTAATTTGCATCAGTGAAGTCACGAGATATTTCCACAGGACCGCTGATGTATACTATGCAGCGACAGTAAAATTTTATGTGAGAACCACCACACAACTTAATAGAGTGATCCTCAATCCCAAATAATAAGAGATATATGTTATTTTTCAAGTCGCATGATTAGCACAGTTTTGAATAGTAGTTATACAGTTTTTGAATTCCAAATTTATTTTTCTGAATAGTTGTTCATTGATTAAGATATTTTTAACATTTTTTACCTGGGTAATATCTAGAAGTGCATTTTCAAGTCGTAATACAGCAGCATTAGGCACATTTGGCAACCTCACGATTGCTGAGAGAACTAGCCGCTGGAGCCTTGCAACTTCAGCCTTTTCTTCCAATTCTCTAAGTAGACGTCCTGCCGCAGGAGAGGCACCAGCTCCTCCACGTAAGCACACCACTGCTCGAGACAACCAGTTTACCCGTTGAGTGAGCTTCATGTTACTACTGTGAGGGAGAAGATAAAAAATGTTATATGATATATAATGTCAATAAAATTGTTTTTGATACAATATATTGGGTATTAGTCTCATAATCAAAGTTTACCTTTGTTTACTTGCTAAATTATCTAAAATCCTGGCTGCAGCTGCATGGTTGCCACACTTCTCATAATATTTCCAGAGCAAGTCGAAAACGTGAACAGCATCAGGATTATTCTGAGAGGTTCTGATCAGGAAAGACTCGAGGGAAGGTTCCGCAACAGATATTAACTCTCCATAAAGTTGCTTGGTCAACATCCATTCATATACGGCGACATGCAGCAATTCATCAGGGTATGTCAAACATTCCATAAGCAATTTCCTTGCCTGAAAAGAAAGTAGAATTGTAATGCTTGAATATCAATCGTCATGTCATATCAAACTCCAGAATTATTGAGGTGTATGTATGAATGTAGAGAGCTGCTTAAATATTACTTTTAGCTTTGGTTACATAACAAAAAGTAAATTTCCATTTGATTGCATCCATATATTTTGGTGATTTTTCAAAATTGAGGATTTGTGATTGACGAATGTGATGAATTGACAAATGATTTTTATTTTAAGGTTTTACAATCGCAATAATCTCGTTTGGAAACTTTGAAATGTAGGTAATATAAAGAAATCAATGATAGTTTGAATTATAAAGGGTGAAAAGAATTAAATCATCAAAGATATTATATACCTGATAATTAGCATCTGCCGGTGAGAGATTCGGTAAATCTTGTGGTGCACTAGGAGATTTTGTAGGAGATGTTGTAGTTGCTCCAGATAATCCGTCAGTTGATGAACCGCCAGAGCTTTGCTCGAACAATTGTTCTAGTACCCCTGTAACCTCTCGGTAGACGTCCATTCTATTGAATCAATGAAAAGTAAAATCTAACATGGGAAATTTTGCAGAGCAGAGGATGGTACCTAACATTATTCAATAATAAGTTTCTTGAAATAAATGTCTATTATTGATTGGATTATATTATATCGGGTTATATACCTTTTGTAAAAAGCTAGATAACCTTCCTGATCATGACTGGGCTGATTATTCCTATAGAAATGGAGACCAGTTTTTGTGGGATCAATTTTATCAGCACAAGTGACACAGAGGTCGACGACACCCTTATAGAAACCGGCTTGGCTAAATTTAGCACACACCACTGGAAGGTTGACATGCGGGGCAACATCCCTACACAGCTTCAAAGCATTGCACAGCATCTCATCTCGTTCCATTGTACTGCTTTGTTGCTTGGCGAAAAGAAGGATTTCATTGGCCTACGGATAAAAAGTTCACGTAAAGCGGACAAAATAAACCATTAAGACGAGACAATTTTATGCTATTAATATTAGTGAATTTAAACTGGTGAGAAAAACAAGGACTGATTTTTTGGTCATTTGGTGAGGTGAATATGAAATAAATATGAAAAAACCTATGCTGCCAATAATGATGTGCATTATATTAACAGTCTAATAAATTTTTACTAGAATAATTGTTCTGTCTACCCAATTACCTTAGAACAGGCGGCATCTTCTCTTCGGTATAGATTTGGACAGACCTCCCTCAATTCAGTACTGATACTATCAACAGATGCATTGTCTGTCAAATACTGGTTGATCAAACTCAATATAAGAAGTCCAGCAACTTCTTGGCCACCCAATAAAAGTTCTCTGAAAACAAAAAAAATAAATATATAATTGAATTGGGATT
This sequence comes from Himalopsyche japonica, assembly GCA_028555115.1. Lineage (NCBI taxonomy): Eukaryota > Metazoa > Arthropoda > Insecta > Trichoptera > Rhyacophilidae > Himalopsyche > Himalopsyche japonica. Next base: position 3,146,047 of record JAHFWJ010000430.1, read on the forward strand.
TTATATGAAAACATACCGGGAAGACAGGGAAACAAATGTTTCTTTTATTTAGCCGTTCTGTAAGTAGAAATAAATAATTATTCTGGAACAATAATTGTATAAAAGTGAATATATTTTTTTGGGAAAAAATAACTTTTAAAAATATTAACAAAATGGTTGGTGTATGTGTAGAAACCGTGAGTGATCATGTTTTATAAATAATAATTATAATACCTAAAACTAGCTGCAAGAAGTGCTGACTGCTGATCTGGTGGAAGGCAAGCGGCAATAACGTGGAATTGATGTTCACAAAGAATTTTCCACAAACTTAGCATCTCATATGAACCATCTGTAATAAAAATAAAATAAAATTTATATAATTGTTTTTTAAATATACAAAATACTTTCGATTTGACGCCTCAACTACTTACTTATAAAGACTCGCAAAGCATCTAGTGATTGTTTTTCTTTCATGAAAATATCCTCCTGTCTCGTCATATTCAAATTGGAGTCAGTTTGGTGAGGTCCTGAGAGCATCGCCGGTCTGGCCATTTGGCCGATGGAGCCTACAGAATTCCTTTCTAAGAATGCTCTGACACCATACAAGTGCTGCAAAACTGAGGCGCAATCTCCGCTTGTTACGGTACTGGATAGCTAAAATGAATGAAATTAATAATGAGTTTTGAAGACAATCTATAACGTTGTATCTCCTAGAAGTCTCCAAAAAGCATGTTTGGTGAATTGTGATGTTTAGTATAAACAAAGCTGTAACTGAATCAAGTTTTTAATATTAATTTACTAAGTTTTATGGAAATGCATATTTTTTTATGTACTCTACATGTTAAAAATGAACTTACAAAATCTTTGGTATCAACAGTAGACTTGGTGACACATTTCAACTGCCACAGAGGTCGAAGAATTCTACCGACATAAATATAGAGCCCTTCATGTTTTGGACTAAAATGCATGGTGGGAAAGGCTATGTTTTCTTGTCCCGGATTCGGTTGTCGAGGTCCTCCTGCTGTCATCGCTGTCTGATTAAAGTTGACCGATCGGTTGAGGTTACCGGAAGAGTGATGTCTTTCTCCATCCGGAGATTGCAGAGCAGCCTGTAAAGATTGGTGAACGTTGGCAGCACTTCGGCCAACCATTGGAGTAGACATCTGACGGGGAGCGAACTGTGGGGATCCTTTAATATAAAAAAAATAGTTCATAATATTAAGGATTAGCATCAAACAGCAGTACACTAAATAATAAGAATCCAACATTTAGTATATTGATATATTGATAGTTGACTTCTAACAGGAACAATATATTATTTTTTTGTCTGAAGTGTTCAGTGGCATGCATAAAATATTGATATTAATCTTGTGAAAAATTTCATTAAACTTGCAAAGCAGAGATGCAAGCACTGATTACAATTAAAACAAAAGGACTGATTAGTCATATTCCAAATTGTAATTGCTATTATCGTAACATAACTGTTTTTGGACAGTCAATTGAATCTTTCACTGTAATTATAATATGTTTAAATTGATGTGAGATAAGAAAGTAAAAGTGAAATGTGAACCTGGAAAATTGAGAGATTGATGCTGTAAAAGGGTAGGTTGCCCACCGTACAGAAAATATGCTCTGGTAGCCCATTCGGCAATATGTTCTTGAGTACTTCCGCTGGAAGATGATCCTGCGCATGCCAAAACTAAGCATGATGCGCAGGCTTGATCTTCTCTCTGCATCTATTTAACATCAAACAATCTGATGAATACTTTGAGTACACTAATTGTATTTCAAATTTGATTCACTTTGCTGATCAAGAGAAAAGAAAAGACAGTAAAACTAATACCTGGAAGAAAGATTTAACTTGTGGAGAATCGCATCCTTGGCTCTCAATCAAGAGTTGACGGAGAACATCGACGGGAAGTAATTGCTGAATAATGTGTGCTCCGGTGCCAGTTAGTACAATCCACTTAATTGAACCGGACATATGCTGGGACACTATAGAGGGCTCAGCTGTAAAAAGCAATCAATGTAATCAAATATTTTGTGGATCTAAAACCATATTAATTTTGTCATAATTTTTTATATTGCAATATATAATTACCTGCTAACTGAAGTGCAGGTGATAGATTAGAAAGAGGGGTGGCAGCCTTCCGCAGAGCCCAAGCAGGCCCATCCAAAGACAAAATAGCGGCGACTTCTCTGCCTGTTGACCCTCCACTCGCTGCCACCCCTCCACCGCTAAGGCACCAAAGCAGTTCACTGTCTGCTGAAGCGGTTGAAATTAATAATGCCGTGCCTGAAAAACAAAATCAAGCATTCAGTGAACTATCTAGAACCAGGAAGCTATTTAGTAATTAACATTAGGGAAATATAGGGTATGCAATTATGTCTAAATTCTATTTCTTCAACAATATTCACTCTCTCTCTACGCTGAGCATGTGGCATGGGATATCTCCGTGATTCTGTCACCTGCCGGTTACTTTGTTTCCTCATGTGACGTGCCAGAATGTCTCAATTCTGCCGAGTATATCCTGTGAAAAGTAAGTACTTGACTGTTGTCCGGGATGCTGAAATCCCATAACTGTGAGATGAGGTTGGTAAGGTTGAAACTCTCTGCAGATATCTGCAGTATGTAACCCAGTCAGTTGATGTGTCTACACGGCTGCAGAATTTCAAAATTTTTAATGAAGTAGAACCACATCATCCCAATATGTGATGCAAACATCAATTCTGAATTTTTAAATGTCATGATTTGCAACCGATCATTAGTAATGTCGACAGTTTCGTGTGCTTAGGTGTATACATCACAGAAGACAGTAGCACAAGGAAACAAATTGCAATTTTTGTATGACTAGAGCCACATTCAACTCAATGCAGATTGATTGGATTATGTAACTACTGTCTGGATATGCCAGTGCTACTCTTGTAAATATTTCCATAAAATTGATTGTGGAGTTTTTACAATTTGTCATACAAATTCATAATCAGATCTTACCATTGCTGTAGGTAGCCGTATGAACTTGTTTTGGTCTTATCATTGGTGCATTGGCTGCAAAACCTGGAGGGAGGCGTACATGTATCAGTGTTAAGCACCAGGGTCGCTGAGATGCAATTCCATTACCAGAGACACTGCAATTTAACAAAGTTATTATCAAATAGATTGCATGAAATATAAGGCTGTAGTTAGAGTAGTTGTAAGAGTAAATAAAGTAACGATCTTAAAAACACATGGGGTTTATAACTTCAATATTTTAATATAATCTAGAACTAGCAATTGTAATTAAGAAAGTGAATAAGTAAAAAGAAATCAAGCGAAATGGTTGTTTAATATATTAAGCCAGTATTATGTACACTACACACCTATCAAAGCCACTCTATGGGTTGTATGTTTACGAGGCATATTAATCTATATTTTCATATATTTATAATAGCAAATTTCTTTTTATTTACATATTCAGATAAAAACTTACTTTGATATCAAACTCTCTTACATAAAAATATCTTATTTAACATTAATATTTAAGGTAGTTAATAAGAAAGGTTAAAAATGCACAGTGAAATGAAAAACAAAAGAGGAAATAATTGATACTTACAATACACAGCCTGCAGTAAAATACAATCGAACTCCACACTGTGTTATAGCAATAACGTTCAGATGCTGAGACTCACTTTCTTCAATAGCAGATATTGCAATGATTGGACGAAAATTGGCACTCTCCAAAGTCCTACAACAAAAAAAAAAATTACATTTAAATACCTAAATAACTGATGTGAAATTTATGTGTACATTATTTTTCTTAAATAAGTTATAAAAATAGGATGGGCGCTTGGAGAGGACAAGTAATAAGCTTATCACTCTCAATGGCTAAGATGGCATGGGTGAGAGGGTAATGTAATCATCACAGACATCCGTGTCTATGAATTGATTGAAAAATAAATTTTACTCTATATGTGAATTAGAAACAGTGGATCCTGCAACTGAATGGGTTAGGCACCGAAGACAATTAACCACTTACAATTTAAAAAAATTATCCTCTATTATAAATATTATTAATACATAAAAAAAATGTATGAGGTTTGTCTACACTAATTGGACAGAGAACACAAAAAAAAAACTTCAGAGATGTAACATTGATCTAAATGAGCTGATGTTTAAGCGAAGTGAGAAAGGTTATTATATCATTTTTATAATACAAAATAACTGATAAATTTCTTACTTGACAATATCTGTAGCCATGTGCACTATTTTGGACTGTGACAGTTTTACAACTTTCTTTATAGAGTCTCCCTTTGCTCCCAGATCAAAAACTTCAATCGCTCCTTTCTCACTGAGAGTATAAAGGATACCACGAGAATTGTCAACTTCGATTCTACTTATAGGGTCATCTTCATACAGAGCGACGTTGAGGAATGTAGGCACCAGGAAGGACAGCGTTCCTGTTGAATGGTTTACTTTTTTACAATGTTTGCCGAACCATCCCAATTGTGCCTGAAAAATAAATTGTTGGATTTTTAAGATACACAAAAAGAGTTTTAATTGCTGACAGAAAATAATAATATGATATGGCATATACAAACTATTGAATTGTTTAACATATTTATTCAAAATTAGATAAATGTGTTACCTGGTACGTTATTTCATAAAGACAGCCGTCTTTGCCACCCATAAAGATACGGCCTGTATTTGTAGATTGAATCACATTCATTGATACCCCATCAGTTGGTAAAACGAATACAGGTTCTGGCACTAAATGCATTTCTTCTAAGGCCCCCAACGGACCATTGTTTGATCCACTCGAAAATGTCACTCCTAATTTAAAAATATTGTGTTATTAATGAAATACTGAAAAAATCTAATAAATTAACAAGTATATTTAGGGATAATGGGTTGCTTTCTAGTTCAAATGTAGAACATCATATAAATTTTGTAGAGCATAAAAACATTGTTATTTTTTCACCGTGTTAACATGATAGTCAACATACTACAGAAAGAATTATATATAAACAAATTATTTACCTAAAACTACTATTTCCACAGTTGTTGTGAGGATGAGGAGATATTTGACAAAATTTTGGAAGACACCAGGTTTTGGTTTTATGAGTCCTACGCTAACGATGGTTTCTCCCAGCCCATCAAAGTAAGCGACATCTGTCCCATGTTCATATGCCCAAACATAAATGTTGCTGTCAATCGTCAACCAGCCACGATTAATTTCAGGGAAAAGACCCATCATACAATGACATTGCATATCTATTTATAAGGGTTAAGAAAGAAATTGAATTCTTTTTGGATGAGATTTTATCTTGAAAAAATGCAAAAAAGCTGTGTAGGAATAATTTTAGATACATTTTCATTATTTAAATGTATTACAATATTAACAATAACATTAGGAGATTCCTTTTTCGAGTTACAGAATTTTTGAGATCACATCAATTCATTCAATTAAATATTGTGAAGAAAGTGCAGAAATGCAAAATACTGAATAATAATTTTAATAAAATGCTGGTATTTTTTTTTTAAGAAGGCTTGAAAATATTGGGTAAATATGTTAAAGAAAATTATTAAAATTGGTTTCCAGGTAAATATTTAAGTTGGAACAAACCTTTGGCAAAGTGAAATTTATTGTCAGCATTAAAAAAATATTTATTGTCAATGTATTTCTAAAATTCTATTTTGCGTGCATTCTAATCAGTTCTTCAAGGTTTGGTGAGTTAATCGGAAGTATTGACTCATCAAAATAATATGTAAAGGATACGTCCAAAATGTTCTAGAACCTCAGGAGGAAGTGGCACTTTACTGAGTGTCTTCAATTGTGAGAGCGCTTGATGGCCTACAACTTGACCAGATAAACTTTGATAGTCAAAGTCATTTAAACCACTGACAGTAGGAGCATGTTGAGAGGCAACACCAGTCATCTGTAAGAAAAAAGGGAACATACAATAAATAAATTTTGTTAAAATTATTGTATGCATGATGAGAATTGTCTTGGAAAAATGTATTGCGTTTTTGGGCAAAACTCTTACCTCCACAAAAGAAGATGAAGCATTGTCGGCTACGATTCTCATATCCAAAGACCGGCCAGCCAATTCCAAAAATTCCATATTTAAGCTTGTGTTATCTAGTTGAGCGGTTCTTTCAGTCGATGACATATTGTTTGGGATGGAGACAGAAGGCATAACCGCAGTTTAATATCTAAAATTATTAATTTAAATATTTGATGTGAAAGATCCTTAATTCCTCATATTTAATTTACAGTGTACTCTCGATTATCCATGTATGGATTATCCGGTTTGAGGATTATTCGTGCCCGAAAATAAATATTTTTTAATTCAAATATAATCTGATTGATTTCTTTTCTATAACGATTATGAGACGCATTAATGAATTGCGATCTTGAATATGCGCGTTGTTTGAAAAAAAGGATGAATTTAGCAATGTGTTTGTGTTTACGTAACTAATCGGTGATTTTTTTTTAACTACTTATGTGTTTTGAATGTATGAATGTTAGCATATACCGTAATAAACATCACAATTTATGGGACTAGAATGAGTCAACAATTGAAATCCTTTGTACTCCACGTGCATTTACATTTCCAGTGAAGTGCATAAACCGGCACAAGTGCCCGCAGTAAATTTGTTAATTTCGATATTTATTGCCTATATTTGTCAGCTCTCGAGACTACGTTTGTTATTATGATAAAATATTATATTTTTATGATTTTTTTTGTGTTTTCTTGATAAATAATGAATATATAAATAATGTATAAAAAAACTGTAATGTGTATGTGATATTATATTCGAAAATAAAATAAAAAATTGATGATTAGGATTATCCGTGTTTTTCAATTATCCGTGACCATCCTCCCCAGCATTAGCCCAGATAATCGAGAGTGCACTGTATGCCTTTTGCGCGCACTATAAATTTCATTAGAGTTGTTAATAATTTAAATGAATTTTGGCCAAGACAATGTCTAGAAGTCGAAAGTGTTAGAAAATGAGATTCACATTACAAAACTATTTCAACACTTTATGTCTGCTACTATATTATCTTACTGACAAAGATACTGTATTTACTAATATTTAAATACCATCTATTTGCAATCTTACATATAATACTGCATAATTTCGTTGTTTCCTTGATTCCAATGATTCATTTTTGGCCAATTTCTTATCCACTATTAAATTGCATTGTTTTCAGTACCGCTATGTAAATTTCCGTGCAGAAAGCGAGTATCATCACCATATTTACTAAATAAAGTAGCACCATCAACTCTCTCTTAAAGGTTTGAATAAAAGATGCTATCCAAGTTACATAGCATTGACAGTTAATAATTATATATATGTTGATCGATTTTTCACGTTTTTAAATGAATTTCGCACATAATCACTGCTAACCACTGCAGTAGCAAAAACGGTTCAATGAATATATTAAATATTTATCTATAAATTCCACAAATATAAGCCAAAAAAATTACATGTCAGTGGAGTATTGTTGAGATAAATGTCACATTATCAGATTTTGAGTATAGCACGATTTCTGCGCATGTAAATATTTCATACACAGAATTTGAAACATGGACGGGAAAATTAAGATAGCATTAAGGGGAAAATCCTTAAATTATAACGAATGAAAGCAATTTTGACATCGGCATACCTACTACTAAAGTGCATATTTTTTGTAGGAATGACAACTAGTGCGTTGTGAATTTTTTTTAAGCTACGAGTAAAAAAACAAAAACAGTAAATGTGACAAGTAGGATTTTTCTTCGAATATTGAAACAGATAAATAAGCCTAGCAGGAGGTTATGTCAATGTCAATATTTGAAAGATAACATACCTGTATGAAACTGGCGGATTAAAGTGAATCAAAAGTGTTAATATAATATCATTTGAAAGGCTTCAGTCGATTTCTTCAATACAGCTGTCGGTACATTATCCCAAATTTTAACTCGCGAGGCAGCGGCGATAGCGGCAATAAGATTTTGAGTTTATGTATTTTGTCTATGATTTAAAGACCGTTTTATTTGAAGATAAAGCTTTGATACTACTTACTCATAGACAATATCCAATTCACACCATTGACAATACGTATGTCGAGTAAACTGTGTTACACCTGTTTACACAACACTCTAATAATGGTCATACAACATTTGCAAAAACTGATTAAACGAATAGATTTTTTTTAAATATCTTTTCGATGAACTCGAGTGTTTCTTTGGTTGTCTGTATTTTAAAATGTTTTTAAACTCTACCCTAAGATTTGAAAAAAATATTTTTTAAGACCTACTTAAATGTGAAATAATATGAAATTGAGCCTTTTTTTAAAGATTTTCTCATCATAGTTTTACCTTGCAAAATCTTACCTCATACGCGTGGATTCAATAAATTATTTCATTTAAAATAAGGGTAAGGAAGCTAAGAAGTATGCTAAACATAAAAAATAAGTCTCGATAAACATTTAGAATATTATTTATTTTTATAGCCCTACATGCCATATGCCACTTTTCCTTCCAAAACATTGGACTGAAAATTAATCATCCTTTCTGATTGAAAGAATTTGTTGATATGCACGTGGAAAATTGCGTATACTGTTTACGAACATGATGGAGTACAATCTCAACATTTTGATCGTTGCATTTGTTTTTTATACAATTGTTTCAAAAAGTTTTGTGTGAAATATGGATCAGTAATCGTCCAAATTCGATACGCATTGAACATTTGTTTCTAGAAAAATTGATCACGATTTAAATATTTATTCAAAAGATCCTGGATTCCAAATTCTGAATGATGAGGAAATAATTAAAGAAATATCTGCATCAGATGAGTAAGATTAAGACGAAAAAGAGATTAGTGAGAGGGGAGACATTGGTCCTACACATTCTGAAACTTTTCAGTGTTTAAATGTCTCCATGAAGTGGTTTGAGAGTCAAGAAGAGTTCAATTCTGGATAACTTTTATGTCTTGAAAGTATTTTCAGAATTGAAAAAAAAGCTTCAAGCAAAACGATGACTGATTTCTTCAATACAAAAGAAACAGTATCAAAGCTATTCATTGATCTAAAGAAATAAAAATGATTAATACTGAATACACTTGTCCTTACTGTCAAATATATATTTTCTCGATTATCCGGATTTAACCTTTTCAGGATTATCTTTATCCCCAATTAGTCCGGATAATCAAGGTTCTACTGTATATCTATAGCAAAAACGGCTAAGTAACTGTTATCAATAATACCAAGAGAATAATTTGCATATAAAAAAATCAGGAAACAACAAAACTTGACACATAATTAAAAACATGACTTTGTTGTATCCATAAAATAGTGATTAATCTCATTGGATAATATTTACCACTCGAACATCATGGTATGAACATATATATGACATGAATATATATGTGGATTTTTTTGTTATAAATTTAAATCAGTCATCTATAGAATTGTAATTCAGATTTGAAGATTTGAGTGGAACAGCTGTCATACGGCTGTACTAATGTTATTTTCTTCAATTTATACATTATTTTGTAGCCCTCAAAGTATTTACATGTAAAATCTATATTACATCGAAATTGTTGCAGTATACCGAGACAAAATTAATGAAAAATATTATTTTTTCAGTTATGAATCAAGTACTTACTTACACATTTTTTTTGTGTGGCAGCCCTAAACCAATTGATTTTTTTAATAAAAACTAATTAGCACTATATAAATATTTTCTTTGTAAGTATTGTTACATTTTCATAAAAAAAAATGAAGAGTTGAAAATGGTGGTGTTCAAAGGATTAAGAGAATATGTAGATAGATATCCTAAGCATTTTTATTTCAGCAAATCAATTAAGAGTATCATAAAGTATTAGAAGCATCAAGAATACAAAGCTTACACTTAGAAAAAATATAACAGGGACTATGTATATGTTATTTTATTTCAATCGCAACTCTGCACTTACATTAAAAACATATGTGTCAGGTGATCATCAAATTTAAAAGCCTGATTCTTATGTGGTAATGTAGAATGAATCAGTTTTGAGCTTTTGTACATGAGGAAGATAAATACAAACCTGTTAATAGCTATATCAATATTTGTCATTTTCACATAATGATGGAAGACAGTGTTCTGTAATTCACGAGTACATATTATTTTATTAACTACTAGTTTTGATTCTCCATATAGAAATTAATAACATATTTTTTTGAATTGGGGAAGTGAATTTCATTTTAAATAACCAACGTACTAATAAACTTATCCAAAGGAGAAGAAATTTTAATATAAACATTAGAGAATGAGCAAGTTTTTGTATATTGATATAAATCAGTATCACAAGATAATATTATAGATACGATCTTTAAAAAATACATTTAAAGATCTTTTAAGGATTTAACCAAACACATGGAGAGAAAAATTATTATTCCAGTTACACCTAAGACCATTTTCTTGTGCTTCAGCTTAGCTGTTTCCTTTTTGTATGGTTCCTAAAAAGTATAAAGTAAATTAGATTACTATTGCAAAGAAAAGCGATCACACCGCTTCAAACAAAACGCCTAAATGTTTGCATCTTTGTAGTAAGGGTCGGAGAATGACGGCTTTGGAACAGCTGGAAATCAATAGACACCAATTATCACAAAGGATTCTTAACGAACAAACTAACATAATAGTATCGCCACTTGTCCAGCCGTTGTACAAAGGGTGGTCTGATTTGCTTCCATAATGACCACTTCCATCCCACATATAAACTTATTGTCATAGACACCTATTGTTTCATTTAGAATTTTTGAAAATTTAGTGTCATTGTGTTAAAAGTAGCAAGCTAGGCCGTTGGAACAGGAGAGAGGATGTGTTGTGTGCCTTTTCTGCACAGCTATATATAGATAAGCGAATGTTAGTTTAAGCATAGTTCTGACGATGCATGAGCCGAAATAGCTATAAACTATATTTTTTAAAAATAATTTTGTAGAACTAAAATACGTTGCTATTTTTTTCACCGTGTTATAATGGAGTTCTGCCAAGTGAATGCCAATTCAATCAATAAAATGAATAACCATGCTAGTGTCCATTATTGTTGTACAAATTTATGTGATCGGCTTCTTTGAGGAGTATCCTTCGATTTTCAAAGAAATCTTACTGTTAACTTGTCATTTAAAATATATTAATAAAGAATGAAAATTAGGGCTGTGGGGTCGGAATCATGATGTCGCGGTGTTATGGCAAGTATCAAAGTTGTTAAAAATGAGTGACACTGACTATTTTTTCGATTAGACAATTTTGAAGAAAATCTTAATGAAATATTATCTGGATTTGTTGGTTGATCTTTAATTTAATGCACATAAATAGGAAAGGTAGGAAAAAAACCTGACAAAATGAAACTTTTTTTAGTCCGAGTCGTGTTTTTGGTCAATGTTGGTATTAGAGATATTTTTTTTTTAACGAAAAATATCCACAGCCCTACTAAAAATATCAATATCAATCTTGCAATCGAGTTAGTATAATGGTGCTTATTAAAGAGATGAAACAAAGTCTCACATCACAAAGTAATCAACTAAAATTTTATATCAAACAATTAATTTCCATAAAGTCACCATTGAAACCATCAAAAAGATATTATAATGACATTCAATTAAGGATTTGTATCAAAGATTTACCATTTTCATTGTCAATAGATTCTCTTCCATGGTTTTTAATGATTCATCCACTTTATTTATTGTTTTTAAAATCACATCTGTTGTAAAACAGTTTTGTAGGATGAGGGCGTCAACATGTTTCGTTTCTTTGGCAATTCTTATTCTATTTATAGTCATACTCAATTTAATGCGGTGCAAATGTTGCACTGAGTCTTGTAATATGCCTATGGCATCTGTTAATTGAAAGTTGCCAATAGTTCTGCAAGAAAATAGATCAAAATAACAAAATTATATTATAGTCAATTGCCATACTGAATTAAAGTAGGCGATATACTTTAGTAACCAGTGCTAATGGGAACTGAAATCAAAAGTCAGTGACAATGTCAATCAAGTGGGAGGTTAAATTGATGGGTCATTTTATTTTATTAAAGTAAATAAAGCTAAGCGTCAAAATATTATATTATTATTCAACAGTTGAGTAACTTTTTAAATACAAGAAATAACTCACGGATTAAAATACAGCAAGCATTTAAATTCAGCCAACATTTTTTGTCTGGTTTCGTGAGAATCGACTCCTAACATTATTAAGTCTTCATTTGATAATTCTGGTAACGTATCTCGACCAATATTGTATTTTCTAAGGAAAATTAGATACAGTTATTAAATAATATTACCAGATAAGACGTCTTTCAAAGTATTCACAAGCTTTTTCTTAAACCTACTTGAAAGCCGGAATATATGCATCTCCATTGAGCGCCTCCAGAATTGAGACAACTATAACTGAAAAACCATCTGTACTGTTTTTAGACATTGAAGAAAAAGACCTTTTCTCAATTTTTGTTATTTCTGTAGATTCCAGTTAGATGCGGCGTAATTAAGTCTTTACCGAATTGTAATGTTAGGAAGAGGTACTCAGAGCCGAGTTTCTTTTATAGAAGCAGTAAAGGAAATGGGCAAACTACATTAAATAATTGAAGATGTTTCGGATAACAATGTGAATTTATATATAGATAATTTAATTCTTCAATAAAAGAACACTGAATAAATCAAAACACGAAGCTTTGCTTGGCTTTGCCGTCATAAGTATTCTTACAGCTGATCGTATTTCGGCGCGGTACATAAGGTGTCAGTTTTATTGCCAGGTAACAGAATGTAATTTTCCTCAAGGGTCATAATGTTTTCTTCCACTGTGTTTTTTAAACGGAATTACGCCAATAAGCTTACGAATTAGGTACATAAATTCCAAGCCCTCCTACAAGTTTTTTGTTCAATGAAATAACTTATATAAGGGCTTCAAAGGAAAATTATTATGAACTTGAATGATCAATAATTAAAAAGGAGAAGACTTTATTTCAGTTCAATAAAATAATTGTTTAATTATTTTTATTACTACGGAGGTATATTTTAGTTTTTTATCATTATTATGATATAATTTAAACCAAATGCAGCCTTACTATACGTATTTTGATAATTTTGACAATCTTTGATAGATAAAATTAAAATATACCTACAGCTATTTATTATTACCTAAATATAGAAAACATTTAAGCATTTCAGTTGCAGTTTATCAATCAACTAAGCTTTTTTATGATGTATATTCCTTTAATCCGAACCGACTAGTTCATATAATATATAAGCATAGCAATTTATCTTACCGGAGGTTATGTCATTACTAATTGCTGAAAAGCACAACACTTATTTTGCAGGTGAATTTAATGTTAAAATACAGTAACAACAGAAGAAATGAAATGAAAACAACTTAACCAATTTTCGACATTTAATAAAGCTTTATATAAAGCTGATATTTCAACATTTAAAAGAAGAATATCTCAATCTACCAAAATTAATTAAAAAATGCCAGTTAGAGTTTATCAATTAAATAAATGTTTCTAAAAAAAAAATCAACAATTTTTCCCATTTATCTCATTTTAGTATTATTCAAGGGTGGGGATCAATAGTTGCCAGTTTGATATTTTTTGTCTAGATGGGCAAGCCAAAGTAAAAAGGGATAAATTTTTGTCTTAAAATTCAGCGTAGGCAAATATCAGTCCTCTGGGCACCCAATTAACATCTCTAGGGTTGTGAAAATGTAAAAATAAATTACAAAAATCTGCCTGCTGAGAAATCATGTGATGATATAGAAAAACTGATACAAAAATTAAAAATTCATTTATTATTCAATAAATAATTGATGTATAATGACACTGTGAAAGAAAATGGAATCAATAAATAACATTTTAAAGGTCATCCGCACTAGCCACAATTTTTTTCCATGATCATTCACCTTAAACACTAAATAAAGAATAATCCATAAATATGTACATAAATGCATTTGATTATATATTTCCATAATAATCCGATAATTATTTGTAATAATTGGATAAGGTAACTGTAGTAATTGTTTGTGAGCAAATTAAAATAAATTTTCGATAGAAATAAGAATGAATTGTAACAGTCCTTAAATGCTGCCATTCCATAAAATAATGATTGTAATGAGCATTTATAAATTCTCACAATAAATAATGTAAAATTTATTGTTAATACAAAATTGTGTTAATACTTCTAAGCTATGAAAACTTTCATTCAAAATGTAGGGACATTATTTTTACTTGAACTTTAGCTTTAAATGTTTGATTTGAACAACAAAATAAATTATTCCTTTCGATTTTATAAATTGTCAGCAATTGTTTTGATGGCTTCCCAGGTTTCTTTTGCCGTAGGTGTTATTTGAGATCCCGGAAGTAGGAATCCATAAGGCCCGTATGAATCTCTCATTTTTATTGCATATGAATATTTAATGCCAGCTTGTCCTTTTGCCCAATCATGTGCTGCACCACTGACCGGATGGAGAAGTTCATCGAGGGATCCAATTTTGTATTTCGTGCCATAGACATCTGATAATGCACTTAGTGCCAACTTCCCCATCTCCATTAAGTCGGCGCTGTCAGGAAATGGTGTACTTGTATGAGTTGTTGGTACTACCCACATCTGGTCGTACGAATGAAGACTTAGATAAACCTATATATTGAGAATAATTCATGTTATTATTGTAATACTTTGAAAAGATGTTTTGAATTGGTTATTTGAATATGTTACATGAATTTATTGACTGAATTTACTTTGCATTTACTTGGTAGAACTCCATTAAAACACAGTGAATAGTAATGAATTTTAGTTCAATAATATTTTGTAGAACTAAAATACATTGCTATTTTTTCACTGTGTTATCTTTCACAAAGATAAATTTACAATATTATCTAAGTAAAAGATTGCACATCATATCTTTTTAATGTAGTTATTTATTCAGTAGAATTGCACCCCTTTTTGAATAATGTTTCTGGTAAAATGTTTAATATTATTTTAAAGTTATTATATATATATATTATATATTAGTAAATCTGATAAAAAAAACATGAAGAAAACACCAAACACTTCAATAATTAATAATGTTTATATTTGTATATTTGCGAGTGATAAAAATATTCTGTGTATAAAAAAGTAAAGATAAAACTTTCAACAATGCAAAAAATTATTATGAAGTACTAATAATGAATATTACAAACATGTACATACTTTCATTTGTTCCTTGTTTTCTATTAAAAAATTTGATATTGCCAGGGTTTCTGGTTCAGAAAATGCTCTTGGTCCAGCATAATAGTCACTACACGGGTCCTTAGAAGAGCCTTTCTCGCCCCAATGGTAATCCCAATTTCTGTTCAGGTCAGTTCCGAAGCATTCTTTCACCAAAGGCTTTGCCCAATTCCATGGAAACCTAAAAATATAATAAATATTTCCTTGTCATCTTTTTCATTGATATGAATAATTTAAATTTTATCCTATTGTATATTTTAGTGACAAATGAGTTATTATAGATTAAATAACAGATTTAATATGAGCTATATTTTATTTTATATTATTTTATGCACAAATTCATTTTCATACCAACTATTGTAAAAATATTCATTTTCATCTTTTTTTGATTGATTAGAACGTGTTTTCTTCCACAACCTGTCTGTTGTATGTGTATGCTCATAGCCATCTGGATTAGCAACAGGTAAAATGTACCAGTCTGCAATCTTCAACATCTCCATTTCAGCTCCTGAAGGATGGGTCAATAATTAGATGTTTAGTTTTGGATTTGTAAAATTGTGTTTAATTTAATTACTACTTAAACAAATTACTAGTTATATTCTTGGAACCTGTGAAAACTGCAACTGAAGTCAACTATATTGACTAGTTGGGCGTTGGGCAATCACTAAATTAAAATAGCTTTTCCCTGACTGTTGAAAAGTCGAAAAAGGGATATAATTTTACCATTGCCGTGTTCTCCCTCGACAAGAGTGTGCAGAAGCCAGGTCGCAACAGCAGGTGATATCCACTCTCTGGCATGCATTCCCCCATCGATCCAAATAGCTGGTTTCATTTTTGATTTCAGTTTCCACTTTTTCTTGTAGACAGTGGGGGTGCTTGATCCATTTAATGGGAATGTCAGCTTTGTTAGAAATAGAAATTTCAATTTATTATTAAAATAATGATAATTGCTTACATTTTTTGCTGAAAAATATTTTTTATAGTCTACCAAGAAAGGCTTGCTGGTACCAGTAAAAATACTTCAACATAATTGTATTATATATTCTAGAAATTGATATCATTAAAAGTAGGCGCCATTTAGCTTTTGCAATCAATGTCAAACTCTCAATATTTTTGTAAAATAATGTTACAATAAATTAAAAAGTGTAGGGTTGACATACAAAATATATTTATATATTGAGAAAATTATTGAGAAACAACATCAATGTCAATGTAGTTTTATCAGTATTAGTTTATAATAAATAAAATTTAATTAAATACATCATTATAGTCAATGTTTGTACAATAATATAATAATAAAATTGAGTATTACCTTTGCAGCTACAATTGGCAATCCTTCAGATGACCGTCCAAGTGGAACAAGCTCTACTATATCAGGATATTTTAATGAAAGGTATTCCATGTATCTGAGTATATCAGCATATCTATGATATCGTCTCCAAGTCAAGGGATGTCCTCTTGTTTTTTCTAGTTCTAAGCGTTGCTTTTTAGAAAGTTTTGGGTTTTCATATGTGATGGCTTTCTGAAAAATAAAGAACATGTATTCATAAATGGCCGGGTTTGAAAAATACAGATAGCATGAAGTACAGTGGACTTTCTCATGCAAAATTACATATATTTGCCATTTAAGGAGATGAGTACTTAGGTACAAAATGTAATCTATTATCTATAGATAGAATAATTGATATCCCTTTAATATATACATAAATATGCATACTGTTTTAAAAAATTGCAAGCCTTGCTTGGAAATAAAAAGTTGTGTTTTAATATTTCAATTATTGATTTTGTTTTCTTTCTACAATATCTAACCTGTAAATCCCAAATTAAAACATCATAAGCTGTCCCAATTGCATTCAAGTGAGACTTGATTTCAGGTAACATATCAGCAGGAATCAACAGGTCTGCGGATTTATTGACAGAAGGAGTCGACCACCACATAACTTCTGTATCCTTGGTATCATCTTTAAGATCTTTGAGATCTTCCACTTTCCAGCTCACGTCAGGATGCAGACGAAGCAATTGGAATCCTTTATAACTCTTTCGACGTGATTTTTTTACAGGTTGGACTGAAATTTGATATAAAGTTAAATAAATAAATACAAAATTAAACTCGTAACATACAATACATGGATGGATGGCAATTACATGAATGACATAAGAATGCGAATGTGTAAATGGAGTGGTGAGGATTGATTGAGACAGTTTTTATGAAGCTGGAGTGCCATAAAAAATGAAGAAAGAAATAAATAATATGTGATATAAACTCATTAATTTAAAGCGGAAAGTCATATTTATGAAGTATTTCTCAGATTGTCATGTATATTTATGATTCTGAGCACTGCATGGGTCTGTTATAAATAATATAAATATGATAACATATTTTTTTTGTCTCTAAGAAAAAGTTTTTTTTCCCTTATAATTGTAATATTTTGTTGATCAAAACTTGATATTTTTTAAATGTTGGGTATTTTTGAAAAAAAAGCAATAATTTTTTGTCTTAATTATTTCATATGACTCTTGTTTTAGAACAGCATTCCATTATCATCATAACACATAATTATTTGATAGTTGATGCGAATGTGTCTAGGATATTTTCAGATTTAAGCGTATTTATTTAATATTTTAGGAAACAGCGTTACATACAAAAATACATTCATATCCCCCACACCGGCGGTCGTCAACGTTTTGGATTCCATGGACCACGAAATTTACAATTTTGAATCATTCGAGCAACCGATTTATACCGATTTTCTACAATTACGTCACTACAATAAATTTGCAAGCTATATATTGTATTGTCATTTACTTTGCAAAACTCCATTATAATAAGGTAAAAATATAAAATAGCTAATTCTAGTAAGTTTAAGATATAGTAATTCATAGTTGTTTTGGGTATCGCCATCGTCAGAGCAATGATTAAACTAAATTTAAGCTAAGCTTGACTGTATCTTTTAAACGACCAAAGTAATGTTAGCTAACAGCCTTTATTAAAACGATTACATGGCATTCATATACTACCGCATAATAACTTAATTTCAATCAACATATTGTAGCGACTTATTAAAATTATTCGTCTGGTTTATTTAATTACTTAACAGAATGATTCTTAGCATAGTGATATATTTAAAATCTAAGGTATACATACAATTTCTAATGCTAGAATAGACGAAACGATATATCGTCTATCCTTTACACAACTTAGATTAAATATAGTTAATAATCGATGATGAAAGCCATAATAGCTATCAACTAAAAACTTCGATATTTTTACTTTATTGACTTTGCAAGCCACAAACATTTTCTCGCTGGCCACCGGTTGGCGACGGCTACTGTATTCCATATATTTATATTTATTGTCTATTCAGTTTTCTGATTCACATTTGACTTTACTGAAAGTTATAAATCAGATTTCTCGGCATGTTGATCACAATACTGTAAAATCATTTCAAAGCTAATTATGCCATTAGGGCGGCGGAATTGAAAAAATTGGAACCATGAGAAAATTTCAACCCACTAGAAAATAAGATTCTAGACCGAATCAAATAATAATATGCATAACTAATTAGAGCAAAGTCATTGTCTTAACTACATTAAACTGATTTTTGCATGCGAAAATTCTTTATCATAACGAGCATATTTTGCAATAGTTGAACTACAAACTTAAAATGTATTTCACCATACTACAACAAGTAATGAAATTCGCTCATTTTGAAACCGTTTCAACGTTTTTTTCTTTATTTTGTTGATTGAAAACGACCGCAGTTAATATTCTTCTTCACCGACGACTCATCAGTTTTTCAGATTTATGATGTGTATTGTATTTAAAATACATGTAGAGATTTTATATTAAAACATCAATAATTTTGTTTCTAGTTAATGAATGTTTTTTTTTTATAATTGACACACCATTATATAATACAGAATTTGGCGAAAATGGAAATTTAAGGCGCGTACATCAGAAAAGGGAAATTATACATTTAATTAATATACCTGTGGCGTTATTCGCGTAAGCTCCATCGTCTTCTTCTGTATCCAAAAACGTATCAAACCAACTGACTGCTGGTGGAGGAGTTATTGTCGGCTCTACAGTTGACGAGCTGATGATAGTATCAGGGGCCTTCGTGCTAGTTTCTTCAGTGAAGAAACTTCCAAACCAGCTTACCGCGGATGACGGAGCTTCGGTTACTTCTTCGGGGTCATCTGCATAGTCACTGGAGAAATAACTGAGCCAGCCTGAAAAAGAAAAAAAAACTTATTATTGGTCTTATGTCTAATCTGCTACGTAAACATAATTGACTCCCCAGAGTCGCACGTAGAGAATTGGCCTCCTGCATGTAAACGCGGATAGGCCGCCCCTTTATTGGTTTATTTGCATTGAAATGAAAATATTTAATACAATCTATACCTATTGATGTAATTTTTTTATTTGACAACCATGTAAGGTGGAATCTTGCAATCATAAATTATTAAATGTATTTTTTTTTAATAAAACATGCCTTATAGAATATTATGCAGTAAGAACTAATATAAAAATACATTTTATTTGTCATTGATTTATACCATTTCAAAAAACAAAAAAGCATCACAGTATATTTCAAAAATACATTTATGATGTCATATTACAAAAAAAAAAGGTACAATTTGGACGCCCCATAAAATGCGCCGCCTGTGTTTCACGCAACTTGCACATACGGTACAATATGGCTTGTGTTTCCCCAATCCTATATCAATAATCAATAGTCTAATTAATGTCAATTGTTACATTAAACAAAAAAAAAAACAATACAAATTAAAATCAATGTGAAAAATCGAGTGAAGCGTTTTGGTAAAACCCATGTCACGCACATTTGCAGCCACTATGGATAGCAATGCCGGTTAACCGGTTATTTTAAGATAATATAATATAATATATCGTTCATTCAACAAATAATGAAATTGTTTAATAAGTAATACCCGTTAACCAATTAATTATAAACAACGCAAAGGACATAAAATTGTTAATGTGAGTTTCTTGGACCCGAATATTATGAATATGTATCATAAATTTTTAAATGATATTTGACAACATGCTGAACGAAATTAACAATATAATACCTAAAATATTAGAACATTGGCAAATCGTTTCTCAATGCACTATAAAATGAGAAAAGTTATTCAAAGAAGTAGGTAGTAATACATACTGACCGAACTTCGTCATTTCTCTCAAATAAAATTTGATTAGACACATTAAAATTCAATGAATAAGGATAAAGTCACGTCACTAATTATAACAGAATCAAATTAAGAATAATGTTATGATCGTTTTCAAAGAAAGTTAATGTAGCACAAACTGCTGACCTTATATACTAAAATTAATGTCCTTTATGAGTTGCAATATTTGCATAAGTAGACATTTTAAAATAAATGATACTCTCTTTATAGAATGATTTTTAGAACGCGGTCGATCTGACCTACAATGTTTGTTATTCACAATTCTAAAATATTTTGGTAAATTATGGGGAAGCACAATTTTTTGATTTTCGTTTCTCCAATACCAGAATTTAGCTGGAAATGATCTGAATTATCTTAAATACAGTAATATATTGATCGGGATTTCTTCGATATTAGTAAGATGAAATTTTAATCATAAAATTACGTAATCAAAACTACTCATGGGACGCCAGAGGGGATGTAAATAATATACGTTTTGCTTTTGATTAATTCTTAATTGCATGTTCAAATAATATATAGTTTCAATTTTACTTGGAAACAAATGCATAACAACGAAAAAAACTCGTCTTAACAAAATAATAATTTTGACGGCATCCAATTGTTTTGGCACAGTTATTTGTGGAATATATAATTATCATTGAATAAGAAAAAAAATAATCATAGGAATCTAATATGTAAGTAGGTTAATGAAAAGTAGTGGGAGTAAATTTCGTATAACCTCTGCTATATTTTCAGAAATAGCGTATACATTGTGGCTAAATCGGAAAGTCGATTATTCGATAAAAATTATGTCAAAACCTTTTCACTAATTGTACGAAATACAGTACAGATATAAGTATCGGAGTTAATTGAGCATATATGATTTCGTTCAAGGAATTTGTAATAATTACAAATTGAACGGTTATCAACTGTGATAGATTTTTTGCAAACAGATGATTAAGCAACACTACTTGTGTTTTTTGAATATATACTACTGAAGTTTATTCTTTACATATCTAAATTGAATCTACCAAAATTATATTTAAATTTAGGCTGACAATATTGTTGGTGGCATATCGTAAGCCTAAAGATTAACTATCACAATGCTTTCAATTTTATTAATAATTATTTTATATAGTAATGGACTTTTTAGAGGTTTCGATCAAAGCATTTGTAGCAAAATATCGGGAAGGTAATAAATAACATAATGTAATATTTTTTTCCTTCAATAATTGACAGATTTTAAAATTACAATCGATTTCCGAAGGAAATATCTCTTGAAATTTGTACATCTCAATTATTTGTATTTATGGTAATAACATATAAATGGAAATATTGACTACAGGTCTCGGAATAAAAATGTAAAATTGAAAAGCATAGATAGTAAAATTATGAATAAAAATAGCTTATCCGTAATTTTAATTAGGGTTAATAAGAAATAAGATTTTTAACAAATGTTTGTCAATATTTTTTTTTATACGGTATATAAATTAATATTTTGATAATAATGCGACAAATTTTAAATACTAACATAAATTTAGGATATCAGTAGGTAAAATTAAAATATCAATGATTAGGATTACATGTTTTTCACGTGAAATAAAAGATAGGTAACTTTTTTTTGTGATATCGACTGAAGGTGCTTGATGGAATTTCAATATCAAATTTGAACTGACAGTTATGTTGCATCCGTGTGATAGAATGCCTGAAGATGCCGAAAGGCGAAACCCGGGTCGTTAGTGACAAAACATGTAGAATCGTACAAAGTTTCAACAATTTAAGTAAGTAACTTTATTAGGATCTACAAAATATCTAATTTTAAGTCGAACGTAATTATGTTAACTGTAAACTAATAGTAGAAAGATATAAAATTTATGAAAAATTATCCGTTAAAAATGCTTGTAATAAGTAAAGCTTCTGTCATTATAATTCAAAAAAATGTAGAATCAACCGATTTTTCTATAAACCATAATATAATTATATCTATAATCTATATTTAATTGTACACATTTTTTATAATTAATGTATTATACATATTTTTGAATCGAATGCTGATTTATCCTGTGTTCAATGTTAGGAAGATGTCGCGTTTTGTGGCATGTAAAGTCAAGATGTTAAATTTACCGGAAATTAAACATATATTGAAACCACAATTCCACACGATTCGCCGCAATTCAAGTCGATTCGTATAATTCGATGATTTTACGTATAAGTGTATTTTGTATTAATTAGATGTATATTATTGGGTAATAATTGATCCACTTTATGATAATATAAAACCACCAGCTGTCCCTGATGCACTTGAGAGTATACACTTCACAGATGAATATACTTCCATTATTTTCTATTGGCTCGCTCCACTTATATGAATGAATATACGTTGTGTAAATTTTACCGCACTTTTTTCCGCAACGACGTGCATATTCAGATATTATGTTAGTGTTACAAATATTTATAAACACCGAGTTTTAAAAGTAAAACAAATATGCATTTGTTTCCGCTTACTTATATTGATTTTAGTTTATTTGAAGTTTTGGGGAAACACATTTAGTGTGCAGACAACCCTCATATTATTTAAAACAAAAAACATATTTGGAATAGTGATAGACTAAAAAAATAAGTTTGTATGTATTTTGGTTGTTGTTAAACATTTGCGTTGTGTACGATAGCTGTATTCAATTACCTTAACTGTATTTTATTCTGATGAAAAAAATACTTATTTTTTTATATTTTGTGAAGCAATAATGGTGCTTAAAAACTGTTGGGCATAAAATAAAAAATATTAAATACTGTAAGTTGTAATTAATGAGTATTATCAATTGCAAATAATTAAATAATTTTCAATGAAGTTTATTTAAATTAAGATTTCAATACCATTATAGATTTCTTTTGACATGTAAACATTAATTATTCTTGATGTTCAGTAGGTCTAATATGTAATACAATAATTAATATTTAGTTAAAAATTTCATAACTTAGTCTATTGTCGAGAGAGATGGCCTCATTCACAAGTTTGCAAGGGGGTCCAAGGGTTATTTAAAAAATAGTTCTATAAAAATTTATAAGAATATTTTCTAAAAAAATAGTACCTGCTGGTTTGGTCGCAGATATTGACCCGTCTGAAGTAACTTTATTGCTGGTTCCAAAAATCTGTGGAAACCAAGTGATGGTACCAAAGCTGCCGGGTTTCTTTTCGACACAATCTTTTTTGACGATAGTTTCTTTAGGGACCGTAACAGGAATCGTATAAACATGAGGTTTCATTGATGATGTCATCGGGAGTACATTTGTTAAGGAGTAGGGCCTGTTGCTTGTCACGCGTTTCGTAGGCTTTGTTTTTGTGTTGACAAATTGAGAGTATGATATCGTTGGGCGTCTGTATGGGATTTTGGTAGTAATACGTCGAATAATGACGGTTGTAGGTTTTCTTGTCACTGGTTTCGAAGTTGTCGATGTAGTCAAAGTTGTCTTTGCTGTCAATCTTGTCGGTATTTTCGGTGTTGTCGATTTGGTCGTCGCTGGTGTGACCGGAACTTCATATAGAGTAGTACCAAATTCATCGTTTTGTTCCATAGTGAAGTCTTCTACGGGTAATGTCGTTTCATAATCCGCAAATAATGTTGAACTGATATCTTCAGTGGGCTCATAATATTCCTCATTGACCGTGCTGTACTGCATTGTATTTTCATAATAGTCTGTTGTGCTGGTCGTTGTGGAGTATATAGGTTGAACGACGTTTGAAGATGTAACTTTATTGTTTATTTTTTCAGGAGAATCGTCTTCATCGTCGTCATCATAATCGCTTCCTGTCAACCAACTGAAAAACCCCTCTGACGATTCTGAACTTTGCAATGAAGGTTTCGGCTTAGCTTTGTTTGGTCGCGCAATCGCCGAAACGACCGGTTTCTTTTTAGAAGATCCAGAGAACATATCATCGAGCCCGTCTAGGAAATTATCCAACGGATCATCATCCGATTCCTCTTCAGATTTTGAATTATCTTTTAACGGAATCGGCGTTTTTTTTGAATTTTCCCCATTCGGAGGCTTTCTTCCTTTGTCTCCCGAAAACTCATCGAAAAAACCACCGCGCATAAAATCGAATACACCATCCCAAATGTATCCCCTTTTCTTAGTGATAATTTTTCGTCCTGTTCGGTGAACACTCGCAGCACTGACTTGTGAGTTATTTTCTATGAAAAACTTCCTCGTAAAAGGATCGTAATTAATTTTAGTGGCTACGTTTTTAAGCGCATCGTTTTCGAGAGATTTCCCCTGTTTTTTGAACACAGTTTCATAAATATTACTAAACGCCCTACCGATAACTCCACTCCCAACTAAATGTTTTTGATTATTTGTATCATATTGTTCGTTCAGTGAATTAAAACTGGCGGGATTCGAATATATACTCTTAGTGTAAATTGTTATGAAAATAACTAAGATTATAAATTTGTTTTGAATCATTTTCGTTGAATACATTCACATTATACACGTGTAACTAACAGAATTGCGCGCGTTTTTTAACATCTTCAGCGGCGAAGGTTTCAAAGTGCGAGAACGTCTCTCTCGGAGGAGACTCGTGCGGTACTGTGCGCTGAGCCGGCAAAAATTGGCTGAAGTCAGGTTGGACGACACCAGGTGTTTCCCCCTCCCGCCATTTAATACCGGTGACGAGTATTTAGATGACCAGAGTGGTAATATCCTTAGAAGGTCACGGCAAGAGGGTGAGTTTGACCGGAAAACGATAGATTTGTTAGAGATTGATGCTGCGACACCTTTTTGTGCGCTCATTTGTCCAACATCGATTTTGATACGACACCAGTGGCGCACGTAAATATACTAAATAAGCCGCGATGTATATATGTTTTAAAAGATAAGAAAAAGCATAGTTACTATCAAGTATTGTTCACACTTTTAAAGGAATATTAAGAATCTTTAATAACTACCGTAAAGTGTTTTGTGAAACACAAGTCATTTTTTTTATTGACGTTATCATCACATAAGATATTGTATAATATTTTGGTTTTTTTTTTTTTTAATAACATACGTGAATTCATTAAATGATCAAACATTTATTTAATCGGTAGAACTTCAATATAAAAACATAAAAATATTCATGTAAGTGAATGTTGCCTTAATAATATTTATGATTACACTATGATAGTTCTGACAATGGCGTGAGCCGAAATGGCTATCAACTATATCTTATAAAAACATTTGTAGAACTAAAATACGTTGCTATTTTTTCACCGTGTTATAATGGAGTTCTATCAAGTAAATGCCAACTCAATCAATATATTTATGATTGTCCTAGAGGTTGATTCTTTGCTATTTTTATAATAATAAATAATAACTTTTTGATTTTTTTGTAGCTGTACGTATATTTAATTCTTTGTCAGTAAAATCTTTATTTTGAAGATGGTTAATTTATTTTAGTAAAACACCGAATATTTAAAAGTGAGGTTAAAAATATTATGTGATGGCCTTGAGAAAACCGCAAGAAATAAATTTTCCGGTATTTAAATATCTCATTGTAACGCAAAATTATAGTTAACAAATTATAATTGTTTGTTCAAATAGACGTAAGTAAAAAATATAATGATTAACTCAATACGTAACTTAACTAATATTATGTTAAAAAACAAAATAGGTTATATCAGCTTAATGCAGTTATTTATTTGATATAATTTCAGTTTGCTAACAAAATAGGCCAATGTTTATACAGCGAGATTTCATAAACTTTATTTTCGATAGTTTTTTTTATACTCGTCGTAATAACAAATAAATAAGTATTGATGTTGCTTCGAACCTAAATTCTTGAATGTTCCGTTTACCTACTTTTCGATAAAGCGCGTAGCTTAAATTCGACTGCTAATATTGGTAATTTCAAAAACAAAAAAACATATCATTTATTTGTAAAGTGGAACCGCTGTAGTGGAACGACATCACTGTTAAAATAACAAAGTGGATAATTTGATCCGGAAAATTATATTGTATGTAATACAATGTTTGCATATTTAGCCATGGGTTGCCTGACTATGCGAATGCGTTGTTGTGACCGAAGAAAAGTCAGAGGGAGTCGATCGGAGAGGAAAAGTGAACTACTGTATTGTCTTGGTGATATGATTCTCGAAAATGAGTCCAAATATTGTCTAATATAGGCAACGTCATTTTTTGTTCCATGAAATGTTTTGTTTGCTAATTTGCATGTGCCCAGGCCGTTTTTTTTTTTTTTCTTCTTTTCAATTACACTTAAGTGCAAATTGCTAGGATACGTTTTCTGTATCGACACAATATTTTTTTATTTGTCTACAAATTAAAAAAAAAAGATTTTCTGTGTACAAAATAAAAAATAATTCTAATTTGGTTCAGATATTAATAAATGTATTTTTTCAGATACATACAATGAACGGGTAGTTCATTAAAATAGCACGATAACCTCTACAAACCACATCACACCACAAAAGTTTTACATTACTGTGAAAATAGTAATATTCCGTTTTCAGGCGATCGATCATCACGGGAGATCATTTGGACTTCTTGTGAAAGCATACAGACTTAAGTGGGCTCAAATTCTATTTAACTAAAATAAAATAATAATACAGGTAAAGAGGCATTTTAAAATATACTTCGAATGGTTAAAAAAAGGTTTACTTGCAGCATATACAAAAATGAAAAAAATAATAATGGTAAGTTAGAATTAATCTACAATAATAAAGAAGTTTATGTTGCTGTCATTCATTTATATATGAAGAAAGCTCTAGAAGTTTGTCGTAATTTTAAGTCTTATAAATAAAATCCAAATATAAAACAACATTATTTGTTCGCTGAAATCTGCAAAATGAGAATAAAAAAATATAATATATATTATTTTTAAATGATATTATTGTGTGCTTATCAAGAAGATAATGTTCCATCGTTTTTTCGTCACCAATATCGTCTGCTTGAAAAACAAATCATTTGGTGTAGCCGTCAAGCTTAATATTTCTGATATATTTTTAAATTCGTGGACATGAATTGTTTGCATCTTTTTAATGTACTTATAAATAAAAACCAGTAGCATCGAAAACAATGTATTATAGTACCTCTGCTTTGGCAAAATATCGCAAATCGATTGTTATTATAGCAAGTCGAAATAAACAAATACATTTATTAATGTAAAAAAATAGTCAGAATTTTTTTATTTTAGAGACTGGGTTTAAAAGATACATCCGAATGTAACCAATCATTTAAAAAAAGCAATCCGAGTTTGACAGAGAAAATAAAAAATAGCATGCGCAATGCTATAAATACCACGAAATACCATTAATATTATTATTATGGAATTAGTTATTTCTTTAGTAAAATATCGTATTCATTCAGTGTTTGTCTAGCAACTATTAAGATCGCGTGAGACTCCAAGACTGCGTAAAACGCAATAAGATGTGAACGTGAGTGAAACTATCTCAGGAGAAATTTTCAGTAATTACGCATAAATGAACGACTGCTACAGATTACCACCGAAGATAACTATTATAAGTACAAACACCGGTGCGCGTAGAAATGGAATGCGGCTTATATAGGGTTAACTGCTTATTAAAATGTAATAAATGTCAGTTTCGAATAATCGTATTGACAATAATTAATACAGCTATTTTAATATTCGCGAACTTTTTAAAATGCCCGCTTCACATTAAAACAATTGAATTTGAATTGTTACAACTTTGTACGATTGCACATGTTTTCTCACTAACGACCCGGATTTCGCTTTCTTCATCTACCGGCATCTTCAGGCATTCTATCACACGGACGTTCCATTAAGCACCTTCAGTCGTTATCATAAATTAAAACAATTGCTTTAACCTGAAACGCAAACCATGTCAAATTGATGGCAAATTATCAATTTTCAGTAATTTTTATTGGTTATTTAATGAATAAGTATTCTCACGTTTCCGTTTTCTGCATTTGAAGGACTTCAAGAAAGGGGCTCTAATAAAATACGGTGACAAAAACTAAAGTGACTTCCGCACAACTAGTACTGTCTGCAATATATAATACGATATCATCATTCGTAAAATCACGTGTAATTTTATTTATGCTCACCGACAAACGCAATTTAAGAATGCTGAGATTGTTTTTTTTTTTTTTCCAATGAAAACAAACTTTTACTTAATCTAGCAATTTAATATAAACGCTATATATTTATATATATATATATATTTATAGTATATATTAAAATGCATCTTTACCTAGGTAAGTCTTATTTATAGTTTAAATCGAATTTAAATAAACAAAGAAAAATAGTACTAAGAAATCTTTCAATGGTCTATTTCTTTATTTTTACAATAATGCTTGTATATTTTGAGCTTGACTCCTAGGTTAACAAATCGTTATGCATATTGTATCCAAACCGATCATTAACTAAATGTGTCACCGCGATGCCACTATTGACGACCATCTAGGCTTTGAAATGTCTATTACATTTAACGAGAATATTAGAGAAAGTTTCTTTTGAGCCTTACTTTATTATTATACTATCAGCAATTCGATTACAAAATCTATCTCACTGAACTTGTCAGATCTTTAGAGGAGTAATTAAGTTAAATGAAAAAAAAACGTTTAAGAAATTGGTTCTAAGGCCGGATTGAATTTGTGGGTACGTCCACCAGGACGTTGCCCTGATATGTATTTTTAACGAGCAGAAATCCTTTTTCTGAGGTTCGTAATTAGAAAAATTTAATAGACCACACATTATAACAAACAGCTGGTGTTAGGGGAAATCGTTTATTATAGACAAATTTCCAGACAAAATAAGCTAGTCTTGTAGACGAGTAGTAAGCGCGTGGTAGCTTTTCTTCAAATCATTTTTGTGTACAGTTTTATTCATAAATATTGAACACCAGAAAAAAGTAGTATTTTCATCGAAAGCTTTCATTGTAAGTTCTCCTTGATTGCACCTCAACCCGCTCTTACATACATACCCCATGAAATAAAAGAATGAGAGATTTACTGATTAATCTTTTCACAGCTTAAAATGATAATATATATCGTTGTTTGTGTTATTGGTGAGAACAATTAATAACGGTCGTCTTTGTATCATAATGATAGCAAAAGTAGATTTATTCGTTAACGTGATTATCAGGTTTCTTAAAAATATATCTTGTCTTTGCTTATTAATTATAGGCTATAGCAACTTATTATTTTCTTTCAAAATTTACTAATGTTTTGTTCTAATTAGTTACATTTGTCATTTTATGGCGGATTTTTCATATTTGTACCGATAAGGTTTTTGTATTTCGAATATGATATTAGTTTCCTTGATTCCAATATTATATGTTTTCGAATAACCGTTCTATATTAAAATTTTATAGAGAACAGCATTTTTAAAGAGCATAACAATTAAAAAATCTTACCATTTTGTAAACCATATTCACCGGATTTTTTTTGTATGGTGTAGAATGAAAGACAAACCGAGAGTTTTAGGTTGAACGGAGTTGCCGATGACTGTGAGATTCTGTATCCTGAACGACCGCTAGTTACTACCCTAATGATGCTCCCGGTTGAACTTAAGGGTGCTGGTATATTATGGCAAGAGCAACTCGACTGCTGGTTACCAGAGTATATTGAATGCGTAGCGCGGATGACATAAACTTCAAAATAAGTGGATATAATCAAAAAATAGCGCATAATATACATGAAGTGTCGGAATGACAATTATGGCACGAATCAGGGAGATACTACTCCTGCTATAACCACCCCAGGTTTTCGCAGGTATATTTCTGATGATGGTAATACTAACATGAACTAATGTTATTTATGTAAATTTAAGTAAAACTAACGTACGGTGCATTTTTCTATTTTGCGAATATTTTTATATGCCAAAAAACATTTTTTTCTACGTGATTTGTCAAACCAGTTTTAACCACAACGGGCGGGGCAGGACCATTGAAATGAATACAAAGTAATATAAACCTAATATAAATATTCACATTTTACAATAAAATTTACATATTTATGCGGCGTTTGACACTCATTTTATTTTTGACATAAATTCCGCAGAAATCATCTACTTTCATTTTTGCACTCTAGTATCCAATAAAATTTTATTCTTGTTTAGTATATACGAATCGTAAAAAATATTTGATAATTAAATGAATTAGTTAATTTGAATGATTTTTCAAACTATGATGAACTCAATTAATGCGAATGTAGAATTATCCTGTATACATTTTAGGTGGATAGAAGTCTTAATTTTAAAGAGACCATTATTATATATATAAATTTTGCTTAGAAATTTTATGATACTAAATTAAAATCTTATTGTGTAATTTGTACCTCATGCCACTTTATTTATCGACAGTTTTATTAATGAATATGTACATTTACTTCAGTTTAAAACGT
Source organism: Himalopsyche japonica (assembly GCA_028555115.1). NCBI lineage: Eukaryota > Metazoa > Arthropoda > Insecta > Trichoptera > Rhyacophilidae > Himalopsyche > Himalopsyche japonica. The sequence continues at coordinate 3,176,799 of JAHFWJ010000430.1, forward strand.
GACGATTTATTGTGACGATAATTAAAGATGACCGAGTCTAATGTAACTTGCAAATCATATTTTATCAGCAGTATTTTTTTTCTTGAAGAATATAATTAATTAAAAAATAATACATTAGAAATTTATTCGAAAAAATGACAATTTTTTTGGAGATGACCTTGTTTTTGGTCTGGAACCATAATTTCTATTAATGGCTAAATATATAATGAAAACGGTTGCTAGTCAAGTGAAAATAAACAAGAGGGGACTTTGTAATGGCAGCCGTCTATCAGACAAGTTGGAAAATTACTTTTTAATAAATAATAATTGTTGTATTTAATTCGCATCGTGACGCGAAATAGTTTTCTCCCAGAAGTAATTGACAATGTTTAACACGTAAATGAAGACAATTTTCTCATTTTTATATCTTCTTTCTACGTATTATTATGCTTTCCAGGAAAACAGAACGTTAGCTAAAAAGTATTAATAATATTAGAGAGCTTCTATATTAAAATTATTTTCCATGTGATAGTGAGCAACTTTCTTTGCTGAAAACTTGTTTGTATGAGAATAACTCGACGATTAAGTTTTAATGTCTTACACTATCGTGTTAATTTGAATTAGTATTTCAATATTGATAATGTAGAAAATGCTTTCACGATCAAATTGAATAAGAAAAGACAAAATTGTACAAAATGTATGTAATTTGAAAGACAGTTTTTGACGTTTATTGCAACATTGAGTAATTCAAATTTATCGACATCTTATATAATATTTAGTTTTCCATTTTTAAATTTGTATGGAAGTATTCTCAAAATTACACACCGATTTACTTTGCATGCTGCTGATATCAAGAAATCTTTTACGATATACTTCTTTGTTTTAAATATATATTTACAATACAAATACAATATTTGTCTTTCAGTAACATATGATGCATTTATGTTAGTTATCCTAACTCATTTCAACTATAACATTTAGAAAGTTTTTGTTAAATATTTAAAAATAAAGTACTGTTATTTCAAATTAAATAAACTATCCATTATTTCAAAAAGTATGCCGTGATACCCATATTTCTGACACATCGTCCTTATTAAAACGCTGAATTAATATAAGCATCAATATGCAAATTTAAGAGACATGTTTTTTTGTAAAATTTGGTGTTTTTGTGTCAATGTGAAATGTTGTGTTAGATGCATTAATAATAAGTGTGCGGAAAAGGAAAAAAAATGTCATTCTTAAAATCTATAAATGATGACTATTCCAATTTTAATCCGTCGATATGAAGAGATTGTAATAGAAATAAATAGAAATTTTTTGTACCTCAAAAACAAAATTGAATCTATAATAATATACAGAAAGCTCGATTTACCACCGTTTAAATAAGGCTTGAAAAGGTGACAATTGACGGCTGTGTTATACTATCGTAATACTTCAAAAAAAGTTCAAATTGTAATATTTACAAAACATAAGAAACTGTATTTATCTAGATATAGTTAAATACATTCTGCGTTGAAGATCTCTGCACCATACGGGAAATCAGGAAACGTATATGTATTTCTCACGTAGTAATTTTGTACGTACAAACAGCTTAGAATTAATCAGATTTCAATGAGAACGGAGAGACTTAGTGAATTAAAACCACATTTATTTTTTTCTCTGGTTTTTTATTCACAATTTTATTATAATTTTATTGATACATACTGAAATGCCACATGATATATTTGTTAGTTACAAGAAACAAATCTTTTAGAGAGTGGTTTTTATAACATCTTATATATATTATATAACACCTTCAACATCAAACAAAGTATATTATTGAAATGCGTTTGGTTACTTTAAGATACTCATCATCAAAAACACCATATTTATTTATCCTTCAACGCAAAGTATAACAACGTTTAGTAGAGCATAAAAGAATAATTGCAGTAAAACAAATAGCGTATTTTGTCCACTCTTCCAATAAATCTCTCGGTTGTAAAGAACTATTACTGCTAGTGGTTATTATACCTCATTTAGTACAGCGCTGTTGAACCTTTTCCTCACACAGGTCCAAATTACAAAGTTGATCGTTTATATTTAATTACGGGTGATTTTGATAAAAATAAATCGCAAATGAGATGGTAAAGAAAAAAGGTGAAATTTGCTCGAGAATCATGTCTCGAATGGATCCTATTTATCACATTTTAGCTTATCTGCATAAAAGCAATATAGACTTTCACAGGTATAATGGAAAAACTGATGAAGAAATCTATTGTAGTTCCACTGCTAATATATTGATATTGTAAAATGTGTGTTTGAACAGTTCGTTCATTGAATTTGAGTAAATCCATATTGTAATATTTGCAATTCATACCTCTGAACTAAAATCACGAAAAACATAACTTCAAGCGTTATTTTTTTGATTTTATAAAAATATAGTAAAAAAACTTATCCTTTAACTATTTTTACATTAAAATTGTATCTAAATAGCACAAGTGTCTTTGGTTCACCATTGCTGCTGGAATATAAAAAAAAACCTTTGGCGAATGCGACTTTAATATTGCTTCATAATAATGACAGATACAAAATTATTTTACTTCATGAATTATTGTTGGTGATGTTACATCGTACTTTATATGGTAACGTATGGTATATTTTAAATACATATCATTAAGAAATATATCTGTTGGAGTTTGATACCAATTTTTTGATGGAATATATAATGAAAATGGTGGTCGAATGATTCACTAGAATTTAGTCCATATGTTAGGCCTTGATAATTGACAATTTTCAATGATGTTTTATAATAATTGTATAATATAATAAGGTCCAAGGATATTTGTATATTAAATCAATTGTTAATCCAAGTTCTACAATATATAAGTGTATCTTTAGTAAGAAAAATAGTTTATTTGTTCTTTCCTGTGCACTTATATGATTTTGTTTTTATACCTATAATGAATGTTTTTTGCACGCCACTGATGTCACAAAATGTATATGGTTATTTTATTGAGCCTGATCTGTCAAAAAGGTATAGATATCGTATTATATTCATGTCAAATCAATCATGCGAATTTGTCATGGTGTTCGATTATAAACAGATTTTTATTTTTAAATGTATTGTTTTTTTCATCTAGTCGAATGATCAATCCATCAATCACGTCCTCTCAATCATTTGACGTCAAAGCTGGCGTAGATTATAAAAGTCAAACATAGTTCATTCTTTGTTTTGTTTTTTCGATGTTTTAATTGTTTTTTAGTTTAAATATTCAGTAATCAAGTTGTTTGATAATTTAAATAGACGATATTACGAGATTTGTATCATAAATATATATTTTTTATTATTTTTTCAAAACACTTTATTTAAGATAATTCAAAGTCGAATCACATTATAAAATATTTCGTACTTGAAAATTACACTGACGAGTTTCAACAATCCGAGAATTTTAAGTGATAAATTTGAGATGAAGAAAATATGATCATTATCTTCGACAAACGTGGAATAATATGACTAAATCAATATATTTTAATAGATAAGTCACTATACAAAATATTTTGAATTTATATCGTTTTCTTAGTCTATTTATTAAAGTTCAACACCAAATAGTATTCAATTCTTTTGTATTATATTTTCGATATGCACTCATGTAATTAATGATAAATATCTTAATAAAAACTCTTAACGATATAAACGTACATCATATCTCCCCTAATTGATTGTCGGTTATTTGCAAATCGCCGATGAAGTAAGTAATTGACGTTTGTGAAAAGTAGGACACTGTGAACATCCATTCAATATGAGATATCCAATGTCCAACGAATCTAAGAAATCTTTCTAATCGGTACTCTTGCAGTGCAACATAATAGTGATCAGTGATCGTTTTAAATATTTTGTAACACTTATAAATATTAGACAAAAAGAAAGTTACCAAATACAGAAGTAGTACATAAAAAAAAGCAAGCTGCAAGCAAATGCATTGTTTGTTATTCAGATATAAAAAAACGTCTGGTTGATTTTATGTGAACGTTTTATCGAGACGCAAAAATCAAAAGCGTGTAAAGAAAAAATCGCATATTCGAAAGAGAGTCAAATATTGTCTGTATTGATATTTTATTATTGTTTTATTTTATTCTAATAACGTATTTTGTTGATTATGAATTGAAACTTCAAACTTTTTTTTTATACAAAGTGATGTAATAAATCTGCATTGTCTTTTTTTGCCTGATGAAATTTAACGCTTTTAACTGTGTTTTCTTAAGTGTAAAAAAAGAAAGTATGCAAATACAAACGTGAATCTGGCTTTTTATATTCATAGAAAAACCTATGAACAAAGCGCGTCACTATTTTATAAATATGAAACTTCGTCAAAGATTTTTTCACTGAAGATACCATGAATATTTTTTTTTCCCGCTGTAATGTAAGTTATTTTCTTAAGGCTTTATGATGTAGATTGAAATACTTGCTTGATAGTTGATGATGTTCAAAAAGCCTATTTAGTGTGTGTATTATAATTGAAATATAATGCCAACTAAAATTAACCCAAATAAATTTTGAATGCAACTCGCAATGCTGTCACATCGGATGGTTATATGGTCATGTATCTATTGATCGCCAGAAGGCGATAAAATATAAATGAAAAAAATCAATTATAACTGTCGAATATCTATAGTTTGGATCAACGGTTTCCATGCTTTTCTGACAGTGACCTTGTTATTGATAAAACACAGTTCCGTTATCAAAAGTTTATCGATGGTAATATATTTGAAAACAACTGCTTTTTTAGCCTTCCAAAAAGATTTCATCAAATATTTTTCACACACTATCACCTTTAGTGTATTTAAATACAAGGAAAAATTGAAGTAGATGCTTACCGTAACTTCGTTTGAATAATTTCATGGTGACCTCAACAGTAATGTACAAGAATGATATTATTTTTATTTCAATTTCACTACTAAAAAAACATTGTTTCCTACTCAGTCATCGTTCAATTCTAAAAATTATTCCATAATTTTTTTATCATTTTTATATTGAAATATTTGTAAACAACAACACAACACGGTGTTGGAAATCCCAGGACGATATTCAAGTACACATCTCAAGTCGAAGACAACATGAAATATTTGTGTTTATAACTCTCTTACATAATATATATTGTAATCCATTACAGCTGAATAAATATGTGCATAGCCCTCTTTTAACGCGATTCTTAGTTACGTGATTTTACCTGTGATTTTTTGGTACCGTTCCTTTTTTACGAGATTCAAACCTTTTTATGCGATTATTGAATTTCTTCAATGGCTTCGAATAATTGAAACTTTGTACATATATTTTGTCGTTCATTCACTCTGGATGTCACCTTTAGACATCTTCAGGCATCCTATCAATATATATGCAATAGAATTGATATACGTAGGAAAAAATATAGACATTAAGAGGGCTGCCTACTACAAAACTAATAAATATCTAAAACGATTTTAATTACTACTGGACATTCAATTTTGAAGATGATAATTTTACTAACATTACATGACTTTTTTATTCGAGAAGTACCAGTAAAATTTAATTGGGTAATTTGTTTCAGATTTTTTTTTCGTTAGAGGGAGAGTAAGAATAAAATTTTTCATGTTGACAACTCATTGAACTAATCTCACGTAAATGATATAACGAGAAAGAAATAGAAAAGCAAAGAATCTCGTTTAATATTAACATTAAATTTAATTGAGCCCTGTTACTTTTTTTTAAATGTGACTATTTTATCAAGAAATTTTAGAAACAAATACAGCTCAATCAAATTCAATATTGATTCTTGATATTTTTCACTATTTAAAATTTTTGGAATTATTAATAAATTATAAATACAGTAAGGTATTTTATAACGCGATTTTTTTACACATCTATTTTGAGAACCAATGTGTCGCGTTAAAAAAACATCGCGTGTAATATTATAATATTATATATCCAATATATGTTAACAAATTTGAAAACAGTATTTATGTTAAGTATATATAAATGATTGAAAGAACAAGTCAAGTAGATTTCAATCTCATCTGCGGTTTGCTTTCGTTTTGTCGGAACGTACTCATGACTGCTACGTGTCCGATTTAAAATTATATTGTACAATTATGTTAACAGACACTTGCTCGCCATATTTACATTTTAATGACAAATTTGATATAATTAATATGCAGAAATATCGTGGGTAAGTGAATATCTACGACACGGCGTAAATCAAAGGGGCGAAGCTTTTCGTGTTGTAAGCAATGTGCTTTGTGAAAATCAAGAATAATACACATATATAAAGATAAAAATGATCATAATTGTTCACAAGGGTTGCAATACGTTTAAAGATCTAATAACCCCGCAGTAGTTTCAACTCGTCTAATTATTATGTTATTAATTATAATATACAATTTGCATAATATTCCACATACTAAAATTTGTTAAAAAAACGTTATTTTTATTTATTTTGAATGATTCGCAGACTAAAAAAGAATTTGCACTTAAAGCGACATTCTTGTATTTTATTTTCAACTGTGTCGGACGGAACACATAAGTGCGGTTTTAAAAGATGAAAAATTGTGTTTTTCTTTTTATCTATAACTAAAGTGAAGGAAGAAAATATGATACATCTTTATAATTTAGTTTACTTAGTATACTAAGTTTTTTTTATTTAGATTTTTTTAGTGAATATAACGATGCACAGCTGAATGCGAATTGAAATATTTTTTTTACAGATGTGCATTTAAGATTGTAAAAAATGTTTAAAAAAGTGTTCTTCATTTGACATACTGTAACCTGTTTCGACAAAAAAATATACTTAGGAAGTGAACCAAAGACGGATTCGTCAACTCAACAATAATCAATTTAAAATATATCAATTTTGCGATTTATGTATGTTAAAAAATTAAACATTAAAAAAATATATTACTATGATATTAGCAACTCATCATACCACATAACTTTAACGGTCAAATGTTTATTGAAAGACGTTATATTTATAAAGAGTATCCAATGAATTCAGTTTTCTGTTGGGAAAAGTATTGCTTGATTATTAACTAAAATGCTTGTTACTTAATAAGTCTTGCGTATAACTTTAATATATTAAAAAACATATATAAATAATTTCTAGTAAATAAATCGTTACTATATAATTTGGATGTATAAAGAGAAAATCTGCACGATTTGTATTATGTTTACTGACATAACTTTGTTTTCACTTAGAATTTGCCGTAGGTTCTTTTATGCATGAGATAACAAACTTTCTTCGGTTGTAAATAAAGTACAAAATAATTGATTGTCGAGAATTTACTCTGCCATCCCATCACGACTTTTTGTTGCTGTCATTATTAAATATTAAAATGCACACATCAATATTGAATATTATAAACCATAGTTGCTTAGAATTTCTCTCGATGGATTAGAGTATATTGTGGTAGATACTAATTGTTTCGGTATTTTACAGCTTAAATAAGTACTATCAAAAGCATGGTTGATAAAAGAATTAAAGTAATCAAGAATATTTTTCACGATTGTCATGATGAAGTCATCGAATACCGGACACATTACATGGTCACAGGAATCGTGATAGCTAAAGAAAATTTTATAATATATTTTTAAAATATTATAGCCAAAAAAACTAAAATGATTAAATAGTTTTTTATGAAATTCTTGATCGATATATGCAAGTAAAATTTTATATAAAAAGTTATTTCAAATTTGCGTTAAAAAAACAATATTTTTCAATAATACTTGCTATCGATTTTTTTAATAAAACTGTGCAAAAATCTACTAATATATATATTGTTGTCGAAATTTTCTATTCCCGTCAACGACTTTTACTACATATGAAATGGAAGAAAACCACATATTTTTTGTTTAGTATTTTGAATTGTAGAAAAATTTGTTTGTTCTTTAACAAACAGATTGAAACTTTGTGGATTGTACATAAGATATTATATAATTTTAAATATAAATAAGTTTTTAAGAGTTAAAATGAATTCTAGGATGAAGTGTTAAAATTAAGACGTCCCCGGGATTAAATGATTGATTTTTGACTAGAATTTCGATCGAGAGACACTGCAAAATTTATTAAAAAAACCATTGTAGAAACGATCACCAAGAAGTTTGTATAGTTTGATATTATGGCTCTAAATCTATGTTATCGACTTCTTTCAAATCACTAAATTCTTTTGAAATCATTCTGTACATCTCAATAACTCTGGCTGACGCCGAGAAAATGGCCACTGGTTTATTATTTTCCACCGATGATTCTGTACTATACTTACTATGTTATATATTTTGCGAAAAAATCTGTTTTCATCAGAAAATTAATTTTGTATTACAAAGGACTAATGAGGCCAATAATAATTAAAAAAACACTTGGATCCTGTCAGCATTAATCAAACGAGTATTTTTAAGTATTATGTTTTAATAAAAGACTTTTATTTTAGAAAAACTTATATATATACTATGTATATATCATTTAAATATATAGATGTGGAATTACCAGTACACGCGTTTGTTACTTCAAGACACGCTACTGCATGCCCACTCTAATTCTTTTATATTATAACACCCTTTCTTAACGAATTTATAATAGTATTTAAAAAAATGTTTTGCGTCTTAAAGAACGCCATTCTAAGTAGAAGAGATGACTAAAAAAATAACATTGTTGGAATGGCATTATAAACAAAAATAACTAAACTTTCTCCGGGAACATTCTCGTTAAAAGTAACGGAATTTATACGTCAGTGAGTTTCCTTATTTCGGGTCGGAATAAACATAAAAATTGTCAGAAAGATGAAGATATGCAAAGTTTCGCACATCAAAAACTAATAGTCTTTGTTTGCAGATTGACACACATAAAACTACTTCTCCTTGTTCATTATCTTCAACGAAAGTTTTGAATCGTGCCTAAAAGTAAAAATTTGATGAAGGACAGACACAGGGGAGATCATTAATAGGCAACATTCTACAGAATATTTTACAAAATAAGTTATCTCGAAGTTCTAATTCTTTTGGTTGACCTAAAAGTATTATTTTTTGCATGTGATAAAAATATATTTTTACATTAGCGACTATTTTGAAATGTCTTGTGTATGAAACGTTAATTTTTTACTTCATGAATGTTTTTCATTGGAATTATGATATTATCTGCAATAATGTAGTGCGTAGCTTATTTTAATTAATAATAAAATATTTTATTTGAATTTATAGTAATGAATGTTAATGACTAAAATATTACCATAAAAAATAGATAGAAACGGTTCTTAATGTAACTAATTTATTCATATTTCATTCGACATCCAGTTATCCTTGAAACAGCGTTTTGCCACAAAAACGATTTTTTCCTTTGTATTGATTGTATTCCGTTTTTGAAGTATAAATGATTGATTTGATGTAATACCAAAAATGTTTTAATTAAATTATCTTAGCTTCATACTTCATTAATGTTTATATGATAAGCATTATAAATAAGATAACGAAAACAAATAAAATCTCCATGACAATGAGATGAAAAGTTAAATATTCTTCTTACATTATCGATCAATTTTATGAGATTGATATCAACAGCATTCAATTATTCCATGCGTAACACAATAGTCGTGTTGATTCGTTAATTGTGTTTATTAGTATCAGTGTGAATGTAGTTTAAATACGGAAATACCTAACAGTGACGTGCGGTGAATTTTAATGCAAGGCATGCTGAAAGTAGAAATATGAAACAATCATTTAGTAACATTTTTTTAAAAGGCAGCCTTTTTAATTACATCTTCAATAACCTCATTGTTTCTACTATTTTTATTCAAGTTTTCAAAAATATTTTTTATCATGCGACAAATCAAACACGATCTAACAATCAAAACCAGAAAAACTAAAGACAAAATATCATACAGGTAAAAACTGTATGCATTCGCATAGGTGTCATTTATTCAGGCACATGTATAACAACTAGCATGCGATTTTTTAAAAAAATTTCAAGATGTCGTACGTAGAATAAAAAAAAACAACAGTTTGGACCATTGATCATACGTACGTATTGTAGCTGTTTATAATGTTTAAGTGTGAAACTTTGGGGCAGATATGTTTTATCATTATATAACTTTACAGTTACACAATAGTATTTGGGGAAAACGGGAAAAGAACCATTTCATTTCAAAATTTTCAGAAATCTGCCACATTTACCGTCTATATGAATGGTACGCTACTGTATATATCAATATATGTAAGGAATGCATTACATAAATTAAAATTTACTCTTACTTGGAATATACGAAGTAATTTTGCAGTATTTCAATAGTTATGGCAATAAATAATTTATTTTCAGTAAATCAGCATAGCCATGTCAAATATTTGTATAAACAAATTATGTACACATTATGTTTAGAGTTTCAAGGGCTGAGAAACCTCAGAATGATTGTAATGAGACTTCCATAAATTCTGTCCACATTTTTAAGCAGTTTTTAGCCCCTATTTTTTCATTGTCACTTTCAAAATTTCAGTAGCCTCCTAATAAAATCATCTCAACAAATTAAAATAAAAATTTCATCTATAAATAAAGTTATGAAAGATACGCCACACATATTTTTTTCTTGTTTAATTACTTTTAAATTGAGTATACCATTTTGTATTCATAAACAAATCAAAACTCCATATATATTTAAATTTCTGTCTTCCCACATAAGGAGCAAATGTTCATTAATTGTTATAATGCGAATAGCGGCTAATTTATCAATTTCTTGTGAAAGCGATTATTATGTCAACATTAAATTCAACTAAAATGTCAACATTATCTTCATTTAACCATTATGTGCTTTACCTCTAACCATAAAAAAATAATTACTATTACCTCTCTCTGTCTTTTACGAGTCACAAACATTGGTCGAATTCTTGGTAATTGAGGAGCATGCGGTAATTGCCCAGGCCAGGGGTCGGCAATCTGTCATCCGAGAAGAGCCAAATTGTCATGGGGTAATAATGGTATCATAGATTTGCATGTATGTAACATACATATGAATAAGGATATGGATATTTAGGGGAAAAAAAGCTCGAGATGTTTTATTTAAAAAAATAATTAGAACAGTGTCCATGTATCGCTTTTGATGGCTTTAATATATCTATATGGCGCGAGTGGAAGTGTATATAAAAACTTTTTATGAACGTTCTTACATTATATTAAAATGTTAAAGAAATATTAATATCTTTTGAAATCTATAGTGATATATGTAAAAAAAAACTTTTGTTTTGAATGCTTACCTTTTGTTAATTTTATGGTCAACTACAGTTTCAACACAAATTCGCCATCATCAAGCGACTGTTAACATGAACCTGTAATCACTTCTTGTCCTGAGTAAGGCACGTTTGTGTTAAAACTGTAGTTGACCGTAAAAATAATAAAAATTATATATACAACGTGAAAATCTACGTATTATTTTTATTTTTAAGAATTAAATACTTCCGAAATTCGATTTTGATCCTGTGGATTTTTTCCTCGCTGCCAAAAGCTTCAAACGATTGCAAAACACCGTGATGAGAGCACTCACATGCAGACGAAATCGAAACACAAAAAGCTTAACTGTTTGACCGATCTCCGACCATCTCGCACACGTGCCTTCGTCGACACGTGAGGGCAAATTCTCCGAGTCCGGCAATACACCGTCTGATTAAATGCTACCACTTGCATGCGACTCATATTGACCAACACGATTGTGGTCAATTGCATTTCATAAACGCATAAGTTAGGAGAGTGCATGAGATGAGTTGAAATTGGAGTTTATGTCGGAAGAGCTGCAAACTTCTATGCAGAAGAATTGTTTAAGCCGAACCCTGGCCTATGCCAAAGATCGCATTGTTGGTAGTATTACAGTAACATTCAATTAACGATTAACTGATTGGAAACACAATTATACAACATATCATATTGATATTTTTTGTTAACTTACATTGTGGGTGTAAATTTAAACAAAAAATATCAATGATTGTCAAACTTATTCAAACTCTTATCACCTTCTTTCTATTCGTTTAACGTCATTAAAAGAAATTCTCTTTCCTATAATATACCGAATGCAGTCATATACGTAATAAAACGATCAAAGGTATTACTTATTTATCGAGTATTATTTTCTCGGATAAAGTGAAGAAATTAACATAAAAAATAAGATTCAGGTCTGCAATTTGTTTAAAAATATAGTGAAAGCCAATCAGCCTAAGTCGGTGTAAAATATGTATTGTTAGCGTATAATTTGTATTTCTGTACAATTGTAATATTGTGCAGCATACACATGATTCTATTCTTTTATTATATCGTGTTATGATTGATGACCGCTGTAATACGGTTATGTCGCGAATGAAAAAACCGTTTCGAAACATAATTCTTGACAATTGAGGGCAAGCGTGCAGAAAATGGAAAAATGCATTGAAAATTACAATTCAAAATTTATGAGCTATCTTAAGAATAGACAAAAAATATTACAAATAATAATATATTTTTATTGTATATGGGCGATTGTAAGCCTTGCAGCGACCCTGCAGCAACATCTATAGAAATTATATATGCCATATTTTTTCAACAAATCCATTCAGTATATCGATATTCATCTTTATATTGCCAGTATTATTATATTGCTTCCTTTCTTAAATTATCAACCGTCATATAGGTAAACCACAAACATTATTACAATATCCAATGAAGTGATCTTTAACATTTTTTGAGAGCGGATGTACGGAACACTGAATACGATTCATAATCATAAAAATAGAACCTGATTTTTTTTTGTCGTTTTGATTTCTTATATTTTATAGGATTAACACTTTATTAATGTTTGATATTTTGAACATGAATCGTTTGTAATTGGTGTTGACAATATATATGACTTCAAACAACCAATCAATTGTTTATGGACAAATTTTATATTTACAAAAAAAATATTTTATAGAGTTATATATTTTTTTATAATTTACCTAAAATGAAACTCAAACGAAATATTTAAGTAATACAACAAAGTAATTTAAGAAAATCCTGCCATCTTTTTTGTTTGGAATACCTCAAAGAATATGGCAGAACAAAATGGATAGTAAATAACTGGTTCAGAGCTACTGGACTAATATCTGTATTATACTATGATTAACCACGTAAGAAGTACTAACAGTATGCTTCTATTGTAGACACCAGTGGAGAATTGAACGTATTCGAAAAACATTATAAATTTATATTATGTATGAAGTAATAAAAAAATATAACTGTGAGTTACTTAGCGTAATTAAATATCAATGGCGTCAAGATCAAATTATTTTAAAGGAGGTTTTAATGGGGTAAAAAGATAGGCTAGTTTATACATTCAAGGAACCAAATAATAATTATATGTTAGGAATGGATGGATGAATAAAAAATGCTATAAGGAGATTAAAGTCAACGACAACTGAACTGAAACTGAACAAGCTGAAAACGCTTGCAGCGCTTGTAGCGCTTGAGCGGGCAATCATGATGCTTTTATGATTTAAAACGACAAGTTGTCGTTTGTAAGCATGGAAACCATCTTACATTGAAATGTGTACTTAGCACAAATAATAATAATGATATGTATCTGTAAACATTTAATCAATGGTGTTACTGATTATCTCGAAATCACTATTCTAAGACTCAAAAATAAAAAAATTAAGCCAAGATAGCAATATGACATTTGTGTAATTGATTTGTTTCCTTTATTCTTTTAATCAACACGGTCAAGTATTATTATCGAATCAATCAAAATTTTTCAATGTTTTCAAAGATATATCATATAACATAATTATAAATAAATTTTTAAGATATTTTATGATGTTTACTATCTATAAAATCAGACCAGATTGAAAGTTTTATCGTTCAGAGCCGGTTCAATTAATATTAATAGGCTCTCAATTTTATTCCACTCAAACGATAGTTTAGGCCAGTTACGAGCCGTAAAATGTAAAGTCAAATATACAGATATGGTAAAAAGTTTATAGAGAGAATCAGTTGCAAATTGTACATATAATAGATCAATAATATTCATCAACAAAATGGGAGATTATTGGTGTAACTACACTATGGTCACCATGTAAAAATTCAGAGTTTATATCGGTATAAATCATCATTTTCGAAAATCTTTGAATAATCTTATTTTTCTATATATTTTTATTCTTCATTTCCATGTATCTTTTACAGTATCTTTTTGGTACCTTCAGGCGTTCTAGCAAAAGGATTCATTCGGACTGGACGGGCTGTTGATTTTTTAATTGTTTTTTCAACTAAAAAATATTGTTATTTATTGATTGAATTGACATTTACTTGGTAGAACTCCATTATAACACGATGAAAAAATAGCAAAGTATTTTAGTTCTACTAAACACTATAATTAATAGCTATTTCGGTTCACGCCGATCACTATATCTTATATAAAAACAAAAATTTGTAGAACTAAAATACATTGCTATTTTTTCACCGTATTTTTTCGACTTAATCGACATTAAAATCTTTTAGTATTTTAAAAAATGATATAGCAATGTGAATGATGTAAAAAAAAATCCCAATACAGATCTGGTACCATTATCGCTCCGTTTGCGAACAACTCTATGTACGTGAGTACTCGATAGGCTCAACAAGCGAAGCATCATCAACCGACATAAGTTATCAAGGCGTCACGGGTCACGCCCGCATTCGAACCCAGCGACGCCAGGCGACGCGAACATCTCTAGTGTTTTTTAATCATTTTTTCCGCAAGTAAAACGTGAAGTGAATAAATACCTCTACAACTTGAACAAAAAAACTTTTGGTAACCACAAGGCATATTGTTGTTGTTTTTATGTTTTTGATAAAAAGGATAAAAAAACGTTTTAAGCGCGTAACGGAATATATTCTTTCGGAGAATTTGCATGTCCTTATCTATGTGTTCAAATAATCTAATATTTTTTCTCTATTTCAAATATAAAATTAGGTTTACTCTTAAAATTTTACAGAAGTTAATAATTACTATTTACTCATTTTTTAATTTATGATCAAGACCAGAGTCGTTCATCGTGAGCATTATCAACGAAATATATTGTGGAAACAGGGTTAAATATATGTATATCTTCTTTAAAACATTTTGCGTTTCCACTAAAAAGAGATACAGAAAATATAATACATTAAAACATATTTCTTCCGCCAATTTTTAGCCCACATTATTCTATTTATAACCGAAATCGACTCGTATAATTACATGTCACGCTAAAGGTATTTTATGGTATTTGTAAAGTCGCTATTGTTCTTTTATGTTTCCTATGTAATTTTTCGAATGTTTTAAGATTTCTTTTTTAATTTCATGCCTTGAGCTATTTTTGGTTTCAGCTTTGTGTCGAGGAATTATTTTCTATTTATTATTATTATTATATTTATTTGAGTTTTTAACATTTTCATAAATGTTTATTTCGAGTTGCTTTAACAAAAAAATCTACAACAATGCGACTTTAAATAGTGTGCAATGCTATAAAATCATCACAGATTTCAGATTCTGAAACGTAAGAGCATGTGTACAATGAGTATACAACTCGTGGTTTTTCTAAAAAAGCAATAATCAACTTCCAATCAGTGATATTCAAGGCACCTAGAAAAAATCAGGCTTTAATTTATATTTTTGCCATAAATTACGATTTTATTTCATCGAGAATAAACTATAGACAATACACAATTATATAAAAGAGCATCATTATCACAGTACCACTTTTAAAAGTTACAAATCTGAAAAACTTTGAATGTATATGAAATTTAAAATAATCGTATTAAATTAACGACACAAGTTAACGTTAATAACTATTTTAAAAGTTACCATCACATTTAATAATGATTTTAATATACGAAAGAGAATAGTAAATACTTAGTAAAACGTGAGTTAAATAATGTTACTTTTTAATATTTATATATATAAAATTTTACTGTTGCCATAAAAATTATGACTAAACATAAAAGCAATAGGCTGGATTTAAAATCATGCATTTTTTAAAGTTGCAATTTTATAATGTACGGTCGAGCAATGGACCGCTGCGATTTTTAATTGCACCTTGTATAATCTCTTTTATCTTTGCATTATGCTTTAATAATAATAGTTGATTCTTATCACTTCATACAGCTGCTTAACTCTTTAGCGTCGGATAACACTGTTTTGCATATTCTTGTGTTTTTTTTTTGTATAATATCGTTAGGAGTATTATACGAGTTGCGTATTCCTCATCGAACCACTAAAAGTCATTATTTCAAAATTCGACTCACATGGAAGATATCTTTTTTCGAAATAAAGATTTGCGGTTTTAAGTTTTTTTAACATTTTTCAAATTTGTACATATATTTTCATATATTAATGTCTTAGATAAGTATGTAAACATTTATACATAAAACCGTTTTTTTTTATTTTGTACCTCGTTAACAAGTAAATATTTTGTCAATATTTTTTAAAAATCGATCTGTCGATAAAAGAGCGTTTGGTTTCATATTTTGAACTAACGTATTTATTTAAATTTAATAGCATCATAAAAATATAAATAAATACTCTGTTTATTTTTTATTATTTAAAAAAAATCATAAGTTAAATGTAATGTAAGTGTTAATCTAATTTGATCACAAGTTGGGCGGCAGGTAATTTTTTATGTATTATTTTTTTAGACAGTGCGATATATTCTCCTGTAAAAGGTTACTTGGACAGAATAAAAAATATATTGTATAGTCAAAAGACTTCATTGAAAAATATACATTCAATCAAGTTTCGACAAGTCGACCATTTCACTTTCAAGAAGCCGAATAATTATGATTATTTTAGTGAGCAACATTCACAATCAATTCTTTGAATGAAATATAACTGACTATGAGGTTCACTAGTTCCGACAAGCTAATCTTTCAAAGTCGCGATTTGTACTGCTTCATCGTTCTAAAAATGTAATAGTTTTTGACAAGCTGTCTGATAGAGCAGACAGAATAAATTCGCCGGTTATTGCTTGCAAGTTAGTTACACTAGGAGTGAGTGATCTCGCATAAATTATTCTATTTATTGATAACAGTGGTTTATATAATAATATAGTCAGTGAAATTATTAAAAATTCTATTTTTCTAATTCCTAATAGGCAGTACGAATTTTTCCACAATAATAAGTTTATTGTATTTCTTCTTAGTATTGAATAAGAAATATAATATGATATAATCGATATATATTTCAAAGTGTGTGTTGAATGTGTGGTACGATAGTCAATAAGTGTTTTTTTCCCCTATCGAGCAAAATGTTCCTTACTATATTATAATAATTTATTGAATACGGGATTTTAACTGTAATGAAAAATCATATAACACATACACCAGATCTTAATTTTTAGAAGGATTATTTGTGTATGCTTTCAAAATTGCACTGCCCAATTTAATTGAATCCTTCATTTTGTTATCTATTGCATACTTTTTGCAAAGTTTTGCGCGGCTGTTTTGCATGGATCATAACCTCCATATAAGAAAAGGATTAAGTTTATATTGTGAGCGATCAATAAGAAGTATATAATTATTTTGATTATGTTCATAGATATTCAAATATCATTAAGTAGAATACGTTTAGCATCAGTACTTTAACGTTTTGAAAATATATCCAGTCAAATAAAAGCCGTTATCGCGATAACAATTTTGACAAAGATGTGACAATCATGAATTGTCGCTAGTCACAAAACATCAATTAACTCAAAACAGTATTGCAGGACATAACGATTTCTTCCAAAACGGCCACGATAAATTATGTTTCAAACATCGCATTAGTATGATTTGACAAATCCATATATAAAACATTTTCCTCATTCTTTAATCCCTGTAATTCAAACACGCATTGCCAGATATAAGAATCCTCCGTGCTTTTGTCTATCAAATAGGTGTATAATCCTAAAGTGTTTTATTTTAAATATTGTTGTTATTAAATATATCGATATACTTAAGAATTATTGGAACTTTTTAGTTTATTGTAATCAAAACAGGAAAACGTTTCATTTCTTGCAATAATGATATTTTAAACACGTTCTCAGCTGGTTTTCAAGAACATGTTTATTCATTATAAAAAAGCATAATGCTAGACCAAAAAAATCAAGTAGGAAGGTTATTTTCAGAGTGTGTTTAGGTAATATTTACACAGACGTTATTAATGATCTTTGTTTGTTGCAAATTATAGACAAAAAAAAATCTACTTTAGCATGTTTCATAGAAATAAATTTTATTTGTCAATTGGTGTACTTGTGTATTTCGATTATCTCAAGTGATTAAAAATATTAACTGCACTAAATAATCACAGATTATTATATACTGAAAATATAGGAAGAAATGTCTTACTGTAACATCGCTACCTTTGTAAATGTTAGTTAAATGCTAAAAGCAAATTACATATCAGTTTTATTGAGATATATTTCTTTGACCCCAAGGGTTCGACATTATTCTCTTCAATACATTCAGTCGAGCGAATATTTTACTATTTGATCGTGGGTGAAAAATTGATCGTGCCAAATTGACCCATAAGTAAAACCAATTCGTATTCCATGTGTTTATTTTTTCCATGCGAGGAGGTTTTCATGTGAACGATAATTAATCGTGGTTAACTATCATGTATCAATTTTCAATGAAACCTATTTTATTAGTATACAGTTAAAGATATATTTGTCAGTCTGTAAATTTCAAAGTATTTGCTTTTAAGCTTGTCAATAATAAATATTGTCAAATTGAACACAAGTCAACAATTATTATAATTTAAACTGAAAGAATATCGCTTGAACTATGTAAAGAGTCAACTGATAAAGAATTTATCTCTACTATTTTACAAATGCAATTGACGTGACAGTAGAAATAAATTTAATTATGTGTTCTTTTTTTTTTTTTTGGCGCATTTTCAAACTATAATTTGTTGATTGGGACTTAAGTGTATACAAAATATACAACTGAAGCAATAATTCAATCGATGTTAATGCAAGAAAACCAAATATAAATTAAATAAAATAATTTATAAAAAAATATCGGCTAAGGGTGCTTGATTAAATTTTAATCTCAACTGCACACTTCCAAATATATTGTCTCTCACGACCAGGGCATCGTATTTTGGCATTTTTAGGCCTAGACCTAGCTGGCCGTGTGTGTAATATAAATCCTGAAAATATCAAAAAGAGAAACCCAAGTCGTGTAGTGTAAGAAGTGTACTGAATTTTAACGTTTAAATAAAAAATGATATTAAAATATCACAGAGTAAATTGTAAGGTTACATGGCTAGAAAAACTATAGATGCTATTGTATAATTGATTAATGATAAAATATTTTTTTCTCCTATTCGGCAATTTGACAAATATCTTTATAGATAATGCGATACTCATATATTTTATAATTTATAAACAAAAACTAGAACGTACGCTAATACAGCATTTGTTTAAAATATTTTTTTTAAACAGGCGACATTTGAGTTAAATTAATGATGCGTGAATCGATATGATAAACAATAACCATAACACATAGATAATTAAAGCATTTTCAACTTTAAAATCATCTTATTAATAATGCACATTGAAGCATAGTAGATGTAGCAGAATACTTCATGTGAACTTGTACGATAACTTTTAAGTTTAAATGAAACATGATATTAGACATTCTGTATAGGTAAAATGTATCAAAAAAGAGTCCTCATGAATGGTATGCGTGTACTTATTTTTTTATTCATTTAGTAAAAATTATATTGACTAGGTCAAATTAGAATGAAAAATTACTATTTGATGTGGCTCAAACCTCTTTGTAAACTTTATATGAATATATGATACTTGGCACGCAAGCCATGGAAAAGGCGTTTAATTGAAGGATAGACAATATAAATAAGAAAGTAAAAAACTCCGTCCAATATCTTTGTAAATAAAATCTTTTCATGTATATATTCCAATAAGGCCCACGTGTCAATTGGGCTGATGATTTATTTTAATGTCAACAATCATTTAAGTAAGTTCAAACAGAGGTTCAAATGATGAAGTGATTAATACACAGGTCAATAATTTTATATCACCTCAGAATGCATCGTTTGTCACTTTAACCTCTTTATATATCTCGACGATGCGGTCGGTAGAATCATTTTTCTTTATATTGTATTTTAAAATTAGATATTTTGATTCAGTATTGTATTATGAAACAAACGTTAGTTGTGTATTTTATGCAGAAATAATAAGTGACCGATAAAAATCTGAGTGTGGCCGATAACCGTGTTTTTTTATACTTACATTATAAAATATGTGTATGAAAAAAACAATCAACAAGCTTTTATGACTACGTATGAAAATGCATTTCAATCTAATCCCATATATTAGCTTGTGCTGACCTGTCAAAGCAACTCATAGCCTTAACTGGGTAACCATATTATTTGTAACTTTACGTGGTATTAAAAGGTTCTACATTTTACCTAATTATTACGACCAGTTTTTGTAGAGAATTTTATTTAGTAATGATATTTGATGAGTAAGTGAAATAAGTATTGATGGTTTAATAAAACATTATACCGTGTAATTTTAAGTGCTTTCATTTATTTATGATGGTATGAATTTGGTCATGTGAGCAAACTTCGACGCACAATTATGAAGATATTCGAATAGTAAAATCTATGTCATCATTATTTAACATAGTATTTATAAGTGTGTTACATAAATTAAATCTACAGTTCGATTGCCATTTCATGTATATTATTTTACCGATGAATCTTTGGGGCAAAATTTCTCTCCGTGATTAATGTTACCCGCTTTATGGTAGTGACTACATGAATGTGCGTTGGTGTTAAAGTGTTCTGGGATATGTGGCAATTCCTTAAGTGGATTTGATCGACATTGTTTTTTGCAAGTCATATTTAGTGAGCTTTGAAATAAAACATGTTTTTTCGATGTCTTATTGAATAAAAAAGATTTACTCATTCTTTAAAACAAGCATTTTTTTCATACATCTGTTTGCTTAGATTGTTTTTTTATTACTTATAAAATAAAAACAATTGTTTGACTTTTATTATTAACACAAGTCAAAAATTCTTTTTAAGAGGAATATTGACATGCACTACTTAATAATAAATAAAAAATTCAATAAATGTAGCTTTCAAGGTCAACCGGTATTTATAAATGTCCTGTGGCGCATGTTTATCCGTTTATACAGGTAGGAGTATATCTACTCGAGCTAAGTAGCATATAAAATCATTCAATAGTAAAAAAACAGATTCCCAATTCGCTAATCACGTTATAAGGGAGTCACATATTTTGCAGTAAGGGTCGTAGGATGACCGCTTTGGAGCAGCTGGAAATCAAAAGACATCAACTATCACAAAGGATTCTTAACGAACAAACTAATATATTGTTTAGTCCAATGATTAAACCGCTCTACGTTTTTCTGATTTGCTTCCGTAATGGACCATTTCCGTGCCACATGTAAGCTTATTGTCATAGCCGCATTTTTTAGTTTCATTTACAATTTTTCAAAAATTTAGTTTTATTGCGAGAAAGAAACAAAGCTAGGCCGTTGAAACAGGAGAGAGGATGTATTGTGTACATTTTCTACTCAGCTATATATAGATAGGCAAATGTTAGTTTAAGCATATTTCTGACGATGGCGTGAGCCGAAATAGCTACCAACTATATGTTTTAAAAATAATTTTGTAGAACTAAAATTATTGAACTATATTATTATTATTAATAGAACTATATTATTATTATTAAAATACATTGCTATTTTTTCACCGTGTTACTTAATAAGACTTCGTTAAATGCTGAACCATCAGAATAAAATATTCGATTGACATTGAAATAGAGGTTTATTAATGAAGAAAGTTTAATTTTGTAAGGAGTGTGAGAAAAAAGTGAAATGATGAAGCGAGGGTTTGTGACAAAGTTGCAGCTGTTTATTTGCTGCGGAGTAATCATCCCATTAGCGGTTCACGCAGAAGACCTTGGAATATTAGTCGTCAACGCTGATGAAAATATTACTACAACTACAGTGAGTCTTCATATCCTATTTATTAATACTTATAATAATACTTATATTAATACTAATAATTATACACGCAGTATTGCGTGATGAGAAAATAGGATGTAATATTATATATAATTATACACGCAGTATTGCGTGATGAGAAAATAGGATGTAATATTATATATGTTTTAACTAAGAATAACGTAATTTTTTGCGGTGCCGTGTTCCAAAATTGTACAGATTTCTCCATTTTTAATATTCTATATCACAAATAAAATATATTAAGATTTACTGCCTTTCTAAATTGAAAGTACCTGGCCTTATTTGAATTATCATTAAAAGAAAAACTTATATAAATCTTAACTTTATTTTGGTTTATAAATGCACATAAAATTACACTCTTTCATAGATACAGATAGAACAACCGATGTCTTGACATGTGTGCTTTCTACATTCTAGGAAATCAACAGTAGGAATGTTGTTTAGTTAATATTATATTATACCAACATTGTTCAAACGAATAGGGATGACAAATATGTATCATTATTAAAAGTCAGGTAAAATCAATTCAAGCATGAATGATAGTACTAAAATTTGTCTCCACATAACAATTCACACACATTCTTCATTTACATTACGAATTGAACATTATTTTTAATGCTATATACTACATATCTGTGTATAATAATTATTAACATAATTTATTGATTCAAGTGTGTATCAGATTTCAAGCAATCAAAAAAAGTTGAAATGATTTTCTGAAAGGAAACTTACAATGTAAAAAGCGATATATTTTCTTACGGATTTCTTAAGAGGATTAGACTGAATGAATTTAAAATAGAGTTACTAGTTGCTCATCCGCAATGCATCTATAAACTATTTAATCTGTTTATTTCTGAATCACTGCATACAATTCTTGCCGAAGCCATCAGTGGTAAACAATTGTCAGAAATATCTAAGAAATGCAATGAGATAATGGATTTCATTTCGGGCTTATGCTCGCACCTATAGGGCTTATAGGTATGATTGATAAAACCTTTTGTTAGTTTTACGTTGGTATTTTCGGAATATATACCTGGCCCGAGAAATATTGCGAGAATACAATAATACTAAATTAAAAAAATAATTGATAGCTTTTACTCAAAAAAATATGTACGATGTATATTTAAAATACACATCTACTCTGAATTTCAAATAAAATTATGAATATTTGAATAAAGGGAGAGACAATACCCAATAAAATTGTTTTATACTAATACACCATTCAGGTTCAACAAATAAATGTATTTTAATTGAAAAAAGTCTTGGATTTTTCTAAGCAATAAATAATAAATACTTTTGTATTTAGAGCTGATAAAACTATATTTAAATAGCAAAAATGTAGTTTTTAAATTATTTATCATTGAGTGCATTAAATATCTTTGATTCAGCTCGTTTTAAAAAATACACATTTTATTATAGTATGTAGTATTATTCTCAAAAGAAATCTCCTGAAGTATCATAAAAAATGTTGAATTCATTTGGATAAGGGAGAAACTCAACCTTACTACCTTAGCTTTTGATATTTTTTCTCTCGATAGTCTATTAATTTCACAATTTTCACCACTCTCAAAGTGGAGGAAAAACTTGTAATGGTGTCCACCTCCTATTTAAAAATAAGCTAATATTGGAGGATACCACAAAGAGGTGGGTAGGGTATAATTAATGAAATCGACAATGAGACAGTCGACTTTGTGAAAAAATATTAATCAAGTATAATATTATTGAGTGAAAACTTGTCTTGAAAATTGAAAGTCGTCACGTATCGATTTTTAAAGTTATATTATTTCCCTGCATAGTTTTATTGGATTTTATTATAGCATATAAATTTTAATGATATTATTGATGAATTGCGCAATAAGTATTCTAGAATCCTTTTTTATTATTACTGTTTTATTGGAAAAAGATGTATTAAATTGACATGGTTCATCCCTGCTTCATCAGTCAAACATTAATTTTCTATCGATTATTAATAGCTTGAAATGCAGCGGAATATATAAATATGAAAGTCTGAATTATTCGCTTCATAACCTACTTTCGAATATTTCAATTCCTAAGAAATTTCATTATATTACTAATTCTTTTAGTAAAATTTGTTTTAACCCTTCAGAATATATATGTGTATTTGATATACTTGTCAATATATTACTAATTCATTTTATTCCACTATTTTCAGGCACCTATAAGAGAATTTTCCATTGACTATGAAAAAGATACATTTCTCATGAATGGAGAGCCATTCCGGTTTGTCGCTGGATCTTTCCACTACTTCCGAGCTCCTCATCAATACTGGAGGGAAAGGCTTAGAGCAATGCGTGCAGCTGGTCTCAACGCCGTTACCACGTTAGTTATATTATAAAATAGACCACTCCTATTAAACTAAAACAAGATTTATGAATATTTGATCTGGTCTCCCTTATGATATTATATGAGAATACTTTGTGATTGTGTTGATCGGCTAAGCTCTTATTCATAGCCTGCTTCACTTAATATGGCCAGGCAATATTATATTTTCTGATTGGAGTACTCTATTATTCATTCTATGGTATTCTATAATATGTAATTTTAAAGCAACTCAACTGTAAATAATCACAATAAACAAAAAATTATTACACAGATTTCTGACATACAATATATAAAAGTGCTTTACCGATTTGAAATCACAAAGAGAGTCATCAGGTATATATAAAATCACTCTAATCCGTAAATACATTGTTGCCTAACTGTAAAACATGCTTGTTAAGTATACAAGCTTTATCTTATTTCAATATTCTCTTAGACTCCGTTTTTAGAATTTGTCCGTTTTACTTTGGGACTTTCCAATTTATCAGTTCACCATGAATGAAAAATCAAAGATCATTTTTATTGAAAACATTGATCACGTCGGATCAAAGTGGTTATTTTGCCAATACCATAAAGTACGTCAATCTTGAGCCTCTCGGTAAACAATTGTCTGCATCACTCCAGGATTTTGAGTCTCTCAATCAGGCAGTATTATATTTATCAAACACAAACCACTTTCAAATGAATTTTAAGTTTCCCAACAAAACCTGAATACACGATTTTATAAAATATAAAGTATTTTAATTATCATTAATTCTATCATATTTTAAACAAAAGATAATGTATTGATTGAATTGGCATTCACTTGGTAGACTCCACTATAACACGGTGAAAAAAATAGCAACGTATTTTAGTTTTACAAAATTATTTAAAAAATATATAGTTGATAGCTATTTTTTAAAAATAATTTTGTAGAACTAAAAAAAGATAATGTATGTTAAAACAAATGCTTTTTGATAAATTAAAACGATTCAAGTGTCTACACATATGAATATTTCAAAACATTTGATTAAATATATTTAGAATAGTTGAAATTTAACATTCAAATATTCAAATATAGATTCGTTTTTATAAAATAAATATTCAAAATCTTCGTTAATGAATCTTTTTTGTGAAACAATTATGTATCGCATTTAATATAAGTTTCTTTGATATTCTTGTTATAATGTAGTGTATTTGACGACTCATAGATCGCGCTCACAATTTAGCAAAAATCACAACCCAAAAGTTGCAGCATAGAAAATGTAGATGACAAACGCGTGAATATTTTTTGGCGCTGTGTGTCTATAGTTTTTTTTCTTTGAGTTTCTCTATTCCAGAGTTATATTTCATACATCTATCAATTGACTTTATTTTCTTTACGTTTCTATAGATATGTTGAATGGAGTTTCCATGAACCAGAATGGAGAGAATACCACTGGACAGACGATCATGATTTAGTAAAATTCATTGAAATAGCACAAGAAGAGGATCTTTATGTTATCCTCAGGCCTGGACCTTATATTTGTGCTGAGCGTGATTTGGTACATGTTTAAATATGCTATAATATATTAGTTAAGGAAAGTAACTAACCTTTTGTTCAAGATGTGTAAGCTTAACTCTATCGCCCAAGTGGGTATTGGCTTAACCCACGATAAGTTTAATATTAAATTTGAGATATTGGACATGGATGTTTGTGATTTTTTTCTCTTCAAGTGACTGGAAAATTCTCATTTGAATTCATTAAAAATTATTTCATATTTTATAGAAACATATAAATTGACTTTTTGTACACTTTTTCGAAAAACTATCAACGATACTTTGTTTCAGGGAGGGTTTCCATATTGGCTTATCACAAAGTATCCAAATATAAAACTGCGAACAAGTGATGCAGGTATGTAACTTTTTGATAAATGTCTTACTTTTTATCATTAAATAAGTCATTATTATGAAAAATTAAAAGAGATATACATGTATATTTTATTCTCAGATTATATTATCGATTTGAAATATAATATTTATTGTCTACAGTTTAAATGGTGATTGATTTATATATCTATCGTGGATCGTATTGTATGAGTTTATTTTATATAATTGTAAATAAAACTCACACGTTTTTTGTTAAATTGATTTAATTAAATATCCATTGTCTTAATTATGACATTTTATTTAAGAACATATGTATTACCAATTTATATTATTTAGTTGAAATATCCTCGAAAAGCTATATTTATTATGTAAATATTTTCACTAGCTAAGACAAAATGGTCAAATAAAAATATCATATCATAAATAGATATATGCGATCGAATTGAAGACCGCCAAGAAACACATGACAATATATTCTCTAAATTGACAAATAATTTTTCATAAGGAGGTTGAATTTGGTAAAGATATTTCCTTGTAATACAACAACCTTGATTTATAAATTTAATAGGCGTGTCTTTTTGTGATCGAATTAT
Source organism: Himalopsyche japonica (assembly GCA_028555115.1). NCBI lineage: Eukaryota > Metazoa > Arthropoda > Insecta > Trichoptera > Rhyacophilidae > Himalopsyche > Himalopsyche japonica. The sequence continues at coordinate 3,203,554 of JAHFWJ010000430.1, forward strand.
TTATGATTGTTTATTCTTTCTCGTGTGTTTTTATAGTCCAATTCCAGGAAATTTGATTCGTTCAATTAAAATCATGTTTTGTCTTTTTGATATATGTGGGGTTCTGACGAAAATAGAGCTTTTTTGTTTTTTTTCCAAATAGGTCCGCCGAATTGTTAATTGCCAATGATGATATATTTTTATAAGTAAGAATGTTTCATTTTCAGATTATAAGGCTGAAGTAGCTGGTTGGTATGACCAGTTGATGAAAAGATTAACCAGACTGTTTTATGGCAATGGAGGACCAATTATCATGATTCAGGTATTTGATTTAACTATTAAATACAATATTAAATTACCAATAAATATTCTTCAATCGTTTTAAAAATATATATTATTAATATCGTTTATTGAACGTTTTTGATGAAATAATTTGAATTTAAACTGTTTATCGAAATTTATTTTGTAGCAAAACTTGATATATTTGAAAGTTTTAAAGCATACACTGACGTATTGAAATCTCTGCAGCTTTTATCATAAAGAGTTGATGTGAAATACAATGCAGCGTGTGGGGTTACTCATATTTGACTTCCCTAATTTTTATATATAAAATAAAATAATGGTTAAAAATTTGTAATTTTTATAAGAATATGCATTCATATGCGAACACCGTACGATGTCTAAAAAATATGTAATGTTGTATGTTAGTATAAAATATACGATTTGCAACCGTGGATTATTCAATGGAAAACATTTTTACGTTAGAGTAATGTTAAAAATTATGTAGAGCAGGAATCTAGCAAAGATTTATTTTTAATTTCTGATTTGAACTTTGATTTGTCTTCGTCCCTGGCTACATGGTTTGTACAATATGGATATATTCAGTTAAAACATTAAAAAAAAATATTATAAACATTACCCTGTCATTTTTATTGATAGTTATTTTTCATGGCCATTATTTTCAGGTGGAAAATGAGTATGGAAGCTATTCAGCTTGCGATAGACCTTACATGTCGTGGTTGGCTCAGTTGACTGAGACTTGGAGTCGCGGCGCCACAGTTCTCTTCACGACTGATGGAAATTCAGATAACCTCTTGAGATGTGGATCCACTCCTGGAGTTTATCCTACTATAGACTTTGGACCATGTGAGTTTTTATCATAATTTTAACACCCTAGAAATTCATCGGTTATTATATATAGCAGCAATCGCGAGATTCACAAAAAAATAATCTTACAATTCTGAATCTCACGGATCACTATAATGTTTATAAAATATATATGTGTATAATAAATTGTAAGATATGCCTGTTTATGCGTATTATTATGTCTTTTGATTCTTGGCATCAATTATTTTACTCCTATAACTTTTCAAAACATCAAATTTTTCTCAAGGGATTTGAAAGTTGTTGACATATCATGGAAACAGAGTGACAAAAAATTTGGTGTAAACTCACCATGGCTATATGATTGCCACGTGGAGCAAATATAATATAGTCTTACTCGAAGAGTACACATAATGCGAAAGAATTATTTAAAATACGAAAAAGACAAGAACTGCGTTAAACAATCTCACTTCGCATTAAACCGATCGGCTTTACCGAATTGATTGATGACTAATAAGGTGAAATTATTATTAATCTATAAATACAAATTTTTCTATTATGCAACGATCAAATCTCTAAAATTTATAAAGCGTGGATAGAGTGTGAAAATGTTTTATTAAGAGACAATGTTTTATTGCTCCAGCGACAAACGTGACAGCAGCCTGGGAAGTCATGCGTAAATATGCTCCACGAGGTCCTCTCGTCAACTCCGAGTTCTATCCGGGCTGGTTGACACACTGGGGAGAGAAATTGGCGGTCGTTGGCAAGGAAGCGGTCGTTAAGTCGCTAATTCAGCAATTAGACACTGGAGCAAATGTCAACTTCTATATGTTCTACGGTGGAACTAATTTTGCATACACAGCAGGTATGGTTTATATAAAAACATGACGATATTCTATGATTTTTGATTCATAAATATAAAAAGAAATTCTATTTAAGTCTCATTAAACACTTTTAAGATGTTAATTGTCACTTCTTTGTGGAAAAGCGTACTATTTCAAGTATTAACAACACATTTTTAAGTTCTGTTTCAGCAAAATATTTGATGATAAGGATCCTAATCATCAAATATATTGTGGAAATAGTACAAAAAAATGTTGTTATTGTTTAAAATAATTTATTTTATATAAAATAATTAAGAAAATTTGATGTGTCTCCTCTATAACAACACTAGTCATCATCACATTTTGTGATTAAAAACAGTGAATTTTAAAAAAATTCAAAAATAATTATCGATTATGGACATTGATATAATATAAGTGATAAGGGTAGTGAAAAAGAATTCGTTCTTGAACTAATGTATATATATTGGGATTGATTGATACGAAGGCAGTGAAGATTACCATACATTAATATTATTATAAGATAGACAACCAGGAACAATGAAAGGATATTAAATGCAGTTGATTTTATAACTCAAATAAATGATGAATTATATGAATATGGGAAAAAATATTTCTCCATAACATATTTATGCTAATACGCCGTGAAAGCGTTACAACTTATAATTCTGTATTTTAAAATTGTAGAATATTCTATTATAATATTGAAAACATTTTTTTTTTATTTATGATTATGCCGATTAATATATTAAAGATGAATTTTATTCATTTGTGCTCTTCTTACATTAGAAAAACAACGGTGATGGTGTAAGTTGTAAAAGTGGACATAACTGATATTATTGTGCTTTAAACTGGGTCTACTCCTAGCTAAGCAATACATTGGTCGAGCCTTCGCTTTGGCATTTGCTGCACAATTTATTATTCACTAAAACCTAATTCTTCCCAACAATAACTATGCCCTTTCTCTTACTTGACTTAATGCTATGCTCATTGTACAAATAATTCTAAATTCAAAAATATCTTATGCATTAGTAATTCTCTGCAATGTTACATATAATTTTACTTTTGACTTCTAAAAAATTGTAATTAAATCTATTCCTCTTTTGGCGTTAGCATAAAATTTAACGAACTATTATATCGCGTCATATTTTGCCTGGCTTGCATGATTTATACGAAAGCGGTATAACTTCAATGTACATATTATACTTCCGTAATTCTCTGAGAGTAATTATTTTTACCAAGATTTTGGTATTTTTAATGTAAATGTTTATTACCATCATGGTAATAAACACTAATATTATCCGCTTAAATTTTAGATATTCATCATAATAGGTATTTTGGACGACAATAAGTAATGGTATTCTGTTACGTCACTCTTAAAAAATATTTTCACCCCAAAAGTATAAAGGCACTAAGAATTTTAGTGTTTTCAAATCACAAATTAAGTATTATTATAGTATTATATTATTGGTAAGTTTTTTCTCAACCTGACGGACAAAAAGACGAAATAAAAATATAAAAGACAAATGAAAAAATGTGGTTTTACGAATAGAGAACATGTGTTCAATTCACATATCAGTATTATTGAATTGTTTCAATTATATACAATACCACAATTTTTATCATTCACAGCTGGATTTCGCATTTCGACAAATTCAGACATTCTTTTATAGAAATGGAATAGAACTGACATTCAGTAAACAGTTTGTATCGCGTATATACAGGAGGAATATATATATCTAAAATAATTTTAATAACTACTGATTTGATTACAATGGTATTCAAATTTGGAACAGGTTATTTTATAAACTGATTTTGTAATTGGAAGTTTTCACAATAATCATCTATCATCAAAATGTATTTGAGAAATTTAATACCTAAATATACCTATGTATTTTATATAAGGTCAGATTAAATATCGAATATATTATTGTACGTGTATCGTCTCACATACGGAATAAAACAAGCGAGAATTAGAACAGTTTAGCTGCAAATTTAATAATAGTAAAGACATCTAGAATCTGTTTATTTCTAAAATTTCATGATATTTCTTTAAATATATTATCGATAGTAAATGATTGGAAAATATTCTTTTTGTATTTACTTAAATTGTAATTTAATTTTTCCGCCGCAGCTGAAAGCTTTTGTCCAAATTGAATATTTGATAGACAGCAAGAAGTTTTTTTTCCTAAATGTAAAATTTGGATACTTCCTAAGAAATGCATTATCAGCTGTGCAAGCCATACGCGCAGCAGGAAACGACTGAACAGTTTTGATAATTTCTTATCACATTTTTTTAATCGATTACAGTAACATACCAAAAAAGATTATTTCAACATATATATAAATGAATTAAAACGATATTTACTTTCAACGCATCAACTTCCTTATTATTTATTGTTTTTATAAATATTATAAATAACAATAAATTGCCAAATATTCGCATTATAAGAGTGAAAAATGAAGAGTTTTGAAGTTGCTTACATTGGGTTACTGCCTCCTTGAATGGACATTGTTGGTTTCCATAATGCATTACGCCGTCGAAAATAGTTGTCTTGTTACTAGTTATAGTATATTTCTAGCAATTGAAAATTTCGATATCAAAAATTGGGCTCTTGTAAGTGGTTTTGAAGTCATTACGATTGTCATTTTTTTGAATTTCTTTATGCTCTACTCACGGTCATCTTCGACTTGAAAATATCTAGTTATATCGCTTTGGTTTTATTTTTATTATTTAAAATAATTTATTCTTATTGATTTTCGCTGCATAACTTGCTTGTTGCCTGTGATCGCTAATCTGCTACATGAATGTGATTGAAAATATTGTTTGCTAGGAGCAAACCTCGGTGATAAGTACGAGCCTGATTTAACATCTTATGACTACGATGCTCCCCTAACGGAAGCTGGTGACATTACTCCCAAGTATTTACGAATTCGGGAGACACTCATGAAAGTAAGTAAAACGTATCTAATAATATTAAACTCTTAATCAGTAATTCCAGATATTGTTGAGCACTTTGGGACATATTTGAGATCGTACTAATCAAAAATTATCACGCCTACTAATAATAACAGAGACAAATTCTAAAAAAAACAAAGTGGATGAATATCAATTTTTTGATTTAAATATTGTAGCCCCACTGGAAGAAGTAACAGATTGATGTTCAAAGTTATAGTTTGGTTATATTTATGACAATAAAATATCACTTAATGACGTTTTGAAAGAAATATAGTAAGATACAATCGCTTGTCTAAAAATATGTACAATGATAACAGATAACATTTATTACTAATACTAATTTATTCCAGACAAAGAATCTTATTCTCACAAGAATGAAATCAGAACTTATGGATTGGATTGAAGCTTTATGTTTCCTCTTAATATACAAAGAAAAAATTGTGAGAGCTCAATAACATCGATAACATTGTTACTGCATTTGTGGGGTATTTTTCTCGATCAATTGCTATTTTGGTGATTCGATATCAACTATCATCATAAAAAAGCGTTCGTCTTGTCACCGCAATAATAATATACAACTAACAAAATTGTTAGTGTTTTTAATTTATGAAAATAAAAAGTGTCTGTGATACAAATGTTTTAAGAGTCGACGTGTACTATCAATTCTGGAAGACTAATTAATTTGCTTTGTTACTTATCGAGTAGAAATCGTTCTTACGTTCAGAATCTTTACATAACTAACCTTGTAATTGACAACACCCGCTACGAACTCAGCATATCCCGTAACAGAATAGCTTTCAAATAACTTCCAGAAATATCAAGGAAATTGGTAATTGAAAAGTTTCGTAGAGTTGACGTCTAATCGCATGACTTTGCATGATAATGACATTATAACATCGCAACCATTTTGGTGCACCGCTGTAAGCCGGTTTTATACACGTGCGTTTACACGCGCAGTCGGGTGATTTATCTGCTTTAAAATGAACACGCCGTTTTAGACGTAAGTTATGTAAGCGCGTCTTTTTATAAAAACAGTCAATAGGCGTTTCTAGAAATTCCTATACGACTTTATAACAACCATGTTTTTTTATTACTATCAGATCATGTTTGAGATATTTTTCATTTTGGTATGACAGTGGTCGATTTAATTTAATTGTGCCCCTTTATTTCAGTATTTCCCAACGCCACCAACACCACTGCCGATCAATCGTCCAAAGGCAGCTCTAGGTAAGATGAATCTATCACCGGTCCTATCTTTGCTGAGTGACGAAGGAAAGCGTAGATTTGGTGGAATTCCGCAAACCGATACCCTTCCGTTGTCAATGGAATACTTGAAACAGGGTTCAGGGATGGTGCTGTACGAAGCCAAATTGCCAGAACGACGGCCAGATCCTTCAGGACTTTCTGTACAGGGATTAAAAGACAGGGCCTTGGTATATGTTGACGGGGTATGTCTACCGTTTGTACCAAACTTACTTCAGATTTAAATAAGAAGATAATGACAAAAATTATCGATTGCTATATCATTCTCATTGATTTTATTTATCTGAATAAATGGTTTCTCAATATCGGATGATTTCAACTTATAAGTCAATATGTTCTCTAATAACACAATTATAGAAAATAGCTTCAAAAGCTGGATTTTTTTTAATTTGAGTGAAATCAAAGCGTTGTTTATAAGGCACTTGAATTATAAGTTAATGTGTTTTCTGATGTTTAAAGCATGCTTACTGTCAACTTCAACTGTCAACAAACATCTTCAAATGAAAGAAATCATTTGTATTACGCCGGTATAGTTTATTTTGCAGATTTAATATAATGGATACATCCAGTTATAGCGTAGGTATAATCCATCAAGACGGACTAGCTTGTTTTATCATAACAATGTAATGTTGCTACATTATATTGCCATTGAAAACGTTAGCCCATATAAGGTAGGCTATTTGAGTTCTTTCACCTTTCAGGTTTTGAGATTTATCACAGGCATTATAGGCATTCAATTTTTTTGGTTAAAATCAGGTTCATCATTTCGTAACAAGATTCTGTAAAATAAGCACGTATGCGGTTGCCAACGACGTTTTTTGACTAGATACCAACATTGGACAGTCTATATCAGTGCCCCACAACCTTTTGTCTTCCACGGCACACCTAACACACCTTTTTCCTAAGTTTATCGACACAATTCAATTCAATATTTATAAAACATTGAAAAATTCACAATCAACGCATTTGTTAAAACTCATTCTTTCTATATTGTTTAAGCTATTAACGTATATTTTTTTCAAATAAATTTACATTTCATAGTGTGGATTATGTGTATAATATTTATGTTCTTATGAAATTTTCAACGAATAAAAAAACAATTAAGTTTCCTTATGATTTGTCGTCACAAAATGTTTATAGTGTAGACGAATTCTTTGATTTTTCTTCTGCTAGAAAAATGCACCTAGCATCGTCTGGCGGCACATCGATGTGCCATGGCACACTGGTTGCAGAGCACTGGTCTATATAATAGTATTAAATAAGACACTAAATTTTCAATAAATTAACAATATCACTACTTTATATTTATAAAGCTGATTATAGTTAAATTATAATGAACTGATGAGGTAAAATGTTTTAAGCTTGGTTTGTGCAGGGAAAAAATATTATGTGTATTTTAATTGGTCCATTTTGTCCAACTATTTCCAAAGTTTAATGAAGCCGTCACATTTTTTACTTCCTAAATAAAAACGATATTTCAAAACTATTTTCCATTCATTTCTTTGAACGCTTTCAATGTATAAACAAAAAATGTGATGCCCACGTTAAGAAATACTCATTTATGCCCGATTTCGTAATCGTCTTCTAGGCATCATTTTTCCAATTTTATTCTCTCTCATATCTCCTTCCAGTCGTTTACAATCTTTTAATCGTTGTTAATTTTTTCTACTTTCTTTGAGCTTCTCTACATTGGAAAAATAAATTCGAATTAAAATGATAAATCAATATATTGGTTATATATTATTACATGATTGTCATATTTTCCAGACTCTATTAGGAGGCTTAAGTCGATCCAGGAAGTTGTTTACATTCCCATTATTGGCAGCCCAAGGAAATAATCTTCAACTCTTAGTGGAGAGCCAAGGGAGAATCAATTATGGAGCTATTGATGGAGACAATAAGGTATCATACGATACATCCGTAAATTAAATATTATTTAATACTGTATGATTCTCATGAAACATTTAAAAATGGTTTTGTTAGAGACCAAAATTATTCTGATCAATAGTTTATTCACAGTATAATATACTAAATAGTATATTGTGGTTAATTGCAAAAAATGAGACACATAGAAAATTTCCTGATAACTTTTATCAGCATTCATGTTCGATTTCTATTGACTTTTAGCTTTCTTTTATGACCTTAGTAAATATATGATTAGCTGCCATACAATGCCCAAAATAAGTTCAGCCATTGCTGTGTCTGTAAAAAGCAATGAAGGGTTTTAAGAAATTTATATTTGTTTTTTTACAATTGCTTGATTTTGTTTTCAAAGTGTTATTGAAATGAAAATTAATATGTTATTATAAATTTTTAATCGACTCATCATCGAACAATACTTGAATGATGTTGAAACTGTGAACGATTCTACATATTTAAACAGAATATCCATGTGATAGAATATCTGAAGATGTTGAAAGGCTAAACCCGAGTCGTTAGTGACAAAACATGTGGAATCGTATAATGTTTCAATAATTTAAATTTAATACTGATATACATTTTTTTAAGTAATTGTTTTTTATGTATGTATAATAAGTATTTAATAAAACTGTTGGCCATTGTTGGTCATTAAAATTATTTATTATTTTATACTGACATTATTTTATACTAATATTATTTTATAATATATTGCGTTTTTTACAGGGCTTGTCATCGGTAAAGTTAGAAAATTTTGACGTAAAAAATTGGACAATGGTTACCTTTCCACTAATGAAAGTTGAAAAAGCATTGGAAGGCCTGGAGGGCATAGCACCGAAAACACACGACACCCTTATTTATGTTAAAAGACAGATGGCGTTTTCAACTGTCGGTCTCCTCAGGGATGGGCCAGTATTTTATATCACAAAGTTCCGCCTTGAAGAGGATGTTGATCCTTTGGATACATTTTTGGATGTCAGCGGCTGGGGAAAGGTTGATTTTAAATTCTTATATATCTATATATATCTTATAATTATAAATAATATCTTTTAACAAAATGATAAGAAGCTTTTTTTTTTACTTAAAATACTATCAAAAAAGATACCAAGTTAAATTGTACGTATTTTAAATGATATATATTTATATAAAAGCACTCTCTAATTAATAAATATAAAGTTAGTTTGCATATATAAATAAAGGAATTGGTGCAGCCAAGCTTAAAAATTTGTACCCGACAATTTAACTAACGCGCTTAAAATATCAATTTACATAAAGATGTCTTTTATCACATTTGAGATATTATTAGATATTATAAATCGATTTAAGAATTGAAGAAAACTGTTGTGAAATTTGAATTGTTAAATCTTTGTATCTATTTTGATTTATTTGAATGTACAAAAGTATGCACATCGCACAATTATGAAAACATTACATACTTATCGAAGCCATCTTACACAAATTTATAATTAATAATATATTTATTCAATGCATGTAATGCAATGCCAATGCATGTAACTAGTGGTAGTTGTATGCTCATACTATTGACATAGGGAATTCTGCGTTTATTTTAACATTTTTTCTTTCAGGGCGTTGCATGGATAAACGATTGGAACCTTGGCAGATACTGGCCTGACGAAGGACCTCAAGTAACTCTTTACACCCCAGGAGTATATTTGAAGAAATATCCTGAAGAGAATGTTTTAGTTTTACTTGAATTAGAAAAGGCGCCCAAAAACCTAGCTATAAGTTTCACAGACACTCCCAATCTTTTAAATAATCCCACTATATCAAAAAGAGTAATCAAAGTAATATAAAACTTAAAAAATATTAGTTTATTAATAAAATTTCACAAAAAAACTATTGGTAGAACTCTTTTATAATTTTCTATTATCCTAAAATATTCTTTACGTGCGTGACAATCAGGAATTTGTTAAGGTAGCTTATTTTTAAATACTTCTAATAGAAAGGTGTAGTTACTATATTTAAAATAATAAAAATACATTTTTATCACTATTACCACACTATACATTAATAATATTGTGGAAATAGTTCTAAAAATGTGATTTTGTTATTTTAAAAACAAGCAACAAATATTAAAATCTGCCATGTTTTTCCCAATTTATTTTGTAAATTGATCGTTTCATTTGACCACCGGTCGATTTATTTTCTACCACGACAAAGATCAGATGTTAAGACAATTTGCTTGAAATATTTAATGACAGCTTTAACTATTTTCTCGTGTGTGTATTTAAATTTGCATATAAAAAAACTACGAAATATACAGAAACGATTTTTCCAATTCAATTAAATAAAAACTGTTTTCTTAAATTCCAGTATTCACAAATATCTTTATGGCATTATTGATTGGACTCTAAGAAGATTATTAAGTGCGTAAATTTTAGACATTTGATATCGGGCTTTCACTATAATAAACAGTAATTCATAATGTAATTGAACGTAGGTAGCTTTTTTACATTTAAATCACAGCTAAGTTGTATATTATACAAATGTAAGATAAAATAATTTGTAATTAAAAAAACATATTTTTCAAATTTAATTGTTGAAAAAATTTGTTTTTTTTATAAATGACTGACACCGATGTATGTTTTGTTATAAATTATGTTATACTACTTTCTACGAGTGAAAATTAATAAAGATTTACTGTGTTATTATTTTTTTCTTATTTTGTAATAAAGAGTGATTTATTTTTATAATAACCATTTAATTAAATCATAATAAAATATTTTTCGTAAAATTCTTCAATTGGGGACCGACCATATTGTAAAAATGTTTTATTGCAGAGTGCAAGCAGCAAATCCATTCGTCTACCTACGTATACGAGAATATTATAATTTTCCACTCACAAAAATATGAAACATTATGATTGACTATAATATAACTATCCTAAATTTGTCTTTCATATTTTTTAACTACTACACACATGTGCCTTTTTCATTACGCGGGCAGAAAGTAAACCAAAATAATTATAAAGATATTGATTTTTTTTAAAATAAGTATAATTTTTACTGTGCCGATAAGCTGTTACGGACAAATACGGTTTATAATTGTTTTATGCAAAAAGGCATTAGTAGGCCGTGTGTTGCCCGCACGTCGTAGGTTTAGCATACTTAGATCCTACCTTCGTCTAAATTCGGCTCTGGTTATCAGTAAAAACCATTTTTTCATTTATTCGGACACTTAAATTATGGACTGTTAAAATCTAGAAAAACGTAAATATATTTCCATCATGTTTTATTATACACTTAATTAGATTATATTGTCAACATCTCTGATTTAAAATCTTATTTTACAACATATTTTTTTCATACGACCGACTATAAATCTCTCATCCGCCATTTTTAGCTGCAACTTTGACTCCACATTATTTTTTCATTAATTTGATTTTCAAATATGTATTCGTTTCCTGTCGACATCAGGGACAAAATGATTACTGAATGACATACAGTACTAATAAAATTCCAGATAGACGTCACTATCATGACCTTGGAAATTTAGCATTTTTCATACAAGTAAGAATTACAACAGTGATGCTTATTATTTTTAATACTAAGATTAATACCCAATACTCTTTTTTCATAACTCTACTAAGTCATATTTGACGGAAAGCAGTTATTCTAATGCATCCAATAATTCATTTGTAGACAATTCGTTAGAGGCGCCACCGTCGGCGGCATGCAACACTTTATTATCGTTTACAAGCGATCCAGTCTGCCGGCTGATTTTGCCGGTTGCAGGTGTTTGCTGTCAAAATCAGGTAGACGTCAGGAACACGTGCTTTTAAGATCCAAACATTAATTTTGTTTATAGTAAAAGCGTAGTGTTTTCACAGGCAGTACAGTAGATACGTGGAAACAACAGGTGAGAAATTCATATACAGTGTCCAATACTCCAGCCGATATTTGATGTTATTGCGTAGTAATTCTTCATCAAACTTCTACGTCTTTTGCAGCAAATTTATTTTTTCTGGATTCGTTTGAAGTTCAAATAATTCTTCTGTCACGCTTAATACAATAAATACACAATGTGATTATACATTTAATTTCATTCAATTAATCTGTGGTTATTTTGTTTCATATTTTATCCCTTTGAATTAATTGACTTCAAATTACAATATAAAATATGGCAGACGTTACCCGGCAATAATATATGTTTAGTTTTATTAAACTATCTAGACATTTTATTGGAGTTAATATTTTGTTATTATAATTGCAAGATATATTTTTGCATGTGTTAAAAAAAACTATGATTTACATTGTTTGGTTATATAAAATTATTTTATAAAGTACAACGAAACAAATTATTTTGCACATAGAAATTATGTGCCAGCGGCAATTTCAGACGGTTCTCAAGCCTAATTGGGGTCTCGCTACTTGGGGGTCTGAAGGGTCTAAGGTTTTTCTACATTATTTATGAAAGTAATTAGCAATCTTGAAAGATTGCATAGTAGCTTTTCTTGTATAGTCACGCCACTGGAATGATTAAAAAAGAGTAATACATACATGCATTTTTCTTTAGACTGATGTACCTACAGATTGATTGATTTCAAATATTTTTTTGATTGCTCCCTTATTTTAATAATTCCGTATAAAGAATTGATTCAAATGTCCCGAAATTGAGATCCACATTATCCTTGCTCCTGAGATGCTACTTCATCGTTCGCCCTGGTAATGTATATAGTTAGTTAGCTTGAATTCTATAGTTTTATGTGAAAAACTATTTTTTATAGTCTTTCACCATTGTTAATTAATTTATTATACCTTTCATCATAATTATTTTATACTTTATGCATGTACATGTATCAAAAGGATAATTTTTAATAGTAGTCTCAACTATTTTAGTTTTGCAGCGGGGGAGGTGTTGATTTTAGTAACTGTAGTTTAAATGCTGATTCATTTATCAATACCGGTACTTTATACTAAGAACTAGTACAATAGAAATAGAACCGAGATTGTATTGGTAAAAACAAAGGATTTAACAGGATTACTGTTTCGATAATTCCAATATTGCAATTCCTAGTTTGAACCTATGAATACTCCCACAACTTTTTTTCGCGACCTTTCGAGTCACGACTCTCAGGTTTATTGTTTCCAAAAGGTTTTTACTTACGATTACCTGCTATTTGTAAGAACAAGTTGTCGGGAAAAAATATTTTTGAAATACACATGTATGTAACTGGATTTATATCTTGAATATAGTTAAACGTATACAATTTTTAGCCCTTCTTAAAAATTATCTTTTGATCAGAGCTATTCTTTTGTTTATAAGTATCACTATATTAATTAAAAAAGTATTTGTCAGCTGATAATATAAAAGGTCATTACTTTATGAAGAATTTTGTTTCCTTGTGTTAACAAGGTACCACAGCTTTTAATTGATCTAACGTCCCGTTCTGCTACTGTGCATAAAGTCCGATACGCACATAATTTTAATCATAAAATATTTGAGTAAGGTCCTCATTAAATTGTAAGTTTTCTTTATAATATAATAACTAGCGACGTCTTTTATCTAGAGACTTAAAGCAATGAGTAAAATCCTTTGTCGGGCCATACACATATTTCCTATGTTATGCGGGTCACAAAAAAGTTAGCTACGATAGTAATTTAGATAGTTTAAAAAATAATCGAAATATAAATGTAAAGATTGTGGAAATCACATGTGGCTGCAGGTTGAGAATGGCTGATCTAGAATAACGGGAATTAAATATGTTCAGCTTACAAAAATATTGAAAACAAGATTTCTTGGTCAATGCTTACTACACGACTTATTTTTATTATTATTGCTTGACGCCCCAGGGCCTAACAAATCACAATCCTGTTCTGTGTGTTTTTGGAATCATTTGCATACTTGAAAATGGTTATAAAATAAATTGGATGCACTCGGCGCCCGGAATATATAATTATGATCAACAAATATTCATTCAGTTATGTTTTTTTGCTTTGTATTTTTTGTTATGTTTCATACGTCATTTTATCAGTGCTGTAATAGTGTTAAATGTCTGCACGGGTTTTTATTTTATTGTATTTATTATTATTTTTATTTTTATATTGGGCCGTAGACCACTGCCCGACTCGAATCACAGACTCGAGTATGGAATTTATTTTTAAAAAATATAACGCGCGGTAATCCACCAACAGTTCGTTTGTCAACAACAACCAATATTATATAAAAATGGTCCTTTTCCGAATTGAGAGAAACATATCTGGGATTCGAATCAAGTTCGAGTAATATGAATTTAAGGCCGGGTAATTTTATGAAATTTTGGCCCATGCAGATCTCTAAGTAGTATTTTATGCTTTGGTATCGCAGTCTATTCGGCGATGTCGTAAAAGCGATATTTACTCTCCAATACATAAATAACTACGTGACATTTACTTTAATAATTACTATTTTAGAAATTTCTAAAAAATATTTTCATTATTTCACTATCAATCCCGGGTGGCGACAGTGTTATTTGATTCCGAAATATTATTTATAACTCATTATAATTGATAAAGGAATTTTATCGATAGTAAAAAATGAACCAGGCGTTAGTATTATTAATAAAAATATTGTCTTGGAATCAAACTCTACAAAGTTTCTATGAATATCATCAAGATTTTTAAATATAGTTAGGTCAATTGATTCTTATCATTTCTAAGTCGTCACAAGTAAAATATTACCGAAGTATAATAATATCTTATGTAAACAATATCTACTTAGTTATTTCTGTTTACATTTTTCACACATTTAATGTTGAAAGGTATATATTCCATTACATACAAATGGTTCTATTCCCAGAATGAGTTATTTGAAGGTATAAGTGTGAGTCACGTTTACTTACCTACCCACCTTACCATTAGTATAGAGAGGCAGAACAATTAGCTAATTACTAGTTCTTTTCTAACCTTATTGTAAAAACAGTTCTCAATAAAATTGCTTGTAGCTGTATATGCCTTTGATTATTCACAGATTTTTTCTATGGGAACTACCTGTTATTCAATTGTTCAACCTTTTTTTTTTATGAGAGAAAAGATGGAAGAATAAGTTGGTTGACTGATCACTCACTACGCCTCAATTAAAGAATCAGATGAATGATATGACACTTTGATATTAAATACATTGCAAACTTTGAACAGTGTTCTAAAAATTGATTGAAAAATCACCAAATCCAATAGTGTCCACCACTACACCACGGATCATGTGAAAATAAAAATATTATTTAATGTATTGCAGTTAATTGCCGATAGTTAGGTTATCTTAAACAATACTCAAAAGCTCAAGTATAAAATTCAAAATAACAAAATGTGAATCAACTATTTTAGCAAAATTCAGATTCATGTAAATAATCATCATTCACTTAAGTAATATTGCTTTTTTTCTTTTTAGATGAGAAAATGGTTGTGAAACATCCTGAAACAACAGCCGGTGAAGTTTGCAGCTTAGTCCTCAATGATGGGACAGTACTGCAGGGACAAAGCTTTGGGGCTCCGGTGGAAACTGATGGAGAAGTTGGTGAGGACTGTTCTTTAATCAAATACATTTTATTTATGTATCCCCGGAGGAAATGATTATAAAAAAGCGTTTTTACACTATTCTGTTGTAAAAAAGCTTCCATGATATTGAAAATATAATTATTAACAATTAAAAATAATATAATATTTAAATGTCAGGCACATAAATAGTAAAGAGATTTCAAGACTATTTTATGGAGATATCAGTAGAATGGATATTAGTATTAGAAAAAATTGTGTAGTTGGAAAAAGCTCCATTTATTTTTTTTATTCTGTGAATATTTAAAAAAAATCTGAACACATTATAAAAGTTTATTTTTGTTTTAGCTATTTTAATAACGCATATATGTAGCATTCATTAACAGGAGTCTTAATGTGATTCAAATGTATCGAAAACTTAACTAGAATATGCAAAGGTTTGTTTGGAATAAAAAGAATACAAAAAAGTATTCATTACTTAAATTTCCATCTAATCTTCACAAATCCATTTTATTTGAATAAAATTGATTATCTTCTGCTATTCAAATTTATATATCCAGAGACATGTCTCTGGGTTTAGTTTTGACCCACGATCCAAGTGCTGTGCACGTCATGCACGTTTTGTTTATTTACGATTTAATCCTTCATAAAATATTCTTGATTATTATTCTGTGAATGTACTACTGATTTATGTGCTTTATGAATGATCCTTTTTTTTCTGTTTTCAGTATTTCAGACTGGTATGGTTGGCTATCCTGAATCGTTGACTGATCCGTCATACCATTGCCAATTGCTTGTTTTGACATACCCATTGGTTGGTAACTATGGCATTCCAGATGATGAGGAAGATGAAAATGGCATTCCACGGTAGTGAAAAACTTTTTATGTTACATAGACTTATGCTTGTAAATAGATATATAATATAATTTCATGCATTTTTGTTTTTTGAGGATTCCAAATCTAAAAGTATTTGGTCTTATTTTAATTTTGGTCACGAATTTACAAATACACTGTATACAGGTATGTCATATTAGCTTTTACAGGTTGGACATATGTTGTGTGCTTGTAAATTTTTTGTTTCGTCAATATGTACAAACTGGTGCAGCAAGGAATAAATGTTTGTTCTATCAAATTCAGTAGAAGGGTTAATGCATCCCTGCTCCTTCCAGATAACATCCCTGCTGATATATTCAGTATATGTACTGCTCAGAACAAAACATAATGATGTGCTTAACTATAGTTATGTATAATATATTTCATAAGCTTTTCATTTGCTTAAATTTTAAATGGTTGTGTGCCCAAACCTCGTATTTTTTCTGAGAAGCCGTGCTTTTCTAATCACAGTATTAATTTCTTCTAACGTATTTTCAGTTGGTTTGAGTCACACCGTATTTGGGCGAAGGGTCTGATAGTTGGAGAATGGTGCCAATTTCCAAGCCATTGGAGACAAACACGTAATATATCACAATGGCTATCCGAACAAGGCATTCCAGGAATCTACGGGATAGACACGAGAGCGCTTACTAAAAAAATTCGTGAAACAGGAAATATCCTCGGTCGTATTGTTCAAGGTTTTCCTATCACCGGTCTTCCAAAACCGATTTCAAACCCAAATGAGAGGAACTTAGTGGCAGAAGTCTCAATAAAGGTACCGTACACTGAATCAGTAATCACATTCATTTACATTTTTCTATTCATAATGAAGTCTTCTAACTAATAAAGCTATATTTTGCTGGTCCATGCTTATTCTAAAATTATTATTTTTTTTAATTAAAAAATATAGTGAACATTCTAATTAAATGAAGTTAATCTGTCTGCTCCGAATATGGAGCAAATAGAATCCTTATGAAGGTATCTCAACTTGCTTTTCGACAACACTTGGAATAGCAAGGATAGGATAGAACTAATGGTTAATTAATTTATCTTATTTGAATTCTTCATGTTATAACACAGCATTTTAGTTAATTTTTAATATTGCCTGACGGTGTTTGATGGAATTTCAATATCAAATTTTAATTGTTGAAACTTTGTATGATTCCGCATGTTTTGTCACTACTGACTCGGTTTATTATTATTTAATCAGTATTAAAATTTATTTCAATTGTTTAGTTGGATCATAGTCTTAGGATCTGTGTTTTTCCTTTATAATTAACTCCTTGGTTATATAAAACTGATGCTAATTGTGTATTGTGCGTTAGTTCTGTTGCATCTGTGTGACATGCCTGAAGATGCCAAAAGGGGAAACCCGTGTCGTTAGTGACAAAATTTGTGGATTTTAACTGTTAATTTTAGTTACATTTTTAAAAAGTTCTTCATCTCCGTATAATCTTTTCTTCACAGGAATCCAAGGTGTACAATCCAAATGGTTCACCGACAATATGCGTGGTGGACTGTGGTCTCAAGTACAATCAGATAAGATGTCTCTTGAAAAGAAACGTTAAAGTAATTGTCGTTCCATGGAATCATAAAATTGACCCAAAGGAATATGATGGCTTATTTTTGAGCAACGGACCTGGTGATCCAGCCACTTGCAAGGAGCCCGTCAAGCACCTCAAAAATATTCTGACATCTGGTGTAATTAAACCTGTATTTGGAATTTGCTTTGGCCATCAAATTCTTGCTTCAGCTATTGGATGCAAGACATACAAATTGAGGTATGGAAAATAAACATATATTGTACAATAAAATAAATATAGAATTCACACAATTCATTTCAAATTAACACATCAAATATATTCTTATGCCTTATTTATGAAACGGACCGCTTGTATTTGACGATCAAATTTCATGCATCATAAGTAAATAATATTTAATATTTTTCGGAATATTCAAAATAAAATATGCTTTTTAGATTCTATTATCTTACATTTTTTTTTTTTTTTGTTATAGCTATGGCAACAGAGGGCATAATCTACCATGCAGTCATCATGGAACAGGAAGATGCTTCATGACTTCGCAAAATCATGGTTATGCGGTTGATGCATCCAGTATACCGGAAGGTTGGGAGCCGCTGTTTACCAACAAAAATGATCAATCGAATGAAGGAATCATACACTGTTCCTTGCCATATTTCAGTGTCCAGTTTCATCCTGAACATACCGCCGGTCCTGAAGATTTAGAAATGCTTTTTGATATATTTATCGATGCAGTCAGAGAATCTAAATTCACACCGCAGACTAAATCTATTAAGCAGACTTTGATAGATGCTTTGTTTTACAAAACTCCTCCGATGGAAAAGCCCAAAAAGGTTCTCATTTTGGGTTCCGGCGGTTTATCCATTGGGCAAGCCGGTGAATTTGACTACTCGGGTTCGCAAGCGATCAAAGCTTTGCAGGAAGAAAAAATACAAACTGTGTTGATAAATCCAAACATTGCGACTGTACAAACGTCCAAAGGTTTGGCCGACAAAGTGTATTTTTTACCTTTGACAGCAGACTATGTTGAACAAGTTATCCGATCAGAAAGACCGAATGGCATTTTGCTGACCTTTGGTGGCCAAACTGCTCTAAATTGCGGAATTGAACTTCATCGAAAGAAAGTATTCGATAGATATCATGTATCTATTTTGGGAACCCCCATTCAGTCAATCATAGACACGGAGGATAGGAAAATATTCGCCGAAAGAATTAATAAGATTGGGGAAAATGTTGCCCCAAGTGCAGCTGTGCATTCTGTGGAGGAAGCTTTGAAGGCGGCAGAGGACATCGGATACCCCGTCATGGCAAGAGCAGCATTTTCACTCGGAGGTTTAGGCTCCGGCTTCGCCGATAATAAAGATGAATTGAGATCGTTGGCTCATCAGGCTCTTGCTCATTCTGGACAGCTTATCATTGACAAGTCTCTGAAGGGCTGGAAAGAAGTTGAATATGAAGTTGTCAGAGATGCCTATGATAATTGCATAACTGTTTGTAATATGGAAAACGTAGATCCACTGGGAATTCACACTGGAGAATCTATTGTCGTAGCTCCAAGTCAGACACTATCAAACAAAGAATATAACATGTTCCGCAACACAGCTATAAAAGTAATACGTGATTTTGGAGTTGTAGGAGAGTGTAACATTCAGTATGCCCTAAATCCATTTTCAGAGGAATTTTTCATTATTGAAGTCAACGCCCGACTGTCAAGAAGTTCCGCTTTAGCCAGTAAAGCGACAGGCTATCCGCTGGCATACGTTGCAGCTAAACTGGCTTTGGGAAAGTCTTTGGCTGATATAAAAAATTCTGTGACAGGGGTGACTACTGCATGTTTCGAACCGAGTCTCGATTATTGTGTAGTGAAAATTCCGAGGTGGGATTTGGCCAAGTTTAGCAGAGTCAGTACTAAAATTGGTAGTTCTATGAAAAGTGTAGGAGAAGTCATGGCAATCGGCCGTAAGTTTGAAGAAGCGTTTCAAAAAGCTCTTCGAATGGTCGATGAAAATGTTACCGGATTGGATCCAAACTTGATGGAAGTCAACGATGAAGAGTTGCAAGAGCCCACTGATAAAAGAATGTATGTTTTAGCTGCAGCTCTTAAGGCCGGATATTCTTTAGAAAGACTTTATAAACTTACGAAAATTGATAAATGGTTCTTACAAAAGATCAAGAATATTATTGATTTTCATGTTGTGTTGGAAACTTCAGATCAACAAAGTTTGTCCAATAAGCAACTCTTGTTTGCTAAACAATTAGGATTTTCCGATAAGCAAATAGCAGCAGCCGTAAAGAGCACTGAACTAGCTGTCAGAAAGCAGCGTATTGAATCTAAAATTATTCCTTTTGTAAAACAAATTGATACAGTGGCCGCAGAATGGCCTGCGAGTACAAATTATCTCTACGTCACGTACAATGCCTCAACTAACGACATAGCCTTTACAGGAGGACACGTGATGGTACTCGGTTCTGGTGTTTATCGAATCGGAAGCTCAGTAGAGTTTGACTGGTGTGCTGTTGGATGTTTACGGGAGCTTCGGAATTTGGGGAAAAAAACCATCATGGTCAACTATAATCCGGAAACTGTCAGTACCGATTATGACATGTGCGATAGACTATACTTTGAAGAAATTTCTTTCGAAGTTGTAATGGATATTTACAATTTGGAAGATCCGGAGGGTGTAATTCTTTCCATGGGTGGGCAGCTGCCAAACAATATTGCCATGGATTTGCATCGACAGCAAGCAAAAATACTCGGAACTTCTCCCGAAAGTGTCGACGGTGCTGAAAACAGATTTAAATTTTCTCGAATGTTGGATAGAACAGGTATAATGCAACCCCGTTGGAAGGAACTAACAAATTTGCATTCGGCCATAAACTTTTGCGAAGAAGTCGGTTATCCGTGTCTCGTGAGACCGTCCTATGTTTTAAGCGGGGCAGCTATGAACGTGGCTCATTCGAATCAGGATCTGGAAACATATCTCAACGCCGCTAGCGATGTTAGCAAAGATCACCCAGTTGTCATATCAAAATTTTTGTTGGAATCCAAAGAAATAGATGTTGATGCTGTGGCTGCTAATGGAGAAATACTCTGCATGGCCGTTTCTGAACATGTAGAAAATGCAGGCGTTCATTCCGGAGATGCTTCGTTAGTGACTCCTCCACAAGACATCAACAGAGAAACATTAATCAAAATTAAAGAGATAGCAAAAATAATGGCAGAGTTATTAGATGTCACAGGTCCCTTCAATATGCAGTTGATAGCTAAAGACAATGATTTAAAAGTTATAGAGTGCAACGTGAGAGTATCGAGATCTTTCCCTTTCGTTTCTAAAACACTGGACCATGATTTTGTAGCCATGGCTACCCGCGTTATAATCGGACTGAAAGTGGAACCTGTCGACGTTCTGATGGGTTGCGGGAAGGTCGGAATAAAGGTTCCTCAATTTTCATTTTCAAGACTTTCAGGCGCCGACGTAATGTTGGGTGTAGAAATGGCCTCCACCGGAGAAGTCGCTTGTTTCGGAGATAATCGCTATGAAGCATATTTGAAAGCTCTTATGAGTACAGGATTTCATATACCAAAAAAAGCAGTTCTGCTCTCAGTTGGCAGTTTCAAAGTAAGTTTAAGGAAATAGTATTGATGACGACATTTCATCTACAATATAAATAATAAAACAAAACTTTTAGCTATGTAACTGTAATTTTTATTTTCACTTTTTAGCACAAGATGGAACTGCTGCCTAGCATAAATGCTTTACATAAAATGGGTTACAAGCTATATGCCAGTATGGGAACCGGAGATTTTTATACTGAGCATGGTGTTGATGTGAGTAATATTTTAATATTTTGATTATTATCAATACACACACAAAAGAAAAATTATCATTTTTATAATTGAATGAGTCAAGCTGGACCTGTATGTCATGACCTTGAACTGTCATGTATTTTATTTTGACACTGCATAAAATTGCATAATAGTTCATTAACATTATTTTTACCTATCTACTCATAATAGGATCCAGGAAGGTCAAAAAACAATATAGGTCCATATTTAAATAATTTTCTTCGGTTAAATGCATTATATCCATACCAAATTGGGATTTAACTTTTATGATACGATGTTATATGTGGTATTAATATAAAACATTGCATCTAACTATTTATTTCAATAATATTTTTTTGTGAATCATTATGCATTTCTTAACGACTCACTGTGGATATTTCTCAATCACTATTATACTTGTCAATGAACAAGTAAAATAAGAAAACAAACACAAAGCATGGTTTGCTTTTATATCTCATTCACTCTCTTCACTTAACATGTAATGAAGTGAGAAAGGAAAATATTCACAACATATGCTTTAGTGCATATTTTTTAATTAAAAAAACTTACAAAAAATCATTATTATTGAACAAAAAGTTATATAAAACAAGGAATATATACAAATATTTCTTATTTTTGATCTATTTTATAGAAAACATTATCAAATCTAGATTTTTACATAAGATTCTAGATAGGAAGACATGCATGAATATAACATAAATCAGTACGATAGACTGCTATACCCCAGACACCTTAAAACGTTTTTCTCTAATCATCTCTGTTAAGGACTGTATTTTGACAGCTTCTGCTCGAAACACTGTTTTTTCTGCTACAATTTGCCTTTTGTTTGATAAGAAAATAGCTACTCCATCTTCACCAAAAATGTTCTTCAAAAAAAGAAAAATACCATGTCACAATAATATATTGGCAATACAACTCTTACCCTGCTTCTTAAGAATTGTTTTATTATTATAAAAAAATCTTGCATGTAAGTGCAAAGACAAGAGCAAATTACCATACGTCCAAAACAATGTTTCCATTCGCTAGAAAAAGGTCAATTATTCACAAATTAGAAACATTTAAACCGACAGTTTACTTACGATACAAAGTATTATGATAATTTTGTATTATATTTATTCACCATAGACAATAAAATGTGAATCTCCGGCCATGGAAGCGTTTTAAAAATGCTTTATTTATTCAATCGGTTCTAGTGAATGATTATTTGTTTTCAATAAAAGATTTCTTGTTAGTGAAGTTTAATGAATGATTACAATCATTTTGAATTATTATAAGAAAACACTTTCTAGAATTAATATAATAACTACCTATATGTACAATTATATTCAATAATTTAGATTCAGAATTAAAACATTTATACATATGTATATTCTACAATTTAGATTCAGTAATATCTCCATCGGAGTCTTCGTTCTCCGACTCTTCGTCCACTCTCTGAAATGAAATAGCTCTATACGGCTTAGGTTTTTCAACCTCAGTGTGCACATCGGCAAGAGTGACATTGGCGTGTCTGATGGTCGGACTCGCGGGAGGTGTTCTCATGAAATTATCTGGTGATTTGAAACTTTCTGAATTGACATACTGTTCCACTTTTACATTTTTAAGTCCGCTGAAACTCGGTCTGGCAGTGGTTCCGTTGAAACTTTCATTTCTCTTAGGTACTTTAGGTCCTCCCGACTTAGCGAATTTCTTTCCTAGGATATCAATTTTTTCTCTAGTGGTCCTAATGTATTCTTTAGCTTGTATCTCTCCTCCGGGCTCGTCTCTCAGAAGAATTGAAAGTCGCTGCGCCTGTTCCATGTATACTAAAGCTTGTCTGGTGGATTCGAATCTGTCGCTGCAGTCTCCCATCGCAATAAAATGCGGAATAAACAATTCCAGAACAAGCTGTCTTCTGTTGGGTTCTAAAAAGGATGGCAATATAATCTGGAAAGAAAACGTACATTTTAGAAGTTTTTCTAATTTTTTTTTTATTACATTACTAAACTTCTTCTGCAATTAGAGATATTTTATAATTTTAAATCTTACTTATATTCAAAACTGAAATATTAACTGAGTGATATAAGTGTGTTTAGTAATAATAAGAATATTGGAAATATTTTGTTAATATAAAGTTTTACTGCATTCACAAAATCGACATTAGAAATTAGATAATCGTGATCATTTAAAATTACCTTTCTATTAGTATTCTTCTTGATATTTTGATTTTGAAGTAAGATTTCCTCTGCTCGTTTTGCCTGTAAAGCCTGCGCGTTCTGTTTTGCCCATTTGTATCCTGGATCTTTGGCTTTTATTTCATCCCAGAATCCTACACCTTTAACTTCATCTTTGTCGGAATCTTCATCTTCTTCGTTATCATTTGTCAAAATTGGTAAATTGGGATTAACCAACCTCATGATGTCTGTTGTGGTTAAAATTCGGTATAGTTCTTTGTAGTTCAGTACTGGATAAAAGTTTGATTTGATATATTTCAGTTTACGTAACGTCGAAAGTAAATGTGTAACAGGAGCTTCTATTATATCTGCCACAACCCTTTGCTGTTTCAAAAGTACGGATGTCGGAATCCCCTTGAGTATATTGCACTTGGGAATGAAGTAATCTGCCATTTTCTTTTTCATTATATATTTATAAAACGATCTCAGAAACATTAGAAGACTTTCTCCCAATCTATCTTCTGGCCATTTTGCGTAGTTATCTTCACACTGCCAAAACAGATGATTCCGTACATGACTGTAATCGAGACCGGCCTTAGTAAAATCTTCTTTCATGAACGTTTTGAAAAGAGATATAGTAAATAAGTAACATCTCACTTGAGAGTGTGCCAAGCACGTCTCTAGATATCTCTCGACCGCCGGGAACAGAATCCTCCACTGTAATTTTTGATCAATATTGTTTCCTCTGGTCGGTCGGAAGCCTAAAGGAACCAAAAGGCATCCGAAACCTTCAGCTTTGTTGACGATGTACGGAGTAGGCCACTGATATTTAAAAGCAGTTCTGGGATTAGTTATAATATTTCTCTGTCTTATCAGCCAGTCTAACGCGACAGGGGGCCAGCGAGAGTTAACGGATGGCAACACTTCAAAGGTTGTCATTCTTGCGCCTTTATCCAATTTACAATATATACTAGCGCCTTGGGTGGAAGCGTTTTGGATGGCATTCGGAGGAAATCCTAGAGGTTCTGCCAATTTCATTAAAAATAGGTCGGAAAAGTTTATCATGAAATAAATGGAATTTAGATAATAAACTTTTTTGTAAAGTTCTTTGGGCATGGTCGTGCCATGGCGTATGTTATAGGCTTCATCGATATCGTCATCTTCGTCTCCTGGCATAATTTTAACTTCGACCTGGGATATGCATCTGAGAGGGATGACGCTAGTGCTGTCAGATATTTTAGCCACGAGACTTTTTTCCAATTTCCTGGGAGTCATTTCGGCAGTTATTGTCGCATAGCCATAATCGGATTCGTAACCGCTGGATTCCGTTTGACTGTTAGTGGATTTATACCCTGAACTTTCGCTTTCAGTTGGACTAATTTTTTTCTCGGGGGGAGATATTTTTTTCTCAGGTACTTTATGTCTGACTGTTTTCATTTTGAGAATTTCTGTATGAACCAATTTTCCCTTATTAACGGCTCTGTTAGTCGGTTTCAAAATTCCGCTCAACCGACGCCCTGACCCGTATTCGTCAGACTCTTGGTTGTCAGTGACTTCTTTTATTATGTTGGTCCGAGTAGAGCTCGAAGCCGCGCTTTCGGCCAACTCTATTCTTTTTTTAAAATTGTTCATAAAATTTTCACCTTTTGTCACTACGATTTTCTTTTCCTCTACATCTTCTATTGTGGTTTCCGAATCCGATGATTCGACATCACTATCGCTGTCTGAATAATTGTTATTTCCGTTTTTTCCATTATTAATTTTCTTGAGAGATTCCTCACGTATTTTTTTGTTTTCTAAGATTTCTAGTCGGTTTAATTTCACATATCCTAAAAAAATTGATTTCATTAAACCATTTAATCTAATATATAATATCAATTTTAGCGGTTTCCCAAATAAACGTATTTTAGTAATAAAACAAAATACTTAGTACTATTTTCATTATTCATATCAGAACTGGTTTCGTTCATTGTGTGTATTATTAACTAATACAATACAAATTAAAACAAGGCTATTTATACAAAAATAATCTAATAATTACCAGATATACAAATGGTTTAAGAGCTACGAAAGTAATGTAGTAAGATGCTTCACAAATGGTCTTAAAATTAAATAAAAATTAATTTGTAATCAAAAATAAAACCAAACTAAAAGTTCGTTGTGAGTTAAGAAATACTCATTAATAGGAATAAGATTTTCGATGTTTACGAGTTCTTGTTTCATATTGCCAGTAATGCGTGTGAAGAGAGAAGAAAATTTTTGCTACACATTCTTCTGATAATAAATCAGACTTCAATAAAATAGATAATATCAGTCATGAGCAAAAAATATCAAAATATTTTTATCTATAGATAAAAGAATGTAATTTAAGTTGTGAGTATATGCTAGAAATAATTGTATGCCAATATGATCACCTGGTTCGCCGCATTCTTCCATTTGCATTCTGTAATAAGGTGTATCGAGAACGGTAGAATAGTCATCAACCTCCCCGGGGGCGTTCACTTCGATGTTGTCATGCACAACAAACATTCTCTGCGGCTGCAAGGCTTCTGTGGGAGCCCAGGTACCGATTTTCGTGCTTCTGAATTGGACATTCGTGTGCACAGCTTCTTGCAACTTGTCCGGCATCAGCACGTGTTTGTGATGTTGGGCCATATTGTTGTTCAGCATTACGTCGCAGTCGGTCACCGAATTGTTTTTCAGGTCGAATAGAACCCTGTAATTATCCAAATGCAAAATGAACATTTTATCTTTCAAGCACCTTTTTAGCTACACTTGGGCCTCGTATAACAAGGTTATATGGTTCCACAAAAACCTGAAAGTTCATACAAAATTAGAGTTTGTGTTCAATAAAAAAATCTATTATAGTTTATATAAATGTGTCTTATTTTTTTAAATAATCAAATATAAATTTACATATTAACTGAAATAAACTTTGGTAAAATAACATACCATTCATTCATTATCCATATCACTCAGAAATCTATATTTTTACTGTTTTTCGAGATGGGTTGTGAGTTTTCATCATCGAAGGACTGTGATTTTTTTGTGACAAATTGGGTTATAAGCGTATAATCTTTACACATTTCTTAATAAAGTTCCAAAATATTTTGCATTTAGAATTTAGAACATTTTTTTTCATTATAGAATCGTTATTGATAAATGAATCAATTTTATAGCCATTTCCGAGCCATCATTTATTGTTTTTAATGTAAAATATGTAGCTACTTCTCTGCAATTGCTTTTTAAGTCATTAATTGTGGTAGGTTCATTCAACATTTTTTCCTTTAAACCGTGTTATATAAAGCGTGTTGTATAAAAATTTGTCACAATTTATACTTCCGTGTTGTATAAAACCGTGTTGTACAAGACTGTATTATATGAGGCCTGTGTGTACACATAAATGATGTTATATCGAATATACAACTCAATCCTTTATCTATAAAACATTTATTTAAAGGGTGATGTATTTTCCAAAGTAATGGCTAAGATCACGATAGGCTGTTTAGTGTCATGAACATAAATATTGTAGAACTAAAATACGTTGCTATTTTTTGTGCTATAATGGAGCTCTACCAAGTAAATGCCAATTCAATCGATAATTATTTTTGAAGATGGTTTTTTTTAAATTTTGCCAGTAATATATTTTTTGATTCGTTTTGAATAAATTGGAGAAGCTTCAAGTGTTCTTGATAAACAGCAAACTCCATGATGAGGTGAAATATTACAGTATAGAGGAGTAACTTGCTTATTAGTGAAAGTTCGCTTTTCACATTTAGCATTGTAATATATTTTTGATTTTGTTGAAAGAGTTTGTAATTTTTTGACCGCTGAGTCTTCATTGAACTTAAAACTTCTTCTAAAAATATCATATTTAAAACCTTGGCTGGTTAACTAAATTCCTCAATTGACTCACAATGAGCCCATAGGCTAGTCAGTTACCGTTAATTCGAGTTAATCATCTGATACTATAAGAGTCTTTTTACATTTGTTATTGTTAAGGCTTATTTATTACTACTTGAACAATACATTTTATGATCAGGACCAGGTCTTGTGATGAAGGAAACCGGTCCTGATCATCAAATATATTGTAGAAACAGTGCAAATAATGTGTTTAATGGGTATATATGATTTGTCTACATTTCTTCAAATAATGTTGGAAAAATAATGTTCGATTGAGCTACTTTTTGTATATACCAAGTAAAATATAATTTGAATACAACCACTTATTCTCATTTACAAAATACAATTCGAGTCGTGTTTTTTTTACGACTCCACTGACCTATAATAATCTAGCAAAAATTACACTTCGCGTAAATACTTTTCTATGATTTCTTACAAAATGTATATGCATAATTAAATATCACTATCGTATGAAAAGTTTCAATCGTCTTCTTTGTACTACACATTGCTTAGTAGTCAGCGATTATCTGTTTTCTAGATTATTATCAAGAAGACAGATAATCGCCAGCCTTGTGTATTTGATAACTATCATCAAAGCATTCTCAGCCATATTGTTATATTTATACTTTCATCGCTGTATTTAAAATTCAATGACAAAATTTATATTTACAACTATAATAGGTGATTATATACTATACAATAGAAGTAAACAATTTTTTTTGATGTTGCAGTCAATTTTTTTAATTTTATATTCATTAGTCATCGATTAAACTAGTATTATTTCTTCAGACACAGAATAGGTAAAAGTTTTGACAGTCTTGTATAATAAACGTTTTCTTAATCCTCTCACTGTTAACGTCTCAACTGTTGAGACGGCTGATTTTACTGTGTTTATAGTTGATACCCGAAAATATATGGGTTAACAATGGTTGAAACCTTCTTATACTCGCTAATTTTTGAGTTGCTTGATTTGTCCTGTCAAACTTAATAAGATTGTTTCACACTAATATTATTCAATATTTTTTTGAAATCTAGGTGTTGGAGTATCCTTTAAAATGCTCAGCAGAGAATGAGTTAAATTATCTTCAGTAGAGAACCACATGTATAATGGAATTGAGACTAGAGCCAATTCTAATGCTTCTAGAAAATCTAGTGCAAAAAGTTACAATTGCATGTTTCTTTAAAAACCTAAACGTGCCTGCCTTTAAATGTATGTAGTGACATCTATCTATGAGAAATGTCAATTATTTTTTTTATAAACATTCTTGCAATGCAAAAACACATATTCTGATCTAGAATAAAATAGGTCAAAGCCTCCATTTTTCCTTAAAGGTGCTTTCATAAAATGAAACATATGATATTTTAAAAATCATATTGGTTTCTTGATACATTCCTTGTTATAGTATTTCAATAAACAATTATTGGATCGATATGGTTCCAGTTGTGTGCTTAAACACTGATCCTTTTTTTCAATAAAATTCAATTCATTTCAACCAAAACAAATCTGTCAATGTCAGATATAAGCCGACTAAAATCATCATAACTTGTTGGATTTTATCTGATCCTCCATCAACCCTACATCAAGAAATGGCCACGTGCGTCCAATTAAATTTTGGCTGATTTTATCAGTTACTTATTACCCACTAAATAAAATTTTGAATTTTAGAAACTTTGTCTTGTGTTTGGTATATTTATGAGTCTTTTTTTAACCTAAAAATGATCATTTAGTATTATAACTTGAAGAAACAAGGCTAGCGAAACTGCGGTCATAATCATTTCCTAGATTTTGAAAATTTTATATGACACTCGCAGGTCTAGCTTATTAACTTTTCCAATTAGATAAAGAACTCTTTTCAATGATCATTCGACGAATTTATATTTTCGCGGTAGGCGTTGATTGATTCCAATTAGTACTTGTAATTTTTGAACTTCGAACACAGTTCGGTGACTACTGTTCAAATTAATATCTCTCGCATGATTTTTTTATCTACTGAAATAATATTTGAATTATGAACTGTTTTCTTTTTGGGAGCAGTAATGTACGGTGTGCCGAAAATGTCTCATGGGTAAAAACACATAAAAATATCCGTATCTTGTAAATTATCTTCGGAATATCCACAAGAAAACTGAAGGAATGTTAGAATTTTTATTCGGAAAATAAAAAAAAAGTTATTAAGCCACTGCATGTTAGCGCAAAAGTCATTGACGATGTATGTGCCAACCTATATATATTTTTAGCGTACGCACCCAAATTTTGGAGACCACATGTTTAGATAATGTTATTAAAGGATTTATTATATCTATGATAGGTAGAGTTATAAATATCTAAGACTTATAGCGTGGAGAGTGTGACTCGTAGTTCCTATTCGACTTTTCGCCATTTTCAAAATTTGCCATCTAAGAATTGATTTATAAAATAATTTTTATATATATCAATATAGTAAATATCTTTTTTTTTTTTTTAAATAATAAAAACACATTTTTTTAGTACTAATTTCCACAATACATTTTTTGATCGGGACCGGTTTCGCTCATCACGAGAATTATCAGTTGATAATGCTCGCGATGAGCGAAACCGGTCCTGATCAAAAATATATTGTGGAAATAAGTACTAAAAAAATGTGTTTTTATTATTTTAAATATCATGCCTTTCCATCAAGAAGTGACAGTTAACACCTTAAAAGTGATTAGTAAATATCTATGTATGTATTGTACATAAGAATTAAATATAAGGAAAACAAAAATAAACATTCACCAACCGAATTTTTACTGATAAGTTACAAAGTTTTTTTTATTTGAAGTAGTAAATTTTTGGCGCCCCCACTGTGAGGCGGGCCTCCCATTTTGAAAACCCCTGATCTAAGTAATACAGAAAATTGAAATTTTGTGGTAAAGTTCAGGTATTAAAGTCATTTTTTCAACAACAATGAATGTTTATCAATATTTATTATTCGTATCAGCGGTGTTGTACAGAACTTTAAAGTTCGTATTCATCTTATTGTATTTATTTATTTATAGACGCACAAATTTATTATAAATTTTGTAGAACACCTAAGACATATATTGTATGAAGTATTCTTATACATATGTATTTAGAATGTTATTCGAACTTACGTAAAATGACGAAAAAAAATAGAATTTAAAACGAGTGCAAAACGTTAATATTCCCAAAGTGTAAGTTAAAATAAAATAAGCCAGATTCCTTTTACGGTAAACACTAATTCACCGAATAAATTCTAGACGTGATTTTAATAAAAATTGTATTAATATCTTTCGCAAGTTTCGAATATTATACGCACGTCAGCGAATAGAGCTTGTTAATTCGCCTGAATGTTTTAGTTTTATTTCTTATTACACATATTTTTATTATTTATACAATGCGTAACACAGTTAGGAAACAGAGTGAGTCAGTGTTGGTCTACGATTTCCAGTAATTTGTTTTTAAAGAGATTGTGGTTTGAAGACGTTTGGACACATAAATTAATGCAGCCAATTTTATTTAAGTGAACTTTTCGTTTCTTAGAAACTCTCGTTATTTATGGTTATGGTTGCTAATTCATTAAATTAGCATTGCTAAGTTATTGTAATTTTCACTGTATCATACTATAATGACTGCTAATGTAAATATTAAATTTCCTTTCTTGCTTTACGCGTTTGATGATGATGAATATGTAGATCATAGTCATGTTTGTTGATATACTATATATAAATACGATTGATAAACTTTTCAGTACCTCATACAAAAACCTAAAAATAAATATTTTCAAAAGTAATGGCTAAGATCACGATAGGCTGT
This sequence comes from Himalopsyche japonica, assembly GCA_028555115.1. Lineage (NCBI taxonomy): Eukaryota > Metazoa > Arthropoda > Insecta > Trichoptera > Rhyacophilidae > Himalopsyche > Himalopsyche japonica. The sequence goes on from JAHFWJ010000430.1 coordinate 3,235,221, forward strand.
AGTGTCATGAACATAAATATTGTTTTGAATTTTAAATATATTTTTTTTTGATTCGTTTTGAATAATTTGGAAAAGCTTCAAGTGCTTTTGATAAACAATAAGAAACTCCATAACTTGCTTTTTGGCGAAAGCTTGCATTTCACATTTAGCATTATTGTTGATGAAAATCAAGACTATTTATTTGAAGAGGAATGTGATTAAATATCTAAAATAACCAAATGATTTTTTTTATAATATAAATCGTCAACGTTTAATATCTGTATTTTAGTTCTACAAAATTTTGTAGAACTAAAATACATTGCTATTTTTTCACCGCGTTACTCTGATACTCAATAATCTGATTGCAATTGAAAATCTTAATCACGTTACGTTATCTATAAATCTACAATATGTATCGCAATGCCGGTATAACCGCAATTGTGATCTCGATTTTTAGACTGCTTTCTTTCAATACCGGCTTTGTTATTTTTTCATGTTAATATTAATTTTACTACCGTACATTATTTTTTTATTACAGTTCGTGCAATAAATTTTTTGATTTAAAAATTTCGTTAAGACTTGGATTGTTGTTGTACAATGATTCCATTGAAATGAACTGATATCCGTATTTGCGATCTATCATATTATAATGCTTTTCCGCCAAGTGTTATTGGTTTATTCAAAAATATAATTGAAGAAATATCCTTTTTAATTCAATAAAATAAATCATTGACGGGTTTTTACAAAAATAAGCTTTACCGGCATTGCAGGCTTGATCTTTATCGATTTTTTTATAATACCGGTATTGGCGATATATTATTCGTTTGACACTGTATAATCTTTGCTATGAATATTATATAATAATCTGTAAATATTAAGAAACTTTGATTCGTTAAAAAAATACTTTTTTTTGGAAGTTGATCCGGTCAACTTGGCAAGCATTTTTATTTCAAAAATAAAATTAAACAACTCGTATCTTAGAACTTGGAAAAGGTTGCATACTTGTTGAAACACGTACGTATTTTATTTTCACTTAATTGCACGTACACATTTGTACAGATGATAACAATTTTCTAGTGTTCAATTACATTCCATGAAGTATCTATTCTTAACAGATCGTAGAAATGTTTGTGGTTATATTTATGTTAATCCTTTGCATTCGAATGCATTCACGTGGCATTGATTTTTCTATTAACACTCTGAATCCGGCGACATGTATTGACGTGATAGACAAGCCCTTCGAAGTAGTCAAATTTGCGATGCCAAACGATGAATTTGGCAGATGAATTCTTTGGGTTTTCTTATAGCTAAAACTCAAACCTTTTCAAAACAGTCATCCAATTAGTGTGTCGATCTAAAAACTTATGCGTGTGCAATACAAGATAAAAACATTCATCCTTCTGGAGACGATATAATAGTGGCAGTCTCTATACCGGCAACAGAACAAATATATAATAAATCCTGTGGACTGTAAAATGTGTGGAAAGTGAGACTCCGTACGTGTGTAAACTTTGTCGTGTGGCACTTCACAAGAGGAAATGTTGACAATTTTGAAAAACTTGGGCTAATTATTATAATGTTTTAAACGATCTCAGAAAATTCCATTCGATTTTATCCAATATTTCCATAGTTATAACACTTATTAAACGCTTGAGGAAAATGCCATTTGCTTAAAAATGGGCCTGGCATCGGCCTTCATTTGCCAATTTTAGCCAGGGCTGATAGAATTAAAACTCAAATGACGACACTGTGGCAGTAATTCAATTTAATGTATTATGTTTTTTTTTATTTCAATTATTTTGGGCACATTTTTTAATATTATTTCATCCACAAGTACACGTACGATTGCAAATTACTAATTGTACTTGTACTTGTCAACAATTAACCGCGATTATTGCATCCGTGTAATAAAATGCCTGAAGATTCCGAAAGGTGAAAACCGAGTCGTTAGTGACAAAACATGTATAAACATTCAAAGTTTCAACAATGAAACGATTGTATTTAAAAGAAACACGAGATCTGTTTATCATGGAAGAAAATCACATTAATTCACAAAAATGCGAGCAAATGGTTATTGATTTTTATGATTTCATTTACGTAGATTAAAAAAAACTGATTTATAATTATCAGTCTTAAGGGGACAACTTGTATATAATTATGTTCACGCAAGAGCAGCGTGAATATTTTATCTTAATATCTTTAGCCGATATGTATTGTTATCTGCCAAATTCTTTTGTAAAACAATCAAGTCACTGTACAATTTCATTGTCGTATTTTCATTTAGTTTAATCATAATATCTTGAATCATGACAATTCCGCCTTGGATTATAAATGCAAGGATCGTATTGAAATAACAAAATATCAAAATAATTTTTCACTATAAAACCAAGTTTTTAAATAAACTATTCAGTATTCTACCAAACAAACTCGGTCGCCATATCGAATAAAAACAGTACTGACACTGTTATTAATGTAATCAATGTTTAATGCATGAGTGTTAGGCATTAATTAAAACAAATTTCAATTGTTTTTTTTTGGTATGATCACAATCATAACCCCAAAACATCAGTTTTTTATGATTGTATGACATTATTTATCATTTTGTTTTAAATGAAATTAACATCCAAGTTTGAATTGTTACAACTTTGTTTTGTCACTAACGACCCGGGTTTCGCCCTTCGGCATCTTCAGGCATTCTATCACACGGATGCAACAGAACTGAAGAATCGTACAAAGTTGTAACGATTCAAATCTGATATTGAATTTCCATCAAGCAATCTTCCGTCGATATCATAAATTATAGCATCCAAATGACGACGCTTCTAAATTACTGTCTCATTTAGGGTTGCCAACCGTCGCGGATTCGTTCTAATTGTCCCGATTGCTGAATTAATCTGAGTAATGGCTTACTGATATTCAGTTTTTAGCTATTTGTTCCGGAATCGTCACAGAAAAAGACTTAGTCTCATGCGTTATTATATAATATAATACAAATCTAAACGTACCTACTAGAGAGAAAAAGAAAATTAAACTTTAAGATTTTGTTTGTAAACAATCAATCAATAATAAAGTTCCGTTCATTCAGAAATTATTATCTATGGTAATATTGCCATTTGTGTTTTATACAATACACGTAATGATAAATCGTCTTTGAATTATATTTATTACTTATAAAACACCAATTAGAAAATATTTTTGTTGTACGTACTAAATAACTACAATCTCCAATTTATTCCTGTGTCTGCCAAAATCCAAAATATTAGTTGACGTTATTCCAGTCGTAATTAAAAAAGTAATCAATAATTTTTCAATAGTTGAACGGTATTGTTTCAGGGGTGCAGTATGCCAAGATTGTAAAAATCATTTTATTTATTTCTTGCATAGTAACTAGTTATAATTTTCATTTCTTCGTATGTGATATTTTTTTTATACCTGATATAATTTATTACCTATTTTTATTTTCATAACAAGAAATATGTTTTATATTCTTATCTTTCGAATCCATCGTTCAATGATAGTAGCGGTAATCGATTATTAAGTTTTAAATGTGTGTTTGATTGTACGTACACACAATAGGTGTATATTCGAGATGTTTCCAGTGATACGCGGTATCCGAAATGATATCGATAGAAAAATTAAAATAATTATTTCACTAATCTGTTAAAAGAATGCATTACGAAGTATTTGTATATATAAACGTCAATAATGACGCAATTTGAAATGTTTCCTAGAAGCGCATATCAATTAATAAAAATCGTTTACCTAAAAAGGAATGTATATTTTTCTTTATTGATTGAATTGGCAGTCACTTGGTAGAACTCCATTATAACACGGTGAAAAAATAGCAATGTATTTTAGTTCTACAAAATTATTTTTAACAAATATAGTTGATAGCTATTTCATTATTATTATATATATTTAAGTATTATTATATATATAGAACTAATAGTTCTGACGATGGTGAGCCGAAATAGCTATCAACTATATTTGTTAAAAATAATTTTGTAGAACTAAAATACATTGCTATTTTTTCACCGTGGTATATTTTTCTTTTTCATCATCATCATCATCATCAGCCGGGGTCGATCCACTGCTGGATGAAGGATGTGATTTTTTTTCCGGGGGGGTTTGGACATAGCAACACCACGCTGCCCAGGCGGGTTGGTGTTCGGTTTTCTGTCTGGGTTTTCCTTCCCATAGCCAAGAGAACACGGCACTCGGTGTTCCCGAGCGGTCACCCATCCAAGCACTATCCGCGCCCAATGCTGCTTAACTTCGGTGATCGCACGAGAGCCGGCGCTTACAACGTGGTACAGTCGTTGGCTGGAAGGTATGGGAAGGAAAACCCAGACAGAAAACCGAACACCAACCCGCCTGGGCAGCGTGGTGTTGCTATGTCCAAACCCCCCCTGAAAAAAAAAAAAAAAAAACAGGGGGAGGCCTTCATTCAGCAGTGGATCGACCCCGGCTGATGATGATGATGATGATATGTTATATTAGACTAGTGATATATTTTTCTTTTTACTATCTATCATTGTTTAAAGTCTTAAAATCCAATACGAAACTTCAAAATATATCTTTGATTTAAAATGCGAAATCAGATAAAAAAAAAAACTCTCTTTTAATCTTCAACTCAGTTGACTGTGTATTATTATATCTAATGCAAATTTTTTATCACATAAAAAAAAAATATGTGATTTCTTTGCGAAAGAAAAAAAAAAGATATCACGTTGAAAGTTGCTCTTAAAAAGAAAAGAAAAAATACGGAAAAAATCGTAGAACTGGGATGTGAAAATGTGTTATACAATAAAAGGAAAGTAGTGAAATCTATTCTAAGATTTTATTCTACCATTCTTGTTTCCTAAATGATTATTATTAACGAAAAGAAATTTCTAATTTAAGATAAAATTTATAGTTACACAAGCAAGAAATGATAATTTAAAACATCCACTGAAAGTCCGTACAGGAATTCAATATTTAATTTTACTAATTGAAATTTAAATTTCTACATGTTTTGTCATTCTGGACGACCTGGATTCTGCCTCAGGCATCTTCGGGCTCCAATACACAGATGCACTCAAACTGGCAGACTCGAACAAAATCCCAAAATGCATTTCACCACCATCATTTTATTGTATAACATATATCCTAGTACGAGTTTTTCCGTTTTCTGTATTTTCTTTTTTTGTGTTTCATGTCATTCTTATTTTATCAAAAAAGAAATTCATTACTCTGTTACAAAATGAAAATTTTAAATAATGTTGGGTAATGCAGGCATGATAATTTGGGAAACTCATTCCATTGGCAAGATTAATTTTCTTGAGTAAATTGGCTTACCTTTCATAGTTTTCAAAGAACTGCACCGACATCATAATGTTGTTGAGCAAAAACGCATTCGCGTCATTTTTCATCTGATGTCTCATTCTATTAATCGCCTCTTCTTCGTAAGAAATATTCTTTGCGAATTGCTTTTGGATCGGAACTCTTTCTGGACGCGGATGTCTCGCTGTTGACAATTCTTCTCTTTGCTTTCCTCCGCTGGCCCTCGCGTGCTCGCGTTTCTGGCGTTCATTTTCTAACTGTTTGATTCTTTCATTTTCGAAAAAGTTCTGCGCCCCTTTCGGTTTTTTAGACTTTGAATTACCCATGTTCATAAATGCGCTACTACTCTATCACTTCGTCTTTTTATTTTACTCTTCTTCTTACTTGATTTCACACATCACAATTTTTGACATACCACTGCACTAAGATACATTGTATTGTTCTAGCAATATCTCCTGTGAAACGCGACGACTGTCCTCTTGGTCTCGTCTTCGATTAGATACTGATGTCTTTTTGCACTATCCAATCAAGATTGAGATAGCGAAATAAAATAGTATTATAGATAAGCAAAAATTCAATTGTTAATAAAATACCGATCGGAATAATTTTTATTGTACCTCGAACTGCGGATTTTTTTCTTGATTATAAATTTTTCGTATCGAAGATTTCTATTTACGCAAAATTAATCACGTCAAAAATTCCTGATTACTGATGGGTGCAGTTGCATTAAAATTGGACGGCTGAATCATAATTACTTCATCGTATTTTGAATAATTAATAGATAAGTATTATTATATTCAAAGTATATAAAACCTATACGTAACAGTGAACACATAATGAACAAAAATGAATTGTTCGCATTTGAAACTATTACAACTTTAATAGTATTTCGTTTATTGTACAAAATTTGTTGTGAAAAGATTTCATTAATGCAACAGTTTCCGCATTTTAACAATTTGAGAAAGCCATATACTCAGGTAGTCTTTTTAAATTTTATCGTTTTTTTTTGTTGGTTTTCATGAAGAATTGGTTTTATCCATTGTGGTTTTACTTTTCAATTAAATACATAAAATGTGAATATACATCTTTTGTCCTTAAGCTTTGTCCATTATCAATCTTTTAATCAATTCGCGAACAAAACATAGTTGAGGTGTCGGTGACTGTTCAAGTTATTGGTACTGAACAGTAGTCAGATTTAATCATTTTGTGAAATATGTACATTATATTTTCATTGCGTCAAAACAATTTAAAGAGATTTTAATCAAAATATTATGTTAGCGTGCTACGAGATAGTGCGCTAAGTCCACAATTTATTCAAATTGTTCTTTAACTATATACATCTAATCGAGAGAGAAAAAAACATAACACACGAATGAGTTGTACTCTGTCTCACTCCGAAGTTATTTAATACAAATGAGCATATTAATATTACTTCATGATATAAATAAACAAATAATAACCGTCAGTCATTTTGGCGCACATCTGAATGCCTTAATCTATAATCCAATTCTTTTTTCCTAAGATTTATAACTCTTGCCCAACGTTTTGCTAAATGATTTTTTTTTCAAAATTGTTTCCCTGAAAGTTTACTACGATTTATTTGTGTAAAAAAATGCAAATTCATGTCACTTTTGACAAAGGGCAGTAAAGATGGTTTTTGCTCAGGGTGGAGAAAATCTGGACTCATACTTAAATTACTAAAACATTTTCAATCTATTTCCTCACCCTACGGGCGCAATTTGGGAGCCCTATTTTTCGAATAGTATAATAAATATCACTTATGCAAAAAAATATTTCTATTTTTTGATCATACCTATCTCAATCTTAATGTCAAATGTATTTCAATGATAGTACGAATTGGCAAACGTTGCTTAACAAATTTAATGTTAAAAAAAACTCTGAAACTAAAAAATTATATATGTTATCATGCTTAGATCGTCATAATTTGATATATTTTTGAGGTCCCAAAGATTCGGAGCCTTCGAGCGTGCGTCTTTTGCATTTGACAAATAATATGGCACGGTTCATCGCCATTGACTATTATAATTCACAATGATCTTTCTGTGGAAGACTTAAGTCTATCATTTAAGTTGTTTTGATTTCACTAAACTGACTCATATACTCGGGTCGGTATTGTACTGGATTCTGGTAGCGAAACGGACAAAATATGAATGAATCGTAAATAACCTCTGTAATTATCTTCATCACCAGACGATGATTATTATATACAGTATTAATTTTAGTATTGTTTATTTATATATTTCTGGTAAACAATTATCACAAATACCAATTGACTGGATCCTAAATGATAACGTTGGATACATACCCAAAAATAGCTCGGGATGAGTATACCTACCGATTCATCGATGGGTTTTTTTTATCGTGACGAAAATGTTGCAAAATTATCCATTCTTAATATATGACGTATATGTCAAAAAAGGCGATTGTTAAAGAGAACAAAAACAAAGTTAAAAAGATAACTTCTGATGTATTCTTAAAATACAATGATTACACAGTTATCATTTTAAATATTTTCGCCAGCACTGTTTGGATATATAAGTATATACAGTAAACTTATACTGAGACACAATATATTTATTTCAGGTCTATGTTAGTCTAATAGACACATACATTTATTATAATTCTATAAAACATCCGAGACTTATCCTATTAATCCCACAAAAGCCTTCTTATATTTGGAATGCTTTTTCGTGCTAAACATTAAATTACCAAAAAAATGGAGTTGTACTGATAAGTCGATTAGATCCATATGTTCCCAAACTTTTTCGGGTAGCTAACCCTTTTTATAAAACCCGTGTAACCCGCGACCCCCATGCAATTGAAAAAGCCATTTATAATAAGTTGACTATAAGTTTGCTACCCCTCAAGAAACCCGTTGCGACCCACAGGCTGGGATTCCGGGATTTAACTACTAGCACCGAAATCGTAAAAATTGCTCTATTTTTATAATCGTTATATAATATTTACAAAATAAAAACAATATAGTATTTGATCCATTTCGTATATAAACGATGGGTGTAAAAATTGTAGCTCCTTAAATATTATATAATATTATATCCGAAATTCTATAAGATGAATCAAAAAAAAAACCATCATAAATGTGAAAATAAAACTTGAAAATCCATTTCTTGTGTGGTTTCATTTATTGCGACAAAAAAATCTTTGTTAATTTATTACGATAAATTATAATTCGCCAGTAATTTCGTTTCAAAAGTTTAACAAGTTTCGTTTTTAAATTAGTATATTGACTATTTATTATCGTGATATATTTAAAACTGCGATAATTTGTCTTTGGAATGTTTTACATATAAATCGTGAAGTTCCGTATAAAATCTGTCATTGTTCATTTGAACACACAATGACGTTTTATTATAATGGTGTGAGTGTATTGATAAAAGTCGATATCTCTTAAATATAAAATCGCATTCCATTTTTTACGGTTCCATGAACGTGCATATCTATAAAATTCCACTCCACAAAAAACTCCACTCCAGAAATATATGACAATAGGACTCATCATAACTTACTATAATACTTTAATCCTATGCCTAGCTTTATTATCCCACTTATGGATAAAACGAAAAACAACACTGATGATAATTCTTTATTGATATCATACAAGTGTGGGATTAATAGATTGTTAGCATGGCAATAGAACAGAATAGCAGAGAAATTTTTTCATCATCAATCATTCTAGATATTGATTTCTTTCATTGAGTGTATTTGATGTTAGTTTTTCGGATTAATTGTACGAATCATTTATTTCGAATATTATTTATTTAAAAAACAATAACATCAATAAGGATAATATAATTCGTTAAATAAAACGAATCATATCGTCGTTGAAATACCTTATTTCGCACTATTACTGATAAGAATCTTTTTTTTAATACTCATCAATTAAATACTTTGATAGGCAGTAAAATTGCACGTAAATCTAGTTAATTACACGAATTAAATATCATATTTCAATAATTTTTTTTAATTTTATAGAAAATATAAATTGAAAAAAAATGGATATTTTTTTTTGGTATAAAAATAAAGTTTGAAAATGACAGTATTACGAACTTGCATCTAAAGTAAATTTATCTAAAATAAGTTGTAATAAATGTACGTTTTATCATATGCACTTGCCTGTCAAACTATTGTTTTAATACAGTTACGTGAAGTAAGTTGTTATAATAATACATGTATTATTTATGTACGTATATATTCGAACATGTTTTACTGGAGTTAAAAAAAGGAATTTGTTGTCAAAGACAATTTTTGATCGTTATTTACCCTACAACAAAAACCAGAAGTTCGATTAGGTTTAACAGATTTTTTTGCTGGCTTACCTATCACTTATTATTTTGACTATCCGAACACTAATTCCAGGACCATCAAACTACACTAATCATTTTTTTATATTTAGTAAATATAATGGTTTTTGAGTACTATTTAATCAGTTAATATTGCTCATAGTGAGCGAAAACGGTTATAATCTTTATATTAGGGCTGTGGAGATGGAATTAGGGTCGTGAAAAACAATGACTCTGACTACTTTTTCAATTAGAGGATTTGGAGGAATATCTCAATGAACAATTTTCCGGATTGGTTGATTTATTTTTAATTCAATGCTCATGAAATGTAGGAAAAACCTGACAAAAATAAACCTTTTTTTTTTAGTCTGAGAAGTGTTTATTTTTAACGATTCCACAACCCTGCTTTATATTACTATAAAATTGTAAAAATCGTTTCTAAACATTGTATTTTATTTATTTAAATGTAACGCCTATCATAACACATGAAAAAAGTCTAGTGGACGATTATTATTTGCTTGTTTTTTCTATAAAAATGTATGTACTTTAGAAACCATGTCCGTTTTTGACTCTTATTTGTTACTTCGGTATCGTGACTCATATTTGATAACACTAGATCCCTTTTTTGTATATTGGATAGTGTCCCGTCTTCCGTGAATAAATGCAAAATAATAAATCGAATTTATTAACAAAAGACAAATACGAAAAAGTTATAAAAACATAAATAATGTTGCTTTCAATATTTGTATTGTTCTTTTTTTGTTACGCAGTAATAGACTACGGTGTCACATATTATTTTTTTGTTTTAAGCGTGTTAAAGTAAAAAAAATCGGTTTAGATAAGTAATAAAAATAACGGGTACTTTTTTTAAGGATACTATTTCGAAACCGCGTAAAATGATGATTGGTCATAAAAAAATTAACTCGTGTGTCAATCACTTAAAAATGGTTGAAACCATCCAAACGTTCGGATATTTTAATTGTAAACTGATTTATTTCAATATTTCAAATAGGGATTTATACTCTGGATTGCGGTGCACAAGCACTGATCGAAAATATAATAATTAACACGTATGATAATTAACTGTTTAAAAGTCCCCCGAACACGATCGACATTTTGCGATGCCAGAAACTAACTGAAAATTTCAACAAAAAAATTCAAATCAGTTAAAATACTCAAAAAGTCTCAGCGAAACATCCGCTGCATTTCATGCTGAACGATTTCGCATTTTAATGATGTTGATATGATACTCACGGGGCGTAATTTTTTCGTTAATTGTTTGTTAAGACTTTTCTAGAAATATTTTGCTACAATTAAACTATTTTTTTTTTTGCCTACAGAACACTTGCCAAGGAGGCCAAGTGTGATATTAATATTGTATAAATTGAAACACTAATTAAGGTATAAAACAATTTGCAATTCACATTTTTATATGACGGCTCGGAATAAATTTGTGAAATACTTGTAAACTTAGGCGAGATGGGCGATAATGCTAATTTGATTATTTCAGCCAGTCATAATGATATTTACACAATCAAAATTTCTCCTAAGAAGCTAGCATTTTATCATCCGTTATCAACCTTTATTTATATAATATATATTTTTATATTAGCGTATCGTAAAATATTTACATAAATTCTTTGTTTCAATTTCATGTTATTTTGAAAAAAGATACCGATGATTTCTAAGAATTGCATATAATTTTAACAATTAAATTATTTAATTGAATGCTAAAAACGGTTCAAAAGATTTATCTATAATAAAGTAGTATTTTTTAAAATAGACCCCAGTTTCATTCATAAAGTAAATTCAATAACAATTTCTTAGATTAAAAATTAGAAGGGAAAACATATCATAAATTACTAATGTACATTTTTTCTAGATAAATAAATTGTAGATTGTTTTGTTATGTAAATTTACCGTCTGGTGGGAAAAACCAACAATTTTAATCCGTGTAATCACTTTCTCTCGTAATAATTAATAACTCAGGTAATTTATAATTTAAACCTTCTACCTAATATTTTAATTTCTGTTTATTATTTACAGGAAATCAGTATACTAATTATAAAACGCACTATATTTTAACATATTTGATACTTTGTTTTTATTGGATTGTTGAGAAAACAGTTTTCCTCTTTAAATTGCTCAATTTTACATACCTACGCATACTTGAAATTTTTAAGAAATGTTACAATTTCCTTGCGCAAGAGTACTGAACCGATCCGAATATTTTTTTTTTTTTATCCATTTGTCATTTAGTCTGTTTCTATAGCCTATAGGAAAGAGCTTCTCATAAACGTGATAAGTTTCAGATTCAAATCATTTAAAGGTTAAATATTGTTTGCTAATTTTGCGGCATGCGCGTTTGTTTTCAATGTCTTCCCTCTAATATGTCTTTAGTTGGAGTTTTTTTTCTCCTAAAGCTAAAAACATAAAATTGGGAATACATTAAAGTTAAACCTAGATATAACGGACTAATGTCGGAAATGCGTTATATAAAAATTAATATCTTGTTAATTCGTCATCGGATGATAATCCAGATAAAACCGTTATGGAGTGATATTAATGTTCGATGCCGATTCACATGCTCTCGGTTATCCTGCTTAGGCAAAAGATGCGAGCTGTCTATACATCATAGGTAACCAAATTTTCGTGGATCACATATCAGTTTTTTTTATTATTTTCTGTAGACTTCCAAGATGCCTGATATTGAAATTTTAGATTCAAATGTTGTTCATTGTAATTTTTAGAATGAGAAATTTTAATAAAAAAAAAATGTTTTTGAAAGGGATTTATTTATTTATTTATTACAACTATACGGTACAAAACTTACAAATTATCAATTCAATGCTTTTGCACCGTAACATATTAACATATTTAAATATAAGAATATAAAAATTCAACAAATACACTATAAAACAATCAATAAGGATTGCAAAAAAAGAAAGTCAACCAAGAAAGCTCATGAAATGTCTACTTTAACTGAAAAAATAGCATTTGTCTGAGCTCACTTTCGTCCACATGAAATATTTCAACATCCGAAGCAATACTGTTGAACATCTTACCATTGGCATCCTCATTGGCAGACTGGTTCTACACTTTGGAAGAACAAACAAATTATGTACACGATATCTTAAAAAACTATACGGAACACACAAATTGACATTATTAAGGATGGCAGAATTCTCATTTTGGCCTCGAATTAGTCGAAAGAAATATGTGGCTAGATATATTTCTCTTCGATTTTTCAAACTATTAAAAGTGAGCATACCTAAAAGAAAGTCAGTTGGATAAAGCCACGGATAGTATCCGTATGCCCTCAAGTAAAGAAGTCTCAAAAACTTCTTCTGAACCTTTTCCACCATAAGGGCATATTTCAAATCTCCTGGGGCCCAAACAATAGACCCACTCTCAAGCCTACTTCGCACTAAGATATTGTAAAATAATATAAAAATTTTAACACCTGAAAAGGCTCGTAGTACGTAGGATAAAGCCCAACATTTGCAATGCTTTGTTGCAGGTGTCCTAATGTGACTACTGAAGGTTAGTTTACTTTCGAATTGTACTCCAAGATCCTTTACTAATGAAATTCGCGAGAGAGTTCGGCCACTCATTGAGTAGCGGAAAAAAAAACACTTGCGACCGTCTAGTAAACGATAAAAGATTGCATTTGTCTATATTAAAATCGAGTCTATTACTCCTTCCCCATTCTACTATATTGACTATATCAGACTGGAGACGGAGACAATCATCAATTGCGGCAATTTGCAAAAACAGTTTCAAATCATCAGCAAATCATAAGAATTTAGCATTTTTTATGACGTTTACTATGTCATTTACAAATATAGTAAACAGCAATGGCCCCAAGTTCGAACCTTGTGGAACACCAGAATACGTGCAGAACGGTTGGGATTCAAAGAACCCATACGATATGTATTGTTTTCGGCTCCCAAAATAACTTCCAAACAATCTAACAAAGCTATCTGACAAACCTATCATTTGGAGTTTTTCCAAAAGTATGTCATGATTGACTCTGTCAAATGCCTTCGAAAAATCATTGTAGGAACAGTCAACTTGCAGGCCTTTGTCCAATGAATCTGATATCAATTGATCAATATTTTGCTTAAATCTCAAGGACCCTCTTTTTCATTTCTTATTGACGTAGGACCCCCTACAAGTCTATATGGATCCCTGGGGTTCCATACGGACTTATTTGAGAACTCATGGTTTACATTATTGAAGCTTTACAGCTTTTAAAATCAACTCTCTAAAATTACATCAATGTGTGTAATATGATAGAATTTCGTTATCTGCTGATTTAATAGTCAAAAATGTTATTAGATGGTAAGATGCAATTTTATCGCTGATAACTTTCAGCATTTCGTTTATTCGTCATTACCATTATCTGCTATTTCGTTGTTCTATCATGATGAAATATTTTTCCCATTTGTTCATATATAGGATTACGTTTTTGTCTTTGATTGTTTTTTAAGATTAAAATTTATTGAATGAAAAAAATATTCTACTTTGCAAATGTGTAATTCAGCGACCAGCGTTGTAAACTTCAGTATTACACTAAGATTATAATGCTCAGAACATTGTATACAAGTAGTGACACTAGAATTGCACGTATCTTATTAACATGATGTATTTTTTATCACAATTTTAACACGTGAAAAGATATCCAAATATATACCAAGGCTTAACTGTATTGCCAAGTATATTTTTATGCAATTTATTTTATGAAAGTAGAAATGTATTTTTTTATTATGAAATATAAACTGGTGGCATTGCTGTGTTTAATATTTCATTATACAGTGAAACCTCGGTTTTACGTTTTCCAAGGGACCCTGAAAAAATAACGGTAATTGCGGGAAAGCTTCAAATAATAATAAACAAGTAAAATCGTAAAAAACATTTATTTATTAGTTACTTGTACATACTGTATATAAAATTTATTTTTTAAAAAAGTCCTTTATGTTAGTTTGCTTCTTTGTTATTTGGCACTTTAATCGGAACAAAGACTTATTATTAAACTTTTGACTAAAAGTTTATATGTACAGGAATCATTATTACCATGAATTTTAAACAACTCTACATTCGCATCATAAACAATAATATGCGTGTGGTGGATTACAACCCAAAAAATAGCACATGTGTCCAATGCGTTACGTCTCACGTGTACAGCGGATTCCAACGTGTCTAGAAATAACACCTGCACTCGGCTGTGTCAAACTTGGTTGCCGAGATACGGAGAAATATGCAATAAAAACGGTCAATTGGGATAATATTTGTGACGGGACCAAAATATTTAGACGGTTTATCAAGGAAATCGGGGAATCGGGAAACGGTCAATGCGGGATTATGTAACATTGTTCTTATGGGAGTTTGAAGGGACTATAAAAAATAAGCGTTACAGCCGGAAAAACGTATAATGCGAGAATGGTTGATAGAGGTTCCACTGTACATGGTTTCGTTATAAGACGTTTTTTGTTTAGCAAGAAAGTGGGATAAGATGGAAGTTTCAACTTTCATTTCACTCTTAATTACTAGTAAGCTTGGCCACTAGTTTTACTGCACATATGGAATTATTAATCTTAATATTAATATAATAAAAAAAAAGGTCACCTTGGATCTTTAATTAATATGGAGAAATCACATATTTCAATTATATTTTGTTCTAAGATGACACTCAGTAATAGAGAACATGCCAGCAACATTTTAGCAATTCATTCCTAAGCAATAAAAAGAATATAATCATTCCTTTGATCCAGTAATCATTTTCCATAACATTTGGGGCATATTGGAGTAAATTTTTCACTTTTCATCTGCGCTGATTGACCTTTCTTTATTATAATCAATATATTGGTTTCAGGTGGAGAGCGTTCAGTGGACTTTTGAAAGCATCGATAATCTCAAGTCTCAAGGTGACTTGATGCACCTGGCAGAGTTTTTGGCGAAGAAACAGATCGAATTGGTGATCAACTTACCAATGAGGAACGGAGGAGCGAGGCGAGTCTCGTCTTTCACAACCCACGGTTACAGGACTCGCAGGCTGGCAGTCGATTATTCCATACCCCTCATAACGGATGTCAAATGCGCAAAACTTTTGGTTGAGGTGAGGTTAAATAAGACTAACCCTGTTACATTACAGCTTCAGTTACGTTGCTGATATCACCCATCCAATTCTTAAACCATTAGTCCTGTGCTAACTACATATGTCTATCATTACCCTTAAAAAAAGAGAGGTTGATCAATTGAGTAATAAGCAGTTATTGTAGGGCACTTTCTGTTGATGTAAGCTCTATTAGGTGTTTTTTAATATATCATACTTCACATTAGCAGTGAACATGCTTACAAAAAATAAAAAAATGTTGCATTTCTTGAGTATTATAAGTTCAAGACAACAGAAATTATGTCAAGCTGAACCTTTACAGTTAAGCTCCTGTCTATATTTATTACCAAATACATGTTTACTACCCGTAATATTTGTCTCATGGCGTAACCTTTTTTAAAGTTGTTGGTGACAGATTTCAGTTTAAATTGTATACTGTTTTTAAAAAAATGAAATTTTCTGTTTCTGCAACGAAGCATTAAAATATTTTTTATACATTTTATTTAAAAACAATAACTTAATATAAATTGAATTGTCAACCTATGCCGATTGTTATTTAACTTTTTAAATAGCATTATTCTAAAACAAAAAGGTATTCAGCCTCATTAATCAATACAGACAGTAAGTATCAGAAGATGTATTGCTTTTCTTTATTAAGTAATTTTTTATCATGATCATAAATTATGTATTATTTAAAACCTCTTTGATAAATTTTATTGATATATAGTTTTATATATATTTATTTTATTATCCTTTGATATGAAAATGTGAAACATATACACGTGTATCAAATTTAACTATTCCATTAAACTTTTAACCTTTTAAATTTAACTGATTTGAAGGCCATTGTTATGTTTTGCATGTCGAGGTAAAACATAAATTAAAATTTAATTGCAATAATTTTTCATTATTTTGGTCTTGCTAAAATTTTCACCATGGTCATATCAGGTCCTTATCTATATTATGTTATTTTGATAAATTCTTTAATGAATTTATGTAATAATATTTCAATTCAATTGTTTATCAAAATGAATTTTCTGTATAAAAGATCAATATTTGTAAACAGCTATTACTAAAAATGGTCATATATTATATTATTGATTGTTTTATCATTTTTTAAAGATACATTACTTGAAAAAAATTCTGCATCTGAATAGTTCTTGGAAAAATAATGTTTTTAGGAATTATATTTTTTTTCTCAATCAACAAAAAATATTACCTTTTTATAAAAATTTATTTGACAATATATCAATTAGAATTCAATACCTATAATCAATTTTCACAATGTTTCCATTGAAGCCATCAAGAATAATATGACTGTATTCGGCTGAACTCGCTTATGTCCACATTTCTTCAATGTCTATCTGAAATATTACATTTTTATTTTAGGCTATCAGAAGAATTGGCAGAGTTCCACCAATGAAAACCCACACAGATTGCATGACGTCTCGCAATATTGTCAAGCTTCCTGGTTTCATTGATGTCCACGTTCATGTACGTGAACCTGGCGCCGTTCATAAAGAAGATTTCGGCAGTGCCACTGCTGCAGCTTTAGCCGGCGGTATCACTCTCATCTGCGCTATGCCAAATACTGATCCGGCAGTCGTAGATGATCAATCGATGCAGCATGCCCAAGATCTGGCTAATGTAGGCGCTCGTTGTGATTACGCCCTCTTTGCCGGTGCATCTATCAACAACTTCAATACTGTTTGTGAACTTGCTCCTAAAGCCGCCGCTTTAAAGATGTACCTCAATCAAACATTCACTACGTTGAAGTTAGATGACATGGTAACTTGGCAAAAGCATCTTGCCAATTGGCCAAAAAAATCAACAATCTGTGTCCACGCTGAAAGAGAAACAACTGCCGCCATTTTGTTTCTAGCATCTCTTGCGGATCGTTCCGTTCATGTCTGTCACGTTGCGAGGAAACAAGAAATACAGATCATCAAAGCGGCCAAAGAGCGAGGCATCAAAGTCACCTGTGAAGTGTCTCCTCATCATCTTTTCTTGAGCACCGATGATTTGCCTAGAATCGGCAAAGAAATGGGTGAAGTGAGACCTACTCTCGGCACGCCTGAAGATCAAGCAGAGCTTTGGAATAACCTCGATGTCATCGATGTCTTTGCAACTGACCATGCTCCGCACACCGTAGAAGAAAAAAAAGGTGTGAATCCTCCTCCGGGATTTCCAGGACTCGAAACTATTTTACCACTTTTACTCAATGCAGTCCACGAAGGTCGATTGACAATGGACGACTTGATTAACAAATTTCACAAAAACCCTAGAAAAATCTTTAATTTACCTGAGCAACCTGACACTTATATTGAAGTCGATACTGATGACGAATGGATTATACCTGAAGCTATGAGTTTCACTAAATCAAAGTGGACTCCGTTTGCTGGCATGCGTGTCAGAGGGGCCGTGCACCGAGTTGTTTTAAGAGGCGAAGTCGCTTACGTCGAAGGACAGGTATTGGTTCCTCCGGGTTTTGGACAAAATGTCAGAGACTGGCCGAATATTAAGAAATCAACATTTTCTCAATTCACCCAAGAAAAAATGGAACACAGTCGACCGAGCTCTTCCCAAGATGGCCACATATTGACATCAGATGTAATAAAATCTACCGACATCAGTAGGTCCAGTGACCAAGATGCTGACGCCGAATCGTATTCTCGGACGCACCTGGACACTCACAATAGACTCGGAGTGCACTTCATGCCAGATCCCATGCGCAGTCTGTCGCCCATTCCTATTGTCCCCACTCTTCGTCAACGATGTGACAGTTCATCAAACTATCCCTCGTCAAAGGATACACCGCATCCAAGAGAGAAAATGATGCATGAACTGACAGGAAAGAATATTCTCTCGGTGAAAATGTTCAATAAGGAACACTTGAATGATATATTCAATCTGGCGCAGCTAATGAGAGGAGCCGTTTCGAAAGGTCGCAGCTTAGAGGACATCTTAAAAGGCAAAGTGATGGCTTCCATATTTTATGAAGTCAGCACCAGAACGAGTAATAGTTTCGCAGCGGCCATGCAGCGACTGGGAGGAACCGTGATACATACTGATGCCACCAGTTCATCCGCTAAAAAAGGAGAAACTCTGGAAGATAGTGTTGCAGTCATGGCGAGCTATGCTGATGTTGTTGTACTCAGACATCCTGAACCAGGAGCAGTTGAAGTGATTTTTATTAATTTTTTGTCGTTCAATATAACCTGTAAATATAATATTGTCAAACTCCATTGAGCAAGGTGTAAATCAATCCAGGGATCCAATAGAGATCGCAATACTAGTCTTTTAATAAATAACATTGAGCCAAACAAAAAAATATCTATATCATGACTGTTATGGCTGTCGGACTTTTTTTAAAAAATAGTATATCTTTAAAAAGAAAATCAATAGTAAAAAGTAAATTTGTATGAAAATCTTGATCAGGTCTTCATAAAAATAAGTCCAGCTGTAGAAAAGTGCATAAATTCAATCCGTTTTGGAGAATCAGTCAATCAACAATTGTTGTGATATTCAGATGATACCTTGCGGCTCCTTAATAACTCTTTTCTTGGTTAAACAATGCAGATAAACATTGTTCAATTTTAAATATTAATAAATGTTTAATGCATTTATATATATATATATTTTTCATATTTGAATTTCAATTCATCACAGTCACAATGTCTGTAGACCGTTTTATACTGAAACTGTTTTATACACTAATGATAATCAGAATACCTATATGCTTTTTTGTGGACTGTACGTGACAATGAAACAAAAAAAATTTTCTGAAAAAAGAATCTTGTAATAATTATTGATATAATTGTTCCAATTGTTTTGTTTCAGCGCTCTTCACTGCATTGCCGTAAACCTATCATAAATGCAGGAGACGGAATTGGAGAGCATCCCACTCAAGCACTTCTTGACATTTTCACAATAAGAGAAGAAATCGGTACTGTAAATGGCTTAACCATAACAATGGTCGGAGATCTTAAAAACGGGCGAACCGTTCATTCTTTAGCAAGACTGCTCACACTCTACAATGTCCAACTTCAGTATGTCAGCCCGCCATCGCTTGGAATGCCCAAGCATATTGTAGACTTTGTAGAATCGAAAGGAGTTTCGCAGAAGTTCTACAATAGTCTCAATGAGGTGTTATATGACACTCATGTACTATATATGACAAGAATCCAGCGGGAAAGATTTAACACTCAAGAAGAATATGATAAGGTAATAACATGATATAATTAGATTATTTTAACATTTTGAATGATATATGATCGCCATTTCAAAGTGTATCAATCTTATCATTTATATAATAGTTTGATCATGTGGCTTATTTACATTTTTAGTGACATTTGGAACACTAATTCGATTCAAAATACCTTGGGAATTTATAAATATTTTATCTAATTTACAACTACAATAATGTAACTTCAACATTGTTAGCACCGTTATTGCAGCATCACAGATATCACATTGGATAACTGTAGGGCATTTGCTCTGAAATATGGCTTCATTTACTACAATTTATACCCTTAGATTTTCATATGTAAGTTCACTTTCAGTCACCATCAAGTCAATTTCCAAAAGGGCAATGGTTCATTAAATATTGACAAGTATAAATATAATGTCCGATTATTTCAGGGGTAGCATTATCGGGCAACTAGTTCATTGTTTTGTAATGATATCGCATATTTTGAAATTGTTGTATAGTACTTCAATGTATAATTAATTCTTGATGAACATTTCTTAACATTTAATCTATTCACAGGTGAGTAATAATTAACAATTTTAAATGATTAGGAGTAGTATGGGAATTTTTAATTGTGTAAAAGTCGAGGCCAGCCTATGTACTTACTACTGTATTTAACATAAATGTCACAAATTTGAATTGTTGCAATTTTGTATGATTCCACATGTTTTGTCACAAACGACCCGGGTTTTGCCCTTCGGCATCTTCAGGCATTCCATCACATGAATGCAACAGAACTGACATACAATAAACAGTTAACATCTCCTATATACCAAAGTTATTAGTTACAGGATATTAATCTGAACTGACAGTTCTGTTGCATCGGTGTGATGGAATGCCTGAAGATGCCGAAGGGTGAAACCCGGGTTGTTTGTGACAATACGTGTGGAATCGTACAAAATTGCAACAATTCAAATTTGATATTGAAATTCCATCAAGCACCTTCAGTCGATATCATAAATTATATAAATGTCTCAGTTGTCCATTTTTTTATTTTTATCGTTTCGATCAGCACATTGCATTCAGCTGCCTCAACACTAGAGACGTTAACAGTCAAAACGTTAAGATTGCAGGGCTCGTACCACTACCACAAATATAGTGTCAAGGCAGTTTAATATATCATTTGATTTTTACATGTTGTTACTGTGCCCAATGCTAAAATAGCTATTTTTCTAAATACGGATCCAGTAAGAATACGAGACATTGACAATATTTATTTTATTCGCAGGTTTGCGGTCTCTATGTTGTAACACCACAGCTTATGACACGCGCGAAGAGGAGAATGGTTGTCATGCATCCACTTCCGAGAGTCGATGAGATTAGCAAAGACTTCGACAGCGACCCACGAGCCGCTTACTTCCGACAAGCAGAATATGGAATGTATGTCAGAATGGCAC
This sequence comes from Himalopsyche japonica, assembly GCA_028555115.1. Lineage (NCBI taxonomy): Eukaryota > Metazoa > Arthropoda > Insecta > Trichoptera > Rhyacophilidae > Himalopsyche > Himalopsyche japonica. Next base: position 3,256,605 of record JAHFWJ010000430.1, read on the forward strand.
TGCTAGCTATGGTTGTGGGTTCAAATAACTTTGTATGATTATTTTACAAGCAACTTTGTGTTTCCTTTAACTACATGAGACCCTTAGTTTAAGACACCCACGAGTATTTCACTTTATAAATCGGTTTGTATGCATTATATTTCCATATATATATATTTCCGCAGCAATTCCTTATTATCGTGACTATTTTCATCATTTTATTATAACGAAAATAATTATATTCCCTGATGTGATCCATTCCATTTTTTTTTTATAACTTAACGTTAATTGACATTTTATAGTTTATGCAATATACCTTTCATAAAAATAAATATAAATTTTATAAGAACTTTCATTTTAAATGTAATTTTGTTTGTATTGTGGACTTGAATTTATCGCCTGACCGAAGTATAGGTCTGAATCTATATTATCTTGAATATTATACCAATGCATCTTAGAGATTATTGACAGTTTTCCAAGAAGTACATCTCATATTGTTTTGAAAAGTAATGCCAGGGAAGGCTAGTATAAAACAGCAAGTTTCATAATTCAGACCGAAACTTTGCCTGTTAAAAACTAAATTCAATTAATTTAGCATTTGCATTACGCTGGAGTACCTTAGTCATGGTGTTAACGGCATATGTAAAATGATCATCATCGAAAAAAAATCAAAATGGTTATACAGTCAAACATCAACCGCCCTGTGGCGGTGCATAACCTGGAGGAGATTGAGCTACTAATTCATGATCCAACACTCCATGTAGATAGCAGATATAGTCCAAGAAGGAAAAGCGTCTTATTTCTAACCTGTTGAACAATGTATTCAATCTGTGCTGACAATTAACAACTTATTATAGTGCTAGGAAATAAAATTTGTATGAGTCATAATTAATGTATATTTTATGGTGGCTATAATGTTTTATCCTTTTATTTTAGTGGGGTAATTCTAAAATTATTACTTAATTACTATATGAGGCTTAAAACAGTTATTAATCCAAATTTGAAGCAATATACGAATGAATGTTTCCTCCACATTCACTTCACCAACACAACAGTATTAAGTTTTAAAATTTCATTTTATAGTTACACTAAAACTAACCCATTGAACATTACTTTTAATAGTATTAATTCTTGGTGAATAGGTCATTGCATTTTTAGAAAAATGCGTGATTTGTTTTAATTTTTCATCATAACTAGTTGCATTTATCGTAAACATTGCAAACTGACAGTGCTAGAAAACAAAATGTTAAGTATATTTTGAAATGCTGATATGAAGGTGCATTATTCATCAGTTTCAATATATGAATATAATCATTCATACTACCCATTTTTGTATGTTGATCTTGATATCTCCAGTTTGTTAGGTATGAAAACTCCATCCGTTTCTTTATGGTCCTACCACATCAGTCTTGGTCTCGCATACTCCCGCCATCATTTTGATTAGCTGTTTACAAGTTTGATTGGTGTTTGGATATTTTCCATTCATCTAACATAGACAGACCACAATTCATGGAATGGAATACATAAAAATGGTAAAGCACTGAGTTTCCTCAAATATTTGTAACTGAACATCAACTGCTATTAGTCGAGAATACTTTTTGAAAATATGGCATATAATAATGGTAGACATTCAACCTGTGAAAAATTCCATGAATTGAGATAAAATTTTGGCTTGTCATGATTTACAATAAATTACTAAAATAATTTGTATCAATATATAACATTTATTAAAATATTTACATTTTTAATCACAGATTTCAAATAAAATTTAGAGAATACTTTCATTACAATTAATCTACAATCATTTGACTTTTTTTGGCATCAGAATTTGATTAAATTATCAATGGAGAATTCTGAATGATTTATCTATTTAATATCCTTCCATAATATCACACACAAATATACAAACACTTTTTTACTTTTATTATCTACCAATAATATATTTTTTTAACTCACGGTTGGGGTTCCTTCATTAAAATTTTTTACAAACTATGAGTATTTAAGATCTTGAAATATAATTACCAGTTTTTCAGTTATTCAGTATAACATTTCAAAATCTTGAAAATTTCTTTTAGTAATTTTTGTCTCATGAATTCGCTTTAACAATTTTAAGTTATAAACCACATAATTTCATTTGCATTTTAAATATCTAACAGGTTGAGATTAGGATAAGGTTTATTATATCCTTCAAACGACTTCCGCTATTGTTTCAAGTGGGGGTCGGCTGTACCCTGGGGGTTCAGCGTTCTCAGCGATGTTCGCAGAATCAGTTTCTTGCACTCGCCGACATCTCGGCAGTCTGAGTTTGGAGGTTCTTTTTCGATTTGTCGCTCCTTCCTTCTGCTTAATATCATCCATTTTTCTGCACATGAAAAACACCAAGCCTTACATGTTTAACATGAAAAAAAAAGCTAACATGCAAGAAATGATGACTTGATGCTCTACATTCTAAAGTATTAATGATGGGATATTCAATCCACAGGAATGGGGTTAGACGCTAACATAGATGTAATCCTTACTCGTGTATAAAAACAGAAATAGTCCTACCCTTAATGTTTATAATTGTTAACAACGAGAATCGATAAATTTGTTATAAATAAATAATATTACAATAATCAGTCAGAAAGTGCTTATCATAGAGTTGAAACATGTGTTGCAATAAGTGGAGTAGTCATCAATTTTTAATTTTATATAAAAAAGAATTTCCTCAAAAGTAACCTCCAAATCCATCAAAAGTATGAAACATTCTTCACCAATACAGTAATAGACCGTACATAGGAATGTGCCCATTAATATAGTGAAAGAGAGTGTACTACAAAGGTTAAAACAAATTCAGAATCACTGCGATAAGCGTGAGTATAAATGAACACACTAAACATAAATTTACAAATTCCAAAAACTCGTGCAATGTCTGCATATGGTTGGTGTATTTTGAAATCGTGATTTGATATTTAAAGCAAATAACAGAAGAAATTAACAAAGAAAGTATTGAATACTATAACTCACTGGTGTCTAAAATCAACTAGCATCACAAGTGCAAAGATGGCTGCTATCGCCAACAACACAGATAATGTGACAACAACTATTGTAGTAATTGAATTAGTAGTAACTGTGGCTGCAGTTATTCCAAATATCGCCGGAGATGCTGTGCTCTGCACCATCATACCACCTGTCGAATCATCACCCAAGAAATCTGCAAAATCAATTCAAATAGATATTAGAAACGTTGATAATTGTAATAAACACATCTAAAAGCATTATAATACATATGACATAGATATTTTTATTTTTCAGTTGAAAAATGAAGGTTTACTATATTTTTAAAGACAGCAAACGTAGATGGTCAATATCTACAACCGTGTAATGTCTTTTGTTAAATATACCCAAATTTCAATCCAGGTTTTGAGCAATCAGTACAAGGGTTAACAGGTTAGCAATTGCTGGTCTGAGCTCTGATATTACGCATTACTTTAAGACTAATAAGGTCAAGTGTACGACAGGTATTCCAGAATCGACATGTTGTTCATTGCTATTGACAGCATGTCACGTCACTTTTCATCTGTAGTTACAAATTGTTATTAAATTTTTATTACCGACTTATTGTTGATCATGAATTGATAATATTTTTATTCGTGATACAAATTCCTGAAGTTATTTATCAATCATATTTTCCAATGGTAAAGTGCGATGGATATATAAATATGTAGATTTTAAAAGAGATATCCAATCGATGTATTTGAAAATATGAAGGCACATTTATTATAAATAATTTCGTATTTTTAAGGTGTTAACTGTCACTTATGAAAGGCATATTATTTTTAATAATAAATACACATTTTTTAGTAATATTTCCACAATATATTTTATGGATCAGGACTGGTTTCGCTCATCGCGAGCCAATTGTCAACTGATAATTGTGTAACTAAATGAAGTTATTTTATGAGACTAAATTGTCTGATAATCATTTTAGTCAATGTTGGGAATTTTAAAAGTACTTTATTACACCCGATGTTATAGCCTCATCGTAATATAATTACTTTTTAAATAATTATACAATTTATTTCCCAAAATTACACTGGACCCCTACGACTCTTTGTCTGAAATAATCAGAAATAATTAATATATACAGATATCTATTTCATGCAGCCATACTCAAACAATGCTCCTACAATCTTCCCAGCATGTATCTAATATAAACCTGATTTGTTTTTCGTAATGTCAAAGTAAAAAGTATTTTTTTTAAAAAGCTCTTGTTTATGTTTTTGACTTTTTTTCAATATTATCGTCTTTATGAAATAGTTTTCTTTATTGCTGCGTAACATATCAAATACATGTGTGCTGCCCAAATAAAAAAGGTTAAGTACTACTACGTAAAACCCTCGATCGCTTGTTAACGACAACGAGCATATTATTCTTTGATACAGCCATCCAATTGAATAACCTTGACGTCTATTGATTGAATATTATAACACCGTTAGTTGCGCCGCTGTTCTGGATCATTGTGGAAGACGACCGACATTGCAAAGATTTATTTGCATATGTTATTTAAAGCAGCAAGGTTAAATGAGAATTCTTTGTTAAGGTCACATCTAGGGCTACTGAACATTTGAAGATTTGAAGGGCCGTCCTCTTTTGTACTACCATACTTCATGGACTCGACAATTTCCTGCCACTTGAGTTTGACTCGATATATTTTTACAGAAATACCAAACAAAGTTAAAGAAAAATACAGTAATACGTTTATGATAAACACAATTATGGATTCTAAATTATACATATCGCAAAATTGGAAATAGAGTTGGGAACCCTAATAATATTATACACCAATATAACTATTGTATTTTCTCCATCATGCAATATGTATTTTTATTAAGAAACTACGGCTATGATGTACCGCAGTTTATGTTCGTTGGAAGAAGCATTGCCCCGTTTATATTTTTTAATGCTATTACTGATAACTAATATTATTGCCATTATGATAAAAACTATAAAGTTCCGCTTCTCACTTATCAATTGAGATTGATGAGCATGTCTCGAAAAATATTTATAGTCATGTTACAAATCATATTATAGAAGTAGGAAAATAGAGTCTTCAAAATACATTTTCAAACAGCGTTCCACATTCATTATCGATGCGTCTACCTTATTATTATGTGACAATATTTATGCAAATAACTCTTTATATAAAATATGATGACATTTAAGTTATAGAGGTCCTAAAGGACTGTACCCATTAATATTTTGATTTTCTTCATCAGTGCGTCCGTCCAATTTATTTATCAACTATTGAATTACCAAGAAAATCAAAAACGAATCCAAAGACAAATTGCAAATAAAATATGCGTAATAAGTCATTACGCTTAATTCATTTTCGATAATAATTGTTTTTTTTTTGTTAATGATTAAAGGCAATCATCGTCATGGGGGTTTTTTATTTGTTTTCTCCACACAAAGTTTTCAGCTATCTTTTAAAGATATCTATGATGGACGGACTTAAAAATATACGTATGTTTTTAGTCATTTCAAAAAATCAAAAAAAAGTGATTTTTTGTGTCATTAAAAGGACCTGAAATAAATATGATGTGTTAATATTTATGGGTTAATTGTTTTTATTATATAAATACTTCAGATAAGAATAATAAAAATGAAGAGTAATTAGTAATAAAAAAAGAAGAATAAAGCTATTTTTTTTCCTCTAAACTAATTTTCGCTATCCTGAAATAATAATTAATTACTTATTCATATAATCATGTCCATCCACTTATATGCAGGTAATGATAGTAAAGACTTAATTCGTATCTGCCATAATAAGGCAGGATAATAAGAGGAATATATAGTTTCAGCAAAACATTAAAAGAAAGAAAAGTGTAATGAAAAAGATAAAATTCTGTTGATGCCTTTATTAAACGAATTTTATATTCTTTACTGACTCATTTTGCGACTGCATAAAGCAGCTGTTTTAATAAAATATTATTTACATAGTTAATTACTCTTTGTGCAACATATTCTTTTTCTTAAAATAGTTTTGTATGTGTCATTGTAAATATGCATCCATTACGAGAATTAATGACTGTATTACACGAAGCAAAGTGCAATTTCTAATCCTGGACGTAAATCGAGTTTCTGTTATCAGTTTAGTATATGTAAAATATATATCACAAGTTTATATAAAAAAAATACATTGAACCTTATAACACGTTAAAAAACGTTTCATTTATGTGACATCTAACCCATATACATTTCAAAAATTAATTATAGTTTTACACAAGGTTAAATGACCACTGTACTAAAAGAAATCATAGGACACGATGTGGCAAGCATAAGTAAACGATAAACCTCTAGTTTTTCGCTTACCAAGACCGCAGTGCATGTATAAATGCCACATCCTGCGGAGTTGTCCTTTTAACATAGAGCGCTACGAATCTAGGCTGGAAAGAATCGTCATCAGTACTCTATTACTGTAGGCTTGGTTCAAGAATATTTAGTAGATCAGTTATGTACAACAAATATAATGGTAGAGATAAACTATCCATTTTGAATGTTAACCGCAAACATCAAAAATTTTATGGATTGTGATATGAAATCCCCGAATACTAACAACTTTTTATTTTTACATTATTATCTACTCTACATTTTCTAATACGTGCTTATAATATGTAGACAACTGGATTGCAATTATTTCCGAAAAGCTTTTTATGTGAAACCAAAACTGACATTTGACTTCACTTGGATTAGAAATATTTTTTGACGTTAATAATTATATTTAAATAACAAAAACACAAAGTTTTGTAGTATTTTTGTTTTTATGATCGCTTTTGCTCACCGTGTGTGTTAACAACTTAAGTATTATCGTTTGGTAATGCCCGCGATGAGCGAAACTGGACTTGATCATAAAAATATAAAATCCTGGAAACAGTACTAATCGTTGTGTTTTTATTATTTAAATATAAAGCCTTTCCACCAAGAAGTGACAGTAAATACTTGAAAAGTCGATTAATAATATAATTTCAACTAGAGTTGACCATGAAATCGATAGTTATCTTCTCACAAACTCTCACTGAAAATTACTCTTGGGAAACTTAGGATGCAGTCAATTGGTCACAATATAAGACATTTAACGCCGCGACGTATGCACCACTGCAAGATAAACACATATATGTACATACAAGCGAGGTAATCACAAACCGTCAATCGTAATTGTAATATTCTACTGCAATTTTGTTGCTAAGAAGCCAGACGATTTGTCAAGTGACAATGTAATTGGAAAACCAAAATGGCACTGAAAGCACATTGCAATCACGGATTATGTTATCTACCAGTTACTGTTATCGTAATTAGTCGGTCTAAAACAGAATACGCAAAATTACTGCCTGCTTATTATGGTCAATTGTAATAGATGAAACATTTAAACTATTCAAATTTCTATCCAGACCACTGAAAAACAGGCCAACCTGGGAAAGATTAAAAAGTTTGACCGGCGTTAAAAAAATTATGTAATAATGTTATTTACAAGAATGCTTCAAATAATAGACCAATAATGTGTAAAAATAGGAATTAATAAGTCATATAATTTACTCATAAATTGTATTTAATGAATTATCACTGTTTGTTTAATGGCATCAGCCGGGTATTGTTATCAAAAGTATGAGTCGCACATTAAGTGACATCTTTTGTTTATATAAAATATTAAAAATCTATAGAAGTATTTTCTGGTAGAGAATTACAATGATCAATGTGCGTAATTATAGTTAGGAATGTAATCCAGCTGAAGCGATTTTCTTGGCGTTAATAAACATGGCACGGTCTCTAATTTATTATGATTATTGGCATGTGTTTTATAAATATTTACGAAGCCATCAAACATTGCAATAGAATGCACAACACGCACTGGTTTACAAATGCATATGTTGCGCATATAATTTATCAAGTGTTGCGCAACATTTGAATAATTTATTATGGTTGATACGTTTCCTTTTATAACCATCGCTTGTCTCACGAATGAACTGTAGCACAATGCTTGTACACTATCTGAATACTAATGGTAAAAATTGACCAACGAAAGAATTTTTTGTTCTGAAAGGTATGTTATGACCCATTAATGTAAATAATCGTTTGTTCACTTTAAAATATATTTAAGATTTTATTTAAAATATGTAATGTGTCATTTAAAACACAATAGAAAAACATTATATTATGGTTCATTGTATAGTTTCAATACGACCCGACCCTTCGATCAAAAACTTTTTTCTACGCCAGTAAGCCAGGTGCAATGTTTTCTTCTCGTATAAATTCATTTTAAAATCTTTCTGCAAATACTTTTTTTACTATGGATAGCTATAATAATAATATTGAATCAATAAGCTTCTCTCCCTACAAATTGTGTTAACACCACTTGACCTTCAGTGTCGTAATTACCAAAATATTTAAATTTAAAAACTAATATATTTTCAATACAAATTCTAATGTTATGTGACACTTTTTTTCTAAATATTGAAATTTATTCAAAATCTTGTATACAAATATGAACTGTTGCTTGGTGTTTAACATAACAAAAAACATCCTGCGCTATTCAAACAGTTGATAGGTATGTGAAGGTTTCAACGAAAATTAATTAAGCGAGTATTGTGTCATCATAAGTAAAAAGACACTCAATTGCGAATGGCATACGAATGAAATGAAAAATTAATTGTGATATAAACCATACATTAAACAAAATCTATTGATTGTTATTGTAAATCTGTTATCAGAAATATAAAAGTATCATTTATTGCATTTCTTCAAAGCAAATTTAACGATTCATTTCTCAGAATATATCTTACAATGTCAGTATTTGTCTATAGCACCACATGTCAAAGTTATTTTTAATGAGTATTAAAATCCATTACCAGAAAACCAATAAAATTTTGTAACGATTCACAATTGTTCATATTAAAGTCGATGGGAAAACATTTTTTCCACTATTCTCATTTTACTAAAAAATCTTCATTAATTTCAATTTTTTATAATTGTTTTATACATATATTTAATATATTCAAATAAATCATACGCTAAGTAATATATTAAATATGTGAATATTTCATTAAAAATTAAAAACGTTACATAACATTTACGGAAACAATGACGAAATAATTTTATATGTGCATCGTATATAGAGATTTTTGTGCTCATTTTTGTGCTCATTTTTATTTTCAAATATGCAAAAGCAATTCGAAAACCTTCACAGGGTTGTTATTATAATTCGCTTAAACCTTTTCTATACGTAATTATTGTTAGTTGGCAGCAGACAAATTTAAATTATAGAATAGCAAGCAGTGATACCACTATTTCAACAATAATAATTGATCCGTACCTCAGCACAGGTTGGTACAGAGTTTTTCTCGCTAGATTCGAACAAAAAAAAACAACGACACGATGCGTATTTTTGTATGATTAAAATGCTACAAAATATTTTTGTTGTTATTAAAATCGACTTTAAACAAACAAGGACACGTACGTTAACATATGAGCCATGAAGAATTTAATATTTATTGATGTCAATGTACTATAGTTTTTTTTTTTGCAAAACAAGTTTTGTATTTACGCTGATCAACAAGTTCGTAGCTCTGGACTGTATTTTTTCCGTTATACCAATTAATCCTCCTTGGAATATACAAAACAAGTAACATAATTTATAAAACTGGATTTCACTAGTGCAGAGAGCAAAAATGAACTAAATATGATTAATTGATCGATTATTGTTTCCTCCGAATGGCTTTGCAAATATTTTAAACGGTAATTTAAAAAAAAATATTTCTGAATCTACAATATTGTTATATTTTATAAAAGAAGTGGTAGTTCGTATTTTTTAAATTTCAATATGTTTAAGAAAAGCATTTTAAATTTATTGATTGAAATAATCTTGTAAAACTGAATTTCTTCTTGATAAGTTAATAAGCCTGATTGAATTCTTCAGCAGTTACTGATTGATTACTTCGATTTATTTTATAACGCCGAAGCTGGCATTCTTTTAATAAAATACGTTTATAAGTTTGTTTTTAATATATGTTTTATGACAACAAAAATAATCGAAAATTTTGCAAAATAATTCGTCATATAAGAGTTTTCTTAGGTGACAAAAAAAATTAAAGGTAAATACAAAAACCTCCTTATTGAATGTCTACAGGGGAGACATCACAATTCGTGTTACATAACTGTCTACATCGTATTTTGTTCACAATTACTTACGGATTTTGCAAGTGCCGATAAAAAGCGTGTCATGCTAACAAAGAAAATTCAACAACAATGAAAAAGGAAACGGAAAATTATATGCACTGGCAGCAGAAAGTTTTTGTCAAAGTTATTGAGAAGTCGAATAAATCTAGAAACGGTGTCGATTTCACAACAATAATAAACAAATTAGACCGATGATTCACCAATATGGTTGTAAACAAGAAAGTACGATTAAGAACTATATCAATAGGCAATAAGACTTTAGGAATGTCATTAATTTCCGATTGACACTAATGAATCACTTTTCTAATGAACAATCGATATTTGTGTAAATTTTTACTGTCGGCATTCACTGTAAGCTTATCTATAAAAAAATCTCAATATTAGGACGAGCTGGGCTTCGTGTATAGTTTAAAAGTAAAAACTCGGCAATATTAGGATGGCATAGTGATTTTTTTAAAATTAAATCTCATATAGCAATTCTTGGCATCGATTACAGTTAATATGTAAGTCAATAAAATGCCTCTAAGACGGATCAATTCAAAACAGACGATTCCCAGAGACCCGGAAACATCTGTTTCCTGACGAGTAGAATAAGATTGTTAACTTTCTAATTATTTTATATCCCACAGATCAGCATTTGAACTGTTGTTAAAAATTTTCCCCAATTGTCCAAGATACCCGGAAACATTTGTTATGTTATATAAAACTAACCATATTTTATTTTCTTGAACATGATTTTTAATCATTTTTCCATAATATAATGGTCAGAACATAACAATATTATTGAGGGTTAACAACTATCAGGTATACAAAATAATTGATTCAAAAACTAAATACTGTAGCACACAAATAAAATGTTAAGGACCCCTTGACGTTAAAAAATCCTTCTGTTTTCTTTCTTATGAAAATCAAGTGTTAACTCTTATAATAATTCTTGTTGTCCATGGAAACAGTTTTTTTTCTAAACAGATGAACACCGATTTCATTTTGAATAATGTGTTCTATTCGATCGATTTACACCAATTGTGGGTTTATTTGAGATAAACAAATGGACGATCGACTGACGGTAGCTAAGAATAATTATTTTTTTTAACACGAGGTAATTTCTCATTCCAGACAAAACCGGACAGTTAACGTAAGAATACTATTGTGTACTTAATGGTGTCAAAACTAACTCGAAAGTTTATGTGGGTGGTATTTTAGAACTCTTGCATCTCTTTCAGTTTGAAAGATTGTGTGAAGTTAGAAGAAAACGTAAATAAATCATTGTATTTTAACCAAGATTTCCCTATATATATGCATACTTACGTTAATGGTTATATTTTTCGCCGTATCAATTGCGAAATTTTGGTTAAATAATTATTTTATATGCCTTCAAAATTTGAAGAATTAATGCAAAACATACATCTTTGTTATGCTCGAATTCATTTTTCGTATTCAAGTTTAACGTTTGGCTATACGCTGGTTTTACTTCTTTATTAATTGCCTTTCATTAATAACATCGTGAGTTAAAAATGAAATGTGAAATATACATATTACATAAAGATTTCAACTAGTTATCAAATTACTTTTAAATATTCAAAAAAATGAATATATTCGACGGTAAAACCAACGTAATGAAATGATCCAGTGTTAACTTTAAATTATTTTATTGTAAGTTTTTCATTTAGACATAATTGTAATCTGTTATTATACTATGCAGTTACTATTTTCATTTTTGTTATAATGTCTTGAAATTTATAAGAATGAAATATAATATATTAGTATGTTATGGCTTTCATTTAAATTCTTACCGTCATCCCAATCTCCTTTGGTATGCCCGAGGTTCAAGAAACTGCTCTTCGATAAGAGACCACTATTTAATCCGTCATCCATCGTAGCAAATAAAATAAACTTACAACTCTTTTTAAAATATAATGCACTCCAAATTTTCGCGTCTATTTTATAAGCTAAGGTTTGAATATACTTAAACACTAACGTTTAATTTCATAACTTTAGCACGATTATATTACTTTTGTTTCATTGATAACTTCACGACTTTTAAACTCTACAGGTGAACAACAGTTTTACAATGACTAAACTGATAAAAATGATAACGGCTTTAACAATAACTCTGCGTTGACTGCAATACGATATTTCTATGTGGTAACAGTGACGGACAAATGCTTCACGTTTCGTAATGAATTGCGGACTTTCATTTGCATTATTATAAAACAATAAGCAATGTGAATATAATTGTGAATATGGCGAGCGTAATGTTGGGATTCTGTTGCGCCAAACCGCGACCGCACCGCGTCACGTTCTTCGAGCAACAACCACCGGCGGCAATGACAAGACTACAACTTTGCGGCTGACTACGATTAACTGCATGAATGGCGTATAATAATATTATAATAGTTAGGAAGACTGAACTGCAGAGGTTGTCAGTATCGGCCCGCATAACAGCGCATCGGAACCATTATATAATTTTTAAATTCACCGGAAAATAATAAATCAAACTCTTATGATATCAACACTTTCAACTTTTTAATTAGACTTCCATTTAAACGTCATTGATATTATATATACAAAGTTGTAACAATTCAAATTTGTCATTGATGTTGGTATTAGTGATTCCTAAGAATTCAACGAAATCACGAGATGCTATTTATTACACTCTGTTTCATTTTCAGACAAATCATCATCAGTTTACATAAATTATTCAATAATAATAAAAAACAATCGAAAATGGTTTTTGTAAACGTATTTAATCAGTTTTAATACGGATTTTTTTTTGATTAATTTATTACTACCTACCAGGATTGCATTTGAGTAACTTAGGAAGCCGTGTACTGTGTGTTTCATAATACATAAATATATATACAATATCTGTGATGTGTGATTACTTAGCTATTATTATACAATTAAATGCACTTTATATTTTTTCATTTAAGAGCTACAGAATATCCTTTGTAATGTTTACGAAATAAAAATGATTACCTCCATTTTTCTGATTTTTGTTCTGAAGAATACAGTAAATAAAAAAAGAAAAACAGGATGTTAACACAGAAGAACATTTAAAAGGAGTACCGTGAAATACAATTGTAAAATTTCTCCAGATAAATTTATTTGTACACTATTCCTTATCTCGAAATGTAATAAAGTTTTTAAGTAATTAATCTTTGGAATCACGCTTGAAATAATCTTTTGTACGACTTCATACGGTAAGTAAAAAGGTTTGTATCTCTTCTCTTTAAAAATAAAAAAAATGTATAATTATATCTGTCTACATGTCTGACACAAGAATTCTTTCCAAAGGGTGTACAGTAGCAAGATATCATTGTGTGCTGTTTCTAGATCAGTGGTTCTCATGTGCGGCCATCAGAGGATTTTGCTGCAGCCATGACAGTTTTATAGTGAATATTGATATTAAAAAAATGTATTTGTAAAATTATTATTATTTTAAAATTGATCGAATAAACCTGACTTATCCGGCATTTAGTCGAGTTTAAGTAAAGGACCGTTTTAACAATAAAACTATATTTTTTTTTGATTTGACCATTGTTGTAATATGAAATTGTAATTCTATGTTTATTTCAGTGATTAAAATCGTAAACCATAGATTATTAAAATAGTGCTCATGTGTAAAGTTTATTACACCTGATTAGTAGTCGACCGGAAAATATTGTTGGAGAAAGCAACACTGCTGAGGTCAACTCGAAGCGAGTGAAGCTGTGTCAGTTGGTATCAACCACCAGCGCCATAGATGCCTACTTTCGTCGAGCAAACACAATTTCCTAACATCACTCTATATTAAGTTACGATAGTCGTCCGTAGGGCGGAATGTGTCATGATAAACATTACTTAACCTAACCTAACCTTTTCCACGCATTTGCTATTTTGTGTATTGATAATATATTTAATCGGACTGTTGAAACTATTAAATTTAAACATGTAGAAATGCACAAAGTTTCATCAATTCAAATTTTGATTTTGAAACTTCATCAAACCACTGTCAGTCGATATCGTAAACTAGATAATAAATATACATTACTCTACATTCTTTAAATATGTAATGCTGGTCTAATCCACCTGAGTAAAAATTATTCAACATAAATTATCTTTGAAACCAAAAATTTTCGAAGGTGTAAATGTACATACATAAAAACATTAGAAATACAACTGTGAACTTTAAGTTTACTACTCAATTTTTAATTTTGAATTCTTTTCGTGGCTACCCGGAACAAGTGGTATAGAAAATTTCACCTGTCACATAATTTTTGGCTTACAGTATATTACGATATACTTTACATTGATTTACTAAAAGCAATAGCAATTGTCCGCAGTTCGATACGTTAGGCTATATTTTAACATAAAATTAGCTTTTAGGTAAATGCTTTAGCACTGATATTTTTTTAAGCATCAACTATGAACACACTACAATTAGGTGTCTAAACAGTTAGAGGTCAGTAGTCAGAGGGTTAACGAGGTTCTTTGATATTTTTTGAAACCATGTACGTTGTCAATATGATCTTCACTTGGAGTCTTTATCGAAGACAAGACTCTTCATAAAAAATATAGGAATAATTAATTGAAAAGACACAATTTATCCATTGTATTGTAAGTTATTCAGAAAAAATAAAACATGAGTGTGATGTGGTGCGTATTTATAAAATAAAATAATTCTTAACTTAATATAAATATCGTTAATGGTTTTTTTTAATTCAACACATTTCAAAGAGTGATATCGTTAGCGATGAACATGGTTTCCGGTATCAGTTAACCTTATTTTTAATTATTTTTGACATTGATGTTCAAGATCAATTTTGGCCGAATGTCGTTTCGCGTGAATTACTGCAAATACATAATATGGCGCAGGGACGGCCAACAAACCGATAGCAGAACCGTTTGTGTAGACTTATTAAAAAATGAAAACGTCACAATTTTTTAAATTCGAAAATTGTTTATATAATATAACTGTTATAAATATGAAGTAAATATAGATGTTATTTATTGTAAAGAGAGAACGATGGCACATGACAATACAGCTTACGGCTGATGTCAATGTACAGTGCATTTGACAGATGAAATATTTACTCTTGCACAAATAAAAAAAACTATTTTACATACTTGAGAAAAAGTGAATAAAATAAAATAATAATAGTATTAACGTAAACGTCAAATGAAAAAAAAACTAATAATTTATAAAGCTCGTTTTTTAAGACAGTCGAATTGATCATAATAACAGTAACTGACATTTTTTAAGGAAACAAAATATTGTTTATGGTTTTTACAACGAAGAGGAATGAGGAGCGTGTAAATTTATTGTCCTGATAATATATACCATAAATCAGGCTGTGTAAAAGAGAAAAATGCGTTAACATCGAAAAAGATGTTCGAGCTGCAAGACGATGCAGAAACGAAATTTCTGTTGATATTGATATAAAGCATATTCACTTGATTGTCTTCGAAAATACTCACATTATGAAAGTTCTAAAGATCGGAAAACTCCATGTTGTATATCATGTAGAGTAAATTGGCAGTAGTTAATGATGAGAGATATCCTGGACAGACACGGTGGTTACAAGTCCAAACTACAGATCCCAAGAAGCAGTTAGTTACCATTAGTGTCAAGCCAATGCTACATTTTGTTTCAATAGTTCAGAACCAACTGTACGTATGAATGATTCCAAAACGTGTTATAAGAATTAAAAATTTGTTTTGAAGAATTTTATAGATTCTAGTTGTACTACTGTGGTTGTATATGTAGAATTCTATGAATTAATCAGAAACCAAAATATTGAATGATTCACTTTCCTGTTGATTCTAAAATACAGACGCATTACAATGCTTGAAGATATATATTTTTATTTCTTACAAGTATATTTTCTATGTAAAATATTTATTACATCGAATGATCTATACGCAAAAATCTATACTGCAGGCTAACAACTTTAAGTTGTTCATTCCTTCTACCACATTCATTAATCCACCAAAACGCTTTCCGATCAATCTTTTTAAGAGTCATTTCTCAACTTTTACTCTTCTTTGGTAAATCTAGTCAAACCTCCTAGGGCGTAGAGATAAGTACTACACTATAGGAGAGTTCCTTATAGGATCTTTGGCAAAAACCAAATGATGTTAGGTCCATTCAATTATATTTTACGAATCGAACGAAATAAACCAATACATTTTCTTTTATATTATGAACTTGGTCTATATTAAGTTTATTAGTAAGCAATTTTTTCAATGTACATATTTATAAAAATATGTTTAATATAACATATTTTCGAAAGTTCTATTTTGACCTTAGAGCTTTGTAGAAAGTTCGCTGTACGAAAAACTACCGCATTCGTTATACAAAAACTCGCTATTATACGTTACAGGAAAGTTGACTGTATATTATTATATATACACAACTGAGAGGAGCAAATTGGTTTTTTGTAAGATATTTACTTAAATACAAATTTTTGTTTCTTTATACTAAATAAATAAAGAAGTTCATAGTTTCTTTATTGGTATATAAATTCATTTAAGTGTCATTGAGCAATTTAATCGCAACAATAACAGATTAAAACTTTATTATATATATATATATATATATATATATTGTTTTCATTATCTATGTTTTATCTATTTAACAAAGTGTCGATTTAAAACGTGTAAATCGAAGTAAATGAAGTTGTTGCATTCTCCCAGTCTTATCATTTGTAACATTCCTGTGACAAGCATTTAAATAGTTCAGCTTTTACACAGTATATTTGCTGACAAATACGGCAGAAGTAACGTCAGTTAAGTTACGTAAACTGCAATCTATGACTTTCTCTTGCATATTTGTGCTTGTTCCTATTATTTGATTAAAGTTGTGTTTGTATTAACAGGTACGGTAAATTATCAGAAACCGATGTATAATATATCGTAATATAATAATAATCCCTCAACACAAAACTTAATGTGAAATATACAATGTCTATGATGAATAGATTTATTAGTAAGTACAAAAATACAATTTTTGGAGAGTTAATTATATCGTCCCTTTTTATTAATACTTTCCTAATATATTTTTTAATAGAAATATTAATTTATAAAAAAAAACAAACAAAAAAATGCAGCACCTTCGACGTATACTATAAGTCGATCCGTAGCGTTCTAATATAAAGATTTTTTTAACGTTGTATTTATATAAAAAAATGTAGTTAAAATCATAAGATCATTTAACATACATAATATATATCATATGTAATATAAATATTATAATGTATTATTAGCACTTTTTTTTCGTATTTATCTTTTAACTACAAATAGGATTGAAATGAAATGCACGGATTTCTCTTATGCGTTCATGTCGTCATCGGATAACCGCAAGAATTCATTGAAATTAAAATTCTGAGTAAAAACACTGTGATTTCGATGTATACATGTTGATGATAGTCGTCGACAAAACTTTGTTAGATTATAACAGACGGTGTGACACGCACACAATTAAATGTTCTGCTGGGTCTTTCTTATAAAGCAATGTGTTATTACCAGAACAACGACAATATTACGAGGAAAAAATACCCCACATGATATGACTCCATGGTGGTGCATATTACATTTTAAGTTATGATATATTTTAACTTATTGTTTTCTTATAATATAATGATACTTTTTCGATATTCTTATATTTCCTACAATCATTACAAATCTTCTCTGTGGTGTGTATTACTTGGCTATATTTGCATGTCAGACTGATGTATTCTATATTCAAACATTATTTACTACAGAATACATAGCACTATTTTACAATATTGTTTCCAAGTAATCAGCATATCTCTCGAATATAATATAATACAGACGTTTAGACGTAGGTAAATATAGAAATGATCTTTTTAACCATCAACAATGACGGATAGACTAATTCGGGTCTTTCTCTACGCTACGCTGTACATCAGCAATGACTTCTTCTGAACGCACTGTACAACGTCTCTGTGGATTCGTATTATCATTAAACGTGGTGCGAAAACGTTCCATTGTTAATCGAATTAATTGGTCTGATGGACGATTATGTTGACCGTAAAATGGACGTAGTGCGCGATACATACTTCGAACAGAACCATGATTTTTAAAATATATTTGCACAATTTGGAAGCGTTGTTCAGGCGTCAGTCTATTAATGTTAAAATGCCAAACCAAACTTACCATAAATCACTTAACAACTGACCAAATGGCCGCCAGTTAAAAAAGTGTTGCCAACTTAAAGTACACCTATATAATTTATAAGCTTTTGATACAACAATACCATTTTATTACAAAAGCAAATGGCTCACACTCGGGGCCTACGAATCGACTACGAATAGACGTCAAAAATAACATATTATTTTTTTTCATTTTATCATTTATTTTTATTAGAACTCTCAGGGATTTTTTAATTTATGCTTTCATTATATTGTATTCGACGCAGATGATGATGAGATAATTCTTACAAAAATAAATTTTAAATAAAGAATTTTATATGAACATTTCGCATAAATTTTGATACGCTATTTTGCTTTCCAAAAAATACGTCCTCCAAATTTTACATGGGGCCATCCATCACTATATATAACCGAATAATTTAATAATCATATGACCTCATGGCAAACGATAGTGATCTATTTAAATTTGCATTATTTAATTTATTATATTGTTCCTTTTTGTAATATTTCACAACAATTAGTTGTTAAATTCTTTAATATCAGCATTTTTTAAAGTAACATCCCAACGTCAAAACTTTCGTCCATTTTGGATTATACGTCAAAAATTTCACCATAAATGTAACACGATGTCATTGATTTTTTTTATGATTACTTTTAATATACTATGTCGATCGTTTAAAATATGACCATGTAATACGCCGATATAATTCAAATATAGTTGAGTTTCGTATTATGTTGGGTTTTATAGGGAACACGAGTTGATAGTGCCTTGCTCTGTCTTAACTAATATCGCCAAACTAGCTTGAGTCAGTTTTCAACGGAAATCTACTGTCGATAATGAAAGCTGTTGTTAATTACGATGCACATGTTTGTTCAACATTACACCAGTTTCGTTTATCATCATCCGGTTTACGATTCCAGCAATTCCTCTTATCGGGAGATTATTACAATCCACAAGGACATTTAGGAAACAGCCAACTATTATAATAAATTCATTTACTTCATTGCTAAATTAATTCAGAGACAGAAAAAAAGCACATACAAAATATCGCATCGATAGTGCAGTCTCTGTTCATTACTACTCTTTACTAGTAGCTTAGTGAATGGTTGCGGTATGACAGCGTTGATACAATATATGTTATATAGGAGGCAAAAGTCATTCCTAAATAAAAGTCAGTATCCTGGGAATCAATAATATTATTAAAAAAATCGGTGGGACTTAATATGTATAAAATATTTTTGTATATTTCACGATAACATCGCACTAAAATTATAAACCATTTTATATTATTTGCAATCACTCTGAATTCATTTTTTACCATATCCACTTACTATTCGATTCATATTACCATAATACAGATACTTTCAAGATTCATCCTCAGCGCCAACCTCCTCGTTTCCTCCCAGGTCACCTAACGTCCTGTAGCTCCGCCCAGAACATCCGGTCCATCTATGGACGGCCATCATCGGGCTTCTAAGATGATGGAACTAATCCGGTTGATACTCTTACCTGAAACAGGTATGTTTAGGTTCCCATGGGGCATTTACATCACTTTTACAGCACAATTTTTGTTTCTTTTTTATTTCGAATTTGTATGGATGAAACAAATTAATTTCCGTTGAAAAAAATAAAGTCTCGCTTAACTGATTGGGAAATAAAGTCGGTACGCATGGCTACAATCAATGGAATAACGCAGCAATGGCGTTGTAAACCTTATTATATTTTAAAACAATTATTTATTGTAGTCTTTTTAATCATATATTTTAAGTACGCCCATAGACCAGATATATTTTGTTATTTTTGTAATCCGATCAATGATCATCATTCTAGGCACGTCCATTACTACGTCCATTACTTGCTACGTGGTCTGTTAGTATCTATTGGCGTTGTTTTACCAGGAAGTGATTTATCACAGCAAATAAAAAAATAATGTATTGGTAACACGTTGTTTGTAATCATAACTGTCCGAATATGACGTCAAACGAGACTAGATCAAATTTTGCCGATGCCAACCAGAACTGATTTAATATCAATCAAAAATTACAATGGCTATATATTATTATACGGACAAAAGAGCTCACGTGACATTATTATTTTTAAAAAATCAAGAGCTCTATTTTGATGTTCACGACAATATATTATAAGAAGTATATCTGTTTCCAATGTGCAACAAATACACTTTTTAAAGTATCTCATTTTTTTTCCTACTTGTATGTCAATGATGTACGAAAAGATCGTGACATTCAACTGTTTGAATAAAATGTCACATCGGTCGGACAAGAGCATAAAAATCAAAGTGTGGAAAAACACAGCAATTGATATCGGCATTGACAATTCCAGGGTGTAAATCTTTTTTATTAGGGAGCAGAACTTAAACAATTAGGTTGAGTATGCCGATATAATGACACTGTATATCAAATAATTATAACCTGTATAACGCGTAGTTATTTTTAGTCAATCCCATCAAAAATGCGAATATTAAAAGTAGTAATAATATCCATTAATTTTCATTAATGCCGATTGATGATACCATACTTGAATTTTACCAATAAAAGTTTCAGTAAAATTATGTAAGATAAGTCCATAGCTATGATAATTTCGTCATAAAATAGTTGATAACTTAGAAACATTGGAAATCATTGCATTATGTATATGCAATAACTATAGTTGAAGATAACATAAATAGTGAATTGTATAATATAGTCATGTTAAAAAATAATGTAAAAACTTTCCCATCAAGAATCTCATGTTCGCCCTTTTGTATCACTGAAAACAATAAAATGTTACACACAATACAAAACAACTTTACACGTTCTCTCCAATAAAATGTAAGCCGCTACGTTAATTGTATTTCAATGGAGTCACATAGACTATCATTATGCTTATAGTAGTATACAATGTCAAAAAGTCGTGTCATTTTGTTGTTATGTGACCAGAATAATCCAGACCTAACTAATAACATAGTCAATAATTGAACGCCATTGATAAATTACGGTATATCGGTATGCAAATGTTCGACGATATATCTGATAAAGCGGTACAAACTATTGCAATACTTGCAAGTGAGCCATAATAAATAGGAATAGAGATACAAATATTTCAACCGCTATAATGAGAGAGCCAGGCCCGTATTACTTTATGATCAAGTTATGTGGTACACACAGGCGGTCAATTAAAGGGGGCGTATTTTTTTTAAATAATGCAAAAGTTAGGTTGCTTATTTTTTCTTTCGCTTGGTATGCGTTATGCATAATATATGTAAGAAGCAGGTTTAAATATATCAGTCTTACTGCGTTGTAATATTTATGGTCTCTTGACTATTTTTAACGACGATGGTGTTACGTATTAGTTAACACCAAACATTGATATATATCTTTGGGGCAACAAAAGCGTGAATGAAGTAAGTTTACTATCGATCTGAATCAATTATTTTTGTTCTCTGAATAATAAAACTTTCTGTAACACACATTTTAATAGTTTGTTACAGCACTGTAGACATCTTTATCGATAAATATAGATCGAACGATGTTTTACGATTTTTATTGATACAAACCTAAAGGGCGGTCAATATTTGTTTGTAAATAGGTGGCCAAAGTCCTAGGCACGTCTCTGCAGACATTTATTAACTGCTAGGAAATGGTGAAAATCTATTAAACAAAACACTGCTTGCACACTAAGCGTGTCCGAGAAGAATTTGTTTTTTATGTCAATTGGTGTTTTAATATTGTAATAATAAATTTGATACGCTACAAAAACTACAAATTATAAATTGATCGCTTTTGCAACGAATAAACTTTTTACAAAAGGTAACACTGATATTTTTTAATGTAACAAGAAAGTGAAATGAGCAACAAAACTCAGACCAAATTTACTTTAATACATTACAAATAGTATTCGTCTGAACTCACTCTTGTTCACGTAGAATATTTCGATATCCATCCTGTTGAAGATCTCTGTGAATGGCGTGCTCAGTTGATTTATCTCGGAAGGTGTTATTCAGGTGGGTTTCAAGCATGTTACAAAAATTTTATTAACGTATTTTGATTAGTACAGACTCAAGTGTAACGGGTTGGTAGGCTTCGGGGTCTCTTACCTATGACATCCCTATTATCAGGCTAGTTCTGCACTTTATAAAAACAAATAATTCATACCCACGACATCTTAAAAAAATATCAGGAACATCAAATTTGATTTTATCAATTAATATACATTATACCCAAATACTTAATCGATTATTCAAAATACCCATAATTACATAAACGAGACTTAGCAACTTATTGATTTTGTTCAGTTAATATTTGATATTAACTGAACAATGGGTCAACAAATAAACAATGGATCAGTTTATATTTCTCACAGTATTTCTGTAGTTTAACGATAGATGCGTCAATATTTTCGCTTTACTACCATTAACTGTGCTATCCATTATAAACTTAAATTAATTTATAAAATAAACGACTGGTGTATTCCGCTTAATTTAACCAATAACTCTAAATCTGACATTTATTTAAAAAATCACAAAATAAGTCTTGACCTTCATAATTATCCGTTTCTTCAGACAAAACATACCTTTCAGTCGCTTACCTTACGGCCTTCATCAAAACTGTTCGTATCCATTGTGCATTTTGTTCACAGTGCAATCACGAATCTAGAATCAACAATGTACGTACCAGCTACATGTATTACAAAAAGACAACCTTGGCGTTTTGAATAATCCAGTATCTTATCAGCCGACATTTTGGTTTCACAAACATTTTTATTTTTAATGAAATTCCTTGACATGTGATACGCCGTCCTGTTATGACATCTTTTCGCTATTCATTGTCAATCAGAAAATAAACAATTCATAGGCCTTCTACACTTTGTCTTGGTATTATTCTCACTGTAAATATTTTGATATTAAAATGAAAATTTCAAATTTGGAATGTCACAAAAACACTCCCACAACTCTCTTTGCTCCAGGTTAAGATTATTTTTAGGAACGGAGGGAAAAGTTCGAATTTTGAAAAAAACTTTGGTCACTCGTTTCATAATAGACAATAATTTATTTAATTTTTACCAGTTTTTAATAGTTTAATAGTTTCATAGAAGTAATAAATAAAACTAAGCATATCTTTTTATAGTTAATAACACATGGAAATGATAGAATGCTTTTGTAATGTTTTTATGAGTTTTATTATCACACTTGTCCATTGCCATATTTATTCTGCAATTAATCAGTCAACGTCAAGAGAACGCTTCATTAATATCAATTTAAACTATCATATTAATTACGTTACACGCAAAGTTGAAATTGAATACGAAATTATGACAAAAAGCGCATTGAGAAATGAAATCAATTTTAGGAATTCCGATATATCACTCGCCAGCTTCTTTTTGATTTGTGCCAAATCCATTTTTTTGTAAATTATATTCTCCCATAGTCAACGTTCGAATCTGGCACTTCATTTGTGGATATGTTATTTTTATTAATAATTTATTAAAATAATTATTTAAATTGTGTCAACTGATAATACATTTCGGTAAAAAGTTGATATCACTTTTATGTGTTCATTGTCATTTTTTGATGAGAAGGCAGAATATTTTAAATAATAAAAACACAATTTTTAGTTCCGTTTCTTCAGTATATTTATTATCAGGGTCGGTTTCGCTCATCACGAACATTGTCAACTGATAAATTTATAATGTTTCATACGATAACGCTTGCGGTGAGCGGAACCGTTCCTGATCATCGAACATATTGTAAAAATAATACTAAATTCGATTTATTAAAAAACAAACACTGTTTCATATTGTCAAGCTGGCTTCGCTGACAAAATGAGCAATTTTGCTTTAATGGTTATTGTTTATATTAAATTATAGATCATATATAATTAGTATAGAAAGTAGAAAGTAAAAACTCTTTAACTGATATGAGAAATCATTTCCAGCTTTAGCTGAACACTTTTTATTTGTGGCATCTCAGATTAACAATTGTAAAACGATGAATTTTGTTAAATTTTATAATATTATATTTGAAATCATAACAACACACTTTTTAGTATTATTTCCACAATATATCTGACGAGCGATATCAGTCCTGATCATCAAATTTATTGTGGAAGAGTTGTACTAATACATGTGTTTTTTTTATTAGAAACGTCGTGCCTTTCCACCGAGAAGTGGCAGTTAAAACATTTAAAATTATATTTGATAATATTTGTGAGACCCACTGGTGCATATCTTAAGAAAAGTACTTGTAAGTAAGTCATTTGAAATCATCAAATATGTAGATTATACTTAAGCATCGCTGAAATGTTAAAACGTTATTTGCATGAAGATTGTAAATTAGTTAGTACCTTAAACCAATAATGGGCGGATACAATGCACTGCCCACAAGTAACCCACTGATTGCTTACTTATCAACCGTTGAGATAGCTGATATCGGTATATCGATAGTTGATTCTAAGTTATGTACGAGTGGTAACAGTGTAAAAACATTCGTATACAAGCTATTTTTTGTGTTATTATATACCGAACGGTCCTGAAAATTTACCTACTGCTATTTAATACCAACACCACTGAATTATACTTAATAATTATAATAAATTTTTGTTATTGGAATATGATAAAAGTGGTTTATTAAACGGGTATTTTGGTCGAATTACAGTTTTTATCAGCATTATAAACATATTTACTTTTTTATAAACTACATTTCAAATGTGTCAATCAAAAATCATGCATTATGATTATTGACAATTTATCACAATTATACAGAGTATAAGTATTGTTTTTTTTAAATTCAATCTTAATTTTAGAAAAAAAAATCAATACCACAAAAATAGGAAACACAATATTAGTATGAAAATGCACAAGCAGTCACCCATTGTTGAACAGTTATCATTTTTGCGATATTTAAACAATAAAATAATAAATTGCTTGTGATTGAACAATTCAACATCAAATTAATCAACGCTATCATTTCCTCTTTGCTATATTTTTTTACAGAAAAACAACGGTTATATGTTTAAGGAAACTCAAATATGTATTCCCACCAATGAATAAAAACAGTATTTCAAAATAAAATTTATTAATCAGCATTCACATCGATAAATATTTGTACACAATAAATGAATACAATAGGCCATATATAAAATATTTTTTATTATTAAACATTAAAAAGATGTATGATACATGTGAAAGCAAAAAACGATTTTGAACGATTTTGAACGAAAAATCGAAGTTTTTGTGATTGGCGATTAATTTATCGGTTTTAATGAAAGGTAACTTTTAGTTAGTAATATTATTCGCACGAAAAACAGTATGTCTAATTTATACATGAAATAGGATATAGTGTTACATTATAAATTATCGGATTTTGTATATCATTGAGAGTTTCAACATATTTTTCGATTGCCTTTGTTAGACATTACAAGTTAATGATCGTTACATATAATTTGAAATGACTTATAACTATATATTTTTTAAATTATAAAAACACGTTTTTAGAACCATTTCCACAATATATGTATTTAAAATAATAAATTAATAGTAAATAAAAAAAAAATAAAGTAATATTTTTGCAAACCTTGAGTTAATAATTAGGATGTATATAAAACAATGAATCAGTTCTTGAACATTTGGTTTTGTAAACCTGTTTATTATTTACATTGTAGAAATTTTATTAAAAATGTGTGTTATTTATTTAAAATATTTTACCTTTTCATCAAAAAGTGACAGTAAATATTTTAAAATTTAAATATATGTATGTTTACGCTGTTTTTTTTAATAATGTTAATAATACTTGTTTAGAAATGCCTCATATATTAAAAACACTTCTTCTATTCACTATTCAGATAAACAAATGAATATTTATATAAAAATATAATTTTCATGCATATATTATATTATATTATAATTACCATTCGATGTGTCACATCATTACTTTTAACTTGGCGCTTTCTGTTTCTGACCATATGTGCCTCGATTGCAGTGTGGCAAAGAAAATCATATTTTCTTGTTACACATTCCCTAAGCGAGAGAAAGCTTTTTAACTAGTCTTAGTGAAATGTTGTTATTATGCCTCTTGTAGCGTTGGTTGGTTTTATATTGTCATTGAGATGCTGAGCGACTTACAACATGAACGATTTACTGGAATTATTTTATGAAAGTTATTTACTAGTTGATTATGGTCGATCAAATAATTATACACCTCCCCTGCATACGATACTGATTACACAGACTGCAGTACACATTAAAAACTATACTCAAGAACAGTTGTCGGCAACCTACTACACGTGGGTAATTGAATTACCCACAACATTTTTAGCTACCCGCTAAAGAAATATGTTTTTTTTTATTTATCAATTATTTATTTTGTTTCATTTTGTTTTAATACACATTATAGTAAAGTTTTAAATATTTCAAATAAAATGTTTTTTACCCAGTCTCTCAAAAGGTTGCTGACCACTGATCTAAATAGCAGTAATAGTTCAAACGGTGAAGGCATTAAAAAGAAAATATTTTTCCCAAAAAATATTTTAGCAAAACGCTTGTTTTTAAAATGTACATTTTTTATTTGTAAATAATATATTAAATTCTCTATGCCCAAAATATGTAATAAGTCAATGATTTTATAATTCTTTCAACACTTTTTCCATTCCAATGATATGGTATTGGATTTTACAATCAATAATTGATTTATACGTAAAGATGTATCTAAGATAATCATATAATACTTCCCTTATTAGCATGTTATTTTACACATACTATAAATAGATTTAGTTTAAAATATAAATTATTATTTTACAATACACTTTTTACGATAGATTTATACTGGTTTTTTGTTATTGTAATTTTTGCATTTAATGTTATAAAATATATTGTTCCTTATTCTATTATTTTAATAAATACACAGTTTCGGTAATACAATATTATGAAATCCTTTTGGCGTTTAATTTGGCACATATTTACGATTTCTTGCTGCATTTTCCTATTTTAAATTCACATTACCTGTATCCTTTGTAATAACGATATGCAAGATATGCATCGACTCCATGAACACTACCGACAAGGCCTCCTATATACTGAAAAAATAAAAAAAATATATTAATTCATCTCTTACATCATTATACATTACTAGTCAACATTATTTAAATGTGAAACTTAACCTGTACTTCGGTTTATTAGATATTAAAAAATACTATTGTGTTATATTGATAAAAATGCTTTAAACAGAACCAAAACGTCCCTGCCAAAAATCATCCTCTTTTGATAATTTTTTGTAATACAATTAGTAATTAATTAAACACTGTATTTTTTTTTAAATCAGACGTACAAAAATAAGCTTATTACCTTCCAATTCATTATTAGTTTTTAAGGCATGGATTATCATGTAGTTAATAATACTACTTATTCAATAGAATATACAATAATTTTATAAATATACACTCGACGGAAGTAAATTTATGAATCATTTAGTATAAACGAGAATGAAATATATATTAACACGGTGAAAAAAATAGCAATGAATTTTAGTTCTACAAAATTGTTTTTAACGAATATAGTTGATAGCTATTTCGGCTCACGCCATAGTCAGAACTATGCTTTAACTAACATTCGCTTATCTATATATAGCTGTGCAGAAAATGCTGTTCCAACGGCCTAGCTTGTTACTTTAACACAATGACACTAAATTTTCAAATTTCTAAATGAAACAATAGGTGTCTATGACAATAAGATTATATGTGGGACGGAAGTGGTCCTTATGGAAGCAAATCAGACCACCCCTTTGTACAACGGCTGGACAAGTGGCGATTCTATTATGTTAGTTTGTTCGTTAAGAATCCTATGTGATACTTGGTGTCTATTGATTTCAAGCTGTTCCAAAGCCGTAATTCTCCGACCCTTACTACAAAGATGCAAACATTTAGGCGCTGAGTTTGAATTTATATTATGTGATTCATTAATAACGTGATTAGCGAATTGTGAATCTGTTTTTTTACTGTTGAATGATCTTACATGTTCCTTAGCTCGAATAGATATACTTCTATTATATATATATTGAATACATATGGAATATATATTGAATATCTATTATCAAATATGCGACAACACGTGGGAATTTCATATTTTAATAATGTATTTATGGTGTTTGTGTCTTGTTAATCTGTATATATAGCAATTATCTCAATCTGTATAAAGCTCAATTTAAATTCAAGCAAGGTTCTGATCATGAGACGAAATAGATATCTACAGCTAAAATTTTACAGAGTCAAATACTTTGACATTTTTACATTATTTATAATTACAAAACAATATTAATTATATACGCTATTGATAATCATTTCAATAAACGAGAGATATTTTCCAGCAAATATTGTAGTTTCGACAGTGGTTTTCATGCGAGTCCACCAGAGGATTTTGCTACTGCCAAAAAACATTTATAGTAAATATGGATGTATAAATAATTGTCTTTCTACAAATTTATTTGTAAAACTATTCACATGTTCAAAATTGCAAATTGATTGAATACACCGACGCCGTTGGTTGTCCTTTGAAAATGTAACTGCTACTTTACAAGACATTTCCATAGGACCGGACCGCTGATGTTTATGGACACGGACACAGTAAATTTTATTTGAAGACCACTGATTGATATTTACATTTTCAAGAATATTAATATATATTTTAAAAATGTAGATTTAAATATTTTGTTATTTTTACACTATATTACATTAATAATAAAATTTACAGTTGGACCATATGTTAATTAACAATTCGTTCATAAGTGGACTTACGTATACGGCTGTCATTGCCGGATATGCAGAATACATCCTGACGAGGGCATATTTTGGATAAAGATAGAACGTTACAGCTGCTGCTAGACATGATGCAGCACTCAGATACAAAAAGCACGCTGCAGCATTGAAGACACATTCCTATAAATAAAACAATACTAATTAAATCACACGTTTTCTCACTCCACAAGAGACAATTCATAAAATTGGATATAATACTCTCATTTAAATTTCACGATCATTCCAAAATTGTTTTTTCTTTCTTATGCACCATTTTTAGGTTTACATAATTCAAAGACTAAAAACCCTACCTGCATTTTTAACTTTTTTAGTTAAACTGACGTATTTCAATTCTATCCGCCAACACGACGAGATGTAAAGTTTATACATGGATATATTTTTAAGTATTCTATCATAACTTTTCTATATCTACCCATATTGAATTTATTCTTTTTGGCCTCATTTATAAATACAGATTACAATCGCAGTCATATCGTCAACATTTTGATTACAGCATTTGTAAAAAATAATACGATTTTATTTTCGAAGAATATTTAAAATAGTACAATTTAATGAAAATGGTTATATGATTGAAAACGCAGGCGTGTTTCTTGCTTAAATTTTTTTTTTTGCCGTTTTAGTTTGATACAGTCAGCTCAGTTTTTTGTGTGAGTATTGTCTTAAATATAGATATACACAGTGTCAAATACTTTGTGACGAAATGTAAAGGAGAATGGTTCAAAAACCTCATCTTGGGACAGCTAACACTTCAATTTTGTTTTTTTTTTATCTTCGAATAATCTTGGTATAAGCAATCCAAAATGAATATTTATATATTAGGTGTATCGGTTAATAACGGGGAATCCATTTTCCTTGTTTTTGTATCATGCCCATTTCATACAATAGGATGTTATTTGCTAAGCAACGTTTAATCCGTCTAGCCGCAAGTTATATTTGCGTTAGACACACATTTTCAACTAACAATACTTGAATCTGTTGATTGACTTGGACGCTTTTTGACTTTCACGTTGAAATCACTTTTAAAACGTTTACAAATATTGTCAGGTGATACACATTCGTCATAAGTTTCATAAAGTATATTTTAACTTTCGATAGTCGTTTTCTTCTACACAAAGTAATAGATAAGAATTAAAACTTTTTTACTAATCACGTGTATATTAAAATATGTTTGACTCAATATATTGAAAGGAAACTACATAATAAACGGTATAATGATTTAGTAGTATACTACGCTAATACAGTTTGAGGTATTTTGTGACCAATGGTTGCTATTTAATCTGTACAGCACTGCAAAGTAAAGAATGCGAAAAAGCTAATCGAATTCCTTTTCATCGTATTTTTAAATATCGAAAGCGTTACAGAAAACTCGCGTACTTCATATAAAACTAAGATTCTTTCCAAATCGGATAGTATGACGGATTAAAAAATAATTTAAATTAAACTGTGACATTTGATCGGCATAAACGCTATTGAAATTAATTGGTAAATCAATATTTTAATTTCCTCGTAAGCGTGTTAATATTGAAACCTCGTATTTAATTACGTTTAAATTACCTCGAAGGTTCTTTTGTAACGGCATTTTACAATTAAAATAATTCCTTGAACATCCTTATAAAATGAAGTGTAATTTTACAGACCATGCACAATGTTGCAACACTAATAAATAATTAAGCTCAAACGGTCGCAGCTCACAACTGACTAACATCATATATCGTATATTTCATGCAAATGCAGGTATTAAATAATATTTTTTACGATCTTAGCACACATGGCTATCATAACACGATTTTCGCCAAATAAATTAAATATTTTCTTTCGTTGTTTAAAAACAATGCATTGCATAAGATATACCGCATTATTTAAAAATTCTCAGAAATTTTGTATTTATTTTTTAATTACTTACTAATTACGCGATTTATATAATTCTTTTTTCTTTATTGCTAAATATATATATTAATCCCGAATCTTGTGCTGTGTTTTTCGTAGATTATAAATATTTCCATTGATTGAGGAAAATAAATAACTTCTATGCTTTTCTAACAAATATAAGGATATTTGCATATTCAATTGATCTGCATTAAGACATTTTATTTTTATATAAAAACATTTAATGGGAAAAAAATATGGATATATTTCACAGAGTCATCAATTTAAGTCTGTTAGGGCTTAATGAGGTAAATTAATTATGAGTCGACTGTATTTTTAGATGAAATTAATCGCCCTCAATTCACCTCCAATAGTTAACTGTCATCAATAAATAAGCAGTAGATCAAATGATCACTAGTATATTTTTACGTTTATAATCAATTATTTGTGTTAATTGTAACATATATGCTGAATTCTATAAGGTTAGGTTAGATAAGAGCATTATCAATTTGAAATAATCAATAAATTAATACAAAATATACATATCATCTGCTGATAAAATATGCTAGCGATCAATTGTAGGCTGTAAATTGATTATGTGATCAATTAACGCAGCGGATAACTGCTACCATAAACTGATCGTGGTAAATAACTGCTTGAAAATTGCGGGTGGTAAATATTCATAGATTTATAGATTAATTCGTTCAGTAGATTAAGACAGTAATTGATTATATAACTAAATTAAAATTCCAAAACTCAAAATTTTAATCACTTACAAATATTGATTGTCTAACTAAATTCTGGCTCTTTGGAGAAAATATATAACATATCAGTAGAATTGTAGTAGTGAGGACGCATGCCGAAGCTGTGGTAAGGAATCCATGAAATGCTGATCCCATCGTGGTGGCTTCTGGTAATCCATATTCAATCAACAGACTTTGACAAAGGGCGCCCAGTAACTGGAATCAAAATATACAAATACGAATCGATAAACGTATCTCTTGTGAAATTACATGCAAAATATTAGCTCTCGTGGCATTTATTTTGAATATCATTTTATTTGCAATAGATAAATGGTTGATGAGTTCAAGTGGACTTTGAAAGAAAGATTCATTTGTTTTTGGTCGACAAACGTTGGATAATTTGAAGAATGTTTACTGGCAGGTCGTGTCAATTGACTAAAGCCAACATTGGATGCTTTTATTGCATTGTATAAAGTGAAACTCCGAATCGAAATACTTTGTTTCAACAATAAAACAAATAGTGCACACTAAACAAAAATCAGCGTTCTATTTATAAAGTGACAATGTTCTTGAATCTTTTTTCTCGACTATATTTAAAAAACGGAGCAAAATTGGTGATGTTTTTTTTTTGTAGTTTGCATTCCAACTTTTTGTGGTGAATGCGTTTTTTAAAATATTTATTTACATCGCAAAAATAATAATCAAATAATATTAACATGTCCTTAAGCCGTGCCAATTTTAGTCATTCTATCTTAACAGGCATTGTTAACCTCTACTACAAGCGTTTTAAATATATTTTTATTTTTGTAATTGAAACATCTTTATTTGCATTATAGTTATAAGCAAAATTCGATTAAAAATTGTGATATAGTTGTAAGAAAAGCTTCTTGTTATCCTGGAGGCAAACTAATACAGACAATAATTACATTTGATTACATTAAGATTTTAACAAACATTACGAAATTTTTCTCATTGCGAAAGTTATCAAAGTGAAAATTCAATGTTCTCCGCCTGATTCGGAATGAGATAGTGAACATTATTTTTTATTACCAAAATATTACACTCCAATGCAGATTCAAACTATTATTATATTAAGACTAAAACCATCTTTTATGATTATTTCTAAGGGGAATTGGATCGAGACATGAAAGTTGTGTAGGTGATTAGTTAGCTCTCTAAAGCATTCAAGGCGGCTATATATTATTAAGTACTTGAAGTAAGAGTACAATCTGTTAACAATGCTTTCTTTTCTCCTTGTCAAACAACTCGTCTTCGTAATGATGTGTGCAGCATTTAGAAAAAAATGAAATAAAACTGCATTGAGACATCGATTTCGTCAAAATAAAAATTCGTGGATACCTTTCTACAGCGATGTTATACACAAATTACAGATGCAAAATATGTGCAAATTACCGCTTCAGCTATCTTCGTGATTCCGTGTCGTGTTTTGATGTATCCAAAATCCACACACGTGCAGCAAGCACAGCAGCAGCATCTCACTCCTTGGTTACCTCCTGAGGGAACAATCCTCACCACCGGACCTCTTGACATTTTAACTAAATATGATCTGTATTTTGTGATGACACAGTTTTGTCAACTTCAATTATAACTTTGAAATTTTGCTTAGTCAATCGTATGATTAAGAGCTTGAGAATTTCTTTTTGTTACATTTAAAGAAGCCGTGTTTTTCTTTTGCGTTCTAATTTAGTACAATTTTATAAGTTAATGTTTTATAATTTATTTCCGTAATAAAAATATTCACAGAATTTTAAAGAGCAATAAATTTATATTGTCCAAACTTTTAACTCTCACGATTCATAAAAAGAAATAAAAACACCGTTAACAGTTCTTATTCGTTTCCTTGATTATATCAGTCGTTTTCACTTCGTTTATCGATAGCTATATCTCGTATTAGTTTGATTCTCTACTTTGTTGCACGAGAAGTGTTTTTTTTTATTTGTTTACCCGTCAAACATCATTTACTTTGCTACAATTCGTTATCTACTTATGTTTTTATATTACGCGAAGATTTCATTCATCCGGAAAGCGAACAGTTGTTGAACTTTCACTTCACAACAACACATCAACAACAAAACAACTATATTTCTATTGTTCACCAATGATAATTCACTTTCAACGGAGTATTTAATTCGAGACGCCTCAATTTCTTTCACTTCTCGGTTATCTATTTACTATCAGTAGCAATTATTTTGCTGGAATATTTGTCACGTATCAAAAACTGTTGGATATTAAAACTTTTGAATTGAGCTCTACTTTATATGTAAAGCACAAACGCTTTTAATTGATTAAGGGCTACGTGTCACTGTATTAAACTTCGGAAATGAGGAAGTCGACAATTAACAGTATACATTTTTAGATGTTCAAAGTCGAATGGATGATTAGTGATTATGATTCTGTATGGAGTTTTATTCCTATTATAAATATACGAAACACCTAAACATCGGCGTATGCTTCTAAAGATATTCCTGACGAGGTAGTGGGATAGTTGGGAGATAAAGCATTGGCGGTACGAACGCCTTTCTCAACGAGGGTCGTTTCTTTAATCTGAGATACAACATAAAATCCAACAAATTTAATCACATTTGAATAAAATAAATAAACGAAAAGACAGATTACTCAATTAATATTTGACACAATTTGAAATGAAACATGTGCCATTTTATTACCACAAAAAAGATTTTTCTCTTTCTACTGAAATCTAAAATGTTAAGCAAAACTGGCTGGAAGTTCTGCGGAGCCTAGGGTAAACATTACAAGCCCCCTTTATAGATAGAAGTATAAAAAATATATGAAATTGTGTTAGGAATATATTATGAAAGAACTTTGAAAAGTCTTCGGCTGCTGCTATAGTTTTAAAATAATAAATATTTTTCTGTAAAAAATTCTTATATTTACTTATTCTGAAAAGTATTTTTAGTTCATGCTTCTAACAATTCAACTAAAATCGAATAAAATAATTATTACGGATGAAGTAACAGTAAAACATTTATATGTTCATTAGGAATTATTTTCGCATTTGTAATATAATTATGAGCCAATCCGCTTTACCTGTTATTAAAACAATTATTTATATGACAACATTTGCGAATGAAGCAATTATAACGATGCGTTCGGTGATGACAATCAATCATGGTGTTCTCGTATAAAAATAATTATTTTTTGCATTCTTATATTGTTTTTAATGCTAACTAAGCTAACTTAAAAACTATTACACTTAGATGGATTTTTTTCTACCAAAAAAATTACAATTCAGCGCCCCTTTCGCGATTCCTACCACTGGAACCGCCCATGGAGTATAGTTAAATATAGAAAACTCCGGGGGGCACCGTCCTCTCGGGCGCGTGCCTATAGAATAGGGACGTCTTCCAACTGAATTAAAATAATGCTTTAACGCTACAGCAATGGAATGTTTTCTTGTTTTCGCAAAAAAATTTTAGAAACAAAATTTTATAGGCCATTTGTTGTACTATATCCATAATTAATTAATTAATTGTTCATCACATATCGTGCAGTAATAAAATTTATTCTCGAAGCGGCAAACTAGCAGCCAGCAGTCTCAATGTTATCTATATATCCATATACTATATATACACATATATACATTAAATTAGTGACACTCATTTAACATTTTAAAATAATTGCATAAAATGTGCTTTCAAATTATTGCCAAGAGTGTCTTAGGAGTAATAACTTAGAATCATCATTTGGCCCAAATTATAACCATTGATTTTTTCCTATAACTTTCTCTTTGAGTCAGGTATATGATTCTCTTATTGCATGGGCGTTTCTGCTGATCAATGTAAAAAAAGGTAGACGTTTTTTATATTCATATATTCATTAAAAAGTGATATTTTGCTTTTTCAATTGCCTTTTTTTATACTCTCCCAATTCAATATTTGTCAGCTGTATAGTATTACTTGGCGTCAGATATAATATGACATAATATTATAACTTCTTTTAAAAGAAACAAATAAAACAATTCAAGTGGCTCACTTGTGCTTAAAATGTTTGAAATCTCTTTGAAAATTCAAAAAAGAAAATGGTGGCCTAGGGTGCTACTTTAGTATCTTTTCTAATATCACAAATCAAACCAAAGTAGAATGGGGATAATTTTGAAATAAAACTTGTTTATCATACATTTATTGATATAATTGTGTCTGATCACAAAAAAAAATGATTTACAAATTTACTGAACATTTTGTTCGTCAGGGTAACATAATTTATATCTCTTTGAATTTACTACTTATATAAAACCATACAGTATGTAGGAAAATACGAAAAATATTCAAAGTCATGGGGTGTATACAAAATATCATTGATTATCTTATATATACCAAACTCTTTTGTATATTTTTATGTAAAGGTCAAAAATTCAAAAAAAAGATTTATGTAATAAATGGCGGCTATTTTTTTACATATATTGATAAAAATCTAAGCTTCCCTACATTTATTTCAATTTAAAACGCACAAGGCACAGATTAAAACAATATATTTTTTTAATAATATTGTAGTTACTAAAGGCCAAAGAACATTTAAGCGACATAATTGCATCGATTTCTTCCATTAACATTATTCACATATTTGGCAGTAATAAACACTTAAAACATAGACAATAATGCTACAACTAAATTATAAATAAAATGGTATTATTTTCGTAGTCGTCACTATGAAGATATAAAAATCATTGGAGGAATCCACTTTTTGTGATACACTCTAATGATAATATAATATCAATTAAAACTTTTAGAAAAATGATTTAGAGAAACATGTGTTTGTTTCATCCATAGAATACAATAGATTATGTTTGTATATAATTTAGATATAATATTCATATATTTTTTAAAGAAGATAGTTTGTATAATGTATTACATCAGTTTTTTAAATAGAGCCATCTGTGATTTTTTGTAAAAAGCTATATGAAGTAAACAAGATAATAGTTCTAATTATATTCAACAGATATTAACATTACTTTGTATGAAGCTTATTTTCGTTAATTTTTACCTATATAACTTGGGAGTTGACAATTATTTTAATTTATACCTTAATTATGTATAATAATACAAGTCACTTATGGATTGCCATAAAAACATCTTGAAATACTTAAAAGTAAGTGAACTAGAAAACTAGTCTCTGAACACATTCGAGCAAATAAGTATTATATTCAAAAAATTTAAAAAAAAAACCAGAATGAAAACACTAAGATGTCATACACAAACAATATAAACTACTTTCACAAAAGTAATGATAATTTAAGAAAGATTTGGTAAACTATCTCTAACTTATGGTTAAATGCAGTACTTAAAATGACATGAATTGATTGATGTCCCATCTAGAAGTGTCGAAAAGGGGCTTTGAAAATACATAATATCTTAATCATTCATATTTCGGCAAATAATTTTAAATATACGCAAATTTTTATATTAACATGTAGTAGAATTATATCAAATTCACAGTCCAGCCCCTTAGATCCTCTTGTTTCTGTGATAAAACATTATGAATAACCTCATTTAGATGATTATATTCCTCGGTAGCTTCTGGTGGCGAGAATCGTGCTGAACAAGTACAGAGCAGAAACAATCAAACCAATTATCTGAAATAATTCAAACATTTATAATAATATTTCAGCCATCACATAGATCACTTTTAAGGTGTTAACTGTCACTTCTTGATGGAAAGGCATGATATTTTAAATAATAAAAACACATTTTTTAGTACTTATTTCCACAATATATTTTTTGATCAGGGCCGGTTTCGTTCATCGCGAGCATCAGTTGATAATGCTCGCGATGAGCGAAACCGGTCCTGATCAAAAAATATATTGTAGAAATAATTACTAAAAAAATGTGTTTTTATTATTTAAAACATCACATAGATGTCACAGATCAATAATAAAAAAATCATATTGTATTCAAACCAATTATCTGAAATAATTCAAATTTGTTTAGTTATGTCTCAACAACATCACATAGATCTCATGGATCAACAAAAAGAAAACGCACATACACTGTATTCAAATAAACTGTCTCGGTCTTAATAGATGTCATACATCAATAAAAAAAAACTTCTCTTAAAAAAGGTTTCTCTTAGAGGAAATCGATTTAGAATATTTAAAAAATAAACAATTCAACAATAAAAATAGTAAATATGGAGCAACCTTCTATTGAATGTACAATAAGGAAGATGCTGTTGTATAAATTTAGACAAATTTTCGCCCATTTCCCTATG
The DNA here is from genome assembly GCA_028555115.1 of Himalopsyche japonica. NCBI lineage: Eukaryota > Metazoa > Arthropoda > Insecta > Trichoptera > Rhyacophilidae > Himalopsyche > Himalopsyche japonica. The sequence goes on from JAHFWJ010000430.1 coordinate 3,294,607, forward strand.
TTTATAATTTGCCAAAATGTAGCCCCTACCAATTATTCTTTATAGGTGTATGGCTAACATAAAATAATGCTCCTCAATGATATATCCATTGCTGATAGTCTTAAAAACTACTTTGTTGATAAAAGAGTAAGCCATTAGAATTCAAACCAATCAAAAACTCATGGTATTATTAATGATTTTCTGATTTGCAGATATTGTAGGAATGTTATTTTGACTAGTTGTGGAGTATATTTTCGCTAAAAAATCACTTTTTATGAATAGTCTAAGATATTTTTGTTTAAATTATTAACCTATAATATATGGTACTTACAGAAGCTGCCAAGTATGGTTCATAGTTGTATTGATACCGTCTGTGATTAACCTCAACGAGGAGTGTTATAGCGGCAGCAAAGTACAGTATACAAGCTATGCCATGATAAACCACCTCCTGTAATAATAAAATAATAAAAAAATGTCAAAATAAAATGGATTAATAACTTCCGCCATTGACAATTATATAGTATGGTAACAATTAATAATGAAAAACAATAAATATTTATAATAATTAATTATCATATAATAAAATTGAGTAACATGATTTTAGCACTTTAATCTTTAATGTTACTATCCTAATAAGTGAAAGTTAGGTCAGGCAAAAACTTAATGCTTAGTAAATAATACAGAAAACTCCCTGTCTATAAAAAGAAGAATAAAATACTTGTTTAATATTCATTCAAGATGAAATTGCACTCATAAATCTAGCAAATAATAAATATTTTCAATAAATATTAAGTTAATTATTTAATAATTATATATGAAATTTGAATGTATATTTTGTTAGTATAGCCATATAAACATATTTGGAAAAAATATATCACATTATTTTATGAATGATAGTACCACAAAACAAAACCTTCCATTTTGTATGTGTTATAATGATAAAATATAGAGTATGACACTGTTTATAAAAGTCATCGTTATACATGTATTTATTACCCATACCACAATAATTGCGATAAAATTAAATGATATCTGGGTTTGAAGCAGAATTTTATCTTGGCTTTTGTGCGGAAAAAATATGACATAATAATATATTTACTTACATAAATGGTTTTTGAAATGATTGTAGATGTAGCTATGGATATAAGACATGACGCGAGAAGACAAAAAGTTCCTATCAAAAATGCAACAGCCATCAGCAGGAAGAACAGTTCTGGAATCTGGCTGGACAGGTTATTAGAGTACCGGCTTATGTAGAAGCTCATGATTCCCACACATACTGTTCCAAGAATCTGAATAAAAACAACCAATAATTAGCTACAAAAAATTGCAAAAATTGGAACAACTACTAAATTAGACTTTTAGGTTGAAACCAGGGTTGTTTCTATTAGACGATTTCGAATATCTCAATGAACAATTTCCCAGATTGGATGGTTCATTTAATTGTATTTAATGTACGTAAACTTAAACTTTTTTTGGTTGATGTTATGTTGTTGGTCAATGTCCGAGTCGGAGTCGTTTTTTAACGACTCCTACTCCGTCGCAACAACAGCACTGTTCCAATCTGTCATTTCTTAGCGGAAAAGCATTACGCCCAGTCCTTTTTTTACGCGATACATTGGTTCCAGAAAACGGCGCGTAAAAAAAATCGCGTAAAAAAATCGCAAATTTCATATAATTTGATAAATTTTATAGATATTGTTTTAAAATTTTTTTATTTTTTTTTTAAATAATGAAACGTACATGCCTGGCATCATATATAAATTTCTTCTTTAAAACAAATTCGGGGAAAAAATCGCATAAAAACGAATGAAGCGCGTAAATAAATGTAACGGTGCCGTCCAAAAAAATCGCATATAATCGAATTCGCGTAAAAAAAGGACTGGGTGTACATTTAAATAAGTAAATTAGAATTTTAGTCAATATACCATGTATACAAAACAATAAAATAAACTTTTTTTAGTCGGATTTGTGTAGTCGGTCAATGCCGGGGTCGTGTTTTGGTCGATGTTGGAATCGAAGTCGTATAGGAGCCCTTGTTACTACTAAACATTTTCCTTTGAATATAATCCCTCCCAACTAATTTCTTTAGCTTGGTGTTATTTTTTATTTTAAATATTTTTTCAACGGTCCACGCCCTCTTTTCTAAGAAAACATTTATTTATTTATTCTACTCCTAAGCTACTTCTTGCAGTAGACCCATTTTTTGTTTTTGTGTAAATATGAAAAATGATTTATTATCTACTCTCAATTTCTGTCGGCATTGAGTACCGATAAACCATTATGTTATTTTTCTTACGTATTTTGAAGTGGATTATATATTTTTGTTATAGTTAATTTACTTTTAAATTATATTCAAGCCCATGCTTTGAAATTTCGCGGTAAATATTGAGCTATCAAACGGATGACAAAAACCAACCCGCAATTTTATTCAATGAACATCAGCTCCGTGTATCTCAATGATTCTCCCAGTATTATTCATGCGATTTTGATGCCATAATACGACTTTGATCTTTAAAGATACGACAATATAGAACCATTATACAATAACACCCAATTGACAAACGAGCAATTAATCAATTTGCACTCTTGTTAAAGTAAAAAAATTCAGCAATTTTTTGATTAACAAGCCTATGAACATTCATCGCGAATTTGCACGTAACCAGTAGTGTAGAGCTATAAATATCTGTACAAATATTATAAGGTATCATTTCCTTATCTTTTCACTAAAATATTTAGTTTCTTTTTTTCAAAATATATCATGCAATAAAATCTTCAAGGACAAAATCATGACAAGATAGGGTCATTCAATTCAACTAACGCGGTCGATTATTTAAAAAACGAATTATTTGTCAAATGGAACGATAGGAATAACTAAACATAAAAATATTATGTGCTTGGTGAAGCTTGATATTGTCGTGATAGAATATTATATTGCTTAAGATTAATATCTGCTTCCTTGCATCAATAAATTAAATAAGTTTTATTTTTAAAAAGTATTGATAGACATTTAGTCGATATAGTCATTTATAGTGGATGCATTCTGGAAGAATATTTTCTTCACATAAAAGATTTAATTTGATATTTACTGCGTATTATCGGGTAAGTAATTTTTATGGAAATCCTAGTCATATCGTATAAAGTATTGAAATTAGACCAGAAGAGAGTAACCTACAGCCTTTCGGCTATTCTAATGTGGTCTTTTGACTGATGAAACGCAAATAAAGTCAAATTGAACCAAATATTCCAATGCTTTCTTTCAAAAAGCAGAAGCAAATTAGCCACATCTAAAGGTTGGTAAAGTGTAGCATAAACAAATATTTCTATGATGCACGTACTTTATTATGTATTATGTTTCTTATAGATACGCAGCTTCACGATGATAAAAAAAAATGAGACGGGAATAATAATAGATCTAAACAAAAAATAATATATAATAAAATATGATTCCTTTAAATACATACATATGTAACGCATTTTTTTAACAATATTCAAAATAATAAATTAGATTTGTAAATGTGTATTTAATCCTAAAAATTTAAAAAAATTTCGTTTTGTCTAATTTATACTGTGAATTAAAATATTGAGTTTATAGGGGGGTCATCATTTTCTTTGCTGCAGCCTTATGTTGAATTAGATAAGTGAATGTGGCCTTTTTAAATGAAAAGGTTCCCCACCCCCGAATTAGACGGTCAAAAGAGAGGAAGATCTATGATGCTTTTGTGGTTAATTTGAATTGAATACTCGTCACGTGGGTATAACAAAACATATTAATGAAATGAAAAAAACTGTTACAGTTACATATAAATTATCTATATATATTGATACAGTTTTAAATTCATAAATTAATTAATAGAATTACCAGAATCTCAACCATACGTGAAATTGAAAATGTGGTAAATAGGTGTGTACGTGATACTTGTAATAGTCTTCTGTTTTGATGTTGACGCACGCATGCGCATTCAAATTGAATTCGATCATCCATGCATTTACAATGGGGTCAATGGCGATTTTCACTTTCTTGCATTGAAAAATATTTTTAAAATATACATGTATAAGGTCGCCATTTAACTAAAATCCTACCAAGGCTGCATAAACATCTGGTGTCGCATTTGACAGTATTATCGAAATTAATTCTGTTATTAAACAATTGATTAATTTCATTACTAATCCTCAGCTATTGAAATCGGACATTATTTTCATTTTCGAGAACTTCGTGTACGCTATACAGCATGGAAATGCAAAATTATTGAGAATGAGGAATAAAATAAGGCCTGGCGATAGTTCGATTATGGAGGTTTGTTTCAATTTTCACTTTTTAATATGTCACTATGACTATAATATTTTATGTATATATTTTTATGGGATTGTAATTACTTACCAATTGGCCCAATTTGAGCAGCCCAGGTAACGTTTTGAGATAGCCGGTGTTGACGATGATGGCAGATGTTGACGTCGTTGTCGTCGTTCTAGTGATGGTCACGCTGTGAGACATGATGTTTGGGGTTTACTTAATTCTGAAAAAAAAAGAAATGTCAGAACTGCATAAAGTATAAATTTGCTAAGCAAACATTTTTTGAATCCAACTGTTTCTTTTTTATCGGAAGATTTCCACGTTCCACTCAATGCAGTGATTTTTTTCCCAATTATCTATATATATAAAAATGAATGTCTCTCTGTCTGTCCTTTATGCATTCCTACACCATTAATCTTATATAAAAATTACCAAGTGATGGAAAGGTTCGTAAAAATAATACATAGCTAAATAACATTTTTTATAGATTTTTCAATGTGCCTTAAATTGAGATGCTAATTCACTATATTATTAGAACAGACCTTATAAAAAATGTTTTACAACAAGGAAAGTGTTTTTTTTTCAACATAAAAAATATGCAATTTTATAATAACAATCAATCGCAGATCGTTTGGTGAACCACAAAATAATACGCGTCAACGCGCAGAAGGGACGCGGACCGTAGTTCATCCAGACCTGCATTCAAATATGGTGTAGTTGTTGAAAATCGTGCACTGATGACGATATCTATTTGTATTATACTATAAGCACTCTGATTATATGTGAGCACGTTTTCAGGTATTAACTTTTTGTTGTGAAATAATATTGGTAACCTTGTGACCGGTTGGACCATATGGCCATAGCTTTGTAACAGGCAGGTGGGTGATTTATCTACAGTAAAGCATGATGCATTTAATCTTTTTAATAATTCATAATACTCGTATAAATAACTTTCTTGTATACCTTGCAACAGTATGCGGAAAGGTTAACAAACCATTATATAGCACCTGCAATCCATTCAATGAGACATTTTCTGTCGTTAGTATTCTTGCAGAATATTCCTTTGTGTCAATAATGTTACATAATCATTTAGTAACTCATATACGTAAACGTTTTCTTTAATATTTTTTTTTGACATACTAATAATCACTCATTCAATGATGATAAAATTTCGAATATGGTCAATTGCAATTCTATTATTCGAATGTTACTTTAATAATAAAAAACAGTTTTTAAATTGATTGCTAGACTCTTAGTATGCAATTAGTAGTGTTCGTAGTAACTGCAAAATGTTAAACCAAATACGTATTTCGGTAAACATGATTTTACGAACGCCGCATAATGGATTGATAAATTGGCGCGAATCTTGGAATAGCCGGTGTTTTTGTACGCAGCCATATTGCCAGTTGCAATAAACATCCGCGGAGCGCTGGTTCGCCCAATCACTTTCGCGCCAACGCCTTTCCTCCGTATAACTTCAAATTCGATCCGTGAATTGTGACATCACAGACTCAAATAAACAGCTGAGCAACATTTCTCGATGTTTTCTTGAGTGACTCATTTATAATACAATAAAAACATACATTTTCTGTGAATAGCATACATTCTGATTTTTCTCAGTAATCAGGATAATTACTAATATATTTTTACGCAGTATAAATGATATTTATATATTAAACCAACATATTTTACTGGATATATTGTATAAAAAGTCTACTATCACACAGGCCACACATGTACTACGTATTCGTAATGACATCTAATATAATAAATATTTTTATAACTATGAATAAAACTGCACTAAGCTGACCCCGATGACCTACAAGTTGATATATTTTTTTCAATAAATAACATATTTATATTCACTTGAAGCCGTAGTAAATCTTGTAGACTTCCAAATGAAAACCTATTTTACGAGATCCATTTTACGAACAACAACTAATTTAAAGTTTGTCTATTAACAATCTTTTTATGAAATTTTTATTTATGCTATGAAAAATGATTGTTTGGTTATTTAATTATTGAGGTATGTGTCTGTAAAGTATATACATTAATATAAAACTTATTTAAAAGTATTTAAAATGTTCCACAAATTTCAATAAAACCTAGGGCGAGTTACAAAATATTATCATTTTCTATTGATATTTAAAAATGGGTAAAACTTTTCGAAGACGACCAAAAACTTTTCTTTTTGCAACATCATATTAAGGATTTAAAAAGGTTTTAAAAACAATTGAGAACACAAATATACCTGCAATTAAGCAAATTGTTAAATTGTATGATTCAATATGTTATTATTATATGCTTAATATTCACAATCTAAAATGAAAAAAAAAGTTATTCCTACCTAGAAATAATGTATATAATAAAAGTATTATTATTTGTAAAAAAATCTTTTTTAGTTTACATTAACTAGCAAGGCATCTGGTACTTTTTTACCGTTTCGTTAATATTGAAAATGTTATTTTATTTTTGTTTTGATTTTTTTATACTTCCCACATTCTAATATATATTTGGCAATTATTAATTTACACTGGCTGCTTATTGTTATATCTAAACCACTGCGTATAAAAATAAAGGTCAGTTGTGGGCAACACTTTCCAATATCATTCAAAAACGGAATCGCAACATATATTATATTTTAAGAGGTACTTATTTCTAAATTCGAAATATAATTTGAATGGCATGAATGTCATCATATCAAAGATAATTATGGAATCTCTAATGCGTTGGGCAAATGAAAAAAAATGCGTTTGACATGTTAACACATTCCTCTAGAGATAGATAACAAAGCTAACTAGCTTACAACAAACAGTATCTTGAGTTAGTACCAGGTAATTACTTTTACTCGAGTGATGACCAGCAAACACTAATCAAATTAAATCTTTACGACTTTTTTATCGCCTTTTAAGTGCAATAAATAGTATTGACGGCAAAATACTACTTACACACTAAAGATGGATGAATCAGTTTAAGACTATAACAGACGTGATAACAGAATTGTAAGAAAAATCGAAAGTATAACATTTTTTTAACAGTTTCTTTACTAGTCTATTGATTTCTAAAGCCAATATATAAATGCATTTAGATTATATAATACAACAGCTAATAGCGCTTCATAATAAATGCATGAAGGAAATCAAATATTTTTTACATTAAATATAAAATTAAAATGAAAAAGAATTTCAAATAAACATTAGTGTCCAATATATAGAAAGTTGAGTAATTTCTAAGAATATAAATATCTTTTGTGAAATAAAAAAAAATGTAGAATCATTAAATTACTTCTATTACATTTAGGCTTCGTTTAAATTAAATAATCATGATCGCAAAGGGTTTAAACTGTCACGTTGAAAAGAAACAACAAACAGTACCTGTTGTCTTCTCAATATTGAGTATAAGTTCAACTGTAGTATAACTCTTCGATCGATTTTGATTTAAAAATAATGTTTGCGACGAATATCGTGTGATTTTGCATTTCCTTGTTTATTTTCAAGCATGTGTTTTTACGTGTTAAGATAATCAAAATTAGTCACTGAATGCGTTGCTTGTTAGATATGGTCCATTTATATTTCAGTTTAGTTAGTTATCTAAATTGATTAAATTTTGTTATCGGTTGGCGATGACTAACGTCTATGTCATCTTCTCGATGACATCACCATGTGATAACATTATCATAACTCAAATGTTTTAACTTCAATAAATAGTATTACAACTGAATACGTATACAGAACGGAATTCATTCATAATTTCACTACGAAAAAACGATTTCGTTAACCAATAAACAATTGTTGCAAATAAAATTTCATTTTTAAGTAATAAATAAAACAGATTTTGACAAAATTACTACTTCTACTACAACTATAAAGACAAATAGAAAGAAATATATTCATATTCTCTAACCAAAAAAAAACGCATATGGTTTAATAAACATCAAAATATATGTATATGGCCCTTTGGCCCATATATCCCCTAGGGGTTCGCGTAACACACTTTAGGAAACACTGTTATAGAGCATAGAAGTAAACTTACCCAATATATCATGTCAAAAAATATCCATGTCTGTATGTTGACTGTATATCGACAAAAGGCACTGACGAAATGAGTTCACCATAGGATGGACATTGTTATCTCTTCGTTGTAGGCATACATAATTTTGGCATTCTCAGTTTTGTTTGAGCAGAGGTAATATATTTACATCGTTGGACATTGAAGCCCTGACCCAGTTTATGACCGCCGAGACACACTAAACTTGCTTACGCATATTCGCATTCGGAATACTAAACAACTGGATCCAGAATAAACGTAGAATGGGAGCGCCATGTTTTTAAGCTTATATTCCGTTAAAAGCTTCGCCATTCAGATTGGCTATGAAAAATATTTACATCAGAATCAACAGTTGTTATTTGAATACATACATTTTCGACTTATGCTACAAATATTCGTTTATCGAACGTATTCCGTAATCTGGAATAAATAATCAATTGAAATATTAATTGTAATAATTGTACGAAACAAATTAGTTAAATTAGCGATTATTTATCCATTATAAAATACACATATAACATATTTAGTATTATACTACAGACTACGCTAATTAGCAAAATTAAAATTGATTTTTTATTGATTAAACGAAGCGAAACACGTGCCACTGCCAATAGGAATAACAAAATTATCAATTTTAATCGATGTTAAAATTGCTCAAAATTACTGCCGAATCCATCGAGAGTAATCGGCGTTAATACCTGCGGGATCACTGGTTCAATTCCTGGAATATAAACTATTTTAATTATTTATCGGTTTATTAAGTTGCATCAAAATGCATGGATATTGTTAAAGCGGTTCGAAGAGAAAATGTGATTTTTTTTTTTTTAGTTAGGGCAGTTTTGTTTATTGACGTATACGTATTTCTAACAGAACCATAATTTTCACAATAAATTTGCACAATTTGGAAGCTTTGTTCAGGTGTCAGTTTATTCATATTGAAATGCCAAACCAAACTAACCATAAATCACTTAACAGCTGACAAAATGGCCGCCAATTAAAAAAAGTGTTGTCAACATAAAGTTCTATACCTCTAAAAAAGCATCTTTACAATGAGTATGTAACATTGTCATATCTTGACAAAAACTGATTTAGTGGGACATTTTCATTTCGCAACAATAATATATCGTATACAGAATATTTGTATGTGTGTATGTATTTTTTATAAAACATACATGGAATGTATTTATCATTTCGATGATGGAATATGTTTATATGAAGTAATTGAAAAAGAATCTCGTAAGCCGCAAGCAAGGTTACCTGATGAGCATGTAATATGACTTCATGCTGAATGATCATGTCAATGGCGCCAACTTTGCGAGCGATAATGTGATGTCTTTAACCTTCCAAAATGTAAACGTTTCCGACTGCTATCAAAGTGCCTGTATGATAACCGGTGGAGGGTGCAGTAGGTACGATATGCTCACACCCAACATTAATTATTTAATTGGACTTTATATCAGCATTTTTTTAGTAATTCGCAATAGTGTGATTGTATGATTATTGTACGAAGAAAATTGATATGGGAGGCCTCTAGATTTTCAGCTTGTATATTAACATCATGGATGTTTTCAAATTTGACTAGTTTTTGGTCAGTAATATCCAAAGTCCATTGTATCGAAGTCATACTGTACTGTCCTTTATTTACTAATTTTTAGACACGCTACTTACACTTTTAACGTCATTCGTAAGAATATATAAAACAGTAAAAAATAATCCAAAAAATATGTACTCAAAACCCTTGATTAAGGCATGTACGCTATATCATTAAGACTTCTTTTTTGGAGCATTTTAACTGTAATAAACTGATTTGTTTTCAAAAGCTGTGCGTAGTATTAAAATGTTTTTTAAGCAGTGTAGTAGATCAAGAATTTGTATAGATAAAGGTGTGCAGATAGACGTGCCCACGAGCGATATTCTAAAATTGATTAAGAAATCTAAATCGAGTGAAAATTTCAACAAAACAGCTGAGGAGTGAATATTAATAAATAACATATATGTATATATATTTCTTGTATAATCTTAGACTAGAATCGGCTAAAATATTTCTGTTTTCGCCAAAACATTACTTTACTAAAATACAAAACAGATGTTTATTCTTATTCTAATACATGTGATAATTATCACATAAAATGTTGTTGTTTTATGTTTGATTAATTCAATGTCAATTGAATAATGAAATAACATTTGTTTTCTATCGTATCGTTGAAAGAATGACCACATACATCCTAACTAAAAGGCACCTTTTATTTTTTACTGATTATTAATCAAATCGCAAAACAATAATGACGTCACATAATTCTAGAACGATTGAGAAAAACGCATAACGAATAAATTTATTTATAGGAAAAATACTCAAATTGTACAAATTGCAATTAGTATTTGAATTATGGTTTTGGATGCCATATTAAAAGGCGCCGTAAAAAATACTAACCAGCGAATAGACTTACAACATTCATAAATGTATTAAATAATATAAATATAAAAGATATATCTATTATCAATTATATAGTAGTCTAAGAATTTTTCATTTCTTCTCATCTACCTTATCCAATCCAATAACAGAACCTAAAAAGAAAAAAGCTGACCGCTAGTACTTTCATAATCAAATTAACTTTACCTTCTTTAAAACACAGCGAATATTCTCGTTAAAAAACGTTCATTAAAATTGAGTGCATACTGATGTGAAAAATCGTTGGTTTACTATTCATGTAAAATACTTAATATCTCTATATGTGTTCGTAACTACCAAATAAATGGTATTTCCTTTCTACGGCTATTGAATATTATTACGTTTGTGAAAATTTAAATTCCTATATTACAATTTATCGATTTTTTACTTTAAAATACTGATGTAAGTTTCATATTATGTTACGTATTAATTGAATTTGGCAGTTAAAATTACTATGATCAGATAAAACGTTTGTAAAAAGTAAACTTATTTATGTATGTTTAATTTAACGGAATTATTGAATTCAGATTGGAATTTTATTCATCAGAAGATACAAGAGTATTTTTTCCTTTTCTTTATGTAGACCAAGAACCGTGAAACTGTCTAACAAGGGTTATAAATGTAATTTTTTTTCTCAATTATAACCAGTTGCGATATCTCATTGAATATTTATTACATTTTTCCAGTGGCCATTATCACCAAGCTTCTAATGCTGACCAAAAAACATGAGGTAGGAAAATCGATAGTATTCGCATGCTTTGTGAGTTTCGCATTTTGGGGAAACAGAGTGACGCGTCTCTACGACGCCAGACAGGGGGAGGGAGTCACCCTATGCATTTTCCGTTTCTTAAACAAAAGGTCAAGTACCCCGAATTCATGTGAAACACAGTATTCAAAAAAAAATGTTACCGTTTTTCGAACAATAATTCTTTCAAAAATGACCAAGAGATCACAACTTTTTTAGATATTTTTAAGTACAATATGACATATATATAAAAAAAAAACTAATTCTTAGTTTACATATACATTTGTGAGCATGTTCTCTTTGAGTTTCAATTTTATGATTGATTCGAAAATCTAGACTTAAAAACAATGGTTTAAATTCAATTGGAAAATAATATTCGCGATAATCATAAAATATATTGTGGTGATAAGTACTAAAAATGTGTTTACCTTATTTAAATTAACATGCCTTTGCATCAATAAGTGACAGTTAATACGTTAAAAGTTAAAAGCAATAGATATAAGATAATCTATATAAATATATATATTAATATTTCAGGTATATAACCCTTTCTTTATGTTAAACATTGCGAGTTAATATTTTTTAAAAAATAGTTCAAATAATGATCAATTAATATGCATTTATATCAAAGGTCTAAAAAAAATTAAATTGATAAATTATTATCAATTTTTATTTTATTCTGAAATAGCATAATTCTATTTTTTTCCAAAATGGGTAGGACCCCATTTACAACATTTAGCTGATAATGAAGGATCGCCATATACACAATATTTACTGAACGATAAGAAAATAAAATTGTATCAAAATAAATGTTATTTAACTACATGGAATCGATTTTTTTTCGTGTAAACGCTGCGGTGACATGCGTTAGAGGTCTGCACGAGTTGTATTTATCAACGGGCCTTCGTCTGGCCCGAAACTGGGCTCACTCGGGTAATGAATACCAAAAATGATATTGCAGACTATTTTGGCCAATTCGCCCAAACAGTAATAATTTAAAAATCTAGTTTCAATTTGTTTAACACGCTCGATATTTGTTGACATTTATTTTGAAATTCTAAAAAGTATATAATTTTTATTTTGTTTTTAAAGAATTTATTTTCAGATTTCGTTATGCTTAAATAAAAATATGCACACGAATCCGGTAGTTAAATTTTATAATCATTTTCGGGTTTGGAATAAGCTAAAGGAACCACTGCAGACCACATTATAATAAACATAGTATGTGTATTTATTGAATCCTTTATCACCCCAACATGGTAACTGATAAATTTTAATAATTCAGCATGGATAAAATCGTCTTTGCAGTTAAATTTATCGGTTGAGTTTTCGATATAACTAACATTTACCAATATGCCGTCATTGTACCTACCTACCATTTTGATTTCGCTCGAACACATCAGCGATCAAAAATAGCCAAGCCTTGATTTATTCAAGCAAACGTGCAAGTTGTATTTTGTGTGGTATAAGAATGTTTGTGTTCCAGTATGAATAAAATGTACAATATACATATTACGTTTTTTATATCAATTCAATCAAATGAAATCAACATATTCTTATAAAATAAAAGACGTTATAAAATATTCAGGTTTGAAATTATAAAAATTTTGCAGTATAAATAATAGACACTACAATTTGAAAACGTTCATTTGCTATACCCAATTTAGATTATGCACGTATTTTTTAAGAGGATTTCGATGTGTCACTATAACAGCATTCCTGCATTTATTTTAATTATGAATGCCTATTGTTATATTTAATGTAGGTTAGGTAAGTACAACATTTAAAAAAGAAATCGACCTACAGACTGGGGTTAGTCACCATAAAAAAATGCATTTTGGAAGTGCATTTAATAACGCTCTATTTGACACTTCTATTGAAATTATTTTAATTTTAACAACTTTTCATAATCTTTTCAATCATCACCTAATAAAAAAAAAAATATGTGGTGAATAAACTTCGTAGTAAAAAAATATTAAATGTGATGTTCTGTTATGTTAACAATAATTGACGAAAGAGATAAATGATTAACACTGAATGATTACAGTAAAATTGTAGAAATATAATGTAATAATTGTTATCCTAAATACGAGGCCACTACCGACATAAAAAATCAAAAGTTTGTAAATTACACAATCATCTAATATATATAAACAATTAGAAAAACATTCATGCTAAATTCTACTTTGTATGCAAATTCAATGCGACAATGCGAATTCACTGAACGAACCTAGCTCTTAAAATATTATAGTATGAATTTTTTATAAATATACTTTATATATAAATTCGTATATTTATCAATCACAACACAATCATTCTAAAATAAAATAATTGAGAATACAAAACAGTGTACTTTTATTATAAACGTTGTGCACTAATGATATGCCGAAAATTGTATTAATACTTTGAGTAAAAACCGACATTGTTAACAGTCATCATCAATGCACTTGACTTATTAGTAAATATTTATCGCAAAATACACCTGTTTAACTGGGAGGCTTTTTTTAAATATATTGATTAATGTCCATTCGCATTGTTTGTTTACCTTTAGAGTATAGAAGTCGGTCTGAAAATAGTCGCTCACTATTCCGATAGTCGATTGCCACTTGCACACGCTCACTCGATTCAACAGGCAAAATACTAACTGGAAAGAAAAAAATACTGCAGCTGAGCGCACGACGAGAGGCGCGCCCCGCCACTGAGAGACGCGGAAAATATATTTGGTAAAATATTGCCCCCCTTGATTAGGAAATCATCAATTTTTATGTGTTGTGATTATTTATTTTTAACTTAATGTCGTGGCTAACTTAATTAACATGGAACGGGCATAAGGAATTTTAATGTGTTCCGAATTTAAAGATCCGAGAGGAAAATCTTTTGTGTAACCTATCATTTTATGATCGGGAAGATTTCTTTCAGTTAATTTTTAAATAGCAGTATTCGAATTCACCATGATTGATTTTGTACGTTATATATGAACAACTTTCTTGCACTATTGGAAAGATATAAGTATTGATTATTTATTGAATATTTTTTTGAAACAATTGATACTTAAAGACACCATTTCATAGAAAAACGCGTAAATATAAATGAATACTAAAATAACATCATAATATTGTGTGGTCAGTTCATGATACTACATATTACTGTGCTGTTGCCACGTTATCTTTTGTTTTGTTTTATAAAGTAATTGATTAATAGTCAGTGAAATAATTAATCAGGATTAACTGACAAATATAATTTTATATTCACATTAAAGAATTACCAAATTTTACTTCGAATTTGTGCTTATTTCTCTTTAATTTTACCACTGAGCAAAGATATACGGTGCAGGTTTGATATTTGATTTTTGTTATTAAATTAGTTCACAATATGAAATTAAACAATTTTTATGTAAAACATGTATACAAAACAACATCAATTATAATCGTTAAGTATCAATATTATAATACGCGTGAAAGATATTTTGCATAGGTGAATAATTAATTATATGTCACTTATAGTTTTCATTTCAATTTCGTATTTGTCAATAAAAATTCTTTATTGACAAATTTAATGAGATTAATTTGAATTATTCGCATGGTTTTCGTTAATTTACTACTGTGAACTGTAGCTATTTACTGAGCCAATAAAAAATTCCATTACGTCCATTGATTTAAACGCATGAAAAATTCTCGATTGGATGGAATTAATTTATCGGTATTCCTTCAATAAAAGTGCTGCAGTGAATTCTTAAAATAACAACTTCACAATGTAGTTGAGTATCAACCTTGTTAAAATGACATTATTGCGTAGGCAAGGCAATGAGAGACTCTAAGACTAGAAGTAATGACGAGTCGGCTTGATAAATTTAGAAATGATGCAGAAAATAACAAACGCAAATACATATTTAGAACAGATACTTCATAAATATATATATATTTATATATTCACATATTTGATAATCCACGTTACCTTAATGGAATACTGTAAATGGTCGATAATACAATATTTGTGCGGTGATCCATTCATTTTATCTTCAATATTAACATAACCATTATGTCCATTTTTAAGAAGGATTGTTTTATTGGTAATTTTATTCTGCTGTATTCTTCCAAATTAAATCAATTTAAACGCGCAAAAAACAAAAACCCTTGATCAAGGAGATCAAATGGTATTTATTGATTGAATTGACATCTACTTGGTATAACTCCATTATAATACGGTGAAAAAATAGCAATGTATTTTAGTTCTACATTATTTTTATAAGATATAGTTGATAGCTATTTCGGCTCAGAACTAGTTCTAACAATGGTGTGAACCGATATAGCTGTCAACTATATCTTATAAGAAAATTTTAGATCTAAAATACATTGCTATTTTTTCACCGTGTTAGATCAAATGGTCTTACGAATATTACAATGTACCATCTACCGGGACGGGAAAAAATGTTTTCGGGGCTGGAACGGCCGCTGCCGCTGACTTTCGCATTGTTCTTTCCAACGGAAACAGGAAACGTAAATTAAATTTTCTTTTCCATAATATTTTCCAAAAAAAACCAATAAAGTCATCATTTTTCATAGTTTTCTTAAGAATGGTAAAATATATTACGGTGGATTGACGGATTAGATGTTTCAGTTTGTTAAGAACTGATCGCCGGAACACGACAAACTTTTGACCATATCATGTGTTGCTGTAAGATCGTGTGTATACTTTTGACTGCGGATATTTTTAAGGTCGATGCGTCAACCTATCAATCTTATTAAAGACGATAAGAATATTTTATAGATAGATTAACAAGTTAACAGTGGATTTCGGTCGACGCCCTGCCCTATTCTTGAAAAGAAGTTTTTTTTAATGAAGCGGCTACGGCTAAACTAAAAATTGAAACAGTGTTTATCATAATAACATATTTGGTTCAATAGAAAAAGTGATTTAACAATATTTCGTCAAAATATATTAACTTCAAAACGAAATCTAGATCACCTATAACTTTGAGAGCTCCCAGTTGGTACAACTCGCATATGCTTTATGTTAGCTAAAATATTTTAGTGTTCGTTATTTGATTTTTAAACTTACACATTCGTGATTATTGCTAAAAAACACTTCACAATTATCTCAACTCTTCCTGGACTTTCAATTTATTTTTATTTTTGATCACATGTAAGTTGTATTTAATTTTAAGGAGCCATTAACTTAAATTATAATATCATTAAGATTTATTTTGCATGATTACCTGTAAACTATTTTCTGAGTTCTTGGACCAATGAGTTTTGTATACCTGTCAAAAACTAATTGAAAAAAAATATATATATACCGAAGGTATGGATATGGATGCCTAAATTCTTCCCGTTTATTCACTGATTTTGAAAACACAGAGTAACCATAAATTTAATTATATTTCTATTTATATAATAAAGGTCGAGCTACTGAATAACAACCAGTACTTGCAAAATAATTTCCATCCAGGCGCTCCAATTAGGTGGGTGATACAATGGAAATGAGCAGGGTTGAAAAAACATTCATTTAACAAAATGTTTTTGGTAGAATGTTAAATCATCGAAGTGAGAGATAAAAAACGTATTTTCGTAGTATGTACATGAATATTCATTTTTTTGAGTTGGCGTTTTAAATATTTGCATTATGCTTCTCATGTAAGATTGTGAATATATTATAATTGGAAAATAGCATAGTCGGGCTTTAACTAGATTTCGAAGATGAACAGTTTTCCCTGATTATACTTAATTTGTTTGACTTTTCAACAGTTTTCATCACAGAGTAACTCCAGATGAAACTTTTCATTTTTTTTTTTTTTGAAACATGAAATTTAAATGCAATATTTTCTTTTTTTTTCATCGTTTTTTTTGAGACGATTATGTGTAGGCCATCATCCTTGATATCGATTTTCGCGAACATCTCAGTGTAATACTGTTGGATTGAAATACTGTGGATACTGGTATTTGAGATTGCAAAGACCTGTACCAGATTTATCTGTTATGGGTTCGTCAGATCTATTACTTTCTATCATCTATCTCCATATCAAATTTTGATCCAATTCCAACAAAACGAAAATATATTTGACTGATGCTTCCAGCGTTAAATTAGTGACGGCTTTCAGCATTTATTTTCTATGTGACGTTGTAAATTTGGCTCAACGCCAGAAAATAAGATTCATTTACCTACATCATCTTGTATGCTGCCACTGCATAATTGTATATGAATATCTTTTTCAAAAAAATTCTAATTCATGTCAAGATTCATTTTCTTTAATCCAATGATGTTTTATACATAATGTCTAACACCATATCTCATCCTTTATCCCTGAAACTTCCCGATCCTTTTCCCATGTTCGAATCTTAATAAATTTGAATTGTGTTCATTTTATATCCTGTAAAATAAAAGTTATATCGAGCAGGCTCAACCAAATGAGTTAAATAAACAAAGAAAAAATAATTAGGAAGGGATGCAAAGATATATGACAGTAATAAATGTCTCCATTTATTTTTTATTTGTATAATACAGCATAAGAAAAATAAAACAAAAATGAAAAATAAATCAATAAATGTATTTCATTAAAAATATCCATGTATAAGAAACAAACGAGAATGGCTAGCCATACTAAGTGATTAATGACTTACAAATGAAATTAATAAACTCCTTATAAATATAAATGTACTTTTGTATTTTTGTTTGTGACTTTCGGCTTGAACTGAATTTTTATTGTCTTTAAATGGTAAAATATGTCTCATAACAATGAGATTGGTTTGAATATGTTAAGATAAATCCTATGAATAAAAAAACATATTGGTAAGAGAATCAATAAAAAACACAAAAATAAGTTTCTTCTACCTAGAAACTTATATATTTTATACTGTATCATGGATATATTATATATTTGTAGATTTTTCAATATTTTGAAAATGATGTTAAAATAAAATTCACTTTCTTACATCACATAAAACAAAACTCAATTGAAAAACAATATTGCTTTTATTATAAATGACTAAAATGTGTTTGCAATATTGTAAAAACGCTGACAATATCATTCGCATTCTATCAAAAAATGTTCCCTTATTTTGACTTTGTAACAAATATAAATTATATATATTCTACATTTATAGTGAGAAAAAAAATATGTTTAGACTTGACCTAAGCATTTGATTTATATTTATTAATACATACAGTAGATACAAATATTCGGAAAATAGTATTGATTTACTCAAATTTCTAAGTAACCATATGAAGGGAATATAAAATGTATATTTCATCGGTTTTGTATAGTAGAAATTTCAGCTGTGTTTTTCATAATGGTTACGGTTATCAATAGTTTTATTTGTATAAAATACATTAAATACAACACATTCATGATTAAAAATAAACTACAAAAAATCTGTACAAAATAGAACAAGTTTATTGATTTAATTCCTCCTTAACAAATAAATAAATATTTTTATATATCCAATCATCATCAGCACCAAGGCACTACCAACAAGGCACAATCATTTAATTTTCAGTACTTTATGGTTAGTCATAATTATGAATGCAAATAAAAACAAATACTAAATATGAACAATTGCCGAAATGTGTTTTTTTAATTCTCAAAGATTTGTTAATGTAATAAAGGTTATGGTTTTTTGTCTTGAAAATAGAATATATTTTTTATGTAAAATTTTTACTTTTGTCAAATTGTTAATATATATTTTTTCATTGAAATAGCATTATCGTATAACTAACTCGTAATCTTAAATTAATGTGCACATAAAAGTCATTCATAAATATATTATTTAACATTAATATAACTATCCTAGCATTTCGTTGATATTCTTCACATCAAAAAACATATCATACAGTTAATTTTGTTAATACATATCGGTGTTAAAAGTAAAGAATACATATTTGAAAGTTAAAACTCAGATCCCTTGTGTTGAACAACAAAGTAATACAATTATTATTAAGTGTAATCATATGAATGAAACAGAACAATCGTGTGAAATCAAAAGCCCAACTCAATAGGTAATGATGGATAATGTTAATAAAAATATCACATAGTCTATTTCCAACTAAATAAATGCGTACCTACTTTTAAAATGAAGCCCATCTAAAAACTTGCGGAAATGCTTAATTTAGTCTCAACATATTTAAACAATCCTTGCTTTTCATAAAAATGGCAAAAGCTTTTTTTTCATTAAATTATAATGGAAATGAAATTATTTTCGTTTTTATTTTTATTCATACTACGCATCCCTAATAGTGGTACTAGGTATAGCTGGTGTGACAGTTATAAAAAAAAATGCAGAGGCAAATAATTGTTATTTTTACTACATTTTTAGGATTTCACAGCATTGCCATGTGCTGCGGCAAGTGTTGTTAAGATTATGATAATTATCTTTAAATTTAGTTTCGATTTTCGTATTTTTCAATGCGGGAGTTATCAGTCGGTATTGTTTTCTTTCTGTTGTTATCTTTTCATATTTTTTTAGTTCACACTATTGTTCGATTGCAGTTGACAGTTGTCGATCGGTTCGGGTCCAAGATGGTGATTCGATTCTTTACATTTTAATACCGGTTGCTCCCGCCAGGTGTCACTCAGGAGGACGCCGTTCCGGAAGCCTTGTGGTCCAAATAGAGGTAATATGTACCCAATGCGTAAACCGCAGTATTGAAGAGGCCGAATGACTATAATAATAAGAAAAAAATAGATTGTAATATTATTTA
This sequence comes from Himalopsyche japonica, assembly GCA_028555115.1. Taxonomy (NCBI): domain Eukaryota; kingdom Metazoa; phylum Arthropoda; class Insecta; order Trichoptera; family Rhyacophilidae; genus Himalopsyche; species Himalopsyche japonica. The sequence continues at coordinate 3,314,815 of JAHFWJ010000430.1, forward strand.
ATGCAACCATTTTTTAAAAATTGAAATACAGCAAACATTAAAAATAAAAATGAGGTTTTCTTATTCCTACAAATATTCATTATAAAAATTCATATATGAAATAAATGAGCTTTTGACAGGACCAGCGTTAGGAGACTACAAGCGACTTTAATACCAGCGATGACACAGGTTCTTAAATAGAAGAATTGAATAAAGATACTTAAATAATTGTGCAACTGTTTTGGCTATTAAAAATTTTGAATGAACCTACTTGTTTTATTTTTAATTTTATTTTAAAATATGGTAATTATATTATTAATAGTTTTTTCTACTATAGTATTTATGACCACTTGTGCAAAGGTGCAACAGGAAACCGATTGTAGCGGTAAGATGTAAAAGGATAGATATAAATAACATTTGAATAATTTTAATCGTTGAATATATCTATAATATAGTATTAAATGTCAATCATTAAATTAGTGTTTGGGTTTTTAAAATAGTTGCAATTTTGCTTATAGAGGCATGATGTATTTTGCCAGCCCTGACTGTGATAAGGTCTTAAATTAAAATTTATGTACTATTCTAGAAGCTCTAACTAACAGCTACTCTTATACTAGATATTCGATCGATTAACGATCCATTTTTTTTTTACGCAATTATTTTTTTCTGCGACAAGCCATTGATGATGCATTGTTGTTTTTCATCAACTATGAATACATTAAACGATGTTGAAATAATAATCGTTAAAATCGTCGCATCTAACGAAGCAGCGAGAGATGACAATCACGTAATATATTATAATAAAAAGGCAATATATTGCGATTGTTTAGCATTGTTTGCAGCAAAGTAATACGAAATAATTAAATAAGCTGGAAAAGAGGAAAAAATATTGCGTTTCTCATGCAGTAGATATGTATAGATCGCTGGTGTATTTTCAAGGTAATGTATAAATGTACCGTTCCTGAGACGAATTAGATGTCTATAACTTTAAAAAAACTGTTGATGAATGAATTTTTATTTCGTTAATTGAATATTAGGTTTCAATCTTTATAATTCTTACGATGATAAAAATACAACAAGTAATGATCATTCTCTCAAATCTCCAATCACAACTGGTAGGTGTAAAACAATACCAGGTTCGTAAAACCATAAAATACAATCAATGTAGGAAAACTTCTATGTTTGAGCGGGATTATCTCAAGTCAATAAACAAATCACGAGTCCTGAATAAAATTACGGATTCAACAGAGAATGTAATAAATTTAATGAATGTCAATATTTCCTTAAATGACTACCCTATGACTCGTTTTTATATATGTGATATTAATATTACGTTCTGTTTTCGTTAAATATCTGACAATCCTACTCGAGTTACGTGTTCTAATATGATTTAATTTATTATTCATTCTTGATAATAATTATAAAGATACCCTTAACATGACAGTTGTATATGTAATGAGTATTTGCGTAATTCGTTTAAACTTACGCCAGCTGTAAGATTTCCCACTCTATAACTACCGTACGTATGTGTCCATACACTGAGCTGCACGATGAACGCAATGGCGTATAAGATAGTGGTGATGATGGAATTAAACAGCTCCTGAAAATATAAACAACAATTGAGAATTAAAAATCGGCATTTTCCGATGTATGTAAATTAAAACAGTATGCTCGCTTTCATTATCATAACGACAATATGGTTTGAATCTCTAATGTTTGTTTGCTGAGAAACAATAATATACTATATGTATATAACATTGCATTTAGAAAAATTGAAAAAGTCTCAACATGTCAATATCTCGTCATATTGTATTATCAAATAGCTGCCTTTATGATGACAGTAAATAGACGCAAAAATATTTTTTCTCACTTCTAATAATATTTTTTAAATATTGAGTTATTTCAAGTTCAAATATCTTGTTGAATTTCACAAAAAAAAAATGTTTTCAATTAAAAAAAAATAATTCATTCGAAAAGTATTATTTAAGCCTTGATTATTGCCTACAGTTACGTCATAAATACCGAGAGTAAAGACTACTAATTAAAACCATTCAATAAGTTGTATAGTAATAAAAATATGAAAGATAATGTTTATCGACGTAATTGTATAATAGCTATATTTAATTAAGGAACTTACGGTTAACGTCCAATTGATAGGTAATTTGAGCGCTTCGCGAATGCTCAGTAGGTATACTAACGCCCAAATAAGTGTGGAGATAAAGGAAGTGACTGCGACGAAAAGGAACCAATGCGTTCCTGACACAACAGCTGGTGACGCACTTGCCATACAAATGATGCCGAATATCTGAAAACAAATAAAAAAATTGTATTAATAGAAAGTAATTATATACAACAACATACAGTAGATTAAAAATTAATATACACCTGGGTCTCGTATAACACGGTTATATGGTTCCAGAAAACCTCGTGTAATGCAAATCCGTGTTATACAAGGCTTGCGTTCCAAAAAAAATCAAATATAGTTTATATGAATATGTACTATATTTTTTCATTAAACAACTATAAATTTACATATAAATTGAAAGAAACTTTAATAACATAATATACAATTCATTCATAATCGCTATCACTTTGAACTCTATATTTTTTACTCTTTTTCGAGATCGGTTGTAAGTTTTCATCATCGGAGAACTCTGAATTTTTTGTGGTTTTAGCCTAAAAAATTCATTGTAGATAAGCCTAAAATATACAAAGATTATCGAGAAAAATCAGGTAATATTCCGTTACAAAATTTAGCAACTGGATTAAATATTTCACCATGTTATAATTTTTTTTCAATGATTTTTCAATTATCACATAACACTGCAATCAGCCGTCTCAATAGTTGCGACTTCATCAATCAGAGGGTAAAGCTTAAATCCGATAAATCTGAATACATTGTATTCATTTTCAATCAAACACTAGATATATTTTTCAAAACGGCATTGAAACACTTTATTTAAAAAACAATAACTAGTTTATATTGTAAAATGCGATTTGTAGAATAAGCCGTGCCATAAAGATATGGTCATCTTGTCGTAAAAATATTTCACCAGTTTTAATCCAAAAAAATAACATGAAATCATAAAGAAATTTAATTAAAAGCCAATTTATTAATAAATATGAATCCACGCGAGAAAACTCGATCAATTTATTATACGTATTACTATATAAATTTCCTATTTATTACTAAAATGTAACACTTGCTATAATAATATATTATTTTCGTTAATTAATCACCTTGTGCCAAAACATTTGTACAAATTGGAAACATTCTCTGAAAATAAATTTAATGAAAAATTTCATAACATTTCCTCTTGAAATACTTTATTTACTATCATTTTGTTGCTTGTATATTTTATACTGATTTAATTAGTAACACTTCGAATCACGCTGTGAATCCGCAACCAAATTTATGATTATAATTCAAACAAGAGTTGCTTATGTATTTTTATTTCAACAAGAAAATTAAATTTATTTTGAGATGTGTTATTATGACGATGAAACTCAAAATGATGTGTAGACTCAATCATTATCATTTATAATAAATTCGTCACTGTTATTGATGTAAAATAAAAAAACACAATTAAGTTTTTTTTCTAAATCTATTGCATTTCTCTTTTTTTGTCACATCTACTCCGTTTGATGGTCATTATGGTCACGATTTATTGATTATTCACTTCATAAATTAAATGGGTATATATATTATGTATATCTATTATATTAATGTGTATCTATTTCAAAGTCTAAGTTCAAAAACACTGTGTTAACTGAATTATGTATATATAATTAAAAAACAACGAAGGGAAGAAGTGAGAAACAAATGACATTTCTTGCGCACATCCGCGATCTACTGACCGGCAGGAAGTATTTATGGCATCATCTTTGTTTACGCATGAGTCAGGGTTGACAAAGGCTCACCGTAATGTATTTTAGTAAAAATGCTATTTTTTTGTCGTGCGAATGTTCGTAAGTCGAGGACTACCTGTATTCGGTGAAATTATCCGTATTCAATGGTTGATTTCCCAAGGAACTCACGTTTGTTACCGGAAGCTTTTTACGATTAAGGAGCTATGGCAACGTGAACTGGTATATTTCAGTAGGTTTTTATGTATGCACGTCGGCATATATCAACAAGACAACAGTACAAGGATATGTCAATCAAGTACCATATTGTAATCGTCAGCAGGTAATATCTACTCAAACTATTTTAAATAAAATTCAATACAATCATTGTATTTTTTTATTGCTAAATATAAATTTTGTTTTACATGAAACCGTCCAAAGCTTTTGTCACTACCAGGGGAATATGGTGTTGAAAAATGCGTGAAGAAAAAGGTAGAGGTTGTGATAAATTTAACGTCACAAAAGCGAGCTACTTTTTCGAAAATAGAATCAATCATCATTTCTGTAAAAATATCGCATAATAGAGAGATTGTGAAGATAAAAATGGGTGGCGTGACTTCATTTATTCACGGCCTCATATTTGTATTATACATTCTCATCAATAATACAATGCCGCTACTCACAATCTCATCAATTATTAAAATCATATATCGTAGAGAAGGAAAAGTAAGAAAGTAAAGCAAATATGGAAAATAATACGGTCCTGTTTTTGTGGTTAGTGTTATATTATGTGAAATACAGTATCGCGGATGCAATTACGTCTTATCTGCTAGGAAAACAATCCAACTATCGACAAGCGAACGTGTTTCATTTTTTATCCGTTAAGACTGCATAATGATAGCAGCGTTTCTTGTTTAATTTTGTTAATGGCGAATATTCGAATGCTGTCATAAAAACAAGAAAACTAAAAAGTGAACACTGACGTAACATTGACATTTCGCCTGCATCGGTGTTTGGACAAATTCTTCAATCGGCTGACGCCATTATTTAAAATATATTTCGGAAGACAAATATTTGAATGCATGTTAATTGAAAATACAAGCAATCACAAGACGTTCATTTAAGCTCCTATCCAAAATATTTATACCATGAAAAAAATTACTTAGCTATCGATGTTACCGTCCAAAATTCATTTTACATTGGTGTTTACAAGCATGGATTGATTGATCAATTAAGAATAACTTAACTATTCATGATATTTTAATGACTGGATATTTAAAGTTGATATTAATGATTATAATATATCTATGGGGAAACTTCACAGCCTAAGTCATATCTTGTCGGAAGGTAAAGTGAGGTTAACTGGAAGTTAAAATATCAATGCAAGAGAATTTGGAACGGAATATTTAAATTACATTCCAAAACATGAAAAAAAAGAAAACAACGAAATTTGGCAGTCAAACGAAATTGAGAATATATTTTTTCTGAAACGAACGAAATCACGTATTTATAAATTTACTATAAAGTAAAAGTAAATAGGCAAAAGCTAATATTAAAATAGTGCCGTTTCGGAAGACCTGAATGTTAATGTAATACAGCTGAGAGGAAGGCTAAATAAATAAATTCATTTCGATTTTTTTTGTGTCTAGAACATTAGCGATCCAACAATCAATTGGGAAGCGTTTAATAATAAATAAACACTGGCTATGAATACGTAAATAGAAACAGAAATCTAAAAATAGATAAACAAATGCAAACCCGAAATCCACCACAACTCATTCATAGCGGGCTTGTCAAAATAAAAACAACATTTTTTATTTGCTTACGGCGATTATAATGAATTGAGTCAATGAACTTATTTGGAAATATAGTGATTGAAATAGATATGCCACGTTACAGCACAAACGACCGCTGTAATCGAAAAACTGGGTAGAGACATTTGTATCAATGTTATATGTTCAAGAACAAGGATCTTTTGCAGATATTTCCGTGTATAAGTTTTTCAAATGATTTATGAATTTAAATCAAATTTTTTATAATGTATCTTATCATTTTGATCACCTCTGATTCAAGAAAAAAAATGAGTGGCATTTAATAACAACTGACGTTACATTACCGATTATCACCTTGTTATCTTTGTTGATTTTTCTATTGATGTCTAATGTTACCTTTTATAAATCTTTTCTACGTTGCAAAAGTGTTAAACTTATCAATTGTTTTTTTGAAACGTGTGTGCACCAAATAATTACATAAAAAATAGATTACTCAAATTACTCAAATTATTCATACTTCATACACACTGAGTTGGAGCGATCCTGGTTTTTTTTAATAATTTATGATATCGACTAAAGGTGCTTGATGAAATTTCAATATCAAATTTGAATTATTACAACTTTGTACGATTCCACATATTTTGTCACTAACGACACGGGCTTAGCCTTTCGGCATCTTCAAGCATTCTATCACACGGATGCAACAGAACTGAGCCAGTAGTTTTTTGAGATCGAAGGGATTAAAGTAACACTGTTTACACAAGACCATAGTTACAAACATTCATAATTCATACAAATAAATTGAATATACCTCATATGATAAAAAAAAATCAAGGACGTCATTTCAGAGCTGACTGTTGCATCTGTGTGATAAAATGAAGATGCCGAAATGCGAATCTCGGGTCGTGAGTGACAAAACATTTGAATTTGTACAAATTTTCAACAATTCAAATTTAAACTGATGTTCCTTAAAATACAAATCGCTGGAGCACCAAATGACGTCCGTGATAGCATGTAGGGGCAACTGATATCAGTTGATAATGCTCGCGATGAGCGAAACCGGTCCTGATCAAAAAATATATTGTGGAAATAAGTACTAAAAAAATGTGTCTTTATTATTTAAAATTATAATATTTTTTTGATAATTTCAAAATTATTTGCTATAATTTGTATTATTCGCTTCCTTCGTACAGTTTTGTTTGTGACGCGTTCATATTTAAATGTTCTAAATTTAAATATAAAATTTATGGAATTGCAATTGTTTGACAGTTTAGTGTGCAACGGAATTTATATTATTCGCAAGCTTGCTTGTGCATTTAGAAGTCCGATCGTAAATCTCAATGGCTCTATCATGCGGGAACGCTGTTATAATATGTAATAATGTTGTTTATTGATTTCCTAACAGTTATTACACTGCGCTACTAACTGGCCATGATGTCAGTGAGCAATTTTAGTTCTTACATCATAATCATTATAAGTTACATTAAAATAATTATCACGAACTCGGCATATACAAATTAACTTGTTTGTTTTTTTACATTCAGTGTTATCAAGAGTAAAGAAATAAATTATAGAAAATATATATATCACAAAATAAAAATTTAAGCAACTTTAATAGTTAATTTAAAAAAACCTTCCGAGAACGATATCTTAACTTGCTTCAGAACAAAAACGAAATGATTGAAATTTTTCCTCAAAGTTTTTTACGGATAATATTGGATTTGTTAAATGACATGTTTTTCAAGACAAGGCCGTTAAATACAACACAACATACAAGTGTATTGTATTTTATTTTGCTTAGTTATACTTATTACAAGAAAGATATTTTAAAATTTTTTCTGACAAAATAAATATCAGAACACAAAATAATCATTAATTCCCATCAGATATATAATATTTGCTGATTTTTCATATGAAAGCAAAAATAATTTATTTGAATTATAAACAAAAAAAAATGGAACGTATCAAAATAATAAATTTAAAAACATTCCAAAAAATTAATGATGAATACGTGAAAAAGTGACATAATTTTGTTTCTGGGTATACTTATAAGAATGAGTGAAACTGTTATTCATTTGCAGAATTCCCTTTCGTAAGAAGATCGAATTTTATTTTTGTATTAAAAGCATTCCTCGTTCGAAAAACAAAAAGATTTTTTCAGAAAAACCTATGAACAAAAATACACCGTGACTTACTTAAGGAAGGGTATCTTATTTCGTTAATTGAGCTGGGAGTTTTCTGGGACAAGCCGAATGATGGAATAGAAAATCTTCTATCAACAGCCTTGAATCTAGTTTATTTGTGTTACGTGTACCTTGATACTACGTTGAAATAAAAAACGTGCACTTTTTTATCTGTCATAAGACAGTTTGGAAAAAGAATAATTAGTTTCGCAAGACATATATACGAATTGATTATACATGTAATAATTGTTGTAAAATATGAAAATATTCGATGAAGTCATCGAACAAAACCAGTGATTATTAGTAATATATAAACAATATGTGTTTTTTAGTTTAATGTGATAATTTCTTCCCCTTTATCAATATATTTTTAACTAGGGGGACGTTTGATACTATAGTTTAAATTTATATACATTTAAAATTGGATTAGACCCTTATTGCCTTTGTGTTGGTAGAAAAGAATAAATACAGAGTATATTATTTGGTATTGATCAATTATGCCAATTATTATTTTAGTATTCATATAAAAGTGATAGCAATAGTTTTATCGAAGATAAAGATTTGATTTTTTTTAAATTTTGTTTTTATTCGCTGCCCCTGTTTTTCTCTAATAATCTTCGATTATTTAAAAAAAAAAGCATCTTTTCGCCATTTTGTATATCAAGGTTTAATGTTACTGCTGACATTGTTATAATCCATATAATAATAAATTTGTTTGTTTATGAGTCGACTTAGGAAGATTACTATTGCTTATCTCATGAAGTGAAGGTTATTTTAGAATTTTTGAAATACATATTCTAAAAAATGTAACAACTTTCAGATAATACTTATTAATACAGGTTTTACTCATATTTCATCAATAGACATTTCTCTTTATTGATTGAATTGGCTTTCACTTGGTAGAACTCCATTATAACACGGTGAAAAATAGCAATATATTTTAGTTCTACAAAATTTTGTAGAACTAAAATACATTGCTATTTTTTCACCGTGTGACATTTCTCTTGTTCACCTGTTGATATGTATTTCTTTATAATATAATAAATAATTCAATAAGGATAATTCTAGAAATGGAGTACAAGTCGAAACGATTTTTTAATGTTCACTATTATACGGCTACCGAATCATCTCCGAATATTAACCTCTTTACAAAATTAATCTGTTCAATTTGACAGGCAAAAATTTGTGATCAATATGTTCAACTTCTATATCGGAAGAGATAACGATAATTCAATGTAAAATCTGAGAATAGCGATAGATAAAATATGAAACAATACGTTGCCATGCGGGTATGGTGATGTAAAACATAGAATTGAAAAAAAAAACTCAAGAAGTTTAAAATATATCATTATACCGTGCTTTACTTTAATGGATTGGTTAAGAATATTTTAATTTTTACTCCTGGAAAAATAGTTCAAACTAAGACAATCAACTGTTTTGAATTCATCTGGTTAAATTGACCTATACAGAATATCTTTGAAATACCCGTTGATTAAATTGACCCCCGGATGACCTATTAATATAGGTAACAGCCTATTGATTAAGTAGGAACGTTAGCATGTACAGAATGTTTAATTATGTAAACACAGATGACTTCATTACAGGAGTATGGAAATATGCAAAGACCTAGCTCTAGAATACATTGTTCGGTCATTTGAATTACTTCTGCGCAATGTTCATTAGCTACTTGACCTATATTCAAGTTGATTAAAATTAATCACTGAGTAAAATTTAACTTTTTATAAGGTTTTATCAATGATTATAGACGCACGAATTGTGGTATACAGACTCAGCGAAATTTGAATATTTCATGTTTGTAAAATATAAAATCGTTTGCAAAAGACCTGGTAACGTACTTCACGCAATAAAATCATTATTAAATGAACGGATGATATTAAAAATTTGTGTACATTGTATAATATAAAGAAAAACAATGAAAAATATTCACAAATAATTAAAAACTATACTATATGCCATTCAAGAATCCCTGGGTGTTTAAAACATATATTTTATTCCGTTGTGTAGAAAAAAAAATCAATGAATTCAACAGTGAATTTTTGTGGGAATCCAATATTATTTCATTCTCATTTATATAAATACTTCAATAGAAAAAGTGACATTTCATTTTTTTCGCTCTTGTGTTTATTTAGATATAGAATATTATAAAATGGCTAGCGAACTGTTGGCTTTTCGTACTTAGTTGACTTGAGATAAGATTTGTTTTTCTTTTCCATGTTGTACTGCGGAATTATCTTCATTTTTATCTCGGATAATATTGTGTGTATTTTTTTTATAAATATATTGAACCTACATGACACTAAAAAAACATTTTTTGTTATTTTTTTCCACAATATATTTTTTGATCAGGACTGCTCTAATGCTCGCGATGAGTGAAACCGATCCTGATCAAAAAATATATTGTGGAAATAAGTGCTAAAAAAATGTGTTTTTATTATTTAAAATAATTTATAAAGTTAAAATACTAGATTTAAGTTCTAAAATAAAAATTCCATTAAATAGAAAATACTCGAAATTATCACCTTATAATGAATATTTTAGACAGTATATCCAAACTCTAAATGAATAAGTGAATTTAAAAAAAAGTATTAACACTTTTACTGGGTGCAATTAATCAGGCGTATTCATTTTTTGCTTGTCAACTCTGAAGTGTTATATACATGTTGACAAATATATGGGCCATTTTTAGCCACCCTGAATAAACTTCAAATCAATCATAATTGCTTAGTTTATAGCGTAGGTGCGCTGTGGATTGGGCATATGGCTACAATCAATAGACTAACGCTTAACTTAGACAAACTTACTTAAGAAAATGTTCGTCGGATATATATATATAACAGCATTGTGTATAAAAAGTATTATTTATGATAAATCTGATAGCCAATAACTCAATATTAGATATTATCAGGAAATTGATTTACAATATACGTAGCAGAATACCTAAGGTAAAATAATATATAATTACTGTTAACTGTTTCAACACGATAGTTTCTATAAGGAGTCAGGTTGGGCCGGGGCGCGGCGAGCGGATGTCTCGGATTCGAAATGGGAGGTCTCTTGAAGCAGGCGGTTCAAGAACTTCTAGACGTCATTAAAATACGGAAGTTAAATTTTGATATAAGACTAACCCACTAGAGTTTGTATGTAAAGCCCTGATTGGTTTTTTAATAGATATTTTTACTCAATATGGCATGTGGTATCAGTCAATGGCCTCAATTATGAAATCAAATTCTATCGACTATACACACAACCAAACAAATCGTAAATATATATATTATAATTGTCAAATTTTAAGAGTGAAATATTAAGATGCAACATTTTAAAATTTGGTGTGTAATACTATATTACTTTGTTTATATACTAGTGAATTCAACGCATAGCTTAAATATAATTTATGATATCGACTGAATGTGCTTGATGGAAATTCAATATCAAATTTGAATTGTTACAACTTTGTACGATTCCACATGTTTGTAGTTCTGTTGCATCCGTGTGATAGAATGCCTGAAGATGCCGAAAAGCGAAATCCGGGACGTTAGTGACAAAACATGTGAAATAGTACAAAGTTGTAACAATTCAAATTTGCATAGCTTAAAATAAAATATACAATTCACCTTGGCAAACACATTGGTAATACATGAATAAATCTTTGAACATTTTTAACATTTGAAGATGATAGGTCCATGAATGAAGATTTTTTTAAATTACGGGGTGACCACGGGAAACAGTGCTGTTATTGTTTGATATTGCACATTTTCAACATATGTGAGTGCCGCAATACAGAAGATACGATGAATATAGTAGCACAATAACAGTTGAGTTAACTCGTTTTTAAGTAAATTATAAAATGAATAAAATATTGTTAATAAGATATCTTGAAATTATGTAGGCGCACGATGAGAAACCAGAACAAAATTAAAGCGCGACAGGAACATTATGGTAAATTATAAAATAATACCTTAACAATCAAATGAAAAACACGGATTATTTTAATTCTTTGGTTTTAAATGAATGAGTATATTGTGTCAGATCCCATGCAAGGTTGAAGGTGAATAACGTTGATTACGACATGTTTTTAATAACTTTCACACGCGACAATGCGTAGGTACATGCACACATGTAAATGTTTTAATCATTTGAATACTCGGCCATTTAAAAATGTGTTTACGATTTCAATGTACACACGCTGGCTCGCCGGCAAACAAATTATCAGCAACAACCTGTTGTCCTTCACATGCTTCTCGTAGCTACGCCATCACGGCATCTATCTAGAAGAATGGCATTCCGCTTCTACCATGATTAAGAGGTTCTAAACTAACGGCAGTCATTTTAGGAGAGTTGTCATGATAATTACTGACCAATAATTTTGACACTTTTGCGATAGAACAAAAATAGAACATTCTTTAAACAAATTATATATGTATTTGATTTTACTTTACAGAGGCGGTTATTTATTGGGATTGCAAACCATAAAAATATTTATTTATAACTACACCGTACAAAACTTACAAATTATCAATTCATTGCTTTTGCACCGTAACATATTTAAATATTAAGTATTGGAAATTCAACAAATACACAGTAAAACAGTCAACAAGGATTGCAAAAAAAAGTCAACCAAGTAAGCTCATGAAATGTCTACTTTAACTGAAAAAATAGCATTCGTCTGAACTCACTTTCGTCCACATGAAATACGTCAACATCCGAAGCAATACTGTTGAACATTGTTAATGCTCTTACTATTGGCATCCACATTGGCAGACTGGTTATACACTTTGGAAGAACAAACAAATTATGAACACGATTTCTTAAAAAAACTATCAGGAACATACAGATTGATATTATTAACGATGGCAGAATTCTCACTTTGGCATCAATACCGATGCATCGACTGTTAACATATAATACATATGGTCAAAATAATTTAATTATCAGCACACAAGGATTCAAAATTGCTATTTGCGGGAACACCAAAATCCTGGTATTGTTCCAATGATTTGTTATATAAACTTATTTGAATTCAAATTACGGAAATTTTTTAAATTTCTTCGAATTTTTAACCTGAAGCCAATGAAGTATTATATTTTAAATAATAAAAACACATTTTTTTAGTACTTATTTCCACAATATATTTTTTTGATCAGGACCGGTTTCGCTCATCGCGAGCATTATCAACTGATGATCAGTCTTAAAAGTGAAGTATTATATCTACAATAATATGATTTTTTTTTATCTTTTTTTACTTGTTATGCGCTGAAATCAGGTAGCACCACAACATATCCAGTGTGCAGTGTCAAGTGTACCGATTAAGTTTTAAAAATATTATTTAAATATATTACAGATTCAACTTGTTGAGGACAACAGATACGCTATACTATCAAAAATAATGTTGCGTAGTATGGAACACTCGGCCTTTGGCTGCTGAATGCTGATGCAGTAATGAGGAGAGAGTGAATTTTATATTTGCCTTTGGGGTATACAGTTATGTACGCTATCGATATCTGGCCATTGTGGAAATGTAGACAAGCTCTAAGCCAAGTTTTACTACAAAGAATATACATTTAATTTAATGAATATATCGTGATTCAAAAATATGTTCGTATTGTAATGTCATAATGAAGTAGTCAAATGGCATATTTTGTGTTACAGGTTCTTGTCAGAAAATTACGAAATCGCTGTTATAATCAATACCCCCTATTTTCTTTGCAGGTGACTTATATTGTAAATAATATTCATTGTTTTTGAATATGTCTACAATTATTCATTGTTGGATATTAATTATATTTAACATGTCGGCTTCCAGCTAATCATAATATCAAATAAGTATTTCCTTCACCAATTAGTGTCCGCCATTTTCTGGATTCATGATAATATAAATTTGGCACAGTGAAAAATATCAATGTATTCTATGTATATGTGTTCTACAATTTATAAAACAAATATAAGTCGGTCGCTTCTCCTCAAACCATTGCGAGGGGCTATTGCCTACCCTTAATAAAACATAACAACCATCCCGTCCAGTATTTAAAAGCTCATTGAAATTGCCGCCTGTTTAGTTTCATTTATATTTTTTAAATGTTTATTGCTAGCATGAAATAAGCTAGGTCGTTAAAACTGTGTGGAGTACTACAAGAATGACTTAATGCATCGTAGAATAATTTGAACTACGCACAAATATATGAATCCGTTGATAACTAAAATTCATTATTAGTTTTTTGTTTGATTTAAATTAACCATTGTTAATCCATGTTCATTCTTGAAGTGAAGCAAGCATGTGGGCTCCAAATGGAACTAATCTCAACAGATATGCTTTTTCAAAGAAGTGTAAGTTGCTCATTTGAGTAAGATGTATTTTTTTTTCAAAAAGAGAACAAACATAAAAAAATAACGCTAACGTATAGATGATAGTTAACCGCTTTCGATTCTCTCGATCTTTAGGATCGGATCAGGGGAAGCGATTTTAGAGATTTACAATGTATACATAAGTATTGCAATGACAAATAAAAAATACTTTCTCTAAACATACAATTTTTCTTTTCGTTTGTAGTAATTTTATTTAGGAGCAATGAGAACCTTATAGTAAGGTTATTCGATTAAAATAATAACCGTGTGCATGTTGTCATTGAAACACACAATCGACACTGATTTTATCATAAGTTATATAAAATTACAGGGCGTTTTCAATTCTTTTTGCTTCATCAGATTGTAATTCCTGTGTTAAATACATTTGAAAAGAGTCGTTACGACCAAATTTCACCCTTGGATAAACACGCAACAATGTCGTCACGTACGTAACTGTTAATATGTTTATTTACATTTGAAAATATAATATATAGAAGGATATATGTACGTTCAAGGGCAATGGTTAATACAACGTTCCCGATATAAACTACAATGTCAAAAGAAGCATGTAAAAAACCGACTACCAATGGCATAATTAACATAAACATTGAAACAAAACAATAGTTCCAGGGAAATAATTTTTCTGGTAGATCTCAAAGACTTCACACAAATACAGCGGCAAAACAACACCATAGGACCTACATCAATTCATAACTCGTTAAATATTTAGATTTTATAAAGCTGTGACTTAAAAAGCTTAGCAAATTTAAGATTTAATAAGGTGATAAGTGTATTAAAATTTTACGATTCATCGAATTCGGGTCGTATTTAGATATTTATTAAATGTCGACTGGCAAAACAGTAAAATTTAAATGTATTTTTTAATTGGTTAAAAAAATATTTTATAATTCAAATATCGAAAAACGAATGAATTTAATATATTAAGAGGTTTTTTCATAAGGTTTGAGTATTTTTTCAAATACTAAGCTGCAGTAGACAGATATTTGCACATAGGTAGGAAATTAACTTCTATACTGTTTGATTATTTTTTTGATAGTCATTGAAAGGACAATCTTTTTTTCTATTACTTAATCATCTTTTCTTCAGATTTTCAGCTGAAATTATGCGTGTGTGCAGATTAAATTTGGATTAATGGAAGTGTAAAATGTAAAAGAAAAGTGAGAAAGAAGTAAATGAAATAGTGTCACTGTATTTTCATAAGTGATCAATAAATATTAACTATTAGAAGAGATGTTTTTAATTGTCTTAAAAACGCATAGCCACCGAAACTTTGTCTCAAAGAATGTCGATAGGTTTATCGATTTAACTATTGAGTATGTTAAAAATACTTACGGCGAATAAAATCTATAGTTTCTGTTCCAACATTTTAGGATTTCGTTGACATTTTAAACTAAATGGAAAACTAATAAAATTTTTATCTCTTGATGACATATTTTAACACAATGACAAATGGGTTAAAAAAGTATTGATTGTCAAAAAAATAGTCATGTAATTGAATAAGATCAGTAATTATGAATAAAAAAAAACTCGCTTAACACGCTATAGCTATATTTATATTACTGTTTAAGATAAAAATAAAATAAAACAATATTTCACTACAGCCAGTCATGCTGAATTCCAGATTGCGGTTTTTGCAGAGCGGAAGGTCACACCGTCAATGTCGATGACGGCCGGACAGGTGAAAATGAGAATTATGTTCTACCTCTGAGACTAAATGATGCAATACCCGAAAACGCTATTCTTTTAATCCAATTCGTCTTATGTGTTTGTCATAATAATAAGTCATAATAAATGGATTTATTGAGACATTTCTTTTTGTCTAGCAACATTTTAAATCCTTACGTATACTACTAATGCAGCAGTAAAGATTGTGTGACGAGAGAAAAAGAGGATATTTATTGTAAACATTTTTTTTTGATGATAAAATTCATCATGCTACGATTTTAGAAAAATCTCGGTAAAAACAAAAATTATATATTAAATCAGAAACAATCCATTAAAAGCTAGGTTAGTCAAAAATTCATTTGATTGCATTGAAGCTATTTATTAAGTTTTTTTCTGTTGTGAAGTGGTTCGGTTTTTCTATGCAATTGATTCAAAAATTGTAAAAACTTGAAGGAGAAATTCCTATTTTTTACCTACACATTTTTTGTTATATCTGTTATTTAGTAGTATTTGAAAAAATAAGGGATTTAAATAAATTGAGGCAGCAAATAAAAAATATTTATAGGAAAACTAGATTCATAAAATAATAATAGACACAAGACGTTATTGAAATGTTCTTTTTTCAAAAGGCGTATTTTTGCGAGGTGATATTGAAGTTAAACATGTGTTATTCTGTTGGTGAACATTTTAAATGTTTTATGAGGTAAATTTTACATTTTTATAATGATATTGATCGCGCGAGGTTTGCGTGAGTACAGATAGAGTCCCTGTATCGAAGAACAATAAGATGCAATTAGATCAGCTACATAAGATAGGAACTGATATAATTATCATCCGATACCACATTAAGACAATTATTCTAAACAGAAACTTTGTTCGATTTTTAAACAAATCTGTCTGTGCAAGCTGTTTTACCATTTGTAACATCCTGTTTATGAAAAACTGTGTTTTTTTCTTCTTCTATCGAACTTGTTGACTGAAGGAAAAGAGACTTCGAGAAGCACTTTCATTGATAACAATATTGATTGATAAACCTCATGCTGATAAACAAGCTCGACCCTACGTATTCACAAAATAAACGTATGTTAAAAAAAATATTCACTATAAACTTGAAGCATGGGTTTTTTAACATGTCTTTTTTTTTAAATTACACTGTATAATTTTACAAAATTAGAAGCCTGAGCAATCTTTTTTAAAATGGAATAAGGTAGTATAATATTAAGTTATTAACACTTTCAGTACCTAGATCGTAAAAATATTTAAAACGATAAGATTCGTGTTGCAAATACATCTAAAATGCCATAATAAATAAATTAAAAAAATATATTTGAATTTTTTGAAGCAGTGTGTTTTTTCATAGTGTATTTGTTGAATTTTTATATTTTTATATATAAATATGTTAATATGTTACGGTGCAAAAGTATTGAATTGATAATTTGTAAGTTTTGTACCGTGTAGTTGTAATAAAATAAATAAATAAATAAGATGAGAATAAAATTTGGAGAAAAAATATTACGTGTCGCGCCGTTTGTTCTTATGTCGTGAAATCCATTCACGCACCGGTGCGTGTTAGGCATTGAACTGGTTAAATAAAAGTATGGATAGACAATCCAAAATCTTTTTTTTAACAATTTAAGATTTTTTTGATATTTTACATTCTATTATATTTTGGTGAATAAAAAATATTTTTTCATGTTACTTTTAGAAAATGGAACTTTTGAATAGCTCCTTGATTTGCAAGGCTTGAAAAAAAATTGAGTTAAAATTAATTCAAAAAACTACGTGCACTGTTATCAATGTATATAAGATTATCTTGAATATCATTATGAAATATATAAAGCTATCTAAAATGTAAACTAACGGTTAGTTTATAATCGTAGAGATAAGGCATCAAAAATTAATGTTTCGATACCAATTCCGCCATTATGCAACATACACTTCATATGTGCCTATTGCCTTTATTGAATAAATAAATATTTTTGTGTCATTTCAACATTAAGTAAGAAAAAAATAGTTTAATACTATTTTTCGCACATTGGCGTAGAGGATCTACGATCGTAGAGTATTAATTAATGAATTAAAAATTAGCAAAAAAGCGTTTATATATTATTTATTTATGATATCGAATGATGGTGTTTGGTGAAATTTCAATATCAAAATTAAATTGTAGAACACTTGTTTCGACTTTTGGCATTTTCAGGCGTTGACTGAACTGACAGTTCTTTTGCATACGTGTTCTAGAATATTTGATATAGATGAAGAAAGGCGAAACACGTGTCTTAGTGACAAAATTAAAAAAAATAATTGTATATAAATTCAACGATTCAAAGTTCATATATCAATTTCAATCTTATTATACGTAATTCAACGTTGGTGTTAAGTAAGAACTAAACACAAATGAATCTACTATAAATATTTATTAGAGAACAAATGATGAGGCACATTTCCTGTATATATTTGTTATTGGAATAAGCATAATCAGCGCTTCACAGTATTTCTTCTTAATAGCTTATTCAATGTCAAAGCTGTCAATAATATTAACATAAATGGAATTATTTATGTTCAATACCGTTGAAAAGAAAGTAATCTGTAGGCCGTTGACAGCGTAGGAAATATTTTGATGGGATTTTAGAAATTCGAGAAAGCGTAGAACATAAAATTTAGAGAAAAAAATGTATGCGTCCACACGCATGGAACTTTCGAATTGTTCAAAAAAGATAAATTTTTTCAAGTATATCGCATACAAGTCCAAAATTAAGATTTTACGTTAACTATTACTGCGTTTGATAGAGTAGTATTTATACTATACCGTCAAAATTTCTCGTAGACTATACAACATTTGCACTACAAAACATGTTTATAAAACATAGCACGAAATCTTAAATACGTAACATTAAAGTTTTTTTTCTCTCTTTGATGTATGTTTGAGACGTCGCTGTTGTGGAACTTTAGCATATATACAAAATATGATTGAAGTAAATTTTGAATGATTCAAATATTTATTTTCACTTGTATCATAACTTTAACAAACCTGTATTATGTAAAGCTAATTATTTTTTTAATTGGTCAGTAATTTTTACTAATAAATAATGTGGCCATCTTTCGCCAGCAAAGTTTTCTCTTCTATATTTTATACGGTTACTGTGAAACTAAAATTAACAAAAAATATCCGTTATTTTAATTAGTTAGTAAATGGTAAAATGTGTTAGATTAGAAGTTAGATTTGTAATTTATCAATAAGTTACATTCTAAATTCCTTTCACTGAAAAATATTCATTGATATACTTTTACTGTGTGACAAATATTAAGCTAAATTATAGCGCGTAAGTCTGAAATTCCTTTGAAACACAGATTTAATGAATAATAATGAACCAGTTCAACTCAATACGACTTGGGTAAATATTACTGTCTATAACTGAGTAGCATAACACGTACTTTGTTAATAACTCAAATTTATTGACTATCGATTGCGAAACCGATAACCGGTAGGTGCAATATAATACCGCAGCTCCAAAATAAATTCCATTCACAGTGTCCTTTGAGATTAATGGATTTCGAGCTCTCAATTTACAAGTTCTGCAGGTTGCAGTTACTATAATTTTCATGCAGGTAACTGGTGAAACAAGTACTCAATGATTTTACCAAGATTTCGCAACATCGACGAATAAAAGAGTTTAGAGTTCGTACTTAAAAACAGAGTATATTATTGCGTATGTATGAATGTAAAGACTAATACAGCCATTTGCAAGATTTACTAGTAAATCTTAAATGTATATAACAAAATACTCTTCTCGATCCGTTTCACAGAAATTATTATATTAAATAACCAGTCGTGGTGCTATCAAAGTTGTAAATTTTTTTTTAACAGTTTGCTTTTGCTAAGTTTATTATGCTATTCTAAATTCCAGGCGAAGCTAGGAAGTAAAACTATTTATATTCAAAATAAACTATATGTTTTTCAGTTGTTAGTATGTATTTCATGTTTTTGTTTTTGCTATTCTTATTTGCATGAAATTTAATACTTTGCACTTATAGATAATTTTTGTATAGAAGCCACCAGCTTTTCCCAATCAACGGTGTCGGATCACCGAAGTTTTCTACCGGTATACAATTTCGCTTATAATCAGACTACGATATTTTTTGCTGGCATGCAGGTGTAAAACTAAAAATTATTTTATATTCGTGACTCAAATGATGTCAAAAAGTTTTGAATATACAGTTCATTCACGATTGTGAAAAAATACTGGGTTACTTATTCAAAAATAAAAAGAGATTGATCAGCAGAGCATATGATATAAAAGTGAAAAGGTTTCGCTTTATACAAATGCAAATGCGGAGCGACGATTACGGGTGTGATG
The DNA here is from genome assembly GCA_028555115.1 of Himalopsyche japonica. Taxonomy (NCBI): domain Eukaryota; kingdom Metazoa; phylum Arthropoda; class Insecta; order Trichoptera; family Rhyacophilidae; genus Himalopsyche; species Himalopsyche japonica. The sequence continues at coordinate 3,334,999 of JAHFWJ010000430.1, forward strand.
ATGCAAGATCACGAAGGCGGAAGGGGCAAGAGGACTGCGGGGTACCAAGGCAGTCATGGGCGGCGGAATGGCCCACGCCAACTTCTTAATAGGGAATACGCCTAGTTGAATATTTTTAATATCAAACTATTTGTCTTAAGAACCCATTTACGACCAATAAAAATTGTAATAAAATCAAATTAAAAATTAAAAAAATATCTGTGTATCAAATTTCTCAGTCTCAGTTTTTAATTTATCGTGGCATTATATACTTCAATGTTGCTTTGTTATAGTTTTCATGTTCATGCATGAAGTATTTTGATGTTTCGATTGGGTCGTTTTACTTTCATTTGTTTACAATGTACAGTAAGTGTGGCTTAAAAATATGTAATTTCTAAAATAAAATATATAATAAGTTCAAAATATTGACAATTACTACTAAATATTACTAAAAATATTTATAGCTTTCTTATAAAGAATAAAACTGTACGTATTTATATATGTATTGATTCGACAACGTATGAAATGAAAATACATTATTAAGAAAAAAAACTGATTCCAAAGTTCCATGGAAACTGATGATAATTAAAAAAATATGTTTCCGTTAAATGTGAACCTCCTCAAAGGTACTTCCAAATCAATAGAAAACATTAAATAATTAAAATTATACTTCGTATAGAATAGATAAAATAGATAATCGTGAGCCACAGTTTGAAGATTTTTTAGAAAATTTGTCAGCAGTCTTTGCAGATTGCATAAAGCCAGATATGACAACTGGATTATTATTTATAGATTGTCAAACATTATAAAGCAATTTAAATCAAAATTGTCAAAAATATCCAAGGAATTGACAGAATTTTTGTTGTCAAGTTATTTTTGTCACTCTTCTTGGCAATACTAAAAATTGATAAATGGACATTATTGATTTGTCAATAGTACTTGAAAGCAACCAAACTATAATATAGAAAATATAAAATTCACTACTGAAGTAATTTTAGACATAATTAAATCTGTTGTTTTTTCAATGACAATACATTTACAATAAGATTATCAAATTTCACCAATTTTCTATATTGATATGAATAGTTTATTATAACTTTATTCCACTACGATTTAAAATATATACTACGTGTTGGCGTATAAAATATCGCAATATATTTGGTAATAGTATTTTATTGACCCAATAATCATTTTTAAAAAAATATATTCTGTCAACCGATTTTAATAGGTTTTTTTACATATTGGTATGGTTATTATTTTAAAGGTGTGACTCGTGGAAATAAGTGTGATATTCATTAATTTTCTAGATTGCTTCAATTATAAAGAAGAGTCTAAAATGAAAATAAGTGATTGCAATCTATTCCCTTCGTTTCAACTACTGGCGCTATATCCACCGTAAAAAGTCAACTCAGAATGGAATCAACATTTTAAAGGAAAATTTCAGAATAGAAATCAAAAATAATACTTTTTTATTTACTGTCAAAAATAGCCTGGGGGGTACCCTCGATGAGTCGATGAGATTGCAAGTTCTTTGTCGTCTACGGCAGCGTTTCTCAACCTTCTTACGCATCTATACTGATGAAAATAGGATAAATATTTTTCTATCTATAGATTGGCTATATATGGATCCTTATTATTTTAATGTTGTCTTTAATTTTTGAGTAACATTGCTTAAAATACTTTACGATTTACTTGTTGAAATATATTTATCAGTAAATTTAAAAAAATACTAAAATGGTTAGACTTCTGTATTTTATTCGCGAATGCGATTCATCTAAAAAGTCAGTTTCATTTGAATTATATATATTTATATTTTCAATGACTATGCCTTATAATGCCTTTCGGCAACTAGTGTTTGTTAAACACTAGTCCACATAATAGACCTGTGAAATGTAATGTCATACCCATAAGATAAGTACAATCATTTTTTTATAATCCGGTGAGAACGCTTCAGTATTTTTTATTATTTTAACTCATATTTTTCAGCTAATATGTCCTATAAATTTTTTCATACAATATTATGTTCACAGAACTTTCAAAAATCCGACATTCCAAATAGTAAGTCGTTGAAAACTATTGACATGCTAACACCGAAAATTGATGTCAGTGATGATTTATTATTGCTTTGACACTAATGTCAGTGAAAGCGATTAAAGAAAATAAGCGTGGCGTCTACCACAGTAAAATACTTGAAAATTAAGTATAAATGAATACTGCGGTCAATTCAAAATGTTCCCTACTACTTATAATTGACCCACTCAATAAAGGAAATGGCAATGCATTTATCCATCACCACCTGTATTACAACTCGCAGTTGGTTTTATGCATTTATTCAAAGAGATCATATTAAAAGACGGGAGAGTCAAGCACAGAATGTAATACGGTTCAAATTTCATCTTAATTTGAGATACAAAATGTAAATGGCATTGGTATGATTCAGCATGCAGAAAGATAACATGTTTTATTATTTACAGTGGTTACCAAACTAATTATCAAACAAATTAGAGATGGAATCTTATTCTTATAAAATAATAATCATTTTTTTTTATTTTACTTGAAAATAAAAATGTATCAAGCATGGCTAATTGAATAATAATTAATGTATATAGAACGGTATGTATGCTAAATTATTTAAAGTCAATCGGGTAATGGAATGTAAACTATGGGCAAGCCTCTAAAGGAGGACAAAGTAAAAAATTTGAATGCAAACGACATACGATCCCATAAGTGTTAGCACGGTGTGTAAACATCACATACCGACTTGTACAAAGAAATATATCAAATAGCACGATAGTCGCAAAGAAAATAACCGGTGCATGTTTCATTATAACAAACAAAGGCAAGTTCCTATTCGTCACAGGCACAACTGATAATTATATAAGTATAGAATACAAGTATGAAATACTACACCTGGCAAAAACAAATGCAACAATGCATTTTTGTTACAACACTACCAATGTATTCTTGCGGTAAAAAAATGTATAAGAATTTAACTTTGATATCGGCCATATTTTTCCCATTTAGCTTCAGAGTGTCAATCAATCGTCGATTTCTCGGTAAAACAAAATATAACAAGCTGGGTGGCTTCAGTCTTCTAAATTAATTTAAAAAATAACTTAAATATGTGAGATTATCTCGAGTCTGATTAAAAAGAAAGATATTCGCTTAGTAGAAAAATATCTGTGCCAAAAAACAGAGGAGCATTTTATTTTCAGTCGATGATGTGTGAAATGTAATTCCTCATATCCAATGCCAAGGACGTCGGGAGCTATAAAGAATCGAGGTAAAAACCCCAATCTGATATTTTTGTTGACTTAATAAAATAAGCCAAGGATAAATAAACTGAAGTGAAAAAATTTGAGTGCCGAAACATTACAATCAACTAATCTTTTAATCTTTTTCATTTCTCATTTTGAATGAAAATGTGCTATTTTTTTAATTATTTCATTTTTAGAGAAGCTGACGTTTCCTGATTCTGGTAATAAAACATTAATAATCATATTTGAAGTGCCTGTTGATACATACAAATATTAAGTCAGGTAATTTAATATAAATTTGTATTTTCATTTAACAAAAGGATGTACTACAAACACAAAATATCATCGATTGAAAATTAATATTAATGACTTACCGCTGTGGTTGGTATCGGTTGAGGTATCGGTAGAATAAAATAATTAAATTATAATAATGCAATAAGTATTTTTTGGAAAGAGAGCATATTTTAAGTAGTAAGCTGACATCGGCGAATAATGAAATCTCCGTTGCAATCTTTATTTCATTGAATACTATAATATTACAATATGAGATTCAATCCGCAATAACTTCCTTAATGATTCAATTGATCTTCACCCTATATATTTTGACCGGTCGATTTTCCTAATTCCTTCCAAAGGCATTAGGAAATCTCTATTTAATTGATTGATTAATTTAGGAAAAGGATCTATTTAATATTTAATGTTAGTATGACTTATCTAGAATATAATCTAGATATGTGATCCAAATACTCTAAAACTGCTTATACTATGTCAAATGTAAACCTGCAAAATTTTAGCATCATTCATGTTTACTTTAAATAAGACTAGCGTAATATCCAGTGATGATAGCTATTATGTAATATTCGTCTATTTGTAGATGGTTATAAACGTTTAGCACTTAATGATATCCCAAAAGTCACGCTCGCATATTTAAAAGCGTCAAGTTTTATTTTGAAAACAAAATACTGGTCAAATATTGTTATTCTAATTACAACATGTTTTTTTTTCAACACGCCAATTATTTATAGGAATAAATGGTTGATCAGTAAATAAGTTGAGGTTTTTTTAAAATTGAAAGCTAAATACAGCCCGGATTATCAATTGAGCTGCACCGAGATGGAAAACAAGAACTCGAAATATCAAGAGCAAAATATCTTGAGAAGCAATTGCCAACTTTTCGCGAAAGAAGTATTGATTGGTTTAAGTATTGCAATAATACATATTTTTATTGCATATCTAAAATATATTTATGAATAGAACTGATTTCGCTCATTACGAGCATTATCAAATTATTTATAGCCAATCGAGCGATGAAATGTAAGCAATGAGTAAGATTTTAAATTAGAACAAATTAAAATAGTCAACTGAGTGGATAATGCTTGCGATAATCGAAACCGGTACCTTCTTTTAGTATGTCACCCATATTTTTAAATATTAATTATTGAATAAATAAACTGGAATAAGACTTAGGATCCATCCGTATAACGGCATGGATATAGTATACAACTCGCCACACCAGCTGTTCTTGAATAAACGAACTTCTGCGAATCCAAATAAAAATCGGTTGTACAATAATAAATTTTTAGCTTTGAATTCTAAATAAATAAATAAACTTTAATAAGTGAATAACAATATATATCACGGAATTTAAGCTATGCGAATTGACATAAATATATTTTAATTAGGTTGTTTTTATGCAGCCGGCTAATCAAATTAAATTCAATGTTCGAGCTTCGATTTTGGAATTCGACGTCGCAGAACATCCGAGATGTGCAAACTTCATTTTACCTATGAATTAAACAACATATTGATTTCTGTGTTAGGGTACAAAATCTGAAACCCACTCTAGTTCATTCATACGAATTTAATCGAAACATGTATATTAACTTAACTTAAAATTTGCGCATTTTTGTCACATTGCAAGATAGGCATGATCGCAATAAATGTAACAACGAAGCATATCACTTGTCACATGAAATGAACAAAACATCTTTCTCAAAGTTTATAACATTTTTTTTTAATACTAGTACGATGTTTGTTCAGTAGATATATAAATGTTGCCCAATCAAAAATAGGCGTTGCCAATAAAATCCAGAAATTATTATACGAAGAAATATTATTAATCTCTGATAGACAAAAATCTTAGTCTTCATAGACAATGGTGGGTTAGAACATTCAAGTAAAAGTATTTTGATACATTTCCATCTTTAGATGATGAGAACATACGTACATTTACAAGTTTCCTCCGACCAGATGCATTTAAATTCAACAACGCGACCGACCTGACCTAATGGCGCTAAAACGAATGTCGGTCAATCCAAACTCAAATAATAATAAAAAAAACTTGTACCGGACCCACGCTTGCTTTCTGAGCAACATTATACAACTTAAGATGCTGGATTTTCTAAATGCAATACAGTCATCTTACGGCAGTGTTCGTAGTTATTTAAAAAATGGCACACGATATAAAAATATTTTTATAATTCGTGTTTATTTTTTTATTTTCTACTGAAAGAAATTTGTGTCAAAAGTAATGACATCTACTGATAATTTAAATAAACGGTGTTCTAGATTTCAATATTTGAGGATGGTTAATTTCGTTTTATTTCTGTCATAGATGTCAAAAAAAATATATTGATTTCTGTTGATCCTTGATGAACATAACTTACAGACAATAACGAAAAGGCAAAATTCGATAAAACATATGTTCATTTGTGTCCTGCTGTTACGTATAAAAAATAAACGGAGTAATATATGCAATTAAGACGTGGGCCATTAACAATCCAATAAAATAACACATTATCGCTAACAATGTGTGTGATAACGGTTGAAAAAACGAGAGTATCACAATAATTGCCCACATCCGAGTCACTAAATCGAGATTCGATAGCCGTGAAAACGGATCCGAAATAATTCTCATTGCATAATTATTATATTCGGTATCAAATGGATTTCGCAGAAATATCTCTGGCTATTTGTTTCCAGCGCGGCCGGGAGCATTATTTTCGTTTTAAACATTGACATAATCTGTGTCACACATTTCCACAATTAGATTTTCTAGTTCTATTTCCAAACTCATACAGTTGATCACCCGTAACATCTATTGAATACCATCGTGTACATACTAATTAATCCAAATGAATTTAATCCTATTTCACATTTGCAAATCAATAAATTAATATTCCAAAAAGAAACACACGTCACATTTAGTGTTATAGTAATTTATTGATAATTTGTTTGAAGTTTGTTTGAAATTCAAATATCATCGCTGTTGACTATCGCGAATGAAATTTTTAGCTTTAGACTTTATGAGAGGTGAAACACCAACCAATACTTGGAATGGCGGTACTAATTTTAATAATGAGTGAAAACCATCGCATTAAAGCAATTCAGGCCCATACATTGTTTATATTCCAAAATTATTTATTAGCGAAATCATAAAAATCTAACATGGACTCGACCAATCATGGCGACTCGTATATATGAACCTGTTGTGACATATAACATGGATCATAAACCATTCAAATAATAAAAATGTATATTTCCATCGAAAATGATATTTTGTTGGGTGTAAATTACTTTTAATTTGTTTTAAAGTTTGAAATAATACAGCAGAACCTCGATTATCTGGATTGGTCAAAACGAACAAAAATATTACGAATTTGCTGATATGCACGTGGAAAATTGCGTCTACTGTTTACGAACATGATGGAGTACAATCTTAACATTTTGATCATTGGATTTGTTTTTTGCAATTGTTTAAACATTCATGTGAAATATATGGATCAGTTATCGTATAAATTCGATACGCATTGAACGTTTGTTTCTATAAAAATTGATCACGATTTAAATATTTATTCAAGCGATCCTGGATTCCAAATTTTGAATGATGAAGAAATAATTAAAGAAATGTCTGCCTCAGATTTACAAGAATAAGAAAACGAAAACGAGATTTGTGAGAGGGGAGACATTAATCCTACAAATTCTGAAAATTTTCAGTGTTTAGATGTCGCCATAAAGTGGTTTGAGAGTCAAAAAGAGTGCAATTCAGGACAACTTATATGTCTTGAAAGTTTTCGCAGCATCGAAAAAAGCTAGCTTCGAGCAGAAATCGTTAAGTGATTTCGATTCTTTTCGATTATCCGGACTATCTTCATCCCCGATTAGTCCGGATAATTGAGGTTCTACTGTATTGGTAGAATAATGGATAATTATTTTCGGTTCGAGTGACAGATTTTTGACAATCGTGATACGTGAAAGTAATATTTTATAAGCCGCGTAAGATTATTTGTATGACATACAAAATCTTGCATATAAATAACCGATATTTTAAAGTACCCGTTAACCCATAAGTTGAGTGCTGTTAGCATTATGATTTTCTGATTCTTGATAATGAAAAAAATGGCAGTAAAACAAATTGAATAACGTATGCGATATTAGTTGATAATATAGTACACAACACAAAGTTCAATGGCCTGCAGGAAAGACGGCCCGAACCAAGCTATGGCTCGCGTCAGCTTGTATTGTACCGTTGCAAGTTGCAAAGATACCTTACTGTTTCTCCTGCACAGTACCGTTTCCATTTCTAAGTGAACGCTTTTCTTTGCTGTCGAGTAAGTGCTTTCACGTGAATGAAGTTGGCACATACATTTCCAAAACATTTCGCGGTTGACACATATCCCTGCCGTCACACACACATTTCATTAATTCCGACCACACATTAGAGAAAATGGAAGATGCTTGACCGTGTTTAAACCGAATTAAATTGGTGTTCACATTGATGAGAATCATTTTTGTGGTATATATAAATAAAGCTGATATTATTCAATTCAATTAAAAAATATTAATTGAAAAGATTTGAGCACGGAATATTAATAAAGTTTAATAGAATAAACAATAGATAGCGCCGATTCCATTGATTGTTAAATTTGTATCAGGGCACCATACAGTTATAAATAGTATAAATTTTAAAATAGGTTTAAATTTCGAACTAATTTTTCTTCGATTATAAGAAAGCAAAACAAAATCATTGATAAAATTGGCTATTATTCAATTGAACGAAAAAATATTAATTGAAACTGATTTTGGCACGAAATATAAATACTAGCTGCGTCTAAGGCTGACGTTTTGTACCTGAAAAAATCATTTTAATTGCCAACGCTGTCAATGCTAATATGTGATAGACCACTGTTAGTACTCGGGTAGTCTTTCTGAAACGCGAGAGCGGGTGTGACGCGTGGGTTTTAAACGCATACATTTTTATGCACTATCTTATTTTGATTAGTACCCGCAACACCCGCGCTCATGCAACGATGATACGAACGCTTATGATTTTTGTAACAACTCGAGTAGAAAAAACATGACATACACCACTGCCTAAAGGCTCGAATAATATATTTAAAAAAAACATATTTTTGAAACTTAATTTATCGGGACCAGAACCCTAACTTATCTGATCGTTGAAGTATAGCTTTACTACTGAACCGCAGAGGCCTAAAATACACTTACTTTTTTCACTACCTTTCTATCATAAATGTCGTCTATTATAAACGTGAAATGTCAAAAGAACCATTAATAAACAAATTTACTTACAAAACAAACAAATTCATTGATATTGAGACACATTCTTAAAAATCTTGTTTGAAATAAATATCAGGTTAAACTGGTTTTGTTAATACTGATAAAAAATAACAATAATACTAATTCCTTTTAAAATCCGGTGAAAACATATGTTTTCTGTATTTTTTTATTTATTTAATAAAATGAGAATATTTATTTACGTTTTTATAGTAATAATTTATGTTTTCGATTCTATTTAATAAGCGAGTTGAATTTAACAAAAATCTTCATTGTATGAAAATTAAAACAACTGGTTAACTCTTTCATATTAAACTCTAACCGGATAGTTTATAGCTCTACCCGTAACAAAGGAAATAACAAAAGTAAACTCACAATGCAACAAAGCACTTTCCGGCATTTTGTTTGTTCTCACGTTTTAGTGCGTGATCAATGATTATGATGATCACTTTTCTAGCATACGTCAAATGAGTAAATTTACCTTTCACAATTAATATAATTGTATGTTGTTGCCACACTCTGAAGAAGTTTAACCCATTTTAGCCTGAATTATATTAGATTACACGAGCTTTTGCTCCTAAAAAATGTTAAAAAATATTTTTTACTACGGCAGCGTCAAGCTTGAAAGAATCTGTACCAGACACTTTCAACTTACTAACAGTTGATCGATGCAAATATAATTTACACAACAATATATACAAATTATAAAACAAAACAAAAAATAGCGATCTGGTAAATGGGATCATAAAACTTGACAATTAGTGTCAATTTCCAATAGTGCGCCCATTACAGAGTAAATTAAAATCAGTGTTTTTATTTATTTATTTAAAACGTGCATATTGTCAAATATTACGTGTTGTTCTGACAGACGTTCTTGACTTTTTTCTTTATTGTTTGTTACTATGGTCAAACTGTCGTCTTTGTAACCGTAGATCAAAATATTTTCAAGGATCAAAATGTCTTTATTCAGTTTAAGGTTGCAAGAGATAATTTGTGTAAATTTACAAACATGAAATTTTCAAATTTAGCTTTTCAAATTTTTTTAAATGTGTTACAAAAGTGATTAGTAAATTTAAAATCAACAAACTTCGTTAATACACAAGTAAATAATTTCAGATTTAAGCATGTTTTATATATAATATAAATATCTATGCATCAAATGACATCTGAAGACACTTTTTATTTTATATGTCCCCTAGAGTCTAAGACCCGTGTTTCGCACGTTTTGACAAATTATAGGCACGACATTTTAGTTAAACTTTCTGACAATTAACCGGTTAACTGCCAAAAGCGTCTTAAGACGCATAATTTTCTGTGAAAGGAGCGCCGCTCGTACAAAAATTACGTCTTAAGACGCGCCGTTTTAAATGGGCTTTTACTGTGAACCGTGAACAATTAATTTTATGATTATGGATAAATGACTGCACGACTGGCGCGCTCTTCATTTATTTGGTAAGTTTTATAAATAAACTTTATTACACTTTCAATAACGATATGTTTAGAAGGTTTTATTTTTGTCGTAAAATTCGCGGCGTGCTGGGTACCGCCATACATGTACCTGCCGGCAGTTAACCGGTCAAAATTTTGTTTCACTTGTTTGACGATTATTTTTTTAATCTTGTGCGTGTTAATAATACATGAAAAAAATACTTAATTAATAAAACACAACAATTCATGTTTTAACAATATGTATGTCGCAATTAAAGGAAAAAATCAGTACGGTTTTTCCCACATAAATCATCGAAGCCACAAAAATAATGAACTTAGTAATTTTTCAAGGAATAAACTATGTTTAAAGTTCATATTTTTTATTCATTAAATTTTATAAAATAAAAAGTATTCTTAATATATAATATATCCTTCCCTAATCATAAAAAAATCCAGTACTTAAATGTCAAGTCGGTAATACCAGTTAAAAAAAACGACATAGAAAATTTTTAAACCAATTATTTAAATATTTTTTTTTTTTAAATTTCGTTAAAATAATATCAGTTAAGCAATGATTTTTTTAACATTTTTTAAAATTACTCCATATTGATTTCACATAAAATATACAATTTCTGTTTATTTTTTGACGCGGTACTTTTTAGTGTATATATAATATTGTGTATTAATTTAATTTTGTATATTTTACATGACAGTAACGGCCTAGTAAATTGATATTCTGATATAAATATTTTTTAAATAATTATCATATAACAGACCGATGTAATAATGCTTACAGCTGTTTAAAGTCAGTCACTCAAATGTTAGGGGAAAAATATATGTATATATTATATATATATATATTTTTTTTTTTAATCATTGAGAATATCTACATGTCTAAGTTTGCGTGGCACGCCCAGCAGTGTATGTGAGATCATTGAATCATTAAGCAATTTGCATCCTTCAACTAATTTTAAGATGATGAATGCATTCTGTCAGCCACGCAATACGATTCCAAAACAAACGTCATCGCAGCCAACACTATTCATTTGAGCGATGGATATTACTCAATAATTTGCGAAGGATGTCATCATCAAACATACCTAGATAAATATGTCGAGTATAGTAAGCAAGAATATCGTATATATAGTGTTTTTTTTAGAGGTATAGAACTTGGAAATGGAATAAAACAAAGATGAATTTTTTAAATCGACATGAAATTTTCTTTATTCGAAAGATAATCTTCTGCCATTATAATTGAAATATGATTTCTGGCATATGACCGCCACAGCTAGCTAGGACGTAGTCGAATCTGAAGGTCAAATTTTCGATGACTTTTTCCAACATTTGTGGCCGTATATCGGCAATAACGAGGCGAATGTTGTCCTCCAAGTGGTCAATCGTTTCGGGCTTATCGGCGTAGACTAGCGACTTCACATATCCCCACAATTCCAAATTATTTATTCATTGAAAATACCAATAATTAAAAAAATAAGGTGAATAAGTAATAATGTTTGAATGAATTTTTTTTCCAGTCTCTCAAAAGACTATACCTTCTATTTATATAGATTATACCTTCTTCGTCGATATTACGATTTTTTCCATTACTGAGTATTTTAGAAGCATAAAACTGATTCCTCATATGTCTTTTATATGTGTATACTAGACGAATCATCAAAAAACATTTCCTTACCTCAGTGACTGTTTAACGTAACACGTAATATTATATATATATCCAGTTTTACCATTAAAAGACTCCAATTCCAAGAAAAGAGTAATTTAACTTTGTTTGTGCATTTTTAATAGTAAAGAAAAAATACGGAAAATTTTCTGTTATTAAGTTATAAATATACCTCATACCCTGATCAAATTAATAACCGATGTTCAGAACTTGCTAGTAACAGCTAACAGCAGCAAGCAATTCGCAAACCATGTAGATACAGAACTGTAGAAAGTAAAGTCATTTGTCTGGCGACGTTATTTTGTACTTATCTACTATTATTGTCGTTACCGCTAACCGGTAAATACACTATGTAAATAGATGGACTGTACATAAGAAGCAGGTGAATGCATCCGTGAATGAAAGCGGAAAGCGCAAAAGAAATCGTCGTTTCTAGATACCTACTGACTGATCTTCTCATTCATTGCGTTAACTTTCGGATCCGCAGATTACTCGATTAGAAGGGCAGAGAACCATAACGATTCAGTTATAATATTATTAGAGTTGCCATCTAAAATATTAGTCAATATAAAAAAAAATATTTTCTTTTCTTTAGTTGATAGATGTTGATTTATTGTCTTTGTATTAAAATACGGAACTAAACGGGTTAGTGCAACAATGTAGAAATCTGACAATCCTCTTAAAATTATTTAATTATAAATAATTCATTTTCACAAAAGGTATTTCGGTATTGATACTACAACAAAAATATCGGGATACAAATTTTGGTAAAACTTCAATTGTAACACGGTGAAAAAATAGCAATGTATTTTAGTTCTACAAAATTGTTTATAGTATATAGTTGATAGCTATTTCGGCTCATGTCATCGTCGGAGCTATGTTTAAACGTACATTTGATTATCTATACATAGCTGTGTAGAAAAGGTTCACAATACATCATCTCTTCTGTATTAACGACCTAGCTTATTTCCTGCTAGCAATAAAACTAGAAAATTTTAAAAATATAAATGAAAGTTAACAGGTGGCAATTTCAATAAGCTTAAATATTGGACGGAGATCATTTATTACGAAATTTTAAATGAACAAACAAATATAAGTCGGTCGCCGCTCCTCAGACCATTGCGAGGGGCTATTGCGTACCCGAAATAAAGCGTCTCCTTCCCATAATAAACCATGTCCTTCCCGTGTTATAATGGAGTTCTACCAAGTAAATGCCAATTCAATCAATAAATCCCTCCTTCTGATGACCATTGTATGGTTGCTATATTTCAAAAATACGATACCGGGACATGACAATAAAGCAATTGGAGAAAATAGCCTCCGTGCAATTTCAACTAGGAATTTGCATACTAGCAAAATAGACCGATATTATTCATTTCATAATATAATAACGAGTATTAATGTACTGCAAGCGTCTCCAAAATAGTTAATATTTTGTACCCTTGACGAAAGGTAGAGCCTTCGAAGAAGGATGGAGTATCACAAAATTTGCTACTGCCGGACTTCAGCGATTGACATAGGAAGACAGTAGACCAATCTGATTGATTGAGGCGCCAGTGAGCATCCGCGCGACTCTCTAACTAGTAGGTGAATTGATTTGTTGGCTGTTTTTAATGCGTTACACTCAATTGGCAATACGTAGTAATTCAAACACCGTTACTTTCGATGTAGACAAAATTTCATTATGGCATTGCATTTTTACAATTACTGAATTGAAGACTATGAAGCCTCATACAAAAATAAATAAATATCAAGCAAGCAAAAATGCACAATGACTATTTTTTTGCTTAAAATCGTTAGTTCGAGTTATGACGATATTCACAGATAACCGGAGTCCGATAGCAAATAGGGTTTCCAATTTCGTAATCTCGATCGATTAGTCGGTACCGGGATTGTCATTATATAAATCTTGGGACTTTTGTATCATTTATGCAAGATTTTTTCACTTCCAACTATACGTTACCTAATATTTTATCTCTCGTAAACGCTTTCATTGAAAATCCTTTTTCTAGTTATACATGCATATTTAATAATATAATAGTTACAGTTAGCTAACCGCTATTCTTATTCTATCCTAACCATTCATATTGACGCTCAACCAATTTGTTTTTATAAAATAATGCTTATGTAAATAACACAATTTACATACGCTTGATGAATAATGTGTATTATAAATACTCAGCATTAGCTTATTTCTATATTTAAATTTTCAGAATAAAATGTCGGGACTAGTTTCAAAAACAGTATAACTGGCAACCCTCTTCGAATATTTTAATATTTTGAATTCGTATTTCGACATGCAACAAAGAAAAAATAGATTTAAAATTTTCGAACATCGTTTTGAATTCTATAACTATACCAAATGTATTTTTTTTCATATATGCATTCATGGTACACTATTTATTCATACTTATCACGGTTTATATTATAATATATATATATATATAATATGTAAATTTTATCAACTCAAGCATCGTAAAAAGTTTACGAACAATAGAATTTCCTCGGGTAGTTTTGCTGAAATCTTTATTTATATCCCGTCGGGTATCCAACTTACAAAATTAGCTACTTTTGCAAATGCCACTGCCTTATAATGGCGTAACTTGACCCTTCACCTTATTGACCGGAATTGTAATTTCCACCTTGACGTCATAGGTTCATTCTAAGAAAATCCATATTTTCATTATAAACACGAATGTCTTGGATTGACACATTATTAGAGAAGACATTTTCTCAAGAAAAATGTTGACCAGTACAGCACAAAAGAAAATATGAAGAAAATTTTACTTCATTTCTTGTTTTCATGTTTCAATTTCATGTTTTGATTGTCTGTGAATTGTTTTTTTTTCCGTTCTTAGACCTTTGGTTTTATATACTTGTTAATTATCAACTTGTTTTGTAATTCGTATTCTATCGTTTGTTCGTGATGAACAAAGCCGATCCTGATTATAAAATATATTGTAGCAATAGTACTGAAAATATGTTTTTATTACTATCTTATTATGCCTTACCAACAAGAAGTGATAATTAACACCGTTAAAGTGAAATATGAAAAAATGAAGAATGAAATTTAAAGGCATTGGTTATCTTTACTATAACAAATATGTCTGTATATCTGTCACAAGAACTCTTCCGATGAAGTGTAACGTAATGTAATGAAGTGTAAGTGTATAGTAACGAATTAAAATTTGCAGATATAACTCTGGCTGCTCTTTTTGGGCTAATTGTGCTATTTGCAACTTTCAGTTTTGGTTTAAATTTAAACTCATGGAGCATATTTTGTACATTCTATATGAGTTCATACCTCATGGTGATATTTTCAACATTTGCTTGCTCCAAAATAACGCCAACGACTCAATATTAGCGATAGAGTAATAAATTAAGATATCGCATATCAAATCTATGAGGTTAGTTTTGGAAAACAATCAATTAAAAAAAGAAAACATTTACAATCATTGCCATGTTTACTTCGTGATTTAAAATCCACGTTTTATTTAGTTCACTATTAATTAAATATGTGTCAATTAGTTTACGAGCACTCTTTCTGTTTAAGCTGCAATTAATCGGGAGTGGTGTGAAGAAATGTTTTGTTCATCTAAATATTTTAATGAATATTGTTTATTACCTTAATAATGGCATAAAAAAAGGTTTGGAAAATACATATATTGCAATATTTATCAAAGATCCGATAGTTTTCAAACATAGGAAATGTTTTATCGCGCCTAGGGTTACGTTAAATAAGATAAGAAAATTTTGATGTTCCTTTATGTCCCTTTAAATAATAAAAATATGTAAACAATGAGTTATTATATTACTTATCATTAATTGGTGTACGTCAATTTAGATTCAAATAGTATTAGCTTCAGAATGATTTTTAAAAATGAATATTTTTTTACATATTTGACTGAAAAGAATCCGCGACTAATTATTAGCTAAATTCAAAAGATTAATTTTTTTATCCTTCATTATATTGATAGTATTCCTTATATTTTTTGATCTTACGTTATCATTTACACAAAAAAAGACGAATGAGTCACGGTGTCGCAAAAGAATCGATCTATAAAATTCTGCATTTTTTTATTTATTAATATGGCAATAGGCGCGGGCGGAGTATTTCCTTCATAAAAATTCAGCCATCATTAATAAATCAACAGATGTTCTATCGAACCAACGACTAGCCTTAAATGGTTAGAAATCGCGGCCATTTATAAAAATAATAAGCGTTGAAGAAAGAAGAAACTACCAAAGAATATAGCTACTTAAAGGCATTTTTACTGCATGCTTGTTGCATGCTGCATAAATTTACTATCATATAAATATAGTTTGTCGAAATTTTTGCGATATATTTAACAAAAGAAAGCCTGTGGTTATCGTATCTGTACCAAATATATATATTTGCTACTATAATTCATAGCTGATAATACTTAATTCCCTAATGGCTCATGCGATTCCCAATTAAAACCGTTTCAGGACAACCATATTAAGGAAAATAAAGTGACCATAGACAACTATCAAATATGTTACTTTTATTTAGAAGATATACCGTGGTTTTAATTTCGATAAAATTAAATATAAAAATGTACATATTTATCAGTTTTGCATATCTGACCCTAACTATTTTTACATGACATTTTTATCTTGTTATGGAAAAATAGATAACAAATATATTGATTCCTGGTAATATAATGTTATATATAATTGTTGTTTCGAACCTGTAAAACATAAATCTCTGAAAAATATTCGCATGCATGAAAAATATTAGCATTAGCATTGACACGAATTCCCTGCGTACAAAATAGGACAAAATGTAAACATATGATTCTTTTTTTAAAATTGTTAAAAAATATTTGTTATTTACAAAAATATACACACGAAATATTGAATGTCTGTTAGTTATAGATACGATGTAAGTCACTATTATACGTGCATACACCTGTGATGTACATTAATATTTTATACGTACCAGCGCTTCGGTGAAACAATTTCTATGCAAACCAGTTTTTTATCTTGACTACCACCTCGCTTTGCTATGAAATCGGGTAACCAATCTAAAGTGTTATTAGCGTTTAGTTTTATAGAAACCGTCACGATTAAATATGGTAACAAGGTTATATGGCTCGTATTACAACCTTGCATTTTAACGTCAATATGAAATTTATGAAATATTATTAATTTTATAATGTTTTTTTGAATGAATATTCTTTCTGGAAGATTACACCATTGTTGTAATAAACTGTAAATTTTATTCCTTTTTTTTGGAATCAATAATGATTTCACTCTGATTATCAACGTTACCGAACTGCAAGACACGCTGTAATTGTCATGAAATCCGATATTTGAATCTTTTAAAAAACAAATAAAAAAATATATTTTTTTAATTACAAATTTAGATCATTATACGAATTGTTCAATACTTTCAACCCCATTCTCACCTAAAAAGCAATGCAAAGAATTTGTTTCATTTTATCCTTATTTCTTCACTGTATAACGGAACCTATAGTAACCGACTTACAGTTAGTCCATGTTTGCAAATTACATCTACTTAAATATGTATGAAGTATAAGGACCCCCATAGATAAATTATGATTAGATAGTAGATATGAAATATCAACAAAAAAAAACATAGGTTCAAATATTGATCAAAATAACTAGAAAATGATAAATTTCATACGTTCCGTATTAATAGATACGTTACATTTCGTTTAAATCTCTGGTGGAATAAACGAGTCGGATAAATATGTCATGATTTAATACTCCGATGATCGCTTAATTTATCTTAGAAATAGAAGTTTAATACTTAAACTTGAGGAGTGTTTATTGAATTTAGATTTTTACGATACATCGTAAAAGCGAACAGTATTTATGTGAATAGATTCAAAGCGATCAAAAAATATTACCTCGTTTCGCAAATTATATTTGGAATTTGCATTATATTAAGATTCGAATTAACTCTTAATATCTTATGAAACTTTCAATTAATCTGAAATCTAACAATTTTACTGATGAAAACGATTTTATAAAAAAATGATAAAGTTTCGGTTCCGATAAAATTGTTATTAACTCATTTAGTAAAATAATAAAATCTTGTTTTTTTAAGAGTAATATTTAAATATTTACAAATTTACTAATGGTAAAATGAAAAATCATTTTTTTATAATAATAAGAAAAGAAATCGTAATTTTAATTTATGTATTAGGTATTTCCTATCAAGTCTTCAACGCTAATTTACAATAATTCTATCGATAAAATTTTCTATTTGGTCAAATATTTTTCGCTACAATCTTTTCATACCATAATTTTTATTCAATTAATCAAAAAATATAAATCATGATTTGACCTGAACGTATTATTTTATGTCGCATTGATACTCCATAAAACATAACTTTCAATCAAATAATATAATCTAACAAAAAAAAAAATGGTGAAACTCTACATAATTAAATTACCTACATAATTAGGTTACCAATTTAGATATTTTTGAATGCAGGAAAACCTTCGACTGTGTCTTATTCTATGCAATTGATTATTACAATATCAATTCCACGTTTGATACTCATAAGTGTAATAAATTTTCATCGGTCCTTGATATATTTCATATTTGAATTTATCCAGAGTACTGCCAAAGTCAACAGATCAAACGAACAATATCATTTCTTTCATTTGTGATCGATTATGACTGTAACGTTAATAATTATTTGCTAGCATATATATTAATATATTGCAGGATACTTTTATTTTATATGATATGATACGAGATAAACAAAATATTCATAAGCTTATTTTATCGGCTTATTTTATCCGCGAATATTTTATATAAAAAATATTCCAGGTAAATTAATTCTGCACACACTCAGTAATCTTTGTGAAAATATTATTGAACCTTTTCAAAGCTACAGCTATATTCAGGTGTTCCAATTATCTAATAATATAAACCGGTTTACGGTGGAAAACATGTCTAAAAGTATTCTTCTAAAACAAAACAAGCGTGTGTTTATTAGAAAATAAAAACATAACGATTGAGATGATTTTAAACGATTTCCATATATCACTTTTAATATGTTAACTGTCTTTATATTTTATGATCAGGATCGGTTTCACTCATCGTGAGTATTATCAACTGATAAGCCACAAATGACAAACAATCCTTTTTATAGAAGAAAAAATAGTTAATCGTTAGGATGTATACAAAACCAAAGGTTCAAGAACTATGAAAACAATTTACATAAAATTATACAATATACATTCAAATGAAGTAAAATAATTAAAAACAATCGTTAACAATCTCTTATTAATAATTTGCAAACAAAATGAAGACAAATCAATACTTCATTAAGAGATCAGACAAATTGTGAAAGACTCACTCATTAGCAAAAATAACGAGTAGGAATTTTTTTAAATCAAAATTATTATTTCATCAATTTAAACAGGCTGTTTACATGAAAATTACATTTTTTATCTATCTTTTTTTTAATTCGGAATCCATATCTTGTTTCAATACACTTGCAACATTAATATGTAGGTGGATTCTTAAGTATTAATTCTTCTTCAATATATACCACGCAATATGCGGATTTTCTAGCATCACTAATTTTATTCAATAATATATACACTTGATGGTATTTTACCTTGATGTTGGTAACTAAATACTTACTACTACAGTATCAAATATCAAGAGTAGAGAAATTTTAATCATTCAAAACATTCTTAATTATATAATTATAAGATCATATCCAATAAAATATTAAGTAGGGCTATAAAACGTACACATTAAAATAAACATCAGCGAATGTGCTAAAATCTTAGTATCACAACTTGCTAATTTTATTTTATTTTTTTGCTACGCGTCAAACCCATTTATAATTTTTCTCTCTGTGTGTGATTTTCATTAGATTATCATTGTTATTTATAGCTTTACTATCGCGCGTGAAAGAAAAACAAAATTGAATATTCAGCGTAAGTAAATTGTAGAGTTTTCATTTCCTACAATAATACTTCCTTACTAAATACTGGTGAGTTATAAAGGGGTTTACTCACAAGTTCGATTATTTTCAATATTCCAGGTATGGTCTTGAAGTATTGAATGTTGAAATGCAGCCACCCAAGAGGCCGGTCTGATTCCGTGGTCTTGTTTCCACCATGGTTGTTGTCAATCGTTACAACGGTCTCAGGCGCCATCATAATACTTTGCACAAACCACCTTCGACACCCAAACTAGCGGACCAAAAACCCAACACCCACTAATTGTAGTACAACACTTTTCTCGATTCAGGGCCGATTGAATTAACGGCACTGATTACTATAACAGTCTTTTCAGTGAAGAAATCTGTCTTTATCGTTCAAAATTAAATGCCGCTGAGACGGATACGCAACCTGCATGCAATGTTTGAAAATAACTCGTAAAGTAACGGAGAATCACGCAACGGCACTCGCAGTCTTCACCTAGCGGAGAGTGCGGCCAAAGTAGAGGAGCCGGCCCCCTCTCTGACTGCCCCTGCACAAATTAAGAGTCAGCCATAGCTAACCATTATGCTATGCGCATTCATAATACAAATATATTTTCATCTCTGCATAAAAGCATGTATATTTGTGAAGTAAATTTCACCTATATTTGAAATTCACTGATTAACGACTGTTTTATACAATAGCACATAATAATACACAGCATAGCAAACTTATTATGTCTACAATTTCAAACTCGAATATTATTATGAAGTCTTATTATGTATTGTTTTATTAAAAATATGTTTTTTCCATGTAAGATAGTTGTTATGCCACTTGGCTTGAATAACATACAACTATTTATGTTATTAATATTTTATCACACCTGTATCAGAAATGAATCTTATTCAAATAATTGACTACTAATAGATAAACTGACTCAATCTTATTTTTTATGCTTATCGCTTTCGTCGTACATAATCGATAACTGGCGATCCGCTAAACTTAGCGTCTCCAGTATAATTCTATTCAATAATCATTTTCTTACTAGGGTTTTCTTGGTTGTTTTCCCGTAGAAAGACTTTAGCTGATTAGCTTTGCTTATTTTAAATGCGAAGGCTTGAAAGATGTTACATTAATTTATTATATTATAGATTAAAACGACTACGAAATCAAATCAAAATGATAGAAATGCATTAAAAATAATACATTTAAAAATCGTCACAACGTAAAAGAGCTACATCGAAAACAAAATCATATAACCGATGGGATTACCGAACAGTTAAGCACCGCAGTTTATATACTGTTTTGTACATTTTTTCATCAGTATTCATTCATTAAATTTATATAACTCTGCATCATAACCCATGTTCAAATTTTATAATTACCAGAGAAAAAATCATGTAAATACCAGTGGTTTAGTATCACTGACAGGTGAGAATATTATTATTATTACTGTAGTAGGTGGTGTTTGGATGAACTCTTGTCCCGTGTAGGAAGAACTGTTATCGTTGCGTTTCCGCGAACCATTCATTACTTATTGCAAACCAACTGGATCACCAATACGAACCAACATTGAAATAGAATATGGGTATGTTTTGAATTAAAGACTCACGCACCACAAAATTATGCCCAACAAAAATTAGGTGTATACATTTTTACAAATCACTTTTAAGGTGTTAACTGTCACTTCTTGATGGAAAGGCATTATATTTTAAATAATAAAAACACATTTTTTTAGTACTTATTTCCACAATATATTTTTTGATCAGGACCGGTTTCGCTCATCGCGAGCTCATCAGTTGCTATGATAATGTTGTGATGTGATAATGCTCGCGATGAGCGAAACCGGTCCTGATCAAAAAATATATTGTGGAAATAAGTACTAAAAAAATGTATTTTTACAAATGTTGTCGTGTTTTACAACCTAAGGATTACTTTAAATTTCATGTTACCTACTTTTCTAGTGTATGTATTCCAATTTCTTATTTTTGTGTGTTTGCCATCTGGATAAAGCAATATTCTTATAAGAACGTACTCGATATTATTTTTAAAAACACCAACCTATGATCGTGCTAACAAATATTTCACTCGGTAAAATGTATTTATAAATTATCTATCACAAATGGTCAGAAACCTTATTTTAGATCAAATCAAGTCTGCAGGCTGTGAGTGTTCACTGGTTTAGTTGTACAGAAGTACTGATGTAATTGTTCTAAGTTTTGCGATTTTTTTTCGTGGGAAGAGTGCAATTGTTGATTTTTTTGATCTGTCTATATGGGCAAGCAAGAGAAAAAAACGGATAAATCTGGGGCAAATGCCGAATAGAATTGCACATTAAAAAAAAATATATATATATATTTTTCCCTTTGTAGATTTTTAATTGGTGACGAATACATTTTTTATTTATTTTAGTTGGTAGTAATAATTGGTAGTTATAGAAAGTCTAGTAGAATATAATCCTAAAAAATAAGAAAATGCTTAGTAAATTTAGACATTAAAAAAGAATGCAAAATCTTAGATGAATTGTGATTATCTACTAAAAATCATAACTTTTATGGGACTTTTTGCTCTGATACCCCGAGATGAAATGACACTTTACTTAAATTAGTCAGCAGTTAATTAGGGCAGCTGCTTATTTTGACCATATCTCAGAGAATGGAAAACAAGCCATAAAAATTACTGTAATTATCATCACTTAAGTGAGAAAGCATTGTTGTTTGTTGATACAGTAAATTTTAGATTAATGTCCCTAATTATAATTTCGAAAAAAGTTGTACAAACACTATTAGGAATTTTCGATAATTGTTATTAACTATTGTTACGATAAAACACTGTGTGGTCCATCCACATTGAATAGAAATATTAAATAAAGATGGTGATGTTAATCAAAATATAAAGATAACCAGGGTACAGAATTTTACAGAAAGATTACGAAGACAACCCTCAATGCAGGGCCGTCTTATGTATTGAATTTTTGGAATGCAAACTGAGCTGCGCATTTACATCAATACAACATATGAATTAATAAGGATATTTTTTATTGAAATATCTTCAGATTGTTTGCTTATGTGGAAATAAGAATCAACGACACTAAGACTTATTTTTTTATATTAAAATGATATGGCACTCATAGCCCTTAAGAAAACCTTCATCCAGCCCCATCTACTTCTAGTGTAGAGAACTATCTTGATAGTAAGGGTCGCAGGATGACGGTTTTGGAACAGCTGGAAATCAATAGACACCAACTATCACAAAGGATTCTTAACGAACAAACTAAGATATATCTATCACCATTGCTTAACCCTCTGCGGGGTGCTTTTTTGTTTCTGTAATAGACCATTTCCGTGCCCTATGTAACCTTATTGATAAAGCCGCTTTTTTAGTTTCATTTACAATTTTTAGTTTTATTACGAGCAAGAAACAAGCTAGGTTGTTAAAACAGGAGACAAGATGTATTGTGTACCTTTTCTACACAGCTATATATAGATAAACAAATGTTAGTTTAAGCATAGTTCTGACGATAACGTGAGCCGAAATAGCTGTCAACTATATTTTAAAAAACAACTTCGTAGAACTAAAATACATTGCTATTTTTTCACCGTGTTATGATGACCTAGCTTTGCAAAACTCCTGTCTTCCAAAATCAAGATTAGTCGATTACACTGCATGATTTTTTTCAAAACGAAAGTGTCAATAGATTTATGTGATGGTAGAATTTTGAATACTTACTATATAATGTATATCAATAAACCATGTTTTTTTTATAGAAAGATACCATCGTTCAATTTTATATTTATGTAACATTATGTAACAGCTTAATCGTGTCGAAAACCTTCATCCTTCATTAATGTTCCATGTGTTCGGTGATGGAAAAAGTTGAGGAAACCTACACACCCATCTTAGACTGGCGTATACTCCTAGAAAATTATACAAGCCTACCTTTCAGATAATATACCTACGTAATCATTTTTACCATAA
This sequence comes from Himalopsyche japonica, assembly GCA_028555115.1. NCBI lineage: Eukaryota > Metazoa > Arthropoda > Insecta > Trichoptera > Rhyacophilidae > Himalopsyche > Himalopsyche japonica. The sequence continues at coordinate 3,358,834 of JAHFWJ010000430.1, forward strand.
CTGCTCCAAGTCTGTGCAATACTTTGATTTTTTAAAAAGTAATATAAAATAGACGATCATCTTTTATCATTTATTTATTTTTTATATACGTATTAGTGTATATAAATAATTTAAGCACTGAAAAAATATGAATATATTTTAGTTCAACAGAATTTGCTATTGCTCAAATACATTGCTATTTATGATATTGGCTGAAGGTGCTTGATGGAATTTCAATATCAAAGTTGTAAAAATTCAAATTTGACATTGCTGTTTTTCGCCATGTCATAATGGAGTTCTACCGAGTAAATGGCAAATCAATCAATAAATAATTTAAACTTTCATTATCTAAGGCAAATACGTGTTTTTCAAACATAAGTATATTGATCTGCTCAGTGTTGATATGTCGCAATTAGCAGTACCAACTGTATGGTATTTCAAATTTAATTCGGTATAATGGTATGACTAATACACGCATCAGAATGGAAAATTTGGCAACACAATAAAGTAATAAATAAGCTTAATAGTAAATAATTCAAATTATTTGAAGGCATTAATATTTAATAATTGATTATTTTATTTTTTATGCATTAGATTTTTTTGCTGAAAATTTCTAAATAAAAACAGTCGCCTACAATGATGCTGGAGGGTAAAAAAGAAGCATAATTATAAAAACATATCTTTACTTTATTCATGAAATATTTTCAATGATAAACTACCCTATTAAAATATATATATAAAAGAGCAATGAACTTGTTATATGTAAGTAATGTTATTTTAGAATAATATAGAACTTAACTACCTGTGAACTTTGTTCAAGCCAAAAAAAGTCCTTATTTATGTTGAGACCTCTCTATCTTCATGTCAATTACACAATTCTAGGCCATACTTCACCTCCTCATTGAAGCAAATATTTAAATGTCATTGCATTTTTTTTTTTAATTAACAGCAATGATAAATTTGCATGGCAGGTATCTTTCCTTTCGTTTATATAATTTTATTGTAAAAACGTTAGTAATATATAAAATAAACGTATTAAAGTTTTTGCATAGTCGAGTTCTGTTTGATAAACAAAGATACCACAGACATTAACTATGACGCGCATTTACAAGGTCCACAAAATGACTTGATGTTCACGTTTGTTCATATACCAACATATGATTGTCGAGCATGGTGTCAATGGTCAGTCGGATTGAGTATATAAACAGTATATCTATTACATATCCTAATAAAAACCATAAAGCATTTTAATATTGCCAGAAAATACTTACATATAAATTGATTTTAAATCTAATAATCTGATAAGTTATGTATTTTACATACAATATTATAATGGATAATTTAATACCATTCAAATTTGTGGTATAAAATACAAATAAAAAAGTATATGATACACTGGAATGTGTACACGCATGCACTAAACACATTATAAAAAAGTGGAAACACTGAAATCAAAGCTAAATCCATAAGATCTTAATGGTTAAACAGTCATTAGCAAGGCAAACGTTATAGTATTGATAGTAATCTATAATTTCTTTTTTTTTTCAAGTATCAATGATTACTTCGATTTGTTTTTTAATTATTATAATATAAGCACAAATATCTTATAGTGAAATATTATAATTTGTGTCAAAAGGGTAGGTTCTGATAATTGCTTTGCAACAAAATATATTTTTTGTTTTTCAATACTGCCAACTCCGACAGATTCTAATTAAACATGATAAGACGGTTGAAATAAAATATATTTCACGTTAATGAATTGTTCATCGATTTAAAAGAGAAACAGAGCGAGACTGGATACCAGTAATTTTTAAACTTAATATTAAGATGTAACATATTTTTTTTAGCAAAGATTTTCACACAACTTGAACTATATAAACCTTGGGTGCTCTTTAGACGCAATAACTTGTGGATCAAGTGGAAGTGTTTCATTTTTTTAATAAGAGGCTGGATTTTTTATTGAAAAGATATATTTTATTCAAATAGTCAAATTGTATCAAAGCCTTTGATGCGAAACAACAAAACGCAAGAGCGCTTGGATTTCTAATTGAGTATTTTTCACTTACTAAACTTCCTCTATTGATAAAGTTAATATTGCTAATTGCTAATTCTTTCTGTAATATAATTTAATATGAAAAATAAAGATAACTGCATTTTTAATCAAGAGAGCAGCATTAGTAGGTTATTATAGATGAGTTATTGAGTGTGTGAAAATAGTAAAATAAAATATATCATCCTAAAAATAATCAAAATATTGAGTTTTCTAAAAATTAAATTGCTGTTTGATTATTTAAGTTTCACTGACAGTCCAGAACACCTAAATCAGAAAGCAAACAACTAATCATAATAAATTGCTAGAAAAATTAAGAGCCTGTGTGTTTAATTGACAGTATGAACAGAAATCGGCATTCATTTTTATTATATATATGACCATCCATCCATACCATAAAACTATAGAAGTTCAGTTTGATAATGAATTATAAAATTATTATTAGTAATACAAAAATGACAAATCAAAAAGTGGATCCAGCCTGATCTCTTCTCAGAGGCCAAATACTTGTCACATCTCTATTTACATCTACGTAAGAGATCTCTCTATGTTGACGTCATATCAAGTCTCTATAATAAAATCACACGTTTTATTAGATTTCAAAATTAATTCAGATGGAAAATGTTTGGTTTGAATTACATCAATGGTACATAGAGAGCAAAAATTTTGTGTTCCAATTCTGTAAACATATATACAAAATCTTATTTGTTTGTTAAGTGTGTCTATAAAATGTATTTAAAACTATGATTTTTATATTTATTCACGTTACTTATTTACATTTTTTTAAATTTGAATACTGCTATCAGTTGTATGAATTCACAAAAGTACAAACAATTTATAGCTACATAATTTTGTTTATAATACCAAGTATCTAAAAATATTTAAGTCCCTAAAATTATTTTGACTTCAAGAATCTAGACGCTCATTCTTTAAACATCTGTTGTATTTATCATTTATTATCAATTACTATATTGAAAACATTCAAGCCATCATTTAGAGCTGAGTATACTGTCAATACACACAGATGTTTTCATTATAAGCTTAAATATTTGATTGTGGTCGTCAAATGGCGAAATTTTAAGAGTTATTTATTTGAAAACACATTTAATAAATCCTGTTCTTTTTAAGGATCACTCAAAGTGAAACATGTATTCATGAACAATTCAAATCATAGTGTGGATAAATTTTTTTTGGAACCACCAGTTCTGCAACTGTTAACCTTCGCTGCGAATCGCAATGAATTCAGAGTCTCTTGATAACACTCGTCTAATTGAGCAATATTTACCAGCATCAATGTCTTTGAATTACCGCCTAAGCTAGGCATCAGCAAATGAGTGAGTTTGGAATTCCTGTATGGTACGTGGCTCTGTTTCGACTGCAGAGCCAAAATAACTTTAGATAATTCTGACAAAGATTTATTGATCGATTTAGTTTCATCCATTCTCTGTGATGTTTTAGCACTCTCGGATCCAGCCAGATCAACCAAATTAAGGCTGCTGGTGTATTTCACTTTAAGTTTCTCATTGATAGCAAAAATCTTGATTTTTGTCACTGAATGCGATCTGGAACTCCTATCATTGCAAAATGTAGCAGCTGTTTGTCTATTTTTTTGAGAGATCTTCAACAGTTTCATGAGATCGCTGGAATTGCTTACGCTTTCTTCTTTTAAATTTGATACATAGACATCAGTTCCTTTAGAATCAGTCATTTTGATTGAATGTTCCTCTTGATCTTTCTTCGGATCCAATAGATCATAAATATTTTCATTGTATATTTCTAAAAATGATGCCTTAATATTAAAATCCCAACCGATTTTCTTAAGGTCCGAAAGACTCTCAAAGATCATATCTATTGCTCGGGGTATTATACCCATGCAGTTTGAGTCCAGGTTTCCTTCCATAGTGTAGGTTTTTCCAGACCCAGTTTGACCGTATGCAAAAATGCAAACATTATATCCATCTAATGCTGATTGAATTAAGCCCGAAACTTCCGTGAAAACATCATTTTGGAGTGAGCTCGGAGGGAAAATACCATCAAAGGAAAAATTGTGTTTAAAATTCTGTTTCTTTGTTAATCCTGATGCAACATTGGTTGGTGTTTTATCGATCTCCATGGTGCAAGAATCCATTACATCAACTTTTAAAGAGGGCTTTGAATTTTCATCAGATAAAGATGGGCGAATCCGACAAAAAACTCGAATATGTCCTTTTAAATCTTGTATATTGTTTCGCAAAGTTTTTTGATTCTCATGTATGCTTTCTATAGTTTTCTCTAAGTCTGCAATTATTTCATTTAAGCTATTTATTTCATTTGAAGATTCCTCATTCTTCAATTCCAAATGTTCTTTGAATTTTGTCAGCCCAATAATTTCTGTAGTGTTCGATATTATTTGTTTTTGATTTTTTTCAAGAACATAATTCAGCTCTTCACATTTTTGTTTACTAACATTTAACAAAATATTAGTTTGTTCACATTCTAAGCTTTTCTCATCAAATATTTTTTGTAAATACGTTCTTTCGGCTTCACATTTGAGATACTTCTCAGTCATTTTTTGATTTTCTTGCTTCAAATTAGATATCAAAACTGTATTCTCCTCATTTTTTTGATCAATAATTTTTTGACGTGTTTTTAAAAATGTAACCTCGCTGGTCAACGACTGCAACTTTACCTGACTGTCCTCTACAATTGTGTTCAATTGAGTACATTTCTCAACCTCCCTTTCGAATGCATCTTTTAAAGTGATACATTCTCCAGTTTTATTTGAAAGTTGCTGATTAACTTCAGACAACTTTGCCGATAAGGTTAAGTAATTTTCATTTGCTACAGATATCTGAACATTCAAGTCTTCAATAGACTTTTTTTGTTCAAGAGAGATTGTTTTGTCAGATTCACACCTGATCCTCAGCTCATCGCGCTGAATTTTAAGCTTGTCATTTTCTGTTGAGAGCTTATCAATTTTCATAGTCAAACTTGATGTCTCCAAATTTAGGTTTTCAATTTTTAATTTAAAAGAGTTCTGTTCGTGTATAGATTCATCATATTTATTTTTAAGCTCAGAATATTCAGAATTCAAACAGACATGTTTCTCAGACAAATCGTTGAACCTCGCTTTGAAGTCATATGGCGGTATCTTAACGTTGCTGTTAGCGGGCTTGGTGGATAATTTTATTTGTTTGTTCGGTAAATGTTGAGCTGCAGGGGCATTTCTTTTAATAGTGGATTCACTTTTTATCATGTGATTACTTTTATCCTCTCCATTGCGCTTCAAAGAATTAAATTCACAAAGTGGAGCCTTTTTCACACTTAGTGGCGCCACTATCTTAACTTCACTACTCTTTTGATTTAGCACTTCCAAAGAAATTGAAGAACTAAGACCGGTATGTTTGGGATTGGGTGTGACAAAAGATCTCGGTATTCTACTCATTTTAACTGAAATAGAAAAAAAACAAATATAGGTCACTAGTTTTCCATTTTAAGTGTAATGCTCTAAATGAGGGAAACTTATGAAGCTATGAAGTAAAGGTAGTATTTTAGTAAATACTTAACATGTCTAACCATCTTTGGTAACATTCAGAAAAGTGCACAAACAAGCTCGAAAGATTTTACGGAGGTCGTTATTTAACAAAGCTATTAGAAAGTGACTAACCACCATGCGTAATGATGATTCGATAGTAGATATATCAATACAATGCATGTCCATGCGCGTCCATTAAACTGAAGAAAATTATTATCGGAGTATCTGGGACCTCAGACTTGAATGTTTCTTTGGGATGACTACATGACATGACGCGAGTGAATAAAAAATATCAGACATAATAAATAACAGGATGTAAAAAATCTCACCTAGTTGTGCTAACTGTCAGTATTTAAAAACCAAACTTTACAATGCATTGAAACCAAACTCTCATGTGAACAGATAATCAAATCTAAGCTCCAACGTCAACTTTATTTCGGTTTTGAAGAAAACGTTTAAATCTTTGAATTTTTCTGAAGAAAAATAAAAATATAGGAACAACCGGTACAAATAAGCGTTACGCGATAAATTTGTAAACATAAGTTTGGTTCTTTCAAATCTATTGCCAACTTAAAGATATCCACTGATTGTTTTATAGCTGTACAGAATACACTTTTTTTTACATTTACCCAAAATCTGTATTTTTTACCATTTAAGTAAATTTAATAAACACAACAAACAGGCTTTTGAGTATATCGTTTTTCTTAAAATTTGAGTATTTGTATTGCCTTTCCATTTTGCTAAAAAATTTTGAAATTAAAAAAACATTAAAAACAATAGACTCCAAAAGTCAAAGAACTTAACTAAATAATCAACGTTAGCTGAATAGGAAAATATTTTTTGAAATATTTTCTTTCTTGTCACAAATATTTTGTAAAAATATTAATATGCGAGTTTACGAAGGCATTTCGAATCAGTTTTTTGTAACCCGAATATAAATTTAAATATTTCGTTATATTTTTTTCTGATTGTAGTATGTATAAATTGTATAGACTGCTATTTTTGAAGCAAAAAAAATATTATTATTTCAATATTTCACACATTTTTGTACTCGACAATAATTTAAATATTGATGTTCATTATTGTCTACGGGTGTATAAGTAAAGCAAATCCTTTTAGTAGTTTATGATACTTGTGTTCGCATGCAGCGCGATTGCCCCATGTTTGTCCGCTGTGCGACGTACAAATCGTGGTCATTAGATATTCTGTAGCCAGGATTGTGATTGATTTCATATTAGACAGTTCTAGATTTGACGACAATAAAGTCGCTTTCATGAGGTCCCAAGATCGTTTCTTTTATTCAAGTATCTATAAAAAATAATGTCGTGATATGATTGTGTTGTGTTATTAGTGTGATGTGCCCAGTTGAGTACGCTTGCGCGGCGCGCAATTTAAACTTATTTATAATGTCATTACATATCGCCAACAATGGGTTCTAATTCATTTTTTACAAATATAATCAATCAATTTATGTAAATATATTGTGTAAAAATGGATGAAAAAAACAGTGATGAGACTTCTAAAGATGAGAAATCGAAGTTAGAAAAAAGTTTGTGCAATATAAGTGAAACTTCAGCTACATTAACGGAAGACGACTCTTTTTCAAAGATCGCTGAGGATGATGAACTCGCAAATACTACTGACTCCGTCAAAGATCAATCACTGTCTCTCGATTCTAAGAACAATTCAAAGAAATTCAAGAAGTCTAAGCAAAATTGGAAAAACCGTTTTGGAAAGCAAAAGCAAAAAGGAATTCCGATTCAAGACGTATCTGAAAATAACTTGAATCGGCGACCCTTTCATTCAATATACAAATTTCGGGCAGGCAGGAAAAGAACTCAAAGCTTTCCGGCCACATCGAAATTTTTTCTTCCGTATAAAAGGCCACGGAAAGAAGTCATAATCCCACCGACAAAATTCTTACTCGGCGGCAACATATCAGATCCGCTGAATCTAAACAGTCTTCAGGATGAAGACATCAACAGAGCCATGAACGCTGTGACACCAAAATCTTCTCCACTGCCAACGCCTCCACGCCATAAAGCCAAGATAGAAGTTATAATACCGCCTGACATAAGGGACCCTTTGAACTTGTTGAATCCCTTAGATAACGAAGAATACGAAAAGCAACTCGAAACAAAAAAACCTAGAAGAGCTCGCAAACGATTTAAATCTAAACGTCGATCGTCAGAGTGCAGCAGCACTAATGTTCCGAGCGGAAGCCCCACGCAAGCATCTCCTGTCAAAGAAGAATCTTCGGCACCTACCGACGTTGTCGCCGTCGCCGTCGAAGCTGAAGAGATTCCTGTCGCCGTACCCTCGACGAGTGCTCCTGTCAAAGATCTCAAACTCGATTTAACCAATGTGAGGGTTTACAAACGAACTACTAGTGAATCCGAAGGATCTCAAAAAGGAAAAGACTGTAAAAAGTTCAAAAGAATGGACTCCCTGGACAAAATAGTTAGCCCTGTCATTCCTCAACCAGGTGCATGGATGAGAGTGCATACACGTGGAGGCGGTCATGCTGCTAAAGGAATTGGGAGAGGTGGTCACCAAGGAAAGCCTCGCCCCCCTTTACCGCGAAACAGCTTTTTACCAGCAGAGAATATACCTGTCAATACAGTAAATTTGCCCAAATTTAGATCCCAAGATGCCCGATATCAATATGGAAATTATGATAGGTAAGTCATACATTGTTATAGTATTTGTGATATCTTCTCTTATTGATTTGATTCAATATGATAAAAGAACAGCTCAATAATCCCCAATGTTTACTTGATTTCTCACTATTACAATACCTTTATGATACCTTTACAAATTTTACCTAATTATCATTTTTAAAACATTTTGCATGCTATACTCATAAGAAATAAAATAATCTATACACATGAGACAGACAATCTGCTATAACTAAAACATATATATGTTTCTTTTTTTTATGGGTTTGAGATTTCTACATTCATTGTTTTTTAGATTGACCCTTACAAATTTGAGGATTGAGGCTTAACATTATTTTAATTCCTTTTTTGCAAAAGAAATGTATTGGAGCGTGCACCAAAAAAGTATACAGTGAACATCTAATAAGAGAATAGAGCGAATTTGAAAGCAATTCTTAAAAATGCATGTATTTTTGTGAATGTGTCAATATTTTCATAATTCACGTTGAACTCTGTTCTGGACATTATAAAATGAAAATGTGAACAAAATTATTTATTTTAATTACGGCGATAAGTCATTTTCTATAGGCTTTACTTTTAATTTTGGATTAGGTCTATATCGACTTCATATGGCATTATATGATTAATAACACTCCTAGAAATACACTAAAATATGCTATTTTGGACATCTGAGTTATAAGAGAAAAATCAATGCTGGCTCTATGGCAATATTTGAGTGCAAATGGTTAATATTGAATCCAATAAGAGAATTAACAAACGCTGAACATTTTACTATCATAGTATTTTCTATGTATATTTTTGTCATTCACTCAAATCACTTATCTATCTATCACCTTTGAGTTATGAGTTATTTTTTTACTAAATGAGTGTTTTTTTTGTTTACCTGAAATATTTTTACAAAGACTTAACATAAAATTATGAAAACCTTTTTTTAAGGATTAGTCTGGGAGGAATATTATTTATTATTTCAAATGTTAGTAAATTTTTACAATTGACTATCATATGGTTATAAATAGTGATATATATAATTTTAATTGATAAAAAATGACACGACATATACTCATCAAAGCGTTAAATGAATAATTCATAAATAATATTAACTATGATTAATTACTTTATATAACGTTAAATTAATTTTCATAAATGTTAACTATGAAAATCACTAGTATGTGTAATAATTATGAATGAAGAAATTATTATATCTATTTATTATTTGTCAATTATGATTCTGGCAAAAGGTAATAGATTCCACAATACTTTCATATCCATATTATTCAAAGGGTTAATAGAGTGATGAAATCAAATGAAAAAGTTAAAAAAATTCTATTGAAGCCAATTTGTGTTCTTTGTTTATATGCAATTTCCACCCTAGTTTCCCTGCTTATAATGAACATATTTCCCATTTGTTTTTTTATTCTCAGCAACAAAAAATGTAATCTTTATTATTTTAGCGCATTAATATCCACTATTTATGATGTCGACTGAGGGTGGCTTGATGGAATTTCAAATTTAAATTGTTCAAATTGTGTACATTTCCACATGCTTTGTCACTCACAACCTGATTTTGTCTTTCGGCATCTTCAAGTATTCTATTACACGGTACAATAAAACCGGCTCATAAAAATTGTTTGCATTGATTATACTCAAGCGAAATGACAAGAAAAATATATGTCTTATGGCTAGGAGCCAAAATGTTTGAAATTAATTTGATAACTCTTGATTTGATCGTAATGACAATTGATTTGAATATAATTTTATAAAAATACATACAGTTAATGAATTTTTGATGAAAGGATTTTATAATAAATAATAATCAAATACCATTAAAATGCAATTGGTTTATTTGAAACTTAAATATACCTACTTATTTTACTTTAGTAGGTTACAGTGGGATTAAATATGAGGTGATATAATGTATGATATGAATTTTTGAGATTGTTGACTCATTGAACTAATCTCACTGAAGGGGTGAAACTGATTGTTGAGAATGAACATTGAATTTAATTGGGCTCGGTTAATTCTAAAATTTCCTGATAATCTGTATCATTGATTAAACTGGCGTTAACTTATCAGAAATCAATTATATTACTTAAGTATCTCATGTCATTTATCTTCACTATTATCTCACTGTGAGTGTTGGTCTCCTCATTTTACATTTTCCTTGCTTTCCCTCCTGCTCATCAGCTGTGCGGCTCTCTATATTGACATAACTGTCTCAGCTTTCAACTCCAGACTCTTCTCCATCTTTCTGGTCAGATTTTGAATCACTTCTTTGAATTGTATATATTTTCCATACAGTACAATGGAGTGGCATCAGTCATTCATTGGTTTTATTTTCTTCAATTTGTTTCTTTGGTATAATATACAATCATACCGAAGAATTATCTTCTCAGTGATACACTTAGACATATAATAACAGAATAGTGGCAACAATAAACAATAATGGTTAAACAAATACAATCATCAATAAACACATTAATTAGTTTTGTTTTACAAAATGGCAATAATTAATTATAATGGACAATTGATGGAATGTTAATGAAAAAGATAGGCAATGTAAACTTTTTGTTTCGATGCAAGTTTTTTGATGATGGAACTAAATCTGTATCTCTGATGGGAGGGAGGGTCATGATTATTTTTACATGAATTTTATTTATTGATTGGTATACTAGCATTCATTTAATAGCGCTTTCCGTTTGTGTTTATACCAATACCATCATTATTTATTTGTGATCAGCATTCTAAACCATTTCTTAGTACAGAACCAATAAATAAAGGGGTTTTGTGTAGTCTGGATTTACTTTTCTTTGATAAGAGCTTCAATATGATTACTCTACATTAAGTTTGACAAGTTTGTGGCGATTCTGCAACAATCTTACTGGTTAAATAGTAATACTGGCTTTTTTGTTTAATGTACAATGTATCAGCAGAATTATAATATCACGAAATTTAAGTCTCTTTTCAAAATCAAAAATATTTTTGTCAATCACTTGTAGTACCCAAAAATGTTCATTCACGGCTTTAGAGGTTGATGTATGATTTCACCAATTATTTTAATTGTAAAGCTAAAAGAGAACAAGTTTTTCTAAAATTCAGCTGTGCAATTGGTGCAAAAACTGTTCAAATGTTTTCGATGCTTTATATTAACGATGACACCCATTGATTATAAGGTTTCTAAAGAATTCAATGAAAAAAATATATTTTTAGTATAATTTGCTCATTAGAAATGCAATGGATTATACTGGATACATTTACGTTAAAAAAACACATTAGATGAAAAATCCTTATTCAACAATTTGAAAAACCGTATGAAAGAGTGTTATGATATGCCGGCATTTATTATTTGGTTTTAGTGTTAATTAAATATGTATTGACTCATATTTTTTACTCTAGGTATTATGGATATAGAAATTTGGACACCATGATGGACATTAGACTAAAAGTTTTTGGACTTCACCGACACTTGTTCAATAATAAGGACGTTTTAGATATTGGCTGCAATGTTGGCCACATATCCATTGCCATAGCGAGAGATTTTGGAGCTAAGTCCGTGACTGGCATAGACATTGACAACATATTGATTGGTAAGCTTATAATATTTGTTTCAATATATTTTTGAATTCATTTTCTGTTTACGTATTGCTATTTACAATTAACATTGATAACTTCGTTATGTTTCCACTAGTTTCGTTACTAATCCAGAACCAGGCTTTTGTATTTATTCGTCGTTTTTTGTATGTTTTTTTAGCTAGAGCAAGAAAAAATGTTTACAATTTTGTGATCATACCACCCTTCAGTCATTCACCACCTACGCAGACACTGTTAGGAGATCCAGAGCAGTCCACATCACATCATGAATCCAGTTTGTGTGATAAAAACATTGCATTCGAGAATAGTGCAGTTGATATTATCAAGAATGAAAAAGAAATTCCAAGTAGAAATACCAACATAATTGACAGAATAGATCCGGTGGTATCTGAAGAAAATATCAGAATCGAAGGAGGCAATTTGGACCGATCTGGTTCCATCGATAACACGCGACTCTCCATCGGCAGAGGCGGTCGGCGTGTTAAAAGAAACAGACGTTCGCATCATAAGCCGGGTCTGGATGCACCCAAATGCTACTTCCCTATTTCTTGTCCAATTTTATATGGGCCTCTTGAGGTTCCAGGATTTCCTGTGGAAGCGAATATTACAAATTTTCCGCAAAATATAGCATTTCAACAGGTAAATTACTGTTTGTATTCCTTTACACGATCACTGCTCCAAATGTATCATGTAATATAGTAAATGAAAATTTTCAGTTTATTGAAGTTTTATTACTTTATCAAAGCAAATATATTATCAATTTAATTCATTTATACAGTAAAACCCCCATTTACACTAAAGTCGCGACTGTGTAATTTGGTGTAGTGTCATTGGGGGAGTGAATCTCGTACAAAGTTAGAGATTTTTTTTTTCCACGAAAAATGCAAAACTAAGATTATTCTTACCGTCTGGCTGCGTGTGCATGTAGTCAAAGCAATCATGCAATTTGGGGATTTGCGGTGAATATTTCAAGCCAGCGCATGATTCGGAGAAGTGTAATTGGGGGTTCCACTGTACTTGTTTTTTTATTTCACTTTGCCAAATTGCATCATGTTGGTGATGTATCCTACCCTAAGTTTGATTGCAATGTTTGTGTAGACATGGAAGTTGTGTACATTACACTACTCATGATAAGGAGTGAAATTAAATAAAATATTAACTGAATTGACTCAATTTTTTAATGCCTTAAACATTTACCAAAAATTATTAGTAAATATAAACTCATTTGGCAACGAAATCTGTGTTAAAAATTAAAATCAAGCTTTGTTTTATTGAAATTTATTTTTGTTTTTATTATTTTAAATATCATGCTTTTCCATCAAGAAGTGACAGTTAACACCTTAAAGGTGAAATTTTTGTTTATTATCTTCTATCTATCTTTTGAATAAGAACTATTCAAACCAGGTTTTCATTATGCTTATATTATTTAAAAGCATGCATATTCAGGCACTTAATGAATGTGTTTTATATATTATGATATAGCATAAGTTTAGATTAGAAAAGATTGCCAGGAAGCTATATTTGTTTTTCTTAAAAGTAAGCATTTTTATTTTCAGGCTAATTACATATTAAAAGATGAAAGCCTCCTTAATGCCGAGCCATATCAATATGATTTGATCATGTGCTTGTCAGTCACCAAATGGTTTCACCTGAACTGGGGAGATTTTGGTTTGAAACTTGCGTTTAAGAGAATGTTTGCACAATTACGACCCGGCGGCAAATTGATACTGGAAGCTCAAAGTTGGGCCAGCTACAAAAAGAAGAAGAAGTTGACTGTGAGTTTTCTACATCTCATTAATCTTTCAGCAATTGTATCTTTTCATATGAAATACATACACATATTTTTCCATGTAAATATTTTTGTTATCAGTACACATGAATATTTAGTATTTGAGCTTTTGAAATAATTAAATCAGAAATATCCATCATATCTTCTAAATCACTTTTTTTTTTTGCAGGAAACCATCTATCGAAATTTTACTTCCATTGAATTCTTCCCAAATAAATTCAGGGAGTACCTGCTGTCTCCAGAAGTCGGTTTCAGCAAATGTTGTGTTCTTGGTGCTCCACAGCACCTGAGCAAAGGTTTTCGCCGACCCATTCTCCTTTTTATTAAAGGAGATTTTACACCCAGCAAAGTTCGCTGGTCAGATACATACGCTCCTTCCTCCCACCATCAGCCAGAGGCCGGAAGCGAAGGCAGACCTAACAAAGTGTATGCTAATGTTGTCAGTCCTGCCTGCCGAAGGTGGAGTGGAAATAATACACCCCTTTATGGGGCAGCAACACCCTACTCTGTCCGCCTAGAGACCAACACTGAAGAGTCTCCCTTTTACGATCCACGCAGTGACAGCTATCTCCCATCTTATTCCTGCTCTGCTCATCCTAAGACGGTCTACGCCAGTCTCAGTTCTCCGTTGAGTGATTACGGAGGTACCCCTGCTCACTCTTCGGAGAGTGCCAGTCAAGCCATACGTGGGGGGGTTTATGCAGCTGCAGCGTCTCCGGCCTCTCCTTTTCTTGAGCCGTCGCCTGGAAATTCAGCTACCCCCGGTCGCCCGTTTGCACCCTCCCCTTCAGCGGGAGGCGATCCTCAGCTGCACAAGAGAATCGTGTATGCCAGTCTGCCGCAGGGGTCACCTCGCGAGGAGAGCAGCAGTGAAAGTCGAGGAGGACTAGGACAGCCTGTCTATTCTCCCAGTGTAGCGGGTCCCTCCCTTCGCGGCCATTCCCCCTTGCACACGGGTTCGGCCCTCTCTCCTCTGCCCCTGTCACTGCCTGATGAAGCGGATGACAACCGCCAGTTTCCATCAGATTGAGGATTGTTTAAATATTTTAAACAACTAAGTATAAAATTTGTGATATTCGATGATTGTATATAAATATTAAATTTTGTCTCTATTGCAGACATCAAATTAAGGACAGTAAAGTGTCAGTGAATCTCGGCAAGTGAGAATAATAAATTTATTTAGGGCATGAAGCTTCTTTCCCATCATTTTTTTCACCATTCACAACCTTGTTAATACAATATATATCAGCGCGGTTGCAGCAGGCAGTTTGGTTTTGCAAATTTAATTTATATATGTCATTAAATAGAATATGAAAGAATTTCCAGTTCGGCAATTATTACACACCCAATAAAAGATCAGATTTTTTCAAACTATTGTCTTTTTGTTTGATATAATGCAGCTTGAATTTCATCACAATTGCAATGTTAAATCTTTGGTCCATCCGATTGAAAGTCAAGTACAGTTAACATCAAATTCAGATTTGTATATTTATAAATATATCCTTTTTTTTATTCAGAACAACTTTTTAATTTAATTTTTTACTTTTATTCTTATTCTTATCACTTACTATACAATAGAAAAATAGATATAAAAAATGCATTAGTTTTAGTTTATGTTCTGCACCCTTAAAATGAATGTAATTATATATTGAATTGATAATATATTACTTACCCCTACCTTCTTTCTGAAAAATTCTTTATTTTAAAAATAATGTACCCTCGAGTTGCGCTATATTATTGTTTCTTAATGACAGGATATTGAATACAATAAATTGTTACATCAACAAAAAATAAATTGCACAAAAAAGTGCTCTACACTCATTTCTAATATTTTCAAAGTATTCAAATTCATTTTTACTTTTTATTCCATGTTTGAGTTGTTTTTTCGAGACACTATTGTAAATCAAGAATTTATTGAAACAGATATCAATATATATATATACATATATATTGTTACATTCTTTTGCATCCTTAAATTTTAAATACTTAAAAATGAAGTATTTTTGATTACCTACTTTAAATAATTTCATTACCCTAAGTAAGTTTGGTAAAATGCGATGATACTGTTAGGAGTATTCACATAGTGAACAAATTTATGAACTCTGATCCGATTGCTTCAGGGTTCATTTTATCACTCCTCAAAAATTGGGGATTGAAAGAAATAAAAAGAGGGTGTGTGATTTTATAGGGATTAGCATAATGGAGTCAATTTTCTTTTGTTACAATTTATCTTGTAATGTTATAGATAGGAGATGCGAAAGGTGTAAATAATTAGTTATTACAACCATTTTTTACCTGAAGTGTGTATATAATAATATAACTACCTATTGTTGAAACAATATGAATGGACCATATTGTTTAATACAAATAAAAAACAATCAATTTATTCACTCAGCAATAAATCTTCTAAAGCCGTCATTCAACGTTATATTTTGCATATTAATTTAACATCCGCCACATAGATATGAAATGTAAGATTATCTTTTTCGTTAAATGTGTTTTGTGTATAAAATATAACTTGATAAATTTTACTTTTTACAATGTGTTATGTTATTTCCATTTTTCTACACTGCACTTCCAGTACATTATCCTAGTATTTATTTTTAATAAATAAAACAATTTCTGCCACTAAATTCAGTTTGTATTCACAAAAGATTAGGACTGGTTTTGATTATCAAAACAAGATTATTTATACAAATTTAAAGTAGATAATTATCAAGTGTACAAATCTCTAAAACTAGTGGTCATCTTTCAGTGAAATTTTGAATACATGTGTACCGTATGCTATCATGCTATCACTGAGAATTGTTTTTTTTTTTTTCAGTAAATAATTTAAGGTAACACAAGTATATTATGGTTATTACACATGCACAGCGAGATTTTTAAAGAAAAATATTTGTTTCACTACACATAGTATATAATCCAACATTTAATACTTTGTACACTTTACTAAAACACACCTGAATTATAATGTTGTATATCAAAACTAAAATTCCAATGTCTGTTTGCAATTTGAATTGGGGTAGATTTCAAAAATTCAATCCACACTTGTTATATTTTTTTTTCTTAAACACACGCCGAGCACGCAGTTAGAACAACCTTTCCCGCTCAAAGTGTACTAACAAAATGATTCTGAAATATCCATAAAAAATGGGAAAATTTTTCAATGAACTGAAGAACAAGAAAGTATTAAATAATTAATATTGTTAATAGGCAGAGCAATGTATGTACAGTAATACAATGAAGAAATTTTTGATCAAGATGTCCAAATAAAGGCTGAAACAAAACTAACTCTTTCCAGCAATATTTAAAAATGCATAATTTAATCAAGCAGATAGAAGAATTCTTACAATGGGAAAATTATTATTTAAAAGATATGAATTTGGTTGATTTCTGTTGTAAGGTTGCATATTTTATATAGTATAATGGACTAAAAAAAATCATTGTATATTCTTTTGAATATCTCAGAAGTAAATATCGTACAAGGTCTGCTGAAGTCTCATCATAGCTTTTTAGGTTTTAAGTTGTTAGCAATGAAGCTGTAGAACATGTCGAGACAGTTTCATTGTATGGCAGTGGACTGTTGCCAAATCCAAGTCTCGGTGGACGATATTATTGTGAGCATTCCTCAGTACATTCATGATTGTTCACAAGGTCTTGTTTGTAAATTCTAGTATATTCTTAGTCATTCAATGTCTATGTGTTGGCTATTAATTTACTTACTGTAAAGTGTCTCCACGGGGTCTGAGAGATTTTAATGTTAAGTGTCCGAATATATATACCCTTCTTAGCGTTGGTTCTTATGATTGGAGAGTCCGCTAAAATTAACTACAAAGCATTTGCTAGTATTTATTTTGTTCTTCAATCCGCACACCAAGTGGAAATATTGTTCAACACAACTTATACCAAGACAGTTGCTTGTGGGATTTTTGGAATTTAAAAACATGTATAGAAATGTAGATGAAGTCATTCATTTCATCACCCATATTTATAATTCATTAGTTTCAAATACTAAATGTAAGTTGGAAATAATTTTTGGTTTAGATATTTGTGTATATCGATGAACAAACAGGCTTGGCCGATACATCCAACATTTCCGAGAATCAATATTCATGAAAGGGGTGCGTACAGTCATATTTAGTTAACGCATTTCGCTAGACCTGTATCTCTTTTTTTTATTAAAAGTTGTGTGGTGGCTTTTATTGCATTTGACTTACTCTATCGGAGTGTGACAGCTTTTACCTGAGTAGTCAAACCTTAGCAATGATGGCACTGTCCGTGAAGTTTTGCATTTTAGTGAGATTTTCCACCTTAACCTTCATATGCATTACGTTTCCAGTTTGAACATTCTTTCATCTTCATTGGTTTGTTTGAGTTCCAGTGAGACTAGAGGAACTCTCAGTTCATCAGTCTGTTAGTAGTTAGTGATTAATCAGCTGTAGTCAGTTATGTCGACACTTTCACTTGAAAATCCTTATTAGTGATAAGATTTCACTCTCATAACTTCTCGAATCAGGCTTAATAATTCATGGTGATTTTTTCATCTAAAATAATGAAAATCTTTTATAAGTGTTTTCTTGTAATAATTAATGTTTTTTCCATAAGAAGAAATTTCAAAAGTTTAAAATAATTTGCAATAAATTAATTAGAGTAATATAAAAAGGAACATGAGTAAATGAAAAGTCAAATTTTTAAAAGCAATTTTAATAATTAAATTATTCCAACATTTGTTCTCCTTCCTTCATCTCTTTCAAATTTAACAATTCTATTTGACCACTTCCTTTGGTTTCTGTGGAAATGAGTGCATCAAGAGTTCTGAATTGACCAGGATCAATAAGACAGATAATTGTAACAGATCCACCTTCCCAGTCTTCTTTTTCGATAGTACTCGTCAATGGGACAATTTTATCTCGAATTTTTCGTGCTTCCTTTCCACTAACAGTTGCCCTGATTCTCATCTGAGCTCTCTCTAAAGGCATGGTTTCTTTAAGCAAGGGGATGACGTCAAGGGCTTGTTGCTTAGCATTTCTATTGGCCTTAACAGAAAAATGAGCATCTTTCATTGCTTTTTCAATAATCGACACCGGATACGGCCTTTTGGTTTCTGGGTTGATACATTTCTCTGCAACTGTGGTGGCGATGTCTTTGAACAATGAATCTAACTGAGAATGTCTTTCTTTGTCCGACACCTGCAGTTCTCCCTTTTCAAGAATTTCTTTGCAGATCTCGGTTAGATCATCTTTACCAAATATTTTTTGGAGATCTTCTTTTTTGGCTACCTGACCTTTTGAAACATTGTTGAAAACGGAGTGCGATTGTAAAACTTCATCTATGTCTTTTTCTCTGTGATAAAGAAAAATATGTATTATAGTACTGTAAAATTGGTGAAATACGAAGAAATCTCTCATGAAACAATAATTAATACCTAAATAAAAACATACATTATTATCAGGCAATTTGAACATAATAAATAGCCAATATAATCATTCAATTATCAGCAATTGACGAATTAGGTATGCCAAAAATAGAAATGACATATACAAACATATACGTGGCCATAACTTGTTTCAGACATGGTGTAATTGTAATTCACATCTCATTATTTAGTTATTAAAGTCATCTTGTGCGTGAATAAAATATGTAATTTAATAAATTATATCTTTGTACGCACACTTTACTTCTCCAAGAGAGAACCTTGTTTTTGTAGCAAGCGATTTCAAAGCGTTTACCGCCTTTTTTTAGACGAACGACAGCAACGTTCGTTAACCTTATTTGGTTTGTAGGAGTAAAAATCTTCGACATGTTAACGGAGAAATAGTTAAAATAAATTAATTTGACTACCGCGATGCCTGTCAGAACTCAAAATAAATATCCATAGACAAGTATACCAGCTAGAGGTTGACCCCTGGTTAGTAAATAATTGGTGTGTGTTGCTAAAATAAAAAATGTAGACATAAATATTCCATACTCATTCATAACTCATCAATATATTTATGCTACTGGTTATTTATTTTCCTTATGTATTTTTTTTCTTATTAGACATTGATGAAATCGGTTTAATTTGGAATGAACACTAAAAAATTGTGAAATTACATTTTGACATATTTTACTTCCGTCATTGAACTTAAACTTTGTTTTCAATTAAATACATTGATATACGTTTGCTAGATTTATTTATCAAAATAATGATATAAATTAATTTGATTTAAGTATATTTCTAGTTTTAAAACTGATTAACGTGCTTTTAATATTACCCATCATTTTTTACTGCATTGTAATCTCTAAATATTGATAGATTGATTTGGTTTATCGTCGGTCATATTTTTCAGATCCTTTGATATCTTATGAGGCAACCAATTTAAATGCTAATGTGTTTAGTTATAGCTATTTTTTCCCTAAATAAAATTTATATCTTTGTAATATCGCGATATCTTCATAATTTTTAAATTCTGTAATATTCAGAACTCTTGAGTAACAAAGCAGCAGCATAAAATAAAAAAATGTCAATTATTATGTAATATATGATAAAACTTGTGTCAAACAATCCTCCATTAAGCAAAATATCGCCTAAAAGCGGAATGGAACAAAAACTATGCGTAGCCATTTGAAAGTATATGAGAGGGGATTACATAATTAGCACTTAAAAG
This sequence comes from Himalopsyche japonica, assembly GCA_028555115.1. NCBI lineage: Eukaryota > Metazoa > Arthropoda > Insecta > Trichoptera > Rhyacophilidae > Himalopsyche > Himalopsyche japonica. Next base: position 3,379,079 of record JAHFWJ010000430.1, read on the forward strand.
AACACTTTCGTAAGATTTCATGGATTTAAGGTATGGAAGATTTATAAGCTTCTCTTAAAATTCAAATAATCACTTAAATTATTTCAAAAAAATATATACACTATTATACTTTTTACTGAACGAAAAAAAATCTGATAACTAATGATTTTGTTATGATAGTGCTATAAAAATTAAAATGATCAAAGTTATAATTATACATTGAGCAATTAATACTTCTAAGCCCGGATATTTTACAATTTGGCAAGTATTTCAAACTGTCAAATTCATCCGTCTGGATACGTAACAAAAACAATTGTGATATTGGGTTATAAACATGGCATTCCAATATAATTAATAGTGATAAATCTTACGTAATATCTTCTTTAATATTATAAAAATTGTTTAAGATGGTGATTCTCGAAAGGTCGTTTTCCATTTGTTTTAACAAAAATTCAAAAATTAAGAAATTCAGTAGGTCTTATTCAACCAGAAGAGTTGTTGTAACAGGTTCAGGAGTAATATGTCCTGTTGGCTGCTCAAGTAAATCTGCATGGCAAAATATTCTAGATGGAGTGTGCGGGATTGAAAAGCTTACCGATAATTATCAAAGTTTGCCATCAAGAATTGCCGGCCTTATACCAAGAGGTAATGGTACTGATCAATTTCAAATTGAAAAACATTTTAGTAAAGGCATATTGAAAACTATTGCGCCTGCGACGGCTTTAGCCTTAGTTGCCACAGAAGAAGCTCTAAGCGATGCTAATTGGAAACCGGAGGACGATCGCATGAAAGAGAGAACAGGAGTTGCGTTTGGAATGGGAATGATCGATTTAGGTGATGTGTGCGCAACAAATGATTTACTTAGGCAAGGTTACAATAAAGTGAGCCCATTTTTTATACCGAGAATATTGCCCAACATGGCAGCAGGTCATATCAGTATTAAATATGGATTCAGAGGTCCTAATCATTCTGTTTCCACAGCATGTGCAACAGGAGCGCATTCTATTGGAGACGGTTTTAGATTCATTAAATCGAACGACGCTGATGTAATGATTTGTGGAGGAGCAGAAGCTTGTATCAGTCCTCTGGCAATCGCTGGCTTCTGCAGGCTACGCGCTCTGAGCACATCATATAATGATAATCCCAAAGAAGCATCAAGACCATTTGACAAACATCGTGAAGGTTTCGTGATGGGAGAGGGTGCCGCCGTATTAGTGCTGGAAGAATATGAACACGCAATCAAAAGAGGAACCAACATTTATGCAGAAGTGTTAGGCTACGGTCTTTCAGGCGATGCATCACACATAACTTCACCACGAGAAGACGGCTCAGGAGCTATATTATCAATGTCTAGGGCACTAAAGGAAGCTGGCTTAAAAACAACTGATGTTGGATATATCAATGCACATGCAACATCTACTCCTGTCGGAGATGCTATAGAATCCCGTGCCGTAAGTGCTCTCTTCAGCAATTCTGAAAAGTTTATAGGAGTTTCTTCTACCAAAGGTGCACATGGACATTTACTAGGAGCTGCTGGAAATTTAGAAACGGTTTTTACAATGCTGGCATGTATCAATGGTATTCTTCCACCAACGATTAATTTGTCTCATGCGGAAAGTGTTATGCCACTAAATTATATACCAAATACAAAGCAAGACTGGCCATCAACCTCAAGACGAATTGCATTGAAAAATTCTTTTGGGTTTGGTGGAACAAACGCAACAATATGTATAAGTTCTATGTAGATTTATAGTATTTTTAACATGTTAGTTTTGAATAAAGAAAAAATTGGAATGGTTAATCAATTTATTTCCAAGACTAGCGATTGACATCTAATACAGAAAATTATTTTAAGAAACATTTGCCTTAAACCAGAAGTCAATCTGAGTCTTATGGGCACGTGTTTGTCAAGACACGAGGTTAATTTGAAAGGACTTTTTTTGTGTTTGAAAAGTTACAACAGCGGTAAAAATCTGTAAAGTCTGTTAGCGTTTTATGTGCTTAGCAATACTAAATAATTATCAGTAAATAATCTGCTGTATCAAATATTACATTATAAGTTCCCAAGCTTTCTGCGCTGTTAGTTACTAGTCAATGAAGTGTACATTGGCTATAATCGCAATAGTTTTTAATCGATTCTATGTAGCCTGTATCTAGAATACCTGATTCATAAGTATTAGAATTGAAAAAAAAAAATATTCAAACTACAGTGAAGGCTTAAAATTTCATGGTGTTTTTGTGGTATGAAAGATTAATTAGGCAAGATACAGTTATAATGCTCACAATGAGCGAAACCGTCCCTGATCATACAATATATTGTGGAAAAAATACTAAAACATGATATTATTTAAAATATGCCTTTCCACCAAGAAGTGACAGTAAACAGCTTAAAAGAAAAAATGCAGTTTCCCATTATACATGGAGAATGACAATTTATATTAAACACCTCTCTAAAGAAATAACTATTTATATGGACATATCAGTTAAATGTTGTTCTAAAAAGGCTGTAGTATTATTGATTTAGCAGTTAATAATCCATCAAGTGCAGCCTGTTTCTCTCTTGAGGAGCTTCAGAAATACTGAAGCACAGTGTCATTATAGAGATCTCCCACTCTTTACTTTAGCTGGGTTAGGGGAGCAATTCCAAAACACTACTACCAAGCTTAATCCACTCTTGTAAAATCTCCTTGATTGCAGCTGAAAGAATTTACTTTACATACTATTTTCCTTCTTATTTAGGAAAAACGTTGAAGCGAACTCAGTAGTCTGAATGTTCATCATAAAGGGCATTTACTGTACAAGACCACACTGTATAATTAAAAAAAAAAGAATAGGCAAATGCTCGGAAACAAATTCTGTATATCATGATCTATTAGCCTGTATTTTTTTTTAATTCATGTTTCTTCCTAATGTGGAACATATGGCCTTTTAATGGGTGTATATTAGAAGATTTTCTACAGGAACTGCTTTTTTCTCAGTTGCTCAACCTGCCTTCTAGAAAAGGCAGCAGAGGTAGATGCGATAGGGCTAGTCTGTAAAATTCAATCACTGGAGCCAATAATGGCCATCATTAATTCACAGACCTGACACTAACTCGTAAAACAGGTTAATTGGAAAGAGTAATATGGTTTTACTGGTTAAGAACTTTGGAATTCACTTACTCTAGAGGGAATCTGCAGTGAGCGACAGTCAAATTTTTTTGTTGTAGCAATGCTATGAAGGTGTAGGCGGACAAATAGACATGTGTGGAATATTATAGAATGATATATTTTTAAAAATCGATTACAAACATGAGAATTGAAACATGTAACATTTTTGAAATATAATAATCTGGATGGTATTCATTTGCAAAATTTAACAATATCGTCCAATTGCATATTTTCAAATTACCAAAATATTCAACAAATATTTGTAAAATTAAAAAAGTTATAACGTAAGAAACCAGAAGACCATAAGAGTATTTGCAATACTCAGCAGGGCATCATTAAGTGATTAAAGCTCTAATTTAACGTAAATCCACAAACTTCTGTAGGAGAAATATTTGTACGCTAAAGATTATTATCAAGAAATGAATATGTTGGCCAAACAGCAAGATGCCTATGCTATATAAGGATGTTAGCAAATAAAATTTCTCTTGAGAGAATTTACTGAACATGTCAACAGTAGAGCGGAGCCTAGTTGGGAACTCGATTAACATGCTGTGGAACGTTATCACATAGTTGAGCAAATTTATTTTTTAATTTTTGACGAAGTTCTTGGCGTTTCTCTGTGATGTTATGACGAGATTTGAATTCCATTACATCTTCAATTGGAATATAGCTGACATCATTGTGCTCCTCATCGGACGATCCGGAATCCTACAGCAGAAAATGGACACATTGAAAAGAACACTGGAACTATTAAAACAATATTGTTACAATTACAAAATTATTGCTTATACAGAATTTTGCCATATCATCACTTACTTAATTATAAATATTACTGTTGCTACACAGCAGGAATGCCAACGAGGCCTACATAAAAGTAGGATTATAATAATAATTTGCAAACATGCTGTTTTTCTAGCATAGTAAGCTTGCCTCCTAAATGAAATATACTGAAAACAATTACTATGCGTAGATAGTGACTCAATAACCCAATATCGTAAATGGTATAGGTAGTCAGATAAAAAAAAACTATTCATGAAAACGCAAAGAATTGGAAAGATTGTGAGCTTAAGAAAAATTCTTTATGTGAACAGTATCTCAATCTATTATATCGCAAAGACATGAATAATTAACTTTTAAGGTGTTAACTGTCACTTCTTGATGGAAAGGCATTATATTTTAAATAATAAAAACACATTTTTTTAGTACTTATTTCCACAATATATTTTTTGATCAGGACCGGTTTCACTCATCGCGAGCATTATCAACTGATCATCAGTTGATAATGCTCGCGATGAGCGAAACCGGTCCTGATCAAAAAATATATTGTGGAAATAAGTACTAAAAAAATGTGTTTTTATTATTTGAATAATTAACGTTCAATCTGAGAAGTTCAATGTTTAAGCAGTTAAAAATTATTCAAATATCGCAAACTTACAAGTAACATATCTTGTAGAGAAAGAGTGAAGCCAGAATTTGCAAGAGTATCAAGCTTATTTGTGTCTCCTGTACAACCGCCCCTCTCGTGATTGCAAAACCCTTCTGAGCAAGCCACTTCAGAGCCCTCTGGAGAGCTCGGTAGGCTGCAGGAGCCGGATGCAGTATCACAACATCTATTATTATTTTCAGATGAATAACCACAGTCTTGTGAGTGTTCGCTGGAAGACCAGCCGCCTTCTACAAGTCTTTTAGTGATAAGCGTCTGTGTCGGCAAAGTTTGCACACTGTGACAGGAATGACAGGGGCCGTCCGAATCCTCGTACTGTAGACACTGATCAATATTGTCTGTTATGGGCTCCACTTCAATGGGTCTCGCTTTTTCTTGATCTAAACAATTTTCACACTGACATAACTCCACTTCTCCGGGTTCTTCATTGTCACCGCACTTATTTAATTCAGACCTACGATCTTTCTTCTTACGTCTTCGTAGTTTTTTCTGCTCTTTGCGTTGCTGTTGAGCTGCCTCTTCTTTAGTGATTTCCTCATACAGCAATTCCAGTTTTGTCACACCGCATTTTCGCTCCACGGCAGTTTCAAATTTTCGGTGAAGAGCGTCCACCGCAACCGCAGCCAAGACTTGACAAGTGCCTTCTTCTTCTCTTAATCTTAAGGAAATCCGATGAAGTCGCTCATAGAGACATATTCCGAGACATATGAGAACTTCCTCTTGTGCAATTTCCAAAGTCTTTGCATGCCTTTCACGGTGACTGCCTAATAACTCGGGTTCGGCTCGCATGATCAAGGTTGTTATGTATTCGGTGTCAGCCTGCAGGTGGAGATGTCGCTTTGAAAGGCATTTGCGGATACCATCGTATAGAGCGCTGATATATCCCTTTTCTTTTTGCGGCTCCACTTCCTCGACGAGTAGTTGATAAGCTCGGATAACCTGTAATAATTATCAATCATTACTTAAAAAAGACAGACCTAAAAAAAATATAAAGAAAAAATACGAAAAGATAGCAGGACCATTACAATATCTTGATTATAATAGTAAATGTTAATACCTTGGTCCTACATTCCCCGCAGAAACGATGTTTTCTTAGATAATTTTCGAGCGTGTCTTGTAGGGTTTGGAATTTTATGAAGGTCACTTCTTCTCTGCATTGAGAGCGCATGCATTCCCAAACATCTCTCCATGTGCCACTCATAATGCGAGATCGATTTGATTCTAAGGAATGAAGTACGCAGCGACGGCTCTTCTTTGACCGCGGTTGACTATCAACCAAGCACTGCAGACGGGAGCTAGAAGATAAATTAAAAACAGTGTGAGAAAAAATGATTAAGATCATGCGAGATATTTACAAGATAAATGAATTAAGGTTGTCTCACCTGTGGCCGTGGAGCAGAGTGCATAAGATTCGTGGATAAGACAACATCTCTTTTTTAATGGTTAGGATTCCGACTGAAGTTATGATTAGTGGATCCAATGTAGTGTGACCTGATTCCATCAACTGATAAAATAACCTCTCCACGCTGAAAAAAGGCCGATAATGATTGTGAATTTTTACTGATGTTTCAGTAAGGTGTAAAACATTATTATTTAATTTTGGCAATCGAATATCTCAAACAGGTGAAGATTGATTTTCTAATAGAAGTTAAGTTGATTCAAACATTTTATGAATAATTGAGTTCATAAAAATATGTGATTTAAATATTTCTTTTTTTATTAACTCTTTTGTTTTGTCAAAATTTCTTAGAAAGAATATGAACATAATAATTCTATTAAACTAAATTTAATAAATTTTTCATTTAACTTCTGGTGTTACCTAATGCTATTTTTAATCGCATTTCAGAATTCATTTTGGTGCATTGCTAACTTTCATGACATGCAATCAAAGCTGAACAGTAAATTACGCTTCGACAGATTTATCATAGCAAAGAACAGTTTTTTTCCGAATTGAAATTAAATATAATAAATAATAATGCAGATTGCATTTTTTTAATATAACTGATAAAACTAGTGTGGGTAAATTTGCTCCTTCAATTTTTGGATGGAAAATATAAATTAGTATCCAGAGAAAACACTCCCATTAGATGAATTTTTAGTTTAATGAAGAGGGCGACTAATTATCCACCAGCTTATAACATATAAAAAGGTGAAATACGGAATCAAGTTGTGCATGCTAAGAAAACTTGGATTGGGAAAACAAATCTCTAAAGGAAACATAAAAGATGGCATAGCAAGTACTCTGGAACATGTAATACACTACAAGTTATGAGTGTTCAGATAGCCCATGTAGACTAGCTCTCTGCTTACAGCCACATTTCTGACTATTCCATCAAACCACATATAAGGTTATTTTCTCTGTACACAAATCTATTTATTCCATTTTATTTTTTGACACATTAATATTATAAAAATAGTGTTAATTTAAGATCAGCAAATAAAAAAATATATTAATGCAATAAAACAATCTGATTGTGAATGATCATTGGGATGATGTGTAGATACCAATTCCAAGGTTTTTTATCCGCTCTTTATCTCAGGTAGATTCACTTATATTCCATATAATAATTACAATATCTCATTACACGTGGACGCATCTTCACTATTTAAGACCTTGTTAAGATATATAACACTGTTTTATGAGACCTCTACGGTCACATGCTATTTGAATAGCTTTCATAGTTTTTTTGTTTTGTTTATTCCACACCATACCAATTATAAGCCACCTATGTATGCAATGTGTGTTGAAAAATATATACTCACTAAAATACAGCGCCTTAAAGTGGCCTCAGAAAGGTGAAATGTGAAGGATGGATAAACTAAGATAAATGCTAATACAGGACAACTTTTCTTATTGGAAATTCAGATGCAAATAAAAACATTTCTATGAATGCAACATGCAAAAATGGGCAATGACATGTTATCATCAGTAACTATTATCTAGATATACATGGACGTTCTTTTCAAATTGTTTGCAGGCAATCTTAATAAATTAATGCAAAATTCTGCATTTGCTAATTGATTTGACATAAATGTAATTTGTTGTGTAAATGTAATGTGTCTACCAAAATTTGTATTATCTATAAAATTGTCGCAGTTTTAAAAATGTTCCTATGATATCTCTTTTATCATCATGCAAATAGATGGCAATTGAATCAAGGCATCTTCTTTAACAATGGTAGGTAAACTGTCATTTCAAACAGTAATATTAGTTAGTTAATTGCTTCGTTAAGATTGGGTGGGAGGTAAATAAAGATATCACAATCATGACTTTGAACACTAATTCATTACTTGATTGAAAACTATATTTACTGTTGAAACTAATCGAAGAGAATGATATCAATTGCTCAGCTACAGGTCATGGATCAATACTTATATTGAAATCACACTACGTGTTTTATCAATCAGTATATTCCATCTGCCTTTATCCTAAAGACTTTATTTTTTTTTTTTCATAAATGCCTATTATGTTTTAACAGTTACTATTGAATATACAAAAAAAAAAAAAGAAACTGTATTATTTTCAGCGGAATTCAGTAGTTTACTAAGTAAAAAAAGAATAGCATGTTTGTAACATATGAAGTCACCAATTTTGAATTGCAGCAAATATCAATTGTTTGACTAATTAGCAAATAATCAAGAAACGAACCTTCTTCTGCATCCAACACATGGAACAGTTTGTCCCAATATAAATAGCAAATCTTCACAGGTCACTTCGAAAGAGTCCTTTATCTCCTCAGGGCTAAGAATACTATATTTACGAATAAATTCGTCGAGTTCTCTTCCTTTGACCTCAGGATTGTCGCATACGAGACCCCTAGTATTGAGGTCCATAATCATCTGTCGAAATCAAAAAAGATTTTAACGTTAAATTGAAAAAATAATGACGCGCATTCGTAAGAGCACTATATATGTATGAGTAATGCCTTCAGAACTTTCATAAAACTACTCGAATACAACAAGTAACTGATAATACCATTGTCACATACATTGACGGTAATCAAATTTGTCAAATAAGGCATTGTTTCTGAAAATTCTTGCGAATAAAATCACAAAGCATTTTGCTTATCATGTAGGTCATTTTAACATCGAAAGTAAAATGGTACAACCAAAATAATATCCCGTGTAAGTGCGAATGTCAAAGTGGAAAGACAATTTCACTTACTGTGAGATTTTCATTGACAACTAAGGGTAGCTGTCGTTGTTTTATGACGGGATCCTTTTCGGAACGATAAATATCAACCAATTTGGCCATTTTGATATATTTTCATTAACTGATAAATTGCAGTTTTGGTAGCAGTTATCTGATTGACTAGTACCCGACACACGAAAAATAACACGTCGTGTTGCTACTATGAGAACGACTTCCGCTTATTGAGATCATGCGATTCGTTATTGACTGCCTATGCAAGGAATTTAAAAAAGTACCGAAAAGAAATAATATATATTCAAACGAATTTACGCATAAAAATATTATCACTCGTAATTAATGGTAATTGGAATAATTAATTTATCTTCAAAAAAATGGTTAATTAATACTCTCAGATGATTTAAAATTATTGATTGATTTTGTACAATATTATCGTAAAAATTGACATTAAAATTCATCAAACATCGAAAAATTATTAACCTAGTAATAAATTTTATTTTTTATATCACTCTAAGACATAATTGATGAAATATACTTTCAAATATAGCAAACGTCTTGAAAAAATAAAATAAAATAATTTGAATCAAATAATAATCCAATTTAATTCTTAAACCCTCATATCGTATTTTATATGAACCTCCATGAAATAAATTTTACTATTTAAATCTACCGACACCAAAAAATGATAGTTCAAGTATTCATTACAATTTCAGACCATAGATTTATAAATTCATTATTTACATAACAATTCGACCGATTTAGCAGGTCGTATATTCGAATACGCCGAATGGTTGACGTTTCATCGATTTGAAATATTGATACTTTCACAATTCTCCGTATTTCGTTATTCGTCCGAAATTCATTAGTCGAATGCATTAGCATAATAAAAAATTGTTCGTGTTTTATTACATGATAACTTTTATGAGCAAAACTTATCTAAAAAATCACTTATAACATCAGATAACAAATCATAATGTTTCTTAAAATATGGGGACTATTCTCGGTAATATCTGGAGTGTTATTAATGTATTACCATAATAGTATTGTCGACTATTTAGATTCTCTTAAAACCGCCAAAAGTGAAAACGCCAGACAAGTTACTGACAAGTTATTTACAATCGATGAGTTAGGTGTATTCAATGGCATCCACTCAGATTTACTATACCTATCAATCTTAGGAAAGGTGTACGATGTCACAAAGGGAAAGCAACATTATGGTCCCGATTCAAGCTACCACATATTTATCGGTATGGGTTTTTTTTATCACATATGAAATCAACTTGATGGTATGTTTTTTGAGTGAGTGTGTTCCAAGAATGATTGCTCACAATTCTCTTTAAATTGTATCAAATATTAAAGTTACAAGTGTAGGTTCCGTTTTTTTTTTTTTTTACCATTTGTCTATTGGGAAATAGTTTGAAAATTAAAAGTCCCAAAGTAAAAAAAATCAAAAAACTTATTACAGATTTTTCAAATTGACTTTGATAACACAATGAAAAAATAGCAATGTACATTAGTTCTACATAATTTATAAGACATATATAGTTAATATCTATTTCGGCTTACCACTTCATCAGTACTAAACTATCAGAACTAAAATACATTGCTATTTTTTCACCATGCTATAATTGAGTTCTACAAAGTAAATGCCAATTCAATTGATAGACTTTTTGATATCTTTAAAATGTGAGGACATTGACAAATTTCTAAAATTATACAAAATATTTCAGGTTATGCTATTGTAATGAAAGAGATGATGCAATATGTTTATTTATTCTTATGTCAATAATGTATAATAAATAATAATCTTATTTTTTATGATATCAACTGAAGGTGCTTGATGGAATTTCAATATCAAATTTGAATTGTTGTAATTTAGTATGCTGAAGGGCGAAACCCGGGTCGTTTGTGACAAAACATGTGGAATCGTACAAAATTACAACAATTCAAATTTACAGTCTTATTGTCTAGTGCATATATATATATATATATGTATGTAATTATAGTAATGCATTATTAATAATTGTTATAAATGAGTGATATTGATTGCACAGTAAATGGAGTATATTATAAATGACTCTTATTTTTTATTATCTTAGAATTTTCGTTGATAAGAGAGATTAGGATACATAATCAATATAAATAAATTCATTTATATAAAATAAATGTATGGATTTCATACAGCAAACGGTAGTTAATCAATGATAGATAAGAAAAAAATGGTATAAGGCCCAAGAGAAATAAATACTGTATAATACAAATAAAAATACTTGTTGTTGTGTTACAAAAAATTGTGAGTAGATTTAAATGGAATATTCAGATATATTTGGCACTTTTTCAATCATATATTAATAATTTTTCAATAATTCAAAATTGATTTTGAGTGAAAAATTGTAATGATATCATAATAATAAAATCTTTTGTGTTTTGTGAAATATCATAAACCTGTTCCCTGTTGTGCTAACTAAACAATATTCCAAGACTGACTATTTCAAAAATAATACAGTAGTGTTAGTGTCACCCAAGCTTATGGAGATTATCAGAGAAAATAGCTCTTACATTGAAATTTTGACCCTTAACTATTAAAAAAAATTTAGTCATCAACTATCCATACATTACAATCAGCTGTCCCAACACTTGAGAAATTAGTAGTCATAGGGTTAAGAACTGATCTAATTACAACTTTACTTGTCGATTGATTATAGCAAGATATTATCTACTATTACAATAATTTGATCACTTCTAAGGTGTTATCTGTCATTTGTACCGTTTTGTTTGAAAATTATTAATAAGTGATTGTTAACATTTAATTTTAAATTAATTTACATTATTTGTATTAATATTGTATGATTTCCTGTAAATGGTTTCTTAGTTCTTGAATCCATGGTTTTGTATACCTGCTACCTTTAACTGAAAAATGCATAAATAGACTTGCTTGGAAATTGTATTCTATCAGTTAATAATGCTCGCGATAAGCAAAACCTGACCTGATCAAAAAAATGTATTGTGAAAATAAGTGCTAAAAAATATGTTTTTATTATTTAAAAAATAATAATAATTTGACGTCTGATCTGATTTTGAAATTAAAACAAATGTAACTTATTATATATGGCCTGGTTTTCTTTCCTTTTTGTTAGGAATTTTAAATGTATATTTTCAATTATTCACATTGAATTGTCATGCTTCGAAAACTTCAATTGCAATAATTGTTAGGGTTTTACTCTTAACATTCCAATGATTAGAATCTCTGATTACAAGTCATCGTAAAGTTATAATGAAAACATCTTGCATTTTCTTAAACAAAAAGAAAATAATTCAAATAATTAGAAGAGAAATGTCATTTGCTTGAATTTCCATTAATTTTTCTTATCCATGAATATGTCACAAATTTTGGTATTCATTCGAAATTGTGTAAATTTTACTGTATCAATCTGAATTTAAGCTATATATTTTCTCTTATATGATTTTTTCCACATAAGGTTTTTACAAGATGATTAATATTATCAATTACAGGACGTGATGCTTCAAGATCATTCATAACAGGTGAATTTTCTAGCACAAGTGGTGACTTGGAAGGTGTGCTAGATCTTTCATATGCTGATTTAATTGGATTAGAAACTTGGTCGCAAATGTACGAAAAGCAATACATTTACAAAGGTGCAGTATGCGTTACAAAATCAGAGTTATTATGTGTTCCAGATCCAAAATGTCCCATTTTCAGAAAAAGAGCGTACTATAAGCTTATAATATTTGTGGTAGTGGACATGGTACTTTGAAGTATAGAAATATTTGAATGTTTGTTATGAGGAATAACATCCTCTTAAAAAAAATATTTTTTATATGGTATTGTACATATATTGCTCCTAGTGTATTTTTTTTTTTTAATAAACATGTAATGCAATAAAAACTATCAAGATATATTCATTTTTTGAATAAAAATACTATCGCAAAAATCAAATCAAAATCAAAATACATTTTATTTGGATTTTAGAGCGTGAATGAGATAAGCTGAAGCAAACAGGTGGTTACAAAAATGTTAATTGATGAAAAACATTGTTTCTTTCAATATCCCCTGATTTTATTATTTCTAGCGACTTTTGCTTCGAATCTTGCGGTTATCAGATTGATTTTTGGATCTTAGTATTGTTTCTTTGAACATCTTGATTATTTGGTTTTTACGAGTGTTTGTTTATTTTTAATATTTAGGCAATTATATTTTTATATGTAAACATCACCTTTAAATTGACCAAAAAATATTTAAATTTTAATTCTCATCTGTAAACAACGCTACGTGAACAACTTAAAAAATAATTAAGTGACGACTGGAAAATTTATACATTTTTAGTACTTTGTTGGCAAGAAATTCTCTGTAAAGAATATATAAGTATTGGTCGATAGATGAATTGTTCCACGCCCCAATTAGAATAAACATGAACACTAATTATGCAATATGATAATATTTTTGAAAAATAAATTACTTACATGTTGTGACAAACTGGGCGATAGAAATAAAAAAGTTAATTTTTTCACTATGACCTATCCCAAAATCAACATTAGGCGAGATATGGTCGAGTAGAAACAATAAATATGCATTTGTAATAGGATTTATAGCATTTTCGATGCTTTGAAAACGTGCTGCCTGTTAGAGAAATATTTTGTCACCAAACGATTGTCAATCAAAGCTTAAAAACTTAGAGAGATTCATTATTTTTATACTTTCATTGAAAAAAACTGAGACTAAGACTGAGAAAATTTCTTCATAATCTAATATTTGGAAAAGTTCATCATTTCAACTCAGTTTTTTATAAGATATATAAACTTTAAAGTTTTCAGTCTGACATGTTTCCATCTTGAAGTAATGTTTTTTTCACTCTTGTATTACAGGAAAGTTGATTGGTCGTTTCTATAATGAAAAAGGTATTGAGACAGATTACATGAAGAAGTTTAATGAAAAGTTAAACGAAGGAAAACTGGGAAAATTAGCTGAGGAAGAAATGAACAAGAAATATCCACCATGCAATGTAGAATTTGATGCCACGTTAGGAAGCAGGGTTTGGTGTTCTACTAAAAGGTATTTGAATAATTCTATAATATGCCGGTTGGCAATATTTGATTACTCATGCATGATTTCAATATCATTCTTGTCCATGGTAAAGCCAGTAAAACTCTAGATGGCAGAAAAAAATTCTTCCATGTAGAAAATAAAATTGATTGCAAAAATAATGAGCAAAGAAAAAGATCCACAATTGTATTGTATTTTAGTGAACCTGAGATCTTATTTGTGAAAATCGCCTAAGTGTCATCAAAAGGCTCATTATGTTTTGTCTGTGGTCAAATTTGCTTCCGTTTAATCTTGACGATCATATAAAATGATTTTAAAACCTATTTATGAATGTCTGCTCTGAAGTATCTAATGACTAGAACTCCCTGCCACTATTTGTGTATTTCAGTTTTTTGTGTCCACTGAACTTATCTATAATCCAATTAATCAAGAGTTTATTGTATTTATTGTTCTATTGTAAAATAATGTTAACATTTTCAGTGGAGGTATTGAACGTCAGTGGGAAGGCGTTCCAAGAATGTTTTTTACTCCCGGTTCAAGTGAGCCACGTTGTGTCTGCATAAATCTCTCAGATACTGAAGAATCCACGAAAGAATCAAAGTTGAAAGAATACGATAGTTGTGAACCTACATCAGTGTCATGTTTCATAAATGATAAAAAAAGTGGAGAATTGTAATTATTGTATTTTGTTTCTTAAAAAGACTAGGCTTATTCATCAGTGCAATGTTATAACTTTGTTTTGTAATATAATTGTTTATATACTTAATTCCATGTGCAAAGTGAAAGACTGATTTTTCTATTTTAATCAAGAAAGTGTATTATTTTTATAGGCACTTTTTATTGAAAATAATTAAGTGTTTTTAATTTTGGTTGTGTGTTACTTTGGAGAACTTTGTGCACATCAAATTCCGGCAATAATTGTGATTTATTTTATAATAAAGTAGTATTAAATAATATTGAACATGTTTGATATGCACTGTTCTTTGATGTTTTCAAGATGAATGAAATATAATATTCCAATTGCTAAATATAACTTTTGCATCATTGTAACCTTTTATCCCCAACAAAGTAGTTTACATATATATTTTTCTTGAATTTGTGCAACTTTAGATACAATTGCAGTTAATTTGTACACAAGTTGGAATCCTAGTACAACAGTTTCATAGATCGATTGAATTGGTAAGTGAATTTGGAATATCTCAAACAGGGAGATTTTTTTGTTGCTTTCACAATAAAAACAAGTGTGTCACATCAATTTTAGCGAAAATTTGAAATACAAGCTTCTTAAAATGTTTGGTGGTGTGCACCACAAATTGATAAAAAAATGAAACTTTGGTAAACTATGACACCAATATGCCTATGTGGTGCAGTAAAAACATTTTTACTTAAATGCGGTATTTATTTTTTATAAAATATTACATTTGATAGACTTGAGTGCTAACGCCTAGTGATTAAAATATCATTCACGATTCAATGGTTTTATGAAATTTAAATGAAAAAAAAAACAAAATCACTGAGGTTATCATTAACATTCCACCTTGCAACCAAGGTTCTATAAGACTATTATAGTACCTATGGTATACATTCGGGTTTAAGATAGACTTGCACATTTAGTTGTGCTGTCATGTGCAGAAGCGGACTTATGCAGCTTTTAATATAAATGATTTTGACAAGGTGTTTGCATTGTTTTTTAGGAGCACATTTATATCCTTAAACTAAATCACCATCTGTATTCACATCAAAATTTAAGCCTAAACCCCACAGTAAAATATTTGTGAAGGTAAATTCTTCTATAGTTATTTTCTTTAAATAGAAAATGATATCTTTTCCAGATATTTTTTTTTGGTAAATCTAAATGCAGGAACTAATTTCGTCGGCATCCATATTGCCCATAGCTACATTCAAAAATAGAGTTGACACTTTCCTATTCATATTAGATATTGTGAAATAAAAATTATTTACCTTTCATTTGTAATAATTTGTGATTACATCACAAGGAATGTGGGGCATTGATGTTTGTAAGCCACTTAACTGTCAGTGTAAAAATATTCGAACTAGTGCTTCGCACCAGCAATTGAAAATTTGAAAGAGCATATCCTTTCAATTTTACCCAGAGAATAGCTAATGGTAGGTACCAATATTTTATCAATTCCAAGAAAGTTACGAATTCGCGATACACACACATCACACCGGAAAATTGCAGGCATATGGAGTAAATAAACATGCAACACACTTACAGGTCACTGGCATGTTTTGGGTGAAAACAAAATTCATTGAATCATTTCCAGCCTGAATGGGTCAGTCGGACTTTCTAGTCATATCTGTCATCAAACAAGGGTAGGTATCAATGAAGACAGGTACGATATACCACATAACTTCAGGAAAATCTTGAATAATTATTTTCAGTCTCCTCCTAACTTTCTTCATCGTTGACATTCTTTTTACAAGTCAGAATGGTTCACATAGAAAAATGCCTGGTAAAAATTAACCGTAACTGATTTAGTGGGACAACTGATCAGCCTGTGGTTAGGTGCTAAGTAGGTGAGTCATCAGCGGAAACATTAAGAGTGAGCATGGCTACAAGACATCACTTGCAGTCTCAGTCTTTTGTAGAATAAAAGTTGAATAGGATCATGCATGCTTATGAACAAGATAACAAAAATTATATTATTAATTACAAATTATTATTTGTGGTGCAATCATATTTAACTGATAAATCAAGTAAAACAATATATTTGGAATCATCTAACATTCTGCTGTAATTATAGTGATACATGCAAGAAAACAGTTATTCAAGAATGTTGGATGGGGTTCCGGTGAATTTAATAAACACATTTGTTGATTGAATTGGCATTCACTTGGTAGAACTCCATTATAACATGGTGAAAAAATAGCAATGTATTTTAGTTCTACAAAATTATTTTTAACAAATATAGTTGATAGCTATTTCGGCTCACACTATCGTTCTGCCATTCGCCATAGTTCTGACGATGGCGTGAGCCGAAATAGCTATCAACTATATTTGTTAAAAATAATTTTGTAGAACTAAAATACATTGCTATTTTTTCACCGTGTTAAACACATTTGTATTATACTTCCATAAACATGATGGGCATGTATGGTACGAATATTAATGAGTGTAACATTTTTTAAATATTCATGCAGAAGTGTACATTGTTGAGATGGAAAGTTTGCACGCTGATTAGGTTCTTTACTATCTTTTGCTGCAAGTATACAAGCGTAGATTTTTATGAATATACATGAGAAAGAATTAAAGGTGGCAATAATTTATTCATTTCAAAGTTTGATCATACAGTTATATGTTATAATGCTGATGTCACTTGGTAAATGAGTAACAGTTCTTTTCTTATATTAGCTGCAAAATGTAAAAAATAATAAACAATAAATTATTTAATCAGTCATGTATTTTCAATTACTTTCCAGGGTAGCAATATTCTGATTGATGTAAAAAAAAAACACTTGGAAAGAGGAATTGATGAGTACAAATCATTCAAACATTTATCATGATAGGAATAACTTTCTCGCCACTTCTTTCCAATTGAGATATGAAGTGTTGAAGTACTCTTTTAAGAGTGAGTATTTATATCTACACATGGTAAAAAAAAAAACTAACTGATTTTTGAATCAGCGTTTTGGTAATATATGTAAAATTAAAAAATAGACCACATTTCAATCTTAATATTACGAGTAAAAAAGCTTGTCTGCAAAAAAATTAAGTTACAAGTCTTAAAAAACTTGAAAGTTTTTCAGTAAATAATACTTGAAATAAAAATAAGTCATCATCGACATTTTAGGATTCTAGTATAAATCCTGTAGATATGACAACATAATGTAAGAAAATCTTATAAAACAAGCGTTTCAATCATAAAACTTCGTCTATTTGGTTATCGTTACCATTAGAAGTAAATGGATTCACGTCATCTGAATCTAAGCTTTGCAAATTTTTGAGGAATGCTTGCATTGAGAGTTTTTTCCTATTGGCTACATTGCGGTTACCGAGCAGGCGTTTAATTTTTGACCTTCTCTTTTTAATTTTATTTTTAGAGTGTGTTGATCCAACTTGGAATGATAATGAACGTTTCATTTTTTTAACGCCAATAAGCAACGTAGCATCACTGCTTAAAGACTTAGGTTCTTCGAAAATAGTTTCTAATGTTTGAGGGGATATTTTTAATTTTTGATTGCAATAATAATTTTTAATGTCTTCATCACTTTCTATCAATTTAGCAGGTCTTTTTTGAGGTTTGAGTATAACTCGTCTATTTGCTACATTTGTAGTTTGGATTCTTTTTCGTAATGTTCTACAATTTCCAATGGGAGTATTAACAGATTTTCCAATTTCTTCTTTATTTTGTGGGTGTCCAAATAAATCCAATGATGCCATCTCATTTGGTAGAGAATCCAACCTAGAATATGGGAGAGCAGTGAGTCCACACTGAGCATTTTAGATGCAAGATCCAATCACTTATATCCTAAAGTGGATATTGAAAAGAATAGCGATATAAAGAAAATGCTTTTTTTAAAGATAGAACAAAAAAATAACGAAAGATTAATTTTTACCATAAAATTAATAAAAAAGTATGTGGAATAAAATTTTAGTTTTCTTTTTTTTGTCACATTAAAATGTTAAAATCGAATTCTCACCAATACCTGGAATTATTATCCATCGTTGTGGCAGGGATTGAATCTGTTAATGAATTGATTTATTTCCTTGTCAAACGTCATATATTTTCCAGCCTGAAATATGAAAGATTCCAGGAAACACTATCACGACAGCAGGATTTGACAGTAAGATAGTTGGAAAGAATAATCGAAATCCGATTCTCTTTAGAACCGTTGTGATTATCTTGACAGATTCATAATTTTAGAGGGCCAGAAGACAAACCTGACAACAATATTACTATCAATTGGTACATTGTCTATGTGTATAATATATAGAATTGTCTATGTCGCATAGAAAGTATGGTTTTTGCAAAACATTGCCATAGCTAGGATTACAGATAGACAATAATAATTATTGATCCGATCATAAATTTTGCGAGTCTTCTGTTATTTGTGATTCAACTTTTTCCTAACTCAATTTCCGAATTCGATTTACTCTTTCTTATGCAAAATTTTTTCCAAGATGTACACTTATTTTGTATGGAGTTTTGTTTTCAATAACAAATCATTCTTTTAAAATTTTCACATTGTAATATAATATGATTTTCATAGATTTATCAGGAGTCAAATGCAAGTACCGTCCACTCCTTTATCAAAATATAATAAACTTTGGGGCTTGATTTTAAGAAAATATATGAAAAAAAAGAATTTAGTATTAAAAATTGTAATCTTTTCAAGACTAAGTAAATTTGCTAAATGCATGTAAAATTTCGTATGATAGATACAATATAAGCGAGTGTCGACTCTTGGTAAATGTGAGTTGGGAGGAAAAAGTCAATTTACGATATAATGTAAAACGTAGACATAAAAAAATAAGAATTTTACAACTACATAGCAATCTTTATCTATTATAATATCTCACTCAACTTTTAAAGATCAAAAAAATAAATTCTCAATATAGCTTGAAATTTAATATATAAACACATACACACATATATATATATCTATATATATATATAATAACAATAATAACAATCAATTTTGGAATAAATAAATCATACTAAAAATATATCACCTAGCCGTTATTTAATAAAATTTATAGCCGTATGTGGAAAAAACGATAATCAGTCATTATTTTTGACAGCTCTAAAATTTCCAATAGTTTTGGTACTTCTAGATCGTTCAGTGTTATATCGTTGGGTTTTTATTATTTATTAATAATTAATTAATTAAGGTGTAGCAGTAGCCACTAGAATTTTGTCTCTCCATATAACCCGAGGGTTTGTGTACCTAAGTATTTATTTCTATCAAATTCACCTGATATTCTTTAATGTGAAAACTTTCTCTTCACCATAGTCCGTGAGATTATATATTACCCTTTTTATATTATTTGCAACCTGAAGGTCTAAAGTCTACGCAAATATCCAATTTTAAATCAATTCACTGAACTAAACCGATTGACAGAGTTCTACATTGATCTTTTTTTGACGTTTACGTGACTCCATACAGCTTTATTTCCGTATAATTGTGAATTTTACCAGTAAGTACATATAGATTTATCAAATACCTCTCGATATTTTTTTTTTACGATATGTATTTATTTTCGCCAATGTATAACGTTAAGTCAATTAATGGAGCTACTACTGGTATTCCTAATTATTTTATACTAATGATATTTTTATTTTCTTGTATAAGCTAAGAGTTTTTCTATGAGTCATGCAAGTAAAGCCCTCCGATTTCTGGTCCAAATCTAATCTGGTTTCTTTTCTCCTGTGTGTATAATATATGTATTGATTTTGACAAATGTATTCATTTTTAAAATTTTCCCTTCTCACAAAAATTTGTTCTTAACACGTTGAAAAAATACATTGCTATTTTTTCACCGTGTTATAATGGAGTTCTACCAAGTGAATGCCAATTCAATCAATAAATTTGTTCTTAAATTAGTTAATCACAACCAACCAAAGTTGTAAAAAATCCATGCCATATCCGTAATTCTCAATAATAGGATACACAGAGCATGCAATAGTCGGTACTGAATAATAATCTTAAGACGAGTCTTTGCTGGACATCTTTGAACATGGTATTTTATAATATGGGCTGTGGTCCATTCAATTGAAAAATTTGAGAGTGACTTAAGTTTTTCACCATATTGTTACCAAAAGTTTATATTTGGCAATTACCATTCATTACAGCTGGGGTTAATTCTTACAGGTGTTTGAGAATAATGGCTGGGTCTGCGCTACGTCGCCTGATGGCAGAATACAAACAGCTCACCCTTAATCCTCCTGAAGGAATTCTTGCTGGACCAGCAAATGAAGAAAATTTCTTTGAATGGGAAGCATTGATTATGGGTCCCGATGAAACCTGCTTTGAGGGCGGAGTTTTCCCTGCCAAATTAGTTTTGCCATCCGACTATCCGCTCAGTCCACCGAAAATGCAATTCTTGTGTGAAATGTTTCATCCCAATATATATACAGACGGTAGAGTTTGTATTTCAATTTTACATGCTCCGGGCGATGATCCAATGGGATATGAGAGCAGCGATGAGCGATGGTCTCCTGTTCAGAGCATTGAAAAAATACTGTTGTCAGTTGTGAGTATGTTGGCTGAACCCAACGATGAGAGCAGTGCAAATGTTGACGCAGCAAAGATGTGGCGTGAAGATAGAGAACAGTTCAATAAGAAAGCTCAAATGACTGTAAGAAAGACTCTTGGTATACCTCTAGAATAAATTTATATCACAAACTTATTTTTCATCAAAGTCATTCATTTTATTAATCAAATTCATTTGTGTTAAGTTTAAACTAGTTTTGAATAATAATTGGGACCTATCATTTAAATTAAGAAGAATTTTAAAGCTATGAATATTGCCAACGTCATACTATTAATCTATATAGATTTCATTCATGAGGCATGTATATTTTTGAATCGAAGGATGCACCATTATCTTTTTCTCTGTGACTTTCATGTTTTACGACTTGAATATAATTTAGAAAAATGCCAAGAATGTTATTCTCTGAAAAATTATATTTCACAAGCCATAAACTTATGAAATTTTACACAACTGAGCATTTATTTTTAATTTAAAAAATAATAATTTGATAGTTCAAGATAAATAGTGCAGTATCAGTGTAGTAATGAGAGCCAGCGTTTTATAATTATTTCATAGTTTGCGGTTCTTGATGCTTATGTGTTAGAAAATTCACATGAATGTGTTGTGGGTGAGCTAAGAATACATTATGTGTTGAAGTGTGTCTATATTTTCTTTTAATTGGGTATAAAAATGTTAGAATTTTAATTTCTGATAATTTTTTTTTTAATCATAAATACATTTGTAAGTTAATAAAACATTGAGATCCATTTGACTTTTTAGGTTCCATTAAATACTTAAATTCAATGTTACTAACAATGTTTTTAGAAGGAATATCATATAATTTGAAATAAGATAAATGTTGTGTTGTAATTTTATTTTTGTTTCTGAAATTTTCTTGAAAAAATGAGTGTAGATGCAGCGAGACTTATTTGTTCAAAATCATGGCATTCAAGACAAAATAAAATTTTCAGGCTGAAACTATTTTACAGTCACCATATTTTCTGGATTGTGCCGGATCAGATTTAATTAAATTTTATTGAAAAAAAAATGGAGAACTCTTGAGAAGATTCGTTGAATCGTTCAAAAAATAATCAAAAGCAACAAAGGAGTTAATAGATTCTTTATTCACAATCAACAAATTTTATTGCAAATTACTTGCTTCCTGGGTTGAATAATGTCTTGGAATCTCTGGTTTTCATACATTTTCTAAAATTTATTTAGTTATTGAAATATAATAAACGTGACAAAATTAATTATTTATTTGAATTAAAAACTGTTATTTTTAATAAAGTTAAGTAATGGGTTTTTTTTTTTTAATTATCTAATGCCTAATAAACAACGGCTGTCATTATGGCCATAATCCAGGGATGGCGAACTTATGGCGAGACGATTTTGCATGGTATAGAAATGTTTTATTATGACAAAAAAAAGAAAATAGAAGTAATTATACAGAGAATTCAAAAACAATGACTACATAGCCATGTGTATTCTTTTTGTTCACTAATCGATCTACAATCACCGGAAATAATGTCATTCATGTATAAATAGATTGCATTGTTTAAAAAATAACAAGTAAACACTTTTAAAGAATAAGTATTACGTTCAATGTAAATATAGCATCGTACACCTTTCAGTCCTTAGGATTTATGCAACAGGCTTAATTCATGAGTATGGCAGCATAAGACAACATTTTTTCCATTAATAAGTACTTTTTTAAATAAATATTTGATGTTTTTTTTATTTGGCGCTCAGTCGATGCAGTCAAAAAGGGTTTACGGACGATGGATAATGGCCTTCAAAATTGTTGGCTCACAATATATTTTAAATTCACAGAAAGTTTTGAGATCAAAAAAGTTTAAAAAAAAATTTAAAAATGTAGAAGCATATCTACTCGAGCTAAGGAGGATAGAAGATCATTCAGTGATTATAAAACAGATTCACAGTTTGCAAATCACTTTATAAAAGAATCGCATAATATAAATTTAAACTCAGGTCTTACATGTTTGCATCTTTGTAATAAAGGTCGCAAGATGACGGCTTTAGAACAGCTGGAAATCAATAGATGTCAATTATCACATGAAATTCTAAACGAACAAACAAATATAAGTCGGTCGCCGCTCTTCAGATCATTGCAAGGAGTCTTCCCGTAATAAACCATCCCCATCCAATATTTAAGCTTATTGAAATTGCTGCCTGTTTAGTTTCATTTACAATTTATTTTTTTTTTAGTTTTAGTGATAGCAGGAAAAAAGTTAGGTTGTTAAAACAGAAGAGAAGATATATTGTGCACCTTTTCCACACAGATATAGATAAGCAAATGTACGTTTAAACATAGTTCTGACGATGGCGTGAGCCGAAATAGCTATCAACTATATCTTATAAAAAAATTTGTAGAACTATAATACATTGCTATTTTTTCACAGTGTTAAAATAGAGTTCTACCAAGTAAATGCCAATTCAATCAATAAACATTCAATATGTTATATATGCAACTTTATTTTTTGCCAGTCTCTTAGAGCATTTGAGAGTTGTCTGTGAATTCTATTTCAAAATAAGAACCATTACAAAAACATTATTTCAGATAAAGTCTTCGGGAAACTTCTCTTATATCTAAATCTTCTGCAGCCGGTATGCTTGCCACTTCTGGAATATTTGAAATGCATCTGTGGGTTATAAAACGGCATCGTTTACTATCATTGCAATTGCATTGCGTACACTCTGAGTTTTGTGTAAAACTCACTTTTTTCTTGTCAACATTGTCAATAATAGTTCTGATATCATTTATGTTAACAGTCATCGAAAAATTTAAACCGGGATATATAAAAAATGCAAACAAAGTAAGTGCAACGAGAAGTTGAATCGGAATTGCAACAGCCCAATATTTTTGAGGATAATAATAGATATTAAAGTAATTTAACCATTTTTCTGGCACAAGTGCCCAACAAAGATATACAACAAGAAGTGTACGAAATGCCAAAAACCAAACAAATCCATAGATTGAACGGGCCGGTGTCGGTGATGGAGTATGCTCAGGCATGTTTTTCGAATAATCAGTAATGTGAATATGAACCACTGATGGCTGGACCCATGGCTTCTATTGTTTCAGCTGCCAGCAAAAGGTGATCAAAGAAAGAGCCGACTGCGACTCGCAAATTTTTCAATACACAGCTACTAAAATTTCTGGAATATTGAAAACAATTATTGATTAGAATAGAATGACATGAAAAAACATATATATGACCCAAAATATTTTCCAATGGCAAGAATAAAGAATTGTATTTTGTTGAATATTGAATAGGGTTTCATAAAGAAGTCTTTTATGTCTTTAACTTTTAATCGAACTTATAAAACCTATGGTAAATGTTTTGATCATAATTTTTTAGTTAGTGATGTTGGTGTTCACCCAGTTTATGAAGGTTCAAGACAAATTAGTCTGTATTTATGAAAAAAAAATAGCTCTTACACAAAAGTTTAAGCACAAATTTCCACCACGTTCTTGAGTGTCAATTATCAGCACACTAATCACCTGTCTCATAGGTTGAGACATAAACGGTTAAGCTTACATTTTTAAAATGTGTCCATCCAAAAGAAGTTCTTTAGTTGTTTTGCTCCGCTTCGGTTCTAAATCAACACTAAGAACGTTGTGTACTATTTCGGCATGTCTGCTTGTAGAAAATGGCACTTGAATAAATCTGGTAATGGAATATAAGTATGAAATATTGTAGGTAAAAAAATGACTGACGGAATGAGATTAAATTATATCTAAAATGTATTTATTCTTAAATAATCTCTGTGTTCAGTTCATCCCTGACAAGTTTCGATATTAATTAATAAACAAAATATTACATGTGTGAAAAATCTTCGAATACATTTGCTGTGTGAAAAAAAAGAATGAGTAAATGGTATACAAAAAAATGCGGTGAAAGGATACAGTTTGAAAACGGGAGATTCCATTTGAAATTATTGCTTGATTTGTTAATTACATATCCTCTCGAAAGCAAAATCTTATGAATTATAACCTCATTTAATAAGATGTTATTTGGAGCTGTCAGTTTAAAAGATAAATTGTCTGTGATTGTCTTTGCCATTATCGGAGATAATATGAATTATCAAATAGTGGGAAGGGTTAATTAAAAACTGTGCTTGCCAAAAACTGAAAAAAAATCCACGGTCCCCAAAAACAAAAATCATGTTGAAAATTTTTGCGGGTCTCGCAAAAAACTTGAGACGCCTCAGGAGATTAAGACTGCCAGTATGAGAATCTCGATTTAAAAACATCTAATTTTAAAAGTAACAGTTCATATGATTAGCAAATGAAAGACAAAATAAAAATATATTTAAAAAAATAACACTCTTTTGACAATAAATGATCACACTCACTTTAATATAATAAAATAAGCATGAGTGTAATAATATTCATTTAAAATCAAATGATTCTGTATCCTCTAATTCGTCAGTAATGTTGACATGAAACAATGGGATGGAGGACTTCAAAATTAATTTTTAGAAGCTATTTATAATAGTAAGTAAGTACTTACTTTATATTTGTAGAATCTAATAGTTGCACAGCTTTAATTAAATATCTAGATTTCGATATTAAGCAATCTGGAAACCTTATATATATAAAAAGCTATAAAACGCCATTTTCACTATTAGGAGCATATGGCTACCACATGTTGCCTTTCATATCACTTTAACTTCACATGGCTCTAATACATATGATTGTTGTGGTTTGATGGACAGCAACGTAATTTCAACATTTTTCAGGATCATTAAAAGTAAAAAGCCCATTATTTTACCCATATATGTACATAGCCCAGCAAGGGATCTTTGTATGTTTATTAAAATTTAAGAAGGCAAAAACCTTTCTACAAATCTCAATTCTCGTGATGGAATATATTCAGTTAAAAAAAGGATAGTTTATAATCAGATTCCTCTACTGCAGTGTCTAACCAAACTGTGTGCCGCAGTAAACTCATATGTACTGCAAAAATTCCCTGGAGGAAGAAACCTCAAAACTATTCACTTTTAATAATGTATATTCATTTAAATATACTTTAATTTTAAGTTAGTTCAGCATCTATATATTCATGTAAATATGCCAATGGGTCATCGTCCATTTGCAGTAAGTAAATACCTGCTACTAACAGAGGAGGAATTTTAATAGATCTAAAAAACAACCATGTGCACAAAGCCTCATGTTCTGAGCTAGAGTGGTCAGCAGTATCGATTAATATCCTCAATTGGCTACAGAATCAATGAAAAGTTAAATTACTGTTACCGTTTGGATGGTAATATCTTAGTAAAATTGGTTTATCAATGCTTCTGGAGATAAAACAAGAGCATTTACAGATAAGGGGTTGTTTGTTGATCTAATTTAGAGCCATGTTTTGGTAGAATTCTCTCTAAAAATCAATTATAACCTACTTTATAACAAAATTATTATCACCTAGGTCTTTTGATAAAATATTAAATTAATGAGGCACATTTCCATTTTAAGGTGTTTTTATTTGGACTTCCGTGGAACAAATTCCATCCATCAGTGTATGGGTAAGCAATAAAGTTTGACAGACAGCATATTTCCAAGTAAGATTTGTTGATACTTCATACTTTTCAGTGAAATTAAGAGCTGCTTAATTCACTATTTTGTGACCAATAAAGTTGAATCATCAAACTTTTAGTTTTCACAGCAAGCATCTATTTTCCAAGCTTGGTGGTGTACATGAGTTATTGTGAGGTTTCTATGTCTCGTAAATATAAAGAAGCAAAAGAAAATGTACATAGTTTTAGTTACCTTCAGTAAGAAACGTGAAAAAGTGAGATTAATTATTCGTTTTTAATGAAAGGAAGGTCATGTATGATTTAGTGTCTCGCAACTACAAAATTATTAATCCCTCTATCTTGATATGCAAAATTTGGACAGATTTTGCAGATGTGTCGGAGGCTTTTTATTTGGAGCTAAAATATGGTATTTTATTTTATTCATTAAAATTTTCGTTTCATAATAATAAGAAACTATCAGGTTTTGTTTCACTGCAAGAATATTAAAAATTAGTCTTTCTTAAATATACTTTTTGCAAGAGTATTTCTATTGATCTTAGGATGACACTATGTAGTCATTTTCTTCAAATTCAAGGGAGGGGGGAGATATGCTCCTCCCCACTACTTTAAATTACATCCATGATTGCTTTATTGCAATTATATAATGCATAAAATAAGATTGGTTAGTGCTGTAATAGTCTCAGTATTTGGTCGACAAAACTTAAAAGTAAATATTGACTGTAGAATAAGGGGAAATCATATTGTAACCATTATGTAACTAGAGATAGAGTATTATTCAACACCTGCATAATACCATAATTATTATAGGGTAAAAACTAGCAATATATGTCTATAACGATTGTTTTCCCTGATGAATCCTGTCCTTTTGCCAAACAGGCTAACGACTAAAACTGTGGATGTAATCATATATTAAAAATTGTTGATTGAATTGGCATTCACTTGGTAGAACTCCATTATAACACGGTGAAAAAATAGCAATGTATTTTAGTTCTACAAAATTATTTTTAACAAATATAGTTGATAGCTATTTCGTCTCACGCCATCGTCAGAACTATGCTTAAACTAACATTCGCTTATCTATATATAGCTGTGCAGAAAAGGCACACAACACATCCTCTCTCCTGTTCCAACGGCCTAGCTTGTTACTTTAATACAATGACGCAAAATTTTCAAAATTCTAAATGAAACAATAGGTGTCTATGACAAGATTATATGTGGGACTGAAGTGATCCTTCTGCAAGCAAATCAGACCACCCCTTTGTACAACGGCTGGACAAGTGGCGATACTATTATGTTAGTTTGTTCGTTAAGAATCCTTTGTGATAATTGGTGTCTATTGATTTCCAGCTGTTCCAAAGCCGTCATTCTACGACCCTTACTGCAAAGATGAAAACATTTAGGGGCTGAGTTTGAATTTATATTATGTGATTCATTAATAACGTGATTAGCGAATTGTGAATCTGTTTCTTTATTGTTGAATGATCTTACATGTTCCTTAGCTCGAGTAGATATACTTCTACCTGTCTGTCCGATATAAACGGATAAACGTGAGCCACAGGACATTTTATAAATACCGCTTCTGTCCAGTTTATTGATCAGTAGCTATCAACTATATTTGTTAAAAATAGTTTTGTAGAACTAAAATACATTGCTATTGTTTCACCGTGTTAAAAAAATTGTATTATTGATAATACAGTTTAGTAGTTTAAACAAGAAGTAAAATTATTAATTAATAAAATTTATAGTTAATCTACAAAATCTAATTCATTGTCTCTATCAAGATATTACTATTTACAAACCCAGTCTACCAAAGAATCAAACACGCATCTATGTAATTATCTTAATTTACATTACTCATGCCACTAGTGTCTGAAAATATTCTAACTAGGTATATGAATCTAGAACAGTATAAAAATAATTTTTCAAAAAAATATTTCACCTTTAATGTTTTATTTCACCCAACTAATCATTTATTGATCAAAGCTAATATGTAAATACTTTCAAACATACATTGAATTGGCAGAATTATTTTTATTCAATCATTACTGTTTATTACCTGATTTTCAAAATCTCAGAGATGTAAACTACTATTAAAAAAAAAAAAAAACAAATGTAGTGAGTTTATAAATGTATCCAGAGGCTTTAATGACCAATAAATAACTATTATAGTGAGTAGTAGGGATGGATCAGATGAAAAGAGGGTAATTGACTACAGGACTTGAAATCCATTAGGCACGTAGCTTTATTAACGATTTATTGTATAAAACAATACATTATAATGTACAGGTATTTCAATTTGCCAGATCTGTAGATGTCACTCTGGCAAAAATTAAAGCTGATTTGCATACAATGCATGTCGGGACACGCTAAGGAGGAGAAAGTAACCATGTTTATGTTACTTTTATCATAAGATCCAGGTCGAATATCTGAAGTTATAATAGTTAAGTACAAACCGTAGTAGGATCGAAAATGACTACATAACGCGTCCCGACAAGCATATATCAATCAGACACATCATTCTATTCAACAATTTAAAATACTTTCCCTATTTATATAATATATACACAATTTGTTTTATTTTAATTCAGTTACTCTACCACTGACATCACCAATGCTTCAACAAACAGTTCGACATTCACTGGCAGGCCGGCGGAAGAGTGTGACGGCCAGTCTTCAAATGTGCTAAGGCCGACGGTGGCGGATGCCAGATGACGCGGACGGTTCAAGATCTGCTGCTGCCCGATGACTGATGAAGCTGTCTTGCCAGCTTTTGTTCTTTTCTCTGCAGTTCCTCTGAACGGAAGGACGCCCGATGATTTGTGCGTCATCGTTTTTGAGGATAAATTTAGAAAGTACATACAGGTCGGAAAAAAGCCAATTAAAAGATAAGAGATTAAGAAGCGATAGCAGATTTTAGGCGCTATTAGGCAGCAGTTTGAAAGACTGCAGTGATGTTTACCATTTGTCAACCACTCGCTCGCCCACTGAAAAATAATACAACTTTTAGCTGAGAGATTTGGCATGCCTGTATTTTGAGATAGTAGTCGCTGGATAGCGTTCATGTTTTACAAGCATGCTATGAGTTGATAAAAAGGAAAAGTAAGAAATTAAAAAAAGAAAGAGATCGCAACCGAGTGTTACACATAAAACACACAGAAGGAAAAACACCGCTTGATATTGGTGACAGTGTTCATGGAATATAAATAGTCTAGGATGAGGGCGCTAGCATTTCATTCAAACAGGTCCTCTCAGGCCGCCGGCCTTCACTTTCTTCGCACTTAGGTTCTCTGAACAGACGGTGACACTGTATGAAAATACATAAACATATTAGAAGATGGAAACATGCTATGGTCAAATTGAAAATCAAATGCTGAACATTCTAATAATCTTGCAATATTACAGAGGTAAGGTTCTAAATAAAAAAAATAAAAAATAAGACTGATGCATAAGGAAATATTACATACATAAAAATTAATGACTACCAAAGATAAATTAATGAATCAAATGTAAAAAAAAATGATGTCACAGTGTATGTTGATAGAGTTACAGTTTAAAATAAAAGTCAGATCATTCAAATATATTATATGGAAAGAGTGGTATGCATAAATACAATTACATGATAACAATAATTTTGGAATAGAAACAGAAAAATCACTTTACCTGTATGCTGCCATTGTATAAATGGAGTGGTTGTTTATTAAAAAAAAATCATGTACAAATTGTTAGTTTAAGGTACCAGTTTGATTGTGAAATAAGATTTATTTTCTATCGTTAAATATAAATCTGTGTTACATTACACAATGTATGTTACAAATCTGCCATATAATTTGCATCCGATTTCACATTATGTACAAAACAAAATTTACAACACATATTGCTCTAAATTTTAAGTAATAGAAGTTAACACTAAATCATTTACTGCACACAAATATTACTCACAGTGAAGTTATATTTGATCGCTCCATAATTATAATTAATGTTATTTTGTGTGAATGTCTATTAAAATTTTTTTAAGATATCTAGTCTCAATATATGAATTGTATGTTTCAAATCAGATAAAAAAATATACAGTATGAACGTTTGTGATATCCTGTTAGGAATCAAACCTAAATTTAAGTATTTATATTGAATTACATATTTTTTATTACTACATGAAAACCATACTACTAGAAAACTGATTTTAGGATATCGCCGTCTTGGCAGTCCAGTCGATAGTCTTATTCATTTGACAAACGTGATGCAGCATCATACAGATATTATCAGGTAAGAAAATCACATGGTTATAATCATTTTAGACTAATGGAATTTAATGATTGAGCACACAAAAGTTTGGCTACCCTCTTCGATGAAGAATTGCGGGCCTGTGAAGTGAAATGATAAAACATTTGGACGCGTGCAGTTCATGCCTCACACAAGTGTGATCATACAAATCTTCACACAGACGTGATTGCTTTTAGATCTGTGGATCTAAGAATTCGGCTTCTGTAAAATCACATACCACTAACGCATTTTCTAAAAACATATCAAACAAAAGGGCATTTGCAGGCAAAATAATGTTAAGACAACAGGAGAAATAAAGGTACATGTTAAATGCGTAAAAGGCACTTCCACAAAATATAAAAAATGTTGCACATTTCGTAAGGATTCAACAATTTGCTAATATATTAAAAAAAAAAAAAAACACTAAAGATAATAGCTAGAAAAATAAGTTAACGAAACACAATCTCCCGTTGATATGAGATACAAATTAAACTATATAAATAAATACTAAAATTGAATCTTGAGGTCCGTTTGTCGTGTGAAACTGTCGGGCGTCATAGCACCATTAGCGTGTACAGTCTATCGTCTTAGGAATAGTATCAGTTCTTCACACTCAAAACACACTGACGACTGTCTGTTTAGTAACAAGTGGCATTAGATTAGGGGGGGAGGGACACAAACTAAACAAACAAAAGGCTGAAAAGGCTGTGCTTTGCCGCGCCACTACTGTCAGGGCGTTATAGCGGTCCAAACATCAGCAGTCCAAAGAACACAGCCCACATGAGGACGATCCATTGCATGCCGTTGAATATACTCTCACCGTCCGTGATCTTCCTCGCTACAAACTTCAAGACTTCATCTAGCAACACTACCGGGATAGAGAACTTCATGACTGTGAACCATTCTTCAATTGACAACGGGGTCACTTGGAATACAGCCTGTAAATTAAAAAAAAAAATAACACAATGTCACATTAATACAATAGAGATTATTCACCTAAAAATTGGGTCATAAAACACCAAAAAATGATTAGCTAAATGTACAAACAGTGAATCAGTAATAGAAATATAAACAAGTATGTGGTGAAACTTACTGAAAGGACCTCAACGTAGAGGATGACGAAGTGGAGTGTGAAAGACAGAGCCATGGAGCCAATGAGCCACATGTTGCACCATGGAGGCATCATCACCAGAGACTGATTCTCTGACAAGCTGAAATTTGAAATATTTAAAGTAAGATAATTTAAAATTTAACATGATCCCTCATGCATGAGTAGTTTTTGCTAGAATAGCAATGATAATCTACAATTAAAAATGGAAACTCACCTGTTCATGGCATTGAGCATCTCAATGGTGACAAGCACAGAGAGAGCCATGGTCATAGGATGGGGATCAGTGAAGATCTTGCAGTCGACTCCCTTGAATTCGTCACCGCCTCCAATGCAAGCCAAATGGTGAGTCAATTGCCAGTAAGTCATCTGGGGTCCTTCTGGAGAATACATGAACCACCAAGTGGCAGCAGCAACTGTAGCAGCGCCTACATATCCACCAATAGCCATATATCTGTAAGAACAAAGAAACAAACACTTGTTGAAAAATTGTTAGTGATTCATAAAAAGTTCAATTCAAAACAGGCTCGACTTAAACAACCATAAATAATTATAAGTCATGATATATTGAGCATATTGAAAATATAAATAGTTATAGTGAAATCATATTCTATCCAGTAGTAATGCAAAAATAAAATCAATATGAATTATACAGACCT
Source organism: Himalopsyche japonica (assembly GCA_028555115.1). Lineage (NCBI taxonomy): Eukaryota > Metazoa > Arthropoda > Insecta > Trichoptera > Rhyacophilidae > Himalopsyche > Himalopsyche japonica. The sequence continues at coordinate 3,411,671 of JAHFWJ010000430.1, forward strand.
GAAGAACAACCATCCGGAGATAAGACCTTCATCAGCCCTACGAGGGGGTTTGTCCATGATGTCCAAGTCAGGGGGATTGAAACCGAGAGCGGTGGCAGGCAGACCGTCAGTGACCAAGTTGACCCACAAGAGCTGGACGGGAATGAGAGCCTCAGGTAAGCCGAGGGCGGCGGTCAAGAAGATGGATACGACTTCACCAACGTTGGAAGAGATCAAATAACGGATGAACTGTTTCATGTTGTTGTAGATGGCACGGCCTGAAATGGAAAATTGTGATTATTATATTGATAAATTTGTTGGCAACAGCATCATTACATAGATTGATTACTACAAAATGTATGTAATGATTTTGGTCTTTGCCAGATTTGAAATATCAAAAAAATACTTTCAATATTTGTTATGATTTTCTGAACAAACCTTCCTCAACAGCAGCTACAATAGATGAGAAGTTATCATCAGCCAACACCATTTCAGAAGCAGATTTAGCGACAGCAGTTCCGGATCCCATAGCGATACCAATTTCAGCTTTCTTCAAGGCTGGGGCATCATTGACACCATCACCTGTCTGTTAAGAGAGCAGAGTCTTTTAGAGTTAATTGAACGGCAGTCTTCTTAATGTTAACCAATTCTATTTAAACGACGGTCCCAGGGACAATATTTGACAAAATTTATTGAGGTGGAGATTAGGAGTTAGTTTTTTGCAGCTGATAATAACACAATGAGGATTATGAACCAACCATGGCGGAGATTTCATTCATGCTCTGCAAGAATTCAATGATCTTAGATTTGTGGGAGGGTTCCACACGGGAGAAGAGACGAGAGCGGGCAACGGCCAATTTTTGTTCAGCATATGGGAGGTCATCAAATTCGCGGCCAGAGTAAGATTTGCCAGTTGTGTCTTCGTCTTCTGTGAAGACTCCAATACGTCTGTAAAAAAATGTAACATCAATAATTTTTAGATAAACATTCACCACAATTCAGTTTTCTATAAGTATTAAAAAAGAGTAAGTTCATAATAAGTAAAGTAAATTTGGTTGGAGGATTTCTAAATAAATATAAAAAATGTGAGGGGAGATTTGTGATACATTTAATTTGATTACATATTAATATCAATATATTAGGGTACAAAGACATAAACCTAATGAAAAGATAATTTTCAATAATTGTTCCATATACACAAAGGAAAGATCAGTAATATTTCGATGATATAGAAATTTCTACTTGATTTAAATGGAAAATTTGATTTAAAGGAAAAGATATTAAGGTTTCAAGAAATAAATGTTATGAAAAAAATTTACATTAGAACCCTTCTTTATTAAGGCATGTTTTCATGTATTTCAAGCCGTAAAAATTTCCGATGACGTCATATGACCTGACGCTATATAGCGAGAAAAAAAAATTACCTGCAGATAGCTTCAGCGGTGGCTTTGTTGTCACCAGTGATGACAATAACACGGATTCCAGCGGCGCGGCATCTGACAATGGAGTCGAAGACTTCCTTACGTGGGGGATCCAACATGCCTACGACACCGACGAAGGTGAGGTTGACTTCGTATGAGTGGAATTTGTTTGAGTCTCCAAGATCCATATCGTCAGGTTTAATTGGGTTGTCAGAGACAGCGAGAGCCAAGCAACGGAGGGTGTCACGGCCGGTACCGTAAGTGCGGGTAAGCTCGAGGATGCGGTTCTTCAAGTTGGTGGTCAAAGGTACTTTGGTTGTTCCAACGCGGGCGTGTGTGCAACGGTCGAGGACACCTTCGGGTGCTCCCTTGACGAAGAGTTTAGGCCCGGTTCCCAATCGGGAAGCCTTCAGGGGTACGCAATATGAAGACATGGATTTCCTGTCACGGGAGAATTCCAGAGTGAATTCTTTCTTCCATTTGGTTTCAATTTCTTGACGGACGACAATAGCGGCAGAGCGGCGATCGAGGCCGGTCTTTGGTACACTGAAGGGATTCATTTTTTCGGCCAATACGATGAGAGCTGTCTCGGTGGCTTCTCCTACCTTCTCGAAAGCTTGTTTGAATTCGTTGAAATCAATAGCGGAGTCATTGCACATGATGCAAATTGTGCCCAATTCTTGGAGAGTATCGAAATCGGTAGCGCGGATCTTTTGTCCCTTGAGGAACACGTCTCCGATGGGTTCGTAAGTGGAGCCAGTGATTTCGAATTCGAGGAAGCTGCTATCTCCGCCTTCGATCTTTTCGAAGACGAACATGCGGGATACGGACATCTGGTTGGTGGTGAGTGTTCCGGTCTTATCTGAGCAGATGACAGATGTGCAACCCAAAGTCTCGACGGAAGGAAGAGACCTGACGATAGCGTTTTTCTTGGCCATACGCCTGGTTCCCAGAGCGAGGCAAGTGGTGATGACAGCGGGGAGACCTTCGGGAATAGCGGCGACAGCGAGAGCGACGGCGATTTTGAAATAGTACACGGCACCCTTGATCCAGCTTCCACCGTGAGCGGGGTCATTGAAGTGTCCAATGTTGATAGCCCATACGGCGACGCAGATGACGGAGATGACTTTGGAGAGTTGCTCGCCGAACTCGTCGAGCTTCTGTTGCAGGGGTGTCTTGATTTCTTCGGTTTCGGACATTTCGGTACGGATTTTACCGATGGCGGTGTTCAAGCCTGTGCCCATGACGATACCGCGGGCCTTACCGGCGGCCACATTGGTTCCGGAGAACAGGATATTCTTCTTGTCCTGGTTGACAGCTCGGGGGTCGGGGATGGCATCGGTGTGCTTGATGACTGATACGGATTCACCGGTCAGGATAGACTGGTCAATACGGATGGTGGTAGAGTAGATCTTGACGAGACGGATATCAGCGGGGATCTTGTCACCGACGGACACCTCGACGAGGTCTCCGGGGACAATCTCCTTAGCGCGGATTTTCTGTACGCCAGATTTGTCTCCGCGAACCACTTTCCCCATCTCAGGCTCGTATTCTTTAAGAGCTTCGATGGCGGATTCTGCGTTTCTTTCCTGCGGGAGAACGAAGTGAATTGTAATATAAATTTTCAGGGAGGTGTCGCTTTCTGAATTGAAAGTTCTACAAATCGGAGATCTCTATAAATTCTATGACAAATAAGATCGATAACTCACCTGCCAGACACCGACGATGGCGTTTGCAATAAGAATAAGTAAAATAACGAAAGGTTCAACGAAGGCTGTGAATGCATCTTCGTGGTCTTCAAATAAAGCTAGGACCTGTGGAAAAATAATCACACACGCCGTCAGAATACAATCAGTTGCATCAGTATAACTATTCAAAGAAACCAATCGCAAATATACTCACAAAGGAAATAATGGCAGCTAATAGCAAAATCTTGACTAAAAGATCATCGAATTGTTCCAAAACTAATTGCCAGATAGATTTTCCTGAAAAGAAAAGATTATATAAACACTCAAAAATCGACACATTTCTAGGCGCACTACAAAAATATAAAAGTAGTCTAAATAATCCAAAATAAAACTTCACGTTTGAAAATTGACAATCATCTCGGAATTGTGTGTTGCTACATCTTAATACGCTGAACGAAACAAGACTAAGAGAAGAAAAAAGAAATGAGATGTTTCAAGTTCGGGCTGTTTGTACAGCAGTTGCATTGTTGCATGGAAATATGATATTTGCACATTATTATGGAATGCAAATATTTATTCAAAGAGATTATGATGAAAATCAAAGAGTAAACATGCTTTTTGACAGTCATAATTTAACGATAATACGCATGGTAATTGATAGCATTTGTTTTTAAAACAAAATTGAGAGAATTACATATGAATACACGTGTATTTGATTTATATTTGTTCTGATACTGAAGCATACCAAATAATACATCAATTAAATAGAAAAAAGAAATAAAACTGTACACAGTTATTCGGCCACTTACCCTCTTCTGTCGGCAGTTCTGAAATGAAAGAAAAAAGAACATTAGTTCAAGTTACAATTACAAGTAATTACACATAATTCAATTTCATATGATCAAGATAAACAAAGCTTGCGCGGAAATATGTTGTAAAGCGAAAACGTAAATCAAACTTTTAATATTCTGTAACTTTAGAGTAATACATTATTCGAATCCAAGTAAGAAAATATATTTAAAAAGTACCACCGGAAAGAATACATTATTTATAAAAGCGAAAATCACTATGGTATGTGGATTCACATCTGCATATTGTCTCTAATATTTGATAACGTTATCGACTTGAAAAGCAATTATATATGGAAGTTAACCAAAAGATCATTATCAGATTTATTAATTATAAAAAAATTAAGTAATTAATAAGATCATGTCTAATATTGTTTATTATATATACAGGACAGACATAATACCAAATGAAAATATTTTCATATATTATTTATTGAAATCGGAAATAGCGTCAATTGAATTTATGTGAATGGAACTATGTGCGTGTAGTTATATTGTAAGTAATCTCCGATTTCTCCATGTACGCAAGAGAATCGAGAGGATTATATTTTAATAATATTGATTTCAAATAAATCTATTGCAGTAAGTTACATATACGGAAGGGTACACAAAATTCACAAGTACCTTTGCGTGTTGAGTGTACCGAAATATATAAAGAGGGTCGCGTGTCAACAGAATGTTAACACTAAAAACGTTTTCAGTGACTGGCAGCGTGGTTGGCTCGAAACATTTACGCGCGAGCTGATACGAGTGGATTGTACATAAAAAAAAAAACAAACATACTAACCACCTAGTTCATAAAAGATTTACGGGAGGGTTAAGCGAGAGTAATTTCCAACCACAATGGCTGGATTGAGCAATTATATCGTAACATGACAATAACGCCGCCATAATAATCCATTTTCGATTAAGCAAACAATATCCCAGTGTGAACGGCTGATAATAGGGAGAAAATAAATAAACTATTCGGACATAGAGTAATATCAAATGAATCATAATTACCATCGATGCTCGTTAAAACGAAATCGTGTAAACGTAAATTATTAATATATTGTTACGTAACTAATTTAACTCGAGTGAATAATGGGCATGGTCATGCACTTAAGCCTTATGAAGTAACTTCTTGTTGAAAACTTAAGAAAACTGCCTATTACAAAACTATCAAGAAAATAACCGGGAAAACCGAATACTGTACAAAATGATAAAAACCTAGGTTGATTTTGTCGTCATGGGTAATATAAATAAATCTATTGTCTATATAATCATACAAAAATTGTTCAGATGTCTAGGGATTGGTCTATTTTTAAAACAAATCATTTTAATTAAATTTCGGAACAAGTTTTTTTCTAAGTCTGCCGCCCACGGCAATAGGTAGCGACCAGTTGAGAAGTAATTTAATATGATTTCATCCCGATATTTAAACATCCGGCGCAGCGGTAGGGTAGACGAAATATATTTGAAAGTCCTAAATTAAGGGTGTCTGTGAGTATTAATTTAACTTGAATTTCAAAAGGGTAGCACTTCTCCACGTCGTTTGGTTTTAGAGACGGAAGGCAGAGCGGAGAGACGGTCGCGGCTGTATGGGTTGGTTTATAGGTCAAGAGCCTCGACATTTAATAAGTAGGAAAAGTTCTTAGGAAAACAATAAAAATCTCATCGGAAGTAAGTTTAACTGAGTGTCTTAATGCCCGGCTGCCTAAAAGAACAAGTGTTTTATACGCAGTAACATAAATATTATAATAATAAATGGACACGAAAAAATACAATAAATTGCATACGTATATACATCGATGCAGGTGATGATATCGTTATGGAATGTTCAACTTAATATTTATGACAAATTTATTTTCGAACGCTTGAGAAGGTAATGAATTCCCAACTAAGCGATGTATAGACACCATCTATTTCTACGGAATTTCACGCTGTGCTTCATCTGTGACAGTTTTTAAAATGTGTTCAATATATCCCACAATTCATGAGAAGTCATTCGGTATACTCACGCAAATTATTTGCACGATTCAGTGTAAATGTTTTTTGAATCAATGGTCGATAATAACATAGTCGTGAAATAGCCGGCAAGTACGACCTAATTCAAGATGCAAGTTAATTTATACGCACGGTGACAATCGCAAAAGGATGCAACACAATGATATAATTTGATGCTCCTAAACATAGAACAATATGCAAATTAAATGTGAGCTTCAATTAAGAACGTGTGCCACCGAGCGTCACGTGGCCATTCTCTTATCGATAAAATAACGTATTTTTTACTATTATACTTAACAAGTAACATATCTTATCGCACTTTACAGAAAATACAAATAATATACAACGTACCACTTCGCTCTGAACATTATTATAACTTCACTATCGTAATTCAGATATTTTGTTGTATCGAAAATAATAGTGATACAACACGAGCCACAATTTCTATTGACTTGCTCAAAGTGTACGCCCACCGAAAAAAATGTTCTCGTTGAATTGATAAACTAACAAAATGGAATTACAAAAGCTACAATATAAAATGCTTTATTTAAATATATAGCCAGGTATCGGTTGATAAGGAAGGAAATGTCCATGACAAACAAGTGACATTTACAAGATATGACACCGGATATTTTAAAAACACCTGTGATATTGGACTGACGATTCGCAATAGCATCGCATTATCGCTACTATGTCACGCAGATATTGCTAATCTTTTTGAAACACGTTTTATTGAATCATTAATAATATAAATCTGCGTATGGGGATATTTAATTGGGTCACCGCATGCATTATCTGTTCATAAAAGTGCGCGTAAAAATGCACTTGTTGCTCATTACGACGAGTGCAGTGACGTGTTATCGTCCGCGGGCAAAATCGGTCGTTTCCTGCTAAGTGTTAACATAATTATAAATTAGGTAATTAAGGCCTAAACACGTGCACTCGCTGCTGAGAGGGGATATATAATTATATTATACTCCATTTAGGGCTCTTTAATGAACACGCTTAAATTTAATTAAAGCTAACGATTTTTTATCGCGATGCCATGTAATCTAAAATTTATAAAGTATATTCAATATGTGCTTTTAAGTGCATGCATACTATTATATGATAGAAGGCTTTAAGACGTCACTTAATTTAAGAAGACTTAAAAGCGACTAATTGCGTCCCTTATACAATTTTCGGAAATAATATTACACGATATTAACGTCGTATAAGTTTCTATACTACAAGGAAACGTTACTCTTTTTAATCCAAGGTCGTATACATTTTTTTTATTGTAAATGTTAGCGGTTCGAAGCATAAAGAAGAGAATGTAACACTGAAAACAGCGTGGTCATCTAATATTGGACGTCGCATATCACGCCATACACGTTGTGCGGGTTTTTGGATGAAATTGTGCACTCAGAGCAGAACGCCGAGAAGGCGGTGCTCGCGGTTTTTGCGTAATTCGATTCCGTTGCAAGAAACGAGACACGTCACGGCGGACCGTTTGCGTCATTGGCCTGACGAGCGCCTTGTAAACAATACAATGTCCTCACCCCAGACGCGTCATAGAAGTTTCTTCCTTTTACAAATTTTGCCAGCGACACAATGAGACGTCCACGTTTTCATTTAGAGTTGCCGTCAAGGTGAACTAGTAACACCCTAGCCGCTGGAAAACATTTCAAGGAAAAGTGTCCGCGGAATTTTTATTTCTCACATTCGTAGTTTGACTTTTAATCACATACAGTTCATTATACCCAGGTCTGGGTACTTTGAGACGAATCGAAATTTAAATGTGCAAATTAAATATTTATTTCTGATTTCGTAGACAATTTGGTTACTGGCATTCTGTGCTTATAATTGAAAAAGATATGCTTGATTGCCATAGCTTCAAACTGTAGAGTAAATTCAAAACGAAATAAAAACAGAGGAATAGATACATAAAAAGAAAAGTAGCACAAAGAAATTATGTTCGAATGAAAGAATTATAATTTCAGATTCATTTTTGAATTTTCCTCTCAAAAAAATATCTTTGAAAAAGAACGTTTTGATCATTTGAAAATATAAAACGGAGTGATATGGTAATGTAAAGCGAGTGTGAAATGAATGCCATGGTGTGGAATTAAAACATCACTATAAATGCCTGGGCTGAACGAATGCGGCCGCGACACGTCAACAGGCGTTCGAACGCTGCGCCGGGGGTTCGGGAGTGGGGACATTCCGTCCTCACAGGAAAAGTGCACTCTTCGAGTCCCGATCGGTCGGCGTGGCGCGGGCGTCGGAGGCTTCCGGGGAGTCGGCCGGGTGTCGCTCTCGCCGGGAAAGCGATTTAGCGCCGGAAAAAAGGTCACCTGTTGTCAGGCAGCGTTCGTAAAATACCGCTGACAATATTATTTCGCAATTGAAAACAGACCGATTTATCCGTTTATTGTCGGTATTATCGAAAGTGATCGATCTAACAGCTAGCTAGGAAAACTACAGTTACACGCGAGCCGTTGACCGAAGATTGAAAATCAAACATTAATTTAGAAAACATTTGTAAACAAAATGATGGCATTAAAAATGTCAAAACGTATACGTTATCTATTTCAATATAATTTATTACATAACTAAAATTTACATTCATACAAACAATAGAGAATAGCTCCCCAATATACAACCAGAATTCAAGTAGCTTGCAAATGAATGTGATGTACATTTCACACCTAGTAACAGAAGTAAATTAATAGAATGTTTATGCACGATATCAACACGATATAAAAAGTAATTTAGATACTTACGGAAAATAAGTGTGCAGTAGCAACAAAGTAACAATCTTCACCTCAATATAATTTAATCAGTGTAATAAAAAAAATATAGACGAAACTTTTATGTCACGATGTATATTAGGCTGTGACAACCGGATGTAAAATTACGAAAATTCATCACTGAAATGCAGTTTTAAATTAAATCGACGAGTTTTTTTAAAATATTTGTGTATCTAGAATTCGCCGCGATTAAAACAAAGTATTAGAATTTGTATATTTATACATAAAAAATACAATATCAAACAAAACGAAACGAAACTAAACTGTCGGGTAACGAAATTTTTGTCTAAACGGTAATTCGCGCTTTATTTTTGACGTTGCAAAACGTCAAGTTGCCGTACATTATATAACTGCCACGAGATATTTTGCTTATGTTTTAGGAAGGCAAGATGAATTCGTTTTATTACCGACATTCTACAATATGTGCGCATAAAATTGTAGGAAAATATAAACATCGTTCGGCTGTTTTCCAGTCGGTAGTTAAAAACGACAGTAATAGGCCGGTATAAAAAAAATTAAATGTAACAAGTTAATTAGGAGCAATTTCGACCACGAGTATCCCGAATCGAGGACACAGTCGAGTTTTTTTTAAATATATTTAGTATATACAGATTGATGCGAAAAATCTTCGCTTGCTACACGCCGCTCGTTTTCTAGCGCCAAGAATAAAAAATACGACGTCAACGCACCATCGAAAACGATCGGATGGTGAAATTTTAAATGATATTTTGACGTATTTCGGAAAATGTTTTGCCAGGGAGTAAAATTAAAAGTACGCAGTCGAACGACGTTTTCATATTCAAACGTACACTATTATAACGCACGTAAACAAGTCAACAACAAAACAAATAAATACGAATATGTCCCGGTGGATTTTTTTATTTACAATATATTTATATTTGAATAAAATAACGGGATTACTTGATTGAATTGGTATTTACTTGGTAGAAATTCATTATAACACGGTGAAAAAATGTTTTATTTATGCAAGATTTTGTAGAACTAAAATACATCGATATTTTTTCATCGTGTTAACGGGAGGACTAGTGTGATTATGATATACGAATATATCTGTAGATATTTTACTTGCAAATAAATATTAACTAAATTGTATTTTGTGCACATTTTACAGGCAATTATTGAACACAATCTTTATCTAGTATAACACCTGATTTCTATATGTGTCTGCGGAGCTGTTTCAGTCTCATAAAACACAACATACATCTAAATTTCGATCGACTATCAAAGTTTAACGGCTGTGTGTAATCGTATCGTAAAAATGAAAATACTTCATCGAATGGTCGGCAATAAAAACTACATTAGACATGCGAAACCAAAAAAATGTACCACAAAAATAGGATAGCTTATATTATAATAATGGCGGCGATAGTTTCGAAGCACGGTGGTAAACCGTTAACCATTATCATAACGTAAATTATCACGACGTTGACACAAGTTACAATATTTCAATCTCATTTTTAGTGAGTCTTCTTGTTGCGTTTAAATGCAATTGGAGTTGGAAAATGGTAGCTTAACGAAATTAAAATAACTATATCAGGCACATACATTGATGGACTAACCATAATACATCATCTGAAGAATTTATTTGAAACGAATCAGTAGAAGAAAAATAAGTCTTTATGTAAGCATTATGGATAAAATTAAGAAATAAGTAACCACACGAAAATTTTAATGAATAAAAACTAAACCCTGGATCAGATGGAATAATCTGCACCAAAAATATCTTACACGACTGATTAAATACCTAAGCCACGGTTACGTGATTCTAGTAAAAGGTTATACTTCACGTGAGACGCATCGAATAATTTGGAATACATTCGGACAGTCCGTTTCAAAACATTTGCTTTACGAATAAATTGCCGCATCAAATAAGTCATTATGAGTTTTTTTTTGCAACAGCCCGTATAGGTTTGATTTCCAGTATAGACGTAAAATGTATCGCAATTTTGTATATAATATGAATCATTTCACCTTTGATGTTTCTATATCATCAGAAAGCCAATTTTATTGATAAAACGAGGAACGTGTTTATATTATAAAGAAATAAAATTTACGTTATTAGCGTTAACAATTCCATTCGGTATATTCTTAAATTATAACTGCAATTAATGCTTATATTATTTTATCGTAGATTAACATAATGCAAATCTCTGTAAAATCAAGGTTGTATTATAAATTACGAACAAAATATTTTCTATGGCATTTATGAGCAAAAAAACAGAAGCTGCACGATTATATTGATTTTAAGGGGGCGTTCTTATATAAGCAACATTTAATAACAATAAACAATTGCGAGGCAGTGGCATTAATGGTGATGGGATAAGTTTCGTTTCCGAAAGAAACTTATCGGTCGAGTTTTGTTATTGCTTGCGAGGAACGATTAAATACACCTCATAGATAAGGCATACACCACCGTCAACTCATTTATCTCGATTGCCTTGGCGGCGTTCGGAGTCACCTGTATTGCTAAGGATTACCGACTAGAACGAATTTGTGAGTTGCGATATTATGACAAAGTGATAGTCTATACTCTCATATATACAAAATGGGAACCCCGATACAAAAAATATCGTTCCAATACGTAATATATTGTATGCATTTACAATTTCATGTTTTGATATATTTATCCGATTTACAACATATATATTTCATTCATAATTTGAAAATTATTATCCGAATATGTAAGTGAAAGGGCGAGCAAAAAATAAAAAGATTACGTATACGGATTCGATTTTGTATGCTGAAAAATTCAGTTTTTATTGCCTCCCGAAACTATATTTTTACTATTTATATTGGAATCTACCACTTATATAAAAGTGATAGCTAATTAACAGCATGCTTTATAAAACTGTATGAATACGAGTCTAAGGAAACATTGGTTCTGTAGGTAAAAAAAACTGTGACAACTCTCGATAACAATGTAATGAATGGATGTGAAATAGTAGACGTATACTAAACGCAGCTAGAAAAAAAATATCTTTACAAAATGAGTTGTGCGTGGTAATACAGTAATCGCCGCCCCGGAACGGAACGAGTAAAATCATATCAAGTAACAGAAAAAAAGTGGTCGGGTTGTTGTTACGACGGAAAACGGTAAAAGACAATCGAACGTTGAATAATAGTCGCAACTCAATCAATGTGTAGTCTCGTGTTTGCCGACTGCTTGATATACTATTTGCGATGGTCCAAAAATAGACAATCTGCTTCCGTAGAGTGGTGAAGCAAGGATGAGAAAACGCGCCGCAGCCTTTGTAAACAATGGGAACCGGGTGCAGAGCTAGGGATTACAATGGCGAAATTGGACGACGGCACCTTTCGACGTCTGCGCCTGTCAGCTTTGACATTCGAATTAATTAATTACACGCCCCGATACTTCAGTGTGAAACGATGCACGCTATAAAAGCGCCGGGTGAAGGATGAATGGCGATATAATGTTGGACAGATATGCCAAAGTTATGATCAAAATACAACATTAATTATACGTGAAGTTTAAGTATTAAAAACTTCTGGGATATCGTAAATCGGGTCAGTTGCATTGATAAATATAGTGTCTTTACACATATTTACATATTAGTGAGTAGATTTCTTTAATATACATTAGACCGGCTTAATTAAATATTCCATAAAAGCAATGAAAAATAATATGCATATACTTTAAGACAAGATAACGGTAAAAATGTTTCAACGAAAGATATATTAACAATAACAGTAGAAGGATGGATTTTCCTAACCTGCTTAAGAAATTGTTTCGGTAAATTTCACTCGAAAGTAAAAGTATAAAGTCGTCATGCATCAGTGTCTATGAAAAGAGAGAAATTGTAACGAAATCTTGAATTGTTCTTGCGAGACTCAATATTCAGGTACGAGGTTGTTGATCTCTAACGAATTCGGTAGACATATTTATTAATAATGGATTAAATCACGTCGATTTGAATAGTTCGAGAAACATAGATGGAATAAATCTAGCGCAGCGAATGAAATAATTTAATATTCGATGTTATAAGTCAGCGGTAACTAGTCTCCGACCTCTTTCCAGCTGTATTGAAAATCGCGCGAGTACGAATCATAAAAACTGTTGTCGGGCGAATATCTAACGGCATTCCTCAACCGAATATAAATACCTGTTGAATTTCGTAAATTCGTCTGGCAACCATTGCCGCGATTCTACTCTATATTTTGCACTGATTACTGTAAAAATTAAAATGAATTTGCCGCAGGGAAACAATGTGGCATCGTAAAAGATATATATGCACTAGAATAACATTATTCTATTTGAGAAGGAAATATGTTAGAATGCAAATTTCTTATCTATTAAAAAACTAAAGAGAGAATATCACTAAATAAAAAACTCAATTATTAGTGAGGAAATTTAAAGCACACATTATGATTTACATATGCAAGTGAGCACGTATTGCTGATAAAATAAATAATTGGTCAATTAAATAGTTTTCTGCTATATACGAGGAATAGATGAATAGATGAGAATGAATGTATTTATAAGACCGATACCGTAAAATTACGAAGTTGTGAGAGAGCTGTTTTCTCCGGTATCGACAATTACGAATTCCTTTGAAGTGCATTTTAGTGATTTCTGTATCCGGTGGACGAGTCTTTCACTTTGCATACGTTGGTCAGCACGTACCTAGTGTTCTGTAATAATAAACGAGTGCACCAAACAGAGCAATACTTCCGCAATGCATAATAGTGTTGGGAGTGCATCGCCTACAATATCACAGCTTCTGGTTTACTTATAAAAATAACTATCGACTCGCTGCTACTTGCGTCTGTTGATAAACGAGGATCATATTTGAAGAAAATACCAAAGTTGTAAACAAAGAAATAATGCAGGAGCCCCGGCCAAACAAACGTTGGACTTCGTGACAATAGTATTTTAAGCACATATAAAACGTGATGGGTGTTGAAATTAATTGCCGATTAATTGTACCATGCACCGTTTTCTATATTTGTTGAAATATATGATATGATCTATCCTCACATGTGATCCGAGTTATTATATGTATTTAATTTTTACACAATAAAAAAAATGAAAAAGATGGTTCATGGTCTCGTTCAATTACTTTAACACGGCGAATATTAAAAGATAACTAGGCATGTAGGTAGAGAATTAGCGAGGCACCTCTTCTTTAACCGCCAAATTATTTTAACCGGAAATAAGACAAAAAGCGGATAAACTACGTAATAGTAACGAGTACATTTTGCGTAATTTTTATAGATGGCAAACGAAATTGTGGACAGTTTGTAAGATAAGTATAGATTTGTAAAGGCCATGTGGTCTCTGAAAAAAAAAAATCAGGAAAGAAAGTTTAAGCCGCATTTTCCAACGATAATCTTTTATTGCCAGAAATAAATGGTCTAATTTAAAAAAAATGCCAAATTAATTTTTGGCATCTTTAAGACGTTTATCATTGCGTGTGTAATTTGAATGAAGAAAATTGTCTCGATAGTGCAAGTTAATGATTACTGAAAAAGACAGAATTACCAGCCAGCATTAAGCATTATAATTAATTAAATTGGTATTAAATGTGTATGCTCAATGGTGTCAATAATATGTTTTGTTTTCGGAATGATTCTGTTTGTAGTAAGTATCCGATAAATCAATAAAAAGGGTTAGTCACTTCATTGATATAGTTGATAGCTGGTTAGTTCTTGCGATGACGTGAGCCGAAATAGCTATCAACTATATTTATAAAAATAATTTTGTAGAACTAAAATAGACTTTAGATAGAGCTATTTTTTTCACCGTGTTAAGGTAAGTTAGTCACCCCTAAAAGAATCATAATTTTATAAAGTTAAGGTTGATGACATTTAAAAATTCAAGTCAACAAAAAAAATTTAAATGGCGGTAATCATAATCAGTAAGTATCACAATGTTATACTACACATTTGAATTAAGCTGTGTACGTAATTTATTATTTTGGCTTCTATCACACATTGGTAAAATTCATACACACATACCAATTAATCATCGTTTCGATTGGTATAATATATATAATATTGAATAGTAGTGTATGTGACAAACGAGTATTGTATTTATTAAAATTAACAAATAAGAGTCGTCTATCAGGATGTCGACTTATAATTTCACATAAAAAAACGGTACAAAAAATACTCTCCTCAAATTAGCAACGATACGTAGTTAAATTTGCATTTCCATATATGAGAAAAAGTGTGCGGAAAATTGCACAGATAAGCGAATAGTTAACTATTTCACGTCGATCGGCAGAACGGCAGCCCGTAGATTAGCCGCTATCGAGATGTTCGACTATCGGCACGGCATGACTGCATTATCGTTTGTAATCAAGTGGTGAATTTATTAATTGCCACATCCGGAACAATTTAAAATATTTTCGTCCCGAGCCAGTTCCTTATTTAAATTGAGTAGATGATTGCCGCCAGCTTTTGTCGACGTATGTATGAAAACTAAACAATTTTTATCAATGCGATAACATAAATTATTCACGATTGACGTTTATTTACATCATAGTTATACAGTATAAGTAAATGCCCAAGAAATTTGAATTTCAGTTATATAGTAATAGAATGATGATACGGGATACTTGAAAATTTTCCTGGATCTACATGCATATGTATGATTCATAAGATAAGGCACTGATGCCAAAATATTACATCGGAGTTACAGCTTTTTGGTTACCTATTATATCATTGGTTTGATGACGTATTTCTATTAAATGCCGTCACATGGTAAGAGTGACAAGGGCACAGCGACCTCATTACTTTGTACTTGCACTTCTACATAATTACACTACGCTATGTGCATATATTATTTACAAAAACAATAAAATACTTTTATATTCCTTGCTATATTTTAAGTTTGTCGCAGTAGAATCATAACACGTTAAAGCATTGTGTACTAATCGGTTGCGCGGTCAAGGGATCGAGTGCTCGAATGGATTTGTGTCTAATGAAACCTATTCTAAAATTTCTACCCAGATCAAGTATCAAGTCCATTAACTATCTTAACCGTCTGCAAAAAGAGATGGGAGTCTAAAACAAAACTAAAGCCATATTTCGATTTAAAAAAATACGTTTAATGCGTCGGAAATGATTGAGAACGGACATGAATTCAATATTTTTATATTGGTAGTCGAGAGAGTTTTAGAAAAATGAATACTTAGTTAATAAACCACCCGAGTAATTTGAAATGTCCTCTGGCAATGTAATTATCATTTTATGTGCAAACAAACAGAACAAAGAGTGATGCACTATGGATAAATTCATAAATTACAAGTCGTAAAAAGTGAATGATCTAAAAATAATATCAGAGACTTTAATCATCACATGTCTGATTGTTTACACGGTTATTAAACGGTAGTAAATTTCATTTAATTTAAAAATCACAATTAAAATAAACACTATCTTACATTTTCTTTAGGACTGTCCATGGAGTAATAAATAAATATGCCATGAAATGATTGTTAATATTTTTTACTACGAAATCTTATTAAATATTCAGATTTTAAGATAACATTTTAAGCTTAACAGTATGCATGAATGTCGGTTTCTATCTAGAGTTGACACTGATCCTAGATAAGTTCGTAAACTGTTATCTATGGTTTAAAACTGCTGAGAAGATTGTGAATGATATAATTAAAATAAATCTGTTTCGCGAATTTTTTATATGAGGTACGTTTTAAGAACGTAAAACAACAAGTATAATAAAATACACTGTTAAATATATGTAATGTAAGTCATTCATAGTCTGACAGATATTGTTTGATACTACATATATGTGAAGGTTATATTTTGGTTAAAACCACCGTTAGATAACATAAAATAAAATAAAAATTAAGTTGTATTTTATATAAATGTGAAATGTGTAGATGTACATCATTATATATTGATTTCGAATAGTCTTTGAATATATTTGTTTACTATCTGGTTTTCTATCGAGCTAAATATAAATAATTATAATTTATATCTGTGTCAAGAGCATCAAATGACTCAAAAAAGTTTTAGCTTAAATACGCGGCGATAAAAATCATTTTCCATGGTCTGGAATATTGAAGTAAATGTATACGCAATTCGTAAAACGGTAGATTATATGAGCGAAGTGCGTTCAGAGGAAAATATAGCACGTCGATGAAAAAATAAATGCAAATAGCTTACCATTGGGGCCATATTTTTCTTGGTTTCTTTTGATCTGGTCAGGGGTGAGACCCTTGTCTTCATTAGTGCCGAAATAGTTTAGAACTTCGTCCACGGATTTTGCGTGCGCGTCCTCCATGGTGGATTACTTGGTTGTCGTCAGTTCTAAAACAAAAAAAAATTATAGGTTAGGAATATGGTCAAAACACCGTGTCACATAGCCGATGGGTATACGTCATCTCAACTGTTCCAGGGAAATGTTTCAGATATCGTATTTTTTTCACGACTTAATGTAACAAGTTATTTTGTATTTCAAATGACAATAAAATACTATGGAATAGTTGCAGAGGGTAATATCATTGATATTATTTTAAGTTATCGGATATGACAAATTGAAACACAAAAAGCATAACAAAGATCACGATGATTTGAGAGAATCGTTTCCAAAATAATAAGAGAAAAGTATCGAGGTATGCCTTGAGCGGTGTCCCAAAGTACGCTTGTAAAAAAAGGACTCAAATCTAAATCATGACACGTGAAAAGAACAATTCGAATACTTTTTGAGCTATGATAAAATATCATCAGAATAGCGGCACCGAAACTCACCGTGCGTTTATTTTATTGCATGTGAATTTTAAATCAATATTTAAAGATTCAATCTAAATATTGACCTTACACTAAATAAATTAACACTTATTTTTACACTAAATTATTCGGTATACGATGTAAATATCATAAACCACGCGCACTCGTAACTGGACGAACCGTCATTTTTACTGGACTGTCTACCAAAAACAGACTCCGAGGTTATGTAGCGCTCTCTAGGGATACTTGAAATAACTAATTTTAGTCAAACAAGCGACTCTTTGAATCTGTATCTTTGAATAATGTTGAAAAACGAAATTATCTAGATAAAATTTCATACGTTAAATTTTATAAAATTAATATGCTTCACGTAAAAATAGTACAATAGTTCCGTCCCGGTGATATAACATAGCTCAAAGTTTAGAAATAATGTGGACTGTCGCGATTGGTTAAAATGTACCACGTGATTTGTAGTGGTTATTTTGGGCCCTCTGTACACCTACAAAGTGCGGTATTTTTAAATTAATATGTAATATTCGTAGGAGCTGCGATATTAAAATTGTATTATATTAGCACTATTATTATTGCATAATATGCAATAAAAATAAATAAAAATATAAAACATTTATGTTAACACTGAAGTCAAATAAAATTCACTATCACAATAGAGTTTTTTTTTTACACAAATGGTTGGTTGTTGAAAGCACATAAAGATGGTCGGCCAGGTTCCGTTTACTAACACTTTATAAAGATTTAAACTAACTTGAGATGAACGTTGAAAATTTTTCGAAAAAAAAAACTTACTCGTAGCAAGTATGAATAGCAGTGTCGGGGAGGAAAGAAGAAACAAGTCTGTGCGCTGGTCGCAAGCGCTCGAGTAATGGGCTGCGCTTGTGTCCCGGGCGACCAGCGCTAGCCCGGCGGATACTTTTAGCACATCGGGACAAGCGAGCGACTTTCTTAATTATTTTGGCAAGGATCACCGATGGCACAACTAAATCTCCAGGGTTGTATGACGAAAGGATTCAATTCGATTATTACGGTCGCGTCGTCTGTCTTTTTATCGGCTTTTTTTAGACGGGTTCGCGGCTCGCGTCGTGGGGTGGCCCGGGCTTACGTTTAGCCCTTGTCCCTTACCAATGTCGCAGTAATCAATTAATGACACTTTTAAATCTTACGTGATGACTATTTACGGCCATTAAGCTGACCTAAAAAGTAAGTTGCTTACAGCGGATCTTTAGACAATTGTCCTGTCTGTCTGTACATATTACACACACCCAAAGAAAATCATCATGTTTTACATCTTATTAACATTACTGAGTTTAAATCAAGAACAGTTAAGCTTATCTGGTGATCATGGCTGAGGATTGTTATGGCGATAGCAAAATTCGGTACTGTGTTTTTGTCAGGAATGTTTTATAATCTTTTGGTGCTACGATTTGGCAGGTGCATGGAACTCGATAGGTATTCTATTAATCCATTGATACAAAGAGATACATGTAATTTGGGCATTGTTATAATTTTTAATAGGTACATACTTCGATTATTATTTAATCGTAAAAGTTTGAATAACATCACTTAAAACTCTCCTTGTTCATATAAGTAATAAATTATTGAATATGAAAGGCATACTAATGTTCAAATAAGGAAGGACTATTTAAGAACCCGTCAGCGTAGGTTTATACATCCATTATATAAATTATCCTTGTTGTACTTTGATTTTAAGTGTTATTGATTCATTTTTTAAATACTCTCTTAAAAGAACAATATATTTATATGAATTCAGATAAAATAAAAAACTCTACAACACATCTTCAATATAACGGAAAATAAACAAACGAATCGTCTAAGTAACAATGTAATTTGTTATCATATCAATATAGTAAGTATTTAACAAAGCAAAGATAAAATTTGAAAGAAAGTTTAAATATTGAAAATATGACAATTTATTCAAACGATCTTATTGACAATATAGATTATTTGAAGTTATTTCTCACGAGCATTTCATATCGTTTTCTTACATCGAAACCGTTTTTCGTTTCAGAAATTTCCAATCCAGTCGTATCGAACAACCCGTTCACACCGCAGTGTTCGATGTTATTTATAGACAAAAAGCAAAAAATAAATATTTCAAAAATGTACAATAATTTTAAGAATATTATTGGTTGAAATTTATCTACACGTTTGCATTTTATAGCTTTCTTAGAAAGCATTCTTTGTATATGATACTCGTAAGAAAAGTTAGTATGTATTTTTCAAATATTTCAAGCATGTCTAATTATATATTATTATGAACCTGATTATCCAGATCTCGGATATCCTAACATCATTTTATTCGGTCGCGAATTTTATCACGGATTTTAAAGCTGTATAAACGTCACCGTATATTTTTCGGAGTAAGCATTACTAAACCTATTTTACTATACAATATAAAATGACAATCCAAATAACTTAAGGGTAAATTTTAAAATAATTTTGGAAAAATTTCAGTGTCACCTATTGTTTTTATGCTAACCACTTAAAAATATACAAAAAAATTTCAAGTAGTATAAAAAATGAAATTGAAAAAGACAACTTTTTTTGTTTGTACTAATTTAATATTAAATATAAGAAATTAACAAATTCATTTATCTATCTGATCGTAGATGTTATAATCATTTTAGTTATAATTTTTTAGTGTATGTGCAGAAATATTGTATAAACTATACTCACGAAACAGATTAAATCGAACAAGTTTTTAAAAACCATCTTGAACACAAATATTTTTTATTTTCATTTGATAAGAAAGATTTGCATTAATCTATCACTGTTTTCTGTCATTGATTTTTGACAATTAATGGTAAAGAAAGAATATATATCATTGTTAGAACTATTCGATTATATTTATCATTCCTATTACAATAGGCACAGTCTTAATTGTGATTTGTATTCGTAACGATTAAAAATAAAACTACGTCAAGATAAATCTGGTATTTTGGATGAAAAGAATTTGACAGCGACTGAATGATTGTTTGGCAGGCGATGTCAAAGCACTCACAATAGCTTTCATTAGAATTCCTCAAATACAAACGATTGTAAATCTAGATGATGTTTTCATGCAGCTCATAAAAATTCTACTTCTATTTGTGCATCATGTACTTTTATACTCTTGCAATTAAATTAACGTAAGTGGTGTTCATATTATATAATATATTGCAACCCTATTGTGAAAATAAAATATCTTGAATACAACAGCAGCCTAATACTATAGTTGGAAATCAATATAAATAATTAAATACTCAATGCCAAGTAATCGGTAAATTTGTGCAAAATTTCTTATTCATATATTTTGAATAAAATATAATTTTATGGTTTTAGTCCACAATTGCAGTCAATTGCACTAATAAAGTCATGTAGTATAATTTATTGGTAAAAATGAAATTTTAAATTTCTCATCAATGTATTGTGATATTTACTATCTTGATTAAAATCGTTTATTAATGTATTATTTTTAGTGAATCAAAACTATATTTAGTTAAAATAATTTTAACTTTGATTAACTTTAATAGCACGTAACATAAATTGTATATTGTATAATTACACGTATATTAATTGTGATAAAAGGAAATACAAAATGTAGAATGTTTTTTTTTTAACTAAGTCGTTTGTTTACAATATCCCAAAACATAATCCCATACATGAATACGTTTTCTATTGCTGCTAGTATAGATAGTATTATTTGAATTCTGAGATAACGAAAGATAAGATTGCATGCAATTTCGATTACTTTTTACTATCGAAATAATAGTACAAAATAATTTGAACAGTGTAAATGTTTGCACGCAAGATTAAGAGGCCAAATCCTCCCGGAATTATTTTAAATGACGTATTAATTACGACTTGCTAAAGCAAGTAAGAAAGTAGTTATTAAACACACATGTATTTTAAATTTTAAGTTAATTTTTTTTCTTTACTCATGTATTATTTATGGCAAAGAAAGAATCTTCAGCAAACATATTATTCACTTTTAAGGTGTTAACTGTCACTTCTTGATGGCGTGATATTTTAAATAATAAAAACACATTTTTTTAATACTTATTTCCACAATATGTTTTTTGATCAGGACCGGTTTCGCTCATCGCGAGCATTATCAACTGATGAAAAAAAAAAAAAAAACATTATTGCCTTACACTTTTATGTGAAAAATGCTGCAGAACCCGTTGGTAACATAATTTAATAGTTTTATTTAATAAATAGATTACATGTAACAAGTATTTATGTCGTGAATATTTATTTCTACTATTTTATGCTGCATTAAAAATTTATGTTCATCGAAAAGTGAAACATTGCTTAATGCCAAAACGTCTGAAACATGCATATTTTGACATAAAGAGAAAACATTCAAAACACAGTAAGTGAATGAATCAGCATCGTAAATCTGTTGCATATCAACATGTTGCGTTTTGAACTATCTTAAAATTGAGCCTTGTTTACATTGTCAAATCCCAACAAAGTTGATGAAAAATAGTCTATGCATGATTCGGAGCCATATGTTTATACACAAAAATTATAGTATTAAACATAAATAAACAGCGTGGTCTTATTAGTATTGATGTATTGTCCACGATTATATACATAAAAAACAACCATAGTCAAAAAAAAAATCGGTGCATATTTTAAATAATTAATTTTTAAGGATTTATTTTGTAAAGCTCTATTGTATAGAAAATAAAACAGAACTCTGTTTAAATAAAATCTTTCTTTCAAATAGGAACCTGGTATATGTTATTTAGTTTCACAGAATATTTATTGTTGTTTTACTATTTATATCAAATAATGATGGGCGAAGAGTCGAATATTCAATTTCATTGTGTATTTATTAAGCATTTAAAAACGTTTCTCTACCAAATTAACATAATTTTTAAAAATACTTGTGGTTTTCATTTATGTTTAATTGTGTTAACTTTTCATAATAATTAACACTAACATTAATCTAATGAACACTATTTTTCGCCTCAATGTATTGATAACCCAGCGTATTGGGATAATTGCGTAGACCGTATTCTACGGAAATTCTGAAATATTCACGAGGGATGCTTTAGATATATTTATCTGTCACTTTATAAAGAATATATTTGCGAATAACACAAGGAAATGAAAATTATATTGGGCAAGGAATGTAGAAGCGAGGCTATAAATCTGTACCAACCGAGTCTGGCCAGAAAACATCAACTATATTTCAATTCATATTCCGCGAAGTGTTACGATGTTTTTGACTTTAACACAAAGAATTTATTTTAAGAAGAAAATGTGTTTTTATTTTCGTAGCACTTAGTATGAAAATCACATATTTATATTTAATTTATAGTGCAAGCGCTTCAAATGTTTATTATACAAATCTGAGTATATAATAAATATAATTCAGAGTAACGAAACCGGAAAATATATTCATCAAAGAATTCTTTTTATGGTTGAACAGTGAACATTGCGAAGCTTTCTTTAAGCAGGCTTTATTTGAAAGGAATCAGTATAAAATATATGTTTTTTGGATCGTATGTATATCGAAAACACAAACAAAACTTAAACTTAATATTCTAAGCTTTCCGTAGTTCAAAGCTTATACGCAGATTTATCGCTATACAATGCAAACATATTTGGAGTTTGTAGATTAATAATGTGTATACCAGGAAATGTTAAAATATCTTTATTAATAACGGATAACAAAACTTTTTAATTCGCATTATATTTTTTATATTTCCTGTGAAAGCTTTTTGCACAAAGAAGTCAAGAATTAAAAATGAAATTCAAAAGATTATTAATATTTTATAACATAGAACATTGCCAATCAAAATGAAAACCGCTTAAAATATATTTCGAAAGATAAATTTCGTCGATAAGTTTTCCTTAACATTCAACCTTTGGTAAAAATTAAGCTGCGCTTTTTTATTAATAGATTTGAACTCGTTATGAATTCCAATATTTTTAACGATGTAAAATACGTCAAACGAAACCATTCGACAGGAGAGAGATAACATTGATGAAAATAGCGCATGATACATTGCAAAATTTTTGCCACTTGATTTCTGAATTGAAATTTACTGAAACGAAACCGCTTTGAAGATCGGGAAAAGTTGACTGACTTAATTACGAGCGTGTTGTGATAATAATTCATTGCTTAATTTACGTTGTAAGAAAAACTTATTAATGATTAATTGATGTTTTTCCGAAGATGATTCATTCTACGATTCGAATTGTCATTTTTAAATACCTATTATTTAAACAGGAACGGTAAACTTTATAGCGAGTTTTTATATTCCTATTATAATGATTTAAAATACTGAAATTATTTCCTCTGGTGCGTTCGTATTGATATCTTATGAGTGGATATTTATCAGTCGAATAAAACCAGTTCTGGTGTTTAGAAATAAAATATCTACGGTACACAATTGCAGTCGCTTAATAATATTTTGCAAACATATTTAATGGATGATAATAATTTAAAAATCAATTATGAATGTCAAAAAGTATGATAAATTATAGTGAAGTAACTTTTGTGGGAGACATTGCTTATATACTACATTTTATCAACTGCATGGAAATAATTGTTATAAGGTTTATTCCACAGATATAAGAAATTAAGAGATTATTGATTAATCCCTAAATTATTAAATTGAAATGTAAATTGGTATGAGAAATTTTATAAGTTTTGTAAAATGTGAAATAATTCCACTTTTGCAACATATTTTAAAAATCATTTAAATACATTATAACCTGTTAACGGTGGCTACGAATAAATAAATTAGGTATTTAATATTTCTTAAACAAGGATCGAGGGGTAGACGACTTTCCAGGACCGAATCATGTTATCGTTAAAAATGTCGCTTCGAGGCATATCTGGCATGTAACGACTATTTCACTATCACACCCTTGTTGTCATCTCAAGGATGAAATATGTAATTTCTATGCAAGCGTTGTCATAATTTTCCCATGCCATAAACGGGCTTAAATTTAAATTAATAAGGTGTACTTGTTTAATATTAATTATCGCATAAATTCTGGTGCATAAAATAATAATACTTAAAATACAAATAAGAAAAAATAAATTGTGGAATATTATTATGGTATTCTATCGTTCACTAAAATTAAAACATTATTGTAAGATCAATTTAACCAAAATTTTCGTTGATCGTTTAATCTTTTAAAAGAGAAATAAATTTGAAAAAGTTCATCAGAAATATTTCTATCAAAATCATTAACCGAAGATTTTTATTTTTGATTGCATCCAGTAAAATAGTATTACCTTATTGATGAAATTTTGCAATCGCTATTTTGATGTTTAGGTCAACGTACGTTTGCGAACAATTATTTTCTCCGATCAATTTGATCAAATGTATCATAAAAATTCCCGTTTTTTTTAATTCTCATTAAAAAAAAACAAGTATCTAAGTATGTTGCTGATCTAACAAAAAAATATGCAATCTAATTTGTTAAAATAGGTACGTATACGGAATTGTATTGTGTAAGATTTTCGATATATCTTATAACTCGTAATATTTATTGAAAAAACTAAGATTTTTTTAATACTGCATTACTTTTGCTATACTTGAAGATACATTTCACCATATGTTTCTTACACAAATGGCACACTGTGCAAAATAATTATATTCCAAATGATAATATAGACGTAAATGTTTTTTATTATCGGCATAGCAATTTTTAATAAAAAGGTAGTAAATTATAATGAATTAAATGTTGTTTTAGTACATAATAGTCCAATTTAATTGTCTTCACGTGTAAACTGTTTTCCGTATAAAACCGAGACTAATAAAAATTAATAAAAAAGAAAATTAAGTATCGGACTATAAAATACGGGACGTAAAAATATGTAGGCGTTTTCTGAACATTCATATACATAAAGATTATGTAAAGCGAGTGAAAGATATTTTTATTGGCAGCTGCTTTCGAAAAGAGTATAAATGAGACAGCATGGTTATGCGTAAAAAAATATTTTTTTACAGATACCGCTTCATAGATTTTGCACGGATAATGATTTGTGAAAGCTCGAAGTGTTAAACGATGCCAGTTTTGCAATAAAAAAAAGCGATTTCAAAATTTTTAACGTCTCGATCGTCGACAAATATCCCCTTTTGTGTTAAATCGATCTTGAAAAAAAGAATATATACATGTACATTTTAATATGTCAGTAACAAATCTATGCTTCATTGTTGATCGGCTGCATTATTTTACCGTTTCTTACGATGTAATGTTATTTTTTTTGTCTATTCAACTTCAATTTGGGCAACGTATTAAAATTGAAATATCGCAGTTATATCGCTGACAGTTGATACAAGTAATAAATGACATTGAAATTCAATGTCGACGATTAAAACAATTAAAATTTTATATTAAAAAATGATTACCTGACATTACAAAAGTGCATTGAATTATTTCACAAGATATCTGACAAGAATATAATGAGAAAAATTGTGTATTCGTCGACATAATATTGAATAAATAATTATGGGCCTACTTTAAGCTCGTAGAGTACTAGTAGTTTTTGAAAGTGTAAGGAGTTGGAAAAGCTAACTTAAAAATAAGTTACCAAATATCATGAATATTTGTACGGTTGTTTTTCGTATTATGTTGCATTAGATAATGCATAGGAAGTATAATGGAACAGTGGTTTGTTTGTTCTTCTAGTGTTGAAGCCCATTAATTATTTAGTCTATTTAAACGATTATAAGTGGATACATTTATCACACACTCGTGATTGTATAATATACTTAGCGCATATTTTTAAAGGTTAAAAAAGTATACATATATACATATGCATCATTATATATTACAACAAATTCAAATACTCTTGACACATTTTACCACGTTTTGGCACTGACCCATAAGATTTTTGGCATTGATATTATAAATTTTTAAATTAAATTTTTTTGAAGTTATATAAATCGGGCATTCGAATCCAGGATTGCTCAGTATTGCAAGCTTTAAAAAATGAAATAAATCTTTAAAACAGAAATAAAAATTTAACGCAGACAAACAATTTGTAGTTTATTAAGACAGGCGTTATTTTCGCGTCTGATGCTAGAAATTTACCGAACATAACGCAGACACTGAGGTTGCTTTATAAATTGCGAGAAGCCACAACAGCGAATGTATTATGAAACATCGAATATCTAATTTGAAATAATAAAAAAAAATCGAAGACACGTCAGATTTATTTAGTGAAAAATATATACTAGCATTAAGCTCGACGTGTTGAAACACTCACAAACATACGCATGTTCTAAAATTATCATGATTAAACTACCGTAGTCGTCAGCGCATGTGAGAATATGTTAAAGTTCACGCGAAAAAAGAATCAAATACAGGAAAACAATTCTATATTTTCAATGAATATAGTTTCCGGGTGGCTACACTAAATAATTTTTTTGAGAGTTAGTTATGTAAGAAAAGTACCACAAAAGACGTAGCGCACCTCTCAGGGTAACAAAAATCGCGGATGCTCTGATGGACATTTCCAACACAACCTTAGAGTATCGTTTCAAGTTCTTTGCGTCGTCCTTCCGGCGCGCGAAAAGTTTCACCACACCGCGTCACGTGACCACACCGAACGGAAAATGGAAATGAAAAAATAACAACAACACTTCACTCAATAAGTTTGACAACTTACCAATTAGTCACTTTGTTTTGTGGTCCCAATATTACGTTTAAGTAACCAATTGACAAAATAATAAAAAAATAATGTTTACACAACTGAAACAGTCGCACGGGGCTCTATCGTAAGATAGTTGCTATGGCCCCATGGACGGAACGTAACTTTAAAAAATAAGTCTAAAGGCAACGCCTGCGCTGCTGGACCAAACGGGCACCATTTGTCGGTTCGTCCGTCCTTATATAAGCTTAGGGAATCCGATGTAGCGGGGCGAGGAGGACGCGGGCGCTCTGCCAGCTCACTCCTCTCCTTCCTCTCTTATCCTCCCCTTAGCAGCAGTCCTCTTCCTCAAAGAGATTAATAATCCAATTCGAATCTGTCTTCTTCCGCTTCCTTCTACCACTATCGTAGACCAGATGATTGATTCATCATTGTCAGACAATTAATTTACTAACATGTTTGCATATTCACATCAAACAAAAAGCTCTGGTTTAAAAGCTCACTGTATGTTGAGATAATTAAATTCCCGCGGAAATATCTTTTCAAATATTAAAAATAATACCAAATTTAAGTGTATTCGTTTTTAAATCACTGAAGATAGCAAATCAAAAAATCTTGGTCAATGAATAAGAGTGTTGAAACATTCTTATCTAAAAAACATTCAAACAGAACCTAATGATAGTTCAATATTTTCAAATTAGTGTAAATTTTACTTTAGCTACTATTTTAATTTATGATTTTACATTAAAAAGTGTGTTAAAATGAAATGCGTAATTTTTCAATTACAAGTAAAAGCTGTCAATTGCGACCATTTTTGGGAATAAATTAAGTCGTGAAAGGAACATACATTTGCTGCTCTTATGATCATATCTTTTTCAATATTATGTTTATGCAAGTTGATATCGATTAAAAAAAATCCTCAATCTCAAAGAAGGTGAATGTTATTTAATGTATGAAAAATTAAAAAAAAAAGTGGCTTTGTAATATAATCAAATCTATGGAATAGAGTACCTAATCAAACTTTTTCTTCTTTTCTTGGTTTTGACATTTCCAAATCATTGCTATGATTAGTATGTTTCTCTAAAAAGTTTCCATTATATCATGTAATTTTGTAATTTAAACGATTCTGTTTACCGAAAAATGTAATCTAAACAGCATTGTTTTCTAATAAGTGTGCTTTCGATAGAAAACCAAATCAAATCATGGAATAGTTTTCTATAAGGAAGTACCGTGGACTAAATTATAAACACGCATACATAAACCAATAATTTACTTTTTCTTTCATTGCTCACAAATCGTCTACATAATAAACGCATATAACATGATGAAATCTTTTACCACCCCTGTATTATTTACGACACCCTTCCTTAAAAAGATTATCAAGTAACGTCCTCACGAAATATTATATTTATCAACATAAAAAAATATACTGTTCGAACGCACAATATATTTCATAATTGTAATAGAAGTTCTTACTCTCTCAAAAATTGACCTTGTAACATATATGGACGTCTCCACAGAAAAAAAGCTTTCAGTATAAATAATAAATTCGTACATATGCCATCAAAGGACTGCTTGAGTATTTTTATTCGCATTAGACCTTCTTTATGCCTTCTTTAGTGAGATCTGTTACATAAAAAAATCCGAAAGTTTATGCGACAGTTTGAATATAGATATAGATATCGAAAAATTGAAACAGTCAATGCAAATGGTTTGAAGAAATCTAACACGAACTTGTTGTTTAACACTTCCTTAGAATAATACGAAGTCTTCGAAGCTTATAAAGTAGTGATTGTAGATATTATCATTTATTATGAATTTGGCAGTGCCGCCCTTTAACATTCTGTCAACATTCACATAATGCATATTGTATGCAGCGTGGTGCTGACAGATTGTGTTTGAAAAAGATATAGAAAATAAGTCGGTGACCCTTTATCAGACGTCAATTTTACATATTGTATTTGGAATACGGGTAATATAGCAAATCTCTCATAAAGTAAATGTCTTTTTTCATTAGTTACACATTATTGAAGTATAGCTTTATATGAATACTATTTAAAAATCGTATGTGCTGGGTTCTATATTTAAAATGGAATTGGCTGTCTATAAGTAAGTATTGGCAATGCAAAAATTTGCAGTGTCGTTCGGTAATAAACCCAATGTCGGTACATTGCCCAACTCACACAGTAGCGTTCTCTAAAACAGCTCAGTCGGATATTGCAAAATATTTATATAATATCAATGTTTAATGATTGGATCAGCAAACTTTAAATCATTTTCATATTTTTCGAAAATTCTGTTAAACTATTACAAGATTTTCTGTTAAAAATATACAAGGATTTAATGTAATGGGGAGAATCTCCGTTAATGCGGTAAATAAAGGGCACGTTATCCGAAAAGGCGATATCGAGCCGCACTACCTTTTTCTTCAGTTGTGAGTTGCTTACAAATGTGAACTCGTTTGAAAAGCAGCTCGAAAACGCGCTGTCGGACCTCATTTTTTGAGGAATTTATTGTATAAAAAACAAATATTTTAAGAACATGAACAAGAATTTTCTGAAAATCACACAAATATACCCAAAATAAAATCAGGAAACCGGTTCTGATTATTATATAAAAAGTGTGGACATAGTAGTAAAAATGTGTGCTTTTAATTATGAATATATTTATATTTAGAACGAAAAATAGGGGAGTTTTGGATTCGGACGAAATGTGATGTATTCCATGACAACTATTGTATATATTGTCATGCTTGAATCAGTATTACTCATACCAAATGTGATGATGTTACTTGTTTTAATAATCAGATTTCATACAGGTTAACCGTTCGACCATGTAGTAAAAGTCCAATATATCTATATTTGATTCTCAAGCGAGAATTGCCATGTCATTTTATAACCATGTCATTTCTTGAATACTAATTCCAAAAAGTCTGTAAAATAAAAGAGAATAAATTTATAATCTAAATAATAAAAAAAAACACACACACAAATGTTTAGAGAAAAAAATATTTAATTGATGTTATATTGGTAAGATTATTATGATTTCTAGTTTACGACTTAATGATTCATAATACAATTGTTTATAACTAATTCATTTCATTTAGATACATGTATAAAAGATATATTTTTTGTTATTTGTCTAGTCAAAATGTTTAACTTATGTTATCGCTTAGTTCTAAGTGCACGCCTCTAAGCGGATAGGTATATTTTTGAACGTTGGGCCGTAGGGCGTCTGCGAAAATATAAAGGTGCATTAATCGTACGTCAGGTTTGAGGGAAAAGAGCTGAAAACCAGAGCGTCCGGCGAGACTTTTGCTCAAGCGGCGACCTTGTCATCACTTGGAACCGAACCAAGATCAAATTATGTGGAGTAAAAGGAACGAAGGAGCGACGTCTTGCTGATCTGGGAGGTATTGTCGTAGCGCGGCCAATGGACGCATCAAAAATTCGCCCAGTCGGGATTTAAACTATTTTCGTATGGGAACACTGAAAATATCCATCACATGTTAGTTGTACTCTCACACACAAACCCGTAATGAAATTGATTGCTTCAAATAAACCGCGAAATTTCCCATATAGAATTATATCGAGATTAAAAAATTGAAATCCATTTTATTTTAGCTGATAAACATTTTATTTTATCAAAATTATACAAACACATTATTAAAATACAATTGAATCAAATAAAAAAATTGAATCAAATTTTTATTGGATAATAATTGGTGATAAGAATAAATTTTGTTAAGTTAACATTGCTAGAAATTTTAGTTATACCATTAACTAATTTATGATATCGACTGAAGGTGCTTGATGGAATTTCAATTTCAAATTTGAATTGTTAAAACTTTGTACGATTTCACATGTGTGTCACTACCGACCCGGGTTTCGCCTTTCGGCACCTTCAGGCATTCTATCACACGGATGCAACAGAACTGATGTTGCATCGTTAGTGACAAAACATGTGGAATCGTACAAAGTTTTAACAATTCAAATTTAAAACATTAACCTCACCGAACGGTCATTATATTTAATGAAAACATGGAAAAATAATTTGAGCATTATATTTTTAAGTTAATTTATAAAAAAATGTAGATGATAATCGATATATTACAGAAATAAAGCGAAAATTATTATTATATTAACTTTTACAATAATAATTAGATTTATTTGACAACCCATTATCAGAAATAAGTTTGATTATTAACGGAGTACTCCTTACATTGTTTTCATGAAAATAGTTTGTCAACTATTTTACTGTCTTCTGAAATATTTTCCGGGCCAGAATTATGGAGGCTAATCGATTGGCTGACATTTAACACAGCACGTGTAAGTTATGTTTTGCCAAATATGTTGTAGGAAGATATTTATAATAATGTAACTTTCTATCGAATAAATTCTGCTATAAACAAGCCTTAAATTTTTTAAAACTAATTAAAATTAATTATATATACTTCTTCAAATGTCATTGGAATCCAATAGAAACGTCATGAAAATTTATGTTCGTTTTGTGTTTACGAATATGCGTGCATGGCAAAAGCTTCCGTGATCCTGATTTTAGGTATCCTAGGTTTTAAGTTATATACCTGATTAAAATGATAAAATTTGTGTTTTTGGCTTAATACACGTGTCTATCTCATTTCATTAAATAGTGATGTTTTGAAGTGTCGAAATGAGAAATGACACGATGGTAGAATGTACACATTCCTTTCAAGTAAATATGATTTTGTTTCAAAGCAATCTTAATAATTTACGCTGTACACCGACGTCTATCACAATAATCGTGACATTAACAATTTGACAAATTAAATTAAGTTTAATGAAAATAATCTAGTTAGAATTATGTAACCCAACGTTGATTTAATGAATTTGTCATTTATTTCGGGAATATTTTCCAGTGCAGACTTAAAGTTATTTTTCAGGTTAAGTCATCGGACATGAACATATTAATCAACGACAAAGTTTGTTGTGACAAGCATTGCCACGTAATTTCACTGGGAACTTTTATTCTTGGCGGAATTCAAAGCTTTAGGTTAAATTCATATAGGAAAGTTATGTAAAACGTGTTTCGTAATGCAATTTATTAAGCTGAGCGAGTGATAGTACACAAAATATATTCTTTTATATTATACTATTATAGTTTACATTAGGAATACAATTTTTATATTGCAATATTAATGTTCACTTTTGATAAATGTAAATTATAAAACAATAGGGTAAATTATTTTGATTTTATATATCATATGAATAGCAAAGGGGGAATGTGAATATTATTTTTCCGCCAGATTTTTGACATTTAATAGTCTATATAAACGATGTGTGTAGTTTGTTTTCAATTAAATAAAAATTGGCAAATTCACCATTTCCCTGATTGTCAAATTATCAAATTACAAAAAGTTGTCAATTTTATTAGATATAAGACACGTATTTCTAAAAGAATCAATTAAAATAATTTTAATATGTTTGATTGGTAAATAATGTTAAATAAAATTTTTCAATAGTTAATTATTGATCTACCAATAATAACTGTTTAACAAAAATTGACTTTTTTTATTTAATGCTAACACATATTTTTCATTTTCGCAGTATTAAATCACTTTTGTTGTCTCTATCAATGTTTTAATTTATAAGAGGCAATTTAGTATTATTTAATTATACATAAGCTAAGTGTAACATAATGTGAATGCCCTTGTCATCCAAATCCATCAGCCTCGCAAACATCTGTTCTGAAAACATCGTCAACGGGGAAAAACTATTCCAACAGATTTCCTTTATTCGTTTGTCATTTTGAAGTATCCTTGAGTTAATTTCAAACGAGACTTATAAAATATACGATTCATTAAAAATGTCAAAATAACAAAAGTAACTAAATTGTTACACGTTCTATTTTCGAATGTTACAATGATTTTTCATGTAGTATTATATTTTGTTTTGTAAGTCCAGCATTGGTATTTATCAATATGAAATAAATTGATATTTAATTTTAAACGAAATGCGAGATTAGTTCTGAATTAGGTTTTAAGCTTTAGAGAAGATTACATTTTTAAAAATTGTATTTGTCAATGTTTTTTATTTTTGAAAATAATGTTAGAATATAATATAAAGAAAAAATACACTAAAATACAAACAAGTAATTATATCCTAAATACTTATTTTGCTATTCTAACTGTTCAATTAAATAACTTTACTCTTATTATTTTTGATTTATTTTCAAAATTCGGAATTTTATACAAAGATAATATAAATTTAATTTATGATCTATAATAAATATGTAGCTAAGGGAATGAAATGACTAAGCATTCGATATTTTTTCAGCACAATGCCAGTCTTAGTGTAATATATTTTCATTAGGAGCAAATTAAATACTGCTCTATAAGCGTCAGGGATAATTAACACACTTTCTTCTTGAACCGCTTCGCAATTAACATATTTCTACAATACAATTAGGCAGTGTGTCAATCGTTACTGCTGGCAAAACGATGGTTGGTATAGAGAATATTTATTTGCAAATAAAGCAATGTCGATAGCTTAAAAATTATTTTTAAAACAACAAACACCTAAATTAAATATCGATAAAAGAATTTATTTTTTTTAAATCTTTTCTTCTTAGGGCAGTTTTTAACCCAATAAATGTACAATGTTAAATTACGACGACGATAAGAGCCATCTTTATACATACTCGTGAGATTGGACCGTATATTTATTTACGTCAGTATATCTAAGTTCTTCTGCAACTAAAATTATAATAATACAATGTCTTGGATATTCATAGTCATGATAATAAATAGGAAAAATGTATAGTCCTGTTGTAAAATTTATAATGTTTTTCAATACAACTTGAAAAGCCAATGCAAAAATTATATGTCACGAAAGGGTTATTTAAAATTTTAACCGTTTTAGTCCCACAGTACTGATGATCGCGTCCAACTTGCGTATGAGAAGAATCCCATCGGCCTCCAAATATATATAGACAAAAAATAGACCAAACGTTTTAAGTTGCAGTATACAGCAGTAAGTATAAGAACAGTGAACAGCGAATGAAAATCGAGTTGTAAATAGATAATCCGCATATTGAAAGAAACGATCGTACACCTTTCACCACTCTGACGGAGATCTCTCCATAAAATGGGACACTTAAAGTTAAAAAAAGATACAATGATCATGGCATTGCACCATCAATTAAATGATAAAGCCAAGATTCCGATGGATAACCCTAATATAAAAAGAAACAATCGCGCATCAAGCTTTATCACTAGGCTTTACCATTTGAGATTTACGGTTGGGCTTAGAAAGAAAAAGTTTGAAGCGGTTAAATAACGGTAGCTTACGTTAATTGATTTGTAAAAAGACTGAGGATAGGTTATAATCCAGTTGATAGCAGTAAATATAAGAAGTAAAAAGAAAATTGGAAGGTTCATGAACACGTGGTTTTTGGCGGTAGAATATGGCTTCATTGATTTTAGCGTGTACACTTTATGATTGAAAAATAATAAACTGAGATAAAAAATAAATTGGCATTTTTGTAATTTGGGTAAAAAATACTCGGAACTTTTCGTTCATACGAGATAAAATAGGCTGGGAGTAAAAGGGTTAATAATGTAAATGCCGCGATGTCGTCAATATGGCTAAGAAGCAACAGCCAGGCGTATAAAGCTCGTAAATCACAAGTATCGAAATGAAGATTTCAATACGAATTTTATAGAGTGAATCGTAGAAATAGTTATGACAGTTCGTATCCTCTCATGGATATTACTGATGTTTTATATTTTATTTCGCTTAGGATTGTCTCATTTTTAATTTACATCACGTCTTCTTTCTGCCTCATTATTATATATAATCTTACTCTCGATAAAAGGCGAGGTTGAACTACTTGCTTACAATAAGTTCAGCATATTTTTTTTTTGCTGGAACTCTCAAATTATTAAAAAAATAGATTTACTTAAATATAATCAAGTCGATGTCTAATTATAATGAAAAATGATCAAATATTTTGCTTAACATGAATAATTCTAGAATAAAGAAGATGACTATTCTATCTAGATACCATCGTCAGGGCTATGCTGCTTAAACGAATTTTAAATTAAAAATCGTTCTGATGTGAATCCAAGGAAAGAGCATCAATTGTATATTCTATAATTAGTTATTGTGGTTGATATTTTCACTTTAATAATTTAACGGAATAAGGTTATCAACATTTCTCTCTATCAATTGTTGCCGTTCTTCAAAAACATATTAAGTCCAACATTTTAATATTTATTGTAGATAAATAAATTTTAAGGTTTTAGAGCCAACGTAAAATCAGGGTTTTAGAATACTGAAATAATAAAAAATATTTATTTTTAAGAAACAAATTTTCAATCGAATAACAAAATTATCACTTTAAAATTAATTTATCATAAAAATGGGCTAAAATGGATTTTGCAGAATGAATCTTTATATTATATCATTATACACATGTGTGTGAACAAGCGTTTCTGGTGCAATTCTCAAGGAAACGAGAATTTTATCCCTTATCACTTTGACAGGCAGAATCTAAATTCCGTCGCGGGTGTTTGTCTCCAAATGAGTTGGTTATCAAATATGTTGGTAGGAATTGGCACCTGTCCCTTTTACGATGTCTGTCGTCCCACTTTGCTACAGTCTCGTCCCAGATCTGAGCTCATATTGAGCAAGTCATTGGTACTAGGTATTATCTTGAAGCATAGTTGACGTTGTAATATTTTTAACCATAATTTATTAACAATCGGAACGCCGACGAAAAATAAACACTGTTTGTATAATATATGAATGATGCATTTATGATTTACAAAAGCCAAACTCTGCCATTTTTATGACGGAATGCCCTTGTGTTACACAGCAAATTGATCTATTTAAAATATGAGTAAAAAAGACTGAATTATCCAAATCGTTTTAGGCGAGCACAAAATTTATGTGTATTAGAAATTCATGCAGAAAAGCGATTTGTTGAAAAATCATCAGCAATTGTAGATTACATTGATTGCAAATTTTAAATTATGTGGAATTAATTAAAAGAATATCTGCTTCAGATTAGCAAGATCAAGAAGAAAAAGAGGCACCCTTTAAAAAGACGAATTATTCTGAAGCTTTGTAATGCTTAGATGTCACCATGATATGGTTTGATTGTCAGGAAGAATGTAACTTGAGATATTTTATATGTCTTAAAAGTATTTCTCATTTGTCAACTCCGAAAACGACAGACATGTTTTAAAATAAATACATTTTAATTGGTTAGATAAAAATATTTAAATTAAGACTATGTGTGCGTTTATGTGAGTTTACGTATATTTATGTAAAAAAACATCAAGAAATTTTTCCTCCAAATATAATTATCTTTCCCTGTCAATGAGTTTCTTTTTGATTATCTGGATTAACTATTTTTGGAAGTTTATTTCCTAGCTATCTTTTTTTAATTCCTTGATCGAATACGATTCATGAAATTAAATATCAAATAGCGTTTTTTTACCTTATAAAAAATCGTTGTTTGAAATTGTGTAAACGCAAGTGTCAAATGAATCTTAATTTAATTAAGTAAAGATCGATATTATTTAAGATTAATTTAATTATGCTTCGTTACCCAGTTATTTTTTAAAAATAATTACGTATTTTAGGTATCCAGATTTTTAAGCTAGCAAATAATCTCTAGTATTGCTAGTGATAATCATAATAATTTTAATGAGAATATTTTGGAAACTGCGTTCATATAGAATTTAATTGAAGAAATTGTCATATAATCGATTGAAATAATAATGCAACGCAGGCATTACACTAAATGAATTCAATTATTCCATTGGGTGCTTTATATCAAAAGCTGCACTGTTTAGGTACGAATCTAAATGCATACGAGCTTCTGGCGTAGCTAACGATGTGATTAATTCTGAAGCAGATATAGAACTTTTTTGTGCCAAACTCAAGGGGTAAGGTGTGTCATATTTTTAATACGGGAATGTAGGTTGCGCTTCATATCGTTATATATGGACATTTTCACCAAACATGGATTCCATCAAATATTCGTTGAAATTCGTTCAACGTATCTTAGGGCGAATAGTTTGAACTATTTTGATACTTCTCTCTGCGGCCTGTTTCCGAGCAAAAATTAAATTGAGACAAAGCTGAGTAAGAAAAGATTGAAATAATTAAATGTTAATGAATAAAATTATATAATTTATTATTGTATTACAAATAAAGAGCTATTTTTGCAAATTTTTAATGTTAATCATTGGCTAATTTAAATGAGAAATATTTTTATAAAAGAACGAGTAAAATTGCTCTATTCGACAAGCGGATGTCTCGTTTACTGAAGTTAATTGATTTGCAAATGACTACGCTGTCTTTCTGCTCAATATTTTTCGATTCGGATGGTTAGCATTAGAGTGTTTGTGTTTTGAATATGCTTTTTACAAATCCTGCGTTGGCTCATTTGTTTGGCCCGTGTTTCTTTTACACATTATCTTATTATAACGAATGTAGTAAAAATAATTTATAAACGGCTCAGACGTAGTTCTACTAACTCATTTATCGTGAGATCAAAGTGTAGAAAAATATATTTTCGCTAATAGAAAAGAACTTGACATGAGTTTTAAAATAATAAAATGCAAATTTTTTACATAATAATTTATTACGCTACCAACACTTAACTTTCAAAATACAGAAAACAATTCAATACGTAGGTATTTTTTAAAAGTTTTTTAGTATTGTCTAATATTAGCGCGCTTTCAAGAGAATAAAAATAATTGTTGGATACATACAAGGATTCTTAAGAGACTATTAAAAGAATATAATAAGTCGCGTGAAAACTGCGCATAATGTTCGTTTAATTTTCTGACAGGTCGTTTATAAGAAACGTGTCTGTAATTTAAGGAGACTTTTTTTGAATACTTCATATATTATTAGAAACTAGCTTCAGTATAGCTAATTTAGCTTTTTATTAGCTCTATTGGCTAGAATGTTTTTAAGCTATCGAGATTTGAATGTAATAGCGAATGCAAAAAATACTGCTATTAAAATTCAAACTATTCAGCTAGCTCATGATATTACGTAAAAAAAACTCGTAAGTAAGTAATCACGATCGTAATTATGCTTGAAAAAAAATGATATACGAAACAAAATTATGTGGATAATGAACAAAAGCTATTTCATCAACGTAATCAAAAAAATAAAAATCCGTAACCGACAAAATAAAAACGATTAAACTTATTTTTAAAATTTATTGTCTTTACCGGAAACTCTCAAAACGTCGATATATAATTCCGATGAAAATATATTCACTTATGCAACCGGTAATTTTTGAATATATATTTATTCTATCAATTTTTTGAGCTATGAATATTTTTACATGTTATGTTTGAGTATGTATTTTAGTCTATGAAAATTTACGGTGTAAATATATTCCTTTATGCTCTATGAATACTTGATACCATCACCGGGGGATCTCGTAAAGCATTAACATGTTTATCGCTGCAACTTCTGTATATCGGCTACCGGAAACACGTGTGATGGATAATTAGAATAAATATATTTAATGGAGAGGTATTGAATACCCAACAGTGAGCTTCATGATAGTATAAAAAAATAGAGCTGGATTCTTCGGTAAAGAATTGAAGTCAATTCTGCGAACAAGATAACTTTGAATTTTCTACGAATTGAAAATGTCTTAAAAGCAAATGGAACTAAATGTAATGTTTTATGATTGTAAACATTTGTAGTATATAATTGATGAATAAAAATACACATTATGGTGTGGCGAAGATATTTATTCAGGAAATACTAAATGGCAAATCTTTCTTTATATATATGAAATAATTTTGTTTATTCCATAGGTTATTAAATTTGACACGTGCTTTGTCTCTTTCGGAGGCATCTTCAGACTAAATGTCGCAAAGATTGTATAGATAATATATATAAAATGGGTTGTATGGTGAAAAATAACCAAGGAAAACGTTGGGAATAAAATTAATATAAGTCCCAACTTCGTCATATCCAATGTGTATGTAAAATAATTACATTTAAAAATAACCATGCTGTATTGGATAACAAAATTAAACATGATTATTTTATGACCAACCGATAGCTACTGTTTGTGTCTAAGATGTTTATATTGATACAGTGTAACCTAAATTAAACATTTTTAGGGTACAACAACAAAAAACTAAGCACATGAGAGAACTATTATGTAAACGAATGTTTTGAGATCGAGGTAATATCCGTCATATATATCGACTGGATATCCATAATTTAATTTTCTTATTAGTTATGAAAATTGTGTTTATATTAAAAATGATGAATGCTGATAACTCAAAGCTATGAGGCTATTTGTAACTAAGTATAGAAATATCATAAGATAGTGATAATAAATAATTTAAAGTATTCATTTCAACGTTCGAGTGACATCAGTGGTTTCTTGCCCTAGATTTCGGGCACCTTACTCACTAATAGTCGAAGCATGTACGCTTTTGCATACCTGACGACTCCCAGGTGATATAAATATATCCCACCTGTTTGTCACGCACTTGTGCATTGTCTTCACAGATCTGCGGACACGAGCTAGTAAAAAATAATTATCATTTCAGTTTCAAGCATAACATACGTAATTTAAAGATGAAATGGATTTTTATTGTTGAGATATCAATTCCGCTGGGATTTGTCGAGTAACCAGTTATCACGAATAAATTTATGGATTTGTACTTAAGTAAGGCAAAAACGTCAGTGAAGTTTTCATATATATCTCATGTCCACTCTTTCAGATACGTGTAGACAAAACTGTTCTATCTATTAATACACTTAAATAATTACCTTCTCAGATATTGATTTAGTTGTAATATAATTGATAGGAAACGATTAAATTTACATAAAAATACATTAATATTACTTTGACAACAATTAATTTTATAATAAATATCCAACTTCTGGAACTAAATATTATTTTTTGTGGCTTATATTGAACTTATAATAAAAATACTCCTTGTATTTGGAAAATGTAAAATGACTTCAAATATGCTTCGATCGATCTAGTTAATAATGAACAAAAAGAATATGAATTTTCTCGAATACTTTGACATTTTCGATTTATTTCTGTGTAAAATAGTTACACGTGTTTCCTTCGCCAACTGACGATAAAAAGTGATCAATTTGAAATGACTTCTGTCATTATTACAATAGTCTAAGTTTTTTTTTGAAACAATATATTAATTTTGTATATACTGCTTTTAGCATGTGAAAATAAAGAATATATAATTTTGTGGTAATTTTGCAATGTGTCTGCCTGGTTATTTATTTAGTTTTTTTATTAATACCCACTCACTGACCTGAGTATCAGGAAAAAACAACTGGCACAAATACCTAACAACGAAGACAATAGTGATAAATGACTAAGAAAACACGTTAGTCTCGAAAAACTTACTTCAGGAATCTCAGGCGCATACATTATAAGAAATCACAATAAATGTATTTTCAAAAATATTTTACGTTTATTTTGAGAGATGAAATTTATTATTACTTATGAAAACTAATGAATTTTATTTACCTGGCAAGATATTGTTTTACCTAATGGTACCTAATTATCATTGGAAATGTTAAGACACTATTACAATCAACATTAATGCGATAGTGCTATTTATAACAAACATTCATTTTATTAGAGTGTGGTTGCGATATTTGTAAAATTAATTCACAACGTATGACTAGGTATCGATTAAAAGTAAACAAATTATTTTTGTCGGATTTTAATTTGGGTGTTCTTTGGCTCTAGTAGTCTCGTCGCTGGAAAGTTAAAAAAACGAAAGTTTTTATTTAATGATTTTCTTTCCAAAAAACGAATCGATCGTGTATATAATGATGATGTAAATGAACGGTGAAATATTAAAACGTATAACACTACATCACTACTAACGGATTTAATATTTTTTTACGGTTTGTGACGAAGTAAAAAACTGGCGCACAGAATAGGGTGAAACTCGTTTCTTCTCAAAGAAAGAATCTTTTGTTGTATAGTTAACTGTACATTCAGAAATTTTTGAATTATATATTAAAAAAATAAGGCATTTTGTCATAATACAATCAAGGGTTGAATTTAATTTAATTTTATTTAATGCAATGGATGTGAAGGTATGTACCAAAATATATGTCTCATCATATATGGATGTCACTAATATTATAAGTGTTTTAATCATTATGTAAAATTCAACGCAAGAAGTAAACTGAATAAACATCGTCAGTCAGTCGTAGATCTTCGGGATTGATACCGTTGCCCAGGAAAATATTCTGGTCGTATATTTTTTTACTTTTCAGAGCTTTTACTAGTAAATGTGTAGTAAAGTATTATATATGCATTGTATTTTTTTATTGTTTGTTTATTTGAAATAATTAAAATATTTAATTAAGTTAATTTAATTTAATTTAAGTTAATTGTTTGATTATTTGAAATAATTTAATTATTTAATTAAGTTAATTAATATTAATTGAATAATTGAAATAAATAAAAAAAACGTTAAAAGAATGGCGTATTTAAATGCGAGCTTAACTTTACGGATACTGTGTAGCATGCGCATTTTTAGCATAACCAATTTTAATTGACAAATTTAAATATAGACAAAATATCAGTCAATCCGAGTTAATGAGTACAAATTTACTAGCTCAAAGCATGTACCTGGCTACGTGGGAAGTGTGATATGAAAGTGGCGTGAAATGTTTCGCAGCCCGCAAAACAACACGCTGGGATGAAATACCACAGGCGGTGATGGAATGAGCGTTCCAAAGACCCACCCCTTGAACGTTACATTACACAGATAGGAAATAAAATTAAACCGAATCGATGGAACTCTCAATAAAGTACGAGAGCTTAAATATAAGCTTTTGTTTTTATCGTAGCGTAGAATTATTGAAGTATGTATATATAAATATTTATTATGACAAATCATATTTTTTGCAAAAGGATGTTGATTGATGAATATTTTGAATTTATTGATTGAACCAGCATTTATTTGGAGTAACTCCATTACAACACCGTGGAAAAATATTAATGTATTCCAGTTCTACAAAATTTATAAGGTATATAGTTGATAGCTATTTTGGATTACGATGATGAGGGCACAAGCTGAAATAGCTGTCAACTATATACGTTATAAATTTTTTTGAAAGTTTTGAAGCTTTTTAGGAATCGATTTCAAATATTATATATTTAGGACGACATTGATAAAAAGCGACTATCAGTGAGTTGGCAACAATTAAGATTATACACCCAGTCGTTTTTTTACGCGAATTCGATTATACGCGATTTTTTTGGACGGCACCATTGCATTTTTTTACGCGCTTCTCTTCTTTTTACGCGATTTTTTCCCCAAATTTGGTTTAAAGAAGAAATTTATATATGATGCTAGGCATGTAAGTTTCATTATTTTTTTAAATAAAAAAAATATGTGATTAAAAACTTAATTTTGTAAAGCATTCCATTTTTTGAAATACACATACAATTGCCAAATGTTGACTAGTGTATCGGATATTATGCGAATTTATGTTTTAGGGTGTGTAAAGAAATATAATGCAATTGCGTAAAATCATGGGATGTGTGTCCGCTCGTAAACTTGTTTAAACACAATGCATTTATTAAATTCCTTTAATAGCACTTTTCTCGGCCATAAATTTTACCACTTTGAATTATTATGTCAAATAAATGCCCTCCAATGACGTCCAAATATTTTAAATGTTAAATAATACATGCGAACCGAAGATAAAAATATTATTCTTAAAGTAAAAAACATTTAAAAACAAAATAATTTACACTTGCATAAAAAAAAATCACCCGTGGAACAACAAAATAAATCCAATGTATCAAGAATTGATTCATATCAAGAATCTCCGAAAAAAATTCAAGATTTCGAGCAAGAGTCCGAGCAAAATTCAGATTCATGCAAAATTCAATATTTTCGTTCAAAAAATCGCAAACGATTACATTTCGCAACCGAGTGACAGCAGCGAATAATTCATCTAAGTGAAAAAAAAAAAAATTTATAATCTCATTATATTTTTATAAGCAATAAAGACATGAATATATATATATTTTTTTTGAACGAATTTTAAAGAGCAAATTTTGGTTTTTCATACGTTTCTGATACTTTTACGCGATATTTAAATTTTTGGAACCAATTTATCAAATTATATGAAAGTTGAGATTTTTTTACGCGATTTTTTTACGCGCCTTTTTCTGGAACCAATGTATCGCGTAAAAAAAGGACAAGGAAAGTGAAAACATTAGAAGAATATTGTTTTGGTTAAAATACTGGTACGCTTAGTGATAACTGTAAACATTTCGAATTTATATATTTTTAGTACGAAAATGTAATATATTTTTCAGAAATCATAACTAAATTTTACAAGATGACAAGTGGCAATTGATCAGCGACGGCGTATATTTTACCATGAAAAGAAAACGCTAGGAAGCTAAGCTTGTTTTAAAAATATACATTATAAAGTCTTGTACTATACAAGTACTAAACTTTTTCTTTATTTAGAATGTATTATATATATATTATATCGAAAGTGTATTTCAGGTGAAAAAATATTTTTTTCTGGCGGTTTGGTGAAATTATATTCGAATAAAATCTATTTATCATCAGTTGAACTATATAATAGTTTTACGCATGAAAAAAATATTACATAAACATTATATACATTTTAGAATTTCATCAAAACTATTGACAGCATTATGATATTATTGTTGATAGGCTTAGTAAACTTTCGCTGCCTTAATTAATAAACTATATTTTCATTCGTGAAAATGCATTTTCACTTGAAATGTATTTTCGCTGTAACACATACACTATTCATACCATAACTTTGAATATTGTTTCAATATATTTGACCATTTATATAATTTTTGTTTGTTCTATCACTATATATATTATAGTTAATTTGCATGAATATACTAGAATCATTAATCATTTAGAAAATCAATTCATTCTTGAATATTTTCTACTGTAAGATGTCGTTAAATTTGCGGGTAATTGAAATAATTTCATAAAACCCTCAAGCAACACGTATTTCTCACGTGTTGTGTTATGTCTGG
Organism: Himalopsyche japonica; assembly: GCA_028555115.1. Classification (NCBI taxonomy): domain Eukaryota; kingdom Metazoa; phylum Arthropoda; class Insecta; order Trichoptera; family Rhyacophilidae; genus Himalopsyche; species Himalopsyche japonica. Next base: position 3,455,837 of record JAHFWJ010000430.1, read on the forward strand.
ACATTACGTTATTTAGAGCCGTTTTTCCGGAGGTACGATTTCAAAGTTTTGGCTGCAAAAGTAGATACAAATGCGTGTTGTCTATTTGAGGAAAGTTACAGATTTAGTGCATTTGAGGGTCACTTAAATATATATTTAGAAATCACTCCGGCTTGTGAAATATCTTCTTAAGAATATAACGTATTTACCTTCGTTCAGCAAGGTCAAGTTTTCCCACTAAATCACGCGAAACAAGTTTTTCGATGCGTAAAAAAAGTTTATCATTTCTCTATATTTCAAAAAATAATTTTAGTTTTTTAGCGCTGCGATTATAGTTCTATAAAAATTTAAATTATGTATAAATTGTTTAATATTTTTTTTATCCGCGTTAAAATTTAACTTAAAAGGTGGTAATGTTTGTTCATATCATACATGTATTATAATTCTTAATGTATTCTGATATGTGTGTGTATTCTGGGTGAAAAGCTTCCTTTGATTCAATGTCTATGGATAGCTATGCACGGCTCATCATTTTATGAATATTTTTGCAGTTTATTGAAATTAAATTAGTAACTCAGGAAACGACATTACAGTTTACACGATTGCGATTTTACTATCATTATTGTCTATGACTTCATGTTTGAATACCTCAATTAAATAACTCGAGCCTTCTTTTTTTATTACGAATTCTTTTTTAAAAAAAATCTCTTCTTTCTTTTGTTTTGGTTAAATATATTGGCGATTTTATATTCGTATTGCTGTAACATCTCATTTAAAATTATTCGATTTTCATATTAAATATTAACGACAGCTTCATAATAAAGTATAGCAGTGGTGTAAAATTAATTGATTAATAACTAATAATATAATTGAAATTTTTAAACGTAATCTTATTAGATGGAGTAACCAGATATTTTTTGTACCTTTGTGATAATATATAGTGAAAAGTAACGATTGAACTTTGATCCAGCGGTGTAAATTTTCTTGAAGGCTAATTGCTTATGTTTTTTTTTTCAAAATAAGCTTATTTAAAAAGGTAAGGTTGATAATGAAGGGTGACGTTACAAACAATGTTTGTTAGAAAATCACAACCTTTCCAGCGTTCAAAGAAAGAAAAGCTTACATTATATTATGTATACCCTTCGATTAATCTTTAAATAAATATTTGAAAATATCTTTCTATATTGCGGAGGCAGAATTGTTGGCTAGAACTTAAAAAAAACTGGAAATTTGCCTTTTAATAACTGTATTGGAATGTTTATAATAATTATAAAAATGCGTATGTTGTTTTCAGTATTGCTGTAACATAACAGAATTTTAAAAATAGTTTTATAAAATTTTACACATAATTAAAAAGTGAGTTAAGTTGAACACTATGGCTTAATATATAACAATATATTTATTTTATTTGAATGTATTATTTTTTAAGGAGATATTGCATGAGCTTGCTTAGTAGGACTTTCTTTCTATCATAGGTTTTGTTTTGTTGTTTATTTCTTTAATTTTCGATAGTAAATGTTTAAATATTTTGACGTCGCAAAGCAATAAAATTCTTATTTATAATTTTTTGTAACGTATATACACCAAATAAATAAATAAATACCTATTAATTATTAATTCAAAATTTTGTATAAATAGCCTTGTTTGTAATTTCCGTTTAATTCAGTTGATAATGATAGTGATTATCGAAACCGCTTCTGATCATAAATATGTTCTGAAAATAATTCAAAAAATGTGTTTTCCTTTTCTAAAATATTATGTATTTCCACCAAAAAATGTCAGTTAACATCTTTAAGTGATAAAATGGAATGTGTTTCACACTAAGTTGTAACTGTAGCATCAAATGACAGTTATTATGCGATTAATTAAAATATATATAATATTTATTAGCATATAAATGATTTTTGTGGTTGAAGCAGATTTTGAATCATAATAGTATTACCTTAATAAAGCATCGTTATTTATGTTACATGCAAAAATTTGCCCATTAAAAATTCGCGTATACGAGTATATCGTTGTGTGTAATGTTTTTGAGTAGTAAAACTTATTGGAAGTTGTCCAAGAGCTATATTTAAACGCAAAAAAAGTCATCGGGAATGCGAATAGTTTAGAAGTTTGATAAAATTTCGCTAACGCAATATTTCAGAAAATCACAGTCGATTTTTCAAACTAAGACGAGGCTAGATAAATGATTATCCAATCATATTCTTACAGGTGCGTTAATTACGCAATTAAAAAGATGAGAAAATAACGAAATTAATAATAACAATCAAAATTAAGCTTTTTTTGTATTGTCAAAATAAAATGATTTTTAATATAAAGCTCGATATAATTATGCAAAAATATAATTTCCTTGATTTTCTCGACGTGACCTAGCAGTAAAAGCGTCGGCCATAGGTCAGGAAGCTACGGTTTCATATCCGAACGGAGCTGAATAGCAATAAATGTAATCTTTTACAATTTCACAATATTTGACTGCATTTCATTTTTTTATGTCTTAGAATAATCCATATTTCACCTCCACTGACATGTAAATCTTGAATAGCTACACTATATAGTACATATCTCAGCTTTTGGTAGTTTTATGTGGTTTCAAATAATTTTTGGGGTCATTTAACCAATTCTTGATGACAAATATCGTTGTGAAATAAATTGTATCGAGAAAAAATATTTAGAGTTTTAAAGGAAATATAATAAGAATGTGATGCTTCTTGTTTCTAATGAAGCCTAAAATAAAATAATTATTCTTTTCATACACAATTATATTGTTGGTAAATGAAAAAATAAAAATCCTAGTGAACTTCTTTCAACCGTTTTTATTGCATCTGTTGTTTAACCGTTTTCGAGCATGCAATTTTTAATTTTAATATAAACGTACTAGTGCCAAGTTTAAGATTTTGGCGATCAAAAGACAAAAGGTAAGATAAACATTTATAAACGTTGGGTTATAATATGTTCAAATGCGTCGGACACGATAGTATCGCATGCTGGGGCCAAATGTTTGGTGTATTGCCAGCAAACAGAAGCCAGGACTCCCATTACAAACAACCGTCAACTTCTACCGCGACACTTTAAATTAAAAGAGAATTCCGACGCTTAAAAAATGACTTACCATCGATGTCAAAATTTTTCAATAATTGATGACCGCGCGCTCAAGGCTTTCCAGAAAGATGGCGAGGTATTTAACTTTCTATTATTGTTTGATTTTCAATCTGAAAATAACGCCGCAGTTGCAGGCGAGACGTCGAATACCACCTCAATCGAAAATTAATTAAATCACTTGGTCGGAATTTCTATTTATGTCATGTGGAAAGCTGGTTTTAAAACCATTATCAATACATTTGTTTTTATGAAAATTTTCTCGAAATCGAAAAAAATGAGTATGGTATACAGCAAAATAGGGTAATTAAACAAAATAAACCAAGCAATACGTACATATAAGGAAACTAATGTTAAAGTATATTAAACAATATAAAAAAGTAACTGTAATATATATATAAGAATTAAATAAGAGCTGTTAAGTAAAATGATTTATTCTAGGTATCAGTGCATCTATTTAAATGATAAAAATTTATATTATTGCTACTGTGTTAGTTACTTCAGCCTTTAATACAATATTGCTAGTTAATAATCATTTTGCAAAGACTGCACGCATTGTAAGTAATGTAAATCTATTTTCAGAAAAGAAAATTATCGAACTTTTACTCAAAAAGGACATAAGCTAAGTGAGATGGTATCCAATGCTAGAAAGCTGTTATATAAGAAGCGTGGGCGGAAAGACATTTCCTGGATACGACCAAGATTCACGTCGGATTGTAGAGCAATGGTAAAAATGAAGTATATTTTACATATCATTTTATAAAAACCGTAATAAACAATATCAACAAAATTTATTAATATTTTTACACGAAAATGTCCAATAGACAATGCTTCAACAATATTATAAGTGATAAAAAATAAGCTCTAATCTCTATGGTCAATTGTTCCCTAAAGCTCTTAAAAAACCTTAGTTTGAAGGTTTCGAAATTGGTCTTAATTAAAAGCGTAGTTTTACTATTTTTTTAAGTTTAAACACAATCTTTATTGTTTTGATTATTGCACGTGAAGATTCAGTAATTTTCTTCGTACGTATTTTCTATAAATACTTATGTGTTTACGAATTTAATTTGTGAGGCTAAAACTCGACAGGTAAAGATTTTGATTATGCAAAAATTTATGTCTGGTTAAATAGTTTTCTTTTGCAAAGTTCTGGGCCTAAAATATGATATTAAGTGTATTATTCTTCTGTCTTCTAAAGTTACATTCCTCTGAAGAATTTTTTCTCGAAATTGTCGCCGTCAATCAAAAGAAACACCAATTTCTAATGATCACAGCTACTCATATTGAAAACGCAAAGTGTTGGCAAGCTTTCAATTTATTGTTAAGCGTAACAAAGTACCAACAGATGAATATGAGTACAGCTGATACTCGTGTCTACTAATATTTTATGTCTTATCTTGCTAATTTATATGGATTGTCTTAGAGTGACAATCTTCTGCGATGACGTCACATTTAAATATAAGTCAATGGCATTTTCCTATCACTATTGGCACACGGCTTTGTAGTGTTGCAGGCTAGAGCTTTTGTGCTACGTCAAAAATGATAATTATTCGAAAATCTTTAATAATCAATCTATGCCATTATTATGTAGAAAAAATAGTTTTTAATATATTTTACATGCTTTTATAAAGTGAAATTTGGCTACTATTTTAAGGTCACGATATATACGATAAAGTGGGCTGAAATTCAGAAGCACATGTTGTTTTTTTATTCATTTTATAGTCTTACAATATTCATTTAAAATAAATATATTTGGTACAAATATTTGTTACCAAAAAATTATCAAACAGTAAAAAACGACTGAACAATTAACTATAGCCTTGCCATTTTATAACAATAATAATAAAGTAAAGCCTTGTAATATAATACTTAGAAATGATGAAAGCTACTCAAAAAGTGTACGATGAAATGCGAGTGCTATTCAATATTAAATATAAATTGAACAGACTATCTATATCTATATATATAAATGAATGTCTGTCTGTCTGTCTGTCCTTTATAAACTCCTACACCCTTAATCCAATTGCGATAAAACTTTGTCGAATTATTGCTTAGACTACCGGGCAAAAGATAGGATACTCAGAATTTGAATTGATTACAAAAAATAATTGAATATTTACGAAAAACATGTTTTCATACAAGACTATTGTATAATAATACAGAACGACGATTCATGAAACATTGTATCCATAGCAACGCTGTCACATGCACTCGCCAGTAGGTATTTTAAGTAGGTACTGAATATTTTGAAACAAAATTCGATTTTCGAATAAATTATTTCAATGTTTGAATTTTTACCGACTTTTTGTTTTTGTTTTATGTCGCATGACACTTTCTGTTAATTGAAATAAATATTACGTAAAGATCGTGTGTGATATAGAAAGAGTTAATTTTAGAATTCCTATAACAGTATTATATCAATATTTTTTTTTTTTATTTTTCACAAGAGAATTTCAAAACGTAATATTCACTGTGAAATCAATTATGCCATCCAAACGAAAAGCAATAGGTCAGAGTACAACTCAAGCACGCAACACAACAAAGAAAAGAACATCACGAGCTTCAGAAACAGTCGAGCAACAGAGGGCAAGGTTGGAAACAGATCGAGTACATACTGCTCAACCCGTTCATCTGAAACAGATAAGCAAAGGGAAGCAAGATTGGAAACAGATCGAGTACGCGTAGATCGTACCAGACGCACTCTGCATGCTGATTTAAACCATAGTGCTTTCCATTACGATCCTAATTATGACTACAGTCTGCACCCAAGTGTTGTTATTGGGAAAATGGACAACTTATGCGTGTATTGTAGTGCCTTTAAATTTATAAATGAAACATTAGGGATGTGCTGCGCGAGTGGAAAAGTGAAATTGCCAGAATTACATTCACCGCCCGAACCTTTATTAACGTTGGTATCATAAATTTCTTCAAATTTATTTCATGGGAAACACTGACAAACAAATTAACCAACGTTGTCAATTCAATACGGGTACTAAACGAGAAAAAATTGCTCAATTACAAACTTTATTTGATCAGAACAACAAATTAATTAAATTATTCAAAACTGCTCTCGAACAAATGCCATCTGATGATTACAAAATTGTAATTAGAGCTGACAAAGTACCTGTCGGTCAACAAGAAAGACGATACAATGCACCAACAATTGATGAAGTAGCGATCGTTATAGTTGGTAAAGAATTTAACTCGCGTGATATCATTCTTCATCGTAGAGATGGTCATGTTCAGCGAGTTTCAGAAATGCATCGATCGTACGATGGATTGCAATATCCGATTTTATTTTGGCAAGGAGAAGACGGATACCATTTCAACATCCCGTTGAGAAATCCACAAACAGATTAGGAAACGAATAAGAAAGTCAGTGCCATGAATTACTATTAATACCGATTGATGAATCGTGAAAGCGCTGAAAATCATATCCTAAATTGTCGACATTTGTTCCATCAATACATTGTCGACATGTACGCGAAAATAGAAACTGAACGACTCCTCTGCATTCGATTAAATCAAACCAAGTTGCGTTCCGAAGAATATATTCATTTACGCGATGCAGTTGTTAATGATGGCAATGTGAATCCCAATGATTTGGGGAAAATGGTCATACTCCCGTCCACATTTACAGGAAGTCCACGTCACATGCATGAATACGCACAAGATGCAATGACGTATGTTCGGGCATATGGCCGCCCAGATTTTTTTATTACATTTACCTGTATATCCGATGTGGGAAGATATAACACAACTTTTGTTACCTGGACAATCATCATCAGATCGTCATGATATTTGCGCACGGGTGTTTAAACAAAAACTCAAATCCTTAATGGATTTCATTGTCAAGCGTCATGTTTTTGGAGAGACACGTTGTTGGATGTATTCAATTGAATGGCAAAAAAGAGGATTATCACACGCTCATATTTTGATTTGGTTGATCGAAAAAGTCACACCTGATAAAATTGATCAAGTCATCTCAGTAGAAATACCAGATGTCAACATTGATAATAAATTGTTTGAAGTCGTCACTAAAAACATGATTCATGGTCCATGTGGTTTACTAAACAACAATTCAGCATGCATGTCTGATGGAAAATGCACCAATCGATACCAAAAAAACCTATTAGCCGAGACTATCACTGACAATGACGGATATCCACTTTATCGTCGACGATCGACTGAAAATGGTGGCAAACCCATCAGATTAAAAGTGCGAAACAATGACGTTGAAGTTGATAATCGTTGGATTGTACCATATTCACCGCTTCTCTCGAAAACTTACAAAGCACACATCAATGTCGAGTATTGTAATTCGGTGAAATCCATCAAATACATTTGAAAATATGTCAACAAAGGAAGCGACATGGCTGTTTTTGGAGTGGGAGATTCAACTGCATCTATCGATGAAATCAACCAATATGAACTGGGATGCTAAATTAGTAGCAATGAAGCAATATGGCGCATTTTATCATTTCTAATTCACGAACGGCATCCAACAGTTACTCATTTGGCAGTTCACCTTGAAAATGTACAGCGAGTGTACTTCACAACAGAAAATGCACATGTAAGAGCATTGTCACCACAGCCAACAACGTTAACTGCATTTTTCTTATTGTGTAGGGATGATATGTTTCCAAAGACGCTACTTTACTCTGAAGTGCCAACATTCTACAGATGGAATGCATCGGAAAAAAAATTTCAACGTCGCAAAACAAGGTAAAGCAGTTGAAGGACATTACAATGTATATTCAACCGACGCATTAGGCCGTCTGTACACTGTTCACCCAAATAATGCAGAATGCTTTTACTTGCGATTACTGTTAATCAACATACGTGGACCTAGATCCTTCCAAGAATTGAGAACAGTAAACGGTCGAATATGTTTCATTTATTGTGAAGCTTGTCTCGAATTAAATCTTCTAGAAAACGATGCACATTGGGACACTTCACTCGCTGATTCATCGAATACTGCTAACCCACAACAGATACATGCGTTATTTGCAGTAATATTAACAATTTGCTTTCCATCCAATCCAAAAGATCTGTGGGAAAAATACAAAGGCTACATGCGTGAAGATATTTTCCATAGTTTGCGTGAAAAAATTCAAAATCCACACGTTCAATTCACACCAAACGTGTATAATGAGGCATTGCTATTGATTGAGGACATATGTTTAGTAATCTCTAACAAATCAATGCTACAATTGGGAATGGCTGCGCTGAATCGATCTGAAAACGACTTACTTGATCGTGATTTCCAACGAGAAACACACTTTGATTTCGATGAATTGGGTAAATTTGTTCAAACGACTCTTCCAAAATTGGTTCCAGATCAACGCATAGTGTATGACACAATTATGGATGCAATTGCAAGTCAAAGTGGTAGATTTTATTTCATAAATGCACCCGGAGGCACAGGTAAAACCTTCCTCATTTCACTCATTTTGGCAGCCACACGATCACGAAAGAACATTGCACTAGCAATCGCATCATCTGGAATTGCAGCAACTCTTTTGGATGGTGGCCGAACAGCGCATTCAGCACTGAAATTGCCATTGAATATGCAAATAATTGAGATACCAACATGTAATATCAACAAAAATTCTAAAACGGGCAAACTACTCACATCATGTAAAATCATTGTATGGGACGAATGTATTATGGCACACAAAAAATCATTGGAAGCACTTTATCGCACACTAAAAGATTTTAGAGGAAATGAACAACTTTTCGGTGGCGCACTCATTTTATTGTCTGGTGATTTTCGACAAACTCTAACTGTTATATCACGTTCAACAACAGCCGATGAACTTAATGCATGTCTCAAAGCATCCGTTTTATGGCGATACGTACATAGATTCACTTTGAAGACCAATATGCGTGTACAACTACAACATGATGCATCCGCTGAACGTTTCGCAAAGCAATTGTTGGATATGGGAAATGGGAAAATGGCAATAGAGGAATCCACACAATGTATCACATTGCCAGCAAATTTCTGTAAAATAACCGCAATAAATATAATATAAATATTCCACACAATCATAAAAGTCATCAATGGCTCAGTGCACGTGCTATATTAGCAGCCAAAAACAAGGATGTCAATGCAATCAATTTCAGCATACTAAATGAAATACCAGGAGAAGCGACAACGTATTAGTCAATCGATACTATAATGAATCAAGACGAAGTCGTCAATTATCCAACAGAATTTTTGAATTCACTTGATTTGCCAGGCATGCCGCCGCATGTTTTAACATTGAAAATTGGCGTGCCTATCATTCTTCTCCGAAACATAAATCCACCACAACTTTGTAACGGTACCAGGCTATCAGTAAGAAAAATGATGAACAATATTATTGAAGCTACAATTTTAAACAGGAAATTCAAAGGAGAAAATGTACTGTTGCCACGCATCCCAATGATTCCGACAGATATGCCTTATACATTTGAATTTAAACGTCTGCAGTTTCCAGTGCGAGTCGCCTTTGCAATGACCATCAATAAGGCACAACGACAGTCGTTACAAGTATGTAGACTAAATTTAGAAAATCCATGCTTCTCACATGGACAACTGTATGTGGCATGCTCACGTGTTGGAAAACCTTCTGATTTATTTGTGTACCCTCCAGATAGAAAAACAAAAAACATTGTGTATCCAAAAGCACTCCAATAAATAAAAACAAATACAGCCGCCACTGTCAAATTTAGGTAAGAAAAACATAAACTAAGCTTATCGTTTCTATATGGCTCCGGCCTCGCCTCAAGTCCTACTTATCCATTCGGAAGGCGAGAGGCTTCCAACGTGGCGCTTCCATAAAGTCGCGGTTTCTTTTTTTTTGAGTGGCATTGCAACGCATGCCGGGAACACGCTAGTATATTAAAAAAATAGTTAGCTTAGAAATGAGATGGAAGATATTTATGTATATTATTATTTGAATACCTTTCCCGAGCTTTCGTAGGGAGGGTTGTTTTGCTATGAAACTTTTCCTGAAATTACGTTACATTGAACGAATACAAAGACTTTTCTCTAATAAATCAATTTTCACAGCTTTTTACGACATGTTGTTTTGTTTTTAAGGTAGAGTTTACATAACGTCTGTCATTCACCAAACAAAGTTATATATTTCATTCACATATGTTATATACGTGTATATATATGTAGCTTTTAAATTGAAAAGATTATAGATTTAATTACAACCTCTTTAAAATCTGTTTTATTCAGACCATCAGCTTATAATTTTGTCAGATTAATATAAAAATAAGTTATATTTGAACGCCATACTACTAACTAAAAAAAGCCAACTAATCCAGAGATTACACTAATAATGTATCTCGTAAATTAAAAAATAACGAGATATTCAGACTGATGTAAATGCCATTCTGCTTTGCTTCAAACATAAGATGTCGGACGTGTAACTAATAACAGAAACGTTGACCAATGTATAGCATTAGTTATAAATAGTTTTTTGAAAATGAAATAGTACAGAACCTAAGAATTATTTGCATCACAAATAGTTATAAGTAAAAATGTTGCTGGCAAAAAAGTAATGATTGCATATAAAAAAGTGATGAAAGTTTCTTTTCATAGGGCTGTATTTTATGTATAGGCTGTATTTGCGAAATCATATTTACCACCATTAATAACTATACTCTGTAATTGAAAACTTCATTGACTTTATTTTTTATTGAAACAGATAATAAATCTATAAATTTGTTAGATAACTACAGATAAGAAAAGTCTTTAATGCTCAATCAATGCGATCAAATACTTTTTTTAGTCATATGCCATAAAGAGTCGACAGATAATTCAATTTTATGAATAGAGCTTTTATCACAAATTCCAGTTAGTCTCTTTTAAGCAAAATCTCCTTTTGAATTTTCGAAACCAAAATTTTCCCTTATTTAAGCTGTCATCTTTCACAATTTAGTAATTATAATATTTAAAAACATATTTCCAAAATTTGTTTAGCTGCTTTGTATAAAGACAAAATATTGAATAACAATTTTCATAATACAAGATTCATAACGTATATTTTATACATTTTTTATTATTATCAAAATACTACGTTCTTTGCAAATATTTAAAATTATTAATAATTGTTGCCGAACCTCAAAGGACGCTTAATAACAACCAGCGTATTGTTATTGTTTAGAAATATATTATATTAGAATGCATCATACTAAAACATTCACGGGTGGTACTTACTGATAAGATACACAGTGTAATTTCTGAACCAAAAATACATGTTCTAACAAAGCTGCTGCATTACGTAGATATGACGAAGTGAAACAAAATTATTGTATTCATTTTGAATCATTAATTGTTTATGATTATGCCTAGCTTACTAGTGTCATTTATATGTGTGGTAGACTTCTTTATAGATATTTGTGGGATAGATTATATGTAAAGACAATGTTGAATAATCGAAACAAAATTTCCAAAAAAAAAAAAAACATTTCAAATGTCAAAGAATCACACTTTAAGACACCGGAGAGTGCTATATTTATTTTAAAGATGTCTGTATGTCGGTTAGAAGAATCTGTCCACAACGGTGTTCAGAAGCAACGTGCAAAACGCACACGTGGTTCAGGCTTTAAGCTTTTTACTGGAAACACTAGACATCTCAAAGCAGAATGTAAAAACCATAAGAAATAAATGTGACAGTCATATCTTACATTCAATTTAGGAGTAGTTATGACAATAAAAGAAAACAATTACTTATGATATCAACCGAAGGTGCTTGTTGGAATTTCAATATTAAATTTGAATTGTTTGTTGGTTTAAATTCCACATGTTTTTTCACTTACTATCCGGGTCTCGCCTTTCTGCATCTTCAGGCATTCGTTGGAAAAATCATTATTCAACAATAAAGAAAATATTAATTTTTGGGGATAAGTCCGGTATTTATAAATTGCAATGCCATGACTGTCAACATTTTTACGTGAGAAAAACCACGCGTACCTTAGATATTAGAATTGCAGAACATTTTGCTGCTTTTAGATTAAGTCAAGTATGAGACGTTAGAAATCAATATTTTTGAAAATTATTTTAGTTGTTATTTGGATCCTAACCTTGGGGTCTGTGTTTTTTCTTTAATTAACCCCATTGGTATATTACCAATTATAACTGTGTATTGTTTTTCAGCTCTGTTGCATCCGCGTGATAGAATGTCTGAAGATACTGAAAGGCGAATCCCGGGTCGTTATTGACAAAACGTGTAGAATCGTAAAAAGTGTCAACAATTTAGGCTTAAAAATAAAAATACCTTAAAATGCCGCTATAGTGCCATACTAAAGTATTCTGTACAATTGAGAATAATTTGAATATGTAAGAATATTTCAAATATTATGAAAAAAATATTCAGTGGTGTAGTTAGTTAAGCCATGAATAGCTAAATAAAACAAAACAAAAACTTGTGGTTGAAAATGTAAGTGTATTTTTAGTGTAATATTGTTTAATATATGTATTAAGTGGCTTTCACAGAAATAATTTCTGCAGAAATTCTCATACGTAAACTTTACGTAGTTATTTGAATTTTTAAGGTGGATACCCAACAGTGGTTGAAAATCTGAAAAAATATGTTGCATGCTTTGAAATTCTGAAGTAAAAATACTATTTTTATTATATTAAGATAATAGCCAATCTATTTTGCATTAAGGTCGCCAAACCATTGGGCACGGCCCTGATTGGGCCCGAAGGAAGGAAAATAAACAAATATTTAATGCCATATGTTCTTTAATGTCATCCGTTGGCTCAACGGGCTGTATAAGGGGGATAAGATTTTCAATATTGCACAGAAATTAGATCCAGAAGGATAGACGTATCGATGTTTTCATCGGATTCCCGATCTTGAATCAGGTATAAAGAAGCGGTCTGCTAGCGCGATACTTTCCCGAATATATCCTAATCACAACCTCATTAGAATTGACTTATTAACAGTTCCTGTGAAACACGTTCTAAAAAGATGCTCAATTTAGAATGCATGTGCTCCGAACTATTAGCGGACGTGATAAATTAAATCCAAATATATAAGTTAAGGATAGCATAAATGAAAAATTAAAAAACCCTATGTAAAGTTCACAGTCAAGGTTTAACTGATAATTGAATAACCTCCGACAAATTTAGTAAAGAAATGCTTCATAAAGAGGCGAAATACGTGTTACATTAGCTTACACAACCAGTGAAATAAAAAGCTATCAATTTATTTTAAAAATAAATTTCCACAAAGCTCCCGTCGAATGCATCGAAAATATCTTCAATTCTATGTTATTTATCTAACGGCTGTTAAAAAAACGTTGGATTATTTATGAAGTAAATGAATCAAGTATTTATTTTGAAGGTGTTGCCAAGTAGTAATGCAATGGCAATACCTTCAAGCGTAGAATATAATCGGTTTGCAAAAATCTAAAGCACTATGCAGTTGCTCATCTAATCGTTGCATATTTGAGCGCAAGTTGCATAACGTAAAATTCGTTTGATATTCGAGTAATTGCTTGCCAATCTACGAAACTTGCATAATTGTACCCCAGCAGAATTTTTTATCTGGGGTCAGTGAATACGAACGAAATATTTGTATATATTTTTTATTTTTTAAATAAATATTTCACCATAGTAATCGCAAAATATACTCACATTTTTAAATATGTGAAGTATATATTATATATATATATATTATCACAACATTGTCTGGTATTAAAAGTCTTCAATATTTAATATTCAACTAAAATTCTAACCAATATTGGAGAAATGGTAAAAAAACTTTTATGAGAGTATATACATATATTTCATTAGTAATATGATTATGTAGTTGAGAATGGAATCATTTTTATTTAAATAAATTGTTGAATGAGAACAGAAGGTGAAATATTCAGCCATAAAAAAGTGGAAAGTTGATTTAACAATAAGATGCTTTTAGGTAAAGGACATTCACTGATTACATAAAAAAATAATTCAGTTATACTGTAGTTGTCGAATTTTACTTATCAGGAAACATTACAATATTTTTTTTACTCTCTCATAATATTGATAATCAGCTATCAATGTTCTGGAATCAGCCGTTTTAACAGCAAGAAAGTTCGCTGGTAGTGAATTAAATAAATTTGAAGGTTTACAGACTGAGGACTGACGGAGCCCATTTTAAAAGAGATTTTAGCTGAATATGTGAAATTTACTACTTCCAACTCAAATGAAGTGATTTTTGATACGCCGATACTTAGCTCTTGAGAAAAGATCACAGATCTTGACTATGAGCATATAAAAAATATCAAGGTGCCACATTGATTAATTGTGAACTAAATTTACAGGGTTAAATATATACAATATGTTAATTTATTTTAATCTACGATTTCAGTATAGCTTGCATATGAAACAAGAGAGATATTTTTTTTTTTAAATAAATGTTTTAAATAAATATTAACCAGTGTGAAAATGTTTTTGACTACTGTTCCAAACGCTGCCGTTGTTCACCACGGCCAGGCTGGCAATCTATACTTGCAGAGTCGTACGTGAATCATGCACGGGAGCTTTTATCTACAAAGCTACGGATAATGTGATCTCCCATTAGTGAATCTTTTTTCGCAGCTGAATTTTATTCTTGGACGAGGTAATGGCTGATTGGAACGCGGGAAAGCGAGTTAGCTGGTGGCCAGTCAGATCGCGTCTGTATATATATGTCAAGTTTATATTTATTATCTAATGATTTATAGATATTCCCGAAGAGCTACATAATAAAAACTTTTTTTAACGTGTTCAATTTACGAGACGTGCAATTTTACATGAAAGGAATAAATGTGAAGTCCCGATATATTGTCCTCGCATCTATCGTTTTTTGAGAGGCTCTTGAAAACGTTGCATCGGGGTTGAACGGCAGTAACGTGCTTTTTTAATTCAACAGTTATTCCAAGTTTACAGTAAATTCAATTAGAATAGTAATTTTATTTTCATAATAATTTTTATGGATATAGAAACATTTAATTGTCTGAAATAAAGTGTGGATATATGAAATATTGATGCTAAATATTTCCTTGTTATGCTTTTTAAAGCCTAACGCCAAACTAATGAAAGATGCTTCGCAATTATTTTATACATTTTTTTAACTATTTATTAATGTTAAGGATGGAGTTTTCATTGTTTGTGTTACATAGAAATAATCTGAAATAAAGGAAAATCGTATAGAATTAATTAGTAATATTTATATACATGGCAAGTATAATTTTTGATTTTATTCCACTCTTATAATAATACAAAACAGGACAGTGCCTTTTTGAGGTATAATATGGTTGCAAATTTTTGGAGTAATATGAATGACCACGAATTTTATATTACTCTTTTTTTTAGTTTTATATTTTATATTATTCAAGTAACTATTAAGGTAAGTAAGAATAAAATTTTATACCATGTACTGAATCACTAAAAAATAAAAGTCAATATTGAGCGGGTTGTTGGAAGCGGTAGAATAATATTGAAAATAGGCGAGATTCATTTAATTTATGTTGATATCAATTACAAAAGCAGAGGCATGGGCTGCTAATGATACATTGTGTCCAACAATACTTCTTATTTGAACTTTTGCAACCTGTCTTTAAAAATAATGACATTTAAAAATGACTCTTATACACGGGTTGAAGCTCGCGTAGTAATATTGCATAAGAGGCAATAAGTATAGAGATGAGGTATTGTGACATTGGTATCATTTAATATCATTTTATTAATGTTGAGTCCTTTAGAGCTATGCGCTAAACACTATTTCTGTCCTAACTCTATCCTTTTATCCCTAGTTTCCACGAAAAATAAATTTAACTGAGTAATAATGAACTGAAAAATTAATAACATTAATAATTGTAACAAAAGGGCTAAGACGAGAGCTTTTAGAATTGACTTCCATTTGCGTTCTATGAACCGAAAGGAATTATTTTAATGCACTGTAATTTGTCAAGAATCCAACCAAGTCAGCACGGCCGATTGTCTGTTTTTGTGTGTATACGATGTTTGTGAATTGTATTTGGTTTCAATGACACACCTACAGCAACTCCATAATTAAATACCTCTGTTCTAAATTTTGTGTTATAATGGTTTTTCGATTTACCGTTCTCGCATTCATAGTTTTCCTGAATGGATCGTTAATTTTCACAGTGCAGGTTAAACACTTAACTAAAGATATCAAATAATCCCGCATACATTTGAATTGTGGAAATTTTGTATGATTACTTAGATTTTATCACTAAAGGTCCGGGTATTGCATCTTCAGGCATTCAGAAAAAGCATTTGTAATGATACAAAGTTTCAACAATTCAAATTTGATATTGAAATTTCATCAAGCACCTTTAGTCGATATTAAGTTTAGATCTATCGTACTCTTCGGTTTATCGTTATTAGTTATTATGGTCCTGTCACACATATTATCCTTGCATATAATAAAATAGATAGATGCTTCAAGTTTGTAAGCGTCATTCTTTTATTATGACACCAGTTCATAATTTACTCACAGTCAATAACTTTTTATCGAAAACATCAAAAATCTATAAGACGGGTTTGCGAGTAACGAGTATATATCACAGATACTATTAGTACGAGCATCATCCTTATAGTTTGTATTAGTGACTTTGAGTAGCGATACCAGCCGCCGTCCGGAAAGCTAGCAGCCAAGGAGATCTCAAAGCTTTCGGCAGGGTTGACAGAAGTCGAGGTGGTGGGGTCTCCTGGTCGACTGCCGACCTTCCTGTGATGCGTTTTCACGCTGTGACGTCAGGACGCCGCAAATATCGCTGTCACTGTGCGATACTGCGTGGACCGAAAAAGTTAGAGATAGTCAACTAATATTTTAGGTATATTCAAAACTTTAGACTAGTTTAATTTGTGCATATTAAAAACAAGTGAAAGAAACATTTACTTATTTCCATACCGGTCAGGTATATTTAGCATTACTGAAGTAAAGAAGACAGAAGGTCTCGCATCATTTATATATAATATTATATATGTATTGGGAGTTGATTCGCTGAGTGTTGGAGACATCATGGTGAATATAAATAAAAAAAAAAATATTGGCAATGAACATAATATTCAGATATAAGATTCACATTAGTTTTATAATGAATAGTAAAGCTCACAATTGAAAAAATGTTATTTCATCTTTCAGTATTATCAATAAAGTATATTAATATTTAGATGAAAACTTTTTTACAATAATAGATCATAGAAAGGTGCCGCAAAAAAAATAGGTAATTATATGTTTTTAATTTCAACTTAGTAGAAAACTATCAAAACAAGATTTCCACTGAGGATCATAAATTTTGACTCTGAATCTCAGAGCTATATCAAATATAAGAAAGTAAAATAAGGAAAATACTTTTGAAGATTTGCTTCTAATATGAGCAATAAATTATAATACTGTTGAAAAAACTTATTTTAATTTTTTTTTTCACAATCCTACTCACTGTCAAAAATAATAAATTATACAATTGAAAACACCGAGATATGTCACACGGTAAAAAAACAGCAATATATTTTAGTTCTGCATTTTTTAAAAATACATTGTTAATTTTCCACTGCGTTATAATGGATTTCTACCAAGTTAATGCCAATTCAATGAATAAATCGAGATATGTATTATAATTTATATTATATAAAATGCAAATATTTTATAAACATGGATAAAAAGGCTCTTACGTGTTTATGTGATAAAAACAAAAGATTTATTCAAGTATTACTTAAAAGCTTGCGATGTTTTTGCCTAAACGAATAGATAATGTATTTAATAAATCATATTGTTATACTTACTTACTTAATTAAAAGTTTCAATGTTTCATATCGCCGATTGTAACAGCTTTGTTTCATCATGGCAATCGGAATTATTTACAGGAAAAAAAAAACAAATAAAACGTGCCAAAACGTGTATATTTTAATTGAAAAATAAAATAATTAAATTAAGTTGCTTAGGCAGCGAGATGCGAATAGAGTAAAATGTTTCACGATCGATTTATTATTGTTGACATTAGGTAGACAGAACTCTGGGAAATGCGTAAGTAAAGAAGGTCTGCATTTGCGAGAAATTCAGAAAAAGTTAATTCAATTATATATTATATTTTAGTCAGAAAAATGTGGTATTTAATAATTGTGATATGGAATACGTCTGGAAAATAATTATTTATAATGTTAAAAACCGTTTTACCGCGTAATGAAGTTTAATTAATGCGGAATCATCTGGCATTATCGGAAAGTATAACATTATAGCATATATATATATATAGCATAGTGTAAAATTGATTTACCAGAGAATTAGCCAGTCATGAATTGCTTAAAAAAATATTTTTACAAAAGTATACAATATAAGTCACAAATCTATAAAAATCATTTCAACATAATAGTTACAATAACGCAGAATAACATATTTCATGCAAGAAAGATATTCTTCATTAAGGATTAGAAAGAAACAACTTATATAAAATAGAAAGTATGTATTTTATATATTGTTTTAATGAAAAAGGACACGATTTAAATCAAGAAAACACATATACAGAAAGTTGTACAACATTCATTTTTATATGTAATTTTACCATTTAAATATTTTTGAAGTTGATGTGAAACTTTATGAAAATAAGATTGAATTAAATTATTTACTTACTTCAAGTAATATTTCAGCACTATATTAAAACGATTATCCAAATAGTATTGAAGTTTCATGAATAATATAATATAATTGGGAGACGTGGTGTGAGGTCAAAGCGGATTCCAGTAATTCTTCAGTAAGTTTCCAGTAAGTTTTCATCAAATTTAATATTAAGTATAATATAATTGTACTCAATAAAAATTAAAAATTGAACAAAATTAGAATCAAAAAAAAAAATAACACCTAAAGAATGAAAAAAAAACCGCCATGAGTAATTGAAGAGCATGTTATTTATTTCTATTAAATCATTAATGTGGATTAAGTTTTCCCCAGGTTCATCACTGTGGAAACCATTATTATCAGAGAATTGAATAATAGAGTATAATAAGTTTTTCATGGACCGACAAGGCTGTGCTTATCAATCTAATAAGTCGCAGTAAGATCGAACAAATATCAACAACCCAAGAAGCATTCCGCGCCAGAAAATTTAATAAACATTTGTTTCGTTAGTAATTATCCGTAAAATACCAAATAAATATGTGCTGACACACTCCACGTTTTGTTCATAGAAAATTAAAATTTTAAAATTTATTGCTATATGAAACGAGTAAAACGGACTAATAGAAGAACAATTTTTATAAGCTTTACAGCTTTAAAGCATCAAAGATAAGAGGATTGGAAAACATATGTATACAGTGGAACTACGTTCAACCTTTCTCGTATAATACGTTTTTCCGGATGGATCTTTTATTTTTTATAGTCCCATCAAACACCCATAAGAAAAATGTTAAATAATCCCGTATTAACCGTCCCACGATTCATCGATTTCCTCGATCTATCATCTAAATATTATGGTCTCGTCTCAAATATTATCCCGATTGACTGGTTGTTTTAGATACATATTTCTATCTAATACAATTTGTGAGTTTGAACACATTAAATCTCATTTATTAACCAAAGAAATTAAGGATGAAATATATATTATATTATAGTTCGCTCTAATGTCTTGAGAATTTCTTTAATACAGAATTTCAAAAGAAGAAGTTTAAAACACTATTTACTAACTGTTTCAATAGTTGAGATTCAATTAATATAACTTTTACAAAACCCTCTCATATTTACCAATTCTGTAAAACTCCATTTTAGAAATTAAATGGGAGAGAGACTGATACTACTGATTTAGAAGGGATTTTTAATTTTCCGGATATTTTGTTCAGACCTTAAAACTGAAAGAAGCGAAAATGTCTAATATTAATTCTTTAAAATACTACTTTCTTATTCTAAAATATCTGTTACAGAATTTAATAAACTCACAATTTCTGCTCTAAAAAGTGGTTTTAACATACTCAAATGAAGTTAAACATACAAAAAATAGTATAAAATTTGAGTAATTCATAATACAGTCAAACAATAATATAAAATGTGCTTTTATGACAATACTTTGAAAATCAAACAACTTTTGTTCTTTTGTTTATTAAATTTTACTAGCGTTAAAACTATAAAGTGTCACAGATTTTTTGTTAAGCATCAAACATGTAATTTAATGACAATTTTACTATTTGGCAGCAGTTATTTTAATATTTTATTAAAATAATATAATACATTTTCACATGCGAAATTCTAGTCTTCTTAAAGATCGCCAATACGGAGATTTATATTACTGTAGATAAATGGCGTAACAAATTGTTTCATACATTCACAATGAAGTATTGGCGTCTAATAAGAATACATATAAATATTTTTATTTTATTTATCGTTAAATAAAATTGGCTGCCATGTGCCAAAAGTTACGATGTTTTGCGGGAAAATGTCGGGTTTTATTGTTTTCTCATAAGCACTTAAATTCCGAAATAAAATATTTTAAATTGGCTTTTTAAAACCACCAAGCAGTAAAAATGATCCAATTTGTAAACAAATTACTAAAATTATGGTGCTTATCTCGATATAATTACGTAACTATTAGCCATTTATTAAACATCGATAAAATTTATTGATCTTGATTCATAACACAAAATCATACAAATAGTTTAAAAGAAATATTTGAATATTATAATAAATATATATTTTAATTGTGGGCTTATTTTTGAAGAAGTATATATTTGTAAAAAAATAAAATGTTGATAAATTGTATGATCAACCATAAATATTTTGGGAGTAGAAATGGAATACATTATAAATAGGTGACATTTATTTATACATAATACTGATAAAAAATCAAACGTGCTTAAAAAAGCATATTTTTAAACACGCCGAACATGTATGCCAAAACTTAAGCTTTTAAGTTAAATATTATTGGTTGTGGACAGTGGCGTTTTTTATCTGAATTTTTGAAGGCCATCTGTAATTGCTTAATAACTTCATGATAAGAATTTAAAAGAAGTGTGAAAAATAATACATAATTTATGACATTCGAGATACTCTCCGTTTATATATGTAGCTTTTACTTTATAAGGAGACTAAATAAAAGGCTTACATCAGCTCTCGACGGTGGCCATATCAGTATGGTATATGCTGAGGAATTCAAGAAGAACGTTATTGGAATCGTGTCAAGTTTCCTGTGTACCAGTTTCAAGGCATTTCTTCCATAAAACATGAGACCAATTAGGAAAAGCAAAGAATAAATCAACCCGTAACGTACGATATTATTTAATAAATGTATTATTCCATCATATTACGGCGTTATAAGATGTAATCATGGATTTCCTCTAATGTTGAGATATTTATCCTCGAGTATCGTTTTTCCTATTGATTTCATAAAACCTGTACACCATTTGCGCTTCCTACACAGACAGGTATCTCGGCCTGGGAGACATATGTCTGATGCTATTTCCGCCTGTTGTGGGCGACTCTTGGACGTTTGTGAGAAGAGAATTTAAATGGGAAATTGTGGTGGGGAAAATGAAAAATTCGCTACATTTTCTACTTATCTTTACTACTTTGCAAAACAGAGTGCGATTGTTTGAAGTTAAGTACGATATAAATGAGTGACAATAGCAGTTAAATTGTTATTGCTACGCAACAATATAATATTGTGAAACGACCTTTAAATGTATTTTTAAAAAAATATATTTCATTTTCTCGTATGTCATTTCAAACTTTCATTAAAGCAGTTTCTTTATTATACTCCAATGATTTCTAAATGTGATAAATTATATTGATAAAAAGTAGTTTCTTTCTTTATTTATTGATAAAATATAAATAAATGGCATTATATTACTATGTAAATATGTCAAGAAATGTAATGAAATATATTTCTGCATCAAATCAATTCATTTTGAGTTTTATTGGATTCTCACGGTATACACTGGTGAATAATTTGTAAATTTTGATTGATCAATAATTCAGCAATAAAATTGTAGAGACTACTCGATCGACGAAGAAAACATCACTCACTTTGTTAATGAAATAAAATAAAAATAGTAATTTAGAGATGTTTATTGAGAACCAATAATGTATTATAAAGGTACATTCAAGTGGAGACGTGACCACAACAAGTGATCTACTCTATCATTAAATTCACAAAAAATACATTAATCACGTTAATTAAGCCTTGCATTTATTTATCTGTGTCAATTATAGTGATAACAAAAAGAATTTATCACTGTCGATAATGGAAGCGTTGAGAAATGTTTAAGAATGTAATAATAGCAGTTTTGGAAATTGAGTATGTTATAATATATAAAATTTGTTGACTACTTAATGAATAAGGTATTATGCTGACCTTTATTAAAGTTAATTGTAGTTATATTTTTAAAAAGGCGATACAAAACATTTGTCGCTTGCCCTCCGCGTCAAAAGCTTCTAAATGTTGTTATTGAGATGTCTTCAAACGTCATTTTTTGGAATATACAATATAAATTAACCTGCCTTCCTCTCAAAATTAACTGTCAAAATATTATGCATTCCACATGAACATTCAGAGTTCTGTTTCAGAGGAAGAAACTGATTATTTTTTGTAATCAGCGCCGTTGGTAATACAATATGAATTTATTCTGAAGAAGATTTTCATTTGATCTACGAACACACTCGAATAAAAAAAATATCTATAATTTGAAAGCATTTATTATCTTGCAAAACATTAATGACATAAAAAAACAATAATTAAAGTAATTTGACTGATTTAATACAAAGCTCTTCCGTATATTCTTTTTAATAGGATTACTTAGTAAATATCCTATTAGGTAAAAATACTAGATCAGATTTACAAATGTTTTTGACAGTTTGATATTGCTTTTCTATATGCTCCTTAAATATTGAAATATTTTCTATACTGTGACGTACCAACAATAAGAAAATTCTGAGAAGTGTAAACTTCATCAACTTTTTTAAAAACATTTTTTTTAGTTTGAATTTAGTGCTTGACTTAAATTGCCGTAAACAAGTGTTACAAACAGTCTAAGGAATCCGATCGTGCGAAACCAAAACACATTTATTATTGTGTTATAAATTATTTCTTATACAATACGATTATTGGAACAGTTGTGGTGGAAATATGTGGTGATGTTTTAAGCATCTATAAGTAAGTATTTATTGCATATAAAAAGGCATTCAATGATTGAAATATATATTTATCAGGAATCTGACATGCCTTTCACCTCCCATGTGACTTCATTTTGAGATAAAAACAGTTGTAATTTACGAAGAAATTATATAACTCAATTACATGGGAATTAATGGCGGGGAAGGTTTACACGATTAATAAAAAAACACTATTAATATGAACTACATTTTTTATTTAGTTTTATAATACGAAAGTGTGAAACTAAAAATATTATGCTAGATTGGCATTTTTTGTTCTAGTTGATAACAACTGATTGATTTAGTCAAAACAAAATCGTCAGATTGGTTATAAAAAATGGTACGTAAAAATATGTATAAAATTCTACCGAATAAATTCAAATAAAAACAACACAAGACGACAAATTTGATCATGTTTCTACAATATGAAGGATATCTCTGATTTTGGATCCATTGATAGGTATAGTCAAAAAATATGTTAATATATAGAAGTGAGTATTGAGATTATTGACTATGTGATGAGATTAATATTTTTTTGTTGTGCATCCTCATTAAACCTTTTTGACTGACGGAAATCGGAAATAATTTACAAAACAATCATGCGATTACACCTAAAGCGTATAATAGTAAGCACGTATTACTATAAGGTGTATTCATTTATATAAATCTAAAAAAATATATAATGAATTCGTATTATTGAATTCACATATAATATAAGCACATGGGAGTTTGGAAGCTTTCTTGTTTGTTAGTTTGATGTTTCAAAATACGAGTGAAATCATTAAAATGATTTTGATGGTAAATTTGCAAGTGCCTTTTTTTCTTTTTAAATTTTCGACGTCAAGCGTTGAACGCGATGACGCAAACAGTGACGAAAATGTATTCGCGTTGACGAATTGCGACAGCTTTCCAGATAACATGGGGCATCAGTTTGGTCTGGGAGATCAATCTTCTAAATCCAATGGCAAAGTCAAACAAAATATTTCAAGCTATTTTTTTGCTCCGACCTTTTCAAATCTTTTCGCTTTTATTCAGGGAATACCAAACGTCCCGAGATTATAATAGGATAATCAAAAATAGAAATTCATATTTACCGTAGACTTAAATTATGACACAAATTTTATTATTGATTTTCAAAGCTAAAAATAATGTATACATAATACACTATTATGTCTTTCCGTAAAAGTTTATGGGTGACATTATTTACCATGCCGTTAAAATAATTAAATTTATTGCCGAAAGGCCAATGTTCCATTTTAATTTCCACAATGGCTTGTCACAATCAACAATAAATGGGTAATTGTTTGACTACCTTAATTATATAGCAATCAAAACATGTTTGACAGAATGTAAGCCACAACATAGGTGGAAAGCATTAAATTATTGATTTAATAGGATGCAACGCCTCTATATTGTATAGATATGTCAAATATATGAATAGTTTCATTACATTTTGAGACAGAAATGCGATAAATTTCCCGAGGCAATGCGAATTAAAAAGTTGATGAAGAGTAGGAAAATAAAAAAGTGCAAATCTTTTATAAGCAAATCATAACATCAATAATCTTTTTTGAGAGCTTTAATGAGCTTTCCGCGATCAGCAGGTTTGAGTGGGAAGATGTGGATAGAACGACTTGCTTCAGACACTTCGATAAACAATTCATATTGTGAAATTCTTTGACATTGAACAAAAAGTATTTATCATTATAACGATGGGGTATAAAAAATAAAGCTTACCGCCAGTTCAGCGATACTGATAAAACTCGTGAGTTAACTATCAGGTAAATATTTTACCGTAGACGAAACTAAAAATATAAAATAATTACTGTTTGCTTTATTTAACTCTCAACGTATATGATAAGGGTTGTTGTATTATATCCAGTTTTAAAGATCTAATATTGCCAGTATTCATAGAATAATTATTCTTAGAAATAAAGCGTGTAGAAAAAAAGAATATAAAAATAAATTCTTACAAAAAATTCGTCGTCATATTAAATTAAAACTATATAAAGAAAATCAATTGATCAGCTTCAATTTTTATGTATTATTAATGTATTCACAGTCAATGTGTTAATCAAATGCATTTACAACTAATGAAATAACAACTATGAAAGCATTTACGGTTGTAGATTAAATATAAATTAAAAATTCATGAAAGGGACTGAGCGATTACGTTCAGTGTATATTCAATTGATGAATTGTCTTTGGTCACTTGAGATAGCATACTTTCATAATAAATTAATGTTTTTGTATTGGTAGAAATGTATAATAGTAGTTTTTATTTATCTTCGAAATAGGTATGTTCTTATGTTCAATATTCTTAAAATGATATAATCTACGATCTTTTCAACTAATGTATGTAACATAAATGAATGGATTGATAATCTGTTACGATAAGTTTTGAAGTGTATTGTTGACATGCCATTCAGTTTTCATAGCTGAAACATCAACTGATGTAACCATATGTACTTCGGTAATTATTTTTTTTAGATAAGCAATGGTCAGTTCAATAATTTATTGTAAAAGTTAGTTTATTATTAATTTGTTTCGAAAAAAAACCTAAGAAGTTTCTTTCATAAGACTGATGCCGACCAGAATCGCTTCACTTGTTTGTGTACATGTAACACATGTAGATCAAGTATCAATTTTACTGAAAAGGTTAATTTTATATTACTGACTAGACATTTATTAACTAAGAATCTATTTAAATTAAAGTGAGAAGAAAACAAAACAATTATTTTCAATTTTTGTAGAAATTAACAAGTATTTAGTATACTGGTTCAGATCACATTTCATTGGCAAATTCATAAGAAGATAATTATCGATTTCAACTATTGCATTAAAATTTTATCACGGTTATTACAAAATATTGATGAAATGATGAGATAAAAGGGATAAATTATTCTATTATAAATAATAAACAAGTAAGTTTTATCATGTACAAATCTATATCGTCACAGTGTAATTGTGAAATATTTTTTTTTATAGTAGATTATTACTATCAAAGATTGAGGTGGATTACTCAGTGCAACGAGGGATAATGCAAACAATACGCAATGATAAAGTTCAATTTTCACATGTTTTGTACAATTACAGTTTCCAGCGTTGATACGGTAAATAAGCGTAAATGAGAACGTATTTCATTTATAGCATCCAGGGATTTGCGTGCCATTGTATAACAATAATAATTTATTAAAAGATTGTCTCAGGGCGGAGAATCCGTACGGGATTTATCGCCAAAAGTCAATGTCAGGCAGTTTCATTTCGACGGTGTATTTTTAGTGAAAAACATACTAGCTGTTTTTGCTGCTTGCGTTTCCCGAAATGTGTTGGGACAGCACGCAGTTGGAGCGATGCTGGGACTGAGGAAAGCGAGGCGCAAGCGGAAAAGTCGATGACCAGCTAATGTTGACCACGGAAATAAACTGGACATAAAGGCATACACGGACCGGCTTCATTGTAGGATTTGACCCGTATAAACGACATGTTTATCATTTACGCTGCAAGATAAAGAAAATTCAAATACATTGTATTTTTTCATATACGTTCTAATTAGGGATATCATCTTAAGAAAGCAAAATATGTCCTGATGAAATATGCATTCATTTCATGAAAGGGCTAAAAGTAGATTGTTTGAACAATAGTTGCTGAGTTATTTTTTATCAATGTCTATTCAAATATGGTATAAATTTTTAATATTCGATCCTCATAATCTTTCATAGAAGTAGATTTATGGTCAGATGATTGTATAAAATACTACATTAACATTTTATGAATAATGCAACATAGGTCATCGTACATCAAACATTTCCCTGTTAACTAAAAATGTGATATGTGTAGCTTGATTAGCCATATTAATTCATTGATTAGAAAGCCATCATTAAATGAATATTGACTCATTTTTGAACTGGAAGATGTCAATTAAAAAATGAAACTGTATCACCCATTCAATGAAGCATTTTATTTATAAATCTTTCTGAATTAAACATTCATTATTTTGACTTGCAAACATACTTACTATTTATTGTCTTGAGTGAATCGTCAAAATTGACAAACAACGGTAAAAATTGTACGTTAGATTAAGACAGTTCGTCTGCTCGATTTACAAACCTGCTACATACATACTTACACAAAAAAATAACTAAACATGAATCCTCGTAGTTTTTTCAAAGTAAAGTCACGTAAGTTGCATTGAATTAAAAGTAGAGTTGTAGAAAAAAATTAAAAGTACACAAAAATGAATCAGCAATCAGACACCAGAATAAATGCTGATTTTGATACGCTATATCAAGAATTTTGATATATCAAGAATAAATAGGAAAATCCTCTAAAAAATCTGAAGGATTACACGTGCGAAGCCAATTATTGTGGTCATAAACAGTTGCGGTCGCTAGAAGCCGAAAGACTCATGGCGTAGGTGGTTCAGAGTTTTGATGGAAACCCACTACTGTGGTGACCCAACTTTTTTGAAGCCACACGTGCTGGACGCGTGCGATTGTATGCACAGTCTGTCCATGTTCACATGGAAATTCACATACGCAAAAATGTTAAAGCTATCATTTCTTTCGGTCCAATAAAAATGCGTTATATTCCATCCTATGTTAATGTATTAAGGAGAAAGACTGCATATTATTAGTAATAGACTACAATAAATTTTCATGGTTTTACACTAAAAATTCAATACATCATCGAATGAAAATGAATTTGTATCTAAGAAGACACTTCCCATTCCGATTATTTAAAAAAAAACACTTTTAAAATTCGTGAATGAAAATTTGTAGTATTTACTTACATGAATTGTGTATTAATCTTACTGTTATAATTACCTTTTCCAATATACGGAGTGATACAAATAGGAGAAACGAAAAAGACCTGAGTTTTATCGAAATATGAATTGGTATTTTTTTATGTATGCACCACAAACTTTGACAGTAAATATCGCAAAGAAAGAATCGTTTCAGTTTTATAAACATCCTTACCCTATAAAAATAATCTTCAGTTCTATATAGAAGCTGTTTAGTATAAGATTACCGACATTAGGCAACCTAGATTGAAGTATTTTTTTTTTTTTTTGTTATACAAGTGTATGTTATAATTGAACAACTAATGTTTCAATTCTTTCGCACTAGTTATATTATGCAACGCAGCCCACACGTATGTTACATTCTCTGCGCATAAAGTTCGCAAGCATAGTGTCATAATTTGCTGTGCCCGGCAGGTATATTTCTTGTATGTAAGTTATATATTATATTTAAACGATGATTACTTGGTTTAACTTATCGCGTTTTCCGACTATTATGAGCTATAAATATGTAAACAAAACCTAATAAAAATAATCATTTCATTCTCCTGTTTTTAAGAAAATATACATCAAAGCTTTTGAACATGAAAGGCACGCCAATAATCTGTATCGGTGTTTCGTCGAATAAATTTGAGAGTTTGAGTCAACCGGAAATAAACGCAGACATCGAAGCGGCAAGAAGGTTACGATTAAAAAAAAAACAAAATCAATACATTTGTATTGTAGAACCTGATCTATTTTATTATATTGGATGTGTGTGGGAAAATCTTGAATAATCTTTTCCCAAAATATAATATTTTTCTAGGAATAGTTGTGGGGGATAAATATTATTGTCGAAGACAGATAATCCAAAAGCTCCATGAATGCCTTGTGTTCTATTAGTAGACTTAATTCAACAGTGATTCATGTTATAACTCATTGATCATTGATTCGGAAAGTTAATAATACGGTATGTTTACGAAAATGCAGATTTATAAACCGATTATGAAAATCATGTAAACATTTTGTCTTAATATCTAACTAAGAGGTGGAAACATGATAGAATCGAATATTCTACACATGCTCTCCAGTACATTACTAGAGTCGAGATGATTCATCAATGATTAATTATTATCATCGCTCGGCTTTCATCACATAAAATAGCTTTGTTAAACGTTTGTTGATTTTCAAGCAAGAAATAAATATTTATAGTTTCACGTTTCCTAAAATTGGCAACATATATTACAGAGCGAATGATATGCAAAACGGCAATTTCCTCGGTATAACCTCCACCTAGATTATCAATCGAGAGAATATTTAAAATAACCAAATAATTATGGACTATATACAATTTAGCTACGAAAAACTATCAGAGAACCATGTTTTAAATTGTTTCATTGCAGTAAGAAAGTATTACGGAATACAAAAAAAATAAGAGAATTTATTTGGTTAATTAAAGAATAGTTATATCAATTATAACAAATGATATTTTTAAATATTTTCGTCATTTTTAAGGTTACTAGACGAGGGGTAGGACATTGAAACAGAGAGTAAATGTAAATGATGAAAACTCGTAGCTCGAAAAAGTGGGCGAGAGAAATACTGTTCCATGATATTTAATTCTTAATACGTAAGTGCATAGTCTAAAAGTACTGACATAATGGTAATCATTATGGTATGATCATTACAATCTACAATTTTTTTTGAATATATTCCATTTCTTAATATTTTAAATTTAAGCCGTATAATTCGATTCGCATTTATATAAAGTTATATTTTTTATGATGCTTCAAGAAAAGTTACTAACAATGAAATTAATATTTGACCATAAATCATTGAACACGATTTACTTTGTAGTAATATCTAATACCTACCAAACGTTGTGTTTAACGCAATCTGTGCTAACGACACGCCTAGCGTGCCAAACTTATATCCACTATGTACTCAGGACCCGCCTAGCGTGTTCATGCTCAAAATGTAAAAAAAAAAAATTTACGTAAAAAGTTTGTCGTTCATTCGTCTTTTCATCGCACTATTCGATCCACAAGGGGAGTATTTCAACGTAGGCAATTGTCGGACATTTGGAAAACTATGGGCGCCATTGTTTGACATACACACCTAGTACAGTTAGGATTCCAATGTTCGTAAATATCTCACATAGTTGTATGTCTCCGGCGCTAGAAGCGGGTATCATATCGATGAGATAGGCCTAATGGGGTCGATGGGTATAGTACGCAATTAACTGAATTGTTAGTTTTAGAGGCGGCGTGCGCTTCCTCCTCTAATAGCATCCAACCTCCAACCGCCAACGACTGTACCACGTTGTAAGCGCCGGCTCTCGTGCGATCACCGAAGTTAAGCAACATTGGGCGCGGATAGTGCTTGGATGGGTGACCGCTCGGGAACACCGAGTGCCGTGTTCTCTTGGCTATGGGAAGGAAAACCCAGACAGAAAACCGAACACCAACCCGCCTGGGCAGCGTGGTGTTGCTATGTCCAAACCCCCCCGGAAAAAAAAACAGGGGGAGGCCTTCATCCAGCAGTGGATCGACCCCGGCTGATGATGATGATGATGATATCGTTTGTATTTTTTATTAGCCGACAATATTCGTTTCCGATTTCATCGCCTTTGGATCTAACCGCGCGTATCACTTTTTTGCAAAGTAAAGCTGAGTCTAGATGTGCCGCTGTGATTATTTTTTTGTGATTTTCTTTCAAATTTTTTCATTGTTTTATTTCGCTGCTGATTTTAGCAATAAGAGTATAAAAATATCTGGATTATTTCTATAACGTTGTGTGAAAATTTCATCGCAGAAAAATTATTTTATGTATATTTTTGCTATGATAATTTTCGAGTTTGAGCTATTTAGTGAATTATGAGAAAAAATAAATGCTTTTTGAATAATGTAGTGTAGAAATTTGTGTGCATAGTATATATGTTATATTTAAAATCATAAAAGTTTCATTTTGATTCTCCTCCAAAAATACTTACACTTATCATGATAAAAATGGATTGTCTTTACAATTTGCCAGCATTTTCACAATTTATCTCGATCGATATATAAAATTCAATACCACCCGTAAAACAACAAAGTTCACTCTAATCACATCAAAAAATCGAAATGCTAAGCATAAATAATTTTCACGGATGACACAAAAGGTAATATTTATACAATAAATAAACGTGTTTGAAATAGTATATACTTTCGATTGTATATTCGTTAAGCACAGAGTGCATACCTCTTTCTGTGCCGAATACTAACGATCAAAATCAAAACCATTGCACCACAGCTCTGGGTTCCGCCCTAAGGTTTAGATTGCAACGATGTGCCCGCGAATAAACGAATGTCAGAAGAGGTCGGATATACTTAACAATTTTTTGTTTCAATAAAGATTTCTCACATCGATACATTTTCCTCCTCTTCATTATGTAAGCCTGGTAGCCTGGTACGAAGAGAGAAAAAAATATGTTATTCATTGTTCGTATCGATAAAAACGTACTCACTTGGACTTGGGTCGTTGAGTCAGCACACACTCTATCGTGGAATTGAAATAAATAAATTCGGCACCATTTCTCACTACTTCTTAACATTTATGTTACCCTAATACCTCAGGCGATAATAATTATTTTTTTTAATTTTCGTCATGCGATTAGTGGAACGCATTTACAAATAAATGATTTTTCTAAATATATAAATAATTGCAAGCCGTTTGTTTTATTTTATCGATCTATTTTAAATTCCATTTATATTTTGTTCCAATATTGGATATACTCACTTCAATAATCTAAATTATTTTATACAAATTTTGATATATTTCATGAAAATGATAATATAAAAAACACATAAATAAAAAAATTCTCTTCTATCTATTTAAGTACAATCAATCCAATGTTTACGTGACTTGTAAATCGTGTGATAGAATGCCTGAAGATGCAGAAAGGCGAAACCCGGATCGTTGCAAAACACGTAGAATAACTTAAAAAAATGTAACTTGAAAAGGATAGAATAAAACTTGAAAAACCATTATGTAATTCAAAATAAATGCACGAGTATACCGACTATTACATTATGAACTTGAAGCAGATTTATGGAGATGTAATATGAGACGCAATGATACCGACTAATTTGTACTTGCCGAAGCTCACATATATTGTATTTGAAACAATGCATATATCAAAAATTTGCTATACATTTTTATAATTCAAATACATTGAGCATGCCACTGTTACATGGGATTTTTAGATTAGCAGTGAAAGCGTTAATGTTAAATTTCACGGAATATCCGCCTCGATAGAAAGTGATAGAATTCGACCATAAACATAGAAGAGCCATTATGAAGGAAAAACAGTTTAGTTTATTTATCATTTTACGGATGGGTTTTTGTCTGATCCAAGTCGAAATGACGCTCCAAATCGATATCTTGATGCAGATATCCGAAATGATTATTGTTATGAATATTCTGTCAATTTACAGAAGAATGAATTTTCGTTTTATCCATGTTCAACAGTATTAGAAATTGTACCGGAAGTGTCTATAAATAACTAAATAACGCTAAACAGAGTCAATCAACTGTGCTGTTATCGGAAATTTCTCGTACGAATGAAAATAGCGCATTCAATTCAGTGTTTTTTTAAAGGAAATGAATACGTATGATTTATCGTGCAGCGCGTACACGTAGTAAAACCGATATCTTGTATAATATTTATATCATTCAATAATTCATCCGTCGACATTCGAATGGGAAAGGAAAAATGCGATGTTTTTTTTTACGAAATTAAATGGAAACTTCGACAGTCAACACTTTGTAAATAATTATTTGTATGGAAGATATTGCATATTGACTCAAAACCGTTTATGGAATAATATGAAATCATTGACGTATTGTGTGTGCACTTGGGAGATCCTATTTTGTGGATAACATAAAAGCGTCGCAATATTTTTATTTAGTGTTGGTAAAATAATGTTTTATACTCACAAATACCTTATTATCAATTCCGAACGCGTTCCAATGAAAGCAGAAATTGAAAAACATTGCGTTTATTTTTTATTCTATAAAAGCAGTTGTTTCGATATTATAAAAATATGTGGGTCAGTTATATTATATTTTTTAGACCCCAAGTGCGCGCTTCTTGCTACTTGCGGAATCTGTCATTAATGATTATTAGTTTGCTATAAATATTGATTTATACCTGTAACATTACACTGTAAAATATGCCAAGGATGGCACGCGTATGCACTTAATATTCGTCTGAGCACATAACTAAATTTCAGGAAAAAAAATGTCACCTAGACCAAAAATGCCGTATTGAATATCTTACACTAGAATCATCATGAACTAGCATACTAGATATATTTTATTTTATAGAAAAAAAGGAATCTCATTGTTCAGTATTTTTTTGCCGCGTTGGCCCCCGGCGTAGCGGCAAGTTTGAAAATCCTGCAGGATGCAGAACCCAGCTACAATTGGTTAAAATAGAGCCAGTCGAAAAATAAAGAGATTTTTGGCTCTTCTATTAGAAAAATATTGACGTTTGATAACAGTAATTGTATTTCAGTTACCAGAATTTGTATTTTTTTTATATCAAGCCATAAATCAGTGGTTGGCAACCAATTATCCTGGAGTAATTTATTAACCAATGCTATATTTTGAGTTAACCGCCAGGAAAATATGATAAAATTATTTACATTTGCTCAATTATCAGAATTTACTCCAACACATTCTTGTAAGCTAACAACCTCACATGGAATGTGACAAGAATATCTTGCAAAAAGATACCACAAAATATCGATTCCTGCGTTTGACTTCAAGTCCAAATATTGTAAAAAAATATATTTATACAAATGCAAGTGCATTTAATAGATGTATATTATTTTATAAAAATGTTTTTATTTTTTTTACTTAATTTTTTTGAGCTTTTACCTACAAATCAAATAGATTTTTTACCCATCCTCTCAAAAGGTTTCCAACTACTACCTGGATTTGTTTTTTTTAATAGACATATATCAAAACTTTCTAATGAAGTAAAATCATCAAAAGTACATACATATTATCCTGAAATTAATTTTAATAATTTTTGCACTGTACAAAAATTACATTCAATTTCAGGATAATGTTGGTTCATTTGTTCTAAGCACATTATATGCTGAGCTGTGTTAACCCTCTAAATACTAATGTGACAACTGTTGAGGTGGCAGATTGTAGTCTATTGATAGTTTATGCTCAAATTTATTGCAGTGTTACAGTGTGAAAGTTTTCATGTAGAGACTGATCTTTATACTAAAATATAATCTGTATAAATGTCCTGGTAATCTCATTAAGTCTTTAAATTAAATTAATTTTTGAAACGAACTTTATATGGCTTGACAGGGATTAGAGCAAGGATGTTTCGGAACAGAATACTTTAAAAATATATTCTAGTGTTTCTATCAAAAACTTAGTTTGTACACAAAAGTTTTAACACTAATATTTGTAAGTGTCAACTAACAATATGCTGCAACCAGCCATTGATTGAAATTTTAGCAGTTAGCGAATAATATTTTTATAAATATTTTAATTATAACTATTAACCCTTTGGATGCCACGACTTTTTGGCCGAATGTACCAGAAATGCCACGATTATGATAAAAAAATTAACATATTAAAATGTGTTCTATAGTTTTTAAACAGTGTGTACCATTGTTTTGACAAAAATTTGCGTTCCAAATAATATGCACTGCACCAGATGCAATCAGTCTTTTGTTGTTTTTTAGTTTGACAGTTTTGTGGTATTGTCAATCTTTGGCATTTTCAAGTATATAATATATTTTTTTTACTTTACATATAAAATTAGCTTACTTTAAAATATTAACCTTACAAACTATTATTTTAGCCTTGTATAATAACGGAAATAAAATAAGCAAACGCAAATCTATAGAAATAGAATACATAATTTTAGAAAAACTTTACGTTCATTTACTCATTTACTTATGATTATTTAATAGAAAATCTTGATCATAAAAATTCTTACTCTTCAAAATGAATCACGAGAGTGAAACGGATACTAGTAATTATGATTCAGATACTGACTCGGATGGGAGTGCTTTGATACGACCCCGACAGAGATGTCAAAGACTCATTAGTGAGAGTGATAGTTCTGAAGAAGAGCATTTTGATACGATAGCACATGATTTCAAGGAAGATTTTTCTGAAGTATTTTTCGATCATGAAGCTGGCAACCAAGATTCTTTTGGGTTCATGGAAATATATATATTTAAAAAAATGTTATGAACTTCTGGAACAATATGCAATGACACACTGTTTTGCCGAATATTTCGTCCCTGTCGCGACGTTCGAGCTCGAGTTGTTATTATTAGAAAAACTCTGTAATAATAATAATGACAATAGGTAGCGCAGACTTCAACAGGGCGTTTAAAATATGACTCATTCTTTTATCCTTTTACGATGCCGAGCCGTCGGCTCTGGCTATTCACGATATATTGCAAAAGCCGATTAAATCGGCTCTTGGCAGCCAAAGGATTAATATCAGCTGTAAAATTTATTATGACATTATACAATAAAACAGAAGTGATTGAAATTGCAATTTATGATCAAAATAATGGGTATGATTGTAAATAGGGTTTATCGAATACAACATGTAGAAATAAACATTATGGCGGAAGGTTTTAGAGAAATTTTATTGTTGAATATGACCTGTAGTGGAAACAAAGATCTCTGAAAAACATGAAGTCAATATTTTTTAAGTATACTTAAAATTACTAAATATACATTAAAATATTGCAGGGTAAAAATATTTTTTGAGAATAAATTATTTTGCTAAAAGAATATTGCATTGATATAATATTAGAAATTGCCAGAAATACCTAAGACAATGAACAATACCAAATGAGATTTTTGCATTTTTATGAAAACCCTTTGTCAATTAACTACTGTGTACCTCATTTGTATTGTAATACTACTGAAAGAAAGAAACTGTTGGTATTTTAATTTTGTTTATTGAAGAACTTTTGGATACACAATATTTGTTGATTTTCCATCTGATGTGTAAACAATTAAAAAATGACTCGTGAGCAAGCCTTATAGAGTTCTGTCCATGTGAGAATTATGGATTTTCCAAATTCAGTTCACACACTTGTAGCGATTGTCTTTGAGCTATGTTTATGGTCATTGCAAGTGAGAGTTGCACGGCAACTGTAGATGTTTGAATTTAAATGGCATATCTGGTGGAAGCATTGGGATGTATCGGAACAGTACAACTTTTCCTTTAAAAGAAAAATTTACAATGGTGTAGATTGAGAATTTAATTCTGGAAACTTCACTTTTCCATCTGTGTAGCACATTCTAGGTAATTTTATTTTAAAATTTGATGGTACTGCTAAACATGTATAGTTTATCCATGTTTCTAAAAACCACACTCAGAAGAAGAATGTAATCATAATTAGTATCGAAATCATATTTGTCTAGATTGAGTTGTGCATACTGAATCTAGACAAGTGATGTCCAGTCTTGTTTCTTGTTGTTGTCTGTTTCACATTAAAAGAGTTGGGCAGTGTATACATACTCAAATGATTTTCAGTCTTGCTTTTTGTTGCTAATATTTTTCTGAAAATCATCTCAATCAGATGAATGGTATAGGCCTGCATACATGAAAAAAAAGGAAAATTCATTTATATATATATATATATATATATATATATATATAGAT
This sequence comes from Himalopsyche japonica, assembly GCA_028555115.1. Taxonomy (NCBI): domain Eukaryota; kingdom Metazoa; phylum Arthropoda; class Insecta; order Trichoptera; family Rhyacophilidae; genus Himalopsyche; species Himalopsyche japonica. The sequence goes on from JAHFWJ010000430.1 coordinate 3,492,534, forward strand.
GAGGATTTCTATATCAACTATGGAGTGACGAATGCAAACTGCAAAAATCATATTTAATGTCATTCCCAACATATGTTCAGGAAGCTTTAATTTGATGCACAATAAGTGCTACAAGACTTCCACTGCATAAAAGCAAACCACTCCTAAAAGAAAGTAAAATAAGAATTAAAAAATTTACGTACAACTTCAGATCATTAAAATTGTAGGAATAATTCCAGATAAAAAAAAACAAACCATAACGCCATTCGAGCAACAGGAGAGTGTTTTAAGAAATCATAGTGTGAAATTTTGAAATCCTTATGTTTTTTATATACACTTATTATTTTTCTTGCACTGAAAAGGGGAAATAGAAAAAGTGTTAATTTGTTAATTTGTAGTAATAAACCTTTGTTTAAGTTACATAAAATTGTTAAAATACACACATGTTATAATATTGCTTCATAGTCTATAATATGTCCATTGGTACAATTTTACATCTCAAACTGTTATTTAATTTATTATTTATATTATAATAATAAACAAAAAGACAATTCTTCAATATAGAAAAGTATTCTAGATAATTATATTCCTTTAACCCTATGAATGTTAACGTCTCAATTGTTGAGTTCATACGCAAAAATTAAAGAATGCTAATTGTCAAAACTTTTGGGATTGATATATAATTTTTGGATAAAAATGTAGCCTGAATTGTCGTAATGGTCTCCATGATTTTGATTAACACCATTGCCATTAAATTATTTTTTGAAATCTTGGAGTATCTTTTACGCGGTTTAGTAGGGAACAGGTTAATAAAAAACAGAGATTGCTTAATATTAACAAATGGCTATGACCTTAAACCCATTATTTCATTATTTAATGCTATAATAATTTACCTATTATGATTTGACACAGCTATCAGAGCGCTTTTTGATCCATATTTTTTGATATCTACCGATCCATGTTGAGACAGTTCCCTTGATATCTGTGAGAGTGAAATGAAAATGAGAGTGAAAGAAATGACATAATCGAACAATATTCAATAAAAATATTGATAATTAGGATGTATATCAATAATATTTGTTAAATTAAAGTTGAATAAATCACGACGAAAGTGAACTATTTTTGTTCATGTATAGTCTTGTGCCATAAGTATAATACTGTATATGTATATATTGAAAGACAACGATATAAACTTAACCTAATTTGTTATATTTGTCAAATGATAAATCAACCATAATAAAATGGAGAAGTGATTATTTTCGACATGATTCTATAAAAAAATTGAAGAAAACTTCTCAACTATTTCATATAAATTTATATAAATGTCCAAGTGGACAAAATCAAATCACACAATGTTAGGACATAGCTGTTCCGTAATACATGCATATTTCAATTAATAAGAAGTATGGATATATTTAATATAACATAATGCAACCAAGCACATGGTTATTATGGAAAAGTACCATTTGCATTGGAAATTGTAATGTGGCACAGTTCAAAGTGTAGATTTGTTGATAAAAGAAACCGTTGAAGGTACATAATAACTGTATAACATAATAAAATAAACACAAATGGAAAGATGGATTATAAGTGTATGGGAAAAAAACTCACCTCAGACAAGTTCATAATTTTATTACCAAAAAATTTTATGTAAAGATGCTGCGGCCTGTGAGACTTGGGATCAGTTTGATCAATGCACTAGAAAAGGATCATTGTAATGTGATAATAAGATTAGAGTATATTGTAATACAAAATAAAGTTCGTCTAATTAAAAGATGTAATATTATTTACAGATATTTAGTTAAATGACAAGATAAGCAAATAATTTTGAGAAAATACAATTTTACTTTTTAATTCAGTGATTTGGTGTGGGTGAGTGTCATATATACGCATATAGCAGTTATACGTGAAATGTGAACTGTAGATGGAGGAAAAAAATGCGTAGTTGTGAAAATGAGAAAAACAAGCCTGGCCTGCTACTGGTAGACAATGAAGATCGTAATTTAGGAGACCTGCATTCCAATTGCATATTCAAAAATGATCCACAACCAATAAACAGTATAGGTGGGCAATTGCTTGATACCATTGGTGATTTTAATGTTATTAATTGAATCTGATTATTTAAACCATTTAAGTAATATGTATCATCAAAAAAAATTATGAACAAGCAAGTTCCATGATGGATTTAAAAGTAAAGTAAGGTAAATTTTGTACTACCGTGAAGAATTGTGCAGCCCTACCCAAATATATTACATTGCAATATTGGCTAAGGGCATGAAGGTGTTGGGTGATGGCGAGTTGTTGATCAGTTCCAAACAATTGTGAGCAAGCTGCCCAGTGACCCAATCGTATGAAACAGTATCCTGAAAATTATTTAAAATTAACTATGTTCAATGCAGTCATAGTTAATATGAAAAGTTATAGCAATAGTTGAACAAATGCAATAAAAATTATAGGTATTAAGAAGAATAAATGAAAATCTGAACCTGTGCAAAATGAATCCCATCCAGCTTGATGAAAACGTGGTGTAGGGTCAAAATTGTCTTTCATCATTATACATGGAGAGTGTAGGGCGAGATATCTACCTTTGGCATCTTTGAAGAAAGTGTATAAACTAAAGAAAGACAAAAATAATTTCTTGAATTTAATAAGCGATCAATATCTTAATCATATATATATTTATAATGTTTTCAATATGACATAAATCCTTCAGTTTATTACTTTTGAGATATTTGTGATGTTTACAGTAAGGCTTACTTGGAGAATGCTTGGATGGAGTGTAACTTTTTTATATGAAAATGGTTTAAGTAGTGCTAATAGAACTGTGTCTGTGCATTTTACTCATTGACTGGATAACTGCTTATAGCATATCAACGCTTTTAAATACTCAATATGTAGTCTATATCCACAGTCTCAAGTTATTCAATATTTTATATATACAGTCAATGACATTTCATGACAAATTGAGAAGTATTATCGACTTTATATTATTGAATGAACCTTGATAGAAAATATAGCAATAAACGGACAATTGATTAAAAAAAAAAATCGGATGTTTTAATAAACTTTTGGTATCAAGAATGAATTTAATTATATGTGCTGATTCTTGTATGACATTTTGAGTTTTATTATTAGGATGAATTGCTACACAAACAACTCACCATGGATTTATGTGATTTATGTGGTAAATATTTAGTATATGCTTTAAATATATATTTCCAAAATATATGTTTAATTTTGAATATTCAAAGTAATTTTTGGCTTGCCAGGTACGGTCATGTGAATACTTCTTGGTATTTATATGGTTAAAATAATTCATTTATTTTGAAACATGATGAGGTTGAGCTAATAAAATCATATTAACAATGAACAAATAATATTGAATGAATATTCTATTGCAATTGAAAATTGAGCAGCATATAAATTAAAATATGATATTGTAAAATGAAAATGTCCTATTCACCTCAGCAATTCAATGAAAATTGCAAAAATTGAAACATTATGTTAGGAATGCCAGTAATTTTGTATGTATTTTGATAACAGTTTAAAGAAAAAAAACATGCAGACGAATGAATAGTATAAAAAGGAATATTTAATAGAAAGTATAAACAAATTTAAGCAGTAATAAATATCATTACGTTTCAAGTTTACTTGATTCACTGTAGTCTTCCCTTTTGACAGTAAACTTCAATTCATCTGAAATGTATTTGGTATCATATATAGATGGAAATATTTTATGCAACTCTTTTTTGAAATCTTTATATTTTTTTGGTAGTGGTTGGATAAAAAGTCTGTAAAAAAGGATCAAATCCATGAATCCATTGTGCAACACTAAAGGCTTCTTTGACTTTTCCAAGACCTTTACAATCCGTGCAAATCCAATCGTTGAATTGATGAAGCACAATTTTTCTTCATCTGCATTGACATCACGTTTATCACAATGCTTTTTCACCTCTACCTGCAAAATGAGAAGTAGTTTAAGATCCAAATTTAATATGGATAACGATTTTTTATATATGTCCCAATATTGCAATCGATGATTATGAAGAATGATATTTCATCACTATGATTGTTTCTGTTAAGTTGTGACAATATTACTTTTGCCAGTCATTGGATCAAGGCATAATAAAAAATTTCAAATTGTATAATATATGCTCTATATTTCCATTAATTGTAGATAATTTACATGCTAATCTCAGTACTGAAAGTATAGATTTTCTCGAAACTCGAAAGTTTTGATTACGGTATTGAAGAGTTTTATTCCTTTACTCAAAATGTTGGTTGGAGATGTATTTTGCCTGATGTGGTATAGAAACAGAACACACCAAACAAATTTCATTATCTCATCAAAATAACTGCATAATTAATATTGCTTGACCTTTTCTTCAGGACTTGAAAATATGAATGAATTGATAAATAATTACATGGAATCAAATGAAGAAGATTTGGTAAATCTGACCGATACAATTAGCAATGAAAATGTCGAAATTTAATGAGGCCGAAGAATGTTTTAGTATAGAAAAGCTAAAAAGGATTGTAAATTTTTGAAAGATTTAGAAATATTATTTTGTTCAATATAATTGTTCAACAGAGCAACCTGCTGAATGAAAATTGTCTAGACTCTTATATAGAACAGAATATTATATATTTAGAGAATAACTGCAGCCAGAAGATATAACACACAGAAAAAAAAATATCCAATTGATGAATGTTATAAGAAATTAAGCAGCTAGTATCAAAGTCTAGATGGAAGATGACACAGATGACAGTAGTAATTTTTTTATTTATATGTAGTATCATTTTTTTTGCTTTCTAAAATATTTTTTAATGTATTAATTATTCTTCTATTTATTTCCAAAAATTAAAACTAAAACCAGAAAAGTCTGATAGTTTATATTTGCCTTTTACTATACTATGCGAATATTTATTCAATGCATATTTCAATAAGAAAAGGTCAACACTCTTGACATATACTGTGTTTGATGATAAACAAAATAAAGAACAAGGTCATGATATAAATATGGAAAGAATATTTGATTAGGTGATTTCGTTCAATTCATAAAATATAATTGAAAAAGTCTAACCCAAATGTTTAATGGATGCCTAACCTCCCAATTGGAAATCTCATATGGCGTGATCCCTATTTTTACGCTATATGAAAGTTCACTTTATAATACAACAATGAACATAATGGGTCAGTCTTATTCGGAGTAAGATTGAAAGGAAAAATTAAAACACAACTTGCAGGACTGCAGAAAAACAATGAATCCCGACGACAAAATGAGAACTATGAGCTATCTCTTTACCCAGATGCACCAGGCCGATCTTGCTACAATTAGAATACAAATGTGAGGCTGGAGACAAAGTACATACTTGGGTTTTTGCTAGATATTTATTTTCACTACACCCCAAATATAATGCGGATATTGTCTACAAAAAGTACTGTGGGTAGAAGTGATTGTATTATAAGGATACTGTGATAATTTAATGTGTACTATTTCACTAGTGTGTTGTAGAAACATATTAACCAACCTTATTGTTTTTGAATGTTACATCTAATTTTGGATATTTAGTGCGAATCTCCTTTGTTAATAGATAACAAGATAATTCACTACCACTGAAAGTAACTATTTCATCTATTTTTTTTCTTGTTTCCAGCCATCTGCGGAAAAAATATTTTTATTAGTAAATAGCGTGTACCCTGCATGCATTGCAATGCCACTCAAAAAAAAAGAAACCGCGACTTTATGGAATCGCCTCGTCGGGAGCCTCTCGCCTTCCGATTGGATAAGTCAGACTTGAGGCGAGGCCGGAGCCAATTAGAAACGATAAGCTTAGGTTATGTTTTTCTTACTGAAATTTGACAGTGGTGGCCGTATGTGTTTTTATTTATTGGAGTGCTTTTGGATACACAATGTTTTTTGTTTTTCTACCTGGTGCGTACACAAATAAATCAGAAGGTTTTCCAACTTGTGAGCAGGCCATATACAGTTGTCCATGTGAGAAGCATGGATTTTCTAAATTTTTGTCATTGCAAAGGCGACTCGCACTGGAAACTACAGATGTTTATGTTCAAATGGCATATCTGTCTGAATCATTGGGATGCGTGGCAACATTACATCTTCTCCTTTGAATTTTCCATTTAAAATTGTAGCTTCAATAATTCATCATTTTTCTTACTGAAAGCCTGGTACCGTTGCAAAGTCCCGTTTTAGAATTTTTGTTGATATTACATGTTGGTATCTCAATTATTTGCATATTCAATGGCAATTTCAGTGCTGAATGCGCTGTTCGGCCACCATCCAAAAGAGTTGCTGCAATTCCAGATGATGCGATTGCTAGTGCAATGTTCTTTCGTGATCGTGTGGCTGCCAAAATGAGTGAAATGAGGAAGGTTTTACCTGTGCCTCCGGGTGCATTTATGAAATAAAATCTACCACTTTGACTTACAATTGCATCCATAATTGTGTCATACACTATACGTTGATCTGGAACCAATTTTGGAAGATTCGTTTGAACAAATTTACCCAATTCATCGAAATCAAAGTGTGTTTCTTTTGGAAATCACGATCAAGTAAGTCGTTTTGTATCGATTCAGCGCAGCCATTCCCAATTGTACCATTGATTTGTTAGCGATTACTAAACATATGTCCTCAATCAATAGCAATGCCTCATTATACACGTTTGGTGTGAATTGAACGTGTGGATTTTGAATTGTTTCACGCAAACTATGTAAAATATCTTCACTCGTGTAGCCTTTGTATTTTTTCCAAAGATCTTTTGGATTGGATGGAAAGCAAATTGTTAATATTACTGCAAATAACACATGTATTTGTTGTGGGTCAGCAGTATTCGATGAATCAGCGAGTGAAGTGTTCCAATGTGCATAGTTTTCTAGAAAATTTAATTCGAGGCAAGCTTCACGATGAATGAAACATATTCGACCGTTTACTGTTCTCAATTCTTGGAAGGATCTCTGTCCACGTATGTTGATTAACGGTAATCGCAAGTAAACGCATTCTGCATTATTTGGTTGAACAGTGTATAGACGGCCTAATGCGTCGGTTGAATATACATTGTAATGTCCTTCAACTGCTTTACCTTGTTTGCGACGTTGAATTTTTTTCTGATGCATTCCATCTGTAGAATGTTGGCACTTCAGAGTAAGGTAGCGTCTTTGCAAACATATCATCCCTACACAATAAGAAAAATGCAGTTAACGTTGTTGGCTGTGGTGACAATGCTCTTACACGTGCATTTTCTGTTGTGAGGTACACTCGCTGTACATTTTCAAGGTGAAATGCCAAATGAGTAACTGTTGGATGCCGTTCATGAATTGGAAATGATAAAATGCGCCATATTGCTTCATTGCTACTAATGTAGCGTCCCAGTTGATATTGGTTGATTTCATCGATAGATGCAGTTGAATTTCCCACTCCAAAAATTGCCATGACGCTTCCTTTGTTGACATATTTACAAATGTATTTGATGGATTTCACCGAATTGTGAATTGCTGTGAATACGGTACAATCCAACGATTATCAATTTCAACGTAATTGTTTCGCCCTTCTCTTTCGTGCTTGAGTTGTACTCTGACCTATTCCTTTTCGTTTGGGTGGCATAATTGATTTCACAGTGAATGTTACGTTTTGAAATTCACTTTTGAAAAATAAAAAAAAAAAAAAATTATTGATATATTGAATAAATTCTTTCTATATCACACCCGAATTATACATAATATTTATTTCAATTCGTTTTGTCATGCGACATAAAACCAAAACAAAATAGTCGGTAAAAAATAGAACATTGAAATACTTTTTTCGAAAATCGAACTTTGTTTCAAAATATTCAGTACCTTACGTAAGTACCTACAGGTGAGTGAATGTGACAGATTTGCGTCGTTCTTGTTTTCGGCGTTGCTATGGATACAATGTGTCATAAATGGCCATTCTGTATTACAATAGTCTTGTATGAAAACATGTTTTTCGTAAATATTCAATTAATTTTTATAATCAAATCAAATTCTGAGTATCCTATCTTTTGCCAGGTAGTCAAAGCAATAATTCGACAAAGTTTTATCGCAATTGGATTAATGGTGTAGGAGTTTATAAAGGACAGACAGACAGACATTCATTTTTATATATAATATATAGATATTAATATATAAAATACAACCAATGAGCCCTTTACCTTCTTTGAAGGCATGAGATAGATAGGCAGATCACATTCATGGTCCGATGCCATACTGTACAGCGCCATCAGTGTCTCTCACATAAAATTACACCGTGGCTTCAGTATTAGAATGAGATGTTTTATGGCCAAACAATTTTTTCGTTTTGATATATAATACAAATAGGAGTTGTATTTACTAAAAAAAATGGATCAATCTGTGAGTTTATATTTATTAAATGACATTATTTAAACATATTAGTCTATTTATTTAAAAGCAATGAAAACAGAAATTGTTTTCAACGTTTTCTTTTCCAATGCAACCTGTTGATCGTCACAGCAAAATCCTCATTTGGCTGCACACGCCAACCATTGCTCTAGAGTATAAGTTGGCGATTTTTTTTGGCAATGGCCCAAATCATAATAAAACAAATTTTAATGGACCACGAAGCAAAATTTAAGACTTTTATAAAGAATATTGTGCACATATTGAAGAAATGTACCATATTAATTTTTGGTGTCGATATATATTAATTTATGGTTGAATATTTATCATGCATTTTATTCTGATGTTATTGCGTACAAAGCGCATTAAAATTTAATGATCAAAGCAGTTTTTAGGATTTTTGTCATAATGTTGAAATTTTTCTATTGATCATACAAAAATAAAGTATATTGATGAGAAGAATTGAATTAACTTTGATGATTTTATCAAATTGGCTTTGGATGTTAGTACTTTATATTATCTGGTTGGATTTGTGCCAGATTGGAAACATGCATAGGATCGGATTTGGTTTGCAGCCTTAGTTTGCCAATCCCTGATCTAAGACATCTCAGTAGGATATGGTTGGGCAACATGGATGTGACCTTTGGCTGGATTTCATAAGAGATGTGTTGATATTGAACAATGTCAGATTGATTTCTGCTGCACCAATTTTCATTTAGCATTTAATGATTTATAATGAATGAATCAAAATAGAATACTTCATTAGTAATTCACGATTTCAAAATAAAAACGTTAGAAGTTCAAATAAAAAATATCTTGATGAAATAAATACATTTCTTTAAGTTATTGATAATCACAACCCCCAGTCGAGTGTGCAAATAGAACAAAAAAGAAAAAGCAAATTTACTTGGTAATTTTTGAATGCGCATCTTGCATTTGATCAATTTCTTCTAAGGATTTATGTACAGCAATGGAGTCATCATCTAAATTCCGTAAAAATGTATCTTCTTCATTCTTATTTAAGTATGGTAAACCATTATAAAATACCTAAAATGAAAAATAATTTATTCTACATTATGATAATTGGTAGAGAGCCATTTTCATAAAAATAAAACCCAATTATCTGAATGAGTGCCACAATTCGAGAGAATAATTATTCAATCAGGACATATAATATTTCACTTGTTAAGAGCATTTTCTTTTGATGAAAAAAAAAAAAAGACGATGATTGAAACCAGTACTGATCAAAAAAATATAAAATTGCAGAAATAGTACAGAACATTGTGGTTTTATTATAAAAATTTGACATTTGTTTTTGCAGTAAACACCTAACAAACATATGCAAATAAATAGAAGATATGATTTTACATAGTAAGAATGGATGTGATTTCATTTAATTGGGACATTTTGTTCTAAATAATAAGCTCTTTTAATCCCAATTTAAAGCTTATACTTGAAATATTTAACTATTCAAAAAATAGTAAAATTACAGATACAAGCAATTGTGTATTTTTTTAAAATAAAAGGATCAATAATACTAAAAAAAAAATTCTTGAAAGAAAATTTTTCTTTCTTTTTGACACCTTTTTTTGCAGGGTCAGCATTACAGAAAATCAGCACAGCTATTAAGTTACAAAATAACACTGAAGCGCTATATAAATTGTCTATAGGTTAAGCATATGAATAAGAGGATATTCAACCCCACCTGTTGTTCTTCACCACCTTTGTGAAAATTTTTGATTTTACAATTAAATTTACAGTAGCAAGCTTGAAGTTGTTGAATATTTTAAATAATGAATAACTTTTTCTTTCATTTTAATGAAATGATGTCTCACATAAGCTGAGTTTATTATTGAAATTATTATTAACTTTTGTCCTTTGCGATTTGTCTCAAATAGTTAACTGTCCAAAAAAAAAAAACAACTGAACCAATTGTATCAATTGATTTTCGTAACTTGCCTTGTTGAAATCAAACTTATTATTACATAAGAACTTTAATGCTGATGATTGGAATGTGCATATTTGTTTCACTTCTCCGATGGATTGTGGACACAGGAAAAAGGTGTATGTAGAAGCTTTATATGTGTTGCAATCTCTGTTGAAATGAAAGGCAGCAAGTCCAACCTGTGTTGCGACAATTCCTACAGTAGAATTCCTAATCAGATTGTATCTATTACTGGATGTATCGAATAAGCTGAAAGTGTTAAAAATCATATCATAAATCTGTTTCAAATAATATACAAGGTTGTCTGACACACAATACATGGCACAGGTATTGTAGTAGAGCTCTAATCTATGATTTTCGCATTTAGTATTATATTTTATGTTCTCAGCAGATAGAAATAGTGTGAAATAATTCTAATAAATTTAAGTTGCTTGAATTGTAATAATAATCAATACATTCTGGCGTCTAGAGTGACTCTGAGTGGCTGACTCTTTGTAGTGGGTATTGTTGGTGTAAAACAGGCTGTTAGTAGTATGTACGTACCTTGTTTACACTTCTAATAAAATCCTCCATGACTCATGCATAAAAATTCATCAATTATTATTCTTGTATTATAAATAAAGTACAAATAATTATTGTATTAACTTATTTAAATAAATTTTAAAACTGTTTCAATATGTGTTTCATTCATAAATGTGTGCTGGAAGACGTCAGCATGGGAATATTTTCACTCAGAACAGAGAACATGCATAATAAATCCCATAAGTAAAACCTAAATACTGTCAATTCTGTGGTGAATATGCTTGAAAGTATACTACGCTTTTTCTGCCCGAAAATTGACAAAACGACTAAAACCAATCGAGATATAAAGTAAATTAATTATTTGTGAAAATGCCAAATTATTGTTAATGGTGACATGGGTACCTAATAATGTATGTGAAATACGAATACAATATACGAGTAAAACTTTGATATTGATTTATGATTATTGATTGAGTCAGATGGTGTCCATACACACCAGAGATATTTTTAAATATTGAAACACAAAAAAACATCCAATATTATTTTAAACATTACAATGCGTAAAGAATATCGCTGAAAAAAACATTACCTATTTTTGTTGCTTTCATCTGAAGAAAGCCCACTAAATTCCATATCCATTGATATAAAGTCACATGACAGTAAACTTTCTTCTATATTTTTGAAGTTGTCAGAAAAATTTTCTTTGGTAATTTCCATATTGTATTGAGTCGATTTAAATTTTATAACCTCAACTTCTCAATTCAGTGACAGCAGACATCTGCAGTATTTTCAGATATACCATAGACCATCGTTCTGTATACTATAATATAGTGAATTTGAATTGTTGCAACTTTGTACGATTCCATATGTTTTTTCATATTATTTTATATGTTTTTTATATTATATTTTTATATTTGACATATGGAATCGTACAAAGTTGTAACAATTCAAATTTAATATTGAAGTTCCATCAAGCACCTTCAGTCGATATCATAAATTATATAATATAGTGTTTAGTCTGTGACTATTATAGACTATACAAAGAAGTATTGATACAATAGACTCTTTATACTTGAGATCGTAGAAAAAAATAGTTTCTTTGATAATAAAGATGAAAAGGCAGGGATAAATACATCAAACAACGGTATTAACACATTCATGCCTTTACTGAAAGTATTTTTATTTATCTACCACAATTTTTATAGTTTGCTTAGTATTGTATTTATTTTATACCTCAATTCCAAGAAATGTTTTTGAACAATAAAAAAGGAAAAGAAGTTCATTTGACTAACAAAATTTTGTGAACTTTTTTTTAAAATTTTATTTACTAGCTAATGTATATAATCAAAATAAAGAATAGTCAGCTGATAACTTTAGTACCTCCTCCATGAAATAATTTTAAAGACTTTCCTATTAATCCTTGAAATACAATAGTTATTACTTAAATGACAATTAAAATGTAAAATAAAACTAGAAAAAATATAATATTTATTATTTAGACAAAATATTTTATTATTAGGACCAGTTACATTCTTCGCGATGAGCAAAATCAATCCTGATGAAAAAAATTGATTTTATTATTAAACATAACAAACTGAGAAAAATTTATTAAAAACTTTTACTACATAAAAATCAAAAGAATTAAAATTCAGAAATTAATTAATATTGATACGATAGCAAAGTTAATTTCCTTTCTTGAAATAATGGTCACGTAAAAAGTATTTTCTTTGATTAATTGATTGTTGCCATAATTAGCTTTTAAGGTGCAAACTGTCACTTCTTGATGGAAAGTCATGACATTTTAAATAATTAAAACACATTTTTTAATACTTATTTCCAGAATATATTTTATGGTCAAGACCGGTTTTGTTTATTGTGAAGAACGAAACCGGTCCTGATCATAAAATATGTTCTGTACATAAGTATTAAAAAATGTGTTTTTATTATTAAAAAAATCATAATTTGCTGAAAATAGTAAGCCCATCAAAATATTATCATCGGTTTACGAAGAAGTAAAATTATAAAAATTCATTAGGTCAGATTTAATATTTTTTATATACCGAAAAATTTACCGTGACTATTTTAAAAAAAGTCAGATCACATGTGTAGTGATTAATGTCGTTGGCTTCAGATACCGATCGCACAGGTTCCCAGTACGGTCCGTTTCATAAATTTATTAATAACGGATTGATTGATTTATATTTGAAGGTATGGAGGATTATGAAACTAAAAATTCCTTTCCTTCCACCCGATTAACACATTGTCAAATATTGATCGGATTCTAAAATAGATTTTACGAAAATGCAAATTTACCTTAAAAGCAATTTCCTTATTATCGTAATTATTGTATACGTAGTCGCTTATTATAAAATAGAACATATTTTTGGAATCCGGCCTGCAAAACTTTACCGTGTTATCTAATTATAACAAAAGTTTAAAATAATGCAATTTTAATGCGACTTTATAAAATATTTAAGTATAGACATACTTTGTGAAAAGAAACAATATTATATTTCGGTTCACTCAAGTAGTTTAAATTCATAAAATATAAGGCGATAAGACAAAACGTACATAATGACTGTTTATAAGCAGTGGTCGATAATAATAAATAATCACACGAGGGCCTCCAAAATTATTTATAAATTTTAAATACTATGTGGATGTAGATTACATAACGAATACAATATTTTTCAGTTTATGCTTTCGTTGGAATACCTTTAATGTTGATGACATGTTTTTTTTATAAAAAAATATATGAAGATCTCGATTTTTCATTGTGACGGCTTTTTATTCATCCAAATTTAAAATTTCAAACAATAAAACATTCAATAGACGCGCATAATAAAAATAACGTACACGTTAAGACATGTTTGAAATAAGAAAAAGTATAACAATGGAAGTTAAGATGGTATCTAAACATAAGATGAAATGATATTAAAAATCATAACGTTTTAAAGATAAAATTAAATTAAAAATGATGACTTTGTTATTCAGCTTAGTGTTACAAGATGTGAATGTAAAATGTTATATAATATTTCGCTTCTTTGATACCTATTTACTAAGTAATGAAAAAACTTACGATACAATTAGTTTGAAGATGATCTTCAAATAAACGAAACATGCTGAACATCTAGGAACACACTAAGCGGATTAAAAAAATTATTATGCTAATTTTATGTTGAAAATGAAGTTATGAATTTAAGAAGTTATGAAGTCGAAATAAAAAGTTATCTGTCAATCCGTATTATTAATTATTAGAAAAATACTGCTAATATTTAGTATTTGGATGTAAGTTTTCTTTTTTATTCAATCTTATTTTTTTTTTGTAATAGATCGCGTTTATTTTAAGCCCTATTGTTTGTGTGTGATCGTGTGCGCGTGAGTCACGGAATCATAATATTTATGAGAAGAGAGGACCCGTACCCATCTCCTTTGTCGCAAAGTCCACGGGTAGAGATATTATACTGTACAAACATTCGCGGGCAATCGCTTGAATATTTCCCTCGTCTACCGCATATACCGCGGCTCAGGTGATGCAAGTTTGTTACTAAAGAAGAATTACATCGAGAATTCATTTAGTAACCAGCTGACAGTCACTAGTGTAGGTTTCGCTGCCGTCGATTAAATTTTGACATTCTGTTTAAATCCGCGAAGTTATTTTTTTGTGTTGTAATATACGCATTTTCAGTTTGTGATAATATTATGAAATAAGAATAAAAAGTTTAAATACGTGTGAAAGTTACTAAATATACAAAATGACTGTCGTAATAAAACCTAGTGAAAAAATCCCAAAACAAATAAATTACAAGAATGGGTCGTTAATGCGGATCGGAATTATTGCAGGATTGATTTTCGTGGTTTCATTAATAGTGTACATAACACCGATGCCAGGTAAATATAAATATTTTCCTTAAAATAAAAAAAAATAAAAAAAGCAAACTACACCATTCATATATTCTGTTCTTTCGTGCGGAAAAAATATTCGATTCCCGATCGACATCCCCAAATTTCATCAACACATATATATTACATATTTATTATGATTTAGTGAGAAAATAATACTATTAAATTCGCAGAATTAATCTGACATTGTATCTTTCGTATTTCAGTATTGTTCACTGAAGGCCTGTCTTAAATGTTTATTTTTTAATCAAAAAAGAGAAAAATCCTAGTTTGTTGTATTTTGCATTAATTAGACAAAAAAACATAACTACATATTTTATATATGTACTGAGTTTCGATTAACACGATTCTATTCGGCAGGGATTTAATATACCGTGTTAATCGGGGAATCACTGAATATTCCACACGAATAAGAAATACATGTAAAAGGTACATACAATTGTAGTACGTATTAATTATTACGTACGGATTGGTCAATATTAAAAGTCAATTTGAAAAAAGAATATGACTTCAGTTTAAATCTAGGTTGATGAAAATGACGGTGCAAGTAAACCTTCATATTTCTTAAAAACGTTTTATTTTGTGAATACAGTGGGACCCCAATCAATCGTTCTCGCATAATACGTTTATCCAGATGGATTGTTCATTTTTTATAGTTACGTCAAACACACCTAAGAACAATGTTAAATAATCCCCACATTAACCGTTCCCCGATTTTCTCGATCTGTCATTTAAATATTATGGTCCTGTCTCAAACTTCTTGACCTGTTTTGGTAGATGTATCTTTCTATCCAATACAATTTGTGAGTTTGAGCCAATCAAATCTTATATATTAACCAAAGAAATAAATAGTTCATTCAAATGTCTTGAGATTTGCTTTAATGAAGAATTTTAAAAGAAAAAGTTTCAAACATTCTTCGATTATTTCGATAATTAAGATTCAATTAATATAACTTTTACAAAACCCTTTCATATATACCAATTCTGTAAAACACCATTTTTGGAAATTAAAGGGGAGAGAGACTTTATGTTTTTTCAAGATTTTACTCTATTTATAATTATATTAAGCTTTTCGACATTCCTCGTTTCCCACATTTTTCGTTTTTTAGAGTAAATTGATAAACGTGGAATCGAGGTTTCACCGTAATAACTGATTCTTATCGAGGGAGTAAAAACATGTAAACAAATTAATTTTGGAAGTGTACAGATTTTTGCGCTTACAGTTTGTGTAGTGGATTATTTATATGTTTTTTTATAATGATCTTTGTTGAAATGCGATACCTACTCAACTTTTATTTATTGAATTTTCGTTATATAAATATTTATAACATAAAGAAACATTAGCGCTGCCGGCGTTTATTCATTTATGTCTTAATCTTGACAGTAATGATATAACACACCTCAACACCATTTAAAAACAATTATTTCATTTTTTGTGAGACTAAATCGAGTATTTATAATGAAATAATAATTATAGAATGTCTAATAATAATCATATAATTCGCGGAACAATTCAATTATTAAAATAAAAATGTAACCATTTTAAAATAAAACAGGAATGTTTGTCGTAATATATTTTTGATCATCATCGATGTTCGAAATTTTACGTATAATGGAAATGACATTAGCAGAACCGGTTTTTGTAAACATATTATTAGTCAGCGGTAAGAGAGAATAAATTATAGCACATAATATTTAATTTGTCTCTGTAGCCTTTACATTATAAGAAGATTAAGGTTTTGGTTTTATTGGAATTGTTTAAGATCAATTCACCTTGCAATGAAAAATAAACCAGAAACATAATGCAATTTATATAAGGATAAATAATATTTTCATGACTATTTTTGTATCACATATACCTTCCATGACTTTAATTTATTGTGAAATTGATTTGAATTACTCTGTATTAACTATGTTATTTAATATGACTGAAACTGGCTAAGAATTTCAAGACAATATAATTTCAACATCTCGTTTTCAAAATCTTTATTTTCAATTACGATTCAATTCAATCCGAGCTTATTGCATATTTTTTATTTCTTTGAGTATCAGAAAATACGACAAACCACATATAATATTAGATATTCTTGCAATATTGAAGAAGTATTATAATAAAACTAAGAGTATATAATTTACGGAGAAATTCTGAAAACAATAACGGTTTCTTATAGCATAGTTTCTCTACATTTATACATCCGCAGAACACAGAAAAAACCAAAAATGTTTTTCGGACCAACAACATTGGAATAAAATAATAATTATTTATGTAACTGATTTTCTTATTCAAACCAAATATTTTTTTGCAACACCGCATGCTGATATAATAATATTTAAGTATATTGAAACAGACAGTAACAAAAAATATAATTAAAAAATGCATAAAATACAACATAAAATTTGATTGTTTATCGAAATAATATCACATCGCGGACCATCCAAAAATCTCCGTGGACCACCGGTTGAGAAACTAGGTCATTGAGTATTGTAATTAGAAAAGAGGGGGTTTTTTTTTTAAATATTACACATATTATCATATAATATATTTTATTATCAGAAACGGTTTCGTAATAGGCTTTTTTTCGATGAGCGAAACCGGCGCTGATTATAAAAATAGGTATAAAAATTTTGTTTTTAATATTTAAAATACCATTCTTTTCCACGAAGAAGTCACAGTTAATACATTAAAAGTAAAAAAAAGACATGTTTCTTGTAATATGTAACCTAACGTAGTTTTTTGAGTGTAACTTTGTGAGGTTTTGAGCCTGAAGTGAACAAAAATACCTGGCAGATTTTGAGTCGTAGAACATATTTGTTACATTTGATTTAAAAATCCAACAGAATTGACAATCTCAACAAGATGTAATAATTTTAGCGATATTTTTTTATACTACAATATTTATACTTTTGGTTTTCAAGCGACTTGAAGGCAGTTGGGGTTTTTACAACGACAATATAATTCTCGATATGACTGATAAGCAAAAATGTACAAATAGCTGAACGAGGTGATGTACCGTGATCTCTAAAGTAGTACTAAAGTAATGATTGCTATATTTTTTTCAGAAATTTAAAGAGACAAAATTAAAATATATATGCAGCAAGTAATATTTTAAGATGTGTAATATGACTAAAATAAATTTAAAGAGCCATTTATTTAAAAAAAGAAAAAAAAATACAGTGTTTTGAAACAGTACAGTTCACAATTTATCGATGATCTCGTTGGAGCATCAATAATATTATAGAATGATGTATTTTATTAATTTTTTAAATTCTTAACTATACATATGAATGGATTAATAAAATAATAGATTCTTACGTTATTTTTAAGTATTAAATCTTACGTTGCGGCGTTCCAGTTCTTGTTGAAATTTTTGTTTTCAAAATGTCATAATAAGCACTGTTTTGAAGAAATATATTTTTGTTCTTTATATAAAATTTTTGTTCGATGATTTTCGGGAGCGTAACGTCCAGTGACGTGTGAAACGTGCGTAAGCAATTAAACATACTGGGAGAAAAAAACTTGATTCACATATCGTGAAAGACATTCACTTTTAAAAATATCACTTTTGCATTACTTATCTTTTATACCATATTTTATACAAATTATCAAATGTACACGGTACATAAAAATAAACGTAAACGCATATATTGGTCGACCAAGACTGGTTGTCAAATCAAATCACTGTCTAAAATGAGAAATCAGTAATCAACATAATTTTTATTTTTGCCCATGACATTGGGCTTCGATATTTAGTGCATTGAAATTAAGTTTGGAATAACCAGTAAATAAGCTTGTAACTAATTCAGTTAAAAAAAATACTTTTTATTTTATCCGAGAAACTACGAATTGAAAATTTTCCTTTCAGCGTTATTACACTACTGAAGATGAGATAAACATATACAATAAATTTTTGAATTCTTGACAATCTTATGTTGCGTAGAAGATAAATTTATAATATAAATAAATAATTATTAAAAAATAATTATAAAAAAAATATAATTTGATCACATCAGTACAATTATGTAACACATAAATGCTACTTTATAGATAATGAAGAACACGAAAGTTTTCTGCGGATTTTATATTGTAAAATTGCATTTCTATAACTCTATAATAAAGCAAGAATGATTTATATATACCAAAACATCATTATTTTATTTATTATAAGTCTATCATATTATAACCATTTGAATCAACGCTATAATACTAACAATCATTTTTTTCTTATATTTGTTTTCCAATTGACACGGTTGAAAAGAAAGCTCTCACTTTTCTGCTGGGTTAAGCATTGTCATGAAAAAATTCATATTGTACATTGACGTAATAAGTTTCTGATTTTAACCAAGATTTATTTTTGAGACAATATATGCAAGAAACTCAAGTTCAATTGAAACGCCCCTTGTTAATAAATTTTATGTAAAATATCTTGGTTGTCTAGTATATTGAACTTACTCTTATCGAAGATTTTATCATTTAATAACTGCTAAAGCCCTAATGGTATGGAATTTTAATACAAATTGGTTGGTGTAGAATCGTTAAACTCGATATCTTTTAAGCTCAGTAATTAATCTTTGTGTATATACGATGCGACATTTAGAAATGGAAACGTGTTAGAACAAGGTAATCAAAATTTTCAACTTTATCTCTAATGAAATTATTATTTTATGCTTTATTACTGGTGTTTGGCAATTAAATACAACACTCTCACAAAGCGACGTATCGATTATTTATCGAAGATATCTCTAAGTTTGCTTTTTAAAGACTTTTCCCAACCATCATTAGTCAGTATACATTATCACGGTCCAAAAAATCGTTTACATAGGAATATGATTAGTAAACGAACTTTGTGTTGTATGCGTTTAGATTTGAAAATCAAACATCTAAAGGTCGCATAAAAAGAAATTCATTTATCAAATGCAAGATATCATTGTTTGACAAATAGTCTATAGAAAATATTGATTAGAGTAAAAAATTCAGTCGCCGTGTAAATATTATGATGGCAGCTCAAGCGAGAGTGAGTCAATAGAGGTTGACAATAGACATTTATAATTACACGACGCCTTGTGTGAAAGAAAGATGAAAACGAAAACGATATGCATGTTCGATGAACTAAAAATCACGTCTCGCAGAACGTAAATATGAAAGCTATATAATATGTACGTATGTGTCAATGCAACGTGATGTTCATTAAATTCGCTCTCTAGACTCGAGTTCTTCGACCTGTCAAAATAATTTCTAAAGAAGTATTATAAAGAAACTGTCTTTTAGGTCGCTGTTAAATGTCTTAAAGTGGGAGATGAAAGATAATGAATTTGATTAATTTCAAACAGACTTTTTATCTCTTTGTCATATTTGAACGCTGATTAATCAACTTTTGACTTTAGCGTTCTGAAGCTTCGATTTAGTTGTATTAGTACATATACAGTAAAATTCCATAAGGTGTGTGTTAAAATTGAAAGTCGATTGCATAATAACATACGGTGTGTTAATGCGCTTTTTATTTTCGTATAAAGCAAATATAATATGTAATAAATTTATTTTGTCAGTGAAGTCTCCAAAAAATGAATATACGTATTGTTATTTTAATATTATGAGTTAATGAAACGGAATTATATCAAACTACCGTTGAGATGGTGAAATCACGCGAAGAGTGTAATTTTTAGATTTCAACATAAACTTAATATTATTAAGGAGGGAGGCAAAGTTTCCAGTGTATTATTTTTACTTCGTTTTTGTACGAGGCAAAATATAATACTTTATTTGACCCATCTGAATAACAACCATTATAAGAATTATTAATAACTGGATGCTACGTTGATGATTAAACTAATTTGAGAATTGCCTTTAAATCTATTCTTTACATTCGAGAATAGTTGTCTCAAAATTTTGTCGTAATGTTAAAAACGATAACGGTTAAATGAAGGGTTTTACGATTGACTTATAACTAAATTTCTTATAATCACTTTCATTCCATATTATTCACTTTGGGTGCTGATGTTAATTATAAGACAATAAAACGAAATTAAAATAATGTTATTGATTGAATTGGCATTCACTTGGTAGAACTCCATTATAACACGGTGAAAAATAGCAATGTATTTTAGTTCTACAAAATTATTTTTAACAAATATATTTGATAGCTATTTCGGCTCACTCCATCTTCAGAACTATGCTTAAACTAACATTTGCTTATCTATATATAGCTGTGTAGAAAAGGTACACAACACATCCTCTCTCCTGTTCCAACGGTCTAGCTTGTTATTGAAAATTTAGTGCCAGTGTGTTAAAGTAACAAGCTAGACCGTTGGAACAGGAGAGAGGATGTGTTGTGTACCTTTTCTTCACAGCTATATATAGATAAGCAAATGTTAGTTTAAGCATAGTTCTGAAGATGGCGTGAGCCGAAATAGCTATCAAATATATTTGTTAAAAATAATTTTGTAGAACTAAAATACATTGCTATTTTTCACCGTGTTAAAAATAATGTTGACTATATACATGTTGAGCAAGCCCTACCTATTGGTACGCCGGTATTAAAAATATGTCAGCGGAAATCGAAATTGAATAAACGAAACTTGCTGTGTGTAGCGTACGAAAACGTTCAATAGTGTCGCAATGGTAAACAGTGGGCTTGCAGACTGAGTGCGGAGAAAGTCGACGATCTTTTCATGTCGAAGGCCGTAAAAAGTGTTCAGTCATTCTGCCGACAAAATGGCACCTCACTTGTGAAAATGAAAAGCCTCACCTTCCTTACAAAGTCTTTGAAAATGAGACAAAAGGAAAGAGTTGACTCTTCGTCATGCTGTTAGTGTTGAATGCGTATCACTCAGTGGTGCTAAATGAACGAGGAAATATTAAATTATAATATTTATTTACAAATGTCATTATGGAAGTAGTGATTGATTGCTAAACACTTGCAAGGAAGATACTCTAAAATAATAATACACATTTCAAACAAAAGAAAAACGTTTTATTTATTTTTTGATTTTGTAGTTGTTACTGTTACCGATGTAGAGCATATGATATAAATCATATATTAAAGAAAGATTTTCCTTGTTACTTCTTGCAATGCAGTTGTGAACTTGATTTTTTGGCATAGGGACGATAAGAAAGAGCTAGAATAAACTCAATGGAAAACTAAATGATATGAAAAAAAAAATTGAATTGTTAAGACTTTGTACAATTCCACATGTTTTGTCACTAACGACCTAGGTTTCGCCTTTCGGCATCTTCAGGCATTCTATCACACGAATGCAACAGAACTGACGAGTCAGGTTCGAGGAGTTGTAACAATTCAAAATTGATATTGAAATTCCATCAAGCACCTTCAGTCGATATCATAAATGATATGACAATATTTTTTGTTAACGATTTATGGAAAGGAAAAGAAAAACATAACTCCAAATGAAGAAATGGACGGTTGTCAGTTAACCCAAATAAACCAGGATAGGTCATGCAATAGTTTAAAAAAAATATATTTGAGTGGAGAAATATATTACATAAATATTTCAATGTATTTTTTTTCGTTAAAAAAAATATATATTTTTATTAATAAAGAGTAATATGTTTTGTTTAGTCCAAATACGAATTTGTATCCAACACTTAAGATGTCTTTGATGTTTTCAATCTTACCTATTCCATACAAATATTGAATGTGAAGCAGAAAGATTGATTTGGAGGTAATTTTATATTTCACGGTATAATATTATAATAGTTTCTTCCATCCATGTTCACTACCTACGAGAAGTTTATGGATGACTAATTGGGCGTTTCTGCACAATGTGTTTGGTGAAAAATGGTTGTTCGACCATATGATCATTGGATCTCACTCTCATAAAGATTGTGAAAATAAAAGCATAGATAGTACCATAGACTCTATACAAGGTTTGTTTATGAAATTCTTACAAATCCAATAATTGCTTATAATTTACTGCAGATTTTAGTCCTGGTTATGAAATCTTGATCATATAATTTAATCAAAAGAAATCCCTTAATCTTTACTTATTGAATTTGGAATCGAGATGAGTCCAAGCCACATTAGTTAAAATGATCAATATTGAACAAGAGCCAGATACGATTTCATTGTCTGTGCAGTAGGAAAGACTCTATCTACTTTTACACAAAGCACGTATGCGATAGTAAAAGGAAATTGCAGCAATTGTTCATTATTATGTTTTCGCGATGATTTACAGCATAATATATTGGATTGGAAATATAGGTTTGATATTATAATGATTGAATTCGAATTCATCTACGAGTGGATATAATTCAAATGAAAACACTATTATATTGAATTGCATTGATATTATTTGTGTGTATATTTCAATTTAGTTTCGATATAAAATAACATATTTGTATATCATTGAAATTATAGCAATTCAATTATATTGTTCATATTCAACTTTGTATGAGTTATTACGGTTAACAAAAATTACATTTAATATGTCAATTGACGTAATATTTTTTAACAATTAAACAAAATGTCCAGTATTACTTACAAAATTTTATGTTATACATATCAAAAGCGTCGTCACTGGAAATAATTATGTGGTATGAAATATATAGAAAATCAACAGCAACATCGTGTTATTGAATAATGTAATTTATATTTAACCATAATGATAGTGCGAAAATGATATGTATTATAAAATGAAGATAAATCCATGTCATATATTTATAAGTGAAATAAGTAATGGTGTATATAAGAAAAACAAGAAAAAAGAGTTAAAACATTTAAAAATTTCTAAAATTATTCTACTCGTATCTAAACCGCATTTGTATTACAATACTTACATTTTAATAAAATTGTTGTGAGACAAATAAAAACGGTTTGACAGCAATGATTCTTTAAATATTTTTGTTTCTTTTAAACATTTATTTTATACTTCGTGTTATTCTGTAAATTTCGTTTCTTTGATCTGCTGATTTTTTGCAATGAACAAAGTAAAAGTATTGCCTTTACTTTAACCACTATTATATAATTTGTTTGGAATGATAATTTCGTTTTCTTACCGCTGATTCACTCCGTTGTAATTAAATAGATATTATTACTCGCGTGTTTTAAAAAGCTATGAGCGATGTAACCTTTTGAAACGCAGACACAATGATTGATAACTTTTTAAAAGCCATATGACTTAGATTTTATTAGCTGTGGTCCGTTTCTTGTATAAGACCATTCGTAAAATTTCGCAACACATCTATCTTTCTATATTTTATGAAGCTGCAATAAAAAGGAGAAAAGATTCTGTAAAAAAAATATATATTGTATAAACATGTATTTCAAATAAGCTGACGAAAAATAAGTCGTAAAATCAGTTATAAAATATATAGCAGCACATGTTATCTCTTATAAAACTGACGACAGAGGTATTTTATAAGGCACACTTAAATATCAATATGTTTATTGACGTTATTAATTAAAAACACGACTTTAATTATGATATTGTACTAGAAAGTTATAAGCTCAAAATTGTTATTTTATGATAAATCTAACTTTTAATGTGTTAACTGTCACTTCTTGATGGAAAGGCATGATATTTTAAATAATAAAAACACATTTGCTGACTTACAACTTTGCTGACCTCTCTTTGCCATCAAATAAGGTGTATTGACTCGGTTCGACATTTTTCATATCAATATTAAACTTCTATTCATATATGTTTAAACGGTATGCGTATGTTATAACGCTTCATATTTTTTTATAAATTAATTTGAAATGCAAATTATACAATGTGTGTAGCATTGCAGGTATTCATACTAGTACCACATATATTTTTTTACAGCATCGATTGCATTAAATAATTATTGTTGAAAAAAAAATATACTCACTTAACGATAAATGACTAATCCAATCCTTAAAAAATGTTTTGACGCATGATTTTTGGTACGTTTTAACTAACTTTAATTTAACTTTAACAGTTTTATAGTAAGCATAATTGTTAATCATGAAATTTTCAATAAATTAAAATAATAACGTTTGCGAAAAAATGATAAGAGGCAAATATTAAATGGACCGTTTTCTTTTCTGTTTCAGAGGAATATTTTGAAAGTTGTGATAGACCGTGTCATGAACTGGACTGGCCAATGATATGTCGGGTCAAGATGACTTTAGAAGTCTATAAAACACTCAGCAAGTAAGATAAATTTTATATTCTAAAAGATATTTTTAAGATTCAGCATTGTAACGACTATTACATAAACTATAAAAACTACCTACTTGCTATTTTAAAAATGGTTTTAAAAATGATCATACACTCTATGTTTCGATATAATATTGTATTCATGTGTGACGTACATAGGAATAGGAATATCAATGAAAATATATATTGCAATGTTTTCTTACAGATCTTGCAGAAGTTGCCCTGGAAATGTGAGCGATTGTAATCGGGCGCATTGTGTGAGTGCCGATGGACATTCGCGAGGAATCTTAGCTGTAAATCGTCTCCTACCTGGACCCAGCATTCAAGTCTGCGAGAACGACATAATGGTGATCGATGTTGTGAATAGAGTACCCGGACAAGGTGTGACTATTCACTGGCGAGGACAGCCACAAGTGGAAACTCCGTTTATGGATGGGGTCCCGATGATAACCCAATGTCCGATTCCAAGTTACACAACCTTTCAATACAAATTTAGGGCGTCAGCGCCAGGAACGCATCTCTATCATGCACATTCTGGTTCAGAAGCTTCCGATGGACTTTTCGGAGCTTTTGTCGTCAGACAAGCACCGAAACTTGACCCGCATAAAGCGCTTTATGATTTTGACAACAACGAACACGTTATGGTAATTTCTGAATGGAGTCATGGGTTTGCCATCCAAAGCATTTTAGATACTATTCCGCTATCTGTTAAATCAATCTTGGTGAATGGTAAAGGATCCAATTTAAAAACGAGCAATAACGGAAATTTTATTGCCATCGAAAGCCCACTTTCAATATTTAATGTGACGTCAGGAAACCGTTATAGATTCAGAATAGCTCATGCTGGTGGTGTTAAAGGATGTCCAATTACTCTAACCATAGAGAATCATACAATGCAACTTATTGCTCTTGACGGGCATTCAACTGTTCCCCAAGAATTGAGTTCATTGATTCTCGGCAGAGGAGAACGAGCAGATTTTGTTTTAAATGCAAACAAACCCATCGGTTCTTATCGTATAAACGTTTCGACGATTGAGAATTGTGCTTCGCCAGTTTATAGTGCTGCCATATTGAAATATGAAGGATATAATGATACAAAAAATGTGAAAACTGAAGATGTTAGTTCTGAAGGAGTTACTGATTCAGCTGAAACAAGTAATAGTGTGACCGATGGGAGTGAGTTAAATACAGTAACAGGAGCGAATTGTGTTGATGAAAAAACTTTGTGTGTCAGTGAAGTGCAATCGTTGGCCCAATTACCTCTACAACTGAGAGAAGAAAAAATGCAGACAACTATCTATTTGCCATATTACTATAAGAAATCAGACCAGCATCCACATACAGGTATGTTTTATGGCCATACTAACTTTGATCATAAATATATTTACGATGATAATTAAAATGTGCGAGTCGAATTGAACTATAGCTTCATTCTAATCCGACCGCAATATAGATACCACGCCAATATTTAGCGGCGAATTATTTGAGCATTATTCATATTTTTAATTTGATATTATTTGATAAAAAATACAAGTTGTATTAAGTATGGAAAAGATAAAGTAAATGGAAACCATTAATACTAATCGATAACTAAAAGCTACAGATTCCATGACAATATGAAAAAAAATATGATATAGATTTGACCAATACAAAAAATCTGAAAAACGATGACATATAATATTTTTGACTCCAGTGACACTAGTGGCTTTCACTGTCTCTTAACGCTGATTCAGTAATTTTTTAATTTGCAGAATTCATTTAAACTCCATTTTTTCTCAAATTTGAATTGTTACAATTTTGTACGATTCCACATGTTTTGTCACTAACGACCCGGTCGCCTTTCGTCAGTTCTGTTGCATCCCTGTGATAGAATGCCTGACGATGCCGAAAGGCGAAACCCGGGTCGTTAGTGACAAAACATGTGGAATCGTACAAAATTGTAACAATTCAAATTTGATATTGAAATTGCATCAAGCACCTTCAGTCGATATATTAAAAAATAAAATTCCACTTTTTGTAAAATTTGAGAACGTTCAAAAGAAGATTATTGAATACATATTGTAAATTGGAGTATTTTAATGTGTGTACTAACAACTTTATCGTGCACATCGATGGATGTTTAGTGCTTTAAAATCATTTCAGAATACTATTCCTGTCAGATTAATAAACTTTCTATTGATTTGTTGCAACTTCTTTGACACGGTTAGACTTAAGTAGCATTGATTTAATAGCCGTAATAAACAGTGTGTATGCTTAATTGTCATAAAACGTAGTTGATATCACATAAAGAAAATATCTATGTGTAAAATTTATTGACTACTAAACCTACATTTTAAAATCAAGAATAGGAAATTCCTTTACGCAAAGTGAAAAATATTTGATCGAAAATTTATACGGTGATTAATCAATAAAATTAATAATGTATATGTATTTTTTTTCAATGTAATATATACAAATTATATTTTTGTCAATTGATGATTGTCATTAATCAAAAGTGAAAGTAAACATTCGTAAAAATACTGGCATTTTTTCATGAACTTGAATTAATTAAACAATCGTAAATGATACACCCTAAATGATTTGCTCATGACATATGAAATTATTATAAATACATCTGTATGTTGTTTGGAGATAAGACTGATAAGAAATCAAAAGATTTTATCTTTTATCTAAGCAAAACCAATTGAAAAAATTGCTTACATACTCACTTTCATAATTTAAGAATCTTATTCTTTCATTGGTTGCAACATTTACCATCTCTATCATGTGTTCAAAGAATATTTGTTGCAATTTTAATCTGAAATTTCTTTTATAATGTTAAAAATTGGTACCTAAAATATTGTTCAAAGGCAATAGGTGATCGCAAGCTTCCGTTTTTAGAAACTGCCACAAATAGTACTCCATAATTTTACCATCGTAAACGTAAATATCAGCGTAACTAAAACAAAAAACAACAGAAAGAGTCTGTAATTGCTGTTAGTTCAGCATTCAGCCGATGATGTCTTGTATTTTGAAAGGAACCATATTCTCATGTTGAACTGTATCTATTATTTTCAAAAAATATTTTTTTTAAGTAATACTTCCACAATTTATTATTAATATGAATAGGACCGTTTTCATCTCATCTCGAGTATTATCAACCGATTATGATATATTTAAATATAAAAACTTTTTACCAAGAAGCGACAGTTATCACCTTAAAAATCGATCAATCTTATCTATCAATTGCTTCTCTCTATTCTATCACGGGCGATAAATATCGGATAGTTTATTTCATTCTATCGTTGTAAATTGTATTAAATTGCAGGAATATCTTTAGTTGTAAGCCTTTCAATGAAAAATGCTTGATTTTCCTATATGCAAATTTTAATCATATTTATAGCCCCGGACGATTATGCTGGTATATCTAACAATATCATTTCGCCTAACGGTTATAGATAGATGAATAATTATGCATAGGATTATAAACATAATGAATATCAACTGATTAAAATTTTATTTCAAAATTATTAAAACAATGTAAAAACTACTGCAGGAAAAGGAATAATTTAAAAATTCAACATAAAGACAACGAACGCTAAAGTAATTGTAGAATTATATTATACTTTCAACGGTAAAACGAATAAGTTATTACGCAATCCGAAATACGTTTTGGGTTTTAATAGAACAAATAGTGTTTACCAACAATACGAAATCGCAATCAGTGAAAGTTTTCACGGTCGAAAAAAGTCAAAAACGTCTGATATACAGGAAACATTAGCCTTTTCATTTTGGTATGCGAGACAGCGTAAAATGTTGGGACATTATATAACAATGTGCGTGATATGTATCACATTCTTCGTGATGACAATCATAGACAATGCAATTGAGTTTTTGTTTTAAATATATTTCCGGGCATCAAACAATTTGAACGTGACTTTGAAGGCTTTTGTTTTTATTTAGAAAATTACATATCAACTTTAAAATATACTATGTCTAAAGTACACACCTAAGACCGTATGCGTACAACTGTACAATAATAAAAAGTATATGATAGATAGTGGCCACAGAAAAATAACGGTCAAATTGAATCTTAAAACTTTATCATGGAACATTTTCTTTTATTTTCAATTTTCAGTTATTTTCAGATAATTTATATATTGGCAATGCAGATAGTTAGAAAGCAGTCTTTATTACAGCCATTTTTTGCCAAAATTGGAAATGACATTTAAGTCATGGAGAAAGTATAAGGTCATATAAAACACTTAACTGTGAAACACTGCGTACAGAGATGTTTTATCAACGTGATTTTATTCATTATATAATAATTTGTTTAAATACATACTTATATAATTGCACGACATTTTGAATCAATTGATATTGTAGATTATTTAGAAACATTTATTCTCCTGAATGTTTCAAACTTGTCATAATTTACTTCATACAATTGTACTATTTTTTTTATACAAACATGGTCAAATTCATAGATATATCACATATTATATCAACGACTACCTCCATAATACCGAATCTCTTCCACGAATAAAAATAAGACATTTCCATATCGCTCCATACTTCTGAATAAATAAAAATGTAATATATATAAGAACCAAGATGGTATATTATTATTATAAAAAAAATGATTTATTTATAGTTAAAGTAATGTTGATAGAGCTGTAAAGATAAAATTTCATTCAATCGCCTAAAAATAATAATATTTTTTAAAACGCCCGACAGTTTTTTGAAGCATTTAAATTGTTTTACCGAACGAATGAATTCTACGGGATGGTCATTACCGTAAAAAATGGATTACGTCCGTCTGTCTGATTTTTATGCAACGAATTTCTTTTTGTTGTACTTGAAAGTAAGAATCACTAAAAAATTAGGAACTCAATTATTGGCCCAGAGTGTTCCGCTTTGCTTCCGGAATATTTTAAGAATCTAAGTGAAGGTTTTCGAGTTAAAAACCGAGTAAAGACATTAAAATGAATTCAGTTGGCAATAAACGGTTATTTAGCATAACCGTTTGTGACATGGATTAACATTAAATTGTTCTTTGTATCTATTTTTTAAAACATATTTGATTAACAGTTACTATTTACTCACATGGAATATTCCATTTGTAATTATTATGATAAGAGAAAGTACATTCAAATATTTGTTTATTTATTAAAAAAAACTTAGCTACACAATAAATTAATCATTAAGTATGACGAGCTTGTCAATATAACAGATAATTGATACACGAAAGGAAAAAATAAACTAATCTATAACCCTTCTAGTTGAGAAGTCCATTCGAAAGTTAGATAGACAATGATTGATTCGATACGTTTGTTGTAATATATATTAAGTAGTTCAAATATTGAGCATTCCATCGATTCGAGTGCTTCAGACTTAGTAAATTTAAAAGTAAATTTAGACACATAAAATGTATTGTTTCTAATGAATTTTCCTAATAAGATTCTCACATTAAATTGATCTAGTATTAAATGTTTTGAATAATAACAATAACAAATATTTAAAACATCTATCATAATATTAATATGAATTTTGTTATTATAATAAATTGATTTAGAATGTCGGTTTGAAAATATTTTTGCCAATGAGTTGCAACAAATTTTTATTGTTTAAGTATATAAATAGAATGGTTCGTTAACGTACCACCATGACGATGCGTTTAAATTGATTTGAAGCGAGAATATCCACAAGAAAAAAAATAAGAGTGAAAACCTTTCAATGAAAATGAGTTTGCCAAAATAAACGTGATAGTTCTATCAGTAGTATAAATACATTCGTACACTATGATATAATATAAATGAGGAAGTAATCATTACTGCTGATACAAAAGTGATCTATTCGGACTATTATCATTACGGCATGATATATTTGAATGAAACTTTGCGGTCTCGTTTAAATAAAATGATATGCAGTAACGTATATCATCTTAACGAGTTTGCAAATTTCAAATTCGACTATTTAATGTATTAAGAATGAATTATGTTTAGTGTTTGTTTAATGCTAAATTTATTGCATCGATGAAAAGTGAAATCTTCTAGGTACTAAATTCAATTTTTAATTACTTCAAATGCTAACTTCCTTGTTTTTTTTTTTTTTTGCATATTACGCTGAAAGAGTCTTGGTATCTCTTCTTTTTAATTAAAAAATATAATGTTACTATTTTGATTGAGTATATCGAAACGATATTTGGGAATTTTTATAAGATGATGGCAGTGAAGAAGTCAACATTGCATTAAAAAAATAGTAAGATGTCTTTACGATGTAGCATTTGTATACTACATACTTCTGTCCTATAGTTTATTAATTTTAATGAGAATGAAAGTTTCATTGATGATTGATTTTTTATTTTGTTTGTGATTGTTTCATAAATGAATGTTATTTTTTTATAGGCTTGGCGCAAACCGATGGAGTAACCTTCACGTTTCCCTCTTCACCACTTTTGACGCAAGATGATGAAGATTCAACTAAAGCCATATGTAACAAAGCATCTTGCAAACCTCATTCACGATGTGAATGTGTTCACATAAAGAAGGTGCCGAGGGGTAACACTGTCGAAATGATTCTTATCGATCAAGGTAATTATGAAATAAGTTTTTAGCCTTATACAATATTTGAAAGTTAATAATTATTGCTCTTTTACTAATAATATAGAGGTAATGTAATGAGTGTAAACGTTGCCCAAATCGCTTATGATATGATTACATTATTACGATAACATCTTTATTTAAAAAAATTATAATGTCGTGAAATATATTAATTATTTTCAAAGCTCATTCAAGTTAAAAATGGGGTTTTAATATTAGTATAAAATGGTTGAAATTTCATTTTTTGAATTTATTTATTTGGGTTGTTTCATTAAAAAATACATTGATTAGTCATCAATTATTGCATTATATTTTGTTCGCCTGGGTAAAAACCTTTGTTTTTGAATTTTCACAATTACAAAAAAATTCAAAACAGTTTCTCAAAGGAGAACTGATTCAAATATAATTAATTAATATACCATCCATATGAATATACCATATGAAGTATAGTTATTGAAAAAATAGAAATATTATACATCGTGGAATATTACATTATTGATAGTTTTTGACAAAATAATATTTATGTCGAAAAACTTAACGGCTTAAATATTATGTTTTTAAATAACGACTATTATTAAGATGCTAGTATTCATTCTTAAAAAAGCATCTCAATCAACGAAAAAAAAAATATACCAATTTAACGTTACGATCCTATAAATTTTACTTCTTGCGGTTTATATAACATTTCTACATCTAAAACCGCATCATTGAGGCTTTTTTCAAATTATGCAAAAATATTTATTTGAATTTCATTACAAATTATAACGCTTCAAAAATT
Source organism: Himalopsyche japonica (assembly GCA_028555115.1). Taxonomy (NCBI): domain Eukaryota; kingdom Metazoa; phylum Arthropoda; class Insecta; order Trichoptera; family Rhyacophilidae; genus Himalopsyche; species Himalopsyche japonica. The sequence goes on from JAHFWJ010000430.1 coordinate 3,524,774, forward strand.
TGCTTTCTTCTAGTATTTAATGGATTAATTTAAATGAATGTCATATCGTACAAAAAAATGAAAGTAGATAGAAAAAATGATGCATGCGAACCAACATTTAAAGTGATATTGTTTCAATATTTGATATTGCTAAACCATATATGAATATGATTGTTCTTAACTTTATATTAAAAGCAATAATAAATATAAAATTTAACTCAAGGCATGTACTTTATCAATTAACACGATGAAAATTATTTCATGAGTAATTAATATTTAGATTGAACGATTAAAACAATGCTAAAATTGTTCGTGTTGAATATTTACAGAATATTTAAAAATAGTCACGATAAACATCACTGTCGTTGGTTTGAATTTAATGATGGAAAATGAAACTCAAATCAACACGATAATTCGTGTTACTAGAAATGCAGTTGCGACACCATTTCAGCTCATTTCAAAAAATACATCCCTTTTGAGCAAAACAGGATCTGATCATTCAGAATACATATATATTATATATATATATATAATATGTATTAAATTGTAATTGTTGAAATATGTTTTGTCGCTAACGACTTGGGTTTGGTCTTGCGGAATGTTCATGCATTTTCTAACACGTATGCAACAGTAAATAGTTTGTATCTTTATATACAAAATGAATTAATTGCTAAAGAAAAACACAAACCGTAATGCTAGAATCTAAAGATAACTTTAAAAACTATTGATTTGATTATAATGACAATCAAGTGCATATGATAAGTTTTATAAACAATAAGTACAGTTAATAAGCTTTTGATGAACCAATTTTATAAAGAATAATAATAAGCTATCACTAACATACAATTGAGTAATTTTTAACCAACGTATTTCAAATTGATGAGTAACTGTGGGATGAAACATCAGGTGACGTAATGTGGAATCGTACAAAGTCTCAACAATTCGATATTGATTTTGAAATTCCATCAAGCACCTACAGTCGATATAAAAAATTGTAAATGTGTTGTAAAATTATAATAAAAACTGTTATTAATGTAATTTCTGTCTGTGAAATCACTAAAATAATTTGTAATAAAAAAATATTATATATACTTATTTATAACTTTAAAAAAATTACAATGAAATATTTTGAAACGATTTTGCATTATATTTTTAAAATTTCTCAAAAAGTATTTTTCATCTCTGTCACTGTTGTTTCGAGAGCGATGTATTTAAAATGCGAAATTAAAAAAAGCTTTTCCTGGGTTTCTACAGGTGGTGACTCCGAGCACACCTTCCATCTTCATGGATACAGCTTTTTCGTCGTGGCAACAAATCAGTTCACGGAATCGTTGGATTCCGAAACCATAGAGAAAATGAATTTAGAAGATAAACTTTTTCCGAATAGGAACCTCATCGACCCAGTTGAGAAAGATACGATCACTATACCTAAGTTTGGTGCTGTTGCTTTGAGATTTAAGGCTGATAACCCTGGATATTGGATATTGAGGGATGAAAATTCAAACCAGTGGACACGTGGACTTGACGTTGTATTGCAAGTTGGCGAAAAATCAGATTTTGTGAAGGCACCGGGGGTATTTCCAAAGTGTGGCAGTTATGTGGGACCATACTATTTTTTAATTTAGGTGTTCGTGATGAATTATAAGGTTCACCATGAGCTTATACGCGAATAAAAAAGTAATTTATCATAAAATAGTGATCGTGATGATGTTTGTTTATCAGTAGAAATATAAGTGTAATAAAATCCATCAAAATTATGACAAAATATATTATATTTGTTTTAAAATAATGTCATAAATTGGCTTTTGTGATTACCAATATTTTGTTACGTAGTTTTAATTTTTTTTTATTTCATAAAGGCATAAAACGTTCGAAAATAGGCGACTAAATGAAGTAGTATAAAATATTTCAATGGCGGTTTTTTGAATATATACCTAAAACGATGATTGTTCTGGAGAGAAAAAATAAGTTAAATTTTTATCAATAATGATTACACTCTCTATTCGTTTTTATTATTATCAATTTTTAAAGATGTATAGTAAAACACTTTTTTAAGATCTACTGAACTGTTGTCATATTTCAAATATTTTTTCGAATTTAATTTACAATTACTACAAATAAAGTTGTACTCATAATTCCGCCAATAAAGGTTTGATACGTGGATGCCTGTTTAAAATAAGTTATAACATGACATATCCAATTATATTTTTCCTATGAAAACAATATTTTACTCATATTAGGATAAGAAAATGAAATCGATATGCGATTTTTCTTGAAATAGCGTATAAACATGTATGTATGTATGTGATAGTATGCATAACCGCATCTTGCATTTCAATCAGACCGAGAAAAGCGATGTGAAAGTGAAATTTATGAAAAAATATAAAACGATCATTTAAATAACTATTTTTTTTTAAATATCTTGTTTGTGTAGTTATAGTAACGAGTGGTATTGGTAAATTATTATATTTCGTGCGCTGGCGACCTTATATTTTTTTTATTTTTAGAGCGTTAAATAATCAGTCATCAAATATTATGCACATTTATCAATTGCATGCACCAGCCAAAGAGGCAATTTTTTATTAATAATCTATGAAAAAAGTTGATATTCATAATAAAAACATTCAATAAACATCTTAATCGTCATTAAAAGTTAAATAATAAACGAAGAACAATATGGTAGTTTAAAAATTGTAACGTTATAAAATTTCCATATACTCTTTTGAGTTTTAAAATTGGAAACTAAAATCTGATATTTAAACGTGTGAAAAAACTGTTGAAATACCAAGTGTACATGAAGTAATAAGTATGTAATATCTACCGATAAACCGTTGTCTGCTAAAAGAATTTACACGTCCACCCAACGTCCTAAATTATGTATGCGATCAATACTATCACTAGCTGACAAAATCAATATTTTTATTTATCAAAAGTAAACCATAAACTGAAAACATCTGGAGAATGAGATACAAAGAGCCGTAGTAAAATTAAAAAAATAACGAAAACCATTGCGGTATTTTGCAAAAAATATAGAAAAATTCGTAAACCAATAATAGAAATTAAGGTGCGGTGAAGAATTTGTGTTTATTTATTGTTTGAATAATTTGTGTATAGTTCCAAAAAAAGTGTCCGGCAAATTTCTTTAATTTTTGTTCTTTAATTTTTCAATATTGTTTATTCCAATTAATGTTCCAATTTCAAATTTTGACAGGTTACACCTATTCCTCAATTTTTCAACGAAAATTCAAATTATGTTTATAAAAACATTGATTTTATAATAATGCACTTCGGTCTTGTCGGGCAGGTTCAGTGAGTTTTTTAATTAATTGCAAATTCATGATTATATTAAACTGAATATTTATATAGTTGTTTAATTTAAATATCATTATAATCGCAATTAGGTAACTTTTTCAGTGCTTAAAATGGTTTGGAAAGCTAATTAATTTGGAATCATTAAATGCAAATATTATAATCAGCGTAATTTAAAATCTTCAGATTTTATAAAAAAGAAACCACGAATCTATCTGTTATGTAAATGTACTTGAAATGTTTTTATACCTTTATGCTGTATCAATTAAAATAAATATTATTACAATGCGATGTTGGCCAATTATTCAAGGCACTTTCACATCAATTTACTAGCGCTTTTTGAATGTCAAATGTATTGTTAGTACATGTATAAGTTATGGTTTGATTAACTGCACAATTTTGGTTAAAGGTTATGTTTTTTTTATTTGAACGTTTCACTTTCACAATTCAATCGAAAAAAGTGCATAACAGACTGTGCAGAATTGCAACAAAAGTACATCAGATAAGTCGTTTAGCTTCGACAATGTTCAAAAATAAATGAGACGCTAAAATTATAAATTAATTATACCACTAGTTATCGTATTCTCTTTTAGTGAAAGTATTTGGTAGACGTTGTTACAGACAGCTGTTCTTGGTTCTGTATTATATAATAATTTTATACGATTTTTCAAAGCTTATTATACCTTTGAATGTTCGTTTTTAAACGTATAAAATAGTTTCATTCAATATAAAATGAATTGTGTGTGAAACATTTCGAATATCGTACAAAATGCTTTTGCAAAACATTTAATTATAGTATTGTGTTGGTTACGCTCTACAATTATTTTTGCATAAAACAGCACTAAGTGGTTACACATTATAATGTTCTTTTAAAACCTTTCTTTTCATTGAACTCTGTAGGTTGATTCAACAATTGAGAATTAAATGTATCATTCATATTAACTTTTAATTGAAATTACTTCAAGACGTGTAAAATATTAACGAAATAGATCTCGAAGTTCTAATAATTTTTCTTTAAATTTAGCGACAATTTATATTTGCTTCAAATTGATACATTTAAAAAATAATATATTGTTAATAAAACCGTGTTATCAAATTGCATCACATAATATAATACACATCACTGGATGGTGACGTAATAATGAATAAATTTGATATACTTGTTTCGATATAGAACGAGTTATTCATTGTAATGTTGGATTCATATTTATAAAAATCATCTCATGAGCATAAGTGAAAATTTCAAGGAAAAAGAAGCAATCACTAGTATAGCAAAAAATATTCCATCGCGTGATAATATTTTTTTTGAAATGGATTGTTTGGTAATCATTGAAAACAATATATTTAGTAGTATGGCTCGTGTATTGAAAAACGCAAGCAATGGATCCCGTGTTAACATTGTATCCATTGAAATTTATAATATATAAAAGATTAATTACTATGGGAAAAAGAAATATATTTTCGATTTATAAATTCCCTCCATGTGTGAAATATATGCCAAAAATAAACATTAAACGTTTATTTATGTTTTTACTACAAAAATAATTTTAACTACCTGATTATAAATATACTAATCTTCTCCCGAAATCATGTAAAATAAACTTCCGATTTTAAAAACAGAATTTTTGTTTAATGAAGTATATATTTTTCTTTTTAATAACGCATATATGCCCATAAATACTCAAAATACCAATTAGGATGATGGTTGTATAGTGAAACTTCTTGTTTAAGTCAGTTTTATGATTATTTCAACTGCTGTAACAAAGCACATGTACGAATAATTTATTATAATATATGATACGAACCAGTTTTTTCATACTGATCTGTTTCTTATAATTCGTGACTCAGTCGTATTTGATCGAACGTTTTTTTGATCATATAGAACATTCATTTTTTTTTTAAAAATAGTTATATTTTTGCCGAACAATCAATCATATATGTTAGTCATTCCAAACATGTGTTTATTTTTTTGCAATAACTGCATCAATTTATTAATGTCGAAGGATTGTTTTCACTTAAGAATATTGCACTTTCGATCGACCATATCCATTTCACGAAATCGAAAGCTATCGTCGATAATATTGCGGTGAAGTTTGAAAAAAAACATTTCCCATGCAATAGATATAATGAAATTTTACACGACTGAGATAGACTTAATGAGATTTTTTCTTAGTCATTCGATATCGATCTAAAGAGAAATGATACAACAAGCAGTATGAACAAAAATTAAAAAAAGAGATTGAATTTGAGTTTTTCGGATCCTAGAACTAAAGATGATCTTTTGGGTAAAAGCTTTTATTCCTGGTCACTTCATTTCATCGTTTATCTATCTCTTATACCTATATACGATCAGTTATTGTACAACACATGACATATTGATATAGAAGACAAGCTTCTATAGTGGTAAACCGTTGGTTTTGCTCATCATCCAAGATATCTTCAGCCTTATATCAAAAATTAAAAAGCTAAATAAAAAATAATGGGAAGAAGTCTTTTGAACTAAAAAATATTTAATACCAACGTGTATATGTGGTAAAATAGTCTTCAATAAATAAAAAACAATATATGACGTCTTCGTTTTCTCTTGACTGTATAAGATCTTATTCTCAACGCCATAAAAACTTTCATTATAAGTAGATTTGCTTTTGAGCTGCAGTTTATTCGTCCGCTTTTTTTTACTGTTTTCATGATGCTATGAAATCACTAAAACTACTTTTATTCTCTCATCAATTTCAACCTTACAGCTAAAATGAATTTCTTTTCTTGAAAAAAAATATATTTTTATGCAAAATATTCTAGTGTGATTTTTTTTATTAGAATGCATATCTTACATGTGTTGTTTGAAATGTGGTTTGAAATGTTATGTACTATATACTCTTGGCGCCAATGGTATAACTATAACAGATGAAATTTTGAATATTTTACATTGGCTTTATTGGTCAGCTTGTGTTTTTTTTTTGAATGCCTTTTGCATGTCAGGAGTTTTAAACATTAAAATACGTTGCAGATGCTTGTTATTTAAAATATAATTATTATATCATTCATATCGTCACCACAGAAGTAAAAGAGCGTACTACAAAGTTCTGAAAAGTAATCTTAAACAAGGCATTTGAAAGCCAAAGAAAAATGTATCGAATCTTCAAATTATCATACGCGTTTTAATTGATCACTTCTAATATATAACTCAAAGATTGGAGTGAATAACTTTAAATAATGATTATTCTTTTTCTTCTTTTGTCAATCAATTCATTAGTTTTATTACGCAAGTGTCGGTTATTATGTATACAAATACAAAAAAAAAACTACATTCATTAACTCACACCGATTTAATGTCACAAGGAATCGTTATCTTTTGGGATGATGATGTATTGTATGTTATACAAATACTATATAACAAAATACAGAAATTATTGTTTTTAATCAACGACAGCTCATGCAATGTATGCCATAAGTCATAATATTTAAGATCCAATTAAAATATTCATTCGAACCAGTTTCAATTTTAAAAAATCCTGCTTCTACATTCTTCAAAACTTATTGCTCGTTCTTTTTTTTTTACAAAAATTTATTACAAAAATGCACGCATTTTTATTATCGAACTTCTTTTTTCAAATATTTGTTTCAGTTCACTGTAATGTTATTAGGTTTAACACCAGTCAAATACGAGTACTTGTATATTAATTGATTTTCGGTAAACGCTTTGTCGATAAAAGATGGCGCAAAACGAAACCAGTTATAGGTAAAAATGGTTGCATAAAAAAGAGAAAAGTAAAAGGCAACGGAACATGCGCGGCCCAGAGGAGAAATTCGTAAGTTTGGGCAAGAACGTGTTTTAACATTGTGCGTTTGATTATATACGGACTCAAAGGCACTTGCTATTTATAGCGATTTAAGTGTGTTATATTACGAAACGGTTTAAAAATAAACTTTTCTTTTAACGCGTGTATTTAAAAGTATTTACATTATTCGATATTATCGCTCAAAGAATTGGAATGGATTTTACGATTAAGTTGATATTTTATGGAATGCTTATATTTCGTTTAAACATTAAACGCATACCTGGATAATAAAGTTTTATCTTTCAATTGAATCAACGATGAATAAATAATATTAAAATTTTTGACTTTTTATAGGTGTTTAATGAAAATTTTTATTAAAAAAAAAGTTCTGTTTTGAGTTATATACATATCATATTGTAGCAATATTATTTTTAGAATTAATATGACCAGAGACCAACAGTAAAATTTTTCAAGATTTTGTAAATAAATTTTCTTTTAGAGGAAATTGATAAGTTTTGTTTTACTAAGTCATAGTATGTATTGTTATTTGACAAAAACTGTTTGAAATTCCACATTGATAAAGAATGTATTTTTTTTATTCATAAAGTGACATAAGTATAACTCTATTTGAATTGTAGATATCAAAAATAAATATTTAAAAATCCAAGTAGATCATTCATTGATAAGCATTGTCGTTGGATGACAATTATAAATGCGTAGAAAAAATCACTATTTTTTAAGCAAACAGCAAAGATCACTTCATAATTGAAATTTAAATCCAAAGTTTTATTGACTAATGATCAAAAGTAAAATTATAATTGACTAGACGTTTGTTTGATATACATAATAATAAAGTAACTTTCTATATTACTGCAATGATAATATGTATTCAAAACTTTTACAAATATAACGATAAAATAAAATAGTATATAAGCGTTGTATACAATATGTATTATTATATGTATACCAAATAAGTGTTCACTAATCAATAAATACACCAGTTTAAAAAAAAATTGTTAGTGTATATTTGATGGCTGCCAGAAATTATTTCAACCGGAGCACGACTATTGGTGTTGATAGGCATCAAACTCTTCATTTTATAACATAAAATTAACTCGGAATTAGTCTCGCATCACTAACTGAGATGAAACAGTAAGTATTCGAATGGAAATCCGACGAACAAAATTATCACGGAAGCGTTATACTTTTCTCATTAATCAGCACTTTGATGATTGAATAAGTATACACAATTATAATATTAATAAATTCTTGAATGAATAGTTGAATTTATACTTATTTAAAAATGGAATGATAGGATTTATAAAGTTGGATTTTGTACTTATAAATAAGGTTCGCTTTCTAAATATGAGAATATGGTTTGGGTTTTTAAACTTGAATTAAGATATTTACAGTACTCATGCTATGATGTATTTTGTTGTGTTAAAATGAACTTTTACAATATAATAACTGTATATGGAACTAATATAAATGAACCAGGAATATTTTTGTAGGCAAGATTTTCTTTTAGAGAAACGTTTTTAAAATGAATTGGGAATGAAACAATTAGTTCCATTCCGTTTAATTCACAAATGTAATATAAAATATTTGTCTATTGAAGAATTGTTACTGGCTGATAAATTTTGTGAAAAAAATATGTTTTCTTATTACAAGTCGTGTTGTAAAATTGATTGAACCAAACATTTTTTTTAACGATAGATTCTATATAATATGTTTATTATCAACTCCAAAAAACTGCAAATAAAGATTGATAAATTTATGATTTCAAATTAAACTGTTAATAACATGCTTATAATATGTAGATAATAAATTTTAAACATGTAAATATTATTAAATATGCTCACTAAAATGTGATAAAATTTTGAGTAGACATTTACATGAAAGAAATGTTGAAAGAAAAATGCACAATTAAGCATATATTTGGCACATAACAAAAAAAAATGCGAAGAAACAAACATATTTTCGTTTGGTTTTTATTTTTCTAAAATTTTGCACGAAATTCATTTTGACGAAATGTGTTTTTTTTGTATTTAACTAACACGAAATGGTTTTATTTTAATATAGTTTTCCTTTAATGAGAAAAGAAAGTAATGCACTATTTTTCGTATATGTTAATATAAAGTATCCAAGTAATACTGGGTGTATAAATAAAATACGTAAAAAAAAAATTTAAAATATGCATAATATATATAATTCGTTTTACCCAAGAATACTATATTAGTATTGTTAGTGATTTTCAGTTTATTACGTTAAGAAATAATGAAGTAACGACGATAAAAATTAAATATTATGCCAATGAATGTAGCATTTTAAGGCTGGTCTATGTTACCATTTTTGTAATATTGAAATTAAAGAATGAGTATTTTTTATATTGTTATAACCCACTTGTAGAAATGGTTTAAGTTTATCAATAAAAAATTAAATAAAAAATGTTCTACTTGTGATAATTAAAAACCAATCTCTTTTCATAAGCTGAGCCTACCTCACTTAAACCGATCGCTCGCTTTTTTCAATTGAGAAAATCATGCGAACCTGGGTGGGTTGAATGAAATAGAAAGTTATCGGTCCTAAAGACTTAAAACGAAACATGCTTGCTACATAAAGGTATTAAATTATTATATTTTGATTGCATGCTCACGTATCTTTACTGCAGTCGATCAATGGAACGTGTTCCATTAACGCGTGATGAATTTGCTTAAAACTGCATTACGATATACTGACTTTTTAAAATATCATTTTATCGAAAGTGCAATTATTGTAGATCAATTGAATGTTTTGTTGACTGACTAAAAAAAATTTAAACCAGTGACGGTAAATCTATAAAAAGATTTTACGACTGACTGTAATTATTGTATTCTATTTAAATATAATAATATATAAATACAATAATTAGCACTTAAAGTGTTATGATTTTATATGGAGCAATGTTAACTTTATAACAGATTTCGAGTGATGAAATATGTGGCAATATAGTACGATACTTTTTAAAAAATAAATGGAATTCTAATTATCGTGATCTATTTTTTACTTTTGTCATTGAAACAAAACAAAATAAAGCATTTGCCGGAAGTGGTTTGTATAAAATATCACATTACTATCGATGAGAATAAAATGTCAATTATGATAGATACTTCGTTCAAAAATATAACAGGTTATTAAGTAATGCTTATGGTTAAAAAATAGTCAAAAACCAGTTTTCGCAACCTCATATTACTATCACAATGAGCTATATCAGATATCGACTCATTACCAATAATGAATTATAACGTGTTTTATAAAATTGGAGAATGAAATTAGGTATTCAAAATTCGTGACGCAAATGTTACCATAACCAAATGATTTAATTATATATATTAAAAAATATATAATTAAATGCAGGGATGTGCAGTCGCAGTCGGCAGTCGTGGAGTCACGGTATTTTGGCAGGGGTCGGAGCCGTGTTTTTGATTAATGATGGAATCGGAGTCCTGAAAAACGAGCGATATCGACTACTTTTTCGATTAGCATATTTTAAAGAATATCTCAATGAACAATGTGCCGGTTTGGTTGGTTGATTTCTAATTTAATGCACATAAATAGGAAAGGTAGGAAAACCCTAACAATAATAAACTTTTTTCAGTCGGAGTAGTATTTTTAGTGTATGTCGGAAATGTGTTTTTTTAACGACACAACATCCCTGGTTACATGTTATGATATAATCAGCTGCTTGCTGAAATTTGTAAATGATGTGTATTTCGAAAAATAGTCTTGCAGTATTATTTATAAATTGAAAAAAACTGATGGATATTTTCGGGAAAAACAGACTACATTAAAATTAGTAAACAAACTACATAATTGGGGTTCTTTTAAAACTCTTATATTTTTTAATAACTACCATCAGTTTACTGTAAACAGTAGTCTCAGCAGCTGAGACGTAAGCAGTCAGTAGGCTTAACAACCAAATACAAGTATAGCCACATTGGACAACAATCGAATATTCAACATTGTTGCGAAAAATAGTAAATTGAAAACTTTTTCATCGATAAATATATTTCTAATAGATATTTTTCATATTTTTTTCACTCCGAACCTATAATTATATACTCATAGTGAATGTATCATGCTAAGATTATATTAGCAAAATTAATATGATACATAGACTATGGTGTAAATATTAAAATTTCACAAAAGTAGTGTTGTTGATGGATGGAAATATTTTTAAATTTGCAAGACCATTTACAAATTTCAATTGTTGAAACTTTCTACGATTTCATATGTCAGTTCTGTTGCTCCCGTATGATATAATGCCTGAAAGTGTCGAAAAGCGGTACCCAGGTCGTTTGTGACCAAACATATGGAATCGCACAAAGATTCAAAAATTCAAATTTGATATTGAAATTCCGACAAGCACCCTCAGTCGGTATCATTAATTTGACGAGCTTCTTTTTTCTATATTATAAATGAAACCACAATGTTTTATTTTATTACCTTACTTCAGAATTAAATATTTTTAAGTAGTATAGCTTAGGGATTGCAATTTACCGTCAAATTTCAATAACCAGTAAACGGTAAATAATTTCACCTCTTACCGGTAATTTACCGGTTAATGCAAAAAGTAAAAAGACGTGGATTATATCATTAAAGTATAACTGTACGTGGCTACTTTCACTAAAAATGGTATCCTGGATTGAAACCTAATAATTTAAAATACATCGCAGGTGAATAGTAATGTCATTAAATGTACTTTAAATATGTTTCAGATGAATATATGTATGTTTTAAATGAACTTTTTTAAGTAAATCGGATAATTTATTATTTGCCACACAAAGATTGATTAATTTAAATTACGACTATGAAATATTTGGTTTACCTTCCTGTAAGAAGTTCATACGGTAAACTATTAATTTATCTATTAACTTATTGATGTAGTATATATATTTTATACATGTATGCATAATTTGTATCTATGAATATAAATTCATAATTAAAATAATATAAAAAATACAATGTATTGGATTATACAGTTTTAAATAGTTATTTGCTTTGGTATAATGAAAACATAGTTGATTATGTACCTAAATACGAAATTTCTTCGCTATCTATCGCATAAACACTAATATCAGCTGCAGCCTGCAGCCTGCAGTGGGCATCACGGTGACCGCAACTGCGATGACAAATGATACCAGTGTGACTAGTAAAAAACTTTTTACCAATGTTGCCGGAGTTGAAAAAAAACTTCTTACTACCTCATGCATTTATCATAATAAAAAATAGCTATAATATGCCTTTACATGGCATTAATTCGCGATAAAAATATTTCCGGTAAAAACCGGTAAATTTTTCAATTACCGGTAATTACCGCTGGTGAATTTTGGGCCATTTACCGGCTAACCGATAAACCGGTAATGCAATCCCTACTAATAATACTTTTAGTAAGTATTCATCTTTATGTTGATAACATTTGAAACATTTAATTATATTTGCAAATATAAGGTCATATAGAATTTTGGTGTATTAAATAGAAGATTTGTGATAAGTCAGTTCTGTTGCATCCGCGTGATAGAATGCCTGAAGATGCCGAAAGGAGAAATCCGGGTCGATTACATTAATTAATTAATGACAAAACATGTGAAATTGTACAAAGTTGTAACAATTCAAATTTGATATTGAAATTCCGACAAGCACCCTCAGTCGATATCATAAATTGTATTAAATAGAGAATTCCATGTCTTTAAGATGTTGTGAAAAATTAAATAGGGTCTTAGAATGAAAAAAGTTCCTAGTTTTGTTTATCTTACATATAATCATTCGATTCTAAATATTATCATATACTGCACCAATCACGTCGTCGACTGGTGTTCACGCGTTTCGAGCTCTTAATGATTTGATATATTTTTTAGAAAGTTGTTGCATAAGGAGGAAATGATAGCGAAACATATCGTCTATTTTTAAATTATTTGACAGAGCTATACGTAATAAATGCATATATTTTGTGGTATATGGGTTTTTCGATCAAAATAGATTTGTATATTTAATATTCGAATAATTTATGATACATATTTTTGGGTTTCTTATTCAAAATGTAAACGTTTCTATATCAGGAAAGGCAAAAATACATTACTGCGTTATGATTGATTATACAATAATATGCTTACAGTTCTGTTATTGTATGCTTACATGAAGTGTCAAAATTTATTAATAAAACTTTGTTGATTTATGTTATCATTATATTTTATAAAATGTATAAATTCTTAAAGCAAACAGAATCTCACAAAAACTTTCAATATAGGTAACAAGTTCAGTTCAGCAGACATTTTTTTTAACAAATCGTTGATTTCATATATTTATTATATTATATAATTAGTACAAAAACAATTATGCTTATTTAAAAATGTATAATGTTACACTACTTAGCTTAAAATAAATTTCTTTATTATCAAAGCCTAAGACAGCCGCTTATTTATTTATTTAGGTTGAATTATGAACCTAAGTGTTGAAAATTTAAATATTATGATGTATTTACCTTGACAAAAAAGATAAAATAATTGTTTGCATTCGACAATCTCATTACGATGTATCTTGAAAGTTAACTGGTGGATTACTTCATGACAAATACCTTTTGTCCTCATTTCATATTTTTTGTTATGCAACAAAGTCATATTTATTGCGAAAAAATATAATATTACATTCAGTACAGAAGAGACTGTATTTTTCTATTATTACCATAGACATCTGCTAACTAAACTACTAAGCTGTTTGCCAAAGAAGTCGTAATAGATTTACCTGCGTTCCGTTTTATCTGTACCTTGTTGTTATGTGTATTAAATATTTTTAATGATAGATGGCAGTGTCCTCTGTGGAAAATTGAGATGGAAATGGAAATTTCGTTGCTATTCGCTATAGCGCTTTATAACAAAATATAGTTTAAATAATCAATATTGTACCGACGACTAATAATTAAGGAATGCAAAGAAATTAAAATGGAAATAAATGAGTTCGCGCGTAAAGTAAAATGAATTTTCGGTTTCAGTGTAATAAAGCACAACGAATATACATTGCTTGGATTTGTTAGCAGTGAAACTTTGATAGAATTTATTGATTGAATTGGCATTTACTTGGTAGAACTCCAATATAACTGCGTGAAAAAATAGCAATGTATTTTAGTTCTACAAAATTTGCGTGAGCTGAAATAGTTATCAACTATATCTAATTAAAATGTAGAATTAAAATACATTGTTTTTTTTTCACCGTGTTTGGTAGAATTATTCAGTTGAATTTAAATAATTTTTATAGTTTAAGTGGTTTGAGTGAAAACGTGTTTCACGTACAAAAGAAAGTTATAATCAATAGGAACTTTTTAAAATATATTTAGTGTATTTTTGAGTGAAAAACTGTATTTTGAGCTGACATATATTCGAAATTCATAGTGCGTAGTTCATTGTAAAATATATTTTACTTTGTAGCTTAACGAGTAGCCAGAAACGTGCTTTTTGTGAATTTAATATTTGAGAAAATAATTGAGTACTCGTAAATAAATATAACTCACTTCCTCGTTCCTGTGGTTGTATTTTTGATTTCAGTAATAAAAAAGTGTTTTAGAAACTTGGGCCCAGCACTTGAGAGATTGCTCCTTCTCTTTTTTTATTGTTTCGGGATACAATCGACATAAACGCAAGGCGTTGAAAATAATACGTATTGTATATATTTTCGAAGGAAAATGGTTTTCTATTGCGATCGACGAAAAATGAGCTATGAGATAATAAAAACAACCATTGTGGGAAAATATTTTAGGCCAGAACATAAAGAAATATTTTAGAAAATTGAGCCTATCTTTCTTCTTGAAGAAAAACATCTTTGAAATTTTTTGGAAGTAAAATTAAATACGATCTGTCCCCAAATACTATAGAGTAATGAAACCGCGTTTTGAGTATTCCTCATTTTTAAAATTATTATTTATGACTCGTATTCATAAGAAAGAAGACTTAAATTTTTATCCTTAAAACTAAATATAAATGTTATTCAAAAGTATACGGTTGACAAAAAAGTATATGTATGTTATATCAAAACAAATATTAACGGATTGAAGCTTTTTGCTATTATAGTGTATGCTATGTTTTATTTAATATTATCGCCAAGTATGTCTGTACCTCTTCAAAAGAACATAAACTCGGCGACAAAAATACCACGTAGAAACTACTTCGACAGCCCGAGACGTTTTAAGTTCTTTTCGAAATACCCATTGCATTTTCAAAAAGCTTTGCTTTTATCTATCAAAACAACAAGACTTTTTTGTGTTTCGTAATACGTTTCACTCATATCTTTTAATACATAAACCATATAAAAAGGTTGACGAAACTATGAGGTTTTATTTCATTTATAAAAACTGTCAAATATTATTAGACCAAAAAGATGTTTTAGAGGTCAAGTTTATTTAAACGAGTGTGTTCCTTCGTGAATCCATGTCGTCCAATATTTTTCTATGGTCATTACGATATTTTAAAACTAATAGCATGCTGATTTTCAGTTAGATTGAGAAAAAACAAATCATGTTCAGATATTTTGTGCATTAAGTCAAGCTGGCGCCGAAACCACGTTGTTTTTATTGAAGTTATGCAATTATTTATTTTTGTCATTGGTAAGTTGTACGTTTAAGTTAAGAAGCAGGGTTTTTAACCATATGAAGTCAAGAATTTAAAAAACGCTTGACCCAGTGCCGATTTTGTAAAGTTGTTTTGGGGAACAGGTTAAGATTTTCGACACTGTTTTTCATGGATGATTCAATTTTTATTTTTTTCCGATATCTACTTTCCTGTTACAAATAAAAGCGACGTTTAGAAGTGGGTTGATAAATTTTTGGATACATTTAATGTTTCAGAGGGTCATTATATGCTTATCTCTCATTTATTAATAAATATTAATTTTCTTTTGTAACGTAACTTAAGATTTGAAGCCTCGAATAATCACTTTAAAACAACGATTTTGCAATTGAAGTTTTATCACTTATCATTTACTTTATCTTATTTTAAAAAAAATATGTATTTTTTTAGTTTAGTTTTATTCCTGATCCGTTTTATTCTCTGAAAGAGGAGGTTGAGAGAGTAAAATGAAGTCAGTTAAAATATTTCTAAGACATGTACATACGAATATTTTTGGTAGTATCCGTGATTTATAAATATTTGACAAAACTGTCACGACTTAATAAAAGAAAAGAATAGAGACATATATAAAATTTCTTACTATATTTTTTCGCGTTGCAATTATAATAAGCAAGTATTACACTTAGAAATCTCCTGTATCAAAATGCATTGATAATTGAAATCAAAGACGCTCGTATAGTATATCCGATACTTTCTTAATTGGTCAAATATCAGTTTTCCTGTGTGAAGCATTGTGGCGCAATTTCCCTAGAGATAAAGCATTCCGGAAAAGGCATTCGCTTGATACGGCAAGACTGGCGTATCAATAATATGCATTATTAATTTCTCCCCGTTGTTATTATTCCTCCGCTATACGGCGTTTCCCCCATTTGGGGTCGAGCTCGATTCAACGAAACAAGAATTTATTAGTTTTGGTTAACTCACACGCTTATGCACGTATCAATTGGTTTTAACGAATTTTCTGATAAAATAAATACGACGAGTCCTAAATAACTAAGCGTCTTTCCTTGAATTTCTTTGACGGTAACGTGAATATGAAGAGTAGAAAAGAAAAAACAGTAAATAAAATATATAATATTTATAAATTTGTATAAAAAAAAACATTATTTGTTATAAATGTATCAAATTGTTTTTGATGGAACGGTTTGTAATTTAATATCTTTATATTCAAAGGTTTCTTCACAAAATCAATAAAATTGTAATGTCTTACATATTTCATTATGTTTTCCAAACATTCATATTATCCAAAGATTCTTCGTCATATACTTGAACAATATTATAAAACATCGATAAATATTAACTTACCAGTTACTTTATAACTTTACTTACTTTTTACTACTGGGAGGAAGGCATTGTATTTTAATAATGAAGACACATTTAGTATTAATCTATGAAATTATTAAAAATTTTGCAAAACAATAATTCGTATACCAAAAATACAATACAACATAATATAATACTGACCAGGCTGTTGATATGGCATTTACAACTAAACACAGGTATTGTTCGGTTTGTGGCGACGTTGTCCTAGGAATGTGATATTTTTTTTATTTTGACTTTCGGCATGCCTAAAGACGGCAGTAAAATACTGAAACATCATTAATAATATATTAAAATATTTAACATTCTCGCTGACATGTCGTAAGTTCTTAAAGAAACGTTGATAATTTGAATATTTAACCTGAAAAAATAGCACGAAAGATATCATATTTCTTATCCTGAAATGTTAATATAAATCAAAACGTTGTTAAAATATATTATGTTATTGATTAGATTATTAATAAAGGTTACCCAAGAAGTATTTATTTTTTCCAACGTCAAAACTCACCGTAAAAGTATGTCAACAGGCCATTAGGTTTCGTTTCACTGATAAAAATAATGATTCTCATAACGTATAATCAACAAATTATTTCACTGGCGAGACAGAAAGCTTCCCGTTATATTAAAAATAAGCTCCCTTGAGACTTTCCTATCACTCTGTCATGTCATTATTACCAACAACAAAAGCTCTTACCATTGTAATGTGTATTTTTCGCGTGAATGTGTTTGACAAAAAAATCTAAAATTGTAATATGCCAGAGCTTTATTAATTTACGGTATTTTTTACAACTCGAAATGCCCCGAGGTGTAGAATACAATTCGAAAAGGTAAGTTGTGTATATCCCGTGTTCAAATAGAATAAAAAGTATGTTTATCAAAATGTAGGTAAGATATAAATTAAAAAATACCGATAAATCTAAATATATGAAATTTATTGGACATTCTTTTGAAAACTTTATTTGTTATTGCGTGATATTTTTGGATAAAACTTTCGTGAGCGCAACTTTAAAAATTTTCGTGCGCGGAAAGAGTTTAATTATAGATGTTTGACATTTTATGTCCTGTTATGAAAACATAAATAATCGTCGTTAGAAAAAGTGTTCTGAAAATGATTAAATATGTTTTAAAACAATAAAACATCATTCGGTTAAATATCGGAATAGCGAGTAGTTTCGTTAGTTGCGGTTAGAATCACGTTCAAGACAAAAAAGGTACGTATACTTTTTGGTTGTTATTCTTCAAATTTTACGATATTTTCATAACATTCGTCCATGTTGCTGTAACTAGAGTATATAAACTCTATGAGAGGTTTCACTAAAGCTACTACAGTTAAATTAATACATCAAGTGTACAAAAAATAAATATTAATTGTGTTTCGGTAATGTACATTTCCCCAAAAAAGATATTCCAGCGAATTTATCCGTTCATAAACAATTTTACCGCTATCCTGTTTAATCCAATTATTTATAATTGGTAATGGTAGGCTCATTTTCGTATTTTTTTCAGGAAACAATTTGGTTATAATTAAATAATACTATAATTATATAAAGTGAACGTTTGATGCTTACGACTAATTAACTTGATAAATTGATATCAAATTTTGAATTATGTCATTAAATTGACTGACAAATCATAATTAATTGATTCAATTATAAAATATTGAATTAAACTTGCATCGATGTAAAATATAACAAACATATACTATAATTAAAATTATTATTTAAAAATTTGTAGTAAAATCAAGGGTAAGTATTTTGCACTATATTAAATGAAAACTGTTATTATATGTATACATAAAAGATCAATTACGACAAGGCCAGTCGAGGTCAATTTTTTATGAAAAAAAAGCAATTCATGTACAATGTACGGCTAAAGCCGTATATTTTTTCTCTTATAATTATTATAATATGTGTATTAATTCTTTGAAAATTGAAATAAGAAAATAAAATACCGCTGATATTCAAAACCTTTATATTAGAGCTATATTATCGAACTATGTCATCAAACAATTCATTTTTATTATATGAAATTGATGCATCAGAAAGGCCGGTGTGGTAGTTTCGCCAGAAAAAGTATATATTGATATATTGGGAAAACACTCGCATCTGATGTACCCACTCTCGTAACGTAGCAGGGCGTGGTCTGGTGATATAATTTGCCTGACCTTTCGACCGTATTTATTCCCAGTCGTCCATGCCCTTCCACCACGAGAGCACCTGACCACGGAAATTGCTGGCCGCATGTGGCAAATTATTTGCGGATGACCAGAGCTGTTGAAAATAGACTCGAGCCTGATCTCTCCGTAAATTATGCACGACTTGGATACAACAAAATGGTAATACAACGTAGTAACAGGTTTTAAATTCGCGAATTTATTTCCATATAGACTTTAAACTATATTCAAATGACGACACGGGAAAATACGACGAAGAACTATTCTAGATTTAGTTGATATGCGTTATTTACTATTTTGTCTAAGACTTTCACAATGAAGATGCGGTTTGAACGAAAACTGAAATAAGCTAGTATAGCAAAGTAATAATTGTATTTACCCTTGTTTCTTAACAATTATTAAATGACACGGTGAAAAAAATAGCAATGTGTTTTGTGGAACTAAAATGAATTGCTATTTTTTTCACCGTGTTATAATGGAGTTCTACCAAGTGAATGCCAATTCAATCAATAAATTATTAAATGATTCATTGAATAAAAAGCTAAAAATGCGGTCTTGTTTATAGATATTTGCTGAATTTAGACTTTAGTTTGGATTATATCCTTGCACACTTATTGATTTCATGCTATTAACTATTGATACTTGCTAGAAAGACAATAAATTCATCAATTATTTCTTGCAAGGAGCCTCGAGCGATAGTGAAAAAATATTTAAAACAATTTATTTTTATTTATGATATAATTTAGTTCATCACCGCTTTCAGAGGGAGAAACCACCCAGAAATAATTAGATATTAATGGAAATAAAACACAAGTAATTCTTCGTGAGAGCTGTAAAAAATAGTTTTCGAAAAAGAATTTTTCTTTTCACATTTACCACTAGTTCCAGAGTAGGCTGTCAAGAAATTATGTTATAAACTTGACTTTTTAACGAAAATTTCACAAAATCGCAATTACATTTTCATTTCAATTTGTATATACGTTAAAATTTTGAGAAGAAAGTGAAAGCTTATTAAAATAACAAAAGCTACTAATTTTGGATGGCTATAGTAAGTTGATTATCTCATCTCCACCTGTTGAGAGTATGCAGATGCTGTTTTAGTGTCACGTTTGATAGCGGAAACTTGCACTGAAAACATAATATAATATTTTATACTGTATTCAAACACATGCAGAATCAACAATAATTTTCAATTGAATGCCGCTAGATACTGGACGTTACAAATCATCAAAATAGATGTAAGTATTATACAAAGTATTTTTCAGATTTACAAAAAAACATTTTTCAGTAATTTAAAGTCAGTAGTGATATAACTTAAAGTCTTTTAATAAAAAGTCAAATAATTGATTGAATTGGTATTCACTTGGTAGAACTCCATTACAACGCGGTGAAAAAAATAGCAATGTATTTTAGTTCTACAAAATTATTTTTGTATCAGATATAGTTGATAGGTATTTCGGCTCACGCCATCGTCAGAACTATACGAAAGTTTGCTTATTTATATATAGCTGCGTAGAAAAGGTACACTATACATCTTCTCTCCTGTTTTAACAACCTGGCTTATTTTATTGCGAGTAAATTGATCAACTATCACAAAGGATTCTTAACGAACATACTAATATATATGTCGATCGCCGTTGCTTAACCCATTACAGGGGGCTGTTTTGTTTCGGTAATAGACCATTTCCGAGCCATATGTAAATTTATTGATAAAGCCGCCTTTTTAGTTTCGGTTACAATTTTATTGCGAGCAAGAAACAAGCTTGGTCATTAAAACAGGAGAGAAGATGTATTGTGTACTTTTTCTACACAGCGATATATAGATAAGCAAATGTTCGTTTAAGCATAGTTTTGACGATGGCGTGAGCCGAAATAGCTTTCAATTATATCTTGAAAACATAATATTGTAGAACTAAAATACATTGCTATTTTTTTCACCGTGTCAAATAATATAGTAAAACGTAGAAAACAGTGATAGAATTTCGTTCAACTAGAATTTTTGGTGACCAAAATTTTATTATCTCAACCGCAAGTAGATTTGTTGATAAACATCATTATTTTGTGTTCGTGGAGTACGTGCGGAATCTCATTTTAAATTATTTATCTGGTTGTAAAAATGTGTACCGTAAGACATAAAGGTGACCAGGCCGCGATTCTTCCTTACCTTAACACACCATACATAATTTATCGCGTCATCTCAAACGGATTTAAGTTTTTGCAAAGCATCGTTTATATCGCACAATATTCTCGAAAGTCTGAATATTTTACGTGCAATAAATTTTGAATGCAAGTTGAAAAGTTAGAGTAATAATGAAATGCTTCTTGAAATCGATAGTATATCCTGGATACGCAAAACCAATGAACCAACTCAGGAGTTATTCACGAAAGGATAAGTGGTAAAGTTCCACTGCGTATAAATCATGTAAATATTTTACATGTTTTTCGATACTACAATAAATGAATTAAAACTCACCAATCCGATTATTTAACACAATAGTTTGTGTATTCACGCACATATAAATGTATATAAGTTTTAGTTACAGCTAACAAAATAAAATTCATCATTTAGTTTAACTGGAAATTAAGCGGTAAGTAAAATTTAAAAACAGGATTCGGTTCCAATAGGTTTGATAGCTTCACTATTGCCGATGTACAATTTACATTACAAATACAGAACGAGGCAAATGTAGTTTATTTTCGGAATAAAATCACATGTTGCTGCGTGAGTTAATTAGGCTATAAAAACTTTAGTAAATACATATAATATATTGACTAGTCAAAAAGGGAATGCATTAACTGTTACATTCACGTATTCGTAAAATTAAATGGTGTATAAATTGCTTATCAATGATTTCTTCTGATTCAATAATTTCTGTTGTGGATTAT
This sequence comes from Himalopsyche japonica, assembly GCA_028555115.1. Taxonomy (NCBI): domain Eukaryota; kingdom Metazoa; phylum Arthropoda; class Insecta; order Trichoptera; family Rhyacophilidae; genus Himalopsyche; species Himalopsyche japonica. Next base: position 3,546,874 of record JAHFWJ010000430.1, read on the forward strand.
AGATTTCGCTATTTCATTTTATACGGGTTTTCAACGTCTTCTATGTTAGATTGAATTTGAATGGACAGATATAAATCTATTGTAAATTGAGGCAATTTTAACATCCAGTTTTATTAGTCTCTTTTTTAAGCCACGGTGGCAAAAAGAGATTGAAATTTTATTGAGAAACAGAAAATATTATTGAGCGTTTTGTGTTATTTTGTATTTACAAAAAAAAAAAAAAAAACAAACAATGGTAGTGTATTTTGTAAATATATTTATAAAACGACAGTATTACTGCTAATGTTGTAAGAAAAGCTTGATAAAACAATATTTCTTTTGCCCACAAAATTATTTCTGTCTACTTCTTTCAGAAAAAAAAAAAACAAAAAATGTGATAAATTCTATGTTTTTATGTAAACGTTTCAGGTATTTTATTTCTTAATATAATCGTAGAGTTTGTATTATTTTTCTTGTGATACAATCTATGATATCTAGAAACATAAATGTTTATGTAAAAAGTGCCCAAAGGGTATACAAACCATCCATCATATTTTTTCTTTTGTGAATGCGTAGAACATAAAATAATAAAAAATATGTCGTTACTTTTTTTGTAATGAATTATGTCAAACTCAGAAATATGGGAATACGTACCTCGGAAATATTCAGGTAGTGTGGATAAGTGGGAGTGTGTTTATGTTTCAACTGAAAATATTTTCACAAAATATTACATTATTTGGTCATTCCATATGAAATTAACAATATAGTAAGTAAATCAGAAAAGTTTTTCCCTATGATGTGTATATTCAATTGAATCAAGAATAATCTTTCTTTAGTTCTTTAGAAACGGCTTTGTGTAATAAATGATCTATTTTAAAATCGTTTATTGTTTGTATTGTCTGTTTAAGCTGTACCAAATTTCTTAAGAACACTTTTGAGGTTATGTAAAAATGAAGATCGGTCGATGAAAGATCTTGTGAAACAGAAAGATTCAGAAAAAATAATGCTTAGATTTTGTGATTAATATAATTTAAGTGTCGTGTTGTCGGCATGTTGTAATAAGACTTATTGGAAAATATTTATTTGTTTGTTTAATCGGCATCATGACAAAACTTTTCAGTGTTAATTGTTGCTATGACATATGTTTGTTGATAAAATGTCAATGGCCTTATAGCCTTTGGCGGTTAATCAATCAGGAACCATAATACATTTTTAAGCCCATGTTGGTTTAAACGAGCTAAGTCGATACCTGACTAATCTCGTAATATTGTATTTGTCGTAAATGATTTACTTTTCGTGTAAATCGTGCAATTTTTAAGCGAAAAGCGCTTTTCTATTGCATTGAAATTCAAGTCATCTGTCAGTTCATACTATTGCCACTTTTTAAGCATACGCATTTAACTATCAAAACATTTCTTTTTAACCTTTTCTATTGCAACGAGGTGGCCTGAATCTGTCACCATACACTTACGACACACACGTGTACACTAGAACCGTCATGTATGGTTTATTTTTTACCATGATCTACAGTCGCGTGTACGTTTTTTGATCTTCACAAAAAATTGTTTTTGAAATTCCAATTTTCTGAAAAGAATCTTGCCTTTATATAATAGTAATTGAATAAAAAATTACAGAAATATTGATAAAAACTAAGTTCTTGTATAATGTTTCAATTCTTATGATATTTATTATAACTGAAATTATACTTTGATATCTTAAATCAGAAAAAAAATATTATAAATACATCACATCAAATTCTCGCATTTTGTATACAACTCAACTTGAAACGTTCTTAAATTGTTTGTTCTTATAATAAATTAAATAATATCTTTATCTGACGGAGAAAGAAAAGAGATCTTTGTAAACAGATACTAATTACTTTTTCCATACAGTATTAAAACACTTTATTAAATTTTTTAAACGAAGTAGTATCGTATTGAATATTTTACAAATTTTCTTATTATAGACAAAATTATATTTGACTATAAATTTTAAAATATACGTATAACATTTTTTGTTATTGAAATTTTCAGTGTCTCGGAAGACAAAGAATTACAGCTTCTCTTAATTTCAAGCTGATTAAAATGTCAGACGTTTAGGCATACCGAAAATGTTAATGTGCTTTTTTACATTATTCAAGAAGAAAGAATGATGCGAAAGACAGATTAGAAAAATCCTTCTTAGTCCATAAAATACGTATAAATGGGTGAGATTATAATATGCGTAAGCGATGATAATCGCTTCCTTCTTTTGTTACAAATAATAAATATTACAAAATCCAAATTCGTTTCTTGGAATAATTAAAAAAAAAAACGTTTAGAATTAATGATCAACTAAAGCTGATAAGCTGAATAAAAACCAAGTAAATATTCAATTACAGAAAAATTGTCATTAATGTCTTAAAATTCCTTATTGTTATATAAGGAATTAAAAACTGAATATCTTTATGAAACATAATATATTTTCCAATATTATTATCGAATGGTAACTGTTTCTGGGTGGATATTTTATTCATTTGAGTGTCTAGGAATGTGGTTCTTCGAGATTGTACTTTTACTTTAAACATTGATTTTTTTACGAATTTTGTTTTTTTTTCCAAAAGCGTCATCAGTCAAATTATGATAGAACGCTAGATTGGTCCATATGCTTTACAATGAGACATAACATCCCCAAAATGATACTAAAATTAGAACATGGAATAACGGAAAAACTATTATATATAAAATTACTCTGATTAATAAATATACTACATATATTTCCATTGGGTCAAATTAATCTTAATGAAATGTCGTTGTTTTCTTATTGCAAGAAAAACTGTTTATAAAAAACAAATTCATTTCAGAAAACTCTGCTACGTTTTTCGAACCAATATATATTTATATGGAATAATCGTATCATAAAACTCATTATAAGCTCTTTTAATCTGCTTTACAGATGGTAATAAAAAACATTTATTAATATAATGTATTACAAAGAAGAGGCTAAGATGTCGACTGCCCCGTCAGTAGCAAAGAATGATTCTATGTGTTCACACCAAAATTATTAGTATTTTGAATAAATTAATTCGTCCATGGTATTGTATTTAAAATCCGGTCAGCAAATATAATCGAATATAAGTTTTGGATATCGATTTCTGCGTGTGATGTCTGTGAGATAAAGACATGTGATTCTTTGTGTGTTTTCAAGTATTTTTATTATTATTATATTGTATATGTGCATAAATCGACTTTTGACAAGGTGTTAACAAATCGGTATGTACTTTTAGACGCAATATATATTGATTTTATTAATATTAAAAGAAAAAAATTCCACTAAAAATTATTTATATGATGCCAAATGAACAAAGCAGCATTGAAAAGAATTTTTACAACCTGTTACTTATTTCACAATAGTATTTTTTTTTAAACTAACATAGTTTGATTCTCTTTTGAAATCATGTCATATGAAAATTTTTAAATATTGAAACATGTTTATTCATCCCACGTCTTTTTTTTCATGTAACATAATTTATAGGAAAATAGTTGTTAATTTTGTATAATAATAAACTCTTCTTTATACATCTCTTCAATACGTTATAAAAACTATTATTAAAAAAAACCCGGTAAAGTATTTTTGAGTGTAAGATTTAGTTTTAATATTTAAAAGAATGTTAGACTCGTGAACATCACGAATTTAGTTACGAAAATTAGATATTGGTGAAAATACGGGTAACAACTATTCAAAATATTAAACAAAATGATTTATTAAAAACTCATATCGTATTACACCTGGTTTGTTGAGTAATTCCTGATACAACGCGTCTCGGGAATGCTTTCTTTGCTTAAAGGTTTCCTTTAATTAAAAACATAAACAATGCTAATGATTTTTTTATCACTTTCCATTTTTCTTTGTAACGTAAAAACGTAAAATTTAATTAGATTTTTTCGGAAAATACGAATTATTTTAAGCGCTGTACGTAACCGTAGATATTGCTTTGCGATAAATAAAAGATTGTATTTTCTGTAAAATTTGTGTTATAATGGCGTCAAGTAAATGTGAATTCAATCAATAAACTTAAATTTGTGTTTCAGAGTTCTTTTTTGTTATCCAGCGTTATTATCAGTTCATTTCAATTGTTATTCAAAGTATAATAATATATATATATATATATATTATTAAGTGCTTCAAGTTATAAAGTATTCCTATATGCATAAAGTTTTTTTACATACTTTATAAACATCACATACAATCATGTATTTTTTGCACTTAAAAAATATATTTTGACTTAAAAATAATTTTTGATTGTGCCCATCATGGTATTAGAGCACCATAGCTAAAAATGACATTGTTATCATATAAATGCTTTTTTTATGTAAGTAACTTACAGTTTGCAAATCAATTCTAATCTCAAACGATTTTTAACAACAAAAAGTTGAATTATTCATTTGTTATCCGAAATGTAAAAATTAATAAGTAGGAATAAATTAAAAAAAAATAAAAGATCAGTAAAAATGATGAAGCAAAGAACAGACAATTTATTTGACCTATATTTTATGTGATATCATAATATTATAACTCTAAAGAATTATTGTATGAAATGAACATTTCTGTTTTACTATCACACTTCGTTCTTCCATTTCTCGTAATAAAAATTCCACATAATATCGCCCAAATCCGCTCTCAAAAATGAGTAAAATAAATCTGGTAGTTATATAAAGATTTCAGGTCGTAAAATGTTTGAGTGAGTGAATACCGAGGAAAGACATTGTTATTTCCAACGTTGTGTATTATGATCTTTTTGTTGATGGATCGTACGGTCTGAATAGAAGGTTCATATTAATATGTAATTTAAGCATATTATTAATCGAAAATTACTGTTATTCTTAACCTGTCTATTTGTTTTATAGACTCTTTAAAATTTTGAGAATTTCATTGTCAAGAAGCATTCAATGACAGGGCAAGATTTTCCAATGTCCTTTGGGAGCATCTGACAGCCACTGTGAAAAACGACTCTTTTCTGGCTAGTGGAAAAGGATGTTTTAAGAGCTTGTGATGAAAAAAGGAAGGGTGGAATAAATCTACCAGCAGTGATGAGGATACACAAACCGATCACTGATATCTTATTTGTTTTGATTTAAGCCCTTTTAGTCTGTATTTGTTTGAAAATGCGGCGTTTAAGATGGAGTGTTTTTCGAAAAAGGGCACTACGATACAAAGACGACTTCATTGATTTAGAGAATCTAAACAACTTAAAAAGGCATCAGAATAAAGTGTGTATTTTCAACCTACACTTAAATTTTATCTTTTTTTTGTGTGTTATCTGACAGGATTTGGTGGATTTTTTTTTTTTTTTTAAATCAATAAAACATATTATTGATGGAATTGGCACTTACCTTGGTAGAACTCCAATATAAAACGGTGCTATTTTTTGACCATGTTAAAACATATTTTCTTTTAATTATGTAAAAATTAAATTTACCTGTCGATGGGTGGAAATACGAAATACAAATAACACACTCTATCACATTTTAAGATAAATAATATTTTATCTCCCGTCAAAATTAAAAGTTAAAACCATCCAAGATTGACAAACATTGATTTTTACAATATGGGAAATGTAGCGATAATTTTACTGAAATTGTGCGGTTCGTGAATATTTTCTTCAAAATTATTTTTTATTCAAAAGACTGTTCTGTTTTAGTTTCTTTCTCGATTTGTACTTTCGGATATTTTAGTTCATAAGACAGAAAATGCTGGCAGAGACTGTTTGTCTAACAGTGTTGGGTAGATATTATTACGGTATATCATACATCTAAGTAAATATCTGATAATATTGAAACAAAAATAATAATTAAATATTGAATATAAAAAATAAAAATCATTTTATAAACGTTCTAATAATAAACTATCGAAATCATACACCATTCATTTTTTGTGATTGAAGTATGTATATGTTATTCTATTGAATATGTATGAAATACATAAAAACATTGGAATTCACGAATATATTATAACATTATGGATATGAGTTGTTTAAATACACCTTGAAACACAAATACTTCTACTATAAAGACGACAAATAAATAAATTACATACTATATAAACATGAACCGTCCCAATGTAATATAATACATAAACAGACGGTAAAGATTTCATTTTATACGTTTTAAAATCCGGAGATGACGGTTGATTTTTTTACATTTGTACTGGAAGATTCGTTCTAGCTTACGCTTCAGCCTTCCAGTGTAATATTCTCAAAGAAAAGTACGATGTTAATAAAAAAGCCGTAGGAATTCTTCGTACAGAGTATTGCGGCTCTTTCATATACATTTGTAACATTTTATAAAACTGCCACTTTGCTTCGTGTCAAAGCAGCGGCGTTGTGGAAAAACTATCACAGTAAAAAGCTATTTTCAAACAAACGTCAAAGAATATTTAATAGTTCTTCAATTAAGTATTTTTAATAACACTATAAGAATTTAAAGAAGTATTGCGCACAAAAAATATAAATCAACGAGTATTATAAAAGACATTTCTAGGTGACGAAAAAATAGATAAAATATTAAATTATGTTATTTTGATGATGGGAAATATTTAAACTTTCCAGAGTTATTTTAATAAATTGGGCAACATTTCAGGCCTATGATCTTCTAGAACTAACGAGGAAGTAAAATCAAAATAAAAAAATATGATTTACAACACTTTTAAGTACGGTTCATTGAATTTTTATTCCATTAAAAATTTGTATGTTCGTCCGTCAAAAGATAGAAGAGCATACAATATTACTAAATAATTTGGTATACCATAAGTGTATAAAAACGAACTTTTAATCTGATTTACGATAGTGTTTTCATCGTTGTGCATATATGTTAGTGAAAACTTTTATGTGATAAGATACTTATATAAAGTAACGAAATTTGATAAAGCAATCATGTGTATAGATTAATCGGATGTAATATTTAGTTGAAACACCGATAATTATATATAAGATCAGAGTTAAAATCTTCTTGAGCACATCAGTGAACGACTTTCGGACATATATAATTGATTATTGAACTATCCATGTGACTTTGAAATTGCATTAATAAACAATGCACAAAATAAAGATCCCCCGTAGCAAGTTTGCCCATATATATTTCAGCAACCTCGATACTCTTTCGCCATGAAAGTTTCGACGTCTCTGAAACGAGAATATCGTAGGCCGAAAAGGTGGTCACGCAAAAGCATAGCGGATAAAACAATTTCCCTCAAATTATCTACGTATGTCAGGGCATAAAAGAAAATACCCACGTATCTGCAACGCCGTATATTTATTTTAGAATTCGACATTGAAGGGTGCGCAAGGTATCGATATATATTCCAATTATTCAACGGCTACGATCGTAAAAAATGAAACCCATTAATGAAAATATTCAACTCGATTTAATAATATAATACCGTATTTTTTATATTATCTGGTGTTTTTTTTTATTTATTAACATATTTGAGTAAATGAGATTCTAATTGGTTGAGATGCGATATTGTATACATAAATATATTTTTTATTAGAATCTTGTTAGGTTTTTTGAATACTGCAATAATTGGGACAAGTTAAATGCACAATATGAAATTGAACGTCGTAGATTTGATATTTGAACTAAGGATATCTTACGTCGAACATATTTATTCAGAATTTGAAAGAATATCCATAATATAATGTTAATCTACACTGCTACATTTTCATGTTCAGCCATCATTATTTCACCATTGTTTCAAAGTTTAGCTACGATAAGAAAATATAATGAACTTTTGTTCTTTTTAGTTTTAGTGGCATGGAAAATGTTCGTTGTTTTCTCGACAAAATAATGTCTTCAAACATTTTGCCATTTTTTTAAATAGGTTTTCATGTATATTATATAGTTAAAATCTAAATATAAACAAAGAGACCTAGGTTCAACGACGCGGAAAAGTTCTTTTCTGTTTAAAATTTAATGGGTTAAATAATTGAATTAACAAACTCTTTGAAAGTACACCAAGAGATAGATGACTACAATTTCTTTAAGAAAAAGCAAGAGTTTGACTAAGAAATTTTCGTTTCCTATTTTAAGTGTAGTTCCGACTGTTTCATAGCAATTTAAGAGTTCACACACAATGAATAAACAATTAAATATTTAGTTCTTGCTATATGACATACAAACGTTTCGAATTGAGGTTTTTTCTGTCACTTTGAACGAAAACAGTGGAATATCATATTTTAAAAATTATAAAGATGTAGATAGTAATTTTTGTAACAAACGTTAAAAATATTTTACATGTATTAATACGTCTATGTATTTAGTTTTAGAAATTGTGTGAAAGAACGTGTAAAAAGTAAGAACAAATCTAGTAAAATAAAAATCTATAAACAACGTCAAGTGAACAAAATAAAACGAAATGAAATTTTTTAATTATTTTAATTGTTTTTTAAAAGGATTTTCATACCGTTTTCTTGATTAAAACGAATAGAAAGATTTCGTGATTTTTTACATGGAAAATTCTAAGTCTGTCGGTATAATTTCCAGCAGTTATATGTAACTTCAAGACGTCTGAGTAGCGACCCGAAGTTCAATGTTTTACAGTTTATTTAATTGGAAATAACAATATTCCAGTGAACAGGAAGAGGTAATATTGAGTTTGTGCAGGAAGTTCAGGAAACTGCACATCAGTCACATCACTTCCTGCTAGCTTCGCAATTTATTGCTTGCAATAAAGTTCTTGCGCGGCATGTACCGTCAAAGCAATAATTTTTTATGAGTCTTTTACAAATATAGCATAAAACTTAATACGCGACTAATTTTACACTATAAGAATAGAACTGGAAATTCTACAGGTTTGTATTACTGTCGAAAAAAGAATTCGATATTCAAATATATGCCATGCATATAATATATATTAATACTTTGAATACTTCATAATGTATAAATCTTACTATATATTATTTATTATTTCTATATGACTTAATATTTGCCGCCGAAAATTACTAAAAAATTATACATGTTTGATAATGTTATTACGAGAATTTATAATATACCAGTACTTAGGTTATTGTCTGATGTTCGTCAATTGACTCTACAAGAAGCATAAATGGTGTTTATACATGGTTTTAATATTATGCCAATGTAACTGTTTTCGTTTCTTTTGTAGTAAGTAATAATAAAAAAAATGATTTTCAGAATAAACAATAGTGTTTTTTAGAATTGAGCGGTGTTTTACGATGGATAGGCAGTGTAATATCATAGATTTACATGACTGGCCGTGACTGTGACGCATTAAAATTAACTAATAAATATTATGATATAAGGTATAACAGAAATTGCACTAGGATAATCTCGCTGTACCATGTATCATCATATGGCTAATTTTACCTTATTATTTTTTTCTAAGTGGATACCATGCGCAAAATTTTATATACGAATATTAAAATATTTTCGAAAGAAATTATAATAATATAAGACTGAATCATTTTCACATAGCAAGAGTTTAAATTTTAAGATCGTGGTGTTCGAGTGAAACAAAGTACGAAAACATTTGAAAATTTCCTTTGTATTTTCATTCGCTATAATTAGAGCATGTAAGAGTGATAATTATCAGTCAAGATAATATACTACTCATAGCTTTTTAATATTATATTTTTTGTACACTTCATTCAAGATTTGGCAAAAAAAATTATTAAAAAATATCAAAAGTTTTATAATTTTCTGGCATAAAATTCTTCGTAAATAATTAGTAGCACTTATCATATTTAACCGAAATAAACTAAAAACCATTGAATATCTGTTGATTTTAGTATTATATATAAAATCTTAATCAAAATATTAATAATGACTCTAATACTATTACGTAAATATATTAGATTAGTTAGACGCTACAGACATACGCCGCAATATTTCATTACGATATTAAACTTTTGCTTCTTCTCTGTTTGCTATGAAGTTCCGGAAAATAACTTTAGTAAATTATGACACAAATTAAGAACGTAGAACTTTATTTGAAAAGACGAAAAAAGGAGTTCATTTTCATTTTAATTCATCTTATCGTGATACTCAGTTTTGATGAAACGTGAAACGTTTTCCTTTGCCAAAAAAAAGTAAATTAATTTTTAGTAGTAAGTAAACTCTTGCTTAGCTTTTAATGGCAAAATTTTCAAGTTTTAATTTATTTTCAATTAACACATGTGTAGATATTGAAACACAAATTAATCAATATGTCGAAAAATTGCGGTAAAGAGCCAATTATTTTTCAAACCAAAAAGTAATAGCAAAACGGTAATCTGTCACCCTCTGATAACATAGGTATTTATATATTAATTAAATTGTATTAATTAAAATATTTACATTACATGAAAGACTTAATGTGAGCCATATCTTTTTTACTAGTTCTAAGAAAAATTGTATGTTTGTTTGATCATCCGTATTTCTGACGTTCTATTATAATTTAATAAAGAGATAAATTTATTTCACATATCAAATAAATTTTTAGTGGCCAATAACTAAAATAAAAAAATACTCATTTATTTTCAATCAAAAGTGAATTATAATGTAGGAATAAGTGTAATATAATTGTTACATCAAATCCCGATGAAGTTTTTGACTAAAATTAAATACGGCTTGACTGTGAAATATGTGTTTTCAAATATGTATGTGTAATCACGCATGAATGTTATAAGTTTCACATATACTTAAGAAGCTTTCGATATAAGCTTTAAGTATGGGCACGTAGTAAGTACACAATATCATTTTGAAGGTAGATGGATATTTTGTTAAAAATTATATTTCATTACAAACGGATGGAATAATTTTCTTCAAAATACTTTCATACATTCAAAATTTATTAAATGAGGGATGTGGTGAATAAATAAGTCTAGACATTCTTTTGATGGTCAAAATTTATATCACATTAATGAAAAATTATCAAAAGCTCGTAGAATTGGTAGCGAAGAAATTTATCTTTCTTTTTTATTCTGAAGTCGAGGATCAAACTTAAATTGAGCTCCTTACATAAATCACAATGAAAGTTTCTTCGGTATAAGTTGAAGTGACTCCAAAAGCCTTCTTTGAGCAATTAATTAAATTAAAATTGCTCGTTGATACCAATACAGGACGTCTTACTCTGAGACTCGTTGAAACTTTTCAAGTATGTAATAAATTTATTAAAATAATGTACTTAGGATTATACTTATTTTTTATACTCTAACTGGTTGGTATTGCATATAAAAGTAGAATATAAGTAAATTTAGTATCTTAGTAAATATACAAAAAAAAAACATTTCACACAAAGAAATATGTATATGTATTTTTAAATTTAATTAAACACTAAAAAAAATCATAAACAATATTTTCAGTTGATTGTTAAAACTATAAAAAAGCAACATATTTATGATTGTATAATTTTTTTCCCTATATTTGAAGAGTACGATACCACAGCTTTAGCACTTTTAACGCGTGCTGACTAATGATTTGAAAGCTACACAAATTGATTGATGAAAAATTAATGAGATCACACTATGCGAGAAAGGTATACAAAAGGTAATGTGAACTTCTAAAATATAACTTTATTTTTAAGAATGATAAGCAACAAAAGGTCTTTATATTTCAAGTGTTATTTATAAAGGGTTTTATTTTCCGGAAACTCAAGCGCATGCCATCAAGTCACTCTAAAGATACTCCAATATATATATAGTATATACAAAAATAATTGTTTCAGTTTTGTTATACTATGCTATATGGATGAATAAAATTAACGCATAGATATGCAGTTGTCATTGGAGGGAGACAAAAAATTCTTTTATAGAAAAGAGATATAGTGGAAAGAAACCCTTATTTTTATATAAATTTAACAGTATTTATTATTATTATTTATTTAATCAGAAATACCGTTTTGATGGACCAGAAATGTTCATTTACTGGAAGAAATTATTTTTAGAGCTTTAGCCGATAAAAACAGTTATAAATTTATAATTTTTTTCAAAGTGAATGGTCGCATTTTTTGTATAAATATTTTTACAGTTCTATGAATATTCAATATTTTTTTGGTGACAAGCTCTCTTTTAGGAGAATTAAGCTAAAGTTATTACAACCATTGATTGCCTGCAATTATTAAGTTTTATTTTAGCCGTTTTTGAGTATAAAATTTTGGAGGATACCAAGTCTAATGACACAAAAAAGTCGATTACAAAATACATTCTATACTCTATAATGTTACAATCTAGCTCTAAGAGTTAATAAATTAGAAAAAAATTAAGAATTTCACTAATAACTCTCAGGCTTTTATGTAACCATTCCTAAGCAGAAATAAATAAAATACAGATAAACAGGCCTAAGTGACTAAAATGGTATTTATCGAATGGTTTATTCGTATTGCTGCCTTTATTGGCACATTATTAGATGGACTTATACCCTAATGTTGATTACGAGAAGGCTTTAGTATCCCAAAAGAACCTCATTTCCAACAACTCGGCGCTGCTCCAGCCTCCGGGCCGCAGCGTAATATAGAATTACCCTTGTAATAAAATCTAAAACGACTTTATCACCGTTAAAGTTAACCTTTGTAATAATAATATGTTACATCTAAAGGATGTATAAACTTTGTTATTTAAATCGTATTTTATAGACAGGGATAGAGAAAATAACGACGGATATTACTAGGGCGTAAGCATAATATTTCAAAATTACTATGTAATTAAAATATATATAATAGTTAACAGTAAATATTTAAATTAATAGCTTAATTCAATGACACTATAATTTTGATAAATTTTAAGCTTTGAAATAAATTCATTTCATAGTAAAATTTTCAGTCAAATTTCGTGTTTTTCAATTGTATTATGTGACAGATATGGAAATAAATCTTTTGACAACGAACCCTTAAGAATAATATTTTACGATGATTTTTAATTAAGATGATGTTTTTAGTGTGTTAAATGAAGAACTGTTAGCTTTAAAAGATAAGTATAACTTATTCAAAAGGTAGTTTCTCAAAAAAAAAAAAAATTTATCTCTTTTAGTGAACAACATTTAATAAAAAATACTGTTAAAATGATAATTTTGATTATTTAGCATGAATTTGGAATCCACAATAAATATATTGTCATTTTTGTAGCTCTTAAAAACTAAGCCGAAAAAATATTGAAATATTTGTACATTGATGAAAACCGGGCTTGCTTTTCGCGAGTATACCAATTTTATTAGACAAAATACTACCATAAACACCATTAATTTTCTATAAGTCTACAAAATGTCTGCTAAAAAATATCGGAATGTTTTATTGCACTTCTTTTGAGTAATCTATATAGTCTTTCAAACTTTTCAACCAGCACGATATGTAAAAATTTCCGCTAAGAATTCATACATTTTAAAATATGGAAAATTAAGTAATGTCACTTAATTTTGCCTATTTAAAAACGTGACTTATGAAACAAATGTGTATTTAATCATTAAATATTTTTTTGAAGATGCATTCGTTTATTTGATATAAAGTTGCTTAAGGGTTTGTTATTATCTTCAACACATTTTTAGTACAATTTCTATAATATTTTTTTTGATCAGGACCGGTTTTACTCATCACGAGCATTGTCAACTGATTATTAAAAACAAATAGGTTGATAATGCTCGGGACGACCGAAAGTGGTCCTGATAATAAAACATATTGGGGGAAAAAGTACTAATTAAAATTTAAAGTAAAATATCATTTTCCTCTCATATTTTCATCAAGAAGCGACAGATAACTCTAAAAGAAGACATAAAAACAATTTAAAATGAAACCATTCTTGATTCGTATCAAAATAAGTCAATCAATACTGACCCAAAGTAACGCAGCAATATTACTTGAGGTTATCAACGATAAATAATTTTCAAAAGATTGCCATTAATTTATAAATAGGCTCCTTATTGTAAGTGAATAAAACACTTCTTGAATGAAATCGCGTGACGGCTCTTTGTGTTTCCTCTCTAAATTTTGGTGGAAGTTGGTGCTATAAATTTCGTCTGCTTTATTCAATTTTATTAAAAAGCAGAACGTAGCGGTAGGTTTCGAGTTAGGACTACTCAGTTATAATGAAAGTAGCCCGTCGGGGGACATATTGCACGGTCACGCATGTTTCCTACGCGTTATTTGTGATGATAGGTTTTGGACAACAAAAAATAAAAAATGCGCGTGCATTCCGTAACTAAACATGCTTACGGAAAATACATATGAAATTTTACGTTAAATATTCTCTTAAGGCGATTACATTACCAAGTAAACTCTTCAATAAAAAATTGCGCCCTTAATCCGCCAAGTATTTATCGATTAGATAAATTATTAAATAGACGACTAGAAAAATATATTGAAATTTGCTTTTTTGACAGCTTTAACGGTTAATGATATGAGTTTTGTTTTATTGTGTTATCACATTTTCTATTTTCATATGTTGCCCATTGCTTTTGTGTTTTTGCAACATTTAATCTTGATGCAATAATGCTCGAAACTTCAAACTGTAATGGTTCATCGAGATTTTATTCGTGTTTCATATAGAAAATGCCACTTTTCGAGAGTTTGAAACAGCTTTCACAAGAATATTAAGATAGAGCATGTTAAACATCAGCTCCCTAACGAATACAATAAATTGAAGCAGCTTATTTTTTAAAATATTGAAATATAATATAAATGCCATTTCTTGTAGAAATTTGGATATTTTGAATAATAAAAATAACTGAGATGTTGACATTTTCAGAATTTTCGAAAGACCAAACTAGTTGCATGTACAAAAAATAAATTAAAAATATATTACTCTGTTAATCAATACACCAAGTAAGAGCTTTCATTATTAGACTTTTCCTTGTGATTGATAAATACGCATGTGTCAAATTATTATCTGATTTACTGTTTTGTATTAAAAAAGCTTTGACGTTATTGAGATCACGATATTCTTTGTATCATAAAGCATAATATATATTATATCATTGATAGATCGTGTTACTATGAATTATCAAATAGTGTTACTTTAAATAAATGATTCGCATTTAAGGTAAAACTTTATGAAAACTTCATCTAAGCTCTTATATGATAATATATTAATTTATTAAAATCATTCAAAGAATAATGTCTAATATATAATATTGTGTACTTTTAATATTTACAATAGAGTGAAAAGGGATTTGTGTTCGAGGAGGATGGATAATTTTTCTTTTTTAATTGATATTTTATTTTAAATTTAAACGAAACAACATCCATACTTTTTCACTTTATATATAATATATTGAAAAATAAATTATGAAATTTAAATATTTTGTTTTACGTAAACAGTAATCCATGCTACATAAAATTCAAATTATTGCGCTCGGTTTCGTTTTAGTGCGATCTATATAAATATTATAGGAAGATTATTTCAGCGTTATAACCAAAATTCACAATAAATAAGCATATGGAGCTTACGGTTATATGACAATCGTAACATTCTTGGCAGTTATTTTTCTACATATCATCAAAATACTTTCATAAACATGATATCATGACATTGTTCGATATTTGATACATATATTAAGTATGAAAATGACAAATGTTTTTCATAGGAAAACGATTATAGATATGTTCAGTTTGTTTTTTCAAAGAAGAGTAAATAACTATAAATAAATTGATGTTTAAAAAGCGGTATTTTACTGACTCAAATCGAAGTGGAATGTAACTGAATATTTTATGATTCTTGGAGAAAATTATCGTTGGAAAGTCGTAAAATTTTAAAGATGTTTTTTATGGAAAATGGAAAGATCTAATCATACTCATTCATACATACATATTAGACAATGAACATTGCATTTATCAGTAGCTATACGCTTTTATATAGCTACTGTATAATTTTCACAGAATTATTAGTGTAAAGCTGGCATTGCGAAATCTTTTACCCAAATAGAATAAATTGTAAAAAACACATATAAGAACAAATTCAGGTAGGTTAGTGGCGATTTCGGTATTCTCATCACGATACGAAAAGCGAGAAGATTTTTTAAACAAAGCATAACATATGAGTTTTGCTGACAAATGAATTGTTTTGAAATGGGAAAAAATGTATCCCTTTTTCGCAAATATTTTTCATCGGGTAACAAAAAAAAGTCAAAAGTACAGGTCATGTTGCGTTGAACTCAAAATAAATAGCGGTTTTTATTCATAATTCAATGATACACAGCTACAGTAAAACAAAACAATCATTTGTTAAAAGAAACTTTAGCTTTATATTGTAACTTTGCAAAGCTGAAATCACAAAAGTCATAATCAATTAACATATATGTTCGATCTCTATTTGTCTATCAATTTACATGTCATCAAAATTATTGACAACTCATAAACAGATGTGAATAATAAGACTACAGTGGAGTTTGTATGTGAATCCTTTACTTTCTCTGCGAAAGTTTATTGGATTTTTTAAGGCATAATGATAGAGCATCGAATTGCTGTCTACGATGTTTATGTTCTTCCTATACTACCCTTTATAAAATTGTTGAAAAACGTGTCAAACAAGAGATAGGTAAGGTTTTGGTTTGTAACATCATTATTTAGCCTCTTTGAAATGAAAACGTTTAGCTACTAATTAAAAACCAGTTCCCATTCAATGAATGTCGTTGAAATACTTCATTGAAAGTCATATTACAGTGCTTGACTACGTTGTATTTAATAAATACTATGTAGATAATCCGTATCAAAGTTTCCAATAATGAATTTACCGGGTGTAACTGTTTAAAGTTGTATGACATAATGATATCAACGACCTTCTTGTATAATACACGTTATTTTAGTTACAATCAATATTTTATGGTTATATGAGTTGTTCACAGCGCAAAATCCATTTGTATGAAAAGTTTTAGTTGTGTCTGCCTTGTTTTCTCGATTCAATGGAAATAAACATTTCTTTACGTTTGAACGCCTAATGCATATGTAATCAGATGAGCGCGATCTACTTCAGCATTTTGCGGATAGAAGTTTACTATGAATAATAACGAAAATGCTCAGATACGAAGTAGATTAGCATACAATTACATGCTCGGCATATATATTACGTCTGTCTCAAGAGTCCTCGAGTATCAGCTGGATTGAAACTGAATAGCTAATTATAATCCAAATATCATTGATTTTTAAGACTGTTATTTCGTATTTTATATTCCATACTCGAAATAAGGTTAAGAATGAGGTACACAACTTATATAAACATTGTTATAAATATTAAACTATATACTTTCTCTTATACTAATTCTAATCCATTCAATTTAAAAACGAGATTAAAAAAAGTAATTCTTAACATGTTTATAGTGACAGACAATTAAGCACACAAAATTGTCTATCAGCATAAGAAAACCTTTAAAAAATTTTGATTTTTATCAATGCTACTGCGCTTTCATATCATTCTGATGTGACAGTTGCATTTGTTAATTGTAAATCCATTTCTGAACGTTTTTTATTCATACAAATACTTTCATCACTTGACCAACTCCGTGTGTTATGTCAAAAACGAGCTGTATTACGATTATCTAAAAACTTGGCTTTCGAAACCGTATGCCTTTGTCCTTGTCTCTTTGAAACAAAACAGATTATTCTTTTGTGAGTAATTGTTAATTTTCGAAATACGAAACACAAGATTTAATATAATCATTTACATTAGAAGATTTAGGATATATTTATAACTGATGAATCATTGTCAGTAACACGGTGAAAAAAGTTCTACCAAGTGAATGCCAATTCAATCAATACATTGTCAGTAAATTGCAAATATATTATCGGTTTATTTTATCGAAGGCTTCAGTCCATACCTTTACTACATATATAACATCATACATATTATTCACATTTCCGATGCTGAAGCATAATCGCAATAAAAGCTTTTCCATTTTATTGAGGCAGTGAAAATTTAAATATAGCTCACCCCTCATGGGATTTGCCTCATTTATCTTCCAGCCTCATTGTATGTGTGAAATTTTCACGATGAATATACTTTTTGCAGTAACAAACAGTTTTATGCGATCCAAAATCAAAATGTTCAATTAATTAGTATTCAATATACAATAAAATATAATAAATTGCTTTGTCAATAAAATCATTGTTTATCTGTGTAGCAGAAATGAGTGGTTTCTGTAGTATTGATTATATTCGGTTTTGATGATGAATTTGAATTCTTATAAATATTAAAATAATACTCATTTTAAACATAACTCAAATAAAACATTTGTAACTATAACTTTTTTGTGATAGTATAATATGTGATGCCTGTTTGATATCTTTGAGAATTTGAATATTATGTTTTTATATAAAGCAACGTCTTAAAGATAAATTCCTTTTCATAGTTACCCCAAAAATCCTCCATTATAATTTGAAATGAGTCATTATCATTTAGGGTAATAGACAACATTCTCTAATAAACGTGAAAAGAACGTAAACAAAGAAAGTGATGTGAAATATATTACAATACTGTCTTATTTAAACTAATATATTGGACGTGAACGAAATTTTAGGTGCTTATAAATCAAATCATTTGCAAGTAATTGTAACACTGATTTAATTTGAATAAATAAATCTAGGTACATTTTCACATGCTATGTATCCTAAAATTTGAGTTCCGGCTTTCGACATCTTCAAGCATTCCTTAAATAAACTATAATAAAACTGACACACAATAGCTAGTTTGCATCGGCTATGTAACGTACACGAAAATAACACAGTAATAATAATAACACAATATAATTGGGTAATTTGATACGAATAGATACATACGTATTTTAAATTAGTGGCTAATCCAGTGTGAGACTGATTCCTTTCAGATTGTCGACATATTAAATTAGTCTCGAATAAGAGACATAGCAAGGGAAAATAAGAAAATTTATGTTGATTGTTGAGAGGGAACATTGAATTTAATTGAGTTTTTTATTTCTAAAATTTCTTTATGAAATATTTCTTGGTCAGCCGTGCTAGGTTGCTATATTTTAACACCATCATTCACGATAAACGAATGGATAGCAAAAGTCGATGTTTTTTAATTTCATCTAAATCAAATATGTGTTCCGGTACTCTAATGAACGCGTGGTTTTCCCCACGTAGAAGTACTGGCAGTCATTGTATTGTATCTAGTCTATAAATGACAGATTTATTTCTGACATAAATATTATCTTTATTACTAACTAGTAATTTAAATTTAAAAAAAATATCAATTGAATTTATATATATATATATATATATATATAAGAAGGAGTATTCAGATTGTTCTCAGAGAAATATATTTCAAATGCGAATTGAGTATAATTCAAAAAATCGCAATTCGTAAGTTTAATATTTTATTTGAGACTATTTCTTTATCTAATGCCAACGACCATACCACGTTGAAAGCGCCGGCTCTCGTGCGATCACCGAAGTTAAGCAAAATTGAGCGCGGATAGTGCTTGGATGGGTGACCGCTCGGGAACACCGCGTGCCGTGTTTCTTGGCTATGGGAAGGAAAACCCAGACAGAAAACCGAACAGCACCCGCCTGGGCAGGAGCGTAGTGTTGCTATGTCCAAAACCCCCCCTGAAAAAAAAAAAAAACAGGAGGAGGCCTTCATCCAGCAGTGGATCGACCCCGGCTGATGATGATGATGATGATTTCTTTAAATACCTTTTTTTTTACAAAATGAATGTATTTGAATATGGTGCGTTCAGATATGAATATAAAACTACGATATGAAATTATGTAAAGTAAAAAGAACAAAAAAATAAATTTACTTAAAGTATTACAGTGTATCATGTGCTAAATGAACTTTATTAAAATTTCGTGAAATATCATTACGTCGATGCAATCTAATTCAGTTATATTACGGAGAGCTAATCAGACGAATCGTGTGTTATATTAACGACGATATTTTTTCTCCTACGATTTTGGCATCTGTTATTTGAAATTGATTGTTAAATAACATATTAATTCGTTTCAAAAAGTATTTTTTAAACAGAATGGACAATACGAACAATAATATAACCAATATAATAATTTATATTTATTGCAAGGTTTCCTGTAAATTAAACCTTTGTAAGAAGCATTATACTGGATAAAAGTGATTTAAAACCTCTGTGGTTTTAAAGCGAGTGTTAAATAAATGTTCGCCCAAACCACTGTCTAAATAAAGTCAGGGTTATGTTATTAACCACGGGTAGAAAACCAGAAAATATTAAAATGTTATATACTGAAGTAAAACATATGTTGATTAATTCCTTGAATTCAAATGGTGTTTGTGTTGAATAAACATATTGTTGGTTACGGTTTTATGAGTAATATTAACACCTCATATATTGTTCTGGATAAGCGTTCAAATAATTTATAATGTATGACTTCTTTGAATCTATATATTTATGAATTTTAACTTTGTTGTACCAATTTAAATTGAACACTCGTTGTAATTGAAATAAAAGTATGAATTATTTTTATATAGTCAGCGAAAAATCAAAACTAAGTTAATATAATAAAACCAATCAATACTACTGAGAAAGCAATTACAATTTCAGTTTTGTGTTGAGTTTTTAAGATACCTCAATAATACATACAATCGAATGTTTACTTATTTTATTTATATTTCCCTAATTAATTTATTATTTCGTGAGCTTTGGTTATAATGCATTATGTAATATATGGAAAATATTTCATTAGTTTTTTTTGCCATACGTCGTAAATTTTTAATAAAAATTGGCATTGGAAATATATACCTCCTACAAATATTGTGTATTAAATATGTGTGTTAAAACGTAAAGCATAAAAGCTCATCGGTCAAAATAACCTTGTCGTATTAAAAATAAAATGCCCTTAAATGCCCGTGAAACAAACGTGTCTGACTATATTCGGTCGATAAAGATTACCAACTTTGACATTGTTTAGTTAAGTTAAGCAATCTGTACAACTTAGTGTGTTCTGACCATTGCCGAATGAGAATTGGTTAGTGCTTCTTGCGCTTAAGGTTGAAAAGTAACGTTTACTAATACAAACTCGTGGCCTTATGTAAGGCTTTATATAAGCCCGAATTAAATCTCAAATTTTGAGGTTTGGGCCCCTAAGTCCGCCGATAAATTTTTGTTTCATAAAACCACGAAAACGACAGTGTTATATAAAGTTTTATGATAAAAGCTACACGGACACTGAAAGAAAGCTTTTTAGATGGCGGTAAATAAAAAAATATACACGCGAATGGCTATGTGACCAAAACAAAAAGAAGCGTTGCAAAGTTAAACAAAAATAAAAAACAGGTAACGTAACAGTTGACCCCTTAAAAAAATTGTAGTCAGTTTTTATGAACGTTATTTAAAAAAAACTAATAATAAAAATAAAATTGTTTTGGACGCAAAACAAAAAAGTAAACACTTATGTTATATTATAACATTTCACCTTGATAAAAATGTGCAAAATATTGCACTATTGTCTTTGGAAATATAAATGGCACATTAAAATGTACCAATTTTCAATGAACTAGCTAACTTCCTAATTGTTCCATATTTTATAAAACTAAGTAATAGCTCTAAGAGTCAATAATCTGAACGATCAAAATTTAATGTTGAAATGCTATCATAAGCCTGAAGTTGATATGTTTTATTATTTTCGAAAAAAGAGAGGTTAAGCAAATGCTAAATAAAGATTTTATGGTAGAAAAATCTGTTCAGATAATTTACACTATTAATCGGAGTGGTCTAAAACGAGAGCAAATATACAATAGTTTATGAATATTTGTTTAAATATAAAAACAATGATGTATAGTTTTTGAATTCCTTAAGTTACGATTCTATTGTATTGAATAATACTCTGATGAAGCGAATGAAATAATAACGCAGTTTTATGTATTGTCAAAATTTTCCAGTGTTGCTTTAAAAGGTAGAAATGGATTAATTTACTGTTTCTTTGATAAATTAAATCGAGTCAGTTCATTAAGAGTCTAATTATTTCGCATCTCAATTTTCTAGACGTCACTTAAAAGATTCTTTGCACTGGAAATTGAGTACGCCCTGGAAATATTAAATATTCTCACATAATTTAATTTCAGTGAAGATCCTTAATTCGCAGAAAGCAGCTTGCAAAACAAATATTGCCTTTTTGCGTGTCTGATAATATTTCCCGTTCACCGTACAACTTATTCGTGTGTTATTTTCTATAAGTGGAAACAGAATACTAATTTTGTTATGAACCGAAATACATACGACTTAATGATAGAATATACAACAAAAAGAATATACTGTGAGAAAATGTTTTTTCATTGTAATAATTAGTAAAGTCAATTGTTATTTATTTGTGTATTTGGATATATTGTGTCAATTTATTACATTATAACATATATCCTTTAAAAGAAGAACAACGCCAGATTTTGTATTTTTTTGATATTTATTTATACATAATAAAATTATTTGCAACTTGCAAATGAGGCTCTTTCCACCTTCAATTTTTTAATACGGCAGGCTAAAAAAGGGTCGAAAGACTTTATAGAAATAGTTTCTGCATGAATAACAGTTAAAGTTTTTCTTCTATGTTATCACAAGGTTTAGAAGCACTTTTATTGCATTGAAGGAATAAACGCTTAAATATTTTTGCACTTGTCAATTAATTTGTAACATTGTAATTTCACTTCACCCGCATACAGTGTCGTTGTAAAAGCAAAGGTAATGTTGTTGAAAATATGCGATCGTTAAAGACTTGTACTACGTTGAAAGCATCGGTTCTCGTTTCATCACCAACTTTAATCAACGTTTGACGCGGACACTACTTGGATAAGTGACCGCTTGAGAACACAGCATGTTGTTGGTTTTTTTCGCTATTTAATCATTGCTTTGATAAAATACAATATTGTGAAGCATCTGCGCCTTTTATATCGTCATTATGTCTCGAAAACAAACTGCAGCAAGGTTTCCTCCTCTATATTTATAGACTTCGCTGAAAATAAATTGTAGATAATTTTCAAGAAATAAAAAATTAGTGCAAGGCAAAAGAGTTAGAAATCCAGTTTCCAGTCAGTACGTCAATAATAAAAGCATATAATGTATTAAACATTTCAATGTACAATTATTGTTGCTTGCTAGTTATTTTTTGCAAAAACTTCTACATTACGTGTTAAATTATTAATTTTAGCACTGTATAAACCATACCCATTATTAAGAGTTATAAAATCTTTTGTTTTCCATAAGTTTTGTCATTTATAATACTTCAGTCATACAATACTTATTTTGCTTATACTATTTCTCTGTGGTAAGGTTTCTGTATTTCTTTACATCAAAACATCAAAATTATATTACATTGGTGAATAATAGAAACATTTGATTAGGTGCCTAACACGGAAATAAAATACGATTTAGTTAAGGAAAATCTGATGAAGTATTGTATTACTTTGGGGCTAAGCTCTCAAATATCCTAATGATATGTAAAACTAAGGGGTAGATGGTTTTTATGAATAACAATACCCTTATTTAAAACCAAAAAACCACAATAAAGAATGATCATGATTAACACACAACAAACAATGGCTGCTTTTTCTTTAATATTGTTGAAATATTATTTTAGTAAAAAAAAACATTAATATTTTTAGTCTTGGTATTTTATTATATATATTATACATAGCCGTAAAAATATGATAATATTCCGTAATACCAAGCGCTTATGTACTATTATTTAGTATGCACAGATTATTTAAATCGATGTTTCGTTCTAAGTGTTTGTGGGCGTTCTAGATAATTATGGCGTGTTTATCAAATTTAAAAATTTGAACAATATGCAAAAATTCTAGCGGGCATTGACGAAATTACATATTGTGATGCCAAAATATCACACTTATTCTGTCAATTATTGTAAAAAAATCGCTTTTTGTTTTTTGTGATACTGTATCCGAGTTATTTCGCATTTAAGTTAATTTAAAATTAAAAAATTTTGTAAGTCAGTCAGTCAGTTAAATGTCAGAGTAGAACAATATAAATATTTTGAATGTTATGCAATCCAAAACTCAAGTTTTTCTAAAAGTTTTACAGTTTGTTTTTTGCTGAAAAAACAGTATGAAACTAAGATATCCTGTTAAAAAAAACTTGAGCTGCACATCTATTTATTTTTATTTTAAATATTTAGTATACGTGATTTCAGTAAAACATTTTCGTTGTCGAGTAAAAGATGAATATTTTTTAAAAATCTATGAACGTAATGTAACATCTATTGTTTCGACGTGTACACAAATTTTTGGTATATTATGAGTGACGGGGCTTTAGTGTAATATCATTGAAACAGAGCGCTTATGTAAAATATATTTTGTTTTTGAGCCTCTAAATATTACCATAATTGTTGTATCATTATTCAAATACAACTCACACTAGAGTGCGCTAAGAAACCTATCCAAAATAAGAGAACGTATAAATACGTTGAAGCCGCTGTTGAAATACGAGAAGTTTATTCAAAACAAAATTATACGGATTGTCAAATTTAACAAACCAACAAATCTGAGACGACCCTCCATGTCATCAGCGCTGAGATTGGGAAAGAAACAAAATAGAATTTTGAAAAAAGAACAAGGGTCACCGCAAATTATGCTGATCAGCCGGAAAACGGACGCACAAAAAACACATACAATATAAACTTCAAAAGCGAGCCAATGTAGATACTAAGTCAGTGGTTGTCAACCTACATAGCATCTTTGTAACATACAAGATTTTTATGTTAATAATTTTGATTTGAGAAGTTGTTTTAAGACACGTTTATAGATCGCAAGCAGTCACTAATTACGGCAAAATTGTCTCAATTAACATCGTCCGTTAAAGTCTATGACGCTTAGTAGTATTTAAAAAAATATATATTCTTGTGAATTTAACTCCTGTTTAATATAAATAATTAAAAAATACTCACTTTAAATATGTATTGTACGGTTAAAAAATGCATACAAATACACCATAATTAGTTATAATACACACATTGTTACCAACCCCTTACCTGAATTACTAGAGGTGCGAAAGAAGAAAAAGTTCTTTGAAAATTGTTCATTGAGTTTCGTGCTTTGTTACTGAAAATGAATTTACTATCAATAATCATATAACATTCTCATAGAACTAAATATTTTTTTTGTCTCCATAAATAGAAATGTAAACTCTCGAGGTACAAATACAAAGAGCGTTATTTTAATTGATGTTTTGTCTTCTCTCTTCTAAAATGCAAAATTGGAGATTTAAAATTTTTCTGTGCACAAAGTTTTCTTAGTTTCCTACTACTTGTAATGTCTTAGTTTACTTTAGTTGCCGACTACTGTACAAGGTTGAATACGGTCAGTAGGTGGTTTCCGATTACATAATGAATGTAACAAACAAAGGTTATCGGAGAACTAAATAAAGTGGTAAAAGTATCTCTGTAAATTCAACACAAATTCGGCAATAAAATTCGTCAAATGTGTACTCATTCACTTAATAAAAAGCGACTATATACGTATGTAGATCAATACTTATATTAATAAAGTCATCGTATGAAGACTTTGCGATCAAATTGGCACCAAATATTGTGGAGCTCCATTATATAATAATAAGTCAATTGTATCAAATTATTAAGGCCTAAAAGAATAATATTATTTCGTTGCATTAAAGCTATTTCTGTTTCGCGTCATCGTCAACACTAGCTAAATTAAAAAAATAACCGTAATTATGGTCATTAGAATTGCGCAAGAATATAAATATGAATTGGATGTAAATTTGTAGCGTGATTTTAGTTCATTGCTGTATCTTTACCAATAAAATTTAATTCAATAACTAGATCAACGAATTTAAATTTATATTATATAAAACTTAATTCAGTACATATCTTTCGTTAGCTAGATAACTTAATACAAGAAAAAACGTTGAATGTTTTTGATTACTTGGATTAACATATTATATTATTCTACTATATTTCGAAGTAGGTGTATTATAATAATAAAATATTTCAGTTGATATTTTAATGGATTAACTGAGCAAATAATCAAGAGTATTTGACGAAATAAAAGTTTCTTGGATATTCGATGAGAAAAATTGGAAACATTAATCTTATTGGTAAAAAATAAACTTTGCACCCAGTAGTTACTTTTTTTATGTTGTAATTAAAATTAAAAACCTTTAATTGATTTAAGTCCCAAAACTTCATTCTTAAAACTGGACTTAAGCTATGATTACGATAAGTCGTTTTTAAAGACATTTTGCACGGTTATTCCGTAGTCAACAGAAATGTAAAATATTATGTAATATGTTTATCTTTTTTAAGATGAACTTCATTAGCCAAATCAACTGATGATACTTTTTTTGCAACAAGTTTGAACACCAAAGAAGTGAATTCTTGATTAATCTTTAAGTGCTAAAAGATTAATTACCAAACCCCTCACAACAAGAATCATATGGATTCCACAGAAACTATTACTGTAGTTAAACTTTCCTTTCCAAAGAGTAAGTAAGGGAGAATCGGGCTACGGCAGGACAATTAATTATCATCTCCTTTTCGCTTTACCTTTTCTTAAAATCGTTTATTAAGTTTGACTCCCGAATTTAAAAAAATCTCGATGTTCACCAATTTCCTATCATTCGATTGATCAGAAATTTTGCATAATTTTGATTTTTTTTTGATAATCGAAAAGAAAAAAACCTTTACTCAATTCCGCAATTGAATGACCGAAACGCTATAATTGAATCTCGCAGAGTTATGAATATAAACATACTTTCATTTTTTGAAACTCGATGATAAAATGGTAAAATTATGTTAAATAAATATATTATTAATTAATATAATTGTTATTTTATCATCATAAATAAACACCACTGATATCAAGAAGTGAAAAAAATGGATTCTCAATCTACTACTATTTTTCCGCTACTTTGTGTAAAAATTAATTCATACCCTTTGATCACATCAAAGGGTATGTGTATGTATCCTGAAATAATCACTAAACGCTATGTTTATAATAAAAGAAAAGCCAATGAGCATTGTAGCCAAAAAGGGCTGGTATTTTTATAAATTTTGATTGAGCTGATTTTATATATATAAAAAATAAATGAAGACTTTATTTAAAAAAAAAAATCATCCGATAATAAAGAAGACCACACACAAATTCCAAAAGGTTAAAATAATAACGAAAATTTCCCATAAATCAAATCTTATAATAATAGGTATATATCTTTCTTCGCAAAATTATTTCGGTATCCCTTTGCTTTCCGAATACAGTCGTCTCAAATATTCAATTCATTTGAATAATTATTCCACTATCTCCTATTTTCTAATATTTTGTCTTCGTAAACAAATTTACTAAAATTAATTCAATTCTCAGTGGGAATCTATAGTTACTCCTATTGAAATCAATTAAATAGGAAAATAGGAAAGATTTATGAAAGAACAGAATTTATCTATAAAGGTCCAATGTATATATTGTAGAGAATTAATATTTGCCATGTATAAAAATTTGAAGCAGTCTACACTGATTGCGGTTAAAAAGTGAACGTCTGAATAATGGTTTCTTTTTTAACTTCTATTATTAAGTAAAACAGATGATTTTCAACTGAAATCTATCACTATAAGACACTCAATAAACAATACTATCCTGGAAACATTTGTCTATCATTTTAAATAATAAAAAAACATTTTTTTAGTACTTATTTCCACAATGTATTTTTTGATCAGGACCGGTTTCGCTCATCGCGAGCATTATCAACTGATAGAATACAATTTACAAACAAGTATATTTATACAAAACAAAAAATTTATTTGAGTTAAGGGCAGCAGGTGTACAAAACCATGGGTTCAAGAACTAGGAAACAATTTACATAAAATCATACAATATTGATACAAATAAAGTAAATTAGTATAAAAATTGAATGTTCACAATCACTTATTAAGAATTACAAATTACAATTATGGTAAATCAATAATCCATTAGGAGCTCTGAACAATCAATAAGGAAGTAAGGAGTGGAAAATTTTAATGACGAAAATAACCCACACTCACTACTTAATTCACTTAAGCCCATGGTTTTGTACACCTGCTACCTTTAACTCAAATTATTTTTTTGTTTTGTATAAATAGACTTGTTTTTAAATTGTATTCTATCAGTTGATAATGCTCGCAATGAGCGAAACCGTTCCTGATCAAAAAATATATTGTGGAAATAAGTACTAAAAAAATGTGTTTTTATTATTTAAAATATCATGCCTTTCCATCAAGAAGTGACAGTTACCCTTAAAAGTGATTTTTTTATCATTTGATGTATCATTTTTAACGGTTCATTTTTTAAGTTATAGGTTAATCATGCTGAAACATATGTTATATTATATTTAATGTTTAAAAAATATTGTTTTGTGGTTTTTAATCTATAGGTCAAAAATTAAAAACTTGGTGTACAAAAACAGATTATTGTTCGATATAACGATGTATAGAGTAATTTTAAATAATAATGAAACAATTTAGTTTGCGACATCA
The DNA here is from genome assembly GCA_028555115.1 of Himalopsyche japonica. Lineage (NCBI taxonomy): Eukaryota > Metazoa > Arthropoda > Insecta > Trichoptera > Rhyacophilidae > Himalopsyche > Himalopsyche japonica. The sequence continues at coordinate 3,575,260 of JAHFWJ010000430.1, forward strand.
CTTGCTAAATAGTCATGGTTTTGGGAGAAGAAAAATTTACCGAAAGTTGATTCCGTCAAAAATACCCACAATTTCACCCAAATATGGTACGAGACGTGGATACGAAATTTGACAAACTGAAGTAATTTTTGGTAACGATCATAGTGTCCATTGAAGAAAATGGTGAATCTATCTAACATTTATATGTTCAATATAACTCTAACTAATTCTTAAATTTATTAGTAAAACACGTTCCAATTAAGAAAATAAAATTATAGAATATGTATATTATATTATGGCAATGGTTGGATGAAAATAAATTTAGAATTGTTATTTATATCTTCAATTCGTAGATTTATGAAGGCGTGGCACGGCAGTATATATAAGTTATACCAAAAAGACTATGAATAATTCGGCGAAGATTTTTTTTATATAAACATAATAGAAATTAATGTTTTAATATTCAAGATAAGCAAGGGAATATCAATCAATCTTATTATTCACAATCAAACACAAAACAGAATGATTTCAAATATCTTTTAAATCATTAAGTATATTCAAAAGATTATAAACGTGGAAGCACTTTTTACACTCTTTTGTAAATTTAAGTATTATAAAATTCGTAAATATTCCTTAGAAAAACACAATACATTAAATTCGTGAGAATGTCCAAATGATTGATGGCATTTTTCTTCATTGATTGTGAGCTAATAAGATTTTTCTTTTATTGAAGCTGAATTTTATTTTAGTATTTATTTAATAAAACGTGGGTCTTCACAAATTATTTTGGAATGAAATATTCATATCTGTTAATTTTTTTATATTTGATTAAAAGTGAATAAAAAAAAAAAAACATTGTCATATTGCAGTTTTAAAATGTTCGGTTATCTGTCCATATTATGTATACTAAGGCAAGTTATTATTGCACAATTTATCAATTGTAATAGCTGTTTAATAAAATCCTTAAAAAAAAATATTAGCCATTCTTTGTAAAATATACCGAAATTTGTAAGCGATATGGTTTTGAAGGGAGTAGAATCAACTGTTCTGCAGAGAATTTGTCAGAGAGCCTAAGAAAGATGTGCAAGCTAGAAACATTGTTCGCGGTGTACAGGTGTGTCGTATGTGGGACGTGGTGGTTTCCACACAGGTGGTGGGGCGTTCTGTGTAGTGAAAACGTCAGCGAGATGGAATGGGAAAATGGAGAAATACGGCGTGTAAGTGAGTGTAAAAGAAAACTGCGAACAAGAGAGCGCTGTCATGTTTTCATTCAAAAACATTTTCAGGGATTCTCACAAATTATATTAGGACGCAAAAATAATACCAAATTAAAAATTGTTAAAACTTTGTAAGATTCCCTATGTTTGTGGAACATCTCAAACTTGATATTGAAATTCTATCAGTCGCCTTCAGTCGATAACATAAATTGTAATACAAAAGATTTAAAAAATAGCTTCATTCAAAATTGTTAATTAACTTTAAAAACCCATTATATAAAGATCTTTATATATTAAAATTTGAAAAGCATGTAACGAAGCCACAATAAAATTTGTGAATAAATATGATTCTTATAATTATTTTTTATGTCAATGCTCAAAATACGTTTTCATAGTCGGTTTACTATAAAAAGAAAACTCTGGCAAGTACTGTAAAGATTAAATAAATAATACTTCTGGTGAAGTGATGTTAGTTTTGCTTAAGGCTAGTAAGGCATATATAATATATTATATTACAATAATAATATTACTAATCGGCAGTCAGTCAACGTAAATTAAGTCTTGAAATAATTGTACAAATAATAAGCATGTTTTTAAGATACCAATCATTATAATTTGCGAGAATTTCTGAAGTGACACTTTTACTAAGCTTTCACAGAAAAAAATAAATGTTTTTTCAAATTGATTACAGTTCGAAATCTGTGCATTTGGCTAAGATTTTTCAAATATACAAAAATAGCATCTGAAATTTTGGCATAGCTTAATAAAGAAAACAAATAAAATGTTTGTTATATTTTTGTTACATTATGTTATCTTTGACGCTCTTAAATTTATTAAGATTAATATTAAATAACTAACTCTTACCCTCATTCAAAATATTTTATTTTTAAGACGTGATCAGTTAAGTTACACACTAAGACTGAAAAATAAATTAATTAACACGGTGAAAAATAGCAATGTATTTTAGTTCTACAAATTTTTTATAAGATAAAGTGGATTGCTATTTCGTACTTTATCTATATAAACTATATAATATAAAATTTTTGTATAACTAAAATACATTGCTATTTTTTCACCGTGTTTTAATGGAGTTCTACCAAGTAAATGCCAATTCAATCAATAAATTAAATATATTGAATAACACTCGTGTCTCATCATTTTACGATGAAGACTATACTTAATAGATCAAATTAATCATGCATACGATATATCAGTTGATTCCAACAATTTTGTAAGACAAACTAATTCTATTGTATAGTTTATTGTCACATTTTTACTGAATGGTGATATTGGCATGCAAAAAATAACGCAACACTCTTGGAAATCGACTCGCAGTGAACGCGGCAGCGCCGTATTGACCCACTTCTGACGACGCTTCCCCGTTTACCCTTCGAACCCCGCGCCGCGACGCCTCTGACGCCCTCAGCGCGCGAAAATTCAGCCACACTGTGCTTTTTTAACACCGGATTAGAGAAAGGGGAATTCTTTCGTTTTAAAATCTACATACTCAGAAAGTAAATGTTAAAGTTTTGTCTTAAAAATAAGGAAAAGATTTACGTTACTTGAGAGTTCTACGCGGAGTATGAAAGTCGTAAAGAAATGCGTATATTTTTATTTATGCAAATAAAAAAAGCTCATAGCGAAAAATGGATTCTTGTCAAAAACACTGTAAATTTGATGAGGTAAGGATTCTACATGAATTTTTATTCAAAAACTAGCAGCAGTTAGTTTTGTTTCAAATAATGATGTTAATCGGTATAAAGTTTAAATCACGAATAAAACGTTTTTGTCTGTTGCCTATTTTTACTTTTAAATATAAATTACTTAGACTGTCAAATATATTATTTTACTTAAGAAAATAACCATGCCGAAATAATATTCACGGAGCATATGGCCAACGGTTGATGGCTTAGAATCCTTAAAAGTCACACTGATATCTTCAAGGTATCAGAATCCTCCAAGGTAATATATTCAATACATCTAAACTTCACAGGTCAAGAGACAAAGTGGTTTCGAATCACTGCTTGCTCTGTCCAGTTAAAACTCACTCAGCTTATTCTCAGTATTTACTGAATAAATCTGTTCTCGTAGTTTTGTTCTATTTATCGTGATTTACCATCGTAAAACAGTAACATATGCATGCAAGGACTGAACAAATTACATTAAGTTTTGACCTAGTACAGCTGTTTTGTAAAAGCAAGGTTAAGTTAACTGTTGCTCCTAGCAATTGGTAGTTTTTTTTTATTCGATATGCATGTGTAATGAAATGAATCTTTAGTATGTATGAAAAGACATCATTAATTGAAGAAGTTACTCTTTAATTAAAATAAAATAATGAGCTACGACATAATTGTATTATTTTTTTAATCCACTCAAAATAATACAAATATATTGGTAAATATTTTTTTATCTGTAAGAATAGTATGTTAATGACAGCAGTATTGTGTTTTATATTTATTGCTATAGACTTAAAAGTAATATTTATGGCAAAATACATATATTTTATATAACATTTAAGTGGGTCTGGAAGTTGATCTTGATGAATATATAAAGGTAAGTGTAAAAAAAGACACAACCAATGGAAAGATTTATAAACTTAGCGGTTATCCAAGAATATGGTGACAAGCATTGGCAATGATAATAAAAGATGTTTTCAGAAATAAGAAGCACTGTATTTTTAAAATTCAACTAGTAACTTTTTAGCATGGTGAAAAAATAGCAACGTATTTTAGTTCTACAATTTTTTAAAAAGATATAGTTGATAGCTATTTCTAAATGTTAAAAATTCTTAAACACCATCGTCAGAACTGGTTCTAACTGAGAATAGATTTAGTTCTGACGCTGGCGTGAGCCGAAATAAGCATCAACTATACCTATTAGTTTAAAAATTTTGTTGAGCTAAAATACATTGCTATTTTTCACCGTGTTGCAATGGATTTCTGCCAAGGAAATGCCGATTCAATCAATAAATTGTTTCCTTTTGTAATAATAAACAAAATGCTTTGTATGATTCTTTAGGTTCATTAAAAATAAAAAAAGCCTAACCGCACCATGGACATAAAAAGCATACTAAGCTTATATTGTCGTTTAATTGAGTAAATGTCGTCACAAATTTCACTATGACGATTATCCGACATTTTTTAAAATATTCATTTCACCAGTATGCACTTAATATTTATCATACTAAACATATTATGAATGAGACCATTATTTGTATGAGATACGACTAAATGTATATGAGTAACCAGGCAGTTTACGTTTCTATAAAAAAATGTTGCGCAATTATATTTTTAAAAGCGTAGCTAGTGCAAGAATAAGCATTGGACAAGTTCACTCATTTACAGACGCTATATTTTTTGTTAAAAAAGAAGATAATATCCGCTAGGAAAAGGGACTTTAATTTAATAGAAGGTGTCTCATAAATGGAATAACGCGGCCACGCTATCTAAAATACATCTTGCCGTACTGTTTTATTTTCGTTTTATTTATTTAAATGCATTTCGATTTGAGAACCCAGCGAGACTTCATTGAGAAAGATCGTGTTTCTACACTGTCTACATTGAAGTTGTCGTTAAAAATACTTTTTATTACGTATTTAAGCTTCAATGTGGATACTACAGTGGTTATAAGAAAATTAAAAAAAATCAATTATATCATACAAAAACGAAAGAATTTGAAGAGAAAATGATTAAAATATAATATTTATGTAATTCATGCATTTTCAAATGTTTTTGTTTATTGTTAAATAAATATAAATAATTAAAGCATAAATGGCGAATGATAAATAATATTTGATTGATAACTGCTTATGATCATTTTTTCGTTCCCTAGGATATTATTTGTTTAAAACATCATAAGCTTTTGGATTAGGCGTCTATTTCTATTTGTTCTGCCAACCCTGAGTTATATGTCAGTGGCCTTAAAGTAATTTCTTTTGTCTGATCACTTTATTTGACGAGCGCACGTTTTCTGTCATGTTAACTTGACGAGCTATCTAAGACAATTAACCTGTGGAAACTTTGGTTACAAAAAAAAAAAACATTGAGAAAAGTAATACGTCACACATAGACTGAAAAAGCTTTTGTCTTTTTTCAAGGCACTCGACGGTGACTTTATGAAAACTTATTTTTAAATATCTAAGCCATTCCGTGTTTTCTATTGATTAAAATAAGAAGGGAATAATTCTGTTCATTTTAAGAGTTCTTAGCTCTGATACCACTACTTTAATGTAGGAATAAACTTTCATCCATTATTAGATAGTCTGAAGGCATATACGTCATAAAATAAAGCTAATTTTTAAAATGAATTTGTATTCAATGAGATATCTCCATCGGAATCAGGCCTTGAATTTTGATTTGAAAAAAAAAAAAAAAAACGATTTCCAGTTATCTCGTATTTTTACTCCCTTGCGTAGTATAGTATTGTAAAACGGGGACGGGCATCGTTATATATTTAATAAAAAATAATAATGATTGGTACATTGTTGGGCGTCTATAAGTACAATAGCATTATGTTGTTTTACAATCAGGTTTGTTATCCACGAATTTCTTTCATAGTTGATAATTTTCTGATTGTAAGACCACGTTTCTTGAGATGGATTATTTTTATGAATAATCATCGCGAGTCGTGTCGTGAGTAAAAAAATATATAATAATTAATCTGAAACACGTTTTTTTGTCACATAAGAAACAATTAAAATAGCCTGGCTAAGCAAATATTTAAAAATTGATTTTCATAAAATGCGCAATATGTTGTTATGTAACATGGTGGGTTATGAATGATGTTTAAAAAAACTAACGAAAGCTTTTTTTATTTTTTCTAATGTTATTTGAAATCGTAAAATTTACAGAATTTAAGTTTTTTTTCAATAATTATAATGTTTCTATAAAATGTAATATAGAAGAAGTGAAGGCTTTATCACTGTCTTCTATGTAAACGTATCCCCCGCGGAGACAAGTGTACTGGAAAGTGTCTGGATCGCTTTAATAAAACGGTAAAATGTGTCTTTGTTACGTAACGTTAGGTTGATGTCTGGCCTTTGCGCATCTTGAGCGAATTACTCTTAAAAGATGAAATTTAACCTGTGCAAACGCTGTTATGGCACCCTTTGCGATGTTAGCCTGTAAAAACACTTGCCTGCAATTTTCTCATCCCCACTACAAGATTTGTTAGCTTTCCTGTTAGTGGAATAAATTTATGCAGGGGTGACAGTAAATAAGCGTTGAATCGTACCCAAACATTTACCGTTGGAAATTTTACCAGAGGGCATGCTTTATTGTGGCATAAAGTATTTACACAGAATTCATCTGGGTAATAAGGAACAGCTGTTTTCTTTGTGTTACATTTTTGTATATTTCTGAGAGTATTTTTTGAGGACATCATCAAAAAAATAAGTGGCTTAAAATAAAGAAATATTACACGTCAGATAAAGAAAGTTCGTGATATTTTTATATAAAAAAAAAACTCAAATATGATATAAGGCAGTCAAACAATTTGGGGAGGAGAAAATGGAAGAGCAGCAAAACATCCAGAGCCTTAGTTTGAATCTAATCAAACTATGTATGCTCGTTTGTTTTTGCATATCTTTATTTGATTGCAGGCTGACTTTTTATAGTTTACAAAATAAAAATAAAAAAGAGAGATGAAACAAGCAGTTACCTCCGGATAGTGAAAACTCCACACGCACAAAATCTCCCGGCGTAACGACCGGCAAGCAGAACACTATATTTTGGATTTTGTTTTTCTACTATTTTTTCATTGAAACTATGTTACACGTGAACTTTTACATTAAAGTATGATTCCCACGATATTGAATTCTTAAGAGTAGTTATGAAAAAATGTTTACTGTGTCAATCTAGCAAAGTTTTTAACGTTTGCCTGAAATTCAATTTCACTATGATTTTTTTAAAAAATATAACCGTTAAATTTTGATTATTTTTTGACGAAAATCCAAACGTGTTTATGGTTTAATCCTTTTCATTTCCTTTTTATAGTTTTTGAATTTTATGTTGCTCATAAAAATAACTCTCGTAATTTTTTATTTTAGCGCGTTAAATTTTAAGCTAACGGATAATAAATATTGCTTTAGTAATTGGGCAAGCATAAAATTTTTATTAATAAATACATTATAATGTTAATAAATAGGTGATAATGAAAGTTTTACTGGACGCTATCGTTGTTAGGTTAATATCCAAACTGTTTTACTTTGAACAACTTTCCAAATAAACCGAAAAAGTTTTCTTTGAAAACCACTCAAGTTGATCCTAACTGATAGTCGTATTATCCATGCGGTCATCACGAACAAAACTTGAACAACATCCTGAAGATGAGAATGAGACTTATGTGCCAAAGAAAACTCTCAAAATTTCATTATAAAAAATTTATAAATAATATTTTACGTAAATTATGCGTACTGTAATATTATTTAATAAACGGGCACTGTAGACAAAACCAAACAATTATTTGGAGAAAAAAAATCATTCAATGCAATGATTTACTATCGACGTTTACATTGAAGTGAGTTTGTAAACTGATAACAAAAACAAAATTCTGTATCTGAAAAATGTGACAGAGTTTTTATATAGTTAGTAAAAAATGACAATTGGTAAAATATCTTTTTATGACACATATAATCATTAGGAGTATGTATATTTATTATAATTTTGTTTTGTATAAAATACATGATTTTTTGTAGCTTTTGTGTCATATATATATTATATATACTATTGAAATGACTAATAGTTATTAAGTAGAATATATTATTCCGGCCGTATAAGATGGATTTTATTTTAAATTATTGATTAAATTTGATCTTTTATTTTTTATCAAATAACCATATTATGACCGGAATGATCGAAATTTACAATTTAATTACGAGGTTTCACTATTTATAGCATAATTTTTTTTATTCGTTGGTTGCGGCGTGGTGACTTAAAAAATCGTTGGATTGTTTTGTTTATCCACTCTGAATCATCTGTACAACTATTTAAATGCTACAGAAGTTAATTATTACTTAATTAGGAAACTTTTCATCAAGCTCATATATGATGTAAGCAATGTGTTATTCGTTTTCCGCATAGTAAATAGGACTATATCTAAAAATAAATAACTATATCTCTTGACATTTATCAGATTGAAACCAATTATACTTATAATGGAAATCTGAGCGATTAAATTGTGTCAACGATAAAAATCTTATTAATTAATTTTATTCACAATAATCCATCATCACTTGTCAAAAAGTAATCCAGTTAAAATAATGATATGAATTTTATAAGAAATTAATATTGAGCATGCACACACTTTTGTTAGTATAATTTGTGTGTACTTGTGGGTTACTAGTTATTTTTATTATAATGAATGTTTATCTGGTATTATTATCGTGTTTGTTCTTAGTATTAAAAATCTATCTGGTTATTTTTACTATGACGCAAGAGACAATACAAATATTACATTTACGATCTTTTTGTCGTTCATGAAGGATTAGTTACCTCAAATATGAAGTGTTATGAAAAGGTATTACGTATGTATTTGTACGCTTGATATTATATTTATCTATACGGAAGTGAACATATTTTATCGAATCTACACAGAGTAATCTGATGCTTTGAAATAATTCCTATTTACTGAAACGGCTTTTAGTGTCAAATCCGTAATCTGTTCAATATAAATAATCCGTAGGCTTAACGGATTACAAGAAAGCGAAAGACGTTTATGAATAGGACTTTTAATTCATCAGAATATTTCTTACAAAGTTGCCTTAAGATAAACATCCTCATTGGATCCAATTAAAAAAGTTTGAATGTGGTCACACGGAAAAATTATTGCATATTTTAATGATGAATAATATTTACATAGATTATTATATCGACTGAAGGTAGTTGATGGAATTTCAACATCAAATTTGAATCGTTTAAACTACTTTGTACGATACTACATGTTTTGTCACTATTGATCAGGGTTTCGGCTTTAGGTATCTTCAATCATTCACTCGGATGTAACCCTCCTGACTCATCGAAAGGCGAAACACTAGTCGTTAGACACAAAACATATGGAATCGTACAATGTTTCAACAATTGAAAGTAACATAGTAATTTAAAAAAAATCGTAAAAGTTCAAATAAAAAAAACATTAAAATATCCAAAGAAACTTGTTACAATCCAGTCGCTCAATTTCGACTCAATTATAAGCTAATTGTCGTATGAGAATGAGCTGAGAAAATAGTCAACTGTAAATTATGTCATTAAACACAATGAACATTCAACAGTGATGATCAGCCGGTTGATCGACGTGAAGCTTAAAACATAAAACAAGCCATTGATTAAATTTAAAATTGGCTTGTTTCAAATCGTTCAATGTTCAAATTTAAAATTAAAAACGATAAAAATCATATTTTTTTTATTCCCAATGGACTAAAAAAGTTTCTTTTATCAACTTCAATCTAGGGTTGATTGGATTCAGATGAGTTTTTGCTTTTCAATCAAATTTACACATAACAAACTCTGCCGAATGAATTTAAAAACTATGCAAATACGAGTCAAGCTCATGTTGCTGTTTCATTAAATTGTGTTGTTATTTTTTAATTAAATCACGTAAAATCTGTAAAATTAAATTATTTATGAATTGAAAATTTTAAGATTAGAAATGATTCGAAGATATAATTGGATGTCAACATAAATTGTTTCAATGTTTCAATTTAACACTCTGGATTTTAAAAGTCCATTTTTTGATGAAAGCGCCAATTATTTTTACGAAAAATAGACGAATTTATGAATTTTGATCACTTATCATTTTATACAATAGACGTCACTCATTTTCTCTTTGATTAAAAACATGTATTTATAAGTGAATCGTATGTTGCCATGTTGTGCCAATGCTTTTTAAAATTTGAAAGTTAGCAAAATGAATTGATATTTCACTAAGTAGATTATCTGCGTCCTTCTTTTATTTTTTAATCAATAAGAGATTTAAAAAAAAATTATATCAGATGTGTAAAAATCTATGTAAATCCGATGATCAAATCAGTACGATAAAAAAAAATTAAAACAATGAAATGAATATAACTTTTGGTTATGGCACCCCCTGTCAAGCTTTTTATCTGAATATTAAAATTCGTTAAAAGATAATGTGATGTGTTCGGAAGTGATAAAAAATACGATTTTATGTTGAAAAACAAAACAAATTCAAAACATTTAAATGGTGATTAAATAATAAATACAGAACGTTTATTGATAACGAATGGTTATGTTAAGATAATTTTTCATTAAAAAAGTAAAGCACCGGCTCCAAAGCTTCTCAGTTATTCCTGAGAGACTAAAAGATGTAAATTGGGCCATGCATAATGTAAAATGCTTTCATTGCGTAAAGAATCTTTTTGTGGGAAAACAAAATATATTTGCATACTTATAGATGCTATTTGCATAATTTTACAGTAATGAAAGAGACAAAGCACATTCAAGTGTCGTTCTATGACTACGTGTTACATTGTATCAAAGAAACAATTAAAAAATATAATACCGTAAGTGTAAACTTGACACATACATGTATGCATAATATTTTATATTATCAACTCAAAATATATTTGTGTGAAAGAAAATTTTAAATAGCATTCCAAATTTAAAATATCGCTAGAGAAAACGTTAGGAGAGTTTGCCAATCAACGACACGATTAAAGAAATTATCTTGATATTGAAATAACTTCAAGTGGATATCATAGCAAACAAAAAAACAGCTAAAGAATTATTTTAAGCTGTCTGATATAATATTTAATATAAAAAAGAAACTTTTCTCATATGACATGTCATGTCTTGTCACAAAACTACGTAATAAATCAACCGAAACTTAAATGGAAGCCAAATGTAGCTTCTACCTCATGTACTCTCACAAAGCAGTTAAATAACAAAAGACAACCTCTTTTATATATTTATTAATGATTCAAAGTTGAACGGATTGATAAAATAATTTAAGCAATTAAAAAGTACACATGCCTTATGTCATAATATGGCAAATTTTTCAACCATGTCCGCTTCTAATAAAGATAATTTACAAAACTAATAAAATATTTTTAAATTAAAAAAGTCTACAAGAGCTGCTTGTTATTCACTTGTTGAACCTTTGTTTTTATGGCTAGACACTGACAGAACTTAGAGCAGAATTAATGGCCAACCACTTTTTTGGAAATCATGTGTGTGAGACAATTTATGGCCATAATAAATATTTATTTGTAAAATTGAGATTTATTATTACAATGGTTATAAATTTATGCTTTGTTATGATAATTACTTATTTAGTTTAGCTGTGACAAGTATATATATTTTCCAAGAAACAGTTTCCATGAAAAGAATATGCCCACTAGGCTGTGTTTCACTGTCACTCGCCAATTTTTTTGTGCTTTTTTCATTTATTCCTTGTGAGATACCGTATATTATTGAAGTTAAATTGTAGTGTTATATTATTAAGAATTAGCCCCGAAAAATATCAACGAGATTATTGATCAAATACTGAGATTCTTTCATCCGTTTTTTTCAATTCAATTATTTCTAATGAATCCGTCCACAATCAATAAATTGGTCGTATTTATACATCACGTAATGAGAGGTGAAGATATCCGAGGGAAGAGAGAGACAAATGTGACATATTCATGTTAACCCGACCCGATCGTGCCGCGGTTCCTTTATGCCAGTGCGCTTCGCTTTGCGAGGGTTTGCGTCTCCATGCGGAAGTGGATCGGTAATTCAACGCACGTGCGGAAAATGTGTCCGTTCATTCATATTTCCCCCTATTCTTAAAGATGTACATAGGCTGAAATTTCCGATGATACGTCAGACTAATAAAGACATTAGTTTCAGCGACAATCCTATTTCCGTTTCAGATATAGAATCCACTTCGAAAATATAAAAATTTACACGAAAAAAAAGCAAGAATGATAAATAGCAATATTATAAAGATAAGCTTACAGAACAGCCATCCAAAAAAACTAAGATTTTCCACTCGGAGAAAAAAAAATCATTCAACATTTTTTCTACCGTTCATAGTATTGGAATATATATATATATGTTATATATAGAGAGAAACGGAAAAAATGGAAATATCACAGATTTATATGTCTTTTTATGACCATAAATTAAATAATTCCATTTGAGTGATTCACTAGCAGTTAATCTTATGTATAAAAAATAAATTAATAGCTATATCATTTCAATCCTGAAACAAATATTTTCAGTAAAACATCACGTCATGAATGGAATATTCTAATAACTCATGAAAATAAAAATATTATTTCATACCTAAATGAACATTCTATAGAATTGAAAATCAGTCTGAATTGAAAAATAATCCCTATCTCGATAGAATTTATGTTCGATTGTAAAGATTACTTGTTGATTTTTTTATCAGCCAACTTAGAAGCAGATTAAATGCTTTCAGTTAAGCTAGGAAAAAATTATCGTCGATTATAATTTTTTAGATACACATCAAATGCTTTATGGCAATAATAATGAAAAATGTAACATTTTCAATTGTCAATACAATAGACACTGTCAAAAATAATAAAATGACGATTGGGGTGATTTTTTTGGATATTTTATTTCATATTTTTTGTGATGAAAAAGATTGAAAAGTATAGTAGGTAATGTCATTAAAAAATGTATCTTCTTATTTTTTGTGCAAGACAGCTTACTTTAATTAAGCTAAAAAAGTTTGGAAGCTTTCAGATATCTTTTGATAAAGCTTTACAAAGAGAAAGATTAAGGACTAAACTTTATGTAATCAAGACTACACAGAAACGTCTTAATAACTAACAGTTAACCGGCATAGCGAATAGTTAAATATCGAATTTGAATAACGAATCGTCGTATTACTTATTTTTTACTTGTCTGAAAGTTTCTGAATCTGATCATCTATACATTTATACAAAATGAGTAATTATAGTATTTGGTAGAAGTCACAAGTTTACAGGTTTTGACGGAAATAAAATACTAATTATACATACCTAACCTTTCAAATGAACGAATGATTTTTTTCACTCAACAGCTAGTTTTTCAATAGAGAACAATGTGAGATCTAATTTTAAGATTTTACAAAGATGCAAAATGTACTATGTTATTTTTTGAAGGAAGAAAGATTAAATTTTTGTATGTATATTAAAAGTTTGCTGCAAATTTATAGAAAAACACGTTCAACTCCGGCCCAAATGAGACGATGTTTATGGAGAATAGCATTTTTAAGAGGTTTTTAAAAATATTGTGAAATTATATTATAAATAGTTATTTGAATTGGAAATTAATTATTGCAGTTATTAAGAAGATGATGTTTGTTATATTTCGTATGGAAATAGAGTCTGTATTTTTCTTTGTGTAGAATCACGTGGTTTTATCTAAAAACTTAGAATATCTAGTGTAAACACGCTTTTGGGACTCTATATGGTAATTGTGTTCGTTGCTATGTTAAATTAAAATATATTATATAAATGTTTAAAAGTGATATAATTACATATTTTATTAAAAAGAAAATATTAAAGAACTCGCACATGATAAAGAAATGTTTAGCTGCTTTAAACGGATTTTTTTCAAAATGACTAACATAATTTAAACATCACACATAAATATTCAATTGTAGGATTCTTAACGACTAGAAATATCTATTTAAAAAGTAATCAATGTTCTGCACGCACAAAGAGCTAAATTATTAGTGTTTGAAATTAGTAATATCAGTTCATTTAATTTACTGACTATCGAATAACGAATACCTTGGTGAAATTGGAGTAGGTATTTTGTTAATGTAAACTAAGCTGATCACATCTGAGCATGCTATCTAATAATAGTGAAATACGGCAATGATTAAATCGATCTCGACTTAAGAAAACAAGTTTCTACTTTTTATCTATCGATTATATATTGTGGCGGTCTATATTGAATAGTTTTCACTGACTGATACTGAAAAGAAATGTGTAAACATAATAAAAATATAAACTTTTTTGTAAATTGCCATTTTTGTGTTGTATTTAAATAAATAATGTTTAACAGTCAGTAAGTGTCGTTAATAAGAGAATTTTTGAAAAAAAAAGAACGCTTTATCTACATCCCATTTTATGGATTGGTTAATGAGAGAAACGATATGATAAAATCATAAGCATACATGCATTTGCATTTAAAATCCAAATTTTTTTACAAAAATTAGTCAATCACATTAAGGAGAAAGATAACATCTATTTAGACTTTACTCCTCAATCGAATTACGATGTAAATGTAGGTATTTCAAATAGAAAATATTTTTTTTTATTATTTAAAATATCTTGATTTTTCATTAAGTAGTGACAGTTAACAACTTAAAAGTGGTATGTATGTATGTTGTATAGTCAATATGTCAACATGTTAGTGTTATGTTAAGCATCAGAACTTTGTATCAAACGCTGTGAAAAATGGTACTGAAATATCTGTGATTAAATTTTATTTCACTTCGAAAAAGATTCTTAGTTTCATTAAATTGAAAAAGTGAGGGAAGAACTGATTAAAGAGAATAAGTCACAAGGAATATCGTCACTAGTCGTCAATCAAATTAACAAAAGTGAAGTTCATTGAAAAAGCACGATAAGTCATGCCATACCTCCTTTATTAAAAAAGATAATACTAGAATTCTGGCGATTTGGATTCTATTAACTGCATGAAATTTCGTTAAGAATGAAAATCTTCTCAACAATCTGGTCTGAAAAAAATCTTTAAAATTTTTCTACGTCTTAAGAAAAAGCTCGTTAAAAAGTATTAAACACAAAATATATATGCAAATAAACTTGCAACAGTGAATTGTTCATTGAATAAAAAAAGACTTGAAGACAATGTTTGTGAATGTTTCATATATTAAAATGATTAAATATTTTCGATAATTAAGTACTATGTAAGAAACTAAGAAGAAATAATATTTGCTCCTGAACAATTTATAGATGGAATTCAGTGTTAGCTAATAGAAATGTGCTTTGTATAGAAAAAGCTCTCGTAAAAGGGTGATTATATTTTGCACAATATTGAGCATTCTGCTGTAAGTTAGCGGTGTTTGGGGTTGGTGTTGCTTTATTAAAATTAATTAACAGAATCAGGCGACAATGTGTATACCAGTTTATGGGAAGTTAATTAAAGATCTGCTACGATACGTATTTCCTTGATAATGTTTACGGTCAAGTCACTTTACCCTTTGGATTATGTGGTCAAAGTGTTTTGCCAGAGAGTGCCGATGTTGAATACGAAATAATATTATTGTTTCATTTCAGGCTTCAGCGCCGGTTTACGATTAAATAAGCTGATAAAATATAAAACTTCAATCCGATAAATTCTATTGATACAAAAAAAATGAAGAAAAAATATTTTGTGAAAACAATCTTTATTAAAACCATGTCGACAACAAAAAAGAAATGATAACGTAAAATTATGTGGAAAATGAAGAATATTTTTACATTTTCATCACTAAATACTATTATACGTGTAAAATAATTCTCAAGCTATAATACAATAGATATAATTTTTCACCAACAAAGTACCATTTGTAGTACTATGTTAAAACTTAAATTTCACATTCAAACGTAAATGTTATTTTGCTATTTTTTCAGTGAGAAAGACATTATTATTATCTTGATACTAGAAAATATGTCTTTGAAGTTGTGTAGGATATTTAATTATATGAAATTTTGACACAGAAGAGATTGCGAAATTTATAATATAAAATTAATTTATTTATGGCTTTGGTTGCTACGGTTTCAAAAGAATTGCGTTGTTTCATACACTGAAAGGAATTTAAAGCAGATCATTTAAAAATCGTGAGAAATAATAAATTTAATATTTTACTTTTGATACATCGCTGGTCGATGACACTGTTCGAAGAAAAATTTCATCAAATGTTGTATCTTTAGCACTAGGTATGTAGTCGAATGCACAATGCTCATTAAAGTTTATTTTATTTCGTGTTCGAGCCAGTACAGAGAGTTTTATAATTAAATTATTTCTTTTTTTTCAGATGCATGATGTATTTGATTTTAAAAAAATCCTGACACATTCTATCGTAAAAATCGGACCTAATAAAAGTGATTTGCAAACGGATTTTCCTGGTCCAATCTTATTCTTAAATACAATACTCGAGTGACTTATTAAACTTATATTAAGATTGGAGTGGCTCCTGTAATACTGTCTTAGTAGAATATTCTATGATTTGTCCAGAATTTTAAATAAAACAATAAAAATGAGTATTTATAAGTCATGTAGATCGAGAGCGAAGAGAAAATAAATTATCTCATCTCATGAAAACTTTTTAATGACTGCAATACTGAAAAGTTTTCCATGTGAAATCTGTCTGCAAAAACTTGGATATAAATTTAAAAGATGAAATTTAATCAAGAAAAAAATACCTTCGACTGCTCGAAAAAACCGACGAAACATCCGAAGCTCTGCAAATAAGAAAACCATCTTGAATATTTTAAGCATGGCTGTGAAATAATAACAGAATTTGAATATTTTAACCAGAAAATACACAACGTAGCTCCGAAATTAATTAATTTCTTTTAGAAGCAATAAATCAAAATAATTCAACATACATACACAGCGTGCTATAGTGAAAACTGAAAAAAACTTTCATTAAAAGGTTTTAAACTCATATAACAATATTTTGTCAGTCGGTAATATTTATAAATATTTAAAAATTTTCAAAACGATGTTTTCTTGCTTCAAATGATGTAATTGTATGAAGAATATTTTAAAAGGTACCAACTTTACTATTTTATTTATTATAGCGTCGCTTTATAAAAGAGAAAAAAAAATCATAGCAGATCATGAATACGTAGATACAACGTGTATTTTTCACATAAGAGTTTACCAAACAACATACGATATGATTGTTACATTTAACTCAATTAAAATAGTCTGTTATGATTCTGTTTGTATATTAATCTATGATCAAAAACTGTTTCGACAACTATCAGTGAAGGAAATTCACTCGCAATAAAAAGCTGAAAAATAGTATGACTCTTAGAAACAAATGAAGTTGACGAATAGGATTGGACGATTTCCAAGAAGATTTTTTTTCATCATTTTTTTTCAGAACAAGAGCAATGTATCTAACTATAAAGATCTCAATAGCTCTTTTTGAGACTCTTTTGGTTTTTAATTAAATTCACACCATGCGTATTTAAAAGTTTAAGAGTGTAAACAAATTATTAACAATTGAGTTAATTTGATCTCGCTAAGTATAATAATTATGCCAGTTAACCGTTCATTTAGCGCGCAGTCCTAAGGCATCCTGCTTGAAAACTTTGGCCTCCAAGGAATTCTCCAAGTGTTGAGAATAATTTAACTGTGAAAACAAAGTGTTCAGTTATCATTCAGTGATGGCGTGAAACAGGATTTAGAACTTAGTTTTTTAACTAGCAGAACAACAAAAAATAAGCAAAGGTTCAATTTATCAAAAATAGACACGGCTCAATTAATGACATGTTTTGACAAACGCTTTTATTTTTGGATTTCCTTTTACGTTTTGATATAACGCTTCTATTTTAAATAGTTTTCACCAATGAAACACAAACTAAAAGATTGTATGGTTTTGAATTGGGTTGGGTTTATTCAGAAAATAAGATCGGTTGATAGTGTGGAATTGTTAACTCTTAAAAAGAAAATTTTTCAAGAGTAACACAATCTATTTTCGGTCTATAAATCTTGTTTACTGACCGACATAAATATACAATTCCCTTACAAAAAAATCCACACATTTAGTTGTAGCATAGCAACTAATTTCATAAATTTATTAAAAAAAACTTTTATTTTACGCCGAAGGCGTGAAAAAGTATAATTATGTTTTTTTCGATAACTATAGAATTATTGATTAGCTTCATGTATTATATGTCAGTGATGAATTAATTCATGAAAATTTCAAAGATCATAATTTAAATAATTCTTCTCCATTATATTCAAAAAATAAAAATCGACCGTGCACATATTAAACGTTGAGAAAAAAAAACAAATAAATCCATTGATACAATATAGCTGTATTTGTACTATTGAGTGAACATAGCGCTTCGATTTTATTTATTATTCGATAATTATACCATTATTTGTAGAAAGATGAGTGCATCATCATTATTATAAATAACAAATAACGTAGAATCTAAAAGGAGTCTATGTTAACATAAAAAATGGTGATTGAAAATGATACTTAAACTTTATAAATTACAATATCAATAAATATCTCAAAAATGGTGCTCAGAATAAAACATTAAGTGACATGTCTTTCATGGTGAAAGTATTTTTTAAAGATGAGCTAGTTTACCAATGTTGAACTTTTCTGCAGCTTCCCAGTAAAGTTGTAGTCAAGCTTTCTGTTTACTATCATGCGAAACGTCGGATAGCTGAAAGCATACAAAGACGCCCGGAGAAAACTTTATTCATAAAAGCTCTGGCTGGATACATAATAGTTATTTAGAAGTCTGTGTTGACCAGGCACATTTGATAGTTACGATTCACTTAAGCGGCAGTTATCGTTATTTATGTGTCTCTGAGCAGTGAGAACTTTGTCGCTTAATAGAAAACGACCAGCCTCCAATTATAAAAAAAAAAACCAATTAATTAGCAGAGTGTATTTGATATAGTAGCAGTTTCTTTCTGTTTAAATTGGTCTGGAGATACGAAACGTATTTTTAAAACGTAGATAGATGATGCTTAGCATTGAAATTTGGTAGGATAATTTAATGGCACCTAAGTACATGTATAAATTTGATGTTGAGCTTTGCTTACTATTTTGTTGAAAGAGTACAAAAAATATTCACCAGATACGCTTTTTTGTTGTAGATAAGTGTATGGAGTAAAAAAATACCATTCACACGAATAATAAATTGACGATTGATTTCAGGCAGTTAAAGTTAAGCCATTCCACAATGAAATTATAGCTCGTTTTTTAAGAAACTGATATTATTTTAAACTAAGAAATAATAATATTTAGACTAATTAATCAGTAGAAGTTAATCAAGTTAAAAAAAACTTGCATACAAAACTCGAAAAAGAAGGCAGAAATATCATTAGAAATGCAAAAATACATATTCTAATGTAAGATTATTGTACACATATTTATTCATATATATACTGATAAAAAATAATACAAAACTTTACCTTGCTACAACAAATAGATAATTTAAATATATATATTAATAAGCATTGTAAAGAGTAAAAGCTTACTTTCCTGTGTATAAAAACTATGAATTTCCAAATTGAGCTAATGCGAATTTTATTATTTAAACAATCTTTTGCAAAGTCTCGTATACGGGAATGTTTTAAACAGTTTTCTATCTTTACCAAAATTAAAACAGAATTTTCGACTTAAATATTAATTTTTTAGTGTAATCGTTTGCCGTCCAAATAACACCTCCTACCCACGCAAACTATAGTTGATTCACATTCACATCACAAAGAATTTTAAATTTAATTTGTCGCGCCTGTTTCCACTGTTTTGTTTCAAAACCATCCCCTTTCAAATAATTTAGTAATATGAAACTGTGTTAACATGGGTTAGGCACTCGTTATACTATTGATTTGATGGTGGCGCGGATGTACATACATTATTATATTCATTGCACTGAAATAAAAGTTACCCTTTCTGATTTTTTACTGAAATAATTTTTGTATTGATCTTGGCATTTGTTTATAAAATTTACTATTTCCTAATCAAACAAGTAATTTATTTTACAAAGTTTTTTAAATGTCATTTTGCAATAATTTGTTCATAGTTTAATATACCAGTTGCTTGTATTTAAGTATTAGATTACAAAAGTATAAATGTTAAATATATGACGGTAATTTGTGTCTTGATTTTTAATGCTCTATTAAAAACAGGCAAGTAAATTGAATAATAAAATCATTTTATCTTAGGAATAACTTTTATGGAAAATTTATAAAAAAATGAGATGCGTCATCTTATAACTAAAATATATTTTTAAAAGAAAGCTTCAATTAGCATTAAAAATACGAATAGATAAAAACACAGATCTTTTATTTCCACAATATAAATTCTACATTTTGAATATTGATCCAAAATTTTTTCTGTGTTTACAATAAAAGAACTTACAAACGTAAAATATTTAATTTTGACGTCATCTGGTCAATGCGTATCATATTGGATATATAAATTCGTTTTATTATAACATATTAGATTGTTACGTAATTCTATAATTTGATTATCAGTTCACAAATAATGGTATTTAAGACTTACAATAAGTCTTAAAAATGATTTTTATTAGAAAATCTACTTGAAATAAATCACTGTTGTGATTAACAACAAAAAAATCCAAAACATTTGGTATATATTCCTATTTGCCTTTCTGATAGACACATTCGAGGCATTTATCGAACACTAAGTGTGGTACAACTTATAACGATGCCATCGCCGGAAAGTGAGTGCTTTCAGAAAGTTATTGGTGTGATGTTGGGCACACGTCACCTGGTGCGCTATGCGTGATGAATGATAAAGGTAAGTGAGGTCAGAATCCGGTCACGAAGTGCAGCTTGCAACATTTCTGCAAACTCTTGTATAGCATAAAATATGCAAGGAAAGCGAGCTTACAACTGACAGTCATAAGAGCTCTGACCTGTCAGTGTTAAGTCAAAGCTTTTATTTAAAACAAAATGAAAATATAAATGCTTTTTTTCAAGATCAGAACTATATTTTTCCTCTACTGAAAATGAAAATCGATAAGATCCAAGCGTATTGATTCGAAATTTGAATCTTGGAAAACTATTGTAAATGCCAGATAGCAGAATGATTTTCCGATGCACGATTACAATTGAATAAGTCATCAATTATTTGATGCGAAAAATTGTTGGACCTCATATGGAATATACACTTCGTAAATTGAGTTAAATTTATAAGAAATAATAAGAATGTTGGAATTAAAATGCTATTTTATAACGGTTTTTTCAATACCTATTATTTTACTTTCAGTAGTAATTAATGTGATTAAATAATCAAAACACGCTTCGCTTACAATAATACATATAATTGATTTTGTTGAGAAGCATTTTATTGGCATATACCTAAGTTACTTTAGGATAAACTTCATCGAAAAAAATCATTATATTTAAGGGAAATTAAACATTTTGTTTATATATGTTGAGTTATGTTATGTAATAAAATCATGAACAATCCAAACATTGCAGCTCGGTAAGATGTTATCTACGTGTGGTAATGTTTCTTTTGGGACGTGTTTTCTGATAATAGCGATGAAAAATATACAAGAGGGAATAAATTCACTTCAGTACGTTATTACATGTGACATGGTACAACATTAAAAATTTACATATCAGAATAGATTGTCACTTTAAATAATGACTTTCGTGTAGTGGAGCTAAAAATTAGCTGTTACTTCGCAAACAAGACATGAGAATTGCTCGTATTTATACACAGTTTATTTGGCAAACATTTCAAAAATGTTAGTTAAAAACATTGAGAAAATTTAAACTTGGAGATTTTATTTTCAAATTGTTGAACCAAACCCATTTATTGTTAACACAATTGTTTTCTATTGAAGCGAAAAAATGTGGAGAAATTAATTATTGAAAATATTCATCCGATTCAACTTTCATCAGCAATTTTCATTAAAAAATAGCCGAGTTATGTAAAATCATAGCACTCAATTGTATCGAAATAAAAATGTAAAGCAATGATAAAAAACAAAGCATCCGCAAAGCCTTTATAAATTATAAGCGATAAAAAGTTTTTGCATCGTTTCACAAAACAATTTCAAACTGAAATTGTTTTTTTTAATCTGAATTTAAGTGTTAAACCGTCGAAAACAAAATTTATTGGGTTCGCAGCAATATAAAAACTTTACTACGGTGTTTTTTCGATACATTTATGATGTAGCATACACATATTTAAAAAAAATGGTCCAGTACTGGCATGGTTAATTGATAGGGTTTCGTCAAACATCACACAATTGATAACTATTTTAATGAGTTTGGTATGCCACTAAATGTCATCGTGATTCGCTTTTAAAATATTTCATGTCTATTTGTATCGATAAGTTTTTTTATTTACGAATTAAAATCTTATTCATAACTATAAAATTAAGAGTGGAGTGAGATTATTTCCTTTTGCTGTACACAGGGAGGAATCAAGAATTGAATATAAAAATAATTAATTATCAAAACATTGCTAATTGAAATTACGTACTATATATAGGAGTTGAAAATCTAATAAAAATGGTAATTGACTTATAATTGAGTACATTTACATAAAATTCCTTATACAGGCATCTTACATGCTCTTTAAATCTAATATTCAAATGTCTACCAGTCTGTCTAATAGACTTGTAAGCTTGTTTATCAGTCTGTCTAGTAAGCTTGGCATTGTTCACTACAGATAAGACAGATATCACATTAGAGAAATGATTCTACTTGGTCTCTATTATTCAATAAGAGTTTTCCACAATTATTTACCGTGTATTTATGCAAGTATAAGAATAAATAATTTTTGTTAGTAAGTAATATGAATATCAAATAAAATATTAATTGATGAAATGTTTTACTGTTTCAAAAGGAAATAAAATAATTTTGTATTTGTATTAATTGTATCATAGTCTATTACAATTTTTATTTTATGAATATATGTTGATTTAAGTTACTCTTTTAAATTTATGAAATTGAAAATTTTACTGAAAAAATCTAATAGCGTTGCGGAAGACCAACACTGAAAATTAATAAGCATAAAAATTTTCGTGATAAACGGCAGTGTATGAGATTCAGTGCTTCAAAGGAACGACGTCGTTAAATATAAGGAGAGTGATAAAAGTCCATTTAGCCACAAATTGGTTGAAATATTGTAAAGTTTGATCGAAGACATCAAAGACATTTTCGTAACGAATCCATCTCGGCGTAAACAGACCGCAAGGAAATCACCACTCATTCGCCTTTCCTTCAATCCTTTTCCAATTACTCATCGCTCGACAGTTTACGTACGAAAACTATAGTTTACACGTACTACTGAATTTTATTACACAAGTTTACTGAATTTTGTATACAATTCAAATGATTATTATGTTTATTATAATTTGAACAAAAAAAAACAATTTCTAGGAAATATTGACCGTCTATCATCATGTTATACGTGATCAGAAGGTCATATGTGTGTTTCCTTTCTCTATTCAATTTAAAAAAAACTATATTATTTGACTTATATTGAAAATGCAATTTTATATGCGAGTTCTTTTGTCATCGAATCAATATTGATTGAAAGTTGTAATAAAACGTAGTTTGATTTCAAGAAATTTTATAACAAAAAACCATAACAAAAAATAAAAATGTGTTGGTCTGGGATTATTTTATTAAATTTATGTGAGTATTTCTGATGATTAAAAATTTATTATAAAAACGTTCATAGGAAATTATACATGATTATATTGAATTTTTTAATTTTACTCTCATTTTGAATTATTATTTATTCAAATACCGGTTTAATATAAAGATATACCTGTTAAAACACCACATAACTGAGTGATTTATACATATCTTGTAACATTCGTCCTGATATAGAAAACCGTTTAAAACATCTTCTAAACGCTTTAAGTAAGTTTTGATATTTGGCGCTCTTTCTATAAGCGAATTTTACGTGGCACACTTTTTCGTTAGAATTCCGTCACATCATTAAGCGAAAATATTTTAGTATCAGCAGTTTGGAGTGAAAAGTGCCATTCACAGATTTTTGGTTAGCTTGCTTGTTATTATTCTGTCACATCGTAAAAGATGCGTTTTCTTTTAAACCTTTCGTGATTTTCGCGAATGCTGATTTAAATTTGGCCGTTAGTTGAATTCTTTTTTCTTCTCAACTTAAAAATCAACTGATTCTGGATCTTATGGAGAATTCATATTTCAGATAAAGATATTCTAAATCAAAAATATGACAAGACTGTGTAGATTCTTAAGTTATATGTATTTTTTCCTATGTGTTAACAAAATTATAAAATGCTTTATACAAATCAATCTTTTTGATACTGAAAATATATTACGCAAGAGAAATATTTTGGTAGGATAAATTTTTTGTATATACACTTTCTTTATTTTTAAATATTCACAATGATATAAAAAAAAACATTGTTTGTGTTCCAGCATTAAGTATTATATTCCTTTTTGAATCAGAAAACAAAGCTTTTATGTTCAACAAGAGCAAAGTCTAAAATAAATTTAAGACTCTTTCATCAATCACATGTTTTTCGTTCTGTCTGGTGAGGAGGTTGTTAGAATTTCCCAAGTGTACAAATGCGGTCGGTGACTAAAAGTGGTTTTACCCTGCTTTAACATGTTTTTGAAATGACGTGCTTTAATGGAAAATACACCGTACTCTATCTTATATAAATTGTTTGAAAACAAACAAAAAAAAATCGTGCTTAAAAATAAAAATATTCATATTTTAAAAATGCCATTTAATCACAAATCAATATTGATATTTCCTTTAATAAATAATACATTACATCGTTACAGATTTTTTTATGATAGTTGTATTTAAAAAAATGTGCTCAGAGTAAATCAATTGTTTATAAGAGATTTAAATAGTTTAAAACTGGTGAACTATTTTTATTTTTTTGGAAAAGTCACGGCAAGTCTAAGCTTTCCACGGTAATATCTTCAGTCTCATTATGTCATATGGCAATGCCCTTTTGGTTGATTGCATTGGTCACCCTGAAATCCTCGACCTTGCTCGAGATAATGACCTGACCATTGAAACCTTCCTTTCCTGATACAAACCTTTTTTAGAAATGAAAAGGTTTTTTATGGCTGGGACTTATGAACTATGTATCGTGTGCTGCCTTGCCGTTTTTTACTCAAATACATCACCGTACTTAATTCTCAAATACATTTGAGTTCACGTTCGTCAGAACTGGCAAGGGTCCAATTGTCTGACCCTGTATGCAATAACGATTCATAGCAGGGTCATGTACGTCAGAATAAGTAGATGAAAAAAGAGAAAGGCACTGAATTAATTTTATCTAAGGTTTGAAGTTGTTTAAATCAAATATGTGAAAACATATATATTAAGCCATATATTATTTCACGTTATGCTAGAATTATTCTAATCTTATGTAAGCTTATTTACGAATATAAAATATAATCAGAAGCACTTACACATGCGTATATTTACAACGTAATTTAATGTTTAAAATGTCTATAAAACAATAGACGCTAAAAAAACACTGACAATGAAAATTTATATATGTATTGTATATTTACATGTACATATTTCTATATCGGTACATGTACGCAAATATTTCGTTACATGTATAGTACACACGTTAACATAATTTATGATAATTACTCCATATATTAACACTTTTGTTAAAAGTTGAAACACAGAAATATAGCTATAGACCGTAACCTCACGTAAAATCGATAAAATATAAAATAAATTTTTTTAATAAAAAATAATTAAAATTTTTTAGTATCTCCGTAGACCATTACTTATGTAATACCAGAAAAATGGAAGCTGTCTTTGTAACAGATAGACAAATTCACACATTCATTTTATGTCATTAAGTAGAGAGCAATTAATATTGAATTTCTTGAAATGGCGTTGTTTAATCGCAAATAACTGAATGCGATTTTCCAAGATAAAATATTCTCTACCCAGCTCTTCTTTTAAAAATTGTAAATATTATTTCATTTTTATCATCAATGTTTGGATTAAATTATCTTCAATGGAATATTAAGTGCTCTATTAAACCTTTTATTTCCAAATGATTATTTTTTTTTATCTGTTTTACATATACAGTATAAGCCATATTCAATTTTATTCCATTTCCTACCAGTGCACATTCTCAACAAGTGTAAAATAAACATACACGTTGGCGTGTTGTCCCATATTTTATACGAACCCTGCTTGTTGCTTTAGGCTCGCTACTTGTGGAATTGCGAATTTTCCCGCCCTATATGACGCATGCGTCGCAGGCGGCGTCGCGTAACACAAAGGAAATTCTACGCGCCGGCGTCGATGTTACGCTACGACGGCGGGGAGAGTTCCAAGAGAATAACGCCACCGCTATCGCATGTTAAAAAGGATACTCTACTTCAATATCTGATTTTATTATATAAGTCTAAGAAAATGTATCTATATCATATAAAGTAAAGCTGTTTTTTTATTAATATTGGTGATTTTTAATTTAGCCAAATCGTTTGATAGCATGATTTTTTTATGATTCGATTGATCATAAGTTTGATAAATCTCTAACTAAGTATAAAACATTTGATTGGTGTTGTGAATATTTTTTTGTGTTATCTGCTGTCAGATTTAAACAAATACATTTTTAATTTAATTTCTTGTAAATTGATATACAATTACACATAATTGTAACTGATTCATTTTAATAACCTTAGTAAATAAAGTAAAAATATGTAATGTGTGTATAATTCAATTCAACTTTTAATTGAATGTCGATTTTAATCTTTTTATATTTATTTCTACTTTTTCATTAAATTACAAAGAAGGTTCAATTAACAATTCAAATTATCGTTAAACGCTCTAAATAATAAGGCTAGCAACACTTAATCCGGAAATATTGTGACAATGTACACTTCCAATGTGAATTTTTTTTATGAAGTTCATACAGTAGTTGTTTAACAAAAACTGCCTGTTGGGTTTAATATCCATTTTTAAGTAAATATGAATGGATTGAAAATATTACTTACATGAAAGGTATTGTTGATTCAAATAGTAGAGTGATATTTAACTTCTCAGAATATTTGAAAGTAAATTTCAATTTATTTTCATCGAAATCTTTTATAAATCACAGTGTATACAATATTTTATCATTGAGTTTTGTCAGCGATGTAATATAGTGCATAATATTTATGTTATAAACAAATTTTGCACGACGTCCCACTTCCTGCCTACGCTGTTTTTGAAACGTCATGGTTGAGTGTCGTTGTTTTGTTGTCAGAATGTCAATTACATAACATTGTTGTGGTACAATCGTAAAAAAAAGTTGTTTTGTTTTCATTAAAATTAAAAGTTTACTGATACATTTAATGTATCATACTATACTATACTATTGACATTAAACAACATGCATTGTTTTTAAAAAATACAAGAAAATAAAGTCAGGACAAATGAGGTTTTTTTGTAATACCGGACAAACTTATACTACTAATACCATTGATTTATTGAAAAATCAATATATAATAATAAAGTTAAGGTTCTCTTGTAGAATTTGGCCAAGTACTGTAGCCAATGACGTTGAAAAGTCGTCTAAAATTCAGAAAACGTACGCAATAAGCAATCTTCAATTAGTGTTTTTTTTCTTGTACATATGTGGTCTTTAATAATTAAAAAAAAAAAAAAAATGAATATAAAAGCTATTTTCTTAAGTAAATAATGTAAGTTTTTCTCTTTTAATACTGAGTATTATATATTAACGAAAAAGAAATTGAATAAAGACATTTTAAAACACCATTTCGCTACAATAGGAAAGACAATAATGTTGTTCTTGAACTACTCAAATTACTCGATGCAGCATCGTAGATGTGTTTTATTTGTACAAAGACACCTAAGGGAAACATCGTTTCGCTGTCTCAACTACTATAACAAGTCCCTATTAACTGTAATTTGACTTGATATCGATGTTGGAAAAAGGATACTTATATATATTCATTTCCTATAACAATGTAGTCAAGTGGTTAAAGCTTTAAGTAGTACGCCTTGATCTGTTTTACGGATTAATATTAATATAATAATTTCTCTCAAACTCATTAGATTTCAATATTTTAAGCCGCAGTGAAAGCGATTAGCTAAATAATAAGCATTATTATTCCATCAAAAAAAGATTAAGAGGCTTAAAATCAAGTTCTGATACAAAAAACTCTGGTGGTCAATTCCATTAAAAAATATTGATCCAACACTTATTTTAAATATTTAATCGAAAAGAAGTCAGGAAAAATATATTGTCATATTTTTTTAGAAAAAAGAAATGTCTCTTTCTCGTTTTGATAGAAAATAAATATCGCGTTGTTCCATTAACGTTAATTTATTTTGATAAACAGTCGAAGTAATGAAATATTATTTTAAAACAGTTTGTTACTGATATAAATATTAAATGTAATTTAACAAGATAGTATTCAGACGAATGAATATTATTAATAACTCTTATTTGAATAAGGCTTTTTAAGTACGTGACCATTTTTGTTTGATGGCAATTTAAATGCGCAACCATTTTACTGAGTTAAGTTCAATATATTTATTCATTTTTACAATATGATTGAATGAAATATTGAAAATACGTTTATTGTATCAAATATTTTACAAAATTGAATGGTTGATAACAATATATACATATCGTCGCTAACGACCTGAGTTTTATCTGTCTATGTCATCAAGCAGTTTAATATGGTGGTGCACTCAGACTGGCGATTCAAACTTGATAGTACATCAAGCATCCTGAGTTATTTGTTTATGGTAAAATTCTTTCTAACCTTTTGATAAATGTTTTTTGATTATGTTTTAATATTATGTTTGAGAAATATGAGTACATTAAATAATTGATTTATAAACAGTAAACAAAGCCATAGACCATTTTTTCTGGCTATTAGTTTACTAGAAACAATATGTTTGCTTACGTAAGTCCAAGCCAATCTTTCATGGTAAAAATTAAGTATTTTATATGACATTTGTGTAAGATACAATTTATGAATAAAACTTATGAACACTGATTTTTGCCTTATAGTTTTTGTTTAAATAAAACTGTTATTTAAAGATTTATTAAAATCGTATAAAATACATGAAATGTTAATTATTTATTATTTAATTGCCATTAATTTGAAAAAGAAAAAGGATACTTTTGTTAATTTTTCCATCCGTTAGAAATATAGACTTCCGATTGAGCTTCTTATTTCAACAGTAATTTTTATTGAAGATGTGCTAGTTACCTAACCGCTCTATACGTTTTTCAAATTTCATAATATTAAGGCGTGTACAAGACTCGTTCTATCATTGCGCTATGATTTTATGAGATTTTTCAGATACTAAAGTAGTTCATATCTTCAAACACAAATCCACGAATCTTCGTCTGTAACGGGATTCGAAGCCATCACAACTAACTCGACCAAAAGTTCTTTGTTTATTTATTTACTTCATTTGAAAAACAAAAACCTATTAAAATGGCATCTTTTAATTTTAATTGGTGTACGATCACTTTTTTGTTTCAGTACTATCAGTGATTCATAATTGAACTTCAAAGACTTATGTTTAAGACCGTCGGCTTACACTTTGTCTGCGGGAATTTTGACGTTGCGAACGGTATTACGCAATTAACGTTCGCCACTTTGAATTTAAGGATCGATTCAATAATACTCGTTGGGGTTGTGTAAGTGACGTATAAAAATTTCATAATTGAGAAATTTCCCATTTTCCTTTTCCTGAAATTGTACTAAGACAATAAAGGCTGCAGTTCTTAAAAACACAACAGTTAACGAGAACATTTAAATCAATTTTTTATAGATAGGATATTTTTATTGTGAAGTTTTATGGAATATTTTGCGAATTACTAATAACTAAAAGTCTTGGTGAAAAAATTAGAAATATGATAATTAAATGAACAAACAAAACAATACACTTGGACGGTCATGAATTATTATTATTTTGTAATATTCTTCAGCGTTACCATTATAAACAAGTTTAAATTAATAAAAGGTTTATTTAGTAAAAAGTAATATTCATTTAAATATTGAAAAAATACTTTGCACGATTTAAGTCATATAAATAAAGGTCAAAAATTCATGCAATCAGCTGTTTGTAGATAATGCTGGAATAAAATGTAAACATTTTTTTTCACTAACAAATAAACGATATTCATTAATCTGCCACCATTATTTAATTGCGTGATAAACACTATACCTCCCGTTTATTCATCTCGCCAATAACGGCCATGCCTATAGTATCGATAATTATATTGTATGCCATGTAATGTAAGTGATAAATAATTTTCACCCAACAAAAGTTTTCCACACGGTATTACAATTAAGTATGTTCGCACTTGAAAAAAAATAATATTTCTAGTAAAATTTTCGTTTTTGTATATATTCCAGACTGTTACGTGAAAGCAAACAATAAAAACATACTTTACAAATAGTACAAAGCGTTTTTGATTGTTATCGGACATGGTTGATATAAATTATTAAAGAATTGTTTATTAATGTATTATACTTCAGTCATGATACAAGTGTTGAAATACATCAATTCGTAAAGTGAATTTTAGAATGAATTATAATACGGAAATATATATAATACGCAATATATAAATAAAACTAATTGAGTTATTTTTTATATGAGCTAGTGATTTCTTTCTACAAACGATATGCGTTTTTTAATTATTAAGAGTGTCTCAGAAGCGACCGCACAACATTTAGTCGTGTGCAATTAAATACGTAATTAACTGTGCATTGACATATCTATAAAAGATGTAGTGCAAATAATCTATCTTCTACCAAAATGATCGCCAAAGCCTTGCAAGTACTAATTTGTAAAATAAGTTTTTTTAATGCTTGCTTTTGAAATTATGAAGAGTCATACTATATAACACTGTGATACGAGCTAGAGTGTCGCCATAAAACAGGTGACAAATGAAGTGTGTAAGATTAGACTGCTTTTTAGTATAGTTGAGTAACCTGTAAAAAAAATTAAATGATTATTTTTTTAGAATGAAAGCAATATATAGAGAATTTCATTCTTAGCTTAGAAGTTCAATGCTTAGCTTATTTAGCTAGTCTGCTGACTGGAAAACTCTATTCTTTGAAGTTTTATTATTAAAGTAAACCACAGAATCCTATTGCACCAAACTCTAGGAAAAACTTTCCTTTGGACAATCAACTTACAGTTGTGTATTTTTACATTGTAAGTTAAAAAACCTTTCAGTTCTTTGACTTTTATCCGAAAGAGTGACTTGAAATCTAGCATACTGAGGGTTCTATCTGTATTGTATTGGATAATTAGTACAACAGAAAACTCGGGTTGCAAATAATGCCGATTCCTATCGAGTGAAATATTTATTTTGAAAGACATTTAAAGAGTGAAAGAGATTGATTTGTTGTTATGGATTGTTAATATGGATTTGATCAATATCAAAAAATACATTTGTAATGTAAAATTTTTCCCTTAAAAAATTTAAATTAAAAAACTAACATGCCATTCGTTTGATAAATATAACAGAAGGAAAATCTGAAAATTATATTATCTAATATTATATTTTTTCATTCTATAATCCACTAACAAAAACTCAATTTGGCGATTATTATAGACAGTAAAGAAAAAATGGTCAAATGCTAACTACCACGTAATCATGAAAAAGAGGTAGGATTATTTTTTGCTTGCAAATTTTGCTGAAAACATGATTTATAGAAAAGGATTTTTTTTTGGATTTCGTGAAAACTTTATGCTTTACGTTTGTAGGTAAGCGTCAAAGCGTTTTCTTACATATTTTCATGTTCATTTTAAAATCAATTTATATCATTTCAAACATCACCCAATGATTTGAACACGAACAGAGACAAAGCTAGTTAGTTTTACTCGTCGTTATTTTTCTGCAATTATCCTTCACCCAAAAATAGATTGGGCAACTTGTTTACGATCAGTTTTTGTCAAATAATTACAATGAAAAATAAAGCATTCGTGATGTTCCAGTAAGGAAAGGAAATAGTTTTGTAATGCATGCTGTGTTCAAATTGTGTAGATATTTGTTTCGCTCACAATATGTTTTCAATTCAAGTTTGTAGCTTTTTTACTGATAAGAGTAATATCTTTGACTACTGCTATCATTATAATTTTGCAGTATTATAGTTGATTTAAAGGTTGTTCAATAATGTTTACAAAAAATATTTAATTTTTCTATACATTTGCTACCATTAGTATATGCTGTCCAGTTCAACAATTTCATCCAATAGTACTTAATTAATCGTGAATATTTTTTAATATTTAGGTAAAAAAGGAAATATAAAAGAGTCTAATATCATAATCTTATTATTTACATACATACATTGAAGTGATTAGTGAAAAGGCAAAACATCTTCACGTTTTTAAGACTGGTGAAAGGGGTTAAGATAGTCTCACATATACAAGGGCAAAAAAAAAATCTCGAAAGAAAATTGCTTAACCATTAGATTTTTCACAAGTTGAAAATGGAAACAATTTGTAACGGGTTTTTTTTGTAGTGGTATAGAATTAATAAATTGAAATGTCTTTGTTAGAAATGATATTAAATGTTTAAAGTGCCAGTATTTTATGTAAATATTATGTCAATATATTAGATAACCAAATTATAAAATGACGACACAAATTATGTATAAAAATGATAAAGCAAAACGGGGAAAGAACTAGACCATATTTAAAAGACTTTATAATGTATTCAACTTGTAAAACCCCTTAAGAATTTCAAATAAATAAATGTTCATAAATAATTTTCATGCTGTAAAAATTAGTCGATAATTTTTTAAGTATCTCTCTTGCCTGCTCCAGGTGCGGTGTATTGAAGGGTAAAAAATAAATGGTATTGATTTTATTTTTGGAGGCGAAAAGGATGACGCGTTAGATGCTTGATTGAACAGGTAGGTTCAGAACAATCAGGCCTAAGGCATTATTGGAATGGGGATGATCTCGTAAGTAAACTAAGCTGCTATAAAGAATGTCTTTGCTGCGATAAAACTTTTTAAATGGTGTCAATAAACAGGACATATTGTTGTTATTGTTAATATCGTTGCATTTTCCAAGAGAAAAACAGATATGTATTTATATATACTTTGATAAATTCGCTTTGTGTTTTAAATCAAGAAAATGCGTTCGAATTATTGTATACGTTACATGAAGACGGCACATTTCTTCTAAGAGTTGTTCATATTTTAAAGCTTATCTAATCCAACTGATGATTGATGTTAATAGAACTAGTATTAAAGTTCACTATTACAATTCTTGAAGATGATTCCAACTACGAAAGCTCTAGCGTGTACTGATGCTAATCTGTAGTCGCAT
This sequence comes from Himalopsyche japonica, assembly GCA_028555115.1. Lineage (NCBI taxonomy): Eukaryota > Metazoa > Arthropoda > Insecta > Trichoptera > Rhyacophilidae > Himalopsyche > Himalopsyche japonica. Next base: position 3,608,469 of record JAHFWJ010000430.1, read on the forward strand.
TCCAATGGAATATGACCTATATTTGATTAATGTGACCTCTATGATATTATCGCGATAGAATTCGTGTTGGTCACCAAATATCCAAAAATAAAGCAAACAATTACATTGCAGTTCAATTAAATTAAGCTATTGTGTATCTAAGTCCAATATACAAAATTACGAAGAAAAAATACAAAAATGTTTATAATTTCCAAATCATCGATCGGATTTGTGTACCAATATATTTTCTATAACTAAGAAACCCCTTAAAAAATAGGACATGAACATATTATATCCACACAATTTTCCGTTGCAAATTCACTAATTTTATATTTAATGAATTGATTCTGTAGTTTTTCTAAGTGTCATAATATATGTGCAAATTTCGAAGTCTTGACTTCCTAAAAATATACAAGTTTCCCTTTTGAATACGTTAACCGTATTTCGTGCTGCATTATTCTACCAACCTGACAACGAAACAGGGTGATCTTAATAAATTTGACCCTCTCCCGTAAAGAGGTAGGTATATACTTTTACTTCTTACTGGGAGCTGTAAATGAGTTTTATCACATTTTGAAATGAGAAGAATTTTCGATGTGAAATGAAAAAATAAAATGAAAAGACCCGGTATAAACGTACATATATATCAAATATGACGACACAAGAAGTCATAAATCAACAGTGTGGAGATAGCAGCATTACATATATAATAATATTTTTACGTTTATAGGGGCTGTACTATAGAAACGTTAATGACTAAGTAGTATACATTAATAAAACAAAAAACCTTGAAATTAATAATAAATTCAATTCAATTCGTTACATTTGATGATCCAAAGAATGCAGGAATGCTACTTATGTCTTTTTAAGTCTTCGATGAGTCAGAAACTTTACTTTTTCAAAGTACGGTTGTTGTAACAATGCGTTTGGATTCAGAATAAAAACGTCGTAAAACCGTGACCAAGACCTTCAAATTACGTATTTGACATGTTTCTTATTGGTACTTGAATAAAGATCTCGAGTATTGCTTATGCTTCGCGGGTTGATAACAAGGGCATATAGTGATATTAAATCATTGATATATAAAACAATATACTGTTGATAAAACAATTTGTTTGTTCCTTATCAAGTAGACGTAAAACGATGAGCAGAAAAAAACGCCTAATTGTAATGATGAATATTTCTACTATCTTTCACAATTATATAATTAGAAGATAAAGTGCTAGATGGTTGTTTGTTGTAAGATTACAAAATTTATTATTCTGAGCTTCGCGAATTTGTTTTTCAACCTCATGACCTTTACCATAATCCGTTATCAGATTGATCGTGTCATTAATTACGTGATAAGATTATTTCGTAGGATAAAAGATTTTCATTTTTTCTCCAATCTAGACCGGCAGGTATGTTCTATCATTCAAAAATTTAAATTTTCAGTTTTAAATTCACTGTGATTATTACTTGTAATGATATACAATCATATTTCAAATGTCAAGTTCATGAGATAAAAATTATATCGGAAATTTTTTTAATATGAATATTTTTGTATGTAACATATGGTAAATTTATTGTTTACGAAAAGATAAATATTATGTATTGATTGAATTGCTTAAAAATAGCAATGTAATTTAGTTCTACAAAATTATTTTTAACAAATATAGTTGATAGCTATTTCGCCTGACACCATCGTCAGAACTATGCTGAAACTAACATTCGTTTATCTATATATAGATGTGCAGAAAAGGCACACAACACATCCTCTCTCCTGTTCCAACGGCCTAGCTTGATACTTTAACTCAATGACACGAAATCTTCAAAATAATAAATGAAACAATAGGTGTCTATGACAATAAGATTATATGTGGGATGGAAGTGGTCCTTATGAAAGCAAATCAGACCACCCCTTTGTACAACGGCTTGAAAAGTGGCGATACTATTATGTTGGTTTGTTCGTTAAGAATCCTTTGTGATAATTGGTGTCTATTGATTTCCAGCTGTTCCAAAGCCGTCATTCTCCAACCCTTACTACAAAAATGCAAACATTTAGGGGCTGAGTTTGAATTTATATTATGTGATTCATTAATAACGTGATTAGCGAATTGTGAAGCTGTTTTTTTAATTCCATAATAATTTCAGATCACTGACATTTTGAAATGATACAAACAATGTTGCTTCATTATTTTTCATTTGCAATAATGTCAATAAGTTAAAATTGTTATTGCTTTTAGATTTTTAGATTTACAAGGGAAGAAAGCCATAGCTGCTTGATAAAAAAAGATTGTTACGATCTATTACTAAAATAGAACGTACATGTAAACAGTTAAGATCAATTAAAAGGTATGTAGTTTTATAACTAGGTTGAAGTGAATAATTTCTACTCACCTGAGAGTGTTTTTCAACAAAAAAAGATCTAAAATACAATTGCCATTCTGCAAGAAATCATAGATATAATTTCGTTTTATCGATTAAGATATGTCAATTGCTGGAACCTGAAATAATATTCGATATTGAGCGTCGCTAATCTTGGATAATTATCACTCGTACATATATATGTATGTTATATACGGTAGTGACAAGGTACAACTAAGCTTGCGCCCTACTGAGCTTTTCTGCATCTAGAATATGTTTTATTTTTTCATGTTTTGATTTTTATTTTATACACTATTAAAATTATCATGCAATAGTTTCTTGTGACAACAACTATATTGTGACTAAGTCAACATAAGTAATACGCATGTGTTGTCCATTAAAAAAAGTTAAGTATGTGAATGAATTTTGATCTCAAGACAATGATGAACTTCCCCTTTGATGAATTAATGTAATATATGGATAAATATTGTTTTAAAACAAAAATCAAAGATTTTCTACAAAACTTTTATATAAGATTTGTTGATATTCAAAAGAAAAGATAATGTTATTGAACTTTTGTTGCTGAATAAAAAACTTAAAATATACTCTATTCAAACAAAAGAATATACTCAACGGGAAAGTTAGTTATTCAATGACCTAAAACCTGTCAAAAACTGTAGCCTCTTGGTATAAAAACCTTTTTTGTAAGAAATCAATCTTCATTATTAGAAAGTTTCTTGGGTATTATGTTTTCGTGTATTTCAAAAGACCTTTTGGAATAAAGTATTTGTGATAACATGTGAAGCGTGTATTTCATTATGAAAAGAATAACTTAAAATAAAATTTGGTTGAATGACGTTCAAAAAATAATGGAATGATGAAGAAATGGCTTCATAAATCATATAACTTACATTTCCAACCATATACTTTCAACACGGTATTAAAAAAAGAACTATGTACTATCTTATAACTCTGTTATCAATCTATATTAACGGAAATCGGTTTTGAAATTATGTTATACACGTAGTTTATCATTATTGCTTGGAAATTTTAGGATAAAGGATAAGGATTTAGGAGAAGTAAAAATATTATTCTTAATATAATTATGAAATCTGACCATGATGAATGAATTATTTTTCATCAATAGTTTAAAACAAACATAATTTGGTTTATTAATATTTGAACAATATAAAATGAATTAAATTCGATGCGTGATGATTTGGTTGTAAGCAAGCAATATCATCTTATAAATAGTTTAATATAAAAAAAAAACAACGTTGTTATGCTTGTTACCGTGAAACACTAGTTCACGCAAGAGAAAATTTTTATTTTTGTACAGAATCGTCTGAAATCGACGGAGTGAGCTTGATAAAATTTCAATATTAATGAATTGTTAAAACAGTTCAAATTTGTTTGAAAAGTATTGTATTCGATTTTAGCGAGGCGACATAAATTATGAATTCAAAATATTTCACATGTATAAGATGAGGGGACTAAGAAATGGTATTTGTGCTATTAAAAATAGAGCAGTTATATAACTTTGCTAGAGAATATATTTTTTAGTGCTGGCAACTTCGCCTTTGATGTTTTCCTACCGATGAAAAAAAATATAATCGATATATTGAAAGTTTTCAGGCATAACGATATTTATTTTTTGCAATTTATATGATCAAACTGTGAATGGAGATTTAATCAGCTTAGGAAATATAATACATATTTGCAGTAGGTTTAAGATGTAAAGATAATTAACATAATCTAAAAAGTAACACTTATGACACTGACTTGTTCATTGGAATGTTTAATAAGCAGTATCATATTTAATACTTTAATTCTCACGCGAAGATTTTTAAGTTAACTTTTAAGAAGAAGTCAAAAAATATGTATATTTTAATATAATGGCATATTTTAATAATAAAAACACATTTTTTAGTACTTATTTCCACAATATGTTTTTTGATCAGGACCGGTTTCGCTCATCGCGTCATCAGTTGATAATGCTCAAAAATTATATTGTGGAAATAAGTACTAAAAAATGTGTTTTGATTATTTAAAATATCATGCCTTTCCATCAAGAAGTGACAGTTAACACCTTAAAAGTGAGTAATGGAATATTTTTAAGAATTGAGTGTAATTAAAATTAATTTTTACAAATATGTCTGACATGTTGATTCAAATCATTATTTTTATTTTAAATAGCTTGTAGCTAGTTTTTTTTATCCACAGTTTAACTAGATTTTTGAATAAGAAAACTTTGATAATTTTCATATTATCCTCGACTAAAATATATGTATGCGTTATATAACGGCGTTGTAAATAAAAAAAAATACAGTTAAATACGTCGCTATTTAAACGATACAACTAATGATATTAATAAAATATTTAAGCAAAGTGTTGGCCGAGCGTTTTCGAAGTATCGTGCTTAATTCTTTATCGTAATAAATATCACACGCAGACACTGTTATTATGACGTTTACGATTATATTGCTGTTAATTGACGATATATTTTTTAATTTTTAACTACATACAATGTGTGTCATTAAATGAAATCATTCTTTGACAACGCTGATTAGTTTAAAGTGGATACTGTAAGAAACTTGTTGTGTATTGCAGAGTCTTACAAACAAGGTATAGTATACTCTCGCTTGTTTATGTTAACACTGATTTCCCTATGCCAGCATGTAGTATCGCTACTGTAATATTACACTAACGGATCTTTTTTTACTTTGTGTATATGTGTTAAAAATAACCACCATAAAACAATGTTCATGAACATTAATAAAATATAAAAAATTTTGAGTGGATATATTACAAAATTTATCTAATAATATGTGAAGTTTTGTTATTACATTAGCATGAAATGAGATGATGAGTGACTGATCGGCTGTAAAAAATATCTCTGTGTAAATTCTAAATCAGTTTTAAAGGTAAAGTATATTTAGAATTAAGTAAAGAATTCGATAAGTGGGCGCAGCTCTGATAATGATAATATTGAGTTTTGTAGTTAAAAAGATTAGACACAAATATGTGTGTTAAGGAACTTATTATGAAGATGTTCCTAATCTTCAAATTTACTCTAACCGTAAAATATTTATTTCAGCTGGATTTATCTGTTTTTCTGTGTTTATTAATATGATTTATTTTGTAACCGTACAATATATGATGATATTGATATTAAAATATGATACTATCGAATTTTACTTACAGATTATGACGAAGAGATGTTTTCACAAACTCACATCAAATGCGAATGAAAGTGATTTTTTTCATCTGTTAATTGGGGTTTTCGTAACCGTATTTTCAGTTACTTAGTTAACTGACCATCAATATTGATATCGCTTTTAATATATGTATTTAATATAATATATTTTAAAACAAAATTTTCTCGCGAAAAATAAATGTGAATGCTCCGTTGAAAATTTGTAAAAGACCCTTGTTAGAATAAATTAATAAATTAAAATCTGTTTTTTCAAGACGATTAAAATTTATGAAATTGATTTTGGAATTAAAAGCGTCCATACATTTATTTTATTGTATTAAATAAGATTGAGGCAAAGTATTTAATTTATTGAAATAAATTATTCATTATTCGCCGACTGAATTTGTATCTTTAAATTCAGATAAATAAATCGGAAGATTTTTTAAAATTTGGATGACTTTAATTTAATTTTATTATGTTTCTTTGAAAAATCAAGCTGATACATTTTATTTTATGTAAAATTGCAAAGCTTAATGTTGACGGCTTACGTATTAATAATTTACGCAGGATATGCAAAATGAAAACGAATTGGATATCTCAATCAAGCCCTGATTGTTCTGTGAACAAAAGGCTAAATGGAAATCACTTTGGGTCACACTTTGAATTTTTAATATTTTACGTAAATATAATCTTCCACTGGGCTCTGAGCCCTTTACCTGGTAACTACGGATACATATCCATGAATAAATAAAATTTGAAACGTACTCCAAGGGGTGATACTTTTAAACACTCCGTGCATTACAAAAATGGCATTTTTGAGCAAATTCGTTGAAGAATTAATAAACATAAAATAAAAAAGATGTGAAATATTTCAGTAAATCTTGACATCAGTGTATGATATAATAAAAAGTAATTAATTTTATTCTTTTTAACAATAAAATCATCCACATTATTTTCATTTGGTGAAAATACTGAAAAAAAATACAGCAGCAAAAAGAGTAGAGCAGTTAAACTATTGTTAATGTTTGTTTTTATTACACGTCAAAAGATATTTGTTGAAATATGAAAACCCATAAATAATATTGTATAAAAACTCAACAGAATTCAATTGTTATTTACTGGAAATAATTTGGCGAAAGGCTTAAATTAGCATTATAATCAATTTCTTTGACATTAATACAATTCAATTGAGACTAACGTAGTATAATTTTCAGTGTTACTAGTAAACACAATGAACCTGTTATCATTCCAACAAGTCCAGGCATAAAAATCATTTGGATATCTTAATTTAATATCCACGATAAAAAAGAAATTCAAATTTAAAATATATCAAGGATATATATAATTTACTGCAGCCTGTAAATTAAAAAATATTTAAAACAACGTTTAATATCACCAGTTGTAGCTAAAGCGTGCAGTTCATTCTCTCAGAGTAAATATTTAAATTTAAATTTGAATCTTGGAATTATAGGACTGAATAATTAATCGGGATCCCGGGATTGGAATCCCTAGCCTGTAGAGAAGAAATTTGAGTCTATTAGTAAAAGATCAATGATGGTTACTAATTAATACAAGAGTTTTCACGGTATTTTTATTATTTTTTTCCCGTTTTCACCCCCATCATAGAGCACTTGGCTTCATAATGAAAACGTCTGGTTTGTTTCTCAGTTACTCAATCACCCATTTTCGAGTAGATCATGAATAGTAAAACTAGAGGGTCAGGATATGAATGGGTTGTTATACAATCATTGCTGCTATCCCTTCTTTACTATAAGATGAAGGGTAGAGAACTTTTTAATCTGACAAACACTCATATCTTTGTACAAAAAATACATGAAATTGGAAAAGTTTGAAGTATTGACATTATAGCCTGTAAGACTTGTGGTAGAATCCAACGGTATTGCTTATATTTTTAGCATATAATTATTTGTATTATAGTATTTTTAAAAAATGACAAAATGTTTTATAAAGGTTTTGTTAACTTAATTGAAAAAGGTGACTCGGCGGTAAAAAATAATTGTACTGTATAATCATATGAGCTTAAGATACAGCGTTCATGTGATTAATAAATTTATATTATGTTACCACATATTTATAATGAAACGGTTACACGACGCGGCCTCATCGTCCTACGTGATCCTTGACCTGTTAGACTATCTATTGATTTTCATAATATAAAACTTGAAAATATTTACAAGCGCACTTTAGTTATGTCGTGGTATGGTGTGAGAAAAAACAAGAAAATCAATATTAGTGTAAAACGCTATGAATTATTAACTGTAAAGAACTTATAAAAATTACACACATTATAAACAGTTTTCTTGTTTAATAACATTTAGGCCTAGATCGTTTTTATTTTTAAAATCTATCTTCGCTCCCATTTTTGAAGCGGATTTGACGTAAATTTCCTTAGTCTCATTTACATAATACCTTTTAAATAAAAAATGCAACGAATTATACAGATGAAACAATAATTTCGAAGAACTTAAGAACGACGAAAATAATTTCACTGGAGTGAAAGAAATGAGAATGTATATAGTAGAAACGCTTTACTTTTATTTATACTGTTATATTTCAAATCTGTTTCAAGTTGTAAGCTATCACTTCTCGATAGTTCAAATTTTATTCAAATAAGTACAGCAAAATTTGTTGGTAATTTTTCTATATTTTTTTAGTGTAATCAAGATTGTTTTCACTCACCGTGAACATAAATAATCAACTGATTATTGTTCGCGGCGAAAGGCACCAGTTCAGATCATTGTATTAAAAAATGCTTTTCAAAATAAGATATACGATATGTGATCGATGTCCTGTACTGTGATAAATAATTTAAAAGAAAAAAATAGATGCACATATTAGCTATTGGAATAGAGTTTGCATTTTGATAAAATATCAAGAATTGACAGTTATCACATTGATATTGATTGATACTATCTAAATGATGAATAAAATAAAGATTTTTTATTGTTTTATATTATAAAAATTGGCTAATAATCATACGCGACCTTCTAAAATATACAAAATAAATTAATGAATGGCTGACTTTTGGTTTAAATTATTTTGCATTATGAACACAACATACTGATGTTCATAACGGTACGAATGGAATAACTTTATTATCATCAACTAGTATTGTATATGAAATATTATAATTAATGTACTCCAATTAACTTTACTAGCTTCGAATTAATTGGAATTGTCACAAATGCATAAGCCGGTCTGTCGCAATTATTTGTTGGAAATGATATTATTTATTATTGTTCATTAAATGACGCCTAACCATTTGTTGTGAATACCCGAGAGAAAAAAAATATAATTCTAATGGCATAATGACACATTGAATAACGCCTATGACTTATTCGATATCATTGAAAAATTAATTGAAATTTTATAACTAGTCAAAGTTAAATGTAAATGAAACTTTTTTCTAAATAAATTTTCAAACAACGAGTGCACTAGAGTTTGAAAAGCTCATTTTTATTTTACCATCTGTAATGTCTTATTATGACATAATATATATACACAAAAGCGTTACTTCTAAAAATGAAACATATTACACGGTGTTCTACCATGTTCTACTATGTAAACACCAATTCAATAGGATACATATTAAGAAGGTAATAATACTTAACAATTAAATCTGTATATGCATTGAGAAAAATATGAATAAATTCTAGTAATTGATTGAATTGGCATTTGCTTGGTAGAACTCAATTTTTACTAAAATACATTGCTATTTTTTCATCGTGTTAATTCTTGTTATATTCTAGAAAAAAAATGTTATACTATTATGAACTCGTGAGTAGTAACTAAAAGATGTTTAAAATATATTTACGATTTTGAATATTTTAAAAGCGTGTTATTGGTATAAATAATTTATTAAGAGTAAAAAATGTAATATATTATGTAAAAACATTGTAATGGAGATTTTCTCGATATTTTTTTTATTATTCGTTTAGAAAAGCTGAATATATTTTATAGATGTTCTGTACTACTTTGATTGTTAAAAAAGTGTAACGAATTTTACAGGCAAACAAATGATAATAAAAGGTTTATGCTAAGGCTTTGCTTTGATTGATAACCTCTTGACTATAGCTGTCACTGAACTCGGAAAGCGCTAAGTATTGTTGGCAGTGACGTATATTTATTGTATGACAGGGAAGGGATAATGCTTTTTTACATATATGGAAGCTCTTTTCAGGTTTTGAAAAGTATTTGTTGACAATCTAAAGCTATGATAACAAACGGCAACAAGTACAAAGCGTTGCTTAGTATAAGTATATCAGATATTTTATATAAATCGTATAAATTTTAATATAAATAAGTATTTCGTGATTCATATAATTTCAATCAATTTTTCTTTTTTTTTCTTTGTAAACATTCGTCAGCGCAAAGAAAACACTTTTGAATTACTAAATATTATAAAAAAACATTTTATAATAAAGATGATGAAATTATTAAAACAAAATGGCATTAAATCATGAGAAATTAATCACATAAAGCTGAAGATTTCGCTTAATATTTGTAATATTGAAATTGTTTTAAAAAAAATTATATTGTATATAAATGTGAAAATATAATACAAGGGACTAGTCATTTGTCACTGATTTTGTGAAATCCGTATCCTGGTAAAGCTGTAAAATAGTATTATTACGAATGTCAGTATTTATTAAGAGGTGTCTGTTGATTATGCGCAAACGTTAATTTATTTTATCTTGTAAATATTATTTGGAAGGAAAATTACGGCAAGAAAATTTACGGCAAAATTATTTATGAAAATTAAGTTACATTTAGAAATTTAAGTCTTTTAAAACAATGCTGATTGTATTGTCTATACGTAGATATATTGAGATATGAGCTTTTTGTATTGAGTTTAAGATTTTTGCCTTTAAAAATTAGTAATTATGCATAACTAATTTTTAGGCTAATCACTTTAAAATTTGGGTAAATTATTTTTTACAATCCTTTTACTTAATTCGCTGAATAAGAGAATTCCATTTTAATAAAATAAAAATATTTTAGTTTTTATTTTCTACAAAGTTTTATATATTTTTTTTCCTGTTTCCGAAATTATCAATTGAACTATGAAAGCTCTTTAACATAATATAAATAACTCTAATATAATGAAAATGATTTTTTGTTTGTTCGTCTGTTTGTCCTGTATGGGTTCTTAAAACACTAGTTTGATTGCAACGAAACTGTGATGGATTGTTGAGCATATGCCCGCAAAGATATCTGAATCTTTACAACGTTTAGATCAGGACTAGTTTACAATCATCGCGAGCACTATCATCTGATACACTATGTGAATATGCTTATCACATGGACAATTTTAGATGGCCTGGTAACGCATCGCAAACCCTTCCGATATATTCGTGTTCGTAACAGACGGAAAAACAAAAAATTTTGAGTACCAAAAAGCAATTTGATGAACAGAATTAAACCATAAAGACTTTTTTTCATTGATTGATATTGAAACGTATCGTAGATACTCACTTGTATAACATAAAATTTATGATTCAAGAATAAGCGATACAATTTTCTGATATCTCTCCTAAAGCAGTATATCAACCTTGACTTGAATTTTGTTGACTCTTCATTCCCACGATGACCGACGCCGAAATAGATTTCACCAACCATAAACAAGCTTTGCGCTTTAGTTTGAATTGTTCTTGACGAGAAAAGAAATAAAAACCACTGACGATAAAATTTCGAGCAATCACAAAATAATGTCTGAAATACATCGGCAGCTTTTATATTTGGTTGTGTGTAATGTAAAACAAAAATATAGGAAGTATTCATACTATTTTTGCATTGAAGTTTTCAAATGCATGTTTTACATATCATTTACGATAAATCGGTATTTCTCTACCCACTCAAAGCTAGCACTCTACAACTTACAAAGCTCCGATCTATACGATGTTCAATAGAATCATACGTTTTATGATTGAAAAATTAAACTTTTTCAATAAATAGAAAAGTTTTATTGGAAAAGTTGTACGACTTGTTAAAAAGATAAATGGAGGCGGATTTTTTTTATTGTTTTTCGTTTAATCGTGAACGAACATAAATTCTCGCTCCGCAAATACTGCCTGAATAGTTTATCAGAATTGGGAACAAACATAAAAGAGTATTTATTACGAATCAATGAACAATGTTGTAATCGGTAGTATTAAATGGGCATACGGAAAATAGTTGCGTAATTTTTGAATGCGAACATAGTTATGTTTTAATGAAAAAAATAATTTAATAAAAAAGAGGATAAATTTCTAGTTTTAAAAGCTAGTTTCAATAGAAATATGAATAGTCTTATATCAGAGAGTTGTATATTTTTGTTTGGAATAATAATTTTTTCAGTTTACGATAAAAGTTAAGCTTTGAATTAATCTATTCGTTGGATAAGTATTATATACGGACAAAACGCTCTCGTGATCTTTTAATATGCTTCGATTGTTTGAGTGGATATCACATTAAACTATTGAGTTAAAACTTATTTATATTCTGTAGTTAAAATATGCACTCTACTTATAAGTTCACTTCAATGAATACAGTATGCATTTAAGTGAGATTAAGTATACAAGAGAAGATAGATAAACAATTTGAACAGTCAATGTGTAAATTTATTCAACACACGTAATTAAATTGTTCACAATGTTAAAAATAATCACGCGTTCACTTATAGTGTTGAAAACCATTTTTCACTGTTGTGCGCTGAGGTTTAATTATTATATGACATATTGCCTGATATTTGTCTAATTTAATTAAAATAACCAAAACCGTTACATCATATCTAGCGCGTTTATGCAGTTACTCGTTAATTCATTTATTAACTGACTCGAAGTGAATGCGAATTATAATGACGTAAGTATGAATTTAAAATTCTTGTCAATATATGCTTTAAAGAGATTTTACATCGTGATATATCTATATGTGTATGATTTTAGCAGTAATCAGTGGATTAAATAAGCGATGACCTATTATTTACAACATAAAACATATTTCAAATAATATATAAGTGTCTCATAAAACTCTTTGTCATAAAAATAAATGAGAAAATCATCATTTTTACTTTAAATAAAAAACTATCCTTTGAACCATCAAACATTTTATAATTTTATTCTGTTTGTTCTATTCTATTGTGTGAATTTGATGATATCGATTACACGGACGCAACAAAACTGACAACCTGAGGTATCTAGTTTCAATTAAGTTTTAACGATTCAAATTTAATTCTGTTGCATTGTTAAATTTCTTTTATAGAGCCATGCTAAAAATAAGTCTAACTTTTGGTTGAGACTGTTTTTAATTCTTCTTCATCAAGACCTTCTGGGTAATGATCATCCAAATTATTACTCTGGCTTGGGTAAACAATAATTGAACAGCCCACAAGAAAAATGAAGAGTTAAAAGAAGTAAATATATATATATACTCGTATGTTTTATTCGAACAACCGTTAATGGCTGATTTCCTCCACTTTGTTCCTCTTCAACGTATTTCTTTCTTTCTGTTGAAAATACTCAGTATTTTGGAGGCTTTATTAATCATGCCCACTCCACAACATCTAACACCAGCTGTATCCCTCTTGCCTCGGAATCCTCTTCAAGTAAGGCTCCCAACGCTTCTGTGTATGTTTTGGGTCGATTTTCAAAGAGTTTTCTCTTCATTGATGCGCTTCAGTTTTCTGCCACTTTAACACAGCCATAACAATCAAGGATTGAATTAAAAATATACTGAGCTATTTAAAATATTTTATATTCATTTATGGATTTCTAAACAATTTGTGGATTTTTGTCTGAAGACTTGAATTTTTGCATTGCATTTCGGTGCGTAGATAAAGTAAAAAGTAAGTTTATAAAATATTACTTCATTCATGCCTTTATCTTTAACGATATAAAAAGAATTTTAATGGCTATTTCTTTTTAGACACTTAAAGAAATTATTTGCTTTAAATATGGGTTTTAGGCACAAAATACAAAAATAACTTTTTTAAGTGAAATTGAAAAATCATTTACAAATTCAAAAAAAATATAGAAATCGTATATATCGTGTAGCAAAAAGAAGTTGATTATGTAATTGAAAAAAAGATCGAACAATACAAATTACTTCAAAAAAATTAATTACTCTTATTAAAATAATATTTTTCGTCAACTTTAAAAGATATTTACGTTTTTTTAGTCATATGAATAAACATCCATAACAGTCAAACTATTGAATATTTTTTTCAGAAAGTTAAGCGGATTTTTAGTTTAGGAAATAATTATAAGAATATAAAGCTGTATTGTAAAAGTATTTATTTTTGAACATTAACATAAAGTGACTGCTATAAATATTGATAGCTATTTTACTTATTGAAATAACTCCTAAGTTTGAATTATAGCTTGTGTCATGTTATATCTTTAAGAAAATAAACAGGACTTCAAATTATGTAAACCAACGTTTTCAATCTTGTTTTAATAAGTAAATAAATGAAAGCTAGCTGTGAATCGGGAACGTGACCGAAGATAAAATTATACCAGGATCGTAGTGAAAAAAATCTCATTTAATTGTGCAGTGAACGTGCTGAATACTAATAAGCAACAACATTTGGAAAACAAAACCATATAGTTTCTATTCGATATTGCAACGATTTAATATTTGATATTATTTAATCTGAGTTTTAAGTTGTTATTTAGTATGCCGCTTATATAAAATAATATTTTTTTAGATAACATTAAGCCTTTAATACATTTATAATATCTACATTATACATACATATTATAATTTCTACACAGCTATATATAGGTAAGCAAATGTTAGTTAAAGCATAGTTCTGACGATGGCGTGAGCCGAAATACCTATCAACTGTATTTAAAAAAAAATGTAGAACTAAAAGAGATTGCTATTTTTTTCACCGTGTTATAATGGAGTTCTACCAAGTGAATGCCAATTCAATCAATAAATATAATATCTGTTGTTGACTTTTGACAATTACATTGAAAAACGCAACGCTTAAATAATATGCAACTAGGTATTAATTGTCACGATATTTATGCTTAGAAACATGTTTTTAATTATCAGTTTTTGGTGTAAACTATTTCTTCTTGGCGGAAAGGCATGATATTTCAAATAATATCAACATATTTTTAGAACTCTGTTAATTGAAAGCAATTTTGGTTCCTAAATCGTGCTTTTTGTATACATGGTAAGTTTTAACTCTTTTTTTTTATACAATAAATAGGTTTGTTTGTAATTTGTAACCTATCAGTTGATAATGTTTACAATGAACGGAATCCGACCTGATCATTAAATAAATTGTGGAAATAGCACTAAAAAACGTATTGTTATTATTTAAAAAGTTAAAATACATGTTGTTGGTATTCATGTATTATATTATATTTATTACTAAGGTAAAAAACAATATCGATGATGCCGCAGTTGCAATAAAGTTTTTTTTGTAGATTTTCATCGTTATATGAAATCTTCCATAAATTTGTTTTTTCATTTCATTTGAATGTTCTTTACGTCGAAAATAAAAATGAGATAATCTCTAAGACAGTAGATTTTGTAATCTAAAATGAGATATTGTAAAATAGATGCTTCATCGAGTTCATATAATAAAAAACAGATACAGCTATCCAGATTAGTAAGTTATAGGCAATCATTTTTTTATTTTTAACGAAAATTTTTCAAAGTTAGTATGTGGGTTTTAAAAAATATTTTTTACTGACGGTAAATTAAAAAATGTAGGTCGTAGACATGCCAATCAGGATGATTGAAATACCTTTTGAAAAAGTGCTTGTTACATCATTTTTAGATATTTTATGAATAAAGAATATTAAATACAGTATAAAACATATTACAATCCTACTCAACAGTAATTTTTATTTTAAAAACGATTATAAAAACATATTTTTACTGTATTTTTACATTTTATAAACGAGGAATTGTTAATAAAATTTATGACCATATAAATCCTCTTGTATGGAAAGAGATAGATAAGTTTATTGTCAACATAGTGTTGGCTTAAGTTTGAAATTTTTTTACTTTATGTTACTTAAAAACTCAATTTGATCAATTTGACAGTGAAAACAATGTTAGAGTATTGTAATTAGTTACAAATAGTGTTGAATGTGTTTTTTTGGATTGAGTCATGTATTGATTTCAGTTCATAAGCAAAAATTAAATAAAAAGTAAAAATATATTTCGATTAACCTTTTTTTTTTGATTTAAAATTATTTAAAAATATATGTTCTCGCATGGATAAATGTTTTCGCTCGAAATAAAATCGGATGCAATTTTATTTCCATATGGTATCTTTCAGTGTAGCAATGAATAAAATCCGATATATTCCTTGGAAATGGAATACGGCTGAAATCAGAAAGTCGAGTACTTGTTTTGTACGTAGCGTCTGTAGGGTGGTTGGGCGTCTGCGAAGCGCCCCTCGGCGTCGCGTCGGCGAGTAGAGCGAGCGCCTCCGAGAAGGCCGCACGTCAGCAACCGGCGCCCGCGCGCCACTCACTATACGCGGATTTCCACTGCAACGACTGATTGGAGGCAAATAAAGAACTTTCTCATTTTGTGGGATTTAAATTTCGAACGGGTGGAGAATTTTAAACTCTAGTGATACGGATTCCGAATTCGTTAAGTTCTGGTTTTGAGGATAAGGCAGACAGACAGGTATGAATATTTAATTATTTTATGAAACTGATTCCATTTTTAAATAATTTATTGCTAAAAAATTTTAATTTTGATTGAAAAATGTTTTCCATAATCTAACAGACAAATTTAACGATTTTTTTTCAAAATCGTTACATTTGTCTAGTATTTAAACTATACTAATTATTAGATTCCATGTAAAATTATCTGATTTTTATAATTTGTCTTGGAAATGTAAAAAAAGTCAATATTTTTAAAATATTTTATTGATTAAAAATAATTAAAAAAAGGATATGTTCTAGTAAGTCTTTAAAGAAAACGCAATATTGATGGCGTGTTTTTGCAGTTCATCAAAAAAATAATAGTATTTTTATTTCTGAAAGAAAAATTTAATTTTGTTTGAAATGTTACCCGGTCATGAAAACTAGTTTACATTACACCGTTTTCTTTATCACGCAGTCGGTTATTTTATATGCTGAATAAAGACAACTGAAACTTCTTCAATGGATTGAAGTTGGAAGTATGTTCAGGAAGCTTAAAGTGAAGGACAAAAAAGAAGCATCCGGTGACATACGTATTTTATGACATTCAAGAAACTTGAATATTCTTTGATGTTTTTCTGAAGCTATCTGACGTATATAGCGTGAATAAGTTCTCTTTTAATCATGATCATTTTCTATTTAGAAATATTTTTTGTTGAATTCATGTAAAGAATATCTTCAGTCGATTTTGATGTATAACTTTGAATACAGGTATTATATTACTATAACAAAAATATTTAAATGTGAAAGAAAATCAACATATAAAAATACATATTGATCGAGTGCGTATATACAATAAATAGACGACTTATTCTAGAAAATATTTTACTTTTAATTTTGCTGGACATAAATGACGTCACAAACTCAACAGCTTATCAATGCTTTGAAATTGATACCGATATTTGAAAAAAAATGTTCACTAGTATTTTGATATTGGAAACAGGGCCAAGCACCGATATTCTTATTTCGTGAATACCAGTATTGTAAGAACATAAGATAAGGGTCTTGAATATACTGATGGAAATTGAAAATTTTAAAAATCAAAATTCCAACGGAAACACGTTCTTGTATTAAATTACACGAACGTTTACTAAGAGTACCTTAATATTTGTTATTGCACATGATAATGTAAGACCATTCTTCATTTAATTTAATAAAAATTTCGGCGTTTCGAATAATTAATACAACCAAAGCTGATATTAACAATTTATGATTTTTAACTAGGTTTTGATATTTGAATTTATATCATTTATGGACGTAATTGCATATTTATATATGAATATAAAATATGCAAAAAAACACATAATATGAAAGAAAAACGCTTACAAATTTATTAAACATAAAATATTAGGGTATAAATCGAGAATAAAATTTTAAATGTTCATATTGGTAAAAAGCTGATTCATGCCGACGGGTCTTGCTAAATTGTGAGCTTCGAGGGATAAAAATAAAGGAGACGCAACAGAGCCTCGTTTTACACGATAAGTGGGTAGCATGTGTGTCTGATATATTTATTAAAAACAAAAATTCAAAATGTAATTGGTCAATTATTTTAACAAAACCGTTTCGAGTAATCACCAAATAACTATTTTTAGCCAGCCAATATTGAAAATTACTTCTTATATAAGTTTGTAATGATAAAGTCAACGATAAAACACTTGTCTTGCGATACAAACAAACATTGCACTTATGTTATTTAATCAATATTGCCTATAAATGCGATAGCTGCCCACGGTCTGTACTTTTTGGTATGGTAAACATATAACGCAGATTTTTTTTATTAACTCAAGGCGAAATTTCAAGAGACAGTGGAAGATAAATAGCAGCCATTGAAAGACGTGCGTCTTGTATCTGATCAATAATGAATGGTACACGATCATTTAAGTCTATTTAATATTAATTAAATTTTCACCGCCTTAAACAATTTAAAGAAATGAGGAAAAAATCATTGAGAATATCGGAGAGTTTATTCTTAATAAACAACAATAAATAAATAGATAATATAAATACATTTTTTGTACTTATTTACATCAGGATGGTAGTTGATAATGGTCGCGATGAGTGAAACCGGTCCTGATAAAAAAATGTATTGTGGAAATAAGTACTAAAAAATGTGTTTTTATTGTTTAAATCATACTAAAATATCATGCTTTTCCGTTGTGAAGTGATAGGTTACACCTTAAAACTAAAAAGATGTATTGATTGAATTGGCATTCACTTGGTAGAACTCCATTATAACACGGTGAAAAAATAGCAATGTATTTTAGTTCTACAAAATTATTTTTAACAAATATAGTTGATAGCTATTTCGGCTCACGCCATCGTCAGAACTACGAACTACTAGTTCTGACGATGCCGAAATAGCTATCAACTATATTTGTTGAAAATAATTTTGTAGAACTAAAATACATTGCTATTTTTTCACCGTGTTAAAAAGATGTATGTTAATCACCTTTTTTTAGTGTTGCGACAGTAACTAAGCTTTTAAAACTAAACAAAATCTACATGCAATAATTTTATTAAATTACCCATATAATTGCTTGTTCTTTTTCGCTATAAAAATATTTCTTCTCAATGTAAGCCGATTTTTTATTTTCCCCTTTAGTAATGAACTATATTTTTGAATTTTCTGTACTGATTATTTGACAGTGAACAGTTTTTTGTCAAAGTGTGTTATGTAAATAAAAATCACTTTTATATCACTGAAAATATTCGTTGAATCGTTATCATGTAATATTAATTTATAGCCTTAAGTTGACGCCTTATTATACGAATTAATTAATATTCAACCTCGAAACCCAAATTTATGCCCCTTCTAAAATTGATGCATAACTACAGGGTATATTTTCAGACTTTTGAATAATGCTTTGAATGAATTTCTTTGAATAGGTAAATGTTACGATAGCAGCAAAAACTATGACCATACGTATAATTTTTTCGTTATGTAAATTTTTGAATTGAGCGGGACTTCAAAATGATATTTAGCGGTTTGTTATCGGATGAATTAAAGACAAATTCAGTACGACGTGGAAATATCAACCGACACTTATAAAAATTAAAACTTTATAATTTATTCATTTTCATAAAAAAACAGGCTAATTTAGAGTTCATACGAACAAATACAATTGATGCAATATTTCACCGAACGAGTATACAATTCCACATTAACGAAATATATTTTTTAAATACAACTGAAGCAAACATTTAATATGATAAATTAATTATTTATATTGATTTTGAGTATAAAGTTTATTAAAGTTTCAATTTCATGCCTTTTGAAAATTCTATCAATCTTTTTAAAATCATATTAAAAAAACCCGCAGAATCCATTGAAGTGTCATATTCTAAAAAATGAATGATGTCAATTCCTGGTAACCAAATAAAGAAAATGTCGTAGAATTCTTTATTTCAAAGTCGGAGGTGATTTAAAGTTCTTCAGAAATAATTTAATACGAATTTTTGTCATCCATTGGTTGCATAACTTTACCAAGATTTATTACAGTTGTTTTTTTAACCTCAAATTAGCATCATTTTAATTTGAAAACCATTTCAATGATGGACGTATTCCATTGTGTATTTGAAATGTCGTTTCAATGGAGGAAGATGGTAAACGATATTAAATTTGTATCTTAATTCTTCAGTTGTGTGTTTAGGACGAAGTTTATTTATACATAACATCTTTGTGCCGTGGAAAATGTTTCCGTGAGTGAACATAACTCTCTCGCAGGTGGCCATTACGCCCTTAGATTTGGTGCAAACATAATCGTATGGTAACTGAAATGCTTGTGTGCGGATAATAATATTTAAATATGCATTCAGCACCTTACGTGAGCAAGGAGCCTGCTAACTTAACATTATCCTTTAATACGATCACTGAAAACTCTATTGTGGCATTATACCAGAGTTAATGATTAGATTTTCACGAATGCCTGTCAATTTCCTTGTTATAAACGTAATCGTAAGAGTTCATAGGATGTTTGTGAGCTAATGTTTGCAATAATTTAGTTCATAGTAGTGGTATGCAAAATACATTGCGTTGGTGACAATAGATGCAGAAATTGTTTTATTACAAATGAGTTACTTAAATTTTTTAACAGATTGAAAAAAAGACTTTTTAATTTACTACAAAATTTTCTGGGCAACAAAAGCTTTATGCAGACGTATTTTCCTATTTCAGCTCGTATGACGCTCATTGGTTAAGTTTAATTTTATATTTCTCTATAAGATAAAATTCTTTTTTTGGTTTTGATTTTTGTCATACTTGTCTTTGCAGAAGTAATAAAATATGCTGGGTTGAATATATTTCAGGACGTCAAAAGTATTTGAAGGGTAGAATATGCATAAAAAATATCCTTTTTTTGAATAAAAAAAAGAAATATTAAAAAAATATAAATTTATTATCAGATAAATTCTGTGCCGTAAATGTGACTTCTAACTGAGAAAAAACGTAATAATTCTTTTTTGTCAAAAACTGTTATTTATGATAACTTTATCAGTTGTTCAAAACATTATGGATATTTTAGAGAAACAAAAATATATGACATGTGAGATAATATTTCAGAGCATATTTTTTTAAATGGGTGACTAATATGCTAAGTATCATAGGAATGTTAATTAGCCAGACCGCAACTGTAATAAATAATTATCAGTAATAAATTATCTACTTATTCTGAATTATACGCAATAATATACAACTTTTATGTCGTAACTATATATAATATTTTGTTAAGTGTAATAAATCCAGTATTTTTAATTACCCGTTATAACTAAGATTTTTTTTGGGGCTCTTGATTGTTACAAAACATATTATATTTTTTCTCAGTGTCAGTATTCATCTCGTACAAAAATTAAAATTGTAACGAAAAATATGAATTCATAAATATCCTAATGTAATTATCAATACAAACCAAATGACGTGGGTAGAGTAATACATTTAGTAAATTTATTCAAATTAATAACCATCGGATGAGGGAAATAATTAATATTTACTGGTATGTTAATTGTAAATTATTCCGAGAATAACATTTTATTAAGTTGTAAATTTAGTTTATATTGTAGATAAAAAAGGTTAGGTGAGCTATTTTGTCTAGAATTAACGCTATTTCTTCAATAATATTATTCATTGTTCATGATTGGTATCCGAAAAAATTTCTTCCGGATGTGTCTAAAAAATAATCTTCCAATATTTCTTATTATTTATTGCGCTTTTTATGAGTTTTGATTTTGTATGACTTCTGATCTGTAGTATTTATGACAGTGGTATTTCTATCATATATACAACTCGAAAAATCTTTTTGTAGATACAGCCTTGTGGTACTTGCCCCCGGAATAAAAAAATCGATCCCAATTTATTCTTGGCAAAACATTCACTCAACAGGCTAGTTTTTTTTGGTTTCCTGTAATCGTACATGAACTCATCTCAATTGAATTTCGTGTGCAACAACCGGAACTGAATTGCCTTGGTAAGGCATAGAATTCAGATTTTCAGAATCTTGTTATAAAAAAAGCTCTTTAATATTTTTAGACAACAAGAACAATTGAACGACATAATATTTTTCATTTTCAGTGTTTTTTTCTTGGATTGAACGAAAATAATGAATGCATAAAATTTATTTCACATCATATGAAATGTCATTTTCAATGCTAAGAAAAACAAACGTAATGCTTCCTTTCCTTTTATATACATATCGTTTAATTGATAACCGATAACTCCAAAAATATTTATAAACAAAAAAAGTATAATCATCCATTTCATATTGTTAGTTGAATTATTTTAACAACATGAGGTAGTTTTCATATTACTGAAAAAATGTAATATAACACAAATTTCAGCGAAGCAAAAAATGTTGTATGAACTATGTAATTTCCTCTTAGATAAGATCTCTCGTTACTTATAATTACTCTAAGTCCTGAGTAAAAACAAAATATTCCTGCAACAATGGGGTTCATATTTTCAATTGTTTCTTTTAAAATCTGAGAGTATAAATATTATAGTGTAATGTTGGTTAAGATGGATTTATGAAAAGCTTTTACAGACTAATGGATTTTTATAACAATCGCTTTCTATCCTTCTTCTTTTATTACATCAAAGAGGAACATTTTTTAGTAACACAAAAGGTGGCTGTGTTTTTAACAGAAAAGGAATGAATATTTCAGAAGTAGGGTAACTTCTTTGAATAATATTTATAGAATACTGTGTCAACTTTTATCTTATGGAATACTAAGTCATTTTTCGTTGTCGCTGTTTTTGTATTCCAAATAAGTTTCGAATAAAATATATAAGTAGGGTTGAAGGTATTATGGAATTGAAATTGAGGCGATATCTGAAAAGGTTTGATGTGTTATTGAGTACCATATTTATTGCACAGTATGCATACGTAAATATAAAAAATATTAAGTCTACGAAGGTTTGTAAGCGATTTTCATACATTACAAAAGAGATGAAATGAACAGTTATTAGTGAAAGTTCATTTTGTTATCTTCGTTTCGAGATGGTGCTGATACACTGAAATAAATTTCAAATGAAACATAATAAATATTATATTCTAAAAAACAAAAACTGTAATTTCAGTATTTGTAAGAAATTAATAAAAAATAATTATTTTATTGATCTGGTTTACAGAAAATGTCTATGCATAAACGAAACCAAAGAAATGAGAATTGTTTACATCACCAAATATATTTTTTGCGTTAGTGTCATATTTTGAATAAATGTATTATATAAAAAATAAAATTCGAATCAATGAAAAGGTTGTGTATTTTGTTTGGCCTTAATCTGTCTATGTTCATCTGTTTATAGGTATATTTGAAACATATTCAAAAAAAACTTTAACTTTAACTTTTTTAATTTTCATGATGTTTTAACGTTAAAATAATGTTGTATTTATATGATGACTTATATATACGTACTTAATGTACATTTAAAACGTAAAAGCATTAGACTATACGTTTCTTCCCGTTGGTAGGGCGCAGTAGAAAAAATATGATTGCCATACTACATACCAAACATCGTAAAGCATTTTTTCACGAAGTAAAAAGTTACTTTAGTAATTTTTTTAAAGGTCTCAATAATATAAAATTCCTTATGTAAAGACATTTTTATCCTTGACCTATGCGAACATTTAGATTTCCAATGATATTGGAACAAAATAATAATGTATTCAAATTGATTTATGTTTTTATTTTGAATTATGTTTCAATATACGGCGCTATTTTTGAAATAATTTGTTAAGTGACAGCTAAAAAAAGCGACACATTTTTTTACAAAATGAAATATATGAGCATTCCAAAGTAAAGTGTAGCTAAATAAGAATATTGATATGTAATATAACCTATATGGCTAAAAAATTAAGATTTAATTTTTACTTTTAAGGTCTTAACTGTCACTTCTTGATGGAAAGGCATGATATTTTAAATAATAAAAACACATTTTTTTTAGTACTTATTTCCACAATATATTTTTTGATCAGGACCGGTTTCGCTCATCGCGAGCGTTATCAACTGATAGAATACAATTTGCAAAAAAGTCTATTTATACAAAAAAAAAAATAATTTGAGTTAAAGGTAGCAGGTGTACAAAACCATGGGTTCAAGAACTAGGAAACAATTTAGACTATATAATATAATATATATATTTAACTAGAAAATAATAGCAGTTTCTTTTCCCATCATGTTTTATGATAGTATGTATTACATTTTAGAGAAAAACAGTCATACATCATTTTTATCATCATATACATGATTTATTCTATTAATTTTCAATGTGTGAATCTTTCATTTAAATCGATTTAAAAAAAAATTTATGAGATCTTAGCTAATAACCGAATCCACTGACGCCGCGCAACTACGTCCCATTTTCATACATTTTTAAAACAAAATATTGTGTGAAAATTTATATTGGAAAATAGTACATTTAAAAACTTAACTAAAATGTAAATGTCTTTAGAACCGCTCTACTTCATTTGATCAAATCGGTTTATTTTCTTCTTAAAATGTGTGTTGTTATTCTTTTAAACGTAATGCTATTTTTCTAATGGTAAAGTTTATGGGATAGTGAAAACATGTAAAAGTTTTAAATTATTGATAAATGTTAAGTATTGCGGGCGATTGATGATGTTGTTTTGTTAACATTTTTGCGAAAAATAACTTTTTCTTTTGATTATTCAAGCTTCAAATTTCATACCGTTGAGAGTTATACAAGCCAGATCAACATATTTATAAGATGTTGATCCAATGAATTTGGGAAAACGGTATCGAACATTTTTGATGAAAAGAAATCAAAAAATACACATACATATATATATTCACAAATATACAGAGTAAATACTTAGTAAACGTTTGAAATGTTTATTGTAAAAAGGTTTTTTTAAACAGTTATTTTATCTGCTATATAAATAAAAATATGTCAGCTTAAATTATCTTGTCTGTACATTTAAAGTAAAAATCTATGTCTGGTAAATAATTAATTAAGTATCGTTATGTTTTACCTTCAACAAAATATTTAGCTTATTTTGCTTAAATCATGAATATTTGATAAAAAGTTAAATTCATATTTTAAAGAAGCACTGTCGTTGATACTTAAGATCAATTAAAACAATGATGAATAGTTTAGATAGAGTAATAGAATATAGTTATGAATAGTTGAGACATAGAGTTTAACAATGTTTTCATGCCTATGGTATTTTATTTAATTTTATTTTTACTAAGGTATGGCTAAACTACTAGTAATTGGTAAAACATCTTTTAAAAGTTGATAAATCTGTCAATTATGCTCATATTTTTAATCGTAAAAAATATTAAAGACATCAATTAATTGATGTTAAAATGGTTGCTAAAAGAGAATTTTAGATGTTGATAATTATTATATACCAGTTGCAAAAGAACATTCATCAATATTTAAAATCAGTTTTAAGCCGGTTGAACACAAAACATGGTTAGAACTTTTAAACGTGTTTTAAGCCATAAAAGCAAATGTAGTGCCATTGTTTTAACCACACCTAACGCAATTAATTAAAATACAAGCACCCCTTTTCCTTTCAAAACTACAATAAAAGGAGTAACCTCACTAAATTTCCATTTAATTAATTAAGCACCGTGATTAGAATAATGTAGCAAATAAAAATGCGGTATATTTAGTTACACGGGAGATAATTTCTTATATTTATATCTTTAAAATAATTTTGCTCTGATAAACATGAAAGAAAATTTAAAATAAAAAGTTTTTAACTATATTAATATATTATAATTTTTTTAATAAGATCACGAATCGATATTTGCACAAAGACAATAAAAAAAGCCATTTCTGTTTTGTAAAATTATATGAATATTATAAGAATGAAAATATATATAAATAAATATAAAAATCTGATTATTTCAGTTTTTTGTTGCATAAACGTTCTAAAGAATATTTGCCACTGTTTTTTTATAATTTTTTTATTTTAGCATTTAATATGTTCATTGCAATAACTTAAATCGTTATGAATATTTCATATGAGAAAATAATGGTAATAAGAACAATATATTTTTTTAATATCAATTGTTTTGGATGTATTTTGGACTTATTATTTTTAGTTTTAAGAAAGTGAGCGAAACACTAATTAATCGATTCAATATCGATAAGAAAGCAAATTGATTGATGTACTTTTTTTCAAGTCAAGGTTTATATAATGAAAAAAAATTGCCGTTCTACGAGACATTATGGTGAAAAAGAAATAAAAAATTCTTATTATTTAATATAACGTCATGCCGCCAGAAAAGAATTAAATATATGCTAAAATTTTTGAGGTTTCGATCTTTTGATTTCTCAAGCGAGTTGGGTGAAAGCGCTGTAGCGCCGTTATGTGGTTGTTAACCGGAAATCCCGAATTTTATTTAGCTAAACATATTTTAATCAAAATAAATAACCATTGCTTGAAATGTGAGATGCTGCAAAATTAAAATTCAATGCCCTATTCATGGCGAAGAAAAGTTTTCTTAGAAAGTCTTTTTATTAATTAGAAATAAAGTTGAAAATTTCCAAAGACGTGCAATCGAGTCCTTTTTTATCCCCACGCTGTCTTCCCTATAAATATATTAACTCCATAAGAATTATTTTTCTTAAATTAATTTGATAAAAAAAAAATCCAAATTACAAATTGGAACTTTCTAATAAGCATTTGATTAGATTTTAATAAAAAAATCTTCATAACTCTTTTACTAACGTAATACAATTAATGACCTGTGTTAAAAAGTGTGCATTGTTTATTTTTTATTTTGTTAGATTAGTACAGCTTCAAGTTTAAAAAATGCTTAAAATTCATCTTTACTATGTATCATAAAATATATGTATACATCTGTATGTTTGTGATAAAAATTCCTCGCAAACACTGTACAGCAGCGACGTAAATTTTTTATGTTTGTCATAGGAATGATTAAATATTGTGGGTTTTAACATACATGAAGTGGGGTCAACGGTGATGTTTTGAACTATAGAATTTTAAAATTCAATATACTTCCACCGAAATAAAGTAAAAATTACGCTAACATTTGAATGATATACACCGTAACTTTTGAGTTGAGCTTCTATAAAAAATTCATTAAAAAATATATTTAAGGTAGATATGGTAATAACCAAAAAAGTAGGAAGTGTTTTCCATTGCTGTGATCACATTGTACATATCAGATATCAAAAAGTGGAGCAATAAAGTCTTTCAAGGTTTACCTACGAATATTTCTGAAAATTTTAAGTTACGTGTAGTTTTTTGCGAAGAAACAAAATGATTCAAAAGTAAAGGAATGAAAAAAAGTCTAAATTGTATAATTAGGTCTTGAAAATATTTTCCTTTCTAGAGATTAGAGACGAATTTGAGAATACGACAGAAATAACATTTTAAAGAAAGTGATGTCCTGTGTCAGTGCGACAGCTTTATGGGCTCAAATGAAGCAGTTTCTTTGCTTTTAATTCATGAAGGGATGATGATTCATCTTTATAATATTCTTAATAGCCTTCTCATTGTAATATTTAGCTCCATTTAAAAATGGCAAATTTTACTTAAATAAGTGAATAATTTTTCACCATCATAGACTTTTTTTAATAATAGTAAAATGTTAAATTATAATATTGTATATATAAAATTTTTGACACTGTATAATGGAACATTATTCAAGATTTTTCAATACGCATCTTTATGAGACTTATTATCATAATCAATGCGTCAATCTAAAAAAATAAAATATCATTTTTTTACGTTTTATTAAAAAAGAAATTTAAAGAAATTGTAAATTATTAGTAAAAGAAAACACAACTGAAAAAATACGGTTTGGATAAACATATTATAATAGCATAACTATTTCTATTTGAAAAATACCTTGTTGTTTTATGTGGGATGATAAAACTACCGTTTTGAAGGGTATCGATTTGCCGTTAACAAGTATATTAAAAAAAAGATAGAGTTGATTCCACAAGCCAATCAATATTCTGTTATTATTCTCGATCGCGAGTTTTATGGGCGAACATTTAAAGAGTTTAAACAAAATATACGAATTTTTATCTGGTAAATAGGATATAAATTTTTTAAATTGCATTACTTCCTCATCACCTTATATTTATCACATTTTTGCCAGTTACAGCTTTCGTTTATTGTCTAGAAGAAATGAATCATTTTCCACATATGAAGGCTAATCGCAATTGAATGGCAAAAAATAATGCTCAAAACCAAAAAGTGTCTGTATTGATGCAATAAGCCTCATATATACTCAATTTTTCATAGAACGAACGAAGCGGATTTCGAAAAATTATATTATTATTGAAAAATTTTCAAAGAAACGGCGTATGACTGATAATCTTAAAAAACATTTTTTCGAAACGACAATTTTGAAATCTGTACAATTTTCTTCGGTAGCGAAATATGCTAAAAATTAAAATTAGCGCGGCACGTGAAATCAGGCTCTAGGAGACTTTTGGGATTAACAAAAATGGTTGGGTAAGTCATAAAACCTAAATCTGGGAGTGAATTACAAGAATTCGGTTAATACCAGCCATGGTCGAGCCCATTTCGTGTGTAGGACGGAGCACGTTGTGTAAATCTCCAAACTTAATTATCCTTTCTGAGTTTTAACCCACCGCCATAATTGAAGAAAAGGCATAGGAGAGACTCTCAGAGTACGAAGTAGTTGTCTACTGTGAGTTAAATGAATTATGTTAGTTGTCGTTAAATTCAACGACACGAGCTTATAGTTACCAAGAAGCTTTTTTTTACCTGAACAACTTCTATTTTCATTAAAATATCTTATGTATACATGTTTGGAGTTTACTCTGACTTTGAACTTAAAACAAAGCTTGTGACAATCTTACCACAAACCAGTGTGATCAAAGAATTTAATGTCAGCCGAATACTTGGAAGTTATTTGATTAATAAAAGCCCCATAAAATTTCATTTTCGAATGGCGTGATTATAAATACAAAGCATGTTTATCATACTGATTAGGTTTCCAATTATATACTGGTTTTACGTAACTGACACATATTTTTTTATTTGATTTAAAAAAAATAAGAAGACTTCCAATCGTTTAATATGACGAGGAACTATTTGAATGCGAAAAAAGAAAATCATGAAATTTTTTAATGATTTTATGATTTTTGTTATTGACGAATTCTTACAATATATATTTTTAATTCCTTTTGTTACTCAGAACATTATAATAATGAAAAATAATAGATTCTAATAAGTTCAAAGAGAAGTGTTTAATATATCTCTAAATATCACTCCATCGTTAAGACTATTTATATAAATTTGAGTTTTAATTCAATATAAGTGATATAAGCCACGACCATACCACGTTGAAAGCACCGGCCCTCGTGCGATCACCGAAGTAAAGCAGCATTGGACGCGGATAGTGCTTGGATGGGTGACCGCTCGGGAACACCGCGTACCGTGTTCTCTTGGCTATGGGAAGGAAAACCCAGACAGAAAACCGAACACCAACCCGCCTGGGCAGCGTGGTGTTGCTATGTCCAAACAACCTCCCTGGAAAAAAAATAGGGGGAGGCCTTCATCCAGCAGTGGATCGACCCCGGCTGATGATGATGATAAGTGATATAAATGAGCGATTGAGACGAAATTTAGAAATAGATTTAATAATAACAAATCGATGTGTGTGTAGCAGGAAAATTGAAGTGGAGCAATTTGTTTCAGGAAAGCGGGCGAAAGAAACAGCTTCCGGTGTCAGTTGACAGCGTCTTGTGGTACGTTTGCACCGAGTTCCAAAGACGCGGTGTGTGCTAAAGTGTTCAAAGAATATTATACTACAGAAAGTGCTGGCGCCAAACACTCCCCGCGGTATTGTTACGAAAGCTGCAGAGGAAGGATGTACCTCTAAAAGACCAGGGTAAGTCGATTTGCATGTTCTCCAAATTACGTTCTGCTACGCCAATTTGTTATAGTTGTGACAACCTCGGAGCTCTTTACTTGACTCTGAATGTAAATGAACATTATTTTACTTCCTTATGTGAGATAAATAATCAAATAATAAGCAAAAAGAAAAATAAGCTCTGTCATGTGAAAAAGAAGTAATTGAAGAAAGCTTTGAAATTTTACATATAAGTAATGTTAGATAGCATGTTGTATTCAATTATTTTCAAAGTAATTATGTACTACTTTATCTAACTAAATGAATGGTTAAACCTTTCAGTAATGATCAAAGTGCGGTCAAACTTCCTCTCCACAAAGCCTAAGTAGAACTTGAAAACCACTAAGGTAAGATCAAAGAACTAACAAACTTCTTACAACATATTCGAAGTCAATTTGTAAAAAAATGTTGGATTTTTTTATAGAATCAAATATAACATAAATAATTCTTTTTAAGTTTCAAAAAATATTATTGTTTTTATGACGTATACCAACTGTTTGCTACGGAAAATTTATATCCAAAAATATTTCTTTATACTCTTCAAAATATAAAAATACGGGCATTAATGAAGTCATGTTTGTATGCAGGTGCAAAACGTTTATTTTTGTAGTTCTACAGAAAATGCTAATGGTTATATTAATGTGCACATATATCTCACAATATGAAAAAATAAAACACCAGTATAAAAGAGGAGCCAATTTCGACAATGATAAAATTATCGATAAAATATATTTTTTTTAAATATTATTTCGAAAATGAAGTTGATAAAATGCTCTAAAAACCCTTACAAAAAATGATTTCCTTAACTGTGATTTATTTATTATTATTAATAAATTCACAATGATCCCTAAAATTATCGCTTATGAATATTTTCAAAAACCCACGTCATTGTTTTGCAAACAATCTTGTATAGTTTTAGTGGGCTAGTTTTGTAATTATTTTTCATTTTAATATGGAAATTAAATGATACTTTGAATACAAACACGTGTGTTGGTTTACGTAACAACGTGGTATTATGTAAATGTTTCATATTATGATTACTAAATATTCAAGATGGAAGCATGTATTATATGTAACACACGTTCAAATAATCGGGTATATATAGATCAAGAGGGAAAATACTTTTGTCAAATCACCCCTGTGATTCACGTCGTTTTCGTGTCAGATAAGCATTTCCCGCCATTACGCAGCGGAAACAGCTGGCACAATGAAAAGACTTTACTGGTGACGTATTTTTATATATCTCGTAAAATAAAACTTAGCCTAATAATAACAGAAACGCGTAGAGGTTTGATCGAGGTCAATGTAAAATCGATAAAGACTCCCAAACAAACATAAAAACCTTTTTCACGGCTCAAAAATGATAACTAGTATTTTAAAAGTTTTGGAATAACATTAACTCCACCCTTTGACTTTTTTTGATGTAGATTGTTTTTTGTCGTTGTTACTATTTGATAGTTTGGAAAAAAAGTGTTTCGAATAAATTTTTACTTTAAATAGAATTGTCACTTTTTTTCAAATACAAATTTTAAATATGATATTATGTTCTATCCAAATAGAAAAAAATACTGGAAATTTGATATTAATTTCAATTTACTTATCATTTCTAAAGTATAATGCATAAATATGACATTAATTTTATTAAAAATTTTCTTCATATATTGAAACCAGGAACCTCAAAAAAAGTATTTTAGTCCATTTCGCACGGCAAACACATCATTTTGTAGTAATTATAACATTATTTTTGGTTTATATTAGCATACATGAGTTTTAAGTACAATATCATAAAAATTCAAAGTGATTTTTATTTAATCAACAGTTTATGGTTTTCATTTTAACGATGCAATCAATAATGCTTTTTATAATAATCTGTGTTCTGTTGAACTACTATGCTGTGTAATGATTTTACGTAACAATTGTTTTTGGTTATATTGTAGGAATATTTATAACATCAAATAAAATTTTCATTTTGATTTGTCTTCAAACTTCAAGTTTATTTATCAAGCGTAGCGAGAGTCTCTTAAAGTTATAATCCCTTGCTTACTTCAATATGCGCAAGTACCTTAGTTGCACTTACGTAATTTTACATACCATGGCATAAAGACGCATCCCATTCCAATAGAAGCATCGTGCTCTGAGAGAATATTAATATAGAAATAATAATGGACACGGTCTTTGCAAGAACTCTATTACTACGAGTAAAATGAATAAACTTTATATATTTGGATTGCTGTACTATTTCAAATGATGAAAATGATGTTATAACGAAAATAATACTACACAGTACGTGCTAACTAGGAAGTTTATTGAAATTTGTAATATTTTTTTTCATTGTCAGCTATTTTTTATTGTTTTCAGTTGTAAGGATACTATACATACTAGTAATGAAAGAAATAAATATTTTGCTTGGAATATTTTCAAAAAATGTCTGAAATAAAATAAAAGCGTTTTTGTGCCAATGTTTTTATTATTATTAGAAAAAATATAAATATTTTAATAATTTTACTAGACAGATAAGCATTAAGAGCCAATTCATCCACAAAAATGTTCGTTCTGATTCAACAAGTAATTAATGGTTGTTGCTAAATTAAATTATTTTAAATTATGGAAACTGCTGTTCAACAATGAAACCGGTGATCCAATGCTTAGTTTTCACAAAGCAATCAGTAATACCACCACATAAATGAACATTTGACTACTCGGTCGTATAAAAAAAACACTTTCGTTTTATGGGAACATAAAAAATCATATTTATCTTAATCGAAATCAAGCAACGTTGTGCACCGTGATATGTTTTGTTATGTTTATCACTCACGTTGGTTTGATAAAACCCAGAGTTAATGAATGGAAATAATTAATGTAAGTATTTTTTGAATGTGAATTTCACAGTTGTTTTATTAAATTTCATATGGTAAAAGATAAAATTTGAAAACTATATCATTTTACAGTATATATTTATATTTTTTAGTATATATTACACTTATGAATATAAACAGAAAATTGATTGAATTGGCATTCACTTGGTAGAACTCCATTATAACACGGTGAAAAAATAGCAATGTATTTCAGTTCTAGAAAATTATGTTTAACAAATATAGTTGATAGGTATTTCGGCTCACGCCATCGTCAGAACTATCTGTTCCAACTAGTTAACTAGATAAACAGAAAAGTTTTAATTCACGTATTTGAATTTCGATGAATATAATAGCAAGTTATTGTAAATTATCTATTAATCAAAAAAGTCAATCATCGATGTTTAAGAATTGTGATTTAATATAATATGTGTTGGTATATGTTTAGATAAACATATATTGGGGGTTAAAGTAAACCTCCAATGCATTAGAGCGAGGTAATCTTCATTTGCTAGATAATGAACGAACTTTTAGTTAAATATTTATTGTGTTCAGAAGAACTTTGAGGACATTATACTTGGCGTAGATAACACTAAACTTTCAAATGTATTAACTTAAAAATACTTAACCCGCGCACCATGCTCTTGTATAAAGAGTATGGAAAATTTAATATATTCCATTAGTCTAATTAAGTAAAGTACGCTGGTTTTTCGGTGGTAATGAAATATATTGTAAATTTAATTGTTCGAAATAATCACAATGACAACAACATTTCGAAAAATTAGCTTCTTTTAATTTAATTTCTTTTTTAATTACATCAAGTTAAAAAAAATGTGTGCCGCATTTTTTTCTGTGAATTTAATATATTGGACGATTTTATTAATGGCGCTCGTTCATTATGATATTTATAATATACCTTTCCAAAATGAAATGGGAAAGATAAGAATAAATGAAATAAAGAAACCGAGTTTTTTGTCTGTATCTAAAACCATTTTTATGTTGTGTGATGAAATAGTTTAAACAGACTACTTTTATCACAACATCTGGAAAAAATTTAACTAAATTAGCAATTTAGATTTTTCATCACAGTTGTTTGTTTATAGAAGAATATTTTAAAATGTTTGATGTATTAAATAATTTTACAATTTTTATTTTCTCATTATTTTGCTGCATGGTTATTAAAATAACACATGCATATTGTGTAATGAAAAGCTAACTTAGTGTGAGGTTTTATTCTTTTGAGCGCAAGAAAAGACATATGCAAGTCTGCTAGACAATAATGCATTCAGACTTAAAGAATTCGACGGCATTTCCAACAAAGTAAATGCCAATGTCAATGAGATTTTTCATGCAACGTAAAACGACTACGTGATGGAGTGAACGCATTGTATTATATGCCACGTCTATAGTGTATTAAGCTCTTCCATTGTCGAAGAAACCTGATGTCTTGTTCGCATTTCAAGGAGCGGTATTGTAATGAAACTAATGCCTTGAAAAGCGAAACTTCCTAGTCGCTGTCTATTGGCCCATTGTGATAGCATATTGCTGTAGGCATTTTAATTTGCTTTGAGATATCTTTCAGATTTTCATTTACGAATAAAAGGTAAGCATTTCTTCATTTCAGATATGACTAATTTTGTGGTAATATTTAGAAATAATACGTTCAGCTAAATTAACAAACCAATCTTCTGCAATAAGATAATGCAGTGAGATAAACAAATGAACTTATTTTCAAGGCTTTTAAATATAAGAATTCATATTTAACATAACAAAATAAATTTTAATTTGTACAATTTTCGGATTTTATAATAAATCTTCAGGTTGACGTTTTTTAGCTTCTAAAAGTTATGCATCTTTAGAAAATATTTATAAATTTCTTGAAATACTTAACTATGCTAACTTTTTTAAGGATTTATATTTAAAGTAAAATAATTTATATATCAATTAATATGCATATTTTTTCACGTTAAGTGTCTGTTGCATCATGTTATAAAACTATTTTACAATTTTGTAAGAATATAAAATAATTACCAAACGTCAAACATATTCAAATACTGAAAACATATTTTGTTGCTTAATTTTATCTTATTCAGCTTGACATTTTTATAAATTTATATCAATCAAAAAGTGAACGGTAGGTTTTCGTATACATGTCGAAATAAATATACCTCTAGGAACTTCACGGCTTGCATTAGCCCTCAGAGGGCCCAGTTGCTGATAATTAGCCCGATGAGAATAAAAAGCTCACACAATTGTTCCCACCTTTCCTAATGACGCTCTTAATGACCTATAAAAACAGCAATAAAAGTCATTAATGACAGGTTAATCTGGCACGATTATATTACTCAAAGAAATCAGAAGTCGTAGTGACTAATTTATATACATATAAATGTAGGAAATTTTGAATAAATACGACTTTTAACTTTATGATACATTATCGAGAACTATGTTGTTTGCAGTTAAAACTGTTGAGGCAGTAGTTTTTATGTTTTTTTTCATCACATCAATCGAATTTACTATAAATTATTCTCATTGGATGAAAAATTTGTATTTATGTATTTCAAAGTTTTATAGCAAGAACACGTTTTATATATATGAGAAAATAAACGATCGATTTTACAGCTAATAAACATTTAAGTGTCGTGTATTTCAAAATTTCTTAATCATATGAAAGGAATTCGAAAAGCATATTTGTACTCTTCAAAATAAGCTTAATGGTTGAATACTTTTGTTATTCAAGCCCAAAACCTTTTATATAGTATTGCAAAAAAGGATGAATATTCAGGCTTGTTGGGCTTTAGACTAGACCAGAGGCCGAAATAATGAATAATGATCACGAATGAAATACTCACTCGTCGACCAAAACTTTTTTACTATAACATTTCAATGCATCTACTAAGACTTAGACGAGAATAAGAATTTCTTTAATAAGTCATTTAAAGAGAATAATAATTTCAATAAACTTATTATTATAATCATTTTTTATTTTTTTGGGTGATTGGTCATAACGATAACTCGATAAACACTTGTTCCGGTTAATTGTAGTGACTGAGGGTTCCAAGATTGTTTTATATAAATTTTTATACGCCCTGAGCCATATGTGAAATGTAAAAAAAATGTAATTCGTTGGCATGAAGTATTTACTTCGCGTATCGTTATAATCTTAAGTTCTATGGAAGTAATGCTCTTTATAGATCTATTAGAATAGAGCTAGGTTAATTTTTCAGTCTGAATAAATTTTAAATAAAATACTGAGTTGATGTTATTTGCCATGAAAATAAGCAACACTTGTTGGGTGGTTTTATTGTAGTTAAATATTTTATTTTATGAATCATAGTATTATTAACACAGCCTTCAATGGAAATTATCTTTATCTTGGGAATTTTCGTCCTGTGTAGTAAGAAGCAACTTATCATGTAGCCGTGCTTGTATTTTGGTGCCTACAAGCTATCCCAAGGCATGGAGATAGCATTAAATATTCATTAGAAGATTTCATGGGCTTGTTCTTAGGAAACATATTTTACATAAAATCATCTCATTTTTCTTTTTTTGTTGAATTGTTCTTTCAACTATTCACAAAAACGCATTAAACTGAAAATTCTGGAAAAAAAAATTAGAATTAAGCAACGATTTATTTGTCTACTACTGTAAATAGTACGCCGTTTCAAAATGTTACTGGAGTTTTAAATATGCGACGTATAATTTTCTAACAAACTGAGAAAATGAATCATCTTAAATAGTCGCCTTCAAGGCTTTAAATATAAATAGGAAACAATTCAATTTGATATTTTTTTGCCATAACGTCAGATCGAACCGATTAAGTCTCAAGAATAAAGCTTTTGCCTCTTCATCACAGACTGATAATTTTTTTTGACTTGTAGTAGTATGTAATAAATTAAACTTCAAGTCACTAAATACTCAATATACTCTACTTATCAACTAATCATCAGTTTAAAACACTTTGACGTGACGTGCCTTAAAGTATAGTGTTGATTTAAAGTAAAAAAAATGACAAAAGAAACAATGCTCCCGCGTTAAATACTTTTTATCCTTAAAAAATGTTTAATCGCATCAATCAAAGACTAACATATTTTACGGCAAGAAATAAGAATGTAATGATATTAAAAATAATCACTTTATATTATAATTTATTAATTGTAAAGTAACTCATTGTTACACTTGTAATAAGATAAAATACTTGATACTATTAAAAAATATTAGAGACATAAGCAATTGTGTAAAAGCTACAAGTTAAAATAGCTTTTGCCCTTCGTGTGAGTGCTAAAGCTACAATGTTGAAGAGTAGTTAAGTATGTACATTTTTTATAAAATATGTGTTTAAGAAAAAAAATATTAAAACGCCCACGTATATATCAAAGCGTGAAAATTTTATTGTCTGTGTGTATTATACGTTAAGTATTTCCAAAACAAAAAACAGCCGCTTTGTCGGACAAGGTAAGCCGGTAAAATAAAAGATTCTGGGAAAACTAGAAATCTTTCAACTATTTACAAATGGCGGCTGGCTGGGTCTTGTTAATGAGGAACTTAAGATGGCTTGTGAAATGAATGTTTCTTTGAAAAGCGATACTCGATATAATGAGAACTTATCCGCCTACTCATTATATCTCTAGATCAATGATAACTGTTGAGAGAAAACAGCTTAAGATTATTATTTTGTAGCAGGATTTATTTGGTCGGAGTAGTTTTCTTTTGTGAATGATGCAACTATAAGTTGATATTTCAATTTAAATTCTATATTTTTTTTTATTTTTTCTATTTGATGCAAAATAAACCGCTTATGCGATTTATCACTTGATTTTTTGCGATATTCTCAATGATGTTGCCTTACACTTAGAATAAGTAAAATAATTAATGATACACTCAGTTCTTTTTTACGCGATACATTGATTCCAGAAAAAGGCGCGTAAAAAAAATTACTTCACGCAATTGCATTATATTTCTTTATACACCCTAAAACATAAATTCGCATAATATCCGATACCGTTGTCAACATTTGGCAATTGTATGTGTATTTGAAAAATAGAATGCTTCACAAAATTAAGTTTTACAAATACAATTTTTTTTTATTTAAAAAAATAATGAAACACATGTCTAGCATCGTGTATTGCGTAAAAACGAGTGAAGCGCGTAAAAAAATGTAGCGGTGCCGTCCAAAAAAATCGCGCATAATCGAACTCGCGTAAAAAAAGGACTGGGTGTATATTGAAAAATAGTCAATAAAATGAATTATATGGGTGAAATAATTTATTTTGTGCAACATTATTCTAAAATATTTATAAAATTTTATGTTTTTACGAAATAAAGTAATAGCAAAGTGTATATTTATTTACACAAAAGAACTTGTATTGCTTTGATCTTTACTAAGAAGTTTAGATTTAAAAAAACGATGAGATATTTTCTTCCAACAAGGCAGAAATCAATTTCGTCTATTACGGTCTAAAAAATTTCAGAGCTTCTTCTTTATAGCCCACTTGAATGAATTTTTGTTTTATGTTTTATGATAGGCGTTAGTATTTTTGTTTATCCTGCGTATAATATATCTCAAAAGCATCTAATGCGTGAAATTTGATACGCTTGCTGGGTAATGGCCTGAAAAAGTGTATGAAAACACATCGGTAGATAAATATATTCTCACAAGTTTCCCGTTAACATAAAAAATACATTAGTTTGTTAACAGCAATATTCGTCATGTTCGAGTCAAAATAGCTGATATTTCATAAAATTTATATTTAGTCTAAATCGTCAAAATATTACCATTTTTCTAGCAATTTCATCAATTCTGAACATCCAATTTTTAACATTGTAATCAAGTAATAGCAACTATATTCTTCGACGAGGCACGCTTATAATTACCAAATTAATAATATATATATATATCCTAAAATTTAATTATATAAATTAATGTGAGGCAAATTCCTGTAATTAAAAAAAATAGTCAAACAAATGCATGTGATGTTGTTTTCCAAATGCATGAGCCACAAATATTAGGCTAACAACGATGAACATCACAGTGGTCGCTAAAAACAGAATACCAATTACCACATAGGTAAAAGCTTTTACAGGTAATTTAAGGCTTTACATTATCGGTATGCCCAATTTAATTTATTTATGAATATCTAGAAATATTCATGTATTTTATTATTTATATCTCAGTCTTTTTTACAAAAATAGTAAAAGAACCTACTTTGATATCGAGAATAATTAAATAAGTTGTTCTCTGCGCCCAATTGATACTGAAATATATGTAAAAAATACGTTTCTTCATGTCATGTTTATTCAATTTTATTAGTCAGTCTATTCGAATAATTAAAAAAAAAATGAATGTAGTCTAGAATATATAATATGTTAAAACATCAATTCAATTGAATCTGAAAATTTACGTTGCTGTATATTTTTTCAAATTCGCTATTCATTAAAATTTCAAGTGAAAAAGAAAATTATTATAGATTTTTTTTATGCTTGTGTTTGGATCCGTACAAATTACACCACAATATAAAGTAGAAAGAGCCTAAAGCGTTAAAAAACATAATAAATAGGATATAAAAATAGATGGCATAAACGATTCGGAATTTTATTCAATGCTAATAAAGTCTTTTTTTTAACATCGATTCTCTTAAACTTACATTAAATTTTACTTCTACAAAAAGAAAACTGGCACACAAGAGCTCCATCAGACGTTAAGTTAGAAATTATTAACTACCATCGATGAGTGCTGGTAGCCGTAAATCTAAAAAAATAATCCAACTTTATGATCAAAACCTTCCGTATTTATTCCACTTAAGAGAATGCAAGTTTCATAATCAGATTAAAAACACCATAAAACAACCGCTAGACAACACTAACACTAGTTTTATCGGTGGATATGGGGACAAAATAACTTGGGAAAGCTTTCCCATGGATTTTTCGAGGCCATTTACTTGAGAGAAAGAAAACGTGTTATAAAAATGGTTTTTAATACGAAATTAATTCTTCAATGGAATATATCAAAATGCATTTTTGTAATACTAATTAATGATGCATTCTCTAGGATTAATATACAAACATCATAAATAATTTGCTTCTGTAGATGTTAAAAAAATATCCAACGAAATATTTCATTAAAAATGTTTTACACGATATGAGTTTTTACACGGAAATATTCTTTTTGCCTTTTGCCATCTAGATGAATGTTTAAGTAAATGAATATTTTTATCTAATTAAAATGGTTAATTTTTGTTGACTGCGCTAGGAAGAGTTATTATTTTAACTATATACTAAAACTATTTGGAAGGTTCACATTACTTTTTTAACAACTTCAATTAGCTTCACTATATAATTCAAAATGTGGTGTCATAATAACCAAATATTAATGATTCATGAATTAAATATATATATTTAACGTTGAATGGAATGATTGATTGCCTTTGACAAAACTAAAAATATAATGACATTAATAAAATATGTGTATTTATAAGACGTACAGATGAAATTAAAATACTTAAATAGCATTTGAAATGTGATATTGTATAAATACATAAATTGTGGGATATATTCTAAGAATAAACCAGAACGGTTTTCATGTTCTTAAATAGACCATCTTATGTAAAGCCATCTCCTTGAAAAAATACAAGGGAGAAGTTTTGTTATTTCAGAATTTTGTTATTCCAGGTGTAGGTTTTATGTAGTTGATGGGATGTAATATTCGTTTGTAAAATTCACCTTTATATTATACAATAGTTAGTACGCAGGCGGCAGTCGTAATGGGAATATTTATCTTCATTTATCCTGCGAGAATGGCGCTTGTTAATTTATCTCACTTTCCTTTGTGAGTTTAATTGTGTTTCTTTTCATTAAACGAGAATAATTGTGCTGAATTTACGTATAACACAGTAAAACCCAAGTAAAAATACTTCTTCTGTTTATTTGTCAACATCGTGTAACTACGTCTAATATTTTGTTAAAAAATAGATTTTGAAAATTGTGCAATTACAATTTACCACTACAATTTCAGCTATTAATAATATGTATGTATACAGATTGAGGTAGTTTCATTGAAATCAAACGTTCAAAGTGATATAAGTCTGAGAGACTATGGTTTAAAAAAAATCAATTCGAAGTCTATATTTTGTAATGGTTATATTGGAATCAAACTTTTTTATTTTCTTTATATCCAATAAATGATATGCATATATAGTTTGTTGAGTGATGGAAAAATGGAAGAACATGAAAAATCGTTACTGAAATTGTCTTAAAATTATTAGATTAGTGTAGGTTTTATGAGATATGACAGTTTAGAGAAAATACTGGATGAAGTTTGTAATTCATAAATGTTCGTCGTTGAATATTTTTTTTGATATAATTTCAAATATCCTTGTAAGTGGAAGCGATTATGGATAAATTCTAAAGAAAATTTTATATTACTATGGCCGGGCCAATCAAGTCAAATGATGCAGCCATTTTAATATCGAATATTTATTTTGGTAAAGCTTTGAAAAGGCTTTACGTGTAGCCAATTCAAACCTTTTGATAACGATCGTATTGCAGCTTTCAAGTGAAGTCTATACCTACTTTTATATATTTGATGTGATAAATAAGCACTGCTTACCCTCGTAAAACCCTCGTTAGAAGGAACGTATAATCAAATTCATATCTGGGTGTGGTCAAATTCGGTTTAAACTTTAAAAGAAAATGTCCTCATTGACATTACGTGCGCAAATGTAGACACTCATAAACTTTCCCGTTATATTTTAATTTTAAACTTTATTTAAATTTATATTTAAAAATATCATACGTATTTCTTATTTACTTTATATATCGAATAAAGTGAAATTTTGAAAATGTTTTATTATATTATATATGTTCCTCAAACATTCTTAACGATAAGGTTGTTGCTTTAAATTTATGAAATATAATGATTGAATCTCAAGGTTCCCCAATCCCGACATCATTCATATATTTTAACAATATAAAATAAAAATAAGAAAAAGTTTCTGGTATAATACAACCCGATTAATGGCAAGGGTGTTTGTTATATACGACAAGCAAAAGTTTTCAAAAATTATATGAGCTTTATTAGGATAACGGTGAAATGATTCGATGTTTGTATTTTGCAAAATAAACAAAAAGTCCGCACTCTTGATAATCACAATGTAAGCCATCTCGACAACACAAACAACACCCGAGTGTAAAAGAGTTTATTATGTTTCCACTATATTTAAAAAGATAGAAATTAAATACAAACATTTTTGACATAAAATAATCAGTAAAACTTACAGTCATATACATTTTTCAGCCAAATTGTGTTAACATGACGGCAAAGACAAAACTTTAGATATAAAATATAAAATCAGACACTTATATTTGCCCCTTTGTAATCGATTCTTAAAATTTTATACGATTATCTAGATCTGCACATGGTAGATTCCACGCGTGACTGGCATGCAAACTACCAAATCAAGCACAAAAGCGCCTATGTCTGAAGTCGACTAGTGTTGATTGTACAAAAGTAAAAAAATGCTTAGAAACGTGGATAATGATGTTTCAAAATACATATCAATTGATTCAAATAATACAAAACTACTTGAAACTAATATATTTTTTTATCACCATGTCAAGAGAGAGCGCAAAAATATTAGTAGTTGTTCATTTCATAATAAATAATTTTATAACATAATGTTTTCTTATCAATTGCCGAAATGTACGATATGGTGAATTTTACGAAAGTCAAGAACTAACTGTCGTAGAGATTTTTTTAATTTAAAAAAAGCATATTACTATTTAGTTTATTAACTTTTAACGGACTTTCCGATAATTTTTCGATTCGGTTTCAGAATTACTAAATATTTTCATATTTATGATAGTTTTAAATCTCTTGTAGTGTATTCGATTGACTCGATCATTTAATGCTGTGTTTGGCTATTTCTACCTCCAGAAAAGATTCCAAAGTAAAAAAAAAAAAATGTTTTTACAAAATAATTTTTAAAAAACACTGACTTTTGATTTAGAAGAGAACATATCACACACATTATCATTATGTACTATCAGTTGCCATATATAAATAATGATGTGCTGTAAGGATGTAAAAGGAATAAATTCTGTCAATTGCAAGTAAGCTATAAGGTATAAAATACTGTTTATACGTCACCAGTTGAGTGTACAGAGAAAGCTTTTAAAGAATTCACTCACTATTGTCAAGATGCAAAATAGAAATTGTACACAGACGTGGTAGCTTTAAATGTTTTTAAATATATAAATAAATTCACATTTTGCATTGCAAATACAGACGACGTAAACAATCGATTTTATTCATTATCAGTAGCAAAAGTCAAAATATATTATATGATAAGCTTATATTAATGAGTAGGTCTTTAAAATTGTATTGTCACAGTTTGTTAGAAAATACTAGAAATAATAAAATACGTATATATTTTATAATCAGTAAAAGTAAGATGTTATCTATGCAATAGTTATGAAATCAATATTTGAGTAATACGAGTTGTGTTCATAAAATGTACACAAGTAATGATAAATAAAATAAAATAAAATGATTTTATATATTGCTAATTGCTGTCTTTACACCCCGCTTCATCATCAAAAATGGCTGTAAAAATGAATAAGTACATGAAATATTAAAATAAAAGAGAAAACTCAAATGAAAACAAAAATGTCAAAAAATCTAAGCCATGAATCATACAATATGGATGAAAGTAACGTTGGATTCATTTTTGAAAATACCGCTGATTTTTTCGAGCGAAAGATCGTACAAAGGTTGATTGGTCCTGTATATGACAGTAAAATTTAGTGACGTAGATAGGAAAATGAAATCAGTCGGATGATGTCAAATTTGTTAAAATTCAGCTTTCGTTGGGCCGAATACATTATTATCAGATATGATTGAGTGGGAAACCTAAAAATACCCCCAATTTATTACTTGTGAAAAACACATGGCTTCATCGGTACTATGAGTACTGAGGATCATTGATTGGTCTAAGAAGACAGAAGACTAAAAAGATTATTCAGAATAATTCAGGAAACCAAGTCTGAAAATGTCTTAGCCAGGGCTGTAGCGTCGATTATGGTTGTAATATATTGTAGTTATAACTGCTATTTTAATATACGCTATATAATATATGTATTTTAATCAGATATCCATTCTTGTATTGGCCTCTTAATTTATGCAACGAAATGAAGCACGAGAGCTTACTACGCGGAATTTAAAAAGTAAATACAAAAGTTTGCTGTCCGTTATTTCAAACCGATTGTGTATGGACTATTGTCTAGAGATACTGAAATAATTTCAAATATCAGTCAGTGTAAAGAGGTTTCATTATATAAAAAGGAATATTATAATTTATTTAAATACAATTTTTTTCGGCCATTTTGAATATTTAAATTTACTATCAGCTCGCTACAACATAAACATTTTTCGATAAATGCCATTTAAAAAACGACATGTAGATAAAAACTTTGTTTTATCAGACAAGTATTTACAAACAGCCGAAGGGAATTCATTTTCCCTTAGCTCTTACA
The DNA here is from genome assembly GCA_028555115.1 of Himalopsyche japonica. Lineage (NCBI taxonomy): Eukaryota > Metazoa > Arthropoda > Insecta > Trichoptera > Rhyacophilidae > Himalopsyche > Himalopsyche japonica. The sequence goes on from JAHFWJ010000430.1 coordinate 3,652,433, forward strand.
CAGAATAATATTTTATTTTCAAATATTCTTTCAGTTAAGTTTAATATGAATTTAAAAGTTGATCTATAAAGCTTAATAAGATATGTTGAACATATCTAATATAGTGAAATATTTAATAAGAAGGTATTAAAAAAATGTTTTTGACATATTTTAAAATAAAAATAAATAGATTTAAAAGTTTAATTAAATAATAAATCTTTTAACTAAACGAAATTCATATTAAATGCTATTAATCATTTTCAAAACCAACGGCTATACTTGGTTCACTTTGAAATTTCAAATGCTACGATGAAAAGTAATCTAATGCCCACTGTGCGTGATAACTTCTATTAATAAACTTGTAAGCTGAACAGTCAAAGGTTATAAGAATATTAACCCACAAAGGTATTGCGTAGTTACGATGCCCTAATATAATACTTAATAGATACGTTCGCTATAAAATTGGTGAAATGCCTCCAAAGTATATGCCAAATATTGATGTTATTGTTATATTATGTTGGTTCATAATACTTTACATTTCGCATTTTGTTGCTGGAGTTAAGTAACTCACGAAAGAGTAATAAAAAAAAATGAAGCACTTGTATTGTATCTTAAATTTGCATAATAAAATCTATGTGATCGTATGATAAAAATACTTATTACAGTCTTGAAAGGCGAGGTATACAATGAACGATTTTTTCTTCTTTATTGTTATATAAATATAACTTTTAAAATACTACGTAAACAGTTGAATGATTTTACCATACCTAAGACAAACGAATTTATATATTATTGGAGCATATAAACGGCAGTAGGCTTACAACGAGATCTTTTCTATTTCACTTTTTTATATTAACACCCAATAACCAAAAAAATCAATAAATACTAGTACTCGTAATGGACGAATATTTTAAAAGATATTTTTTATATTATTTAAATTTATCACCAAATAAATATTTAAAAAAATCTTTTATCCGTCATGGGAAGTGTGGCAATTTCTTTTTCTATTGAAATAATCCTTGAGATTTCAATCCGAAGAAGTGAATTCTTACGTCATATCATGTAAATAATATATAAATATACATAATTGATTTATCTACGACAAAAAGGACTCTTAGGGATTTTAAGGAATTACTCACACATACTGTTTTATATTATACAGAAAACCATAAATGAAATGATTTTAGTTTTATATTGACAAAATAAATATTATATTATGTTTTGTTTACAGATAAGATTGTCAAAGTTGAGAGAGAATATAAATAATTACCGATATAAATATTTTTTTGTAGCTATCATTAATAATGCTTTACATATTTAGTTGTAAGTTGTAAATGTATTTGTTGTTCAAAATTATAATAATATAAACAAGAAGTTTTGTTGAACTTATAACTAAAATGAAACATATGCGTAAATTATTAATAGATAATGTCAAAGTTAAGTCTTTAGGGCCAAGTTTCGTATTGTATTGGAAAAGCAACTTTCCGTGGTACTTGTTTTCTGCTTTGCAGTTTCGATAGCGTGGTAAATAAATGGCCCCACAGGGCACGCCACTTGCCATATCATAGGTCGTCTATTTTAAAACCTTTTTGTGGGAAAGAGCAAATCGGAAGAGTAACTTTTCCAGTAGATGGATGCCGTGCCCCGGAGCTTTTCAAAAGTTGCTGGCGGCATTCGGAGAAAGTGATCGCTACCATTGATTCGTAGCTTACGTTTCTGTTTTAAATCATACCAAGGCTTTATCTTTAACTGATATCTGAATAATTCTGCATGATAAGAAGAACAAGATTCTATTCCCGATACTAATTCGATATCAACGGGATAAATTATTCAAATTTTATAAATTATTATTATATCGTGAAAATTATTAAACAGAATATTACTTGCTAGGGAATAATATTTCTATTATATTACTAAGTTTCCAAAAATCCACGAAAAGCTCAATTCACTGCAAAAAGTCAATACCATGCATAAAAAATGCATTGCAAAAGTAAAAATAATGGACCAATATTATAGAAAAAATAACGCATTCTTTTTTAAGTCTTTTTTTCATTGATCCCTTCTTAATTCAAATGATTATGAAAAAAATATATCGTTTCATTTAAACAATGCATGTAAAAAAATAAGCATTTTTATTTTTAACATGATGCTTTATACCAACAGTAGCAAAAATTATAGCAGTTTATAAAAATTGAGAAAATCACAATAATGGATCATTATTCATTATCATCATTTAAAGAGAAACAAATAATTTTTGGAAATAAACTGTTGGATCCGTTTATATAATAAGCTCGAATAAGATCTATATTTGAACTGCCTTTAACATGCGTTTGTTTTACTGAGTTTGGTAGTAGTTCTTAATTGTTTACGTTTCGTGGACATTTTACTTTTGACAGGTCATTAAAAATGTCACTTAAATGTTTGACTGCCATTAAGTTTTTTGTTGTTGGTAAATTTGTGTGTTTCACGTGAAAATAATCCATTTTCTTTTCTAGTACAATATCATGCAGCTTAGTATTTTTAGACTTAACAAACAATTGAATGTATTAAAAATTGCCTCAGTGTTACACATACATTTATAATTATTAATTTGTATTGTCCCAATTTTTTTCTCTTTTATTTATTAAATACAAAGTTTAAATGTTAAAAAATAATTTATTTGTGTATACTATTATGTCGGAAAACTAATATTGCAAAGTTGATGTACAATATTTTTGTTCACAATTAAAATACAAGCGGATGTAGTGGTCGAGGATTAAGAGTTTTATTTTAGCATTTAGATCGACATGTTGTCAAGTCTTAGACAATATAAAAATAAAATTATTTAATTTTCAATTATAAATTTTCATCATAGGCATTTTTATTGTATTTTTTCTTGAAAATCAGCTCCATCAACATGGAAAATCATTTGTTTTTTTCTTGACATGATAAATTTTATTTGATTATTTTACTGCGTTAAAACAATAATTACTTTAATTTGAGAAACAAATATTCTTATATGTCTTGCAAAAGTTTACTTTTAAAAAAATATTAATTAAACTTTAGAAATATTTAAATAAGATTCTCATAATTTAAGCTAGGATGGAAAAACGCTACGAGTGTTCAAGATCTCAAACATTTCATTGTAAAAATCAATATATGATATTAAAACTTACAGGGATTGAACTAAGTATGAAGGGTCTACAAATGATACTATAAATATAACAGTCGCTAATTGATACATCATCGAGATTATACAATGTTTACACCCAGTTGAACGGTATCAAAAGTTGATAAAATTATATCACTTAATAAATTTGATCATAAAACGGTAATCAAGTTGAAATATTAGTTAATGCCCAAGTCAAATAAAAGCTTTCTCATACTCGTTCCATTTCATTGAAAAATGGAACCTTTGTTTATTTTGATCAGGAACTCTTCTCTTTGTTGAATTTTCAAAGCCGTTCCTCAATCTGACATGAAGTTATTTAAACAGTCACGATGTTGAAGCACCATTTGATAAGATAAAACGATGCTTCTGATAGAATAAATGTATTAATTTGAGTTATAAGGTATAAAAAATGGAGCATAATTTATTGATTTGTAAGCGAAGTGATAACACATTCGATTCCGTCAATATTTGTTGTGAAATTTAAAAATAAGTACCGCTTTGAATGAACATTGATGTTGATACTGAACTGTTTTAAAACTCTTCTCAGTAGCTCTTATGCCTGATTAGCTCTACATATAAGAAGATAGAAGATTCACAGCCAAAATTAATCAAGGTTAATAAAGATCATCAACAAATATTTTTGATATATAGAATATCTAGAAGTTTTTTTTTTTTTTTAAATATTAGAATAGAAGAGTAGAGCTGGATAATTATATGTTTCGACTCGCATACAAACGAAAAATGGCTGTGGTGTTCTTAAAGGCATAACAATTTTTTTATCAAAAATTTTAAGATAAATAATCGATTAATTAATCAATCGCTTTTCAAACACCTTGTTTTATAACTGGAACAAACATATAAAAAATCATTGGAAAAACATACTAAAATTTGATTCAGATTTCTTGAAATGCGTTTTTATCTAAAGCAGAGCAATCAGTCTTTCTGGATTCAAACATCAGGGAGTAGTGTTGTGAATAATAATTTAATGCGATTTTCATTACAATAATAAAAATATTATTGCAAAAGCATGGGTATGGAATGCGTTTGTATATTTTTTTGTAAGTGTATTCATAAAATATTACTATGAATAAATATCATGAATGTTTTGTAGTAAAATTAGGGAAAGTAATTTTCATAACAGTTAATTTCAATGAAATATTTTCGGTTACGTTATATGTTGAAGTTGACAGTCAATTACTGTTCTTACGTGTTTTAGTTACGACGTAGAAATTTTATTGAATCAAGAGACGCTTTTACCTGAGCGGTCTTGTTACAAGCGGAGCTTTGTTAGGCTTTGCTCCACATCAATGGTAAAGTTCTAAACTTTGAGGAAGCTTTTTGTTTCCGCGGCGCGAAGGAATACGCGCTCCGAATGCCGTTGTTCACTTCATAACAATTTGTATGCCGAGTTTTATCGCAAAACATTTGAAGAGTTGTAAACTGCCCTGTAAATTTTGAATGGATACATTATTTTTTGAATAGATTTTTTTAGTAGCAAATATTTTTGGTACATTTCCATATTAACTTTAAAGGCATACTGTAATGGCGTATTTTTTTATATATCAACAAGAACTAAAACAATTCATTTCTAATTGAACAGAATGCTGAATATAAAGTGAACCATAAAGAAATGTTAAAAATTAAAAAATACATATTAGAAACTGAAAATTACAAATTACACAACTTTAATATATATTCAAATGAATTCTCACGTCATAAGTTTCTGTAGTTTTTAATCATCCTAATCCAATATAACAATTGTCAAGTTAATTAATTAAAAATCGATATGAAATTTTAAGAAATTTTGCACGATATTATTGCATGCTTCGGTTAACATTATCGAATTAAAATAATTGGTACACTTTTAAGCCGCCCTATTTGATTTCTAGGTTAAACGTAGTTCAACAGCACCGCGGTGATCTTTAACCTATATCAACATTAAGCCAATAAAGATAATTCATTAATATACCATATTTACAAAATAACGTGATTCTATGATCCAAAAACTATAATCACATCATATTAATTTAACAATCATATTAAAACGTAAATATTTTTAAATAGTGTGTTAAATTTAAGCCTTAGAATGTGGCACTGCCCTTGATAAACAGATGTTAGTTATACAATAAAAAATAATTGTCTGATAAGTGTTTAATATGAATTTCCTTTTTTATGAATATTTCAATGATTTATTCAAAGGAAATTTTACATCACATAACAGTCTTGGCGATCAGATAAAAAAATAACTCAATTATAAAACAAATTTTAAAAATATACTTGCATACGTTATCATAAGAAATCTTTCGTAAAGTCAATTACGACAGTCGAAGGATTTATTGTTATGAAATTCTCCATAATTTTCCTAGAAATAAATAATCAGCTTTGGTTTCAGAAACAAAAATGGTTGACATGTGAAATATAAATTAAGGCTTAAAACGCTTTATTATGTACACGCTAAAAATATGTAAAGCTGTGACAAAAATGTATGACGAGGAATCCCACAAAAATATTTGTCACTTTATTTCGTATATGTTAATGTTGTATTAGGGAAAATTTATTAGACAGTGTTGTGTTGTCTCACTTGCGTGACAAGGGTATGCTCCCTCCGGGACTAGAACGCGTATGTCACATGGATAATATTTTGAAATTTAATATACATTAAGTATTTAATAAACCGGGTGTGACTGTTGACTTTTTTCTGTGATTATATTTGCACCATTACTGTGTGTTATTACATAACTTAGTTATATGTATAGTGGAAAAAAAAGCCTGTTTAAATCTTTACAATCAGACGGCGAGTATTAAGAATATGAATATTTTTTTAAATAAAAGTATTAATTATGTTATGAATTTATTACCAACTTCATTTTCTTAACAAAACTAAACTTTAAAAGTTCTTTCTGGGATTAAACATACAGAGAGTATTGTACATAAATAAATTCCTATTATTGACAAAAAAAAAGATATAATTACATTTATACAGAAAATAAAATAAAATTGAAGAGGGAAACAATGTTATTTATTTTTCAATGTAAAACATGTTCACATTGAATAAACTTTATGGCGAGCCTTTGTTTTATATCACGACTCAAACAAAGCTAGTCAAAACAGGTTGTTTTTGGTATGCAATGCTTTATGTATCTTTGTCTGTAAATGCATACGCCAAAGTTAATTTTGTGCTTTGAACAAAAAAGAGCATTTGTGTGACAAACGAAAGTGCTCCATACAAAAATTAAAGCGACTTTTAAATCAACTATAGTGTACCGTGAATGTTTTTTTTATTGATAAACTCATTGGTATTAATATTTCATTTCATTTTTAATACAAAATATACCGAGAGTAACAAGTTTTATCAAATATTGATTGGATGTCGGTTTCAGTTTTTTTTTTTAGCTATGTAAAATGCTGTATTATATTTCTATTTTAACACTTTGTATAATTAAATTTAAAAAAAAACCATAACTAAAAAATATTTTCTTTATCTCACTACTATTTACAACAAAATCAGTAATCAGTTAATAACTTCATTAAAACGTTGAATATTTTTTTTAAATCAAGGACTTATTTTTTGATATTCTTGTATATGACTTATGAATCTCCAAACTGTTTAAATTAACAGAGTTTTGGTGTATTTACAAATTGAATCAATTTCACAATTTCAATTTCAATAAAGCGTGGATATATAAATGAGCGGTAACTGAATTGTAATTAATATTGGATGCGAAAGTTCATCGAAGCGATTCAAACTAACGCCATTGTTAGTTGCCATAGAAACGGCAAGCAGAATTATTTCACTAGTTTTAATAGCATTGGAGTAAAACAAGCTGATTAAAATATGTGTGCTTTGTACGAATCAACATATTCAACGATATTAATCTCTGATGGAAGGACAGTGTTCCCAGTAAAACAATTATAACTGGTCTCAAATTTTAACCAATGCTTTTTGTTTTACAATTATAGTTGATAATTCAGGAGTGACTAACCGTTGTCTGAGAAAGCTTACTTATCAAGTAAACCATGTTTAAATTGCTTTTGTTTGTAAAATGAATTATTCACAACTTTTAATTGTATGTATTTATTAGTCTTTTCTCGCAGTCACTTTGCATAGTGTTAAAACTTAAGTATGTCAATTGGCCATGTAAGCTATATAAAAGCTTAGTTATTTTCGGTTATAAAGCTGTTATTAAGAATTTTTTTTTTTTAATTATCACTTGTTAAATATGGCCTTGTCAACTTAGCACAGATATTTTGTCACAGTACTCAATGACACAATTTAATAGTTGTTGATAACATAACCATATAACTATATAAATTTTATATATTATTTTTTCTTATTTAAATATAACTGAAATTTAAAAAAAGTAATCACGATGACAATTGGCATATTAAAATCAAAGTCTTTTTATAGAAAAGTTATAATTTTTATTATTCATTGGATAATGATATAATAAATGTATAGAACGTCAAATATGCTACAAAAAATCTAATACAGCAGCTGTAAATAACTGAATAATATTTTATTGTGAAATAAAAGTATATTTAACATTAATATATATGATGTTGGATTGAAAATTTGTGAAAAAAATGACTTTAGTTTTTTTCAACAGGTAGAGAAAAAGTTAAAATCCATTAATAGTATATTATCATTCGCTGTACCAAGTTAACTTAAGTGAAATGGTGTTTTATCAAATTCAATTATCCCAATGTATAAAAAGCGTATTTGATGTGTTATATAGATGGTAAAAGGTGAAATAAAACTGATGAAAATTTAAGTGCACACCGCTCATTTTTCTATAATCACCTCACACGAGGTTGTGCCTTGAATAATTTTATGGGATATCGCTGTGGAGCAAGAATAAAGAAAATTTTGTTGCCTTTGTCTTTGCTTTCGTTAGCGCGATTCAACGGAAAATATAGTCAATGTGATATCAGATCTGTGAGATGAACGATATTTGACGTTCCATATTATTACATAAAATGGTTGATAATATCCATGAATATCATCAGTTGATTGGATTGTTTGCAGTAGCTTTACTACTTTTATTTTATTTAATATCTGTAATCTCAATAACAGTTTAATTTTAAAAAAGTATAAACAGCTATAATTATGATATCGACTGAAGGTGCTTGATGGAACTTCAATCACTTATGGAATCGTACAAAGTTGCAACAATTCAAATAAATAGCTATGCTCATAATTTTTATTGATTGATTTGATTGACGAGGATTGAATACTGAATGACATTTTTTTAAAAGAATCGAGTACACTATTATGTGTTTTATAAATCAAACTTTCTTCGGTAGCGTTCATCAAACTAGTCGACTCATGTTGGATCCGGGTATAGAAAAGTTTTCGTCCAGCCTTAATTATAAATATAATATAAAATATTGTTTTGTAAAATTTAATGGCTAAAATATTACTATAAAAAACCATTATTTTGGACTGTATTTTTAGAATACGACTTATGACGACTGCATTATTTGACGAAGAGTGATGGAATCTCCACTGTACGTGTATAAGTATACTCTTTTAACGCGGTGAAAAAAATAGCAATGTATTTTAGTTCTACAAAACTATTTTTAAAAATATATTTGATAGCTATTTCGGCTCACGCCATCTTCAGAACTATGCTTAAACGAACATTTGATTATCTATATATAGTTGTGTAGAAAAGGTACACAATACATCTTCTCTCCTGTTTAAACAACCTAGCTTGTTTCTTACTCGCAATAAAATTATTTTTTTTCCAAAAATTCTAAATGAAACTAAGAAGGCAAGCTACGTCAGTAAGTTTAGATGTGGCACGGAAATGGTCTATTACGGAAGCAAATCAGACAAACCCCCCCCTCCTCAGAGAGGATTAAGTAGTGAAGAAAACAATATATTAGTTTGTTCATTGAGAATCATTTGTGATAGTTGATGTCTATTGATTTCCAGCTGTTGTAAAGCCGTCATCCTGCGACCCTTACTACAAAGATGCAAACACTTAGGCGCTGAGTTTGAAATTCGTACTCTTTTAGATATCCGAATGCTTATGTATTCTTATTTTTTCACCAAGAATAAATCGACACAAAATAAAAGTATAATCGAAAATATCTACAAGTATGAATACGTTCTTAAATAATTCCGTTAAAAATATTATTCCTCCGGAATACAAATTTTTATTAAATTTACTTTAACCCCTTTCTAAAGCAGTCTGATAACATTATTGAAATGGTAGGTTATTTAACATTACATTAAAACATTTTAAGTGATATTGCTATTTCAAGGACCAAGATATTGAAAGAAAAATGCACTTCAATGTTTTAAATGACGCAAAACCTTTTCTCTCTTAAATTAAGAACTAAAAATTAGCCTACTGCTCCCGCCAAGGATGTGATCAAAAAACCAATTCATCAAAGTATACGAGACCTTCGACATCACAGCTGATACCAACGGCATTGATGATTAGAATATATTTCTAGAAAATTAAATATTTAAAAAATAAACTCATTTTTAACTCTCCTGTACAGTGGCGGATATTGAAATTGTTTCACGCTATTTAATTTGAAAATAGACACAATCCATTAAAAAATAAATGGTTTTCAAAATAATATGTATTATATTTATAAAAATGATCGATGCATAATCAAGTATGTTTTCTATAACGTATAGTAAAGAGTACTGATATCTATTTATTTAAATATGAATCACTTAAATACTAATCTATGTATATTAAAGTTATAGAGGACCAAATTGATTTTTAGAAAGTGTATGGTCTTATTGTTGTTCAATATAGTCTATTTATTATATATAATCTATAAAACTTATTTGACGGTGAGTATAGATTAACTTAATCAAATACAAGATTTATTGTCTGTCAAATATAACAATTTTATTTGTTTAACACAACTATTCTATGTGCAGTGGTGGTAACGGAAATGTGTACAGTACTATGTTGACACCCGCAACACGATATACCGGCTTTGTTTGTCAAGTACGTAAACATTGAACATTGCTGCGAGTGGGTGGAAACCGTGATTAATGACAAATTATTAACGCATCCGTCTCAAATGCAAACAATAATTGATATTAATCCTAGCTATGATTGAAATTAATACCCCATACAATTGCCATTATGCCTAACAAGTATAAATCTTAATTCGTAAACAGAATGAGAGCGTAAAATTGCTAAAAAAATACTTGTATCAAAGTAAAATATTTTGTTTCAACGTAATGTGACACTTGTTTGAAATATTTTACTTTTTATTTATTAATATGTCTACGGTGTAAATAAATTCATATAAAATGCTTAAAAATTGTTATATATAGTTATGGTTCTTTCAGCTTCCTTAAAGCTCAGTAATCTAGTGATTTTATTGATTTATTTAATCGAAATCCCAAAATATTGTAAATCTTACAAATTTTATTTAATTTCTTTTGAGCGAATTACGTTTTGTAATATGTATCATTAAAAAGTTTTGAGCAATATAATGATAAGATTATTTTTTAATCACATCTGATTGATTATAATATATATATATGTTCTTTTTTAAAAATATATATTCATTAGGAATCATTTATATAAAAGAGAAAATTTGCGAAGTAATGTTTCGATGAGTTACTATTTTATTTTTCTTATACTATTTAAAATTCCATAAATAGAGCTATTGTATTTAGTTCAATTGTAAGATTTGAATTGACGGATTAATTTAAGTCGTGATTAAGCTGTCTTCCATTTTCTCTTCATAGAACTTAAATAAAATTTACACAACCTTGGCAAATCGATTGTAATAAGCTTGTTAAAAATTTCGGCTTGTGCAAACTCCGTCTCTAACTACATACATCATTAATAACTCTAATGCATGTGAATATGTCTAGCAGAAAGATTTCATGGAATTAGTATATAATTTTTATTTTTAATGTCTAGTGAGTTGCTGTTTTCAGTTAATTTAATTCACATAAATTTCACATTGGTTAAATATTATTTACAACTTAATTATGAACTCAGAGAAATTATTTGATAAATTGAAAATTTGTGTTAATAGTGTTGCATAATTTATTGCTTTAATATTCAGCGGTAATACTACAATTTCACAAACACCATTGATTCAATAGCTTATTTGACACCCTTTTAAATGTGTCATATATTTCATTCCCCAGTGTGTAGGACAAAACCAAAATGAAAAAACTTTTGGCTTACATACTACTTGTTTGTGATGTCCAAAATTTTGGATTCCCGAACCGGCATTTTGATGCATCCATTGAATTGAAAACAAAATACGCGATGTTTTCACCCTTTCAATAAAGATTTTTTCACAAAAACCAAGCATAGAAAGACCAAATTGACTTCTGGTCTTTAAATAACCACGTCTTTCTATTATTTTTCATCAGAAAACTTTCTCTTACGAGTTAAAATGTATGTGTATATTAAGTTAAGGCTCACAGTTACATATTTACTGAGAAATTTAATATAAGACTTTATTAGAATAAAGCCTGATCAATCTTGACAAATTCAATAAGTTTTGTATACAACAATACCACAAAATTGATTTTTAAAATAAACGTTGTTGAAATATTTTATACATAGCTTAGCAGGGAGCATTTTAATATGATTTATTCTATTTAGGCAAAAACTATGATATTTTTTTTGGAAAAATATGTATCATTTACATATAATATTATATATATATATATATATATATATATATATATAAATATATGTCTTAAATATTTTAACATATCATATAGGCCTAAGAGCAAGTTGTTTTATATTTTCTTGATTGTCATATCGTAATAAAGTAAAATAACGTTATTTAAATATTTAAAAAAACCCGTACCTATATAACAAAAAAATGTTGTGGTAACAATATAAATGCTTTACTAAATAACATAATTCCAAAGATTTTTAACAATTATTCAATCCTATGTTTTGTAATTCTACGAATATTCGATGAGCACACAATATAATCATTAGCCGATTGGACCCTAGAGAGGTGCTTTGAGAGCTTAGCAATGCTTTAATTAGACTGAATGGACACTAATGTAATCAGTAATCAATTCATCAAGTAAAAAAATGTTCGAGCTTTTTAAAAAGTTGTTTGTAAAAAGTATTTTTTATTCAGTTTTATTTTTAAAAAATACTCAAAACACACGCGTATTTATAGGGTTTCATCAAAGCATATAAAAAAAATGATTTTTAGAAGAAAATAACAGTAGTGAATTTTGCCAACAATTATTTGGGTTATCGTGTAAGGATTTCATGGGTTATTTGTTAAGTACCTTTCCGTTCTAAATAAATCTTTTCAAAAATTAATTAATTTGAATTTGTTACAAGCTTCTAAATAAATAACAAAATACAGTTTTATGAGTGGTTGGAGATACCATTCGAAAATTAAGCCATGTGCAGTGGATAAACAGGTACTTTATTTTTGCGAATTGGTTGTTGAAAATCGATAAATTTGAGCAAATAAATACTTAAGATAAAAATAAACGCTCACGAATTTATGTATTTTTGATGTATTACTATACATTTTTTTGTATTCAAAATACTTTATTTTTATTGAAAATAAATGACATCAAATTTGATCACAATGTTGCAGATGCAAAGCTTCGTGTCTAAAATATTTGATAGTATGTTTGAGCAAAAATAAACTTTTTTCCTATGCCGTGTAGAAAAAAAAGGTTGCGTGTCAGTTAAGAAAAAATGACGTTGTAACGCTTAGAGAAAAACTAAAGGGTACCTTTTTATGTTTTCGGCACGGAAATGGTTTCTTTTATTTTATTAAAAGAAACAATTTGTCATAGGCAAAATACGTGGGTGTTTGGATTTCCTGAAAGACATTGCGAGTTTATTTAAAAATATTCTTCAATATTCATAGGAGATTACCAGAAATTTTCATCATTTTCCCAAAAATTGTGCGTAGAGCCATTTTTGGAATATTTAGTACATTTAAGAGAAAACAGTAATACCATATGACTTTGTTTCCCTGAAAAATACAATTCCTGGTATATGAAAATATATGATTTTAAAATAGAACCGTATTGTCAAAATCAAGTTACTCAAACTTTTATACAAAAAAATAAAAATATATTTTTTAGCTTATTTTTTGTGTATTTTAATAACACCTATATGATATGTTCGAAATCTTTTTGTTAGATATGTTCGAAAACTCAATATAGAACGAACAGAAACTCATATAATAATTTAAAAAAAAACATATTGAAAGTTATTTTAAATATTAAAAACACATTTTTTCGTGATATTTACGTGAAATCAATTTTGCTTATCGCAAGGATTATAAATTGATCTAGTTCAAGTGATTCAATTGATAATACTTTCGATGAGCGAAACTGGCCCGAATCAAAAATATATTGTAAAAATATTATTGAAATAGTATATAAGTGTTTTTTTATTATTTAAAATATTATGCCTTTCCATCAAGAAGTAACAGTTAAGACCTTAAAAGTGATTCTTATAAATGTAAATGTGAAAACATAATTTAAAAAAGGAAATAAATGGTTTATTCTAAGAATTTGGTATATTTTTGAAAAATCATATCATAAAATATGTTCTAATTAATCTGCATGAAAACTATGCATCAAATATATTTAAAAAATCTATAGTTAATAAATTAGGTAATGTTTCGTATAAGATAAAAAATGCTACCATTACAGAAATAGACTGTTGGAAAAAGTATTCAGAAGTTTTTTTAGTCTAAAAATAACAAAAGAGTTATTAAACGTGGCACACGTTAAAAGCTTTTCTACTAGAGGGTGTGTATGGGTTTTTCAATTACAGTAGGATAATAGTCAAGCTTTTATAAAAGCACTTGTCTAGTGACGGCCGAGTTGCAGTTGAGGTGAATTGATGCAGGTTTGTCCAGGCGTGCGACTGTGGCGGTACGTTAGTTTTCAACATACTGCCAAATTATCAATGTGTTGAATGGAAAAACTTTGTATAAAGCCGGATTCCATATGAAATACTATTTGACCATTTTTGATAAAACCATTAAGATTTTGGCATCGTACCGTTTTGACGATTTATATTTTGAATGATCATAATATATGGTAATTGTAGAATTAGATTTTTTTTTTGTTGTTAAGGAATTTAATGAACATAATGCGTAGATTTTCTCATGACGAAGTAGGTTTAAGAAAAGAACACTTCTGTTCATGGAGTTCTGTTTTGAATTACGCCCAGTCCCTTTTTTACGCGAATTCGATTATCCGCGATTTTTTTGGACGGCACCGATTCATTTTTTTACGCGCTTCACTCGTTTTTACGATTTTTTTTTCCCAAATTTGTTTTAAAGAAGACATTTATATATGATGCTAGGCATGTATGTGTCATTATTTTTTTAAATAAAAAAAAATATGTGTATTTTTAAAACTAAACTTTAAAGTATTCCATTTGTTTAAGTACACATACAATTGCCAAATGTTAACAAGTTTATCGGATATTATGCGAATTTATGTTTTAGGGTGTGTAAAGAAATATAATGCAATTGCGTGAAATCATTTTTTTACGCGCCTTTTTCTAGAACCAATGTATCACGTAAAAAAAGTACTGGGTGTATTATGAAAATATAGTTTCATGTTAGATTAAACGCAAATTAAGAATTTCTTTTGGTTGTGATTCTATGAAATCTGCCCTTGAGTCAACTGTTATTTTTTTTTGATGATTGGTTTGTCACTTCACTGTTGATACTTATAAAAATAATTATCAGAAAAACATATCAGTGGAAAAACATCTGCTTAACTTTACTCTTGAGACATTATGCTGAATCATTTCTGAGAAGCATCACCTAGGAAAATGTAAGGGTAAATATAAGCTTGATTTGGAAACTCAACAGCATTCGCCCTGTTTATCTGATATTGCACTATCTGATTACAAGCTCTATAAAACTTTCCAAAACTCACTTCAATATAAAACTTTTGCTTTTGAAAATGTCCAAAATCACTTGGAGTCATTCTTCAACGAAAAACTAAGTGAGTTTTACAGAAGAGGACTTGAAAAATACCCTACTTGTAGAGGAAGGTTACAAAGAAGATAGTTATTATTTTACAACATTACGTGTTATATTATTTTTTTTTGTTGTATAAATATATACGTATTTTTTTCCGTTTGTATTAAAAAATATTATATTGAATGATTGAATTGGCATTTACTTGGTAGAACTCCATTATAACGCGGTGAAAAAATAGTAATATATTTTAGTTCTACAAAATTTTTATAAGATATAGTTGATAGCTATTTCGGCTCTAGCCATCGTCAGAACAAAATTTTATAATTATTAGAGTAATTTTTTTATATTCTGACGATGGCGTGAGCTGAAATAGCTGTCAACTTTATCTTATAAAAATTTTATAGCTAAAATACATCGCTATTTTTTCGCCGTGTTGTATTACAAAAACTGTCTATTATAAAATGTCAAATGTAGATCAATGATATAGATTGTTGGAAAGAAATAGTTCTCCGCTGACATTATTTATTTAATATTATTATATTATTATATAAAACCTTCAAGTTATGATATTTCAGATTTTGAATACCAGTTTCGGTTATATAACTGTCGAAATACCGGTATCTTAGTTCTCGCAATACTGGTATTGCAACCCTCAATAAACGGATAGTTATGATTGAAATAACCATATATTTATATTATGAGCATGACTTGGTAAACGAGGAAAATGTTGAATACAATAACAAAAATTTTGGTTGATGTAGATTTGGGTAGAATCAGAAAAAATATTTCTTATATGATTATTTCCTAACTGGGGTTTATAAAATAGAACGTGCTAGGGAGAAAGTAGTCGAGTAAGGTAGAATGCAATGACGGGTCAGATTTATTTTTAGACTACGGCATCGACTCGACTGCAAGAGTTAATACAATAGGTTAAATATACCTATCAATAACGCTGCACTACAAAACGGATAGAGTTATATTGCTTGAAGATACTGGTTGTTATTTGAACGAATCTGTATGCAAACATCATGGACTGTTAAAAATAGTACATCTCTAAAATTATTAATTCGATCTTTTCAAACATTAATTAAAGTTTTTAAATTCATTAACTAGTGTACGTATTATATGAAAGTTAATAGTAAAATATTTTCGCTGAAATACATTTAAACTTTTTACTGATAATATACTTCGTCTATGACCTATCTATTTACAATGCGGTCACTTTATGGCACATAATTAATACATAATTCAACGTAATTCCTGGTCATCCACCAATATATTTGACTACAATATATTTGACTACTTTCAAGTCACCAATATATTATGTATAAGTCCGGCTGATAATATCCGACGGGTTTCCAGAATGCAGAAAGTCCCACCGGTCGTCAGAAAAGGCACAAAAGGTTGAGACTCTCTAGAGATCTCATATTCCAGAGATTTTAATGTGATACATTTATAACATAATCTTTAGTTTGGTTATGAATATAAATATGCTTATAGATTACGTGTGGTAATCAATTTGTAGAAGAGAACACAGTCACTATGATTAAAACAAAAACAATTCTTTTTATTTTATAAGACATTTATTAATTCGAACTTGACTAGGTTTATTAGTTTTTTATGGAAACCATTACTCTCAAAGTAATAATAAATAGTTTAATTTGAATTTTCTTAAGAGTTTTATTATTGAAAAATGTTTTTTTTTATGAAATTACCCGTGCGCTTAACACCTCTCAGTCAGTTGTATGTATTGTGTTTGGGCATGAGAGTTTTATATGTCGTCTTATTATAAAAAGTATATATGAGACAATTTATTATAATATATTCAATGGCAAATAAACGAATTTACAAAAAAATACTGTAAGCGTAGTAAAATACGACAATTTGTCCTTTTATAGCTCGCCTGTTTACAAAATCTTTCGTTCTTTTATCTTCGTTACAAAACATAAATGACACCCTGGCGACATTGATAAAACAAAAAAGACAATTTGAGTAGAAAAGTTTTCTAGGCTGCTCAGTTTTAACGGTGTTTACTTCGACCCCTTTAATGAAATTATTACAAGCCATGGGACACTTCTGCCTCCCGGGAAAAATAAAACTTTACTCTTAAATAGATTAAATATCAAAAATATTTGATACAACGAAAAAGGCATTGAATGTATTTGGATATAAACTTTTTAATTTTAGGAGAAGCGAAACCTTTATTCAATGGGATAAGCAAAAAAGAAAAAAAAATCCTTCTAAGTGTTTTGTGGTCAATAGGTGACAAGAATACTCTTATCTAGAAACTTGCCAACACCGTAATGCAAAGTAAATTGACCGCATTCCATGAATGGTGGTCCTGCTTAGATAGAACTTGAGTACGTTGGTGTGTAAATTGATAAATATCAATGGAAAATCATGACAATTAACCAGTCTTCTGTAATTTTTCTGATTTAGGTAGAAAAAATATTTGGCTTTTAATAAATTGACTCCATAATTTTTTAGTCAGACGAGATAACAAAGTTTTTAGTTAAAGATTATTAATAAATGGTATGCCCAAATTCTTAAATAAACTTTTTGCCGTATTAGAAACCATTAGAAGTACTGATGAAGAGATGCTGAAAAAATGTCTCTATGTGATAAGGTGACCAACTTTTTACAATAAAACTGGGTACAAAAATAAAGTGATAAATTAAATAATATGTTAGTAGCACTTTATTCATGGTACGGAATGGTAACACGGAGATTTAAAAATTCGTTTTTAAAAATAGAAAAAGAGAAAATTTAGGATACTTTTCATGAGAGAACAGAATTTATAAAAAGAGGACGGTTGGTCACCTCATTTTCGATCGATTGTACTGTAAACGAGCATCGTGTTGAATTGTAAAATTACGTTTTGATATTTTTTAACATTCAGCTTTATCGCGAGGTTGTTTTTTGTTTGTATTTCCGTCTTATCGCGGGTCACATTCTATGCGCGTATGTTAAGAACAGTAAAAGGTTGTGTTTGGAAGTCCAAATGTCTCTACATATTATGGAAATGTTCACGTTTTATTCTTGCGCAGTGGCTGCATTATGTAACAACACCTTTGACTTTACAAACTAAGGACAGTCTTAAAGCAATCTAAAGTTCTAATCACACGTTCTTAGCAGCGTCAGGCAGATGGAAATGGGACTTAAGATAACTTATAATTAGTTTCATTATTTTAAAAATACTTAAATTTTGAAAAATTTTATTTATAGAACTATTTTACTAGTTGTGTAGCTATGCGAGAAACATATTTCCTCTTATTGTTTTATAAAGTTAAAAGCATATTATTCATTCATTTGGTAGAACTCCATTATAACACGGTGAAAACAATAGTAATGTATTTTTGTCCAACAAAATATTTTTTTAAGATATAGTTGATGGCTATTTCGGCTCACGCCATCGTCAGAATTATCAAATATTTTGAATTTTGTCTATTAAGTCTGGTGAGTTTCTTAAACTATGTGTTGGTTTGAATTTAGTTTTCTCTTTAAATATTTATGACGATGTATTTTTGACGATGGCGTGAGCCGAAATAGCTATCAACTATATCATAAAAAAAAAATTATAGAACTAAAATACATTGCTATTTTTTTCACCGTGGCATATTATTCAAACGAGCTTTGATGTAACGTTATGATTTTATAACAGAAAAAGTCCGATCCTTCATTTTGAAATGGACCCAACAAAGAGTGGTTAACGCGTGAAAGTTATTTCAGTCTCTCAGCCATAGTCGTGACTTTCTTCTTAGACGGAGTTTTAGATGAAAGTCAGAACTGTCTCGGTTAGACGAATCAACAGTTTTTTTTTGTAATATTGCTCAGTACGAGAGTCATTAGCGCCATCATTTGTAAGCTGACATCGTAATAATTATACGATTCCTGCATGTTTCCAGTGTTGTTCTATTTTATGTTAGCAGTTCATAAGGGTTTCACGCACTTATAATTGGAACAACAAATTTTTGATAAATATAATCGATAAGGATAAAATTCGTGGTGTAACAAAAATAGCAGCTGAATGTATTTTTGACTGGGATGATAGACGTTAGGTAAAAATGGTCAATCACAATTATATTTGCCACGAAGCTATATTATTCACCCAACAAATTGAAGATAATTACAGATCAAGGAAAGATAGATGTAGTTTTTTTTAACAATGTTTTATCGGTGATTGTCCAAATAAATAAAATATCATACACGTGGGAAAATTTTCAATATGGGAACTATAGATTGCTCCATTACATTGATATAATATAATATGAGATAATAAAATAATATAATTTCCAAATAAATACTTAACAAAATAGGCTGTTAATTTACCGAATGCAGAGAAAGAGAATATGCTATAAGGTATAAGTCAAACAAAAATATAATAGTTACGCAGTGATTTATAAATAAATATATTTTATTTTTATATAGAAAGGTATATTATATATTCAAAAAAGGTTTTTTTTGCATAAATTGACAAAAAATTTAAATTATGAAACTTTTTTAATTGACTGCAAATTCAGGCATAAAAATGTGGAAATATGAACAGGAAAGTTAAATAATAATATTTAAGCTCCGCAGCGTTGATGTACAATTCGTTTATGAAAATTTATTAACATCGCCGGAAACGCTCTGAATTGGTGTTCTGCAAGCGGAAATTGTAATATTTGAAAATATATCATTCTCATTTCGCGAGGAATTTTTGTTGACTTCTTGTAAGTGAATATTATTTATTCATGGAAGTTTAAATAAATAATCTTGGCGTTGAGTCGTGGCTATAAAATATGTTTAATTTAATATTTTTTGTAAGTTTCGTTGTTAAAATGAACGGTTGGTTGAATTAATGAATAAAAGATGTGCACATAATTAAATTGGGCTTGCCTTATTTGAAATTCATTATTTATTAAATGCTTTCACTAAGTAACCTCCGTTATAAATACCATATTTATCGAAAATAAAAACCTGCATATTTGGTTAAGAAAATAATTCATTGTAAATACACTGTTGAAAATATTTTCATGTATATTTTTAAAAGTAATATTTTTATTTAGATCGTATTATTTGTAAATCAATGTCAATACTCAATTAGAAAAAGCTTTTGGAATACATTTAAAGTTGTAAGTGAATCTGTCCTGTATACTTGATATACTCCATGAAAATAAATAAATGTTCACAAACTATTGAAAGCATATATTAGAATGTTGAAAATACAACTACGACATCTATCAAATAATTCAGAAAATAATATTTTATTTATTGAGAATGTATAGTAGAATGAATCGTATTCAAAACGTTTTTACAATAAATAAGAGATTATGTGGCGTATTATAATCAAGAAACTGTATTTCTTACGGGTAGTAACATGTTTTGTCAACCTAAAACAAACAATGATTAATCATGTGCGTGAATTAAGGGAACGGCGTTAACAAAAACTGTGACGACGGTAAGGCATACACAATATACAAGTTAATCTTCTAAATATACGACTTGATATTTTGATAAACTTGAAAGATATGATTTATAGCAAACAGCTGTAAACAGATCAAAAAAGCTAATTCTAATAGTAAAGTTGTAGTTTCGAGATAAGCTATGCGTGGGTGAGGATTCGCCTCAGGGGTCACGTTTATCTATTTACCAGAGTGTTATATCATGAATTTTCCATACCAGCAACGAGTAAGATATTTTTCTTCGGAATATAACCAAGAAATGTAAAAAAAAATGCTTCTTGAAAATTCCATATATACATAGTTAGCGTTAAATATTTTTTACGTTTACTGTTCTAAAATGGGATGCATGTAAATTAAAATTTATTCTAATGTATTTTTTAATATCATAATTGAAGTCAGATGCCTGAATTTCATTTCCATAAAAGAGGTTAGATATATTTACAATACATCTTAAGATCACATGGGAAGTGTGTAGCAAAGCGACATACCACAAATATTTTTGAGATAATTTCTATAATACAAAACGTATGTTAGGTCTTCCCAAACGGAATGGGTCGTGTTTTATCTGTAGGATATTAGCACCAGGCAACATAACAATTAATCATAATTGATTGATCGGTAACGTAGCTGGTTTTATGTTAGATTGAAGAATAATTGAGATTGTTCTTAATAACTATCGATTTTTAGTTATCATATATTTAAAAATATATTTTTTGATATGACAGGCTACGTAAAAATGTCATTAATTGGATCTAAAATGAGTTAATATGTAATATCAGCTAAGAAAGTAATAAACAAAAAAATGTCATTAAAAGTAAAAAATGGTTTCGATAGAAAAACCATCTTACAGTGCCATCTGCCAACGTCCCCTCGATGTGCGTAATATGAACATGTGTGTCTGATGTGATACATTACAGATAAATAAAAATAAATTTATAATTAATTATAATTAAGTAAACACTCCATTGAAAAATAAATGTTCGGACAGAGACTTGCACCTTGCAGAACAAAAGTCTGAGCTTTATTCACTGTGACAACAGCACAGGTTTCATTAAAAATAGCCATAAAAACATAACATTTTATAGTCTACAGTTCTGACTGACAAAGAACTGCAGACAATAAAATGCATAGCCCGTAATAATGGTTATGAGATAACGACGATAAATAATTTATTATATAAAAAACAATTAAATCTAGCTAGAAAACTCATCTACCCGAACCCAATACAAGATAACCGCTTATATAAATCAATTAACTACCTAGGTAGCATTAGCAAAAAAATTCATCGTGAGATTAAAAACTCAATAAACGTAGCTTTCAAGGTCAACAATAACTTAGGCAGACATCTTAAAAATAGTAATGATAAAATCAATAAACTGGACAGAAGCGGTATTTATAAAATGTCTTGTGGCTCATGTTTATCCGTTTATATCGTACAGACAGGCAGAAGTATCATATATCTACTCGAGCTAAAGAACATGTAAGATCATTCAACAGTAAAAAAACAGATTCAAAATTCGCTAAGCATGTTATTAATGAATCACATAATATAAATTCAAGCTCAGCCCCTAAATGTTTGCATCTTTGTAGTAAGCTTGCTGTAACAGCTGGAAATCAATAGACACCAATTATCACAAAGGATTCTTAACGAACAAACTAACATAATAGTATCGCCACTTGTCCAGCCGTTGTACAAAGCGGTGGTCTGATTTACTTCCAGAAGGATCACTTCCGTCCCACATATAATCTTATTGTCATAGACACCTATTGTTTCATTTAGAATTTTGAAAATTTAGTGTCATTTTGTTAAAGTAACAAGCTAGGCCGTTGGAACAGGAGAGAAGATATGTTGTGTGCCTTTTCTGCACAGCTATATATGGATAAGCGAATGTTAGTTTAAGCTTAGTTCTGACGATGGCGTGAGCCGAAATAGCTATCAACTATATTTGTTAAAAATAATTTTGTAGAACTAAAATACATTGCTATTTTTTCACCGTGTTATATCTTTATTATCAACTGAACGCTTGCGAAACACCCTTAAGCATGATACCCATGGCAACTGTTTCTTCTGCTGTCCCCCCTTAATGAAACAGATACTTACTGTTTATTCAATATTGAAACTCGAATTAGAAATTTCTCCATGATATTAAAATGATGAGTTATGATGTAATGAATAAGTTTGTTCTAAATAATAAATTGAAATGCGCTATTCGTTGACACAATTATATAGAAAAACATTTGGTTATATACTACAAAAAAAATGGTTGATTTTCGTAACATTGTAATTTATAAAATTTTTATAATACTGATTATTAAAATCATCCGAAGCATAAAGATCTAGTAATGCAGTTTGTGAAAATCTAGCTTGCTAACAAAATAATAAATCGAGTCCTTTATATTGTCTGTGAAATGTTGAAGGTAAATTTACAATGCATTTATTTAGATTTGATATTCATAAAAAAAATGTCAAAAAAACTCTTGTCATTTAAATATTGTATACAGAAAATGAGTCTGTTAGTTTTCTCGTGTAAGAATAAAAAATGTCTTCAATATAATATTGTAATAAATGGTTGACTCAAAACGAATTATCAAAAGAATTTTTTATGCGTGAAATTTTTTTTTCGTAACAAGCACCGTCTCCATTGTTAAAAACAACTTGGCAACGAAAAAATCAGAATTTTTATAAAAACATTATCAATTACATTTTAAATTCAGGTTTGATCTCAAATAATTTATTCGATTAATTATGAACAAGTCTTAAGCGGAGTTTTGAATATTTGATCAAAATACTAATCCACAGAGATATTGGTTCAGTTGGAAAGATGAAAGAGATAAAAACCAATTAAAATTTAAGACTTCTTGCTTTTTAAGATAGAAGGACCAATGCCCAATGTTAATTATTTATGAAACGTTTTTAAATGTCTTTTTAATTTAAAACGTAAGCAATGAGAACCTTCATTCCTTATATTTGAAAAGTTCATAATATTTGCGAAGTAGTTTTGTTGGATGGTTACACAAATAAGGTTATATTTAAAATACAGATAATACATGTTCCGGTGGAAGTTTTTTTTTGTATAATTACCTCAAAACTAGTCACAATTAAATGTTTGATTATAAATATATATATATATACACATATATTCAAATATTTAATCACAATATATCAAACTTTTAATAAATAATTTTAATAATTAATTAAGTGAAAATAGGTATTTATTTAGAGATTTTATAAAATATACACGATAAAGTTCAAATGATTTATATGAAAATTCTTTGCAGTTTATTTGACAGGTAAAAAAATGTTTGGTTATTGTTTATATAATGAAAGTTCGGTGTCTAACCGTAGGAATTGTAATATATGTAAGTAGCTATGAGTAATTTATTTTAATCAACGCTTGGACTGTAGAGAGCTTATATATAAGTTTTTTTCACACGCGTTGAACACCGTAACCAAAAGCAAAATTGGTGCTCCAGTGTTATTTTCAGGGTGTATTTTTCTGTTTTTACAGCAGCGTTTTCCTTTTAGCGCTGTTTGTCCAGGCTCGTTCACTCTATTTAGAGTCCGTCTCCGTTTTAGGTATTCCCTCTCACTTTAAATTGGTTTGCTAAGCTCTGTTTTGAATAAAAGCACGATCATTTAATTTATTCTTTGAAGAAACATTTCTAGTTACAAAGGTTTTCCCTAAATTTTGCGGTACGCATTTAAACAGTGGCAATATAAATAAATACCCCCATTAAATGAATTTATTGCTATGTTTTTGTATTCAAAAGGATGATTAATTTAAATATTTTGTGGCCTTTCTAAAATTATTTGGGGTCAATATTTATTGAAAAATAATTAACAGCTCAAAATTCAACAATTTATGTATTAGAGTACCTAACTTTATACAAATATTTTTTTTATTTTTGTTATTTGAAAATATATATTTTTAAAAAGCGTTATAAAAACTTTGTACGATTCCACTTTGACAGACTGCCAGTTCTGTTGTATCCGTGTGATAAATGCGTGAAGATGTGGAAAAGCGAAATCCGGGTAGTAAGTGACAAAAATATAGTGTTATACAAAGAATAATTCAGATTTGATTTTGACTTTCTATTAAGCGCCTCCAGTTGATGTTATAAACTATGAAATAATATAATTCTAGCTCATTGTTGATTATTGTCGATATATATGTAACATATATCTTATAAACACACATAAATATTTTGAATGAAAATATATCGAAACACAAGCTAAATTTACTTTATCAATATGTGTCTTAAACGTAAACATCAAACTGCGGTTAAAACGAGATTGCTTACAAAATCTCCAAAAGCATCTCATTAAAATTTCAAAGAATCTTTTGTGAGATTTTTTCAGATTCAAAAGAAAAGAGAATATCAGTGCAACAGATTGCTTTCTCGGGGTGTTTTTTTTTTATTTTGTAAATTTACGTTCCATTCGTGTAAACTAATCAACAAACCAATCGGAAATAATAATAAACACAACCAGAAGACATTTCAGGTATTTTTAAATTATATTATAAGTGAATCGATATTATGTTTATTTTACTAATCAATAGTAGATTTTACCTTCGAATTGAACGTTTAACATTCTGTTTCAGGATTGCGACTTTCAATAAATTAATATTTCCATTGCAAAATAAGTTTTCAAGCCGTCTTTATTCGCTCAGATACCTGCTATTTCAAAATAAATGTGTATTCTAAAAACTATTTTAGAGTAATATGAAGTGATAATGAAATTCAAATTATCATATGTGGCATACAATGAATGATTCTTTTTGACCAATTTAACACTCCTTACATGTTAGCGTTTAGTAAAACTGTTATATTGACAGAACAGAGTAACAGATTTAAAACAATTGTATGTTAAAACGTATTTTAGGATTAAAATTTTTGTTTGATCACTTACAAAAATCGGATTTCTAATGAATATTACAATTTCATTTATATGTTGTTAATGATTGTTGGTGATGCTTTTATTCTTATCTATCAAACTATGGTCACAAATAATATTTTGAAAACAGGATGAAGCGAGATGAACAACCTAATTTTTATCTTTGCTTTTCTATTTTCTGTCACCGGAAAAGTCCTTAAAACTAATAATGGAAAATATTAATAATATATGACATTCGATACGGAGTTGAATATTTTATTGATGATTGTGTCTGACTGCCTTCCCAATTTTAAAATAACAATTTCAACCATGTACTCAGTAAGTCGTAAACATATGAATGTTTTACGAATCATTAAATGTCTCAGGCGATATTAAACTTATGTTGTTCTGTTTGATGGAACAATCGTGTGAATTTTTCAGTTGAAACAACACGTGGCTTTTAGTAATGCCAGAGAGGAAACAAAACAGACTTTACGTACTTATCATAGGCAAAAGATACCCCAGAGACATTCGGAATGGTGAACTAATGGACGCTAATGGTCTGAGTATAGGCAGCAGGGACCATAGGGGGAAGGTAGACAAAGCAGGTGGTAAGAATGTTTCACACATAATCGCTTAGTATTAGTCAATTAGTGCCCCAAATTACGATGTATATGTTTAATGTAAGTGTATAGTCAAGTCTAGTATTGTTTTTAGAAGAATTAAACAAATAGAGTAACATAATTGAAAGCAGCCGTGAGCTTTATGACACACATGGAAAATAAACATCATTGAATACCTTTTGTCAGTAGGGCGGAGTGCTTTAATTATTTTTGTCCAGCTTTCTAACAGAAGCTTTATGGTCGATTAAAAACTTGTCGAATTCGATAAATGAGTCACCTCGACTTATTTCCTTGCCGAAAAAAACCCGTATGGAAAACAAAGTATTTGGTATAACAATCATCGATAAAACAGGCATTTTTTGCGCATGATCAACGCATTTTAATCACAAACACGTGGCAATTTTTCCGCGTAACACTGATGATTTTACATTCTTCAGGTCTCATAGTATTCACTGATACTTAAAATAAAATATTTAATTTAATTAATAAAAATTTATGAAACCAATTTCAGTTAGCTTAAAGCCGACTTTCTCTCACCTTCATTTATTCGTTTTATCGACTTTTTTTCTGAAAAATATTTATAACCTTACATTGCGATTAATTGAAAATGATTTATTGATAATATTTGTATTGATAAATGGGAAAATTAGATTAAAATAGAATAGATATGGGCAGTGGTCGATGTTGTTGGCATTCAATATGAATATCGAAGAGTCGCAGATCCCGTTTAAGGCATACCTTTAAAAATACCTACATTTGAACGCCATATATTATGCTCTAAATTGAGAACAGAAATGATTTAAGTAGATGTGAAAAGAAAATAAAAAAGTTTATAAAATATCCTGTGACACATGTTAATCCGTTTATATCGGACATACAGGTAGAAGTATTTCCACTCGAGCTAATGATGTAAGGTCATTCAACAGTAAAAAAACAGATTCACAATTCGCTAATTACGCTATAAAGGAATCACATAATATAAATTCAAACTCAGCGCCTAAGTGTTTGCATCTTTGTAGTAAGGGTCGCAGGATGACGGCTTTGGAACAGCTGGAAATCAATAGATATCAACTATCACAAAGGATTCTTAATGAACAAACTAAGATATGTCTATCACCTTTGCTTAACCTTCTGCGGGGTGCTTCTTTGTTTCTGTAATATACCATTTCCGTGCCATATGTAAACTTATTGATATAGCCGCCTTTTTAGTTTAATTTACAATTTTTAGTTTTATTGCGAGCAAGAAACAAGCTAGGTCGTAAAAACAGGTATACACAGCTATATATATATAGATAAGCAAATGTTCGTTTAAGCATAGTTCTGACGATGGTGTGATCCGAAATAGCTATCAACTATATCTTATAAAAAAAATGTTGAACTAAAATACATTGATATATTTTCACCATGTTAAAATAAAAAAGCATTATTATTAAATTATTTCATAATTCATGATGAAAAAAATTGATAAATTACAAACATCAAAAGTTATATTTACTTCATGACAAATATTTGAATTTACAGAGTGCAAAATTAGATTTTCCCTTGAGCATACACATAAACTTAAGATCGAAAATAAAATACAGCCTAAAAATAAATATGTTTTGACCAAATTTTTTGGTCTCCACAGGCAAATTTTAAAGCCCAAGGTGAAAGTAGATAATGTTCAGCAAAAGGCCAGTGAGAGGTGTTATAAGGCCCCGAGCAAACTTTTATTAGAGGCATCAGCGCCTCGCAAAAACTTTTGTGTAAGGGAGGAATATGCAATGAACTCCATTGTTTGTTATGTCTATGTAGATAAAAATATCTTCGCATAATAACGATGCCAGATTAAACGCATAAAATATTTATGATTTTGATATTTCATTTTCATAAAACAGAGAGAATAGAAAATTGTGAATTCACAAGAAGTATTTGACTATGATTTATAGTGTATTTATTTATTTCAATTGTAATATTTCTTTTGTATCGAAAATACAATATAATTTATGTTCTCAGTAAAAATAATTTGAGATTATTTAGAAGACAAAATTCGATTTATATTTATTGTTATTTTTAGTATCCTATGTATGAAAAAACCATAGTAATGTGGAAAATAAATGTAAATATTTTTAAATTGAATTATAAAAGCAACAAATATTTGAATTGCTTCAAAGTACGGCTTATGTTCGAGTTCTTAATTGTTTTGGTATAATATCGTCGCCCATTAAAATCCCATTATTGATAACAAATGCTGTTAAGGTATGTATTTGCCAAATTAATAAGTTGACCATTATGGAATCAACTAAAGTAATGAATAACCAGTGGGCCTACAAATTTTAACTTTACGTATTTAGTACATATTGCGACAAAATGAACCGGGTTTTGTCTATTGCCATTCCGGGCATTCAAGCGCATCATTTATTATTAGCTATTTTCTGAATGGCCTTAAATGGCATCGTCTATAATTTAATAGCTAATATCGTCAGTTGAATGCAGAACAAGGTTAACATTTATTATATTGAGTAGAGAATCCATTTGAAATTTTACCTGTCAATATCCTCAAATTAAAAATATTTCGGCTTAGCAGAGAATCTAGCACTGTTGAGAAATTATAGTTTACAGTATAAAAATCATTAATTGAAAGGTCAGTAGTTAATCTAATTCATTGAAATTTCGGTGTATTTATATTTATTACAAATAAGATAAGTTTTATTTTTATTCACAATTAATTCATTCGAAAAATGTTGCTTACAGCTACTGTGAATCATAACTTATTGATAGACTATGATTCTAATTAGGGGGTTTGCTATTAGGTAAAAGGAACGGTTGGTATAGTCGCTTTGGAACATTAGTTCGATGTTGTCTAGTATTTGATACACATCAGTACTCAATATTTAAGTGTGGTAATGATTACAAGTATCTTACTGGTTTATTTCGTGTTATAAATATTTAGCCAAAATGAAGGTGAGTACTGCCGACAGGTGGATTTTTATAAACAACAGGAATATACATAAAAAAATGTATTTAATATAAATCACAACTAATGAATCTTAAAATTATATTGTTGTATGTTGCGCATATCATATTGTCAAATCGTTAAAAACTAAAGTAAAAAAAGGCTATTTAAATTTTCTATTTAAAAATTTAAGTTCATTCAAGTGAATGTATAATATTTGATTTCAATATTTATCACAAATAACGAAAATAAACTAAATGTATAATTAATATAATATTCCTTTTTATGAAATTTACTTAACTTTGGTATAATATCATTGTTTTAATCGAAAATGCTGTATCAATCATTTCACATTTTTTATTAAAATGTATTTCATTTTTCAGCTGTTATATTGTATCATTATTTTACAATTATGGACCAATGAATTCGCTGCTAACCCGGTGTTGAAAAATATTATTCTTGAAAAAATAGCCGAAGACTATTTTAATGTACGCAATGAAGACCCCGATAGCAATAATAATTATGTAAAATATAATCATATAATTCCACGAAAAAGAAAGATGTTATTGAGAAGTTCGGCTAATGGGAACGATGATTATGATTTTGTTTTACCTGACAGTGTGCTCATAACGAAATTCGGATTGAAAGACAAAATGGACCAAGAAGAAAGAGAAAGAAAGAATCCATTTTCAAAAAAACAAGATGTTAATGATCAAATTATTTCACACACCGACAACCGTAGACTTAGCCAAGAACTCGTAAAAAACGATAGATATTACACAAAAAAGAATAATGACAATAAAATTGTATCTCATGGTAGTGATAGTGCTATGACATTTGACGGGTTAGGAAATTTTCACCAAAACGATAATTTTAGAGTAAAAGGTTTAGACATAGATATAGATGTCCGTATGGGTTAGAGAATATATTCATACTGTATTTGAACATGTGTCAAGGGACTACCAAATGGTTACTTTCGAGGATCCTTTTTGGGGAGTTTGGTTGATAGGCAGCCAGTTAGATTCGGGGATGGGCGTATAAGTTCGTTGAGCTTAAACTCCTCCGTCTATTGTGTGATATTATATTATGATTCTTGTGCTTGTAAATGTGGTATCACTCTGTAGTAACATTATGTACATTTCTAAACCAATGCCATTTTGACAATTTTTTATTAGTTATATATATTTTGTAATATCCATCTTTTTAAGTTTGGTTTTAATAAATGACATGCATATGCTAAGCTTGAGTTTTATGATTGATGTTCACATCCCGGGTAAGGGAATGGGAGTAAGTTATATTGAATCATCGTGACTTCCGTATACAAAAAGACGATTATGACGGAAGAAATACATGTATATGATGAATCAGTAAATATTAACGTAGCAAAGTGAAAGAAAAAAACAGTTTAGTTTTAACAAAGTAAAGTAAAGTACGAGCCTAATTTATTTTAAAATTTTGTACTGTTATAAAAAAGTATTTTTTAATGAAGTAAAGGGCATACTGTTAAAAAAATTAAAAGTCATTTGCATTTCTACGAAATAAATCATTTTTTTTTGTCATAAAAGTGATCATGGCTCGGATTCTCTGATAGAGCATGAAATATTAAAAACTTACTTTCTGTCAATTCATTCATCATGATTTGTTGTTACACTGTCACTGTTTAGTTATAACTACAAATAATTAAATGTTATAGAATTTACATATGTTTTATAAATTTTCCCAAAGTAAGCTGATGGCGGTAATACAAATCAAAAAACGTCAGGGGCCGTTACAATGGTAATATATTTTTGTTTTATTTATAGAGAAATATCCATTTTATATTATGTAACATACCATCTAGCAGTCAGTTTCCTCAAAGAATATTCTTTGAAAAAAATACAACTCTACAATCAAAACGTTTCCGTGTACTTATCCACTGAAGAATGAAAATATAGCGCAAAGAAATACTTCGTTTGTTGTTTGTATCAAGACCGGATAACCATTTTCATGGAAGGCTGGCAGGAGTTCATGGGCAAGGAAAGAAATAGGTTACTGAATACGAAATAAAAAGAAGCTACTGAATAACAAAACAATTCTTCCCAGACTTTAAATATGATTCTATAATTTGTTTCTAAGATTTTATACAAATGTATTTCATTAACAATCAAAGAGACATTTTTAATAAAACGAGAACAGCAAACTCTCTTAATGAAAAAATTGTACAATGGTCGTCGAATGATAGAGTTTATTAGAAATTAATTGTTCATGGCCTCACTTTTATTAACTCAACTCATTATTTTACTTCAATAAATGTACAACAACAATACGAATCCTTTACCACGATGCTGTATTGACAGTTTATTTTTAGATTAATTTTAAATACCTAAAATAATTTGTTTTAATTGTTTTTTTATATTGTTATATAAAATGGTGCTGTATGCTATACGGAAATGAAGACTGACTGAGAAAATATTTTACTACATCAAAAAATTATAAACTGCTTTTTTATACATTAGTTTCTTTATTGATTTTTTTCGGTCATGGGTTATCTAAATTATATAATATATGTAGATACGTGCAATCACTGCCAGGGAGTACTATCAATAATCCCCTAAGAAGAAAGACATCTCATTGCATATTCATCTCGCAACAAAAAAAAAATCGGTAGTTTGCCTTTGTGATTAGACTGACTTACGCATGTAACTTGTTTTGCTCTTGTAAGCCTGGAACGCTGCACTGTGAATTGTCAATTTGTTTAGTTGTGCTATGTATGTGAGAGGATAAGGATAATCAGATAACGCCTAAATTCAATAAAACGAATAATCTACAAAGTAAAATATATAACAGTATATAAACAACAAAAAACTTTAAAATTAAAGTAATTTTAAAGTAGTTACCGTTTCATTACCCAATACATTAACAGTAAGAGCTTAAAATAGTGAAAACGATGACATAAGTGATTTTACTATTTTAATATCGTGATAAAATATTATATTAAAAATGACGTGGAAACGTTAACACAGTGTGATAAAGCGTACATATTTGATTGTGTTATAAAAACAGTGAAAAAAAATTATTTGAATGTTTCACGACTGAAATGATCAAAATAAATCAATATGAAACTAACAGTGATTACCATGTTATTTTTAGACAGTACTGATTTATTAATAAAGTTTAGTACAAATTTATGTTGAGAACTAACGAGAAAAAAACCCAGCGCAACATTTGAATGGATTTAAAAAAGTAGGTATAACTGTAGGTTCATTCTTTATTATTTGAGTTATACAATTTATTCTTCTAGATTAGTACCGTTTATTCATTGTTAAAATTTGTCTTTTATTTTAATTGTTGATATATGATTTTCAATGCAACACGTAATATAAGTAGAATGAAATACAATACGCATTCATAATACAGCCATATAATGAGATTTAACAATCACAGTAGTTACCCATCAGCCAGTTACCACTCTTCCGTTGCTTGAATTGTAAGTAGAGCCGCCGCAAGACTATGGGCATATGTATTTTAAAAAATAACAACTGGATTATTTATTTATAAATCTATAAAATTAAATTTGTAATCAAAAAAATGTTTTTTCTTCACTGAAATCTCTTGTGAATTTCTTAATTATTTATTTGAAACCTTAATAGTACATTTTTTCAAGTGTTACTTAAGCTGAGCATGTTTTAAGAATTGAATCGTTCAATGGTATTATTATTATATTCTGGTCTGATTTATAAAGCGCTGTGTACATGCAGAGGCCAGAATGTCTTATACCAATTAAGTTAATGGAATTGACAGTTGTTTGCTTGGTACTGGGAAAATTATGAATATTAGCGTTATATAAAATGAGCATTTAAATGACACGAAAGTCAAAACTACATAATAGAAAAAAGATAGGAACCGCTTATTCTAAAGTAGTCCCAATAAAGACATTTAGCTGCTGTAGATTTAAGTTAAATTTATAATATTTTTAGTGGATTTTAATTATAAATATATATGACAAAAAAACGCAAATTTACCAAATATTCGTTATAATTAGGTGTGATCAAAGGAAATCCAAAAAGTGGAACGTGGCCTACTGCTTCATGACAAAAATAAAAGTATTGAAATTTATGAAACCAAGATTGTGAGTTTGAATCTCTCTTGAATATTCTTCATATAAGTAATTACGCACATGCCATTTTCTTTCCATTGAAATCGTTAACCTTTTTGGAAGAGTCGTGTTGATAAAGTAAACAAAATAAAATTCGCATTTCAAAACATTATTTTGACAAAAAATATTCGGCTTGAAGCTTATGAAACGATAAAAATTTAAACATTATGTCCATTAGTATGGGATGAAAATAAACCCTTATAAATATTCAACGAAATTCAATATCGCGAAAGCTCTAAGCTCGATCGTAAAGAGCAACCGCTATATGCAACAATATGTAAAGCATTGGTAATGAACCGTAGTTACATATTGAGCGTAATGAAAATAAAATACAATTTTAATAAAA
Source organism: Himalopsyche japonica (assembly GCA_028555115.1). Lineage (NCBI taxonomy): Eukaryota > Metazoa > Arthropoda > Insecta > Trichoptera > Rhyacophilidae > Himalopsyche > Himalopsyche japonica. The sequence goes on from JAHFWJ010000430.1 coordinate 3,685,871, forward strand.
GTGTTTTTTAGTGTTATTTATGAGTTAATTCCAAACAAATAAATGATAAAAACATATTAAAGCTTGCCATTTTGACAGTGGTATAGAAGTTATGAATAGTGTTTTAATATTTTAAAATTTCTCGTAAATATTATCGACTGCAATAATATAGTACATTATTATTGCTTATTGCATTATTTTATTGTATTGAACATATTTTAATGTTCTTGTATAGTAATTCATTTTGAAGAAAAAAAAATAAAAACTTCACTTACATTGACAGTTGTCATTGATAGGCTTTTTATAAATATCTAAAATAGTTTTCAATATGAGGACCAGTATTTATAGCTATTTCAATACTAACTTATTTTTTCGTAAATATTTTTTTAAGCGTTTATATAAAAGAAAATTTTTCGTTTAAAATATAATCGGTTTATATAAATATCCGAATCGTATTCCAAAAATCATTAGGAATTGAATTCGATTCTACATTTTAGCCCACAAAGCAAAATCACTTGCTGTGGAATTCGTTTTGGATAGGAATTTACCCGGAACTGTCTATTCGGTAGATAAATTCAATTGGCCACCGGAAATCAGATACAAAAAAGTCTTTCGTGTTTCAATTCTGATCCACATTATGTAGTTTTATTCCTTTATCAATGTCAGACAAGCACCCCAAGACGGGCCTGGTTGTGACAGCGTGATCGCAACAATTGGGAGGAAATGTTCGCCACACAATCGGTCCACTTGTGTCCCATTGTAATTGCGAGTATCACGAGATTGGTCCAACTAAGTTGCTGGAAGACGACAGATCGAGACCAAAGATTGAACAGGGATTTCATTTGATTAGTCGTTTATTCAACCCTGGCCTTAGCTATCTCTTGTCTCATCTTAGCGACGCATATAATATTATCCACATGTGACATTGGAGCCTCTATTCACAATATCAAACTTACTGTAAGTAGTGAGGTTAAAGTCATAGGTTTACGTTTTCCTTTGTTCAGGATATATTTTAGGAACTCAATGACAATAGAATTTGTATCCTACACAAGCCAATTAATATAGAAACAAATGAAAATGCTCGCTAATTATAAACATAACTTGGAATTACTAATTAATGTTCGTCATTTAAAATAAATAAACTTGTTACACAAAAGCTTTCGAATAATCTTATAACAACATGCTACTACGATGCTGCTTATAGACATGCACGATTCATAATGTAACTTCTTAAAAATTCTAGCGTACAATGTGTAAAATATATTTTTACGAAAATTACAAAAAATACTATCGAATTATTTAATTATTATTATTGATATGATACAAAAAATATAATGCATATTTAACTCAAAGCAAATACAATAGTTTCATTAAATAAGTTTTTTTCATAACAACAGATTTGTAGTCTAGCAGTAAAAATATTTTTTTAAAATAGCTAAAGATAATATTTTTCTGAATTTTAATAACACTACACCATACGCACGGTTTTCAAGAATTTTGAAAAATACAAAATTTTAATTCAGCCTAAATATTTTTAAATTGATATATTTAAGATATGTACGAATTACATGTAACATAGAGGATCAAAAGAGAAAAATCAACAGAAAATAAAAGTCTATATAATAAATTACAAAATGTTTTCACTGTCCTACATTTTTAATACAAAATATGGAATGTTTAATAAATAAGAATATATGGTCGTTCGTTAATTTGTCCCCAAAGTACAATATTCCAGGCTGATACATAATATTACAATTGCAATTGGTTTGCGTTAACTAAAAATTTCAATAAAAATTAAATATTTCGTTACTCAAACAATTGATCAATCAATTATTTTATTTATAGGAATAATAGTCACGTAGATTATTCATTTGAATTTGCCTTATTGTTTATATTAGTACTACGAGAAATACACAGTCGTGACACCGTCATTACTGATATCGAGAGCGCTGGATATTTACGTGTACTCAAGAACGACACCGTTTTTGACACACAATCCAAATGATAATACGCAGTGCTTGAAATGTTATCGAATTATTATTTTGTTGGAGAATCAGCTCACTGACAATGAATGTATTACACTGACTGTATCACGATGTAAAATGTTACATACTATTTTAATAAAGCGAAAGATTAAATACTACAGACTTAAACAATTGTGAAAATTAAATTAATAGTATTGTTGAGCTTACAGTTTATTTAGGCATACAGATATGACAGAAAAAAATATTCTATATATTTAAATATATAATCAGTTTCGTATCAATTTTATTTTCTATACATCACTATATTTCAAGTGCTTTAATTTAGTCTCAAATTGCTTGTAAAAAATAAGGGAACGTATTGGGTTAAGTGACGAAACATATATTTTATACAGAATTTGGTTTACAAACACCACATAAAATGATTTTATTTTCTTATTAAATTATAAATCACGATTTTTTATTTTATAGTTATTTTTATTATTTTTTTTTATTTTCTGTAATCAATGTGATAATTCTTGCCTATATTATTTTGAAATTAAGAGATGTTAATCATGATATCGCGTTAAATAGTTATTGAATTCTAGGAAATTGGTGACGGTTAAGCCATGTTAACATTCGACGCGTTCATGTTTTGATTACAAGCGTGAGCACTGATCACATAAATCGATAAAATACAAAAAGGAAAAAGTAGCAATCAATCATTTAGTCTGCCATGTCGGGAAACTAATCGTGTAATTTGGACGGAAAAAAGATACTTTAACGCATTAATGTAGGTGTCACGTCGGAAAAAAATAGCGGTAGACATTGACATATTGCCATCATTTAAAATGTCAAATTAATGTCTGACCAAGTTTATTCCATTTCATTGAACTGCCCAAACAATAGGAAATATAACAAAATTTCCTATACAAATAATGAAAAAAAAATGAGGTATTTTTCGTCTTATTCCTCTTTTTGTAACGGTGTTTTGGTTAGAATTTCATTACTTCTCCGTTTTCTTTGACTTCTCGAACCTTTGTTTTCTTTTCTTTAATTAATAACGTGTTATTTAATTTATGATTTTTCTTGTTTCGTATATAATAATACAATGCATATTCTTTTAGGTAAAATGTAAGAATTTACAAGTCACGTTTTGTGAATATATGTGGTGAATATATTTTTTATAAAAAAGAAGTATATTAATGAATAAATTGTTTATTTCTTGGAAGAAACACAATAAAATAATAAATATACCTATTTATCAAATACTTAAATAACATTTTTGAAGTGTTAGCTATTATTTTTTATTGGAATGGCATTAAAATCAAATAAATAAAAGACACAGTAAATATAATATTTTCACAACTTTTAAAATATAAACGTGAGATTGGATTTTATATTCACAATTTTTAACTTAATTATGATGTATTTGTACAATTAAATATGAATTATGTTATTTTAGATGCATTTCAATGTGTGAGGTTTTTGAAGATAACTTGAATTGTTTCTATTGATTTACACAGCACAATTCATTTTACACACTGAAATTCACAATAAAATATTTTAATATAGTCGTTTGAAAAATAATTCTTAGTAAACTATGTTATATGAATCGAAAAATGTTAAACAGAAATTTGATTTTCGGTTAAACCAGTTAATAAAATACCAAAACTAATTTTGGATGAAATAACAAGAGTAATAAATCACAACGTGTTATGTGTTAGATTAGGTAGAAAACAGTTTATTTCCGATACAGTGATGTTTTTTTAAGGGGAACACATGTTAATACTGTGTGCGTGTACAGGTAAAATTATAGATTTTACCTAGTAAAGTCTACATGTTAGTTGATTTACTTACAAAAGCTATTTTATGGATTATTATATTAAGCATTTTATCAAAATACTTAAAAATCAATTGACTACAAAGCAATGCAAAACAAATAGCTATTTAATTACATTTCAACATGAACGACCAAGAAATAATTGAATGTTTCTCTATCAAGTAAATTTATTTACCTTGATCCAATAGAAATGCCAAGGCAATAATTATTCAATTATGGTCTACTCTAGACATTTTAGTTGAGGCTAGAAAATAATTTCGTAACTACCTAATTTTAATTTATAGGCATGCGTCGTAACATAAATCATAAAGATATGTAAATAAATATTTTTTTTCATTAATAAAATTTTAAAATATTGGTTAAGATTTTTAAGAATTACATTCATATTTTATTAAAAAATTACTAGACCAAATGTCATTCATAAAAAAATGAATCTCAATTCCATGCCCATTCATAGAAGTATTAATACAATATATATATTTTTATAAAACTCTTTGTTAAATGATCAATTACTCCGAAGCGTTGTTGATATGGCAAAAGGTCGTATATCAAGTTTACAGGTAGCGAATAATCTAAAGGTATTTTTAAAATTTCATATTATTCATGAGGTTGCTAATGATGTTTGACCATTTTCCAACATGTATTTCTTTAATGAATTATATTGTGAAAATTTTTCTTTTGAATATAATTACGGTATAATATCGAATAAAATAACCTTTCACGTACTAAGTTTTTCAAAGTCAACGATGTTGCATAACAACGTAAAATATTGTATATTTGTTGTATTAGTAGCTTAAGCCAGGCTGTCATGTGTAACATGGCTAACAAATATTTTAACAAAAAATAAAATTACAATCCTATCTATTTTCAAATAAAAACTGCAAATAATTTTTTTAAATGCTTTAATTTGTTACCTATCAATTATTGTCAAAAAATAGTCTTTTATAAAAACGAAAGCGCTATTAAAATATTTTTTTTTGTATTGGATAAGCTTATTTGTTAATCCTTAATTTGCTGTGGGAAAAAAAATATTTTAATCTGATTTGCTTACAGTCAGTATTTAATACAGGTTCAAATAAAAAATAAAACCATAAAAAGCATCGAAATTTTAATCCAACGAGAGGTAAAGTGAAACGTTTTTTTTATTTGGAAATCTGATTCGAAATCTCATATTAGACACCTTAAATCCGAAAATCTCAGGCTTAAAAAAATACTCCAGGGATTGAAATCCCTCGACATAGTAAGCAAGGCTTCTATTTCGAAGCAAAAACCTTTCTAGGCAGTGCCACAGTAAATCATTTCGGTGTCCTAACTGTATGAATTTAAGAATATATCTGTATAAAAAAAACTTAAACATAAAAGCAAGATTTCACGTAATCCAATACAACAAAATCTTATATAACTGTTTCACTTGACAAAAGAACAAATTATATAAGTAAATAGAGTGTTATTATTGAAAAATTTTCTATATATTATTCCACGTTCAAACATTCGAGAATGCGAATAAACACTATTAAATTGGTGGCAAATATGTGTTTCTTTTGCTGGTAATTATTATTAGTATTTTAAGATAATCTTAGCGTTTTAAAAGTTGAATTGTTGAAATTTTGTACAATTCCATATGTTTTGTGATTTCATTTGTTAGTTTTGTTGCAGCCGTGTGATATAATGCCTGAGGATGCCGAAAGATAAAATCCAGGTCTTTAGTGAAAAAAAATGTGGAATCGTACAAAATTTCAACAATTCAAAATTTATATTAAAATTCCATCAAACACATTCAGTTGATATCATAAAAAACGTTTTATGTGTGATTTTAAACTCGATATATTATCACAAATAAAATTATAAATGAAATATTTTAGGATTAACACATTTCAGAGCAAGTAAAAGTACAACAACTTTCATATCCGCAATAATAGATGTATACATTCAAAAGAATGATTCTAAAATAAATTTCTTCTAAACGTCTATACCATCTAGTTGATAAGGACATGTAGTCTTATTATTATATAGACAAATAATCATTGAAATTTTATTAGTGTATGTTATAACTCAAATCATTAAGAACTACGCCAGTGATGAGCATTGCTGCTCTTACAATTTGCCATGTTTTTTGTTTCAATTAATAACGTTTCGGACTTCGTGACTCCGTGACATTCACATTTGATTTTTAAAACTGACAAACTATTGTGTCTTGTAATTATTATATTGGTTTCTTTCCTGGAACTACGGTACATACTGATTGTGCAATCGTTTGCCATTTCATTTTTTTAACACGACTTGTCCTCCTATCTTTTTATCCACACTCTCTCAAAATACAAAAATTATCGGCTTAAATCTCTCTTCTCTAAAATACAGTTCTGATTTTGAACGCATGAAATATATTCAATTAAATTTAAAATCACAAATGCATGGAATGTCATTTAGAGATTCATATCTTTTAAAAATAATTTTAAGAATTTATATATATTATATATGGTTGTATGAGGTTGTGTGGTGATTGACGTCAAAAATTAACCAACTTTTCAATTCATTGGATAGCACTATAAATGAATACATTATAATGTATAATTTAATTCAGCATTGTTGATAGTATTGAATAAGTGTCAAATATAAAATATGTCACGGTGAATTTTTTTTTATAAAACTTATACTGTTTTGCATATTGTTAAAATATAAATTTTACACAATGACAATCAACTGTAAACAAATCGTTTCCATACCCTGCGCTAGATTTAAACTTTTGAATAATACTGAATAAATTATCAAGTGCTGAATAACTTAAAAGGTAACGTATTGTGATTCATTTTCTTTTTTGTGGAATACCCCGCTGTGGGAATTTACGTTGTTTGCGACAGAACAATACTTCATGAAAAAAATATTCACCTTAATCTCAACATTCTCCGAGCATTGTTTAAAAAGGATTATGGTGTTTCCGAGAGATACGAATCGCACAAAAAAAGCTGAACAATCCAAATGCGATTCTTTCAAATTATATAAATTAGAAACCTGGTAGATAACATATTCATTCATATTCTACCTTCTACGACTAAAAAATAATGATAAACATTTTTTAATTGTGATGGAAAAATAATGACTTCATTTGCCTAACAATTTTTATTTTGTATTTTCTAAGAAATATATTTTATGATGAATTGAAAAATAAATACACTGAAAATAAAATGACATTTTAATAATGGAACACTGAAATTATAGAGAAAAAAATACCGAATTCATTTAATAGTTCTGCTGTATTTATAATACTTTACTGCAGAGCTCAGTCAATCTTACTGTAAATGCTTAAGATTATCTGAACTTTGGAGTAAATTAGTTTTAAACTAACGTACTCTTAAGATGTACGATCTGAAACTTCTGTATTTTGCTAATATAATATGAATAGTGTTGTAAAATCGATAAGCATCAATAAAGAATGTTTTTATTTGATGTGTTCAACAATAGTAGAAAATTAAAATTGTACAAAACATTATTTTATAAATTATGAGATTCATATTCAATTAAAAATAAACATTTAAAGTAATTATAAAAAATGACTTCACGATTTGCTTAAAAAAGCTTTTTAAGTAATTGTAGAGGATAGAAGGGATGTTATATTTATTGAAGTGAAGAGTTTTTTTTACTATAAAGAAAGATCTAAAGTCACGAACATTTAAAATTTGCGTCATAATTTTATTGTTTAGTCAAATTATGTATTTTCTAATGACTCGAAAAATTAAACGCTTGCAAAAATTCAAATTAAAGCGTAGCATTCGCTATTTAGAAACGTAACAAAGGCTTTTAATGTTTTGTAAAGCCTCACGTAAATGAGACGGTGGAAGGGTTTTAAGCTTAGCGAGTGTTTCGAAGCTTCGGCGTGAGAGGGTTGTGGCGCTTTGGACTTAACAAAAGCTTTATGAAATGCAAACAAGTCTCAATTAACATGTATCCCTTTGTGTCAAGCTATCAATTTTACGAATATTTATTAATTTTTTGCTTTGTTATTCATTGACCAAAATCGTTCTTGTAAAATAAATCGCATACAAATTTGAAAAATAACACATTCTCACAAAATTTTTATTTTTGCTAAATTTTAAAAATCTAATAAATCGATATAGAGTTTCATGTGTAGTGTAAACTTGTTTCGTCTAATATCACGAATTTAAACATGTCACAAATATCCTTGCATATAAAAATATTTTCAAATGTTTCATGTCTTGCTTAGAAATTGACAATTGAAATTTTATTACACGAATTTATATTATAGTAATAGAAAAGATAGCGTATTGTTTATTTTGAGCGTAAACGATCAATATTATTTTGTATATACTAACGTTTTACTTATGATACTTCCGAATACTATAATTTGCTACGACTTCAATATGATTTGTATCAGTAAAACAATCACCATTAGACAATGAGATCGATGAAAGACAGCGTAGCTTATTCATACAATGCGTAGAACGTACCCACCTTATCCGATCGTAAAAGCGTAGCGCTACGTCGCTGTGAACTAGCGTAGTGCCAGACGTAGATCAACACTCTCCGGCCTCATAAGGCATATTAAGGCGGGTTGATGAATCGTTATACTATCATGCTTGGTTAACGTTTCAAAAGCATGTTGATTGTGACGTGAATCAAAATTTACATATTGTATAATGGAAACAATTATATAGTAACTAATATAATATAATAATAATTTATATCACATAATTGAACAGATAATGTTATTTCTGTATTATACTAAAATTCGATTTATTCTATGTTTTTAAAACTGTTTTTGATTTATGTTTTGCAGCCATTATAAAACAAGTTACTGTTATTATAAACATTTAAATGATATGAAAACACATTTAATTTCACATAAATGCCATAAATAATCATAATAATATCTGTTACTCCAAGGATTTTTTTCAGTTACAAACAGTCAATTACAAAAACGGATTGCACTAGTATTAATATAAAAAACTTTTCCCGGTGTTCTAAATATTTGTTCAATACTAAAATATCTGTTTTAAAAATTACACACATATTAATTTTTGTATTAAAATGTACGCAAAACTGAAATGATGATTTTATTTAATATAAGCAATTAAAGGAACTAAGTATTTTTAATACTTTGCATTTAGTCACAAGTTTGTTGACTACAATTCTAACTAACCATTGTTTGAATAGTTTTTGGTAATTTGTATATTTTTTGTTGTAGAAGTATTTAAAAGTACAATTCTGTTATTTGCTCTATACTATTCTCAGTAATAAGCTAAAATCGTTAACGGTGATTAAAAAAACATAATGAAAATAAAAATCTAAAAAAATAAAACCTGTCGTTTATTCTTTATGCTGTAAATAAAATTAGTTCGCTTTTGTGTTACACAAGTATATATTTTTTAAAAATCACACGACACTAGTAGCTCCAAGTCATTGCTTTTAAGAAAAATAATAATTTTTCTATAAATATACACATCAAAAATTTATTGCTTCGTTTCAGTATTTTTTTAAAACAACGACTTTTTATTTGGCTCAAAAATATTTTTTTTTTGCTTTTTTTAAATTCAAAGAAAAGACAAATTATTAAAGATAGATTAAATTTGAGAAATTGATGATGTTTGATATTAAATTTAAATTGTTCAAAACCTTTGTATATTATATTTGAAAAATATCCACTGGAAAATAAAATTTTAAATAATTTATACCGTGTATTTTATAGAATGCCGTGTATGTAAATAGAATTTGTTTTCGCTGAATATATTTCTATCTTAGAAAATTTATTTAAAAAAAAATCCTAATTTGTTTAACAATGCTAAAAATTAACTATCAAGCATATAATTATACCAATAGAAGTCGAAATTTTTTTTTAAATTAAATAAAAAAAAGAGTAAAATTTAGTAGATTTATTATAACTATTTGAATCTCAATTAATAGTGAAAATAACTTTGTTTCTACTTGGCGTCCGAATTGAAACCTTCTTGACATAAAAATGTATACCCTCCACTAAAAAAGAGTTGTTTGAATATAATAGGACAGGGAAAACACGTGGTATTCTATTTAAATCGTCTTTTTATTATATTTTGGGCATCCTCTACCTTTTTTGCTCTGCTATTATTCGGGTCTCTTCCATTGTAAGTTTTTTCTGGGTTCTACATTACATTCTTACATATTGTAAGCTAAGCTATTAGGTATCGTTTCAAACAGCATACAATGAAACATATTAGTAATGTGAAACAATTTGTTTTCTAAGATAAGTAATTTAATAGTGCTGATTGTTATTTAAATACATATCTTTATGTTATGCGCACACATACATTAATAACTAAGTCAATCTCTTTATGTTTAATTAAACTGACTTTGAATGAGATAATCTTTTGCCATTTTTAGCTAACTACTATAATACATACTTTCACTATGCTTCATCGTATCAATTAGGTTTTTTTTTTTAAATAATAAAAACAAATTTTTTAGTACTTGTTTCCACAATATATTTTTTTGATCAGGACCGGATTCGCTCATCGCGAGCATTATCAACTGATAGAATTCAACTTACAAACAAGTCAAGTTATACAAAACAAAAAAATAATTTGAGTTAAAGGTAGCAGGTGTACAAAACCATCGGTTCAAGAACTAGGAAACAATTTACATAAAATCATACAATATTGATACAAATAAAGTAAATTTGTATAAAAATTAAATGTTCACAATCATTTATTAAGAATTACAAATGCAATTATGGTAAATCAATAATTCATTAGGAGCTCTGAACAATCAATAAGGAAGTAAGGAGTGGGAAATATTAATGACGAAAATAACCCACACTTACTACTTAATGAAAAAAATAAATTAATATATGAGAATTTTAATGATAGTCAATTATAGATGAATCGATGAGATGGGAAGATATGGTCAGTCAGGGGCGTTCCAATATGTTCTGTAAAAAAATAAAGTAAAAGGAGGCAATATCATTTTTCAAAAAAAAAAAAAAATATTTTTATGAAATATATATTTATTAATCTAATTTAATGAGTATAACAATGGTGACGACTCAAAAGTAGTTTGTTCATTTATAAGGTAAGAATTAGGCAAAAATTTGTATCGATTATTTTCAAGGATTTCTTGTTTACCTAATTTCAGTGATTTGTTTTTGAAATGTAGGATTTTGTAGTTTTTAGTAATATCACATGAATGTTTATTTTGAATCAAATCCAAAAAGTTTCCAAAAGTAGAAATCTCATCGCCTTTTTTGGCACAAGCTAAACAGGAATCACATTTTACAAGATAAATACCACTTTGGCTTAAAATATTATTTTTGTCTTTCGTGTTAACTAACATTCGACTAAGATTATGATTGTTATAAAAAGTTACATTAAAATGTTTTTTGTCTATCTTCTTGGATATGTTTTCAGAAACTCTGCCTAAATGACTTAGTTTTACCCAACGTTTTTTTTTTGCGTATATTTTATGGTTCATCCAAATGCTCATCAATAGCAATTAGAAAATATTGTTATGTTTATAAAACCGCTGTTTAAAATATGAAACATTTTTTATTTACTATATTGGTTTACTATTTAATAGTAATTCTATTTGAATTAGTAACTAGCATTTTTCAATGTACACAATATTTTACTGTACTACATTCAGTTCTTTTGCATCCGTATGATATAATGCCTGAAGATGTCGAAGAGCGAATTCTGGGTCGAGAATAAAAAAAATTATGGAAAAACTGAAAAATTTTACAAATAAAATTTGATATTGAAATTCCATTAAGCACAATCAGTCTGGAAAAAATTGTATAATTTTACTAGAATATGAAATAAATTACTTAAAATTGAGTGATTTGATTCACATTATATATTAAAATTATTTTCTAAGCTTTATCAAACAAATAAATGATGACTATGTTATAAATATTTTTGTGATTTTGCTGTAATATAAATCTTTGCGGCTTAATATTTTTCTCGATTGCGTGATAGTTCTTTTACACGTAGCCGTAATTGGTGTGCTTTTAAGGCTTCAACATCACCCTTAGTAACTCAAATAACGCACAAAGTTATCTTGAATGTCAAAAACGTACTGTTCCGTCGCTCCACCTCGACGCCAACCAATCACAATAAATGGATACAACGTCAATCACTTGGCAAACAATACTGATCGATACAATTGTTTGGCGACTCAATATTGTTTACTTCGTAAAGCATCAAATATCATAAATGTGGGGTGGTTATTTGTTTTTACAGTGACAAATAAAACTTCTTATTATATGATATGTATTATAGCCTGTGCCTAGTTCTTAAATTAATTAGAATAAGTTTATATAATATATGCTAGTTTGTTGAAGTCAATAAAAAAAAAATTACATTGAATTGTACCCAAGAATATATTTCATTAATATTGTTTCTAAATCTGATAATCGTACAGCAAGACGTAGATATATAGTGATATTATTTCGTCGATAAATATAATATCTTATTCTATTAAAACTTTGTCAACTTGTGAAAGACAAAATGTCAATAAACAGGCATTTGATCTTTTCTTTTTGACGATTGTTTTATGTTGAAAAATCGTAACACGATATTATAGTTTACACAACTACTTCTTGAATGTCAAAAAGAGTGAATATATTGTTGTTTCAGAATAATGTACTCAGATGCTAAAAAGTATTTCATGTTAACAATATCAATTCCAATAATGTCACGATGTATCACATGGGGAATAAAAAGAGCGAAATTGATCACATATGAAAATAATATATTGGCTGGAAATACTTTCGACTGTATTATTTTTTCGTAAGAAATTTTTTTCTAGATGTAAACATTAAAAAAATTAAGAAGGTCTTCTTACTTTTCTTTGTTTTCTTGGAATCCCAAGTCATTCTAGTTGAGTATTTTATTAAGCGAAAAAAATACATATTATTTAAACGTAATAAAGCATGAATAAATACTTCGATGTATTTGAGTGTAGTCCTTACAAATTGATGAAAAAATCACATGGGATAAATTTGTATTTTTTTGTTACATGGAAATCTAATTCATTGTACAGTATTATCATACTAATGTTCAATGGACGTTTTAATAGTCTAAAGAATATAATATTTTTCAATTCATGTACTAATTTTAATAGTCTTTTCATGTTTTCGTCTCATTATTACATTATTTTTGGCACTTTATACTGCTCTCTAGCCAAAAACGTTAAAAAAACTATTTACGTATACCTTTTTTACGAATCATCAGTTTTATCAGTTGAATCATTTACGAGTTATCAGTACAGTTACAGGAACTTCCGTTTAAGCTCACCAATTGAAGAATATAAATTTCCACCTTGAAAATTATAAATATTATTATAATATTTACTATCATTTTTCATGTGACAATATTATCATTTTCATTAACTTGTTTACCAATTAAAATGGCGCCATGTCGTTATTTAAATATAATTAAAAAGACTGTCGTGTGCACCGTCGAGGCAGCCGTCGGACACCTACTGAATCATAACGGAAAATAATATACAACATACATATATTCTTACAATGTTTGTTTAATTAAAGACGTTTATAATAGAATATTCAATATTTTTTAGAAATCTTTTAACTCTATTACTTCTTAGGACAAAAGGCGGGAAAAGTTGGAATAAATGTTCTTCTTGGTACATTTCATACGTTTCTATGATGAAACTTGAATTCTTACAACATATTACGATTCCACATGTTTTGTCATTAACGACCCAGGTTTCGTCTTTCGGCATCTTCAGGCATTCTATCACTTGGATGCAACATAACCCCAAAGGCAAAACCCGGGTCGTTAGTGACAATAAATATAGAATTGTTCAAAGTTGTAACAACTCAAATATGATATTGAAATTCCATCAAGCACCTTCAGTCAATATCATGAATTGTTTCTACAATCATTATATTCAATTGATAAAAACATTTGCTGCAGTTTATAAATATAACAAACTCTTGCCTACGTTTTTTTTTGAACGTCTACGAACCTTTATCAAGCTAGAAAGCTTGTAATAAGAAAAAAATGCTATGGAATAGACAAAAAACCCTAAAATATCCACGGTTCATGATTAAAAAGTGACAAAAAATTAGGAGGATGAACGATTGTTGTTAAGTGAGAAAACTATTGAATACTAGCTGAATAGCTGAGAGGTCAAATCTGCAAATCCTCAATAAATAGCGTGGTTCATTTAACATAATTAAATATAAAAAAAATTGGCTCATTGATTACTCGACATTTTATATGACAAAGCATCTACATTTAATCCACAATGATTTTCATTTTTATCTTGTGACATAAATGAGACAATATTTTATTGAATAATCTAGCAAAATCAAAATGAATGAAGATTTCCTTCTAAATAATGAATCCGTAGTACAAAAAGTGAGGCACAATACGAAATGCTGTAATTTCTTTGTTCGCTTAAAATCAATACCAGTGTCATATTTGAAGAGAAATTACGTGTATTAATGGTATATCTTGATATAACAATAAATTAGGAACGCTTTTGTAGGTGGCTTCATATAATACATGATTGTGGAAGCGCCACCGTGAGCCGTAGTATAATTTCGTTTTGATAAAAGTATAATAAAAAAATATTATGCTTTACATACTTTTAAAAACTACACGTAAATTTGATTTAAAAACGTTTATTTCACTATTCATATGGAAGAAAAAAACATGATATTAGGTAAGCAGTAAAAAAATTTGTAGCAAATGTAAAATGAACAAGTTTGTTATTGTATGTTATTTATTAGATGTGGCACATGTTTCGATGTGAAACATGTTTCTCAATGATGTCACCCTAAGTGAATGAAGAATGTTATCAATCACTTATTTAATTAAAAATGATCTCCCATACAGTTTCTTCCAAATCCATCTGAAATTTCCTGTTTTAATACTGTAACAATTAGATCAAAGTACTTTTTAGGGTGTGTCTGGTGCTATCTCAGTTTTATTATACATATGAAAAATTGTTAATTCCTTGACCAATTTAAACGTTTTTATAATTTAAGCGGGCCGTTAAACATCAATTTAAAATGAATTTACTGTTTTGTTGTATAGGTATGTAATGAACAACTAAATATACATTCTAAAATGAATTTATTGATTTTTAAAAGCTTTTTCACTTTGAATTCTAAAATTGAATTTTTATGTTTACCGTTTTTTATCTTTAGTATCAATTGTAGTCATTCGAATAAAGAAGAGACATGATCATGTTAGATGTTGTTATTGATTATGAGGTCTTTAGATTAATTATGAGTACATCGTAATTGAGGTGAAGTTACTTAGTTGCTTCGTTAATTATTCAAAGGGATAATTGATTTGAATAGGCGTTAATAATGGAGAAGCTTCTAAATCTTCCTGTTTATTAATTTAAGGTTATTTCAATTTATTTCAACAATGAATTTTTTTTTTAATTTTACTTCTATAAAAAAAAATTCTATCATATTTGAATTGTTGAAAAATTATACAATTCCACAAATATCGTACAAAGTTTCTACAATTCAAATTTCATCTTGATGAAATTGACGTTACTTGCACCGTCGGTTGATATCATTAATATATATTTCTATATTTGAATTTAATAATATTGGTTCAAAAAAAATGTTGTTTTTACCATTTTTTTGTTTTCCAAAATTTTTCATAAAACGGGTAATAAACAAGTCATATAACCTAGCGGTGAATATTTCTACATATACGAATTATGGTACGAACTATTTCACATATATTATATATTGTTTTTATGGTAAATGTTTTTGATAATTGTGTTTCCTCTCTAGCCTCTTGATCTATATTATAGAGAGTAGTGAGAACGATTAGCTCAATAATATTTACTTACCTTCTATCTTAACGTCCTTCGAAGAGCTTTAGCTATTGATCTACTTTATTTGAGATATTCCACTGTGAGTTTTGAACAATATAAGCTTAAAAATATATGTGATTTGTTAATTCTTTCATAACTATAATGTAACCATGGATTCTTTCTTTTTATTCTTTCCCTGTTTTTTATTTTTATTTGTCAATAATTTATGTGACTTTTGTCATTAAATACTACTTTAAATAAGGATATTTTTTGTTTTGTATGCAATAAACAAAAAACAAGTATTATCCCTAAATTGAATGGTGGCATTTAAGTATACTAACACACCTAAATACAATTTTAATGTGAAGTGTATTTGCTTTAGTGATAACCCATGCTAACTCGCCTAAGAAAATTGTTTTAATATTTTAGTCTTGCGTGTTTGACTATAATTATGTGAATAACAGTTATATCCTTACAAAAGTTATTTTCAAAACAACCTTTTTCATCTCGTCATATTTTAATTTTAAATATCTTAAGTTTTCTTTTAATAAAAGGACAATATTCGCTTCAATCGTCAAATTAAAAATATCCATAATATTTGACAGAAGAGTTTTTGACAAATGAGTGTTAACTACTAAAAAAACAAATGATTATTAAAAAAAAATGGTGGGTTTTTTTAAATGCTTGAGTTTTATATAATAACCCTTTTTGATTATTAATTCAATTTAAAAAAATATAATCAGATAAAAAAGAAATGAAAAAAATTTGAAATTAGATCAATGATTTTAGAAAAGTGATATGTATGATTTAAACAATACATATTAATTATTGTGTTTCAGTTTGAAGAATAGATTCCTGCAATAGTACACGTAAAAAACATTTTTTAATAAATAATCTAGGTTAAAATGACAAAGCTCGTAAAAAATAAAACGAGCTTTTTGTAAGCTTTTGATGATTATTTAAGTTATATGGTAAATGTATTTATTATGTCTACTTAAAAGAACTACCGTGACTTCATAGAACATTTTGAATATTTTTGACATACATTACTAATTATGTTTTTTTTTTATTATGAAAATGATTTTAATTTACAATAACACAGTATCTTGACTATTGTGAGCAATACGACAACATGTTTAATATCACTTCTGATTTTTTACATTTAATCAATATAATTGCGCTTATACATGAAATATAGTCCTTAAAAAAGTTGAAATAACATGAATGCTTAAATTTTGACACATTGTATCTTAGTCAAATATGTAACTGTTTTTATATTCTTTTTGAAAAATATTTTTTTTGTCAATAACATGAAATAATGTTACGTTTTTTAATATGTATGATATTACAGCCAATAAATATTTAATTTAAAACACCATAAATAATAAATTTCATCAATTCTTGTATAAAATTTTGAGATATTTGGTAAATTAAGCTACAATGGTTTCTAAAATACAGCAATTGATAATGGGAAGCCTCATTTCACGACATAATACAAATCTGATTATATGGAAGCTGTATCATCTATAAAACGGAACAATGTGAACACTACACGTGCGGCTTTGCAGCGACCTCAACTTAGTATTAATCTAAATAACTAAAATCCATTTCCAGACAAAGATATTGTAATGCCTTCATACATTCTCGGGAGCAGGTGTACGCAAGTAGTGGCACCTGTTCCATATTTATTGCACATAATTTTAGATGAGAAGAAATATAATTGAAATCGGTCATCATATGAGTTAATATGAATTGGAAAATGTTAGAATAGACTCCTTTATAAGCCAGAAATTTATATACATCAAAATTATAAACATTGCTACTGCAGGCACTTCTGGCGAAACACTTTTCGTAATACTTTTTTATATGATTTTTGCCTATGCCACAACAAAATAGCGTTCAGTTAATTTTATTACACATACTGTTAACGAACTATTTTTGTTGTTTCAATTATTTTAGTATAATATAAAAATATATCTGTTTGGTGAAAAATACATGAATTCTTGTGAAAGTAATTTAAATTTATAATTATCCGTAAACTTTTGAATGCATTTATCTCAGTTCAACATAATTGTTGCAAAAGCTCGTTTGGCTCTTCTTCTTTGGAGTTTGTAGGTACCATATTATTCATGTTTTTTAAATGGTTTTTTTAAGTTGTTATTAGATGCTGGATAATAATTATATTTAATAAAACATTAGTTTCAAAATATTCACATAAAACATTTTTTTTGATTCTACAGTCCTTTTTTAATAAAATTAGAATTCATAGAGGATTTGTTATTTTTTTTCAAAACTCATAGTGAGTAATATTGACAAATTATTGATGAAAGAAGCTTTCTTGTAGCCTAGTCTTTCATTTACCTTTACTTATCCTCAATCGAGTGATGGCTTGCAAAATTTTATTTAAATTTATGCATTCCTTCACTGAATAACAAATTTCAATCCACAATTATCTAAAAAGTTTATTATTCAATAAGACGTCATTAAAATGCTTTATATTGAATTTATTTCTAAAATCTAATTTATTTACAATGCATGATAAATGACAGAAAAACAGTCATTTCATTCATACTATAATCAATGGTTTTTTTTTCATTGAATCCTCATTTGAACATATATAATTTTTATTCATGTGTTTTATATGATATCTGCTTTCGGGAAAGTATATAATTCCACTGTAAAATGTGTTTCACTATTTTGCGTACACTAAAATGGTAACTTATTTTAATATTTATTTTTGAATATGAAATAGGATGTTTGAATAAAAATATTGGTTATTTATGACGTTGACAGATTTGGTAATAGTATTTTTATAATATTGTTACTGATTAAAAAAATAAATAAATACATGATATCTTTTATGACCACATATTTTTAACTGAAGTTTGTACACCAAAACCTTTTTTTAGTGAATTTTTGCAGTTTATAATTGCCAGAATAATTTGTATATATATATCGCCAAAATGTAATCCTATAATACGGAACAACCCTTGTATTGTGTAAGGCAAAATGTTAAGGGGATGTATGTAACCGTAAATCTTACACAGGAAGCTACCGCTCAACTTGCAGTACGGGAAACTAATTCAAACCGGTGAAATGTACCAGAGGCTAATTCCTGACGGTTGAGTGACAGTGCGGAATGAGAAATAAAAATTATTTGAAAAGCAGTTGATCAGATGTTTAAGTAAAAATAATAAGGGACGTAAAGTAGTTAGGAAAATTTCGCAAGATAAAAGCATTTTAATCAAACTTAAATGAGATTTTACCAATGCTGTGATTGAAAAATAAAATAGTTAACCTGAAAAAAGCAAGACTTATTTCAGCATGCTTATATTTAAATTTAGATTAATTGCTTTACCACTCTTTTCTTAACCTTTCGGTATACCAATCAATCATTTGTATAATTAATGATTGACCAGAATAGGCATGAGCAATAATGATATTACTATTACGACAAGAAACATATGAAAGTACTTAATTACATATTGGATTACCGCATGAACTTTGTAGATGATCAATAGAATTTCGAATATTATTTGGAACAATTTATGTCATTCATTTTTACTAACGATGCACATTTTGTCGTATAATTTGTTTAGTTAACAATAAACTATATCCAAAATATTGAATAACTTTGGCGTTTTCCTTTATTAAATCCATTCAATATGCAATTGAGTCCACTGGGCACGAATTAAAAAATTGTACAGCAAAATATTCTTTCAAATCATTGAAAATTTAATATTTTTAAAAAAAAAAATTTATTGTGTAGTTCTACTGGTAATATCACGACGATCATTAGACTACTATTAGAATCTTAATGCGAGGTAATATTTATTTAATTTATAATGATAATAGTTCAGCATTACTCATTATTCAAATGTCACCCATGTGACTTTTGAAACTAGAGTGGAAGCTTTTACGACGACCACTTGTGACGGTAGCTCGTGTTTCGTCTTCCGTGGCCTCTCTCATTAATGCTAATTTCAAGGCGGGTAGTGTGTTTCCCTCTACTAGAATGCACACAGAGTGGGATGTTGAAGTTATCTTGAAACTATCCGAACCCTTAAACGATATTGCAACACATTCACACAAAATTTCTGACAAAGCGTGTGTGTATTACTGCTTGCCTTGATTGTAACAGCGCTCAACACAATATGTCGTAAATATGGATATTGCTACTTTAGTGACAACTAGATTTAGAAACTGTTTCATACTATTCACTGTTAATCCTTTTTGTGGTTAAATTTTTAAATATAATAAAACATATATATACGTTGCACAATTCTCATTGTCTTCTTGTATTTTTTTATATGTTTACCTTCAAAATTCTAAAACAATATTTTCGAAATTTTCATTTTCAATATCCTAACCAGTTAAATCAATTATTTGATGTATAACTTATTTATTATCCGAAAGAGAAGATGATGTTTTGTTGATATTAAGAACATTTTCAAACTTACGATATTTAAGAACAGAAAATATTAAAAAAATTAATAATTAAAGGTCGCACTTATCATTACAAACTTGCGCTCTACACTTTTTTTGCTACAACAGTTTACATATAATTAAACATACAAACTAACGAAACCAAGTAACACTTTTTCGGAATATTGGTCAAAATTTTAATTTAAAATAATGTTTCGTTACAACAATCATACAAAAATAATATATATTTTATACCAATTTTTAAATTTTTTTATTTATTTGTCATTTGATTGTTGTACAATAAAAACAAAACGAATGTATTTTTTAAATGAAATGTATTGGATAGTTATATAGCTTAAAAAATATTTTTGGCATATTTCTCAGTATTTTGAATCTTATGTTATTTTGCTTTCGATCAGAGCCAAACGTAAGCAAATTGTTAAAGTGCAGAAATATATAATATATTTCATTGATATTCCATAATTAAATACATGTGAAGAATTCATGTCAAAATTAGTTACATTGAATTTACATCTGTGTAGTACCAACTATATTTGTAGCTGGAAAATTTTACAGTAAAGATAATAAATGTACAAAATAAATCACATTTAGAAAAAAACAGGTTCTAAAAAATTTTATAACGAGCAATGAAAATCCATATATGTGAATATTTCCTGCAGCGCTGGCTGTAACTACGCTGTCAACACCATGAAAATTTGAATCAATATTGCGGTCATCCAATTTTGCAATAGTTTTGCTCTATGACGCTTTCATAAACGTAAAAGCCGTTATAAATATAAATTATGTGTTTGGTGTATAAAGCGTACAGTTGTTATTTGCAGTGTCTAAATAACTTTTGAAATTAAAAGTTTATGATAATAACGTGGCTAATCAATATAAATAATAAAGTGTACAGTGAGTGAATTAATTTCTCTAAGTAAATAATTAAGTATTTAAAAATTAGACGAGACTTAAAAAGGGGGAAAATAGTTCGTTTAAGTATAATATATATAAATTATTAAAATGAATATTATGTAAATAATGATTGATGATATTTTTTTAAATATTACATTTAACAATATTGTAAATCGAAATACTTAGTGTTGATTCTGTCACTAAAAACATTTCATTTGAAAATTTAATATATTAGTTGTGTGTCTAACTAGATCACGTTTAAAAATCTCTCGTTCCAAAGAAAAATATGTTTTTTGTACGATGCATTGCGCTCGAAGAAAATGTAGAAATAATATTTTTTCCCTAAAAATATACCTGAAATATAGGAACATGTATAAAATAATGGAAATGATTTATAAGTTTATGTAACATTTCTCATTCTCGTTAATTCAAAAATCGCGTTAGCTGCTTTAAAATCAAACAGTAAAGTTACAATTTAGATAATAACTTCACGTTGCACGAGTATAAAATTTTTGCTAGTCTGAAACATAACATAAATGTAATATGTATTTTCTGACAGACCAGTAAGTCTTTCCAAGAGAGGCAGTCACGTGTAAGAAAATCAAATAAGTTGAGAGAGGGTAGCGAGGGGGTACTACTTGTACTAGGGTAACTTCGGGTGCTGGAAATTTTACAGAAGACGAGATATTTTCTATCAAATGATAGAAAAATACACTTTTAACAATCATTTAATATTATAACACAAAAATTATTTCTGCGATTCTTTACCCGAAGTTATCTAAGCGTTAAATGATTTTTTAACACTTCATTTGTAAAATAATAACAAGAAGTATTGACGAAATATAAATATTCAATCCTTTATTATTATCTGTCTCAATCATTCGTGAAATTTCTCCACAGACTAAGGCTCTTTTTTTCTTAGACTGGGCATAATCATATCACGGATTTTCATTGTGACTTTCTGTTCAAAAAAATCTTTTTGTCAAAAACATTTTTTACCCATTTAATCCAATAATCTTTGAAATAAGAACATGATGAGATCGAATAAAGGTATTTTAGGTTATCCACATTTTAGTCTGTTCATCAGTTTCATTTAGTATTTTACTCTGAATTAAAATAATCCAGTTTATAGTTTCTTGATGAAAAAGTGGATTTTTAGGATATATTATTGTAATAAGATTTTTATAAAGTAAAATAAAAGTAACCACTCAAAGTCAATTAATAATACGGTGAAAAATAGCAATGTATTTTAGTTCTACAAAATTATTTTTTAAATATAGTTATTTCGGCTCACCCCATCGTCAGAAATTTTTGATATATATATCAATTGATAATGATAGTGGGTTTAAATATAGCCCTGTCGGAACAGATTTTCTCAAAAATCATAATTTTTTGAGTCTAATGAAAAGATTACTCTCTGTGGTATAACTAAAAAATTTTAGACGAAGTTTCCATAAAATTAAATCAAAACCATTTTATATTTAAAATAATGTGGTAAAAATTTTCTTTATAACATTTACACAACAATTTACATTTCCACGTACATTTTGGCAGAATTAAAGCATTCTTAATATGAATCAATTCGTAAATATACTTATAGAAAATGAATAAAGATATTTTTCGATATATGTAATACATATATTACTTTGTCTTTATATCAAGAAAAAATATTTTTTTAATGCAAAACACCAACTTTACAATTGGTTTTTTACTAATAAAACGTTGAAAATAAAAAATCATTACCAATTTATTAAAAAACTTATCACTCACGTCTTGCAAATTGTGTAACACATATAATATTATGTAATACGTATGATGCAATCAGATAAATTTCCCCAGGGTCCACTTTACCAACGAAATCGTTTTGATAGTTTTCCAATATCTAATTCAGTTAGGCTTCTATGATTAATTATGAAGAGTACGATTTTCATTTACTCAGATGGCTCTATACTGGCGAGAGGAATTTTTGAACATATTACAAAAAACTCGATCAATTTTTATCATTATTTTTATGTGAAACTTTACCGTAACTTTACTAAAACCAATCTTTAAAAAAATGAGGCTGTTGGGTTTGAACGCAAAACAATTATTTTAATAGGTAGTGCTCAATTCTTGTACGAAAATCAATTTTCGCTAGAATAGGTTTTCATGCATTGAAATGAACTATAAAATTGTAAATTTTTTAAAACCTTATTCAAGTTTTGTGATGTATTGGCACTAGCTGATCTTTCGTTTTTAAATAGCATTCGTGTCATATATAATTTATACAAAAAAAACCCGGGATATAAAGAATGCTCGAAAAGATTATTATATAAAAGTATTTTATTTCTTTAATTAAAACAGTATTTTGCTAAGAGCTAACACGACTGTTATTGAACGCTGAACGCTTTCATTGCTTAAATAAAAAGCAACTTCATTATGCCATACATAAATAAACGGTTTTTAGTTTTCAATTCATATTAATAGATTGGGAATTTACTTCTTATATTAGTAGTGTTTTTGTTCATTATGCTGTT
Source organism: Himalopsyche japonica (assembly GCA_028555115.1). Lineage (NCBI taxonomy): Eukaryota > Metazoa > Arthropoda > Insecta > Trichoptera > Rhyacophilidae > Himalopsyche > Himalopsyche japonica. The sequence continues at coordinate 3,709,300 of JAHFWJ010000430.1, forward strand.
GAGACGAAATAAAAAACACAAAGTCAAAGATGACTTTGATTACTGAGTAGGTATTTTTATTGACTCGAAATGATGAAATACTATATTGATAGTCGCAAGAGTGATATTGTTTTAAATAAATATTGATGAATACACCACTGAAAAAAACACAATTCATACTTCACAACTCTTTAATGATGATTTGATTTACCATCTAAAATTCTTAAGCGAAGGCACCGGAAGTCGGTGCTGTTTTTACACATTTTTCGCATCGTTTTTATAGAGTTGGTAAAAAAGCTTCCCGGCCATTAACCGTCGTAAGAAAAAATTCTCACTCACTCCCATCAACACAAAACGACTTTTACCCGGAAAGCCTTTTTGCAGTATCAATTTTTAAGTTGGCTCATCTAAAGTTCTTACCTTTTAAGATGCCTTCTAACAGATAATTTACTTACCGTGATAAATATCCCTACAATTACGCGCCACTAATATAAAGCCTTTTTCTGAAAACTTAATGCTCACTCATATTAAACGCCAATAAAAAATAACACGTATTTGTCAACCAGTGGATGTTATTAAAATATTTTTTTTTCATATATTGCAAATAATACTTCTTTTGCAAGTCTCAAGAAACAAAACGTAGCGAATATATTATTATAATCAAATTACATATATAAGGATATATGTCATGATAAATCATTTTTGTGTTTTTGTAAGAAAATTATGAAGGAAATGTTGAATAGACTATAGATATTTCACACAAAGAAAGCAAAACTCTTTGTATTTATGGATTTCATTAGTATAAATATTGTTCAAAAGTAAAAACTTAGGTAATAATATTATATCGCGTAAAAGTTTACATTTTCATTTTTTTTCTTTGAAAACAAAATAAAACGTTTTAAGATATACTTATGATAATAAAATCGTAGATTTTTATTTAAATTTCTCAGAAAATAAAAATAGCCTGTAACTAAAAATTTTTGAATTAAAAATATATATATTATATCGTCTCATTTGACGCTTGTCTGTCTTGGAAATTATCTGATCAACTTCATATTATCAAATTTTTGTGATATCTGATATTTTTATATTCTCAAAATAAATGAACAATACCTTAAAAACATCATTTGAGATTGTTAATATTTCTAGACGTTTACAATAATAGTACTTCAAATCTTTACTCGCTTATAAAACCTACATAATCAATATTAATTAATGAATCGCTGTTACATGTACCTACTGAATATAACTATGTTAAATATGAGCCATATAATCTTTCAATATGGAGCATATGGTACTCATCTCAGCTGCTTTGTTTACCATAAAAAGTTTGTTAATTGTTTTTACTGTACGATATTTTCAGGATCAGATGTGCGGGAGAAAATTTAAGTATCATATAAAGCAATGCCGTCGAGTATAAATAGAATTCAAGTCATTGAATACGCCAACAGAAAAGCTGCCGTATAAGTAAATAAATAATTGGAAAATATTGACTTGATATAATTTTTCCCAGCTATGATATAATATTAATAACGAGTGCTTCTAGTGGTAAAACACTTTATTATATTTCATATAAAATAACAATTCATTTTTAAATTTTAAAATAAATCTGTTCTATGAAAATATTTCATAAACATGATAATGTGAAAATTTAATTATGTACCGTAAATTTAAATAGTATCATGGATGAAAATTTTGAATAATTTTAAGTTATTTCATTATTTTGGGTTGAAAACTTCCACCCAAAGGGTGAATGAAATTTTGAACAGGTAAGCAGTTTAAAAATCCGATTAAGCCGCTGCCTTCAATATAGACTCTAAAACTTCCGGCAACCAAAGACTTTGATTGGATACTTAATTTTTTCTAATTAAAAATATTCAATATATATATAGTATGATGGGTAAAGTTTTGATTTTCTAGAAAGGTTTTAAGGGAAATTTACGTGAACCGCTTCTTTTTACACGCTTTGTGGTGTATGATATGGGCTATCTTTTATGCGTGATCTTTATTATTAAAAAAATAATGTCTCTATTGCATATTTTTATGTTAATCACTGATTCAAAAAATTAAGTTCAAACTATCAAAATTGGCTCCATTTACCGGGAGTATGGAGAATATGTCGATAAAAAATAATATGGCTATATTGATAATATTGAAAAAAAGAACTATTTGACATGAATCAGCTATAATTGTCATTTAAAATGGTGATCGTGTAGCATCATTAACTTATTTCATAAATTAAATTAACAACAAATGAATTAATCAATTCATTCCTGTGATACTTACGAATATATCGTTTCATAGTTATTGTCAGAATTCATTTAAAGAAAGCATTTTTATGCTTAGAAGTAAAATAATGAAAAAAGGTCAGTATATTGTACACAGTAACCAAGTTGAAATAGTTGTACAAAAATATTGTGAAAATGTATGTAGATTAAAAAAAAACATTCGCATAAAAGAGAAGATATTATATAACCCCTCCATAATAACAAAAGAAAAATAGATCGTCTTGAATGTGATATTTAATATCTTTTATATAACCTTGATTTCTATGTCATAATGAAAAATTATATGGTTAGCGGCATCAAAATAGAAGTGTGACGTCCTAGATTCGATCCCGTATAAACTGCTTCGAAGGTAATTATTCTGACCATCAAACTAAAATTTTTGAACCGTGTGGGTGGTAAATAATTTTATATAATAGTAAAAAAATATTAGAAAATGCCGAAACCTCTTATCTTCATGTATTAATTGATATTTTTCAAAATTTATAAGAGTTCATTTGTTTCGTTAGTTTATGGTGACATTTTGTTTTATTTGTAAACTGAGTATCAAAATTAAAATTAAAAAAAATGACAATTTTAGAAACCATTGAGAGTATAAAGTCTTGTCAAACGATTTTAGTGTGTTCTATTCACTTTTTGAAATATTTTATTTTCATGTTCTTTTTGCTACGTGCGGTTTGAATTTAGAATCATTATTTTTATTCATTTGTTATTTTCGTACAGAAGTTGGACCATCGAGTTAAAAATTGAAACGGAAAAATTGTGGTGAAGTTAAAATTCTTTTAATTCCCTTTTCTTATATCTTAAGCATTTAGCTCTGGTGTAAAATATTATATATTCAGCAAATACTAAACTGCCTGGTTAATATTTTTCTGCTTTATTATATAACTCCAAGCATAGCATTCCTAAATGGTTAGCATACTTCTTTACATTTGACCTATTATCGCGAGGTTTGTAAGTACAAAGCCGAAAGTTTTTAAAGCATTTACGGACTACTAAATTCGTGATAAATTACGTTGAATAACACTGATCTAGATAAAAATGTTACTGATTTCCGATAAAAGTTTTACCTTGCAAAATACACTTTGCCTCGCTTAAAAAGCCTATATGGAAGTACATACAAGAAAATGTTTCGCAAATAAATTTCGACGTAGGAAGTAAATTAAAAAAATAATTTTATCAGGTCGCCGACTCGTGAGGTATTGTGTTTAATGTAAATGAAATTTGCAGTGTTGTGTTTTTGTCTTTCCGATAATTTATTGGAATTAATAAAATTTAAATAATGTAGTTCTTAGTGATAAACAATATTCTGTTGCATCCGTGTGATAGAATGCCTGAAGATGCCGAAACGCGAAACACGGATCGTTAGTGGTAAAACCTGTGGAATCGTACATAGTTGTAACCATTCAAAATAAGCTATTCATAGTATTTATATACTTTTTATACTATTTGAGTTTTTTTATAAAACTGAGATATTATTTTTACATGGAATATTTTCATTTCAAAAATGTCAATTCATCGTGTGATACCGGTTCTGATTACGTGTAAATTTGTTTTATTTTATAACTTTAATTAATTTCACAAACAAATACATTAAAAGTGTAACTGTATGCAAATGTATTCAAATGCGAGACATTCATGAAAATACATTTTTTGAAGTGTTTGTGTCAAAAAGTAAAGATTCTTTTTTTGATATTTTCCAGTGTGAGCAGCGTCCGGCGTTCAAGGGCATGTCTTGGTGGTAGTGTCGTAAGCCGCGCGCTCGCGTCACTTCCGGGGGTGGGCGCAGGCGCCGGCCCTGTCATGGCGGGGCGGTGGCTCGCTCTGGCTGCTTTGGCGGCCTTGTGTGTTCCACAAGCAGCACCCCAATCCGCACAGCAGTGCCCCCCGCACGGAGACATATCCCCATGTACCTGCAGCGTCAAGAAGAACGGTCTCGACATCTTATGCGAATTCACCGACCCCTCGCACATCAATAAAGCCATGGCCGTTCTCAAGGGACGGTCAGCCATAATCTTCTATCTGAAGTTAAGGCACAACAACCTGCCAAAGTTGCAAGGGTTTGTCTTTTTGGGGCTGGATATACGCCATCTTACGATTCATAACAGCAGTTTGGCGGTGGTCGAAGAATCTTCTTTAAGCTCCGTGGGTAAGTAATATTATCGATTTTTCATATTACTAAATCAGAAATATTATATTTTCATCGTCTAGAAAAAAATCCTTTCTTATTGACTTTCTTACCCAATCCGTACTTGAAAATCAGTCTTCTGGCTAATAAATCGGAGGCAAAAATATCAGCGTCTTGATTTACATAACAAATATTGGTGGCACAAACGATTTATATCAACATTAAATGATACCAAAGCTTTCAAGTTTTCATGAAATGTTTTATATAATATGATCGCGATAAAAGCAAAAAAATAAATCTTCCCCAAAAACATACAAACAAAATAGTCAAATTCGAATTTGTCACTAAAAAAAAAACTAACAGAACTTTTGTCAGTTCTGTTGCATCCCTGTGATAGAATGTCTGAAGATGTAGAAAGGCGAAACCTGGTTCGTCAGTGACAGAGGATGTGAAATCGTACAAAGTTTCAAAAATTCAAATTTTATATTGAAATGCTATAAAGTACTTTAAGGCGATATCATAAATTATAAAAAAATAATAATTAAATCTTTTATTCATAGGAAGACAAAATACAGATATTTGAAATGAAATTTGATTTGTCATAATTAACTGTCTGAGAGTACATTGCAGTAAAATTTTGGTAAAATTTCGATACTCTTTGGAATTAAAATATTTTTTAATTTTTCTTTTGTTTTGTTGTAACAAAAATATACGTATTTATCACAGGTAAAGGGCTTACTCAGCTGGATGTATCACAAAACTCACTCGGCGTAGTGCCATCTGCAGCCCTTAGAAGTCTTCATCATTTGCTTATCCTCAATATGAACCATAACAAAGTGTCAGTTCTCCATGGCCGTGCTTTTGAGGGGTTGGATACCTTAGAGATTTTAACACTTTACGAGAACAAAATCACAAACATCGAGTCGGATGCTTTCAAAGGATTGGAAAAGTATGTAATATTTATGTTTGACTGTAATATGTAAATTGGCTTGCTGATATAAATATTTCTCAATTTATTTGAAATAAACGTTATTTGAAAGACTTTGTAATTAAATAAATACCGAGTAACAATTAACAAAGACGCCAAGTATATTTTAATTAAATTAACATAAGATTAACACAGATGAATAAATCTTGTCTGTCGGGATAAACTCCAGTTAAATCATTAAGTTCCAGGCCAATCTCAAATAAAAATCAACAAATAAATACTTTTTGCGTGAAACTGGTATCATTTAATCACCAAGTGGTATTTTCACTGATCTGTTAATTATTTTTTTTTCTTAACGGCTTCATATGTGATAAAAGTTTTGTTTTAAATGGATAAATCAAATATACATAATTTATAATGCATTGTAGAATACGGAAGATCAATTTTAAATTATTCGATTGATTTCAATGTTATGAAAACAATTTCCATATATATATTTTTAATTCAACACGTCAGCTTACTTCAATATACATTTTTTTTGTAATATTTTAAATGTTAATAAAATAATCTTGAGGAATTTGTAATGTTTAAAAACTAAGAAAAGCTTTTGTCTGTGGATAAAATGCTCGCCAAAATTATTCTGTTTGTATATTTACACCATGAATATTTGAAACACTTTTTGTACTTAAAAATTGACAGTGAAATATTAGCGTTGAGTTTTTTGCCTTCAAAAAAAAATACCAGGCATTTGTATATCTATAGAATCACATCTTGAAATTGCTGTATCACTCCTTACGTATTTATAAATTAATAACGAAGGAGAGTACGCGAGTAGGATTTGGAAAAGTTTTAGAAGGTGAGAGATTACATACAGAGAAACTAATATCTGTGTGTGTCAGACCCGCGTCAAGACTCCGAATGGCTTTCCAAAAGTTCCTTCTGTGCTTTGTTATGCATAAACCTGGAACCATTTGTAAGAACGTTGTATTGAAACTTTACAGAACGTGTCAGTTTGACTTTAAATGTAAGCACTCACTGGTTTGCTTTATAAGCAGACAAAAACTAGCCCCAAATAGGCAGCTACAAAACAACCTTTCGAAGTAAGCTAATTATGGCATTATTTAGAGACGTGTTCGTTATGATCAATCCTACGTGAATTTATAATCAATAATATTTTACAATATTAACCCTAAAATGGCAGATTTTTATGAATAACTGAACCTTAACCTTAAAAGTGTAAGTTTTGTTTGCCTTTGATTTAATGTGCAGTTTATTGTATTTTTGAAATTTCGATTTTTTTAATGTATTAGCATGACTGAAATCTTATTTCTATTCACTGATAAAATAAAAATAAGTCAAAAATACATATAATGAATTAATTTATATTGGATATCAAATGCTTTCGTTTCATTCTTTACTTAACGAACTTTTTATACATATATGTGAAACCTTCATAAACTTTTTTCAAGGCATTATAGGTTTACTTATTAAATAATAAAATTATTGATAATTCCTCTGCATGAATTCTTGGCGGTAATTTTTTTAATAGTGTGCAAAAAAAAATATGTTTTTGTGAATTGCATTAGAAAAGTATCAGAATGATATATCTATCTTGAAGAAATATAAAGGTTTACTTACTATGTGATACATGAGATTAAAAAATATGACCTTAATCAACCACCCAGTAATTTAACTTTAATAATGTTACATAATCAAGTGTGAAATTAGGTTTAATTTATTTTATAATATATCAAGAGGCGGAAAGAAAATTTATCCATGTTTCTTTTCTCCTGGATACTTCGCTACCCGTCTTACGGTAAAATGATGATATAAGACTCTAGAAAATATTTTCAACTTCACATGCTTCAAAAGATAGTGCATGCAAAATAAGATGCACCATAAACAGTCTCGAGAGAGTACCTGTAGATACAGTATAAAAATTTTATCACAACTCTCAAGAACGTTTCTTACGCGTGGAAAAGAATTATTGCAAAAATGTGCATAATATTCTCTATATTATCAAAACGTAGACAGTGAAAAATTATTTATTAAAAAATTATTTATTAAAAAAAAGAAAAACAATTTCTATGTTGTATATATTATAAAAACTATTACACATTTTCAAAAACAGGCATAATCTCTTTCTGGGACTTTATCAAGTGTTAATAAGTTAAGTTAAGTGTAAGTGGAATATTTTCTTAATTCTGCAAACAAATTTATAGTAATGAGACAGTTTCATTAACTCTAATGAAAAATGTGTTGAAAAATAACTCACATTCAATATTCGTTATAAAATGATTGAAGATGAAAAACAAGGATGTTTGGATTTGGAAAAATGAAGTCGTATTAGAATAATGAATATAAGGTATATAGTTATTTCCAATAAGTGAGAATGTTGACAAAGTTTTCAACGTAAGTAACATGTGTCTTCGTTTTTCAATGGATGACATTTATTTTACTTCTCCTTTTGTCATTTTTTTTTTGTAGAAAACTCAAGCGATTGAACCTTGGTGGAAATGATCTTAACCACATCCCTCAAAAAGCCCTCGCTATCCTTGATAATTTGAAGAAGTTGGAAATGCAGGAAAATAAGATCTCTTCAATTACTGAAGGGGACTTTGCAGGTAAGAGTTTATTTTTAGCAATTATTTTATTCGTCAAATGAAAAATAAATATTTATGTACAAACTTTGAATTTGTGTATACTACGTTACAAACATGAAGAAGCATGACTCTCACGAATGTATAAGATGATATTTTGTTTCAGATGCTTGAAAAGAAAATTGCCTGCTATTGGTATCAAATATTATTTATAGTGATGAATCACAAAAAAATTTTGAGTTTGCCTTTATATAACATTGAAGACTCAAACGACAAAAAAATAAATTATTTATTTTTTAGTTTTAATTTACTACTCAGAATAGTTCACTTCATTTTGTAAAAAACCCTTTTTTGAAGAAACATTACTATATTCCTTTTAATGTAATATTTTCAAAATGGAGATAGCTTTTTTGTAAGCTATTCAATCAAATTTAGAAAATTTAAATAAATTTTGTTTCACAGAAATATTGAAAATATGAATAAATAAATTGCATTGATATAATCAGGGCTTATTTTATTTAAATTATTACGTTTATTCCTTGGAAAAGCTCTGTCGACTTTCCCGTTATTATAAAACGAATAATTTAAAATCCCCATATTTTGCGATGTTGCACTAAAGCATAATGCGGTATGATAACATTTTTTTAATTTTATATCCAAGAAATTTCAAAGAATTTTTAGAGACTAAGAAAATTTATTAAAAGTGTAAAATGCAAAGTATGTGAATGAAGTGTGTAAAAAAAATATTTTTTTATTCAAATAACTGTCAAAAGAGAATTTATAGTTCATAATCAGCAATAGATTGAGTGTATAATTATGTATGATATTACATAAATATCGACAGCTAAAAAACCTCCAGAATAAATTTTTAGCATGGAGCAGTTTGATGTCGAAAAAGTATCATAAATTTTATTCCCATGCGAGTCGTTAAATATTTCATGAACGAAATGGCTAAAAACAAAACGAAGTAAAATTAATATTCCGTATTAACCAATATTTTATTTCGGTTGCCTTTTAACTAATTCTGTTTTCGATAACTGTAAAAACATGAACGAGGAGTATCATTAAAAAGAAATACCACGCAAAGTGATATCACTCTCATTGTTAATTTTTTATTTTGTTCAAACATATATTTTGTTTTGAATTGGAAAATGGAATTTTAAAAAAATACCAATTATTTTTCCAAATATGTTATTAATTTTTAAAAAGACTTATCATTAAAAAAATAATTTCATTTGAATAAGAAGTAAATTAATATGATAATTATAACAGAACAAATTTATCTAAAATTGGTTAATTGTTTGCAGGGCTTCGAAACTTGGACTCACTAGGACTTGCTCATAATCACCTCAAAGAAATATCCGGAAAAGTTTTTTCTCATCTAAATCTTCTCAACTCGCTGGAACTTGACGGAAACGGAATTATACATATTCATGAAGAAGCGTTTAATGGGCTGGAAGGTAAATACATTATCTACTTTTCCATATTCTTTGTTCACTCTCGCCATATTGCACTCAAATAAGTTAATGAACTGATTTATAAAAATTGTTAGAATAAAATTGATACATTTAAATATTTAAATTATAATTCATAAAAATGAAATAACATTGTTGATCAAAATTAATTTTACTCACTCATCACGAAAATTCATAAATCATTATTTATGACGATTTTTTTTTTAAATTGAAGAGAAGACAAACTTATTAACTATCATGCTAACTAAAATAAGTATTCAGACACTTTTAAATGATAGCATGTAAAACTAGTGAATTTACCTTTGAAATTTATCGAAAACATTATTTTGGGATGACTTATAAAAATGATTTCATTTTAAGGTTGAATATAAACAGTAGGTGATAAAAATGCCATAAACAATTGTTATTTTAATGATGAAATACCTTCAGTAAAGCATTGGAAAACACAAGCATGTACTAAGAAAATGTTTTTCCACTCTTCGATTAAATAAAGCGGTTTCGTGACAGCGTTGGCAATTGGCTACACAAAAAGAAAAATAACTGAATGTTTTAGATACGCAAGCTTTCTAGACTTATGGCGGAGATTGCGAAAGCTCTGCTCCTAGATTTATTGTGCTCCGTGGTATCTCATGAACTTTGCACTCCGTTATTGCAGTGTTTTGTATAGCGGTTTTCAGTGGATCCTTTATTACTTTCCTTTTGTGTATTTACGTATATTTAGCGTAATATCTAACCCTTTTACACACATTTATAACAAGTTTATTGCCAAACATTAGATTCGTTGGTATTGAATAAAACAAACCACGATTCTGGGAAGCATCAATAAATATAAATTTATTTCTTCCTATAAAATATGGTTATTCCGTGCTAGAAGAAAATATATAGACAGATTTATTATCTACATCCAATTCATCCTAAATAAATTAGACATCCGCTTTTTTTTACTTATATACCTAACATTAGGAATAACGAAATTTTAGCTTCAATTAAATACGCTTATAACCAAGAAAACAGTTTTATTTTTAAATAAGCATTTTACCGTACGAAAAAGTATCAAAAAACCTTGTTGTAAAATGCAAATGAATATTCATGCGTGTAATATGGTAAGGCACAAACTAATGAAATAAACTTAACCATATTGTTTTCTTGAACCGAAAAAATCTAAAAGGAAACAAAAATACTTCTCTTCTGTTTTTTATCAAACTCATAATGTGAATATAAAAATTTACGACTTTCAATATGCTAAGCTATAAATTTCATTGGAGCGTGGTTGACTGGGGAAAATTATTGTTGTCAATATGGAAACGTTAAAATGGTATATTACGATACTTGCAAAAATCACGTGCGAGATATTTCACTTGTTATTTATAGAACGGTGTATTTGAATACTAAAAATAAGATTATTAAAGAAACGTCAAAATATTTCCTTATTCATTGTGAATATATTAAAAAAAAAACAGATTATTTGAGAAAAATAAGCTTAATTTTAATTATCTGACTAATTTTAATTTCTAAGTACTTGTGAAATGTGAATAACTAATACTTGTGATAAGTGAATAAAAAATCACGTCTAGGTACTTAAATAGAAAAACCTGACTATTTTTCTACATATTTTCAAAATCAAAATAATTGCTTAAATCTCTCGTTGGTTGTACCTGAAAGAAAATGATCATTTTACCTATCCGTAAGGTTGCAAGAGACTATAAGGACTTAACAAAACGACGCCATCGCACTCAAACTGACGTTGAAAAAATGTGACTTTATTTCCTCTCCTTTGTGAAATTTTTGTGTAATCGAGTGCTTTCAATCAATTTTTATGAGAAGCTAAACTGCTATGAATTATCAAATTAAAGGTAAGGCTTCAATAATTAAGAAAATTTATGTCATTTTCACAGAACTTCAAAATATTTTTATTTTACTTCAACCAAATGGAATATTTTTTTCAAATATCTTAAACTGGTAAATATAGTTTCTATAAGAACGAGCTGTAGAAAATTCCAAAGAAATAATTAAGATTTTATAACAACTAGTTGATTAATATTATAGGGGTGTGTAAGGATGCCATTATACATCCCTACGCATATTTCATCTCCAGTAATTTTAAGAGCTTGTAAGAGTTCAGTTACTAAAATTGGCTCTGGTGAGCGAACAGTAGCTTTTTCAGTACCTTTTTATGTTGCGCCACTCTTGTATTTTTTTCTCATGGGTCATCTCATCAAAGACCTAACAGTTTCGAGTGCAAGATATCCAATTGCCATTTGGACCTTTTTTAGGTTTCAATTATTTCAAGTATTGAACCATTTATGTCATTGATGTCAACCCTCTTATATCACTAGACCTAATATATACATGTCATACTTCAGAAATATTTTAATGTGCATTTTATTTTAATTAACGTTTTATATAAAAAAAAAAAAATGAAAGTTAATATTTTCTTGATCAGCTAAACATTTTTATATCAATTTAAGTCAGATAAATGTCCCATAAATTTGTAAGGGTAAATCTATGCACCACAAAATCACATTGATTAATAAATTAAGCAACGCACTTGTTGAATTATAAACGAGCTTTCAGGTAACTCAATAACTAGGCTTTCATTCCATTTGATATATTTGACCCTCCGGGCTCGGATGACGTGAACGGCACGCGTATCAAAACTACTTCCCTGGTCGAATGCGGATTCAGAGCCTATTTTGAGATTTGTTGATAAGTGAAAGGGTTGGTCGATTCTGTACAAATATTTTATAACAATTGAAAATGTATTCAAGATTAAATTGTAAATACGTTTCACCGTATTTATTGGTTTTGAAAAATGTCAAATACTGTTCAAAATTCAATTGTTCAAATACCGGTCCCTGAGAAATTGTAATGAAATACTTGTAGTATTAGTAGCCAGCTAAGCATACAATAAAAATAAAAAAATCTTATAAAATGCCATAAGATAAATACAAACCATTAAGAACCAATACGTAGATATGGAAATAGCTGGTAATTCGTAATAATACGTTAATGATACTTATGGAATAGGTGCATTAACATTTTGTCGAGAAATAATTATTGCCTATAGAATCAATCGTTTGAAACGCTTTATTCTCAAAATCGTTTTAAAAATACATCTATGGGTTTACATATTTATATCCAATTTTTATTATTTAAAATAAAAGAAAAATGGAAAATCACTGGTGACAACCAATTATTGTAGCCCATCCATAAAATCATTAATAAAAAATCATTTTTCTTCTGATTCATGCCTCCTTAGAGGACGGATTCTGTTATCATTGGAACCAAAGAAAACATTTCAGTGGTTTTCAAATCGTTTATGGCAAGAAAATATGAAACAATAATTAAAGGTTTTATCACCATTTCCATAAAAAAAAATATCCATGTGAAAGTTTGCTTCATTACAAGTTTGAAAGGTTAATCAAAATTAGGTAAATGTTTTTTTTGTTTTAATCTTATTGCTACTAGGAATTTATTCATTTCTTATCGCAATGCAGATTGTTAGCTAATATTTTAGAAAACTGCGAAAGACGGTATATTCATAATTTTAATGCCACAACCCTGCTGCAAAGTGACAAATATAAAGCTAATTCTCTTGAAGTTGAAATATTAAACTTTCCAAACATGTCACAGCAGAGCTGTGTTTATTTTTCAATGTCGGGTACACCCTGCCACCGACGATTTTTAGGGTAAACAGCCAGACGGTATGTTCACTTACAGAGAAGCTTCTCTCGGCGTTCTTTTGACAAACGATTCGCGAATCAATAACGTACCTTGACAAAGAAGCTTTGGGTTACTTCTGTGATAAGATTGCAACGCTTTTACCCTAGTCGGCCATTGTGATCGCGATCATGTTTCAGATGAATAACATGTACACATAATGAGCCACGATCCGGTGGTAAATAGTACATTATATTCTTGCATTTTCTTTAAAAACCTGTCGTCATCTAGAGAGACGAAGTCATATTTATTTTAGTCGCTTCAAAAGCAAAAAAGCACTTATATTTTGACGGTCAGAATCCATGCATTTTTGTTGGAATTTTTCTCTACGACTGCTACCAAAGAGATTTATACATAAGTGCCCATACACTTGATGATAATATAGTTCAGTTCCATCAAAACATGATGTTTAAAGTTAATGTCGTTTATTTTTGTACAAAATGCTACCAAAAACGATTACCTTTGGAAAATATGAAATGAAAGGAATTTTTTGCAGCATTTTGTTGAAAAATTGAATCAACTCTTTACGATGCCACAAACCACATGGAGATACGCCCAAATTCATGAATACTTAAAATACAAAACGCAATCGGAAAAACATCACGCAGCTCGTATTTTAAATTTAAATTTAATCGTTTAACGATGGAGCCTCGCAAAAGCCTGAATGGTGCCCCCCTCCTTGTCCCTCCGGCACTGGTTAATAATTTACGCCGGTCCCCAGCCCTTAAATCCGGGTTCTCCTCCCATACTGAATGTAGAACATTTGCATAAATAAGTTCGCCGCATCCGGTTAGGTCCATTTGCATAGTGTGCGATCATCGCCGTAGTTACCCTACGGTCCCTTTACATACAAACCTATCGCTGTTAAGTTCGAAAATGTATATCTTATTGATTTTTTTTCGATTTATATATTTTAAAATTTTTATATTCTTCAGTTCATGATCCAAAAAGTCAAATAACTATAAGAATGGTTCTGCCACCTAGAAATAAGAACTCTAGTTTATATTCATAGATGATTCACTAAAACCCAGTTTAATGAAAAAAAGACGTGATAAAATGTAGGTTTTTTTGCCTTTGCAGTAGCAAAAGTAGTTTTAAAGCAAATTACACGTGAATTATCATTCTACGATAAATAATCGATGAAACTTAAATAAATGGAAAACAATTTGAAAAATAAAATTAAAAGGTAGACAGACATATAGCAAAACTATATATTAAACTCAAGAAGTATTATTAAATAAAATTATTCTAAGCTGTTATGACCAAAGCAAAAATTTAAGACTCCTTGCTTTTTGATATTAGACTACGTTCCACTAAAATAAAGGTCAAATAATACAATTGAATGAGTCTATTGTCTGTGTTTTAATAGTATTTGCTGTGTATAATTAAATGGTCTAAAATGGTGTACTATTTGTCTGGATTGATAAAACAAATTAGTTATTCAGACGGACAGCGGGTTGCCACTTCACAGTTTTCCCATATTATGATCATTATACGTATTTAACTAGTGAAATAACGTTTATTGTCTCATTTATGATGCTTTTTTATCAAACGAAAATGTTTAAATTATAAAATTTTCAGTATTTTCTATTTTATTATTTCAACATTTGTCATATATTTTTTGCTGTTTCAAACATATTGTAAAATTAATAATGTTTAAGAAATAAGTATAACCATAATTGATAACAACTGAGAAGTCTTTTCTTGTTAATGTATTACAGTTTCATTTTGTTAAGCAAAAAAATATAATCGAATATATCTATACTGATTTTAAATCAAATGCACATGAAGAAAGTGTAATGCTGCAAAAAAATTAAATCAATTTGTTATCTTTCATTCATAAAATATCATTGGCGTACAATTGTGTAGATTTATTGTCATGATAAAATAAACGTGAAATAAAAATCGAATGACGTCAAAATAAAATGGAACGACCAGACAACAATAGCGCAAAATAGACATGGCTTATCTTTATACATATAACATATATTACAATTTGATATTTTTTATATGACTTTTTGCCAATTCAAAGTATAGCCATATATCATACAACGTCATTCTGTGCTTCTTGAAATATGTTTGATATGAGCGGTCTGGATAATTATGCTGATTGCTGCTGAAAAAAATGAAACTACATCCATAATGTAATTATTGAAAGAATTTGAATTGATTATGTTTCTGAATATCAGTTAGAACAATGAAAAATATTTATATTTTTATCCTTGAAAGAAAGTGAAATTTAGTTCAGTCAGTGTATTAATACTTCTTGCCACCTTTTCTTTTTTACCAAAGTGAATGCGCATTAAATTATTTAAAATAAAATACAGAAATATTCTTAACATGTACTTTGATAAAATAATATATTCAATCAATCTCTATCAATATTCAATCAAGACATATATGATTTCATTTATGCGCTACTATTGGTACTGTTGAATCAATGACTATCAATTATGATTTTTTTTTTATTTTACAATTATAACATATTTACAATAATATATTTTTACAATATATTTACAATAAGTTATTTTTTATTTCGTCTCGTTTATTATATAATTTTAATTGAACATATAAAAATAGGTTTTGCTGTAATATAAACTAAGAGCTTTTCTAGGAATTCGAAATGATATTAAATGATTGATTGAAGAATGAAATGAAACATTAGTGTAAATCAATATTTTTTATTATTCATGACTAAAATATTATAAAATAATACTTAGCGGTCGTTCATTTTGAAAAAAATACCCTAATTTTAAAAAGATTTTATCAAAATAATAATAAAATTTAGCTAAGCCCAGGAATTCCTCTGTAAAACATGCAGTCCAGCGTAATAATGATAGTAATAATGCGAGTACAGTGAACGATGGAAGTCCATTCACATCCCTCTGGATTTGGAAGTGCCAGAGGGCAGATAAGGGTAAAAGGTTGTGTCGGGTAGGCGGATAGGCTGACGTCCTTTGCATTTTCTTCCTAGACATTATCCTGGCCTAGAATATAGATATTTACACCATATAATAAAATATGATGGACACTTTCTCTTTATATTTTATCTCAAGATACTGACGACGCAAAAACATTTCTTGCCAGCCGACTGATTTTTTTTTCTTATTTTTATTTTATTTCGGATATAATATTGTTTTATAAAAAAAAAACTAGCAATAATGGTTATCTTTGTGTAAAACTTCATTGAAATTATTTTTGTATATTGTAATATAGGTATGAAATGCCAAATATTTTTCCTCCAAGTCTCGCTATTAACACATGTTAAATATCTGTATGGTGACAGCCAAACAACTCAACTGTTGAAACGGATGATTACAATGTAACGATGGTCGATACTCATAAATTTGTGTTGAAATATATTCGATATTATAATAAAAATCTATTGCATATTATTTGTTGTATGTTTCAACAATTTCAGCAAAGAAATAGTTAACAGAAGTTGCTTGAAGAGAAATGTCTAGATACTTAAATTTTTGTTTTAAAGACGATAACAAATAAACGAATTTTACTCTCAATGCTACTTTTTATATAAGTAACAATTATTGTTTTAATTACGCTCTTAGATTTTTAGGGTAAATTTACTTGTTCTATTTAACTTCAAAGATGTAAATGCTAACATAGCGCCATGAAAATAAAATGTCAATCTGTATTTTTATAAAAAAAATGTACGTTAAATTAACATAAATGAAATGTGACTGCATTCCACTCAAGGTGTGTTTATTTTATTTTAAATAAATATTAAGACCTGTCTGGAAGTCTGGAATATGTTATGGTTTTTCACAATCATCTGAAGAGTTTCATTAATATTTACTATTCAGGACTAAACGGTGAAATATTAACGTAATTCGTATTAATAAAAAAATATTTTACTAGCGTTGATTGATTGTTGAATAAAATTTATTGAATTCCTTGATAATAATCAAAATTTTAGGTATTTATTAAAACTATGATACTCATACCGTTAGTTATGAATGTTATTACTTATGTTTATTACAAAAGAAAAATAAATAACACCTTAATATAAGACTACACTTATAAAAAATATCAACCTGCTGAAATACTAGAAAATAGAAAATTTCATACACAATTTATTATTAATGAAAAACCTACAAAATTTTGTTGGCAGTAAGCAAGTATCGAAAAAGCATTTTCAACGAACATCTGTTTTTTTTCACGAGAGCAGCAGAAAAATACAAACAAAAAGGAAACAAAGATAACGAAAACATATATGTAGATTGAATTTGCTCGAAACAACGTTTGTGATATCAAAATGTAAAAGTGCGAAAGGGAAAACTGAAAAAAATATTCATATAATATTTCACAATACGTGTCAATTTTTGACGCCAATGCTCCCAGGTGGTGTTATTCGTGAGCTCAAAAAGTTATTGACTAACTACCTATTTTAATAAAAATATATGACGTGATATTTCATATTGAAAGATTTTTGTGTTTTCATACTCTTCTGGTACAACACTATTCAATTTATTGTGAAAATAAATTGATTAAAAGGTGGAAATTTTTAATTGAGAATATTTTTTGATACTTGACCTACCACTTATTCAATTATGATCAAAAATATCGCAAAATAGAAAATACGCCCAATACTTGAGTAATGCAATGAATGTTTGTATAGGATTAAATTTAAGTCTCATTTTCCAAACAAGAATTTAGATAAATAATTTATGGAACTGAAGCTAGTATTTGATTTTAAATTAATACTCGATTCAGTTATATGTTAAATGCATTAGAAATATGGATCTTAAAATTGCGCTTAAAGATGTTTCCGTAATACAAAAAGCACCTTTTAAAATTTGCTTTGCAAATTAAAACAAAATTACAACCATTTCTTAAAGTTATGTATAAAATCTCCTGATTTAAACTTATGAAAAAAAATGATGTACATGAGGCTAAAAAATATTCAATAGCGTTAAGGAGGCATCATTTTTTTGTAATTAACATTTTCAAATATGAATGAAATGAATTTAAATATGTTGAAATGTTTGAAAAAAAACATTAAAAACAATCTTAATTAATAAGAACACTTTTATCAAAGTGAAATGTTTTCATGCTTTTAGAATAATGTTAATTTAACTGGAATATTTTATATGTTACTTATCTGAAAATAAAATTAACTTTGGATTAACTTTTAACTTTACTAGGCGTATATTTTTTTTGGTATATCAATTTTGTAAAATTCTGTGTTTTCTATGTAAAACAAAGCGCGTTTTTATGCAAAGGATACTAATAATACTAAACTTTTTAAGAATAAAGCAGTTATCGTGAGGTCTTATAAACTCATTACCGTGAGCATTTTTTCTCATTTCTCGAGGGAAAATATGGCATTTGTAAAAGGCGCAATGTGACTTCTTGTTTCAGCTTTCACATTTTCATACTTTGTACAAAGCCAGCCTTTCTCCGTTGTAAATAATATACTGTGTATATTTGAGTATGATTAAATATTTTTTCAAACAGCTGGTTGGGAAAAAATATTAAAATTGTTGATATAGATATACATTATAAACATTTATCAATAAAATTGAACAAATGCAAAATTTTATGTCAATCTTTGATTTGTTGAAATGACATTTTTATGTGTGTGTTTCTTAACTTTATTGAATCCATTGTTATCATAATTTAAACGTGATTTTTCTTGCTTTAAACATCAAATGAAATTTCAAAATAACGGCTTTGTCCCATTTAAAATGTAGAAAAAAATAATACACAATGCCACAAAAAATGAGAACTTCTCGTAAGTTCTGATAAAGATGACTGACTGTTGAATTGTTATCAACAGGCGTTCATCCAATTAATAGGATTATAGCCAACAGTTAAAAATATAAATTTTATGTATTAACTGCAATATTTTGAAGAGAGTTTTTATCAAATTCTATTATTACAATCTTAAAAAGAATACACTAATAAATTGAGAGAAAGTATATTGATGTTATATTTTTTTTCTCTGTATTTTATGGAAAATTTTTCTCTGTATGGTTTCAGAAAATCTTCAATATCTTCGCCTCGGAGACAACCGTTTGCACCTGATTCCTTCGGATGCCTTACGGCCACTCCATCGTCTTCGACACCTTGATCTTCGGTCCAACAACATTACTGTTATTTCTGAAGACGCTTTTACCGCTTACGGAGACTCTATCACATTCCTGAACCTGCAAAAAAATAGGTAACTTTCTAAATTAAATACCACGAGTGGCTTTTATTCATACAAAGGTAAATTGGTTCGCAAAAGCTTAAAAGTCATCCACGTAGCGACAATTAATTTAACGAAACCATTGCAGCCGTTAAAATTTACGGACATGCTTTTGATGTTAATCAAGGTAAAAGTAGGATAAACTTACATAAATTTTGAAAAAAAGAGTAGTTACTGCAATTTTATTTTAGGTATACATATTTTTTTTACTAAGACTGCAAGTATTTTGATTACATAATATCTATTTACGAAAGTATTATTTTCTTCAGCTAAAATATAAAATTGTAGTAAATTTAAGCATAAAATTATAAATACTTAAAAATTACGTGTGAAAATTCATTGGTTGATTTAGAAGCGAAGCTTTATTTTATTATTATCGGAAGTAACTCAAAAAATATTATTTTTATATATCCATATTGTATCTTGTAACGTTGAAACATTCATTCAACTGTTTTTTGTTCTGGTATCTAGGCACTTTTTAACATTTCAATTGATAATTTTTTAGTCCATGGTCGTCTTCTTATCAATCTATGCCCTATTTTTTTTTAATAAAAGAAGCACTTCAAAAAATGCAAATTGTAAATTAGCAGCTACAACGGCCTATTCGCATTATATACAAATATCACGTTCGAAAATAATACCTCTATTGGAATCACGAACTGGAATTATTACTGTAGGAATGTTCAACATAAAAGTCAGTGAGTACAAAATATTTTTTTCGACTAGTAATAAATAATCACAGGCTGAATGTAATACATACATTATTTATTATCTTTCGGCGTATACAACGATATTGCAATATTTTAATGTATGTTATTTTGCATATAAAATGAGAATACATTTACACCATTCAGCAAAAACGATTTAATTTTGGTTCATAAAAAAAGAATTTCAAAAAAAATAAAGTTATGATAAGTGCATATACAATCAAAATTTGACAAATGCATGCAAAGCATTTCACGAAAAATTGATACTAACGTCTAAGTGAAATGATATTTTATAAAATTCGTTTACTTTGTAATAACGTAAGTATGGCGTATTCCATATGTCTGTTTGGTTGTCGCTGAGAATATTTTCAAGGATCGTCTAAGAAGACTTAGTATATCATATAGATTGAAATATTCCAGCTGATGTTCATTGTACATCTTTCATGTACAATAAGTACTTCGCTATAAAACGGTTGGCACCGCGATATTATGAGGTGCTTCAATATTCAATTCATGTTGCAAAGCAATTTAATATGTGATATCGCAATACACTATTTCAAAATATTAGCTACGGAAAACATTTCCAATTTCCTTTTATACCCTATAAAAGACAGACTGTGCGCAGGATACGTATTTTTCCCAACACATTGTTGCAAAGGGGAAACGTCTCATGTTTAGTTAGTAAAACTCTAAGGAATTGACTCATCAGATAGTACGGTGAGTTACGACCCTGTTACTTTGAAAACGGTTTTTCTTGATAACCTCTTCGTTAAAACTTAAAACAAAAACGGAAGAAAATGTAAAAGCGGATTTCTAAATTTCAACTTATTTATTTAAAAAATTACACATTTTTTAAGATATGGAGTAACAAGAATAAAGCAACGTTTTTTAATATTATTCTTATAATGGTATAATTTCGTTATTTAAATTTTCACCGTCGACATGTTTCGTTTTACAATTTTGATTATCTCTGATTTTTATAACCATTACAATAATTATTTTATAATTCAATCTATGAACATGGTGAAAATACTTTTTGAGTATTTTTTAACGCAGTGAAAATGCTTTGAACTTTTATTGAAATCAACCGAGCCTTTTACTCAGGTTAATATTGTGTGCAGTTTTAATGAAAGATTATGGATAATAAAACGCGTTCATTCTTGTGTGACCCTTTCCTAATATAAACATTCTTTTATCTCGATTTTCTGCTACCCTGCCTAAGCTCTGGGGGGTGCTTCGGCGCTATAAGAGGCCAGATGAGACAATACCGCGTCACTGAGTAGGGATGACGAATAACGCACCTCCCATCTCTGAAAGCAGTGATCAACAAATTAGGATTCACGAGTCTCTGTGGTACACCCATAAGTCTCTCGTCATGATATAACGAAAATCTTGAAGTATTATTTAAAACATTATTTACTAAGGTATTGTCACATGAAATGGCTTAAAATTGAAAATGTCCTTTGAAATATATTTTTTTTAAAGATTGATTATACCGAAAGAAAATAAAATTTACGTTTTTGTTGCTGTTGCTGTAAGTGAAAAAGATTGGTTGACTTGAACTACAATATTTTATAATTTAACATTTTTTTTAAATGTTTGTAATCAATCTGTCGGAAGAGCAAAGGTATGGGCAATTTTAAAAGAGTTATTTTTGTTGTCGAAATTAGTAAATGTCTTTGTTTTTTTACATTATGCCGGACGACTTACGAACGTGAGAAATAATCCGATGTATTAAAGCTTACGGATCACTGCCTCGGGGGATATTTTTATGCTCGAAACTTTCAACTTCTCGCAAAAAACTTCCTCGTTTTATTTATTTCTAAAGCACGTCTTTATTTTAAAATGCGTCGATGAAAAATAACACACAAACAAAAGAGTCGCTGTGCTACATAACGAGTTTTTTTTGTTAGTTAATAAATTTCAATTACGCTTCCTTTTTTTATTCTGCTGGCTAAACAAAATTTTATTCAATTTTTCAAACGTGGTAGGAAATAAATTTTGGTAAATAAATCGAATTGATTTACTTAAGGACTCTTAAGATTTAAGAATACTTTTATGAAAAAAAACGAAAAAATCTAAAGGAAGTTGATTCGCTAATACCTTTTTTATACACAACAAAATTCACAAAATACTTAATTTGAACACTATTTACGTATGGACATACAATAAAGCCAACATAAAAATGCCATGAAGATGTATATTTTTTTCGTTAAAATATGATTTTCAATGTTTAAAAGTTAACCATTTGCTAAACGTATCAAAATTTTAATGATATTTGAATATAATTTCTTTTTTTTTTGTGTAAATTATAGAATAGTTGCAAGCACATGCCTTTCAAATTCATTAGTAGTGTCTACCATTGAAATATATTCATCTTGTGTGACTAATTTATTTTTTAGTTTCGATTTAATTAACTCGTTTCATATGAAGAGACTTGTGTTTTTTAATATATAATTTATATTCATTAACAAAAGAACACTGATAAAGGAAGATTACCAGTGTTCTAAATTTCTAAAAACAGATAATACTATTTTAGTTATGTTAATACTATACATTTTTATGAATCAATAGACATATTTAAATTTAATTTCGCTAATTTGACAAATTATAAAGATAATTTCATATTTCTTTTATTACAACGAAATCCATGAAGAATTTAACTGAATTGAAAATTCATTTTATTTTCATCCCGGTAGTTATGATTATGCATCACGTATAGAGGCGATTTCTATTCGTTACTGTCTGTTATTAAAAAAAAACCATTTATACGTGACTGCAATTACAGTCCATATGAAACGCCACAATATAAATTACCAAAGTAAACGCAAGACGGTTAAGTGTGACTGGGGTAGCAAGAAAACTTTGTAAATTAAGCCATATCGGAAAAGTTTGTAAAACCAGAAGCGCAATGGCGATAGCGCTGATTTGCGAGCAAACGGTGGAAAAATATTCCCACAATGACTTTATAATTTGACATCAAGCATTCAAAATGAAACAAAGTTTACCCGTTTTGGAAAACTCTTGTGAATTAGTTGGCACAGAAAGTTAGTGTGATATTTAATATTATGCAATGAAACTGAAAATTTTAACATAGCCACACTACTAAGCTACGGATTTAATTTTCTTCCCAACATCATTTAACTTGATTCAATCAGTTGTTTTAAAATGTCCTTTTCATTGGTTATTGATTTTACTTTAAAATTTTATGTTATGCCAAGAAATGTATGACCACAGAATTTTTTTGAATTCGCTCATATTAAAAAGTTCTATTGATTGAATTGGCATTCACTTGGTAGAACTCCATTATAACACATTGAAAAAAAAAGCAATGTATTTTAGTTCTACAAAATTATTTTCAAAAAATATTGTTGATAGCCATTTCGGCTCACGCCATCGTCCGAACTATGCTTAAACTAACATTTGCTTATCTATATATAGCTGTGTAGAAAAGGTACACAATTCATCTTCTCTCCTGTTTGGCCGAAATGGCTATCAACTATATTTTTTAAAAATAGTTTTGTAGAACTAAAATACATTGCTATTTTTTTCACCGTCCTAAAAAGTTCTATTTATATATTTATATTGCATTCTTAACCCTTTCACAATTTAACAAATAATTATCAATTACATCAAAAATTATCAACAGCAATGCGATTAAAATCCCTAATTTATTCGTGAAAATATTGCCAACAGTAAATTTAAGAAAAAAATATATTTGTTTAGTTATTTCATTTGCTATTCGTTATCATTTGTTTTTATAAGCTCGTATCTACTCCAACGAGCAAGAAATTGTAAGCTCACTACCCATATTATAAATACTGTTGGTTTAACCAATTGCATTATTATCGAGTATTTTTTATTACATTATGATTGATTTATCAATATTATTGTGTCTGATGATGATAAAAGCAATAAATAAAAACATTATTTGATGCATTTTTTTTTCTTTTTTAACATTGGTAGCAATTCTATAATATGACCTAAAGTGTTAAATTGATTTATGTGCTGTATAACTTTCATTTAAAATTAAGAATAAATTCAAAAAATTATTAATAGCAAAAATGTAAAAACCGAGATAATTAATATTGTTTTTATGAATATACATGTATACTATGTATACATCGTAATTGTATTGATTTATATTATGTTTGTTTATATTTCAGCATAAAAGTACTGCCAGCGTTTGGTTTTGAAAATCTTAACTCATTGGAAACCCTTAATCTGCAGAATAACAAATTGACTCACATACCAGAAGAAATTATGGAGCCCATTGTAGACACATTGAGGGTGGTTGATATTATGGGTATGTATAGAATACAGATTAAATAAAGTAATCAATTCAGAGAAATAAAGCTGTCGAATCACTTTATGAAGCGTTTTAATTATGCTAGTAATCTAATATTTTTTTTATAAAAAAAATATTACGCCTGAATCCAGTATAATACATTGAAATTTGTTATGGGTTCTTGTTAAAATAGTGTTAAGTCTACTTTACAGTTTATCGGTTTTTCAATTTTGTGGAACCCTTCCATATATTTATTAATTGTATACCCAAATATATGCTCACAAATACCGACACGTATACATGTTTATGAAAGGGTGTTCCCACACAGTGTTGTGCGTATGTTTAATACCCTTTTCATGGCATACTTTATCACTTCATAAACGCGAAACTTGTCGTCTGACAACACAATATTATGTTACATGGACCTTTTAGATATATTGCCAATATCAAATTTACTACCCCCTCCTAGTGTTTTGTGTTAGACATAAAAAAGTTTAGCGCTAAAAGCACTTAGCGCGATTTTATTGATGTAATTTAACTTCATAATAACGAGGTTTATATGTTTTCGTGTAAAACTTTTCAAAATGATTTATTTAACTCGTTATTAGTTTCGAGCCTAAACTTGCAGACATGCTGTTTATTTTATGAAGACTTACTTACTTACTGAAAGTAACGCATTTGTTTGAAGTTGAAAATTTACACGTTTACTTAAAAAGACCTACTTTACAATAACAGAACGAAAACGACTTTATTTTCAAAATTTTCTGGAATATGAAAATCTCTGTTTTACTCAACAGATCAGAATGAATATATACCATATATAAATAGATAAAGGCTTTTAAAAAGAGTAATATGGAATTTAAGTCTAGCACTCAATTATTATTCCTGAAACTTAATTATAAAGAATGAATGTATAATATAATAGCAATTCATGTTTGTCAAAAATATTTATACAGTCGTAACTCGCATGATGCAGTAAAAATATTTTTATTGTATTCACTGATGGCAAAACGAGTGTTGCCAATCTCCAAAATATTAATCCGAAAGTCTATCACGCATTTTTTACACTAGCGTAAGTTGTAGAAAAATTAATTTGCATAGTTAACGGCATTAATTTTTTGTGCCATTGTAGACTCACTGACTGCTTATATCTTAACTGTTGAGATGGCTGAAGTGTGTTGGTAATTGACTCTTAAAAATGTGAGGTAGTTAGCAGTGTCAAAATTTTTGGTTTGAATTATAACCTGATATATTTTGATAATTTTCATAGGTTTGGTTAACACCAACATAGTCTGGTTTAGTTTTTGAAATATTTCCACTTACAATTATCATTATGTGGCTTAGTAGGGAATGGGTTATAATTTATTGTTTGAGGCGCTGTAGCGAAGTACCCCAATATGAGTGCAAAAGACAAAGTCTTCGGCTCCTCGAATCTTACAGACAATGTATAGTTAATACTGTATTACTTTTTTAAATATTATTTAGAATTTCAATAATTTGTAATAATTGATTTTGCGGAGTAAATAATAAAAGATTATCTAAGTGGAGAATAGATATTGGTTTAGACGTATGATATGTTTTAGTCTTCAGATGGGCCTAAAGCACGTAATATTTTACTTAACGATATATCGAAACCTATGTTATCCTTTGATTGTTGAAAGAGTTATGAGGAGTGGTTTAATTTTCTCTGCGCATAATTTTCAGACAACCCTCTGGTGTGCGACTGCGAGCTACGTTGGTACGGAGACTGGTTGAGGGGTCTACGTGACCGAGACGACGAGATGATGCAGAAAAAGAGGACACTGTGCACGATGGCCAATGAGCATCGTGAATTCAACGTGCAGAACATGCCCATCGAAAGAATGGCGTGTGTAGGAAAACGTATTGCCGGCCGAGCCACTTCGAGCGCCGCTCAACTCGTGTCGCCGTTAGCGTCGTCGCTGGCCTCCCCGCTAGCCGCACCGCTAGCCGCTCTTTGCTTGGCCGCCGTACTGGCGTAAGGTGATATGAAATAACAAAATAATTAAAATGCAGTTACCCTAATAACCGTAGACTTCAAGATGCGACATTTTTGTGAATATGATTAGAGGAAATTCTTTTTTTTCTCGAAAGTATGAAATGCGTTGGATATAAAATTAGCATGAATTTCAATATTTATTTAATTATGTCTTCAGTACAGCTAATTATCATGGTTACATATTAAATGATAAACACTGTGAATATGTCTTATGGCCTAATATCTCTAGATATTTATGAATGAATAGGTAGTGATTCTATCAATATTTAATATTTGAAAACATCCATTTATTCTATTTTTATGATTCTTACAGTTTTATCATTTCATGATATAATCTTTCATTTTGTTTCTAAATAAAGCTTACGTAGCTAGAAAAATGAGTAATTTAGTGTTGATTTCTTTCGTTCAAGTGTCAGGAACGAAAAAAAATTACATTAAAATGCGTGACTTTTCTAAGCCTGTTAAAATTAGCAATCAAAACATATATATTATACATATAAAAGAATTGATTAAAGTTAATATTTTTCAACAGGGAATATGGTTAAAAATATATAATATACTATGGCGAACTTTCCTGATTCAAATAATATCTATAAAATTATTTTTACATGTTGCAAGTAGCATTTCATACTTTTACAATATTTGGAAAAATAAACATTAATAAACGCGTGTCTCAATCAACATATTTTCACATTTAGGAAAGAATAAATGATAGCTCAACTGTTATTTTTCGACGAAAAGTTACAAAATATTGGTTTATAGTATAACGATGCTGAAATCGTATGAAAGTGTCAATCAAAATAACATCAAACAATATTAGAAAATTCTGAAATGAGTTTATAAAACATATCATTAAAACTAACAATCAAATATATACACAAAAACAGGGTGTTTTGAAAAATAAAAAAAAACCTTTAATGAGGTTAAAATAACTACAGGGGGAGTCGATACATATCATACACGTGTCTGATATTATGTAAAAAATATGATCAATAGCTTGTAATAATTATTATGTAACCTATATACTAACATATTTTGTATTATCAATGTCATTTTTTGAAAAAACCTACATCTATTTTAATTAGTATATACTCGTTGAATTGTATACTGAACCGTATTTTATAAAATGTGTATAATTATATAACCATTTTAATATTCATATCGCAGTCATATCAAAGTGGGATTTTAAAAAATAAATAAATAAATAACCACATATTTAATATACGTGTCTAGTATGTTGTCAAATATACATAAACTATATATTGACCTCATGAATTATCTATCAATACGAAATTGTGTTATCAAATACAATTCATCAGAAACCATTAATGCTTGATTGAATTACAAACCTAATAGTAGTCTAATGCACTTATCATTTTTAAATGCACACAAAATATTACTTATAATAATTAACAGTTCAGGATGGTTAAATTTGTCTCAAATATTCATTGTATACTGCAAAAATTACAATGGTAATAATTTCAAAAGAAATTCAAATATTCTTAATATGAGCAAATTTTATCATTCATCAAAATTTCATTGCTGTAGTTGATATCTGATCTAATTTAATGCATGCAATATCCGTATTGATTAAGTTTTTTTGATTAATAGATTAAGTGTATGTCAGTGTAATATTATAATTCTCATGTCGTACATAATTAATTGAATAGTCATATAAAACAGTATATAAATATACTGAACATTGAAAAAAAATAAAAAAGTAAATCAATATTTTGATGGCGGTTTTGTATGACGATGTAAGAATTTAATTTGTCATCTCTTGGGAAGTTATACGACATACAATATGGAATATTAATCCGTTTTGCTTACATAATAAAAAACACACCACCTATGTTTTATATTTAGCCTTACCAAGAAATGATAAATAATATTGTTCTTTGTTAATCGTTATATAATTAAGTGTAGTTGATTAGTATAAAAATATGAGGAAGCATGAAATGTCTTTGAAAAAAGACTTCATGATAATCACCTGCTCCAAATATAATTATTGTAATATTATGATATATAATACCATTATATTGTTTGCTGTGTCTCTATGATTTTATAATCAAAAATTTATCAAAGCTACGAACCTTTTCAAAGCAGTTAATTGTTTTGCATTGATGTTGTTATCGTAAGTAAGTGCTGCCCTCTAGTGGCAAGTGAGTGAACCAGTCTATACATATCCTAAAAGGCGAGCCCGCCGCCTATAAACATATCACGCGCAATATTTTCGTCAAAATATTGTGATTAAATCGTAGTTTAAAAATATTGTAACGTTATTATACATGCATTTTAGGCAAACATATCACGATTATTGAATTTTAAAAGAAAATTTATGTAATTTTAGAAGCCTTATTACTAATATTATTATATATTCATAGGCTTAAGAAAGTTTAACATTTGCCTCTAATATTCCTTTTTTTTATTTAAAAAATTAAATTATTGAGTATGTTCTTTTCTTTCATTTTAAGAAATGATTTATAACCAGATAAAGATTGTCAGAACATCTTCTTACATTACAAAATAATCATTTTCATAACAACAGTTTTTTTATTCAAAAATAGGAGATATATTAGAATTTTTCTATTTCTAGTAAAAGTAAAAAATATTCATATAATTTCCCAATAAAAGTAACGATAAAATATAACATTGTTCAACCTATATATAATAATGCACACATTTTTTATTAAATTATTTTAAGGTCATTGGTGTTAAGTATTTCGAATATAATAATAGCGTATAGCTAATTAAATCGAGTTGGTAATATTCAAAAGTCACTTTGTTAAGCTTTTGCTTTACTTCGTGTTCCAACAGCGCTTCTGTATCAATGCAATAGACGTTAATCTTACAATCTGTATTTTAAAAAAGCATGCTAGTATATGTATTTACATCTATTGCAAATGTATAAGTGTTATTCATACTAAATTCTAGTTGTTGTTATCACTTCATGTCTATTCTTTCTAAAAATATATCCCTATCTCTATGTAAAATGTAAAATTGATGTAAGTTTACTCAAAGAATAAAAAAACACAAAAGCCTTAAATATTGTTGTATAATTTAATCCTTTTACCGTCCAATGAATATAGGAGAGTATGTAAGACGATAGATCATAGCTCTTTGCTATGAGAAGGTGAACTATAAAAACGATTATTGGCTTGTAAAAACTAAATATGCGTATGGAGTTTGTATATAACTATGAAAAAATAACCCGTGAATGACGGAAACAGGTAAAATTGAAAATAAAAAAATAATTTAGTAACTAGGTACTCTATCAGAAAAACAATACTTAAAGCCGTAACTTTGTTCAATTTTAAGTATACCAATCTACTATTCAATAACACGAAAAGTGAAAAATTATACTTTGCATAGTATTTAAACGCTTTCAATTTTTTTTAGATCCAATTATCTAATAGATAAGTAAAGTTTTTGCAATGTTTTAATTTGTCAAAACATTTTTTATTATTCTTTTACGTATAATAAATTCACTTATAAAAAACAAAAGGATCATTAAAATAAAGTATAATTTTGGCTGTCAACAAAATTAGCGGCAAACTAATGAAGGTTTAATTTGTATTAAAAACAGTGAGACAACAGAAAAATGTAATTTTTATAAAATCTGTTATGAATATAAATGAAAAAATATTATTTTGAAATGGTTTTACAAATACAAGTGTTTTGAAACAATACCTGAATGATATTGATCACTAGTGTTCCCTTTTATATTCTTACAATTATAAAAGAAAAAATGGAAAGTGGAAAATCATATTTCATTTTACAAGGATAGGATGATATTTTTCTTTCAAATATGATAATAAATGTAAATAAAACCTCAAACTTAGTAGTGGAATGTGACCGATAAGGGTAAATCGCAAAAAAACCAAAATCATTTCATACAATACTTATCTATTCGCCTTCATTTATTATTTGTATCGAGAGTAATATATTTAATTTGGTTTCTAGCGATAACATCACGATTTGTTTTAGATCGATACTCATACGACTGACATTGATATTGACATTTCTCATTGACAAATAGTTGCGAGGCTTGTTTTGTGTTATCAAAAAAGTTCTAGCCAATTATAAAAATGGTTTCTTTGTCATGCAACGATAAAACGATAACAGAAAAATCATAACATCATGTTCCATATGCTTAATATTTCTATATTTAACTTTTCTTTTGCTTCAATTACTAAACATTATAATGAAGTTTTTTTTCTGCCATCAGCATAAGTCAAATTACATAAGTAAAACCATTATTTCTATATCAATTTTTTTACTACAATACCTTTTATACATTTTTATGTATTTTCAATTATCACTTTTTGGTGGAAAGGCGTAGTATTTTTTTCTCTACGGCGTTTTGTTCACATAACCTTATGAGAGGAGTAAAAATGGAAAAAAATGATTTAATCTTCCTATTTATATCTCTCTACTTTTAACGTTTCAACTGTCATTTATGGGTACTTGGACGCCCCTGAATAACCATTTTTTCATATCCTTTTGACTATCACTAAAATTGTATTCATTAAAGCATTATTTTCTATAAAATATTTTTTAAATAAAAACACTAGATTAGTACCAGTTTCACTCATCACGAATATTTTAACATCAGTTGTTTGGTTATTATTTAAAATCTTTTCAATGTAAAAGATATTATATTTTGCTTTATAATAGTAGTCATAATGAAATTTGTCGTCGCGTTTTCCCTTTGAATGTGAGTGAAAAAAGTTATTTTATATCACAAAAGTCGTTAATAAAATTTAAAAAGTGTTTTCTTTTTCATTTTGCATATGTAAAAAGTTTTTGTTGATAATGAAAATTCTAGATACAAAAAAAAATCATCTCAAATAGGTTTTGATCATGTTTATTTTTTAACAATTAGGCTGTACAGAAAAATATAAGTTCGTATATTTCTAATATTTTCCAATACTAGCATTGTATATGTTTTCAAATTTATTGTTGGTCCACACAATTTTAGAGCCCGGTCCAGCGAAAGTAAAATTTTTAGATAATGAAACTAGATTTTTATCTAAAAACCCATATTAAAATGGGGTATTTTGGGATAATTTTTGTTTGATAGGCATCATTGAACGAGTAAAATTATTATTATAGTCTGACATATAGAATATTTACAATACGAGCTTTGCTAACTATTATATTTACAAAGATAAAATCAAACAATGTAACGTGATTAGGCCAGCTTGATCCTCGCCATATGGGCAATCCTACAATATTTCAGGAAAAATTTGCACTGTGAAAATTATTATCACTTTTACACGTTCATCGGAAAACTTGTACACTCTTATCAGTGACGTGTGACTGCAAACAGTTTTTCGCGTGGTTCATTATATTATTAAAAAAAATATTTTGACCGTTTATTACAAGTTTTGTTGTTATATCGTCGTGCGGAAAGTGGTTATGAAAATGTGCTTAATGGTCGGACATACGGAATGCGTATAATTCAAAAGAGTTTAACTTTAAACAAACCTGTTAAAAAATCAAGGTGAGAAAAATTGACTTACTTTACAGGAAATATACGTATAAGTTTGCAGCAAAATTTTTGAAATAAAGTCTTTCATTGTTTGAAAATCTCTAAACATATATTTTGCATAACTTTTGAATACCACCTTTAAGTTACTTTCCGTTTGTATAGGATTTCAAGATCCCAGTCAAAACATTATTGATATAATTTTTTTTGGAATAATTAAGTTGTTTTAATTATTTTCACGGCATAGAAATAATGAAAAGAATCATATTTCATATGACATTGTATACTCATTGGAACAAACAAAAATTAAAGGTGGTTTTGAATTCACAATCGTCATTCTAATAATATTTTTTTCTTTCTTTCTTATAATATTGGGCAGTCAGGTAAAATTTTTATCAAATCAATATTATTATTAGAAAATACTTAAAAAGATATGTTACAAAAATTTGAACTTTTTCATTAAACTACTTATCTTTTCAATACAATTTAAAAGAATGAAGAAAATGTGTTTAAGTTTACTCAGATTAATAAAAAAAAAATGGCGATATATTACTTATAGTGTTGCATTCAAGTCAGTTTATTTTTTAACCTCTTCTGTTTTCTAAATATATTTTTATGAATAATTCGCAGATGAAAAATTCAAAAAAATCTTTTTCAGATTTTCTTTCAAAAGATTATCTTTTGGAAAATGGAATCAGATTCTATCGGGTATCTTGTGCATTGTGGGGTTTGCACTGATATTTGCTATGATGTTCATATATACATTGAATGACAATGAAGACAATCTGGTGGACGATACAACGATGCCTTCACCAATAAAAAATCAGCCGATTACTGTCAACGAAGTATCCAACTATGTTTCAAAATGCAAAAGCTACGAGAAATGTTCACTGGTATGCACAGAATTGGGATTGTCTGATGACGTACTTGCAATTGTTGAAAACGCGTTCAATGTGAGGATTATATTTGTCATATTCATTTTATTTACATTATTATAAGTATAAATAGTCATTGGTTTTTGCAATTTCTATTATGTCCCAATTACTGATGTTTCTTGATGAAACCTTCTTTTTTGATATTAACAGTAGAAAAATTCTATAGTCACACTCATGGTCCAGGAAAATTTGTATATAACCTTTTAAGAGTCTTTTCTTTACCTCCAGCTAGTTAAAAATGTATTATAACGAGTATATGGTGAAGTGTTTAAATTAATTTTTATTGGTTAAGAAACTCGCTGGCTCATTCCTCGTACGGAAAATTCTCAATTTGATTCTTCAATCTATGACAGTTTTTATATTCCACCCGGGTAATTAATAAAATGGGGTGAATTAACATTGTATTTTAGTTCTACAAAATTATTTTTACAAATATAGTTGATAGCTATTTCGGCTCACGCCATCGTCAGAACTATGCTTAAACTAACATTTGCTTATCTATGTATAGCTGTGCAGAAAAGGCACACAACACATCCTCTCTCCTGTTCCAACGGCCTAACTTGTTACTTTAACACAATGACACTAAATTTTCAAAATTCTAAATGAAACAATAGGTGTCTATGACAATAAGATTATTTTGCATCTTTTTAGTAAGGGTCGGAGAATGACGGCTTTGGAACAGCTGGAAATCAATAGACACCAATTATCACAAAGGATTCTTAACGAACAAACTAACATAATAGGATCGCCACTTGTCCAGCCGTTGTACAAAGGGGTGGTCTGATTTGCTTCCAGAAGGACCACTTCCGTCCCACATATAATCTTATTGTCATAGACACCTGTTAAAACTGTTAAAACAAAATAAAAGATGCGTTGTGTACCTTTTTTACGCAGCTATATATAGTTAGGTACATGCACGTTTAAACACAGTTCTGATGAAAGCGTGAGTCGAAAAAACTATCAACTATATATATTGTAAATTTTGTAGAACCATAATATAATACATCGCTATTTTTTAATTGTCTTGTTAAATAATATTGCAAAATCAGTAATTAAGCCAAGTCGGTAACAAAACAAAAAAGTTTATTGTTGCAGCTTACGCTAATCTATTAGACTATGTAAAATCATACACAAGTTATAAGTTACCGTAAGAAAAATTGATAATAGAGTCATTCAACAAATGGTACACATTGTTTAGTTCAAACTTATAATATTTTCGAAAGAACAAGTGATTAAATTATTACATGGATATACAATATTTGAGATGTCACTTTGAATTGATGTGTTTTTAAAGAGCTATATGCCGTAATCGAGTTGGATTTTTCTGTATTAGAATGCGTAGTCACTGTTTTTTCCACCTTCTGCATTTTACTATCGTAATTTTATGAAAATTTTAAGTTTAAAGTGGAGCGTGAAATTACATTTTGCATAATCATTTCACTTTTTTTCAGCTTTTTAATCACGATGTGTGTGGACAACAAATGGAAAAACTCGATTTACAGAGAATGAATGTAAAAAATTCTACATTGAGCAAGAACTGGTTGAATTCAGATGTATTTTCTGTTAACGGTCTTACTATTAAAGGTGGAAACATCAAAAATATTGAACCTGGCGCATTCGATAGCGAAACATTTAAGTATATGCACATTCTAACAATCGAGGAAATAACACTCGAAAGATTTAAATCTGAAACATTTTTAGGACTCTTAAGACTGAACACATTATATATCAGAAAGTGCAGCATTTTTGAAATCGAACTGGACGCTGCAAAATATATTTCCGATACATTGGTAAACCTTCAAATTCAAGAAACAGTCAATATTTTTGATCCCACGAACTTAACAGGAAAAAACAGGTTTCGCTCGCTTTCAATGGCCGATTTTCGATTTAACATTATGCCAAAAATTATAACAAATGAAACCTTCGCCGGATTATTGACCGCTGGTCAATTATATTTAAAAAAAAATCAAATTTCTCAAATTGCAAATAAAGCTTTTGCGAAATTGGAAAATTTAGAATTGTTAGATATAAGTGAAAATTATATTGTAACAATGCAAAGTACGGTTTTAAGTAAAGATTCAAAACTTAAAACTATATATATTCAACAAAATAATTGGGATTGTGTATGTGAATTAAAATGGCTTCAAGATTTAAAGAAAGCAAACATTGTAAAAGGGGAACCTTTATGTGAAACTCCTGAAGAAGTGGAAAAATTTTTGTTTACAAATGTAGATTTCTGTCCAGAAGGATCAATCTCATCAACAACATCGACGACTACTACTAAACTTCCTCCGTCAACGAGTAGTAATGTTTCGTCAATATCATCAACACAGCCAACGGAAACTTCAATAGAAATTTCGTGTATCGAAGCAATGAGCACATTCGGGTCCCAAATAAATTTGAATAGAAAATTGCTGTCACTCGACTATATAAATCTTACAAAACAAAAGACGCTTTTTAACATTAGCGATGATGATATCGGCATTATAAAAATCGATATGGATTATTCGATGAGTCCAACCGACATTGTTATATGGTTTAGAGGAAAATTAGATTTAACAGAACCAATTTTCAATCGAGACTCGATTGGGTGCATGAGTAACTTGTATTCGTCTGTTAAAATTAACAATCTTATAGCTGGTGAAACTTACATATTTTGTTTTATAAAAGAAACTGAAAGAAAAATATCACCTTTAAATTGTCGAGCTCACGAAGCTCAAAAACCTTGGCAGTTACAAACTTGGTTAATAAATGATGATAAAACTATTTCTCTAACAATTTTAATTGTGGGGTATATGCTTTGTTGTTTTATTGGAGCGATTTTTATCTATATCTTGGTCCGCAGAAATCCATCGCTATTAAGAGGAAGTAAACGAATAATGTTGGTAAAACACAGAGCTGCAGAAGCTATTGTAGTTCCTACAAATTTTAAAGATCTCACTGAAATGAAAACCATTCAAGAAATCAAAACATCTAAGCAACAAAAACACAGGAGCTCGTCGAGGAAATCTCACTTCAAAAGAAGTGTATCTGATACGAGTATGTTTAGTCTGAGGAGTGTGGATGCAAGTTATGTTTCAGTCGTTGAACCGACGGCTTTTCAACTTCTTCACTGGCGTTTGGAACGGTTAAGGAGTGGTGGAAATGCTGAGACAAGTAAAAGCAACACTCTTTTGGTCCCCCCTCTATCACCATCGCCAATTCCTCCACGACTACCGGAAAGACTAAATACTTCTGAATTAACAGTTGATGACATTCAAAAAACTTCTGACTATTCCGTAGCCTAATATTTATCAATTTATTATTTAATGAATAATCACTTTGTAAAATAATTACTTAAATAATTTAATATATATTATGATTCAAAATAAACAAATATTTCAATTTCAATGTTTTAATTTTATTTACGTTTTTATCACATGTGAAAAGTTATTAAGCTATTTGACAAAAAACTATTTTATACATGTAAATGTACCTAATTATTGGACCCTTGCAATCACTGAAATGGATAATTTATCAATTGTGAAACTATCAAGTAAGACTATTTAAATGAGACCTGGCAAATGTATTGATCAAATATATAATTACTTTTCTAAAAATTAGCAATACTTAATAACAATTGAATTTTGGACCGAGCAATTTTAAAATATCCATTATATTATGATTGATCACGTTGAGCTATTTGTTTTAAATTAAACATCAATGTCACGTCTGTCATATATTATACTCTCTCAAGATTAACCATCAAAAATGTTTTAGTTTCAGAATAACAGTATTCAATATCAAAAAGATGGTATACCATTCATTGATTATACTTTTGTATAATTAATGAATTGCATATTAATTTATTAACAAGTTAAATAAATATACATTATAAAATTTTTGAATCTACCGTATACTTCGCCAGTGTTTAGTCGATTCGATCATCTGTTTGGATGTGATTGATGTTCAAAGGTAAAATGTGTTGAACCAATGATTTCATACTTGATTTTATTTACAGTGTTTTAGAGAATGAATTCCAATGAGGCTTATATTTTCTTGCACGTCCAATACTAAGTATTGGGTAACAAGTAGGTCCTAAATAGTTTTACGAATCATAAAATTTTTTTTTTTTACATGATAAAAGATTCCATACGATCAGAAACTATTGATCTATTTGGAATAGATTTGATCAATCAACGTGGGAACTAAAAACTTAGTTAAAAAGATTATTGAAAACATTCTATTTTTATTTGAGACTCTTTTTATTATTAAAGACATAATTATATGCTTGAAATTAAACACGTAATTGGAAAAAAAATTAAAGCGAACGCAGTTCACTGCAGCATAAAAGCAGTATAATTTTTTTTTAAAGAAAATCGTATATTTTTAGTTGTATTTCTGGCATAATTCGAATAATATTAATTATATGGCCCTTTCCAATGTTTATTGCTTAGTGTTATTTGGTTTTGATCTTGGCACATTGACCGATATTTGGCAGAACAATGCCAAGGGTGACTGACAACACATGCCGTTTCGTTTATACCAGACTAGTGGTTCGCATGTTTGGACTGATATAGCCAATCGGACAGCAGATTTATCAACATTATAACGCGTTGTAAGCTTTCAGTGCAGTGTTGGCTACAGTTTCGCGCGTAGAAATCAATTATAATAAAATGCACTTTTGCAAGCGGAAGATTTGTTCTAGAGCTCGTGCGCAATATTATATTATTCTTATGCTATTCAAATTAAATTTACATGTATCCCCGAAGAGTGCATAATATTTTCATTTGTAATAAAATCTCAATAAAATCTAGGCTCTATCTTTTGAGTGGTCAAAGCATTAATCAAATGTTGATCATGAGCTGTAATACTATTTTGATGAAAAAAATCCATTGACGTATAAATTTGTTTCTGCATTAATATGAAGATAGAACACACGAAAAATCAAACAACTAGCGTTAGACTAAAAACTATTAATCTTTAAAATAAGCTTTCTTGAGTCCATAGCAGTACACTGACGACATTTGGAATAATATATTTTTTTATAATAACTACATGACTCAATATTCTATCGATTAATTTTGTCTACAACGATTTAAATAATTAAGTAGTACAGCTTAAAGATAACTATTGCGAAATGCAGACTTCATTATAGAATTAGTAGTTTTATAAAAACCTCTTGATAGTTGAAATTGTATCGTTTCAAATAAGAAGAATGAAAAAGACAATTATAAATTGTAATTGAAATAAATGAAATATATTCTAATACAAAAATTTAAAATGTGGTGAAAATGTTCGATTTATAATATTCATCTTGTAGAATGTACGCTATTAAATATGAGAGCAAATTTATTCAGCTGCCCATTGTGTCAATAATATTTGCAAATGCAATTGAAATTTTAATTGTATAAACAAATATTCGTATTTCGTTCTGCTTTTGCATTACAGAAATTCGATGAAGCCAAGTCTAATTGAAATTTCTAAACATTTGTCGGTAACTATTATAGATTTCAGAAAAAGTTTGCAGGGTGCAATCATAGATAATATTATCGTTAAAAATATTCAGATGGTAACAATGATTAGTTTTTTTACACATTTTAAAGCCAAATCATATTTTTTCAAATCATGATTTAGCATATCGCTTCCTTATGGAAGTATTTGAAAAGATTTTTTTCCTACAAGAACTACTTTTTTCTTAATAGTTTTAATTGATGGTAAATTCAAGGAACTCAAAATTAAAATTCAGTCATATATAAAATTTTATTATGTTAATAAAATAATTTGAATTTACTCAACATACATAAATATACAGCTCATGTTGGGGAAATATGAAATTCGCGTTCATTTTGTGATATTTTTTAATATACCCAAGAAAATGCAAGATAAAGATGAAAAAGAGCGAAGATTCCTTGGCGTAAACACTACATATATCTGCCAGGGCTATTATAACTTTTTTTCTATCAACTTGGTGCTCTATAGTAATTCATTTGGTTGTTTAAGTCTTTTCATATCTTCGAAAACGGAGACTTTA
The DNA here is from genome assembly GCA_028555115.1 of Himalopsyche japonica. Lineage (NCBI taxonomy): Eukaryota > Metazoa > Arthropoda > Insecta > Trichoptera > Rhyacophilidae > Himalopsyche > Himalopsyche japonica. Next base: position 3,748,074 of record JAHFWJ010000430.1, read on the forward strand.
TGAAATTTAATTTGTTGAAAGAGAATCAATATAGGTCATTCAATTCTCACAAAATTGGCATGATTCTGGGCAAACTTAAAGCGAAAAAAACTGCTTCCCTTATTACTGTCAAAATTCTGGCTAAATAACATATTATAATGGAAATTGATCTATTTTTTTTTTCATTAAAAGTTGCAGTAAATTGAAGTATAAGTTTATTGGTATGGGCAAATATTACTCAAGTTTGCAATTATTTGTATAATGTATTTAGGAAAAAAATTGATCTTAAATAATTGTAGAAATCGTTTAATTATGAAATGAATTGTATGCAGTAGCACATACCATTCAAAATTATGTTTCAAATGAAGTAATTGTCAACAATTTTGATTCATTAGTAATTGATGCATAATATTGTTATTGATATCATAAAAAAATAACATTTTTTGGCTTGTAAATGTTTTGTTTTGAGTCACATTTTAATGAGAATTGAAAAACAGATCACTCTGTACTAAGTGAACATTGTAGTAAACTTGGCACCTTATGCAAGAGTTGAATCAACTGTAAAGCTTTCTGCTATATGAAAATATTATATTACTAGCCATCGGCTGTAAAATGAGGATGTCGGAATGTTTACTATGAAGAAATTATCAAAATTGCTTGATAAGAACGATACTTGTGTTTGTCAGGATTAATTATTTTATAAAGTAAATATTTTTGATGGTTACTGAAAATAAAGAAGTAAATCGATATAGATATTTTTTGAATTTTTTCAATCAATATTTAAGTCATAAATTGAGATGATTTTCATTTTGTCACCAATTACCTAATCACACAAGCTTGTATCAAAAAAAACTGGAAAAAATTCGTTAGTGTAGCGTTTTTTTGTAAAAGAGGTAACTTAGGTTGTTAAATACATTGACCGTGGTCCAATTGACTTTTACTTATACTGTTGTAACAATGACTATATTGGAAAGATGTGACGTCTTGTTTCAATCACATGTTAATTAAGCACAAAGTATTCAATTCCGATATCAAAAAGTTGTGATGATAGTAAAGACAAGTTTTTGTATTTTTAAAAAGACTTTTGGAAAGATTTTTAAAATAAAAAGAAAAAAAACTGCAGAAAAGAATAAGACGAAATGTACGTTATAAATACATATTTTATGCATTTATCAGGAACAAACAACAATTTACGCATCGAATCCTGACATTAAATGACACTCATACTAAAGCAAGAGTGAGAGTTTATTATTACATTATAATCTATGTCACAATTCGTCATAAGTATTTTTGCATCAATACATGACACTTCGACACAGCATTGATATTGTCTTTCGATTTCTAATCAATATTATGTGTAGTTTTTTCAACCGCCAATAATCAATAAAATATTTGAGAAAGCACCTTGAAGAAATATTAATTTATTTTCCAAACAAATGTTTCCGATTATTTATTTTGCCGATTGTTATTATACGATACTATTATTGAAGTTTTATCATTCCATTAAGCTTAATGTAATTTGATTCTGTTAAAATTAACTATTTTGTAATATATGTTTTCAGTATTATCAATGTTTATATACAATAATTTCAAATCGTTTAAGCATAGTAAATTTTTATAATTAATTTTTAGAATCATAAAATATTCTAATACACGAATACAATCGAATTGATAGTTTGCGAAGAGCTTATTTTACATCGGAAAAATAATGTCATACATAAACGGAGCTAAATTTATATCTAAATCAATTTTAATATGTAATAATTTAATAATAGTCACTTAGTATTAAATGAAGACAAAATTTTATGACAATTACAAAATACAGGAATCTAAATTATTAGAGATGGTTGTAAAAATTTAGCTGAGAAAAAAAAAGCCTAGAGATACAGATTCTTAAATGATATTTTTAGTCGTGTTTTAATATCACATTAAATTTGATATTGAATTAACGAATATAATAATGAGTGATCAAACTTATTTCATGTACGGATAAATTAGCAAGATTAACTTGTTGGTAAAAAAATGATTTAACAATTAGCAGTGTGCTTCTCTTCTTTGACGTTTTGGAAGAATAATTTATAAGTATACATATACATTACATTAAGTACAATTTGATCGATTTATAGATCAAACGAGAATATATAACTTCCAACAAGCACTCCAAGGCGATAACATAAATTCAGTATTCTACTTACATTTTTGCTACGTATGCTTTTCTCCTAATAATGTTTAAAAACTAATAAAATGATAAAAAAGTTGTAACTCTATCCATACTTCAATTTAATATATCTACAAATGATAAATTCAATTGTAACAAAGTATGAATAGTTTTTCGATCAATATTTTTGATTTATGAAGAGGTTAATATATTTCTGAAAATTTTCAGTATATGCAGAGACTAAAATTCTTAATCATCTATTAGAGTTTCTTTGTTTCATCTGCAAACCTTGTCCTTATCATACCTGACAGGTAATCATAAAACTTGGCAGTCTCAAAATGAAATAGTGACCTCTTCATGAATTCTTATAGTAATACGATTAGAATATTTGGATGTATAGTTGATTCTGAAAAAATAAATACTGTATTTAAAAAAAACAATTCCGTTATATTTCTTAAATAATATATATTATAATATACACATATATGTGAGTATACGTATCATCCATTTTACAAAAATTTTCTAAAAAAGCATTTTTTATCAATTCTATAAGACATTGAGGAATTTACAAAGAGATAGTTAAATATTCAATAATAGCAAAGAAAATACTTGAGTAATTTAAAAAATTTCAGTGTTTGACATTTCTTCTTAAAGTGCATGTGAAAAAGATACCATTTTAGAATGTTCCATATGTTTTATGTCACCTTAGAGTAAAAACACTGACAAAATGCCTTGTAATTAGTCAATTCTAATTAAAAACAAAATGAAACAAACTTCAAGCATAAAAACTACCATTAACCTTACTTTCAATTGGCAAACGTTTGAATAACCCTTGAAAGTAACGGCAGTCATACATATTTGGAATTTTTAATACCGTTTCAAACATTGCACAATCAAAAGTTTTTAAAAGTAAGTAACTATGGTAAATACATCTTTAGAATATTTTAAAAATTAAAAAAGGCTGACTAGTGTCTTTTTACGTATATTATAGCCTGAAACTATTTGTCAACGAGGAAAAAAATTATAGCTCTAATGTATGCTTGAGAAACCTGTCTGCATTTGTTTATATCTTACATTTAAAAGCTTTATTTAAGTCAGACAAAATTCTTGCTTTAATAATTGTCGTATAATACAGTTTTGATCGTGATATTTTTAATATGCGGATAAAAAATGATGGTTGGTCTCACATATTCACTAATGAGATATTGTTTTGACTCATAGATTATTTTAAATTTGGATACAAAATAAGCGTCTGCGAATTGCTTATAAATAAGGAGTATCACAAAATTATTTTTTTTAGTGATCCAAAAAAACAATAATTTCATTATATAATATCAAATTAGATTTCATTAAATACAGAAACCCGTTAAATTAAAACAAAAAAATAACACAGTTCTTTCAAAGTATGTAAATGTTGCAATCATTTTTTCACTTATTATATGAAGATGTACTTTTTTATAACTCATTTTCAGTTTATTTGTATAAATAATCAATTGTTGTCTTTTTTGAAACCGGAAGTGAACATAATAACGTAAAATCTTTTTCGATGGGGATTCCCAAAAACTGTCTGATCAGAGACACACTGGCAGTCTGGTATTGCGACAATGGCCTTGCTGTTGCGTCGGTCTTGCCCTACAAAGCACGTAATGGCAAACGCCCAGCCCGGGATATATTCTGTGCGGAAATACACATAACAGAACAAAATGTATTGCGGGATAAATTCACACCCTTCCCCCTTGCGTCGTATTCCCCTTCAAGTTCCATAGTATAAGACCTGGTGCAGGTTCACGCCCAGCATCACAACTCACCAAGTCTCAGTGTTATCATCAGTTCGTACCCTGGCAGAATTAGTTGACAGATTTCGCCAAGTAGGGCAACACATACAAGTGAAATCAGCGATATTCCTGCTCATTTTAGGCTTACTCCTCTATACGTTTGGCTTATTTTTCTGAAGTGTTAGGAGTAAAAAATACTTAGAAATGGTACGTAATAATGTCTAATTATGTTTTTTTTTTTTATCTTTTTGTATTAATGTAAGTGGTCACAGCAGATTGAACGATTTTATCGATACCTGTATTCTCTTATTTGTGAAGGTTTCAGCTCTGCTAATAAACGTAATTTATGTCACCTAATAAAAAAATATTTCATAAATGTCATGTGATAACGATTGTATCAAAAAAGATAAAGCAATGAATAATAACTGCCGATTTAATATCGCTGATTCATTTTAAGGGTATAAAATTATTTTATTATTTATTTTATTGCAAATTCATGAATTCTAATCCTAAAGTTAAATCTTTTTGAAGGTGAATTTTTCTCTAAAAATATAAATTATTTTAATTATTGCAGGAAGAACTTAACAAGGAACAAGTAGCCCGTGAGTACGATTTTTTATTAAAATAACTCTCTTATTTTTACGCTACAGTAAAATTTCACGAAAATTTAAAACATTGAATAATTAATTCAAGTTATTTTTTACAACTGTACAATGCTGTAAAATTTTTTTCGAAAGTTTATAAACTTAGTTTACTTCTTTTGTAAATTATTTTGCATTCAATGTTCGTTTTATTATTAAAAGAAACTTGGCTTCTAATTTGAAATGCACAGTAGATACTCATTTTGAGACGAGTAGAATAATACCATACTCAGGTTTTTTTTTATGAATGTTCATTATTTTGTATTACTAACATGCACCTAATTTGTAAAGTGGTATATAATCCTTATATGTTTATCGTCATCAGTCCTGAAGAACGCTTTTGACGCCTTCGACCAAGAGAAGAAAGGTTGCATTGGCACCGTGATGGTAGGAACCATCTTAGGAATGTTAGGGATTTCTCTCACTGAGGAAATGTTGGCCGATATTATCGCTGAAGTCGATTCGGATGGTTTGTATATCACCTACAATATTGGATAAACAAATTTAAACGAAACCTAATAATAACGTTAATGCTGTCATGAAAAAGTATTGGAACTATAAAACGAGACTAAAAAAATTTATATTCTTTATCGATAAATATGTGATTGTGTGCTAGATTTGTAAAAAATAATATAGAACCTTTTTAGTTGTCACTAAATTGAATATGATAAGAGGTGTTAAATATTGATTATATTGATAAATCTTCCAATTTTTAGGATCAGGAGAATTAGAATTTGAAGAGTTCGTCACATTAGCTTCAAGATTCATGGTTGAGGAAGATGCTGAAGCCATGCAAAATGAGCTTAAGGAAGCTTTCAGATTGTACGACAAAGAAGGTAATTAATCGTTTCATTAAACTTCTGGCGTATTATAAATACATAATTAAATTTTTTATGCTTCTATAATTGTAAATCTATTATGATGTGTAGGTCTTTCGTTCTTTTACTGTGTTTGATATCAAATGTTTTTACAGGAAATGGATACATTACAACGGCTGTGTTGAGAGAAATTCTGAAAGAACTAGATGACAAAATCACCGCTGAAGATCTCGATATGATGATTGAAGAAATTGACTCTGATGGTTCAGGAACGGTTGACTTTGATGGTAATTTAATATTTTTATCATAGTATTGGGAATTGGATATATAAGAATGTTTGCCAAGACTAAAATGAAATCTGACTTTATACATGCATGCTTTTAAAACAATTACGAAACAAGATCAAAGAGCTTTTTAAATTATGAATAGCTTCTTAATGCATTGTAAAAACCTATAACTTTTTGAGATCAAACTAAAAAAATTACAACAAAAGTTTCCTGATTTTCAGAGTTGATTAATGTTATATTTAATGTCTTCATTTAATCTGTTTTTACAATTTTTTCTTTCCTTTTTCAGAATTTATGGAAGTAATGACCGGTGGTGATGACTAACTTTAAAAATCCAGCTTGATACAAACATTAAATTTTATTTAAATCTTTTAAGCCTGCCATTTTCCTTTTCATATTTACACATTTCTATTCAAACAATAGAAGGCCGTGTTGATGTAAAGCGTGATATTATTCAATGTATATATTATTGTATTATATGTGTCATTTACCTTTTAAGTGTTATCGATTATTCATCATTTTCAATTGAACATGCAATTTTTATAAAATGTGTATGTAATGTATTTTTATAAGTAAATGAAAATATATTAAAATTTTAATTCATTTATATACCACCTCTTTAATTCCTGTTTATTTGAAATAAATTACTAATTGAAAAAATCTCAATCACAAGATATATTCAAACAGCTATAATATAACAAAAAAAACTATGGACAAGTTAATTTTTTTCAAGAAAAAAAAAACATTTTTTATTTACATGAAGAATTACTCATTATAGTAAAATTGTATTGAATTTCCATTAGTCTATGAAGAAAAACGACTCTATCAATATGATATCTTAAATTAAAAAATTACACCATTTTCTAAAAAAATTCAAAACTACTTCATAACTGAACGAATCCGTACATTGATATGCATTACATGCCAAGTACTTAACAGGTTATTTGATAAAGTGGAAGCTCATAAAAATGTGGTGGCAAATATTATTTTCTACCACTACGGCGTTGATCACCGTCAATTATTGTAACAGAGGTATATTATATGTAAATAAAAATGCAACAAAAAATTTATAAAAACACTTTCTAACTTAATTTAAAGACAATCGTCTGTATCAAATATCTACACATAAATATTAACAAGCTTTTCAAATTTGCACACTTGTCCTGCACATCTAGTGCTGAGTGATATAAATATATATTTTAATAGTTTGATTATGAAGTTACTTTGGCATGCGGCATGATGACTTTGTGATGAAATCTATTTTAAAAGTATTTGTACACTCAGCGGTTTGTAAAACAACCGTTGATGGTGGCCAATTAAAGGGCCGTAAAACTTCAATCGATACTTTTTTTAACTCAGTCGATAAAACGAAAGATAAAGGTTGCTTTCATATCTGTATTCTTGTGTTTAAGTATTTTACCATTTAAAGCTGAATAAGAAAACCTCTAAATGTACTCTATTTTTTTTAATAAGTTTTGATACAGTGGCAATGGTAAAAATTAAAACAACCAAGTTAGATGAGTTATTAATAAATCATTTAAAGAAGCATAGCATTAGTAAATGGAAAAACAATGCACTAAATACCAAATATTTTAATTGAGCTAAGAGTATCGAAGATTTTATAGATATTTGGGTCAGCAGATATAAGCTATATTTTTTACATATCAAAAAACAAATAGGCTTTACTTTACACAATAAATATGTCATTGTTGATGAAGTGTCATTATATTAAAATGCAAATATGTCTTATTATAGCGGGGGTACGAGAGGTTGCTGACCCGGTTCCACGATGGCAGTTGCCATAGTTATGATTTTTTGAAGAATACGACAAAATTGGTTATTCACACATATTTCACTTTCATGTTTGAAAATGGAAAAATTCGACCGTGGATCTAGATCAATCATAAAGACTGGCAACAGTGGCAGCCCTGAATATATATGTATATTAATAGATAGCTTGTGAATTTGATTACTCGACGTAATTGCAACTGCATTTGTTAAAAATATGGTGTGAAAAATTTACTACTTAATTATATACTTCTAAGTTTTAGGTCAAGGGGAAGTTTTAAAAAATAGCGTGTCTCAAAAAAATTTTGAAATATCATAAGTGTATGTTACAAGTTATAAAAAAGATGTCTCTATAAAGATAATCAAACATTATAATCAATAATTTGATTTGCACGATAACGTGTTTGTTGATAATTTAATTGGAAGGTAGCTTATTTTGTTATATGGGTAGATTTGAAGGAAGTAAAATAAATTTATTGCAGATAATCGTGAAACTTCTGTGGGTTGAAATATTCTACAATCCTTTCGTTACTCCTGTATGGCATGTTTTTAACGGTTCTACAGTTTGCCATATTATCGACATTTGAATTATCTTGCATAGTTATTGTCTTCCTACATATAGTATCCGATGATCCTTTAGGATAGATTAAGGATATAATTCATATAAAGTTAAGACAGAGTAATATCAATCAATATTATAATTTGTTGATTAACTATGTTACTACTAGTCTGAACTTATCAAAAGCTCGCTGAGTTGGGCTAATTTAAGCTTAGGGTTACATGCTATAGATTGGCATAGTGAACTGTACTACTTAATAACTACATCCACTCGAAATCGTACTCTCTCCGCTTGCAGCGATCAAATTAGCAAGTCTCGTGAATGACATCTTTATTCACTTATCCAAACCGCTGTAAAGTCACCGCGATGATATAAATCGCTAGAGTTATAACAGAAAATAAACTATAAATTTTACGACATTGGTCGACAACATCTGACACAAAAATTTTCAGCGGAGATCATATTTTGTACGGACCAATAATTATTAATTCAAATATTTTTTAGAATTTTTAAGTCATGACGTACAAAAAGACAATTTATCAATTTGTTAAGGTGCGAACCAATTGAATCCACTTTCTGAAAACTCTTCAACACTTACAGCATCAAATGGAAACATTAATTATTCCACATACGCAATTCGTTAATATTTTTATAACATCCTCCCATTTATGGTTTAGTTAATCCTTTATTATGTTATTTGACTTGAGTATGACTTATTCTGATGTGACTGATAAATCGTCATAGAAACACACTTTTACAGCTATTATACTTTTCATAGTATTGATTTTAAATTTAAATTCACAAAATAAAATTTTTAAGCATCCAGTTTTGCTCAAGTGCCTAGTCTCATATATGTAGAATGGGTTTCAATGCCACGGTTCCTATTTCAGCGCTACAGGAAGTTTGACAGTAACTTGTTTAAAAATTCAACCAAAGAACTGCAAAAATATCTATAGTATATGTTGTCTCACATGCAACACATCTGTTGATAACACATATTCAATATATTTATAATATACATTCTAAAATAACGAAGTCCTAGAAAAAAAAACGAATTACATTAATTTTACAAAAGCAACAAAAATGAGCATGATGTTGTAGCTTGCTTGAGCACTGTGGATCAAGTATTTTGCGAGGCATTTTACTATTGTATTAATATACAATATCAAATAATATTCTACGTGTAGAATTAAGTAGAAAAATTTGGTAGTCATAATTTTGATTTTCTCCCGTCTACTATTCATTAATAAGAAAGGTCATAGAAGACCATGATATTACATATGTCTACGACGATATGTTATACAGATTAGTAAGAGCTCAAATATTGATCAGGTGACAGAAGTAGTATTACATCTATAATAGAGTAAAAAAGCAATTTAATTTGATTGAACGCCAGCTTTTTAAATTAATGGTTGATAATAACTTACCGTTTGAAAAATATTTTAATTAAACTGCAACGGCTATATTATGCAGATGAAAATCGCATTGGCCGTGAATAAATATTTTTGCGAAATAAATTAGCCAGTGATGGATAATAATATTTTTTCGGCTGAAAAATTGAGGCTTTAGAGAAAACTTAAAATGATTTATTTTAACTTTTTATTTGAAAAATATTGTTTTTAGTAAAACAAAATAAATACAATTTCATAGAAGCGTTAAATAGTTTTTGAATTTATCAATTATTTTTGAAAATATTAGAGTAGATCAATAAATAATATTATTAAATTAAATATTACTTGGGTATGAGATAATGAATATAAATCGATGGAAAATCTTCTCGCTTACGTTTAGCGATAAAATGTTATTTTGGTTTATATAGTTTTTTCTATCCAGAATCCCTATTGTTAAATATAAAATTTTATGGAGTAAAAAAAGGTTCATGAAAAATCGCTTTAATGGTTGAATATTCTTGGAATAAGCATTTGTTTAATAATTCCTCGTGTGAATTTTTAACACAATTGACACTTCACTTAGAACAATATTTTTTCGATATATTATATATAAGAATGCAATGATGTAATAGGTCCTATCAGATCTAAAATGAAGCTATTTTTGGATTATTTTGTACAAACAAATGTATAAAAAAAAACATTTTTTTGACGAATAAGTCAAATATTGCAATTAATCGACGGGGTCTATAATTGATGAAAATTTTGTAAATTAAAAACAATAGAAAGAATTGTGTATAACACGGATTTCAGAATATAACATATTATATGCTAACTCTCTGGGCTAGTGTAGAATCGACTAAATAATTTATTTATTGCGAAAACTTTTCACATTGTAATAAAAACTCACGACCACATCTCGTGCTAATCAAGTATTGACAGGAACAAAATTTTCTAATGTTAGCATTGACATTGCAATCCAAGCATATCATTAGAACAAACAGTGTAGGACTGATTGATTGATTAAATTGAAGCGCATTTTCCTGTCATTAACAAAATTGACGATTCCTGTAATCGAATTAATTACTAATAACATATCGCTGTACTGTGACAAAATTTAATAAAAGCATATAAACATACATCGTACTGTTTTGGTACTATTTTATTGAGATATTAAGTTAACAAATGTCGATAACAAAATATTCTTCCAAATAGTAAAAAATTGTTAATAATATCATCGATATTTTAGTATTGTACCATTCACGCACACAATTGTATTTCCTCGAGTGAAATACGTGTAATAACAGCAAGACAGTTTAACTGTAATTATCTGTAGTGTAAACATAAACATTTGTTAAAAAAACGGTAGAAATAAGGCATCATTATTTCTACCAAATCATAAGATATTTTTAATTAAAGCACCCATATTAACAGCTAAACTATAACTATATAAAACTGAAAAATTATCCAACTAGAAAATTTATTGCAGAAAAGCACGGCTTGAATTTTTCACATGTAAATACAAAGTTGTGTTACATTATTTTCACTTATGGCATTTTTCAAAAGCTGTTGGAAGCTCCATAAGAATTTTTCAAAAACTATGCACGCGTCAGTATTATCAATAAGTAGTGTGATAAGAAACTGTATAATCTTCATACAAATAAATTATGCAAGTATTAAACTAAAAAAAATAATGTTAAAAAAACTACTAGACATTTTTATTAATGGTGAGTTTTTTGTATATCATTGGCGGTTCAGTGGGATATTATTTTGAATCACTATTATTGTATTTATAATTGTAGTTATCGATGTATCACAAAATTCGTCGTAAAAAAAGTAGAAACTGCAGAATGATATCGAAATGGAAATGTAGTATTAAAGCATTTGAATTGATAATATTATGATATAAAATTAATATCAAAAAGTAAATTTTACAAAATACAAATTTCTTCAAAATACTCAAAGGGAATCGATGATCCAGGCTTGCACTCGAACGAATACTGGATTTATATAATTTTTGCACGAAAAAATGTAGATTATCAATGCAATTAAATAGGTAAACATGGCTGATTTGGTTTCAAAATATCTTTTGATGTTAACGAGCAGTTGAAGTATCGATTACTATAAACATAAGAATTTCTAAAATGAAAAAAATAGACATTAAAGTTTATTTAAAATTTTTAAACAATAATCTGTATATTTGGCAGAGATTTTAAACTTTTTATTTGAGAAAGACATTTTCAGCCACTGTGAAATATTTTATTCATGTCATGCAAGATTTAGTTTGAGATTCGCCGTTTCACTTTGCCTTCGTAAGAAAATGTCTAGACTCGCGAAAATGCATGCTTCACTTGTAAATTCTTTTTTCTTCTTCTTGATATCCTGATTTGGTTTATTTATATCTGAGGGCTAGTAATTATAGTTGAATGGAATTGAAATTTTGAGAAAAGCTGTATTTCGCTTTATAACTTTAACTTATATAATTTTTGGTAAAGAAGTAACGCATACCTACTTATAATATTTGTTTTTTAATTCGAAATTCTCAATTTAAAGATTACCTAGTTTTTTTTAATCATCTTCTCAATCATTCATTAGAGCGTTGTAAATACATTTTCATTCAATATCGTCCATCTCAAAACATGATTTTAAGAATATTAGATCAATCGTTTTTATTTTCAAATTCTAAAGCTGTTGAAAGCAATAACGTCAATTGGACTGGGTGCTTAGATGAAAGAATTTGTCCGAATTTAAAAAACCACACATTTAAGTGATTAGTACCGGCTTAAACATTTAGAAAAATGTTTAAAAATTACCTGATTGCCCTCTCCTTAAAAAATAAAAAACTGTTATACATTGGAGATTATGCTTTAATGCATTTTTTTGGAAAATTTAATAGCTTTTAAAATTAATGTTTTTAGCGGTTTTGAACCGTCTCTGACTTCCTTTAAATGTCAGCGCCAGAATGTGATCGCGACGCTGATGATTCCAGGCATGCAGAAATCGACATTGGACATCAACGAATCTTTACTATAATAAGGCTTACCCAGTCGTTAAAGCTTCAGATACACCATAGCTCACTAGCAGCTTTTGTAATTATTTAAGTGCTTTCTTTAAAGTTTGCAATCAGTTCAGTGTTATTTCGTGTATTACGAAACAAGTGATTTACGATGGTGTGTTAAGTAACAGTTTTTCTTTCATATAGGATTCATAAAAAAAACAATTGATTAAACCAAATATGAAATGTGCAAGTGTTATACTGATATTTAATATTTAAAGATGGTGGCATAGTCTGTGCAATCAAGTCAAATCAATTCTGTATACTGTTCTTTAAGATTTAATGATACTATTTGGTATTAGTAGTTTGGTGGTAGTAATGTCGACCAATTTGACATTGGTGTTGATATTTTAATATTTTCACTATTCTATCTTGCAGTTCTCTTTTCAAAATTTTGGCAGTATTTAACTAATTAATACGTGGAAAGAAAATGAGTCTTCACTATTATTCTAATAACCAATGTTTGCAAGATTTTTCCATCATATTTGAGATACCTATTAGCTACCGAAATTTTAAATGATAATTTCATTCAAATAAACTATCACTATATTTTTCCACGAAAAATGACCCGTTTTTGTTACTTTTATGTGGCGCTTCGCTCAAGGAGGATCTCGATAAGGAACAAATTCAGCGTAAGTAGTTGTTATTTATTACGTAATTGTAAACGCTGATGCAATGAAAGAGCGCTTAACCGTGAAGCTCATTCATAAACTCTTTTTGTTATTTTTTTTCTCTGTCTAATATTTAATTTCACTTTCTATGCATTCTAGTGCATCCAATCATGTTTTGAAAAAAAATTCCCAGTGAATAATTGGTAAAAATTTTAAACACGTATAACGTTGTCACTCTGTGGAGTACATCCTCTAAAAAGAGTGTGAAGAAGTAGCGGGTAGTAGTGGGTACAACGTTAAGTATTTTAGGGAATTGAAAAAGTCAAATAAAAATAAGTAAATAAATCTTTGTATACCATATATGTATTTTGTTGTGTTTAATAGTTAGAAATATAAAAAAAGCCAATTTATATTTTCATATAAAGTATACGTTGTTAATCGACTGAATTATTGTATAAATCTATAATTTTCTCATTAAATGTGTTTATATACAATGATGTTTTTGATATATTTTTTTTTTAATATGTTCTGACACGTTTCCTGTTTTTATTCATATATTTTAGTTCTCAAAAACGCCTTTGATGCTTTCGATCAGGAAAAGAAGGGTGTTATCAGCACAGATATGATCGGCACAATCTTGGAGATGTTAGGACATCAGCTTGATGATGACACACTCAAGGAAATCATTGATGAAGTCGATGAGGATGGTATGTAATTAAATTTACTTGACTAAATTTTTGAAGACTTGTTTTAGCAAAATTTTATTTCCTATTAGGTAATTATTTTTTAAGGAAAACTTTTATCAAGTTTGCAAGGAGTTTATTTTTTTATGATTTAAAAAACAATATATTTTGGTATAAAAATATCAATTCAAATGATATTTACAGCTTGTTGGTTTTCTCAAAAAATATTTACTTGTTTACTTAATAAATTATAGTGATTCTGATCTGTAACATTCAGTAATATTATATTTTTCCGATTGATTCTATGACACGTTTTTTTATGAATTTCGTGTTTTCTTATAAACAGTATCGTTTTTCATAAATCGATTGTTAAAAGTAGGGCATTCGAAAAACTGCTATTGGTATATAAATATTATATATAAATTATTTTTCACTCCGCCTCCATCGCTTCTGGTAGCCGTGATCGTCTAGTGGTTAGGACCCCACGTTGTGGCCGTGGTAACCCAGGTTCGACTCCTGGTCACGGCAATGGATAATACCATTGTCATGGCGGAAGTTTACTTTTTGTATCGATTAAAAATTAATAAGCAAGACTTATTTATTTGCTTAGCCATAAATTAATAAAAATATCATTAAGACGTAACTATATTATAATATTTTTGAAAAATGTGTCTGATGTAAAAACGCCTTTGTATTGTTAGGACATTTTTATATCGTTGAATCGAAAATGGCAATTTTTATTCATAATGAAATAAATACTTTGTCATAAATAGGTAATTACAATAGATACCATAGCATTATTACTAGCACTGTCTGTGGGTGGTATGGATATTAAAAATAACGGGATATTATCCTTCTCACAGGATCTGGTGAGTTGCAGTTTGAAGAGTTCTGTAGGCTAGCTGCTAAGTTCCTTACAGAAGAGGAGGAAGATCAAGAAGCAATGGTCAGAGAGTTGAGAGAAGCTTTCAGGATGTACGACAAAGAAGGTAGGGGACAAAATTAAATTATGAAAAAAATAAAATAAGCAAATTGTTAGCATTTAAAAAATATCTGCTTGCCTGAAATAGCACATGCAAAACATTTAAGACATTTTTTATATTTGTGCCATCTGCAGCGTATGGCTAAAAGCTTTTCAAACTTTTTAACGTCTGTTGTTTTTTTATAAAGGTAACGGCTACATTACAACAGATGTCCTGAGAGAAATTTTCAAAGAACTTGATGATAAGATTACTGCTGAGGATTTGGATGACATGATTGAGGAAATTGACTCTGATGGTTCTGGTACAGTTGACTTTGAAGGTATTAATACTTTTCGTTACTGAAATTTTAACTAAATATATTATATCACAGTTACATAAATACTTTTTATAAAGTTGTAATAAAAGATTCATTATTTTATCTATAAATATCGTTCCAAAACTATATAATACAAATTTTGTGTTTAATAAGCATAATTTTGTTTTTATTATTTTGCAGAGTTCCTTGAGGTTATGACTGGAGAATAAAAACCTTTTTTTATTAGACTTTTATACTAAGTTACCTTTATAATACTTACATTAATTATACAGCTTCCCATAAAATAACACTTAAAATGTTTATGAAACTATTTATCGAAAAAACCTTTGAATCCTCAGCAACCATTTGATAAGGTCATGCAAATTGATCAATCAAAATGATTGTTTATTTGTAATTATTCCCACTATTTTCATTAATTTAAGCTTCTCAACCATTTACATGTAATCACTATTTTTAAGGTTTTTTTAATAAAACTTTTAAAAATCATATTTTTTTTCTTTTATCAATGTATATACCTGCTAATTATATACTATAACAAAAAAGTTAAATAACAATAAATATATTGACTGAATTGGCATTCACTTGGTAGAACTCCATTATAACACGGTGAAAAAATATGTTAAATATCTGAATTGATCCAAAATTAGTATAGGTATGCGTATTCATACTATAACTTATTTTAAACATTTATTTTTGGAATATTCTACGTAAAACTACAAATACTTCATTAAAAATAAACTAGATATTAAATACACTGTAAGCTTCATTAAAAGGATACTTTTGAGTTTATAATTTTTATGTTCTGTTTGACATGGTGAAAAAATAGCCATGTATTTTAGTTCTACATTTTTTTTATAAGATATAGATGATAGCTATTTGACTCACGCCATCGATAGTTCTGGCGATGGCGTGAGCCAAAATAGCTATCAACTATATCTTATAAAAAAGTGTAGAACTAAAATACATTGCTATTTTTTCACCGTGTTATAATAGATTTCTACCGAGTAAATGCCAATTCAATCAATATATTCTGTTTGTTTATGCTTACAAACAAACTTTCAACATCCAAATATTGTTTTTTTTTGTCTTTCTCAATTGTTTCACTCAGTAATATTAGTATGTATATTACTTTCAATTTGTACTGAACAATGATTTTCATGTCTATTGCTAAAAATTTAAGAAAACAATCTTATATACAATCTGTTTTGTTTTATTCAGTGAACATTTAAAAAAATGAAAGCATCTTGTATGTTACTTACCCTAACTAATGGAAATTAATATAAATGCTATAATAATATTATAGTGACATTGCAACTGATGTGGGGTACTGGCTAGTATTTTAAATCAAACTGTCAAGTTTCTGGGCAAGTGTAATACAAACAGTGACATCTCTTAAACAGAAAGAGGATAATTTTACAAATATTTATATTAATTAAGTAAAGCATCATTTTGAAAACATTTTATTCAACGAAAAAAATAGTTTTTATACAACCCGGATGGTTTTACTGCACAGGGAAGGTAGCTCGCCAGTGTCTTACTTAAAGCACACCAATATTTTTTTTCAATAAGTTCATTCATCTCAACCGAAATGCCATATTAAAATAAATAATGTAGATTATAATTAACATTACTAAATGGAAGAAGCATCATAGTATTACGAATCGATAATAAATGGTACCTGTCCAAGCAAGCCACGGGAACCATATGACAAATACAGAAAACGTTTGGTGAAATGCTATAAGAAATATAAATATTAAAAAATATATTCTATCCAGATTACATGAATGTCCGTCAAAATATCATTTTATATTTTATACTTGTAGATGTCGCTATCGACAAAAAGTCCACTTAGGCCAATTATTATGACGAAGTTAAATTAGCGAGTTTAGTAAACGAGACCATATGGAATTTTGTAACGTAATAATATTCAATGTCTAAGCATTCATGCATGTGTGTATAATAAATTTCTAACACAGTCATGTTTTAATATCATTTTCTATTTTGTTATAAGAAATAAATCCTATGACACCAATAATAATACATATAATCACGAATGCCTCACAGTGCCTTTTGCATGAACTCGCAATGAAAAAGTAAAATTAAATTTTTTATGACACCTAAAATAATTCGATGAAAATTATCAGGTCATTAAACAATTTGTTACCTTGTAAATATTAACACAGATACAATTTGCAGGTGGTTAAGTAATTTGTCACAAAATTATTTTTATATGAGTTGACTAATAGTGTACAACTTATTTTAAGACAAATTTTATGGTCTTTTTTAAATTGTGACATTCACCTTGAACTTATTTTTAGGACATTAATAAAAGCCCAAGAGATAAACATCGACTGTGAATTGAAAAAAAAATATATATAATCAACCATATATGTCAGAATATAGACGACAAGTATCACATATTTTCAATCAATTAGGTGTATTTTACTGCTATTTGTTCTCAAAATGCATTTTTTAATTGGCGTGGTGAGTAATAAAATTGACTGCGTTTACGCAACGCCATGCCTAATATAATTCGTTGCCTTGAAAAAAGCTAAAAAAAGTTTACGCCATTTCATTCAAGACTTATTAATTTTATTATCTCGTCAATTATGGGTTCCTTTCGAAATTAGTAATTTAAAACATACTTAGTGAAGTGAGAAATACCTAGTTATGTATCCACATATATTTTTATAATAATAATGACGGGCTTAATCATTTTGGGATACATATAAAATACGCATAAAACTAGATCAATATCTATATTCGATACTTTTATGATGTATGTATTACACCCAGTTGTTTGTGCGTGTAGTTTCAAAACACTCGGAAGATCGAAAAATATTTTTAGAAAAAAAAAACGTATGGGTACAGGAAGAAGATATTCGACAGTGGCATCCTTCGATGAGAATAATAAGGAACCATAATCAATCTTGTAGCAAGATTTATTTAATCCAAATATTGGCAAACGTCTCAACCTATGAAATAATAATAGTTACTATTATTATGTCAGCCTTCCGTTTTATTAATAGATAGAAAATTATAGTTTTAATTTTTCCCATAAACTTATTCTAATCTAATCATTACATGTAAGTGTAACTTCATTTTTGGTAATTTTCCAAAAATACGAAAAAGCATTACAAATAACATATATTCACGTCTCAATAAGACAAACTGTATATGTCGATGGTGCTTTACAAAAAATATATCAGATACGTCTTTTAGAATTACATATTTATACCTGAATATGTTTAAGGTAAAATTAAAAATAACGTATGGAAGGGACCAATATGTAATGGTTGGTCACCGGTGATCTAGATTCTACAGATACAAAGTTATGTTACATAGTACGGTCCTTATATAAAATCAGTGTGTGTCAAGGTTGTGATTAATGGCACTTAGTTTTTTTAAGTAGTAAAACATTCACTTGAAATTTTGTAAACGATAAAAATTCCACTAAAACACTTGCCTACACATTCTACAATTTCAAATGTGCTAAAATAAAATAATCTAGAATAATAATATTTTAACTATTTTACCGTCTCAAAATTGACAGTAATTTTTGATAACATAAAAATGTAATAAAAAATTTCCTGTAAAAGTGTACAAATGATTACAAAAAATGACCATGAAATTATCAAGAACGAATAATTATAATATAACCCTTTTTTGTGAGGCATAAATCAATCACAATTCACTTGAATTGTTAGATAAAATAAATAAAATTGAAATAATATCATATTATTAAAGTTAAGTTCATGAATTCTTTTTGTATAAACACAATCAGTTCGTACAAAAATGATTGGGAGAGATAATTTGTACTGGATATTCTGCAAGCACTCTTCCGATTTTTTCACACCGACTTCCTTATTTTCCTTTTCTTGTTCAAACGGTCTTTATAATAAAACACGTGCCACTAAAAATTATATGTAAATCACATATTTTGTTTTTTATGACACCTTCGGTACACTGCAGAAAGCTTTACATTAAAAAATCTTCAATTTACAGTACTTTTATTTTTTATCACGGAATATTTCACTTTTTTACAAAAGAGCTTAAATTTAACATTAAATATTTTTAAAACTTGAAAAAATGTTTTAATTAATTAACGTTCAGAGAACGAGTGTATTATAAGAAAGTGAGAAAAATTCTAGTCAATACTCTACTTATAATTCAAATAAGATAGCCTGTTTGGTATACAATTAGGAGAAACTGCTTGCATACGTGCAACCTTTTAAGGTTGTTGTGAGCCTTATACGGAGTATTCAGAAGATCATTTTAGATTTGCAATCAGTAAAATAAAATATGAGTTCTAAAAAGAAAAATCTATTTCACTATTTATCATGGATTTAATATAAAATTACCCATGAGTCGATCAATGTGTATTGCATATGAAAAATAATTGAAATACTTCATTGTGAAGTTGTATAGACTTTTTTGTATGATAAATACTATATATTTAATAAGAGACATTGGAATCTCAAAAAAGCACAACAACACAAATACAAGACAAATATGTGCAAAATATTTAATTCGACATGGTTTGTATTAGAAAATTTCTAGTTATGGTTTTCTTATTCCAACAGAAAGCCGATTTCTCGTTTCCCATTCATCGTTCTACCGCATTTTTTGTTTATTTTTTACAACGATATACTATAGATATAAAACCTTTTTTATTATAAAATAAATAAATGTGATATTGGTTTTAGGTCATGGATTTTAAAATTTTTATCAATGCAATCCAGAAATGTCAAAACTGAGACATTACAAATCTTCAATATATTGTAAACAAATTCATCGATGTTTTTCAAAGTTGGAGCAACACAAGCGTTAATTTTACAAAAAAAAACATTAATTTATACACTCTCTGTCACCCGCGAATAACTTTACATATTCTGAGACATGCGAGCAATATTTAGTTCCGCTAAGGACATAAAAATAGCCTATCCAACGGTCAACCAAACCTCCAGAATCCAACCAGTCGTAAAAAATGCATGAAGGGTCGAGGATCTCAAGAGTCATTGGTAGCATATTAATAAATATTGTGATTGAGAATTCTCCAGAAATTATGAATCTTTGAGATTTTCTCTTTTATTTGAAAATTTTGAGAATGTTGCTTCTCGACGAATTGTTTGTGAAAATCTCTAGATGTCGTAAATAATACGTCGAAATTTTCATGTATGAATCAAAAATAATCTAAGCGAGACTAATGTCAAAAATATTGAAATCAAAAATATGCACAAATCATCAATTTGCCTAGATTCAAAACCAGGAATTTCCAAGACGGATGCACCAAATTAATTATTAAAACATACAGTAATTGGACGATATTGATATGTAATAATTCTTGCCTTTTTTATAGATATCGTTTTTAATTAAGTCAATATACGTTTTATGGAAGACGTTTGGCGAGTCCTCGACGAAGAAAAACAAGGCTGTGATATAAATGCGTTACATTTTATTGAATAGATATAGCAAAAAACTTTTATTATAATAACAATTTTGGAGTCAGGATAGGAAATTTGGGGATAAACTAAAACATGCCTTAGTTTAAGATTTCTTATTTCATCTAGTATTCGATCATTGTTCTGCAAAACGATTATATTGCATATATTCTTTAATAAACTCTGATCCTTAATATAGTGCCACGATGGAATTTTTATAGTATGTCTTTCCATATGTACCGTCTACATTTAGAATTTCAGAAGCTTTCGCGAGCCTTTAATTAATTTATTTATTTATTAAAACTACACGGTACAAAACTTACAAATTATCAATTCAATGCTTTTGCACCATAACATATTAACATATTTAAATATACGAATATAAAAATTCAATAAATACACTATAAAACAATCAATAAGGATTGCAACCAAGTAAGTAAGAAAGTCAACCAAGTAAGCTCATGAAATGTCTACTTTAACTGATAAAATAGCATTCGTTTGAGCTCACTTTCGTCCACATAAAATATGTCAACATCCGAAGCAATACTGTTGAACATTGTTAATGCTCTTACCATTGGCATACCCATTGGCAGACTGGTTCTACACTTTGGAAGAACAAACAAATTATGTTCACGATTTCTTAAAAAAACTATCCGGAACATACAAATTCATATTATTAAGGATGGCAGAATTTTCATTTTGGCCTCGAATTAGTCGAAAGAAATATGTGGCTAGATACATTTCTCTTCGATTTTTTAAACTATTAAAAGTGAGCATACCTAAAAGAAAGTCAGTTGGATAAAGCCACGGATAGTATCCGTATGCCCTCAAGTAAAGAAGTCTCAAAAATGTCTTCTGAACCTTTTCCACCATAAGGGCATATTTCAAATCTCCTGGGGCCCGTACAATAGACCCACTCTCAAGCCTACTTCGCACTAAGGTATTTTAAAATAATATTAAAAATTTCACACCTGAAAAGGCTCTTGTAGTACGTAGGATAAAGCCCAACATTTGCAATGCTTTGTTGCAGGTAGTCCTAATGTGACTGTTGAAACTAAGACTAAGAAATTCAAAATAAATCTTGATAAGGACTACTTTAGGTAAATTGATAAAATAGTTGAAAATTGACAATATCAACGCGTAAATTAATATTTTTAAATGAAAAATTAAAATGTGTGTTATATATACAATCAAAAAAAAAAAGAATATTTTCTGATATAAACGTATGTTAAAAATACCACACAGTATATATATCTTTAAATTTCCGTACACTTCACTCTTTTCTTCGGTTAATCTACAAGCATTTTATACTTGAATTTTTATTCTGAGCTATCGATAAATGTGTCTTAATTAGATATAATAAATGACATTCAAAATATCACAGCTTAAGAGAATATGTTTTCATTTGTTGTTAAATTACTTTCTACCAATATGCTGTGAGCTTAAAAAGGATATGCCAGAGTGTCGAAAATAATGTGGCGTTCCAAAACCAGTTAATCATTGCAAAACCATAAAAAAATCACAAAAGAAAAAATGTATTACTATCAATCATTAAAAATTAATTCAAAATACATGATTTTCCGATTTATTGTACGTAATACTGGTTGCTTGAGTGATGCAACGATTATGTCAAACCGAAATTAAGTTTCATTTTGAAATATAACGTCGCGCATTAAGAGACATTATAAAATTAACAAAAGAAAATAAGTGTGACTGTAGGCAACCGTGGAACCACAAAAATCTCGATAACTCTTTCTCTTTCATCTAGACTCTGCTATAGTAAATTTTCGTTCGTGATAAATGTCACGTAAACAAGCAAATCGTGAAGACGTGTCAAATAATGTCTGCTTTCAATCGTAGATTTTGCATTTAGATTGATATCTTAATTTAGTGTTTAATCTTTTGGTCTATATATTGACATGGTAATATTTCGAATGATTTCATAATTTTGAAAAATATTATAAAATATTCTTAGCTCTAGACAGGCCTATGTTTCAGTTCCAGCATGATTAAACACGATTTTTTTAAAACTTTAAACTTGTCGAGGTTTTAGTGTAGTCTTTACATTTTGCATATGGTCCCAAACGAAGTTAAAATTTTTGACTCTCACGTGTGATTAAAAAAAACGTAATATCCGGTGCCTTCGCAAGTTTTATCAGTATTTTGAAATTTTATTATCAATTGGTGCAAGTAGGGATATTCAATTAATTTTTATCGATCATTACCCAAACCATTAAAAAATACAAAATAATCTTTTGTTTCGACAGGAATAAATTTCGGATCGAAATTTTTAAAAATCTATAATTATATATTTGTTTTTTTATTAATTACACGGGTTTTTAAATCAAACTTTGCTGCCCAGAATATTCTGAGATAAAATATTGATAAACGAAAATCTTTCGGTGTTATTTGTATATCATTAGATTTTTTAATATCAGTCATTTTAATAACACTGCCTATGCCCAAATCTGATTTTGAGCAATTTAGATTTTTAGAAAACGGAATGATTTCACAAATTATTTTTAATATCTATGGTGTCATTAGTAGCGCTAAAATTACAACCACAATTAATTTTAATGTGCTTTAAAACTGATTTAATTTCCGAGAATTGATTTTTTAATAAATCAAAATGATCCGGAGTTAAATATCTCATATTTCAAAAAATGTGCAAATGGATGATCTCAGCGACCATGATTTTTTCTAGATGTTCTGTCAGATAAAATGGAAGCTTCCTGAAGCAAGTAGTCGGTTAACCAGCATAATTTATAAAATACGTAAACAGTATAAAAACAACCTTGCAATTTTCAAGAACATCAAAACAAACGTAATAATAAATTATTCCTATCTTGTGAATGACCGCTGTATTTCCCTTATCTTCACATCTGATATTAAGATTCAAGCTATAATATATGTATTTTTTTTATATATTACATGAAAAATAAAACTATTATTTTTGTCATTGAGACATAATTGCAAAAATGTGTAGGTAATATTTAAAAAAAAAAATATGTATCATACTATATTTTATACATACCAGCATTATTTTCTTTCTGAGACTATGTGGAGTCAAGAATGCTGGCAATCAGCTTTTTAATTAGTTTATTTTTGAAATGAGCTAAGATTTTCATTTAACTATTCCTAAGTATCATATTTAAAACAATTAATAATTTATAAAAACAAGTAAACTAATGTTTAGAGAAAAGTTGTGATACTAATTAAAATACTCAATTTGTAATTTATGATGTCGCCTGAATGTGCTTGATGAAATTTCGATATGAAACTTGAATTGTAGTCTATATACTGCCACAAAAAGGTATCCATATTCATTTGATCATTTTACTGGAGAGCAAAAAAAAAACGATAGTTGATTGATTTTAATAAAGATAATTGATAATGTCTATTATTTCTATGCTAAATCTATCCCACTTATTTTAATTAAATATCTTTTATTGTAACTTTTCTCTCGTGGAATTGATAGAATATAGATTACCCTTTTTCACTTTTGATATAAACCTATAAAATATGCATAACTTCACGATGGAAAAACATAATATTTTATACAATATAATAAAAACACATTTTTGGATATTGTTTTCTCAATAAATTTTACCATTAAGACCGGTTTCGCTCTTCGCGAACATTATCAACTGATTAGTCGTTTTGTTATTACTTAAAATATTTTTAATTTTTCCAAAGTATTATACAGGATAATTTGACTGAGTCATCCATCAAGTGATAATGCTCGCGGTGAGCAAAATCGGTCTTGATAATAAGATATATCGTTAAAATAGTACTTAGAATATGTTTTTATTATTTTAAATATGCAAAATTTCCATTTATTATTTGAAAATGATAATTCAAATATAAACAAGAAATAAAAGAAAAAAAACCTATTCATTCAAGAAAGGCAATTTCTTGAGACAACAAACTGAATTATACAAGAATATCGCCGTTGAAAAGTAGATATCTATACGAAGGAGAAGAAGTGTACCAAGAGAGAACTGCTGTAAATATTAAATAAAATAGAAGATAAATAAAAGATGACGATCTTCACACAATAAAGCATAGATACTAAAATAGCAAAACTAGTAAAAGTGTACGATTCGCGATCATAATTGTACTTTCTAGACCGAAACTGTGTTTTTGTAACAGATCCCAGCAAACAAACTCGATACCTTTTTTTTGATGCACGTTTTTATGACGAAATATTCGATATTATAAACTAACAATTGACCAGAAGTTAACTATGATTTATAACTCTTTAGAGTAATGAAAACAAAACTTATTCAAATTTAGGGCCTTTGTTTAAATATTATCATTGAATGGATAAATTAAATTAAAGTCACATTTTTTCTATAAAATTTCATGTCTAGGGTATATGTGATTTATTTTATCCTTGACATAATTATGAGTCTCTCATATCATCCCTTACAACCCAAAAAAGCGTTCATACAAAAAGCTTTCATCCATGAGAGCAAAATAATCGTACCTGATAATATCGTAATATCATGCCTGAACAACTTTTCTGTTTCTTTATCACTTCATATTTTTTATATTTCAAATGTGAGATTTAACAAGACGCGTGGTAACATATGTATGTACAATGTATATGGTAAATAATGTTTCCAACATTTAAAATAATATAATATAATATTTATTTAATAATATAATATTAAATATTGCTTGCACTTTCTGAGGTACTCGGTAGATATTGATTAAATCCGTCAAAGTTATCGTGGAGTCTATATATGTAATCGATTTCTCGAATAACGGTAAGTTTATTTATCACTTGTTCCTCGTGAATCGCCGCAATAATGTAATGAAATCATATCATATTGATTCGATACACTTTAAAAATATTTATTTTACGACCATTCTGTCGACGGTTACTTATTTTATTTTAGAACGCATGTACGTTTATATCATTATTTTGTACGTTTTAGACTGTCAAATATCAATTAAAAGTACTTACTTATTTTTGACTCAACTATTTTTATAGTGACTGGCTCGCATTTTTTCACGATATTCAAGCTTTCTCTTCAGAAGTGTAAGATATTAAAATAAACGAATATCATAAAAACAAGTTTCTATACGTAGGTGCTATTCAGAGATATAAATTTACTGGTTAGTACGAGAGAAAAATATTGATATTGTAATTATTGTCAAAAAAAATATGCAGATTACTCTTTACACTTTTACGTTTACACGTTCCATTAAAAAAATATATTAAAACCTCTACATCATAAGATTTTTGCAGAAATATAATCCCAACATTAAAAAACAAAGTCATTATATTTTAACTAATTTAAATATCGATTTTTGTAAAAAAAATCTTAATACAGCTGTTTATGAAGACTTATCAAGAGTTAATATAATTCTTTTTTTTATTTTGCATAAATTATGATGTAAAGATTTTCTTTTTAAAAGATTTATTTTTTGTTTTTTATTTTCGTTAACTATAAAGTGAACATACTTATGTTGTATTAAATAAAAAAATCATTAATTACATCGGAATTATTTGTATAAAAAATTACATCGCATGTTTTTTTTATTTGTGCTTCATATTTCATTTCCCTCTCAGTGTATGATTTTTAAATTATAAAATGAGAAATTATAAAAATTTATAGTAATTTTATTTGAACATGTTACATCGTTTTATTAATTAAACGGTAAATTGTTATAAATTCACGTCGAGTATAATTTTCATTTGCATCAATGCATTTGTAAAAAATTGCATCACGTATTTGACGCATTCCAGCTTCTATGCAACCACAGTAATTAAATCGTTACCATTAATGCAGTGTCTGAACTGGTCGCCATATGTGGTAAAACGCATCGCTGATTTCTAGAAACCAATTTAATATTATTTATAATAGATTTGTGACCGAAAACAAATCGCATGTCAGTATTTTTACCATAATAGTATTTGTAATTTATATATGTTAGTATAATATAATAAATTGTTTATAAAACTTTATGATTTTCATTTTGCTGTTGCATAAAATCAATAACGTTATTTTGCTTTTAATTTTATGACACAACTTAACGCCAACATTTCAAAGGCTGTTTAGTTTATGATTAAACTAAATTGACTTCAATTGGACACTGAAATTTATTAACACATGTATTTATTTGATACGTTCACACGATAACTAGATGTTTTGAAATCATTTCACAGAAGTCAAATAAGCAATTTCAAGTAATTTTTGTTAAGGATAGAATAAGTGATAAATTTCAGTTCAAGTTATAATTACTTGTGTAATGAAAAAAAAAAATTCTCGATTGAAGAGCTTTTAGTCTTAACTATTCCTTTCCGGGTAGTTTGAATTTAATAATGAGATATGATTAATTTTATCGGAAACCGTTAATTGAATATAATCTAGACTATTTTTATATCACGAAAAACACTAGCGTAAATGATATATGATTCATAAATAAGAATAGGTGAAAATATTAACTTGGTGTTAATTGTATTAATAATATAAGAAACTTGCCAACTGAGTGACAATGAAACTATTTATCTTAATAATTCATGTCTTAATAAAAACTGGTTGCTATGTTACCATAAGTAAAGTCATTTATTTTTCTATTAATGAATTTCATTTATTTTATATCAAGCTGTGTGAACATTTTTGTGCAGTTAACATAATAAATACTATTTTTTCCAAATTCTTCGCAACTTTTTATTCCGTATGAATCCATCTATGGAAAAAACGAATTCAATGAATCCATCCCTTTATGTGTGTGTCCTGTCCTGTCTTATGTCTAATGTCCTGTGGCTCATGTTTATCCGTTTATATCGGACAGACAGGTAGAAGTATATCTACTCGAGCTAAGGAACATGTAAGATCATTCAATAATAAAAAAACAGATTCACAATTCGCTAATCACGTTATTAATGAATCACATAATGTAAATTCAAACTCAGCTCCTAAATGTTTGCATCTTTGTAGTAAGGGTCGAAGAATGACGGCTTTGGAACAGCTGGAGATCAATAGACACCAATTATCACAAAGGATTCTTAACGATCAAACTAACATAATAATATCGCCACTTGTCAAGCCGTTGCACAAAGGGGTGGTCTAATTTGCTCCCTGAAGGACCACTTCCGTCCCACACATAATCTTATTGTCATAGACACCTATTGTTTCATTTATAATTTTGAAAATTTAGTGTCATTGTGTTTAAATAACAAGCTAGGCGGTTGGAAAAGGAGAGAGGAGATGTTGTGTACCTTTTCTGCACAGCTATATATAGATAAGCAAATGTTAGTTTAAGCATAGTTCTGACGATGGCGTGAGCCGAAATAGCTATCAACTATATTTGTTAAAAATAATTTTGTAGAACTAAAATACATTGCTATTTTTCCACCGCGTTAAATGATTAAATACAATGCTTAAACTTCGCCTAAACATACACAACAAAAAAAATCATATGTTGACTTGAATCGTTTTGATGGGAGTGAGACATTATATCTTTTTGAACAAAATTAATACTGTAAACATGAGTTATCAAACTTGTTATTTATAGTCAATTATCAGATTCTAAAATGGATAACCTATCAATTTATGTTGTGTTGTGCCTACCATAAAAACTATTTTGATATTTGAATATTAAAACGTGAAACTACCTGGCAACATTCCACTTTCGTTTTCGTTGTATTCTCAGAATTTCATTCCATAGTCAACTACATTTCTGTGTTTGCTTAAAATTTCATAAGGTTGTAATATAATAAGCCAACAGTTGTCTCTATTAGAGATATCATCAGTGAATTTTATTATAATAATGTTATTACTATTGTTGCACTGGTTTAAAGTGAAACTGTTTATTATCTGTCCTTTGAAGTCAGGAGGCAAGAGCTAACTACAGTTCGGTAACACTATGTTTGAATGCAAAGTTCTACTTTGCATATTATTCCATCGATGCTATCAATTTATTGTGGCCTGTTCGTCCATTTGGCACTGTGACGATGTTTAGTATGCAGGTTAAGGTACTCAATGCACCGTTGCAGTTATTATTGCATGCATGTAAAGGAGAGTGCAAGTCCGAGAGTCTCACGAGTTGTTGCACAAGAGTCAGTGATGTGCCCCACATTTGGAAATAACAGGATAAAAAATGTTATCAATCTAAGATATCAAAAAAAATAAAATAAAACCACACCTTAATTTTTAGTAAGCTTATCGAATACATAATGACAACAAATTGATCGCTCTTGCTAAAAATTTTAGTAACTACAAAACTAATTATAATTTAAAAATGATTTTTTTTCACTTTTTAATATACTGTCATTTGAAAATTAATTGTGGCATAAATATTTAACAAGAAAATTGATTTCATAATATGACGTCAAAAATAATAAAGCATATATCGACGACGAGGTCTACCAGGAAATTTCCAACAAAGCCTACTTCGAAATAGAAAACTGATATTGCCTGAACTTACTCTGATACGAAACAATATCATAAAATATTGTTTGAAATTTTCCTAGAATGATATCGAAGAGACAATTGGTTTTTTGTTTAATGAATGAAGCAATTCATGAGCATTATTCCCCAGAAATATTAAGAATGATGGATTACTTTTTTTGATTTTTCATTATATAAACCAAATAGATCAAAAGGTTGAATTAATTTCTCCTCATATATACGAAAATGTTCAAATTAAGCAATTCATCTAGAAAAGTGTCCGTTTATTTGAAAAGATTTGTTGTATGGTGGAGCCACTGTGGAATTCCTAAAGTGGAGTTATACTGTGGGCGCTTGTCGTGTCCTGTTGCTTTTGACCGGTGCACGGCTTTCAGAGCGGTCCATTTCTACCGCTGATCACACAATCGAGATCGAAATAATTCATGATTCGAAATTGACGCAATCGAAGTGCTTTTGATTGGACGGCGAATACCTAATTTGCACTGATTCATTTTAAACAGATGACAAATAATCCACTTTGTTGCATGCTGGCTATAATAAGACATCATGAATTTATTGATCAATCGTATTTTGCATTGCACCACAGAGAAAATTCATTTCATGCTTTATATTATACAATATTTGGACCTTTATAACATTTGAAGAGATGTATTTGGAATTGAATAATCACTTTTGGAAACTCGCGCTTATATTAGCAATAAGAACAATTGGTAAACTCTTATTGGAATCTCCGAATGGAAGCATTTATGCAGTCTGTAATGTTTCAATCGTTTTTCACATCAAACATTGTATTAATTTCCGAGCTTTTAGACCTCTTCTAGTTTCCTATTATCTTAGATGAGATTTTTTGATCAACCAGTTCTACAAAAATATACTGATATTGGTTCAAATTCCAGTTATTGAATTCAGGTATCACTAATAAAGACTACATATATATTAAAACTTACTAGATATTTTTAAAGCATGAATATTACACAGGTTGTACGTCGCTTCCAACATACAATAAATTTACAACGCCTCTATGAATATTAAATGATACGTAACAAAATATATCCCTTGGTAAACCATTGTTCTTTTTAGGTGAAAACAAACCTGTTTTAATTTTGTAATGGAGAGCACAAAAACTGTTCTTCCGAAGTAATCGCTATCACCTTACAGTTGGTTAACTGGTTCCACGATAAAAAATAATAATATTTTATTTGGGTGGCCACTAATTGTTAGTGGTCAAAATCAGTATGCGTTACCTTGCACAAAAGAAATGTTTAAACAAGCTGCGTACATGATTTTGACATGTCGTGCAGGTATTATTTTGGAAAGAATTTATTAACATTGAGTGATCGACATTTTAAGTAACGTAATGGACACTTAAATATATCACAGTGTAATGGTAAATGCGTTTTCATTTCCGTTTGATGGATCGGGACTTAATGTAAAGAATATTTTCAATAAGACTTTTTCAAACAAACTTTATGAGCGTTTGTGGTATCTCAAACTCTTGCCATCGAAAATGTATTTTTTAATAAATATATATACAGTGGAACCTCGATCAACCGTTCTCGCATAATACTTTTTCCCGGCTGGAACGATTATTTTTTATAGTTCCGTCAAACTCCCATAAGAACAATGTTAAATAATCCCGCATTAACCGTTTCCCCGATTCCCCGATTTCCTCGATAAGCCGTCTAAATATTTTGGTTCCGTTACAAATATTATACCGATTGACCGTTTTTATTGCATATTTTTCCGTATCTCGGCAAGCAAGTTTGATACAGCCGAGTGCAGGTGTTATGTGTAGACACGTTGGAATGCGCTGTACATGTTAGACGTAACGCATTGGACGCATGTGCTATTTTTTTGGTTGAAATCCACCACACGCGTATTATTGTTTATGATGAAAATGTAGAGTTGTTTAAAATTCATGGTAATAATGATTCCCGTACATACAAACTTTGAGTCACAAGTTTAGTAACAAGTCTTTGTTCCGATCAAAGTGCCTAATAACAAAGAAGCAAACGAACATAAAGGACTTTTTTAAAAAATAAATTTTATATACAGTATGTACAAGTAACTAATAAATAAATATTTTTTACTTGTTTATTATTATTGGAAGCTTTCCCGCATTCACCGATTCCCGCAATTACCGATATTTTTTCAGGGTCTCATGGAAAACGTAAAATCAAGGTTTCACTGTATATATAATTTGGTCAAACTCTAGGAGAATAATTAAGTGATCGAAATAAAATTGTACCATATTGAGAAAATTTTGTTGAAATATGTCCTAGATAGAAGTACATTTTTTTTCGTCAAAAAGAAAATTTTGAAGAAAAAAAAATGTGTACTTGAAATATTTATGTTTAAAATGACGCACACTTCTTTTGTTCATATTGTATTTTAAATTTATATACATACCATATACAGAAAAAATGATACGTATTTAACAGCACACTTCAAGAAGTCACGCGGGACATATTTTGTAAACTCCTGGATTAAAGTGTTAATTAAAAAAGTCGATGTTTACATACCACCACTAAGAAACTTACGTTCTTTTTTCCAGACGGTATTTGATAAGAATGACTTCATATAACCATGGCAATAAAAAAAACTATGATTCTAACTTAGTGAAATTTTAATTGATATTGTTATATTATTTATCATACAATATTATAATCAACATATTTTTTTGCAGAGCTGTGTAGTTGTTTGAAAGCTTTGGTTAAAAAACTGATTCATTATATTTCCGTTACTCGAACTTCGGGTTAAAAGTAAATATTTTTATTTTCCTGACATAAGATTCTGAATCGAATTATTTTACTTTAAAGAAGTTTTCAAATGACCTCAAATCCAAAGCTGTGATTTTGTATAAATATATATAAAAAGATTTCAACTTCTATGTTGCTATATTGCTATATTCACATAATACAATTGCTTTCCTTATAAGCTAAATATTTCTCAAAACATTACGGAAATATCTTACAAATAATAAAGGGCATTGTAAATTGATATTTACACAAAAGGAAAGCCGATTTTTGATTGAAACTATCACTTTGAAAATATGAAAACCACAATGCTACGATACAATGCATATATAATTTAAGATTTTTTTTTGATAATAAGTATGAGAAAGAAAATGTAAATATCATGTATGGTGCTAACAAGGCCTCTCGGATTAGTTATTGCAAAACTGCCTTAAGTATTTTATTTTTTATCGGATATATTTTATAAATTACAATATTAATAGTTGACCATTATCTTTTTTTGACCATATCATTTAGATTACGTTACCATGAGTTTACATTTTTCACTTAGTCTGTTGACTGTTAAGGCCGCAAGGTAGTTACTTATTATTAACATTTTGAAATGTTTATTATGTCTGTATCAACAGAAAGGAACAATGCATTGGACTAACGTTATAAAATACAGTCTCCGCTGAGACCACGACTGTCAAAGGTCACAGTGCGGACACCACAAATTTATCATGAAATTCGAGGGAATAGTTTGAATAACAACGTCTACTTACTGACTTAATAAAGCAATTTTGTAAAGGTATATTATTATTACCAAACTACAGCCTATCGATTACAAATTTTCTCGTTAAAATCACAATGTATCGACTAAAAATTAATAAAGTAACATAGGCATAAAAATAAGTATTTTATTCACATAAATTAAAAAAATGTTCGCGTGTATAGTTCGCGTTACTATAGTTAATCTTTGTTCCACCGATTCAAAGACAAACAATTTGTTTCACTTACTACAATAATTCATCATCGCCGTCAAAAAATATGTATATGTTTTACTTAAAACTTTTTGAAAACATAACATATCATCATACCACATCGAACTGAAGCGGTTTTTCTTTTTGTACCGAAGTTGTTTGTGATTATTTTGGCTTACGTCAAGTCACGTCAAAAGTAAAGAGTAAGAATTTCCTAATTTTATCGTGAGAATTTATCACACCCATAAAAATATATTTATTTTTAACTTAACATGACGAAATGCAATTGAATGAAAATGTAATTTAATCACACATTTTGAAATATAAAATAATTCCTTCAAATGTAATAAATATATATATATATGTATATATATATATATATATATATATTATTTTTGAATACGTACATTCAGCAAAAAGAGGATGTATTTCCAAAAAGAATAATCATTGTAAATAGTTTTTTTACGACCTATTACAATTTATGTTTTAAGATTTTATTTATGTTTTTATACAATAATTTCAGTGTGTTTATAATATTAATCCTCTTCACACAGACACGAAAATTTTACCGCATTATTTTACGTTCGATACTTGGGTTGAATGTCAAAAAGGTGATACAACATATCTTTGATTCGACGAGAATGAGACAAGGAAGTTGTTTTGAGTACAGGAAATCTGATGAACGTTAATACTCATAAAAACGTACGCGCTTTTAGTGGTGCATTAGTACTGAGTAACTAATTCGGTTAAAATAGCCGTGTTTACTACAAGGTATTCAGTAATGAATGTAAAACGATCCCGGAGGTGCGCTTGTAATCGTGTTGCATTGAATAGGTACCGAGCGGCCGGTTGGTAAAAACGTGACTCTAACTTGCTCTAGAGTCCAGTGAACAAATCACGACATGTGATTTATTTTCCCTAGTTCTATATCGGCTGAATTCTTCGACTCATTCATGCAATTATATCTACACCCGGTGCTATTGTATATAATGTTTAAATGAGAATTATATTTAATTAACTGCACAACATAATTATTAATAAGTAGTGTTAAATAATTTTAAAACGTAAAACATTGTTTATAATGGTGAACGATTCAAGAACAGGGCGCGCAAAATGTTAAAATAAAAATTGGTTGCTTTTTTTATGGAAAATTAAAAACAAAGTTTTGTGATATCAATTCATACGTGTATACAGATCAATTTACATACAGAGAAAATTATTTGTAGTGCTTTTAAAATAGTCAACACAGAATCTAATGAAGTGGTCGGCAATCTACTACCCGTGGGTAATTGAATTATTCACAACAACATTTTGAGTTACCCGCCAAAGAAATATAATATTTTTAAATAAAATTAATTATTTTGTAAGTTCTGAAAATGTCTGAAAATTAAAAATGTATAATGATTTTTATCTAATAATAATTACTATAACTAAGTAACATACGGTCAATTTTTTTCACCTATTTTTTATATTAATATAATTATAATTAGTCAAAATAAATGTGTTTTTTTTTGTAAAAGTTGTAAATTTATGCCCACTATGCAAATAAAATTTACATTTTTTACCCAGTCTCTCAAAAGGTTTCCGACCACTGATAGTGTATATATTTTAAGGTTCTAGCGTGTTCTATCGAGTCAAAAATTGTGCTTAGGTTTTTCTTATTTTTGTGGAAATAAAATTGTTGCAGTATTTTAATCCTCTCATAAATGAAGATATAAAAAACATAATCTTTTTTAAGGTTTAAACTGTCGATTCCCAGTGTACTAGTGTTATATTTAAAAAAAAACAAAATATTTAGATTTGTATTGACGTCACATTTTTAATAACGGTCAGAATCAGTTTAGGTTTCAGCATTATATATTGTTATTTATAATAATCATAATATTATAATTTAGATTGTCGGTTGATTTTTACCAGCTATACAAAATAATTCAGAAGAGAAAAATATTTGTTGAAAGTTTTTAGATTTAAATATAAATTTAACCTAAACCCAGAGATAATGTTTGTTTTAGCGGTAAAAAGTTTGCATGTGATTATTTCAAGCTACTACCTAACGAAATCATATTAGTTGAATGATAATTTTACTTCTAAAAATTTAATATTTTTTTTTTAAATTATGTATTATATTAGTTCAAATCTTTCTGCCTAGAATTTGCCTTTAATATCACCAGTCTCTTTCACTCATTTCTGTAAAATAAAATCACTTAATGCTTAATTGACGTGAGAATATTTTTTTAATTTTGTGCAAAACCAATAAAAGTTTCCGTATATATAATATAATTGATTTCTAATCGGAAAAGGCTACGTGATTAAAGGGAACAGTTATAAACTGATCTCGAGTGTTATTACATCGTAAAGCGTTGGACGCTAGAGCACTTATTAATCAACGGCAATTTATATGAGAGCTGTCAATGCATTGCTCAAGTTTCTGAATCAATTTTTCTATATAAGGACTCTCTCAGGTATACTACAATATTTTGTATTCGCCGAGCAAAACTTCCATTAAACTCATATATAATTTCTTTCTATTTCTAGAAATTTTATCTTAGATATATGATAATGAGTAGAATTATATGACTCAGTTACCCGATTAAAGTAATTATGTTGTCCATGAAATCTTCACCTGGTCTAAATGTTTTATATAGTACATATTATGATATAACACTTAGACACGTTTCTTAGCGTTATATTTATGAAAATGACGACAAAACGTAAATTAAAATACAGTTAGACGATTTATTATATTTTTATGTATAGTTCGATTCATTAGCTGTACATGCCTTTAAGATATACTTACAATATGTTTATTTTGAACAATATTATATAATTTTATAGAACGTCAAATTACCAGCCGTCCAGTTAAAAATACAATGTAGGATATACTCTTTTTATTGTTAATTGATCGATAACTGTGTCAATCACAAACTGTTTAAAAATGTATCCTTTATACAGTATCAAACATACTTTCGAGCCATAAACAAATGTAAATTTCATGATTATATTTTGTAAAACAAATGGTTTCTTGTTTGTAACCAAAAATGTATTTTTTGTGGGTATTCAATAAGTTTTATTTTATGTTCAAATACATATTTTTCATTTTAAAATGAATAAATAAAACCCGAGACAAAAACAATCTATTTGTCCGAGATAATTTAAATTAAACATAGGTATAGAAATTATGTATTATATTTAGTCTTCTTTATTAGACGACGCGCTAAAATCTAAATGCCTCATCTATGTGACTCTATCAAAGATTTTGCAGCATTGATCGAAGCAGATGGAATAAAAAAAGTAAATTATTTATCATTTATTGATGTATTGTATGTATTGATTGTATGTATCCAAAGTACTTAACTGTATGTCTGGTATATAATTATCGTATTCAAGAGTTTCATTGTCATTTATTATAAGCGTAGATTAAAACATCTAATTCTTATTTATTGCTCTGCGTGCAAGATCCTATCAAATATCTTAAAACAATTGTGATATCGTTCGAACTCCTACGCAACCCCTGAAGGATTTTTTCGCACGAGTGTTATATTATTTAGATGACCTCGATTTAGTTATGATTAAGAGAATGCGGAAAATGTGCCATTGGGCAATTGCGTATTTAGAGTAACCTTTAAAAGCAAAATATAAAATACTTACTATCTCTTCAAAACTTTATTGTTTTCTTTTACTTTTGAGAACAGTACGTACAATATATATTTCGGAATAAAGATTAACCTCTTAATTGAATCAAAATTCAAGTGGTGATTTTTATAACAACATATCGTCCATATGTTGGTTATAATATCTAAAGTCTTTCCTCCATGCCGTAATTTTTTAAATATAGGTTTTTAAAAAGTGTTGTGTATCCATATACAAAAATTTCGTCTAAAGATTTGTGTTATAATCCATATATATATTGTATAAACAAGTAGTGTCGTTTATCTTTTTAGCATTGGTAGTGATACATAAAAATCAATTTTTCATTGTATCTTAATTTATTGATAGTTGAATGTAATAGTATTATAGTTTTCCTATATTTCCCGTTACAAATAAACACACGAATAAGACAACGTGTGTCTTTTTGCTCACAACATAATTATCCTAAAATTGATCAAATGTTTTTGCATTGCCGAAATCTAATTCAGATAAGCTATATTAACAAAAATCTACTTGAAAGTTTACTTATTTGCTTACTTTTATTTATTCAAACACCATGACAGTTTTTCCACGTGTTATTTACCGAATCACAAGTTGCTTGAATACTGATTGATTTATTTTTCACGCGTTAAGGTTTCACTATCTCAATAAAGTAGGCTTTAACCTAACCTAACCTACTCCAACATGACCATATTTCGATGTCTTGACAAATTTCACAAACAAATTATTGGCAGAGTTTTCGATTGGCATTTATCTATCGCCAATTTAGTAATAAAGCGACTTTACATGTGATCAAGCAAGTGGAGCAGCGATGATAAGGAATAGATATTCAATTTACTTCCTTAATAAGTTAATCAAAGTTTTTTTTTCTTTTTTATTAAGCAACTTCTAATGAACTCACCACAATTAGCAATGTTCAGAACCATCTAAGGAAAGTTCTACAGTCAGCATGTTTTTGAGCAATTTATTGAGCAATATTGCTCCACATCAAAGGTATTTAATATAACTAATCAGTGGCACATGATGGAGTGCAAAAATACAAATACACCCTGACCTAAGTGGTCTCGCGAGAAATGCTTTAACCCACGACTGTACTATTATATGTTCAAATCCGGAATGAAAAAAAATCATTTACAATTTAATTAATCATTCATAAAGCTTTTCTTAATGATTCTCTCAAAAATATGCCAATACTGAAGTTTTTAATTCAAATTGAGCCAAGAAATTGCAATTTTTATATTATAAATGAGACACATTTATTTGGGCTGATTCGAAAATTCTACATAATGATAAGAATTGGCTTCATTTGTGGAATCAGTTACAAATAATGTGTATAAAATTGAAAATATGAACAAATTTTTACTTTTAATGTCACTTATGGGTGAATATGTATTATATTTCACCATCATTATCAGCCGGGGTCGATCCACTGCTGGATGAAGGCCTCCTCCTGCTTTTTTTTTTTTTTCAGGGGGGTTTGTTTGGACATAGCAACAGCACGCTGCCAGGCGGGTTGGTGTTCGGTTTTCTGTCTGGGTTTTCCTTCCCATAGCCAAGAGAACACGGCACGCGGTATTCCCGAACGGTCACCCTTCCAAGCACATTGCGCGTCTAATGCTGCTTAACTTCGGTGATCGCACGAGAGCCGGTGCTTTCAACGTGGTATGGTCCTGACATGTATTGTATTTTTTATATTTATTCATTTAAATGTATGATATTTAATTGAATAAATCTCAATTTTTACTATAGTAATATAATAATAACAAGCAAATTTGCTTTATATAATCTTTTTCATAAAAAATTTTTGGTGTCTTTTTATTTGTGAAAACTTTATCCATATGTATGAGGTTAGATTGAAATTAAAACGTTTTTCATAGGTCTTACAAAAATATTTTTTATGCCTGGTATCTATAATAATTGATGTTTTTTAAATATCTTTGTATATTTTTAGTCAGTTGGTAAAGTTAGCGATGAGCGAAACTAATAACTGATCATTAAACAATAAAATGTAGAAATCGTTATACAAAATTAAGTAGTATTTTTTTTAAATAAAGAAGGTTATAAGAAATATAAATACTTTCAATAATCCAGCATAATAATATATAATAAATTTGCAACCAACACAGAAAAACAACAGAAAGTATTTAGAATAAACTTAAACATCGTGTTAAGTATTGTTATCAGAATTCAGATGGCAGTAACAGTTATCTTATAAAATGACAATTTTGGTGATTATCTAGCACGATTACTACTTTTACGATTGAAAAATATTAATATATAAACAACAAATCAACCGTTTTACATAAATTCCTGTTAAATTATCTCAATATTTATTTCCTTGCTAAAATTTTTCTGTTGGAATTATTTATCTTGAAACAATTAATTCTGAAGATTTTTTCATCATTGGCGTGCAGTAGTAGCTCGATTTTAGTATGATTATCCAATTTGCAAAAATATACTAAAACTTTTATCTATATAACAAATGTTAACTAATCTTATGATAAATAAAAAAGTGTTTCTTCATTTATTAAAAAACATTCTTCATTTAATGATTGAATTGGCATTTAGATTCATGTGTTTAAGTTCTACAAAATTTATAAGATTCATAGTTGATAACTATTTCGGCTACCATCATCAGAACTGTCATAACTACTATTTAAAAAATACATATTAACTGCTATAGTTCTTGTCTATATAATGTCTTTAGCACAAATGTTAAATGTTTTATTATACTTCCATTTGGCCGACTTTTCTTTCGTCGGTTTTTGTGAAACTAGCATTTAAAATAAATACTGTATTGATGTGTCATTCCAGTATTGGGTACCTAATTGGGTGTAGATTTTTTAGTACCGGAATTCACCCGATATTACAATTTCTAACCGCATACTTTGTTAATAAACTGCATGCCACTGCTATACCTTCCATCACCGCTTCTGGTATATTGATCACTCATGCCAGAAAATATATAATAATATAATACAATCTAGTTTCACGGATGGACACCGATAACGAGTTCTAATAGTATAGATTGCAAATGCATTCATTATGTTTCGCATGACATGATAACTATATTTTGATACCAAAAAATTTATATTTCACAAAATATCAAGCTTTTTTAATTAAGCAAAGAACAGATAATTTGTACAAGGAGTAAGTAATATTTCTTATTTTTGAAGAAATAATTTAAAATGTGTCGTTATCATTCAGATAGTTTTGATACATCAAAAACGCTTCCGTGCAGCGAAATAAACATTAATTTATTAAATTTATATTTTATATAATATAACATACTATGTTTTTCAATTTGCTCTTTCACTGGATGGATACAAGATTGTATTTTTAAACTTTTACGTTGAACCTTTTTTGCATCCAGTAAACATGTATTATTAAGGTTATTTTCAAATTGCGCTTTTTTATTAAAACAAAGACTCTTGTATTATTTTATGTTTGCTTAAACAGTTTTATTAAAAACTCTACGCTTCCTGCCTTTGAATTAATATAATATTTTAACAAATATTTTCTGGTCTATATCCTTTCATTTCTCAGAGAATATGAATACCTTCAAGATTTTTTTGTTCCCGCCAGATTATTTGCTTTCTCACAAGTATTCCAAGAGAAAAAATTATATGGATAAAAATGATTATTCTTGGTCTTCTAAGGCAAGGAAGAGGAGTGCAGGATTCAGACTTCCTGGATCATCTGCAACAAATATCCACTTGAAACATATGCTTAATATAACATTTTATTAACACTTTAAATAATTCAAAACATTACTTACTCTTGATTCTAGCTAGAAAGGCTTGAACATTTTTTATTATAATTAATCTTAATCATGCCTATGCTCTCGGTTTGATAATCTTTGAAACACTTAACAAAAACAAAATGGCTAAATCGTATATTCGTTGCGTTCTGTATCACTAATTTAATTTAGCAAAAGTATGATTCGCATTGAAATTTTTCCGCTTTTGCCTTTTTCATTGATTGAAAATGCAAGTTGTTATTTTTAAGCAAATACAACAAAACATTATTTCAATTTTTATATTCGCGAATTTCATCAACTTTTTTTCAACAATTATAGTTTCTTATGCTACATTCATCTAGCTGCATTCTTCGCCCAAATTTAACGTTTTCGATTGACTGATTTCATGAATATTCTTACAAAATAGTATCCAATAAATTTACATGTTAATTTTGTGAAATCTTCATTACTTTCATCGGTTCCAACAATTTATTATTAACTCTTTCAGTAGATTTTTTTTTAATATATAGAGCATCTGAATTTAAAAAGCATTATGACATAGATATCAATTTTTATATTTTTAAGATGAGACGATAACATAAAAAAAAATTATGTTATGAAAAACAACAGTTGCTATAACTGTAACACTTATTTAATAATAATATATTATATTTGTGATTGGAATAGATGGTTAACACATAATACTTAAAACGTTTGAATAAATTGAATTACTTTTTAAATATGTCGTCTGAGAGTTCTTGGTGGAATTTCACCGTCGAAATTCAGAACACTTACAAATTGTTGGTCCATTATGCTCAAAAATTCGCCTTTCAGCATCCTCAGGAAATACAATACAGGGAGGAGAGTTTAAACAATTTAACTGTGACGGCATTAGGCATAAGGTATTTTTTAAGCATTTGTAGTTGGGTGACACTATCAGTTTGTACAATAAAAAATATCTATAATTTTGACAATTCTTTATTAATTAAAATTGCACAGTTGCTATATGAATAAAACTTATCCTGATTAAAAAAACTTATGTTACTCAACTATCTACATAAATAAATACTGTTGAGCTGTACAATGCATTACATCACGATTGTGGTCTGAATCAAAATTTGTATCGGAACTAAATGTATATTCTACGCTCGATTTCATTGGCGATAGAGTTTTGCACCTGGCATTGCAAGTAATGCGTAAGCTTGAAGTATACAATGCAAATAACTGACGGGTTTTTATGTTGTTTCGGGTATTTTTTGTCAATTCACCACAAGATAGGTGATACAACTTTTGCTACTTGTATTCTCTTTCGCTTTTAAAGGTATGTACGTGATGTTATTAAATATTTTCGTCACAGCAATTGTATGTTTGTTTTTTTATCCGTATTCTTCGGTTGTTTTGATTAGTAGAAAAATCAGTGTACATATATGTAAGTGAGAAGAAAAAATTTGAAAACAATTTTTTCTTGCACACCACAAATTTTTATTAAAATTTGTATATCCACCATTACGATGCAACCAATATAACCGCTTTAATTCATTGTATTGTCTGCAATAAATATATCGTTAATATATATATATAAGTTCAACTCCATTTTCCCATAATTAAAAATGTTTTTGTAAGAAAGTGCTGATTGAAAAAAGATCTCTAAGACTAGACTTGTAAATCAATGAAATGAATTTATAAAAAAAACGCTTAAAAAGCAATCAAACGAACGGTATAATTTAAATCTACTGATAATTTACCTATTTATACACAAACCATTTTTATATATTATTAAAATAGAAAGTAATCAACATTGAATAATCAAAAATGATTATACATTTAAGAAATCGTCGAGGTAATTCGTCAAATTTAAACAAAATAAAAATTGTATAACAGTAAAAAATGTGTGAAAGCTTTAGACAAAACATAATTATTATACTGCATGAAATGTAAGATATTAAAACCAAATAATAATATTTGGGGATTGAGCAAACAAAAAAAAAAACATAAACATTTCGTACATAAAAAATGTTATATTCAAATTATAATTAATTACAGCTTTAAATTAATAAAAAAACGGTCAGGTCTAAATTCAAAACAGTTTTTTATTATCATTTATAGCTTTTACATTACATTAAAAAATTAAATAATGATAGAATAAATATATAGTTTATCCTTATATAGCATATTGCCTGACTTGAAACTACCGAGTTCAAGGCTAAATTGTTGTTAAATTTGCATAACATTTTAAATGTTATTTTAAGTTACAGTTAGGGGTGTTTATAATTTTTTACCTTACTTAGTTATTTGAAATCAATGAGAAGCCCATTTTTTCCAATCAAATTTTGTGAAATAAAATGATGAGCTTGGAATGAATGAATATGAAAAATAAGGTATTAATTTTAATCTAATTATTGTTACAGACGTCTATTATGTATGAGTTGTGCTTTATTGAAGTACTGTGAGTGAAGAAAAAATTACATGGTATACACAATTTATTTAGAGCTCTTCTTTAATACATTGTTAGCTGAGTTTGAAAAGATTTAATATTTTGAAAATTTATTATAGTTATTTAATTATCAAATCATTTAGAATCTCGTCTAATTCGTACACACGAATTGATATAATCGTCTAACCGTAGAACGTTTGCTACAAAGATTTGTACAAGTTTTCGTGTTTGCAGCTTTAAATTTAAATCACTATACTCTAGCTTGTGATGTTTATCAATTGTTAACCAGGGCAGTGCGAATTAATTGTTAATGTCTAGTGACAACCTTTACTGGGTACGATTTTCCTTCGGTAATGAAAGGAGGTGCGGTAACAAACAATTCGAAAGGAATTAGTAATTCAAACAGAACAAATGATAGATAAACAAAAGATAAACAAAATTATATAATATAGTTCTGTTAAATAAAAGCACAATATTCTGGAATATTCAAAAAGTTTTTTTCTGTTTTGTCGCTTTGTATGTAGTAGACCAATTTTCAATTAGGAGGAAATATTAAAAAGCGTCGTTGTCCTATATGTTTTTCCCAATAATATTTAGAAGGTTTGACAATATTATGATCTAAAACTTAATGATAATAATAAAGCCTGGCTTTTGTTTGCATTAAAAGTAAAAATTTTCATTAAGTAATATCACTATATTTTTTATCAAGGTTTCAAGATAAGAAATTTTTATAGTTTTAATTAACACTTTTATATTAATTTTAAATTCTTTGTTACGGTTAAATATATATTTCAATACGGTAAAAAAAGTAGCAATGTATTTTAGTTCTACAAAATTATTATTTTTTAAGGTATAGTTGATAGCTATTTCGGCTCATTTTCATTTACATTTCTTACAATTTGATAAACTAGCCAAAAATTCTCACAGGCATTCATTTCTAGATTTTGAAGAACTGTTTTTTTCAGAATATATCTAAAATTGTAATAAAAATTCCGCTTATAAATATCACTGTACACTCTTATAACTGATTAACTTTTCACATAAAAATACAAGAAAAGTTATTATTAATAATGTATATTTTGATATAAAGCTGAATAAAAATAAGTTGGAAAATGATATAATTAGTTAAACTTATTTAAATATTAGAAAAACAGAACATAAAAAGCTTTTAGAATGTAATAATTATTCAAATCTGAAAACCATTCAATCAAAAACTTTAACAAAAAAATGAAATATTCCACCAGAAAAAATATTAAAACTATTACCGACCAAAAGCTTTGAAAAAAATAATTATATATAACACAAATCAGTAATGAGTAAATATTATTTTAACCACGTTATAATAACGCCATTTAAATCAATTATACATGGGATTTTTTCACTTAAAATGCTAATGATTATCTTTTCATTCTTAGTGTTATGGTAATTGATTTTCTTAATATATTTTTATATATTTTTATCCCCACGTTCAATGAAAAAGATGGAATACCCAAAATTCTACAATTTGTCAATATTTGGCATATAAATGAACAATTTCACAATGAAATAAGTTGGATGTTGTTTCTTGTAAAAACTAAATGTTTGCTACAAATAGTCACATCCAGTTGAAAAACAAAATTATCAATTTCAATTCGACATCGAAATAGAATTCTGAAAATTTTGCTTCAAAAAAAATGTACTATGTGACCGTTAATTATTTTAATGAATGGAATGTATCGATGAAAGTAGTTCGTATAGTTTTGAAATTTCACAAGTAACGCAATATTAAGTCTGACTTTATGATTAAATACCTTGTTTTGATTAATCACATCTAATGTCAATCTTACTGCAGTTTGTAACTGGTTTTAATAAATTGAATCTAAATAAATATCCATCCTAACATAAATATATTATGAATTTAATGTAAAATCATACAGTATTAATATTACTACAAAACATTTCCTTTTATTTTCAGTATATTCGTTAGTCAATGGTTAGAAATGTGTTTG
This sequence comes from Himalopsyche japonica, assembly GCA_028555115.1. Taxonomy (NCBI): domain Eukaryota; kingdom Metazoa; phylum Arthropoda; class Insecta; order Trichoptera; family Rhyacophilidae; genus Himalopsyche; species Himalopsyche japonica. Next base: position 3,792,506 of record JAHFWJ010000430.1, read on the forward strand.
TAATCATTCTTCCGATAGGGGTCACATTGGTTTAATTATTTGTATCCGTAGTTGTTGTCGAGTTCATAATATAAATCGTGATAAAAAGATTACAAAAACATAGACTTCTGTATCAAATAGAATAAAAAACAGTTTAATCAAAGCAATTGCTTGTGAGTGTTAACAAATAAAAATAAATGGTTTAAAACTAATCCAAGGTGATGGGAAAATGACCAGCTAATTGATTGCGATTTTCCGTTTCGCTCTCAGAAACATTGATTTTTACCTCTGTGGATATACATTGTTTAAAAAAAATACTTAATTTAACTTTACGTAGAATAACATTCCACTATTGCAAACAAATAAAAACAAGAAATTGTAGCCAGGCAAATAAATAGTGTTAAAATTGCACGTATTGAAGGTCTCAAGAAAAGTTGTAGAGTTGGTGTGATTTTAACATTGGCACTACAGAATTGTGTGTTGGAAAAATCGTTTTATATCTCAATAGCTGCTGGATAGTTATTCTAAATAATGGCTTGCGCTGAACATATTATTTGCTTTTTTCTTGATGTATAGAAAAATAATTATACAATTTACTTTTATAAAACTGTCAATTTTATTTATGATTAATATGGAGCTTTAGAAATTTAATTAAGTATTGCTAAGTTCATTCATATATAACAAGGAGAGACGTGGCAATCAACCACAATAAGATAATAGTTATTGGATAAATGTAAAAACTTTTTCCACGTATCAACAGTCATCAAGAGTCAAAAGCGATATTTTTATGCTCAGTCTCTTAATTTTACAAAGAATTTTCTATTCGCTCATATTATATATAACATTAATCTCTTCGATTAGAGTAGTTTAGTGATTGATTAAAGCAGAGTTTTCTTATTATTTTTTACTATCTTATATTGAGATACCCTCAAATGAGAGTCATATTTTATTCAACATTAGGACCGAAAATCAAACGAAAAAGGGGATTAAAAAAACATATTTAACAATTCATTTATTTACACATGAAGATGTAGATAGGCAAGGTCCGGGTAGTTAGTATCAAAACACTTGGAATTGTTAAAAGCTTCGATAATTAAAATAATATAAACTTTTTTAAGTACATTTTCCACATTAAACAATGTTAGGATACGGTCTCACTATAAATTATAACAATTTATTTTCTATAAATTGAGAGTCGATAACGCCAAGGCATAAAAACAATGGTTCAAGAACTAAGACAAAGTTTTACAGTAAATCATCCAAAACATACCTAAGTGAAAATCAAATTAATTATTAGTGACCTCTTTCAAATGAGTATCTTTTAATCTGTTTTCAATATTTAAACCAGATTATCAGTCAATTGTGGAAGAAACATATATACCTTAGAAAAGATTATGAGCTCGGAAATAATTAAGCAATCTATTTGTGAACAATACAAACAAGTTTAAAAACAATTAATAGAAAGGTTAATTAGTACTGACACTAGATTGCACCAAGGTGAAATGGAAATGAAAACGTTTTCGGTATAAAAGACTGAAACACAAATTTTAAATTAAAGCACTTCGGTCATCATCAAAAACCCGGCAATTTTTCCAAAACTGGTCATCACGCAATTTATTTATTACATCCTGTTGATAAAACATTTTTAATACGTTGTAAAAACACGGATCCGTATGGTCTAAATTACGAGTTATCACCTGCGCTGAATTATGCCAGCAATACTGTAGGCGGAAAATGAGATCACATAAAAATATGAAGCGTGGTTAGAGCTACTACTTAACTGGCCGCTCACTTACTTATTAAGCAAACGAAACGGAGAGTAAAACATATGCGTACATTCCATTTTGTAACATTGATTATCTTTCTCAGTAAGCCTACACATAATCAGGGACATTAATACCGATATTGTTGAAGCCGGGATTCAGTTATTATTTTTGCATTAGTATCATAACATTATTTGAATTGTTACAATTTTGTACGATTCCACATGTTTTGTCACTAACGACCCGGGTTTCGCCTTTCGGTGTCTTCAGGCATTCTATCACACGGATGCAACAGAACTTTAATAAAATGAACAGTTACCATCGTATATATATTTATGTTGTTAATTACAGGAAAACACTTACCCCTAGGCAAGCAGTAGATTGCAGCTAAAACAAATTTAACAATATCAATCTAATAACAATTAACTCAATTTCCTGTGATAACAATCTTGCTAATGAGTCATTTTTGGAAGGGGTTTTTAAACAAATATCAATCAAGTAACATTAAATATAAATGGGATTTTTTTGTTTCTTTTTGAAGATGTCAAAAGGCGAAGCCCGGGTCGTTAGTGACAAAACATGTGGAATTTGATATTGAAATTCCACCAAGCACCTTCAGTCGAAATCATAAATTATTTGATTTAGACGCCACATTATTAAAGCTTAAATAATATTTGTTTTTTTTATAACTGTCGAATTGATAATAATGTAATAAATAATCACATTGCCATTGCAAGCTATATAACTTTCTGATAGACGGTGTTAAATAAAAAAATCACAGGAATCAAATCGCAAGATAATGAAATTGGGCAAATTACATCACTGGTTTTCTTACTGATTATAAAAGTACATATATTATATTATTGTATAGTTGAAAATATTTTGATTATTGCTTGATCGACTTTATCTCATGTGAAGCATAAAGTAAACGAAGATTCGGACGCTGAATCTGTTAATTCAAAATAAGTAGACAGTTAAGTTATACCGTGTTTATTTCTAAAAATTACAATCCTTTCACGAGATAGCGTTAAAATGATAAAAGTATAAAATTTTAAATCAAAACATGAGAGATGTTTTATTATTTTACAAGAAAAATTTTGAATGCCATAAAGCACCTTCAATCAATTTAAAAAAAAGTGTTATAAACATTTTATGTAAGTTAGTTTAATATCTTTAATGTCGGCATACAATATAAAATAATTATGTATCGATAAAATTATCGGTATTCCAATCCCTATTCAGAATCACTGATATAGGTAACCGTAACGTTAATTATTGCAATCGCTATAAATTAATTTTAATGTCTTTTTATAACAAATTCGGTTTTCTAAATTGTTAGGAACGACATCTAAAAAATGCGAAAGTAGAGAACAACTACATCTGTGCCATACATACATGAGCTTGCTACATTACATAGTAACTTAATAATGATTTAATAAAATGATTTTTAACACAGATTTAAAATATGAACGATTTTATGAACGATTGTTGGTAATGAAACAAACTAAACAAGTCAGTTGCTGATTTACAGTATAATATATGATGAATAAAGCTGATCGTGTAATATAAATTTGACAACTATTGTAGCACTCCTTCTTAGCAAAATAAAATACTGTATTTTTTGTGAATTATTTTCGAAAATATTTCGTAAATATTCATACATCCATAATTACATTGGTTTACTCCATTTTATGAGAGTACACAATTGTGTCTTATTCATAAGTATCAAACCAATTCATTTATTTTTGTATTTTATAGTGATTGGTGTCTTAGCATACAAATATATCTTATTTTTCGATATTATAATTCTATTTGTAACGAAAACTACTATTTTAACATAATAAATGATTTTTTTTATATATTTTTAAATACTTATTTATACTAAAAGTTTTTTGGTATTTATTGTAGTCACGAAATATCAAATACGGATATATAATACACAATATTGTTTTTAAAGATATTTCATATATTTGTTGCGTTATATTTGTCAATAAAAATTTGCTCTCAAATCTTAATTCCAGGACACGAAAAAGCGATAATTGGTATCAACAATACCTTTTCACAAATCAATATGATCATTAAACCCTATTCAATGGTCTACGTCATCTAATCATGTGTCCAAATAAAATCTCCTACTGACAACATAAATAATGAACAGTGCTTTATATATTTGAAATTTGCTCAATACAAATTTATTATAGGAACAATAAATTCTGTGTTGCTGCTAGGTTAGGGGTATAATTAGTTAGTTAGCATTGAATTTGTTCGAACTTCAGCTGAGATATAAATCCAACCATTCGTCTATTGTCGTTATGATTATTCATATACATCTGATCAAATGCTATAGTAATATTCAGATGGTATTGCCCAATGAGACTAGAACGAAATGTGGAGCACATTTATCAAACAATAATTTATTATGATTACTTACAGATACATTTTATTGAAAACAGCGGCAATTTTCAATGATGGGTGACGTAATTCCAACAACTGCTGGTTTTGTTTAATATAATTTAATATTATATCATTATGCATAAAGCTAAAACATAATTTAATGACATACAAATATCCCATTTGTAGGTAATCGATACTGTAGTAATTGAATAATATAATCACGCAATTGGTTATTCAGAGATATGCCAATAAATAAGACTAATTTAACTTAATATCATTTGCAAAAAGACGACAATAACTTTCAACCTACACAGACCTAAAACGTAATCTTTTAAAATCATATTTATGTATAACATTTGTATTGCTTAACATATATCTAAAACCATAAAGACATTAATGATTCACACATGAATGTTATTAAGTTTATTAGATTCATTAAAATGTTCTCATAACATTCAATACTCGACAGACACCTTGAAATTAATTAATTTAACATTAATTTTATTTTTGTATAATAATAATGATATTTATAAGGCAATTTGTATTGTTTGTCTTTTTTATCAATAAATTGTGTTTTGTTGCCAAAAATTATAACCAGTTGGTAATGCAACATTTCAACAATTTTTTCAGCTAATAATAAATAAGTTGCATATATTTTATATAACAGATATACAAATATAGAGATGAATAAATCAAGACGAGAATTTTGCAAAAATTTATATATATAATAATAATACAGCACCGTCATCAAAAGTTTCTTTATTCAGTATTCTACAATGTCTAATTTGTAAATCTTTGCAACTTGCTAAATACAAAAGATCAGTCTTGAAAATATCACTACAGGCAATTGAACTTAAGTTCAGAAAATATTCAATACCAAGGTCTAACAAATGCAATTTTTCTATTTAATAATAGCGCTGAATTGTGATATTATTTATTATGGTTATTAGCCTTCTTTTTTGAATTATAACTTTGCACTCAAGTGCATTAATAACGGAAACGGTAAAAAAAGTCCAACAATTTTTAATTTCGAGAGATCGCAAAACATATTTTTGTCGAAGTTTTGAGGGCTTATGAAGAATAAAAATCAATTTAATACAAGGTTGGTGTTTTTTTGCCATCAATCAATCAAACAGAATAAGTAGTAGTACAAGCTATTGTCTTATAACATGACTGCTAATGTTTGAATATTTAATTCAACCTATCGTGTTATATTGTTAGATGCTTTTAAAAAAACCTGTTAGGAATGAATGAGCAAATGAAGTGAATATTTCTTTTGGGTAACTGTGTACAGGTTTAATTGACAGTATCTTACTGTTACAGTGTATTTTATCAGTGCATGTTGTGCATACATATTATGTGGTATTATTTATATTGTAGATATCATATGTTTTTCTTTTACACAATTATTCGCTTGTGTCAGATTTTTATAACATTATCAGTGTAGATTCTGAACTGTACTTAAAAGCAATTTCATAATGTTTTGAACCAAATAAATGCTTTAAAAACTTTATGTTATCTTAATTGATTTGTTTACAAGCTGTGTAACTGGCGTGTTTTTTTGTTTTGAATTTATCTGCAACGCAAATCGAGGGTTGGTATAACTACTTCAATCTACGTTATAAATAATTTATAACACCTGGAATAAACGAAGTTTTAAAACAACGGTTTTGTTATTAGCAAACCGGTCAGAAACTGTAATAAATTTATATGTATATAATACTATTAAAAACGAATATGTGATTTTTTTTCGTGAATATTATAAATCCTTGTAACTTTATAACAACCCTAAGTTTCACAGATGGGATTAATTGAGCGTCGCTGTGACACAATTGAATCCATTGGTTTCCTAAACGATAAGCTCTTACTAGTGTTTTTTACGTGATTCAGAAATAACTGTTGCTGCTAATAAGCATTTAATAAAAATAAAACTATTATGATAAAATCATACATCAATAATATTCAAATCAAACCGTTACAAAAAGCTTTGATTTCATTCGAAAATTAATTAAACAATAATTGAGATTTATTACATTTTTTAAATTTATTTATTTAATATTTTCAACCGGTATATGCCAAAATTGTGTCCAAAAGAAAACGAATAGAATCATTAATATGCTTTTTCGTTCAATGAAAATAAAAAATAGGTACTGAGGAAAATAATAGAACGAAATAAATAGCGTTATTGCTATGGATTAATGTATTTGTATTAAAAATCTATACAGTTCGTGATCGTTGTTTTTGTGGCAATTACAAACTAACTGTATGACTCGCTTTTTGACTAAAATTATCTGTTTAAATTATTTTATATTTTTCTAATGATATAAGTGGTTTAAAATTAAAGTTAAATATTTCTTTAATAATCGATAAATGTTCAATAAGGAATTCTTCAGCGGTACGTGTTGCGGTTTTTATTTTAATGCAATAATACCTACAGCAAATAGCGTAAAGTTTGATATGGAGTTATTGTAACATAAGTTGATCACCTTGAAATGAATTGAAATTTTAAAAGAAAATATACATTTTTTATGCGTTTGTAATATATTTTTTTTAAATAATTAAATTTACATTTTCGCAATTCAGAACCGTTTTCTAAAATCTTCAAAATGAACCAAATATTCTTGAGAGTTTTGGTTATTATTTAAATGAAACAAAATGTCACAATTCGTTTTCAACATTGTGCGGATTTAATAATAGTTGATTTTTTTAAGTGCGCTACTAAACAACCTTAAAATTACACAACGTGGGCTATTTGTAAGAAAAAATAGTCTATAAGTCTTTAGTGTCACGCTTTTGTATTACATTAACATGTGAGCGACGCTTTTTTCATTAAAATAAAAATTATAAATTGAACCACATTGTTAAGTTTTTTTTTTAAAAAAGACTTCTAAATAAAATTATCACTTATCATTGAAAATAAAAAAAAAATGGTAAAAAATCACTGTGAAATTTCTGATAAACAAAGAAAAGGTTTTTATTTTTTTCGGTTATTATACGAGAAAATGTATTGTTAAAAAATCAATTTGCAAAGTTTAAATAAAAAGTGGTAAGTGATCAGAGTTTTGCTGATTTTTCTAAAAATGAATTAAATAATTGCAAATATTTATCTATTTATCAATATATAACTATCTCAGAAAAGTGTGTACTCATATCGGATGAACATGTTGAGTTATAATGGCACATAGTATCCATAAAAAAACATTATAAAACAAAAAATCATGTAGTTGCTTTCTTCAAAAATAAGCTTACTTATTAAAAGCTTTATCAGAAATTTCTTAGTGTTCTCGAATCATATAACTATTGGGGACATTAACAATTACTATATAAGTGGACAGTGATTCATTTTAAAGGGCTGTAATTATTTTTTATTTGTTGGTATAACCTTCATCGGTACATTCCGTTGACCACTCACGCTTTTTTATGTATTCGGTCTCATAATAATAGACATTATGTGGCAATTAATATTATTCAGCCTTTTAATCAGTTCTGATAAAAATTAAGGTCGTAGAAGTACAGAGTGTTTGAAAACGACCCGAACTATCACATATGATTTTTATTAAAGTTATGTACAGTTAAATTATTTTCATCAGAGTTTGAAATGTAAATTGTGATATGAAATATTCTTTAAGCAGTAATAACTGACTGTATCTATTGTATTAGTAAAGGTTGATTTCAAATACTTAAAATAAATAGACACGTTATTGTACTTTACAATATTTCAGAACATATTGCGATATAATAGACAGAAAAGCCAATCAGTGTAGACATTTTTGTTAACTCTATAGCGTCTCCAAAGGCAGAAGCCGTTTCAATTGAAAAACATTTTTTGTTTAATATTGAACAATAGTGTAGTTTGAAAGGGAACGGGTAAAAAATATTCCTCAAAGAAATCTCTTCGGTATGACAAGCAGAAATCTTACAGTAAAACGTGAGAAAATGTTTCAATCAAGGTATATTTTTTAATTATAGTTTAAAATGTAAGTGATTTCTGTGGTAGCTTATGAACAACCGTGTACAGTTATTTAGTTCATTATAAAGTCACTCAGATATTATCAAAGAAAAATATAGCACACGTATGAATGTACTCAAAAATCTATAACGCACTTATCTATTGTATCTCCTATAATAATAGGCAGAAAATTAATATTATCACTTCGGCCAATATCCGATATCCTTCATTAAGATTTGTATCCTGTTATATGAAAAGCAGCTGTTTTCAAGGCGAAGTGCTTTACGACTCTCGTAAATAATTTTCTTAGCTTGCAACATCAGCCGAAAGCTGTCGTCGATGATTAATCAATAACTTTCCATACACGTGTGGATTTTTTTCTTCAAAATGAAAATTCGTAAAATATATAAATTGTTTTTTGTAATTGCTCAGTAGAATAAAAATATTAGAATATATCATATATATACATCATCGGGTTAGTTCAACATCGCTCGGAAAAATAATGGTTATAATTAATAAAAATTAATTAACGATTTATCGGAAACTCTTACATACAATATCAACATATTATATTTTTTCATTGCTATCTTACTATTTTTTACCTTTCATTTTTACTTGCGCTTGTTTTTATGCGTCAATGCATGTCAATGCTTGTCAGTTTTAAATTAATTTTCTTGATGGAAGCGATGCTCATACAAAGAGAGACAGTGTATATGATTATTTTATAGCGTGGTGAAATCCACTAAAATTTACATTCACATCGAAAAATCTCTATATAATTTTAAAATTAAATCTAAATATAATTTTAAACTGCTAATTTGTATAGCGCTTCAATTTAAAATGCTTTTATAGAGCTAGATAATTGACGCAAAAACTATTTTGTTCTTAGAGTGACGTACATTTTACATTATTTCACAAATCCGCGAGAATGCAATTATCAATGAGAAAATCGTGTTGTGTATGTGTGTATTCTTAGTGGCGTCGCAGTAATTAGTTAGCCCAAATATGATAGTGCATAATAGATAATCGTGATTGAGAAGTAAAGCACAAAAGCACTATAACAATGTGAGATATTTGGAGTTAAGCAGATTTTGGTCTTGACAATGTGTGCAAACAGATTTTTTTAATTGTTTGCAGGTGTGATTGGGCAATAAAATCGTGACTTTGAACCGTTCATGGCCACCGTTTACGGCAATACACATTTTCGACTAATATAATAAATCCGGACCAACGTCTCGTGTTTTTCAATATATTGTATTTACGTTTCGTAACTAATAGTAGTTTTGGGGTTATTGGTCTTGGATCGAGTCAAAAATGAACGAAAAAAAATCAGAGAGATTTATCTTTATTTCAAAATAAATTTGCTTTCAATTATAGAAGCAAAGATAATATACCTGTCATGATTTTTGTTCCGGCATTTTAGTTTCAGATACTGCGGGTGAAAAAAAATGTATTGGAACAGTTCATAATTTATCGCGTATTATTCAGCGTACCTGTATGCATAGCATAAATTTAATTATTAAAAGTATATTATATCAACAAAACACGTGTTGTAATGAACCATTTGTAATTATGTTACAAGTAACATAAATCATTTAATTATTACGGGTACTTCTAAGTTTTATCTAAAAATATTATATGCCTCTTACTTTTTAACGTCCAGAGATATTTCAAACTTTTTACAGGTTTTAAGCGAAACTATGATATAATATATATTATTTTAATTAGGAAACCTATGCTGATTTTATGTTTGATTAGAAAACTTACGACGTTTTTCAGATGCTCGAGAGCTATCGCGAAGATAGAATTCAGTAATAGACAATAATTTTCATGTCATTATTTATTTACTCATAGAGTCCACGGGTTTCTTAAAATAACAAAATATTATTCATCGAACTATACTTATGATTTTCAATTACAAGAATTAACGGAAATTGCTTAAAGGTTTATAATACAATACGATCATTTAAAAATATCTTAAATCGAATGTTTCATATCAATTAGTTGGATGATATAAGTCGATAACAATCCTATCAAAATTGAATGTATCTATAAGATGATAGTGCATTCAATTTAAAATATTTATTTGATGTAGAGTAACCTATTAATGCTGATAAAACAAACGAATAAATGTGTCTTCTTTTTGATAGTAAATATGAAGTGATTTTTATAACATACAAAAAAATCCTCTGCTACAGCATGTACATTTGAAGCATATTATTGAATATATAAAAATCGTGGTATGTCTTCATTTGAAGGAAAAAAAATTTGATGTCAATATTTATTATTTCTGAAAACTCTCCGGAATTCACTAGACCACTATCTTTTGTTTTTTACACATATCCAATCAGTTAGCTAAATCTGTTGCATAGTTTACAATATAGAAGAAATTATTGCTTTTAAAGTGTGATGTATACAATGATAATAAAATTATACAAATTGGCCGGTCAGTAAATTCGTCAAATAATGTGTCAATATAAATGCAAGCAATTAACGTAGAGGTTTTGGCGTAGCGTAAGGTATATCCAGAGTCAGTTATATATAGTGAAGTTATCTACGTGTAGTTTTTTAGTGAATCATAAAGAATAAATAGTTGAAAAATAAAATTTGAAAATTAAAATAAGTATGGATGTATGATGTTAATGTGTGTATGAAAAATATTTAAAAATTATGAACCAAAAATTCACATCAACTATATTATTTGAAACAAGTTGATAAACATCAGGTAAAGTGGAAGTAATTGGTAATAATTAAAACGAAAAGCTGTTTTTCTCACTCGTTTAAGTGTGATATGGTTTTTCAATTATATTTTTGCTATAATTCACAATATAAGAAGATAATATATATTTTTGTACTGATTCTCACATGAACGTTAAGCGAGTAGTGAAATTTAATTAAGGAATTTTTCTCACAAAACGCTTTAGATTTCCCTCGTGTAATAAACTGAACTTTTTGTTCTACATATATAATAAACATCATTCGTTTTAATTACACAATTATTAAATGAATAGTATAGACCGTAACGCTCGTCGATAAAAGAAAACTGACAATAACATGGTGATTTTTAAAAACTGATATAAAGCTTAACGGCATTGTTTTGTGATTTAATTTAAGCTTTATTGAAAACCAAGTTAATATACAATGCATGTATTTCATTGAATATTCAATTATTGTTATATTTAAACGATATTTATGTTACGATTTTTACTGCGAATGCATTTTACTAAAGCAATATGTGTATAAAAATAATGCATCTTAAGTTATTAATTCTGTATCAATTTTCTGACTTAACATTTTTATTGTATTCTACAAAACAGCCTTGTTAAATGCAAAGTGCTAGTAGAATGAAATAAGTCAATTTTAAACAATTTTCTTCGAATACTGATTTAAGGCCCTTTTTAAGCCTGCAAAAATCTATTTTGTAAAATAATAAAACTTGTATTACAATGCTCATTAAACAGCTGGAATCAAATCAATCGAGTATATCTTTTTGTAAAAGCATGTCACTGTCATCAAATGCTTAGAGCAGACATTATTTTAATAGATTCCATTTTTTAAATTAGCTTTGTTAAAATAAATGGCCATTTATTTCTATGTATACCAAATTAATTTGTCGTTAAATTTATATAAATATTTGCATTAATAACAATAATATAATCATAAATTTATCAGTAACCTAATTGACTGTGATTTATCGTATACGATTGTAATGTATGATCAAGTGAAGGGACTTTTTGAATGCATATCGAAAAAAATGCATTTATTGCTTGCGTATGGCACCATATGTTTCAAAATCACAAAAGATCACGTCCATTATTGCAATATTTTGGAGGTCATTATGCTAAATGCGATAAGGTAGGTGTTTGACCAACTGTATTGAAATGATAACGTTAAGTATCGACATGTCTCATTTATGATATCGTTTCACTCGATTTATAATAATGCAATATTTAGGTTAATACGCTTCCGGCTAAATTCGCATTATAATTATTGGCCAACAAAAAAAATTAACGTTTCAAAAAAAAACGCAAACATTCATTAAATGGGTGAATGGATATATTTCTCATGAGTGACTAGATAAAGAAACTAGATCAAGTGTTTCATTGAAGGCTTACAGAAAATCATAAGGGATTATTTATTTATCAATAATTGTAATATTCCACTTCATTAACTCATAAATCACATTTATTAAAAACAATATGCAGCAAAAAATATTTTAAATTCTAAAAATTATGATTAAAGAAATATTTTTTTTTTCTAGATATTTTCCACTGAACTGATTAAAAATGACTTTAATTGCTTGATTAGTTGATAAACTAAAATTATTTTAAATGTTACAATGTGACTCACTATATAATTTTAATGATCGTATCCACCATTTGAAAATGTAGTCAATAAGAAAAATATCTAAAATATATTATTACATCATCAATCAATTCTTTTGATATCATTTGATAAGTCGACTGGTTTACTATAAGATTTTAACTCATCAAAGCTTTTTGAGCTTCGACAACTTCACACACTTTTATTACTAAACATTACGTACATACCATCATTTTCTCGTTAATTTTTATAGGTCAATCCTGGTATGTTGGATTAATGAAAAAAGTTTTTATTTTAAATCATTGGCAGGCGGTTGCACCCACCATTAAGTACTGATGATTTGAGTAGGCTTAGCACGAGCTATTTTCAATTGAAATGTGTATAGGTGTAACAAAAATAAAATACAATTGTCTCAAACAGAAAAGATATTTCAAAACTTTTCACGGCGCATTGAGTATAATATTGTTATAGTTCCGATTGCCCAGTTTTGACCGGCCGCGGCACAGCTTTTTAATGTAATGTCGGCCTTAAAATAATTGATATTGCTTTTTGGTTATGCCATGTATCTGTTTTGCATAAGATTACAACAATTTCAATAACGCGGACCTTTGTAATATATGGTTGCGATATACCCAGCAGGTGTTTTGTTCAGCAATAATTTATGGTTATTTACTCACATAGAAGAAAAAAAATTGGCAAATAAAATGTGCTAAAACTAATATTATATTTATAATAAAACCAAACACCGTTGAAACAAATTGATATTTTTTACGGATTAAAATTATAATGGAAAAAGTTAAATGGTCAGCTAGGCAATGCTAGGTATGATATGATGTTTTGAGACATTTAAAAAAAAAATGTTTTTGATACTATTTACTTGATTTAAATTTAAACTTAATACATATTTTCCTTTATCGAGATTCTGTGGTGATACTTTGTAAAACATTTAAGACGTCGTGTCAATACTAATAAAAGAGATACTAAAAGTTTATGTCGTCATCATCATCAGCCGGGGTCGATCCACTGCTGGATGAAGGCCTCCCTCTGCTTTTTTTTTCAGGGGGGTTGTTTGGACATAGCAACACCACGCTGCCCAGGTGGGTTGGTATTCGGTTTTCTGTCTGGGTTTTCCTTCCCATGAAAAAAAAAAGTTTATGTATTTTAGTTCATTACATATAAACAGAAAATAATTATGCTATCAAAAATACATAATACATCGCTAAATGGACAAAATATTATTTGAAATACATCTATCCAGTGACGGACACGTAGCCTTAAATGAATTTAGGATTTTTTATGTATTGAGACAAGGAAGAAGGGGTTTTTTCGAAAAAAAAAATCAAAATGTTGATTTAAAATTTTTGTGTAATAAATTTTACTCATATATAAGTTTTTGACTAAGATGCATTGTGTTCATCAACTTTGCTACGTTATTTATCCAACAGAGAATTGGAAGTAAATAAGTGAATTAATTACATTAAAAAATTTACTACTGAATTACACAATACAAAAATTAGTAGGCCGAATGAAAAGCTACACTATAAAGAGAGCTGATGACAGATTTTATTAAAATGAATGTGTTCGATGTATTCTTAAAAAAAATAATTTTAAAATTAAACTACATTATTTCGTCAGTAAAAAATGTTTTTACTTTGACTCTGGTATGAAATATTATTGCAACACTACACAATTTAGCAAAAAACATTGAATAGTAATTACTTTCAAGTAGTAAATTATAAATAGATTAAATGATATTATAAAATTTAATATCAGGTGTCTCCAAATAACAATAAAATATTGCAATGCCCATTGCGTCATATTGAAACAACAGGAAATTATTTTGTTGCAAAATTATATAAACTAGAGCTTGCACTGCTTTAAAAGAATGTTATAATATAGATTTGCACAAGTGCTAATCACTTATTAATGATTGTCAATAATTTGCAATATGGAAAAAATGACATAAAAATTTAATAACGTCAGCGTTCTCTAGTGGTTTTAGGTTGTATAAATAAAATACAGCGGAGCTCGTTTTTCCTACATGTGTCGTTATTTTTTTTACTTTTCCGATAAAATACTGATAAGAACAAAGTTATATAATAAAACACTTCATTAGTCATTGTCTGATCTATCGTTAAGGGATTGATTGGTATAATATTCATTACTATTATCCTTGTGTCTCTCTTGTCGCAAATTTATTTCGTTTTATTGTCTTGATAACACATCTATCCTCTCGCATTTAATTATGTTTGACCATTGTGAAACGTTAAAAAACAATAAATAAGCTTTTTATCACATGATATACTTGAGAAACATTATATTAACATTTTTTCAGCAAGCTTTTTAGCAAGTATACAAGATCGGCTTCGCTATTTATAAGCATTTTTTACTGATATTTTTTTTACAGGACTGCTTAAAACAATTCCTTTTCATTCGTTACACCGAGGCATACAAAATTTTCGACATAAAATGAAATTATCATCATTTAAACGTTCCAAAGTTTTGTTTGGAAAATAAAGCAACATCAAAAGTAATTGAAAATTTCGCTTTACGAATTAATTTTTTTTGAATATTGAGGGTAATGTACAATGAAATTGGTAGATACTTAATCAAATAATCAAGAAGAAGGATTTTCAACTGGAGTTAGACGAAGTGGAAATATTTTTTTTAGTCTGAGACATCTAATATATACGTTATATCTGATATGTTACATAGCCAGCAATCGTCATCTACAGAATCTGCCACGTCTCAGATTATGTTTCGTCCAACAGATAATATCAGTATGTTTGAGTTAAATACAATATACACCACATTTAATGTATAAATAACTTCGGTGGTAAAGTGGTGGTAATGTATTCTTGCTAGCAACTAAGAAAAGTTCATTGATTATCGAAGCAAAAGAATTGTGTTTGGTCTATGCCCTAAAAGGTAAAAACCTCAGAAAGTTAATTCAGATCACTCTAAATATCAGACTTAAACATCTGTTGTCGAGTCATTATTACGAAAAAAAAAACTATTGCTATTTTCACTCGAAAATTATTAACGCACATACTTGAGTAATTGCTTAAGAACTTTCACGATAGCTTATTATGTACGCACATGGCAACCAAAAACTTGACAGAAAATTTCTTATGCATCTATAAGTCTTGTATTGAAGTTTTTAAAATTAGAACAGGATGAAGTTTTAAAGGTTCAGATGTCTCTGGATCATGATTGTTATCATTGATCAAATGAATCGTGCCATTCAATTTCAAGTGTTAAATTTAAATTGAAATAAATTCTTAAATTCAAAAAACGCCGACAAAATAAAATTTCGCAAAATTTACTATCAACACAAATATCTCATAACAGTGAATGGCAAACTTTTTTTTATAATTTCATCTCAAGAAAAATGCAAAAATTTTTCCCTGGGCCAAATACTTTTGAGCTTTTGTTTCAAATGTTTGAATGCAAACAAACACAAACGCAAACTTATTTTTTTTATAAAATATTCAAAAAATCACCAAAGAGGGACAGTTAAACGATTTATCCTCATGTCAACAATAAATGTATTTGATGTTGCTGCTCTATTACACTGGACAGGTTTTTTTTATAAATAACATATTTTTTTAAAGTAGAAGAGAAGTTTATCTTTGGTGTATATGACACCCAAAATAAATCGTGAATGATAGTAAAAAAAAACCTCTGCTTGGCAACATAGCAACCATTTTGTCAATTCCGACATATTTTACTTAGTTAACTTTTTAACATGTACATATTATATACAGATACTCAGTGTAGTTAACTAATTATATTTCACTGATTGATAAATACATATTTTTGAAGAAATTTTCGATAGATTCTTTAAGTTAGATCAGTTAGTTGACTAGCTGTAAAAAGCCGACTTTGAAAGCACTTTTTCGTAAGCTTAATGACAGAATATGTTTATACAATAAATTTCATTACATATGACATTATTATAAATGAAATGAGTTATATAAATGGTGGCTTCAGTCAATTGATAATAGGTAGAAAGAGTCATTTGAATTTAGCGTATTTAGTACATTCGAACTTTAAATGATTATTGTACCATATTCTGAACAATTTTAATTCAATAATGAAATATTTGTTCTTCAATAAAGGTCTGTAATAACTTGATTCGACGAAAAACAGCATTTTATTATTACAACACTTATTGAAGTTAATTTTGCAAAGCTATTTAATTTTGGAGTAGGGATTGCAATTTACCGTCAAATTTCAATAACCGCTAAACGGTAAATAATTTCACCTCTTACCGGCATACCGGTAATTTACCGGTAAATGAAAAAAAACATAGACGTGGATTATATGATTAAAGTATAACTGTACGCGGCTACTTTCACTAAAAATAGTATCCTGGATTGAAATATAAATAATTAAAAATACATTTCAAGTGAATATAGGTATGTTTTCAAGTGTACTTTTTTAAGTAAATCAGATAGTTTATTATTTGCCACACAAAGATTGATTAATTTAAATTACGACTATGTAATATTTGGTTTACCTGCCTGTAAGAAGTTCATACGCAAAACTAATGTTTATCCACTAACTTTTTGATGAAGTATATATATTTTATACATGTATGCATAATTTGTAACTGTTAATTATATCTATAAATTCATTAATAAAATAAAAAAACAAGGAATTGGATTATACAGTTTGTTAATAAATGGTTATTTGCTTTGTTATAATGAAAAAATAGTTGAATGTGTACCTAAATACGATTTTAATCGTAATCTATCCCATAAAAACTAGAATCAGCTGGAGCCTGCAGCCTGCAATGAACATCACAGTGACCGCGATTGCGAAGACAGATGACACCAGTGTGAAGAGTAAAAAACTTTCAATCAATGTTGCCGGAGTTGAAAAAAACTTCTCACTCCCTCACGCATTATCTAGCATTAATTCGCGACAAAAATATTTCCGGTAAATTTTTCATTTACCAGTATTTACCGCTGGTGCATTTTGGACCATTTACCGGCTAACCGGTAAACCGGTATTGCAACCCCTATTTTGGAGCTAGTTATAAAAGTATTTGAATTCGGAATGCGTCATAAGATGTTTTAGTTGTTTTTAATGCCGTCCACAAAATTTTTAATCGAACGTAATATTCGTGTGAAATAAGCGTTCAACTTTTAATATAATTATAGCTCAATTTGCGTGCAGTACGATATAGTAAAAATTTGGATTTGTTGTTTGGTCTGTAAACTGGATATGCCATTTTTATATCCCATGTAATGACAATTAACAAAAGGCCTTATTTCTGGTCGAATTTGATATTTACAATGGATAAACTGAGAAATTTTATTGTCAGAATGATAGTGGCTTATAGTTATTTATATACATACAAAAGTTGAGTGTTTCAAACTTCGGCAGTCATGTTTCCAGTTGGTAATCACTGATCTACATCACGTTGCGCACACTTCTGCGCAGCACAATAGGGAAGTCGTGAGATCATTGTATTGACAATGTGCCCCGCGTTAAATTGCCTGTTGAGTATATAGAATTTTAAAAATCGATTGTATTTTTTTCACCGACCGCTCTAAGCGATTTTATCCGGTGTAGCAATATTCCATACTTTTACCTGTGCGTCAGCATTTGTGTCGACTATCATTTTAGGCTATTATTCATTTCCTGAAGTAAATTTATGTGGCAATAAAAATTGAGTGACAAAAAATACGAAGAAAATAAAAATCAACAAAAGAAAAAAACCATTTTGTTTCTTTCTATTTTATTTTGCAATTAATTTAAGCTTGTTAACAGTTTTCTGTGATTTATTTCACTTAATGAAGATATTTCTTACATTATATGACGATTAAAGTTTTTTTACGATTAAAATACACGTAAGTTTTTTTTACACGACGAAAAAATAGCAATGTATTTTAGTTCAAAATTTTTTTAAGAATGAAAATAAATTGGAGTTCTACCAAATAAATAAAAATTCAATCAATGAAGTTTTCTTTTTTAAATGAACAGTTAAATATATTGCGAGAATAGAGACTTTATAATGCATTTTTTAAATGCATTGATTGAATTGGGATTTACTTGGTAGAACTCCATTATAACGTGGTGAAAAAACAGCAATGTATTTTAGTTCTACAACATTTTTATAAGAAACAACTATCAACTATTCACATAAGTAGTTATCATATGCGAATTTATTTTAGAAATATAAATTGTCTTCAGAATATATTTTTTTTAACTGAGAAGACAAAATGGAGTGATTTAAAAAATCCTTCAATGTTCATATTTATTTAATCGCATGAAGAGTTACTACAATAATCACAATCAAATATTGAAAACTTATTTTGGAAAGGTATGTATTACATGTATATCTTTGTATGTTTGTTTACAAAGCAGATGTTGAAAAGTGGAAGAAATAATTGTATACAATCATTCCATGTAGTGATTAATAGAGACATCTTTGTTTTTTTTTTTTGACAAAGTGAGATAAAACTGAAAATTTTCATTTAACGTGAAATCAAATAATCTTACTGTATTCAAAATTTAATAATAATTCTTTCATAAAAAAAACATTCTCTCACTTTTCTTACAGATTTAATAATACAGTATAGTGTATACACATGTATTTAAAACGCGAAATAATAAATAATTATTGTCGAATAATGAAAGTGTGGTTTTTTTCCAAGCGTCTGTCCAATTATTTATGACGTAAATATATAAACTGTAACGGAATAGTTTTGCGATAATTTACATCGATTTTTTCGTTGTATAATGTTTGTATGGGCATGTGCCAATATACGCAGAGGCCGGCGAGAACTGCTTTCTTTTCGGTTGTTTTTTTTTTAATTTTTAATGACTGTTAAAACTGTCTTAACTCGCGTTTCTGACGACTGGATTAATCTTGATTTTTTGCCAACACTTACATTATTACGTTATTTGATCAATGATACATTAACAGTAGCGCGGAACCTGTAAACTTTCAACACTATTTCCTATTAGATTTCATTAAATTATAGCTAACTAAAGTTATTATTTTTTGTTTATAATATATATTGTAAAATCAGGCAATGGCTCGCTTTTTTAACCACATTTTTAATGTGGAACATATGGGATAGTGTAGGTATCTCAAAGTACGTTTTTTTTACGAAAACTGCTTGGAGCTTAGTAACTCTATATTTTTTCATAGACTTTAGTGTTACATAGCGTGTAACCAAAACAACTCATGCTCTACCTCATTTTTTGAAAACCAGATGGATAAGTTGATATTTTACTACAACTCAGGCACCCATGTTGCTGAACAGAAATCCATATATTAACGAGAAAATATGTTTGTATGGGAACTTGAAATCGCGAAATTCGTAACGGAAGCAAACAATTTCAACCATTTGATCACGGTCCCAACAAACGGATTCATTTTTTACCGAGCGTAGAAAATAAATATAAACAAAATTATTCAACCATCAATTAATTAAAAAAAATATTGATTTATTGGATTGTTATTAATTACTGTTTTTTTTATATCCAAGTAATTTTGAATATAAACAAACATTCACAAAAAATATAAAATGTATGTGACAGCATTGAGAAGTCGCGAAATAAAAATCTGAAACGTAAGTGCGATTACATCTTCGATGGGTTTGGCAATAACGTCGTCGAATATATATATTTTTTATATAATACTATAATTTATAGCTCACTTATTTTAGCCACAAAAGGTAAGTTTTCGTGAGTTTTGGTGGTTTCATTATTTATTTGCAGCATTATTAAAAATGTCGGATAATTTGTCTCATTCATTACTAAATTAGGCTTCAATTAACATAAGATCAGTTCTTTCCTTTTTTTCATGTATCTATACTAACCGTAAGTATCAACATAATAATTAATTGAATAAAAAAACAGTATCAATATTGTTAACTCACAAAAAATAAATTGGTTTGACATCTACAATTATTTATGCGAATTTTAAATATTTCGTCGATTAAACATATAAAAATAATATCATATGAAACTATTTTTTGTGAGGATCAAAACAGTTCTTTCAAATTTAATATTTCACTTTTATTAAGAAAAACTAACATTTTGAGAGTTTTACTGAATAAATTTACATCAATAGACGACGTAAAATAAATGGAGTTAAAATAATATTTATAAGTGTAATAATAAAACATTCGTTTTTTAATATGAAAAATAATGCAAAACTTTCAAATCTAATAACTGTATCGCTATATTATTATTTTGCTTTTATGAATATATTTATCTTTTATTTGCTTACATATTAAGTGATACGAATGAGACGTATTAAATTAAATCATTATTTTGAAACAGTAATTAAAGTGTTGAAGTTTAATTTAACAACGTCTAAATGTTTGAGTAATGGTAACTCAGTTACATAAATAGTAATGAAAATTTTGTGAATGTAAAAGAGAAATGGAAACCTAATACAAGGTTTACTGTATTAGATTATTTGAATTTAAATAAAAATTGCTGGTGAATTAATTTATTTAAATAAATAAATAAATAATTCATAGTAATACCAATAAAGCATAAAAATGAATACTGGACGTTTATTATACACATTATGGAAAATATTTTTTTGTCTTCCCTAGTAATTGAGTTGCGTGATAAAAACCTTCGCTCTTTTTTTCTTTGCTTAATTTTAAATATATTTGCTATCAAGAGAAAAACATGAAGAAATAATCAGTGTTATTATACAATATCTTAATTTATTACAAAATGAAATGATTAAACTCTAAGTTATCTGGGTAATCTCCATTTTTATAGGATATAAAAATGGTTTAGTAATATATTGTATAATAGCGGAAAGCTACTTTGTTACGTTTCATGAAATATTGTTAATCTCGTTTATTCAATACAGATACCTGCGAAATATCAAAAAACTGTCTAGACAAATTTTCAATTTTGGAATTTACTCCTTCAATAAAGCCGTCGTGCATAAAAAAAAACATTTTAGTCAGATAATAATTCAATCACTAATAATAAATTGATTAAATTTAATTTCTTTTTTTGATATATTTTAGCTATTCTTCTTTTAATGATGATAGAATTTAAACATAAGAAGTACTATAATATAAGTGTCATCAAATTTCCGTTTTTAACAGATTATTTAAACAAAATTGATCTGTTAAATGCTAAGCTCATGTTGAAAATTTATAAAATTGAAAAATTATATTTTATTATTTCGGCTTTTTTTTTATGGACATAACAATTTTTCGAGCCCAAAGTTACTTGACAGCTTACCGTTTATTGACAGAGTAAAACAAATATATATATTACAATTTGTGTCTGATAGTTTGGCACAGAAAACGACGACTGCGATTACTTCGTTGTAAGTGTTAAACCTGAAATATTTTATTTTCTTAATTTGTACTATGTAAATATATTAATGCGTTACACATATTGGAGAAAAAAACATTAAGATTTTACATTTTTGACCGGTGATAAAAAAACCAGAAGAGTTATGTCACCACCTGTTACTTATTATTCGGATTAATCAACTACGCTAATAGTTTAATAAAAGGTAAATAGTACGAAAGTTGTCAAGGCTTGATAAAGTGTGGCGGTTGTTTCCAGAGACAGTTACTTTGGTTTCATAATAACTTGTTTAAAAAAAAGAAAGTAAAAATTAAATTATTATCAAATTATCATTTATCAAAAAGTCAATAAATGTACTTTATTTAAATAGACGACATGCAAATAACTCGAAGAAATTGTTTGGATTTATTTTATGTTCGTTTTTAACGTTCCTAATACATTAATTTTAAGAAAGACTTCAATAAATAATGGCAAATAAGAGCTATTAAAATTGAATATTGAATACGGCAATACATTATAAAAACTTTATTATGACAATTAAAAAATGAGAATCATGTAAATATTTTTTGTATATTACAAATATAAAAATTTTCTTCAGATCTAAGATGTTTTTCACGAACTAAAATTTTTCAAAGTTTTTTATTCGCATTTCTTCAATCCATTTTATTTTACATATAAGTATATTGAATAGTAGTTATAATTCAAATTGAGCAATATGACAACAGCTGGTTTTAGTTCAGGTGTTAAGATTTTTTTATCGAAATTGGTAGATACTCAAAAATTATCACATATGCAGTGCGAAAATCCCTTAACTGTTTTAAATTTTTTTAAATATTACAATCAATAATTTTTGATTAACCGTTTTCATAAAACCGTATAACTTGTTGATTGCCAATTACTTTTCATGAATCGAAATATGTTTATTATGACAGATCATATATAAATCTACAAATTAAATAAAACTTTCTCATTTTTTTACTACACACTTCCTTGTCAATAAATAATATCAGGGTGAATACTTCGGTGTCTTTTATCCCATAAAAGATAGAAAATAAAATAATATATGTATACGCTGAATTAATTTGATTATTGCTTATTTCTTCTTAAATTTAAAATATTGTTTTGCAAAAATATTTACGTAAATTTTGTGCGTGGAATATGAAGACAATGTGTCATACAAAAAAAATATTATATTATAATGCCTGAGCGTGTGTGTGAGTTGATCTGGATATGTCAAATGCATAAAATTGATTAATTTAGTAATGAAATGATAGAAGGAACAAAAGGTTTGCTTGATTAACGGATATATCACTGAATTCTGCGTGGATTAATAATTTACTTTTCCAATTAAAATAACTATACGTCCTCGACAAGATTCAACGACCCTGCACATTTTTTTGCGATAGAAGGTCAATTGCATAAATCGATATATCGATATTGCAAAACAAATATGAACCATTTTGTAATTACAAAAAAAAATTATATTCATTATAAAATTAATTAGAAAGTTTTCTTTGAATGAAGGAAATAAAATTTGACTGTAGAATAATGAACATGAAATAAGCCAACATATGTCCCATAACTCTGATTATAAATTTAATCTCTGAACACGTTTTAATTAATACATCTTTTTTTAATGTTAATAAATTAAAATCACCTTCAATCGTAATTGTATAATGTATTTAGCTTTTTTTTCATTTTAGCTACAAATTTACACTGAGTGACTCGGTCGCTTGGCAAGTTATATTGGAATTAAGAAAGGATAAGTGATATGGAATAACCCACAACGAGGCAGTTTAAATAATTACAGTTATGAATTGCAAATTACAGAAAAAAATCTCCAGTGGAGTATGAAAATGAAATTTAGTTCTACTTAATTAAAATACATTGCTTTTTTTATAATGAAGTTCTATTAAGTAAGTGCCAAATCAATCATCAATTGTACAATTTAACTGGATGATAAAACAATTGAAAATATATTGGCTTATTACTTAAAGATACGATAAAAGTAAATCTATCGTACAATTCATTTATGTGGAATGAATAGACCTTTTAGATTGAATATTAAACAACGATGTGTGAAATGTGTATAAGTTTCAAATATTATATTATTCGGATTCTTATAGGACTAACCATTTATCTTAAGTTTTGATATCAGATGAATGCAATACATTTTAATACCCACGTTTTACAGACAATTATAAATTAAAACTTGTTATAACTTTTCTTTGGCAAGTTATGTATTTTAATTGCTGTGGTCGTATGAAAAAAACATAGGAATTTCAAGATTTACAGAATATAAGCATGTGAAAACAGAAAATTATAATTGTAATAATTATTTAATGGCCTTTTATGGAAACTAATGTTGAGAGCCCGATTTGTTGTATGTCTAAATAAGCTGTTAAAGCCATTATTAAGTTAGAATGAGTTTCTTAAATTTATTTTGCCACATGGAATGATATGTATGATAAGCATGTCAGCATGTGTAAATTTTTTACAGAAACTGAATTAAATAAACAAAATAATGATTATAAGATTTCATTTATTGACAGTTTATATTTATAAATTTATCTTTGTCGGTCAAATAGCTTTTTGTAAACTAAGTACCTTCGGTCTTTATAATGTAGGTTACATTAAATGAGAATAATAAATATTCCTTCGCATAAAAACGGTGTAATCTCAAAACACATGTTGCTATATGGACAATTTTAAAAAATATTTCTGCCAGTTGCAATTGGCAAGCAAAATAAATGTTACTTTAATTAATCGGTGTGTATGCTTGACTCTAAAAAGACGAAATAATAAAGTATATTTCGTGAAATACTTGACAGAAATAAATTAGTTCTACCGCCTTCAACAGTGTACGTCATAATTTCCAATTTAAAAAATATAAGATATAAGACCCAATAAAAGAGTCAAGAAAAATATTTTGCTGCACAATATCTGCTTCAGATATTATTTGTCTCTCACGAAGATGTACTGTTTTTAGATGTTAATTTATATCTTCATTACACCCGGTTATCAGTAAAATTTCTCCAAACCTATCATGAGTGCCTTGAACGATAATAATATTAAATAAAGCATTATACGTATCAGAATTATTTAACTAACCAATGTTTTAATTGAGGATTATAATTTTTTTTTTATAAAGTTTTACGTGTAATATGTTGCTATGGTTGATTAGTATACCATATACTATGCAGCCTAATTTATATTTCCACTTTTTTTTTTGTAAAAAAAAAAAATACACAAAGTGTGTGACATTAAGCACCATTATTTAAAAAATTCTATCTGTTACGATATTGTAAAGATATCACGTAAAGTAAACTACCAAATCATTACGACTTCATGTCACCAACACTTTTTTTGATTTCTTTTTTTCAGACATTGTAATCTGGAGTGAAACGTTATAGCCTCAATTTGTCATACCCACTTAATTCTGTCATAAGCCTTCCAACTAGCTGGTCCTAACCAGCTATGTTTTATGGGAACGCCTCGCACAAGGAGCAATCTCTTCCATTTTCTTTGATGAGTAGAAGTTTTTAAGCGAACTTTAAAACTTCATTCATTTCCATATATATTTTTATCCGTTCAAATTTTATTCAAAATACCCATTAGTTTTTGTAGCAATTCTTTCAAAACTAACATAGATTCATTAAAGCCAAGGCGAATCTAATGACATCCATTTTAGGAGATCTTTGCACCTTATGGCACCTTGTGCTTGTAACATATATTTCCGACCAGAGGAATGTTCCAGCAATTGCCCGCGTTGGCAATTTAAGTGACCTGCTGTTAGTCGAGCAATTTTCATAATCCCTGAGATAATTATTTTTCTTAATCTGAGAGATTTTATTGCGAAATTTATAATCGAGGCTTGCAATATCATTAAAAAATAAGTACAAACATACATAAAATCATATCACGTCGATCTGGATCATTTGAAATGCGGAAAAACGAAATCCTTCAGTCAGCTAACTAGTTTATATCATAAAAGAATTAAAAAAAGAAAATTTCTACCTTCGTACCAAAGTACAATATATAATTCAGAGATATCTAAAGCAAAAGTATCCATTTTAATATTTAACATATAATGTTGCCTTAAATAAAGTGTGTGAAACATAATTTATCTTAATAGCAGGATAACTATGAGAATATGAAAGACGCTTTTTTCTGTAAAGTTACATTAAAATTTATAAATCTGCAATATAATATTTTGAAGTAAATGTATAGTTGATTTTTTTTGACTTTAAATATTCTTAATGTCCACAAAATGACTTCGATTTATATTGAGTGTGTTTACAATTTTTTTTACATCTTACTTTCTTTCCTTCATTTTGTTTAAAATTGATTTGGTTTTTTTTGTTATTTTTACAAGAGCTATAGCAGAAAATCGATAACACATAGAAATTCAAAGCACAAAAACGTCAAGATATAAAAAAATAGATATGTAGAATAAAAAACGTAGTACGTACATTACGTCCGGAATATTAAAATTATACAATGTGTTTCCTATTAGATTTCCGGGCCATGTATCAACTGGAACATTTAGCCTTCGACTGGATTTTGTATCGTTGTCATAGCTTCAAACATTCGCTATAGGTAAAAGAATTGATTTTTTCAAAGATTCCATATCGCCAAAATAAACTATTCTCCACCCGCCAAGTATTTGTAATAAATAGCTTGCAAACATGATGAAAGAGTGATCTTATAAGCAATAACTTACTATTATATTGTATTTAAATAGTGAATTCTTTGAATGAAAAATTTTTGACGGAAGAAGGCTGCGGTGTAGGAAGAAAGAAGTTAACTTGGATTTGCAGCCTCCTTATTTCAATAAATAACATAGGCGTTGGTTATGTGATACAATTAACAAACGACGGGAAGGCTTACTGTTTTTTAATATTCCGCCTTCTTTATGAAATGACGTTAGAAAACGAGATAAGTATTATAACCGAAAACATATGAATGGTATATATGCTTCTTAATAACAAAGAGTATCCACAGATTTTCTTCCATATTATCGATATTTACTATAAATTGAACCAATTTCAATCTTTATGGAATAGATTTAAAAAAAAGTCTAAGCAGTTTTCCGTCAACCTTCTTACATAAATCTTTTGAGAGAATAATAGAATAAGCATGAGTTGATAATATCTGGTAAGAGCATAATGATATCTCTCTACCCCTATTTATTAATATGTTAATTATTTAATATTTATTCCGAGAATTTAAAAACGTGACCGTACAATTGAGTGTGATAAAATCTTACGAGAAATTAACACTTGGCTTCAGGACATGCATAATTATATAAAAAAAAGCCAATCACTAGTATCACTATTTAGAAATACGTATATTAACAATTTCAAATCATAAAAAAGCTCGAGGATAACTATATATCATTTTAATATATACTAAAAATATAATGGCAAAAGAACGATTAGTTTACGATAAGTATTGAATGAAATCTATTCAGAGAAGCACGTGGTTGTTTGTCTTCTTTAGAGGCTGTGTGCCATTGAAAAATCTCACGGTGAACATCTTTATTTTTCCGTATAACGGATCCAACTTGTTGCGTAATCACATACCTTGCAATCTGCTGATCGTTCGAATTCTTGTTTATTTATATCTAGTTCAGTTAAAAGCGTATAATTAAATCGCATCTGCGGAGCCACCATATCATCTAAAGGTCGATATAAAATTAGGGTTGTCAAAATTTCAAATCTTCAATCTGTATAAAATTATTTCACACGTTAAAAACATTCGAAAATACAATAAATGAATACTCTTAAGAGACAGTATTCAGTAATTTAGTATTGTTTTCGAAACAAAATGATGTTTTTTAAGTAACATAAGACACCAAACATAAAAACATGCTTCATCGAAAAGTTTCATTAGTACAGCTTTGAAGCGTTTTCTTCGCCCATAAGATTGTAATTATTGCCGAAAATTAAATAGTCTCCTTATAATATACAAAATATAGTTTTTTCAACTAAATAAAAACTGATTTGAATAAATTACGCATTAAATTTTAAAGTATTATATCGTATTATTTATAATCATATTTTGTAAAGCGATTCTTGTCTTGATTCAATCTCTGCTTTCAGAAAGTAAAAAAAAATAAGGATAATATTTTTTTAAATATCACTTCTAAAAACTCGTTTAATTCTCACTGATTTTTATTCCTTTGCTCTTAAAAATCCTCCTCGAAAACAAAAATCTAAATAAACTCTGGTAAAAAACATTTCATATTTTATTTACAACATTATGTTATTTTTTTAAGTTTTATATCTCATTGGATTTAACATTTCAGTAATCGCTTAATCGATTCAAATAATTGGTTCAAGTTTTACTATTAATATAAAAAAATATTGACAGATATCGATTTTTTACAATGACTTACATTTATTTTAAATTGACCAAGAACATACAATATATCTAATTGCATAAAAGCGTATGTCAATAAATCATAGTATCATATTTTAAACAATTTATTGTGGTAGTTTTAAAATAATCACATCGAACATATTATGCACTTAAATTCTTTTAATATTGTGTCAAGGTTTGATTATAACAACGCAATGTAGCGATATCATAAATTCGTATGGAATAAAATCTTAAACTAATGAATAATCACTTCACGCACTAAATTTGATAACCTTCATGTCTTTTAGCGAATGATTTTGGTATTTATTGATATATTGTGGAAGGATAATTATCAGGAACATTTCATTGTTGCATATAGGTGAACTTGTAAAATATCGTTAAATGCTAAAAAATATAAATTTTCTCAGTTAAACAAGTAACAGTTCTTGACAAAATATAGACTTATAATATTTATCTAATTCGACTTTTGAATTAATTATTTTGCTGATTATTTGTTTCTTCGAAGAAAATTTTACGTAAGAAACATCTTTAATATATATTTAAAAAAATAGATGTCAAATGATTTTCCACACTACGCCGTCTTGCGGTTTGAAAAGCAGAGAAGTAGGTATTGTTGAATTGAAATGTCACCTTCCTTTTATGAGCCCTTAATGATGAAGCAATCATGGTAAATGTGTCAAAATGAATTAACTTAACATTTTCAGCTGTAAAAAAATGTGTTATGTAATGAAAATAAGCGAATAATTTGCTATGTAAAATAATGTTTTTTGACAGTCGCCTCATTTATGCAGTGTTTTCAATATATTTAATTATCAACGCCTTTGTAAGATTTTTCATAGTGTATTAAAATTATATATAAAATTTGCATACGTGTTGAAGACCCTGTTGAACACAAATAAATACTTAACGCGTCATCACGTTGCCATAAGAAGATTGCAAGGTTTTTAAGCCAACGACGTGGGAAGACACCGTTACACAACCATATTTGATGATTCAGACGCGACGCGACGACCTTCCATAGTCTCGATCGACTGCGTCAATGGACTTGTTTGCAAGGATCAATGATCTTTTTATTATGAAGGCATGCATATAAAATTGTATATTTTCCGTACTATTGACCGGTTTATTCTCAATGATTGAACTATATTGAAAAATTCATGAAGCGATACAGCTTAGAATAACATATCATGTTTTCTGTTTACATTGTGACCGATATCTCATTGTGTTAGTAATCTAATATTTAAATAATTTTTACGTTGATATTTTTTTACTATTTTTATGATAAACTATTCTTTTATATATTTATAACATAATTTCATGTAATTTTGGACTACAAATATTCTGTATGTATTTTCCAGATTGTAGTCATTTTATGGTTTGTAGTTTTTAACTTTTTTAAGTATTATTTCTATTATTGTTCTATAATATTTCTATATTAATGAAAAAAATCAACATGTAAATAAATGAAAATATTAACAGGATCCATAACAATAAATTAATGATAATAGTCACCGCTACATTCTGTATCCTTATATTTTTAGATCGTGAGAAATGATTTCGTATACTGGGATGAAAAATAAGTATAAGATATTATATATATTTATATATATATATATATATATATATATAAATAGAAGAATATCTAATATTACTATCGAAAAGAACAAAATATTAGTGATATTATGAAACAATTTTATAAATTCCATTCTTTGATACAGAAATATGCAGCAACTTTTGTCGGGAAGTCGTTTTCCCGTATGCCCATGTTTGTTGATTTGGCAAAGCTAAAGCTCATTCCAAGCTAATTTCTTCTTATTTTTTATAAACTGACGACAGTAAAATGTTGAAAAAGTAATAAATATAAACTTGAATGAGCAGAAACCTCATTAAGTATTTCCTTCTTGTTTTGATGTGTCTTAATTGAAGTGAAAGTTGTCTTATGTTTAATAAAACCGCGAAGATATTAATTTTTTGCTTGTATGGTCTTTACTTTCCGACAATATTTATTTAATTAATCGACCACCTGAAAATTAGATCAGTTATTTATTATTAATGTGGTCAAACAAATACAAATGATAATTTTTGAGGTTGAATAATTGCAAAATTGTGGCAAGCACAACATGACCATTTTGAACGATAATTAATGGTTATTTTATGAAAATTAATTTTAATTCAAAATTAATTATTTATTAAAAATTTAAGAGTGTCTTTTTACTGCTATCATATACATGCATATGCTTCTTTAGGGATAGAATGTGTGTTACATTTGAATACACAATCAGTGGAAAAATTTGTATATTCAAAAACTTATTTTAATTTAAAATTATTTGCAAACACTCGTTAAAATAATTAAAGTGATTTAATAACACATCACTTAAGCTCTGAAAAAAGCTATATCGAAAATTAAATGGTGTTTTTAATACTTTTTCAAGATAAACGTGTAGAAATCTGGAACATTTTTTCATGAACATTTAATTTAATACATAGTTAACACACGTCTTTATCACAAATTTACCAAAAAACCAGCACTTTTTTACGTATTTTTTGACAATATTGCCCTTTCGAAAGTTTTATTGGTATGTTCTTAAGAAATTTATAGTATGTAAAATATGGCAAGACCTCTACATTTGAATATCGGCCCAAAATGAAGTCTGCCAGATTTTATTAGAATTTATGTTATTTTGTTTCTTATTATTGTGATACAACAATCAAAAGTTGAAGTTATACAGAATCAAAAAGTACCATCTTGTAATGTACGCGATAATACATTCATTTTGGGCTGGTATTTAAATGTAAAGGCCATATTTGTGTATTGCTTATTATGTGTATAGGTATTAAAAATGAGAATAAAAGAAAACCATAGAGCATCCCCGTTGACTTTTCTTAAACCACTCCTTAAAATTCACGCTTTTGAATTTTGTTAAGTTAGGCTTCATCTTCATGACCAACATGTCATGTAAATATTGTATCTAGTATCATTTTGTTTTCCAAAGTAAGTTCATAATATGAAACACACCAAGGAAAGAAGATCTTTTGAATTTCCTTTTTTTGGTAGCAAAGTTTTTGAGCTGGTTCGAAATTAATACTATGTTTTTCTAGTGTATGATTACAAAACAAATTTATCACAATTTCGGATTTTTAACTTCTATTTATATATTAATTGGAATATTTTTCATAACCATAGATTGATTTTAACATTCTGTTGCTTAAAATGGCATTTATATCATTGCAAGACATCAAGTGGCGTGTTTTCGCGTAATGAAAATAATAAGATTAATTTGTGTTTTGACACATAGTCCATAAGTTGCTTATCGTAACTCGAACAATATTTAATCGACTACAATGTTTAGGATACAACTTTGCCATACAGGATTTTATAAATAATAACATTTCAGTATGTCTTTTATAACTATTTATCAACAGTACAACAAAATACAGCTTAAATCGTCTCGCATTGATTCCTAAAAGAACAAAAGTTATTATAATATTTATATTGCTCAGCAATAAAGCTTTCTTACTTAAATAAATCTGTCAGAACTCAGACACTTGAAGGCTCATGTATTATAATATAATATTTTGAAAAATGTTGACTTACAGACATCGCGATCTGACGAAGTATAAATGGAGCTACATTCTACCCAATATGGAAAGTTCTGCCATGTATTATATTTCAGTTTTACCCAAATCGGACAAACGTACATCTAATTATGATTTGAGTGAAAATATTGAAATATTGCTAATGGTCAAAGTATTTTCATGATAAGTTTCGAAAACAGAAAACTGTAGCAAGTTTACAATAATAAGCATTTCTTAACAACGTTTTTTTGGGATATTCAATTGTGGAGCGTTAAGATCAATGACGCGTTAGCATCAGAGCTGTTCAGGTGTCCTTAATCTCTAATTTATAGACTAAGGTTTTATATAATTATTGTGTAGTTGCTGACAAACTTACGTCGCTGCAGAGCTGAGCAACCCAAATTGAATCAGGTTCCAGTGGACATCACACGCATTATAATTATATTTGTCTCCACATAAGCTATAATCACATATGATGCACACACTTAGATACACAAATGCATATGTAATATGTAGGTAAATTAACTACAGCAATCCGTGAATATTATATATTGGTGAAAAAAGATATTGTTTTATTTTTTTTTGTTTGAGCCTAGCTCTTCTAATTGTATATCACATGATAAGCTATAGTATAATCTATAATGTCAATTGAATGTGCTTGATGGATTTTCAATATCAAATATGAATTGTTAAGACTTTGTACGAATGGTGAAACCCGGATTGTTATTGACAAAACATGTAGAACCGTACAATTATTTCTAATTTTATGTATAAGTATGTGAATAAGTGACAATAGAAGTCTTAGGCCAGAAAAGTCTTGGAAAAACAAATATTATGAATATGGTTTAAAAATTGACGAAAAACAATAAATTGTCTCCAAAAAAAAAGAATATTTAAACTCTTACAAATACTAATATTTGAAAGCGAATAAAAATTAGTTTTATTTATCCGTAACGCTTTCTTAATGTCTTTTTATAATATTAAAAAAATATCTAGATTATAAAGATTATTTAAAATACATCAACATTTTACCGACATTTTTATATTTAACTTATATAAACAGTCGATGAAAATGGATAAGCCGACAAGAATTCGTTAAACGTGCTACGCAATGATTTTCTGAACTGATTAAACATTGGAATTTAGGCCATTCTTATACATACGTTTAATATTTATGTGGTACATATTTGTACTATGATTCAAATTAAACAAGCAGAAAAACTATAAAAGCCTACACTTTTTTGGTGAATGAATAACAAAGCTATTTAATAAATTTAATTCATGTACAATCAAAATACACATGTCGTCAGTAGGAGGTTACTAAAGTTAAGAGTATTATGGAATGAAAAATATTTGTTATTTTTTAAAATAGCAGTTGAGGGTCTTTAGTGAAATTCATACAATTTAGTATTCCAGATGGATTGTCGCGATCTTGTTTTTATCAAACAAATAACCATCATCATCAGGATCAAAATCCTTTAATAACTTACCACTTTTAGATCAGTTGGAGTGCCTTATTTATAATATGTATTTTCCTTAATAAATTAAAATAGCGATTGATAAGTCTCAATTTTTTTCCTGTTAGACGAAATTCTAATTATAGCTTAAAAGTAATTTAGATTCTAATTTCAGACTTGGTAACTAAATATTCATTTCATTTTTCTTAAATAAAACAATATAATCTTCCTGATAGTGCAATTCGAATGCCTAAAGATGTCGAAAGGCAAAAGCTGATTCGCGAATGGAAAACATATGGACATGTACACAATTTTATATCTCTATATATAAATGTCAATAAAAAGTTTTGGTTGTTTTGAGAGAATTTCAATCAAAAAATAAATATTATTTACCGATGGTAGAGTTATAAAAGAAAATTGGTTTTAAAAACGTTTTGATTCAGGGTCAGCGTGATTTTAAGATGACCAAATATTCATTGAGTAAAATTATAAAATCTTTATACTTAACCGTAATGCCAAATTAACATGGTGTTTTTCCATTGTAAGAATACTATATATATGAATTATATTTTAAACAAGTAATGATTATTTGAACACCTGTTGCACAAAGCCTTTCGGCTATTCAGTGAGTTATCTTGATTTTAACTTATTGTTTTGCTCACTGCAATTTAATAGAAAATTTACGTTATTATTTATATGGACTTTATCTTACAAAAATTCTTAATTGTTTTTTTAAGATATCTATAACAGTCGTTTTTGAATGCCATATTGCATTCAAGCTGCATTCAAGCTGCTAGTAGTTGGTTCCAAGTGTTTTTTTTAATAACACCACTTCAATGCTTAAAATATTATTTTTGATTCGTGGCGATACGAATGGAGCTTTATTTCAAAAATTCTCATACTAAAAAGTCGTCAATATCTGAATTTCAAAATTTAAGCATTAAGTTTTTTACTCGGCTTAGGCGATCAGTAAAGATAAAGTATGTTGATTTAGAGCATTACCCATTTATTTATATTGCACGTTTTAGACAGATGCATGTTGATTATTACAGAAGATATTTTAAGATTGTCATTCTTATTGGTTTTTGTTTACAGGGATATACAAGTCTTTATAATATTGCACACTCTTTGGAACATTAGATCTAGTATTTTGCATTAGTCTATGTTCTATTTTTAATATAAGTCAGTTATTTAATTGATGTATTTAAATACGTATTTCACTGGTCCACGAATAACAGTTTGAAAAACACTGATTTAATATTTTCGACTGATGATTGGCATCAGTCTTAAGTTTGAAGATGTGGGTATCAATCAACAATTTTATTTTCTTTTAAATTACGTCTTGACTAAATATTCATTATTAGGGTGGATAACAACGGTTTTTTTTACCGTGGCATTATTTAATAAATTTATTTA
Source organism: Himalopsyche japonica (assembly GCA_028555115.1). Classification (NCBI taxonomy): domain Eukaryota; kingdom Metazoa; phylum Arthropoda; class Insecta; order Trichoptera; family Rhyacophilidae; genus Himalopsyche; species Himalopsyche japonica. The sequence goes on from JAHFWJ010000430.1 coordinate 3,827,062, forward strand.
GTTTTCATAAATAAAAAGTTTCCTTGACCCAGGACTAGATCTATTTGAGTATGTATGTATTTTGATAGTTGAATCAGTTAAAAAAAATATTCTCAAAATATTATTTTTATACAACCACCACCAAAAAAATTATTAAATTTGTGCAGATGATTTGAACTTTTAGTTTTTTTCAAAATTCACGATCTTAGATTGTCAAAAAAATTGTGAAGAATATACATCTTTAATAAGCTCGAATTTGGTTGAGGGTAAAATTTTGAATTTTTTTTTCAATTTTAATACTTACTTTAATACATAGATAAAAAAATCGATTTCTACAGTATTTGCTGGATAATATATTAATAAAATTAAAACACTCACGCTTTAAATGCATTAATTCGACAGCTCGTAATGAAATGTTCAATATTATTAAGGACTTCGTGACAACGAAATGAAAAGCTAATCGGTAGTGTTATATATTTTTTTTTATATCATTTAAACACATGTTATTCATTTAGCAGCTGGCACTAACATGGCCAAGTCTTGTATCGGCATAAACAGAAACTTTTTAGCTTATTAAATATTCCTTCTATATTTCATACGGTATATGTTTAATTGATAAAATAATAATATATAGTAATATTTTGTTATATAAGAATCTCATTTGCTGAAAATATACATTAGGTCATTTTATTTAGATTATTAGTTTTAATTCCGACAGGAAATTTATGACAGCGTTACTTTTACAAGAACGTAGATATTTCAAGGCTCTTTATTTTATTTATATGTTTTATATTCTTAACCGTATTATGTCATTACTTTGTGATATTTATTGCCAACCTTTATGTTTTATCCATATAAATTTGGGTAAGTAATAATACGCGTGTAAAACAAACAAAAACATTAAGCTATCGAGAGCGCTTAAGAATGGTATATTATTATAATATTCTAAAAAAATTGTATTATTTATAAATCAAAAGAGAGTATATTAGAGCTTTTATACTTTAGGGCTTTACAGGTTTTATACTATAAAAGCCAAACATAACTTGCATTCATTTGTAAATACTAAAAGACCACAATCAAAAAACTATTATAGGAAATATTTAAAAAAAAGTGGAACTTTGTTTTGTTTATGAGAGGAAATAATGTAATCAATTAGTTGTATTAAACAACCAATGACACAGATAAAATATGGTATTAACCCTACTTGATACATTATTGATGTTTCTTTTTTTAACAAAATAAAATTTTTTTTTTTGGTGACTGAAAATCTTCTTCAATCCGTATATTACATAATGGATTCACAAGTATGTGCTGTCATGTAGTATTGTTTTCAAATTTATCTAAAAAAAATGTTGCTCGATAATTCTTTATTGTGCATTTCTAAAATTATACTTTTTCTAGATCGAAGACCAAATTGACCAAAGTCCACGTACTTTGTCGAATGATCAAAACTAAATTTGACATTTTAAATAAATATTCGATGAAAAAATAAACAAAAAAATCATCTGCAATGATTACAGTTACATAATAATTATTACATTTGCCACCTCGTAAAGATTTTTTGCTAATATTGCTTTGACCAAATAATTGAAATAAAAACAAAAGTGATCTATTACGAAAGCAGTTTTAAACGATTTATCCTTCGTGAAAATCAATGCATGAGAAAGAATGGAAAATATCTCGAAATCGATTTGTTGTAGCTTTTTTACACTATTTATAAATGATTACATTTAATTTATAATCGGTAAAAGATTTTGAAAATTCTTTGATTGTTACACGGTTAAAGTATATTTATTTCTTACTTACTATGGTTAAAAAGTACCATAAAGAATCAATCTATTTACATTTTCTGAAAACGTTCTATTCATTACCTATTTACATTACTAATAAACCATTTCGTTAACCGGTGTTCGAACTTTCAATTCTCAGCTCAATATTCTTTCACACAAGTAATCTTTTGTATTAAGTTCTACATAACTACATATCTGTCTATTTTCGATTTTATTTGTATTAATGAAAAATCAGTATTGATGTTTTCAAATCTAGAATTTACTTAGAATTTCAACGCACTAAGAACTTCAGTATGTATTTATGAATGTATAATTATTTATCAATACTTTTCAGTACACAATTTCATACAATAATTCAATCAAGATATAATATATTGTTAGGTGTAACGTTTATTTTATGCAATAATTATAAATGTTTTTTATTCTTTAAATACAACATTAAAAGTGATATATTAAAATATAATTTTATTCGTAAGGTCAGCGACTGAATAAGTTTCCAATTAACTCTTTTACTTTTCGATTTGTTTTTTTGATTAATAAATTGGGTAAATAAAAAACGTTTAAGAAGTTTCACAATGTACTGAGCATATTTTAAATTAATATTTAGCATGCAATATATTGCATTTTATAGCGAGTAAATTGAATGCATTAAAACTATTACTTGACAGTTGAGTGTTACCGCCTTTCATAATTTCACAATAACACTTGTCTGGGCTTTAAACATAATAGAAAACAAGACCATTTTTTCTACAATATTAACACGACGTCATGTAGCTAGCATTTTTAAAACCATGTGCTCTCAGCGATTACAAGAATCGAAATGATTTTATGAAATATTTGCAGCAAAATGTCAACAGGTTTATTATTAATGCGCATTAAATAAAGCATTGGATTACATTTCTCAAATATTTGTTTCTTAAATGATATCTGATAACCCAAGAAAACGAATAAAAACTATGTATGATAAATCATTCAAACTCATACATTTCAAATATCTTATTATTACACATTTTTGTAAAATGTAAGTCGGATTCCATACAATTTTTTTATACTTGAAATAAAATACTTGATTACATTTTCGAAAACAGCCGTGTCAAGTATTAGTAGCTTAGTAAAATAGTTAAGTATCAATTAATAGTACCTTTGCTAACACTCTAAAACGTTACTAAAAATGAATATATATTAATGTCTTAAATTTATAATTAGTCGTTTGTTTTCTGCTCCATATAAATAAGTCACATGCTGTTGGAAATCCGTTTTATATTGTACAGTAATTGAACTATAGCTACACCTCACTTACAATAATCCTAATCTCAAAAACACTAAGAATTCACAAATATTGATGACAGCTAGCAGTACCAGTCCAGATCAAAAATAAATGTTTTCAATATATGTTACAATAAGGCGATGAAAACCAGCAGAATCGTAATAAAAATGTAGTTTTAAGTAAATAAACATCGTTACTTTATTAAATCTAAAGCACTGATTTGTAATACCAATAATTGGTAAAACCAATACAATTCTTTGTCCACCAAACTTCAATAAACGACAAGATCGATCATCAACGAAACATGTCACATGCGTTTTGTTTAATGGTTTATTGTTTATCACTTATTAAATATACAAAAATCTAGTCAGCCATATTTCACGTATCTGTTTGATGAAAGAAAAAATATGTTTGAAGTCACTTGCCACGGTAGTATTAAAATAGTGACATAAATTCAATACAAATAACAGTTCTATTATATAATATAGACAAACAATAAATAATCTTTATTCCACACAAGGTAATAAATAATAGATACACGAATACAACTATGCTTCGCTTTGATCACTTTATTTAAAACTTCAGATATTATGACTTGCCGTTTTTGTTATTGCGTAAACACAAAATTGCTTCTTGCTCCACAAATAAGTTTGCAGTGGTGTTCACAGTCGAAAACAAATCATCATTTGTCAAATTAGTGTTCCGTAATTTTTTTAAATAAATTTCATAATACATAATGAATAATGCATCTACAAAATAATAAGTTTAACACCAAGAATCTTTAAGAAGAAACAAAATATTAAGGCAAGTAGTAAGGCTTGATGACACACAAAGTAAACCTTATTCTACACGACTGAACTAGGTGAAGTAATATATAAACAAAATATGAGTATTCATTAAAATAATTCGACTGAGTTTTTCGCATTTAATGTTTATTTATAAAAACTGACAAACCCTTTTATACAATATATTTATTGTAAATATCAAAATATGACTAAAAATATTGATTGCTGAATTATTTCTTCGTGTTATAAAACATCAAAATCTTTTTCATTCATGCCATTAATTAATGCATACATATTTTTGTTGGAAAACTTGATACGGATGAATATATTATTTTCCATATTAGTTTTAGCAACAAAACGTTTAGCAAACTTTCACTAGCCAATCAATAAATTATCTGTAACAAATAAATAAATTAAATACAGTATAAAGAAGAGCTCAGCACGCTATGCCTTTCCAATTGAAAAAGAAAAGAAACGTCAAAGAAAATGAAATTTCTATTTGAAAATGTATGACCCAATTTAAAATGAATTATTCATAAAAGCTTATTTTGCTCTTTCATAAAAATAGTTTTGTACGCCATAATAAAATGTTGACAGCGATCGGCTACGGTCACCGAAAATTAGTTCTTATGAATTCAATCAGAATTACGCTATTTTAGATCGAGGATTTCGGTGAAAAAGTGGTCTGATCAAACAAATTTTATATTTATTTGATTGTCTTCATGAACAATAGGTAGAAATTTAACAAATTAAAATCATTTTATTAGATTCTGCCAGTTTTTTATGAGAGATTGCGCCAATTGAACCTAGGTATCTAGTTTTCGAGACGGTTTGGTTACTACGAAAGATTTTATTGGTTTATTTAGTAAATCCTAATTTGCGAAATGTAGTTTTTGCCGCTATTAATAGTTTTTCAACTTGATCTTGGTTGATACGTTCAATTCAAACTTTCACAGAATTAGGAAATTGCCGTGGTTCTTAATAAAAAAATATCTAACGAGTAACTGTTAGTCATTTAAAAAAGAAAACATTTAAAACTTACTGGATAACGACATCTTAACGAAATGTATTTAAATTTATAAAAATAAGTAAAACAATAATTATCCGTATTATTACTATCCATAAGTTATTGTGTATACACATAAAGGATAACAATTAGTACTCACTTTACAATTTGATATGTAGTACATGTCCATGATCAGATTTGTATACTTCAATATATTATTTTGTCATTTTAGATTTGTACTATTATATATTCGTCATATAAGTGTAATCATATTTTTTCTGTACTTTAACACTTTTAAGGTAACTGTACTTTTTGATGGAAAGGCATGACATTTTAAATAATAAAAAAAAACAGTTGTATTACAAATTTCGACAGTATATTATTTGATCACGACTGGTTTCGCTCCAAGTACTATTAATATGTTTTTATTATTAAAAAAAAAAGTAATTCCTGTCAGGAGTTTCTGCTTCAGGCGTCATATTTTTAAATCAGAACTATTTGCTTTATATTATGGCCTCGTTTTGACTGAAATCACTTGTGTGTTTGAATTTTATCACAAGTTTTTAATAGGGCTATATTTTCATGAATTGTATTATTCAAAAATTTTAAATTAAAATCATATAACGCTCGCTTGGAGTAGCTGTGAATTTTCTTCATTTGAGAAATATTATTTAATAAATATTAAACACAAAATAAACAAAATATTTTAGTATCTAACATTCACGCGTATCTATCGATGATAAAATTGTTTTATCTTTGAAGTCGACCCAACTATGAATGAGACGAGTATTTTATTTTTTATGGCATCAACATTGTTTTCTTTCATATGATGAAATAAACAATGTAATATCTAATAACTTTATGACATGCACTGTTATATTGCTACGGGCAAATAAAGTGCTATTCGTGGTTCTCTAGTATGAGTCAACTTGGCGTCATCTGGTAGTAATCTCCAATAATAGATTCAAACCCAACACTTCACCGAGAAACCTATAAGCAATAGTATAATCATGAACAAATATATGCTCGCGCGATTTGCGTACTAAATTTTGGAGCTTTCTATACTCGTATATATTAAGTCATTAAAATCATTCAGTCGAGTCATCCACAGTAGTGATCATTATGAATGGGAAACTAGTCGATTGACTGCGGCAATTGATTTGTAAAGATTCGTTCATTCGAGTCGCCGTATGGTGTCAGTATACGAACTACCTCTTTTGTATGTATGAATATATATACAAGCGTATCAAATTGATAATGGTACGAATGAAACTAATAACAATAATTTTATAATAAAACTGGTAATGTAACAAAAATACCTTTGCGTTACATTATTTATTATCATTTTTACAATGTCACTTCTTGACACACATTTTTAAGTACTATTTCCTCAATATATTTTATGATCAGTATCAGTTTTCCATTATCAAATGATGAACATGAAATATATTGTGGAAAAAGTCCTAAAAAATGTTTATATTATTGAAAATTATTTAGTATCGTAACAGATAAGGTCATTTGAATTCGTTCGATAGAACAATACGTCTCAGTCATGACGACGTTTTCATAAACACTCCTTCCAATCTGTGAACAGTTGATAGCTCTCATTCACTTGTAAAACTATGTATTTTGGATTCATTTGCTGGCAAATGACACATGCCTTCTATGCCATACTGTTGTTGCATCACACTGCTCGAATTCGTGCGTTCGTAACAATGTAGGTAAACGCAGTTTTATAATGTATTATTTGTTGAAATGAACTTAAAACAGTCACGATGATTTTTTCATTACGTTGGTACTTGGTTGCATACTTATTTATTGCCCAGTCACTGTTACAAATATTTAGATAGGTTGACCATAACAATTTTTTTTTGTCAAACTCTATGATGTGTGGCGTAAAAATAAGTGGGGAGAGGTGGTCACCTGCCAAATTCTATATAATGAAAGTAGTTATTCGTCACCTGTCGAGACATATTCAATGAAACTGGCGCATGTTGCGAGTAACCGGCTAACACTTGATTAGTCTTTTGTCAAATGTAATAATTTTGTAGATGAAAAAAAAATATAAGCTTCATTATTTTTGCTTCCGCAACAGAAAAATATATTTTCAGTACGTGAAAAATTTGGTTATAATGTTGTGTGGAATATATTCAAATAATGATATATAATATATATCATATAATAAATATCACAATACAAAGACATATCTTAAAAGATATTTGCCTTTAGATTATGGGCAAATATAAATACAATAATTTTATCAAAAATTTTAACTTACTATTAATATAGTCATATTGAAGTAACTGATCCAATAGTACAACTTTCAGGTTTTCGTTGCTCAGCAATTCCCCTTTTTATTTTATTAATCCCATAAATAATAATGAGCATTCAAATTGATTGGTTTTGTATATTGGATTGAATACCAGCTGTTACAAATTTCTTTTTTACATATATAATAAAATATTGCATCTTCATTTATTGACACATCATTGAGTAAGAATTAGGATCTATTCCACGTACAAATAACAGTATTTAATTTTAAGTACACGTGGTTCCTGACTTTATCCGATATTTTTGTAATCTTTTTATAAAAGATTTTTGAGGTTTTTTGCTGAGAAACTTGCCTTTCCGTGTAGTACTTTTCTTCTATCCTTTATCTTTTCTTCTATCATCGTATCTAATATGTAAATTTTAGACTTGTGTTAAGACACGTGCCGATGAGTTTTATATTTAACTAATTATCTTGTTTATTGAAGGAAATATTTCACCCACAATATTTTACAAAAAGAAAATCTGTAAATAATAATATATGAAATATTTAACCTAATAAATTAAATATACTCAAACTTCAACAACGATGAGGCTTATAAATCACCGAATGTCAGTCAGAGCCCATTTTAAATGACAGAAAAGACTCGTAAACATGTATAATATTATCATGTTAACTATGTTAGGCAAAATTAATATTGATAAAAAAAATCACAGTAATTTTAAAAAATATGAAACCTTCATGGAACTTGGTAAATTTGTCCTTTTCATAGAATAATGTCATCCAACGTAGAGCGCATATCTCAGGTATGCAGAGCAGGCATCAAATAAAAAATAATAAAGGGTAATTTTATATCAATAAATAGACCTTGTCAACTTAAAAAAATCAATTGATAAATAAATATTATACAAGAAACTTGTTAATTACATTCTATATTACTTTCAGAAACCAATTACGCACGAAAGTTGAGGGCCACTTGTAGTTAAATCAAGAAAAATGTATTCCAAATTCTCAAGTGGAGTATTATTTGTAACTAAATATATTTGTTACGAATGAAACATTCTTTGTGTGTATCTCTATTGAAATCAAATGACAAGATGAGTTATTTATCCGTGTTAAAAGTATTGTGATTAAATTATTTGAAAATCAAGCAATGTGGCTGAGGAAGAAGGTCTGCATAATGAAGAGTTATTCTAGCAGAAAAAAGATGAATACTTCCTGATGTTATGTATAGATTTAACAATTTTAATACAGTCTTCGTCGCATTTGAAATATTTCATGTTTCAATCACTGTTAGAATGACTATATTGCCATTAAATTGCATATTTACATTCAATTTTTTAATATTATTGTATGGCAATTTTATTTTTATTAGAAATTGTTATGTATTGCGTGACGACAATTCGAATTACACACGCCTAGGTAAATAACCTGACCGCGATTTTGGATTTATTTTGGGCAACGCCCGTGCACAAGTTTTTATTGAAATTTAATAAAAAAAAAAACATACATACATACATACATGCCTAACTAGGTGATTTGAAATTTTCTGTTACAAAAAAAGATAACGCATACTCAAATTTCGTTACGTGGGTATTTTGAAATATTTTTGCATATCCTGTTAGTTTCAGTAGAATGATTACTGTATTTTTTCAATAAATTTTAATCAAATAGAAAAAAAATATACAATTACACATTTAGTGATTGAATACACATTCACTTTTTTATTAAATAAAAATATTTTTTATTGCTTTAATTAAAATTTTATTAAAACATAAAACAAGTTTTTAGTAATAAAGATTTATTTTTCTTCAACCTTTTGTAGCATTACGGTTAAATTAATATTTATCAACAAGCTTTCGTCTAACATATTTTAGCCATGTACTACGTATTAAGTTAAAATAAGCTTTAGTGCTTATAAATACTTTGATTATTTAATGATTTACTTTGGATATTAATTATCAAATTAAATCAAATAAAAATATAACTGAAGTTTTTCCAAAAAACAAAACATTTAATTACTCACTCTCATAACGGAGATCGAATGGCTAGCAATATATAATATATCTTTCAGTATTCTATTAAGTTCTTAATATTATTTATAACTAACTGTCTAAAAAAATATCTTGAACAAATTTTCTATAATAAGAGAGGTATAAAATACAGTTGTACTGTAGAGTTATAGATGGACTAAAACAAATGCCATATAATCTGTAACAGGTAGTCTATAGAATCATTCACTTTTACACTGTATAAAGAATACTCAAGCACTAAGAACATTTAAAAAGTATTGAATAATGTTGCTGCTAAACAATATTATTTATATTCATCTTGCTATACTTTAAATAAGCTTGTACAAGAAGGCTTATAAACTGTTATATTTTTGAAAATAAACTACATATCAACACAGCAATCGGTCGTCTCAACAGTTAATATGTTAGGAGCCAGAGGGTTACGTTTAGTCTAGCTCATTTTCGCAATGCATGTTGTAGTTCTTTCAGTTGAAATGATATCAAGCAAAATAAAAAACCGTTTTAATTTGTAATTACAGCTACAGATTCAATACGAGTTAGTAGTTCTTTAAAAATAAATAAAATAAGATTTAATAATACATTTCATGACTTCTTTTGACCGATGGAAGCACAAAAATAATTAAAATTAATCCGATTATATTTGAAGTTTAGAACAATGCAATATTTCCCTTTAAAATATTGGATCAGAAATATCAAGATTTATATTCATATAATACTATCAAGTTAGACGAAATAACTAAGCATTCTTTTTAAAAATGGTAAAAGTATATCACATCATTACGTAAACTACAAAAAATGTATGATGTAGAATACGTATTTTTGGATAAACTTTAAGACATTTGTTCAAATCACCAAGGATTAAGATCTTGTTTAATAAGAGCATTTTTTTAAAGATTTGGATGAGATAAAAACGATTTACAATTTACTTCCTACACGCATTTTAATTACTCGCAATCGCAAATATTAAAAATAAAAAACCAAAAGAATTTTGAATATTTTATGTAGTCAATGTTTGGGCAGTACTGACCGTACGTTATCTGAGATAGTCTTATTGAAAAAAATGCTTACCAAGGTTATAATCTTATTTATTTCTATATCCTTGCTTACCTTGAAGAAAAAGTATATTAAGAGTTATAATTTTTGTTTTTAAGTGTAAAAAATATTATAAATCAAACGCCAGCCATAAATTATGTGTTGAATATTGCTTACCTCTTTAAATTATATCACAGCTCATTTGTTTTAATTACCTATAGCCATAGTTCATGTATTTATTCCATTTACAAAAATACTTTTTGCCATTCCTAGCTAGCTGTATCCGGCGTAAAATTAGCCATTAGCGCCATAGCTGAATTGCTATAAGTATGAACGTCCCCGTTTTATTTGCTTAAAAAAAATAGTTCAAAAAATCATGTTGTGCTTACACCAAACGTGTTTTGACACAAAATAAAAATCTTTCGAAATAAATATGTTAGAAGTAAAATTGCTCTACTTCGCTGTTCAAGAGTATGATTGTGGTAATATTTAAGCATATATGTTTTTTAATCTTTTACCATAGATATTACTAGAAATGACAAGTCTATAAACTACATTTTATTATTTACTTTATTGCTAATCATAACAAGAATTTCAATATCCACATGCGTTTGAAGGTAAATTTTCTTCTGACAGAATTAAATGGAGACCGTTTTGTATAACAGAAGCAAGAAAATAAATATTTCAGTATATACGAATACTCAATTAGGAGAATAGAGAGGTGTATGATTATTAAGTACAAATAACAAGTATTTAAGCTTTATGAAACTTTTTGCCTATTTTCAATTTTGATGCTTTTATCACATTACTTGATGGCGCTGCAATTTTTTACAGCTACACTTGAAATTTTAAAAAATATTAAATAATTAATGATAAAATAATACTAGTTTGAATTAATTTAAACGTCGATTCTTGTCTTTCTTGTCTTTGAGCGATTTTTTTTCATCTTTAATTTCTTCAGTTGATATAAAAAATTAAATGTGCTCAAACTCACAAATTGTTTTGGATAGAAGATCGACCAATCAAAACCGATCAATCAGGATAGTATTTGAGACGGACCAAAATATTAAAGTGATAGATCAAGAAAATCTATAAAAAGGGGAACAGTTAATGTGGGATTACCGTACAATTTTTTTATGGGTGTTTGACGGGACTATAAAAAATTATTTGGGAAAACGTATTGTGCAAGAACGGTTATATAACGGGCTCATACCCGTACGTATATTTATGAAAGAGGAAATGTCATTGTGTACACATTTAGTTGAATATCTATGTATACTTAAGAAGCTTAAAAGTAGGTATTCTGGTTTCAGCAATGCAAAAAATAATTTATGTATAGTAAATGTTGCACGTATAAAAGAATGCTAAGCCTCAGTTTGCCAGATTTTAACGGATATTGACAGTTAATAACACGTTTATCCAAGATCGTGCCTTTTATTGGTCAGCATCGACAGAAACAATGCTATAAATTCTTGTTGAGACAATGCGGCAAATTTGCTTTCTCGTATTGATGAAAAAAATAGAAAACATTATCTAGAGTAGCAAGTTGGTCACGACTTGTATGTTATATTGGAGTTTTGTTACGTTTCATTTCACTTTTAAGGGAAGTGGTCGTGCAGAAATTATATTGCGACCTTAAACTGTGAGATTTTATGCATTTTTATTTCCTAAGTTTTACTTTGAATGTTATGTAAAAAATATATGAATAGAAATTCTTACCGAAATCACGATTACTGATTCAATTTTTATCACCTTAAACCTGAAATCACAGTCAATGTAAATGTAACAAGACATGTTGGTACAAAGTAATATTATTTTTCATGCACATCTTAAATGTTTAAAGTAACTTGTTTAACACAATATGTTGTATTGAAAGTATTATTTTAAGTCTAATTTCACGTGTATTAAAAGAACAAGTTAAAAAATTAACCTCATCATTATTGAGTACCATGAAGATATATAACTTTATGTACTATGAAAATTCTGCATAGATACTCTACACATCATTTTATTTTTATTAACGTTTTAGACAAATTATTGGCTCAATGAAGCAAATTTATAATCATGACAATTTCCTAAATACCTTAAACTCGAATAATATTATAATAGATGTAATTTTTTTCACAAAGCCTGTATAAAAAAATAGAGAAGCTATTCTAATTCCATACCCCTCTGCTAGATGAGGGATGAATAAATTAAAAAGTATAGTTTCCTGTTGTCACAAACAAATCGATTTACCCAGGTGGAGATATTTTTTTTTTTACATAGTTCTGATTATCGTTTTAGCAATTTAATCTTTACTTTTCTACAGGTATCCAATGATCTTCAAGCCAATTATACGGTTTGTCTCGGCAGCAATTATTCATCTTGATTAAAAAAAAAATTATTTGCAATGATATGCTGAAAAATGACAATCTGTGTGAAAATGAAAAAAAAAAACATCAATATCTTATATTGTGTCCAATTCAATAATACGAGGATGAAAATATTTTTACAAAGAGTAATTATCTATGCTTACCTCATTCAAATTAGAATACTACAATACAGTAACAAAGAGCTTCCACTGACAAAACTGGAATTAGTTTCTGATAAACCTAATTATTTTATCAAAGATGTAATCGCAGTTCCGTGTATCATTATCATGATTTTCCTCAATGCGTAATATATTAATCTAGTAATTCGTCATATCAATCATAAAAAAATGATCAATTAAACCTTTGTTTATAAAATATGGCCAGTCCTTGAATACATATTTTATCATTTGTATAACAGACAAAAAAAAGAATTATGTGTTCACAAACAACGCTCAAAATTTTATATTATGCATTTAATTTTCTTTGTTAACTCCATACGATTAAGATCCGGCGATGCCTCAGGCATCTGATACATGATATGTAACAAACGCATAGATTTGATCAGTGTACTGATTATCGCTTGGTTTCTACTGTCTAAGCGTCCGACTAAATAAATCAGGAATCGTCAATTGCGTAGACCAAAGTGATTAAAGATGATTAGTATCGTAATTTTGAGCGCTTTCGAGAGCTTTTATTTTCACAATGATATTGGCCCTATTTCAATATATCCTCTCTTTAAGGCATGTCATAAAAAATTAAGTTCTATTAAGTGGTCAGTATTTCAGTTTTACGTCTTAATTTTCTTTAATGTTTAAATGAAAATACTTTTTGATTATTTAAATTTTAAAATGGTTTTACGCGTATATGTTTTTTCGAACTTGAAATTATTGTTTCTTGTAGTTTTTCATCTACCATAAAGTGTCGTATTTTATCATTTTTTAAACTTCTTGACTTATTCTTTAGATTTCTTTGTTGTTTATACATTGTTTAAAATCATTTCAAAAATTAATGTTACTATTATGAACAGCTATTATACTCGTTTTAACAATAAATATAAATTTTAATAAATCAAATGTTGGCTCAAAGAACGAATGTTTGATAACCCCTTAACTAAAACTAAACGAAACAAAGCAATATGTAAACGTAGAATAGTGTAACAGTTGTCTAATTGCAAGTAACAAAAGATTTATTTAACTGTTCTTCAACGTATGAAGCATTCATTGACCACCATAATAATGTTACTTAATCGGAAGTTATCAGTGTTTAATACTCCAAAATATAAGTCGTAAATAGATTTTCAATAAATCTTCGTATAAAAACGATCGCCAAGAGTGATTTAATGGAAAAGGTCGAAGATTGATCAATAATATGTATCGTATATATTTAATAGTAATATGTTTGTAAAACTATGTTCAGAACTAGTAACTAAGATCGAGGCACTCCCTAATTTGATGGAAAAAAGGAAATAAATTAGCCACAACATCGTTAGAACAATTTTTATTTATTGCTTATGTCATAAAGAACAAGATCAAAAAATCAATGAACACGATTAAATTTCAAGACAGTGCTAATTTTTAAAAAGAGTATCGATTTCAAAAAATTGTTTGTATTTTATTCTGATTGATGTAGATGTTTTTTTACTAATATTATCTAAAACACAAATATTTTTACTCTTTTAAATGTTGTCAATTATTATTTTTATTATTTTTAATACAGGCTATAAGGTCAGTGAATTATTTCAAAAATGTTCACACGAAAAAGTTCATTGATTTAAATTTATTTATACGGCTTAAGAAAATTATGTTTCATTTGATAAGGTATTAAATTAAATAAAATTTCTTTTTGATACAAGCGTAATAAAATATATACATACTCATAAAAAACAGATGTTATGCAATAAAGTGTGATTTCTTGTTAATTATTGATACATAATAACGTGTCCTGGCACGGAAATAAATATCAATGAACACGGAAAGAAAGCAAATGAAACAGTTATGGAATTTCGTAACACAATCGTTATTAGTTATCAAAGATTCATTTATTTACTACGGCTCAATAAAGCGTTTGATAAAATTCAAACTTTTCAAACGGCGAAAGTAAACAATAATTTAAAAAATCATATCGCAATAGCTTAAATTAACATAAATAGACATGGCTAATATTTTAAAAGTATTGGCATGCTGGCATGCGTAGATAAAATATTTGATTGTTAACATTTTTGTTTGAAAAAACAATTTGTTTTCGCAATAAGTCATCTCATTATTTAAATGTTGCTTAACAAAACAAACGTTTTACTGCTTGAATTGATAATAACTCATTTTAATACGAATTCAATATCTTATGAATCAACAATATGTTTCCTAAGTTATGTGTAATAGCTTAGAGGTATTTTTTATCAAGATTTACAGACCAAAGCTTCTTAGAGATATACTAGTCTTGTTATGTGTATATATATTGGCATTCTTATACGTTGTATTTTTAATGTAGCGGAAATGTATCTAATAATTAACAGTACCGAAAAATGCAGCGTTAACTTAACTTACGTATGCATTTTTTTGGATGAATATAAACTATAATTATGGACAGTTAGTAAAAGGAGTGGCTGTAAAACTGCAATGATTTCAAGGTGCCAACATACAAATAATTGATATGGAGCAGATAACTAACTCGGTGCTGCATTGCTCTCTAATTGCGTTAATATTCATAGCGCTACTTATTAAGTATTAACGATTTCCCTAAGAAAATTCTGTTTTACAAGAACGTGTTAATTTCAAAATGTAGTCAGTGTGAATTGATAAATATTTACAAGTTTACTGAATTAATATTTATATTTGGTCACGCCCTTGTTGTGTCAAGAATAATTGAAACTTCTTAATTAAAAAAATATTTTAATAATATTTTGTTATTGAATAATATTGTACTATTCATTTGCCAAAGCAATCTAAATGTTAGCCCACCGTGTATTTTCCTTCAGCATAAGCACTTCAAATCATCATTATCATTAATTTCTCTGTCTACAGTATTTTAAGCTCAACAATTTAAATAATATACATTTATAAATAAAATATTGCCAAAAATTTACGAAACGCTTACCATTCAAGGTTTTGACTCTATTCCTCGTTTTTGCATCAACTTATATGGGGCTGTTCAAGATACCGTTGGGTTCAATTATTTGGATTCGCCTGTGTAACATATATTTTGTTGACCTCTATGAAACCAGTTGCATCATATTCAATGGTTCAATGTGTTATTGATTTGTTCCAGGTGTACGGTACAGTTGCATGCATTGCGGTGGATACTAGTCAAGATTCAAATTTTAAAACAGGTATACAATTTTACTTTAAATTAGAGTAATGTAGCAAAATTAAATCGCCTACACAGCCATTTATAAATAAGTTGGCACTTAATTAACTGCAAATTTAATGGCTGTTTCGAAAATAATCCAAATACTTCTAAGTTATATATGGATACATAGTAATTTTGTTGAGATAACACTTACATTAAAGCCATTTAATGATGGTTTTGGATAATTTTTCAGAATTTTGAAATTTTTAAAAATATACATATCTTTGATTATTCTGTCTTTACCAATACAAATAAACGGAATTAGTGAAATCAATTTCATTCTTCATCAACACTTTCTAGAAAAATATTTAGACTTGTGTATTTTACGGAAATAATCCTTTTTATCAGCGGTAATTCAATAAATATAATGTTTTATTTCTTGAATTGAAAAAAACTTAAAAACACTTCTTTGATTCGAAATTATGAACGTATCACTAAAGGTTTTTAAGACCGTCATTTCTTTGCGAAAATTTAAATAATTAGGCACTTTACTATTACAACAATTTTATATTATTAAGGTAAGGAATAGTTTCGCTCAACGCGAAATAAGTCGCTAATGCTCAGGTTGTCAAAGAATAATAAGCATTTTGTTTTTTATGTAAGTTTTATTATAAATTTATAGTTTTTTCCAGAACATGAATAAAATTTCCATTTTCTGACACCTCGATGTCAATGTAAGTATCATACTTATTTGGTGTGAACAGGTCTGCTGTTAAAAGCAAGAGTCACTTCAAGCACGTTTCACTCTCAATTACCACGGTAAAGTAGAAATTGAACCAAACATCACAACAACTAATACACTGAACACATCAAACCAGTCCATAAATCTTCGCCAAACCTAACTTAGATGTCAGATTTTTTCAATCGAAAATCAATCATTCGGGTAATATACCCTTGAAATATTTTTGTACACAACATTTTAATAAGCGTATACAATATAGTATTTGTAAAGCGCTTAGAACCTGTTCCTTAACGTAGGGTCGCTGCCCTGCAGCTTAAATCATTTCATACAGTGAATATGTTCTACCTAAGTTGTATTTGAAAATACATTCAATAATATTCGATTTCACCTTCGTTGCTATGCCAGCCTACGTTTTTTTAAGAGGCAGTATCACAAACAATAATTTACTTTCTACCTAGGTCACAATTTATTTTTAATACTATGCCAAATTAAATAGAATCAATTTTTTACTGCCTTATTATAATGACTGTAATAACCGAACGGTCTTATATTAATTTTCATTTTACTTTCAAAATTACAATAAACATTATCAGTCCATTGTAACATACAATCTAAATTTGGTAATTTTTAAATATGATTTAAAAGTAATCAAATATTCAACTACGTTTTTGTAAAAAAAAAACATAAAAAACACTATTTTTAGTAACCGTTTCATAACAGTATTAGTTCATTGTTACAAATTGTGACTCTGATGTCATGAGTAAAAATTCAGTAAACGCCATAATGCTGAATCATAAAATGTGATTAGTTAAAAATAAAATTATCGTTTTTAATAAAAACAATCAAATTTTCAATGTAACTATGATAAAATTCATATAAAAGTAAGACAAAACTAATGTTCTCAGAAAATAAACATTGGCTGTGTCAAGCATTTTTGTAAAATTTTTTTTTTTTACTTTTTTTAGACGGTCATCCAACGTCGGATCCGTCGTATAGTGATCAACTTTGCTGGTTGAGACTTCGGTTCTCATGGGATCGAATTCTCTTACAAACAGATTTTTATAAATTAGTTTATACAATGTTAAGATAAATTTGTCCTTTTGGTCTGAAATTCCCTTATATCATTTGATCCTAAAATAAGCTTACCACACTTCTAATCATAGCACTATATACTTCCATGCCCTTCTTTTTTTGAAAAAAAGTTTGAGTATGTTAGTAACAAGCTGTTTTGGGAAAAATCTTTTGACTTTCATTAATTAGGAGCACGTATTCGCCACATTGGTAGCGAATATGATTTCAAGAAAAAAAAATTCATCGTCATACTTTAAACCAGTGCTCCGCAATCTTTTCTTGTATCTATGATACTCCGAAATTCTTCCTAGAATTCCACGGCACACCAAAAGCAAAAATATATAGCTATTAAATTGATACGCAATTTTTTATTTTTTATTTCAAAAGTATACATATATAAAAAAAATTACGTATTTATTTTTACGCGATCCTAATAATTATTATAAAATAATACATAATTAATGTGATACCTGCGTTTGTTTCAATGAACATGAAAAAATATATTTGGCTCGATATTTGATCGCAGTACACCTGTATCCGAATCACAGCACACCAGTTACGGAGCACTGTTTTAATCCATGGCGATAATTGCCAAATCCAAAACAAATAAATTTATGTTGAAGTTGATGTTTCATTGTTTAGAGTATGTTAAGAGTGATGTGTTGTTAGCTGTTTTTTTCTCGCGTCGCCAAAAATTGACAATAACGAACATTGGGTTATCAGAAAGATATTGGTAGCAAAATTTTGATTTTAGTTATTTATAATATTATTTGAATTGGTAATAATAATAATTAAGATTTTCAAAGTGTACATAATTTTTGCATCAAAATAAATTCTCTATCTTACTCTCTCTGAACGAACTGAAAATGTTTAATGTATGGAAACATCAATGTTTTTATTCGATTATGAAGTTTTTACTATTACTTTAATTCATTGCCATGATTGAAAGGCATTATTTTTTTTCTTAAAAGTTGCGTTAGTATCAAATACTTTCATTAGCTCTACGGTTAATTTATCAAGAAAAGTTAGATTAATTAGTTTCATTCGAGCGATGTTGTTGTAGTCATAAAAAATCTTGAAGCTACAGTGCTTTTTAATAAGTAACAAGACGCGTTTAGTAACGCTTGGCATTTTTTTTTTTTGAACGCATTACATTTTCTTTACTGTTCATTCAATCACAAGTCTGAGAATGCAGTTTACATGGACCGGTAATTAACGGCTGAGTACTGATTTAATATTTAATAATGGTTTGAATGATATGTAATTTAAAAACAATATTATTGACATGCAATAATATATACAATACAATTGTATACTAGGTGAGATTTAAACAGGAAATCGTACGTACTACTCGCGTAGGCAAAAACTGAAAGGATTATTTATTAATGAAATAAGTATGGTGTTAATAGTAAAATCTCAATACAGTAGACTCATGTGGCAATGAGACGGGTGGTGTCCGCTTAAGCCAAAAGTCAATTATATAATAATGATCGTTTTCCGTATGCGATTATTTATTTATTGAAAAAAATAAATGACAAAATACATATATATACATCAGTAAATGAATTTCATCATTTTTATAACAAGTGGGGTGGATGCAGTAAACGTCGATTCATCTGCCGGAACTCGTTAAATCGGTTGGAACTGACTTATCACATAATAATATGTCAGGAATGTTGTTTATGACCGGCGATTCTCGGATTTTAATTTGTATAACAAAAATATATAAAAAAAAAATTTCATTTGACCGGAAACACAATCCTTTCACCTAAGTAAGACTGTATTAAAGCTTTTATATAAGTATTAAAACTTATTTTGCAAAAGTTAGGAAACATTTATATTTAATGTTCGGATTTTATTTTAATATAATTACTAATATGAATTGTTACAACTGTGTACGATTCCACATGTTTTGTTACTTACAACCCGGGTTTCGCTTTTCGGCATCTTCAGGCATTCTATCACACGGATGCAGCAGAACTGACAAAAGTGAAAAGAAGTGAAGTTTAGTGACAAAATATGTGGAATCGTACAGTTTCAACAATTTAAATTTGATATTGAAATTCCATCAATCACCTTCAGTCTATATCATAATTTAATACAATTAACATTGTAAAGTTTGCGTCCAAATATTACACTGAAATAAAAACTATCTTCATATGTCATTGTGCAAGCAATTGGCAAAAAAATCAATTAATGAACACAAAAAAATATTTTCGATAATCTTTGAATAAGATAAAGTCATTCATGATTAACTAAAGAAAAAATAAACAATTATATTTATTTTATAAACGTGATATGCGTGCCTTTGCACGTAAGCATATGCAGTGGTATACGTTGTTTCATGTTTTTAGTATAAAGTATTTTTTTATAATCATGCTGTTCGTATTAATTTACACTGAGCCACCTCGTTTGATAATGGCACAGTAATAATTAATTCAACATATAAAACAGTATTAATAACAGCAAACATTCAGTAATGTGCAGCATGTTGACAATTATTTATAAATAAATATTCATTTTAAGAATAGTTATTACGTTGTACATATATGAATTTCGTTCGACATCTTTAAACTTAAGTATATCGTTTTCCAAACTGATAAATAACTTATATAGAAAGACAGCATTGTTAAATAACGGACTGATTTTCATAAATTTGCTTTATATTTTTACAGTAAAGTAATAGTGTACTTAATTTATAGTTGGTTATTGTTTTATTTCTCTGAATGGTTAATTTACTAGGCTTCTTCAAAATGCGGAAAAATTTGTCATTTGGAATTAGCTACTTTCTAGTGAAATAATAGGTATGTAAAATTATAACAATGGAGTAATGAAACAGATTTGCACAGCACGGGTTAAAAAAAGTAAATATGAATAATTGAAAATTATAATAGTTTAAGTGAAAACAAATAATTATTACTTCCGTTAACACCCTCATGATCAGTTGGTTCCGGTAAATCTTTGTTGCAAAACGTTTCAGGTGTATTAACATGAAAAATATTATATGTAGATTAATTTACAAGAAATCTACAGTAGTAACAGTTGGCGTTATCGCATGCCTTTCCGGGGCTCGTGTTATGATACCAAACTGGTAAGAAAATTAACGAACCACCGTTATACTTTCACACGCTACTTTTGTAATCGAATCTTGATCAATATTTCACTTATAAATATGTATATAAAATAAAGCAAACTATCGTTAATGCTTATTTAACTACAAGCCATGAAAAAATCTAATTAAATCGTGCACTGATTAGTAATATAGAGTTATTTCAATATATGGAGTTGCACACACGCTGATTTATTTATGGAATTTGATATATATTTTTGAGCTTGTTGTTTTAATAAAAAGCTTCAGATTGTTATATGTTAAATTTTTAAAGTAATGAGATCACAAATGTTTTTTTAGTTCACAATTTTTAAAAATTGTGTAAAAAAGCGTCTTTTGCTTGCAGTATAATTATTATAATTTGAATACAAGTGCTGCTTAAAGCTTTCGTTTACTTTGAAAAGCTTCTGATAAACATACCCCATCTCAAATTTCTTGTGATCGTTTTTTTTAATATAAAAGTATGATTTTAAAGTGACAGATAAAAACCATTCAGGCAATATTATATGAACATGACTTTCAATGGCCATAAAAACTTGTAGCAATTAAACGTTTCTTAGCAAATAATTTCGAATCGTTTCAAAGCAATGACAGTTTTTAAAAAATGAAACCTATCACATTTTCAAAATTTTAATTATAAAATGGTGTTTATATTCAAGAAATAATTTCTACATCAATCATGTATTCTAATCGTTGTAAAAATTTGGCTCTTGTGGCTGGGAATTTATTTATGTGTTTTTTTTCAAAATAAATATCAAAAAGTGAATTGCTAAGACTAATGCTATTTTTACGATTTTCCCCAATATCCAGATCCAAAGAATAATTTTCCTTGCACTGATTATGAAAGCATGTATTACCTGTATTTTTAAACATATTTAACTTTTATAAAAAAATAGTTCCTTAAAGTTAAAACAATTAAAATAATAAATAACAATTAAACAAACGTGTTTTTTCTAGATAATAGAGTTGTGTCATAATAAAAATGACGGATGTGTACCATTTTATAATAACTTTATTTAGAAAGAGTATTGTCGCTCATTTCATTTGTTTTATGCATACCAACATTTTATTGTTGTATAGTATTTCAAGTAAGATTTTGACCATATATTGTAAAATATGTGTACTTAGGTACTGGGTAATATTTTTTAAGCATGATATTTCTTTTACAAGTTGATTTATTAAAATTTATTGTTAAAGTAATTTGACATAATACATGTTATTTGATAACTTTCAATGTGGAAAACGAATGTATTAATAAATTACTAACCTTTTCTTGCTGAATGTTTTTGAAATTCTAAATTCAAAATGTAATATTAACTTGTACAGTATTTAAAATTTTCTCTTTTATGAAATGGTCTTTTTGATAGGTAGTATGGCTACACAGATTTATGGGTACCTCTTAAAATATTTAAATTCTCTAAAAAAATTGGATAGATTTATGGTAATACCGTATGAATAAACATTTCTTTCAGCCTTTTTGATTACTATAACCGATACAACATAGTACGAGCAATTATTAAACAGTAGTACATTATCAACACAACAATTTTACCAATAGCGTCTCTAGAAATAAAAGTTCAGCGACTGGCATCCAACATCTTTATTATTGGAATCTATAAAACTGGCCCTCAGTTTCCTAGCTAGTTTGACTTGTGAGTCTCAATACCAGATTTTATTTGATTTTTTAAGCTAATCCTGGTTTCATAAGATTTTATTTGCTAACTGGTTTGAATAGCGAAATAATTTCACCAAATGTGTGGATAAAAAATCCAATTAATCTATGCTTACAAATTTAATTACAAAATTTTACAGCGAAAATAAATAGTCTTGAAATTTTAGTTTTCATCATCAGTGTATCCATCAATCGCTTAAATCAGTTCTTTTGAGAACCGAACTGAGCATTTAACGAATTATTTCAAAGCATGATTATTGTTTCAAAAGCGAAACTATTGTTACTTAGTATCGGCATAAAAAACGAGAAATTTTGTAAGGTATAAAAGTAAACTTTTCTCGAACACAGCATCCGTCATCAATATTTTTTACTTACGTATTGCAATGTCACGCAAATTTTATTTAACACTTTTAGTTTTCAGATTTTTCCGCGAACCATTTTTTTCGATCTTTTTTATTTACCTCACGTAATTTATGTACAAAAAAAATGCAATATGCCGACCGGTACTTCCAAACACTTTCTTATCTGAATTTATTTATTATGTTATAGTTACGCATTCACAAAAATAAATATTAAAAAGTATTTCAAAAATAACTCTCTATTCTTTTCATTGCTACCGGCTACCTATTATATTATAAGTTATTGTTTTACGCGATGATAATGGTTTTTAAAATTGCTTCAATATTTTAAAGTATTATAAAATCCGCAACAAACTGCTACTAGCTGTCAATCAGACCCAGGATGTAAGCTTCGCGTAGAATAATTTCTTATGTTATAAAAATATACATCGCCGTTGTTACATAAATATGGGTCCAACAGTAATATTTTACAAAGCATTACATTTATTTTTCATTTATGTCAACGGTAAATAATTCGTGAGTGTAATGTTTTCAGAAAAAATAAAATCAGCGAATCAAACTTTGACTCTTAACGCTACAGAAGTCAATGACCTAAAATGATAAAATAATACTTAATTTTATAAAGTATTTCTGTATGATTCAATCTACAGGCTTTATTTCCTGGCATGCGCAGATCTTGTCCTGGTATTTTACATCCGTTTTTATATCCTGTCTGAGAATAAAATAAGCAAAAGCATACACTTTAGTTAATAACACTCGTCATTGAGAATATGATGATAATGAATCTAGAGTCAAAGAGAGTAAAAAATATTTATAATGAACCGAAAAACATATCCAAGTCCAAGCCTATTTAACTTTTTTTCGACTACAGTGTTCATATTCTCATATTTTTAGTGAGGCAATATTTCACACATTTACGCCTAGTGCTATGGTTTTTGTATTTAATATTTACATTTTTTACGTTGGTAATTGTTTATTGATCTTCATCATAAATTATGGCTATGTTCACTGCTGTTATAAGACGATTTATCAAATTTTTACAATGTCAGTATTCATACTCTGATTTTATTATTATTTGTTCAATTTGTTTTATATATTTAATGATCATGGTGTGTAATTATTTTGTTTCTTTATGTTTCTAGCGCTGATCTTTGTCATATTTTACGGTGCTGTTTATGTTAAGTATCAATATTATAAAAATTTAATAGAAAACCTATAAAATATTGACGCTCGATTTTTAATTGTTAAGGCATTATGATGTAGATACATACTCTGTAAGTATCTAGTCACTAATAAACATGATAGTGAGACATTATGTGTTACATATTCAATCAATTCAATTGTGAAAAGTTAGCTTTAAAATTTCATTCAATTTCATTTGTATATTTCAATACTACTCAAAAGAATTAAATCCAATATTTATTATTACAGTTCCAATTCCACGAAAGGATTCATAGAGAGCTCTGTTGTTTTTTAGTTTTATGCAATGATTTATTTGCGTATTAAAATCAAGAAAAAATAAAATTATTTGTCGCTTGAAAGACATTAAAATACATTATATTATAACAAGGAAGAATTCGAAAAGGAATTTTTTATCTTATTCAATTCAAAGTAGGTCAAAAGAAGTTGAAAGTATTCAATCATAATAAAAAGTTTAGCTCTTTAGATATATTTCATAGAGATACAAATATGCTTTATTTAAAAATAAAAATATAAGTTTTAAGTTAATTACTAAGCAAGTTACTTCTCTCAATAAAATAAACATGTTTTCCGAATACACATGTATGTTTCCTGGATTTTAAAATAAAATTAGAATATAGGAATAAGTAACAGTTCTCAATAAATTTTCATTAGTGACATGCAACCTTACTCGTACTCGAAACCTTTGCGACATGAACTGACCATTACAAGAAACTATTTCTTCGCCTGTATAAATTTGATTGTACTTTCATCGTGATACAAAGCCTCAAGCGATCATGTATTACAAAAGTTTAAATCTGTGGCATAATAATACGACTTGTTTTTTTTATGTCTGGTGCACTAAATATTACCAGCAAAAAATTTTGATACAAGTAATATTTTTGGTGTTTTGGCTTATATTCTAATTATAGTACTGTAAAAAAAACTGTGAAAGTTTCTTAATTGTTGAGCAGTTGCGTGAAGCAAATTTTAAATTATTCGAATTCTACTTAGTCTATATTTATAAAAATATTATTTCAATATCACTATTAGACAAACAATTATGAATGAACTCTTGCTCATTCATAAATGAGACTTTTATACATATTACAATTGTGAAGAATACTTAGGGTTGTAATTTACGTTTTCGTTTTCTGTTGAACACCGTTACTGTTTTTATGATTAAAAAAAACACTTATACAATAAACAATCAATGCTATTTTTAAACAACAGCAAAAAGTTTTTCGGTATAACTATATTACTCTATAAAATTACTTTGAAAGCTGAGATTTTTGATATTACGCGTAGGATTATATTTTTATGTAGTGTCAAACACTATCATTAACCAAAAAATAACTGTGGAAAGGATTCCATGTATGTTGATTGATATCTAACATTGTTAAATTGTGGAATGTCAATCTGGAAAAGTTGTGATTTTATCATATTTTGGAAAATAAATAAATAAATTTTAATACATAATATTTTTTTTATTTTTTCAACTAATAAAAATAAAATTTAAAATATTAAATAAGTCTTTTTTTCACTTGGAATAAATGATCATGGACAGTTTTTTATAGTCTGTTGAACAATATTTTTCATTTTATGTATGTGGACAAAACTAATAAAATATAGATTTTAATGAAAAATATGCTAGTAGAATTCCTTGAAATAAAGTACATCGACTGTGGTAATGCAAATGACAATGTTTCTGGACGCCATTCACATTATAGATGATAAATTTACATGTACTGAATTTTAATACTTGTAAAAAATTGATCATAAAATAATCTTATTTTTTCTACAATAACTCAAAATTTATCAGAAATACAATACTTGTAAGTGTGTTTAAAATAAATAAATGTTTGGTTACTCATTTGAGTAATTTATCATTAAAAAATCTGGCATTGGCAATTGTTTAATCAATTTGCATACTGATAAGCAATCATCAGTATCAACCGATAAATTCTCTTTATAACAACAGTGACGGATTTTACAATTTAATACTTGTAGGATTAGAATATTTGATATAGTGTGATTAGATCAGGTTGAATGTTTGTTTGACCAATTTGTGATTGCAAATACTTTAATAAGTAGACTAATATTTGTAGACGTTTCAAACTGCTATTTTTAGTAGTTTTTGCTGATTCATATTTGGTTAAAGGTTTATTATTCTGTAAAGAGCGTTTCTTTCACATAAGTTTTTTTCTACAAGAAATTCTTGTTAATCAATTGCTAAACTTCTCTTTGAAACTTGAAACTTTTCTTAGCAAAGGGAATAGAAAAAATAAGGCTTTTACAAGAATGGTAATTAGTTAGCTACCCTCGCTACTTACTACTTTGAAGAATTGAGATAGATTTGTTTTTATCGATTTGCTCTAAAATACTGGTTAAAGTTGTAGTATCAAAGGTATGTTTGAAGGAAAAAAACATAAT
Organism: Himalopsyche japonica; assembly: GCA_028555115.1. Classification (NCBI taxonomy): domain Eukaryota; kingdom Metazoa; phylum Arthropoda; class Insecta; order Trichoptera; family Rhyacophilidae; genus Himalopsyche; species Himalopsyche japonica. The sequence goes on from JAHFWJ010000430.1 coordinate 3,853,427, forward strand.
TAGAATTCAAACGCGTGCTTCGTATATATGTTGGTTTTATACCTGTTGCACTTTAATAAGAATAATATCATATTAAAATAATCAGTAACAACTGGAACACTTGAAACTGAAATCAAAGTCATTAAAAATAACATTCTGTTGTTAAATGAAATAGAAAAAAATACAAGACTGGAAAATTGTTCTGAAGGCGATAAACTATAAATTATAGATCATGTACATAACATAAAATGTATTATAATTCCCTAATCAATATTTTATTTTAACGGAATGGCGTTTGTTAACCTGTATTAAAAAAAGTAAGTTTTAAAAATTACTGTAAAGTTTTCAATAAAACAATGTTTCCATATTTATGTGGACCAAAATCATTATCTTTTTCTCACTTACAAACAGAATATCAGTAAAACAATATGTGCCATTTTCCCATTTTGAATATGTATTTAAATCTTAATTTTAAGAATTTAAAATAAAGTTTATTTTTCTAAAAAGATTTATTATAGTTAGTGTGAGATTAACAGAAAAGGTGCCATGACAAAGAAACATTGATAAGTACTGCAGTTGAGAAAGCACATGCTTCCAATTAAATCTTTGATTTATTGTTTACTTTTCAAATGCTTTTCACCAATATAACCTATTTCTGTGAATTACAAAAGTACAATACAATCTCAATTGAAGTATTGTCACATATTTTATAGTAATGAGAAAAATTTACTCTCGAAAATTATCTCCGGTAAATGTATTCTTAATTTAAAGTTTACCATTCCTATAAAATTTTAACCGTGAAATTCTACGCCTATGCGTATATTGCTTACCATCGTTTCGCCTCTTAGCTATGTGCCAGTCATTAATCTTCTACGTTATTTCATATTCTAATCATCTATATCGTATTTCGGAAAGCGTATCATAAATTGAAAATCACCCGCGAGGCTCCAACGCAAGATTATCGGACACTAAACACATTCTTTTCCGATTCTGTTCCAAAGAAGGCAATGCGTTAGCCGTTTTAAATTGTTTCAATCTTGTTTAAGATTTAAGAACAATTTAAAACGTTGTTTTATCTCAATTTATAATACTTTCTTGGAGAAATAATTATGTCAAATCGTGGCACGAGATTTTATAGCATTCATTTATTGCCGATTTATTAATCTTTTCTGAAGTATGCAGCATTTAGTCTTGGGTGGTCGTAAATTAAGTTCTACCTCTACCTCTTTATTCAATGCATATTGAATAATGAAGCATATTCATATTTCTTTCAAGTAAATAACCGTTTCATAACGCTTAGTCGAATTGTTACTGCGTTATTTGTAAAATATGATACTTTCAAGTTATTATGTCTAGCAATCTTTGAATTATTTGATATATTCTATTAAAATATGCATTTTTTTAATTTCCGCATTTTGATTTATTTTCAAATAGCAATCCATTGAATTTCGTAAATATGCACGCACATTTTTTAATTTGCATGCATAGGTAAAAATTTTAATTATTAATAATGAGAAAGTGGTCTGATTTTTTAAAATGTTTTTACTGCAGTGATGAATACTTCTAATACACAGATGTACATAATCAATTAGAGTTTATGATTATAAACGCATTACGTCACAATGATTTGAGCTATAAAATTGTTTCAAGTCTAAATTTTTAAAGATTTTTTGCTACACATAAAATAAATAATGGTAAAAAATGCTATTAATCCCTTTTAATTATAAATAGGATTATCATTATTGTTTTAATTAAATCAATCATTTAGCTAAGCCATGTTTTTTTACGAGCATATAATTACTTGTCTAATAGCAGGATGTCAATAAAACCAACAAATGTAAAAAGGTAACAATTTTAACTATGTTGATAGCTGAGAACCGATCATTACACCGATACATTTGGTTTTCACGTTCAGTATGGGAGATGAGTGGGTATCAATCATTACACGAATTATAGCGTTAAAAATGTGACACAATTATTGTCTCATAATATTATTTACTATAAGTAACACTTGTATTCAAATATAATGTATAACATTACCAGGATGTTTTACACAAATTTGACCGGATAATATATATAGGATAAAATTAATTAATAGTAAGCATAAAACATTAAGCCCACTTGATATGAAAAATAATCAAAATCATTCGCAAATGTCAATATTATATATAATATTTGTGTAACGATATATTAAAATAAATAAATTAATCACCATTGCTACCATAAAAACGCTTTACGTAGAACGACTACTAAATTTATTGTTTTCAGACACTAGTTAATACTTGGCTTTATGTTCATTTGGATATAAAAAATATATTTATCTCTTATATTGTTCGTAAATTAAAATTTAAAATAAACGCGGAAGTTAAGCGAAAGCGTTGCACAACCTGCGTGAAATGAACAATACGGAGGCTTTTTTTATCGTGAATAATTAATATTATAGCAAAAATGTAATATATCAACTCTCGTGAACAATCCATTTTTATTTATGTTTAACATTGTCTAAGACATATAATAATTGTTTTACAGCCACTTCCGTTTATAAAATATGTTTGTATTTTAACTACAGGTCAAAAATAAGGATCAAGATATTAATCGATATCTCTGATAATTTAATTTTATAACTGTATTGTTGATTACAAACAGAATAGATCAATTACATATTGAAAAATAAAATGGAATCAATTTGACGTAAGAGTTTGTGATTCATCACTTATTATATACGATATGCCTTGCACTCTGATAAATAAATTTTCATTCATTTTGAACTTATTTTAAATCAGAGCAATTTTCGAGTTTATTTCTAGTTGCGTGAAATATATTGCTCCTTTAGTATGAACAGTTGCGTAAGTTGCGTTTGAGAAACAGTATGTAGCACCAATCTTCGTGCTACATATAACATATGTTTTATATAAGAATGGTTGACCGATATTGCCTTTTTTAGCTATATGAAAGGTATTCAAGAATTAATGCTTCAAATTTTTACAGCAGCTATCTCTTCCTTCTTGTATGATATTGTTTTTATTCAAAATGCATTTTTACAGGACTTCAATATAGTTTTTTTAGCATAAAATGAGTTTTTTAAAAATTTCATATAAATATTCTATATTCGAAATTTAAACATCAATAATTACTATGACCAATATGCAAATGAATTCATATTTTTAAAACATTTTTAAGGTGGATGATTAATTAGGATAGTGTCTTTGCATCCACCGTAAACCTTTGAAATATATATAAAACAAACAAAAGATTAAACAAACATATCTGAAGTCGATAGAAACATATTTATTTGACCGATTTTGATATCATTTGTAGAAAATGACTGATTAATACCAAATTTATCAAATCAACGTAATAATATTTAAGTGTTATAATATGAATAGCCTACAATTTTCATTTGTTAAATGTGATAATAATAGGTCAATAATACATAACAGTACTTGATACCAAATAATATATTGTTAAATAAATAATTAGATAGTCGTCTAATGCCTTAGGGTTGCGTGAAGAAAATTGTGTTCTAAGAACACGAGAGGCCCCTCGATTGTACACAAAATATCAATGAAATTAATTTTGTGATTGTTCAATTATATAGTCTAGGTTATATAACATTAATTGTTATCCGCAATTGGTTTGCTAGTCAAAGAATTAATCCAACCGTAAAAAAGTTTGTTACATATCCGCAGCAGGCTAACAAAATGCATTGACAGTAAAAAATAGTATATTGTATCATTTTTGATTCGTGTCTTCGATACCGGTACATCCAATGGAATAATTGACTTTTAATTTCAGTCCGACTAAACACATTTCAAGATGTAGTATATTAATATTAGATTATTCATTATTGGTACGTAAAAATAATGAGCATTATTTATTAATCATTTATCTATCAATGTATCATGATTGCAAGATTGAAAAATAAGACGTATCATTTCACTTAAATATTACTCGACATCAAAACCAATGGAAGCTTTATTCAACATTAAATAAATGAAAGCTGTTTTGAATTTTCCTTTGCATGAAAAAATTTTGTAAACTGGTTTTATCTTAGAATAGCACTTTTAATCATGAACCCCATTTTACACGAATATTTTTTAAAATAGGATTGCTAAATACACTATTTATAAATATGAAATACTGTTACTTTTTAAAACAGGATAATTTGGTTTTTGAAAGAGGTTTCCTAAAGAATTGCCTAATTTGTTATTATCATCAAGCCGTATAAAAAATAATTCGTTTTTATTGTCATTTAAATTGAAAATTCATAAAAAAAAAAATTTTTTTTTAATTATTGTCCGTGCCAGCGTCTAGAATTTACGTTGGTTACCTCAATTATTCTTCTCCCACTTTATACGCTAATTGTAACCTCCAGAATACTGTCAAAAAATCAGTAAAAAAACTTCTCATATTCTGTAACCAAATTGTTTAACAATTTAACTGAGGATGCTTGTTGGTATTTAAACATTAAATTTGAATCATTCAAAAATTCAGTTCTCTAATTGATGGGACATATCTCACATTATGATCTTATTATTATTTATACAATAATATAATTTTGAGAAGAATTAATGAAGAAAGAATATAAAATATAAAGAAATATTCTTAAAAATAGTAACACATACCATATAAACAGTGCACTATAATACCAATTTATGTTTTATTATATCTATATATATATATATATATGTAATTAATTATAAAATGTATTCCTTATATCGAAAATTTATTCTAATTTATGTATTCATTTACAAAATTTGATTTGCTATAGACAATAAACATTCACTCAGTTGTTTTGATAACTGTAAATGAAAAATGTTTGAATGCTTTTTTGCTCGACTTGAAGGTAAATTTTAGGGTATAAAATCACTTTTAATATGACCGGAGCCGAACATTATTAGTTTACGAAAAGGTCAAAAAGGTGTATATAGTAATATAAACAAATTCGTTGTACGAAATAAAATTTAAATTTCTTTTAGAAAAGCATGCATATTGTAATCGGAAAAAAAACATTTTATTACAAAGTTTTATATTCTAATATAAAATTAAGATTGATATCTTTGTTATATCACTGGCTGTGATACAATTTGTGAAATATATTTCTCCTTACTCATAAACACTTTTTAATGATGAAATCTGATGAAAAAAATTTGCAACGCTTATGCCACTTATTCGAATGATTTCTACTATTTTCAACTCCCACAGACCTTTTTATGACCTGATTTTAACAAGACACTGTCAAATTGAAATATTGTAATACATACCAAAGTATTTACATTCAGTGTTTTACGCTTTCGCTTAAACTAAAAAAATATGCAGAAAACGGTTGAAAAAAAAAGATATTTTTTATAATTTTTAATGCGCATGATAAACACACCGAGATGGTGTGTGTTTATGCCTGCTATATTATACGGTGTATTGATATACTTTTTTAAGTTTTCATACAGACAGATAAACCGATACAAAATGATATAATATATATATAACATATTTTTATAATTTTTATCGAGTTACAGCACAAGGTAAAATATTTCTTCTAACTGTATGTTATTAAAGTAATTATAATATTTTAACCATAAATCACCACAGTTAATGCAAATTTTTGGTGCTACATTGTACCTATTCAAAATTGAACACCTGAACTTTATGACATTGTACAGTGACCCGAATACGAGAATATCATTTATGAAGAATAAACGGTGCATTACTTTAAATGGTAATTATTAGTCTCATTTATATTTTTAATTGACTTCTGATTTTTTTTTATTTTTGAAAATATCTGCCAGCTTAATGATTTCGTGACGTCAAACTCTTTTCATGCTATGGCCGCAATTCAGACACCATACAAATTTGTAGCATTAGACCAAATATGGAATTTGAAAGATTGCAGTTGATACGTTCATTAAAAAATGTATGACGTAATTATTTTCTCGTTAGCATCTAAGTCACATTAATGTCTTGCCTTAAGAAATAATCGCCGCTGTCCTTCACGTTAATGTTAAGTAAGATATTTGTATCACTTTTTATGTGTCGGATATGTACTTAAAATTTTCCATATTAGATCGACATTTACTGTTTTTTATGAATGGGGCAATGCAGGTAGCTGTTCTAAACAAGAAAGATTTTTGTCAAGTTTGTTCACAAGTAATATGATTGTATCGAGTTGCAGTATTCACGTGTAACGAACTACCTCAAAAGTTAATCTTTTAATCGATTTATGGATATTTGTTATTTGATAGCGATGTTGGTTATATTCATTCCTCAATAGTGAGCTTTTTTAAATATGACATAATGGACGCTTTAATATCTGCCTATTTTTTTTATGAGAGAGGTGTATTACAAACTTATCTCAAAAATTTCTGATGTAAATCAAATAAATTTGATCAATCAATCATAAATAATATTATAATATATCTCTCTTATCTGACAAAATAATAGTGTCAGCAGTTGTCAGTTGTCTATGCTATTATTTTCATACTTTGCAAATAATCGTAGCGAAGGCACTAAGCTTACCGATGTATTATCTTAACCCATTCTTAATCTTTATAAAAATGAGAAATTTACTACAAGTAGATTTTGGAGAGCACGTTCTGTAAAGACTGATTTTTGAGAGTACATTTGAAGCACATCAGACTATTATAATTATAAATAAAAAACGAGATTTTTTTCTAAAAGTACTTTTAAAATGTTTCTGGAGAACAGTTTTGGAAAAACGTATTAATTAGCCTGTACCTTTAACCAGGCATTGGTAAATAAAAAGAATTGATAATAATATAAATAATGACCAAGTTATACTAAAGATAGATTTTTTTTGATTTTTAAAAACCACTTTTTTCCCTTAATGATAATATTTCATATATCTTATTGTATTTGCCACTGATGTTTGAAGGTGGCAAATCAGATCCACCATTGTAAAATGATTCAATTTCTTGATTTTATTTATATTCTAAGTTTGTAAATTTGTTCGATTGTTAGAATTATTTCAAGCTTATGTTAATTATACTGAATATTTTTTTACTCTGGTGGTATACTAAAAAGTTGCATTAAATATTTCAGGGAGACTTATTATTACTCAAAATATAATGTCAAGAAAAATAAGTAAGCCAACACCCATAGACGGTATGGACTGGTAAGGAAAATTGCTTTTATGAAACTACAATATTTCGAAATTTGATTTCGTTCAAAAATGTTTTTATTCATCGCACATTTATCGAGACTCTGTCTTCGCTATCATGTCATTCGTTTTTATAAAAAAAAAACAATTTCTTCACCGTTAAATAGCATGATTTACTCACATCAAGTTCATTTTGTAAAAAGATATTGTTGAATACGAAGCGTGTTAATTAGAAACTCATATACGCGGGAAGGTGTCATAATTATTTTGAATATTCAATTTGATCGGTGTTGCCTAATAGCCGCAGTCTACTTTTTAACCGCCTAACCTTCGTTTAAAATTCTTTAACGGATTACGGTTTCATGTTGGTTTAATGTCGAAATGGGGCTTAAAGATTTTGTTTTTTACTTTTGCAAGTGCCAAAGTCGTAAAAAATTTTTTTTTCAATCGTGTTTAAGAATAAATAACTCAATTGCATATATATCATTATAATCGGTGGCTGCTAATTTCACGTTATAAATATATATGTTATTCTATTCGAGCAAATTATTTAAGCCACAGTTGGTAAAAAGTCTTTAGCGAAAATTTTTTATTTTACATATTAATTACATCATTCCCATTTTCATCAATAAGAATATGATTTATAATTTGATCTATCTTAAATATTAATTTGAAAAAAAAATCACAATATTATGCGTTATTTAATTAGACAGATAATTTTCTATCAAAAAAAAATAAGGGAGAAGATCCTTAATTAAGTAGCAGTTGAACTATTAAAATTTGTTAACATAAGCTTCATTATAAATTTATATATTATCCATTGGGAATGATCATAGTTAAGAAATATATTGTTTATACTTTTACCTAAAAATTACCTTTGGTTTACGCATATTGATGATTTTTAGATCCATTTATGTTTAAAATGAATATTTATGCTCAAATAACATTGTATTTATTCCCTTAGGTAAAATCCAATTATTTACAGTGTATTATACTTGTGGCGTGCTCGTTAAATCGTTTTCTTTTTTACACCAAAGTAGACATATTAATAAGCGTATGCATTCTTAATAACATACTGCTAATCAGTCAGTTTTTTTCAGAGTATGTCATTTTAAAGGCATAATAAAAAGTGGAAAACCACATTTCTCTGTGCTTTTTTGCATTAAAGAAAAAAATAATTGATTTCGATTTTTAGCGTAAAATTTGAGATTTACACTGATAGATTGAAGTTTTTTCAATAACAAAATATAAATTACTCTAGAAATACATTTGATCTCTATGTAGAGTATTTATCTTCAACTGAAATGATTCCCTGACACATGCTCATTCCATCAATTTCATCCATGATATGACAGCATAATTGAATCTCACTAAATATATCTTTTGGATAGTACCCAACAATCGCAATATGAGTTAAAAATCATATGAAAAGACTTTGATAATCCCATTGCACTATTTCTATGAACAGAAAAATTTCAATATATATATAGACAAATGAATTTTGAAATATTATAGTATTTTTTATGCGAGTTATAATAAAATTTACGCTTTCTTGAAACGCAATCATTCAGCTACACGCACATCCCAAATAAACTTTTCAAAATGATATATATTACCTGCAATATAGCATAATTTAAAAATACTTCCACATGTTTCACACCAATTAAGAATTCAAAATTACGTTACATTTTACTAATCATGAAATTTTCTGAACTACATTTTATGTATTTAGGCCTACAAGAATTAATGTCAAAATAACTAATTAGCTGATTTGTTTTTTTCAGCCATGAAAACTTTACAAAATTAATTAACGATTATATTCAAGCAATGGTATTTTCTTTCAATACTATACTAAAAGCAAACACTAAAATTAAAATTACATTATAACAGTTGCGTTATTTAAAAGCCATTTCTTAAACTGTCAATTTTTTATGGCGTAAATTCAAAGTAGAATTAATAAATAATTACAACAACTTTCATAGTGGGATTACTTTGTTCAAGTAAAAATAATTATGTAACTGTAAGCTGTCACATTTTTTACACTAATTTCATATGTGTGATTACTTCAACATAATATTAACAACGAGTGTTGTTTATATCACATCAAAGCGAGCTTAGTTAGTAATTTTTGGCGAATTATGATTTAATATACTACGTTTTTTTAATTAATTGTAGTATTTTTGTTCATCTGCACCGTATATAACCTAAATTGTGATATTGATACACCCTTATTGAACGTACAAGAAGCCGTATGGTGCTTAGTAAAATACTTTTCGAACTGTAACTTGTCTTTATCCTCTTTAAGAACAATGTTCGCAAGCTTTTGGATTTTTCCATTAAGTGCTTATAAAGAAGTTTGTATATTTGTAATAACTTCTTCAACGTTTACTTCAAGCTGTAACATGATTTTTTTAGCGAGACTGTCTTGTTATTCTGGTGCTTAGCATTTTCTTTAAAATATATAAAAAATGACACTAAGAATAGTATGAAAGTTATTTTTCAACTTTGTTCACGTCTTATTTTTAGGAAAGACGAAAAAATTGCACTTTTTCTAAGTCATTTGATCTTAATCTTAAAAAATGGGTGAGGAGTAATACTGTTATGTAATTATCACATAAACCCTTGTCGTTTGGCCTAAAACCATAAATAAATTACAAAACTAACGCATGAAAGTGACCGGTTGGAGATCCCAACATATGAAGTCGAATAAGATGGCCACCCATGAGCGTTGACCACTAGACCACCCAGTTACAGGGCCAACAATTGTATGATTATTCTGCTCAATAAATCCCTAACTGACTTTATAGTGTGTGATTTGATGGCAAAAAAAGGCGTAGACCTTCTTCCAAAAGGTTAAGCATTCAGGATAATTTATCCATTCATATATTTTTGGAAGTATTAAATATTTCTATATCTAGCGATTCCAAAACTACATATTTTTTTAAATGATAAGTTTTGTTTTTGCAAATGTAACATATCTTAAAAATTCGTTTTATTATAGAAAAACGATTTAATCATTTTATAAACCTAATCGCAGTTTTGCCCTGAGAATTGAAAGAAATCGTTTATTCAATATTGTGTACGCCTATAATTATAAATGCGTATTATTTGTCTTAAAACCTATTACAAATACACGAATAAGACTTAAGCCAATATAACTGAAGTCTTGTTTTGGTGTGTGTACAAATATCTTGAGTAAATTTAAGCACAAAAAATCATTCTCGTCCATTAAAATAATATCGATAAACGAGTTTCATGTATACATATTTTTTAGTAAACCAAATGCTAGCCGCAGTATCATTATATTATTATTATTTAAATTAAATAAATGATTAGCCAATTTCCACATTGGTTTCGCATATGCCAGTTTGTATGAATGTGACGCTCATTGCACTGTTCTTATAATATAGTTCACTTTCGTTATTTGTCGGCAGTGCAGTTCCATTTTTGTCGATCAGAAAAGTTGAAAAAAAAATAGATTTCACAATTATCAACTAGCTTATATTACTATTCAAAAAGATATCATAAAATATTTCCATTACGTAGTATGAAATTTATAATTTTTTCCCATTCAAAACTATTTTCTATCTCATCAATCAATCACGGAAAATTTTTCTACATGTTCGATCAATTTTACTTCTTATAAGTTTATTAAGAAAGACTTAATACATAAATAAAACAATAATTTTGTTTTTATTTAAATTTTTAAAAAAGGATTAATACCGTACATTAATACACACATTTACAACTGATAAAAAATAAACAATGAAAGTAAAGTTATAAATAATAATGAAAAATGTATTTTGTTTTAATAAACACACATCACATCTTTTAATCATTAATTAAGAAGCAGGACAACTTAATGGTACATTTCTTGATAAATGTATAAAATTAATGTGCCACATTTTAGAATCTATTAGCATAATATGAAACTATGGTGCTAAAATGGAAGAGAAGATTGTGTACTTTTTCTACACAGCTGTATATATATATAAGTAAATGTACGTTTAAACCTAGTTCTGATGAAGATTAAGCCAAAATAGCTATCAACTATATATCTTGTAAATTGTGTTGTATAAAAATATATATCTGTTTTTACACCGTGTTATAATAGAGTTCTACAAAGTAAACGTCAATTCAATCCATATATGACTTATAAATGTCAAAAAAAATCTGTTTCATAATAATCATAAATGAGCAACTACTATAATGTTTGTAGGGTCGATATAATAATCATTATAAATTAAAATGCGTAACTAAGTTACCCACAGTGATACTCTAACTAGTACGTTAATCAAAAGACATGTAGGGAGCAAACATGCTTCATTCAACTGTCGACATAAATGTCACTAGGAACTTCTCACGCGATGCGACAAACGCAAATGGTCTTAAAATTACTTGCAGATAGATTTCTATCAAAGAGCGTAGATCGAGAAAATGCAACCTGCCGTACGACACGAATAAGCTGTTTCAAAACAAACAAAACACTTTTTTACTCAAAAATAACCCCATAGCTTATTTGTCACGATTTATTTCATAGTGAATGTCCTACGTCACTCAGTAAGTAATTCAATATCGATGTGCATACAACAACTCATGCTTTAAAGAGAGTATTTAAAAAAAATATTTATTCATCCTTTCAATCAAAGACTTTTTATATCAGAATGAGCTTTTTCTTAGTTATTAAGTAGTGATATTTTCATTACACTATAAACATCAATGTGCTATAAATATATAATTGATAATAAACGAAATAATGTACTAATTTTTCTTGATAGTTTATGTCACACAATACAAATATATAGTTTAATTGCACACATTAACTATTTAAAAAAATCTCGACATTGTAAAACCTACATTCAGCGGTAATTATTTTACTGAAATAAAATAGGATTAATGATTCTTATGGACTTTATTTTGCTGCAATTTTTTGCAGACAAGATCAAAAGAAATAGTTTAATATCTGTCATAAAAATCTACAAAATAATAAGTTATGAATTTTATGTAAAGTTAAGTATTTTTAACGTAAGAAATAAAGAGTAGAAAATTTCGATGTGAGCACATATTCATAGGGCATTCTGTATAAGTTACACATTCAAAGTGACATTAATTCAAAAGTGTATCAGAATTTCTACTTATTCAAATGAAATGAATAGTTTTTTACTGTTATCTAGGCCACAAGTAAAAGTCAAAATATCTACAACGTTGTAAGGGTTAATGATACTAATATATTATAACAATCGTTGATTTTAAACCAGTGCTGATCTGACTTTGGCTTTTTTTGCCCTCCATGCAAATGCAATAGTTACAATAGTCACGTACTTCAATCAGACCACAGTACTTAAAATAATTATATCACAGCTACTTGGATATGAATGCAAATATGATTATGTTTAGATACGGATGCTATTTTTTACTCTTTTACCACGTTAAACAATATTTTTATATCAAAACATTTTCATGAAAATCGTACTTTGAATTATTTATCAATATATGTTTGTATTGTCACGCTATCTTTGGTAGTATTTATCTGAAGTCGTTCATTTTATGACATTTTTAAATTTTGCTGTAGGATTTTTTAATATAGGAACACAATGTGTTGATCCAGTTGTGAAGGCAAAAATGTTCACAATATAACACATTCATTGTGGTATTTATATTATGTTTTGAATTCTTACACCGCTTTTCTTACATTGCATTATTTTAATTTGAATACATCACGTATAGTAATATTTAACAGTTTTTTTATTTTTATGATCAGGATAGGTTTAGCTCATCGTGAGAATTATCAACTGATTCTAATGGTTTAAGAAAGGTTAATGTATTCGTAATAATTAAAAATCTTTCTGCACTAGTGCCTTCAGTTATTTTAATTTAATCACTCTATTATTTTATGAATGCAAAGTTGTTTAATTATCAATCAATTTCGATTACACACTTCTATTTTGAGATGTTTTACGGTTATATAATGTACAGTTCGATATCCTCACGAATAAAAGTAAATGCGTGGCATACGGAAATGTTTAAAGGAGAATATTTTTAATGTAAAAACTACCGTAATTCGTTATTTGTAATATAACAATACAATATGTTGCCGCTGTTTCACAGCCGCCGTCTATCATACAATAGCGATAAAAAAGAAATGAATTTACTCATCGTATATTTTGCTGTCAGAGCTATGCTATATTATGTACTGTTGTGGAAAAGAATAAAAATATGTGTCAACATGCTAAGTTGATTGGTTTAATTGATATGAAATATCGTATTAAGCTATATATTGAGAATTCGCCGCAGCAGGAGAGCTTTATCGTCCCCCAGTTGAAAATTAATAAAAACTCGAATGCTATTATAATATGTCGCAAATTTAGAAAAAAGCTTGCTTATTACACTACGCAATATTATGTAGTTTTGTATAGTCAAAAACGATAAAAAATGCATAAAGTTATTATGTTAATGTGTAATCATAAAAGTATGTATTATATATCATATGATATAAGCCCTTGGCCGTGGAATAGAATAAAACAAGAACCATGACAGGTAATCATTAAACTGTCAACATGTATCTTAAATTGCAAATAAGTCTATGTCCACTTCTAGTTTGTAGCATATTAATTGGAACAGCATATAAATAGCTGAAACTGACGAGAGTAAAAACATTTCTTCTACCAGTAAATTTTTGAAATACAGATAAACAATATGTATTTAAATTCTTCGACCCTCTAAAAGTTGAATTTTGAGGCGAGATAATTATATGAAAGGATTGATAGAGATAACTAAATCCTATTGAATATTTCTTATTATTAATTAGGCAAGGCGAGTAGTTTATTTGGAAAATTCGTAAACCTGGTAATAATTTTATTGTAATCTCTCATCGTCATTAACTTTCTATTAACAACCATTAAAAAATATTATAGAAATATCATCTTTATTATTTTTAAGATTGATTGTACAGTTAAAGTTTAACAGCAAACAATCAAAAAAATAAAAATATCTGTAATTAGAACAACAAATTAATAATCACAGCTTGATATATCTATATAAATCGAAATAATATAATCAGTCAATGGGGAAATTTGATAAGTTTATTTATTTAAATTATTGCTTTAATGAAATACTTTTATTAAGTCTCAATTATGTCACTTGCAAACTACTTAAAAGATTCTACAAGTCGAAAGCTGATTGACATATTCCTTTCCCTTTTTGCTTTCCATGAATAATTAATGACAAATGTAACAAGAAAGTCTTTACGTCCAACTCTTGCGGTATTGCCAAATGACATTTTATAACCATGCAATGAAAAAAGATAAACGACAATGTGTATTTCCAATTATTTTTGAAAAACAACAGATGACCAATATTATCGTTGGATATTTTTTTTTTTTGTTTAAAAATCAATTTTTTCTAATATTCAACATTTAATTTTTTGGTAAATTATATTTGTTTAATTTAAGAAATATTGAGCAATGTTATGCGTAAGAAATAATTCATTGGGAACAACCGTAATAAAGATCTTAATTTTGAATTATATTTTTATTATTGAGACAATTTTAATATATTAATAATCGTAAAATATTTAATTATTTATTCAAAAATATAAATAGATATATATAATTGAATTGCCTACGTACCTCCATTTTTTTCAAGGCAATTGAGCAAGATTTAAATTTCATCTACTCATTAGCATCAATTATTCATGTCTAATTAATTGGCATTCAATTTTAAAATTTTAAGAAAGTGAAACAAAATTTATTTCCCGACTTTATAAAAAAAACTTTTCAGTAAAAAAAAAAAATATTTGTCATTCTATGTAAATTAATATTGATGCATATTTAACGTTTAACGTTTATTTTGAAAAAAATACTGAATATTAAATCTTGATTACTTTTTATTTTAGAACGTTCGCCGGAAGTTGATTGACAGCATGGGACAGGACCGTAAATCCTTGAGAGATATTGGAAATAGCTTCAACCGGCAATGGATTGGACGATAATGAATAATGATAAGAACTTATTTATTAAATTGAATTCCTATATGATACTAATCTTTTATTTTCGAACAGTCACAGGTAAAAAGAGACAATTATACAATAATATACAGTGAAGAAAGTATTTGTTTCAAGTTAGATTTTTTTACGTATCCCTTTTATTGTTTGTTGCTTGGATGTCGTTAGAATTTTAATTTCATGTTTTACTTATAACAATTACGTTTGCGTTTCTTAATTATTCAACACCTCGGTAGCATCTTATTGGATCATCAGTACTACAATTAACAATCTATTGTTTATCAATTTATTTTAAATGTATTTATGTATTTCTAATTCTAAGCATCTTTTATGTTTACATTTAGTACTAAATAATTTATTAGTTGGTTATCGTTCGAGAATATTGTGGTTGAAAACAAAGTTGTTTTACGATAAATATTTGTAAACGTACATACGTCAATTTAAAAGAAAAATGAATTTAACATTTTTTTAAGAAATGTAGAATAATGTGTAAAAACTATGTTTTTTTATAGGCTGAAGAATTAATATTTTTGCACTATGAAAACTAGAAAATATTTAAATTTCGAAGTCAAATCACGAATATATTGAAAGAAAATTTTCGTTTGCTGAACGCTGAAATAAATGATATTAAGTGTACAGTGTCTTCAAATTTTCTTCCCATTTTAAGTATCTGGTAAATAAAACTTACTAAAAAAATCTTCACTAGTAGCGTTTAATTAAAAATAGTTTATATTGTAATAAAAAAATAAATTGCTACAAGTTATAAACATATAAAATAATATTAGGGAATACTTAATTTTAATAAAAATTTTATATATTATAAAATATAATTAAATAAAAATTTAAAGCGTTACATTTCTTTACACATTACACACAGAATTTTAATTTAAGTTAAAGTTTTTACTAAATATTTCACTGTATAATCACATTTTTGAGCAATATATTTTATAACTGTTTTTGTCTCAAGAATAATCATTATATATTACTTATTATCAAGTTTGTAATGAAAATTGAATAATGTAACCGTTTTTAAAGCAAACATGTATTACAAACAAATATTGCGGCTATTTCTTGTTACCCAACTATTGAAATCAAAAAAAAATGGCAATGCCATTAGGAACGGAATTTTGAAAGTAAGTGGACATGTTATAAAACAATATCAATAACACTGTCCAATGATTTAATGAACGCACATATTGCCATATAAATGATCAAAATGATTATTTATTAATAAAGTTTTTTAATGATGCCTAATTGATTAATTTTGTAGAACCAGAATTTTATGACATGTGATTAAAAACTTTATGTGTTGCGGCATAAAAAAGATACACAAGATGACTTATTCGGGAAAAGGATTTAAGTCACGGAAAATTGATCGTTTGGCGTCGTTTATTAATTACATTATTTGTATTATATTGAAAACAGAAGCTTATATAAAAATTGAGGGGGCATCTATAAATTTATTTTTTTTTAATTTTGAAAGACTTCATTTTGTCACTTACTTATAAACAAAATACATAGATCAATAGTGATTTTATTTTACAATTTTTATATATATTATACTTTATAATCAGCGTAAAACACAACATGCTGTTATGTAAATTATATCAGATGATTTACCATTTTTGTTTTGATATTATTTCTACTAATAATTAAATAAAGCGTTTTTTTTTAAAGTATATTATAATTCAATAGGTAGTTATTGGTTCATTATTATTCATCTCAGACTTCTTTTTTTTATAAACTCAAAACAATACATTTAAAATGTTTATAAAGACTTTTGAGAAATAAATTTTCCTTGGCAACCACATATTGCTTCGTAGGAAAAAGGCGATATTTATAATATTACTAATCTATATTTGGGCAACTCGTGAATAAATAACCTTATATCTTAATTCGTGTAAATGACAGTTAACTGCCGGTTTTGGGAAATAGAGGAGTTAATGTATTTTTATACGGCATATTGCAATTTAAGTTGATTAGAGTCCATGAAAGTTTGTTTTTATGCATAAAACTTAACAAAAATACAATTTCTTTAGCTTTGTGTGAGAATAAAGACGACATTTTTTATCAGAAAACATTGAATGATTTGACAATAAACTTAATTCTGTTACGACGAAGTTTAATTTATACTTTCATTTATATTAATTTGCTTCTAATGAACGGTACAGATTTTTTTTCGAATACATAAAGGTAATTTAATATGACACAGAATACAAAATAAACTTTAACAGGATATCATAAAAAAATTAAGCCCATTAAAAATTGCTCTACCAAAATTAAATCAACTAAGAATCGTAAAACCTTATACGTTAACAATATTGGTATGTATTTGTTTGTATAACATAACCGGATATTGAGGGTGGACAAAAAACCGATTCGATATTAGATATCTTAGAGTGAGTGACCTTCTTGGAAACTAATGACCTTCATGATTGCCACACTATTGTTATCTCTATCGCTTGACCACCGTATTTTGAATACTTAGAATTCAGTGGGCTATAAATAAAAGTTTTTTTTATTTTTTTAAATTTGATTGACCACAATATATTATAGAATGTAAGGATAAATGAATAAGTTAAAAAACAGAGAATTCTCTTTAAATGTTATGTAAGTATTTTGTTATATATTATGTTGCTAACCGGTGCAACATCGTTTAAATTCATACAAACTGTCTTGTTTTAGCAGGGCTGTGTAGTTAAAATGGAAAAAAATCTTACGACGACGAATTATTGATGCCAAAAATTTTTGATATATATATCCAAAAATTCATCCGTCAATTGTATTGATTGATGAAATGTTTACTTTATGTAATGATATCATTAAGGTGGTACTCGATTATTTTAATTAAAATGAAATTGAATAAGATAAATTAAAACACTTTCGAAGGCGATTTTTAATGAACCAGAATTGGAGTCACTTTTTTAGGCAACTCCACAGCAATATTTTTAGCATCACCGTTGAGAGCGTAGCCTAAGACAATAATAAGCCAAAAATTAATTTCTTGGTAATCTATACATTTAATGTTACTCTATCGCAAACTTTTAAAACCGGAAATCGTAAAACATCCAATTCTAATTTTAAAAAATGCAAATATTTTAAGATAAAAATATGTTCCAATCTTCTTATAACTAGAATTACATAATAAACTGTTGTCAAAGAATATTACGTAAATAAAAAAAATATTACATTTTTTGAATTTATTATATAATTTGCGTATTGATTACAAATAAACTAAATTCACAATTTACTCATAATGTCACTTCTGCCAATGCGCCATATATTTTTTAAGCTTCTAATTCACCTGAGTTTAATTGCTTAACTTTACATTGCCATATATATTTTTCGCCAAATCGTATACACATAAAAGTAACTGCTGGATTTTACAATAATGTAACAATCACTTTTTTATTATGTTGCGTTTGATAAATTGGTTTGAATTGACACACAAACAAACCTTTACAAATTGTAAATTGAAAATATGGCAAAAAATAACATAGTTTACTCACAGCAATATCCCTTTAAATAAAAAGCAATGTAGAAAATTTAATTTTAAATTCACAATGTCGTTGGTTCAATAAATTATATTATATTATATTTGAATTATAATAATTATTACGTGTGTAAACTTTTGTCCTTTTCTCAGAAAAAAATACAAAAAATGAGTTTATAGTTTTTTTTTAGATCAATGTTATGCCAAATTTACATTTTAACTTGGCATGAAAGTTTTTTTTTATCTGCATAATATTCACATTGATTATATAGATCGAAATCAAATGATAGGGAAACTCATACATTTGGTAGTCAATAAAAGAAATAGATAGATACGTATCGCTGTTAATTGATACTGTTAGATAAAAATTGGAAACAAAAAACGACCTTGGTGTTATGACCGTTAAATTAGGTTATACAATAAATTGTAAGGTTCATTTATTTGGTACTTTATCACATACAAATCTTACAATTTGTTAATTAACCGCCCAATTTTGGCATTCATTACTTCACGTACTTATGTTCATTGTTATAATAATTTCGCGTGTCCTTCACCTGAAAGTGCTCGCGAGTAGAAGAAAATTTAGATTTGTAATAAAAAAACTGAATTATTTCCATATGGAATACGCACCGATATCATATTTCGGAAATTAATACTTAAAAACTTACAATAGAAGACATTACCAGTAAGAAATTGTAATGATGACAACTGATGAAAAACTATAACTGTGTAATTAAAATGATTATTTTAAATACATTATTAAAATATCGTGAGCTAATTTGAGCAACCTCGTCTTTTATTTCGCAATGTTTTCAATACATTTGATAATGTTTTGCTGGAAAAAATATTTTCTAAGAAATTTTAAAGGAAAGCGTGTTTAAGTTTTGGCCACTTAATTGCTTCAGTGAAAAATAATACTTTAAATTAAAAACTCCGCCGCGAAAGTCTGGATGAATGAATAGAAAAATTTTATATTTTCCTTAATGATAAATTGCAAGAATATGAAACTTTCAGATTTTTATAAGTCTTAGGCGCAAGCGCAACCGAAAAAAGCGTTTAGCAGTTCATGTAAATATGATTTGAATGAAAATTGATGACATCATAAATTAATCACTATTTTATATGACAGCAAATTTAAAAAAGCGTAACTTTCACACATTTTGACATTGTCAAAATAAATTTAGATAATTTTCTAAATCAGAAAATACAGTCACGGTTTCATCTTAATTTTTTAATTTATCATAGTTGTGAGATACAAATAAAATATATATCTTGAAACGATTAAGGAATTTCTAAAGTGTCTTTTGAAGTTAATATGTTATTGGTTACTCGTTGTAGCCTTTCAAAGGTGTAATCATGTAAATATGATGTTTATAATTAATACAAGTCAATTGCTAGCTTTTTCCTGTTCAATGTCATTTAAGCGATCAAATAAAGAACACGAAAAACCATAAAAAAGAATATATCCTTCAATTGGTCATTTGATTTTAAACTTTCATCAAAGCAACCCTCTTTTATTGATCGAAGAACATGAAAATGTATAGAAAATATTTTAGACATCTACCCAATCGAGAATAAATCCTTAAATTGATTCATCCGGATATTCTGTCATTTGACCCTAAACTTGCGTTAAAGCAACCCTCTTTTATTGATGTAATATATATCAACCATGGAAGAATAATTTAATTTATCTCAGTGCATAATCACAATAAGAGCTCAAATCTAAAACAATTTATTTTTGTTATACATTTTTTCGTAAACAATTATATGACCATATTATTAAAATCATTTTATTGATAAAAGATTATTAGCATACATATAATTAGTATTTTTTACACTTGCTACTGATAAAATCGCTGTTGTATTTCACTAACATGAGTCTATCCAATTAATTCACGAAACGCTGAAATTAAATATGTCAATAAAAATAACATACTTCAAATTAAATGCAATATAGAATTCAGAATATATTATGCACACAAATTTGAATGCTTTTTTAAACGATTTAACAATATTGATTAGGTTACTGGTATGTTCGTTTTTATTCTTTATCAATCATTTTTGTTAATTTACCAAAATCGTTTCCGTATAATAAATATCAATTTTCAAATACTTTATTATATTATGTCACTAGTATTCATACGTTTAAAATATATTTTTACATATTTTCTATCGCACGTTACAGAAAAAATGTGTATCACGACTAAGATTAATTATATTTGCACGTTTTACTTTATTAAAAATAATATACTTTTGTTTAAAAAAAAAATCATTATTCATTTTACTACCATGACAAAAAAAAATGATGGAAAAGCTTTTTTCATGAATTATGGTATATATTTCTTTTGTATATTTTATAGCCTACATAAAAACATGAAAATCTTGGATCATTAGATCAAAATAACCCTTGTCTTATAACACACGTATATATTGAACGACCGCTATAACAGTGCGCCGGAAATGCGGTGGATGATGAAACTTAATTTGAAACCCCTTTAATTAATAGATCGCAAAAATTACTAGCATGGAGCCACGATTTTTATGAAAATTGAAATCTATTGTAGATAAATATTTTTATGTGAAGTGTATTTATAAAATAGTAGGGAATTAAAAACATTGTCAGACCGGAAATACACACAGCGCAACGTTTCCACGTGCATAAGTAACGTGGTCGATCTATACTAAAATATGACATTTATTTTCTCTTTCTTGGCGTTAAAATCGATAATAAACCTTGTCTACGTTAATGAGTTTTTTAAGCATAACTTGTTCTTCCCCCTTCCTATTCCAATGGTTAACCTCAACATCTGAACGTCTTATGATTGCGATCCAGCAAGCCAAGATACGGTTTTCCCTGAGCAGTAAAAAATGTATGACGGTTAAGAGGCTTCCGCTTGTCAGTGCATAATAAATGTCCAACTCAGTGTCGCAGTTATTACGCTCATGATTGTACCAACTTTGACAAATTCCTCTTAATAAACTAGGTCAAAAAGGTTTTGAAATTGCTTTGAAGCCGTATTAACACGAATTCCGTGCTTCATGATTTGTGAATGAATTGATATATTTCTAATAATGGCACAAAACCATAGTTTATTCGTTATTTTATATGTGACATTTGAACAATTGTCGATTCTGTGTGCCAGATGATTATATAAATATCATAAACTAACTCAAAACTATTATAGTATTTCCGACTTAATGAAATAAAAAGAAAAACCATAACCATCAACGACTTGTTTAAAATGCGAATTTAAAAACATGATATCTTACAGTAATAACGTTTTAAGCTTTTTTCATTAGTTTATATCCTACCTTTAATTTTTTTGCTTTTACTCAACAAAATAAGTGAAATAGATATCATTAAACACAAACTTATCTTTATCTAAAAACACCAAAAAATTATTATATATCTGACAGCCTCTACTATCCTTGATATATGATTTTGTTTTCAGTATCAGGACGAAATAATTAAAAATATTTTTAGCTTCAATTCTTGTGAAAATTGTTTACAAATATATGAATAGCAGTTTGTTGACGATGGGTTGTAATATTTTACAAAATAACAATATTCAATTTGTAGTATAAGTGAAAATTATCTTTACTGAGAAATTAATGAAATCTGCTCTAGATTTAGGTAGGTATGAAATTTTTGTTGCAGACATCTACAATATTTAATGATTTCCGGATGATCAATATCAAAACCAAAAAATGCCAAAGAGACTTTATCTTCCTAGAAACCATCTGAAGCAGTAGAATTCATTGATTTTCAAAGTACTTTTTTATGAAGTTATATGGCTGTCCATCTGTTAAAGACAGGAATAATATTATAGTTTTATAAATTGAATATGAGTTTTACAGTGATTCTTCAAATAAAACCTTGATACTTAAAAAAAAAATCACAACACACTATTTCTAATTTTCACTAGGAATTTTTTGAATTTATGTTCTATTGGTAAGTAGCGAATAAATTATTTTAATCGTTAAAGAATCGATTGGATAAAGTGTAATTCCAGTTTTGCTTAGAAAATACTTAATGTAAAAAAGCAATGTACGGCGTAGCATGATACTATTCTTCACCAATCTAGTGTGCATTTTGAATCAATCTTAAGAAGAACTAATGTCATAACAATACAAATTTTCACACAAATAAAATTTAAGATGTATTTTTTTCTGTCTTAATTCTAAAAGTAAATATTGCTTGATTTAATGACATTTTTTTACAGAAGCTTAATTTTTAAGTCAATTATTATTTTTATGTTAACTTTTCTCCGTTATATCAAAAAATTGATTATTTTATCGCATGCAGGAACAGGTAAAGTATTCTTTAATGTACATAGGCAGCCTTCAAGACACTTAAATTGTGCACACATAAGTTATAAGCACATATTTGCATACATACGTAAAAAATTTGGACTCAGACATGGGACATCACTTTCGGACCTTGATAATTACTTATTAATTAAAAATTTATCAAGAAAGAATAACAGTTTGACAAACGTTGGCCGTTTCACGTTTAAAAAACCATATCGAGGTCAAATCAACCGTAGACGTTATGACTGTATTGGCGTATGTCCATTATTTTTTTTTCTGGTAACACTCGCATACCAGGATACAAACCGGGCGTGGTGTTGCCACGTCATGAAACAAAGTTTGTAGCATGTTCCGTTTCGGTTGGTTGTCATAAAATTTTGTCTAAACGATAAGATTTATTATATACAAACTATTTAATATTGTTATAAATTGAGAACGTTGATTAACATGGCGGTCGATATTTTGTATTGTCGTTGCAGCTTAACTTAACTTAGTTACGGATTTTCGACATGATATAACTATAATAGCTTGATTTTTCTCGCAATGATACTGAGGAATAAAATGAAACTCTTTTCTAAGTAAACACTGCTTGATTTTTCATAGCTAAGATCACTATATTGCATAGTCCAAATAATCGCATTCAATTTAAAAGATTATTTTCATAAAAGAATAGCATAAACGCGTTTTACGCGAAAAGCTTACAATTAAAATCTATCATATTATAATAAACTGCTAAATTGACAGTAAAATAAACAAATCAATTCATGAAAGACTTTATTTTAGAAAACGTCTGTCTTTAGGTCAATTTCAATGATATAATGCCAAAGAAATAATATATCAGTGTTTTTATAATTTCATGAGATAATTACGGAGTGTTTTAAAGCTCTAAGAAAAAATGCTTTCGTATGAATATACAACAACGTTTGGTAGATGATATAAAACCTGTCACATTCTTCGTAATACTGACAACAAGAAGTGGGTTTAGGTTTCCAGCAACAGCTCTCTCCTTGTATCCTTAAGTTATATGGTGTTTCTCTTTCCAATTTGGTGCTCCAATAAAACGACAACTACTTCTTACTAAAGACTTGTATACCAAACATTCCTCCTACGCCCTACTGAAGCTAAATTTTACTTTCTTCGCATATTATCATAATGTAACGTTAATCAATATTTTTTTGACTTCATTTCATCAACAGTCAATGTAACACAAAAATACCATGTGTGATCTTTATAGCACGATTTTTTTAATATCTGTCATTTATTTGAGCACTAACAATTTTAAGGAACCGTTGAACATATAATAAAAATATTCCAAATATATTTTTGCGTATGTATAAAACTTTATGAATACTACACATATAAAATACAAATTAAAAAGACTTAACAAAATTCAGTGGAGAATTTTATTCGAATTTCATGTCTTGACATAAATATTTAATGCGTTTTGAATTTCTATAAAGTCTCTTAATGTTTTTATAGCCGCATAGTTATAATTTTATTTTCATGCCGGTGAACTATGAAGGTCGATTCCCTTGTTTGGCCATAATTATAACAAAGATTTATTGCTTTTGTTAGGTAAAAGTAATATTTTTTTTTTTTATCAAAAGTAATTGATGTATTGTTACAGATTCCGAAATGGCATAACCGATAATCACCTACTGTAGACGTTTTGACCTCCGAATTCATAGATAATTAAAATTTGACAGCAAATATAACTCCAGGCATATTGAACCATGTTTGTTACATATTCTTAAGGAAAACTTAAAGGAGAGCTTTTGGTTCTAAATATTCATTATTTCAAATCCATTTTGCTGTGATTTAGAATAGAGAAGTACTTAAGTTCTCCATCATAAAGATTCTTTGAATTATTTAAATTCTTCTACGATTTGTGAAATTCTAGTACATATGGTCAAGTCTGATGGCATGTTCAATCTTGTTATTCCACACAGTAGAAAATTTTCTTCTTCTTTGGTGCATTAAGTGTGACTAAACACCAGTTTTTCCAGACAAACATCTATTTATACAAGTAATCAAGCTAAAGTAAACAAATGTGAATGTGATTCGAAGAGTCATTTAAGTTCAACTTGTAATTACAAGTTTTTTCGCTTGGATCAGAAGTTCCACATTCTAATTTACGCCTTAAATAAATTATTTATTAAAAAAATGAATTAAAATGTTAGCACTGGTGCAGAGTCGTCAGTGTTGAGCTCAAATCTCGTTACGAACTCATTCGCTTAACAATAATTGTATATGTTAGTGTCCGAAACTACTAATCAATATATGGTATATATAATGTCTATAATTTTCTCTCAAATTCTACAGCTCAACAAAGGAAGTAAAGCAAGAATGATTATCTATTCTTATCAGTTATCCTAAACCTACCCTGATATATTTACTCTCTACAAAAAAAGAGATTGTGTGAAAACATCAATTGGACAATATAAAAAGGTTTTTTTGAGATATTTTCACAAGAAGTCATATTCTGCTTAGTGGGACTGGATATAAAATACTCAGATATAAATCATTGCTTAAATGCTTCCACCCGGTCAATGCTTTCGTAGCAGGCTACGCCGAGTATTAAAATACCCTAATTTGTAAAGTAAACACGGTGAAAAAATAGCAATGTATTTTAGTTCTACAAAATTATTTTTAACAAATATAAGTTGATAGCTATTTCGGCTCACTATAGAAGTATAGTTCTGACGATGGCGTGAGCCGAAATAGCTATCAACTATATTTGTTAAAAATAATTTTGTAGAACTAAAATACATGGCTATTTTTTCACCGTGTTATAATGGAGTTCTACCAAGTGAATGCCAATTCAATCAATACATTGTAAAGTAACGTTACGATGTTTATTCGGTAGGGTTATTTTGGTTTTGAAAGTGACTTAGTAAGTATTATATAAAAAAAGATTTCACGTCATTTTACATATGTATGTCTTTTTAACATGAATCTATTATTATTTTATGATTCTCATATTTTTCTATCTTATTCAATTACAGACCCATCACTCAGTTAAAATAGACACTTCTTTTGACACTATAGGTGGTCGCTTTTATTCTTAGCCCCTGAATAAAAATAACTCTTAAATGTAAATAGTATACAAAAAATATTAGTAATACTTCATGATACAAAAACCTAATAGGTATGATATCTTAATATGTTATTAGAATTTTTTCATCGTTATGTTTATAAACAAGTCAACCGGTTTAAATGTATTGCAATTTTGACATAACGTTTTTTTTAAAACATAAATCATTTAACTCATCCAGTTGCGACTGGAATAATGGTTCACCTTTAAGCAGGGCTGCGCATTTGAATACATGAGAAATCTGTGACTCCCAACACTTTTTCGAACGATTTTTAGTTTGCATTAACCTCTAAAAATTTCATTTCATTCCATCGATACAGATTTATGTGTTAAATTATTTAAGAAAAAAAACAGTATGTCCTATTGATTGGTGAAGTTTCAACTGTAATTGGCTAGTATTGAAATAAAAAATATACTATTTTGGTCATTCATTTTTCTTGTAATGGAGTTGGAGTTCCTTTTCGCAGCCCTGCCCTGTCTTCAAGTCATTTACCGATGAAAATATGCTGATGTATTTTTGTTTTGATCAATAATGGATATAATTTAATTCTTGTATCAAAATAATATCAAAAAAGTGGTTGAACACAAATATATTTTATCGTTTTTCGTAAAACAATTAATAATAGCCTTTAACTATAAAGAAACCTGTTTTATAGTGTCAAAAAAAGCTGAAAAATCCCAGTCATTCTTTTTATTTAAAATATAATCATAGTGCCAAATTGGAGTAGGTATTGACGGACTGGAGGAGGTAACAATACTTTTTTACAACAGTCCTGAGAGCCCACTTATTTCATTTACAACGATCAGTCAGAAAGGTGGTCGAGTTCAATAAATTATTTCGACAAGTCCTACGTAGATGTCATGGAAATAATAAATAGGCTCATTTCGGTTGTTATAATAGTTATGTGAACCTTTCAAGGTTATTTATGTTAATGGTTTTTTATCACTTCCGTAAGTAGTTGGGGCAAATATGTAGAGCCTAAGGCGACAATTTAGATATAATACAGTTTCAATCTGTAAATTTCTTAAAACGCTGATTTAACAGTCAAAATAGCACGCGGAAGTCTAGTTTTAGCAGCAATTTTAATCGATTATCCTATACTTTTGACCACTTCATCTCCATAACAGCGTACAATATTAATTATAGTCTACGTTGAGATATCTCATTTATTTTCACAACTGTCAAGTTTTATTACGCACCATTCCTCTGAGATAATTTCTTTATTTGCCCAATTAAAAAATAATTGAAAAAGCTCCAATTACTAATGAATGTTATGATATTAAGGTATTAAATTGATGTTAACCGATGTTAAAAAAATGTTTATTTCTTCTCGAAATTCCGAAGCAAAATTTCTCCACATTTAATATATTTTACTTTTATGACTTGGTGATGTTTTATATTTTTTTTCAAATATTTTGACGTTATAGGTTGATGTAATGATACACTGAAAATATTTAGTCTGATTTCATTAAGCGCGCCGCTTTGCTATTATCTAATTGTCTGGTTAATGTATACAACAAATTATAATTTTCCTTTGCAAAATATGTTTTCCTCCTCTAATTTTCAGCATTTAATGTTGGGAATTGATATATCATTATTTATTTGAAAACCGTTCCGTATCTAAGTCGAATCAAATCAATTTTTGTTAAATACACATTATATTGAAATAAATAAAGCAGAAATTGTATTTATATTGATTATGTTTTTCACTTTACTATCGATTAGTTTTTAGAAAAAAAAATATTCGTTGAAACGCTATATCGTCAGATCTTATATTGATAAGCAAGACTTTCAATATTATTCATTTTTTGAATCTTCAACATTCCACCTTATTAAAAAGCTGATTTTACAAACGTTTATATTTATTTCGTATACATGTGAATTCGGCGATCCTGAACGAGTTAACAAAGAATTATTATGATAGAATTGATATGAGCAGATTAAAAAGTGAGATTTATATTATGTTCAAAAATATGAACAAGACGTTATGTGCTCTATGTCAAAAAAGCAATTTTTATTTTAAGTAGTACGGACACCTGTCACGTTACGAACGGGCATTATTCATCGAATAAGACTATTATATTATACTATCTGGTGCTCGAGAAATTATAGACAAAATAATGTTAGTTGAGTTATTTTTTTTTACCGCCGTCATATATATATATATATATCAATGACCAAGTATAAATAGTATATTCATGATTAACACATTCGTTTTTTAAATATTATAAAGTATACATTTCTTTTTATTTGACAATATTTCCAAACAATTTACGTACACGTTGAATGTAAAAAAGGTCTTAAAAAGCACCAATTTCCATACATGAAAAATTTATGTTAATAAGTAGTCGAATAACACAAACAAACTTGATTTTTTTTTTAGCCAAACATGCAAATAATTTTGCTCTTCTAAAAATATAATTTAAAGAAGTTTTTACCATTTTTACAAAAATAATACATTGTTGAGTTGCTCAAACAAATTAAAATGAGAATCTATCACAAAAACAAGATGTACCCATGGATTTTGAGTTAAGTTATTTTAAGAAATCGTGTTATGCATATATTGACTCCGCTTTTAGCTGAATCGGTATAAATATATGTGTATATATATATATATTAATTTAAATATATATATCTACATGTGCTTGAAGGTGTTTAAAACAACCAAAGTACGTTGATTTATAAATAGACAAGTTAAGTGTTACATGATTTAAAATATAATTCCATTAATTGTATAGTATCCAGTCATAAAAATAAAAGTAATTTTTCACAAAGTAACCGAAAAATTGAATGAAAAAAAGACTCCTCTCTTACAGTTTCTTTAAGTTTCATAATTTATTGTATATCGTTATAAAAATCGTTTGCGGTTTTAATGCTAGATACGTTATGTTTACTTTATATAATATTTGAAATATAAAACATGTATGTATAAATAGTTTAATACTGTACTACCTCCAGTCTGAAGATGCTTTCCAAGAAGGAGAAACATTTGTCAGCATTTCAAAAATATGTTTTAAGCAAAGTAATTCAACATAATTTGATATATTTGATTAAAAAAAACATTATAATTTTCAACAATTTGACTTCTGTTCAGACGTTAAAACCTTATTGTGTTTCAGTAAAATATTAATCCACAAAGCAGCAAGTAGATTGAATTAAACATTTTTCAATTACCAATCTGTTTGAACATAGCAAAACATAACTTGATGAATTTTTATTTCCTTGTCAAAATTTGACCGTTATCAAATTAAATATGCACTCTACTTCTATGGGTCGAACTATAAAATATTTTTTTCAATCTCGCTCGCGATTTTACTTTCCATTTCTTTTCGATAGATTTCGAATGTAGTTTGAAGCAAAACCAATATACATTACAAATTACAGCGGTTTCGTTTGTACGGTAAATGCATTAAGCATGCAAAATATGATACAGTCCGCAATAATTTTACAATGCAATTTGCAGACAACTTTGGCTGCTAACAAAATGTATAACAATCTAACTCGCCTTCGTGAATATTCATTTTTATATGACTTTGCATTTTCAACGTTTAATTTAATCCAAAATAATAATTATAACTCAATCCTTGTTAACACAAATAGTTTTAATCAACTTTGTTATAAGATTTTATCTTTTGACAATATCAAAATAATTAGCTATTAAAACAGCTCACGTTGTTCCAATAAGAAAGCATTCTATAACTAAGAAGTACATATTTATTCAAATTTATTAACAAAGATTAACAATTTTATTTTTATACGTATAACTTATATATTATAATAAATAAATGGCTTAGAGTCAAATCAATTTATGAATCAAATATATTGTTCGGATATTTATGGGCTATATGTTTATACATAATTATGAATCGAAAATTACGTTCTGCAGTATTCATTTTTTATTATTCATTTAGATGAATAATCAAGACGTCATTTTTGTAGGATATGAGGATGAAACCCGAAAAATGGCAGCAGTTTGTATATATTTGTATTTATGTTTAAATTTCGATGTAAATTAATTCCTGTCTAAGGATCCACAATATTTTGTTGGTTGCAAAAATCTGTTACCAGGACTCATTTCATTACTTAACCTTTAAATATACGAATTTCTGTGATAAAATATATTAAATGATAACCATAGTTTTTGAATAACAAATAAAAACAGCCGTCCAAATAACTAGTCTGTAAAAACACTCATAAGTCTCACATTCATATGTTAAACACTTGAATCTAAAACAATTGTGTGACTTAGTTGAAAGTTACCAATTTAATTCAATGGAGAAGCTTGTTAAAAACAAAATAAATTTCTTTTTACTATAGGTAAGTTAATACTCAAGCTGAAAATGAAATCAAAAGAAGTTTTAAATTTTTATTTACTCAAATTTTCAGCAGCCAAAAAGGTAAGCGAATATTATAGGTATTTTTTTCATTAAGAAGCGATAAAATTCTCAACAAAAATTTCTCTGTGACTAAGTACCGTCATATAGCTTAGTGATAAGCCTAGTCAATTAAGTCCTAATATATTACATAGCAAATTTTTAAAAATTCAATTTTACATCTAAGAAATTCAAGCATATTGTAATGAGTTTTCTTCTCGCGTTGATCGTATTTGGATTACTAATATATTATTATATAACATATAAACATATGAACGCTTTAATATAATAATGACATAGTTTGGAAACCAGCCGAAAATAGTAGCTCACTCACTTCTAGCGATATGATTGAAAATCATATGGAATCAAGTGCTGTTTTGAAAGTATGCTCGTATTTTATTCAAAAAAGATAAAAATGATCTTTGTACTAATTTTCAGATGATGACTACATTACATTACTTCAAATAATTGCAATAATTGTATGTAACATATAAACTTTGTTATTATCTTTAGATATGGCTTTAACGGAAATCACGGCTTACTTTCGATACCGTTTTACAGCCATCAACATTTTCAAACAAGCATCATAAATATTTTTTGTTTCAATAATGACTTGGATATATTGTGTTATCACGTATACAACATTTTTCTTTTTATAATATTTATATTGTTAACCATTTGCACGTTTTTCGATAATTTAAACAATGGTTTAATATTATATTTACGTGATTGTTCTTTTTTTTGAAATTCACGAAAGTATTGCCAAAATAAGGAAGCCGTTTAGATCGATGTGAATGTATTTTACAATAATAAAAATTTTAACGCTTTATAATGCAGATATAAATAATATTATTTGTCACGCTTAAGTTAAAAGAAAACGATACGAAATTCAATTTTGGTATGGTTAGTCTACGTTTCGAGTTCACTGAGATTTTGAAGAAGGAAAAAAGTGTAAAGACAAAAATCCTTACATCTCGAGGGTTTACAATTGCCTGTATATTTTTCAAAAATTTATGTTTTAATATGCAACGTACTAATTTCTAAAATATAATTCTTACTGGCTTACTTTTTTCTTTATGCATATGTTAATCATTGTGTATATTTTGGCACTTTTATTTATTTTCTATTTTTAAGACTCAAAATTTTATTTCTTTTGTTCTTTTATAAATCATCTTAAAAAAAGCTTTCATTTTTTAACTGGAAAATTCTAAAAAATCTTGAGAAAAAAAAACTTTTTTACCCTTATTTCGATACATAAATATCATAAAAATATAAAAGAATGTACTCAGTATTTTAATGTTTATCGAGCTTTATATCAAATGATACCTTTTTTGTTATGACTTATACACTTTTGATGCAAAAATAACTATAATAATATTAATTGTGAATTGATATTGATATCGTTTTAAGGATTGTTGTAAAACAATTAACATTTTTTATGAAATCGAAATATTATTATGAATTTTTCAAAATAATTTTTTTTAGTAAGTAAATCGCAAACTCTATATATTAATTATATTTGAAATTAGTAATAGTTTAAGCTTCATTTATAATTTAATACTTTTGAACGATAAATACGATGAAAGCGTTTGTATGGCATAAGTTTTCAATCCAATTAAACCTGTTTTTAACTACCACTCCATATTATGTAGTGATAGAAAATTCACTTTTGTTTTTAATTGAAAATTTATTCGAGAACAACTGTTATCAAAGTAACGAGTCTATCAACTAGATCAGCATAAAATTATTGTGTAACAGGCTATAAACGTTTTAATTCATTCAATAATAATCCAAAAAATCATTGTCATTTTTCAATAATTGAAAAAAATACATCATATTGAAACTATTCAATCCTTGTGAAATAATTTAGGTAAATTCTGACTACTAATTTAAACTAATTACATAGATAAACCTCACTGTTCTTGTAAATCTTCTCACATGTATCTTTCATTTTTCACCGGTCATTGATGCTGCATCTAACTAAGTAAGATCAAAGTCAATACAAAAAATAAATTTCACTCAATTCATAAGTCTAAAGCAAATAATTATACATCAAAATATATAATATTTTCATTTCTGAAAATATCAATATTTTTTTTTAGTATCACTTACTGTTTTTATTGCGATTTAAATATTGGTTAAAAAGAATCATGAAGTATAGCTATATGTTTCAATTTAAAAATTTACCGTGATAAAGTAATATAACATTATTAAAAAAATATATAATTTTAACATAAGCCTTACACGGTTTATATAATACAACATTGGGTTGACTTTTCAATAATAAGCGATTTTAAGTAAAATCTTAAAATGTTTTTTGACACAAAAGCGGCATGTTGTTCACGAATTACTTTATTATTTTATTCTGAAAAAAACATATTAACGGTCAATGTATGCATATATATATATATATATATATTGTATCTATATTGTGTGTGTAATGGTCTTATAAAATGTTCAGCCTTTTATTAGACATATTGTTATATTTTATATAATAAAAAAAATATTGAATACTAAATCACAATCTGTCAATATCATGTTGTAAGCAGAATATTCATTAAAATATTCGTTTTTTATACTTTTTATAACAAAGATTTTGTTTAATATAAAAAAAAATATGTTTGCTTTACTGTGTTAAATAAATTTAAATATTTTAGTAAGCATATTACTTTGTTTCATACGTCATTATACCAACCATTAAATATACTATACATAACTACAGGATTACACAAACAGTAATGTTTATATATCTTTTTATATCATTTATCACTTGAAATAAATTACATACGTAAGTAGGCTGGACAACTTTCGGCTGTAATAAGCCGAGAATTTAAAATAAATGAATAAATCATACGATTTACCATATAAAGCTTTTATGGAATTGTGTATCAAAACTACGTTTTTTAAAACTTGCTTTGAAACGTGAAGTAATCTAGTTTAATAAAATAATGACTGGGTGTAAAATTTTCATGACTGTCGAGCGGCGAAGAATTACTTTTAATGAAATTTATCACACTGGAGGAAAATAAAATGAAAGTTTTTTATTTCTTTTAACACGCATTTCTGCTGCACAGTTAATGGTTTCACATCGAATTTCCATTTAAATCTTCAACGACAAACCACAATGTCTAAATTAGTGCAATTTTGCATTATAAATTGTTTTATAACAAACGGTTGATGATGGGATACTTCGTTAAATACTATTTTTTTTTTATATAAAAACATACAATAGTACATTTCTTATTCATAAAATATTTCAAAAAAATAATAAAAAAATATTTTACATTACGTAAATGATTTTTTAAGCTAAAAGATCATATCTTAAAAAGCTTCCAGTATCTCATGAATCTCAACTTGAAATAAAAAATTAAAACATCGTATTATATTTACAAAAACCAAATCTATTACACGAATTACGGTGAAGATAAATTATATTTTGCAAAGAAGTATACTTATTTCTGTCTTTCTGAATAAAAGTGACATCATTTTTTAATTAAATTTTCTATGGGTATATTATAAATTTGTGCATTTAGGATGCTTTTTTAATTTTATCAAAAGTAAATTTTCGTTTTTTTTTTGAAGGTGATGCTATTATTTGTGACTCTTAGAATTGGATTGAACAATGAATGCGGAAATAATGCCTTGTGTAGGGTTTTTGATTAAATATTTGTACATAAAATATTGTGAATAACAATGTATGATATTTTTACTTTCAACAAGATTATAACATCGATATATTTTACAATTATTTGCGTTGTTGTGACAACATCAAATTACTCGAAGGAATGCGCGTTCGTTTTACAACACAAACGATTCTACCTTGTGGTTTTGATTTTAAAAATCTGACAGTGAGCTTTAATTGTAATCCCAAAGGCAAATCAAAAGTTCATTCGATTGATTGTGATTGGTAATAATACATACAGCTCAACAAGGTGATGTTACGTGATCCCGTAGGGAATAGAAACGTGTCATAATATAAATGGAAATCACCATTAACACACAGCGTAACGTTCAATGTTTTTAAAATTGTTACATATTTTCAAGAATTTAATAATAAGACGTGTGGTGAACGTTTGTAGTTTGAAAAAATACTTTTTGTGTATTTTTGATTGTTTTGTGTCAAAAATTACAAATATTAGTGAAATAAACTATCATTCATTTTGTTTGCAAATATAAATTCCATTAAGATACTTACCGGTGGTAACATTGACAAATTGTGTAGCATTACTTAGAATGACATAAAAATATCTGAAAATTAGTTGTGCAATGTACTAAGTTTGTAATCGATAGGTGTAATTGGCCAGCACTGCTTGTCTGATCGATCAAGCTGGTTGCCAAAGAAAACACTGCGATAATCCTAGTTAATTACCGCCACTGTTATTTTAAGGCGAGTCAAGTTTTTGATACATAATGTCACCTGTAAGTGGTCTGTACCATTTCTCCTGTATTTTTATGCAATAATTCATAAATAACGCCCACAAAGCTGTTCTCGTTTCTTTGAGGTCTTT
The DNA here is from genome assembly GCA_028555115.1 of Himalopsyche japonica. Classification (NCBI taxonomy): domain Eukaryota; kingdom Metazoa; phylum Arthropoda; class Insecta; order Trichoptera; family Rhyacophilidae; genus Himalopsyche; species Himalopsyche japonica. The sequence goes on from JAHFWJ010000430.1 coordinate 3,888,302, forward strand.
CACTGTGTATACGATAATTAATATTTATATAATTCCGTACACGCTGCCAATAACTCATTGCTTAACGAAGAATTTATTATTACTAAATATTTTATTAATTAAAAAAGTTTATAATTACTGCACAATATTGCACTCACAAATTGGACTGGTTGTAATTCTAGTTACTAGAGCAAGAAAACTTTACTACGAAATGGTCGCTTGAAATGGAAAAATTGTTTATTGAGCAAATATTACTTACCTTTGGTTATTTGCGACAATTTTATTATATCATTAAAATACTTAATCTCAATACGTTAAAATTAAAATAATTAATAATTGTATAAACTGCATAAAATATTCAGCCGTATTTAAACTGTTTTAAGGATTTAAAGCATTTTAATAAATGAGAATAGGCAACAACATAGAATTATGTTTTGAAGTGATCAATTTAATTTTAACAATGTACAGTAGTATTATATTTTGTGGATATAAGATTTGTAGCAGAGGTATAGACGAAGGTGGCATTTTTAATGTTGCTATAAGTTTTTATCAAAATAGTTCCATACTCTAAATGTTAGTGACTTCTGTCTCTGCTTAAACTGTGTTATAAACTCTGTTTATTTTCAAAATATTTTTGTGTTATATATCTGTTGATATAATAATAAAATTTACATCGCTTTACTTATTTTTTTCCAACAGGTTACGGCAAAACAATAGCGTAAGAAGATAGTAAGTAGTTATATATTCATCCCCTCAATGATCCGTATTAAGTATTAGATAAGTAGTAACGAATTCAACATCGATACATTCTAACTCAAACCCATAAATCAATACGCAATAACGTGTTCATCAGGAAGTTTGCACCCGTGACAACCGCAACCAAACAGAACAAGCACTCCAGAGCATTGACCACTTAACTACAATACCGGCAAACAAATATAATAATTAAAATTTTCTTTCCGGAAGTTTTCTGTTTTGCATTTTAAGATAATATTGCTTAATCATTGTTGCGATACTTAGCCTTCAAATCTCTTAATCATTATAATCATTTATTTAGTAATCTACAGGTATTTTGAAGTAAAACATTATCAATAAACATGGATCAGTTTTATCGTGTAATTAAGGAAGCAGACCATTAAAACAGCATGTAGAAAACTATTTGATTAAGTGTAGGCAAATTCTTTGATAAATCTCGTAAATTTAATTCCAATCAACGTTTCCTATATGACTTATGTGAAACAATATTTTACATTCACCAAAATTGTGTTTCTATTTGATTCCAATGAAAAGTCACGCTTTTGCCCCCGTGTGTGCTACCAATTATTACTATTCTTGCATATTAATCGGATAGAAAATTTCGTCATTAAAAAATTTTCGACACGATTGATATTGAATAAATTAATCTTTTACTAGTAGTATAAGTTGATATGGTTTAAGTATTCTAGAAATTTTAGCAGACATTTTTATTCAAAAAAAAAAGTTTTCTATTGAGAGATTTACAAGGATAGACTTATCAGCTTATTGGTATCAAATATGAGTTAGGGTACGATCAACGATGTCTACAATCATTTTTATGAATATTTTGATACATAGACTTCCATTCAGGCATCTTATTCTTTAATCATGCAAGCGAGTAGTAACAAAAAAAATCGAATAATTTTCTTCCTATAAGAAACAATTTATTATGTTTAATCTTGTCATGTTATATATTAAATTAAATTAAAAGATGAAGTGATCTCGATTTGGTGAAGCTTTTAAATGACAAAATTTTTGAACGTTTTCAACTATCAGTGAATGTCACTTGTCAGCATCAGGAGGCATTTATTATAAAAATAATGAATATAAATATGTCAGTCGTTAAACTCATAATGATTATGAATCATTCTAACGTAAGGCTTTTCTTCACAGTTCACCAAATTTCATCATAAAATATTAAGATTAATTCCTTTTAAATAAAGTTTGTTATTTATGTTGGGTATTATAAGTAAATATTGTTGAAAGTTTTATGAATATACCAAATTAATTTTTGTTGGGTAAATTTAAGCCGTCTGATGTACAAAAGCAATGTTATCGTTTTCTTATACGGATTTTTATTTTTAATCATTTAACTGTATTAAAACTAATGACCCCTGAAACATATCATTATGGATTTATATTTTACAGAATGTTTAAAGGAAGTTCTACATTTTTAAATCGTTTAAAATTAATTCAATGGCACTCTTCTGGTTTAAAATGATTTACGTTGGAATAGGCATGGTAGAAAATTGGCATATCGTAAAATAAAAGAGCCAGATTAAATTTTTCGATTAAGTATGTAAAAGTAGTTTTTGTATGGAAATGGTCCATCCAAAAAGTTAAAAAACTTCAATATTTAAGTCATGATATAAGCAGCATAGGGAAAATTCAAAACTATAATTTTAAAAAGTGTAACAACTGTCATCTCAAATAACTAGCAATAATATTACACATCATTAAATTAATTGTAAATTATTTACAATACTTTTGATATATTATAACATATTTAATTTTGACAAAATTAAATTCTCACACTATTTCAATATAAAAATAGACCTGCATATACTGACGAACATCTTATTGAAAATGTTTAACTAATGTTTTTTTACTGATATCACGTCGTCCAAGAGTGCAGTTCGTAATTATACCCAATGTTATTTTAAAAAAAGCTTGAGAACTGTTTAAACAATGAATAATAACTAAAAGACAAATTTTGTTTTACTTCTTAAAATCCGGTATAATTTATGCAGAGGAAGTTAGTTTTTCACTGAAAAAAAATTATACGAAATAAAAATGATAATAATTCGGTGTTTTACTGATGTGATATATGTATTTCGTATCTTTTTTTTATTTTGGTGTTGTATCTCAAAAAAAAGGAAAAATTTGAATTTGAAATTTTGTTTTTCAGTTTGCCCTATAAGCAGAGAAACAATATTTGCTAGTTGGCATAATGGCTATATCGGAGAACAGATATAATTATTCGATATGGTTTTAGTCTAAATGCACCTTGAAAGTACCTGGATGTATGCATTTTACTGTCATGGTGAGATTGGGAAATAAACAAATGAAAGTGCATTTAACGTAGCTAACAACTTTATTTAATTATGTAAATAGTTTAATATAAGCGGTGCAGCATTCCTTTAGATGCACGTTCAAATTGAATGAATGTGTTGTCATTCATTCGTAGATACAGTCTTATATCAATTACTTACGCAATAGAATCCTATGCACGCGTGACATGACAGGAAGAAAGGTTAGCTTTTATATTACTACTATACATAATAAACTCACGGTAAGGAATGTCACTGGAGAAGAAAAATCTAATTAATGTGCGATATATTATGTCATTGTGTAAAACGTAAAAAATGACCTATTTATACCAAACGACCAATTATTAAAACATTCATCACATAAATGGCAATTTTTCAAATACTCACTGTTTATACAAAGCTTTAGTTAATTTTTTTTATTTATATAATATGATAAAAATTTTATGTCGAAAGATAGATTTTTGTAAATCTTAGATAAATATCATACAAAAAGTTCAATTATTTACTCCCAAATAGCTATATTCCTTAGTCTATTAGCGAGCTTCCATTTATATATAATATCATATGTTATAATATCTCAATATTGCGTGTTTATTTTATAAATTTAACCCATAACCTTGTCGAACGTGAAAGAAATTGTGATATTGTGTCGTCATTAAAAAATATTCGTAAAAATACACACTCAAAATTTTATTAGATAAGTAAGTTTATAGTATCGTTCCAATATAATCCTGAATCTTTGCTATTTTTTTAAATATTTGATTAAATTTGTATTTATTTGCCGAGTTCTCGACCTGGAATTTTGCATCTATTAGAATAATTGTTCATAATTATAAACCATACAAATTATTTTTCAGTTATTATAGTAGCTTTGAATGCAATTTATTATTTAAATAAACAGGAAGAAAATTTTTATATAATATTTATATTCGTAATGTGTACGACTTTGTTAGGAATTACGTTCAATTAGAAAATATAAATATTGGGTTCACCGTTTCTGTTGTTTTTTTCAATATACTTTTAAAAATATAAATTTAATAAGGCTTACAAAAATATTTCAGCGTTTCAGCTCAATAATAAACTTCATGTTTCAAATTAATATTAATTTAAATTCATTATTTATTCTCTAGTGTTTTGTATATTGACACCCGATAAAATTGCTATGATATTGAATTTCCAAAAATGATAATTGCTATTGCCCCTGTCATGATTTAAATAATATAACTTTTCACCACCAGAGTCGCCACTGCGGCAGTTCAAAATCCCGCGCTTATGTTTGATTGGCTGCAATCTACCAATCCGTGGGGCCGAGGTGGAGCGAAAGGTTTTATATAGTAGTGCAGACGGCACTGAATTGTCGGTATAAGTGAAAATATAGACTAGTCGGACGGATCAGTTGGTTCCACGGTGTCGGTGGAAGATCAGTGTCTGTGTGCCAGAGTGTTTTGACACTCCTCAATTGTGAAGTGTTGTCCCATTGAACGGATATATCAAATACGAAAAACACTCGCGTAAATTATGAAGGGTTCAAGTCGCTGCATCGCGGCTTTGGCGCTTCTCGTCGTCGCGACGGAACTAACGCAGGCTGTAAGAGTGCTGCCTAAAAGGAAAAAAGGTGAGTGCGTGGAAACTACCCCTGTCGATTTAAATTCCCAAAAATGATAAAGTGTCAAGTGTAAAGCTGTGCTTTGTGCAGTGGTACTAAGATTAAAAAAAGCTTTGTCGTGAAAGTTTAATTAATAATTCAGTGGTTCACACAAGATAAACTTTAACGTACTTCCTCATCGACTGTTTAATGAAAATTATATTTACATTCACTTCAATAATATATCGTATACATTAATAAAATGTTAAATTCATTTCAAGATTAAATACACCAGTTGTAGCTTTTTTTTATAATTATAAAAATGGAAGTAATTTTAAAATACGTATTCCTTTCAAACTATTGAATTAAGCCCTTCCCCATAGATAATTATCTATAATAAATGATTAGAAATGTTTTATCATTTACTGATTATTATTTTTTATTCGCAATAATTAATTCAATAAATATGCCATCTTACATATTTATTAAAAAACTATAATTGTTGCGAAAGTGCAATATGGTAAGTGAGGGAAAATAAATTAAAATTGATGATTTTAATATACATCCACATAAGGAATCAGCTCTCTCGCGTTAAAGCATCAGTTAAATGAGCGCGCGCGATGAAAAGTAAAATCTAAACCAGTTTATCTTAAGAAAAGTGGCATCTAGACCGCAAAAAGACATCAACGCGATGAAACCGGGCAGCGTGAAACCTGGCGCGGTCAGCTGACTCGCGAATTGTCAGTAGCGACCCGTTAATTTATGATATCGAAAATGGAGCGGCGAACGATGTTATTTATTGCATCTACGAGACTTAAAGCGATACCCGCGAGAAAATTATTGAAGACAACTAAACATACATCAATAAAACATACATTTTCTAAAATGTCATATATATAATTTATGAAAGGTGGTTAAAGTTTTCTTCAAATACTTAACATGTTTCTGTGTTCTAAAATGGATTGAAAATATCTAAAATATTTTGACAAAACTACCAATTGTAAATGCTATGAATTAAATTACATAAAAACGTGGGCTTGAGTCATATATGCTTACACTCAAAAAAAAGACTGTTAAAGTTCAATTCAATGAGTTGCACATGAATCATGCGTAGATTTTTGTTTCTCCGCCTATTTAACATCAAGATTTAATTTTTATAAGTATTACTTAAGAATTAAAATGGTTATTTAATATTATTTTATCTGAATAGTTTATTAATTAAAAAAGTATATTAAATAATAAATGAAACATTACAAAAGTAAAATAAAAAATTATAAAAACATTAAAAATTCATTTCTTTTTGTGATGTAATTTAATATCCGTTAACGTAAATAGATTAACGAAATAGGAAATAATTTTGCGGAAATCCTGTCAATACATAAGTTGATAGTTCATTTCCGAACAGTTTCAATCAATTTAAATTAAATCAAGCCACGCACCTCCTACCCAACCTAAGGTAAATGGCCAATTTGATTGATATTTGAATTTTATTGTTTATTCAAGTGCCTAGAGCTTGATTAAAATTGCAGTAAAAAAGTGAAATGATAAATTTATTTAAAATGCGCGTCCTTCCAATGAATAATAATTGAAGCATGAAAGGTATGCAAGTAAGTGTGATACATTTTTTTTTATTTTCCATACGTTTCATATCCGCAAATATGCGTATTTTATAACTTAGATATATATATCGTTTTGTGTTTATTATTTTTTCTTAAATAAAAATTCACACACAGCAAATAAGCGCAAAACATTTTTTTAATTAAAAATGATGCAATCATTCTAAATGTTGAATATATTATAAGTAATCATTTTGAAACACTTTTCACTCACATGATAACATGAAGTTTTTTTTTTTCAAGTGATCGAATATACTTTACAGATTGTTCTTAAAAAAATCTTCGATGATCAAATAAAACACATAATATTAATTTAGTTGTCTTTATTTTCATATGATTTTTGACATGCAAAATAATATTCAATAAATCTATTTTTCATATATAATAGAATATACTGAGGAATATTACATATTTTATTTACTTTTTCATAAAATAAATATGTCAGCTTATTAAAAAAAATTATAACCGATCGCTGTATTATAAACAATAATCAAACAATGAATATAGATCTCGTAGTAAATTTATTTTTCACGCAAATATTTTAACGTAAAACCACACTGTTGTACATACAAAATAATACAGTATGTGAAAATGGAATTCACTATTTGCTCTACTTATAAATTTTGCCTGTGGCATGTACGTCTGAATTATTCAGCGGATTGCAATTTGGTTTTCATTCGATAAAGCAAGTTTGTACTTAAGTTATCTAATAACATGTAACTTCATATATACTGTACTGTTAAAACAATGACAATACTACGAACAAGATTTATGGGCTGGATTATAAACTTGATTTCGATTTATCATTTATATCAGTAATACTGGCATACCTATCTCAACCGTAAAGTTTTATGAAAATTTAACATACTGATATTCTTGGGAAATGTATATTACGTAAAAATCTCGATTACTAATGGGGTAAATTTAAACATGATGGAAACAGCAAGCAAATATTATTTCCTACATATATTTTGCGTGTCTAAAATATGTTCAATAACCTTAATAGGGTTCGTCAAAATATTTATTAAACTTTTAAATTTAAATTTTTTATTTTATTTAAACTACTCCACGAGTGTAAAGTGGAAGCCGATAAAATTAATTTAGAAAGTATTTACGTATAATAATTATACTCTGTATAGCAAAGTAAATATAAAAAAGGATATAAGTCCATGAGAATAATACATAAATCGAAGTCTTTCGGTTGATCATATTACATATTACGAAAAAGCATTAGTCATATAGTCTCATTTTTATTCATCGCATTATCAGAGTATGAGGCATACATATGAGGGAAATTCCATGATTCACTTATTTTGACAAAAAAATGAATAGGATTCGAGTTTACGGTGTCGCCAGAGATTAAGCTTTATTACTTTCCCGGGAATTTTTGTCGCTCCACATTTGGCGGCTGTAAGCTGCCTTGCATATATTTAAAACCTGACTCCACTTACGTAAGTTTATCTTTGAGGCATAACCTGCAAGTAGGTATAGACTATCGATAACAAATAAGGCGGTTAACATAAAGCAAATACTGGCAAGGCGAGTATGATTATGTATACGAAATATCGATTAAAATCTTCAATTCATGCCACGATTTAAATTCCCACTGCAATTTTTGAATTAATAAATCCTTGCAGCGAAATATAATTCACTCTCATTCTTTTACGTAATAAAATCCACCTTTCTTGATTTTTTCATAAATACAACTTGCATACAATTTAATTGGATTGCTGGGCCCTTGCACGCATCTGGTTTGCTCTACTATTATTGATACATTTAAAAAATGCTTCTTGACAGTTTATCAGATTCTTTACTGGTTTATGAAAGTTTCTGTTATTATTCCGTTATAGTGCGGCCTCTAGGACAACCAAAAGAAGCGGTTTTAATGTTTTTGGGAACACAATATTAATAATTTTGGATGTTTTACCGTTACAAATTTAGCGATAAAGCAAACCGTGCATGTCCTTGCTAAAATATACTTCGCAGATATCTTTTTTCATACAAGGAAGTTGAAAGTCAATACAATTTATTTGAGTAAACGGATCACTGCGTTTGAAGTTTTTTTACATGAGACAATTTAGAGATTGTTAAAAAAATAGCATAGTGATATAAACACAATTTGCCGTACCGTTAACAATTAATTAATCCAATTCTATTTAACTAGATCAAACTTACATTAATGATAGCCATAAAACGTTATTTAATTATCATATAATTCAAATAAAAACAGTTTTAACTCGACTTACCCAAATGTCCTTGCAATTTAATATGACATAACGTCTTAAAATTGAAAGCTTATTTAAGTTTATTTAAATTTTTTTGAATATAATTAAAAATGATATTAAATAATTAATGTCGATTTTAAACAGCAGATACGGTTGGTCAAATTATATTACGATACCTTTATTCAACAAAAAAAAAACCTTTTTTTTTTCGGATAGAATAGTTGTAATAGAACTAAAATTACGTAAGCGTTTCGTGGTAAAATTATGATACCAAGCTACCCCGTTAGTATAATATTTTTAATACTCTTACTCGGGCACCTTTTCTATACTAAAAATAGACATATTAGGTATCAATATTCTTCAATTACCAACGATGCATTTTCATATGTATACATACTACGATTTTAATTATATAGCTAATTTAATATTGAAATAACTTTACACGGGATGGAAGATTTGCAGCTCAGATTTTTATTTTGTTTATGTAGTTTCATTTTCTAGAACTACGTGAATAATGCATGTTATATCATTATCAATATGTCAAGATAAAAACAACAATACTTCCAAATAAAATATGTTTCCATTACACGTATAACAATGTGAGTGAGATGATTTTTATTTGATAATGCTTGTTTGGTGTTTTGTTTGTATTTATAGCCAACATAATTTGGTTGGTTGAATGGGATTGTTTGAATAAAACATCCGCATGTCATTGTACTAATTATGCATTCGTATTTTTTTTTGCCAAAATTAGCATAATAACAACCGTTAACATTCAATAGGTCAAGTTGGATCTTGATTGAATTTATGTAAATACTATTTAATATGTGGATATTACATGTACAGGATTATTTAAAATATTTGTATATACTAACATAAAATGATGATTGACATTATTATTGAGCTCTAGCATAACGGTAAACTCACTTTGTTAACACAATGCTATGGATGATTTGTAAATGAAAAAAAAAATTATCATTGTAAATTCTTAGTTGTATTATTGTGATCAAAAATACAGCCCATTTATTTTGTTTCAAGAAGTACCACAAAAATACATATGTTTATTTAATCCGCTCAAAACACTTATAGTGTGTAAAACAGTGCTTATTAAGCACATAAAATATTTTAAGACTGATAATAGGCAGTTAACACATTAAAAAAATATTAAAATTTTCTTTTAATCAATTTCAAATGAAAGAATGTTATTTCTTTTTCATTTTATTCAGACACATGAAATAATATTGCAATACAAAAGAAATAACTACATTTTTAAGCTATTAAGTATACCTTTTACATTACTTGTTGGTCAGTGTTCTCTGAAATATAACACACATTAAGTATGAATAGTATCGTGTATTTCGTCGTACAGTCAATGTTTATAAATTTAATAAGCTCCATTAATAAAACTTACGACGAGCAAAACCGGTCGGTGTATTTCAATATAAAATATAGAATTAGTAATAAGCAAGCAGTATGCTATTTTATTAAATATACAAATTATTTTTGGTTCATGCCATCGAATGTAGAAACTCATTGTTAATTCTCGCGAGTGGTCAAAGTGACGAGTTTTATTAAGCGTGTGTTAATGTCATGGATTGTGAAGAACATTGAACTGCCACATCCAATGCGAATGTCACCAGGACGACCATGGCCTCCGTATGTTATCGATTGCTGAAGCACAAATCACCCATAATCATCACATTGTGGTGCGCTCGTCAGATTGATGTTGCGTGTAGCGAGACGCACCGTTGATGCCGCGGCTGACGGCCTCTGAATACTTTCTCTGTCGATGCATCCGACGGTCAGTTTCGCTTTTAAAAGGCGCGACTTGTTTCGATTTTTAAAAGTGACCAGACAGTCTACCGATAATACCGGTGACACTGAAACTTTGCAAGATTTTTCTATAGGCATAAAAATGCTATCACTCTTAATGAGATCACTGCGCCTTTATAAAACGACCATAAAATTAACATTCGAAATATTCACTGACTACTTTCACAAAGTATCAAATAAAATTTAACGCAACCAAAACAATTAATTCATGAAAATCAACAAAAAAAACTGTCAAGAACTGCTTAAATATATAATTCAAACGGTAGCAATAATCCTTAACATTAAAAAATATCACGTAATTTTCTTTTTACAAAAAATAAATTCTAATAAAAAGAAATATTATTTTTTTTTATGTCTCGAATTTCATTTCTTAATTTTAATAATAGATTTTTACATAGAAACGCCGCTTTTTACAACTTAACTGTGTCAAAAAAAATGTTTTTGAACACATTTTTTACAAGAAGCTTAAACCAAATACAGAGTATATCGAATATGTAACTATATTTAAAAAAAGGATATTCATTCAAAACATTTAAAAATACCGTCTAGTAATGTCGTATACTAATAATTTTAGTGTACATTTTTATTACACATACACGATCGGCTATCTCAACATTTAGCGCAGGTTATGCAATAAATTCTAGCGAACACAAGAGGAAGTAACGAATATATTTGAAACATAAGCACAGTTTAATTATAAACAGCTTGCTCAATAAGCATTCTTTTTATTTACCGCGTTAATTTGCCTTTAATTGTAGTGTTAAAAAAACCGTCGAGTCAATTGAAGAAATAAGTAACGATAGAGCAAAAAATATGTTTTTCTAACACAGCTGCAGCACGTTCATCAATGACAGATGTGAAATCTGACTTGTTTCAACGAAGTTACTGCCAAGCATTTGTAGAAATAATTATTCCAAGATCGCTAGAAACATTGTGCGCCATTCATGCACTGTCTTCTTGTGAAATCTCAATTTGCTCACCCACTTTACTTGCCAGGCATTATGTTTTTTTTATCTAAGAAAAGCGACGTGCATGTTGTACTATGATGAATTCTTACATTCCGTTGATTAATTGTTTTTTACATAACTATTGATTTTTATAGTATGATTTCTTCATATAAAATCCTTTATTGAGCCTTTTTACAAATTTACTCGTATTGATTGAACCTTTTATATAAAAAATAAATTCTAACTATGACTTTTAAATAAAAATAAAATTGCATTATTAATAAATTACGAGTTCATCAGTTAAATGTTAACTATGCCCAGGAGACTTAAGTCTTCCAATGAACACGCGATAATTTACCTTCCCAATACAGCTATTAATTTGTCGATTTTTATTAGAAAGGTATCGTTGTATGGAAAATAAACCATAAATTTTATTTTACCAGCTCCATAACATAAAAGATGATCAGGGACTGTTTTTTATCATATGATAATGCGGTTCAAATAAAAAATCTATCTCTTTTATGAGTTTGTATATACAAAAAAATAGCCGTTATATAACGGCTATTTTTCTTACCCTTTCTTCATTGAAAGTTAAAACAAATTGTAGAGAAATAAGCTGGGGAACATTTTTAACCTCCTTAAAGCAAAGATTAGCCGACCGAATTGCGGCCATTTCTTTTCTAAGACTACTATTTTATTTAATTATAAAAGATTTCATCGAGGTAATAAATGCCTTTAAAATATTTTAACTATATTTCAATACTTTACAATACAAATTTTAATTTTTAGTTTTGTTTTACGTAACAGAAATCTATTGAATATGAAAAAAGATTATGCTCGAAGAACGATGTTTCTTTTTTTACTTTCTTGTACCGAATGCGGAAACATCATCAAAGCAAAGCTTACGTTATTCGTATCAAGTACCTTTAAATTGTTTAAATATTTAGAGCAGTCTTGATTATATTATAAATAATATTATTAAAAAGCGTAGCTATCGAGTTTCCAATCACGATTTCGGTCTGATTATATGTCGTGTAACCATTTTTTGTGATTAATATCCTGTGCCGTAAATGGTGTTCAGTTAACTGCGACCAATATAATATTACTGGAGTAAGTTATTTTGCAACATTCTGTCCTCTGACCTTTATACTTTCGATACGAGAATGTAAAGTTGTGCGATTTCAAGGACTAGACTTATGATAGTAGCAGTCCCCACATCTGAAATATACAAATACTCTACTGTGATATCACTATCTTAAAACCGTATCAAATATCTTGAGGTATACCTTTTCCATTGTCAAATGGCGAACACACTTTTATCATTTCAGTATTATTTTATTGCAGAAACACTGTCTAATATTTTGCATGACTTAACACTCTAATAAAATTGTTTATTTTTGATCGAGTCGTATTTGTGTAAAAGTCTATTTAGCGCCATAGTTAATATAATTTTTCAAACAGTACAATGCATTCTCGTTTTAACACTGATTTTGATCGATAAAAATAAAACAGGTATTACAGAATTCCAGTCATAGTAAAATGAGCAATTATTATTTAGATATTAATGCCTAGTCATCGTTCAGTGTGATATAATATGAACGCTTAAACTTTCAAGCACTGTCAAATATACTTTTTTTAATCGTTAGTTTTGTATTATCTCACTTAGTGGAATAAAATAGTTTTTTTTATATTATTAAGACTTTAATATTTAAAAATATGATAAAAAATTCTAAATTTGATAACTAAACAACATCTTTCCTGATTTTTAGTGTGTCTAATAAAGATCAATAATTTTTAAAAAAATACGAATTCTTTGAATCAATTATTGAATTCTTATGGTGTGTAAGTGATTGATTTATTTACTAATTTTCTAATTTATAATAATGAACTACATGACAGAAATATTATATTTAGAGATTATTCACAATCAAAAAAGCTATGTTTATTCAAGGATTAAATTGTATGATGTGTTCCAACACAAGAAGTTCTAGCAAACGGATATACAATAGTTGGTCGAATAATTTTCACATCCGCAGATAAATGTAAAACAATGAAGTAGTTACTGCTAATAAAATGATTCATTTATTTTATTTGCAAACAAACAGATACGAAATTAAATAGATCATTCAGTTTCGATTAATCACAGCTCCGACAGCAAAGTTTTATTAGCATCGTGCCATAGTGAGTTGTGTTTTACAGATTTTTTATTGTATATCTACGCTTATTTGAGTGATATAAAACTACGATATTTGTCCGCTTCAAACAGGCATTGCTTTTGTTTTTTTTACATAGTGTCCGAGTGAACTGTTTTACAATATATCTGTAGTAAAATGTGTATTTAAAAACGAGACATTTTTTTCTATACGGGCGTAACAAAAATTATTTTTGCTAATGATGATTGTTGATTCACAACAAATTGAAAAAATTATATTGTTATAAAAATAAACTTTGTAGGTCTTACGTTTTTATTGCGTCAAATAATTGCCTGAACTCTTATAGAATTTTTCTTTTTTGATAATATAATTTGACAATACTTTTGTGCAAGTTATTTTCTTCTACAAATTTTCTAATTATTATTTGATTTATCTTTAAATATCATTTTTATGAAAAATACAATAATAACGACGACTTCAACTTAAGTAAAGCGTTTATTAAATGGAAATATAAAAAAAAATATATTTTTTTAATAATGTATTTTATTTTTTGTTTTGCCATATGCCTGAAAAAATTTATTTATAGAAACATTTTACACAAAAAATATTGTTTTAGATTATCTAATAGTAAATAAAAATTATAAATAACACAAATACATTCTGTTAAAATAATGTCATTTTATTCACTTGTCACATTAGGTGACATTGCATGATTGATGGTTGACATTTTATAAGCCTCATATACTTTCAATTTTTCAACCACATAAATCAAACTATGTTTTATACATCTTTTATTAACTAAGAACATTAAATCAAAAAATCATAATTGATTTTTAAGGCTTTTACTTTCGGGTAGTTTTTTTAACATTGCGACAAATTTGATTCGAATTAGATAATAAATAATGGTTTTGTAATATCGACAATGTTTTTCACGCTTAAAATTGTATTATATTAAAAGGTGTATTGAAAGCAATAAAACGTTTCTAGGACATTATGCAAAGGAAAGTAGATATAATAAATTACAATCGATATCAACAAATCACAATGTAATTCTTAGCAAGCCTTTAATAAGTCGATGACTGTTGATATTTTTGACAGTTAGCAGATAAAGCGCATACAAATGTGCTCGGAATTGTGATTTTGAAATTGATACGATTACAATTGTTACAATTGTATTTAATATCAAGCACTAACAACTCAGAAATATGACAAAGTTTAATTCTTATAAATATTACATGATATATTGGATACCAATATTTAATAAAACGATTTTCAGAACAATAAGGAATTATATATTTTTCTATGTATACAGTTGCAAAGGCAAGAAATTTGTGTTATTTGTTTTCATTTTGGTCAGGCTTATAATGATTTCAACGAGCGGATAGCACCGAAGCCCACATAATCTTACTTTTTACACCGAGTCATCTATGTACGGTTTTATTAGTTTGATAGCATTATTCAAAATCTATATAATGTATATGCACAAAATACGATTTAATATCTTTTAAGTAAAATTTGTTATTAATGTAAAATATGTGGCAATGATTGTATACCACATATTTATGATATCACAATAATTTATTTGAAAGTGTTTTATAACTATCAACAAATGCTCGGATAGTATGTTTTGTTCAAACCGAAAACGATATTAAAAATTATAAGTACAAGATGAATAAATTAAATAGTATTAAAATTCCGTGGTGACTAAAGTATATATCGATATTCAATACAAGTACCTTAATGAATTCATTATCTTACCAAACTTATGCAATTCACGTAAAAAATGTATTTTTGAGCTGATTAAACGTTAAACTCAATCCCGTCTCAAGGTTGTACAGCGGGCCATAAAAAAATTGTAGGTTTCGCCTGGGGCGCGTTATATATTGGAAACATTTTAATTGTATTTTTTATGCGGCCTTCGGACTTCAATAAAAACGCCGGCATACGCCTTTTCAATAAGCATTATATATATTTACATAATTAAAACCAATCTATATAAACATTTTTTTTCGTGTCAATGAATTTATCAGCACTTTTTTTTTGCTGCGGCCTAATATCACTTTCACTACTGACACCTTGTTTCATTATAAATTTTGACACATTCATAACAGGTAACGAAATACTGCTTCTTTTTTATGAAAAATTTACATATGTAATTAAAAATTGGGTTTCTTTTAGAAACTGTTTATTAAAAAAAGAATACACCCGCGTATAGGAATCTTTAAGAATAAATCAAAAGGAAGTTTTGCTGTAATATCGTATAGAAAATTGTCAATAATTTCAATGTCTTCAATACCATGCAAGATTTGTTGATTTTTCAAAGTTTGCAGTAATTCAATAAGAATTTAAGTTGCTGAAACGACAAATATAGATGTTTTTTTATTTAAATGAGAAAAAATGATACAATACCATTAAAAAAAGCTGATTATCAATATGTCAGTTTTCTTGAAATCAGTCAAGAAAAATTTGGTTGCAATTTCCATGATAAGATCAATCAACATCAACGCGAGAAGGCACACAAAATATTTAAAAAAAAATTCAAATTCAAAGTTAATTTTAAAAACTTGATAAATGATTGATTCTATGAACATTGCAAAGCATAATCTTAAGACTGTATCAACAAATGTATGAGCTCGAATAAAGTAAAACAAAAAACATCTCAAAACAAAACACAAAATTTTCAATACATATTTATGAATTCAAATTTAAAAAAGTCTATTCTTAACTAAATGATTTTTTTGTGCTTAATTTCTGTAATACAATAAAACAGTTTAGCACGATGCTTTTCGAAATACTATACAATTCCCTAACGATTTTACAATGTTATTTGTTAACATACGTTTTTATTTCATAACAAAATTATTAAAATTTTATATAAACAACAAAATAAAGCTTTACTCTGTTTACATTTTGGTACATAAAATGATCAATATTGACTTTACTAGCGTACCAGCTTCGTATGTATAAATATAATATAAAACGAGTTTATTTCGCTAAGTAAATCAGCCATTGTATAAATACTACATTTTAACGTGTACGTTTTACATAGAGTCTCACGCATCGGCTTATGGTAATCAATATTGATGTTAAGCTGCAGGCAAAATATGACAACAAAACTAACATCAATAAACTACACACACTCTATAGTCTTAGTGCAAATCCTATTGAGAAGGCGATCGTGTGAACATGCTCAGGTAGTGAGTCAACAAAGTTAATGGACCACGCGTTTGAAATTAAATATAATATCCAATATTGCTATTTTACATCTTTCATAACCAGAAGCAAACCATTACACTGTGCAAGTTACACTGCTATAATTTCTATATAATATTAGTTTGATTTTTCAATATATTTATGATGTTTTCTACTACACACAAAACCACATACATTTAAATGGCGTATATTTTTAACTTACAATTTAAGCATACCAATTGATGAATACCAACATCAAAAAGTAGATTTATATTTAAAAGACGTTGTCGAATTTCAAAAATGTTATGTCTGTATTGAAATTCACCTTCAATACAATGTAACACTCTTATTTTTTGCTGCAATCGATAATCTTAATATTTTTTCAATTAGATGAAACGTTATTAACATTTTTTTTAATTAGACCACTACATTAAAAAAAATGTTATTTCAAGCACTTGCTGCATGCCTGAAGTTTTCAATTTACTTTCTATTACATAATGTTTTAGAGTACTAACATACTTCATCTAGCAATATACTGTTTTAATAAACAGCATAATTTACGGCAGAATGTATTTGTTCTAACATTTTAAAGTACGCTCGTGTATTGTTATATAACAACAAAGGCATTTTGAATAGTCATTAAAACTTTATTGAATATTATTATTGATAAAACATGCGTATCACAATCAAATGCATGCAATTTGTGCAACCATTCATGGGAACGGAAATATTGCACCACTTGTAGTGGTTGAAGATTACATTACGTAAACAAAATAGCGGTCTATAATAAATTTATAACAATCACAAACCGCGTTTCTGTGATAGTTCCAAATTTATGATTTGTGTTATTTTCAATAACCTTTTTTGCATATAAATTTCGATAGCCTAAACACCTCCGTGGCTGATTTTACTCCGATCTTTAAGAGTAAACTAACCTGAACGTTCTTGTTAAATTATTCTAAAAATGTTGTAAATTGAATTTCTTACACAATACTCATGCTGAAAATTCAGTGCCCCGCAATTTAAAACTTTTTTTTTTTTTTGAAAATCCTACGTGAAATATGTTGACTGTATGAGATTTTAATCCCTCACAAACATCAAAAAAAGTTGAAAAGATATTTATGCTTTTGAAACTTTTCTATAAATAAATATATGTTTTTGTCTTCAGTGCCAACGAAGTCTTTCATTTTTCTATTAGGATATATTTTAAATTTGAAATTGAATGAAAGCTTTACTAAGTGACAATAAAATATTCACATATAACGCTGTTATTAAAAATGAATTATAATTATACGACGTCATTACAAATAAATTTTAAAATCAATATCTACGAATATGTGAGTGGGATTTATTTTTTGTCACATTACAACTGTCAGATTAGCCAATAAACTTTCTCTTGTTACACCTGAAAAAAAAAAGTATATGTCTTTTCAATACTAAAAAGTTATGCAATTTAAACAACACTTCTGTGGCATATCTATGGCAGTTTTAATGTACTATTAAGCTACCGTATTTTTAATAAACAACCAAAGTGTCTTTGGAGTATAAATCTAAATTAAGACAATCATAAGACATACTTAAAAAATACGAATGCGCGAGACACGTATTTTTTTATAAATTAATACCTACCACCAAGAAAAGGAAAAAGTAAAATATAAATTGCATAAGAAGAGTGTTAAATAATTTCATCGACTGTATAATATAAGAAAATATTCTAACATTTTTTTTCTTGTCTATTATGTGCTAAATATGCGATGTAGTTTTATTACATATTATCTGAATGTTTGAATGGTTTTTTTCAACATTAAAAAGTAGTTCATTTAGTTTATATGAGTAAGCGAAATTTCGTTTCAAACACTGATTGATAAGTTAAGTTTGATTTTTTTTCTTTCTCTTTTTTTATTCGGATTGCTTGAAAGAAATATATTTAAACCAATATGTTCAATTCGTTTTGTGTCATATTTCTTGACCAATTAGCCTGAAGGTTTTCAAGAGAATGTTACCATCGTACAGATTCAAATGGCATGTGCACAGGTGGTAATATGGAAGCTTTTTTTATTAAAAACTCTTAAAAAATGGTAAGTGGTCTGGTTACATTTCTAAATTGGGTACAATTATTGAATGGTATTAACAACTTAAATTATTCAGTGATCACTTTGTAAATACAGGTTTTATTTGTGTTGTCGAATATCTTGAATTCTATTTATAGTTGTATTTTCAATGTTTGATTAATATAAAGAAATATCTTGGAAGAAACTTATATGATATAAATATTAATTTTGCTTAAAAAACGAAAGCTTATCACCGATACTACTATACTTATAAGAATAATAGGTATTTTTATTGACGAAAGTCAATACTGAAAACGGAAACAGAAATCATGTTTGTTAAGCTTTTTTACAAGTCAAGGATGTTCACGTCATTTAATTAAATCTATCATTCATCAAAATAATGATTACATACCACATATTATGATTATATAATATAAAATGTACTTATTACAATTCTACTTAAGGAGGAGAATACATAACTTACTTATGAGTTAATAGTTGTTGGTTTGTGTTAGAACTAATCATGTAATAGATTTCAATTAAAATACCAGTTTATTAGTTTAAAAAAACTACATTCAAAGTGCATTCAAATACTATAATAAATTCATTTCACGAAATATTTCATATAAAAGGATGTAATATTCAAACATCGCCGTCATCTTATTAGCATACATTATGTTTATATAATGGAATTAATAATAACCACTTATATAGAACCATCTCGGCGTGAATTGAGTTGGTTAATTATTAATCACGATGAATCATTTCATCTCACGAACGATTGACTGATCTATTGATAGATCGATTCGGGAAATATGGAAGACTTTCGACGGAACGTTTTTTTTCAGTTTTCTAAATTACATCGCTAACCGTTTACTATTCATTTATGTGGAATTAAAATTCTTAATTGGTCTGCTATGATTATCTAACTCAACAGAGTCATACCTAAAAGTCTTTTCTTACTATGACGTTAAATATATTTTTTATTTTACTCATGAAATTTAGTTTTACTCTGAGGTTACTATAAAATATAACTAAATTGATGTGAAGAGCTGCTAATTACATTTGACATATCTTTTTTTCAACATTTAAATGATTCAATTCCATCAATAAACTTTATAATAGGCAGTAACAACTTCATCAACTATCATTCATACGAACGGTTTCAAACTCAAGGAAAAAATAATAAAGGATATCTTCTGCAAAAAAGATGATACTTGGGGCTTCATTGATTGGGACATATCATTTCTACTTAAGTTGTCTTAAAGTGACTCAAAAAAAATGGATTGATCTTTTATGCAAGTGTTCCAAATTCAAAAAATATCTGTCTCACGAGCAATTATAAACTTTTTCGTCATACATTTTTTTTTTAATATTTTGGGTACATAAATTACATCGCAAATGGAATTAACATTAAAATTTTGAGTGAGGATTTCTCGTAAAAAAACATTAACTGTGCGAGTATAAATACTCGCAGGCTCTCTTTAACTTAATAATATTTGCATTTTATCTTATTTGATTGAATTGTATAAATCAATACACATAAGCAATGCTGCTGACATTAAACGATTCATACATCATGTTTCATATATTAGACAGGTATTTAGGTAATTTGAATATTTATTTCCGAGTATGATTTTTGAATACTTAATTATGAGCTATTTTCCTTCACACTTAAAATTTTGTTTTTTTTTTATATAAATACAACCAACCAACTGAATCCGTTAATTAAAATGTTATATGAAAAACTGTTGGAGCAATCAAAACAATTCAATTTAAGTACAAAAAACAGTTTCCTGTTTTATTTTATGAAAATCACACAGTAATTGTTTTATTATGCTTCACGGATACCATAAATACAAAAAAAAATGTTTTGATTTACATTATAAGATGTTTATCTAAATCGCATCTCCGATATCGCATCCTGACATATGTCACAACTCATAAATCTTCGCTGATAGATGAATAAATCGCTCGATTCCAAATGTCAAAATGAATCGAATGCTTCTAATTTTGGAAATTTAAATAAAAAGTTTCTCTTTTTGAATACAAAAAATGTTACGATTTGAGTGTTGGTATAAGGTTGATGTTTTTTTCAGACAACTGATGTAATTCATGTTTTTTTGGCTAAGCCTTGCATTAATTAAAGTTTTATAAGCGCTCTAAAGTACATTCGTTTTTTGAAATCACAAATGTCGTATCGTTTATGTAACCGTTAAATTGGGTTAAATATTAGTTTTTTTTAATCAAAGCCCCCAGACATGTGACAAGTCAAAAGACCCAGCGTACCGCAGACCTGTGGTTTCAATTAAATTATTACTGTGACATTGCGAAAGTTCTAAAAGTAGAGTAACGTTCTGTCTCTCTTGAGAAATGCTATATTTTTTATACAATAATATCTCTAAGTCATAACAGCGTACAGCGCATAAAAAGAGCTGAATACTCCGCACGCCCATGTATCATGAAACGAAACAAGTACTCGATTTTTTTTTCTTTTTTTTGTTGTATTTCAATATATAATAATAATGAAAGACTGTTTTCATGTAGTAATTGTGCATTACAAAGCTTAATATTACATGATTGAAATATTTTTTTAAATAATAATGATATTATCTATCAATAAAAAATGTTATCGCATAACAGTAATAAGGCACGCCTACGTATTTAAAACGATATTTTACTTTCATATACCTACTCAGTAAATAATCTAGATTCATGCTGCATTCGAACATTTCATCGAAACAAAGTTGAATAGCTGTCGATTATCTCAAACATTATTCAACTATTAGGCGTTCAAAAAACTTATCAAGAATTTAAGCTTAAAGTTCAATAGACTGATTGTATGATTGATCAACTATCTAATCTGACTAAATACTTATACGTATATGAATCAATTAATATAAAATACAGATAATCATATATATACATGTACATTATTTTATGTATACTATCTTTCCACTCAAGGTTTAGCCGTTTATAATTACCTCTCCATATAGACATTTTTATATTTTCATCTTTACTGAATAAAATATTTTATCGTGTTGCCGTAGATTTTAAAAAAGTTATCTGTTATATATCAATATTTAGGTAAAACTATTGTAAGATGAAATTTTAGTGGTTGGTAATATTACAAAAATAAATACTCATTTTCTGAAGAGAGTGAATATTAGATTCTAGATATTAGAGAATTTTAGACAATTATACCCATGCTCGCTTTCTCGTGCTTCTTCAATATCTCAAAGTATTATAGTTCCTGGAAAAAGCATTTTTTTTCACAAAAATCATAAGTTGATATAATATATTATTTGAATTATTTCTTTTTATGTCGGCGTAAAATGTAGCTTTTTACTTAACAAGTCCATACACAGTGACTTAATGAATTTAAAAGTTTATTTGTCAAAACTCTATTTTGGATAGACGACAAAATATTTATATTCGCAGTTCGATAAAACTTATTCGAAGAGTTCAGTTTTTATTAGATAGATACTGTTCATAATTATACATCTTATTTTGCAGAAAAACATATCGTACAAGTTGTTTTTTGTTGGAATTACCGAAAATTTTCTTGCCGCTTTACAACGGTTTTTTTTTTTTTGTTATTATTGTAATTTTAATCTTGTGTTTGCAAGCTGTGTCATCGCCGAAAATATCGCAGTTAGTGTTATAACCCGCAGTGTTACAGTTATTCCGTATATCCTACTGGGAATATACGCCCAGAGTTCTATCGTTGACGTGACCGCAGTAGTAGTGCGCGACAGACCGTGAAAAGTACTTTGACAGGTATCACATACACTCTTTCTTGACCGTTAGTCACACGTCACACCTGAGATTACATGTTCCCGTGACTACAATCGCTTTCCCCATTCGCTGACAGCCACCAAATCAGAAAAGATATCATACTTGATTTTATGCAGGGTTACCACATTAATATATTCAGACTTATTAGGACACAAAAAAAGTTGGAGTTAGATGTTTCTCGGATTTTAGACTTAATCTTAGATTTCCGTAATTCATAAGCCAACTATGTAAAAGATTAATCAAATATTCAATTTAATATCGATTCATTATTAATTTGATCAAATTATCTTTCCATTTAGTCATTAAATAAATCAATACCAATATACACTTCCGACAATAAATACTGCACGTCAAAATTCAAAGTTTTTCGAATCTTTGCTATAAATATAAAATTCCTTCGAGTATTCAACATTTTCGAAAGCAGTCAATTTTCGATCATTGGTCAAAATTATTTTTGGTATACTCAGATTTAGGGATAGATTATTTTCGCAAAAATAATTTAATCCTACTATATATGCGATAAAATGAAGTAACTTCCGGAAAAATCCGAATGCTTGGTAGCCCTACCGTTGCGAAGTTGTCCAACCACGCGAGTGCATAAAATACTTACCTACATCTGCCTTTGACATAAACATGACATGTGGCACATATGATCACTTAAGAGTGACGCAAGGGTTTGCACGCCACAGTGTACTAAATCGACTGCTGACGGAAAACACCGACAAACAAAAATTAGTTCAACAAAATGACATCTTTCACTTCTACGACATCTTACTATAATTTTGTACTGTGTTACACAAACCATTTATTTCGCTATTAAAAATAAAAACGTGTTTTGCACTGCGTATGTGACCAATTAGCAAGCCTTAAATGAGTAATTAATACAGTCAACAGTGCTTAAATCAATTAAAAGCCTTTCATTAGTTAGAAAATAGTCTGTTACATAATATAATTATGACAAAGAGCATTATATTTAGTAAGTAATTTTAAACTTCATATAAATTGCTTTCAAAATAAAGCTTTGTTCCATTAAGTGCAAAGTTATATCCAATGATATCAAATTTATTTTTATTATCCTGTCTGCACAAATTAATTTTTCATTTGATATTAAATTCTTATCGATATTTTAACTCTAATCGAATAAATTTTAAAAATCGTCTCGATACAACTCTTCAAGTCTATTTAATCTAATAATGTTTGCTGTATTAATTTTAGATGTGAATTTTAGTTGTTTAGTATCATATACAAAGAGATAATAAAGGTAATAATAACGTAATACAATATTTGAAACGGATATGTTAAACACTTTCATTGTTTTTTTTTTATGTTGGCTAAACATAACGTAAAAGGTAAATTATTAAACATAAATTCATGCTACAAACACGCAGCGTATGAAAGTATTAATTATTTACATTCAATTCGGCAAACATTACACCATGTTTATACGGAGGCTTGGTTTAAATTACACACATTTTATGCCTACATATTGAGTTACATAAAGCCTATCGAGTCAATTGAATTATCATAGTTATAACCATGTTTCAGCTCTAACGCCTGTGTAAGGAAATTTCGTGCTGACCACTACATTATCTCTTTTGGACCACACAAACTGTGCCGTTCTTTCATTGGCAACTTTTACTTTCCAAACTAGATCATGTACCTATAAATACTTGTACTTAATAGTGTACATTTCTTAATTTTGGAGATTTGTCATACAAACGGCTTTTTAATTTATGTGTAAAGCAGTAGGAGTTTAATTACAGTAATATTTTATTTTAATTTTTAATAACAAGATACTTGAGCAATAAAATTTCTTTCTCAAAATTTTTTTGCGTGTATGTCGTTAATTTTTGAATTTTTTAATGACTGCTTACTACTGCCTTATAAAAATAATTATTGGAGCATTTCAATTGAAAAACATTGAAATTTGAATTTTAAATGCTATTTTAATTAACACATATACGAAAAGCATGTAATACCAACTACGTGAATAAATTCATATCATTTTGTTTTAAATACTGTTTGTAAGCAATAAGTTTGACTTTTCATAAAAGATCTTAGTTAAAATCATGCTATACTTTTTGGATTTCCACTACAAACATTCTCCAGTCTTGATTTATCGTGGATGTCAGCGATATAACCAAACTTAACTACTCTAAAAACAGGGCGTAATAAGAGTAACTAAAACTCACTAACTCTATCCTTGCTTCATTATGTTACACTTTCAAAATAAGATTAATATCAAGTAGGTCAAATACTACCTTACCTAGTACATCAAAAGATATTATAAAAAAACCGGAATGCCAATATTAAAAAAGGGATGTTTTGGGATATAATGTATCCATGCTAATTTTTGAAGACTCTTTCGGTGTCAGTATGTATTAACATAAATGACACTCGAGTTAATATAATAAAAATATGTTTTTAAATGTTCATTAAAATAAGTAAACCGGATAACATGGTTTGCGTTGATTTTTTTGGCATTGAACGAAATTCGTTTTTACAAGGCATCAAAAATATACGAACGAAATAAATGGCTCGTATAACTAAGACTGAATAGTACTTGATTTGTAAAAAATAACAGCTGAAACAGTTTAAGTAAGTTAATTGAAAACTAAGGCAGTCGCAACTTTCATACACAAAATAAACACAATAAGTATGACCCACATTTCGCCATTGTCCATCAAAATGCCACTAAACGAAAAAATGCTCATTTTAGATTCCTTTCCGTTTGATTTCCGATATAAACGTGAGCAGGAGTGCACCATTCTTTCAAACTGCATTATAGTCACCGTTGAGAAATTATAATTTTAATCATAAAGAACTATAATCGATTTAACCAGTAAAAATTTTATTCAAAATTTGCGTCATTGTGATAAATTTGCCAAATTACTTTATAGCTCATTTATTAACATTTAACATTGTAAAAATACATAACACTGCAGTGCCATATTCTTTTTTATCATAACATGCAACACTGTGAATTATATGTAAATATAATAACAAAGATAAGAATTAACTATGGATCGATATATGCTCTCTTACACTTAAGATATATAATTCTATTATTATGAAGTCAATTTAATGTAAGAAGCAACCAGGTTGTTAATAATTTTTCGATAGTATCTTGATACCGAAATTATAAGTTTTTTTTAACTCAGTAACTTTATGGGTATTACCTTTTTTATTAAAAGTATTCATTGAATGCTCTGCATAATACATTTTAAATCACATGTATTTGTTACTGACCACTTACATAAAAGCTTGAAATATATTTTCCGAAGATTATTACTTGAAATGAAATGTAATACTTAAATGTTTCATCAGAAAATGTTAATTATAAGTCATTTTAATATTGGAAAAACAAGTGATGCTTCATTGTTATTATTTAAATTTAATATTACAATATTGAATTCAATTCAGAATTTGCAATAGCATTGCAATATTTTTGAAGCCATTTATAAATCACGATATTACAAAGAACAAAAAATACTCCAATCTTTCAAAGCCATATTTCTATTGTCTCGTTTTTTCAAGAGTAAGAACAAAATATCTCGAATCATCTATCATTCAACGGTGATCTCATCGATGTAGAGTTTAAATTAACATAAAAGTAATAACGAAAACAGAATAACACTAGCTTTTGGTGTTATATTATAAAAGGGAAAAAAAGTTATATAAAAAATAATAAATTTTATTAAGAAAATTCTTAATTTTAAGTAATATAACATGCATTTTCAGTAGTTTATCTATTGAGGAAATAAAATTAAGATTTATTTTCTTCATGAGTACCATCGTTGTTGTAACAAAAAAATATTTTTGATAATATTAATTGCGCAAAACAATTTAAATTTATTAGTAATAATTAAATATTCTAAAAAAAGCGCTTCTCAAAATATATTTGTTGTATACACAATTGATATATGCAACGGTTTTGATTAAAAAAGACACTATCTTTTTATAAGTGAAATCGCTTTGCTGCAATTAAGTTACCTCGAAATGTACTATTCGAATATTTAAATACGGTAACCACACCTTTTTTAAGCTTTGTGTCTATGCGCTGTAGATAATTTTCAGATTGCGGCAGGTGTAAAAAAAACAATGAAAAATATATGAGAAATTTCACTTAATACTGCGGTTTATCAAATTATTTTCTTGCAAAATTTCTTTAAAATAAATGTGTTTTGAGTCATAATTTGATTAAAGTATGAAATATTACCAGAAGCTGGCCATGATCTATTACGGTTATTGCGTAAAATATCTACAATTATCCATTAAGTAAGTATAAACTTCTCAGCAGTTCAGTATCATTTACACGATTAATATTGAACGCTTTAAAGGTATCCATATTGGAAATAATTACTAATCGCTGTGATTCACTTTTATCAGCATCCGCAGAATATAAACACAGCACACCTGTATTCATAACCATGCATTGACTATCACAGTATCGCATTATATAATACAAACGAATTTTTGCTAACTATGATAAAATACAATTAAGTTTTGCATTAATATTTATTTTATTTTATACGATTCTAGCGTGAAAAAATTTCTTCACTATCAAAAATTGTTGCATTTTATTGTATGCTTTTAGTTCCACCAAAGCGAAAATAATTTGTTTAAATAATAATAAAATAATACTTTAAGTGTCAATCAGCTTTTTTATATAATTTGATAAGTGTAACTTAGCTTTTAACTATCGACTCGTTTTACGGTCATTAATCATTAATTATTTTCAGTGTTTTTTATAGATATTTCGATGCAACCATCCGTGCATTTCTAATGCTTCGGATCGGACTATTTTTCCAAATTATATATATATTATAAATGTTATTAATATTATTTGAATGCTATGTATTTATTAATTAATTAATTTATTTTAAATAGACATTTCCCAAACGTTTTATCAATCGGCCAAAAAACAATCTATTTTGATTAATAACATATAATATAATAAAAAACAACACATCGTGACTACTTCATAGAGTTAAAAATATTGACTACCTTGACTATAGTTATGTTTCCGATATGTCCATGTTAACAAGTACCTTTTTAAAAAATTAACGCATTCATAACGGTGACTGTATATTTTTTTGAGCAGTCAAATAGTTTGAATCATAATTATATGTAAAATATAATAAACCAAGTCTTTGTTAGTACTCTATTAGAGCTAAATGCGAAGAAAATGCCTTCTAGACATGTATCGACATAACACTAGTATCTTTAATAACATGTTTGTATATTTTGATGGACAATTGTGCTTTTCAGATGCTAATGATCATAGTGTATACATCGCTTATTATGTGACATAATATCATAATCTGTTCAGCTTAAATGTGTATTATTTAAAATATAAAAAGATGAATTGTAGAATATTAAGTTAACATATGTTGCATGAAAACGGTTGTATTTTTTGAATATCAAATATATACTAGTCAAAGTGTATTTTTAACAATTTTCTTTTGTAATTTCTAAACATCTCTTAATAAAGATATTTTATGATATATAGAATCATTTTCAATTGATATAATCACGGTTTATTTCAATATGCTTTTCTATAAAGATTGAACAAATATATATCACAAAAAACAACATTGGTTTTTTATGCTTAAAACTAACATATTATAAATAAAATTGGCTGTAAGTTTGGAAAATTGTATATATATATTATGAATATATGATAAAGTTTTATTTTAAATTATGTCTTATTTAAAATTAATCATTTTTCTAGATTTAAATGGTTGATAACATAAAAAACTGTATTTCCACAATTAGCTTTATCCCATTGTTTAAATGAAAGCTTCTCCATAATGTCGCATAACTCCGAATTTTCTCAAAATTACGTTTCAATAAAACTACATCAAAATACATAATACAATCTTAATTATATATCAGTTAACAAAATAATTTTTATTACAGAAAAAAATATTTTGTTGAATGTGTTAAGTAGATACGCAAAGTAAATGGAATATCCTTGATTGAGTTGATACGGCCTAAGCATTCCAACGAGGGCACTGCTGCTGCGAATTCATGATTTAAATTCTGTTCTTTTCAATGTTCCGAGTCATGCTCCATAGTTTTAAAGTAATGGTCAACTGCCAACGCCCAACATCATAATAGCAAAATGCACGCATCTGATTTATTTATCATAAACCTACCACACAGCTTCAGCCAATATAAGTTTGAATTCGATTTAAATTAGATATCAAATTGCGGTCGCATAAATAAAGCAACTCAATATCAAGACCAAAGTGTCTTCGACTTTGACACGATTTGTATTATTGCCTTCTAAAATTTTGTAAATTTCCTGTGTTCTCTTTATTACTCACCAATGCTTTTTGCATGCCATGTGCAACGAGAAGCATTGTAAAATAAATTGAATTTCAGCTTTAATGTTCATTATATTATTAGTTTTACTTGAAAGGACATACAAAACAAAACTATTATTTGGTTACGTAGAATTAACAGCCAATGGCGTATGGATAGCAATCCATGGGCACATAAATATTCGAATATATCCGAAACACTCTACCACTTCAGAAAATAGACTACTTTTTTCACTGTTTCTATCCACAAGAAAGCCATATTGTGTACAATTACTAAAATAAACATTGATGACACCGAAACAAAAATATCCTAAATTTTTTTTTTAATTCATAGAAAAAAGATTTATCTATACGCTAACCAAAAAAACAATGCGAAATCTTCACAACTAAGAAAATTTTATGTATGTTTAATGTTTATATACAGAGTAAAATTTGTAATATAAAACTCTCTTATGATCGAATGGAAACACGTTGACAAAGTCAATTAATTTCTCATAATTAATTTTCTACACTGGCTGTGATTCAAAGACGAGAAATTTAGTGGGCATGCAATTTTCTATGGAAAAAAGATAAACAATGTAATACGTATATTAAACTATGTTGATTTTATTCAAATTTCATTCAATAAAATGTTTTTAAGATCAGGTCCAACCCAAAACATTCGTGTCACAAGTTTGAGAATTCGTGTAAAATATCGGCCTTCTCAAAGCACACTCTACGCGGATGTAAAGCGGCCTTCAGGGTTCAGTAATTGAAAAAAATGTAGCAATGTGATTGTACTAACAGTTGTGATTGTCAATAAGTACTTTATTTTAAGTAATCTTGTTGGATTAAGCTGTGTTGACACAAACAGTCTCAATGACCCGTTTCGTGTTGTAAGTCATAAATCGTATCATAAAATTTTGTAAACCTCGAAAAGATTTTTTTATATGTTCAAGAACAGATTTTACAACCATTTTTTAATGAGAGGTAAGCATAATATTGAATCATTTAAGCAGTTTTATATGGATTGGCTTTCATTATGAACATTTAAATATACAGCCATTTGAAAAATATCAATTGAATATTTCTATTAATGTTTTCCAGTTGCTAAGCTGTTTTGGAAAAATTGTGATGATTTGATGATTTGATGATTTTATTGCAAAAATTATTGCTGCATATCAAATTTGACAAAATTTATAGTAATATCAAAACATTATAACGCACTGGCCACACGAGTAAAAGAATATCTCACGCATTAAAATTTGCTGTTACAATATGTATATGTAGATATTAGAAACGAATCCATGTGAAATATGAGTTATTTATAATTTACTTTCTGTTAAAAAAAAAATAGTACTTCTGTTATGTGACCTTCACTTTCTTCCTATATCTTTGGGAAATTTTCTCATCGTTTATGTGTTCTTACGAATAACTTCATTGTATAAATTATTTCTCAACTTGACAGTCTTTACGTACTTATTGTCTGCCAAATACCCACATATGTTCACCTTATTATAAAAATAAATGGTAAATTATTACTTGCATGTATTTTTAATGATAGACAATAGTTTTGAATCTCTCTTCATTTTGATTATAAATCTCTTATATCCTGAAGTATTATAGATTTATTTGATTTTAATGCGCGTATAAATTTTCTTGCTCGATGGCGATTTTAAATGCTAAGCATTACCACTTTCTAGTATCACTGATTCGGAAGTTTTCGTTTCCTGTTGAAAAATTAATTGGATGGCTATTTAACCAGATGAGTTTTAATTTAACCAATTATTTCCGTTCTACATAACTCACAGAATGTTTGAATATAACTGGATTTAACCACTATTAAAATAATGCTCGTTTTTTACAGCGGAAAAACATGAATGTCATACAAAACATTTTTTTTAAGACGACTCAAATAAAAGCCGTTCTTTTTACATTTCTTCCTTAAGTTAAATTTATCTTACTCAATTATTTAAAATATTTCTAAAAATATGTTTTTAAACAGAAACAATATAGTCATAACGAGACTCTCAGAACTATGATATGAAGGATGCTTCATTTTTACTATTCACCATACTTTGAAAGCGTTATATAACCTTTTTTTATCAGATGTCATATTTAAAAAAAATGCTAGTACTTAGTTATACTTTGTCTCAATAATTGATTATTCAAATTATGCCAGTTTTATGTGATATATATACTAGTAAAAAATATTTAGGCAAACAATGAAAACATGTTTTATGTGACATTACTGTGTCTAGTAGGAGAAATTGTGCAAAAATTTTCACCTTAGTTCCCAGCGACGCAAAATTAGATCATTCATGTCAATAAGTCTCATAATTACGGACCGACATTTTTCTCACCTTCTTGTCAGAAGAAAGTAAAACACAAACATTATTTAAAAAATGTATCAGCATGAGAAAAATTCTCACAAATTTTCATACATAAACTATTTTCTCTTATTACGAATTATTTTTTTTAAATATTTTCCTGTTTGTATTCTGATTAAGATGTACATATAAATGTAATAAACTCGTTATAGTTTTTTAACGCCATTTTTTTTATCAAAGACAACGTAATTAAACACGCTATTTTTCTTGATTGAAGATGTTTCCCACTGTTTTATTTATAAAATTAATATTTTCTTTGAGATGTCGAGATATTTCGTTTTAAATCAGTAAATTATTTCCTTTTAACTCTCTATCTTTCTTTTTATTTAGTTATTTAATGTCAGTGCCAAAATATTGATTTAACTAATTATTTAAAATAACTATTAGCATATTGTGAACAGTTTAAAATTTCATGTCAGTAAAAAGGTATAAACATTTTAACAAAATGAAGAAATAAGAATATGTCTTTTGATAAATCCAATACGCTCTGGTTTCATAGAATTATTACATATATTTAAATTTAACTAATAAAATCAATTTTCAAATCTTGTAATACTTTAAAATCATTTATTCTCATGTGTCAATTTTTTAGCTCAATAAATTAAAAGCTTCATATTAATTATGGCCGCGATATAGTTACAGAAATTTGAAAAAAAGACTAAGCCATGTTTAAAAGATATCAGGTGCTATTTAATACTAATGGTCAGTTAATGTTCATTGTTCAACGATAAATCTGCAAATTCATCGTTTTCGTTCAAATTATGGGTGCGCTAAGCTTCAATCATTCTATTGATACAAACCGTATCATTACCCGCTACGATAGCAAATCATCAATACTTGATTTTTAAAACTGCTGTAGAACGATGATACAATATTTAATTCAGAAATCATACACTTTCACGCATCGTTTTACTTTCGCTGAATTCTTTAACCGACGATGCGATAAACACAAACGTATGCATATTGTGCGTAGGTACAAAAATATTTCCCGCAATCTTATTTTATTTTTTCTGCTGCGTTATTTTCAGTTCTAAGATAAAAGAGCCGAGCAGAAGATTAACGTATACTTTAAAAAAAAATATCAGACGTATGTGCATTATTGAATCCATTACAAGTAATGATAATCACTATCAATGTATCAGATAGCGGTTAAATTCCACCATCCAATCAATACAATGAGTTCTCAACATTCATAAACTTGAGTACTTTCTTTGATTAAATATTAATATCTTGAAATTGATCATTCGATATTAAAAAGTATTCCATTTAAAATGAAATAATTGTATTTTTTTTTTTGTAATTTTCATATAATCGATTGTAGGACAACTACTATGATATGGAACTTCTTTTTCTCGAAATCTTTCATACTATTTATTTATGTATGCACCATTGCCGTTGGCTACTTGCAAAAAAACTACATCCAGTTAAAAAAAGCCGTTTATTTTAAAACAAACAAAAACTAGTCTTGATTTCGGAGATAAGATTATTTTCTTTCATCAGAGAATTAATAATTAATTAATTATGCACGAATCACTTCTGTCTTCAGCAAATTTTTAAATAGTGTCATATGTCTTAAATTCCCCCAAGGTATGTTTTTTTTTCATTTCAATTACATTTTATATTAAAAAAAAACTTCAAAATATGTTACACGGAAATAATATAATTATTATATCGGCATTGAAATGTGTTATCTTTTTGTGTATCGTATACTTTTTTATAATTATCTTTACTAGTTATAATGTAAAAAAAATATCATAAATTATCACATTCCTTTAATTTGTCAATGTTTTTCTCATAACTTACTTATACTTGCTTACACTCTGCTTAAATTATTTTTTAGATTATAAAGCTTTCTTAAAATATACATATATAATGTGTACGTTTATTTGGTAAATTATGGATATCAGATTATCGGGTTAATTATTTGACTTCCTAGTATATCATATAAATAACGCGTTTTAAATTCTTCCCTATATTAATCATCGCTAATTGTTACAATTCAGTATAAGGAGAATTTTTCTATTCAAAAAAATGTTTAGAAACAACTTTTTTAATTGGCAAAACATTCATAAGAGAAATTTCACTAAAAGCTACAAGTGAAGTCATGCCGTTTATCATGAAAGCAATTAAAATATGTCTGCTCGATTATACAAAAAATCCCTATTTCTTGTTAATCGTTAAGCATTCCAAACGCTTTCATCATTACAGTAATGTATAGCGTCTGAGAGGTTTTGATTTATACTAAACGGTCGGAGATCTGATAGGGTCATCATATTTCATTTGACTTGTGTCAGAAAGTCATTTTGCAGACACCTATTTATCTCACGCACCATAGATTCATCAGACTTTTTGGCACAACCGATAATCGTGCTTATTCTCTCAATTACCTTACAAAAGTTATTACCGTAGAAAATCGTGTCTGTAATGGTGTGATAAACTACAAAACGTGATCATCTTTCGATAGTTTATTAAAAATTATTCAGAGGCAAAAAATATTTGATCGAATCTATTAGTTATGACTTAAGATGGCAAAATACGTAATTGATTACATTTCTTTTAAGCTCTAATTTACTATTCATACATTTTTTAATCTTTACATACAATCTTTATTCACACTTGACTTAAGTATATTTTTTAGTAATTTATTTTTATTATCTTTAAGCTGTCTACATTTTTTTGTGTTTTCTTTTTAAATTATTTATATTCAAAGAATAAATATTTCTTCAAATATCTACAGTCATCATAAATTTAACTACAAAATCTTTTCTTTACCTCAAAATGAGTTGTCTCTTAATTTCCCTGCCAACCGGAGAAGATCAAGGCCGCAAAATTATAAAGCGTTATGCACAAAGGATGTTATGTTAAATGCAAGATGCAACTCAAGTGTATCAACAGTGACCTGGATTTAAAACGCATTTTGATGCGTGCACTGGCCAAAAGTAACCCAGTAATGCAAACATGTTTCTTCTTGAAACTGCATTATCGTGTGCATCCCAACGGCTATTTTTGCTTCAACACCCTTTCACTTGTGAGCCGTTACAGCGCTTTTAAAGTATTTTTCTTTTCTTTACTCATTTATAAAATATTTTGGAATTTAATTTTGTTTTAATTATTACATCAACTAGTTTCAGTTTTTCTTTTTGATTTATTACTATACATTCCCAATCAATCGAAATAAACAATGCTTGAATCAAGAATAAAGATGTCAAATCTAATATAAATCTCTTGAGTGAATAAATATCGTAGAAGATCAACGTATATGGACTCTTATTGAAGTTTCTTAAACAGATCATACTAAATCGATTGACTTTTCTTTATAGTTAGAAATATAGAATAACGGAATAAAGACAGAAATGGTTTAATATAACTCAAATTAAACACAAATATCACAAATTCACGTTGACAATCAGACTGCTTGACTGAAAATATAAATATTTCATACTACAAATCAAATATTTCAGCGATCGATCATTGTCGATAAAGTTAAGCAATCCTAGTTTATAAATATATAATTTATTTTAAACCACAAGTTTATTAGTAAAATGAACAGTTTTTTTATTTAATAATATGAATATTTTTTAGGTGTTAGCTGTCACTTCTTAATGGAAAGGCATGATATTTTAAATAATATGAATATAATACGATTTTACGTACGCATAGTGTGTGTTGTGAAAATTTTCTGTTTAATATTGCCAGGTGTGCTTACAGTTTTCACTATAAGAAAAAGAGATGGAGAGAGCGATGCATAGTAAATCGGCATAATGATTTTTCGATCCCACTTTCCAAACGCCTTATTTGCTTAGTTAATTGACTTATATTTCAATAAAATGCTTTTCAGTTGAATCGCTTAACGACTGACTCGTAAAACTAAGAAAACTGTATCGTCATTCTTTATCAGCGCTTAGCACTGATTAGAAAGTTAATGATTTAACATTACGTTTCATAAAATCAAAATACACGGCTTATTGAGACAGGCATATAAATTTTATTCAGAAATACAATAAATATCTGGAAGGTTTTTAATATTTTCAACTACTCGAATTCATTTGATAAAATCTACTATAAAACCATAAGAGATATTAGTTTTAGATATAATAACAATAAGTAATAAAATTATTTTCATTACGTAGTATTCCATAACTAACTCATGTTTTTTCTTTGTTGCAGGTATGAGATTGTTTCGATAGCAAAAAATGCCCTCTGGTTATTTTTTATTCAAGGAAAAGGTTTGACTTAAACATAAGATATATAGTAAGTGGATTCTTGAATTAATTCCACAGTGCATAATTATAACACAAAGCTTTTATTACTTGCACAGTTTTCACTGTCTGCTAAAAATTAGCGGTAAACACATAGCCATGTCAAATAAAATGATCACAAAAATATTGATTTATAATGTATAATAAATACTTTGAATTGTGGTGTGTTCTCTCAATCGTTGTAATTTTTTTTATTTGGATTTGCAAACAAACGTTCAATTTATTACAATCGGCAGAGTATAATAAATGTTTTTTTTTTCATTTTATTACACCTCGTACAAAATTTAAAACGATTATTAAACTGAATATCGACTTTTCATGATAAATACTTGTAGCACCAGTATCAGAAGCAGTGTCCAGTGAAAGGGTTTTTTTGACAAAACGGTCAAAATGTTTCGTAATTTTTTTCAATGTTTAACTGTTAATTAATATTGGATTTTCGATTTTAAATTCGAAATATCGATTTTAAATTTATATATTATCATAAATTTCATTTTCCAAGGATGCCTCAAAATTTTTGTCTTTTAATCGAAAGACTGAATTTTTCTGAAAAGAACTTTATTATTGTATCACAAAACTTTTCATAATAGATTCATTGCATTTTAAGTCCGATTTTTTTCATTTACTAAACTAGCTAAAAGGTACTTTTGAATTGAAAAAACATCCGAATTTGAAAAGATACTTGTCTCGTTTTTCATCGATATTGCAATCCCTAAACATAGCTGACTAAAAATTCCTTTTATCAGCATTTCATCTGTATTTTTAAGAGTTACGTTTAGCCCGTTCCTAATTTCAAAAGATAGATACGTCACGATTCACTGATAGTTTTAATTTTTGGTTTAATCTCAAAAAGTTATCAGTGTGTATGTTCTATTTAATGCTGTTATTTAAGATTCATTATTATATTTCCAATCGATGATTCGAACCTCGTTTAATCTAGCCATTAATCAATCATTCACGCACACTTACCTTTCCAATGTGTAAAAAAATGAAAGAAAGTATTACAGAGCTAAGATTGATGCAAAAAACACTGATCAGTGAACAGAGAAAACAACACTTTCCTTAATATTGATGCAATACTTACCGTTCTGCTATAAATATTATACTAGCGTTGCAAGATTAAACACACAGTATATTCTACTAATTAACTTGTTTGTGTTTTATACACAATTCGTTATGTGTTTTTTTATTTAAATAAATCATACTGATTCTACTTCGATAACTTAAACAAAAAATACAATGTATTTGTAATATAATAAAAACAACTTCACACATGCAATATTAATTACAAATCGAAAAATATCGTTGTGTGTTCTTACATTAAATTTTCTTTTCTAACTATCTGGATTTAAAATTCAGATGTATTTAAGGTTAATCATAATATAACTATAAATACGGCGAGTGTAATAAAATACTTTTAAAAATGCTACGTCTTTTAAAAAATATATAACTATTTGTGATTGAAAAAATAGTTATTGTTTATACTTATTCTTGAGTGAGATATATATATATGACTTTAAAAAAGTGCATTTTAATGTTTCATAATAGCTTATTATCTCTCTTTAATTGATACACCACTAAACATTTTAACAGCACATCAAGATAAATCTATATTTAATTATATATAATTTTGATTCTCGAATTAATGCACGTAATGAAAAACGATTTAGTTATTTCACTTTGAATCTATGCTCATTTGTCAAGTAGACAGGTACAATAATTATTTGCTACCATAAAACAATTTTTGTTTCAACATCATCTAGATTGCAAAATTGTGTGAGACCATTTTCCGATTCACGCTTTTTTAGTATCAACAAAAAGCGACCTCGTTGTTATGTGTAAAATTGTTTCTAATTTCCCATAAAATTCTTTGTTTTAAAATAACACAAATACTATCGAATCTAATTTCAATGCTCTATAATATCAATCGAGAAATCTGACTCAATAGAAAAAGTCCATGACTTCAATCAGTCACATCAATCCGTCATGAGTAATCTAAAATTAATTATTTCTTACGAAATGTAATTCATATCAACGTTTCCTCAAACCCATCATTTACGCGAATCAAACACTAGATAATATTCTGTAGTTTTTTCATTTCACATATATCACATACATTCATATCGTTTACTTTATCAATTGATTGTACACATATTAGTGAATTTGAATTATCGATGATATAATCAAGTAGATTGACAGATGGAGCATTACATTTGACTATACAATATTTAATGATGTAAAATTTAGAAGTTTAAATATACTTAATAAATACATATTATATATATATATATATGTTGAATACATACACTGTTAAATACTTCAGATTTATACGCTAACTCTAACAAATTCTCTAAAAACAAATCATATTAATTTAACCGCTACATTACAAAACTAATACTGTACATTGTGTTAGAGTTGACAAAAAAAAATGATAATTTAGTAATTTTGTTATTTTTAATCATAGTAAAAACAAGTAGATTAACGAAGATTATGAGAAATTCGAAATTGGTATGACGCTTTCACAAGAAATCATTTAAAAATAAATCTCTTGCTTTGTTTTTTGTAACGTTGTCATAATAAATAACAAACAATTTGTTAATGCTTGTTAGTTTTAGTTTATTACACCAAAGTGGAATTAATAACCACATATTATCTCTGCCAGGTTCACGCCCGCATTCATTGTATTAAATACAATATTTTATGCCAAAAAATCTTACCTAATCATGCCCGAAAATGGATAACCCAGATTCCATTGTACATGTTTATGGCCCCACAAAGATGTTTTCTCACCGTAAAACAATAGTATCGTTTAGTTTGTGACCCACAGTGATGCCACATTAAGCATTATGGACTAAATTAACTGCAGTAATCTTTTTTTCTTTACAGTCTAAAAAACAGAACACTGCTGTGTATCTTTGTAGCGTAAGTAAATATTTTCCACAGCAATAAAATTTCAAAGATACTACAACACTACCATAATTCATTATTATGAAGTCACTCTTTAGTTAACATTCAACTTAATTAATTTATTCATGGAATAGTGCTTTTTTTAATGTAAGTTAATCATCTTTTTTTTATCGAATATACAATACTATTCCAATTGAGATTTATTTATTCAATGAAAGATACGGTGTTAACATTTTTTAATTCATACATGTCCGATTTTATTTTAAGTCTTTTTTGGCTTTCAAACAATTTTCAATTTCTTAGATACTCTATTAATTGAATTGGCATTTACTTGATAGAACTCCATCATTATACGGTGAAAAAATACATTACTATTTTTCACAGTGTTCTTTGATACTATTTTTATTAATAACATGAATACCAGAAAAATTATTATTTTAATACTCACTGTTTTAAATGACATGAATTTTAGCATGACCAAGTAAAAAAGTAATAATCATTCAATTTTCTAATAATACCGACCAATTTTAATACGTATAATATATGTTTGCAAATATACAAAAAAACAAATCTTTTCAATATGTATTGGATTAAAAATATGTATAAGTAAAATTTTCATATCCGTATGTCCTTAACTCAATCATACAAACTAATGATGGGGTATTTATTTATGTGATTGAGTTAAGAATTCGGCCTTACGCAACCGTAATTATTTCAAAATTTGGTTACCAACACCAAAACTGTATCTAAATACGTTTTAATTGGTCAAATGAAATAATAATTTCAATATAGCCTTAAGGTATACCAGATATGATTTCAATTTAATTTTAACTTTCGTTTTATAACGTACACGTATGATTATTTTTTGAATACCTATTAAAAAAAATATTTGTAACCAAATTAACATAAAATCAAGTCAAACTCTATGAAACTTGATCATCGTATTTTTATAACAGGAAATACAACCATCAAAATTGTATTCATTTTGATAAATCTATCTACGGTAGTAATTATTTTGCTTAGTAATAAAAATAAAATGTTCAAGTTCGAAACTTGACATGTTTTAATTTAAGTATATTTGTAAAAAAATTCACGTTAAAAAAGTTTACACTACAAGAAAATGTCTAAATGAAAGTACCGTCATAGCTTTAACAGTGTTAAGTGATATTTGTATCCTTTAACCAATAAGAAATAAAGTGTCGTTTTTTCAATATTAAAAAATATCCGTTCGTCACAATCAGTCACCATTTTATATTACATAATTAATAACAGATGGAGTCCAACTAATTGGAAATAATCTTTTTATTATAATTACACCAATCGAAATATATATGAAATTGGATGGAAAATTACAAATTTGTTTTCAGTTTATGATTTTGATTCACTTCAATTATAATGTTTAATTTAAAATAAAACATTTTTCTTTTGATTTACATGAATATGCAATTTTATTTACTTTAAGTTATCTGAAGGGTGGTCTTTGTTTGTCTTTATTGATATCAATTATTTGCAAAAAGACACCTGTGAAAAAACTGGAGTACTTTCCAATGCGGAAATACCGGCGGTTAAAAAATGATGTCAAAAAAACCTGTCGATGGCCGCTAGTGCAAATAAAAGTTGTCTATTTCAAATCAGAGCACATAAATCATAGGTATAATAACAGTTAAACGTATATCAAAAATTGCCAAAGATTTAATTACATATCACCTCGGGGTGGTATTTAGAGCTTTATTACGGGTTATTAAAACAGACAATGTTGCTTTTATTATACAACTAAGCTTTCTATTA
The DNA here is from genome assembly GCA_028555115.1 of Himalopsyche japonica. Taxonomy (NCBI): domain Eukaryota; kingdom Metazoa; phylum Arthropoda; class Insecta; order Trichoptera; family Rhyacophilidae; genus Himalopsyche; species Himalopsyche japonica. The sequence continues at coordinate 3,928,398 of JAHFWJ010000430.1, forward strand.
TAGTAATGTGATACAATGATTAATCCTTTTGTTATAAAACTAACAGATTAATGTGTACCGTGCGTGGTTTTAAAAATACTCTGTCAAATGATTTCTCAAGAGCAGCGAATGATTTAAAAAATAAAACCATGTAGATTAAATCATGGGTTTTTGTAGTTATATTTTTTTCATACATAAATCTTATGATAGTCAAAAAATATAACAATTTTAGTATAATTATAATACAATGTGAAGTAGCACGTATTTACTACTGAAGCATTTTTTTAGTTGCCGCTATAATTAAGTAATACCTAAAAAAACCAATAACTCAATGGTCATTTTTAAATGCAAAATTTCATGCAAAACTATTTTTAAATTGAATTTTTTAAATTTATAATTAGTTGGTTTACGTTATTGTTAAAATTGAATCACTCAAAAATTCACCAGGAATTGTCTCAAAGTATTGAAACGTTATGATTATTGAATAAATGTTTTTCTATCTAGACTTTCATAGTGCGTTCAATTATTTTTTTAGCTATATTTGGACACTCTAATATTAACAACTAATTGAATACTTCAAAACAAGTTTTTATAGTACAGGTTATGAAAAAAACTACCTGTCGAGTAACAAGACTAATTATAAATAAAGCAATATATTTTCAATGCTCTACAAACGAAAGTGAAACTGTTTTAATAAAATATTTAATGCATTTAAGCATAAACATTAACGAACACGGCCAATGAATGGCTATTAAATGATTATAAAAAGTAATCGCCTAGATATTTTTTTACGTATTTAAAAACAATTATAAAATGATAAATTTAACCTAGAATTATTTCACAAATTACAATTGTGATAATTCATCAAACTGATATATTTTTTGAGATGTCACTCATATCTTGTACATTGCTTGAGTGTCCGGAGTTTTTTTAGAAATTTATCATTGTTTTAGTGTAGACTGTAAATATAAGCCGTAAAAAGTTAGATTAAAAAATTATATGCTTACAGCTTGAGATTAAGACAATTGTCTGACTATCGCATTTAAAATTTTCTCGAAAACCAATTATAATCATAACACATTGTGTATGTTATGAAAAAAAATATAGTTATTAATAAAACGCATGATACTTACCAGAGCATGCAAACATTGCTCAGCGCTTGGTAAACTTTTTCCGTAATTTAGTAAGCGATCGTTAAGAACGATTCTCTATTTAAAAAATTGCGTTATTGGTTTATGCTTAGGTTTAAATTTACGGTTTTGGTTATTGAAAAACTTCTGTAATTTTTTGTTTGTTGTCATAAATTCCCATATTATCCATTTACTATTTATTACATATTTATGAATTTTTTATCCAAATGGCAAGTTATAAGTTAACAGCCAAACTTTATTCTTTGATCATCTTCTTTTGAGACAAATGGATTTGAACATTTGAAAAAGAACCCACTTTATAAGAACAAAAAGAACATACAATGCGTTTTTTTTTTGTTGATAAAATTTCAATATGAACAATTTTAATAAATGCATAAGAAAAGTGTTGTAATAATATTGAGTTATCTTATCTACAATGCATGTCTCTTATTAATTTGCATTTATTATTCACATGAGTTTCACACGTTGTAAAACACCTGCTTAAACATTGGTCAGTGCAATATAAACATTTAAAAATTTAGGCACAGACGTCCTTGCTTTCACGCAATATTGTTTTGCCGTTTTTTGTGCCTAATCGAGAAGGAATTATTTTACTTCCTCGTGTACCACACCCTCAAAAAAATCAGTATATGTTAAATCTATACCATTAATCAATTAATAAACGAGTAATGTTTTTTACTGTACATACATACACCTTGTTTGTTACATTCTTCGATATCATCTAACAACGGTCTCGTTCAAAGTATATACAGACTTTTAAAAACATATAAAATATATAATTTATTTATCCCACAGACCTACCCAAGCATTTTCATTGAAACACGAAATACAGTCGATTCATTTCATAAATCGTGAACCCACAAAAATAATTTACAGTGGTAATATATCAAACATATTTTATAAATTAAAATTAAAATAACAAACAATCTAGCATATAAAAATAAAAAATAAAATGTACTGTATTTGTATACTCAACCTGTTATTTTATCTCAGAAACTCCTTCAATAAATTGTAGTCAGAACATTTTTATAGCTGAAATTGTTACATAAATTTTTTCTCATTGCTATTTCTTCTTTTATTTATTATAAAAAGCTTGAAAGCTTTTATTCAATTCAACATGAATGTGTAGTAATTAAACATATTTACAGAAAATCTTGTAACGCATTATTGCGTATACTGCAGTTTTGAAACACTGAATATTTAATTTGAAAGTTTTCAAAAAAAAAGCATAAGGTTGTCTGAAAATTTCATTCGTTACACTTCGTAACAAAAATGTCTCGAAAATAAAAATTAAATGCAACATTGTGTTGTATAAATTGTCATACATTATTAACGACTTCATTTAATGTATAAAATGTTTTTAAATTTTATAATGAACACAGAATTTTTAGGCATTTTAAAAGAATCATTTCCATTTTTAGTTGCTTATTAGTCTCATTCAATCATGAAAACATTTTATCAAACGTAACATTTTTTTTTTGAGTAATACTTAAGTTCAATACCAGCTTAATATTCTACTTTTTCCAATATTATCTAACCACAAATCTTACTTGCGTATGTTTTTGCGTAGATCACTTTTTTATCAACAAAATTACATCCGGAACGCTACGATTGTTAACGCGTAATCCAATTTTTCTTTCCGGGCATCCTCAAATTACTTTTCACGCAGTCTAGCCAACTTAATCTTTACCAGACAGCTTTTACGATGTGGACTTGCGAATTTATTGTGTTGCTATGCCAGCATATATATATATTATATGACAAAACATTCTACATATAACACACGACCGCATAATAATCATTATTGAGAGCTTATAATATTTTTTCTTTTTTTTGGTTTCAATATTGTATGTATCATTTTATATTCGGATTTAATTGGATAGTTAAAATAGATAATATGCATACATAAATATAAATCATATCGAATAAGTTGAGAGATCAAAATGACGTCTTAGAAAGTTTAATTGAACGCAAGCTTTTTTTATACAAATAAAAATTATGATTACATCCTATTTCAAAGAATCTATCTGATCCTGAAAATTCGATAAAAATAAAACAATTAGATAATTTGGAGCAATTCTCTATGGTGTTGTTTTTATTAATCCAATTATACCGAAACGAACCAGTAAGAATAAACATGTTATACATTGGGAGAGGAAATGACTTAAATACATTTATATTATTGTTTGGTAAAAAACCGCGGATTTACAATAGATTAATAGTAAACACGTTTTGTCGACAGCATAGTCAAACAAGATTCAAATTAATTATCTATTTACGGACTTTGTCCCCTGAAGGCTTTTTCTGATAGCTATACAAATGTTTTTAGAAACCAGTATATACCCACCTGATAGTAGCTTTTATAAATTAAACAGAAGGTTGTATTTAGCTACTCTGACATAATATAAGGTCTTATTTAAGAGTGGTTTTGACGGAATGTTGTAAATTGATGTATTAGCTTGGACAGGTGGTGTGCGTTATACTCTACAGACATACAATATCTATATTTTGAAATGATCACTTCATGCGACAGCGCAAAGTTTTGCAAGCAAATAAAATACATCCAACATTACAATAGGAACATTTATCGACAAACGAAACTACACAAAAAAGTGTGTGTCAAAATATTACCTTTTCAGAAAGTATTTCACACAATTATTCAAAGAATAAATGTTTTATCACATTGTCCGTACTAACTTAAAATAAGTTTTGAACTTTCAACATGTTTTTAAATCAAAGCCATCGTACATATTACAACCTTAATTAAGCTTTTATTTTTAATTTCTTACCATATTCTTAATCACCGTATAAAAAAAATCAGCATATTACTGAAATATTTGGTCTACATATTTTTTAAGTCAAGTTTTCCACGCAATTCCTTATAATTAATATACATGAATTATTCAAAAAGCAATACGTTTATTTAAATAATATAATATTATAGATTTTATATGTGTCTTGTATTAAAATCAATTTCATTTGTTCAAAAAAGGTAAATTATGGTTTTGTTATTAATTTGATTATATTAATAAATAAAAAGTTTACCAGTCTAATTTATTCTTATGATGAAATGTTAAAATATTATTTGAATATTTTAATTTGCTTTGGTCAGAGTTAATTCAAACATTATACAACTTTGAGTACTAGCAACATAAAGTAACATAAGAACTTATTTATTCAAATAAATTTCTTTTTTTTCGTAAATTGATGAAACAATAAATAATATTCTTCCTGCATCATAATAACATTATACAAGATAATAGCTTTATTCGCATTAACCTATAATCACATGAGATTATGTATGTAGGTTTGCTAATATTCATACTTGTGTATTTATTATCTATATAATCAAAAATTCAAATTAAAAACAATGGTACAACGATTACTTCTGATAAACTGTATTGCTATAACTATTATCAGCACAATGAAAGTATGTTATTCCTACAAAACAATTATAAATAATAAAAAATACACTGCTTACGGCACATTTTTACTTCAAGCGTTTCCATCATTTGAGAAACAGTTCTACTCAAAATATATTTTTATTATCATAAAAAAAACTGCTCACGTAGTGAATTTTGATTATTTTTTTTATAATTTTGATATTTAAGTAATATGTTCAATGGTAAAACAGTATTATATACGACCATAGCATTTTTTTGAAGTCGTTAAATTCTTAAGCTTTTCCATGATCACTAACTTTCATATTATCTGCGGTAATTTATAATCCCTGTCCGACATCAATTATTGCTTTCTTTATTGTTTTTCATAGGTCATATAATGAAAATTTTGGAATGTAAAAAGTTATTAATGTTGTCTTGACGTAGGTGCAGACGTATTATTTTTTTTAAACGTAATTGGCACTCATATTTATACAACAGGAATGATTTAAAATAATTATTCAAAATTGATTACATTTTACATTCACAATTGACATACTGAGGAATCACAAAAAAATATTAAATTTTAAGCGTGGATTTTTAAGCATACCATGCAATGTATAATTAATTAAACAAAAAAAGTTTGGATTGATAATATAACAAATAATTTAATAAAAAAACCCCCCATTTATATTTTAATGTTAATATACATTTGTTGTAAAACCCTTTCAAGAATGACTCATTTACAGGATCGTTGATGAAAATTATCACAGGCAATTGTGTTTATTATTAATTAATTAATATTATTAAATTTGTTTTAGCTGCTATTTACTGCTTTCCTTGGGCTGTGTGTATTCCTGTGATTAATAACTTTGGTATATAGACGATGCTAACTGTTTATTGTGCGCCAGTTCTGTTGCGTCCGTGTGATAGAATGCTTGAGATGTAGACGAAACCCAGGTCGTTAGTGACAAAACCTGTGGAATCGTACAAAATCGTTCTAACAATTCAAATTTAATAATTTTGACTTCAAAATATACACGGAATATCTTCATACCCTGAATTATATATTATTTTTCTTTGTTAAGTATTTTTAATTACTTTATAGACTGAAACTAAAATTATTCCAGTTGGATGAGCAATCGATAGCGTGTGAATATAATATATATTTAGGGCGTACATTTTCTTTTGGCGTGTAGTGCCAATAAATTTATTATTTCGTCTATTTTATATAATAATATTCAGAATACCTAGCCATGCACTATTTTCATTCATCGATTAATAAAAATTTTCATGATTTTTATTGGAAGTAAAGATACTAAATTCTGTTTTTCATGCAATTATGGCTGGTTAGAAATCTATTCGTGTACAAATAACTTGCCAAATTTTGTCCGGTCATCGGAAATGGATCATCAATATTTCTAGGTAGATGATTAATATTGTGAAATCAAATCGCGTAATTATTTTTCAAATATTACAGAACAAACTGAATAATCGATACAGCATTCAGCGAATATGAAATCCATATGTTCTAAAGTGTTCACTTTATTGTCAACTAATTAATATATCGTAGTAAACACTACATCAAGTGAATTGAGAAAATTTCTAGTATGATATGTGAATATCATACAAAACAAAGCTTTGAGTACAAACGATTTTCTAACTGTGTGCGGTAAACAAAACAAATCAACAAAAAAAAATTGGAAATATTAGAAAAAACATAATTCTACTATACGAATGAAAGCACTCCGAAAACAGCTACAATAGATTTTTTTGCATGTGTAAATTTTGAATTAACGTATTCAGTAATATAAAAACAAACTGATATTGTAACGGAGTATCAAATAAATAAAACAGATGACAATTTGACACACGAGAAACAAACTAATATATACTATATAAAAATCGTACGTTCAATTCAAAATTTGTTCGGGAGACATCTTTTTCAGAGCAAATTTCATTCATTAATTGACAGTATCTGGTCTGCATAAGCCTCGGTCAGACATTCAAAAGTTAGCTTTCATTTGGTCTCACTCCGCTGACCAATAAAAAGTAAAAACCGTTCAGTAATAATGCAACAATTGAATAAAGCCGAGCACCGATATCGTGTCGTTTTTTTTGTACGATCGATTGAAAAAAGTGCTTCCTCTTTGGTCGCTTTCGTAGTGGAACCGATTCCAACTGCATTGCGATGAGAGTGTTAAGTATAATATCAGTGAAAGTTGTCTTTTTAACTTCAACTTTTTCATGTGGTTATCATATTTTTTTAACAAGAGCATTTTTTGCTTTACTCTTTTTCAACATTAAAATGCGTTCCATGATTTCAAAGACCTTTTGTAATGTACTTATTCAAAAGAAGTTTTTATTATTCTTGTAGTTTTTTTTTTTAATATTATTTTGTCATTTCAAATTATGACAACAACAATGCTATCGTCTTTTATGCAATTTGATGAAATCAAAACGTCTTTTATTCGTTGCACAAGAATAGATTTCGTTTCAAAGTTCTAGCCTAAAGAATGATTGTATTATTAATAAAAACAATTAGATCTTATCAGTGAAATCAAATTATTTGCTAACTGTTAGAGATATTTGATAATTTTCCATCATATTTTTTATTGAGCCAGCAGATTTGTTGATCAATAATTCTGTGAAGACTTTTTTCCACGCTTTTTACATTCTTCTTAGCTTATTGATATACTATAGCAAATGCATCATATCAAAAAGTTTATACAATTCAATTTTTATTTAGCTTAGATTCATATAAAGATACATCAGAAGCATAACATTGTACTTTCATAAAAAACCAATACACGGAGCTTCATTTGAAGAATACCTCTAACTCAATTATCAACAACAAATCTATCATAGAATATCGCTAATGAAGATGATTTATTTATCAGTGTAATTCTGTGGAATTATAAAATGAATATGTGTCTAAGGTTGGAGTTAAAAACTGGCGAAAAAAAACAATCTTCATTCAAAAAAAATTTATGGATTGGATGTAGTCAAAAATACTAATTGAATTGCCGTATCAAGCAAAAAATTTTATCTTACATTGGAAATGAAACCTTTTCATTTCACGAAATATAGATTGTTCTGTTATCATTTACTGTCACATAATGTAATTACTTTTGGAGATTGTTGTTTTCACATTAATAAAAAGGTGACTTAAAGAATACTTGATTTGACAAGCATTGTTGAGGAATTGAAAATTGAATCCAACCTTGTTTGGGTTCGTAATCAAAAAGCTTCGTGAGATGGTACACCATTTTTTACTCTTTGACATCTTTCATGCCAAATCCATTTTAGAGAGGCGATGAAATATTAATGAAAAAAAGCTTTCATACATAAATGATGATATCAATTTCTACATTGCCACGCAATGTGAATACAATTTTAATGCTTCAGGAAACGCATAATATTGTATTCAGCAAATTACTAGTTGTCATATTTTTTTTATTAACAGACGGGCAATTTTTTAATGTCGTGTATGAAAACAGGCTAGAATGTTTTTAAAAACATGATGTCAAATTAGATATTTAATCTTCGAAATAATTGTTTCATAATTGAAAATAGTCAGTTTTTAGATATTAATAATTATTGAAATGTGATTTAGTGTCACGAGTGTAAAAAATAATAGAACACATTTTAACAAAAATCACATACAAAGCTGCTAAAAACTTATTTGACAATACAATATGTGATTTTATTTACAATTAAAATAACAAATTTCATGTCAACTTTATAATTAATGTAACTTTCTTGATGTAATTTGTCAAACTATTTTTATGGTGCTTAAAATATATTGATGCTACCTTTCTTAATAGAAAAAATATAAATGGAGTGTTTTAACTCATTGGTAAAATTTTAGAACAAAATTTATATTGAAACGATTTCAAACAGTCTCAATTGAAATTGAAAATGTTTGCTTAACAGATTCATAGCTGAATGAATATACAAAAACTCTGAAAAAGTGGTAAATTGCCGGTTAATAATATATACGTATTTACTTCATTTAAATTATCTTATATAAATCGGTAATAATTAATAAATTTATATCGATAAAGAATGCGTACGTGAGATATTTAAATACTTCCAATATGCCTTATTGCTAAATACTGTAAAATATTCACAAAGTTGCAAAAAAGGAAACGTTCCAATCGAGGTCATTTACCAATTTCCCAGAGCTTTGAATTTTAACTTGCCCTAAGTGCGATACATATTCATTGTATTTATGTTGTCAGAGTTATCGATTGGTGCAGTTATTACACGTCTCAATACCATTTCGTTTTTGAGGTCAATTTTGATACTTCAAAAGCGTCGTCATCAGAACGATATTAATTCTTAGAACATTTATCTTTATTTAAATCACGTTTGCCAAAAGGTTCACAAAAAATCCTTCTTCGAATATTTTAGATAGAACACGAGATAAGCTGGTTTTTTTGTTTATTTATCTTATAACTCTGTTATATTTCTGTCGTATTGTCGACAGGAATTTAGTATAAAATAAGCTATTTTTGATTCACATAATATATTTCTATGCTGACAAACTGAAATTTGAAATCGTGTTTATATATATAAACAAAGAATAAAAAATTCTGTTGTATTATTCCAGATGGTCAATTTTGTGCAACATGCATCACACTTTATAAAAAAGTATTTGTATGAAGACTTAAACACAAATGATAAATCGCCACAATGCATTATAACTAATGGGCATTCGGGTTTGTGACGTAAAAAAACGTGTGCATTTATTATCCATGGCGAAGAATTTATTTGCATGACCATGTCGGAATGCACATATTGTTAGTTAAATATTTTCCTTCTTGCGTAAGGATTCGTTGTTAGTTGTATGGTGGCCTTCTTTAAGAGGTCATTGCAATGGTTTCGCAAGGTGTCTATATCACGTTACATTTAATAGGCCCCTTATAACACTTACATTTCGTTTTTTTTTTTGATTTTATCAATAAAGCCAGAAAAAATTTTTGGCAGTATTTTTTTTAAAGCAGATTAATATTCGTGATAAATTTTAAAATTTATTATACACTCTCATTCTTTGTTACGTTTGTTCATTTCGTCGTTGAATGATATTTTACATTATCAATTTATTTTACAATTTGTAGAACAACAATTTTCATTGTTTTGCTTGAAGCATTTTACATTTTATTGATAAAAATAGCTTCACTTAAAGTTAAATTTAACAATAAAACATATTATTCTACCAAGTATAGAATTTTGAAAATTAATCTTCAGTTAATTTAAGATTGACATTCGTTTTACAACAACTTGCTTTAAATGAAAAGAATGGAATCATAAATAAAACAAACTACTATTTTCATTTCTTTTGAGCAACGATATTCAATTTTTGGTGTCTTACTTATGTGAAGCTTGTTTTATTGCTTCATTATTTATTTTTAAGGGCCATTATTCAACAATATAAGAGATAATAAAAATGATCGTACTAATCGGTATTGTATTTTGAAGTATAAAAACGCAAACAAACCTAGCAATCAAAACTAGTTAAATCTATAAATCGTTTTTATTGTTTATTAATATTGTCGTGTACTTTCGTAGAATCTTTTCATAAGAAGTGTATAATTGTATTTCTGATTCATATAAAATTTGTACAATGGTTCTAATAATTGACATTTAAATCATTTAATTCTTGCTTTCCGAAGCGTGATTTAAACTTGATTTCTCATAGCAATTTTCAACTATTGATTCAAGTGATTTATTTCAGTGTATAGAATTATTGTCTGATAAGAGTATACAATTTGTAAAATTGCCCCTATTTTACGAATACTAAAACGCCGAGTGAACGAGTGAACCAAAACGAAAGTTTTCATTTACAGCGGTAAATAATTTCACTGCTCAATTTATTGGGCACTATTGATATGATATAATTGTATTATTTAAATTATTTATGCTTTCAAAATAAATCAAGCTGCAAACACTTTCAAATATGAATTATTGTTATAAATACTCTGTAATTATTTCAATAACGAATAGATCTGGCCTTTGTTTTACGTATCTATGCCAGATGTTTGTATTTGTGGCAAGATATTTATTTTATATTCTGTAGTTTGAATATAAGTAAAGAAATCTTTTATTGCATACAACTGCAAAAATCAACAACATTTTTCGGGTTCTAAATATTAAGATAATTTCATTATTCCATTGAAAATATTATGTAATATATACTAAGCCTTGAATATATTTTAAAATCATAATTACAGAGTTCATGTGATTTTTTTTATATACACATCCTAATGCAACTTGGAATTTAACAACCTTGCAAATTAAAAATAATTCTTTTAATGAGCCTTCCAATGATAATTGTAACTAAAGCTATTATTTTGTTTATTTCATGGTATTATTTATTCAAAATTCCGTTTAAAACTATATTTTCCCTTTACTTCCTCAAATTTTAATGAAATTTTGCTTATACATCAATATTTTTTTAATTTATAATAATATTGTATCATTATTTAACTAAGAAACGTATTTCCTGTGAAGTTTTTTAATGATATATCTAATCATTTTTTGTGGGGCTCGAAACTAATCATGAATTCTGCGCCATTTGTTACATGTCATATAGTCGTGCAGCGCACATGTCATGCATGGGTCTCTGCAATTATTAGTCAGAATTTGGGCTACTTTTGATGCATAATTAATAACATCTTAAAAGGTTACTCATAACTGTCAAACAATTTTTTCCGCTGCAATATATAATATGACTTTAAAATAACTATAGCGTCAATAATATTAATATCATTAAAATTCATTTTATATTTTTCACAAACGTTTGCTGAAACTTTGATAAAAACTCAACTTCACTGATCGTCGTAGAAAGCATGAATATTTAATTGCATCTTTTTTGAATAAAAAAAGTAATGTTTTTTTCAAGTCTTGATATGAAAATTTTATTTCCGTACATGTATGAATACATATAATTCAGTTAAATTAATTATATTGTTTGTATTTATTTTATTTCTGTTATTGCCTATGCATTATATTAATGTTTTCAATATTTGCAGCAATTCACATATATTACAAAAATAATCAGTTTCCACGATATCAATACACATTTCACATTTCAATTTACAGCTTCATAGAACATACATGAATCAAATTTATAAGTGAAAATAGTTCTTGTAAACAATTTAATTACATGATATGAATTAATGTATTTGTCTATTGAATTACATGGCTCATTAAGTTATACAAGTAGAAGCATGAGGTTAAACTTCCTACCAGTAATATCTTGTAAATCTTTCATTCAAATAGCGTAAATGAAATTATGTTGATTTCCAATATTTTCTCTCCGCAATTTTACAATAACATGATTTATGAGATTTCTAACAGTAAATTAATGGCTTACAGCCTTCGATTTTTCTTTTCATCTTTGATTAATTTATTTATATATTTTTTTATTTATTTCCGCAAACTTTTTAAATTTCTAGTTAAATAATAACGTCGGTCAAAATGTTTAATACTTATTTGACAATCTTTTGATATATTCAACACCTCTGCTACTGAGGATTTCCGATGGAATGAATCGTACTATTTAGTATGTTCAAATAAAAAAAAATTATAAAATATCTTTTATCCAAACAGTTTTGTTAGTAACATAATAAAAAGAATAAATAGCTTAAAAATTAAACGAAATGTATTGCCTTGAATGTTACTGAAATGTAATTTAAACAAACAAATTAAAACTATTATTTTCTTTAACGTAATTTGATCCTATTTTTAAGTTACGCAAAGCAATCTGCATATGTCAATAATAATAACAAATAATTCATTGAAATTCTATGAAAACAACTTTTCTAACATTTCTACGTTTTCTTGTTTAGCAAAATATATAACATTTAAAAAACCACTTTATTCTGAATTGAATTACCAGCAAATGCTATTTTAATTAATTTAGTTTAGTTGGTCTTAAATAATCGAAACAAATTAAATGAGAAGTCTGTATCACGTCACCAGAAGTATTTTAATTCAGATATTTCAATGATTGGGCAAGATTTATTTCGAAGTAGTTAAACATATTTGCAATAGATTACCTTGTTGTTTTTATACAACTCTATTCAACCTGAGCCGTATAACTGATAAATGATACGAGGCTTATTGATTTTTCACAATGAGCAATCGATGATCGACGAACGATCTGACAATTATCTTCAATTAAATATTGTATCTGTAAGGAACTATCAGTCGACACCTGCCATTCTACGCGGTCTGCAAATCACGTATTATTATAAATCAACCTACATTTTTTAAGAGTCATTCGCTGAGAAAACGCTTCGTTTGAATTATTTTATATTATTGCTGCAAGTGGAGAGGATATGTCTGACAAGATACGTTGACACGTTATCCAGTCTTAGATAATTGAGATCAGTGTTATACGGTGTCGTTTTTTTGATAAGTTACTAATATTTAACAAATATGTTATATTATCATATAATGATTATTTTTCTATCCTGATATTTAAAAATATATGTTTTTAAATGACGTTTCTCTAATTTACTGTCATATTCTTATCTTTTCCCATTTTATAATAAAACGTGCAACTATTTTATAAAAATTTTTTAAACTTTATACACATGCATAAAAAAGTTTTAAAACATTTTATTTCATGAAATTGCAATGTCTTTAACGTATATTTAAGTCAGCGCTTTCGTTATAGTATTAGAAAATACACAAAAAAAAGAATTTATTTCAAGAATAAATTAATATATTTTCATGTTCATTAGTTGATAAACACAAATATAATTTAGGCAGTTAAGAAATTATACCGATAGACTGAGTGGTGTTATTTTATTTCTTAGTATATTAGCGTAGATAGTGTTTAATTGAAATTTCATTAAAGCTTTTCCTACTGTTGGTGATATAAGATTTCTCAAAGCTCAGCATCATAGCAACCATTTTACTACATGCGTGGTGAGCAGAATTATTCAGATATAAAAAAAATCCAGTAACAAAAATCATTTAATGTTTGTTATTACATTCCTAACACCGTTGATTGCGGCTATCGTTGAAATTTGGCAGATTGTATATTGCTGGCAGCAAATACAGCTGCAATTAAAACTGCATTCAAATCAATTACAACCAATATAAAAAATAGCCAGACCGCTCAGCCTAATGATATCGAGCATTGATAGCCAAGTTTCTATTATTTTTAGCCACCACTTGTGATTAAGACCAATGGATTATTAAACTGGTATCAGTGCTTTAGCTACAATTCTTGGACAAGAATAAAAGATATTGATGAGAATTAAGTATTCGTTGTCAAATTATTCTCTCTGGTTCGCTTTCAAAATCAGATACCAAGTGAATTGAAAAAAATATCACTGTCATACGTGTATTTTTCATAAAGAAATCGATTAAAATTTTTTTGAAATATTTCACCCATAATGTTAACGGTATGTTGTTTAACAGATATACCATGATTTTTACGGTAATAAATGTATTAATCTTTCATTAAATTAACATTTTTTATGAAAGGTAATTCATGTAATAACATTCAAACATTTTGAGCAGTGGTCGTAGTTACAATCATTTGACGTTACTGCAGAGCAGTAAAAAAACATATACATTTGATTTCATTGCGTGATTATATCTTGCATAGTTATTCATAATCAATATAATTGATCTCAGAATACGATAGCGTATGCAAAAAAGTCTTTTGATACTGAGAAAATATCTCGCCTCAGTAGACAATTATTAATTATTTGAATTCGTAAATAAGTAGTTATAAAAAAATATAACCATTGCTTTATCATGGTCATTAAGCAAGTTAATTATATTTTGTAACACCACAGATATTTATCGCAACCTATTAATTGTGATCATTTAAAATTGTTGATCTAGTTTCTAATCACGAAAACACAATTACCTTAATATTGTTTCGTATTCTCCAGCAATTCTATTAATTATCCATACATTCACAAGAAAATTTGACAGTTATTAAACAATTTTCCTATACACTAGAATGATATATGGAATTACACAAGGCATGAAGGTTGACAATATGAAACAGTTCTTCGAATAGAACTTATAATACAGCACATAGCTTCGTTGTTACAGTAAAACTGGGTAGGACATTTTAGCATGCTATTTTATTCATATTTCGCAGTCGTATTGTTTTTTTTAAATATTAAACATTAATATCAATAAATTTCTTTTAATAATCTTTTACCATGAGATCTAATTAATCATTAGGAATTAAATATGTATTGAACCATTACATACTGGTTCTAGATTGTTTTATATGGGTGAAATAGAGAGCTGAGGAGGAATTAAAAGCTTTTCTACGATTTTGTTTGTAGATTTAATAGCTTTACATTCTTAACTCTTGGTTATATTTTTCATCTGCAGAATTAAATCGTCTGATTAAATTGAAAAAAGACTAGAACGTAAAAAAATTAAAACTTTACATTTACCTTTAAAGCCAAACCCAATGCTGATAATAAAGCACCAAGTCTTAAAAAAATAAAGAAGTATTGCGCACGTAAATATCAAACTGCTTTCAAAAGGTTCACATGTTTTGTACGAACGAATAAATGGTTTTATTTCCTTTTTACAAGCTTTCAAAAAAATGTTAATTTGGTGAATATAGCTTAATTTAATCTTAGTTCCCAGATAGAAATAACTGTTTTATTATAGAAATCAGTACCATATTCAATTATGAATAATAATAACGCTAATTAGAGCTTGCTTTTTTGCGAATCTAATGAAAATTATTCTAATAATTACCGAATTATCCGAAGAGTATATCAGTTTAAATGCGTTAGTTGTTTTACAACAGGTTTAAAGTGATAATTTTAAGCGCTCGTTTCAAACAATCTCCATAATTTCAAGACTAATTTGGTACTATTATCGTTTCTAAGTTGTCCAAACACACTCTCAACGAATACATCCACGTCCAATTAATTTATGCTTAACGACCGGTAAAATGATATCAAAGATTATCTGTTGCTTTTACAGTGTTCATAAAACTAAATTCGCATACCCAATTAACTAAAGAGTCAGTCAACGACATTTAAGCCGCCAACAAAACTAACAGTAAAGCATTTTTTTAACTTAATTCAGAACGTGCTTTATTTTTTTATTTACGAGATCAAAATTGGCATATTTAAAAGTAGTGTTGAGTAAGTACCAAGAAAATAACATACGTGATACAAATTGCGTAAATGTCAACCCTGTAGTTGGCTTGATTGTCACTGGCCAAATTTATATTACTCAACAAACGAACATTTTCTTTTCAATAGTTTTATAATGACAATACAAAAACCTTAAACTTATTGAAATATTACGGCATTAATCATAATTATATGTTGAATTTTCAAGTAGTCGCCATCAATGAAAATATTATATGTCAGATTATGCAAATTACACTGTTTTTTTAATATGTTTTTACGGTCTTATTGTTCAGTATTATTATCAGTTGATTAGTTAAAGAGTCTAAACTTTTTTACAGGTGATCTTAAAAACCATTACAATTATTACACCCTACAGTTGTGATCTGTTAAACAATGATGTTATAAGTTAATTATGTTTTTGTACGAGAGATATGCTAATTTCAATTTCACTTAAGCAGTCGAAATCGATTTTTAACAGGCTTTCAGATAAAACTATATATAACAATGCCATATGAGCAGCTTTATTTTAAAGTTTTCAAGAGTTTAAAGCTTTCATATGTTTTCAAACATTGCATCTAACAATAACTTGATAACGTGCAATTCATCAGATTGACAGGGTGGTTTTTTAATAAAACGACAATTTTTTAGTTGTAAGTCATTTAATGTACGTTAGCATATTTATTTTCTACAAGACTTAAAAATATTTGGCAATGGAAAATTTGCTGTCACTTAATTGACAACTTGTGAAGTATTTTAAAAAATTTAATCAACATGTCAACATCATTAGTTGTTGTTGATTATTATAACTCTTTTCAAGAAATAAATGCCGCATTAAGTATGGCACATAACTTCATGGTTATGATTGTTGACAATGAGTGCATAAGTAATATATGGTAATCTCAATCTCGAAAAAATTCAGCGTGTGAAAAAGGCGTTACATCGTTAATGTCTTGCATTCAAATGAGTAGTTGATTTTGACATGTCTCAAAAGCCCTGATACATTTATAGCAACGGTGAAAGCGACATGTTTTTTATTATTTTATTCATTCGCAACCTGATCCGTTAATTAAAAATGTTTTAAATTAATAAAATATACTTAAACGCCGAGAGTCGTAATGATTAGATAGATATGTTTGGTGAACGCAGAGTATTCGTATAAATTCTCGCTTAACTGTTTGTAAGTAGACTCCAGTTTTATAGATACAATAAAGATCATGTCTTGTATATCGAATAATACGCCGACGTAACTAATTGTACCATAAACGTTTTCTACTAAACAACTCTAAGCATATATGCTTATAACGTCCGGGAATTTTGTTTTAATGTACGGTTTCGTTTCATTTCTAAATCTATATATTCTGTAATATTTTCTCCGATTGAATAATTTTTTCATATTCTAAAGAGTATTTATTTCAAACTTTTTTTATGATATCAGCGTTTATTCAGGCTAATACCACCGTCAGAATAATGCTTAAACTTACATTTAGCTTAGTTTTAAATGCCGTGTTATAGGCGATAGACGATATACCGTCTCATTTTTCAAATATCATCAATTCAGGGTTAATTTTATTTATTATTGAAATATTAATTAGATAATTGTGCTATTCTACGAAGAATTAAATAAAACTAAATTTATTTTTTAATATAGTGTTGATTATGGTATAAGTCAAAATTGCCATTTTTTAAGAAACGTAATAACTAAATATTATATTCAAATTAACGAATCTTATCGCAAGTCGTTCATCATTTTCTCAAACGCATAGACAATATAAAATACCATTCTGATGCAAATAATTATTTTTAAATATCTAGTGGTAGATAATGATTTTAAGATTTTCTCTAATGATAGAATATTAATACAAGATTAGGCGTGTCGTGAAACCATTGGGAAAATAAGAAAATGCTAGTGTGGAGGCAATTTAAATTATTATTTGATGTGGTATTGAGTATTATGTTATACATGTAAACTATTAATTTATCTGAAAATAAACCTCTCTAAGAAAATTATGGCACTAGTAATGAAGCACATCTTTCTCGCTGTTATACATTAATAAATTTACATGCTTTCCACGTAATATACAGCTACATTTCATATAAATATAAATAATCTTAACGCAATGGAACCCACAAGTAAAGATTATGAACAGAAAATAACGATAAACACTAAAATTAACGACCACTTGGATACTCAATAAGCTTGATCCACAGTCCACACGTTTCGTGATATAATAAAACTCGTATTTTGTTATATTCCCGCAGAATGCGGTAATAATGTGTATTCACCAAGATTAACTAATTTTATTTTTGTTTTTATAGAAGTTTCCCCAACGGACCAGTCAACATCTGCATCTTGGTGGAACGGTGGAACAGCAGTTCCAGAATCGAGTGACTTTTTCTCATCAACACATGGCCTCGTTCAGACACATCCCGGTATCGGCAAAGATGTTGCCGGAATTGTATCTTCTAGTGGATTCAGCAGTGGATCATCTGGAAGATTGAGTGCCGGAGTGAGAAGCAGTCCGCTGCCTCCTCTTCCTCCAGCGGTCGCCAACTCCAAGTCGCCTTTCAGGCATTTGGACTTCACCAGCAGTGCGACAGCTGAACTCAGAAGAAATCCTCTTCTCTCAGCGCCTGATGAGTGCGCCAGAGCTTGTAGGGAAAATGAACCACCACGAGTTTGCTACTATCATTTTACTCTTGAATATTACACCGTTCTTGGAGCGTAAGTACACATTTTATACAAATAGTATTTTAACATTAGAATATTTATTTGTTTTTATTCACCTGCTTATCCAAATATAGCAGTCAAAATCCAAAAACACTGTCTTTCATGTTATCTATTAGCCCAAAATTTGCATTAAACGTTTGTTGGCAAGTGGCTCGATCACTTTGTAATAATTTTAAAATATCATTGAGTCACAATTTTAATCGTTAAATTAGTATTTTCCCTTCAAAACAAAAAGAGAATATAATTTTTTTAACTTGATATCGGTAGGCGTGTCGTGCTATATTTTTTTAAAAAATAATCATAAATCATGATCAACAGTAATTTTCAATTTTAATTATATTAATAATAGGAAGCAACAATTATAACAAACAATAGGGTCCACCGCTTTCGTGTAGTTTACGAAATACTTTTTACTAGAAACTTATCACTCTTTGTTCAAAACTGACTTAACAATTATCAAGCCAAGAAAATTATAACATTATATTGTCTTTTATAATAAAATACTCATTTATGTGAAATTTCTTTTCGATTAATATTAATAACACATTTCATTAAATTACAGTAGTACGTGTGCTATCAAATTGAGTTTATTTAAAAAAAAATGAAAGCATTGATCATTAATATCGATTCAAACAATTTGATTTCTTTTCCGAGAGAAACTTTACTACCCAATTATTTTCATGAGAAATGCAATTAACGGCATATGGAGTTTATGTGTACATTACCACTAGATTATCTTTTTAACGTAATCAAATGGCACAACACAAAAGAGGAAACAATATATAATACTTTACAACGTTGTAAATTGTAAATTTCCTGCTTTATAGTCGAATAATTTATTTATTTTTCTTTTACTAAAAAAATACATCGCATAATTATAATCGATTGGTTTATTGAATAAACAAATTTACATAGGAATATATGTTTTATCCAAGAAAAACTTTCATAAAACTTTATGAAAATTTAGTTAAGCAGTATTTTTTTAAGCTAACTGACTAACACAACGTGGTGTGTCTGAATTCGTTGTGCGTTTAAAAATCGATATCGCCTTACAATCACTTTAAACAATTTAGCAGTGATAGTGTAGATATACAGCTTTCATTTGACAAGTGTTGGTAACATAATAAAAAAAACAGGTATTAAAAATCTTAGAATGAATGTCAACTTCTTAGAAAGAATTCAACAGTTTACCTATTTTTAAATTCTTTTTTTATATCACTATTTTAAGTATTGTACAAAAGCAATCATTTTATTTCGAAGTCTTATTATTTAAAGTTGGTATACATTAATTAAGATTAATTAATAATCTATGGTGTCTTATTATTGAGGAAATACAGCTGATAAAAGTATATAAACATTTATTTTTATTAGTTATAATAAATATAACTAATTTAAAGCAGCAGTTTTGTAATCAGACATGTATTTCCTGTTGGACATTATATTTACAATTTACTGTGATTTAGTTACGGCAGAAAATATCTCTGATTCGTAATCAATTAAATTGAATTGAAATTTATATATTAAGAAATAAAAATATATGTTTTATTAATTGTTAATTTATGCTTCCTCTAGGGCTTGTCAAGTTTGCACACCAAACGCAACCAACGTAGTATGGTCTCACTGCCAGTGCGTTTTGGCCGATGGTGTCGAAAGAGGTATTTTGACAGCCAACAGAATGTTGCCTGGACCCAGTATACAGGTGTGCGAAAACGACAAAGTTGTCATCGATGTTGAAAATCATATGGAAGGTATGGAAGTTACCATCCACTGGCACGGAATCTTCCAACGAGGATCTCAGTACTATGACGGAGTGCCATTCGTTACGCAATGCCCCATTCAACAAGGAAACACATTCAGGTAAAAAAACATCGATTTTTTAATTATTTCAGTCAATCAATTCAACCAATTCATTTAAAGAGAAAATTACACTTTTTAAGTTTCTAATGATCTGGCAGAACTAAACAATGATTCAACATAATAATAATAAATATTTATTTAATGAACTTTTTTCTATGCCACTAAAAAATCTAAAAATCTCTGGAGCTCACCGCGCAGTAAAAATTAAGTTTATTTTATCTCTGAGTAAAAGCTTACATATTTATATCGCGGAAAAAATTCGTTATAGATACCAATGGACTGGAAACGCAGGAACCCATTTCTGGCACGCGCACACAGGTTTGCAAAAGTTAGACGGTCTTCTTGGAAGTATCGTAGTTCGTCAGCCACCGTCCAAGGATCCCAACAGCCATCTCTACGACTTCGATTTGACGACGCATGTCATGCTGCTCAGCGATTGGCTTCACGAAGATGCCGCCGAGAGATATCCAGGTCGTCTTGCCGTTAACACTGGTCAAGATCCAGAGAATGTGCTCATCAACGGAAAGGGACAGTTCAGAGACCCTAACACCGGATTCATGACTAACACCCCATTGGAAATATTCACCATCACTCCCGGTAGAAAATACAGATTCAGAATGATCAACGCTTTTGCTTCAGTTTGCCCTGCTCAGATCACCTTTGAGGGTCATGGTCTCACAGTTATCGCCACTGACGGAGAACCTGTCCGACCAGTGAACGTGAATACAATCATTTCATTCTCAGGTAAGATTTCATATTTAAATATATTTTTTCCTTTCGTTCCTACAACAAAAAAATTTCATATTTTGTTTTTATTATTGAAGATGAATTTTACTCAGAAAATATTTTCTTAAATCTTATAAATTTATTTTACAATAATTGTTCTTTGTGTGGCATTGCGTAGCAAAAATAATCTCACTCCATGCAAATCTCTTATATTAATGTAATTTATTAACTAAAAACGACTTTGAAATAAATAGTCACTATCATTAATACAAATTTATATCAGTGTCAAATAAAAGGCAAAGAATATCGTTAAAGATTGGTTGTTAATGAAAATCTCCAGTTAAACTCGATTAAAATATTAGTTATTTGATAATTAATATATAATTCTGTTTAGTTTAACAGTAAAAACAGTGAACTTATTTATGGTTTCCATAATGTCTTTCACGAATAATATATAATACTGTGATGATACATAGAACACGCTATCAAAAGAAGATAAGAAGTCAAGAGAACTATTTGCATATGTGATTGAATAAATATAATATTCGCCAATACTATTCAAATATTGTAATTTGGAACCGAGTAGAAATGAGCCACTTAATCTGTGATCAGAACTCTCGAACGATCTTTTATAATAAAAAAATAACGAATCTAACTGAGTTATCGATAAAACTGCATAGCAACTAAGATTTCATACAACTTGATCTAAATAGAAACTTTCAGAGAACGCTGATTTCATCTCATTCTTTGCTGCTGATTTTCAAATGTTTTTAGCATTGTGGTCTACATTGCCAAATATTATACGAGGAGAAAAAATTACACTATTTGTAAATTGTCAAAGAAGTGCATTAAAAAACTGGCCATTTAGAATTTGTACAAGTGTGGCATGGACTAAAGTAATGCAATTTACAGATTGTCGTTTTATTTTATCGTGATCTAATTAATATCTTTTTTTTTTAAATATCGGGTGAAACCACTTTGAATATATATTTCATTATTTTGGCAGCGTGTCTAGAATGTATATCAATTCTTTCTAAAGTGATATTTGAGTTTAGTAATCGAATATTTATTCAGTAAAGTAAAAAGATTTCTCTTGCGAAAGTAAAATTATGTTCAGTATCTTAGCATACAATAATATTAAGTGTAACAGATAATTTTCACTCAGGCTCAGAGATGAAAATTAATCTTACATTTCCGTAACATTTACTGTTACAAAATGATTTTTATTTGCATAAAAATCGTATAAAAAAATATTTTTCCATACAGACATACGTCATAAACGATTAAGCAAAAGCTAATAGTGCCCTACAAACGATATCGTGAGAGCACACCTTATAGGTAACATTCGTAATACAGTATTTATGAATGCGTTTTTTTTTCAATAAATATTGAGTACGCAGTAGAATCTATTAAAAATAATAACAAAATATCATATTTATACCAAACAACCTATATTTAAGTACGGAAATATTATAACATACTGATTATATAAGCTATTAATACATATTATATCAAAATCAAATCGTGTTCTTGCACACTTAAATAAATACAGTAAAAAATATTCTAATCTTACTATCGCAATGATATCAAACTTTGAGTAAATTCATTTTTTGTGTAAAGTGTTAATTGTTTGCATTACTACTCGATTAGTATTATTACACATTGTAACGCATGTTAAATCTCTTTGAGTAGAATTATCAGACTTGCTTTTCAGGCATCCAGAGTTTTGTATTCATAGTTGTATTTTATACGAGATCGTTTCATAAACAATTTACAATCATAATCCAGGTAAAATATGCATGTCATTTATCACATCATACTTTGAAGATTTTTAATCTTATTTCACTACGCAAAACAGCCTTTAGTTATCCGGATTAATATGTTCAAAAAGACAGGAGCTTTATTATTATTATACATGGCTTGAAAAATCCTAGAATATTAAATGCAGTAATCATACATATTCGTTGGCACGTACCGTATACTGTGTAATTGATGTTCATAAAATATTATTACACCGATTTAATCTAAGCTTACGCGGCAATAAAAGCTGATCTCGATCGATAAATGAAATAAAAAAGTAAAAATAAAGTTATGCGTTCCAGGGCAATAGACATCCTATATAACTACAGTAGTTACTTCATCGAGGCTTAAAAAGCTCGTGACAGCTTGTCAATTTTCGCCAAACAGTCGATTAATATTAAGCACTTTGTTTCGTAAGATTATTTACATGTATATGCGTAATATTAATTGCAACTTGTGGACGCATTTCCGCATTGCTGTAAACGAGCAGTTAGTTATCTAGTTCAACTGCTACGTTCAACTTTGATTTTATGTTATTTGTTAAGTCATACAGTCAGACAAGATGGCAAATAACTATAGCATCAAATTTATTCTTGAAGCACCTTAAATGCACACGGAAATATATTGGAATATAGAACACGCTAAACGTTATTATCTAATGTGAATCTGTAAGTAAAACAATCTCGATTGAATCAATAAATGCAATAATAAAAGTATTCTATATTATAAATTGATAGCTGCTTTTTCATTTGATGTGTTACTTAACATGACACTTGTTTTACTCGTTTGAGAAACGTTTTCACACGTACTGTATCGCAGGTTGTTTGTTTCGAAGATCAAAAATGATTCAATAATAATTCTGAACGAAAAATGACAATTGAGGCGAGATTATTTTTTATGCTATAAAGAAGAGCTTACACACAAAGAACGATATTGTTATTTACCATAATATTAGCAGCAACAAAATTAATTGGAGATGAAAATCCCTTGGGAAATAAATGTAATACTTGCGAGAAATTTATAATTGAAAAAATTTAATTCCCTTGGGATTTTCACTTTTAAGCAAAATAAAATATTTTAAGGTACTTCTCAATAAGGCAAGAAACGCATCTAATACAGTCAGAACACCAAGATTAATTACGAGATCAACGTAATCACCGAAACCATCGAAAACTTTTTTAATTATTTAGTTCAGTAAACATAAAAAATAGGTTATTTTGGATGTATTTTTAACATAGCATTTTGATACTAGTTATTTCAATATTACGCACTATTGTTATTCAAAATCTGAAATATATCACTGTATTAATAGGAATCGCAAGGGAAAAGAGTATTCTGAAATTTACATTAGTTAATTTACGATATTTGTTTGTCCATTTCAAGATACTACTTCCGAGAACTAAATTGAATAAAATAATAATGTGTATGGGTGTAAATTACTATATCATATATTTTATTCAGGATATAAAACAGTGTGTAGGTTTTCTCTTTATAGATAATCAACATATTATTATTAAATTTATAACAATCAAATAACAATCGCCATCAATGAATTTATTTGAAATTTGAACGGGCGGTCATCAACCCTATAGATTTCAATTAAGTTTATGGTAAAAATACTTTATGGGTATTCAATAAGGCGCCGATGTCTTTTAATAAAACCTTGAAAGTAAATTTTTATTTGTGAGCAGTAAATCTTTTTGCAAATATCATCGAGTAGGGTTTTTTTCCCCGTATGGAACTAATTCAATTATTTTTCTTAAACACTTTATTGCGCGAGCCAAATGCGTATCTAGTTTTTACGGCGGTGAAAAAATGGTCCTTGAGACGCCATCGTCGGTGGGCGGAATTTTTCTATTTGATTTACAAGATCGTGTTACGGCAAATTAAGCGATTGTCTTTTTATCAAAAATGGTTTTAATAATACATTTATCGACATTCTAAAATATATACACACACTCTTACACAGAAATAACCAATCCGTTACGCTGTTTATTTTTTTCAAAAATTTTCATATTGACAATCTAAATGTTTATTTAATTAATGTCCTTGCGTATAACAAACTTCATGATTATTTTTCACCAAGAAAATAAAAGCAAGACCGTCATATTTCAATGTAATTACGCAATTAATTTAACATATTTTTTATCCGATTATATAGTTTAAATCGTTTTTTAAGTTATTGATTTAGATTTCACATTTTAGTTGCTATCGGCTTTTTTATTTTAATTCTTATTTTTTTTAAATAATAGGTGTAAAACTCATAAGTTCCATATGTTAATCAACAAAGGTACAACAATTTTATGAATATTTTTATGCGGTAAATAATTTTAAAATACAAGACACAGAAGTAAAGAGCTTTAGTGCAATAAATAATTTAAATGTTTCAATTTCTGTTTAAACATTTTCAACCCTAACCACTCAAAAAATAAAATGGTAAGCATTAATAAGAACAAAAAACTTTTTTGAATATCTTTGTTTTATTGCTTAAAATTTAATTAATACAACTTATTACAAAAGAAACGAAATAATAACATAGTACGACGAAGACATTTCGATAGAATATATTTGTTTATTTTGCATATAGTGCTTTCTTTAGAAAGAATACATATTTAATTAATTACCAAGATAAGAATCGCATGTACATATTTTTCGCGTTATTTTTCGTTGCATAGCATTAATAATTCATTTATTTATATGAACATAAATGTTTTCAAAATCTTTATAATGTGAGCCGCAGCGACAAAGGGAAAGGACTTATATTTTAATTTCATTCAATTTAATGACTTCACACTATTCGCTTTCGAATACAATATAATATCCTATTAAATTTTATATTATTTTATATAAACTGAAATATTGTGGGCGTATGACACGGCGGTTTCTAGCTATTTCGTGACACTAAAAGCCTTTGCGCCATGTTATAAGTTTTTATCAAACGAATAGATATGTATTTGATTTTAATGACATGGACATTTCATTGAGTTATAAAGTTACAATTGAAACGACTGCCCCCAACTGAGTTCGCCTCAATAGATATTAATATATATTTTTTATAAACGATATACGAAAAACAGATTGAAATAAAAGTATTTATTTGTAACAGCAATGAAGCAATCACAACTTTATCTAAGTAATGCAAAACAACACAAATTAATGAATTGACTAAACGATATTGCTAAATATATTTATGGACTTCATACCAATTATTCGTAAGTTTTTCGAATCATTAATAATTCATTATATTATTAAGCTGGCTATGAAAATTTTATAGGTATTAAAAATAATTATTTACTTTTTAATAGTCTTCTAGTTAGAGACATAATAAATTATCTGATTGTTTCAAAACAAATGGTAGTAATTTTTTCTGATTATTGCGGATCCAAGCCAGTTCTCGATCAGCATCATTTTTATTAAATATTCATCAAATATTAACGTAAAAAATTCAGTAATTCTTAATGTAGAGATTTTTTCAGTGATAAATAAAATTTAACAGAATAACACTATATGGTCAGTATAAAGAAAATTACAATAATATACGTATTTTTCCATTAACAGGAGAAAGGTACGACTTCGTCATTGAAGCCAATCAACAACCTGGAGCCTACTGGATTCAACTCAGAGGTCTTGGAGAATGTGGAATCAAACGAGTACAGCAACTTGGTATTTTGAGATACGCCCGTGGACCATATCAACCATCTTCCGAAACCCCAACATATGACAACGGTCTTCCCCAAGGAGTGGTAAGTTGACGACGGTTTATTGATTTCATTGAAGGTTTAGCTTGCATAAGGTCCGAACTGTAGTAATTCAATAATTAAATTCAAATAGAAAAAAGCAATAGCCATTAATTTTTCAAAAGTTTTGACATATTTTAAATTACTACATTTTTTAGGCGTAGAAAATGTTTTGACATTTAATTTGTAGAAATCAACACAGATATTTTAATTTATTTTGTTTGATATTCATAACTTTATCGAGTTAATAACCGTGCGTTAATACCACGATAAAAGTGTGTTACAGTTGTTTTATAAATTAAAATATTGTTTTAAATAGCCATATTTCATAAGAAATAAAATGCAATTCACATTATGTATACTTATAAAGTGCAACTTCCTTTTATTAATTATTAACGCTGCATAAGCAGAAACCTTCATTTATAACAGTTACGCGTTCGTATATTTATTTATTCATTTCTCAATGATTACTTTTTGCACTATATGTCCACATACGCACTTCCTCTCCTAAAATGTTATCGTTAATCATAATTCATGTTTTTAAGTAATGTCATAGTAACATAAATGTTGCATGTTTATAAGTAACACACATAGTTTACAAATAATCATGTTTAATACACCAAATAGAAATCGACATTACGATTTAGTAAAATATTTTACATTTTTCGTAATTAAAATAATAGCATTGTTGTACAATTCGTTGGTAGCATTAGTGTTATATATTTATTTTCGTGTTATCTAAAATAATTGTAGCTAGTCTTAGTAAAATTCACAAATAATTTGTTGCACTTAAAATAAAACAACCAATGATTCAATTTGATTTTTTGTATAGGTAATGTTTGAAGTAGTTTGTATGTACATACGTACTTTATCTGTGGGTCGTTAATAACTATGTTACAGTCCTTACAGAAAATATTTTGCCTTCTCGCGAACATGGATATTTTAGTGTTGATTAAAATTATTTAAAATTATATTTTATAAGCCCACACAAATAATACAAAACATGGACAGACACTCATGTCATACTGAGAATATTTATTTTTAACAACAATTATACTTTTACAAAACAACTGACTTATACAATGTAAATACATTATTTTAAACAGACTGACAAATTTTATTAATATTGAACTGTGAGATATATTTTTACTCTTTAATTTATTTACGGAGACATTGTTCTTTTTTCATCTCCTTCTTTAAAGGTATGTTAACTTTCTTCGACTTGAGACAATATACTGACATCACGAAAAACGACGGTAAGTTATGGATGTTTGCCTTAAAGGCATTGTATCATAAATTTGGTAGTTTAGAAAATATTCTGTAACCAATTAGGTAATGAACCCATTGGACGCCAGATGTAACATCCAAAGAGACGATGCCATTTGCGTCAGCCAACTTAAAAACGCTGAAGCAATCGACCCTGCAGTGCTCCAGGAGCGCCCTGACGTGAAGATCTTCTTACCCTTCAGATTCTTCGTCTACAGACCCGAGATGCTCTTCCAGCCTAACACCTACAACCGGTTCCTCGGTAAGGCAACTCAATGATTAATAGCATAGTTTCTAAACCACGGGTCACTGTCGCAACCTCAGCGAAGCGAGCTCCATATTACTGTCTTACGAGCATACCTTAATGATATTAATCACGAGTTGCATTATAGGTATCACCCTACTTTCATTTTATTCAAGGGCACGCGGCTTTTCAACGATACACATACATTTTACAGCCTTTTTGTCTTATTGTTAATCTAGAACATAAAAAACCAAACCTTAATAGGAATTCGCAAAACAGAAATCATAATTATAGTGAGTAGATAATTACGTATTATGATAAATAATAATATGATACAAATATTAAATACTCTATCATTGAGTATTTTCAGAGAAATATTCTGAATAAAGGATAACAATCAATATTATTATTTATTGGTTTATTTCATAGCAAAAACAAAGGCTTGTAATATCCTGATACATTTGTTGCCTTATTTTGCTACCATAATACCGTTTTATATTTTAATTTCTCAGAAAATAGTTCACGAGATATTTATGAATGGTTTCTTTGCAGTTCTGTACAACGGGCTGATTCTCACGACAAAAAGACAAACGCAGCAAGTCGTTAAAAAAAACATTGTTTTCTTAAATGTGCAGTAGAAGTTTATGGCATTCATATCGCTTTTGACTGAGATTTTTATGGTATTACATGACAGCTAGGTACACCAAAAGCATTTAAATTAAATCACCCACGATAAATTACTAATGCACCTACTTAGTATGATCAATGGAGGATAATATTTCTGTTTGGAAATAATATGTACATTGTAAACAATGGTTTGAAAGACGAATAGAAATAAAGAAAAATTCTTTACAGTTATTTTGCAAGACGTCATACTTAGTCATGCAGAATATATCTAATTTCAATTATATTATAATTTGACGTTTATGATCGTATCGAAAATAATGTAATATCGGAAACAATAAATGTTTATGATGTAATAGTTGTTTATAGGTTTTCCAAAAGATCAATTGTTAAATCATACTCAGACATATTTTAATAGACAATTTTATTAATCTTTTAACTTATATTATTAATAGTTATTTTGAAAAAAAAGACAGTAAATTGTTTATTGTTATTTGAAAACAATGTTCGATAAAACATGCTTTTATTGACAAAATATAATTGAAACAACGTTTTAAATTTTATTTCACAAGTAAATAAATATTGGTTGAGAAAGAAAACTTGATTTGTTTAAGTAAGAGTGGATTTAGTACAATAAAATTCTATTAAAGCAAAATTAATCATAAAAATTTGCAACATATTTATAACTTTAAATCTTAAACATGCCCTCTATTTCCTAATTTTGGCCATTATGGCGACAATCATAGCCTACGCCTGACTATTCACATTCAAACGAAACCGTTATCATTATTTAAAAGATAAAAGATTATATCGTTTCATTCTAAAGAGAATCATTTAATTTTTTATTTTGTAGCCGGCTATAAAAATTGCGAAATTATAATGGCGAAAAAATTAAGTGATGTTATTTTTTTGTTTCTATAAATCAACTGAATATGGCGGTAGTAATATATATAAATCCAATGACTTAATAAATTAAAATAAGACGCGTGTGACACAATTGCATATTTATACAGCATATGCCTACGACATATGTTACAATATAATATTATTTAAAGCCGCAATAAGTCATTTTTTCTTAGCATTTTCTACAAATGAAATGTATACTTTTATGATTTTATAGCACAATAGGGTAATTTATATATATTAGTTTTGCAATAGACATAAATTTCATTATTTTTATCGATACTTTAACCACTTGCTACACAAAAAAATAGACAAAATTATGTAACGGCTAATACGTCATTAGTATTTTGATTATTTTCTTATTTAGATATAACTTAATTACCACGATTGTCTCAGGAGCAAATTTATAATTTGATATAAAAAAATTTGATGAAAGATAATAACATAGCATTGCAAAGCCTGTACGTGAAATACGCAGTATTTTCATGAAAAATAATTTTCTCTCGTAGTTGTTCCAATTTTGTGTGAAATATTTTGTGAGTCAACCAATCGTTTTCTCCGCCTGACTCTTCAAAATATGAAAAAAAAAACAGTTGGCGAATATATACTGTTTTTGGCTTTTACACTTAATTAATTAATCCAACTAATTAATTTGTGTTATTTGTTTTCCAGTCGCACCACAGGGTGATCACGTAATCAGTTTGATTGACGAAATCTCATACCTTGCTGCACCAGCACCTCTGTTAACTCAGTACGATGACATCAACCCTGATCAGTTCTGTAATGGAGACAATCGACCAGCTGACTGCGGACCTAACTGCATGTGTACCCACAAAGTCGACATACCACTCAATGCCATCGTCGAAATCGTTCTCGTAGATGAAGGTAACTATTGAAGATTCAATCGATGGCTTCAATCAAAGCATATTTTTCTTAAACGCATTTTATTATATGTACACGCGAAAATTATTCAAAATAAAATCATTCGACCGTATGACGAACTACATATGTGCACTTGCAATATGGCTTTCATAAGCTCGGTTAGCTTTTTTTAAATGTAGCTGCTCTGTCAAATCAAACGGTTGGTCAATTTCACCTTCAATCGAAATGTACTTAGGTTTCTAAATAAAACTCACTACGGCTCCAACACCTTATTAGTGTGTCATATAATAGTCAGCATTTAATGTTATTTTGTCCGATTCTGCTTTGCGTGCTCGAGTCGAAGAGAAACGCGAATTTTTAATAGATATATTTATTGGCTGTGGTGATTTTTGATTTAATTTTGCAATACAATAATTTTCTACGTTCAATTTGGAATGTTTTGTTCGTCGAAAAATAAACGCAAGTATTTTAAATTGGACTAAAATCTGTCTATTCTTCTTTTTGGGATTTTTTCCAGTTGACTGATTTCCCACTCCATTCGTTGCTTAGTTGTTTTTTTGTTGCCAATTTTCAAGCTAGAAAAAGTTATTTCATATATTTTCCACTGCTTTTGTTGTAATTGATTATATAACCATCTTGACCAACTTCTTTTATAACTTCCAGTCCAAATCGCCAATTTGTCGCATCCGTTCCACTTGCACGGGTACGCCTTCAACGTCATCGGTATCGGCCGCTCTCCTGACAAGAACGTCAAGAAAATCAACTTGAAACACGCCCTGGACCTCGACAGGCGCGGTCTGCTGCACCGTCACCTCAAAGAAGGAGACCACCCTCCCGCGAAAGACACCATCGCCGTCCCCAACAACGGCTACGTTATCCTCCGTTTCCGCGCCGACAATCCTGGATTCTGGCTGCTCCATTGCCACTTCCTCTTCCACATAGTCATAGGAATGGACCTCGTCCTCCAAGTCGGAACCCACTCCGACCTTCCTCCCGTTCCGCCAGGCTTCCCGACCTGCGGCGATCACTTGCCACCCATTCCCATCAACTAAATTACTTTTTACACTGAAGAAGGCGTAGTAGTTTAGACCGATTTCAACGGTGTATTTCCCCATCGCTCGACACTATGTTTTTATTGAGCGTTACATGTTCTGCCCGTGTGAATAGGCTCTTTATACCTGACACTGTTTTCCTAAAGTGGAATCGATAATTGCGCAAAGTTTCGTACAAATATCACACACCCGTTGATTTGAATAGAAAAAATTTCAAAAATATGTTTGCTTCAAATTCTTGTCTGTTACAATTATTATTCCGCGACCTTATTTATTATGTACAGTGAATAAATACCGTTAGAGCTTTAATAAAAACTTAAGTGTCCAGCGATTTTTTTTATAGTTACAGACGAAACTTTTTTTTACATTGGTAATGATTTTCAGCGATGCGGCAAAATTCTATCTCTCAAAATTTTCAGCGAATTAGAATAACATTTAGACGCCCATTCTTCTTTCAAATTTGATATTTCATGAACAATTTCATCGTTTTTACCTTAAGGGATAACTTTTCTCGTTCAAAAAAACTGAATGAAAATGCATATTCATTTGAAATGCTTGATGTGTTCGTTTTTCATTTCAAATTCTTTTTCCTGTAAAAGGAAATTTATATTGTTTGAATGAGTTGTTAACTTATTGCCATTACCAATCCGAATATTTTCGGAAAATAGTGCCTATTTAGAAGAGACGAAGTGTGCATGTAAAGCAATTAAATAATTGTTTGATACATTTTAGCCTTTCACTTTGATTCAATTCGAACGTAATTCCGATACAAAAATGCCTCATTTAACGATATTTATGTCAAATTATCTTGCCGTGGGCCGATCCACGCCGTGAATCGGCTCATCGTATTTTGTAAATCTCGAAACAAATACTCATTTTCTTATTTATTGGATAGCGGTTCGACCGGCGAAGGCTCGGTCGCCGACTATAGTTTTTCTTTCCTACTAACAGCTAGATTCTATCAGGCAACATTTTGCCGGTTCGTCGAATACATTTAATTTATATGAATAATAATAATAATTGTATGTAATGTACTTAAGTCAATTGTTGTAAATATTTGAGCGATGTATCTTGAACGCCGAGGCGATCAAACGATGGTGATGTATTCGCTAGGGGTGAGTAGTTATGTACATAATTATTTAGAGAACGTTTTGATTTTGCATCTTTTATATTCTTCAATAATGTAATTAGTTCCCGTAGCGATGATACGAAGATTTTTCTAATTTTTTTATCGATATTTTTCTCAGAAAATTTTATACATTCCAATCCTCATTTTCAAACTTGTATATAACTGTTCTAAAGAGTATTACAATAAGTGCGCGATACGTCGGCATTTACACTGCACTTCATCTATCGACTCTGTATCGCGCATTTTCATCATACATAATAATATAATGAAATACTATACACGATACAAAAATGAATACTATTAACAATATTTTCTTGTGGTCTAAAGATGTAACTAGTCATCGGACACATCGAGATAAACTACCATATTTCGAACTGCAATATTATTAAACATTATTATACCATATGAAACATTTTTGTAATAAATAATAAATAATTTTAAAAAACCATTTCAATTTTACTTTACATGCTTATGTGACCCTGCATATTATTGGAAAAAAAAATGATACATGTTTGTTTGATACGCGAAATTAATTCCATGCTTGAGCATCTATTGGTAGAGCGCGTATTCAGTGTTCATTCGGTTTGTCAATTTTTCAAGTAATTTAAAATCGTCAGCACGTGTGAAAATACATGTTTTTTCACTCTCTGTATTTTATGTAACTAAATATCGCTCATTGAAAAAAAATCGTTTTACTGTAGTAAAGTTTTCTGCAGTAAAATATTAATATTTCAAATAAACAAACATATAACATTTTATTTTCAAAACAAATCTGAAACAGCGAAAGGAAAGTGAATACTATACAATGAGATTACTAACAATTTGTGTATTTTTTCTTAGTTGTATGAATCTCATTGCATAATAATCACTTCTACTTTTTGACAGAAATATGTAGTTTTATTATTTAAAACTGGTATCGTAGTTAATGAAAGTATTGAATCAAAATTCTGTAGACAGCAATAAAGTAATGATTGTTTGCACCTGTATCCTTAAGTATTCACTGTGTACTTTAAAAATACTTGAAAAAGATTTCCGCACAATATTTTAAATGAATATAAAATTGCTGTAAGATTGGGTAGCAATAAAAAGGTAATCCATATTAAATGTAGTATAAATAATCGATTATTTGTACAATGTACATTCACCATAGTATTGGAGGACACTTGGAAATACACGACTCATTTTATAATAGTAAGTTCAGTTTTGTACATTTTATATTAACATACGTACATTATACATAATCATAAATATTTCATCACTGTAAAATAAATTTGTACAAAATATTCCGATGTCTATTGATAAGAAATTTTCATTATTTATTTATTTAGTTCATTTGCATAAAAATATGTGTGCTAAAATCACACATTCAAATCTGTTCATATTGTTTTTAGGTTATGAACCCATTGGACGCCATTTGCAATGTGAAACGCCCTGATGCCATATGTGTAAGCAATTTGAAGAGTGCCAAGCATATTGATGAAGGAATCCTTCAAGAGCGACCTGATGTCAAGATATTCCTCCCCTTCAGGTTCCTGTTTTACAAACCCTCAGAACTTTTCACCCCAAATACATACAACAAATATCTGGGTAACTATATAGACCTGATTAATTTTTTTCAAACTAAATATATTTTTGAAAATATCATGTCTTTTTTGTAGTAGAAGTACCATTTATTCAGTATCAATTAAAATAATATTCATGTAGTGTTCATTATAAAAAAAAATGTCGACACTAACATTATTCTTTATAAATAAGTAATAAAAAAAATAGGAAAGTCTATAATGTTTTAAAAAATTTAATTTTCATTACTTAAAGTATCATGCCTTTCCATGAAAAATTAATAGCTTAAAAGTAATATAGAAATCAATTTAATGTCGTTCGATTTTGAACAATTTAATAGTTCATCATGTATACTTGAATTTCTGAAGACGTTGAAAGGTAAAAGCAGAGTAGAAACATTTAGAAATTTACAGAATTATAGCGAAATAAATTTGATTTTTGAAGAAATTTAATTGACTGAAGCAATGAATTTTATTACCATAGCCGAATTTGTCTGCCTCGTTGATAAAGCAGTTCTCAAAAAAAAAAATGGTCACTTCAGTAATGTAATAGTCTAGACAAGCGATCGCCGACCTTTCCGATCTCATGGACAACTAACATATTGGGTTTCTTTAAAAAAATAGGTGTAAAAATATATCAAATTACAATCATAAAATTTTCATTTTTAATCATGCAATGATAATGACACTTGTTTAATTATCAGATGTTATTATAATATTTTGCGACTGCATAGACGAAATGAGTAATTTAGATTCTTGTTTTCAACCATTATTTTATAACTTGCTACAAGAGGTCCTGGATCATTCGTTGACAACTGCTGCTCAGGACTACGCTATAGATCCTTGTAGCAACAAAACAATCTCAAGTGTGGCAGCTATTGGTTATGATAGGCAAAAAAAACATTAGTCAACAGGAAACAATTTAGGTCGTTAAAACAGGAGAGAATATGTATTGTGCACCTTTTCTACAGAGCTATATATAGACAAGCAAATGTTAGTTTAAGCATAGTTCTGACGATGGCGTGAGCCGAAATAGCTATCAACTATATTTAAAAAAACAATTTTGTAGAACTAAAATACATTGTTAACTTTTTCACCATGTTATAATGGAGTTCTACCAAGTGAATGCCAATTCAATCAATAAAGTAAAAAGTTTTGTTGACCCATTTATAAATGTTTCTAATGTTATTACAGTTGCTCCAGGAGGTGATCACGTTATCAGTCTTATTGATGAAATTTCTTACCAAGCCCCACCTGCGCCTCCTCTATCCCAAATCGATGACATCCCACCAGAACAGTTTTGCAACGGAGATAACAGACCAGCTGATTGTGGAGCCAACTGCATGTGCACTCATACTATAGATATACCCTTGAACGCTATTGTTGAGGTGGTTCTTGTTGATGAAGGTATAAATATTTCTTTTGCATATAGTGGAACCTCAATAAATCCTTCATTTATCCATAGTTTTGCATATTTATTGCTGTTTTATAGATTTTACCTCATTCGTCATTTTTATTATTTTATAATGAAGGTATCTCAAATTTGAATTGGAATAGAATGTCAGCGTTAGCGTATGACTACTAGTTGGTTAAATGCTCTCAATATAGCTTATATTTAAGACTCCGTGGATGGGAAAGAATTTTTGATATCACAGACACCCATAACTTCGATATTCAACAGTACACCAATGACCTAAATATGAAAATATAGGCACCATTAAAAATTATATATTTGAACTCTCTAACTGCTACCTAACCAACTGGATTGTAGAGCTATATATATATATCATATTTGTTTTTTTACAGTACAACAACCGAATTTGTCGCATCCGTTCCACTTGCATGGACAAGCTTACAATGTCATTGGTATGGGCCGATCTCCTGACAAGAATGTGAAGAAAATCAATTTGAAGCATGCTCTCGATTTAGACAGAAGAGGACTCTTGCATCGTCAATTCAATCTTCCGCCATACAAAGACACAATTGCTGTGCCTAATAATGGCTATGTGGTCTTCAGGTTTAGAGCGGATAATCCAGGTTAGCAAAGCTAAGACCCAATTTTTATTAATTCTTTTAATTTTTACTTTTTTTACTATACATTAACTATTATCAAGTGCTGTTATTATACGTCTCATTATTTTCTGATTTGAATTGTTACAATTTTGTACGATTCCACAAATTTTGTCACTAACAACCCGGGGTTCGCCTTTCGGCATCATCAGGCATTCTATCACACAGATGCAACAGAACTGACAGTTGTCTTTGTCAATTCTGTTGCATCCGTGTGATAGAATGCCTGAAGATCCCGAAAGGCGAAACCCCGGTCGGTAGTGACAAAACTTGTGGAATCGTACAAAATTGTAACAATTCAAATTTGATGTTGAAATTCCATCAAACACCTTCAGTCGATATCATAAATTATATCATGATTTTCTCTTGATTGGTAAAAAAATGTTTCATTTCTTATAAAATTTTGTTTTATTTTACCTATTCACTGCTTACATCTGAATTTTTAAAATTGCTGATTGCAATGATTTAATATATAATACTCAAAAAAACAAATGTTAACAGTGTCTAAACTCTAAGGTAAAAGTTAATTTTTACTTTCAAATATTATAGGCAAATTCTTTGTGATAACTTTTTTGATAACAACATTACTGAATTTATATTTAAAATATTGGTTAGGTCAGAGAGCGTGTTAAATAAAAGTAAAACATATAAAATTATTTTAATAACTAGTTCTTGGAAAAGAATTATCTATTAAGCTCTAATAGGTTATATATATTATATGTATATATTTCTTGTATTTGATGAGTTATTATCATTGTTTCAGGATTCTGGTTGTTCCACTGCCATTTCATTTTCCATATAGTAATAGGAATGAACTTAGTTTTACACGTTGGTACACAAGCTGATTTGCCGCCCGTTCCTCACAACTTCCCAAGATGTGGTCACCATCTGCCGCCTATTGACCACCATTGATGAACATCTAGTTATTTTATAATTCCAAATCATAGTTTGAACATCCAATGCTTACCAAATTAAATTTTAAAAAAAATCGCTTAGCTCATTATATATGAAAAGAAAGAGCTAATATTGTGCAATATCGTTTTTAATATATAGCTTTCGTATATGGCTTATTCTTGCAGAGAAGTAATAATCGGATATTTATAAATGTTCTTTTAGAAGGCATTATTGTATGCAAGGGCACATTATTTATAATATATATAATGTAGATTTGAAATAGCCAACGAAATTGTTTACAGCTTCTGGTACAGTTTGAAAAAATAATCATCACATTTCATAAATATAGCAAATATATTAGATTGCAGTGTTCACTTTGTATTACTTTATGTAAAAATGGTCTTCTGCAGAAATACTATAATATATATTTTAATTTGCATCAATACAGCATTAAAAGAATTTAAAATTATGTTTGCTGTAGCAATTTAAAGAATTAACTAATTTATTGGTAGGACAAAAACTATCTGATGATCAATGCTCAATATGTTTTTCTTCTACCTTAAAATATGTAAGTTCATTGAATTAAACTGAAATTATTATACTATTAACCAATAAATTTTTGGTAGCATTGGAGTGTTTTTTGTATAAAATTGTTATCATAGTTTTATTAAAAAAATGAAAAAATATGCCCTGTACCTATAAGATGTAAAAGTTACATTATTTACAACTCATCTTCAAAGCACGCAACAGTGACATCTGTGTTCTCTTAATATAACACTATATTAAGATTGATGAAGTTTGGTGTGCATTCATTTTCATGTTTTCTATATTATTTATATTCAACAATCGAGAATTTTTTTGTATAAAGTAGAGGAATGTTATATATAACATATGACTTATATATATACTATGTACGATGAACTTTGGAGTGAATAATTGATTAATGTGGCTGCCATTATGAATAAATACTTTTATAAGAAATAACATTGTGTTTTGGATTTTAAATACCAACCCAAACAATATCACACTCACTGGAAAGAAAAGGGAATGCAGATCTTAGCAAAGTTCTCCACAACAACAAAACAGTATACATGTGAAGCAAATTTTTCATTGTGAAACAAATGGGCTCTATATCGGAGCATCTCAAAGAAGTAGGATTAGTTGTAGCAAACTATCATTGGTAAAAACTTACTGATGAGTAAATGAAAGAAGTAATAAATAGTTAATCACACCTTCGCATTTTTATATTTTATCACAGGGTGGGTGAGAGGTAATGTAATAATCTGATATGTTTTTCAATCGAATGCAAATGAAATCACTTCAGAGTAATATCATTCTTAATCATCTTTGATTAATTTATTTATAAATCAATATTTAATATTTCACACTCTGAATAATTGCTTAAATTGATTTTTCATTATAAGTTAATTAAATTAATTAAGTTCTATCTACTATGAATTTTGTTGTCTTTGGGAACAGTTGTGAGCATCAAAGTTTCATCTGCAATTTGCCTTTCAAATTCACACCAGTATTTTTAAAGCGCTTAAATAAAATGATTTTCAAAGATACATCTAATTTTTTTTATTATTATAATAACGGTTCAAAATAATTTAGTTTTAATCTGAACTTTTTTTTCTGCAAAAACAAACATTTTCAAAAATCTTAAATTACACTGGCATATAATGGATGTTGATATTAGGTATTCTGTATGTGGAAAATTAAAAAATACACTTTTTTATTACTATTATCAATTTAAGTAATTCTTGGTGTTTGAGATATAAACTTTTTAATACTGTTATTGTTAATGTACAGAAGAATGATTTCATCATATCAAATAATGGCACAGCCTTTTAAAGTGATTCTATTTTATATGTGAACACTTTATAATAGTGAAACATAAAAATTATATTTCAAAGAAAGTTTGCTTTTTTGTCTTATTTTGATTTCTGAAATTCAAATGAAAATATTCCTTTCTTGTATAGATACATAATACAATAAAATACACATGTTTTAATATCTCCATAAATATTTATGTACTTCAATTACTTATTTGGATTGAATGATATTTAAGAAAAATATTATTAAATTAGTGAGGGTCGAAAGTTGTATATAAACAAATCTGTAGAAAAAATTAAAAAATCTTGTAGGAATCATTAAAATTTGGAGACATGAAAAGAAGGTTTGTATTTGTTTTATTTCGTTTATTGATTTATGAACGCTACATGTGAAAAACAAAAGATTCATTTTTATTTTCTCACATATTTTACCATATAAAATGAAAAATGGACAGAAAGTGGATATGAATAATTTAACATAAAATAAATAACTAAAACTAATAAATTTTCACACAATCATATTGAGCTAACATTATTTTCAAAAAATGTAAATACAATAATTTAAGAAATAGGCCTTAACACAACATTAAATAAAATCACATTGCAGCTGTGTCATAATTATTTAAACATAATGGTAATACTGTGATACTAGCAACACCAAATTTTATAAAACTGTAACCAAAAATTTTCCATTTGTATCCTAAAAAAAGCATTTGGTAATATTTTAAGACTAGCTATCTTTCCCACAGTTGCCGAATTACTTCAAAGAAATATTAAATGAAACGAGAATGCTATTCATTTTTGTCAATAAAATGCAACTACATCTTTCATCCTGTTTTAAAACTATTTTCTAGTACATTCGGCAAACTTTTACCAATTTTCCAGTTAATGAAAGATATCTTTCCTGTTGTTCACATTCAGAAAAACAGTTTTATTTCATATGAAACGTGTATTTTCTGAATGGCAGATGAAATAATGGTTTGTTAAAAAGCTTCATACATTCTTTCTTGACTTAATATATTGTAAAAACAGTTTGGATACAATTTTTCCAGCAAATTTTTTTCATTTGTTCCTTAATTTTTTTTGATTACGATTTTTTTTATATAAATACATATCTTTCAAACTTTTCCCAATGATGTAGGTGATATGATATTTTGATAATTTATTATTTTATTTACATTTGCATTATCATTTTAAAATAAGTGCACAATTTATTAGCTACTTATTAAGTAAAGTTTTATATTTATAATGTGACTTAAAATAGTATAATCTTATCTTAGATTTCCTGTAGAATCAATAAGTGAGTATATAGTACCATTAGACATTTTGAATATCTTGTATAATCAAATGAATGATACATATTAATAATAGATAGTACATATTTGTATCAGTTTCAATATTTACCTGAAGTAAGCATAACAAAGTTACATTGAACATAAGCACTGTTATAAATGAATAAACCTGTACAGTATTACTTATTTGGTAAATTACAAAATAAATTAATTCAGCAAAGTATCGGCAGGCTTATAATTGCCACATTTTGGTAAGGTATCGACAATTTTAGGAGGTAACTGCGGCTTTACTTTGATGACAATAGCTGCAGGTAGAGAAGACATACCGCAAGATCGACATTCAAATAACCATGTGCCGGCATTATCTGCAATGATTCTTACAATTGTGAAGCCTTTGTTGGGCACTAAAATGGTGTCTTTTTTGGGAGGGTTCAGCAAATTTCTGAAACAGATTTCAAATAATAAGCAATAATAAGTAATTGAGTCTTTCCAAAATAAAATGATAAATGCTGAAAAAACTTCCGAGATATCAGAAAGTTCTTTCTGGGTAACCATTGAGTTGAGAGTTGACTTTTGCACTTTAGCTGATTCATACTAAACACTGTCCTTAAAAATTAAGTCGATAGATACAACGTAGAAATATAATGACCTATAGCATTCATAGAAATATTTTGTTTCATTTTTTTTATAACAGCACGATAGCTATAATGACTGCAATTATCTTAACTGTTGAGACAGCATATTTAGTGTACTAATATGTGTTACTCATAAATGTAAGAGTGTTAACAATGTCAAAAATTTTGTATCAAAATATAACTTGACGTGTCATGATAATTGTCATAAGTCTGTTTAACACTAACAGTATTGAATTAACTTTTGAAATATTCACTCTTAAAATATTTATGTGGCCCAACATTAAAATTGGTCAATTGAGATTAAGCTTCTAATGAATTTTCAGCAGAGATACAGAAAAAGAATGATTAACTGGAAGACACTCAACATATAATATTATTGTCTTGAAACAGCAATAAATTTATGACCAATTTTGGCATCCAAAAACACCATTTGCTGTCCACTATATGAAATTAATTATCTAAAACTAAGTTAACCTGAATGAAAATAAATTTATACCATTAATATTATAAGAAAAATATCACAATATAATATATAAGTCATACCTTTAGAGCAGTATTTAATTTATTATTTATTTTAAGAAGTCAGTGTTCCCAAAATTGATTTAATTGGTATTCTTGATAAAACACAATTATAACAAAATATTCAGTTCTTCAAAAATTCTACATGATTATTAATAGCTATGTTCACCTATGTGTATGATGGAAAGTGTGCAAAATGTACTTAATCGTAAAGTTAGATATTTTACAATAAAATATATTACCAGATTGATGAGAAATTCTCTCAAGGAAAAAAATATACTAAGAAGAAAGAATTTACCATACCTCTTTATTTTTCCTTCTGCATCCATACGGTGAACGTCGGCCATTGATACATCGCTGTCAGAAACATTTGATGATGCCAAGACGTACATTGGATTGCCATGCATGTGGAAAGTCTTAACTGATTTTCCTCCTAAACCTGAAAAAGACATTGTTACTATTAATGATCTTCATTTCAATTTTAGAAGCCTTTTTTTATTCTTATCCATTTTACCATATGCTCCAGGAGAGTTCGCTGTCACCTTCCAACTACTTCCTCCTGTGACATACCAGCATGCTTTATTTCTGCTGAGTAAATTATATTAATAGTACTTAACGGTTTCTTATGTTGCATTCTGTAGTGCCATAAAAAGAGGCAAGCAGTGTTGAAGTTCTCTAAAGATATCTACAGTGCAGTGTCTAGTTCAGACATCTTTTCAAGACTGCTGACATTACAGGACATTACTTAGTGTGTTCTACTCCATTATCAAAGCTTAGAATACAGTTCATCTAATTCTGGTCAGTTATTATTCATCACAGTTTTAATATACTCATTCACCTTCACTGTCTATTGATAGGTAATTAAAAATGAAATAAGGAAACCAGGCACCTTAGGCATTATACATAAAATGTTGTTATGTCTACTTTTCTCTTTATACCCTTTAATTTGAATAGTTTTGGACAGAAAAATATTTTTGGCGACAGTCATAAATTTACTGTAGGGAAGATTATTAACACCATACTTAACTAAGGAACATATTGAAGTGAATGTATGTATACATATTATTTATTTTATCTCCATCTTGGTTATTATAAAATATTTTTTCAAAAGAAAAATGGAATACATTAATGTAATATGCCTTACCTTCATCTACGATGATAAGCTCTAAAGTGGACTTGTATTCCACTTCAAGTATTTGAACACATTCCATCCCCTTTGTGTTTGATTCTTTTCCAACAGGGCATATACTTTTCTTGACAATGTCGTAAGGTTGGCTTAGTAGAGGAGCATTAGGATACATGAAACTTTTTCCATTTATTTGGATCACCTTTGGTTCATTATCCATACCTTTAACCAAACAAAAAATGCTTTTACATAATGGCTTCGTAAAATTCATAACCTTAAAACTAAGAACAAACGAATGCATATAGTTTTTTTTTTTTTTTGAGATGCTATCAAATTAATTCATCAATCAACGATCATTATCTCCATCGATTGAACTGTCATTTGCTTGATAGAAATTCACCATAATCAGATAGCAATGTATTTAATCCAACAAAAATTATTTGATATTGTCAATAACTATCACCACATCATCTATGAATCAACTGTGTTAGTTTTTTTTAAATACAAAATTTGCTGGTGAAAAATTCTCAAGAAGATTTCTGCTTGATTTAACCACAATATCAAATACAATATTTTAGTTCTAATTCACTTTATCATCTTTTTTTTCAAATCGCACAATGACAACAATGATGTGGAAAAAAAAATAATAAACATTTGGATAATCTCAGTACATTTATAAATATTTATTTCATCTGAAAGCTTACTTAATTCTGCTGGGTAAAATGGGGGTACTGGCAAAGCATCACTCAAGTATCTATATTCATTATCAGTATCCTCTATATTCTGGCTGTTGATATCAACTTTCAGGGACACTGATTTCTCAGCCACTGGAGAAACAGTTAATTCGGCCGGAGGTCCAACGGTGGAAAACAATAACTGACCATATGAAATTCGACCACTTAAGGCATTCATTATGTCCTGAAAATAGATAAGAGAATTATAGCATTACTTTTACATTTTATTACACTTTCAAGTTAACCTCTTTTTACTTGCTAGATTGCAGTTAAGTGGTCAAATTTGTTGGCTTTGGTTGCAGTTTTCACAGGCTCTATTTCCAGTAGACACTTTCAAAAAAAAAAAACTTATTTTATTATTAACGTTATTTTTTTTTAAACATAGATGTCTCTAATGCTTTCTACACAAATGATTTGATAACTACTATACAAAAAAAAATTTGCTTTATAATTAAGTTATATTTAGAAATTTTTAGTGAAACAAAGTAAAAATTACATCATTCAAAATATATTGTTAGATTTAATATATCATTGATACTTGGGTTTTTAAAGTAATAGTAACTTTAGAATTAAATAAATGATCGTTGTTTGCTTAAATAAACCTAATTTTTTTTTTTCTACTTACCTGTGAGCTTCAGTTGAGTTATTTCAATATTAATACATAAAATAGTAAAAGAGTAACGATATAAAATACTTATGATGAAACTTTCAATGTAATAAATAGTTCAACATGTGTCTGTTATTTGGTTATATGTATCTGGAAAATTTTAGTTCATGGGTATTTCATAGATGGGAAAGTTTTAGGATATATTATTACAAACGAAAAATTAACAAACTAACTTTATCAATATCATCATCGGATAATTCTAGAGTAGAAGTGGATCCATCGTAAGCTATTTCTACTGTTTGATCCAAACCAGAGTAAGCAGTCATTCCTTGCACAATGAGTGCATAAGATGAAGGTTTTTGGTTGGCATTCAATACGAAATCAACTCTTTCTCCTGAAATTAATGTTGAAAATTGTATTAAAAATAATATTCGCATAGTAAATATAATATAAAGATAATTGGAGCAAAAAAAAAACAACCATCAGATATTGGATTAAATTAATGTTTCGAAATTGCACATGAAAGAAAGTATATGGTAGAATATAATAGATTGTAATAATTTTAATCAAGTTTT
Source organism: Himalopsyche japonica (assembly GCA_028555115.1). Taxonomy (NCBI): domain Eukaryota; kingdom Metazoa; phylum Arthropoda; class Insecta; order Trichoptera; family Rhyacophilidae; genus Himalopsyche; species Himalopsyche japonica. The sequence continues at coordinate 3,972,846 of JAHFWJ010000430.1, forward strand.
AAGTTTTTTTCGAGATTTTCATGTTTTAAAGAAATTATGTTAGGTATTATTGATGGAAGGAGAAACGTGAAATATAAGAAAAAATATTTTTTTTCGATAATTTTGATAAATTCAAATTAAAGCGTAAAGATAATAATTTTAACAGTACTTTGGCCAAAAATGACAATTATTTTTTTTTGACATCTATATATTATTATTTTTTTACTTTAAAAAGTTATTCGACCAGGATTTTTGTTTCGCCGAGAGATGCGTAGAGAAAGTTTTTTGACATGTTCTGTAATTGTCGAAGGAAATTAAACTTAAACTCTGTTCAACAACGCGCATTATTTTGGTAAACCTGTTTTTTTTTTAATATTTATAAAAATTAACAATTCATCAACAGTTTAACGCGAATGATAAATGTAATCAATCGCTATTTTCACTTTAAATCGAAAGCGGTCATTATAATTTAAAAAAAACAATTCTATGCTTGTTGAAAGTAACAGTCATGAAAGTTATAAATAGTATATTGAATTTGACTTTATTTTTTGATTTGAATAATAATCACAAAACTTTAGCAATAATTTATTCGAAAGAATAGATAAATTATTTAAAGTACCGCTGCGACTATCTGGGTATTTGATGTCTTGAATATTTACATCGATTCTGTGACTGTTACTCCATTCTAAATCCGTCACAAAATCATTATATTCATATTTTATTGCAAATATCTTACTCGATTCACCATAAGAAAATATTAAAAAACTTGTTTCAGTATGATAGATTACCGTCAAACATCACATGGCTAGAGGTGTTGATCGAGAAAGTATTTGATAATTAACTACTACTGCATACGTTTCAAAAGGAAGATATTATTTTTCCATTAGAAATTGATACTGACGATGAATTGCAATAAAATGATACGCATGCTGAAATAAAATAAAAAAGTCAGGCAGTACCAACTAGGCAGTAACAAATAATTCTTGCTTAGTGATATGTAGAAAAATATTATCTGTGATATTTATCGAAATTTATATTACAGTGTTTTTCAACGTATATGACTCAATTTTGACTAAAACGCAGACATGGCGTTCTGCTTCGTCGTATCCGTACCCGAAGAATAAACAACACTTGACATCATAGTTATCAATAACCTACTTAAACTTTTTCACTAATAATTTTTTTAAAAAGTAATGCTGAGAACAATAAAAAAAAATAGACAATGTTTGATCGTGTGATTTTTTTTTAATGTTTTTATGTACGTTACTTCGAGATTTATTTTAAAGAAATAATGAAGGGCTGCAATCCATTAGGGTCTTGTGTACAGTTGCTTGTCAATTGTCGATTTAAAGCGGAAGAATGATTTTATTGTAAGCAAACTCCTACTCAAAGCTTTCGACCACACACTATCAGTGATGGGTGACTGTAATAAAATATAATATTATTATAACACAATGGGAGTGGTCTTTACTAATAAATATATGCAATGGCTTTCTTTTGCATATGTAAATATGCCGGACACTAATTAATTTTTTGACATGAATTAAAATTTACTACCCGTTTTAAAAATAGTATTCATTAAATATTTGCCAAACTCGTGCTGTCTAGAATAGCGGTTCCTATTTAGTAAAGTGTGTAAATCGACAAAACTCGAACAGGACAATCTTGAAATCCACCTATGTGGATCTTGAAATCCACCTATTCTATAGTAGCACGAAATCGCGCAAAAAACAAAATGCTAAAAAATACATGAAAACTATATTAAACAAATATTAACAAAAATCTATGAATAATTTACTAACAAATGATCCACACAAAATGGCGCATTTTTCTTCCATATAAAAAAATATTTTTCTACAAACAGTGTAAACAACGTTTACGCTACATTTATTTTATAGATATTCGGTTTCTCCAATCGCTGTTCAGCGAAATGCGAATGAGATGTTTATGATGTTTTTTTTACGCTTGGTTGTCAATCAAATATTTAGCAAATATTTTTTTATCTTATGTATCTTTAGAATTCGCACGAATACATTTTAAACACGTATATCAATAAATATGATTTCACTACCACGATTAGTATCGCTCCTAGTAGAAGAAGAAATTATGTTAATTAATATTAGAAAACGAACTATCGCCAAATTGTAGCATGACAAGCGAATAATACGCAATGAAAGCTCCCAGTGAAAAAGCTACAATTAAATGAAGCTCTGATTAACACTTCGGCCGTATTTGGCTGTCAATTATATTTTTTTGGACATCATGACTTGTTTATTAAATTCTTTGGAGAGAAATGGTTTTTGTTTAGGGAAAATTAAACTTTCCATTCTATGAGAATATTGAATATATTTTCCTTTACTGTTATTATATTTATGACCCTAGTATTTTTTATGGAAGATTGTTGAATAGTTTAATAGTTTTCAGAGATGAAACCTACGAAAATAATCATTGACTTTAATAATTTATTTGACGTAACCAAAGTTTGATTTTCTAGTACATCAAAATATTTATTTATATTATAATGGATTAAATTACTAGATGACTAAATCTGATTTCAAATTTAATAAACAGTTTTCAATGAAAATAAACAATATTATATAAACATATTTACTTTTAAGGTGTTAACTGTCACTTCTTGATGGAAAGGCATTATATTTTAAATAATAAAAACACATTTTTTTAGTACTTATTTCCACAATATATTTTTTGATCAGGACTGGTTTCGCTCATCGCGAGCATTGATCAGTTGATAATGCTCGCGATGAGCGAAACCAGTCCTGATCAAAAAATATATTGTGGAAATAAGTACTAAAAAAATGTGTTTTTATTATTTAAAACATATTTACCGTTTAGTTATACTTTAGCATGGTTTATCACAAAAAACTACATTATTTAAGTGTTTTTATTACCTAGTAATACTGGTCGATGATTTTTAAAAATATATAATTATACTGGTAATATTATTTCACAAAATTTTATACATTTTAAAAAATTTAAAAAAAAAGCACAAATTATGTGTCGTAATTTTAGTTTTATAATGATACATTGATAAACTTTACAATATTTAAATATGTTTTAATACATATATCGCAAACTACTGAAGGACTGTATTAAGAGTAAACAAGATATTATAATACCGTTCTCTACGTTTAAGATACAAAAAAACCCAGATTGTATTATAGATCGATGATTTTACATATGTACATATTCCAAATTATTTTATTCGAAACATAGTAATAGAATCTTCATGAAAATTATTGGAATAATACGATAAAAGATATTGTACAACGTATATCATCCTATTTGACTATCATTAAAATGTCATATATTATATTAATACAGTTGTTCCATTTAGTATTTAAGTGTAGGTTATTTGGTTTATAAAAATTTCCCACTCAAAATTTTCCTAATGAGTCTTTTATGATTATTCCGAGCTCTGAATGGATTATTGATTTGTGATTGTCAACATAAAATTTTTAAATTAAATTAATAATTTGCATTATTTGTATTTATATATATTATATGATTACTTGTAAATTGTTTTCTTAGTTCTTGGGCTCATGGCTTTGTATACCTACTACCTTAAGCTCGAAATTTTGTATAAGTAGACTTGCTTGTAATTTTTATTCTATCAATTGATAATGCTCGCGATGAGTGAAACCGGTCGTGATCATAAAATATATTGTGGAAATAAGTACTAAAAAAATCTGTTTTTATTGTTTACAATATCTTGGCTTTCCATCAAGAAGTGACAGTTAACACCTCACGTATCAAATAATCTAGAAAGTTTAGCTAAGACATAACTGACAGCTTGTATATGAACAATGAGTACATTACAGAATCTTTTCTAATCAAATGATAAGACATTTTTAACGCGTATTTACTAATAATTTATATTAATATCGTTATCCAATATTATATCTATGTCAATTAGGAGCTTTTGAATTTTTTTATACCTACAGGCGTAATTTATTATAATAATAATCTATCAGTGTTACACGTCTATTCGACAAGTGGATATAAAAAATATGTTACGCAGCGAATAAATTACTTTTTATAAAAAAATAATGAATAGTTTGTTTAATTAAACATAAGAATAGATTTCCGGAATTCTTTTTCCTATTTCTCATGTCCACTTTCCAATGTTTTTTTTTACTGGATATATGAAACCTCTAAAGATAACTGTTTTTTTTTTCTACTTTTCATAAGTGTTCATCGATTGCCATTCGATAATAATTTCAATTCATTTACAACGTATGATAATATTATGCACTAGATATTTAGATGAAAGTAAAACGATTGCGTAAGATATGTAAGAACTTTCAAACAATTATTAACAGGCACTCACTCATAGATAATATTTTTTCATATTTAAAAAAAGCTATAATAATATAATGTTATTGGCATAGTCAAATCAAACGTGACAAGGTATCTTGGCAATTCAATAAAAAATCAACCCCAGCCAGTTATCAACTGCTATGGTCCATTTGAAATATAGTAACGTATTTTTTTATTTATATTTATAAAATACCATTTAACAAAATATCTTCTCAGTCCTTTTTTCGGGTCCGTGATTCAATATTCAGAGACGTCGACTTAGGTTGTCCAACTCGCAGGCTCTAATATCAATACGAACAGTTTCATAAATTGATTTTTCAGAAGATTTATAGATTTTTTAAAGAATAACGCTTATGTGAAATGTCTGAAAAATCAAGTTAGTCAATCACGATCTATGCCTGGCATATAAGATAAATTTTTACTCTTTTCGAAATATTGAGGGTGTTTACAAAAAACAGTTTATTATTCAGTTATTGTCGAAATATTCAGAAGTCTATATGCTCTTCATTGGGAGTGAAAATAATCAAAAGAATATACGTAAGTATATCATATAAAAATCATTTTGGAAGATCTGATAATGAAAATTGAAATAAACAACAAAGTAATTAAAGTATAATAATATTTGAGAATGATAAATTTTAAACAAGAGAATAAATAAATTATAATGAATGACTTTAAAGAAATGTTGTATCATGCTAATTTCAATGATATTTTAACGAGCTTGCTTATCTGTGAAAATATTTTCTAAGCTTAATATATTAACATACGCTTTCATAGAAAAAAACTACTTTTTAATTCATTAATTTTAATTTTGTACAAAAACCATATATGCATGAATTGTGCAGTCTCACCTCTACCGTGTAATTTACTGTAAAATTAACTTCGTAAAATAAATACCAGAACAAATTGCGATTGTATTAGAAAATTAAAATCACATTATATGTACCTACAATATATAAAAAGGCTGAACAATCTCAAAATATGAAAATTAATACATTATTAATTAAGCAATGCAAATTATGTACGGTGGCCAAATAAACAAAAGAAAACTGTAGGCCTCTTGTCAATATTTTTTATAGCATTCTAAATCTATTGGCAGTAATATTCAAAACGGTCGTAATCTTACACATTCCTCCTGCAACCCTATGCTTGCAGAACGTTTGCTAAAAATCTAACGAAAAAATATTTGCCAGTCGTTTATTTTCATGACTGGTTTTATAAATATTTGGCTAATCATTTTATTTATATTTATTAATTGCTTCACTTTTACATGCATTTAGATTCTTCATGATAGAATTTATAAATTGTCATTCTATAAAATAATTAATGAATGGAAAGTAACATTTTCAAAATGAAATGTGAACAATATTTACGTTGCACTTCGTGTTGGTGTGTATTAATTAGTAATAAACGAATAAGACAAGAATTTGGTGTCACAGAGTGGTACGGGTTTACATGACATACAATTTATTGTTTAAAACTACTATTTATCATCCACCAAACCGTGAATTTCCTGAAAAAATAAACTTACCTCTCACTTGACATAACATTACCATAATTATTGTTGCTAATATGTACGACAGACATGTAAATTGAGTTTTTATGATTACCTGGGAATAATATGAATGCATCAACTTCAGTGGGCTTCACCTCCCTTCCATCTGATGATATGATGGTCATGGGATGTTTCTGGACCGTGATGACGATAGGGCACTCCAGGGGAATAGCGTTAATCATCCGAATTCTGTATTTTTGACCCTGTGTCACCGAAATTCTGTAAAAAAATATAAATTAAATAAGTTGCTTAAACTTTCAAGTTAAAGAAAATTATTGTTATCAACTATTGAATTCTAGAACAGTAATCCGCCTAGAATAAAAAAAGTTTAAATTTTGCACATGAAAATAATCGCAAATTAATAATTATGATGAGGGACTGACGAATATAATTCCATTTTTTGTTATTTGAACAAGTCAGTGTGACTAATATATTGTACATCGCAGATGCTCAACAAAAAAATAAATAATGAATATATGTATTAATATACGAATTTAACTGGAATATTTTTGAATTCTTATTAGAAAAGCGTACATATGAGTACTGTTGGATAATATATCGAAAAATTGCTGATGAGTAGAAACAATGTTTTTAAAGATCGGAATCAAATTTGTTTTCACTATCCTGAACAATTATCGTTTTATACTTATACTCATAAGTCCACCCCCCAAATCTATATATACAGAGTTATACTGTATTTCAATGCAAATATAGTAAAGCAGATTAAATCAATCTAATAATAAACTTCATTATGATGTTATTTGTAATATAATATAAGTCACAAGGGTTATATAATTTGTTGTATTGCATTCATTGTTCTATTGTTATATTTGTACTGTATGATGTTTTCTAAAACATGTCAGGTAAAATATACAGTCGATCGATGTCTTTACTTTTATTTCAATTGGTATCATTGATTAGTGGTCGACTATTACTTTGTTATATATAATACATTTAAAGCGAGTGACTGAACCATGATTATATCAAAGCCGTGTCTAATCAATTTATATAATGACTGCAGAGTTTTTGATCCATAAAACCGCAATGTTATTCTCTATTTCACTGCCAGTCGCACGATATACAAAACCGCATTATGATTTTTATGCGTTTTGTGTAAAACTCATAAAATGCATCTGAGAAAGTGCAACTCCATTTAAATTAGATGATCGAATGCATTTACGTTTCGCTTTTTCCATGGATAACGGACATTATTCGAAGGCAGTTTATTTGATGGAAATTTAGGTACTTAAACCTGGTAAAATTATTTTAAATGTCATTCTTAATTGCATCGTAATAAATAATAAAGCACGTGTTCTATGAAAATACTTAAAATTTTACACTAACAAACTTTATATATTATATAATATAATTATGTAATATTTTAAAAATGATAAACTTATTCTTTTGTTCTCCGTTTAATATACTCCATTTGACTGCCAAATTATTATGGAAAAATACGTTTACATCATTTTCAACTACGTAATATAAAAATCATTATGTACATTTTAATGACATTGAATATTACGACCGAATAAGTCAATTATCCAAAATTATTCAATATTTGAATTACAAAAAAAAAATGAAAAAGGTTTAAAATCTTAAATATTCTTGATATTATAAAATCAGTCAATCGCAACATATTTTTACAATGATTTCGTATTTTCTATCGCCAGTTAGAAAACCCATTCTAGTTTTATAATCATTATAGTTTGAATGCGTACAGTCAAGTGAATCGAATTGCTTGCTTCAGTGACTTGACATATCTATGGTTTTTTTTTTTAATATCTACTTTTACATACGATACTTCTGTGATGAGTTGTTTGTATTTTTTTTAAACTAGTTTCTTAAATGTTCTGTGAGCCATGTCGTTCAGAGTTAGTTTAATACTCCGTTCACAATCGAAAATTCAACAACAGCTGACAGGCAAATTTAACCTGTTTATTTTTTATGGAAGTTTAATTTGAAGCTACTACCAACAATTGACGATCTGTCAATGCCCGATTCGTTAGTGTGTAACAGTTTGCTTCACCGCTCAATTACATGGTCCAAATTACACAAATTATCTAAGAGTTACAAAAAAAAGTACACTGGTCTAAACGTAAATCTATTCGTGTAATAATATTTTATCGGAACGATAATCGAAAATCAGTTCGAAAAGAAGTAATTTGAATAATGAAATGAATAGATTTTTAAAAATCATGCAGGCATTGTATGCAGATATTTAGATAGCTTTAAAAATCAACATATAATTCATGCTAACCATGATGGCCTGGACGAATTCTTTTAAACATTGCCATCTTTACATATAAATTGTATTAATATAAATGTATTTTTTTGTTTTTTTAACTCGTTGACTTTGCGGTGATTAGGATTCCTGCATACTTTCTATGACCAAAATTCGTTAAATTTGATTTATATCGTTGTCAACGCTTATTTTAAAAGGGTTTTAAAGAATTTTAAAGACGTTTTATTCAAATAAACAAATTTACATATCATAATCGATAAAACTTTAGTTCTTTTTATGACATTAAATCGAAAAGGTAATAATTCTTCGGTTTGAATATTTAGTTGAGCTAGATTTCTTTTTTATTAATATTGCTTAATTATATAAGTCTAATTAACTCTAAAAATATTACTTGTATAGATAATAACATGTTTTTTTCGGAAATAACAGTGTCTAATAAAGTTACTACCATCAAAGCAAAGCCCATTTCGGAAAGTATGAAGGTTTTAGCAAAACGAATAGATTTTTTAAAATAATACATCCTTACGTCTGCACAATAAACAATATAAGCAATTAAGACAATCGCTCACACAAAATGAGAGTTAAATTTATCCCGATCTTTTTTATTCGCCCTCAATTTTGAAAATTCCTCACATTGGCTCAAATCATCCAATAGTATTCATCTAGGAACAAAAGAATTTACCAAGAAAAGTTTTAGAAAACCTGGGAAAACTCATTTCAGAGACAATAGTTTATATTGAACCAATATTTAGACACCTGGTCTTTTTGGATTTAATTATGATACATGTTTATACATTGATATATATTTTGATAATAACTTACTAATAAGATAATGCCGATCTATAAAGCAATATTTAGCTTTAACCTGGACGATATTTTTATATTTTACCCTTAACTGATTTTAAATGAATATTTTTTTTGAACTAGTGATCATAATATAAAAATTTTATTACTTCTTTATAATACAATAGTATACATTTATTTCCACACCGTTCACTTTTAATACGTTAATATGTATATACAATTGTTAACTGATTAAAAAGTGACATTGTAAAAGTAGATTCAGAATATAATATTAAAATAATAAAAACGGATTTGTTCTTATATCAGGTTAGAAGCTAAACTAGATGATATCATATTTAAACATATACCACTATTGAACCGGTTTAGCAGTATCAATAATTTTATATTCGTTTTTAAACATGCCATTATATGCAGTTAATTGAAACACTTTCAATAACGATTTATTTTTGCAAAATAAACCACTTTCATTGATTCGCGATAAAGCAGTTAGTATACTTTCGTCTTGGCAAATGCTTCTACAGTCTGAACGGGTTTCATATCAAATACAAAGTAATTGAAAAAGTTGTTAGTATAGAAGTTTGTTTACTTATGCAAGAAGGTCTTACTATGTTTGGACGTGCTTAGGAACCATAAAGATAACTCTAATACGTATAGTATCGATGGAAATATACCAAGAACTATTTAATGAAAATAAAACATCATTTACATTACTGATAAGACTGTAAATGTAAGACGTTACGTCCCTGAAACAGGTAAGAGTCATAAATCACAAAAGAAATATGTTGGCTATAAAATCCTTAATATTGGTTTTGTCATTTATCAACCCAAAACATGGCAATTAAATTAAAATAATACGTGAATATTTCAACCTTTTTATACGATACATTAATCAGACTTATAGAACCAGAACGACAGTCTTTTCAGGCCTGAAGTCTGTACTAATTTAATACTAAATCTTTTTTGTATCTACCAACAAATATGTTATTTTCTTTCTCTATTTTCAATAACAAAATGCTGTATTTGTATTTAAAGGTGATTATTGTCCGGTGTATGCTATGATCTTACAGTTATCAATTTCATTTAATACGTTATTACAAAGAGCACAAAATTACACGTATTTACTGTTTTTGCATTCGTGTATCTCATGAAACAACTTTCAATTTTCTCTCTTCAATTGTATTATGATCACCTCATCGAATTGTTTCGTGTTGATGCGAAAACAAAAATAAATTTCTTTGATTATTTGATCGGTTACAACTCTCCACGGTCAATTGGTTTTGATTGTTTATCAATACCACCGGAGTGTGAGTGCAATACATATAAAAAAAAACCGCGGCTAAAAAACAGATCGTTACAATGAAGAGATTATGTAGGTGGAAAATGTTAATGTATAAAACTTGCATCGTTTGCTGTGTGTGAGTATTGTGTCTGGTGAAAGTGTTCGTCGTACAGATGGTAAGTAAATAGGTGGACCAGTTATCGCTTCCTCTGAGAAGCTTGATGCTATGACCATGACTTTCAGAAGAAAGAGAAATTCATACCGATACAATACCGTCACACATCACAGTTCCATATTCACTAGGGAAACTAAAAAAATAATGCAAAATCTTTAAAACAATGTGTAGTACTATAATATTTTTATGATTACAATAAAAATTTCGTTACCAAAAATGTGATTTTAAAAGGAGATCAGTTTTTACTAATTTTAGAATGTGAAATGTTAAAATTCGTCCCCATTTTTAAAAGAGTTGATTCTTATACAAAATTCATTCAGTCTAAAAATGTTTCTCCAAGTGGCGGGACACGTGTCAAAATTAATAACTCAAAAAATGTAAAAATAAAGATGTAAATTTTTCCAGTGCTGGATCAAATTTATATTTCTCAAGTGTGCCACACCCTCTATTTTTTGATTGAATTGGCATTTACTTGGTAGGACTCCCATCATAACACGGTGAAAAAATAGTAATGTATTTTAGTTCTACATTTTTTTTTATAAGATATGGTTGATAGCTATTTCGGCTCAACCATCGTCAGAACTAACTTTCATAAAACACTACTGTATTTTTTTTCGATGACAGAAGTTATTTCCTTTTTTACACGTGATAAATAAAATACAACATTCTTAAGTGAATATAATTTTGAAAGTTGAAGTAAAAAATGAAAATATTTAAGAGTTATTGTAAAAGAATGATTATCATATTTATTCTGGGCTTGAAACATTAAAAACCTTTTTTATTACCCATATGTGCCGTATAATGCTTTATTAATATTTACTTGTGGTTTTTATTTTTGTCGTTGAATGCACTATCAGACTTGGCGATCGAATCAAAATATAATAAAACATTTTTATATACACGCCTACCCATTTCCAAACTTTAAAAGGCCATACACCACTGATATGTGCATGCATATTTTACTGCTTAAATCTGAATAACATTCAAGGTGACCTCGAAACGAAGAGTGCTGGGTCAAAGTTAAGCGCACTCTCTTAGTTAAAAAAAAGTTTGTTTTGGCTTTAAATCATGACAAGATGTGAGATTGAATATTTACTACGATGACGCAGTATTTGACTTCTGTGATAGACCACACTGGCTATATTGGTATCTTACGGCGTAACAAGAATAGTTAGCTAACCAATATTATTTTCATAATCTCTTCTTGACTGTCCCTACTCTCTTTGTAAAATATAAGTTGAGCAACTGAGAGGTTATCCTATAAAAATAATCTTTCATATAGTTAAATTAAAATGCCGCATGCTTGACATTGGAAGCGGACATGGATTTAAAAATATGGTTGTCAGATTTCCTTAATACGGTCCTGAGACGTACCGTCTATTTTTTTTTTAACTTACTTCCATTAAAAGAAAGCTCAACTTTAATGCCTATTAACATGTAAAGAAATAAAACTTCCAAGCAATCTAAAAAAAGAAATATTAGGATGACGCGTTCAAATATCATAAAAACGTTAAGTATGCCATAGTCATGGATTGAAAGTTAAAAGTCACACGGGTCAAAAATTTTACTTAAGTATTTTTTTCGTTCTCTCGAAGACGTGCCGAATATATATACTCTGGCCTCGACCTTAGCGAAATTGGCAATATTATCCATAAAGAAAAGTATATCAACATATACGTTTGAGTACTTCATATAATTATACCTTTCACTGCACATTTTCATGTTCACGGATACCTGATCAATACAGAAGTACGTAGTAAGATTTCATTTTCCTTACATAAAATTATATGTTGAATTTAAATATAACCTTCATTTGGAAAACTAAATCCATTTTAAAGTAGCATACTTTTACTTGAATCATTTACACGTACAGTTACTATATTGTAATAAGCTTCACATTATAAATGTGCGCACACATGATTTTGGTTATTTTATTAATTTAGACGTACGCTATTTTATTTAACGATGATGTACATACTATTTATAAAGAAAGTACAGCATTGCACGTCAAATACGCACAAAAATAAAAATCATTATGTCAGTCATTATTTTCTTTTCATTTTTCGTTACATCTATTAAGGCAAAGGTAATCATAGTCGCATTAGAACGGATGCTTCGTATTTTTTCAAAGCTACTTGTAAATCTTTGAGAGGTTCCGTATAAGTAAATATCTAGTGTTTAGTTTTCTTTGTGTCGTGGGAAAACAATTTTTAAATGATGTCAATTTTATTTACAGTGGAAAAAATCGTGAATCTAGTAACAAATTATTTATATGATATATGATGTTGTTTTCGTGAATCCAAATGCAAAACAAAATCAAATCAAGGTTTTAAATGTGAATCGGGTTATTCTCGGTCCACGTGTCACGTAAATTTACAATAAACAAGTTAAGTATAAAAAAATAATCAAATGTTTCAAAACTGTGCAACAAAAATGCATACACCTTCATAATTTAAGCGAGTTAATTTGTAGGTCAAGTTGAATAACAAATCGAGTAGGTTAAAGCACCGTTCTTACTAAGTAACACGTTAAAAAAATGAAATATGAATAAAATAAAAACTTTTCTCTATTCGTCAACTGACGAAAAGATTTTTGATAGATAATTCAAATGTTGATATTTCACATTACTATTACTAAGTCATATTTGTAATGTAAAAGAACGAATTATTCATAAAACACTTGATCAAACAAGATTGTATATTTAATCACCGATGACAGCCTCGCATAAGTAAACAGTAATTGAAAATTTGAGCTTTCGGGATAAAGCCTCGATGTTTAACATTATTTAAATAATTATACTTACCTGATAATAAATAGAAAGTAAAATTGCCGCTGACGTTTTTTACTTACTTTTATCTGTCAGTACAGGAACAATTTGATATAGACTCTTTTAAATTCTTAACATACTATAGTATTTGCTATTATTCGTCTTCAAACACTTCTGCGTCTTTTAGAACATTTATTAAATCAAATATTCCTCCCTATATTTTCATTAAAAAAATAATTAATTAGTTATTATATGAAAAATCCTAATGAAGCTTTTGAACGAAAGTTATTTGAAAAAAATCTGATTTTCTTTAAATCGCCCAACTATGGCTTGTAAAATATATATATAGATATATTGAAATCAAAGTATCCGCTTGAATGAACAACCCTGTAGCAATTGCAAGTGACGAGGACGAACGCCAAAATCATATTTTTCAACAAGACGTTTTATTGTAATATGCTGCACCACAGTGGAATATACATAATTCAAATCATAAATCACAACAGCCAAGGAACATAGTTCTCGATTATGATGATTGTTTTAATTGCATTGAGATGTCAAAATGATGTCAAATGTTTTCGTGTAACATGTACTTTCAACATTTATTGATTGAAATAAATAAACAATGTTTATTATTATGCTGTCAGTATTGTAGTAAATGTGTAATTGATGGTATATACAAAAAGTTCCTTTCATTTTCATTGCTTAAAAATATGAATAATTGGTAGACTGTCAGAAGGGCACATCGTAAAGACAAAAGTAATTTGAAATTGAAAAGAAAGTTTTCACAAAAGATCTTGAAATCATCTGAAACCACAAAGAAACTATTTTATGAAGCCGGTAAATGTGGTATTTATTAGCCGGTGAGACTGTTGAATTATATTATATTATCACGTTAATAATCTTTCACGCTATGACTATGTACTTGGCGATTAATTTATTATAGACCATAAACAAGAAGTTCGTTCGTTAGATACTCGCTTTCTCCCTAATATAAATCACCACAAGATTTATAAGTTGTGGTAATGAATTCAGAACGTAATGCAATGGCAACACTTTTCCTGCAAATAAAAATATTCTACTTCAATTGCAATACCATTACTTGAAATTATATTGTAGAATAAGTTAAAAACACTACCAAAAATAAGCTAGAAGAGACAAAATGAAATTTCAAAATTTCACACAATAATATGTATGAGCACCACATTCCTTAGATTTTTTTTAATCACGGTCTTATAAACAGTTTTAATGATTCTAGTCATTGAAGAACCTCATTCTTTTTAAATGACTCGCAGAGAAAACTGTTATTGACTTTAAAAAAATTGTAGACAACTTTAAGACCATGTTACTTTTTTAATTCAGTAATGAATATAAAGCCATTTGAATTTCCGCTTGAAAAATTCCCAATGCATTAAGTTTTTTATCATAATTGTATATTAATTTAATAAATGCACTGTAATCAAATAATCAGCGGCATTAGTCGAATGTACAGTCTCTCCCACTTATCCGATCCTAAAAAACTAGTGTAGCAATACTGGTAAGCTAACTTCTAGACTTGTTCTTGCCCTTTTTCTATCCTTACATTTTTTAGAAAACAGATGTTTAGCAAGTAAGTTCTGGTAAGAATACTTCTGTAGATACTCCTTCATAATTAAGTCACAAACTGATAGGAAGCGGGCATAGATCAAAAATATATAAATAAAATAATATTTTTACATCATCAATTTTCAATCATTTAAAAATAATTTGACATTTTTGATACTTGTGATACTTTATCATGAAAAATAAATGAGAAGCTTTTTGAAGCAAACAAAACATAATAAAATCCAAGGAAATATATCGCGTACTATTTTTTATGTTCAAGTTTAGAAAGCTAGAAAAAGATTAGAAAGAAGAATTTTCCGCTTTTGATCGAAAAATATATTTAATCATACAAATGAAGACAAGCAGCTATTAAATGTACGTGTTTCACGATCAACCTTCAACTCTGAATTATAAATCAATAATGAAATATTTCATTCGATTTTTTTTTCAATTTTATAAGGAAATATTATATAATGTAAAATATAAGATTACAGTGACTGCTTTCAATGTTTTAATATTTTTCTTATATGGCAAATTCATACATAACTAATTTCTCTTTATTTCAAATAATAATGAGAAACAACCTTGATAAAAAGTTTAAATTATTACTCTCATACTTAATAGATAATTCACGGAAAATTTTCAATGGCAATACTTTATATGGCTTTAGCATTGCTAATAGAAGTATGTTTTCCAGCCAATTCCGCTTTTAATAAAGTCATATATACCGAAAATGTCGCTTTTTTTTGCTTGGCCTGGTTTGAATTATTCCTCGCTTTGTTGCAGAGAGTAAGAATATATTGTTGGATCAAGAAGAGTATTTGAAATCTGTTAAAAAACAGCATAGTCATCCAAAACTTTGAACAAAGTTTAATATTTCTATGAATTGAAAAATCAAGGTTAGAAAGTATTCGTTCATAAATTTGCTTGAAAATTCGGAACCTCAATAAGACGGATATACAACAGCGTTGACCTCTAAAATATAGAATTACATATTTGAAGACAACCTATATTGTCAATAAACAGTGATGAAAAGATTTTCTTTTTTTTTCATATAAATAATGTAAGTATAAGAATTCAAAAGAATATTAAATCATACTGAACTCTATTTGCTGTACGACAAAGCCGTACATATTCAATCAATTAAAATAAATGGTCGGATTGTATGCACTATAAAATTCGAATTAGAGTGCAGAAATTCGATAATTTATCTTGCCAACTTGTTGTTCAAGGGGATTACATACCGTCTTCCACCCATTTACAAATTCTTTTATTATCTCAACAGTTAGTAAATTTATGACTGACACGCTCAACCATCTTATAACTTTGAGAAGTGTCTACAATTTTGCTTTTTTTTAAATATTTATTTGACTCACTGTGGTTTAAAGATACCGTTTTATTTATCTAGCGCAGTTTTTATCAAAACTTTTTATATGTTAAATGCATTACGATGAGTAGACAGACACATAGAAGATGATGTTAGCTTGGTAAATGAATTGTTTATTATTTAAACGAATACCAATGCAGTTATATTTGTACCATACATTAAGTAGTACGAGATAATTACTTTTAATTTATCTTTCTAACTAAAACGTATAATTCAAAATTAATGATTTGCTTCACTCATAACTTGGAATAAGAAATCAATAACAAACTTAAATTGATAACCGTGTTATTTATCTAACAGTTTTACAAGGTGTGATACTGAATGTTTTGAACAGATTTTGGGAAGCATTTTCAATTAAGGAATCAAAAAGTATTCAATCGTAATTTCAAATAAACACTAAAAAGACAACTAAATTACGTTTTGGCCTGTATCACACATTTACGATATTTGCTGTTTTCAAATATTTCGAGTTATTGGTTGAGTATAATTTGAATTTAAAACAAAAAAAAATGTTTTTCAAAATCATTTTCTAAAACCGCGGTAGATCAAAACCACTAAAAGTCGTTTATCGAGAAAATTTTGTGAGATATTATTTATTTAGCCCGCAAATAATACACCTTTAATTACTAAAACGCTTTATCGTTGTAATGTAAAATACATATTTTTCTGATTTCATAAACGATTATTGTATCATAGAATGCATATTTAACAGTAACAACAAACACGAACAACATAAAGACGAGGCACGAAGTATATATCTCAAATTAATATCAATAGAAAGTTTCTGCAACAATATGGACGAAGCAAAGATGTATTATTTTCCTTTATATTCGAATAATACCAAATAAATTGCTGTATAAAATCGGATTTGAGTGTAGAATTATTGAACACTTAATTTTATGCCTTCTTCATCGGGTTCAATATTAAATGCGGTTTTCAGTTAGTGTATATTGATTGTTCAAGATAATGTTCATGAAAACGATTTCCAGTTATCTTCTGTCATTTTTATATTGTTTTAAAAAATCACTTTCTATTCAAACTCAAGTTTAATTGATCTTAGATCTATGGCTATATTAAAATCCAATACCGATGTTATGTTTTGTCAGCCAACACACCAAATGTCCGCTATATCGGATTATCATTCTTCAATAGATCCTAATTATATCTCGTAGTCAGCCAGAGATAACTGTAGTTGGATGTTGAAGTTTTTATACCACATACTACGTTTCTAACCAGTATGAATAAAGAATATTATATTATTTATAAGTTCGTGTTAGATTCACCGTGTACTATAATTATCTAGAGGAAAGCATGTTTCTTACAAACGACATGCATTTCTTTCGTTTGATACATTATCATAGCTATAATATAATATATAAAACACGCGTACAATATAGTTAATAAATCTTTTCAGTTATTAAAATAATAATAAAATGTTCTTACTTTTTTTGTCCTGATGAAACTCCATTGATTCGAAGCGCTGCAGGATGATTTCCAATGGCGTGTTTGGCATGCACCACGAGGATATTCTCTGAAGCCTTATCATGATCGTAAAGATAACCAGCTGACTCCAATGGCGCTGGTTGCCTCACCACCAATGCACCGAACAAACCAGCCAAATGATGAGAGACTGTCAATAATATTTAATTTCATTGATTTATACCTTATAAATTTTGTAGAACTAAAACACATAGCTATTTTTTAAACAGTGTGATATTTCATTTCCAGTTAGTTATTCTCGAATAAGCTTGTCCAGTAAAGTCTCGCTGAGTACAAAAATTAACATTCGTTTTATATTTCAATCGAATTTGGCACAAATAAAATATATCTTACCACAGAGAAATAAATAAAGTATATCTCACCAGCTAAGCGTTCAACATTTTTTTTTTATTTCAATGCTGTTTTTATAATATTTAAAAACGTATAAAATATACCAGGGTTGGTAAAGAAATCGACCTCGGAACTTTTGAATATTTTTGAGACACCCATTTTGATCTTTTTAAATGATATGTATATTATTTTCTTTTGATTTGATGAAAATTTGTGTAGAAATACTTTTTTAAACTAAAATTGAATTTTTGAAATTGAAATTGAAAAGAGTGACAAAGTATTTCAGTTGTGACATGGTCAATATACAATTTCATGTATTTAATAGTTTTTGAATAGTTTAGCATGCCTACATACTGCAACGTAAACGATAAAATGTATACATTTAATTAATACATAATATAAGTTATTCCTTATATCTTCCTTAAGACATACCACTTTAATTAAATAAATATATCAGCAGTTTAATTTTCCAAAAAATAATCCATTTTGGGTTCAAAAACAATACAAAAAAAAATCATACAAACGCGAAGGAACATTCAATTAAATTAGATAAAGATTTTATTATAGGACTCTAATAAAACTATTTTTATTCATAATTCATTTTTTTTCTGCCAACCTAATATATCGTATCCTTTTTTCTTATTCAAAGAATCGTTTTATTGTCAAATGACCTTGGTTATTTATGTTGCTTTAAAATGAATTGCTTGTTATACTTAATCAATAAAAATGTTACATTTTTTCCATGATCACGACCTTAGGTGAATAGCTTGTTGAAAAAAAGAAAACTATTTTTATGCTGGACTGGTCTCCTTGCATACAGATTGGCCGATTATATATATGCCAATGCACGCTGTCTTGTTAGCAATTAATTTTATAAATACAAATTTGTAATAGGAAATGAAACATAATACTTATAAGCGGAAATAGAAACAAAATAAATTAACACTGTTTGTTAGAATTTCCTATATGGTTGTAAAGTAATGTTCCGCAATGAATAGATATCATTTGGTTAAAAAATATATAAGCTAATAAATAGAATCAGTTCAGCAGGGATTTGATATCAGTACTAAATCAATCAAATTCACAAAACCCAGCATTTATCACGCTAAATGGATGTCTGTAAAAAGTTTATAAAGAGTAATAAAGGTGTCTATATTTTTACAAAGCCTTCCAAACTAACACTTTCAAAATAGTGCTGCGCGTAATGATTTTATTGAATAATAAATTAAATATTCTAAAGACATATTGAGTGCTTAATCTTAGGATTTATGAACAGCTTTTCACATGGATATAATAATAAAATATCTGTAAGTACACTATAAAAAAGCTGAACCATTAATGACCACTTTGAGAGCTGTACATATTTTCAATTGGTCGTCTTACACTAACTACACTGTTTGATATTATTACATTTACACCAAAAATCAACAGCAAAACAAATATAAAATTTCTGTTGTACAAACTTAGAAATACTTTGTAATAGTCCAAATTTAAAAAAAGCTAATTGAAATATTAATGAAAAAGTGAAAATACCTTAGTAATTGACAGGATTCTGTTTAAAATATAATCTTGGAAACTTGCCAATGCACGTGGGATATGTGTATTAATTATATTTTGAATCGCAGTAAGCCTGTAATGGCTGATGAATCACCATCTTTGGAGTAGCAAAGTGAAAGGCTTCAATCCATTTCAGCAACACCATTTCCTTGATTGTGATATCAAGGTAAGCAATTACATTGGCAATATACTATTTTCTTTACTTCAAATGACGAAAATTTTCAAAAACAAAGAACAAAATCAATCAGGAAATTTTATATTTAATTGAACTAATTTCATAAGACTGTTGAAAAACCAAAACATGAAATTGTGAAGAGTTTTTCTTGAGTCTTTTATTTGAGCGGAGACAAGCTATTATTGTCTTTTTTATTTGTTTTGAGAATGCCAATTAGCAACTGTAATAAAAAGAAGTATTACGTCATAGACAATATAAATCATAATTGGGTAAAAATGAAAATGTTTTACGAATATTGTTTTTTTTTTTTATTTTATCTGACTATTAATATTCTATCAAATATATACTTACTCAAACAATCAAATATAAAAACTAAAGCCACAAATTTTACTTTCGTCACACTAAAAAAGATTCTATTTGATGTATTTAAAAAAAAATTACGTGACATTACACGATAAAAAAAAGTGGGGATTATTAATACAGTCGTCAGTTCTATTGCATCCGTTTGATAGAATGCCTGAAGATTCCGGGAGGCGAAACCCGAGTTGTCAGTTGCCAAAATATTTGTGTAATCGTGCAATTTTGTAACAATTCAAATTTCATATTGAAATTCTATCAAGCACCTTTAGTCGATATCATAAATTAGTAGTTTGTATCTGATATAACTGATCTAATATAAAAAGAAACTTCTATGTAACATTTGGCTTTAAAGGTTCAATTATTCAATTTTGTTGCCATGTTAATAATAACTGGACATAAATTTCCAATGTCCTGGTAGAATCTTCCAGAACATCAATTATAATTTGATCAGACAATGACCTATAACAGTACTCATCGTTCGTACGTAATACGAAAGCAATAAAACTACACTTTTTTACTCGGTAAGAATCGATCACTTTTTACTTCTAACCAGGTCAGCCAACGTTCGTTTGCCGTCTGTCTTAAGCCTTCACGGTTATGACTACCAGCGATAGAAAATCATCTAACATTTCGACACTACCATTAAGCATACACTTTATTCTAAAAAACGATCTTTTATAACATTGTCGTCTACCTAATGTAATTATTTAGATAAGAAATAGTAAATAACGACAGTATATTGATTGACTTGGCATTCACTTGGTAGAACTCCATTATAACACGGTGAAAAAATAGCAATGTATTTTAGTTCTACAAAATTATTTTTAACAAATATAGTTGATAGCTATTTCGGCTCACGCCATCGTCAGAACTATAAACTATTGTTAAAAATAATTTTGTAGAACTAAAATACATTGCTATTTTTTCACCGTGTTAACGACAGTATAGTTTATAACGTTCATTATATGCTTCATTTGCTGTATATTTATTAAATTCCTTACTGATAATTAGATATTGACGTTTAATTTTTGTCAAATAATTCCATAAGATAATGGTACAAAATTGGCAGGTTTGACTCGCTATGTTATGTCATAAATGTTAAGTGAACAAATAAAAGGTAAAAAAAAAATATTTGGTTGCAAATATTATAAAGAAATATACCATTTTATCATTAATTATCAAACATTTTCTGTGCATTTATATTTCTCATAAATAGATTACAGTTGAAATAAAAAATAATACGTTGATATGAAGCAAGATTCAGCAGACCAATATAAAAAAAATTACCAAATATTGTTGCGTCTCTTGTATGAAACTATTCGCTTAAGAATAAACGACCCTGGAATTTAAATATCATTTACTATTTCACACTGAATTCCATCACACAAAATGATTAGATTGTTCACACTTGGTCCAGCTAAAGGTAAACAAATTTGGAATATAATATTACTTCGTAACACTAACATTTATAGAAAAACTTTCAGATTTAATTCAACAGGATTGAAGTATAATGTTTAACATATTCTTTTGTGTTAACATAGCAAATAAAAAAGAGTTGCTCATATATTTGTAAATAGACATAAAATATTACTTACAAATATGTTAAGTAAATCATATTTCGACGAAATCGTCTTGATTAAGCCGAATTTCAACAAATAGTTAATTGACCGTATGAACAAAACACAATACTGTAGTATTGCAAGGTTAAATCAATAATGAAATACGGTGAAATAATATACGAACATTCTAAAATTAAGCACACATACACGCTTGAAGTTTCTTAAAATAAAAACAATTTATTACTAATGTACATGGAAATGGTATGATAAATCAGTGTCCCATTTGGAAAGCTTCACAAGATTTTCATATAAAGAAATAACGTTTATGCGATATATAATCAAATTATCATATATCATTTTATTCAATAGTGACTCTTGTTTCGCCAATCGTAACATTTTTAGCATTTTCCTATTGTTACAATAACATGTCAAATAGTATTTTTTTATGGACGTATCGTTTAATTTTTATTTTATTATAGTACAATACATAAATGATAAACCTGTGACCTTAAATTTTTCTTTGTATGAAATTTAAAAATATCATACAATAATTGTGATAATGGCTTAAATTTAAACGACGTGGAACAATATATGACAGCTTTTACACAATGTTATATTTCACAAGTAGAAAACCAGCAGCCTTTCAAGTGAAGATTTTATTTTTTAAAGTAAGTGCATAGATATACTTTGAATGTCTACAAAATGTGCACTTGGACATAAAAAAATGTTCCCGTCACCGTACATCGAACAAAAATTCTCGATTGTCGATATTTCAGCTCACGCCATCGTCAGAACTAAAATAAGACTAAGTAAGACCATGGCGTGAGCCGAAATAGCTATCAACTATATTTTAAAAAATAATTTTGTAGAACGAAAATACATTGCTATTTTTTTCCCCATGTTATATCAGAATAGTAAATAAATATATTTCCCACTTACCAGAATGCGCATGATAGAAATGCGTTCCAGTTTGATCAGCTTTAAAGACATACTTGAACGCTGTCCTGGCAGGAATAGGGCATTGAGTTATCATCGGTACTCCGTCCATAAAGGGGCTGCCTTTTTGGCTCATCCCCCGCCAATGGAAAGCGAGCTCTCCGCTTCCGGGCAGCGCGTTCGTGACATCGACTATTACGACGTCGTTAAGGCAGACCTGTATCGTAGGCCCCGGTACCTGCCGGTTGATAGCCAGAGCTGTGCGATTTTCTAGAGTCATTGCTTCCACTCGAAAGTCGAAAGTACATCTTCGAGGTTTCTGGCCGAACTTGCATGGCCGGGCGCAGTTCTTCGTTTCTAAAAAAAATAATACTTTCAATATAAATATTATCAAAGGGGCAAAGGTTTGATAAAACTAATGGAGTGATTGTATTACAATATATTTATTATCAGGACCGATTTAGCTCATCGCGAGCATTATCAACTGATGATGCTAACGAAACCGGTCCTGATCATAAAATATATTGTGGATATAAGTACCAAAAAAATGTGTTTTTTATTATGTTAAATACCATGCTTTTCCATCGAGAAATGACAGTTAACACTTTAAAAGTCAGTTAATTGAAGTATATATGAAAGAAACCGATGAAAGAAAATAGTTTCCTGTACAACAAATTAGGCAAATAACCAGGATTCTCTGAAGGGTAAAATCACTCAATAAAGATATATCGAACATTAAGACTGACATTGAAAAGTGAAAAAACAGGTATTTTACCAGTTCAATATCGTCAACCTGAAGTGCACAACCTGTTATTACACAAACAATTGTATCACTTAATAAATGTTTAAAAACGAATTAAAGTTGTGATGAGTTTATAATTACATTGCCTTGTATTTATATTCATATTTATAAACTAATCTAATGCAGAGTAGATATATTGAATATGTATATTAAATAGCTTTATTAAATATATATATATACCACTTGATTGAATGCAAAGAATTGTGGACTTATGTTTTGACCTGAACGCAAAAGATGCGGGAACTATAAATAATGATAGTTTGAAATTAAGCTCAAGGAAGGTTTAAACTTTTTTTAAGTTATGTCAACAAATAATACTTTTTCTTCCCACCGCAAAATTAATTATATAAATTAAAATTAACTATTGTCCCGCCGTATAACATTTTTCTAGCATTTCTGACTAAAAAAAGTTCTAATTATAAAAATTTCAAGATAATTGCAAGAAGCGCGCACAATTCGAATGTATCTAAAATTAATTTCCACATTACCTTTCCATTTTTATTGTTTCAATTTTAAATGAAATTCTGACAAAAGGATATTTTTCAGAATAAATTATTAAAATAATTTACTTAAGTTATAAATCAAGGCTCAATGGAATGCCTTTGAAATTAATAATAGAATATTTTTGATGATAAAAAATTACAGAGAGAGGTTAATATTTACGTTATTTTTTCTTCAGAAAATAGGGCCAATTAAGTGCTAAATTGACTACTACTCAGCTCGTATTATTTTTATTCATATTAATTGGAATAGTCCAAAGTGATCTAACTATAATGATATTTAAAGGAAAAGTAAATGTATTTCTAACAAAATGATCGTCGACTTTCAAGTTTGATCTATAATCTATATTTATTATGTCTGGTAAATTGCTATGCAATGTAGATACTTGCAACAAGAAACTTCAAGATCAGAAACCTTTCTCATTATAATGTTGTGAAAGCGAAATCGTCGAGGACAGGGATATAAAATATTTATTGGATCGATAAAAACCCGCCAACGATTAAGACAAAAATACGACAATAAAATATTATAACTACTACAGGTTGCCCCTGGTGCAATTCTAGCAATATTAAATTTAAAAAAGAGTTTTAAGGTGTTAACTGTCACTTCTTGATGGAAAGGCATTATATTTTAAATAATAAAAACACATTTTTTTGGTACTTATTTCCACAATATATTTTTTGATAAGGACCGGTTTCGCTCATCGCGAGCATTATCAACTGAACAGTTGATAATGCTCGCGATGAGCGAAACTGGTCCTGATCAAAAAATATATTGTGGAAATAAGTACTAAAAAAATGTGTTTTTATTATTTAAAATTAAAAAAGAGTGTTTCCCATCCGAGGGTCGCAATGATAACATTAATAATAATATTCACATGCTCATTTGTTTTATTAATCCATACCCGCTACCAATATGGAACTTGTAATTTATTAAATGGAAGTATCTCAATATAAGTATTACTGCAAGAACTAAATGTTAGTTAGTCCCTCAAACTAGCTTTTTCGAAAAGCCTAGAGATAGAAAGGATATGAACTAGAACAGGTTTTGCGGATGGCTAGTTCCTCATTTTTAAGATTTTCTGTATATCACTAACACTGAAAAAATCTATTCGTACTGACAGTTCAACCAGTGAAATTAGCAAGGGAAATTAGCGACGTTGACAACTGCACCACGGACTCGACATCACTTGGCATAGATATTGGCTTTCATTTATACTTGTTTTTTATCCTGTATTCATAGCATATTAAATATTACTTTAATAACTTTAAATCTTCCAACCCTAGGCAAAATTTTGCCGATTCGACATGCTAATAAAGATAACCGAAATCCTTTTACATCTTCAGTTATTTTGTTTAATTTTGATTACTACGCTGATGTTAAATTTGTTTGTTGTGATTTCGAGTATGCAAGATGAGAAATACTTCATAATTTATGAATTAATTATTATTGTTTTCTTACGTTGCACAAATTGCGAACGATATATAAAATTGCGAAACACCGTATAAAAATAAACATGTATGTAATTGGAATTATTAGGTACATGAACATTATTCGACTCCACATGTTTCTAACGAACTGGGTTTTACCTTTTAGCGTGGTCAGACAAATTACCACACGGATGCAACGAAATTCACGTCTTCCGTGTGATAGAATGCTTGAAGATGTCCATATGTGAAACCCAAATCGTTAGACACAAAACATTTGGAATAGTTCAAAGTTTAAACAATTCAAATTTGATATCAAAATTCCATCCAGCACCTTCAACCCTTATCACAAATCAAATCAAGTACCTATTTTTAAAAATATATCCCAAAATCGTTTTAAATTATTTTTTAATTTTGCGAAATTATAATCTTTTATTGGGAATTTCAAATTATTAATGGTTGGTTGGTATATATATACTAATTTTTTTTAAAGTTTTAATTTAATCATATACAAATTATTTGATTAATTTGGTAATATTATAGAGAAAAAACAAGGGATTTATTTAAGAAAGTTGTAAATTAAATCTGAATGCTGACTTTTGATTTGAAATAATTGTTGATATGTTCCTAGCCATAATATTTGTTTTTAAATAAATTGATTTTCAAATATTTTATAGTATTGGTATAAATGATTTGCTGAATATGGACAGATTATTTCAATATATATTATATTTAAAATGCATTATTTGTATGTCATCGCATCGTACATTGTCGGCATATGAATTCCTTACCCACTTACTTAAATATTGTATAATAAACTTAATATGAGTGGCGTACTGGCCATGATGTCTGGTTGTCCGATGACACTGCCTCCCTATATGTTAGAAAATATAGCCCCTACGTATGTAAAAATAAATCAACATATGTTTTTCATCACTATTGTTTTTTTTTTCTTAACATTTACAGAAATAATTAATACCTGCTTTTATCATCCAAAGATCGGCTTACTTATTTGTCCTACGTTTCGAAATGTTAGTATTTAATATTTGCACAGGCCCATTTCTAACATCGAGATTATTTATAAATGAATCCACCAGTGAAATAAAATAATGCTCTAGGTGGGCCTTTCTTTGATTCCTGGTAATAAATATTTTCAGATCAAGTCCGCTACTGCCAAATATCTAAGGATATTCATGTGCAAAACTTAAAATTTTCTGTATACTGTTTCGTAAAATTTCATACTACCATTATTTAAATCGGGAACCAATTTAAGAAAATATTTATATTTTTCCGAGCGCCTTATACGTAAACAGAATGAAAATCGGATTAGATAACGAAGAATTTAACGACTATAATAACTTACAAATATGTTTTATTTTTTATCAAAATCGAATTACAAGTAATTCGTTATATTTTTTTCTATTCAAATACTAGTGTTTATAATATTTATACTTACTCACAATTTTTATAATACATCTCAAAAAAATCAACTTATGAAAAAAGAATTTTCGTAAGCTAGAGATGTATTATTAATTTTGTTATTGTTATTAAAATAAAATACGTATGTATTATTTTATTTTATATATTTGAATATACGCACCAGATGTTTTTTTTCCATATCCATAAGTTTTTGCCAGTATAGTGTCAATTGAAGCATCTCCCCATATACCAGCATTTCCTAAAACAACCACTACACATACCAAAACTTTTGTTGAAAGCCTCATCACAAACACTTAAATATTTTGTTTCACCAGTTAATTTGTTTTTTACGGATAAACGATTTTATTGTTATGAATATTGCCCCAATAAACACACACAAAAAAACTATAAAATTGTCAGCATCACATTTTCTGATATGACACTACCTAGTAGTATTGAATTTTGACAACATACTAAATCAGCGCATGGAAAACAGCGGGCTATACAAGTGAGAGACGAGGTTTACCATTGAGTGGAATCAAGTTATTGTTCAAGGTACTCAACTTTGAGACCTAGCGATAAACCTCTCAATTATGCATATTTCTATACAAGTCCGTCGCGCGCCGATTTAAGGAAACAGTTTACCAACACTATAATAATACAGTTAGTCATAAAATGAGTAGACAATGAGATACTTAGCTATATTTTATACTTGAACAACTATAAGAATAGTTTTAGTATAAATAAGTAGACATAAAATATTATCATTAAAAAATATAATTATAAATTTATATAATAATGATTATATAACAATATTATATAATCATAAAATATTAATTCATTTTTTAAACAGTAGATAATAACCATTAAAATTATTTGAACAAATAAAAGAATTTGAGGATCTATGATTCTGCTATTGTAATAAATACAAAGTTATTTCACTATAACTGTAAAAATCTGTATTAATTGTTGATTTGAGTGAAGTAAAATTTTTAAATATTTTTTTTATGATGTTTCTTTTAAAATTTTAAAAAACTCTATTTTTCATAAAATTTAAAAATAAACATCTTTCTATATTAAAAAAAACTACACAATATTTAAAAAAATCAAAACCAGAAAGCAAGCATTTCCAAATTTTTAAAGGAAGTTGATGAATTTCTATAAATGATACATTCGCTCGCACATTTTTTTACATTATGTGTACAAAAAGTTTATGCATAAAATTTATAAATATTTAAGCAATTATAAAAATTATTTGACATGCAAATTACCAAATTTCAATATAAATACATATTTCATTTTTATGTGCAGTTTTAAACCTAACTATTTACATGCTACTATAATTTTGATGACATTTATTTTTCTATAAAAGTTTTTAAAAACTAAATATTTTTTGGTTATGTTGTTAGAGCACTATTGCTTATGGTCTTATATTTAGTAGCGTGTATGGTGGATGTGCGGCTAGTTGGCGCAATTCTGATTAATTTACAAAGGTTTTGTGTCTTTATTTTTACGCATTTTGCTTAATTTTAATATAATGGGTGCCTATTTATCAGAGCCGATTACTGATAAAATCTCTAGTGATGAATCAACTGATGTTTTGTCTTGCGGCGCCAGTTCAATGCAGGGATGGCGTGCTAGTCAGGAGGTAAGTAAAGCCCGCGGTTTTTATTTTTTGGCATTTTGTCGTAATATAATGTTCCTCTGATAGATAAAATGTATATAGTTATGAAATCCGCAACTACAATTCTAATGGAATGGTAATTTTGTGTGCACCTGTCATATGATTACCGAAGAAAAGTGCTAAACACCAGTTCCAACATTGTTTTGTTACCGTCGCCAATTTATATGATTGTCACATGTGCTATATTTGTCTAATTTGTCACCGTCTATCATTAAATTGTGTTATATCAAGTACTCTTTATAATTACAATATTTTTTTTATTATTTCTCAATTTATCTGTGCTTAATTTACTTCAACAGGATTCCCACAATTGTGAACTCACCTTTGATGATGGAACTTCGTTGTTTGCCGTATATGACGGCCACGGTGGAGCAGAGGTAGCTAAATATTGTGCACAAAAACTTCCTGAATATATTAAGAATACAAGTGCATATAAGGAAGGAAAATATTCAGAAGCACTAGAAGAGGCTTTCCTCGGATTTGATGCTACAATATATACTTCTGAAGTTGTAGATATTTTAAAAGGACTGTCAGGTATTAAAATATTTTAGTAGTTTATAAAGCATGCAAAATGATATTCCATTCTTCGAAACATGAATGCGAATTTAATACTGTCATAAAATATTTGGGATATATATTATCATTAAAATCAAAGGAATGAACATTATCAGTAAAATTGTAATTATTGCAAATACTTTTCAAACTTTCACATATTCCATACATTTTGTTAAAAAAAAACTAATAAACTTGTATAAAGGGTTATCATTTAACTTGTCTAGCTATTAATCATACTTACATTTCGATAATATAAATTTGAATTTATATTCTTGAGTTTCAGACAAGACTCCGTCTAACAGTGAAATTGAAGATGATATAGATGAAGAAGAAGAAGTCAGTAACTTATTTGAGGAAGCCACCATGCCCCTTGAAGATATTATTGCTAAGTATCAAGAAGGCAAAGTGAATCCCGCTGTTAATAAATTAAAAACTGAAGGTCCTTCTGAAAAGATTCTTTCACCATATTTAAGGCCAAAGCGTGTAGGAAGCTCACGAGACAAAGCAGCTGGCTGTTCAAGTTCCTCTAAATCTAAAGAATCTGATTCAGTTTCCTCGTCGTCAACTAATGCAGAAAAATCTGGAACATCCAGTGACTCAACGGTAAAATGACCCATAAGGCTTAATAAAATTCAATTTGAATTGTTGAAACTTTGTACAATTCTACATGTTTTGTCTTTAACAACACAGGTTTCCCCTTACAGAATCTTTAGGCACAAATGTAACAGCAACAGAACCGACTTAAGTTTCGATAATTCAAATTTGATATTGAAATTCCATCAAGCACCTTCAGTAGATATAAATTATTAATATTTTTTGTAATTTTCTTTCTTGAGGAGATTTGTGAGTGTTCTTACATATGCATGAGCTTTCTACAATTCCTAACTAAACTATCCAAATGTTGTTCACTGGAAGTCAGTAATAATTTATCAGTTAGTTTCTACAGATTTATATATATATATACAGATGTTCTAGTACAGGCGGAAATATATTATGTTCAATTGGTTTGTTTCCATAATCAATAGTAATGTATTATTAAAAATTCTTTTACAATATCAAAAACTTCTAGACTAAGAATTATGTGCGTGAGGTTAATGTAGGCTTCTAATTGCACATTTCATGTTTGCTAAACAGCTGCAGTTTTACTCCCAAAAATTTTATTTCATTCAATTACAGCCATCTGTATTTTTCAGTCATGCCTTAAAATCCTTAAAGGGACATTTTCTAATCGAATCTTCCTTTATGAAAATTTTTGAAAAAAAATCTTAATTTTATGAAGAATTATCATCTTCATTTTCAGGTATCAACTAGCAATGGAGAAACTTGCCAAAAAATAGCCGCAGAAACAGCTGTTGAAATGTCTGAAACGCCAAAAAAGAGTAAGGATAAGTCTGCGCCAGATAGCTCTGATGATACGTGTGACTTGCCTACTCCAAGTAAAAAGCAGCCAGAATTTACAGATGAGCCATCACCTGCAAAATCAGAACAGTGCAATGGAGAAGTGACAAATTCTAAAAACGATGAACTTAAACAAAATGTGACATCATCATCTCATGAAAATGGAGATTCTACATCTCCCAGCAGCTTGAAAGGAAAATCATTAGGTTTGTTGTTCAATTCCCCATTGGAGAAATCTGTAATAAGTATACTGTCACTATTCTTCGAAAATTCATCTTAACTCATAAGCATTTACAATTCGTTAAATTGTATGCGATTTGTTAACATTTTTATGGTTTCTAAATGGAATTTTTTATAATATCTATATTTGTATTTTTCCATGTATATAAAACAGTTGGTTTACATTTCTTAAAAAGCACAGTTTGTTAAGAAATAAAACATATTATTCGATTACTCTTACCACCTATGTTAGGTATCACATTCTTACAAATTGTGATAAGTGAAGTAGACATATCAATTTGATTTTATGATTTTGCTTCTCAAGAGAATTCATAAGTATTTCAATATGATGATGATAAGTGAATATTATATTTTAACAAACTTAATTCAACAATACAATTTTTTTTTGACTATCCCAGTCAATTGAAAATTATCTTGGAAGAACTTGTTCTACCCAAGACTAATGGTTTCTCAGTTGCTCAACCTCTATTTTTGCTGTGAAAGCGAATAGAAAGTTATAACTTGGATATAATCAAGATTACTTTGACAATTTCTGTTAATAAATTAACATTAAAATTTTAATTGGTAATGGAATGAATACATTGTAATTATTGTTTCTGTACTTGCGTTCGAACCTGGAAACTGTTACCAAAAGCAGTGGTATGGAATGGTCCTCTCCAAAACCAGCGCCACAAATTAATATCTTTCATTTTACCAGTCTAAAAAGTTTATAGTACAGTATCTACACTTTGTTTTATTTCAGCTAAGACTTCAGGGGTATCTAGCTCGGAAAGTTCCAAAAATCCAGATTCTGAATCTACAGACATGCCTGTTATAAAGAAACGTGTTGCAGCTGCATTGTACAATAGTCTTCTTGGTATCATCACTGCTACTGAGGACGATGACAGTGACTCTTCTAATGATGAGACCTTTGAAGGGAAAGAGGAAGAGTCATCTTCTGAAGATGAAGCAGAAAATACCAATGGTATAAATGAAGACTCTTCTGATGAAGGTAAAAAAATTATCCTTTATTTCTTCATCTAGCTAATACGGTGAACAGTTTAGCCTGTTTTAATTAACTGAACTGGGATAAATTCTCAACCTAGTTGATATAATAGACAATTCATTTGATGCCGTTATACACAAAAAAGTAAATTTTTCTAGAAGGTCAAAATTCTTTTAAAATTCCAATGTGTTTTTTTAAACAAAACAACAACAGTGAAGCAACAAATAAAATTTAATGATATTAAAAACTGTAAAAGGACGGTTTTTAATCTCTTCCACGCTAACGCCCTGGTGTATCGGACGGAAATGTGCAAAGCCTGTACGCGAGAGCGCCCTAGATGTTGGGACGCGAACATTCAAACGTCGGTAAGGCAGGCAATCTTTTGCATATAGGATTGATTTTGGTTTTAAAATATCGCTTAATTCGTCTTAATACTACCACCTCCATAAAATTGTCAAAAGTATTAGGTTTAAATGCTTAAAACATCGATTTTTTGAACCCTGAAAATTTATTCCGATCTCGCCATTTTTAACATATCAGTTTGAACTGCGTGCTAAACTCGCGTCTAACTTCGCACTGAACTTTGCACCAATCTCGCGGCATTGCAATTTGACACGTGATAGTATGGCGCTTGTTCATTTGAGTTTGATTGGTTGCTTGGTCACCTTAATGGCCATTTACGAGTTAGTTATTTGTTAAAGTGATATCGACAATATAGGACATTTCTTTGTGTTTTTTAATGTTGTGAAACATTCCTAATGCATCTAGCTTCCATAATAGCCAACCCAATTATTTTTTAGTGCTGTATTTATAGCTTTATGTGGAAAGAGAATATTTTGAAAAATAGCAACGCAGACAGATTTTTTATCGTATGAAAAACTGTCGTGCCGATCGGGCTAAGGCCTCCAAGGACCCATATTGTTCATTAAGTTTATACCCCTTCTAAAATACAAATCCCATTTTGTCTTCACACATGAGGTGTTGAATTTGATGTATTTTGTTATATTCATTTAAAAACTTTGAAAACCAGTAAGTTACTAATTTATGACCTTATCCAATAGAATTTTAATGACAATTGTTTCATGTAACTTCTCATTAAAATTGCATATGGAGTCAGTATTTGTTTGTTAATGTGCTGGTTTTTCCAATTGAGATTAAATGTCGTTAAAACTTTTCCTCACTAAAAAAAACTTTTTTGCTCAATACATGAAGTAAACATAAATTGTTCTGCCGAATTCACTCACTTGGCAGATAATTGTGCCTATTTCATGAATAATCTAACGGTCTTGCACTTTTAACGATTTAACCATTTTTTGCCAATAGAGCATGTAATAAGCAATTTCATGGATTCTTTGTAACATATTAACGGTTGTACAACATTACTAGTGACAAAATTTATGAAATCCTGTCTTCTATCTACATTTAAGTTTCAGAGGAAAATGGAGAAGATACCAGTGATGAAGACGAAGAAATGGATGATTTTACCATGATGATTAAAAATGAACCTGGATCTGATAGCGGTTGTACCGCAGTCGTAGCATTACTTAAAGGTACCAATCTACATAGATTTTCCAAAGAAATTGAAAAATTGTGATTTTTTGTAATAACAAGACTTGTGTATTTTAAAAATAAGTTATATATATGCTATTATGCTTAATAATGACAATTTCATCTTTTATATATGTAACACATTTTATTATGAGAAACTTCTTCAACATATGTTTTTTTTATTTAGATAACCAGCTATTTGTGGCAAATGCTGGAGATTCACGCTGTATAGTATGTAGAGACGGAAAGGCTGTTGACATGTCTATCGACCATAAGCCAGAAGACGAAATTGAGCTTGCTAGGATTGTGAAAGCTGGCGGTAAAGTCTCCACAGATGGCCGAGTCAATGGAGGTCTTAATTTATCACGCGCCATTGGTGATCTGGGATATAAACAAAACAAAGAATTGGGAGCCAAAGAGCAGATGATTACAGCATTGCCTGATATCAAAACACTAACCATAGATCCTACCAGAGATAAGTTCATGGTGTTAGCTTGTGATGGAATTTGGAATTCAATGACCAGCCAAGAGGTTGTTGACTTTGTTCAGTCTAGATTAGCTGATGGTGTTGAAAAGCTTTCACAAATTTGCGAAGAAGTTAGTATTCTTTTTATACACTATTATTAAACTTTACATTAAAATTTAACATATTGAATACTTTTTGCAAAAACAGATCAAGTTATCTCATCATACAAATTTTCAGATATTCTGCTTTGTGTTTTGTTTGAGAAATTGATGAAATGCAAACATGAAATGTTGGCCAGTTAAACTGGGTCTTAGATCTACTTCATCAAATCTGAGTTTGCAGTTTATATTAATTATTATACATTAATAAAAAAAAAACTATTATTTCTTTAGTGAATTCTGAAGTGATTTAATGTCATGAAGTCTTCAGGCATATTTCAAGTGAAAAGAATGTTCAGGGGTGGATATTTTTTTTGTGGAGATTTTGGTATTGTTGAGATAACATTAGATGTTGAATTTTGCAAAATACTTTCTGAGTAAGCTCCACTCAATCACTTAATTCATAAAATGAATTGAATTTTCCACTTAACATTTGGGCAAATTATTTTTTGACACCAGCTATAACGCAATGTCAATCAAGTGTAGTGTTTGAAGGATAGGAATGCAACATGGTTAGTGCTTAGCTGATTGCTGTGCTACACCCTGTTTTTAAATGTTGATGGTATTTTTGCAACATCCATGTCTTCAAACAAAACAACCTTTATAAATCAGAGCAAACAATAAAAGTCACATTTTCAGTGAATTAATGCTTCAAAATGTTTTGAAGGAACTGTAAAATAGATCTTGTCATCTAATGAATTACAATTTTCTCTTGCAGTTATTCAACAGTTGCCTTTCACCCAACACAGCAGGCGATGGAACAGGCTGTGATAACATGACAGCTGTTATAGTCAGATTTAAATTCACTTCCAAAAAGAGGCCTTCGGATGACGAGCAGTTGGAAGAAGGGGCTATTGCCAAACGATCAAAGACTGAATCAAATATTTCAGTTACTTCAAGTGTTCTGTAATACTTTTTAAATGTTAAAGGTGCTTGATTGTACTATTGATTTAATGATTTTTTCTTTGTTTATTACTTATCTCTTCTGAGCTGAAGCCGGCTATTATAACCAACTTATGTTTTCATATGACCAATCTAAGTCAACGGCAGTACTATTTGTGTGGTTTTAAACATTATGGATAACGGATATTTCAGTTGAACCATCAACTATATTTTATAATTATCATTTATTTATAGGGCTAATCTTACTCAATTCTATTATTTAAACTTATTGTCTTCACCCAAATATGACTTCGGAACTTTCTTGGAAAAATAATTTATAATCGATTTTCAAAATTGTCATTTGAATGATATTTGAGATTTTCAACTAATTATTGATCATGATCCCTTAAAAAAATTAGAATATAAACGTTTTTCAAAATGTGTTTAATGTGTTCAGTTAATTTTGTTTGCTTTTTCCGTCATAGAAATTATTACAATATGGTTAATATAACTACGATAACATTTATGTTTTATCTTATATTTGCAGAAATGGGATTTTTGGGTGACTAAAATAAGTTGACAGTTGATTAATTCTATTTATATTTGGGATAATTACTTTTTTATTTCATCCTTACCTTATTAACACACCAATATTTCTATTGTTGACGTGAAAAGTATAATTTTTATATGTCTACTCTGTAATTAAACATTTACTTTAGGACCATTATAATAAGCGAGAAAGGTTGATTGGCTAGTAGATTTATGAATGGAACCTCCTACGTGTGGTGCATATTAAGATTATTTTATTTTAATAACATTTATCACTTTTTCTATAACCATGTGAGTTTAATGTGTATTATTATTGTTTCAAGGCTGAATTCCATATTATAGTGATCTCAGTGTTGTAAGTAGGAAAGGCTCGGTTTATATATATCATTAGCCAATCTTAGAATACAGGTAAATGAAGTCAGTAGCATTTTAAGAATATTTTGTAGACATTTCCAAATTAATGAGTTTCAGTATGATCAAACTTTAATGTTTTATTTTATATTATGATGCCATGTTAAAATAAACACTGTAATTTGACAGCTTTTTGTAAAACAGCCAAAATGAAGGTGGTACTCAATTGTGCCGTGGCACACCAATCTGCTGCAAACTTCCATGAGTGACACTGATTGATTGTCATGGTCGAGTTTAGAAAACAGGAAAATGACTTGTTATGACAGCATTATTCTATAAGTCATAATATAAAAGTGGTATTCTATTTATTTATTAAAAAAAAAATACAATAATGGTACTAAATTTCCAAAGGCTTTCTTTATTTTAATAATTTGTAAATAATTTGTGTTTCTGAAAAGCCTGCAATTATATATTCACCAGTACAACATAGGTAATACCAATTTATTGCTGAATTTATGATAAATATTTTGAGATTCCCTAAGATATCTTCCTGTAGATGAATCATGCTTGTAAATTCATAAAACAAATGGTCTATCAGTGGCAGCAAATCTTTTCACGTACTTTAATCCTGAGAATGACTTTTTCTACCTTTAGACATGCTGATTATATATCGATTACAAATTCAAAATGCAGTGTTACCAATAAAAATACAGATCAATTTTGATATTTTCATTGTTGCAGATTCAACGCCAAATATTTAATTTCACTGCTTCTAGTGATATACACAAGAAATTAGATTCAAAAGTTTTTTCTTAAATTACATCGACAAAATTTTTAATCGAATTGCTCGCGTTCCACTCGCAAGATGCACACATGCCTTAAGTCATGATCCACCACCACAAGCTAATTTTCAAATATACCCAAATAAAGCTTCAGTGGTTTAATGGTCATGTGCCATTTATTGAGATGAAATTGTTGAAGTGTGTCACGGCAGATTAAAGATTGAGAAGCTATTTTTTATGATATAAACAGTGATAGAATTGCTTGATAACTAGTAAAACACATGTTAACAAAGTGTTTTCAATCAACTTTTCATCTCAAAATAACATTGAATATTAAAGTGATCACACCCACAAGTAATTAATAGCTGTCTTTTTTTGTTAAAATATTCCATGTGTAATATTGATTACCATATTTCTCTAAATTTGAATGGACACAATGGAATAATAATTATTGATGTAACTGTTCAATGTTTATATCCTTGATATACATATTGATTGATTGTAATAAACAATAATATCAATGGGTGACTGATTCCGTGTGCAACAATTTATTGTCACTGTTTATAGAAAATTTAGAATAATTATTTTTATTTTCAAAAATAGGGGTTGTATGAAAATTTTATTGTTTCCCTGTGATTATATTTTGTAATTTTCTTGTATGGATTATAATTAATAATTTCTGAGAAAGTGTTTTATTTATTTTTTACTTGCCTTTTAAGTTGAGAACATATTACTTTTTAAATAAAAATAAAACAAACTTTAAAACAAAACCTTTTATACATTGAACCCCATCTTCAGGTGCAAAAAAACTTCTCAGTGAATATTTTCATTTTTAATGCTGTATACAAATGACAGGGTAAGATTCTTATATAATACTACTGCTTATGCCCAAAAAAAGGTTCATGCATTTTTTTTATCCTGCAAACAAATGCAAAATGACTAAAAAAATCTGGTACAATTCTCTCAATATAAATGACAGTTTAATTTATTTGTTGAAATTTCAATTTATCAATCAATTAATGGTGTCACTGATGTCTAAAATCTTATTGTAAAGATTTTGTTAACAGAAACGTTTCTATTGTACTACATTTGAGGCTGAGAGATACCTCCACCATTATTATAATCTGGTGATTTTTTCATAGTTATGTGTAATATAATTGACATGTAACTGATATAGGCAACTTTCATGAAGGGCTTATCTTCATTATTATTGGAAAGATTTGAATATATTATTCTAATATACAGTGATCATAAATAAATCTTCATCTTGTGTATATGTATCATAGAAATATCTGTGTATGAAATAAATTCAAATGCTGGTGCTTGTACATTTCATAGTTCGTTGACCTGACAAGCGTCTATGTTGAAGTCATATCATTAATCGGTGAAAATGTGTTTACCGCATTTCACTAAGGTATTCAATAATTTCTTGCTGTTCAACTTCTACTAGTTGTAAAGAGTGCAATTCCAACTGTAGACGTTCCAATTCCATTGTTTTCTCCATTATGAATGCCTGGGAAAGAAATAATAGTTATTTTAGTTCATTCAGTCATGTAACATGAAAGAATTGTTTGCAAATTTAAAAAAAATAATACCTGCAATTTTTGTTTCTGATGTTCTCTATCTTTTACGATTGATTTGAGAGAATTTCTCAAGCCAATAGCCATCATTTTTTCTTTGTCCACGTTGCGCCCTAAACCTTCCAAAGTCGACACAAATGAATCAATTGAATTCTCCAAGTTTTTCACGCCTATAAAAAATTATACTAATGAATATCCATAAAAAAAAAAATTATTCAATCTAAATTTATTAAAATTGTCATCCCTTTTTGACTCACAATTAGTATATTTCTTATTATATTCAATTAAATCATTTGTTTGGTTGGATACGACGGGATCTAAGATTCTAATTTTATTGAATTCGTCAAAATACAGCCCCGCTTTCGCGAGTTCGTCGGCCATTTTATATAAACAAATATCTGTCAAAATAACCTGTCTGTTGTCATCCAGGGTTGGCATAATTTATAAATAGCTCATTAAACGCAAACTGACATCACGAATTACACGGTTGAATAAAACATTTATTGTTAAATCATGGCATTAAAAATGATAATGTTTGATACTTTGCCCTTTATTAAACTATTATGTCTTAGTAAATGTCAGTTACCCACAAGTACTTAATAACTATGTTAGTTTTGTTAAAATATGTTATCAAAATATTATTAAAGGTGAAATATTTAAATGAATTATTTAAGTATTTTTTATCGGTTAAAAAAATATCTCAACATAGGTTAAAAGGGTACACTGTTTAGAACCTTATCTTTTACAAACATGTTAAATTGCGATACAATCTCGAGTCAATTTTTGTTTCATTGATGAAATAAAAAAATAATTTCTAGACATTGATAAATATTGTCTATTTATTTATATATTATTACATATATTGGCAATAGCAACATCACATTAATGTAGGGTGTTGTTAGTAATCGATAATCTTGACGGGAGCGGATTTCTTAGGTCTTGTTTTATTTTTATCGGCGGTAGACGGCTCACCATGAATTATCAGTATTAATCGTATAAAATAGTGCTCGGTAATCACAGGATTAGTCGTATGTAGCCTTTCTACTCAAAAAAATCTCGAAATAAATCATACTTTATCTCTATTGAGCTCCTATCGTGAGCTCTCCGTCCGCAGGTCTAAAACACCGTCAACATTTCGGTGCTCACAGAAACCCTGGTCGTCACCATGTCTGGGGATCATAAGACGGTGATAAAAGGGAACCCTTCCCAATATGTGAAATTAAACGTAGGAGGAAGTTTATATTACACGACCATTGGAACATTAACAAAAAATGATACCATGCTACGTGCAATGTTTAGTGGAAGAATGGAGGTTCTTACAGATTCTGAAGGTATGGAAATCAGATTTTTATATAATATCTATCATCATGTATCATCACTCCATAACGAAAGTCTGTCGTAATATGTCTCGGTGAAAAGATTTCGTGTCTTAAGAAATTTTTAACCCTTTTAGGCTAACAACTAACAGTCTGGGCAACTTGATTTCATTTGCAATTTTTACTGGTTCAAATCCCATCAGCTATTCATAATTTTGAGTCCCAAGAAATGAATATGTACCAGCAGGATTTGATATATGCGTTTTAGAGCGAAGCATGCAAGATGAGAAAAAAGGTTTTTTATTGACCATTTATTTTGTCATTGTCAAATATCAAACTGAATTTACAACTTTTACTCTTATTCTGAGGTTTTGTGACCTTAAATATGCTAATGATGGTGTCAT
The DNA here is from genome assembly GCA_028555115.1 of Himalopsyche japonica. NCBI lineage: Eukaryota > Metazoa > Arthropoda > Insecta > Trichoptera > Rhyacophilidae > Himalopsyche > Himalopsyche japonica. The sequence continues at coordinate 4,012,423 of JAHFWJ010000430.1, forward strand.
ATTTAAAAAAAATGTTAGGTATTCGGGAGAATAATGGCTGAGAAATGATTTGTAGATGTAGAATGATGAGTAGAGTTCTCTATTCACATAGGAATAGCTGAACCAGACCATCTAACATGATGAAAAAAAAAGGCTTTGTTCACTGCTTGCATTCTACTAATGGTTATATAGTACTGAGTCATAGTCCCTGTTAAAGACTCAAGAAAACTATGTATAAAGTTTCAAGAATAGGTGCTTGCATTCAATATTGGGGATGAGGTATTATAACTTTATGAGGATTTTGAAGATTATGGAAGATGCCTAATCGATTTTTGAGACTGCTGCTAATGTTACATCTACATGTGGTTGTACAGTCAGAAATCTTCCAGGACTGGTCCACAAGTGTAACCTTTTAGCCGTGTTTGCATATCACCTTGCAGAAATGATTCCTTCATTGTGTTTTAATACATTCTGCATTGGACTCTTTTCTCAGACTTATTTCGTGAATCTGGTTTTAGTTGTATTTGCTCGTGAATACAAGAACATCTTTTGCGGAAGCTATTAAAGCACATTTGATATTGCATTAATCCACCTCAATGTAAATTATTTACTGATTCTCAGTTTGAGTGTATCCATGAACTGGATGAAAAATGTGGAGGTGTACAGAATTTACTCATTTAAATTTGATTTTAAAATAATAAAAACACAATGGTTAAAAAATACTTTTTCTGCAATTAATATTTTTAAAATCAGGACTGGTTTCGCTCATCGCAACCATTATCAGATGGTCTTGATCTTGAAAATATTAAATTGTGGAAATAGTACTAAATTTATAACTAGTAAATTGTGTTTTTATTATAGAGTTGTACCTTTCCATCAAGAAGTGAAAATTATCACATTGAAATCACATCGAAATCACATCAACTACTCTCAGTCAATCAATATCTTAAATAACAGTATCCCTACTCATTCAGTTTACCTCAATTATTGTCAGGTATTTATCATTACAATAAAGATAGCTGGAACAGCATTTAGCTACTAAAACTTCTTTTTTTCATTACCTGCTATATTTGCATTTCACAAAATATGTGCATTGTATCCCATAAGCTTTCAAGATATCAGCACACAATTATTCTTTATCTTGATCAGTTTCTTTGTCTTTAGCATCAACAGATTCGTAATTTATATTTTTTCAAATTATGAATCCCCACAGGCTTAAAAGCTTAAAGAATTTTCTTGGAAATGACTTGGTTTTACATGATAGTGAAAAAGAATTTTTGATTTGGCAGCATGTGAAAAGTTTCTGATGTTAATCCATTTTTTTAGGTTGGATATTAATTGACAGATGCGGTAAGCATTTCGGCACCATATTAAATTTCCTAAGGGATGGAACTGTTCCCCTGCCCGATAGCTGTAAGGAGGTTGCGGAGTTATTAGCTGAAGCAAAATATTATTTGATAGAAGAATTAGTGGAGTCTTGCCAACAGGCATTGGCCAAGAAAGAACGTGATGCAGAGCCTATTTGCAGAGTTCCGTTGATTACCTCGCAGAAGGAAGAACAATTGCTCATTATGTCAACTGCAAAGGTAAAAGAATATTTCAAAATTTTATTAACTTCATAAAATATAACTTATCTTCATTGTCACCATACTGGCTGGCGAAAGTTTTAACATTTAGAACAAAGCTTGAGTTTGTTTTATGTTAGAAAAATTATTATTATATGAAAGTATAGATGGATTTATGCAGACTGACACATGCAATGTTACTGATAATTAGACCGTGACAATTGCTCGCCTATTTATCTGCATTAATATCCTTACTGATTAAATCAATTGCTGTGTTTTTCAAACTGATATATTAAATACAACTTTTGAATTATCCAGACAAAGAATTAATATTCTAATGTCTCAATGTGCACTCACTTAATTCTTATAAAATTTGTGACTCACCTATTTCTGCCAGTATATTAAATCAAAAGTTTATTTTCTGATGATAAATAAAATGAAATTCTGTTATTTAACCGTCTTCTTACTCTAATAAAATGTATTTAAGATATATTTAACCTGTTTTTATTAAAATTTCTTCAGGCAGGTAAAGACGGTTGAGATTTGGGCTTAGGCTCAATTCAGAATTGTAAAATTAAGTTTTTGAGTATGAGTTTTGGGCAAAAAATACGTTTCAACAATTTAAAAATAAACTGTATCAAAGAAACTTTAATAAATCGTTAATTCAAGAACATGGACCTTTTTACGGCAAGAGAAAAATAAATCTGCATTTCAGTTGACATCAGGTAGCAACTATGATGCTAAAACTGATGTCTGGACCGGGCCAAACTTGAAACAAATGGTCTCGATATGAATAATTTTGGCCTGTAATAACCTGTTTGATAACTTTAGTGCACATCGAGTAGTGATATAATTTATATTGATGGTAAATCTGAAATGTAAACTTGTTTGTTTAAATAAGAGGCCAACCATTTTTGTCCTACCCACCCCATTTTGAAAAATGAATAAATTACTAATCATCCTCCTTTTCAGAGAAAAAATACAAACTCTAGTTCTTGAAGTCATTAATATCACCTATAGTTTCCCAACTTTATTAGTTCATAGCCCATGTCATAATAACAAACATATTACAGACAAATTTTGATCTGTTTAGTTTTCTTGTGATCAATTCAAAGATTCTTGAAAAGGTAGAACTACTCTCCCCACATTTTAGTGACACTTGGGCGTGTGATCAGAACTATGTTTCCGACCAAAGGTGTGTTGATATTATTTTATCAAACAATGTTATTTTTCGCCAGGTCTAAGAAGGTAAATTCAATATTCAGTTATGACAGTTTCAACATGAATCTTTTTTATTTTTTAAAATACTTTTTACTTACGCGCATTTTAATAATGGATATTGTGTTTTTATCTGGCCTTTGCTGTTGAATTGTTATAATAAAATTAACATGATTGTTTTATATTTACAGCCAGTTGTAAAATTGCTCATCAATAGGCACAATAACAAGTATTCTTATACCAGCACCTCTGATGATAATCTACTCAAGAACATCGAACTCTTCGATAAATTGTCACTTCGATTTAGTGGTCGTGTTCTCTTCATCAAAGACGTCATCGGCTCTAATGAAATATGCTGTTGGTCCTTCTATGGTCATGGAAAAAATCGTGCTGAAGTTTGCTGCACGTCCATTGTGTATGCCACAGATAAGAAACACACCAAAGTTGAGTTTCCTGAAGCGAGAATTTATGAAGAGACTCTCAGTATTTTGTTGTACGAAAACCGCAATGGACCCGATCAAGATTTGATGCAGGCGACTTCATCTCGCGGTGCCGTTGCTGGTATGTCATACACCAGCGACGAAGAAGAAGAGCGGTCAGGCTTGGCCCGTCTCCGTTCCAACAAACAGAATAACCAATCGTAGCGTTTAGAATCAGGCTTGGCACGACTTAGAAACAGTAAGCAGAACAACTACATCTGCTGAGTCGTTGCCCTGCTTTAGTACGCCCTCTATGATGACTAACAATTTTATCTTTATTGTGCACAAGTGGACTATCAAGCTTTTAGACTGTCTTCAAGATTATGATGACCCCGATAGCGTTGACTATGTTTGACAGCGAACCTAATTATAGTAATATACAAGTAGACATATTTCTTGATAATTATATAGAGGTGCACAAAGAAAGGGCTAAATGGAACAAATCAGCTCAAATTTTTGCCAAATTCATGTTGTTCGTAGTGGTTGCATTTTTCATATGATAAATTTACTTTGAAATACACTAATCTCACCTCCCCCCACCCTCTAATAATATTCACCTTTTTATATAAGCAGGGTCCCAGAAACTGTGATAATGTTTTTTTTAGATAGAAATTATCCACCTAGAGTCCTTGTATAATAAAAGGATTATATTTTAATCAATGTTTCAAAATTAAAATTTACTCTAAACAATAAGTTATAATCTAAGAGCACAAGTGTGCAGTAGAATGAGTTATGGAGTAGAGGTGGGCATATAAGGGATTTATGATATGGTGAAGGCACGATAGACCTTACTGGGCTTAAAACCTGCTCGCAATAAGTTGAAGAAACTATTATTGTCAAAGATATTCTTATACTTTGCATTTATGTAAAATAGTGTTTCGATAATTGTTATTAAATAAATCATACAATGATTTGATTTCGTATTAGGCAACATTTAATTATTTTGTAATATGTATGTATAATACTTTTTGTTTCTGTTGTTATATCATTTGCATAATATCCTCTTGAAGTGTTATTAGTAATAGTGAATCTATAGACTCTCAAATAATTATGTAAATAAAGCATATTTTTTTGTAAGTTTAAAAGGATTTAGGGCCTGATTATTTATTATTAAATGTTTTAAGATTAGATGTGTTTTTTCTTTTGTTTCTTTGTTGATAAATTTCACCTCTGTTGGAAGCTATGAAAATTTTTATTATACCTAAACGTAAATATTTTTTTTTCCTTTTGAAAGTAGAGAAATGTAATTTGCAGTGAAGCAAATCTATGACTAATTTTTAGTTTTTTATTTACTTATTTATATTGGCTTCATTCTTTTGGACTAGTGTAAAAATTTTCAAAAAATATCTGGCAGATATAACCTGTGCTTACAAGATTTTTATTAATTCTGAATTTATTTAAAAAATGAACATTAAATTTGATACCATTTGAATTTTATTCTGCATTGTTAGACTAGCGCTGTACACTGTTTAGTTAATGCAACAGAAATCAAATATAAAAGTAACATTCATACCATACCCAACACAACTGGTACCGTGGCGATTAACTGCAGCAAAATTCTAGTTCCAACAAGCTCACTAGAAAGTAGTTTGTAATTCTTTCTGTTCATTTTCATCCTAAATCGGCATCAGAGCCACTCTACTATAACTATTTTGACTCGAACTAAAAGTTGCTAAACCATGCCAACTAACTTCATTTCATCTATAAAGAAGTCACTCAAGTATATATGACACCAAAAGGTTATTTAAATCATATTAAATAAATATAAGCAGTCTTGGGCATGGACATTCAATCCTCATTTTAAACATCGAAAGATGGAAGAGAGATTTTGAAAAAAGATATTTATTATTCTGTGTGATCTGGAAATATGTGATTTATGTGTGATATCATGTGGAAAATTTTATATAAGAAAAATTTCTCACATTCAACCGATCTTGACTGGTGTTCTAAATACTTGATAATAAATTATTGAATTTATTGCCATGTCCCCCAATTTACTGATAGAAAACAAAATGGATAGGCAGAATTACAGGTAGAAAAAAAACAGCTCCAACCATACCACTTAACTTATTATTTTTTACACTTCTAAGTTGCCTCACCATATGAGTGAGCACAATACTAATGGTCTCTCAAGCTAAGTTTTAGATGCAACAGTTTGTGATTCATAGAAATGTATAGACAATGCAGTGTCGTTATAAAAGACTGGTCAGGTAACCATTAGTCCTGTCCTAACCCTATCCTTATTTTTTCGCGAGGTTGAGCAATTGAGTAACAAGCAGTACTCATAACAATACTTCTGTTGAGATACCTTTATCGAGAGTTCAATTGCTCTATTTTAGGCCTATCAGTTATTAGAAACGATTTATGAATGAATCGCCTTACAAATAAAATTTTTATCAATTCATATAAACAAACATCCAATCAATATGCTAAAATATTTGAATTTGGAATTTAACAATAAAGGAAAGATGGGAGGCACTAACAACATTGCATATGCACACCCCATGACTATAGTTGACCACTAAAAATATTTCATAATATATATTTTCACATTATTGTGTTATCTTCTCATTTGCATCAGGCGTGAGCTGTGGTGGGTAAAACTTTCAATGAAAACAGAGAAAACGTTGAACAGTATGCTTTAATAAACATAAAATTATGATACAAAACTAATTAAGTTTTTCTTATAACATTCTAAACTACATAACGAGATGCCGGTCCTAGAACATGAATACCTTTTCAAACTGGAACATTTTGGCACACTACACAAAACTACTTTTGGTGCCTCTATAGGACCTTGAGCTCGTATAGGATAGTCTAAATCAGGTGGCATAGACACAGTTATGCCATCTTTGGTATTTCTATGAGTAATAAGAGGGACATTCTTTTTGATTGGTTTATTTTTCAGGCCACCTTTTAGTACTTTTGACTCTTGTTTTTTTAAAAGTCTTTCCATAGTTTTTTTCTTATCTTTCTCTCGTTTTTCATCAGCTAATTGTTTTCGCTTCTGCGATTTAAGGGCGGCCTTTTGGATAGCTTCAGCAGTCATCACTTTTTCTTTGTACCCGGACGGAAGTGCAAGTAACACCTCTCCACCTGGAAATACATCTTTGTCATTGCCACGGTCGTACATAGCTCGCTGACGGGCTGTCATCATTTTTGGATCCTTAGGTTTAATTTTTTTCAGTTCATCATCCACCTGTAAATGTAAATTTAATATGATTTATAAATATGTACAGTTCCATAAGTAACAGAACTGAAAATCACTGCACAAAAAATAAATAAAAGTTGCATTTACTTATTTCTAAAAATCTTTATAAGTGAAAAGATTAACATTACTTGATAAATATTACAGCTACACTTTCATCTTTTTATAAAAAAAAGTATAAATAACTTGAGACAGATTTTAAGATATTCAATTTTAAAATATTTTCCACTACAAGGTGACATAATTTCTATGTTAGATTTTAGACAAGACTACTGTAAAAATATACTGCGATGAATTAAATAAATAGTTTTTTTGGAACACATTTTATCTTCGAATAAAATTTAATGTCCACAAAATTTGTGCAGATAGTGAACCATTTTTTAAAATATCTTTTTTGACGATGAACATTCAATACATTCAGAGTGGGAGGAACACTTAATAACAAGTTGTAATCAGATAACATATTTGCAGGAGAAATTGTGAATCTGCTTGATCAATTATTCAAAGTGATACACTAAATAAAACAGTTAGCATTCACTTAATTTAACACTAAGCTGGAGAAAAGTACAAGCCCAGAAAATGAGATGCAAATTAAAATAAAAAGCAATACCGCTTATAATCATTAATGCGACTTATATTGTAGAATTTTAAATCATGAGATAAACTAGATGAGAAATATTTTAAAGTCAGTGGAGATACACACAAAGGGAAGGAAATGAGCATCACAAACTATGTCCAAGATGTCATATTTCAATCTGATCATGAACTTGTGGCTTGAACCAAAACGCATCTGAGCGCTAGGGTAAAGTTCTCAGCACTATATAACAGATAAAGACTATTAAATGCTGTATGTTCAGCTTAGCCTGCAGTTTTAGAGATCTTACTAAGCAATAGATTCAAAAAGTAATATTACATATGGACAATGTTCAACACTACAATTTCTTTCAAACAATAACAATTATTTTTTATGTTATAATTATTAAAAGTACCTCTTCTAGTTTCCCTGACTCAATTGCATCTAGCCATCGCTCTTCTTCACTTGATGTGCCACTGTCTCTCCCTTTGCCCTTTTTCCTTTTCGTTGCCACTTTTGGTGATGTGTTCACTACAGGACTAGGGGGAACCTTTCTATCTAAGAATTTGCTTGTCTGAGCTTTCAGTAAATCTGCAGCAGATGTTGTAGGGGAGTCTTTGTTCATCTTAATTTTAACTTTAAAAGCCGGTTTTAAATCTATGCCATCTTCAAAAGACACATCAATGGATGCATCACTATCAAATTCTTCGAGTTGATCTTTCCTCTTCCTGTGTCTCTTATGCTTGTGACGTTTGTGTTTCTTTTGTTGAGCATCAATAGTTTCTACAAAAAGTCATAATCAATAATAAAACAAACAATATATAGATTCAATTGAAATTTTGTAAGGATATAAGAATACAATTATATAAGTTACCAAGTTTGATGTTTTCATCGGAAAAGTTGAAATCCTTACGCTTGCCCATTATTAAACTTTAGTTATGTTTTGTAATTTCCGATACAAATAAAATTACTGTATCCGAAGTACTTGTATTACACGTTAGACAGACCGCTAGCGGACTAATGAACGTCAAACCACAAATTGTACACTCGTCAAACAGAATAGTGCATAGACAAGTATACTATAAATTAGAAAGTATTGTCTATGAAGCAAACTAACCTGCGTTAACATTTTTGATATTTTTTTGAATACCACTAATGCAGAAAAACAAAAAATCGTACAAGATGAAGATGGATTGCTCGAATTTTTATAAATTAAAGCAAGTTTATATAATGACTAACTTTCACATCCAACATAATAAATTATATTTCTTTGTTTACTTATCAGTTTTAAATATTTTACATATTGCAAAAGCGAAAATAAACTGGAAAATACTTTAAATATTAAATAAAAACATATGGACAGAATAAATAACTTCTCATTTTAAATAATTAAGAATAAGCGACAATTTTTTTTACAAGAGAACTTCTAAAATTGTTGGAAAAAAATTATGTTTAATTTAAGACTGACTACGAAAAACTATGTTTAATTTTAGATACTTATTTTGAATTGCGCGCTAAATATTTCCCCTCTGCAATGTTCATTAAATGGAAATATATCTTCACTGGGACCTTTACATTAGATATATCGGAAAAAAATAATATTAAGTAAGTAAGCACTTATCGGAAATATATTATTTATGATACATTTAATAGTAAGTTCGGGTGACTGGGTGACGTAATTCAATCAAGATTATAATTATAGAAAGTTACCAAGTACTATAGTAAGAGCTATTAGTTATAAACGATTAGAGCAAAATATACTGCGAAATAATTAAAAAAAAAAATTATATCAAAGTTTTTTTAAGCCCGATTTAAACCATTTCCAATATTATATCATGTTTTTTGTTTAGTTATATTTAACAAACAACTAATGGTTAGTCATTATTCAAATTCTTTTTGAGATATTGTAAAGAAAAGGTTTTACATAATATTTTTAGTCAAAAGCTTTGTTTTTATCGTAGGTGTTTCGACTTGATCGGATAACAGTTTCATGACAGGATAATATTATGCATTAAAAGCTCAGAATATAAATAAAAAAGAATATATATATATATATTTAATTTATTATTATTTCATTAAAATAAACATTATGGCCAAAAGAGTAAGCGTCAAAAAACCAATAAATATAATATTATTGTCGATACAATTTTACGCTTCCTTACTGTCAAAAGTACGTAATCTCAATTGCAGATATAATAATATTTGATGAAAAACATTTGACCAACGATTCTTTCTTATTGCTTCGCTTCATACATGTAGGTAAAATGTTTATTTGTACATCATTTTTTTAACAAAGCATAGACACTTAAATTACATTTTATGTAGTTGAGATATATATGTAGCCTCATATATACATGTAGATGTAAAATTGTGCTGTGCGATCGTATTAAAAAAAATACATAAGATATATATATTACGACATCAATGTTGGGTTTTCTACTTTTTTTAACTTTATTTTTTCAGAATGATGTTTGTGCACTTTTTTTTTAATTTATTTGGTACATACGCGTAACAAAAATAACAAATTATAAGTTTACTGCTTTTGCAATGTCAAAAATATTCAAAATTAAATAAAGACATAATGAGAGAAAAAATACAAGGTTAGCGAGGAATTCAACCAAGCAAGTTCATGTAAAGCCTACTCAAATCCATTAAAAAATAGTATTCATCTAAGCTCACTCGCGTCCACATGGAATAGGTTGCCATCCGAAGTAATAGTGGTGAAAATTGTTAATGTTTTTGCCATTGGCCTCCCCATTGGCAGACTAGTTATACACATTGGAAGAATAAACAATTTGATACGATGAAAGATGTCAGCTTCGAGGAAAATGTTAAGTTGAAAGAAATATGTGGCGAGGTACATATCTCCTCGAATTTTCAAATTATTAAATGTAATCAATCTGAAAATAAATTCAGTTGGATAATGCCATGAAAAGTATCCATATGCCCCCAAGTAAAGAAGTCTCAAAAATGTCTCCTGAATCTTTTCCACCATGAAGGTATAATATATATCAAATTTCTTGGAGCCCAAACAATAGACCCATTCTCAAGCCTACTTCGTACTAAGAAACTGTACATTAATATCCAAATTTTAGCACCGAAGAAGCTTTAGTGATACGGAGGATGAAGTCCAATATTTGTAATGCATTGTTTCAGGTAATCTTAAGGTAGTTTTCTCACGAAATGTACTGATGAAATTTGCGAGAAAGTTTGGACATTCAATAAATAGCGGAAGAATAAAACGAGTGATCCTTTTGTAAACGATATAAGATTGCATTTGTCTATATTAAAATTGTGTTTGTTACTCTTTTTCCATTATCTTATATTGGCTATATCAGATTGGAGACGGAGGTAATCATGTGATAATAATGACAATAAAAGAAAAAATCATCAGCCAGTAACAATGATTATTAGTATTTTTAATGACGTTTACTACAATATTTCATCTGCAAATATGCAGTGTAGTGTTAGTTATTTTTCTGAAATGATTTCCTGGTGACCGAATATACATTATAATGTGCATTGTAACAGAAAAAAAAAATATGACACATATCAAAAGTATTAATATTTAGAGTAACTTTGATAAATCCATCTTATTTTTTTTATATGAGGCGTTTAATATATTATTAAAATAGAAACAAAGAATAAAATTTTACAACTCTACATCTCGTTTAATTTCGAAGAACATTTATTTGCTAAAAACCACGCATAAAAGCTGCAAATGTTTTTCAATATGTATGCATTCTCATAAATTCAATAAACTTGCTAGAATATTTTTTCTATCCTTTTATTTTTTTACCGCGGATAAAATAAAAAAGATATAATTGCTCAGAATGTTATAAAAAAACTGCTGTTGTATTAATTTATGGGAACACCAATTTTAAGATTATTGACACAATTTTACTATGTTTGTTTTTAATATGGAGGATTAAATTCTTGATGGAAGGTCAGTGTTAAAGGTGAATTGTCCGTTTCTTATTGAATTCCTAGACCTTTTTGAGTAAAGAAAGAAGAATGCGATAGGACAGGACTACTTGTTGGATATTGGTCTTCTCTGATATCCCTGCTATCAAAAAAAGTCAATCGGTGAGAAAATTAACAAACATTTTCATTCTGGGAATAAAAGCCGTGGACATCGCAAACGAATACAAAATTGATCATTTCTTAAAAAAATAATAATATTTTTGACCGATTAAAATGTTAGTGTTGAGAATTATTATTAATGCATCATTAGTTTTAGTGTACAATAATCATTTTTGGTTTAACAACAGATAGGTAAGTTCCGACAAAAATACGGCAATTAAAAATTTGTGGCAATCAAGGAGTTCTGCATGTTTGAGATCAAAATTAATTAAGTCATCGCTCGCTTTCAATCGCTCTTCAGATGAAAGCTTTGCTTTCCGGAATAAAGCGGCAGAGTCGCTTTGTAAAATAGATGCGGATAATTTTCAAGTCAACATCTTAATGAATTATGGTGTAGTTGCAATAAATTATACATAGCTCAAAATACATGTCATACATTATTTTGTAGCTAAGGCAGTGATTGACTTTATTTATATGATTGAAAGTTTGATAATATTTGCTATAATGGTTGTTATACTGCCTCTTTTTAAGTTAAGTGTCAAAGCTATGCAGTGTCAAAAATATTTAAATATGTCATGCAAATTTAGGGTTACTAATTATGTACATATTATGCAGAAATAAATTTATGTTCTACATTCCGGAATTTCGTATTAAATATACATACATATACATTTTTTTACATATACATATTATTTATACGTTTGATATTCTAGTAATGAATTTTACTTGACATTAGCATTAGAAAATAATGGAAACGTTCTCCATTGTTTTAAGTTGAACAATTTTCATTCGACTTTGTGTGGGGCTTTGTAAAATATACCCATCCTATCTAATATTTTTTGGTCTTAGTTAACTTAATTAATTTTTTTTTCGTATTATGTTGTTGACGATATTTAAAGTAGATGTATGTATTTGCTTACAAATGTTTCTTCTAACTGCGACAATCTTAATGGCAAAGAAAGGGCGACTGTTAAAGCCATTTGGAATGTGGTAAGTAATCATTACGAAAAAGTCTAACTGCAAAGTTGTAAAAACAGTGAACATTGCCGCTTCCTTGCAGGCCATTTGTTACGGCAGTATCTGCGGCTCGGTCCGAGAAGAAGGCAGAGGGAGTTGCCGGGCGAAGGGGTCGCCGTATCAGCTACATCCCATCGCGGGGCCATTTCACGACACCGAACCGTATACGAGTTTTTCCTCGAGAGCGGCGTCTACGATGACGTAGCGGGCGGCGGCGTCGGGTTTGTGCCGGGGGTCGCGCGGTGGAGGAAGCGGGGAGACGGCGTCCGCCTATCGACCGCCGGCAGAGCCTGCGCCGAGGCAGTAGCGAGTGAAGCGGCTAGGCCGCAGGTCGCCTCGCCAACGCGGAAAGGCATTTTCGTTCGTCTCTCGGTGTTGTGAATGTGAATCGAGTGGCGCGAACGGAAGAGGTTATCGTCCAAGAAGGATCAGGTACGTAAAATTTGAAGTTTTCTTGAGTATTCTTCGGTTTTATCTAGTGTGGCTCAGGGGTGATAAAAATATTGTTACTTTATACGATCGTACTTTTTGGCGGGGACGTGTTGACGCTTTGTTTGAAGGTAGTACAACCGTTAGTGTAGCTGTCACTCAGAGACTTTGTATTTTTTCTCACGTGGCTTTTAAAGTGACCTTATCGTTGATTATACACACACAATTTTTTTGAAAAATCGAATACTTCTTTCTCATATTTAAGATTGACGGCTATTTCCCTTGTTGATGTTTGATTACATAGCCTAATAACTTTAATTAAAATATCTCAAATTTTATGTTCTGTCATTTGAATTATTTCATACGATATTTCCATTACGAATATCAATCGCTGACGCCTTATTTAAATACCATTAAATGCCTACAATAAAAAAACTATCGTGGCAAGAATCAAATATTTTACGCGCGTAATTATTTAATAGGCATGAATTCTAAGGTCGAGTAAATACACAATTCTCAGATAATGATATTTTAATCAAAATTACTTTTAATATCAGTGATGACAAATGTCTTTTTAATCGAACAGTTAAAGGTAAAAAATACTTTAAATAAAAAAGTCAACCAGCATAATAAATAAGCTACTTTACATCTTGTATCCTCCAATACAAATTCGTTAGATGAAAGACTTAATTTATATTGAGATATTGTACGGTTTATTGACAACCGTTTAAGTTTGTATGTGGCTTAGCTTAGAGATATTTGTACAATATTTTACGCATTGCTGATATTTTCGAAGGAAATAATAATTCGCTACATCCACAACTATTTGCGCATGATAAATAAACATATTATTCCATGATGTGATGTGTGTATGATTAATTTGAGTAAGCAAATTGTAAATATGTGCAAACAAACAGCTCTAGGAATTTATTCGTTCCGTGTTTTTGGTAATTAATGTTAGATGTTTAATATAATTTGTTATATTCAAATAACCATTTGTGTTCAATAAATACAAAATTTTCAAATACATAATAAAATGTATAATTATTTTGGCGGTGCTTATTGCTTAATAGATATTTGTAAAATCGTATCAGAACACGAGTTATTAAATTATTTATTAGATTAAATTGAATAAAAACGATACTTTTTTTTTTTATCCCGAGATGGTATTCTTGTATTTAAAATTATGAAAATTATTTCTTTATTGAAAAAATAAAATAATGCCATTGAAATTTTTTGGAATTTTATTTCTTTCAATTAATAATAGCCTATTGATTAAATTACCCACACAAACAAGTGATAATAATCAAATCTATGTATGTATGTTACTATTACAATTAATCGATGATTTCATTCATATAAATTATTTTGGACGATTATGACATATATATGAGGAACTTAAAAACTTTATTCAGTTAATTTGGCCAATGATTTTTTTTGATAATTATTTAAAAAGTAATTGACAAAAAAAGTCCTACCCGTACACATGTTCCTGGGCACGAAGCTTGAATTTAGAAGCGATTTTTTTAAAATAATGAATTACTAGTTCAATATCTCTCCATGGCTTTAAGACAAAATAACTATTTAGCCATTGGTGATTTCGTAATTACGTTTGTGTTTTTAAGAGAGAAAAAGTGTCGATTCAGTTCCAGTAAATTTATTTAAAATTTTATGTTTCTGTTAAGATCTTCCTTAAGACGTGTTTTTACCTTAAATCAGCTCCAGAATATTAATAAATTGATATAATAACTTACTAAATAAAGAGCTTTTCGTAATGAAAACATATTAAAAGAAATCGTGTTATAGTTCAGTATAGCACTAGTGAAATAATGTCCTTCCTGGCTTTTTGCGCGTGTAATTTGCGTTCCAAGGTACGGCAAATATTATTACGTAACTATTAACCTCGACGATCCAAGACATTGGATCACTTGGGATTGAATAATTGTCTCAATTAGAGCATACGGCGGTCACGAAAATTGTTGGCGTCTCATGCATTTCCTCCGACAAAGCGAGAAGCAAAGAGTAGCATTGCACCTTTACGGTTTACGCCTACGCACGCCATGTGGCCTACGGGACTGGGGCGACCGTAATTTTATTATATGGTATTTTCGAAAAATCGTAGAACTTAATTGGCCGGAAAATTGAGTAACATGAAAATGAAGCAAATTTAAAAGACATCGAAATATGATCGTCTACGAACAACACATACATTGTTCGTTCTTTGCAGCTATAGTAAGACATACACTTACATAAATTTATATAATTTATGATATCGACTGAATGTACTTGATGGAATTTCAATATCAAATTTGAATTGTTACAACTTTGTACGATTCCACATGTTTTGTCACTAACGACTCGGGTTTCACCTTTCGGCATATTCAGGCATTCTATCATACGGATGCAACAGAACTGACTGTCAGTTCGTACAAAATTGTAACAATTCAAATTTAATAAATACATATATTCAATACTTACATCCATACATAAACAATAGTTCATTGCGGATAATTTAATTTTTATAGTTTGATAATTAATATGTAAAAAATTATTTTGAACATATCCTCTGATACAATTTTTTTTATTTTTCTTGAAATAGATACCTTTTTAAATGATTGTACAAATTCACTTTTAAGGTGTTAACTGTCACTTCTTGATGGAAAGGCATTATATTTTAAATAATAAAAACACATTTTTTTAGTACTTATTTCCACAATATATTTTTTGATCAGGACCGGTTTCGCTCATCGCGAGCGAACACCAGTTGATAATGCTCGCGATGAGCGAAACCGGTCCTGATCAAAAAATATATTGTGGAAATAAGTACTAAAAAAATGTGTTTTTATTATTTAAAAAAAAAAAAAAAGATTGTACAAATAATATAACAATGGCGATTCTTTCACGACTTCGTTTGTTTTCTCATGCACTTTTTGTCTTTTTTAAGCTTTGATATTGTTTGATACTATAAGGACTGTTACACTGAGAAAAGAGATAAAAGTTTATTATTTGGTACAATACGAAATATAATTTTGAGTTTATTCAGCATTTTTTTATGTGATATTTTACATGTCAGTTATCCTATGATTATGAATAATAATGTTTCTTGCATTAAAGGTTCAGCGGGCGATGATCTATATTAATAGATTTTTGTCGTATGCATATAAGTTATTCGTACTGAGTGAAGTAAAAATTATTAATTGATAAAAACGTTATGAATAAAATATACAACTACAAAGCAATACACTTTCATTCGAATTAAATTTCTACATATATACACACATTGTTAAGTTGTAAGAACAGAATTTGGGGCAAAAATTCGATAGCTTTATTTATTCAATTCCAAAAAGTAGCTAAAACCCGACACATTTTAGAAAAAATCAAGCAAAATATTTAAATGTTGTTACTTAAAACATTTAAAAAAAATGTATTGTCGAATGTGTTTTGAGAGAAAACAAATAATTTCTCAAAGAAGGGTTACAGCAGCGTAAATGTGAAGTGGTGGACCGTAGAGGCCTACCCCGGAGGGTATATCTACGCCGTAGCACGGTATATATTTCCGTAAACCGCATCGTATAGCAGGAACGGGTACAGACAATAGTTGGCAATTGGGTGATCAATAAATTGATTGAATGATTTTGATCAACGGCTATATATTACTGTATTATTACACAAATATTACTTTGTCGTTATATGAACAATGATGAATGAAGCATTCAGTATTCTTGTATTATAATACAATTGTTACAAAACGTCCATTCGCATATACAATTATGTTTTTCAATAATATGTTTTCAATTAAACAAAATGATATATAGAATATTTTTTTGAGATGAACCTTCAATAGATAATTGTTTTAGTTAGTAACGAAATATATTTTTTTGTAAGTGATTTTTATTTTGATTTAATAAACTATAAAAAAATGATTATTCTTTTGATTAAAATAAATATAATTTTAATAAGCTTTTATATATCTTTTCTAGCTATAAACGAGTAGAATAATTTATTTCAAACGAATTAAAAATAGCTTACGATAAATTATTGAAGTGTGAGATATACCAAAGCTTAAGAAAGAGAAAGAAGTTTTGTTTTACGTTTTATTATATTTATTTAACATATCAGTTAAATTAATGCAATTATTACTAGTATTTAATCATAGTAAATTAACAAATTACCTGAGCTTTCAAAAGGAGTTTCGATTTATTAAACAGTGCTATTTTGAAACTGCGTACAATGTTTTACACTCTTTTCCCGTATAATTTCATAAAACGTACACTTAATACTATTTTTCGGCCTTGGCGTTATTTTAATATTTTTCGTTTCCTCCTTTTTTATTGCTTCGCTTATTACAAAATGAGGTTAGCAATGAAACTGTGTCAAACGGTATCTCCGACAATAATATTAAGTGACATTTAATGATGACCTATTGCTGTACATTTAAATATAACAATTTTAGCCCAACACAACGCATTAAATACTTTGACATTTAAACGCGTGCATTAAGCGATTAATTTAACCTGGTTGTCAAATAATCATTATAAAGCACAAGATTTCAACCATTTATTTTTTTAAATATATTTGTATATAATCTTTCAGTAAAGACTTCATTAAACGTTCCATTAAGCGTTCAAAGAGAATAAGACAATACACAATCTTAACTGTTCATATTTACAATAACTCAGTTGTTTAGGCTTCTTTTTTGTTATTCTCTTACCCTTATTAAAAAATGTTAAAAATTAAATATTTGTATTTTAAAAATATATGTTAACTTTTCAAATAATCATGACATGCTTCGTATTTGATAGCTACTTTTAGATGATATATTATAGTAAGTAAAACTATTCAATGAAGAATGGCTTCCGTTGATACAGTTGGAAAAATTGAGTGGGCATATTTCATCATTGAAAAAATAAATTAAGGCGTAGTATTTTGCTGAACAATCTAAGCTTCTACAAATGTATTTTGTGTACAATTTTTTTATTGACCTTTCGACAACTTCTCTCTAAATATTGTAGTATCTATTTATATAAAATTTTGATTTCTTCATTTTATTTCAACGACAGAAAATCATAGCCGCCAAATGACTTGTGAATGGAAGTTGGCGTAATATTATTGTTTGCCAGATCTGTTGGCATTTTATTATTTTCCCTTCGACGTAAATTTTGCGTGGGCAGTTTCATTCAGTTACGTGTATGTACCTTCGCATAAACTCGGGAATTCCATGCGTAGGAAGCAATCAGTGGTGTTGCCCGTTTTATCGCGGAGAGGTAATATGGCAATGAGAAAAAATTACGAATTTAAATTTGACTTTATCCATTTTAAGGTGTTAACTGTCACTTCTTGATGGAAAGGCATGATATTTTAAATAATAAAAACACATTTTTTTAGTACTTATTTCCACAATATATTTTTTGATCAGGACCGGTTTCGCTCATCGCGAGCATTATCAACTGAATGCTCGCGATGAGCGAAACCGGTCCTGATCAAAAAAAATATTGTGGAAATAAGTACTAAAAAATTGTATTTTTATTATTTAAAATATTGACTTTATCCAATAATAACACAAAGTATATTTGCCAGTGGTGCCCAATATATATTGTAGTTCCACCTAAGATATATTTATCATATACAAATATAATTCTGTTTTTTCTCTTTAGCTCCAAGCAATTGGAATTTTCGTTATTAAAGATTTCATTATAACTGAATAACTACGCAATTCAACGATCAGGCCAGAAATTTATTTGAACTAGACGTTTTATCATAATAGTAACCAGAAATAATATTTGAATCCACTTGTTATGCTCCGTATAACAATGGATATATTTTAAATAATGCAATTTTTATTATAAAGTTAGATTGAGAAAATCATGTTTAAATTTATTCGTTTACTATAGGTATGCTTTCATAAACTAAAACTTTGCAAAAGTACAGTAATGTAGTCGATGGCAATCAATTGCTTTTTTAAATATTTACGCATTTCATCCACAGGAGCTATAATAATCACCGTAAATGAAAAAAAATCTTATTCCACCTACGTCGAAATTTTATGTATTGTCGTTTCAAAATAGAAGATTTATTTAAGATCGTCTTTTGGTATATCTCTGACATATGTGGTATATAAATAAAACTGATTGAATTGTTAAAAAATTCTGCAAGTAAGCAAACGTCTCTTGTAACTGTTTTCGAAATGTGGAATAATGTTTTATTAAAACTGACATGTTCACCCGGAGAGAAAGTTTTTACAATTGTATTTGGTAATAATATTATCTGATTTCAAAATATCACTCAATTTTTATCAAAAAAAATTGATATTTCTTAAAATTGTCGGAATATTGTATTTTTTTTACTTGCAATTGCTACTATTAGAAGCTATTACTCATGATTGTTGTGAATTAAATATACGTTAACATATCACACATTTTTTTGCTACTGCAAGCGCTAAAATTATTTAATGATCTTTCGTGGGATGTCGATATTATCAACCAAAAACAGGTTTTTGAATTTCAAACATTTTACCAATGGAACTATATGAAAATAGAATATAGAAAATAGATTAAGACTGTATTTTGCTAATTTCAGTAGTGCTGAATTTGTGTCATTATTGATGGTCATTATAAATTTAGAGTATATAAATACTAAATGATACTTTTATGATTTTTTTTGTTTTCTACAAATATAAAATTCCAAATTTTTTCTGTGACAAAAATTAATCAATACAAATCACCAGAATATTTTACTTTCTTCTTTTTAATTAAAAAATAAGTCATCATTATTTTCACAATATATTTCATGGTCAGGACCGGTTTCGGATGAGCAAAACTGGTCTTGATTATAAAATATATTGTATAAATAGTACTAAAAGTCCCTTTTCATTAAGAAGTAACAGTTAACTCCTCAAAAGGAATATTTTATATTCGGCATTTACTTGCAGCTTGCACACGTATATGTTTCAATAAACGATAAATTTTGGTGATTTTATTTGGTGAAATATATTTCCACAAAATGTATAAAGTGTCTTTGAACGCCGCTGTGAATATTAATTGTAATTCACAATGACTTGCCTTCTCTGGGGATAAGTTATCTTGGAGATTTGTAGTTAATAACTTTATACCCGTGTCAATAACTGCCGAGTGATGGTGTGTATTGCAAATGGCTATGACAGCTCGCCGCAACTGAGCACAGACAATAAATATAATAAAAAATATTTTTTGTTACACCGTATAGAATGTGGATTTTTAGTAGCCGTAAAATAGATCTCCGCAACACCACAGACAAACTTCGATTTTATGAGGTATTCGGCTTTGCATTAAGTGAATATAAATTTCAGAATATTTTTAAATTGTTTTTTTACGATACAATTTTTTACGACAAAAATAGCTAATACATCAAAATGAAATTGATAACGTTGTTATGACACACGCTAAACCCCATTTACAAACCAAATGGTGTGGTTTATAAATGAATCTGAAAAAAGATTAAATTGAACATTAAATATTTACCAGACATTTTATATACCTTACGGTATGATGAAAGTTTAGTTTCAAGAAAGTTTTAAGTAAGATAAATCATTTAAAATATTGACCTGAACAAATAATTTGACGATAAGGTAATTTATAATTGCATTTTTTATACTTTTATTGAATTTTTTTTTTTGAACAATGAGAAATTGTAAATTTGATTGGAATTTAATACTGTATTATTATCTCAAAACGCAAATATTTAAATTTCTTTAGATCAAAAGTAAAATAAAAGCTATATTATTACTTTTAAAATACTAAACCAATTAAATCTCTTAATTAACACAAAAAATAGAATCTAAAATAGCCTGAAAAGTGTAGCTTTGAAAAATAAAAAATAAATCAACCAACGTATTTTAACCATTTTATCATTATTCATACATATAAATACAATAATAAGCTTTTTAGAATTTTTTAACGAATTCAAGAAAAATAATTATCTTTACTTTTAATCATTTGTCAATTTTTCAATTGTCATTTCTTGATTGTAAGAGGTGATATTTAAAATAATAAATACATTTTTTATGACTATTTCAGCAATATATTTAATGATTTTGTGATCAGTTTATAATGCTCCAGTTGAGCAAAACCTGTCCTGATATAAAAATTTATTGTTGAAATAGTAGTAAAAATGTGATTTTATTATTTAAAATAATTGTTTTAATAAACATATAAAAAATACACTTTCAGATAGCTTTTTCGTGTATTGAGATACATTTTTAATTCAAAACTTGTTAATTTTTCAAATAAAAAAATTATTGATATAACAGAAAAATTTTGTGTAAATTATTAGTGCTAGAATTTTTGCAGTTTTTTTTTAATACTTTCCTGTTATGTTGACCTTCTAAATATTTATTCTTTGTCGTAGATTGCGTGTTTTCACTTCCATTTGCATGCACAAAAATATACTTCTGAGAATTTTATAGGAAAATAGGATATTTGCTGATTCTTTTTTGAATAGTTTTCTTGTAAATAGCCTGCGTAAAGTAACTGTGACAAATCATAAACTCCTTTTAACCGTATCGTAAGTGGAACAAATTATAGTAGGGGAGAATACGTTTTTAGAGTTTTTAAAGAAGAGTTATAAAATGATTTTAAAAAGAATAATTGTATACATTGAAAATATAACAATAAAACAAAATATAATAACAATCACAAATCTAAAACGTACTGTTCTAAATGGATGGGTAAATAAAAGAAACTTCGTATATTTTACAATATAAAAAAGCTCAAAGCTCAAATATGTATTTAATATGTTATATTCAAATGAAATTAATTTTGGCATGACCTAGAATAAGACATACAAACAAGTAGAAACGCACAACAATCCTTTTGTAATCTATCAATCGTAACTTCACAAGATTCTTTTCGGTGCTCGTAATTGTAACTGGTTACATGTTGTGAAATGCTATGGTGTATTAAAATTAGTCGTAATTATATGTAACATGTTATATTTTCCAACTTTAATAAAAAATAAAACTTTTTATGTTATTTAGTATGTAGTACTAACGCATCGTCACCAAAATATTATTAAAGGTCGCAATCTTCAAAAACTTCTGAGATAAATAAGGAATTTCCACAAAGATCAGTGTTTTCAAAAGCTTTTTTGTTGAGATATATTTAAAATTTTCCTTTATACAAAGGTGAATATGATAATATTTAATCTAAATTTAATTTGTGAGTTCCCATTTACACAGAAAATATAATACAAAATATAGCTGCAAGTCAGTTAACTATTTCTTTGTTAAGTGGTAAATTTATTTAAACAACCCATTTGAGGATGGTAAGAATTGAAACATTTTTCCATGTTTTGGGCATATGGACCTAAGTTTTTCAATTATAAAAAAAACATATATTTTAAGACAGAGAAAAATGTCGATTTTTTTTCAGAAACAGATGCCAAACAATTCGACGCTAAGTAGACGTAAAGGCAAAAATATTGTTTGGTTAAAAATACATGTATTTTTTGCTACTTTTTGACAACCTCTTACGTATACCTAGGGAGCTTTAGCTTACCCCTAGAGGTACTCGTTCTCTGGTTGAGTAACCCTGGTATAGATCATCATTACCCTTGCGTGAAAACTTGTATCGTAAATCCTGATAGTCGTAGGAACTTGAAACTATTTATCATTTTTTCTGACTATTCGCAAAGGGCGGTATCCATCCAGTTCTCCCAAACACTTCGGGTTAAAGATTTCCTGTGACCCAAATATGGATACCGTTCCCCGACAGCCGGAACTAAATGAATGAGTATTTATTGCCCCAGGCTTTGGGTATCCTGTTAAAGCGCCCATACAAGGTGGTTCATGATAAGATAACATTATTAAGGGGGTCGTTTCACGGCTATTATGAAGAAGAAGAAAAAATGTTTCAGCAGTTAGCTTAAATTCCTGGAGGTCGGGAAGTATGAATTTAATGTTATTCTTAATATTATGACTCAAATCCGTATCTCGACCGAACATTTTTGAACGGTAAGATTTTCAAGAATTATTTTACGTTATAAAAAATTATGCTTTAAACGTATAATAAAAAAAAGAGCAAAAAGTATAGCCCTTTTTTGTACCGATTCCAGAAATTTATTAAACAGTCAAGACCATTTGATTTATTTTTAGTGTAAGTGCATTACAATTTTAAACATTTTTTTTTTTAATTCTATTCGTTTATAAAATCATTGATACTGCAGTAGGAACAATGAATCGCCAATGTATTAGAATGAATGGTTTTTTTGTTCAATGTTTATTTAAAAAAACTTAAAATTGTAATTAAATTGTAACAATCCTTGAAAACGCTATAATGGTGTTCTTACAAGACAATGCCAATTCAATCAATAATACTTTTTTTGAATAGTGATTAATTATCTTTGACTGATTTTTACTAAAAAGTGTTAAAAGAGAAAATAAATTATTCAACAAATACAGGTGTTTTCTGGGATCGCTTACTTCTTTATTTTCAGTTTAGTGTTTACATGCTACATAGTCTCTTCCTTCAAAATCATTCACTCAATGATGAATAATTGATTTTGATAAGATATTATTTACACCTAAAATTTCTCCTTCTTTTCTAATCGTCAAAATTATTGATGATTGATTTTGAACAAAAAAAAAATACGATTAAAACTCGTTAGTGTAATGAAAATATACAATATATTTGCCAGGTCGGTTACCATGGTGACCAAACAACATGGTAAATCACTTTTAAGGTGTTAACTGTCACTTCTTGATGGAAAGGCATGATATTTTAAATAATAAAAACATTTTTTTAGTAACTATTTCCACAATATATTTTTTGATCAGGATCGATTTCGCTCATCGCGAGCATTATCATCAGTTGATAATGCTCGCGATGAGCTAAACCGGTCCTGATCTAAAAATATATTGTGGAAATAAGTACTAAAAAAATGTGTTTTTATTATTAAAAAAAAAAAAAAACATGGTAAATCTTTCCAGCGAAAACCCTGTAGTATACAAAAATATATTATTTTTGCTAATTTTGTTTCAGTTAAAATGATTCATATTTTTTCATAAGAGTAACGTTTTTAGGTTATTGCTATTATTAAATTTTAATTCCTATTTTTTTCGTTAAAATTTTATGCATATTAGATTTATTTATTAATATATGAAGAACAATAAGGAGAGCACTTTGATTGTTATGTATGATTTAAAAAAAAGAATTCATTGTAAAAATTGATTAGTTGAAAATAAATAAATTAATAATCAATTTCTATAAGTTATCGTTGAAGTATCAGTTAAAATTGATAAAATAAATATTCTGTCTACAGCTGATATTAACTCTTTGATAAAATAAAATATCAAACTCTCCAGTGTATTATAACTGTAATAATATATGGCAGTCATGAAATGAAATATAATGTATTAGGATTACACGAAATCCTATATGTTGTGAGCGGTGATCTCGCTAAGCTGCGCGCGTCCGCAGCCGTAAAGCAGTTTTGAGACTTCCTAGGACCCGTCAAGGGTTACCGCGCACTCGAATAAAAACTTTTTCAAGAAATACATGTTCAATTTCTCACAATAAATGTGTGATACTTATAACGTCGTTACAAGTGCATTAAGCTAATTGACATTTTTTAAATTTTTAGTAAGCATTAAAAAAGTATTACATACTGCACCAAATTATACAACCGATATTCAAATAAAACATATTGATGGTAGAAAAAAAAATTCTGCCGCGCATTTGTTGGTTTGGCCGGTTTAGCTACTTCTTTTAGATACTTTTTTTGAATTAAGAATTAACATTATTACACTGTAAATAAAATAACTTGTATTATCACTGAGTCGACAATATTTTGATTCATATCCGGACATGATTTCAGTTTAAAATTAATTATTTGTTTTATAGGAACCGTTCAACCTATTTATAAATACTTGATTTTATTCCACCGAAAAGTTTATTTGAATGAGTGTTTTGATTACGCAACTCTTTGATTCAAAACAATCACAGTCAAAACTTTGTATCAAAACAATGGCATAATGTGACAGAACACCCTGTTCAACTACAATAGATCAAGCAGCTGAAGCGTGTTCGCTAAAATTTACAAGAAACTCGCGTCAATGGGCTCCTTCGTAGCACAGAAAGCTCGTAGCATGCTCTAAACATGCAGATTTCTCAATTGTTTTTAACCACGCAATTCAGACATTATATAAACATTGAAAATGATAAATTTGAACTAAATATGCTGGGTTTAATCTACAGGTATTTTTATTAGATTTTACGTAAACATTACTTGGCCGAAAATAAAAAAGAGGTAAAAAATCAAATACACTTACTCATAGGTTTTCATAGGATCTTTACTAAATTTCAACAGAATTAGATAAAAGGTTTTGCGACACAAATTTTTATAATTTTATCTCGAAAAGAAATTTTCAGAAAAATAATGTTCCATTTCACATGTATTGTTTTTGGTTTGTTATGAATATCTACCTAGAAGACAATAAGCTATAGAATTCTTTTGGATTGATTCTTATATCAATTATAAAAAAATCATTTCAAGATAATGAAAAAAAATCACGACATGATTGTTGTCAATATGTATATAAAACTTTTGTGGGTCCAATATAAATAATAAAAATATTCACATTAATTGAAAGTTTTTTTGAAACACGTGAAAAACAATGTTTTTCGTAATATATCTGAAGATCTGACATTATCATTAATACAATACATTATATTCATCAGGAATATTTGACACAAAAGTGAATAAAATGCAGACATATAAACAAAAATATTTTTTATTACAATTGAAAGAATCATTGTCTAGCCAATATGTATCAAGGAAGATAGTAAATTAGTTTCTTCTTTGAAATAATTAAAACAAATTTTTAAAAAGTTATCGAGATTATTGACATCTTAATTAGAGATTATCTACATAAGAAAGGACAAGTTGTACTGAAAGTAATCAATTCTTGCAAAAATAAAGGTTATCAATGCTTTTACTTTTTAATAAAAAAATTTGCGTCTTTTTATTAATTATCATTAATTATCAATAAATTGTTTACGTAGATTTCTATATCAATTTAATCAAACGAATTCTTAGCAAGATTTTATTAAGTCTCACTCAGAATGTCGTATAATGAATCGTTTAACCAATTATTTATATTTGATAATTCTTGTTTGAAATATCTATCAGCGATTCTGATATATTGCGAGCTTTTTTATATTAGATGAAATTTTTAAATTTAATATATTAATTAAGTCATGTCTATGGTTTTTTAAGCAACACAATGAATTTAAAAAAGACTCAAATTCGTGAATCTCACTTACTGCGATATACATATATTATATATGTATAGAAAGATTAATTGTATGGTTCAAGTCACATAAAGGATACGGCAAACTATGGGCGTGTACTAAGTAATCTTACCAAAATCCATTGTTTCCTTACGAAGTATCTTTGAATGAATTTCGTCTTAATTATGCAAAATTTCGAATGAGTTATTTCATACAATTTGCTCTGAATCTCTCCGGTCTGTATGTGAGGTCTGTAGTTTCGTATTTGCATATAAAAGGGCCGCGCAAAGACGTTTAAACTCCCTTAATGTTTGTTTGCCGACGAGAAAGGTTCACTAGTCTCGTGTTTGCTTAAAGTTCAAAGATAGCAGATAGATGACTCTAAATGATTTTCGGGCAAACTTTTCATCTGATAGGATCTTAATGAGAAAAACAGATTATTCTATCCTCTCTGCCAAAATATTGAACTTAAACTAGAAATACTTCTCTGACGATAGATTAAGTTGATTAATATTACCAATAGACCAGAGTCTAGACTGTTAATATCACTTTGATTTATTAATTGCATTCCACTGACTATTCTCTAATTTCTAATACATTGTAATCGACAAAAGTAATCAGTAGTCTACCAATCTAATGATTAATATATTATACAATAGCAAAATTGACGTCATATAATAAATCTAAGTAAAGACGATGTAGAACTCCAAACTCAGATGTCTTGAATTTACTTTATTGATTTTAACCTGAAAAAACTATCCACAGTTATATTTTTTCAAAAATCTATGTTGTTTGACGAGCAATGAGCCAAATATTTCAAATTACTCGAAGGGACACAGAATAAATTTCTCGACATACAATTATTGTAATAATACTCAATAAATTTTGTGTATGCTTAAATTAAAATATATTATTGATTGGATTAGCATTCAACTGATAGAATTCCATTATAATACGGTGAAAAAAAGCAGTGTATTTTAGTTCTATAAAATTAGAAAACTAAAAAATATATTACCAACAAAAAAATATTGTTACTCATATATAAGTGAATTGTTTTAACTGTTGGTCCAATGCCTGTTTTTTCACACCCCATCCAAATCAAAAGCGTTACGTTTTTTCAATAAGAACACAAAAACAAGCGTTAAATTGCTTTGAATCGTTCAATCGTCCTAACAACACCATCTAGAGCCATAAAGACGAAACTTGAATAAAAAATGATTATTGAGTTTGTTGTGAAGTTATTGTTTTTATTTCTTACTAAAAATATTCATTAAAAAAGTAGCTGTCTGATTCAAAAAAAAAAAAACAAACAGAAGATAGTTTTGAAACTCTAATCACAAATCATAAAACTGTGTTTTACCAATATTATAATAATACTACTGGCTGTAATCTATTCGGCAATGATGTGTTTTAGTATGTAACTAACTTACACTTCAATTGCATTTATAATAAAGAGTTTCATATTTAACTAATGGTAATACTCAAATCGCAATGTCTTATTTATTTTTCAACACCATTCATTGTATATTTTTCAGTCTCCATTACACTATTTTTTATTTTGAATAATAAAAACCCATAATAGTTCTTACTTTCACAATAAATTATTAAAAAAAAAATTGTTTATAGGGTCTCTTTTCTTTCGTATTCTTTCTGAAATAAAATTTTATTATTTCTATTAATTCGTGATAATATCATATGAGTACTCTTTTGAAACATTTTCGTTGCTTTATTGTTTACCTTTTCTATCTTAATGTTTATTATTAATTTAGTAACCTTCAAAGCATGTATGAGGAAAGTTTCTTTGCTGAAATGATTGTTGTTGGTTCACGGACAAATGTCACGCACTTTTTATCGGTTAGTGTGCCACGTAACTTAGAACTCATACATTTCGTATGAAATATTGATTTATATTACATCATACATAAGTCGAGAATATAGTTTAGCAGATTGGCAGACGATATTTGATATGAGTTAAATAAATACTTCATTACATTCCTACATGAATAATATCGATGTGACGTCATTATGTTGTGTTATTAAATGGCAATAAATTATCACAATTGCGATAATGTATTATATTTTCGTCAAACATCACTGAAAACTAGTAACAATTATCGCTAGTACAAAACATCTAAAAATAAAATCTACTTATATTCTAAAGTTTTGGGTTATTTTGAAAATAAATATTTTTATTTATAAACAACTACGCAAACAAAATAGAAATAAAACTTCCAGGCAAACACCCGTATTTATTACATATAATAAAAAAATCATATAAAAGTAAATAAATTGCGAATCATATAAAAAGAAAAGAATTGAAATTGAAATTTAAGTATGAGCACTAAGCGTGTTGCTAAAATGTTTATATATATTGGGAGTGAATCGAGAGGTTGCTATATGATCGTCTCATCTACAATATGAATTGAACGATGAAATAACAAATAATTTATCATAAATACGGAATCTTAAGAAAATGAAGATTATAAATAGTGTTAAATATTGTGATTGACGTCTTGCTGTGTACAATAATGTCACTCTAAAATTTTCGGAATAATTGACTTTGTACTCACCATTACATGCAGGCTTCGAACACACGGTGTGTTACCATGGGTCTGTTTGTCGCAGCGTGAAAAAAATGGACGGTTTGTATGCTAGAAGTAAAAAATAAAATGCCATGAATCGGGGAATAACTTTGAAAAATTGAGCTCATTAAGACACCGTAAATTTACTAGAATACCAAGTAATTTACTTTAGATCTAACGAGACCAAAAATATCAGAATGACGGTTGTATTGTCGTGATTTTTTGCATTTTTTATTTAAATGTATGGGTAAAGGCCCAATCCCAAAGGTAAAATCATAGTCGTATAAAATTTTATCAGCACCTGTCTACCCCACACCAAAATGTCCGATATATCGTATTTTATTATCTTAATATATTGACGAATAATTTTGATTATTTTAACTTTCTTCATATTGCAGTATATTTGTTAGATGAATAATAAAAATAAAATATTTCAGCACGGAATTTTCTATTTACAAGTCATTATCTGTAAACTTTGAATTCATTTGTCTCATTTGACATATTTGATGTATATGCTGGTTCGATTCTATATACTTATTGATATTTTTTTTGATCGCAATCGTCGATAAAATTATTTGAAAACCCGGTACTGGAATTATTAAAGTGGTCAAATGGTCGACGTTGCTAGCTTCAATAAATATTCGGAAGAAACGGATACATGTCTAAAATATAGAGAATGTCGATGATAATAATTCCCTTCTAAGTTTCTGATTTTAAAAAAATAGGACGTAATTAGAACGATTATCTTACGACTAGTCCAAGCCTTATACATATTTTCTTCTATTTTGAATTAAAATACGTTTTTTAATCAAATAGAGTAACGATAGTCCTAATTTTTTTATTATATAACATTGCAATTAGAACTAAGCACTGTGTTCTATTTATTATTATTATTTACTTTTATCACTAAGGTGAGACAGTTAACACATTAAGTATATGTAAATAATTAATATTTTAGTAACTAAGACTTCATATTTTTCGGTGGCAATCAAGTAGCTTGGCATGCAAATGCAATTTTTATTATTTGACGAGACTAAAAATACCAGACGTCATAAGAATAATTTAAAATTTATGGATGGCGGCCTGCCAATATTTACCAAAAGAGCTTTTTTATCTGTAGTCATAAATTTGTAATATAACTTCGACGTTGTATTTTTAGTGTGGATAAAAAAATTATGTAAAATACTTTCTTTGCTATTGTGTATTATCTACTTTGTACTACTTGAAAAATAATGATTTAAAAAGAAGTATGCTTTCACTCACTAAGTTTTTACTCCTATTGAGAAAACGAAGAGTTTTTCTCGATTAATCTCTAAATATCTCATCACTCAATCCACATATTTAATGGATTTCTACGAGAGAGCATTGATTTGATGTTAAAATAAAGTGGTTTTGTCAGGGCTATAAAAGTAAGATGGTAAATATTGCAGTCGGCCTAAAGAATTTAAGATAAAAAATGATGACAAATCAAATGATAAATTTATGTTTTATCCTTTAGTTGATCTCATGATATTATAATTATGAAATTAATCACTGTTAAACATACCTGAAAGTTAGCTTGCAATACGAAACGGCAGCGATTTGAAATATAATTTTGTAATAGTCCAAATTATAATATTCAGCACAATTTTCAATGTAGACAACCATTTTTTCCCAATTTATTTATACAATTTTATTTATTTAATAATTGATTAATATCATCGTATTATTTGTGACATATATTTTCTCTTGAAATATGACTTAAACACAGTTTGTGTTTTTATGAAAATATCACCAATATTCTTAAATAAATTCACCACTAAATCTGCAAAATAATTGACGTAATCAGTGAATTATACATAACTATTCCTGAAAATGTTTTCTGTTCATTTTTAAACAAAATATCAGGATTTATTTAACTTGGACAAAAATAGCGAGCGTTATTGGATATAAAACATATTTTTAAATTTAAAAATTTGTGATACAGGAATTACTAGGAGATTCAAGGTAGAGATGATAAGCTAGGAAGAAGAATGATGGGATTGTGTATGAGAAAAGTCATATATCAGCATCAAACGAAATGGCTTTCCGTATTGTAGATATACGTCAACTTATCTGCGGGGAAGATCTAGTCTAAAAGCAACAAGGGAAATTACCTTAAGGAGAGCAATTCTTTAAACATATCTGTCATAGATTGAAAAAGATTGTTTTGCCCTATAAGATATCTCTTATTTTTATTGCATAATTAATATTATCGATTTATAACGCTGAAAGCTTTTCTTAAAAATAAATATTTTACAACAGATAATCTTTTGAATTCTTCGAACTCTTATAGCAAACTGACAAACAATAAGCTACGATAAAAATAAAAGATATATTATCAATAACTAATTTCACTAAAATATATCGTTTTCTTTTGAAGTTATGTTATTTAACTGCATATCGAATCGTTGATTGTCAAAAAGAAAATTATCATTTGCGTATATCCTGAATGAAAATATTAGGTATTTAAAAATAAAAAAAATATCCATGGTTGTTGGGATAAAATTAAAACGTTAAATATTTTTCCATTCTGTAACATAATATAATAGATACTACACGAACCAAATGTAATCATGTATATAGCATATATAATATTTCAACGTAATATAATATTTCTTATCTGGTAGGCTCTATGTAAAAATGAAACAAGACTCCTCAGAGGCGCTGAAGACATTTTCATTGAAAAAACATGGGAAAATTTCAATAAAATAGTTACATAATATAGAATAGAAAATACTTTAATGTTGTAAATATAATACGACTAAAATATAGTATTCTTTTTATAAAAGCTTTTCTTCTTATATTATTGTTATGGCAAATTAAGTTTCACTTTTGTACAATTTAACAAACACTTGAATATAGTAAAAACATATTAATAACGTATTGATAATGTTTTTAACATACAAAAAATATCAAATTATGCTTACAGTTAATTGAAATTTTAGCTATCAGCATGATTTAAAACAATTAAAATATAGTTCAATTTACCAGAAAGCTGTATAGAATCCCGGCAAAAATACGGTATGACAGAAATCGGTAAATGTCAAGCGCTTATGTCATTAGTCGTCAAAACTTTATTATTATATTAGGCGATTTTTTACAGATAAAATCCGTGTTTTGTGTTTACACGTAAACTCTATGATATAACTTTTAACTGGAGTTATTAGATGTATTGTAATAAACATGACTGATTAATTATCCTCTTAATCATATTTTATTGAATGTTTAATCCAAAACAATTTTCATCTATTTAAGTTACTGTTTTCAAAAAATAAAAATATTAAGTAACTGGCTGTTTCTTGTTCCCAAAGCTGGGCTTAAATTGAAGTGTTCCTCATGCTTC
This sequence comes from Himalopsyche japonica, assembly GCA_028555115.1. Taxonomy (NCBI): domain Eukaryota; kingdom Metazoa; phylum Arthropoda; class Insecta; order Trichoptera; family Rhyacophilidae; genus Himalopsyche; species Himalopsyche japonica. The sequence goes on from JAHFWJ010000430.1 coordinate 4,044,183, forward strand.
AGTGATTCAATCTTTCTGACAGCGACACTGGAGAAGTCTAACCAGAAGTCCATAGGGCTGATTTGCATTCATGTGGCGGCAAACAAGTCAGGGACTATTAGCACGTAGGTGCATGCTAACCCTGTTCGAACTTCTTAAACATCCTATCTCCACTGACAGCAATCACATTTCAGATATACGTGTGCACGTAGATATTATCAGACGTAGAATTTTACATTTCCCTGCCATCTACGTACAAGCTAACATGGTTTTAATATAATATTAATCATAAATATACCTGGCAGACACAAGCCTGTATGTTGTGCCATTATTAACAACGCGTGAGAAATACGAGAGTCTTTCACAGTTCGCTGGGTATATTATAGCGTCGCTTACATCTAACATAACTATGTATAATGTAATATATAATCAAGTACAGTTAATTTTGTTTCAAAAGTTAAGGTTTTGACATTATAACTAGTATTTAGGTGAATGCTTAAGATATTTCGTAGATAAAACACATTTTTTCTTCTGTTACTATCAATATATATATATATATAAATGAATGTCTGTCTGTCTGTCCTTTATAAACTCCTACACCATGAATCCAATTGCGATAAAACTTTGTCGAATTATTGCTTAGACTACCGGGCAAAAGATAGGATACTCAGAATTTGATTACAAAAATTAATTGAATATTTACGAAAAACATGTTTTCATACAAGACTATTGTAATACAGAATGGCCATTTTCGACACATTGTATCCATAGCAACGCCGAAAACAAGAACGACGCAAATCTGTCTCATTCACTGACCCTTAGGTTAGTACTAATAGTGTAGGTAGGTACTTACGTAAGGTACTGGATATTTTGAAACAAAGTTCGATTTTCGAAAAAAGTATTTCAATGTTCTATTTTTTACCGACTTTTTTGTTTTGGTTTTATGTCGCATGACAGAACGAATTGAAATAAATATTACATATAAGTCGTGTGTGATATAGAAAGAATTTATTCAATACATCAATTTTTTATTTTTTATTTTCCAAAAGTGAATTTCAAAACGTAACATTCACTGTGAAATCAATTATGCCACCCAAACGAAAAGGAATAGGTCAGAGTACAACTCAAGCACGAAAAAAAAGGGAGAAACAATGAGGTTGAAGTTGATAATCGTTGGATTGTACCGTACTCACAAATTCTCTCGAAAACGTACAAAGCACACATCAACGTCGAGTATTGTAATTCAATGAAATCCATCAAATACATTTGTAAATATGTCAACAAAGGAAGCGATATGGCAGTTTTTGGAGTAGGAAATTCAACTGCATCTATCGATGAAATCAACCAATATCAACTGGGACGCTACATTAGTAGCAATGAAGCAATATGGCACATTTTATCATTTCCAATTCATGAACGGCATCCACCAGTTATTCATTTGGCAGTTCACCTTGAAAATGGACAGCGAGTGTACTTTACAACAGAAAATGCACGTGTAAGAGCATTGTCACCACAGCCAACAACGTTAACTGCATTTTTCTTATTGTGTAGGGATGATATGTTTGCAGAGACGCTACCTTATTCTGAAGTGCCAACATTCTACAGATGGAATGCATCAGAAAAAAATTCAACGTCGCAAACAAGGTAAAGCAGTTGAAGGACATTACAATGTATATTCAACCGACGCATTAGGCCGTCTGTTCACTCACACTGTTCACCCAAATAATGCAGAATGCTTTTACTTGCGATTACTGTTAATCAACATACGTGGACCGACATCCTTCCAAGAATTGAGAACAGTAAACGGTCGAATATGTTTCATTTATCGTGAAGCTTGCTTCGAATTAAATCTTGTAGAAAACGATGCACATTGGGACACTTCACTCGCTGATTCATCGAATACTGTTGACCCACAACAAATACATGAGTTATTTGCAGTAATATTAACAATTTGCTTTCCATCCAATCCAAAAGGTCTTTGGAAAAAATACAAAGCTACATGAGTGAAGATATCTTTAACAGTTTTCGTGAAACAAATCAAAATCCACACGTTCAATTCACATCAAACGTGTATAATGAGGCATTGCTATTGATTGAGGACATATGTTTAGTAATCGCTAACAAATCATTGGTACAATTGGGAATGGCTGCGCAGAATCGATATGAAAACGACTGACGTGATCGTGATTTCCAACGAGAAACACGCTTTGATGTGGATGAATTGGGTAAATTTGTTCAAACGAATCTTCCGAAATTGGTTCCAGATCAACGTATAGTGTATGACACAATTATGGATGCAATTACAAGTCAAAGTGGTAAATTTTATTTCATAGATGAACCCGGAGGCACAGATAAAATCTTCCTCATTTCACTCATTTTGGCAGCCACACGATCACGAAAAAACATTGCACTAGCAATCGCATCATCTGGAATTGCAGCAACTCTTTTGGATGGTGGCCGAACAGCGCATTCAGCACTGAAACTGCCAAGTAATTGAGACACCAACATGCAATATCAACAAAAATTCTTAAACGGGCAAACTACTCACATCATGTAAAATCATTGTATGCGATGAATGTACTATGGCACACAAAAAATCATCGGAAGCACTTCATTGCACACTAAAAGATTTGAGAGGAAATGAGAAACTTTTCGGTGGCGCACTCATTTTATTGTCTGGTGATTTTTGACAAACTCTACCTGTTTATCAGGTTCAACAATGGCCGATGAACTTAATGCATGTCTCAAATCATCCGTTTAATGGCGATACGTACATAGATTCACTTTGAAGACCAATTTGCGTGTACAACTACAACATGATGCATCCGCTCAACGTTTCGCAAAACAATTGTTGGATATAGGAAATAGGAAAATGGCAATAGAGGAATCCACACAATGTATCACATTACCAGCGAATTTCTGTATATAGATATCAATGCAGTCAATTTCAGCATACTAAATGAAATACCAGGAGAAGCGATAACGTATAAGTCCATCGATACTATAACGGATCAAGACGAAGCCGTCAATTATCCAACAGAATTCTTGAATTCACTTGATTTGTCAGGCATGTCGCCGCATGTTTTAGCATTGAAAATTGGCGTCCCTATCATTCTTCTCCGAAACATAAATTCCTCACGACTTTGCAACGGTACCAGGCTTTCAGTAAGAAAAATGATGAATTATTGAAGCTACAATTTTAAATGGAAAATTCAAAGAAGAAGATGTAATGTTGCCACGCATTTCAATGATTCCGACAGATATGCCATTTGAATTTAAACGTCTGTAGTTTCCAGTGCGAGTCGCCTTTGCAATGACCATCAATAAGGCACAAGAACAGTCGTTACAAGTGTGTGGACTAAATTTAGAAAATCCATGTTTCTCACATGGACAACTGTATATGGCCTGCTCACGTGTTGGAAAACCTTCTGATTTATTTGTGTATGTACACCAGATAGAAAAACAAAAAGCATTGTGTATCCAAAAGCACTCCAATAAATAAAAACACATACGGCCGCCACTGTCAAATTTCGGTAAGAAAAACATAACCTTAGCTTATCGTTTCTAATTGGCTCCGGCCTCGCCTCAAGTCTGACTTATCCAAACGGAAGGCGAGAGGCTCCCGACGAGGCGATTCCATAAAGTCGCGGTTTATTTTTTTTTGAGTGGCATTGCAACGCATCCAGGGTACACGCTAATTGTTTTATAAAATATTGATCAGGATTATTTTGATCGATCGCGAAAATGATCAATTCGTACAATAAACTAAACATTAAAACGACTATTTACATAAAATGAGAGTTATTAATTGCCAGTTGTATAGAATAGCTACTTCAATAACCAATGTAAATGTATACAATTTCTTAAAAAATATGTTTGTAAAATTGAGAAAATAGAAAAAATCTAGTCAGTAAAAATAATTGGGAAATTTCTGTCAGCAGAAATAATGAATGAAAAAATTTACAATGATCCTATTGATAAATAACTAATTTTGTTAAAAATTTATGAATTAAATAAATTAGATTCTTAGTGGTAAAATTAAAAGTAAAACGGCACAAAAGATGTTTTCAGTAAAGAAAATCAAAATATATACTGAAATCAAGAACAATTCTTACATGTAAATATATCGAAAGAAATGGTTCAATTGATCAAGTGAGTAGAACATTATTAAAGACAAATAAAAAAGTTTACATTTGAAAAATTAACATTAAAACTATGTGTTTATCTATTTGAATAGAAAAAGTTACTGGTAAAATTTAAAGAGACTCAGATAATTCGACCCTCAGCCATACAGCTTTTTGATTCTAGCTTGAAGTTTTTTTAACGATATATTAAGTAAGTGGGTATCCAAAAACATTTTATTTCTCATATATTTTTACTATGTGATAGTTGAGACACTTGCTGAAAAATGGTGGAAGAAAGAAGAGTAGAACGAGCGATCTATCTGCAAAACACTCAAAGCGAAGAAGCACAGAAAAGATATAGCAAGACATGCAAAAAGGTCTGAAAGCATCTGAGAAAGTGCAAACGAAATTTCATCAAAAGCAATTTTGAACAGATGGAAGAAGAAGCAAAACGGAATAAAACCCGGTCATTTTTCTCGAAAGTGAACACCAAAAAGGGAGGCTTTCAGCCTTGCACGCTACAAATCAAAAACCTACAAGGTCAGATAGTGGCAAACAAAGAGCAAGTGCTTAACATATGGAAGTCCCACTTGGAAAGTTTACTTCAACGCTCTGTACCAGACGAACCTTTGGAAACGCCAGAAATCGCTATAGCAGAACCTCTAATACCACCACCAAGTAAGGCAGAGTTAATGGGAGTACTTAGTTATTTAAAGAATAACAAAGCGGCTGGCAATGATAATATTCCATCAGAGCTACTCAAGTATGGAGGAGAAACCCTCTTAACGCCATGCTTGAATTACTGCAAGAAATATGGGAAGAAGAAAAGATCCCCGAAGAGTGGAAAGAATCACTGGTTTGTCCTATCTTCAAGAAAGGAGACAAACTCAACGGTGCAAACTACCGTGGCATCTCTCTTCTTCCTCTGCATACAAAGTTTTGTCAAATATTATTCTCGAAAAAGTTCTGCCGTATGCCGAAAACATTCTTGGTGACTACCAATGCGGCTTTAGAAGAAACTGCAGCACCACTGATCAGATCTTTACACTGCGCCAAATACTTGAAAAGAAATGGGAATACGCCTAAGATGTTCACTGTCTCTTTGTGGATTTTAAAACTGCATATGACTCTATAGATAGAGATGCTCTCTGGAATATATTGAAGGAATTCCAAATACCATCAAAACTTATAAATATAATAAAAGTATGTATGGATGGATCCAAGAGCAGAATTCATATGCAGGGTAGTCTATCAGAATCTTTTGAGGTGACAGCAGGACTAAAACAAGGAGACTCCTTATCACCTATGCTATTCAACCTAGCTTTAGAGAAAGCCGTAAGAGAGGCAATGAAAGCAGAAGGTAGAGTTATACTGAATGGGTCCCACAAAATATTGGGCTACGCGGATGATCTAGTGGTGCTCGGAGAATCTGGAGATGAAATAAAAGATATTTTCACTCCTTTGGAGGACACAGCAAAAAGGTTAAATCTACGAGTAAATGTGGGAAAGACTAAGTATTTGAAAATGACAAGTGACAACGAACCCTCTGGAGACATTGTAATAAGAAACTCCTTGTTCGAGAGAACCTCTCTTTTTAAGTACTTGGGCTGTAATATTTCCTGTAGGAATGAGATGACTTTGGAGCTTGCTGACCGACTGAGAAGTGGAAATGCAGCGTACTTCGCGCTAAATAGTCCGCTTAGGTCCAAAATGCTGTCCATCAAAACCAAGTGCCGGGTGTAAAACGTGATCATTAAACCGATAGTCATGTATGGATGTGAAACCTGGGGTTTAACAGAAAAACAAGAAAAGGCCCTCCAAGTATTTGAAAACAGAATCCTCCGGAGAATACTTGGACCCGTTAATGAGAACCACCGGTGGCGCATTCGTACGAACGCTGAGCTCTTCGAGCGATACAAACCAAGAATCATTAATGTCTTGAGATCGAGAAGGCTCAGACAGGCGGGTCACGTTGTACGATCTGAGAAGTCTAGAGCTCTCCATAAGACTTATGAAGGAACACCAGCTGGCACCGACCTCTCGGTCGCCCTCGACGGAGATGGGCGGATAAGATTCAAAAGGATGTTGAGGGGCTGGGGATAGTCAACTGGAGAGAAAGAGCGCTCGACAGAGGTGCCTGGAGAGAGGTTGTGCAGTCGGCCATGGACCTGACTGGCCCCTAGCGCCATTTTATAATAATAAAGATAGTTGAGCGAGTATAATTTAAATAAAATGGGTATCTAGTCCATTTCAATGAAAAATTACAATGGTTTTTATGTTTTTAAAGCCTCTTTAACTATACAATGTTTAAAAATCGGATCACCTTCAATTTTATTATGTATTTTTATTTGACAAAGTTTAGTAATATCAAATTGTATATATATTACTAAATGATACTATTTGGAGTGAACTATTTATAAGTTTAATAATACATAAAACAATCTCAAACCACTAAACATTTAACCCACAAGATATACAAACGTAACGCTACTATTTAATTAAATAACGAATTTGACCTCTAACTATTTCTTAGTCTCCAGTATCTTATCACAGAGCAAGAAACCAAATAAACCTCAGCTTCATTTATACAACGTAACGTAGTCATTTGTATTATTTTACTTTGAAGGCTTCTCGGGTCTTTACGTCACGTAGACGCCGATGGGCGCCATGTCACGTGTAAACACCGCGGCCCCCTTCCCGGTAGACATGATTAACCTAATAACGGTGAGCAGTTTAGAGTACCCTTTGGACCCGTTATGTTTCATACAGTCCCTACTCTGACTACACACCCTTCCACTTGGTTTTTCAGCGTTTACGTATACCGATAAAATTTAACGCAAGTTTAATTAGAACCGAAATGTATTTTTGGATGAGTAAACGATTTTTATCAGTTAATTACAATATCTTCATGAAGTCATTTTTTAATCTTAATTATATATATATATATACAGTGTACTCTCGATTAACCGTGTATAGATTATCCGGTTTGCGGATTATTCGTGCCTGAAAATAAATATTTTTTTTTATTCAAATGTAATCGGATTTTTTTTCTGAAACGGTTATGAGACGCATTAATGAATTGCGATATTGAATATGCGCGTTGTTTAAAAAAAAGGATGAATTTAGGGATATATTTGTGTTTACGTAGCTAATCGGTGAATTTTTTTAACCACTTATATCACAATTAACATCACAATTTATGGGACTAGAATGAGTCAAGAAATGAAATCCTTTGTACTCTACATGCGTTTCTATTAACATTTCCAGTGAAGTGCATAAACCAGCGCGAGTGCCCTCAGTAAATTTGTTAATTTCAACATTTATTGCCTATATTTGTCAGCTTTCGGGACTACGTTTGTTATTATGATAAAATATAATATTTTTACGTATTTGTTAAATAATGAATATATAAATAATATGTTAAAATTTTGTATTGTGTATATGCTATTATATTTGAAAATAAAATAAAAAATTGAAGATTCGGATTATCCGTGTTTTTCAATTATCCGTGACCATCCTCCCCAGCATTAGCCCGGATAATCGAGAGTGCATTTTATATTAAAAGATAATGAAGCAATGCATAAAATTAATAAAACATTTTAAGTGGACAAAACCAATATATTTAATTACAACCAAAATTGTCATGAAATGATATGTAAAAATATCGTTGGATGAAATATAATATGGTGACATAAGTAAATCATTTAATTATCTTCAAATGTATATCCAAACATATATTATTAGAAAAATAATCTTTAAAGTAACAGTTTACGAAAGGGTTATTAAGCAAAAAGACAAAAAATATACGAACAAAAAATAAAAATACAAGCACTAAAGATAATTCAATCATTTATTTGACTCGTGAGATAAGATAACCTAAATATTTTGTTTCCAGCATTTTTACGGCTTTTTAACTGTCCGATTTTTCAATTGAAATTCTCCTGAAAATTTTGTAGTATTGTCTTTTTTGATTGTGTTCTACTCGTTTATATACTTGATTTTTAAACCATTTAGGTAGGAAAATTAGTATGTAATGCCAAAATAGCAATTCATCACTTATTCTCAAAATGAATTAAGCTATTTAAAAATAAGACCTTAATTTCAGTGCAAACATATGCTGACGATAATACTTTCATTACCAATTCGTGAACGGAATCGAAAGAAAAATACAAAAAGGGTTCAGGGACAAATATAATATTTACTTTTCATAACATGAAAGTGTTTGTCTTAATTTGGGTTAAACGCGAAATGGTGAAAATAAAAATTTGCTAGGCCGTTGAAAAAACAATATTTTCATAATTCCCGTTATATTTGTTGTATTTATAACAAAAGTAATCTTATTTAAAAATATGCTTTCACATTTCTTAAAACAGTACAAATAATAATCGTATTACTTTTTCCGTTACGTGATAAAAACAAACCGAACAAATATTAATATCAGACGTTATTTCGCGCTCTGCACTCTGTTTCTTTTTATTAAAAAATACGAGAAAACTTAATTTTGTGTTTTAATTAAGAATATGCAAAGCAGACAGTGCAATAAGAAATTTTATTGCTCCCGTTTATTGTTATACTGATTATGATATTTGGCGAGAATCTTGTAAATGTTTCATTAATTCATTTCGTTTGTATCATTTTTTGCGTAGTTTCTAATATGTTTGTTCACATGTTATAAAAAAATTCTTGATGTTAAAAGAACGTTGTTTAAGCTTAATCACTAAAATAAAGAAATCGTGTACAGTGTTAAGTTGCAAGTTCAAAATTGTTACGTAATCCAATAATTTTAAGCTACCTTTTTAATCATTTTACGCAAAAAATTAAGCTGACAGCAGTTGCAAAACTTTGCTATATTTTATGTCAAAAACACTGTGATCCTTCAACATAACGGTATGATTAGAAAATTAGCACATTTTTAAAAATAATTTTAAGTAGTATTAAAGAATCTATATACCGCACATAAGATTACTAAGAGCGTACTGATTTTTTCATATATATGTCTCATTTCATCTTCTAGCATCTTCACATACGTAATGATAATATTAACAACAGCGATACAAAGAAAAGTAAATATTTCAAATAAATATAGCTGAATTAATTGTTATGTATTTTTTGTCATCATAAACCATCAAGAATGTTGTTATATTAAAGCGTATAAAATATTCCATTAGATCGACGATTTGACTTTGAGGATTAAAGTAAATATTGCAGTGTGTCATCCTTTTGTAATATTATAAGCGTCATTTATCATAGAGAGACCATATGGTGTCCATTGTCCAGTGTCTGGAGTTATCGCACATATCGTATGCAGCGTTTTGAACACACTTTCAAAGCATCTGCAGATAAAAGATAAACGAGGTACATAATGGCCTTTTGATGTCTTTTCAAAATATTCTGCTAGGGTCACTTCGATACATTATTTTCGCATTACAATTCAGAAGATCAAAAGAGGATCGCATATTTTGTGACATTTTTATTTATTCATTTCTGGATGTGAACAACATCAAACTAACTGAAATCATATAAATTGCATTGATGTGTAGCTATCTTTACGGCTTTTAGCTTTATTGTGTTGTATTTATTTTTAGAATGTTTTTTTATTCGTATTTGCGTGTAAGCTAAAAAAAGCAAATAAGTTCAACTTGGCATCTTGTGTCACATATTGTAGAACACATATTTGCCATGAATATAGTTAAGAAATGCAATATAAGAAAAGCATTTTTCTACCTAAGTTTGAAGGAATATATATTTATTCCTGGCTAAGAAAGGCTATCTTTACGCAAGTAAAAGTGTGCAAGTCTTTTAATAGCTTGCTTTAAATACTGTTTTTTTAAGTGGACAAAAGGTATACGAAAATAAATAAAAACATCAAAGAACTCGATATCTATGAACATTATAATATATATCGACTGAAAAATCAATGAATGTTACTGCTTTGAAATTCAATTAAACGACAATGCAACCAAATATAGCCAACGCTCAACAACGTTCACCATTCAGTTCTCCAATCCGCTTTTAAAAGCTAAAAGTAAAAAATCGATCATCATTGAAAATCATTAATTATTTTTATTATTTTGATAAAAACAAGAGTAAACATCCAGCAAACACAAATTTTTGGCTTTAAAATCGTCTGTTGTGATATTGCTTCTATTGTCTACGGTGCATGGGGTGTAAGAAACTCCATTAATTTTCTTGAAAGCTCTTCAGGTATTGTATCGATCGATTTTATGTCTATTAATAGTAGGTGTATTACAGCAATTTCCTGTGATTTTGCAATAAGAGTGCGCATGTTGATACCAAGGATACTGTAAAGCATGCAAGGTATGGTCTGCACACCAAATAAAAATTATAGTCTACCTAATTTATATGGACATTAACTAGAATAATTTTTACAGCTATTCTTTTAATGTAAAATTCGACATCAAAACATTTATCAAGTGCTTGAGTGACGCGTGTTTTACCTCTAACATTGATTCTAATTCACATCTCATTTTAATAACAAATTACCGACTAAAGATGCGAGATGTAATTTCATTATCGAAGAGATATTTTACAATTCATAAAGAATATTAAAATACAACGGTGGTTATTAAATTTAATCAACACGCTGAAATGAATTTCGTCGTCCAAACGTTTGTAGTTAAAATACGACGCTTAAAAGTTTTGAATAACTTTTCAATTCAGTTTATCATCTGTCAGTTTTTACATCAATACACATTGGTTTTTATTCATTGATTACTGCTGCACTGTCGATCAAATTTATTGGCAAATGAATTCAGACACTATAACTTTGTACCATACCTTTCAAAGCCGTTTGATTACAGCTATCTTCGAATAGTGTACTGAAATGAGTCGCATCACTAGAAAACACTCGGTTCTTGTTGGAAAGTATATTTTATATAAATACATTTGTTCTCAAAAATTTCAACTGTATTTGAAAGAGCTTTTAAAATTTTTCATGCGCAATTAATAGAAAAAATAAGATATACAACAATTTTTTTTTATAAAAGAATATTTAATGGCTTTTACACAAACATGTTATTGACTTTATATCTGCCTCATGAAAAAATGAAATTAGTTAAAGGTTTTATAACAACCTTTGTTCAGGAAAGAGCTATCCACGAAATGAAAAGCATTATTTAAAGACCTATTGGTTGCCTTTATTTTCATTAATCACAAAATCCGACAATATTATTTCCTAACACGCCGTCCAATTTGCAAAGAAAAGCAAACAAAATACTACTGACGCGTATTGAAACATAAAAACGGCGTGTGGGAGAAGCAATTCTGAATTAGTGAATAGAAAAGGCGTTTTTTGATGAAAACAGCTAAAATGTAGGTTAACTGCTTTTCTTATTCAGGTAATTCTCTGCTTATACGCGACTCCCTCCTTAAGTCAGAATTTGTAACATAATATATATATGTTATGCAGAGAAATTATTATTGCCGATATAAAAGAGTAAAACATAGTTTTATGATTCAACTATAATCGTTAGTCCATCATAAACTTAGGTTTTGGAAAAAATATGCAACCATACTTCACTGAAAAAAACCTACAATAAAACTTTTATTCTGATAACTATTTAATACAGTTTACGAGGAAACTTTTTATTATTTCCACTTTGTGATTAAAAATATGATGTGATTATGTAAAAAACTTACAGTTTTTAGATGGCAAATATATTGTGATTTGATAACTTGCATCATTATACTGACAGATAAAACGAGCATCCTTCCTCATTTCCGAACCTAAAAAGGAGCCACCTGTCCTATACTAAACCTTTTCACCAAGCATTACCTCTCTCTTGAATAATTTAATGAAATGAACGACAAGGGCTAGTACATATTAGTAAGGAATGAAATATATTTGTCCCTCCGCAAGGATTCCATTATTTTAACAACTTAAACAATTTTCTTCAAAAAACCCTAAGTAAGTAGTATTTTTTTTGATTCTCTCATTGCCGCATTGTTATTATGTTATTTTAAATGTCACAATAACTATCCTAAATTACCGTGAATACTGTTTTTTAAAAGACATTCGAAGGAAAGTCAAAGCTTTTTTGGTTCAATATAATTTGCGCTGGAATTATAATGTATTGAACTGAAAATTATTCCCCGACTACTGATTATAATTGTTCGCAAACTCTTGATTGTGAGAAATTCTTTTCTCTGTTTTTTTAAGTTAAGCAGATGAAAGAGACAAGATTTAAAATTTTAAAGATGTAGTTAATTAAGAGATAAATGACATTAATATATTTTTAACATCTTTAATCCATAACTGTATCTGAAAGAAACGCCCAAGCAATAACTCGGCGTTACATAATAATTTAACGAGGTCAGAGAAAACAAAAATTATTTCAGCTGTATTGAGATACTAACATAGAAGAATTGTTCACCATTCCGTTTGAAGTATATTATCTGTTACGTGATACAGCGTATAACCCAGATAGTAAATTTCGATGCGAATTTTATTTGTCTTTATTCTATTTTTATGGAAGCGATAAAGTGTGTCAGTGTATCATGTGCCAGCATCCTGAATGAAAACCACTCGCGACAAAAAGCGCTCTAATTTTGTCCTATTTTCCTCCCCTTGAAAGAAGAACTGGTAAATGTCGTGTGAGTTTAGACATCTGTGTGTTGCCACACCGAGCATATGGCCGACGGTGGACGAAGCTTCGTGACCCGTTTTACGACTGATTGTTTCTGCATTCAAGAGGCGCGCTATTTACACTGAGAATCCTGAAATGGCGACCTATCCCGAATGCTCGGGCATTGTATAACGACATTATCGTCGGCGTCGGTCAAGGTTTATTCGTTAAGCCAAGCCGTAACTTGCATACGGCAGCGTATTTAACTAAGAGATATTCGCGTGTCCTAGTGACAGAAAAGTTTTCATGTAAAACGTTAACGATTCCTTAATATCAAGTACTACTGGAAATGAAATTATATTTTTGTATTTATCTAAGCAGAGTATTTTAAAAAAATGGGTAACGCTTGGTAAAACATTTATATCAAATCATGAATTTAAAACTAAAGTTTTCCTGTACAAATAGTGTGGAATTTCATCTATATGTATTTGTTTTTAAAAAAATGGTTTGGTTTCCGATTTTGTATCCTCAAAAAAAGCACTTCTTCGTTGTTATATTGTATCTATATCTATTTTATTTGATTCTTAAGAGATAAAATTTAATATTAAAATAGACTTGATGGACATTACATGTTATATACAATTATATAAAACGTAAAAACTTCGAGCATAAAAAATAAAAAAAAATAGTAAGTGGTCCATTTTGCCTACATATGATTAGTTTTTAAAGTTTGCTAAAGTCGAGCAAGTTAATGTACTGATTCATTTAAAAGAGGTTATTAATATTCTTAAAAAAATTGACGAGTTTTTTCAAGTGGCTACTTTTCTGAAATTTCTTCTTATTTAGACCATCTTCTATTTTATGCAATTCTTCATCCATCTGCAATACTACACAACTCTAAAATCATTTTTGCGTCGAATTTATAAGACGTGTCATAAATCATTTCTTATTCTTAGAATGAAAGAAAAAGTGTTTTTGATTGTTCCATCTAAAAAAATAAATAAAATAATACAAAAAGCTTCATAATGAAATCAAATGTCCAAAATAGAGAGAGATCAAATATTTTCTAACCAATCTAAATATAAGTTATTCATGAATATATGAAAAGTTTCGAATTGTATAATAAACATTTAATAGGTCAGCATTTCGTGCAAAATATGTGAAGTGATTTTATTAATGGCATAAATAAAAAAGGTTTTCATAAGTAATTTATTTTACAATTATAAATCTAAAATTGCGACACGGTTATCATCTCTTATCGTATAAAAGAGCGTGAGTGCCAGGTAAACGGCGTAGACTGCCTCTAGAGACATAACATCGCTACGAAAATAATTGCTACGCCGAGCGTAGAGAACGAAGAACGCTCATTGAAGTCAACTCGGATCTGTATGGACCTTGAGGGTAATAATATTATTACAGGGACTATATAAAAAATGCTAGAAGGTAATTAGGTCAGTACGATCAATACATATTTTTTATTAGGAAGATTCAGCCGAAATTCCTCAACCGACTAGAAAAATATTAATAAAATAAAAAAACACATTTAATAAAATCCAATGAATGAATTTTGCAAACTTTTAAGAATAATTGTTAAATTAAATGAATTTATTATGGTCTCGTAAGCCATAAATATTACTAATAAGTTATTAACGAGGTGTGATTTGTTTTATGTGAGATTGCAAGCGAATCATACAATATTTTCTAGTGACGTCGGGGAAGTTAGCAGCAGAAAAGAATGAAGCGACCGTCACAAATTTAATCACTTTCCAATTATACTTAATTTATTTAAATTTTGGTTATTCTTCTAAATCTAATTTCTTTTAATTGGATATTAATGGATAATTAAAATATGATAGCATGCCTTTGGATACAAATCAATAAAAACGCATTAAATTTCAAATAATAAAATGAATCAGCCGGAGAAATAGTGTGTTTGTTCATACATATAAATAAGCTGAATATCTAGGAGCAATAGATGCCTACTCATTCGACAAATACACGTAATTTTTTTTTAAATTGAAATTGTAAAACCATTAACCTCATATATCCTTAATGGAAGAATTTCAATAATCATGTCAAATAAGTTTGTGGTCAGAATAGTATAGAGAATAGACTATATACAGAATAGTATTTAGAATATTTCTCTATTGCTTTGGTACTTTCAATACTGCAGCGCATTTCAGTTGATTGAAGTGTTTGTAGGAAAATATGATAGAAATTAATAAAATAAAAATGTTGTATACATGAGACTTTTTGATATATTTTTTTAGTTTAGATAAGTTAATGGAAAAATAATCTTTCCGAAACTTTTCTTGACTATTTAAAAGTTGTAAGTTACCAACAATGTCAAATCAAACATAGATTGGTATTTTTCTCTGTGCATGTTTTTTTTTAAATTTCACCTCCCTGCAAACAATATTTCAAGTATTTGAAAATAAAAATCCACGCGATGAGTGAGATCGAATCATGATATAGCATTATAAAAATAGATCACTTTGATTAGAACAAAAAATTGCAATATATGTTTCTATACACGAGTTGTTTTTAAAATAGAAAGTGTTCTTTTTTATTTATATTACTTTAGTAAGTTTGTTTTCATAAGAAATAACATAAAAAGTATCATATTTCTTAAATATAGATTACGCTTTAAAACATTGACAAATATATAACAATATATTTTTAGTACAATATTTTGCTCATGATGAATTGTTAAAAAAATGTTGGAAACAATTTCATATTTTAAATTTACCCATCACGCCAAAGTCATGGTTGATATCCACATTTTTTGTTGTTGTATTGTGAATGTTTTTTTTACTTGCAATAAGTCTGAAGAAATATCAAACTCGCGTGTCGGACATGTAATATGTTGACTTTTTCTTCTGGCTTATTTTCCGATAGAACTCCATTAAAGGTTTATTCACTCGTATAAATTTAAGCTTTTATAAATAAGCTGGCGTGCCGAAAGAATATCCCCCAGCTGTAATAATATAAAATATACGTTAACAGTCACCAAATCGCCATTACGACAGTATTCTAACAAAAGTGTATCGTGTGCTTATTGAAACTAATCATTTTAACGTGTTCAGGGCTCAATTTGAAATATTTGTACGTCTGTTTTACTGGGAAAATAATTCAACTAAAATTAAAGTTTTAAATTTCAGAGATCAGTTGATGGAGTTAAACTAATAACGCTCATTAAAGAAACAGTAAGGCACACATATGCGTATATATATATAAATTTAAGGAAATTAGAGCGATAAAGTTATATGGTATTTCTTTGCTCGTTGAAGTATTATTGTTGAGATAATCTACAATAATAATTCATTTGCTCCAAATTTATTATATAAAAAAAATATTTTTAATGCTTATTCTTCACAACTAAAATTATTTTTATCTAAGAGTGAACATTTTTTATATAATATATGTCACTTACATCTAAGAGACAAAAAGAGAATTTTCATGCATATAAATTAAGTACTTAGCGATTTAAAATTGTAAAATATAAATCAATTCTTGTATTACTCATAGTACTATTATAATGAAAATTGAAAAATTTCGCTCCTAACTTTTTATTTAAACGGCTAATATTATATGAATATCAATTGTATTAACAATTCCCAATATCCAACAGCTTTGGCGTAGAGCCATTTTCTACGCCAATAACAGAATAAAGTTCTATCGATAAGATTAAATATTGGCATATTATTCGTTCTGTTGCATGCTCTCGGAAAGTTTTTGTTACAAATATTGAATAAATTATTACTCAACGTGTTGCGCTTTGTATCACAACATTGTTCTAATTTCAAAACAAACACGATTTTATGCTCAGAGGAAGTGGAGATTATTAAACCATTTAGAATGATACCAATCAAAGAAATAATTTTATGTATTTTGGTCAATTGTTTTAAAAACTAAAAATAGCGATAGTAAATCGTTTTAAAAAGTAATTGGCTATAAGTACAACGTAAATATATTTTTTTTTTGTATTAGAAATATTTTGTTATTTTCTAAAGTTTACAAAGAGAATACAACTGGATTGGCTCATTGCTAGCATGATCATCAACTTACGGCTATTGGCTATTAAGTTCCCTCAAAAATAAAGAACCAGCATAAATCCATTGTACTTTAATTAATTAAATATAATGTATTTCTTCCAACGATTGATGTCAAAAAAATATTAAAGAGAAATAAAGAATATCATAAATAAATATATATTGATGTATTTTATTTGAAAATTTTCAAAAATGTACTTAAAATTTTATTATACTGAATACACAAATAAAAAGTTTATAATAATAAACAATGCTCTTCAAATTTGATATTGAAATTTCCTCAAGCGCTTTAATTAAAATGTGTAGTTACTAATTTATAAAAACTATTAGTACACTTATGAAAAATACTCATGCTGCTAAATTTAATTAGGTTAACATATTGTGTTTTGCTATTCTTCTAAAATTAAACAGCCACGCAAAGGTTGACTAGTTTTTACCAAAACTCTTGGTACTGACATTGATACCTATAGAGGTCTTCCAATTGTTTGTATAGTTTTTAGAAGAACCAGGATAAAAATAACACATGGCGAACTTTTAAGACCTGCAAACAATTTTAAAAATGTCTTGTCTTATAATTTTGGAAAAAATATACGAATTCAAATTATTCACTTGATAAATATTATATAAAGTCTGCAAATGAAATAAATAATCTTTTTATCGTAATAAAGTTTGGTCTCTAATAATATGATTTTTATATTTGCATGACTAGTCATTACAAACCTCAAATTGTTTTTACAGATCTTTTTCCTTATACTGTAATCTTATAAATTATATATGATATGTTAAACATAAGCATAAGTCAGCGCATAAATATACCTTCATGTAAAATTTGACTTTATATCCTACGCATTTTTTGAATTGCTATTATGCGGCAAAATATGATGAAACATTGTCGCAAATTTTACTCAAAGTATTCCTAGAAATATTTTCATAAGTTTCTTAACTTTCACATCGTGGGAAATTGTTTTTTACATCTAGGTCAAGGTTATAAAAATAAATATAGACATTCAAAACATATATAATTAGAATTTTTCACCCATATATATTATTGAAAACGGATGGTTGAAGGAAGTATCATCACTAATATTTAATGATTTTTTCAGTTGAGCCTTTTTTTAATTAAACACGGATAACTTATTTGCGACTATTGCATAATAATGATTTCAATATCAATAAAGTTTTTTCAATAAACGTATTAGACTCTTTTCAATGCCTTTTTTGTAAAAAAATATTTGTTACAACAAAAACACTAAAAGAAACACTTTTTGGCCAAAGAAAAATACTAATATTTCTAATTTCAAAATTTTCTTTAATACCTTTTGAAAAATATGAGTCTAATTTTATTGAAGTCAAATAAGAAAAACGACCAAAAATACCCTAAGAATTTGATCATGACATTATATCGATATTTTTGTCTCGCGTAGTGTAATTTAAAAATACAGGCTGTTCTCAAAATAGTAAGATATTTTTTAATAATAAAATGTTAAAAGAGAGCAAACTTTTTTATGGATACTATTATATCTATTTTATGACAATATATTACTATCAGTATGAATAAATTAGATTAAATCGAAATTTCTTAATTGCTACAAATAAAGCTCATGAACGGAATTTCGAAATATGCTCGTCACTATTTCACATAAAAAGCAGTAAATGGAACCTTTAAATTTTATTGTAAATTTACAAGACTCGTTGGTGAGAAATCATTATATTAAAAAACACACACAATCTGATTCATGAAACTTCCACATCTTTTGTAACATTGAAAATTTGCAGTAGCAAACAATATAAACTGATAATTTATTTTCAATACAATTATTTACTAAACGGAAGAGCAATACATACGGTTTTGTGCAAATGGCACGTATTTTTATGTTGGCCAAATCAATAATATACGGAATCGAAATCGTAAAACGTTCAAAATATTTCGCTTAGAATATTTTTTTTTCTATAACTTTATTATCTATCGAATCGAATGGTGACTTGATATTTTTTCTTATTTTTTGTATAAATTAATTATTAATCGTAATATTAATACGTCAAGTAGCTTAGTTAAAATTCTAAAATAAAGCTACCTTTCGATACTCTTGAATAAAATAGTCATCCAAAATACCCAATCTTCATAAAACATCAAAGGCATGACTTATTTGGGTCTACATATCTATTTTTAGCATCTTTCGTTGGAACGTTGACGATCTTCTAAGTGATTTAAAAATAGTAAAACCTTTCCGAAACAACCTGTAGACGCAACCCCACGTTCAAGCTTGTTTCATATTTACGAAATAGAGTGACCATCGTCGACTTCCATCACGCGGGCACATTCGTGACGCAATCTTAGTCGGCTGTAACCGAACCGGGACGATAATTTGCATGTCGTTACATGCCGTCTATCGCCCGACGCCCACCCCCGCCCAGCTCCGCAGATATCCCGCCCACTTCGGAAAAAGGGGATTCGTTTTTTATTCTAGCAATTTATCGAACGCCTCGACTGACATCGAATAAAAAGGAAAGTTGATAGCATAATAGACCCACGCACCACTGCGATTGAGCGTCAGTGGCGATACGGGGATAAAAAATGTTATAGTTACATCTTCCTTTGATACCACTCGTAAGAATCGTTTTACTTAACTTTATTGTTGAAAGAATATTCGAATTCTAATATAAGTTCCTTTTTGCAGAGCCTTTTTACCGCTTTTTGAGTTCTTCTATAAATCTTCAGTATTTTCCAATAGATTTTATGTAAAACAAAAGTCGGTAGACTTTTATTACAATTTTTTTTTTTACAAGAAACCATTTTTAACCTTCGGATAACTTTCTCTATATTACCTTCAATAAAAGCTCTGAGGTATGAAAATAAATCATTTAAATATACCACTATATAAAGCCTTTATTATAAAAAATATAATATGTATATTGTGTATCTTATTCACAATTTTATGAAAGAAAAATCTAACTTCATTACTGAATATGTCTACATATAAAAAAGAAAATTATTTCTTCCATAAACTTTAAGAAACTTAATGGTTCAACAATAATACGAGCAGTATTTAAACATGCGAGTACCGACAGCAAATTTCCGTATATTTTTCAAGTGAAGTAACTAGTACACATAACTAAAGAAAAGAATCCATCTTCTGATATCGAATGAATATAGTTTCTCCGAAAGCACTTTCAGACAACGCGTCGCTTATCTAACGCGTTATACATCAGTCTACTGTGTTTCATAGTCAAAAGTATTTGTAATGACTTGCTACGTGAGAGACACGACAAAATCAAACAGAAACATGATTAACTTCTCTATCACATGCAAAAAAACCAATAAACTGACTGTCGATATGTCCAGTATTATTTTAGTAAATGTTTTTTCCCCGGTCTTTTAAATAGTAGTATATTTCTCTTATTCACATTAAATAAACTAACAATACAAAGTATTACGTCAGTAGTTCATTATATTGAAAAGTGGACAAACTAATTTTGGCTTTTAGCCTCAACTATATATATTATCATGTCAAGGTATTATAAATGTGAATGCTCGTTATATTATTTGAGGCTACCACTGCGAAAAAATCCAAACATGGAACCCTTAGTTAATGTGAAATATTTGTTCTGAAACTTTTTTAAAACTTGAAATGGCAACATTTACATTATGTATATAGCGTGGCTTTAGAAATTGGGATTCTCTTATAATGAGATAATTACGTGTTCAATAGTAAAAGCCATTTCATTAATCTTCGTTATCCGAGACGAATCAGTAACAATCTTTTGTGGTTTTGTTATTATGTAAAATTACTTGGCTTTATAAAAGCCGGTTCGTGCTTCAAAGATTTTTTATAATGTTGCTTGTCATATTTTATAAGTCAACAGGCATAAAATATTCGATAATTTGGCGCACATTTTTGTTCTATAATTTTACATAAGCGATGTTGTTATTTGTGGAAAAAGTTAAATTGCGAGTATTCAATAGATCCACAGTTGAGTATTTTATCAATCTGTACAGACAAATATATATATAATTTTTATATGAATTATGCGACGTATTTTAGATAAATATATATATACATTATTTAATTTGAGCGTCGTTAGAAAAATAAAACAATTTTTCTTCAATTTTAAACTGTATAAATTCTGTAAATTTCCATATTTTTATACTTATGAGCCTAGTTTCAACTTTGAACATCTTCATGCGTACTAGTACAAGGATGCTTCCGAACTTACTGGAAAACGAAATTCAGATCCTGAGTGATAAAATATGCAAGATAATGGTGAATTTTATTGAATCAAATTTGATGCTTAAACTCCATAAAGAACGATCAGTGGATATAATTTACGATATCCACTGAAGATGCTTGATGGAATTTTAATATGAATTTCGATTTATTTAATTCTATATAATTCTATGTGTTTTATGTCAGTGCCAGGGTTTCCCCTTTCGGCATCTTCAGGCTGTCTACCTGACGAATGCAATAAGCATACCAAAATTTAAGCCTTTGAAGGCATATGATAAAACACATGAAAATTCTGAAAGGTGAACCCCGGGTTGCAAGTGACAATATATGTGGGATTGTCCAGAGTTTCAACAATTAAAATTTAACAGTGGATATTTTCAGTATATGTATGTATTTTTGTATTAATAAACATTACGGGTTTGTTTTACTGTATATTACCTATATAGTTTATTTTTAAAACAAATAGACGACATTGGATGAAAATGATTTTTCGTAAAATTTGTTAAGATGCGTAATATTCAGTGGCTACTGATTGAAATATTTAATTCTAGAATAAAACTAGTATTCAATTATGTCTTAATTACCACAGAACGATATTTTTGGTTGTTATAGCTCTAATTTATAAAAGTGTAGTTTTCATAAATTAAATAACCATTATTATATTTAATAAACCCTCTGTCTGTTAACTTCTCAACTTCTGAGACGGTTGATTACAGTGTTGATAGTTGAGCATTCGAACTATAAGTGAGTAGAAATTGTTAAGGCTTTCGTTTAACCATTAATTTGTGTATTAAAACGTTTTTTAATTTGTCTTGATAATCTCTATGATTAGCTGACACTGGGACTACTGAATTATTATTTTTGAAATAGTCAGAATTGGAATTTCCTTTATAGGGCTTGGCAGAAAATGGGTTAAAACTTATACTCTACGATACTTTACGATCATATTATAAATATTTTATTGTAGTTAGTACAAAAAATTATATTTTTATAAATATTAATAATAAAATTATATACTATGAAATTAACTGAAGGTGCTTGATAGAATTTCAGTATTACATTTGAAATGTTCAAAACTTGTAGAATTATACAATGTTTCAATAATTCAAATTTAATAGAATTGTTATTTATTTTCCTCTCAAATAAAATAAGATTTTAGCGTTTGAAAATTAGTGCAGACCAACTATTAAATCTTAAAAACTATTTTTAATAATTGGCAAAAACAATATGCTTGAAACATTTTATTAAATGCTTCGCCCTGAGTTTTGTACGACATATAGATAAATTAATGAGTTTTTTTTATCAAGGGTAATTTTAGAAGACCTTTGATTAACCCTTGTATTGTGTTCTTTTAATTATTTTATAAGCAAATGCAAATTTCTTTGAGTTAGAAGACGGATAAATTTATTTGTTTATTGTAATGAAAGCATTCTATTAAAATTTTAATGATCTGCGGAACGTTTGTTTAAATTATAAATTAAAGAATTTTTTATATTCGTCTGTTTTGAAAGTATCTCATTTTTAATATTTATGTTTTAAAGTATGTATTACAAATAAATATATTAAATAAACGTTTTCCTAATAAACAACACAATTTTCAGCAAAACATGTTTGGATCATTCTATAATATGTTAAGCGAGCGTGGAATATTTACCTACGACGGTCTTTGATTTTTAGAATCCTAATTAGCTTCAAAGAGTAAAATTATAAACCCAAAATTATGCAAAACGTGTTTATTACTAATCTGCCATTATTCAAGGGAAAAGCTCAAATATAAGGCTAGTTAGTTTTGTTGTATATGCTTAAGTCTAAAGACGTGAAACATGTCTCGCTAAAGGTGATACGAATACGTGGCATTTACTAAGCTATCCAATTTAAAAGTTTATATCGAAAACAAGTAATCACAAAGTAACCGCTGACTGTTTTTGAAATATCCATCCTGTTGTCTTTTTCGTAATATATCCAGAAATATTCTTCAGTTGTGATAATATATTAATATAAAAGATTTCAATTTGAAATATGTTCGAACGTATTTGAAGAATGATTTTGATAAACAAGGATATGATAATAACATGTTTATGTATTTTTCACAATATTATTTCTTTCTGAAAAGCGTATATTGTTCACGGGAATGCAAACTTCAAACCGTTTTATTTCGCGACAGACCTTTTTGTTAAAAATATGTTTATATAAAGAATATGCTTACATACGACCGGCATAAAGAGAATTCTCCTTGACAGAAACGTAAGTGAGCGTAGACATAAAATTCAATTTTACATCTGTCTTCAGGAGAGTGTCCTCTTTACTTGGTTGGATATTGGATTTTCAAATCCATGCCTTCTTTACAGCCGTAAGGCACCAGATTTTAGGTCACGGAAAATGGCGAGACACAATTTTCACGTAGGCACGGACAATTCAAATTGACCTCTACGGCAATAAACATGTCAATGATACAATATATATATTGGTAAAGATTCGACCAAATCGTTTCTAGTCATGCTCCATATTCGAGGCAGATATAAGAGTTGATAGTTGTGACAAAAAACCGTTTTCAGCAATGAATGAATTGCCAACTGATAAAAAAAGATACTTTTAAATTATTTTTATAGACCTACCAGTAAATAAATTTAAGTACATATTCAACATCCATAAAGTCAGCTATAGATATAAAATATGAAGATAAGAACGGCTTAAGATAATAGAAAAATACCAAAAGTATTTTTTGTCACTTGCCTAAATATTTTTTCAAAATGAAAATGTAATTTTGCTGTTTTGTTTGGTAATTATAGAGTAGAAATTTGATTTATTGTAAATCCCATATGCATCTGTTTTTTTAAGCATGCCAACTTTTTTTAAATAATGATGAAATTTTTAAGTACAAAGAGTAGTAGTTATTCCTACTTAATAATTATACATGTAATCCAAGCTGTTAATATTACAGTATATAAAGGATATGAATAAAAATAATAATAACGTATTCATATATTAATTTTTTAAGCTGAAATTGGGCAAAAAAAATATGATGATTTTTCGATATCACAATGAAGTCATTTAATAATACAATGTAAAATTTGAAATGTTCTCAGAAAGTGTTTCATAATAATTTTTTCTTTATATATTTTTAGACACAAAAAGGATGATGTGAATGAAGAACCAAGTCAATTTTTGACAAAATCTAAATTAATAAGAAATAAAAGTACGAAAAAGTTTATTATCATGCTAAAGCAGAAAGGTGATTTGTGATGGACTTATCTATTCTCGGCAACGGCAAACAAATAAAATATCTTAAGCTTTGACAATCATTAATTTAATTTTTGTTAGGGTGTATGAAGCTTGTTGATAACTTAGCCATATTTTCTTGGAATATTAAAAACAATTAATAACGTTTTCATAATTTACTGCTAGGGAAAAAAGTACGTATTTTTTATCGCGGTCTACGTAGCGATATTCATCGCGATATTAAAAACTCATTTCACGGAAAATTAATTGTAAGAAATCGTGTGATAAACGTTAATGGTTTTTTGCATACGTGCGAGATTGAAACAGACGGTTAGACTTGCCTAGCATTTATCAAAATTAACTGAAAAAATATTACCGTCGACTCAAACTCTTACCCTTCAATGACAACCCTTCATTTAATGGAATCCATGAAAGTATTGTAGACCAAAATACTTTCGTTTTCATTTTTTTTAAAATATTTGATTGCTGAGTTAAGTTCGTCTAAAATAATTGCGATTTTTTTAAATTTCTCATCATTAAACGATTTAAAAACTGGCTTTTTAAATATTTTGGTTGTTGGTTTTTTGAACAAGTGCCCAAAAAACAACGTCAAACGCCAATTTTAAAATCGAACGACAAAGATTTAAATTACTTGCGCAGGCCTGAAAATATAATGAATCAATATTATTTTTTGAGATGTATTTGAGTTTTTAATGGATATTATATTGTGTGTGTATTGGGAAGCTTTGTCATCACTGGAAAAACAACCAACCAAAATCATCTTTCAAATGTAGAATTCAATGAGCATCTAAATTATTGTGTTACTTATACTAGACATATCAAAGTGGTTGTGAGAAATTCGTTGGTGGGTAAGAAGTAAAAGAAATTGTTCGTTGTTGAATTTGACCCATTCTATAAATTTCTTTGCTTACTAAATTCAGTAACATTGATGATTTTGAAATTGATGAAATCATTGCTCAATTATTAAAAGCGTAAAATTGCCAAATATATAAGTTTTTTAATAACCTAAAGTAATTTATTATAATTTGACGATGCATATTTTTTTGTGTAATAACGAGCTTCTATACTTATAATAATAATTATTGTGAAGGTTTTTTGATTATAACTTCAAAAGTCTCCCTTCATTATATTTGATTGTTTTTTGAAGTTAAAATGAGGCAACAAATTTATACATTTTCAATTTAATATACAATTTTTTCTTGCGTATAAATGGCTGTTAGTTTATGCTTAATGAATGGATTTACCGCAGCTGGCACACAGCATATAAAAGTTTTCTATTTCAAAAATATTTGAGAGTTCAAAGATAACAAGAAAAAAAATGTTTTTTTTCTTGTTATTGTTAAATTAAATAAGGTGAATGCCAATAATTTAACATATAAATTTCAAAATATTAAATACAAATTTTCGTTCGTAGATTTTAAAAGTATAATAAATAAATAAAATTACATAATGGTTTACATAAAAATGCATAAAATTATAAAATTGTTTTATATACTGGCCTTATATGTTTGTAATAAAAAGCATTCGCATACGAGTTCAAAATATAAATTGACTAAGAAAAGCTAAACATATATTATTTATTGGCGAAACAAGTACTAAAAATGTGTGTATTATTTAAAATGTCATGCCTTTCTATCAAGAAGTGACAGATAAAACCTTAAAAGTGATATATTATTTATTTTAAATATGCCATTTTATTATTAAAAAGCTAAAAGTTTTTAATTATTTAGTGATAAAGTGTCCATTCTTTTCTTATATATAAATCTGGTCAATATTGAATCATCTGATTATTTTCAATTTTAGAATTGATGCGGTATAGATAATGTTAATCATAATTAATAATATTTAAAAAAAAAAGCACACAAAATTTTGGCTGAATGTATTTGTCATCATTAATTACTTCAAGCTGAAAATTATAAATATTACTTACTCCATTTAAACAATCTTGATCAGAATACGTGCACTTTAAAAGCTTACTAATATCCAATTCAACTTTGCTTGTCTCATCTAAAATATAAATTGCAATTTTGTTTAACCGTCAGTGAAGGCTTTGAATGGTAAAGAAAATATGACGGTAAATTCGATTACTTATACAATAAAAATAGCTTTCTCTAATGATTCCCGTCTAGACGGCAAAATGTACTGCTGTCAAGGGTTCTGATCAAATCGTCTCGCATTATAAATGATTGTTATAATTATCGTTATTTCATTAGCGTAAAAAATTAAATTTATTGATATTTTAATGAATAATATCATCCAGTGGTAATGTCAAGAAATTTATTTTTATTGACTGGCGATATAATGAACAATTAGAAAAAATAAATTGTTTTTTTTGTATCGGAAACGGACTTTTTGGATATTTATTTCGGTATAATAAGTAAAATTGATGTTATTTTTTCGTCATTGTGATTCTTAATGTATGCTTATATTTTAATGTTTTATAAAAAGAGTAGACATGATTTCGAATCACGTCTAATAACGAAATATTCATTTTCCCAGTAAGTTAAAAAATAGCCCATTAGCAAACTGGTAAAATACAAATTAATTTAACACTGCACGTTCGTATTACATCATCCATTTTTCTTACAAAATTATTATTGAGTCAAAACTATTAATTATATATACTTATTGAGTTTTTCTTGTACGATAAAGATAGTAAATTAAATTTGAGTATAGATGCAATCTTACATTGTAATTTATAGATACATGTTTCGCTGATCGTAAATACTAATCATCATTAAAACGTTAAATATTCAATATCAAGAATAATCTCAAACAGTCAATGGAAACAATATCATATTAACGAAAAAAATCGAACATAAATGTGAATGTCCAATATTAATAAAATAATAAATGTATAAGCATTTACATATTACGTAGTAATTGTTATAGTACTTGTGTAGGATGAATATTATTTGTATCTTTGTAGTTATTTTAGACAAAGTCAATAAGAAATTTATTATTCGCCGTTTTTGTATTTTCCTCATTTAAATTGCCCTCCCGAGGCCTCAAAATAAACATGGAAAATGTGTCATTGTCAAAAAAACAGTATAACATTTTATTCTCTGAATACTTTACTAATTATTTTCCAGTTCAATGAATTTTTATTCTGTCAGCTTGTTTGATATTTATTAAGTAACATTATTTGACCATGTTCATTGTTTGTATATTCAACAAAAATAACGAGCGGATATAAAAATATAAGGAATAACGTTTTTTTGCGTAAAGATTCAGAAATATGTTTTTTTTGCATTATTTATTACATAAGGAATAAGGATTACAAAAAAGATCAACACTTGTATGGATAATATTAATTTACCTCAATTTTATACGTATTAAATTGGATATTTCTTGCTAATTATTTTATCAAAAAAATGTGTTATTATGCTTCATACAATTTCATAAAAGAATCGTTTATTGGTATTTATAACGTTATTTACGGAAATTGATTTCAATATAATATTTTTGGTATATTTGATAAGAAATTAATTATACACATTTCAAAATTTGTGTTCAATAAAACGTTAAAATAGATAATTTAAAAAGTTATGATTCTCTTTAAATTGGATTGTTAAATGTAAAAAGGTTTTGAAAAATTACAAAAAAATGGCAATTTTCTCTGTAAACAGTTTGATTTAAAGCACTGTACTTGAATAGATTGAAAATATAACTCAGTTAAGATACGTTAACATAAAAAAATAATAACAAAACTTTTACTCTAAATGTTTGACTATGGGAAAAAAATATATCACTACAGAACCTCATTTCAATATTTAATACAATTTCTCGACTTTTTCGTAAATTCATATGAAGATGCATTCGTTTATTAAGATAGAATATACAATTTCAACATGTTCACTTTCGGTGTGGAATATATGGACTCATAATTAAGGTATGCCAATAGAAGTTTTCATATAAAACTGATTATTATTTTTTATTCGAGTTGAGTAGAAACTCTAGGATAAAACTAGGACAGTAATAGTGGTAAGCCAAATAGCTCTTAGTATGCACATTTTGTTTTCAAGTCGGATTGATAGATGAAAACTGATTTAACTCAGTAACCACGAATTAAACACTATTTGAGGTATCTCGTACTATTTCTCAAATTTCAAATGTATTGTTTTTCTAATATTTAAAAATGATATATTTATTTCAAGGAAAACGTTTGTAGCAGATAAAAATAAATTGTTACATGGATTTTATTAATATTTAATAACGATCTTACTATTAACACATCTATTTTTCTCTCTTATAAATTGGCTACTAATTTAGTTAATTTGATGCTAAATGAATAATTACTTGTAACCAATTACAAAGGTATTTATTGAATTGGCATTCATTTGGTAGAATTTCATTATAACATGGTAAAAAAAAAATAGCAATGTATTTTAGTTTTACAATTTTTTTTTAATGTATAGTTGATAGTTATTTCGGCTCACACCATCGTCAGGACTAACTTCTGTATATTCTGACAATGGATCAACTATATCTAAAAAAAAAAATTTGTAGAACTAAAATACATTGGTATTTTTTTTCGTCGTGTAATTACAAAGGCTTTAGACAAAACCGTATAATATTTTTTTTTTCGTAAAAAATTCATGACTAAGCGTTACAACACAATGCCACCTTCCAAGTTAAAATTCAAAGTAGAGTAATAAAATAGGACAACGTTAGTTCCGACGTGCGGTTTGGTGCAAATCTCTTTTTGAAAAATCGCGGAAGATCCAACTACTCGTGTGTGAAATAGAAGAACTCGGCCCAAAAATAATGAGTCCGCTTCACCACCAGTGATTTACTGCCACTGCGAACAGGATCGCGCCGAGAGATTTTCCAAATGGTCGGCCAGCACGCCACTGGCTGTTGCTTCCCCCTGCTTTGGGAAATGCCAGCGCCACCCTCTGCGCTTTTAAGCTCTCGCACTAGGCTCTCCAACACCACCTTTTTACTACACAGTAGACCCCAGTCTGCCGACAAATTGCAGAGCAATGCACAATTAGTAATTACGACTTACAGGGCGCTATAATATGCATCAATATTAAAGACGTATACAAATTTACAAATGGATTCAAAAACAGGAATTTTTAAAATTTCAACACTAGGTATTGTATAAAAAAATCACAAGTATATATAATCAAATATAAAACTAACAATGTATTTCTTAAGTTATCAATTATTTTTAATATCAAGATTTTCTGCCTCTATTTCATATGTTCAATCAACAAAAAAAAATCCCGTAAAAATATTCACGGAAACATATAACGCGTTGGCGAGCACTTACTTCTGCTACATAGCAAAAAAATATATTACAATTACGTCAAAAATGTGTATTTTTCTTTGAGAAATTAGTATATAGTGAATTCTAAATCAACAAATATAATTTCTTTATAACGTATTTCATGTATATAATCCAAGAATACTTAAAAAGAACATATTGTAACTGAAATCGTTTGATATAATTATTTCATTAGTTCCATGATTCATAGTTAATATCTTATGGTATGTTTTACTGATGACATTTTTTTACAGAAATTACTCCTTACGTTTAGCACTTAATAAATCAACTTAACGTTGTTATTCATCAAGTGTTAACCAACACAAACTTTTGATGCGGAAATAACCTATAATTATAACGTTCTTTCGTGTTATATGTTTTACTGAATATCCTTACTCTATTTATCGAAATTTCATGAAACGGTTATTAATGATTCCTTATACAGTTTCATTTTGAAATAGAAACCGTAAATACGTTATTCCTTTCGTTAAATACTATAGTTTGATAGAAAACACGTAACAATAACCGAAATTATAAAGTGTTGCGGCATTGGAAAACTCTAACGGCTCTACTTCCACTTTAGGAATAGGCAATGCGTTGTTTTTAAAACCTGTAACAGAAAAATTTCTGCTCCCTCTGCGGTTGAATACATTTGGTTAATGGAAGTAGTTAGAAAATACTTTTGCAACAGTTAAATTTGATTGTAATTTTGAGGAAGAAAAATTGGGTGTGGAAACCGAGCGTGACATTGCAAAATATACTTTAAATGTATTTTAGTAAACGCCTACACTTGAACTGGAAAAACTTCGTGCAAATTTTAATAAAAGCTTTTCATTAAACAAAATTCATGTGAAACGTTCTCGTAAGAAATTTATGTTTTAATTTATCAAATGACATCCATAATATGATTAGTTAGTAGTTTTGTTTAATTTTATAATTAGTCGGCCTAGATATATCTTGTCTTTTATATAACTTACTATGTCAGATTTAATATTAAAAAAATCATATTAATGAAATCAACTTTAAGATTCTTTTGATATATTTTTAAATATATTGAGAAGTTATTATATTTTTAGTACATTTTAGAATGTTTTTTATGTATTTTCTCAAAATATTCTTTTAAACATGAAGTTTTCTAGTATTTTAACTATAAAATGGATAAATAAATGGCTATTTTCCTGTTATACTGATAAAGTTAAGAAACGATTAATCTGAGTTTTTAAGCAACCAGTATATCTAGACACGATTTACTGAAACACTTTTGAACGTTGCAATTTCTTTTTGTTATACTGTTTTGACGAGAGTGCACATATCTCCTGCTGCACAGAAAGTAAAAAATAAATCACCGTCAAGTAAAGTGGTTTTGGAATAAATACTCGAGAGAAGAGAGAAATTCTTAACTGACACTGCGAATGGCAAAGAGACAGAAACATGACACTTATAAATGGCCCACAATGAAGAGTTTTATCCAGTTAGCACGATGCAAAATTATTGCATGGTTCTTTGTTCATTATTATTTGAGATTCTGGAAGTTTTTAAAGACAACCAGAATATAAATATTTTTGTGCTGGAACAATAGAAAATATTTATCTAAACGAAAACCAAATAATTTTAATGATGATTGTTAATATTATATTATGCTTGAGACAATAAGTTGATAATGATTCTATGATCAGTTCATTTGCACTTGTCTGATTTGTAAATTTGATAAGACATAGTAATTGCAGGATACAAGAACCCACATGTTATATCCATTTTAGATTATTCGGTCAATAATTTTTATTGTAAATAGTTGAATTCAATAATCATAATATTTCAATACAATATGATTATAATATATTGCAAAATCAGAATTTTAACAATCTCATAGATAAATCAACAACATGTTTAGTTATTAAATTTAATACATATATTCTATATCCATATATCACGTTGCTTTATTTATAAGCATATTGACTGCCAACGTCTCAACTGCTGGTAAATTTGATTGTATTGTGATGAAATATGGAAATATCAAATTAATCATTGATAATTATTTAACACTAGAACATTTTTTACTCAGCAGGTAACTGGTTTATTAGTTGTTTCCGTGTTTTTTTTTTAAATTGCTTCGAAGCACGTTATCAAAGTTATGTTTATATAATTATGAAAAAAATTGTAACCAGACATAAAATATATATTTTATTGATTAGTTATTCAATATTACGAACCAAAAGACGGTTTTCAAAAACTACTTAATTTCAATAATATTTTTGTTTTACGATCGGTGACCAAAATTTTTAACAGTTCGGAAAATAATTCTGAAGCTCATTTAAAATTCTCAAAATGGTGAATGGTGTTATAATGCGGGATTTCTATAATACAAAGTGAATTTAAGAATAAACACCTCATAATCATACTTGCAAATAATTTTATTCAAGCCGGAAAGGAAAAAAAGGAAGTTATTTCTAAAACAACTTTTTTTTGGATAAAGATAATCTTATGAAAACAAAGCTCTCATTTGTGAAGTGGCGTAGAGGAATCTTCAAATAATAAACTTTATCAAAAAGCACATTAAGAGTTTGAATTTTTCATGATCACACGGGATCACGATTAAGACCACCACCTGAGGCCGAGCGGAGTAAAAACTTTCATTATGATATTATAAAAAAGTTTACGCCGCTCATTCTATTCTTATAATCTAGATTCTCTCATTAAAGTTTTAAATATTATCTGTACTTTTGCGAGAGTAAATAATAATTGTTAAATTTGTATAATCACTTGAAAGGTGTTAATTGTCATTTATTGGTGAAAAGATATTTCAATTATAAAAATAAAAAAACAATTTTGAAAGATACTTCCTCAGAGTAAATATTAGTCAGTTTTAAAATCAATAACTATTTTCAAATATTATTTATATATGTCCCTTATTCAACTTATTGGCATTATCTTTGATAACGAAATAAATTATTTTGAGAAAAAAAAATATTTAAAAAATCGTGTAATTTTTGGGATAAAACCTGAGACTCCACCGTCGACATAAATATAATACTTATTAAACGCATTAAATAGATTTATTCATATTAATTATTATAAATCTATTTTACAACATAAAAATAGTTTTAACTTTTAAAAAATATTAAAGAGAAAGTTAATCATTTTCATATATTTTATATTAAAAAGGTTTTCAAGTAGCAGGGCTTGACCACGAAAACGATTAATATTACTAGTAAAACTGAATATAAATAAACAGATAGCTAATTAACTGTTACTCAAGTAGTATTTACTATTCTTAGTTATCATTTATCACTTTTTAGTATTTGTTTTATTTCAAAATCATCATCCTTATGATGATTTTGAAATAAATACCCCTTGGCTGGCGTCAAATTTATTTTATAAGTTCTGCGTATGAATGACTGATAAAATTAAAATTTTCCTTATTTTATAACCAACATTCTACAAAAAA
Organism: Himalopsyche japonica; assembly: GCA_028555115.1. Classification (NCBI taxonomy): domain Eukaryota; kingdom Metazoa; phylum Arthropoda; class Insecta; order Trichoptera; family Rhyacophilidae; genus Himalopsyche; species Himalopsyche japonica. The sequence goes on from JAHFWJ010000430.1 coordinate 4,077,106, forward strand.
AATACTTATGTCAATTTAAAGCTCACTTTTTTTCAGATACCTTATATTGTGGCTATAGCGAACAACAAGCACTTGAGTATTTGAATAGCGAACGGCGTGAAGGGGTAGTCTAAAGCTCAAGAAGTCAAGTGAGAGACAGGCCCCAAGGGCAGGAGAGTCCATAGGCGGGTAATTTATCGCAGAGACGTGTTCTCGGTGATATTTGGCTGACCACGCTTCATCAGCGCCCGCTGGTGACATTGGCCAATGCTTCGATGTCACGTTCTGGTAAATTTTCCGATACCTGCCGTAAGAGTTTATACTGATTAAATTTAGCGTGCAGACGTTTATAGGAAATCTGATTTGGGCTTAATTTATTTGTTCTTTAAATTAATGTATATATTTATAATTTTTATAAAATTTATTTTTATCAATTCAAATCAGGAGGGATAAAAAACTTATTCGTTTAGAATGTAACTGTCATTTCTTGATGGAAAGAGATTGTATTTAAATAATAAAAAAGTACTGCTTAATAATATTTCGACAATTTTCTATACTTAGATTATAATAGGTTTTGCTCATAAGAAGAAAAATCAACTGATATCAATAGACAATATTTTTATTATTTTAAAAAAATACTTGACATTAGAAATTGACAAGGAAGTCAATCGAGTAAATTAAGCACACTTCACATCTAGCTAGAAATCGTTTAAACCCATAACCCTTAGTATAATACCGTTAAACACTTGAAATATATTCTCAGATATCAACTCTGTATATACGATGAAGAAGAAATCCATGTCCACAACTTATCAAAAAACGATCCGGAACAAAAATCCTGACATTGCAAGAACAGTAAAATTGTCATTTAGTTTCGAAGTCAAAGGGAATACGTAATCAGGAACATTTTATTCGGGAGTTTTAGCTATTAAGCGTTAAATAGCATGGAAAGAACACCACATACATTTATGCTTCAAATACATATTTTTACTTTTATTTCAGATAGAAATACATAACACATTAGTTTAAAATAGTCGTCTTCGTTTTTTACACTTGAATTACTAAATTGATGTTTCATCAAGCATTCTCAGTCAATATTTTAAACCAATGTATAAATACTTCCATCAGGAGACTCAAACACGTGATGAAATAGCTGTATTAACGAACTCTAAGACTATTAAGCAATGGCGTATAAGATCTTCGTACAATTATGGTTAATTCAATTATTTATAACCGGTGTAATGATACGGTAATTATATTTTTGATGCAATTGAAAAAAATCATACGCTCCCAAGGAAAATAAATATAACCAGAATGAATCGATTTATTTTCATTGAAGTAATGCCAAAACTTTAATCATAATACAGAAAAAATAATTACTTGATTTTTTATTAATCGAATTCCCATGTATATATATTCCGACGACTCTCATTTAAGGATTCTTCTAGACGTCTACGAAGCTTTCTTGATTCGCTGACTTTGAAGGTCAAAGTATTCATACCTTAACCGCGAAAAGTTTATATTTATTATAAGAAATTTTCCGTTACTCTACCTTAATGAACTTTAGCGTGTGATAGCTTTTTGCTACACAAGACTGGATTCACCTTACTTGCAATTACTATAATTATAAGTTTCACCAATATCCAACTATTTTTTTTCGCCTTACACTTAACAAGTCATTCGAATAACTCAAAGAAAGAGCGTAAATTTCTGCAATGCGCTCAACTCAAAAGAATCACAGAACTTGCAAATTTATCTTTTCATAAGATTTAATTAAATACGCCACTTAAAAACACTTGTGAAGATAAAAGGTTTCATTCCATTTTAATGCGTTAGGGAAATTCGGTAAATATTAAATACGAAATAAGTTCGAAATAGTATTCTCACTGTTAATGAAAAGAAGCCGTGAAAATGTATAAATGAATATAGCTTCAGAACTTGTGCCGATAAGTTAGTGAAATAAATGATTGAGAAAATTTTATTTGAATGTTTTAAAATTCATATCTCGTTGTGATATTGAAGACAAAGCTGAGCATTCCACGTACAAAGCATAAATGTAACAAATGCCCCAATACTGCGGATGTTAACAATAATACCAAGTATACTCAGTGTGAATATGATGAAAAATACAATTCTATGTATATACTATTTGTAGAATACCAAAAACACATATGATACCAAGTGATATGCTAGATAAAATAGGCACATAACGTGCGTCACTTGAGGTGAAGTGACCAGGCGAAAAAGATTACGAAAAATTACAAAAAACAGACAAATATAAGTCTTTCGCCGCTCCTCAGATCATAGCGAAGGGTTATTGCATTTCTGTAATAAATAATCTCCGGCCAATATTTAAGCTTATTGAAATTGCCGCCTGTTTAGTTTCATTTAAATTTTAGTTTTATTGCAAGCCAGGTTGTTAAAACAGAAGAAAAGATGTATTGTGTTCCTTTTCTACACAGCTATATATAGATAATTAAATTTACGTTTAAACATAGTTCTGAAAATGGTGTGAGCCGAAATAGCTATCAACTATATCTGATAAAAAAAATTGTAAAACTGAAATATATCGCTATTTTTTCACCGTGTTATAATGGAGTTCTACCAATTAAATGCCAATTCAATCAATAAATTACTGGAGTTTAAATGATATGCGACCCAAGACTGTAAATGACAAAATAAAATTAAGACATATTCTTCGGAGACAATATATCAATTTTTCAATTAAATATGTTTGTTTCATTCAATTTATGCGGCTTCATAAAAGTATTTACTAACGGGAACGTTATATTAAAGTTTTTTTTTTAATTTAAAAAAAATCAAGCGCTGCTGAAACTCGAATGTATTATCACTCGAAAAATGCGCTTTAATCTCCTTATTTTTTTTGGTGAATTCAATTACCGTTGTTTTTAAATTTTTACAAAGATTTAATTGAAAAATAGTAAAAATATTAATTAAAATGTTCTTTTTTACTTTAGGTGAAGTATTATACTTGAAATGAAGGTGATAATTGGATTGATACGGCTAAGAAATACTAGTATATTCAGCGCTTAATTTCCAGAGTTACCGATTCCAAAAAAAATATTTTAAAACTAACTGCACGCCTTAGTTTTTTACCATAATATCGCAATATATTTTTGTACCGTATAAGTAGCAAAATAATTGAGATGACTTTTTAGTCTTCAAAACTTTTGTCAGCATTCATAGCGTCTCATGTAAAATTTTCAACACGTAAATGACTATGTTATTCAAGCTCACAATTCATTCTCAGACCAGAGTGGTAGACATTAGGTACAGGTGTGCTGCCAACGGTAAAGGTGTGGTTAATTAAAAAGAAATTCAAAAGAATGCGGTGGTTGAGGTGACTTTCGCGCGGCAGAGCCCTTGTTAACAATTTTTGCCACCCTTACCCTACTACCTGCATTCATACACTTTACATTTAATTGAAATTCTTTCGAGTAAGTTTTCATTTCGTTATGAATCTATGAGTCCATTACATACATATAAATGTACTTCTCGGGATGATTTTTTTCTCGATTTTACTACTATTTTGCGGCCAAAAGTTAAATAAAATTTAATTTGTTGTGGTTTAGTACATAAATATATGATTGTTATTTTCGGTTGTTTCCAAAACTTACAATATTAGACTATTTCTTTAACGTTATTGATTTATTGTAGTACTTTTGAGTTGTCTATTGTTTGGTATTCGAAGCTTGTTCTGTTTCTCACGGTGACACAAATTTTTACTTGAAATTTGTGACACAATTTTTTTAATCGTAATATTTATTGGTTATTTTCTTAAAAAATATATAAAAAAAAATACATTTAAAATGTCGCAATATTTTTGTCGTATCGATTAACTACGCATAAGCGTAGGCTGTTTTATTAATAAAAAATTCAATTATCATGATGATTATGACGTTTTTTTATTAAAATATATAGTGAAATTTTTTGAAATAAGGTGAATGCAAAACTTAAATTCACTATGTAAATATGCAGCACATCCTGGAAAAATAGCCACGTAATATATGACGCAGTTCCTCGCCCAGTGAATATGCTTCGTGCATTTTTATGCATCACGTCACACCAAAAACCAGGTCGAAAAGAAAATTTAGATTATATCAAAAGTATATTTTTTTCATTTGCCGGAAACATGTCGCTATCACGTTTATGCAAATTATCTAGTTACTGAAGATAATGTGGTAAGTAGCATTATTTATGGTTATTTAAATTAAACACGTTTTTTTCCCTTTTAAACAGTTTATTTAAACGTAATGTTGATATTAAAAAACAATTCTCAAACAGTCTTGATGTCACAGTTGTTTAACAAATAACTTGAAAATTATCATATGTTTAGAATAAAACTTTAGCTGACATCTTTTGAACACAAAAATAACAATAAATCTTCAAAATGACGAAATACGTTGCAATAAAATTTTAAGTATATCCGTATTTATACCCTTTTTTTTTTCTTAAAATATGCTATATTCTAAAAATACTGATACAAAAAACAAAACTGTGGTTCTAGGAATAATTAATTTAAAAATAAAATAAACCGCTTCATGTTTATTTTGTTGTATAAGTAAAAAACATCGCTACATTAGAAGGCAAGGAGAAATTAGGCACAAATTGTGATAGCCTTAAAGCAGAAAAAGTGCCCGATGCCTGGTTAAGCTACGGCTGCGTATTTTCCGGAGCGTAATTTTCCTTTCCACTTCTTTGAATCCGGCTAACTTTTATACTCCAGCAAAAAAGCTTTGTGCGGACTCTGCTAAACATTAAGGCAACAATTACTGCGAACAATCACAACAATACCTTCGTAATAGTTTATTGCTTAATGTCCTTATGGCTATTCGTTGGTTGTGGTTCAACATACACGGCATGAATAGCTTCTATTCTACATAAGGGAGTATTTTCAGTGTTATCCTTTTGTAGATAGTAGTTTCGGGCATATAGTAATCTGAGACACTAAAATAAATATAAAACTTAGCTCACCCCATAAAAGTGATATTAAGAGCACACATGGTATTTTTTTCTTTTATTCATATGCATGTATAAAAGTTGTGTCTCTATAATTACCAAGATGATTGTGAGTCTCTTGACAAGCTTCAAATAAATTTAGAGTAAAAATATTAGCCTCTTTTTCACCAAAAGATTGTGTTTATCAAAGTTTTTTGTATTTTAATTTGTTTCTAGTAGACATTTTTTCTGCTTTTGAAATTTCTTTAAATTATAAAATACTATGAACGTAAACAGTCGATATGTCCAACGATCACTCCACATTTTAATAATGTAACTTTTTTTTTTAAATGGCTATGATTTATTATCCAATCACTTAAAGCTTTTTAATGGGAAGACTTATTGAATCTAAAAATTGCTTAGAAATATTGTTAATACGAACGTGCTTCTTTTCATATTTATGTTAAGGTAAATGTTGTGTAAATTAATCGATTATAGAATTTGGTGAGTGAATGTCTATTGCCTACAGATAAAAATGAAATACTTTTTGAGAATACTTACTGAGAAGGTTTTGATATTTTTGCAATAAAATTCACTCGAAGATAATGTAATGATTTTGTCATCGTAAACGAATGATTTGTCACATTGACAGAAAAATCCAAATTCATGAAAATTATCTGCAAAGCTCCCAAATTGCTGCCACCGTCGTATCTTTGCAACTAAATCAAATCTTATTTGATTATATAAAATGTTTGTATCCATTTGTTGAGTCAAAAAATCGTATTTATTGGTTCTATAACATTCGCAATAATAAACCACAAATAATAAAAAGCTTCTAATAATATTATTATCATTAACAAGAATACTTCAATTTTGAAGTGAAAATAAAGTTGATTAAATTGAAAATAAAGGTGCCATATTACCAAAGATGAAACGCAAAAGTTAAAGCAGTATGTAAAAGTCGTCATAATTTGTCATTTAATCATTCAAAGAGCAAACCGTATAAAAAAGTCAAGCGGTAAAGTCACCTCCGGCAAAATATTTCGTAATTCACATAAATTATCGTTTTCCTTGATAATGGTTTTCCGTTGTGGTTGAAAATAATGAGGCTTAGGTGTTTACGCGTCTAGCGTATACTGTTTCTTGCCTACTAATTTGTGTTTTCTCGTTAGCGTTACATATTTAAAATATACGTAATAGAGCTTTTACGACATATTTTTTTCTGTAGAAGTAAATTACAAATGAATATGTTTTTAGCTTTATTTAAATTCATAGTCGGCAATTTTTTTTTTTACAAAAAGTAATATTAGGTAAGTAGTAGATTAATTGAACCGAATTTGTGCCCACTAAGTAACGTAAAAAAATGATATTTTCTTCAAATGTAACATTGAAAAATTTGCAATAAATTTCATTTAAGACTTAAAATATTAATTCTTGTAACAAAATACGTATGTTTTCACATGTATACCAAATAATTATTATTTGCTGATTGAATTGGCATTTACTGGGTAGAACTCCATAATAACCAGTGATACAATTATTTGCCCCTATCAACCTGTACTTGCTGTTCGATTTTATCTATATATTATGATAAAGTTAGTCAATATTTTTTTACAACGTAAGCTCTGTTTTAAAGATTTATAATTTAATAAAACCATTTTATCTATTCTCGCCATTCGAGATATACCTGTTATGAGTTACTAATACAAAATTAATCTGATGTATGAGCTTAATTGTTTGGCAATGCACGCTCACTTTTTATATTGATATCAAAAAAATGTCGTCCAATTTTTTTTGATCGAACACGAATGTATTGAAATTTATTCAAAACAAGCGTTTCTAAGAAAACACATTTATAGTCAGGATGGATAATACGTACATCTTTCGTTGAACTATGAGTCGTTAACTTTGGTAAGATGATATCCTCAACATAATAAAAACTGTTTTTTTTTGTTTTCCGACATATATAGTTTGTAGTATAATATTTGTTTTTCAAAACTAAAACAAAAAACTTACCACTCTACAAATACTAAGTTAGAAATATAGAACGTTAATTGAAAACGTTTCTCGAAATATCCATCAGAAACAAATGCTTCCTTTGTCTGCGATAATGGTATACATACCAAGGAAAGATGTTCATTGAATGCTTCGCCAAAAATGTTTCACATCATGAAATAATAATATTTGCTTCTCAAACTAAATATTTCTATTACAAGTTTCTCTGTGTTTTTTTTTAAATCTAATCACAAATATTTCAATAGATCTCCACGAAAGATTTAACTGAGAAGTATAATTTAACTAAAATTTCTTACTTTTGTGGCATCCAACTAAAGAGTGTTGTGTGGTTATCAAACTTTAAACTTGTTTACAAATATATTCAAATATTATAAAATACACTTTGCGAAAAATTTAAGACTCAATGCATAAATACTGACGAAGTTTTTCCTTTATTTTGTGTCTTCCAGTATCGGGTCATCGCCTTACGGAAAAAATACTTTGAATTTTTGAAAATGAGAATAAGAAATCTTATAAAAGTAATATTTTTGAATGTTTTGTGTGATTTCACATGTTCCACATTCCACATCACTGACGACTCATGTTTTGTCTTTGGGGATCTTGTAAAAACTCAAATTTGTTATTGAAATTTCATCATGCACCTTCAGTCATATATTATTAATATTTTTCTGATCTACATCACTATGAATTTTTAATGTGCTATGGGTAATCTAAGGGAGCTGACTTTTGTCCGTCTTTTCTTCCAATTATATGGACTCCATCAGTCTGTGAAATGTTGACCAGCCATATGATATACTCTAGAAGGAGCTATGGAAAATTATAATGACTTAAAAGAAGTAAGGGGCTAGGAAGAGGTAAAAAATAGGAGGAGAAATAGCAAATAAAAATATTTATTTTATTCATACAACAAATATTATCAAAAATTATCATTTGAAAACTGGCATAGAATCGGTGGATCTCATTTTATTGCGTAAATTTTTTGCTAGATAAATTGTTTCAATGCATTTTTTTTCTGCACAAAACAACGAAACGAACTAAAAAAAGCATTTTTATAATCTAATGTTTCTATTTTGATTAAAATTTGAAATTTAAATATTTTTTTTATATTTGGTTATAATGAAAACTTTTGATTCAAGAGAATACGTTTATATATTATATCAAATAAATGTGAAACATGCCATAAGAAATTTTGTTCATATAAGAAAAAAAATATCTTTGTTAGATAAAACTGGGTCGACGCCGCATCGTAGAGTTTCTTTTATGTATCGTTTTATGAATATTCACACAATTTAGCACCACCCATTTTGCGAAAAACCTCTTTGTTTTCAGGCGTTTATTACCACACGGCGTTAACCAGTTACTTAGAGCAAGAGGATCATCGAAAAAAGTTTCGCGTATATTTATTCTGACTGCTCCGCGATGCTTATCTATTTGGCATATATATACATATCTTCAAAATTTTAGATCAAATAATCAATAACATATGCATATAAAATATTTCCTGCTGGTAATGTGAGTGAAATTTTATAAGCACGCATAATTAATTAAAATATTATCATGTTAGACTGCATATAATGTATAGTACTATTTCCATAACATAATTATTTGATAAACATGACCAATTGCGGTGATCGCGAGTATTATCAACTGATAAAGCACAACAAAGCACACGAGCATTAATCACGAGGATTGATAATAATGCTAGTGATGAGTGAAATCAGTTGTGGTCATAAAATATATTTCGAATATAGAACTTAAAATGTGAATTAAATTTTAATTTTGAAAAGAATTTAAAAAGCTTAGAAACTTTTTTGCTTCTATATAAAATGAATTTGATGTATAGAATAGTATGATTGCACTAAAAAGGTATTAATCAATAATATTTACAAAAATGTATATTGGCAGTTGAAATGCAAAAGCTTTTGTAGTAATACAGAACAATTATTTGTTGAGTGCATAGAATAATATAAAGTAGAGGCAAAGTTCTACAATCAATATATGGATTCGTATTCAGACTTATAATACTGACGTCCCTCTTCCCGCGATAACTGCGTTAACAGTGAAGAGATTTTCTACATTCTCAAACAAGATGCTAAAGTTATAGTTTTACTAATGCATCGAATGAAAATTGAAATTTGTCATTTATTTAAAAGTCCCTAGTGAGTACTCGTGTTTGTTTCTTCTATAATATAAAAACATGAATCAGGCAGTAAGATTCCACCAAAAATAAAAGATATAACTCAATAACGATTTACATACGATTTTCTTGGTTCTTTTGCGATGAAAACTGTTGTGCAGTAAAATACAATGGTGAATTTAAAACAGAGTAACTGTTCAAATTATGTATGTATCCATATGTTTAGTGGTGCAATTTATTAATGCAATATAAGGTTGTTCATCATACACTTTTTTATTAAATATAAAGATGAAACCGGTAGCTGAAAATTACCTGAATTGTAGATGCAATAATTAATGAAACACCTACAGCATGCAAGATTGTGGTAAAACTAAACATTTGTATTACTAACCCAAATCACTGTACGCCGTTGCTTTTGACCGCAATGCTGTTCGTCGTCATCTTTTATAAAAGCATCCTTTCACTGATACGAGAATGCTCATTTAACGATGACACTTCTTTTAGTCCTCTTAGTAAAGTGAATGAGAGGATAATAAAAAATCTTGCTTAGTGCAGTCATTTCCCAGTGATAGTAAGGAGGGTTAACCGTGCTTTTATTATTTAACCAAATCAACAACCTGGCGCTTTATAGCCTACAGCTGCAAGCGCAAGCTTTTTCCATTAAAGAAATTATAATGCGTTTTAATTTACTCACATGGCTTACTGCAAACTGCAGAAATATATTACTTTAGAAGTATCTTTCTGAAAATTATTCAAAGTTATAAATTCATAACCTAACCTTACTAAACCAAACTCAACCCAAATGTAACAATTGTAATCATTTTTTTTTCTATAAGATTATATTTATGTTGAATTGAAGCAAAATGGTTCGTGTGAAAATATAATGAAAAATATTGAAATTAAATCACAAAATTTATGATTATTTGCTCCTATATAAAGGTTTTGGCAGTATCAGCAAAAACATACCAACTTTTTTATCGCCCGATTTCATCTCCATAAATTTCTAACAACGATATATCAAACGTAATGATTGTCAATTAATCTCTCAAAAAAAGCGCAAATTCAAAATTTATTACAGTCATAATCAAATACGAAATGTACCTTTGCCAATTATACCATGAAATCTGCACAAACTCAAAGATTTTGATAAAATGAGACTTTTTCATTTGCAGTTACTCATTTAGCGTCGGGTAAAATTAGGTGAGGGAGCACAATTATAGTCAGAATTTATTCATGACATCAATTTTGTTCAAAGCGCGAACAACAATTACGCTTAATCTGATTCCAACTGGCGGTCAATTACGGCACCATGATATATGCTTAGGCATATGAATAATTATGAATATAATAAAATTAGGAAGCCTTCGAAATAACATTCATCGACATTCTATCGAAGTAGTACATTATGTTACTATATGAATGTGTGTAAGGCAGCATTGAGAAAAGTAACCCAGATTTCTCGATAACAATGGGTTAGCCGAAACAAACAGTGATTGATAAGGGTCGCGAAAATATTACTTTGGCATAAATTTTGCCCGAAACATATTTATTCTTTCCTGGGAATTGTACATTCATTTTTATGAGAAAACTTAAGAAGGTTTTTTTGATAAAAAGGTGCCATCATTTTTTATGTCACTTTTATAGCAAATGACATCTAAAGATGAATCATGAATATTAATCCCACATATTTTACGAATATGCTTATTATATTCGACATATTACCTGTCGAGTCTATTTTATTGACTAAACAATGAATTAAAACGGCTACTATTGAAAATATTTTTTTAAATCGCCTTTATACATGAGCAATAATTATTTTTTTCTGTTTTTAAATATTAAGTTATTTCTCGGTTAGTATATTTTGTGCTTTTTACAATTTGACTTTTTATATAGGTGCAAAACGTTCCAGATTCCAAATCTAGGTGTTATTAAATACAGCATATTGAAAATAATGTGCTCTTTTTCGATCGATGCATAAAGTTTTTTAAAATGGTAGTTAACGATCGAAATTTCATTATTGTAAATTAAGAGTTCTTATTATATTTTTACGGTCTTCCTAAATATCTTTCCTTGAATATTTAAGAAATAATAAATATATATTACATTATATAGTCATATTTTTAAAGATACTGAAATTCTGCGCGTGTTTAAATGAATTGAAAAGATTTAATACGGTAAAATTTCAAAATTCTTTTGCGCGTATGAAAACACTTCATGCCAACAACAGACTGAAAATATTCACAGACTCACTTGAGAAGCGCCGTTTGATTGTTACACAAGTAACAGCACGGCCTCTTGAAGATTCTAACCAGAAGTTGCTTTCAAAAGCTTTGCTCTCATTATCAACTTACCAGTAGTAGCAAGCATGAAAAGCCCACATCGGGAAGAGGTCAAACCGAAGCTGACTTGGACAAAAGCGACGAGTGTTCAAGCACATTGCTACGCCAGTTCTACGCTAACACAATGAACCTACCCCGGCAAAGCGCGGCACTAATTGTCAAGTTAATATTTTTGAATATATTGTAGTGCCGACTGAAAACTCTAATTGGTGTTTTCAACGTTTATCTTTCAATATAAAATAGTTTTTTCAATATAATTAGGCTTTCTTTCTGTATTTTTATTTATAAATATTCATATCTCGATCATAATTTGTATTTTAAACAAGCTAATTAAAACACAAAATAAAAAAGCATTTTGTTTATTAAAAATTTAATACAATGAATATTTTTTCTATATTCAAAAACTTTATTCTTTTTTTATAAATAAAATATTTTTTATGCATGTTCAAAAAGAAATCGTAGTAATTTTCTATGAAACTCCTTTTCTACATTAGAAGTGAAATTGAGAGATAAAATTAATAATAGAAAAAATCGGCTCAGATATAATTTATTACATGTATTATTTATATATTTTGATTATTAATAAAAAATAGAGCAACTAATAATTAAAAAGATTAAACACCAATACATAATAATAAATCTAAAGAATTTTATAAATATCTATAAATTGCTTATTAGGCACAATCTAAGGTGTAATTTAAATAATTCTATTTTTGATTTCCAAGTGAAACTTGATGACCAAAAAGAAAAACTTCTTTACCATTAAAGTGCGCCGGACACTTTTTTTGTTTCAACGCAATGTGAAAAACGCCCGGAAGAGCATTTTTCTTGAATTATTACAAACAATATTTTTGAGCATTATATTTCATCTTTTTATCAGTAAATTAGGTTGACAAAGTAATCTAAACTTTTTCACGACAAAACAAACCAGAAAGGCTTTGTCACAATACAAATTTAATGTGTAATTGAAAGTAGGAGGGGACCTGAAATAAATACTGTTTAAATGAATTAAGCTCACGCAAACATCAAAATAGCGTGTGCATAAAACGGAAAAGTTATTTCCACAATATAAATCTTTGCTACATCTTAATGCTTAAAAATTATCGTTGTCGTTTAAATAAATATGTATTATTTATATTCCAAGACACATTTCTTTGAAGTTTTACATATAAACTTAAGCCACGTCAGAAATATTATAATGGCATATCAAGGTTAAATTACAAACCATTCAAAATATTTCTTTAAAATAATAGTTAGAAAAAAATATAAATAATTTACAACGCCGTATGTTATCTTTAAACAACTTTTAGCATTTATCTTAATAATTAGAATTATTTTTCAAGCGAGAATGATGAGATAAGTATAAGGTAAAACATTTTCTATCTATTTTACGTGTTCAGTACAAGATCGACTTGCAAGCATAATTCGTTCTGAAGACGTACTTATATTTTAAAACACTCGAATACTAAAAAAACCATAGAAATACAATAAACTTGGTTTTTTTTCATTAATACAATCATAAATTATTGAGTCAAATTGAAATCACTGTTAAAGTTTTAACAAGAAACTTATTCAATCACATTTGGTTATGATTACTTTTAAAGGTTTCACGATAGTATGATCAAGTTATGAAATACTTTTTCCTCTTGTATCGATCAAACTATAAAAAAGCTCTTATTGCGAAACATTCAAAATATACAAAGCCAGTTTTTAGTTAATATTATTGTTTTTTTTAAATATGATATTACCCTTTTTATTGTGTGTGTTGAAACGCCTCTGACTGACCACTTCCTCTTGTTATTTTGACTACCATTAACATTTTATTTAGTTATACATTATGTTTCATAAAATACTTAAGTGCAAGTTATTTTGATTATAAAAAAATACCACTCATCATTCTTCCTAATGAGTCTTTTACGATTGTTCTGAATTCTTAATGGATATTTAATTCGTCTTCATGTTTTTTTACAATTTATAAATAACAGATTGTTAAAATTTATTTTTTTAATTAATTTACCACACTTGAATATATATTGTATGATATACATAATTTTATTTTCTTATTTCTTAAACCCGTGGTTTTGTATATTTGCCATCTTTAAACTAAATATTTTTTACAAATACGCTTGCTTAAAATCCTTATTTATCGGTTGATAATGCTAGCGGTGAGCAAAAACGGACCTTGTCAAGAAATATATTAATGAAATTAGTACTTAACATGTTCATTATTATTTAAAATACCATGCCTGTCCATCAAGAAGTAACAGTAAACGCCTTAGAAGAGATACATATTTTATAACGGATTTAAGTATTGTTACTTCTTATAAAATAAAAATTATCAATGTTAGTTAATGATATTAAGAAAGAAATACTGGTGTAAATAAGTAAGAGAGCAGAATACTCTGGCAATGAAAAAAATTGCCAAAAATATCTCAAAATTTTATTTCAATACTTCACACACAATTCAACACAAAGATATTGTTAAATTATATTTATAACCCGCTTCGCAGAGAGCCAAAGTCAAATTTTATGTACAAGTGTATAGCGGGGTTATGAAAACTGGGAATGTACCTTTTTAGATATGGGCAGGTGGGTTTTATACCGTACGAAAGCTAATTAATTGGTGTCCGGTGTCGAGCCGTAGCGTTCGAATATCAACCCGCTTCCGGTTTGTCTGTCTATTGATCTCATTTACCACCACCGTGCTACTTAATTTTGTTTATCAGACAGCAAAAAAATAAAATTACTCATACTTTCAAATCTTGTGAACATAACCTAATAAGAAGACTCAAAACCATCTTGAATATATCTGCAATTGAATTTTATACAAAAATAATTAATGCAAATACAGAGAAGTATGTACTCCTATAATGGTTATTTTACGTAGAATATTGGTGGATAAACATTAAAAAGTTTTGATCTGACGAAAGCTTCAAAAGCTCAGCTTACATACAATGGATACAATATTATTTTTTAGACCTATCGATGTACCAAATAAAACGTATATTAATTTTTGGACGGATACACGGCATTACTTTAACTAAATGGTTTAATGTATTTTCACTCGTTTTTTTCATTTTCTCAATCAAAATACTGCATGATTAAAAGATAAGTCTCATCCAGTTCAGTATCGGTCCAAAAATTTGATATATTTTTTTTTTATTATCATAATTGCATATTGGAAAGCGACTAAAAACATCGGCTGCATACTTGTTAATATCGAGTGGATATGGAAGAAATAATTTTCTCTTACCTCAAACCTGATCTGTTTTAGTCCCCATTCGTGAAATATTATACTCAAATATGTAATTATTTCAATACTATATATTTTAGCCATAATAATACTTATAAAGAAAAAAAAAATTCGCCACAGGAGATCAATCAAATCATTTTCTTCGCTGTTATCTTTAAGTGAATAAATAAACATAACAATCAATGAAAATAAAGTCATTGTGAACATGGAACTTTCCAATAAAACTCAGCTTTACCTACTGATTGTATACGAGCTACATTCATTATTGTGGAGTCGAAATAAATTTGTCACTTCATTTTGGTCTCTTGAATGCCCAAATCCGCCATTTTATTTCAAATTACCAAGCGGCCGGAAAAAAATATTCCACAGAAGAAAACTTTTCGACGGAAAATGATTTTCCGCGTTGATGTTTTTGCTGGAACGGCTGGAAGGTTTTTCTCAGAAATGCAGAAACTTTTATTACCATTGACATCAAAATCAGGAAAAATGTCACATAGGAATTGTAGTTTTTAGAATTTAAAAGATTGTAGCTTCTTATCGAAAATGAATCATGTTTTTAGTTTTACTAAAAAATCGAATATTAAAAAGACGTCTCTAATTAACATTTCAACTGAAATTTAATAGTTGAATGCTGACATATAGAATTTATTGAAATATGTACGATAATTTTGAAATCACAAAAAAGAAAATGTTTATACCAAAAATGTTGCTTTTTATGTTAAGTATAAAAATAATTCAATTTGAGTAAAATATTATTGTTCAAAGAAAATTTAAAAAATAAGCTCATTCAGCGAGCAAAATTTCTTCGAATTTTATGCTATGATTCAAAGTAACAAATTCGTGAAATCTGATATCTTGTCCGTTTAAATCGACAAATTTGCTTGAATTTTGACTTTGGGATTTGAGATTGGTATGTTTCAGTTTTGTTATATATCAGCAAAGCTAAGTAGGAGTTACAAGTAGTGAAAATGCGATGCGAGCTTTTAAGGCTTATTTATTTATCGAATTATTTACCTTCACAACCTCCAAATGTAGGATACGGTCAGGCGTCGACAGGATCCTTTTGTATAGGGACTAAGTGTGTAGGCGTTGTTATGATAAGAAATCCTTAGTAAAATAAAAATCATATACGTACGTATATATTTTTCCCCAGGAAACGCCAAGGTCGTTATTTTATCAAAATTTTCTATTCGAAATACGAATAAAGTGGTGTTATATATATTGTATAAAATAAAACGCCTTGTTTTTTTTGTTTTGTTTCTGCTTTATTTTAAAATAGCATAAATTTTGTAATTAAGGCACAGAAAACTGTTTAATGGTTTGTAATGATTGATATTATAACGAAAAAGATCGATCAGACAGAATATAAGGCAACTACCTTCATAACAGTAAATTACCGATCTGTAACAAAAAAAAATATTACTTGATTTTTAAAAATATTTTTTTTTCGCTGTTACAAAGCTTTTATTGTAGTATTGTTTTGTAAATAAACTAAATTGTATAATAAATAGTGCACAGTACTGTGTAAAGTAAATCGTAAAGTCGGTAAGCTGATCTTTGATCATTTAGTTGATAATGTTCACAAAGAGCGGAACCTGAGCAAGAAGAGCAGTAAGCACTTTTTTATTATTATACAGATAAAACGCCTTTCTACCTTATCTATACTTTGATGAAAAAGTACACTACGCTACGTATAATAGATAAATATCATTCGAATAATTACCGAGCGGTGCTCACTGCAAGGGGTATTGCAAAACTAAAACCGAATTGATTTCAAAAACGATCGCATGTTTTGTTGGTATTAACGGTTTCCGGAACCACACGGACTTCAACAAAATTCAATTTTACATTGCATAACACTTTGAACGAACCACAATACAAGATTCACTGTGGAATTTTAATCAATAAACAATGCTTTACGTGTGAATTTTACAACTGTGATAAAGTATACTTCCCTTAATTTGACAATGCTGCTGTATATATTTAAATATAAAAAAGTTCAAATTATTATATTATAACATGTATGATAATTATAAAACAAGTATCGTGATACGAAATTTGACACAGAATCAAAAAAAAAAGTCTGGCAGAACGCGAAAAATAGAGCGGATATATTGTAAATTAAAGTAAACAAAAAATATGTCACTTTTAAGGTGTTAACTGTCACTTCTTGATGGAAAGGCATTATATTTTAAATAATAAAAACACATTTTTTTAGTACTTATTTCCACAATATATTTTTTGATCAGGACCGGTTTCGCTCATCGCGAGCATTATCAACTGATAGAATACAATTTACAAACAAGTCTATTTATACAAAACAAAAAATTAATTTGAGTTAAAGGTAGCAGGTGTACAAAACCATGGGTACAAGAACTAGGAAACAATTTACATAAAATCATACAATATTGATACAAATAAAGTAAATTAGTATAAAAATTAAATGTTCACAATCACTTATTAAGAATTACAATTACAATTATGGTAAATCAATAATCCATTAGGAGCTCTAAACAATCAATAAGGAAGTAAGGAGTGGGAAATTTTTAATGACGAAAATAACTCACAATCACTACTTAATGGAACAAAATAAATTAATACATGAGAAGTCGATTAAAGATGAATCGATGAGATGGGAAGATATGGTCAGTCAGGGGCGTTCCAATATTTTCTGTAAAAAATTTAAGTAAAAGGAGGCAATATCATTTTTCAAAAAAAAAAAAAGGAAAAAAATAAAAATAATAATATTTATTTGAAATATATATTTATTAATCTAATTTAATGAGTATAACAATGGTGACGACGCAAAAGTAGTTTGTTCATGTATAAGGTTAGAATTAGGCAAAAATTTATATCGATTAATTTCAAGGATTTCTTGTTTATCTAATTTCAGTGATTTGTTATTGAAATGCAGGATTTTGTAGTTTATAGTAAAATCACATGAATGTTTATTTTGAAACAAATGGTTTCCAAAAGTAGAAATCTCATCGCCTTTTTTGGCACAAAAAAAAAAATATGTAGTATGTGGAATATTTTACGGAAAAATTTGGTTCTATATTAACTCATTTGGCGAAAGTGAATCTTAAGGTAATTAATATTGTTATATCTTGTAGCGTATGATCAGGAATAGATATGTATTTGTTTGAGCTCTATTATTTTGGTTAAATGCTATTAATTTCTTTAGTATAATTGTAATTAATAACAGCTATAAATTATAATTATATAAAAATTATATTGAAAGTCCGTAGCATGGAAAATATAAGCCGCTGATCAACGGAAATAAAAGCTTTGTATATTTTTATTTAATTTATGAAAGTGCGCTACACTCGAAGTTGGATTATTTATTTCAGGCAGAAGAGGATTGATTGCTTATAATTAGCAAAGCCATTACTAAAATAGTTCTCAAAACGGTAGATGGACGAGGCATGGCTAAAGCACAATTTATCTTCGATGCTGGAAGGTAAATTTGTACTTGATCCGGTTGAAAAAACAACATTTTCTTGTTTTAATAAAATAAATAAATAAGTAATCGATTAAAATTTTGTTTTTTTTTCAAAAGTTAAGTATTTTTTTTAAATGTTTGTCTTGAATATAAAACGTGTGGAAGTATGATATATTTTTTATGTGATATGTTAAAAGTTTGCATTTAAAATCAAATAGACTTGTACATAAAAAGCTTAAAAATATATATACACATGCTCTGTAGAAATCCTATTAAATCTACCGAAGAAGAGTACCTTAAAGATTTGGATGTAGTGGCGGTTAAAAGATCAAAGAAATGTTTATCCAATAGGCTTCTTTTGGTTTTTCTCTTGAAATACATTTCAATAAAAAATGAATTCAGCATTCCTCGAGATCTTCAATCCTATTTATTTTCAAAAGGAAACTTTTGTGAAAACTTTTTTTTTTGAATGTCATAGAAAAACTCTTTATTCAAGGTGAAACGTCTTCTGAAAAAAATCACATACGAATTTTTTTTTCTAACGAGATCGTTTCTTAAAAAAAGTATTTCGATGATGCTTAAAAAAATGTTTACTTACAATCAATCAAGAAATACGTCAATGTAACATTTTGAAAATAATTTCAGCATTATGAAATGTATTTATGAAATATTTTGTTTTCAGATTGCAGTCGCACACGCGGTCAAGACAATTGACTCGGTAAGCATTCCAAATTATTATTTAGTATTCTTTGAATGAATTTTCCTGTAAACGTGTAGTATCCCTGTTAGCAAAAGTCTTCAATTTGAATTCGTCGAATGAATTCATGTGCATGCTTATTGTTTTATTCCCAAACTGAAAATTATTGAATTAAATAAACATTTCAATTGTAGTGTACGTTATCCGTTTCATTCCAGTAATGCAATTTAATTTTCTATGTTGGTTTGTCCGCAATTATTATTATCCCACATTTTGGCTGCACAAATGATGACGTCATACTAATTAATGAATAAAACATATATTTCGGTTTCAGCCACATATGAAACTGCACCAACTCTGATATTGTAAGCATGTCACTCAAAAGTTATATTTTTGATAGTATTTTATTATCACAAAGCTAGTTTTTTAAGTGTAATTGCTGTAAAAAAAGAGTTTTCTACTTATTTTTAGATCGACTATTTCCTATAGTATTCATTGTAAAAAGTATTAAAAAAAACATAATTAACACCAAGATCATTAATCCAATTAATTAACCAAACCAAATTCCTACACACTTCAACAAGGCCACGACCCAAACAATGCGCATTCCCAATTTACCAGTGTTAAGCCATTTCAAATAGTTGTCTGAAAAGACTTGATTATTTTGAATTAAAATGAAAGTGTCCTACTTTTAGTGGCAATATATTATATAATTAGAACACTTATATTAGTTTGCTTTTGATAATTTAAAATGTAAGTGAAAGATTAAAAACTATTTTTAAGAATAAAAGCTTCCCCATTTACTTTTTACCATGTCAACAACATAATAACAGTCAAAATATCTGATGGATTATCATTTTTTTTCGAAACTAATGCCTGTTTTTTTGAGTTTAATAAATGTTTGTCTGTTTTAGTATAAATATGAAATTACTTGAAGGTAAAACTGTAGTTGTTAGTGATACAACATCAAAATTTAAATCATTCGACTAAGGGATAACGAAAAAAATATTTCCATAGAAAAAAGTCATCTATTACAAAAAGCTTGCTTAAATTTAAAAAATCATTGAGGTTGAAAATATACTGAAGCAAAAAGTATCATACTATTGGAAACGAGGAATTTAATTATGAAAAAGTATGTGAATATTTTTTAATAGTAAAATATATGTGCAAGTTTATCCACAGTCAATTTTACTAGTTGAGAAAAACTGAGTCCATATGTTTGGGACGACTGCATTTTTTATATTAATTAATATAAACAACCGTGAACAGTAAAAGACTGTCGCAAAAGCATATCGCTGGCATAACAAAACTTTTTCGCCATTAGTTTTTTGTCTTCTATGATATCGACTGAAGGTGCTTGATGAAACTTCAATATTAACAGAACTGAGGGTCGAAGTTGAAGTTGAAGAACTGTCAGTTCTGTTTCATCCGTGCGATGGAATACCTGAAGATGCCGAAGGGCGAATCCCGGGTCGTTTGTGATAAGACGTATAGAATCGTACAAAGTTGAAACAATTCAAATTTGTTGTCTTCGTTTGTTTAAATACTTTTCGTGGAGTTTGAACAGGTGAAAGACGTACATCTCAAAAATCAATAACCTATTCGTGCAGTTTGATAAGTAATTACAGCAATTATTATCCAACCATTTGATGGTGGAAATAATGTATCATCGTGTAAAGGAACTTCATTGACGAACATTCGTGTGACCTTTTGAAGGGAAATGGCCTGAGGTTACTCGTGTTGCGTGGGTCTACAACGATGACAATTATGACTTTAGTCGTAAAAATTATTGGCAATTAAATTTTGAAATGAGATCACAAAAATTAATAACGGTTCCAAAAAACGTACTAGAGTAATGAAATCATTTAACTGATTATTTTTAATGATACCTTTTACTTAATACCTGGATCTATAATGATTAAAGAAAAGACTCTTCTAGTTTTACAGTATTAATATTTTAAATTTTTTACCTTGATGATCATCATCTAAATTTCAACATTTTATGGGAACTTATAAAAAAACCTTTTTTTTAAATTTTTCAAAGCTTTAAAAATAGCGTGTAATATATGTTAATGATTTATTAAATTATTAAATTAAACGTCTAGTATACTATTCTGAACGAATTAATTGTCTCACATGTAATAATATACTAATGTCGCGTGTGATACTGAAAAGCATTTCTAAATAAATCCTATATTTACATATTTATGATTTATAACCAAGGGCTCTTCAAGAAAAACAAAATAATAAAAAAAAAATACTATAAATCTCAATGTGATTTTTTCCAATTTTGGTTTTTAAATAAGTCTCATATAAGTAGACCTGCGGCTAAGTCATCGAAATCTTTGCCTTCAGTTAGAGTGGTTACTAGTTCGAGGATCAGTTTGTGCAGTCTGAAGGCTTTGATCTCTGTTCGAAGGCTTGCATTAGCAATATTTTTTTTAAACGGAGCGATAAGCGAACAACTAGCTTTATTATTAAATTTACAACTTTCAATACTATCAAATAATATATTTCTTGTGATAAATTTAATTATAAGTCCATGTATAAAGTAAGCCAACCAGTATATAATATAAAACATCGATACCTTAATATGCTAGAAGAATTTCGTGTTGGTTTTCAACAGATACATGCGAAACCAGCTAAGATTACACATTAAAAAAAATATAAAACTCCATTTTACCGAACTTTTGGATTCTTAATATAATATTTAAAATAACTTTGATTGTTCCACGTATTGTGTAACTAATTGTGACACGTGTTTTGTCTTTTTTAGAAGCACATTCCGACAATCGTAATGGTTTCTTAAGTAATAAAATAAGAATGATTTAAATATTTTATAATGATAAAATACACTATGGAGGTTGGAATATTTCCTTTTTACGGAAAGCATGTGAAAGGAGGCTAGAAATAAACAAACAATAATTATAATAATTATAACGATAATACTACAAAATTATTAACCTACTAAAGTACTTTTAATTCTTATTTAATATATACATATATATGTTTTAAAAAAGGTCGATTAATTTTCAGTCTGGATATATTGCTTCTTTTTAATGTGAATATATTGCTTTAAACAAACTATCCGAAAACAAATCATCAATACTATTTAAAGTACCGTTTCATTTATTTATCTTTATTGATCGTGCGTATACCTAAATATTCTCTCTGAAAGAAAGTAAAATTATTTATTCAAATGCAATGTATTATTCAAATTTTTGTATGCTCTTATGTTATTCTATTCGGTGTTGGTATTTTTTGTTCGTAAAAGACTGTTGTTTATCATATTTTTAAACAATTGTGTTACTTCACATTTCAATTTCTCTCATTCGTTTGGCTTTTACACATACATATGTTATATACCCCGCGCTTTATATGGGGAGAAATTAAAACAGTGTTTTTACAGCATGCGATCCAAAACAGGTTTAGATTTTTTAACGATATATTATTAAAAATGACAAAATATGTCAACGAAAAATCTAAGCACTACAATTTTGAGAAAAAAATTAAAACTATGCCCATTTTTAACTGGTTCAATTTAATTCCCAAAAGGCGTCTTCATAGATGTTGTCAGTATGAAAACTTTATTTTTTCAGTCGATATTTATCTGGAGATAAGAATATATTGAAACATTAGCCCTATACAGGAATTTAAGGTAGCTTGCTGTTAGCTACTTTTTAAAATCTGACGGGTGGAAAAGAATCTTAAGATATGTCATAGATCCATCGAAAAAAAGTCCGTCAATTGATTGAGAAATCAATATTTGGCGATGAAACTGTTCGACTCTTAAGCAGAAAAAATAGTTATAGTCTTATATAATATAGCATTCAAACATAAAAGTTCTGACAATTCCTGCGCCATCCGGTTTCTCAACTTTTTTGTCAGCGATATATTGAAAAACAATGATCGCGTTAGCTTAGGACAAATAGTTGATATTGATCACGTTTTTTAAGATCTTATAGTAAAAACAAAATGAAAAAAAAAACAAACCAATTCATCAATCGAATCTCTACATTATTATATGATTGATATGACTACAGAAAATTTTATTTATATTTCAAAACACAGATAGAAAGAAGAGGTACGAAAATTATAAATAAAAATATTTTACTATTTTACTGACTATATTAATTACACGAATAACTTTGATTGTTATATATGTATAAGTGTTATATTTTATTTTCAACTTTACTTTCAACTTAATAACCAAGTATGTACAGTAATTTGTTCAGTACTGTTTAAAACCATTGAGATTATTCTTATTTGAATCATCGGTCAAAAAGTCATATTTATGATTAGAAAAAAAATCGAAATGAAAATACATTAAAATATTACATTAAAGTTTTTTTGATACGTAAATAAATTAGTCATGAAAAGTATGTCGCGAACAAGATTTTTATTCGGCACCTTTTTGCTTTTTCTCTTACAAAGCCTGAGTGGCATATCTTTATGTAAAGCTCGAATGGAAAAGCTGAACGTTGAGGGTGGCAGTACTTGTAGACAGGTGGAAATAAGGGCGCAGTTTTTTTTATACAAAATACAAAAAGAACACAGAATAAATAAACACACCTCGCAACCATTTTGGTCCATTAAATTCAAGAATTTTAAATAGACAATTTCGTTAGTTGTTTACTAACACTTTGAACAGTTTGAACGTATACTCAAACAAATTCAAGGAATCAATAACATATAGCTACGTTTCTAAAAGAGTTTTATATTATCTCTAAATGTTTGAAAAATTAACAAGAAAATACTTTTAATTAATTGAGGAAAATACCATTAGTTCATTATTAACTACAAAATAATACTTTTAATACAGCCATTTTATATAGTTTGACTAAAAGTTTATGTTTTGATGGTTTGGTTAAAGTTTTATTTTCAATGGATAACGATTTTGTGTCTCAGCATTTAGCACCGTATGTATATGATTTTAATGTACTGCCGTTTTTAACAAAGTTTTTGTGTAACTTTTCAAAAATACGTTTTTTTTAAATAGTCTGATTTTGAATATTTAACGAAAGATCAAAATATGTAGTATTTATACATTTATATAAAATACTATATATATATTGAAATTGATAATTCATTTTTAAAAAATTGCATGGCCCTGTATATAAAAAAGCAACGGAAAATGAAGTGGATCGGATGCTGAAGGAAGAGCTTTCGACCGAGTGACTACTACCTTTCACGTAGCTTTTCGAACTTTCATTATAATGTGGAGGGCCTCTACGCTCCCTCGAATTCTCATACAATACAAGCGTAACTTACATGACAAATAAACTTAAAGAAGTTAAATTTAAATTGGATTCTGATGTCGATTGCAACAAATAACTGGTAGGCGGTAAATCAAACTTTTATTTTGTCGCTACGATACCTTTTTTCATGTAGTATCATTTGTATTTTTCCAAAAATAGGTTTTCTTTATAAAGAATGTTATTATATTATTTATTATTATATTTTTTATACATGTATTAAACCATTTAATAATTTCACCAGAATTCTTATTAGACTGACTTTTTAATTATTATCTATTCTGATAATTTAACATCATTCAAAAAAAGTGATGCAAAATGTGTAATAAACGTTTTAAAAGCGGTTTTATTTGAAGTATTTTATTGTTTGAAACAAAAAATCTATATTTCATTCAACATTGATCAAATAATATCGTGTTGATATATTAACATATAATTAAAATTTAGTTAAAAAATCATTATCATATATATCGTTATTGTAAAAAGTATAAATGTATAAATAATTTGAGAAACATAGAGTGCTGTTTTTACTATCATGAGTTAATTTAATGGAGCGTGGGATTGATTTATTTTTGTATCGAAGATTTACTTTTAAGCGCTGTAGGAAATAGGCGATTTAACTGAAAATTGCAAAAAAGAAAAACTCAAAAGAACAAAGATTACGAAAATCTATTGTTATTGTAGCGGGCAAATAAAAGACTGGCGGATCTTGATAGCAGAGGAAAATGTTTTGATCTGGATTTGTAGAGCTTGTTAATCCTCGTAGAGCCCTATTGAGACTGAAACTAAGGGTCGATGTATGCGGGTAGAATAAATTATATCGTATCTGAAAAAAATAACAACCCTTAAAAGATAACAACGTCTAAAGCTGTATGTGTTTCTTTCCACGATCAGGTATAGAAACGAACTTTTTATTGGAAGCGTGATAATCAGCAAGAAAGACCGATTCAAAAAAATGTCTTATCAATTTTATTGAGCGTGCAAGACATTTATATAAAATCTTTACTAGCATACAATCCGTATTGATTATTTATAAAAATTTTGCTTGCCAGATATTTTATGCAATCAAGTTATTTAAAGTAAGTATATATTGTAAATATAATTTCGAATTTAATAAAAATAAACTATTTGCGAAATAAATAATTACTTCTTGAAAAACAATTTATATTGATTATTAAAAAAGATAAAATATTTTTTAACTAATATGCTTGATTAAAAGACAGATAATACAAGCAGAATGTTAATCATATCAATCAGGACCGCCTAGTGAAGCATATAAAAGGAAGATAATCTTTTTGGAGATTATAAGATTACACGTATATACAACATTAAACTATTCTTTTAAATTTTATTTAAGTTGGAATACACATGATAAATTTAATACATATCAGTCATGAAACATCAAGTCCAGGATAATTGCTTTGATACTAAAGTTCATTGATAAAAAGTTTTAAAGGAATCCTTCTTATAATGTACTTGTTGTTGAGTTCTCTTTACATAAAATCATTATATAACACAACAGTTTGGAAACAAAGCAATTTACTAATTACCCGTAAATGAGTTATATTTTACCGTTCTTAAAGTTTACTAGTGAAATGTTTTTTTTCCGTTTCAATATTTTTTTTATTTTTTAACGTCGAACTACAATAGTAAATTTAAATAATGAACAATAATTGAAGAAGAAAATCACAATTTTTTTTTTACTTTATCTATTAAATCAGTTTAAATGATTTATTTTGATAAATCGGGTTTCTTTTGCTTTAAGAAATATTTCGTTAATGTGTTACTTTTACTGGGAAAAATTAGTTTTGTTTCACCGAATTCGGATCAACACATTTATTAGTACTGAGAACCATTATAGTCATAATTATGTCAAGTTGAATTTGACAGCTAAGATCGAAAATTAATAATATTATATATTACTTCCTATTATCTTTCGAATCTTGTTTTTATGTTGTGTAGTTTCTAATAAAACTTTAATCGATACATTTTTTATATTTGATTGAATACTTAAAGAACCAATCTTTAATTCGTTTAATCTTGAAAAACAGTGTTTTTGTTATGAATCTGTGTAAAATATTGATTTTGTACAGATGCGAGATGTTGATATGAGTATTTTAAAAAATAGACCACACCCTAAACCAATGTCTTAAGTGAATCTGTCTTTATTTTATACCTAACTATTTATTTCATTTGAATATATACAATCACAGTTATTTAAAGTAATAAATGCATAATATCAATCAATCAACTGCATCACATAAAAAAATTCAGCAAATCCTTAAGACATTTAGCGTAACAAAACTATCATTTTATAATTAAAGCAAGCATATTTTTAATTGATAGTAACACTCACTGTCAAGGCAAATAATTGACTGGAATATTTATAGTTTAAACTGAGAATGATCGTTGAGAGATGGTCAGAACAGTGGTTTAGTTGATTTTTTAAAGCTCTGCGTTCTGCCTATTATGATATATATAAATACATATTATAGTTATGGCTTTCAATACATTCAATGTAAAATAATATATTGTATATGAAAAGGAAACGCAATCTTAAATCTAATTTGTATAAGCTTTTAAAAGACATCATGGTGTAGATTTCTATTCCAGGCTTATGAAAAGATATGTAAATAATGTTGACTGCTTCACAAGACTATCGCTTTTAACGTAAGAGTAAGACAAGTAATCTGTAATCTGAATTTTTCAAGCAGTATCACGTGAAAACGTTATTTTCCACGCAAACGAAACATGATACACTATGCTTTGTGCAACGTAAAAACGGAAGCGAGCCTTGAACATTTATGAATTCGGATTGATACCTTTCTACCGTTACTTCACGCTTAAAACATTTCCAGCATGAAATATCGATAGATTAACAGGCTTTGTTATTACAAAAATAAATTCGACCGACAAATACACGGCATTTGGATATTTAAATTCGACATCAATAAGTTTGTTGACTTTAAAATGAATATTTCTCGAATTATTTATTTGAATAAATCATATTTATACCCTTTTAGCTCGAACTAACCTCCGATTGACCTTTATTACAAAAAGTGATATTCTGTCATTGAATAAAAAAATATCTTTTTGTAGCGATATTAAATCGCTTTTGTTAATTATTATAACAATTAAATTTACCTTTATTAATGATTACATTGCGAAAAATTGTGATGTCTTTTTCAGAAATTATGTTTACTAAATCGAGTTATTTCGTAGGATTTTATCTCGCATGCGATAATTTACTAAATATTATAATAAAACACACATTTTAATACTATTTCTACAATATATTTTATGACCAGGCCTAGTTTAGCTCACCGTTAGAAATATCAACTGAACTGTTGCTGATCATAAAATATATTTTGTAAATATTATATTACTAAGATATATGTTTTTATTAATTAAAACAACATTATTTTCTTTCAACGTTCTTTTAATCAAGACGAGACATTTAATTACTTAAAATTTATAACGTAAATTTTATAAATTTTAATTTCGCTCCTTCGCAAATACCGTATAGCATTCAATTGAAGTAGTGATCTTGAAATGTATTAATGTAAAATAAGATTTTTAGCTTAATTCCGTCATACATAATTCCGCTAATTCAACAATATTTAGAATTCTATTTTTAGCCTTTTCATGTTTTTTTTTTAAATTTTAAAAATCGTTAAAAAGTAGTTATATATAAGCACCCATTAAGCGGCGTCTATCATAAAGTTAATTCAAACGTCCGCAATTTTTCATTTTCTGATAAATGTTAGTAAAGTAAATAGCAATATAATATTTTATTTCTTATAAGACTTCATTATTCTGAGCGGAAATTAATTGTACCTAGAAAAAGGGAATGAAATATCAAACTTCAATAAATTACGTAACAAAATATCTTTGTTGATGGTACAAAGACGAAAGAACCTTTCATTTTAACAGCATAAATATTTTACCCATTTATATAGTGTCAAAGTTTTTGAAAATATTTCCTTTTTAAACTATTGTGTAAACCTTTCACCAGATTACATTCAGTTTGATTTTTGAACTGTTTTTATACAATATCTTTATTTTTTTAGTAAAAAAAAATGCTAGATATATCTAGTATCGCCACTTGTACAGCCGTTGTACAAAGGGGTGGTCTGATTTTCTTCCATAAGGACCACTTCCGTCCCACATATAATCTTATTGTCATAGACACCTATTGTTTCATTTAGAATTTTGAAAATTTAATGTCATTGTGTTAAAGAAACAAGCTCGGCCGTTGGAACAGGAGAGAGGATGTGTTGTGAGCCTTTTCTGCACAGCTATATATAGATAAGCGAATGTTAGTGTAAGCATAGTTCTGACGATGGCGTGAGCCAAAATAGCTATCAAGTATATTTGTTAAAAATATTTTTTTAGAACTAAAATACATTGCTATTTTTTCACCGTGTTATAATGGAGTTCTACCAAATGAATGCCAATTCAATCAATAAGCTAGATACATCCTTTAAAGGTCTGTATTAAACAATTATTTAAAAAAAAACAGACATATAATAAAATAATACTAACTTGTTAGTAGCTTTCGAGCGAACACTTTTTTTTTATTTAATATATTATTTATTTAAGAACAATATTGTAAAATGTAATAATACGTCATAAAAATACAAGATTTAGTTAAAAGGTTTAATTTTGGTCGTTTACTTATATTGAAAGAAAGATAGTAAATCGAATACATTTTTTTACATTCAATAGCATTCTGAAAAACGGCAATTTGATTAAATGTCTTTCCATTTATATTTAGATTTATAAAAGAAATTTAACTTGCAAAACTATTAAAATTAGGTTTTGTTAGAGACATGATGTAACACAGACGAAATTGAAACATGGAGAGAACCGAATAGTTTTTCCTTGCCATTAATTACATTTGGCTTGGTTCCAAACTCATTTCTTTGGGACTTTAATTAAATTTACGAGATCTCTAACCTACATTCCAACTGAAAAAAATCTAATGTCCTGAAAGTTAAGTGAAGATAACGAGGTAAATTCATTACTTCAGTTCAAAACATGTTGAGTATTGTTTTCAATTCTTACTTTCTAATTTATTCACCTGATTTGTGTTTGACCCAGTAAATGCTACTTACAAAATTTTACAAGTTGAAAGCTTTTGAATACATACCCAATATATTGTTATAATATTTCAGAAATATAATGATTTTACATATTTACTATTGACAATACGCTCACATTAGATAGGGTATTATATAACTTAAAAGCAGGGGTGCTCAACCGAAATCGTTTGGTGGCTTAAAAAAGTATTACTTAGCTTGGGAGGCTAAAGTATCGTCCGAAATTGATTGTAAATAGCTAAAATATTACTGCTTAATGATGATACTATTATAAATAATTAAAAAAAGATACATAAGTGGTTTAATTAAAGTAAAATTAACATTTGTTTTTTTCAAAATAAGATTAAACAAACGTCTGATATTGTTCAAACAAATGAATTCGATAATACAAAATACTTTCAAGTACAACTTTTCCGTGATAAAATAATATTTTTTCATTGACAAGCACTATTTTTTATATTCACAGTATAATTTATTTAAAATATGTATATATATATATATACATTAAAATTTATTTCTATTTGGCGTGATTGCAAATGCAAGAATAAATAATATCCAAATCGTATTGACAGAACTAAATTATTTTCGTGGAATTAATATTTGTCCCCGAAATGAATGTGATGTAATCTAGAAAAGCCTGAAACAAATTAGGGAAGCTGTATAAAGTAATATTTTCATTTCCATGATCCGAACTATACTGTATAGTATTGCTTCATACACCGTTCAGTCGAATTCACAAAGACAGTTTTATTATACTACAGGGAATTATCAATCCTAGTAAAATATTTTAGTTTCTCTTTTATTACATAATAAGAAATATCGTACATGTTTCAACAATTTTTTGTTGTCTTTCGGGATACGCTCTATTATTTAAAAAAAAAATTGTAATGCAAACGAGGTTTCGTAATTCAAGGCAATAAACAATTACATGAGCATGAATGTTTTATGTTTGAATTAATGATTTTATTCCTTGCACCAATACTTTAGTTTTAAAAACCAATTTAAATTTCTCTGACTTAAAACATGTATAACGAAAAAGCTCAACTTAGTTGATCCGTAATTCCGTAAAAATGCATTTGTAATAATTTAAAAATTGATTACTTTTTTACTTTACTGGTCATGTTACTGTATATCGCGTGTTTCTCTCCTTTGAAAAACATCTTCAGACTAACTTAATGTGTACGTTAAAAATAATTAAAAAAAAATACAATAGAACTTATTACTTCTGATACATCTGATTGAACTTAAAATTTTATGATTACTTGATCGATTATTCTATACAAGAAATATATATCTAACGACGAGTATTATTCTTAATTTAATATTGACAATTTTTTGCAGATCTTTAAAGTAAGAATTGATATATTTGAGAAATGTGTTTTTTTCAATCAAATTGTACCGGTGCGGCCACAAGATATTTCCGTGGGACTACTATTTACGCTAGGATAACTGCTCTACACAATGGTTTTAAATATAATTATTTGTATTGGGCTATCTACTTTGAAATTATCTGACATAAAACAATGAATATTAGCGAACAAAAATATCAAAAGATTGTTGACCTTCATTAAGTGACATGCATAACTTAGAATGTTCAAACACTTCAATGATTGGTTTGTAAACGAATATACAACAAATAATTCATTACTAACGAAACGGTTAATAGCCGTATATTTTAAGAAAGGATCACTCGTGGTAAAATATCCAAAGTGCCAAAACCCAAGCCATGATGAGAGAATTCTTACGGAAATCAGAAAAGCTTGAGAGCCTAAAGTTGTACACAAAAATCTTTGACCTCACTAGGTAAATGCACATTTTTAAAGAATGCAAATTATCACACTTGAAGAAAGAAAAAATTTTATCGCTTAAAATTAGTTACGAATTTATCCAACTATGAAAATCCACCATATCCAACGTAAATCGATGATAAATATTTTCTTTCGCGTATTTTGTAAACGTTAAAAAAGAGCGCGCTTAGTTATGAGCACTCCGATTTTCAAAGCGTAAACGAATTTATTAACAATTAGTTTTATTATCAACAATATTTCTTATCTCATGACTGGTGCTCAAATACTATATTAATGTCGGGAAATAAACAATGGGTAGGCAAGTAAAAAAAAATTCTATTTAAATATGTCTCGCTGGATTTTGGATATGTCGTATATTATTGTACGTTTCTGCCATATTAAATCGACCCCGCATCATTAAATTCGCAGGCATACTCTAGTTAAAGACGTATTCGTTTGATGAAAATACGTCCTAACGACATATTGTTGACGCTTTGTATGTAATCAAATTTCCATTCTCATGTTTTTCCGTACTCATAATGTTATTGTAGGATGTCCTGTTCCGTGAAGTATGGGGAGAATGAATTTATGCGAAAGAAATGGTGTATTCTCGGGTTTTCATGGAAAAAGTACGTTTCAAACAAAAGATTTATCAAAATTTCCCTTTTGCCAATAAATTGTGAAAATATTTTATTTATATTATTTATTAACATTAAAATTTAGGAAATATAACAGATAAAATATTAATATTTAGCGGAGAAATAATTTGCATTATTTTCTTCAATTCAATTCATAGCTTTAGGACTCCAATACATCTGTAAATACATATATGTGCCACTTACTTCACTTGGTTGAAGGACATATTTAAATATTTTATCATAAAATTTTCCACAACTACAAACATTAAAAGTAATATTATATTTTATAATAATGACAGGTTGATGAAATCTTGTTCCAAAAAAACTTTGAAACGAAACGAAAATTATTGAAAATAGATTTAAAAAAAAGCAGAACCGACGCATGTAATAACTTTTTGGGGAAATTTATCCTCAATAAAAATTTCAATTTTAAATTTACTACTATACTTTTTAGTTGACACTTTTAATTTTTTGTTTTTTTATGTTGTTGGTTTTGATGATAAAAAATCTTATATATGTGCAACGCGCTTTAGACTTGATTACACGGGAAGTTTAAAACAAACAATGCGACCAGAACACAGTTACCATTGTAAAAATCATAAAAAAAATCGCGTGTTTTATTTAAATGTTTTTTTGCAACAGATTGCAGCTAACTTTTTAAGCACACTATACAGGTTTTACAAAAATAAACGATTGAGAATGATTTTTCCATCGTCTCTTATAATTGCGACACTGCCGCACTTTTTCGTTTTATATACAATATTTATGAAAGTATAACTGAATTTATGATTAGCCTGTTACTATTTCAGTGGCAGATAATAACTATGGCTAGTTCAAGTAGAACGTGGCATATATAACATACATAAATTTTGTCATTGCCAATGAGTTAAACGTCTATTAATGAACTAACAGTCTTGTCAGACTGAGAAAAAGTGCTCTTTGCTCCAAACTATACAGAATATTTGATTAATTTAATACAGATATATATTCCACGAACTATTCCTTTTTTTAGCTCGCCAACGTAGAAATAATTCGATAATGGAATAATACATCTATTCTCATACACTTGAAATAGAAATTGCATTAACTCACTATCCTTCACGTGGAATCTATTGATATTCTAAGAATTATCATTAACATTTTCGTTATTTTAACCAGTGTCATCCCCACTAAACGGTGGTTCTATACTTTGAAAACGGGAAACAGTTTATGCTTATAACTTTTCAAAAAATGATTGGGAACAAAGAACGTGAAATTATCGATAAATGGTGAATTGTCCTTTTGGCCGCATTAAAGTTCGAATAAATAGTCATTACAAATTATGCTTATATAAACGTACTTTATAAGAAATTTTCCTTAAGCTGTGCTTCAAACGACATAAATCTTAGAATTAGAAGCGAAATTGTATAAGCTATCTTATTTTGTTACGGAATATTTAAAATTATCTTTGGATTCTTGGTAAAACCAGTCGAGATTTTTATTTTAGATATCGAATTAATTTTAAGAGACTTTCCACAAAGGAATTTCAAAATGTAAGGATAAAAATGTGCCATTTTTCCGAAAAAAAATTCAGGTGATTCCAGATTATATTATCAAATAAATAGGGTTATAAAATTTGGAAAAATTAAAGCGACGAAAGGTCTTTAGACGGATGATACACAAGGGATTAGATTTTATTTTTGTGGAAAATAATCAACTCAAATATACGGTATATGATTTTTTTTCAGCCAGATATAATTGATATGGATTTCGAAACAATGTTTCATTGAATGATGTGTTTTGTTGCATTTGTATTTTTGAATCAAATATAAATTGAAATATTAATATCATAGTAGGAATTTTTTTACCAAAGTCGTTACTATAAGCATTATGAAACGACAATTTATGTATATTTATTTTATTTATGTGACAATGGCCAAAAATTATGTTTTTACAGAAGACTTCATTTTCACATCATCAATTATACAGTTTGGGCAATGGGACGAGGCTTTCATTACAACCCATAAAATATTCATATTTCCATGTTAGCATGTTATCATGAAACCCATTCCGTAAAATCGATGGTTCGAAGAATAATCCTTGTCTTTACATCATTTATTCAGGTAATTTGAAGGCATTGCAAAAACGGAAAGGGTGGTTTTGTGATGATCAAAACAGGCAGAATGAGTAGGAGATCGGTAGGGGGATGAAAAAGCGTCGATAGTAGGTACCCACCTCTCGTGTCTCTACCTGCACACGGACGCCTGATGTTTGTGGGGGAGTGATATTTTACTATACACTGGAGCCACTGATTTCAAAGCTTTTTTTATTAACAGCTTTTTTCAAAACAATTATATACATTTTTGTATATTTGATAAATGATATTTATGTGAACAAGCTTAATCTGTCGTATAGAAAAGCATGTGCTACATTTATAGACAACAACTCTGATCTTGTTGACTTTTAAAAAATTAGGATATCGAAATAACGAATGTATCATTGCCCATTTTGTTAGAAATAAATTGATTTATTTTTTTCAACTTTTTATTTAAATTTTTTTTTTCAGTCAGTGCAATATAATAGCGCTTTGCATGACATATCCCCTACGAACCTGTTAATTATGACTGATGTAGAAATCAACTAAACATAAATAAACTAGAATACTCTGAATTTTGACAGCATTTACAAATTATCCAACATTATTCATACTTAATACATACATCATACATTCTTCAGAATGAACTAAAATAACTTATTTTTCTTACAACTTTACCTGTCGCAATCAAATATATTTATGATTAAAAGATCTTTAATGAGACTGAATATTAATATTTATGAAAACAGTAAGACTGACTTTTATAACTTGAAAATTATGTATAGGTATCCTTAGTAGTATATGATTAACTATTCAAATCTATTTATAATCCTCAGATTTTGGAAGATCTTTCAGTCTATGTCGAAGCAGTTTTTTTTTAATAAGCCGATATATAACTTTAATGAAGATTGAGAATCATTTCACGTGAAATACATTATAAATGTTTGAATGGCGGCTACGAGGCGAGGGTAGAAACGCGGCACTGAGTCAAGGTCGGACGATCGACCGCTTGGAAAAGCCGACGCTACGCTATATCTACCCTTAAATTTTGTCTCTGCAGTTTTTATAACGACGCCAGACATCACCTAACTCCTGGCACTGACTGCTTATAAACTAATTAAATTATTTATCAACGCTAAAAAGTTTAAGAAATAAAGAAAAAATACATAATTCAGTCTTTAAAAGAATGATATTATAAGCGATGGAAAGCTTTTTGATTATTTTTTCTATCAATGAATAATACGAAGAAACATAATTTAACGAGAATCATTTTAAATAATTAACAAGCACTTTGCTGCTTTACTCTTGATCTTAATAGTTTTTTTATGGTACACAATTACTTAAGTAAATGAAAAGCTTTAATAACGTATTCAAGTGCTTTGATGCACGCACAATTATTTTACTAAACATAACCCAATGAAAAGTTATCTCTTTTAAGGTGTTAACTTTCTTTTCTTGATGGAAAGGCGTGATATTTTACATAATAAATACATATTTTAGCACTTATTTCCACAATAAATTTTGTGAGCAGGATCGGTTTCGTTCATCGCGAGCATTCGCATCGGTCGTGATCGTAAAATATACTGTAGACATAAGTAATATTTTTTTACTTTTATATAGATATAGATATATATATAAAAAAAAAGAAAAAGAAAGTATAGCTCAAAGTTTACATTGAAGTCAAATAGAATTAAATAACAAATCTATTCAGTTCAAATATAATTATTCTTCAATTTTAAATTTATTTGTTGAGCTAGGTATTATTTTTGGTCAAATTTATTTCTTCTACAACTCATACGTCTATTGCTGGAAATTTTTCTCTGTTTGTTATCAGATGTTAAATTTCACCAGAAATCTTCATATCGGTACTGTTAATAATAATATTAAAATTATTATTATATGGAAAGCATATTTAAAAGCTTGGCTTTATTATTTTGGCCCATATCTCATAACATTAGCCCTGGGCTCGTAAATCATAATATTTCATTATTGTAATAGGATTGGTATATTTCATAAAATAATATTATATTGTTTTCTCTTCAATAAAACGTTACGAATTTTTTTAAAACACCGAAATAAAACTCTAAAATACACATTTAAATAATATTTTGTGTTAAAAAAGAGTCTTAAAATAACTCGTTATAAAAGTAAACATATTTTTGATTGTATGATATAATTAGTTAATTAACTTTATTTTTGGTGTTAATTTATGCCAGAGTATTCTCATCTTTTTTTTGGAAATATAAATTTAGCAGATATTTTCTGGTCAGTTTTTCCATTTAATCACTTTAAATACTCTGTTCTTCAAATGATCTATGCTTAGTACGTGTTTAGTTGAATACGAAAAAAAATGTTAGGGGAACGATTTATTTTGTGGGAAATGAATTTTATCTTAGTCACTAACAGAATGGAAATTGATTCAAGTGACTGATATATCTAGTAATATTTATCAGTATTTTTCAACCCTTTCACTCACTTAGGTTCAAGAACAAAGTGAGTAAATTGCTCTTTCTCTAAAATAATTTGTTCACCACTTTCCTCAAATATTCTACCGGCACCATTTAAGCTCGTCCAAATATATCCCCTGAATTGTAATTGACAAGCTTCCGTGACACCCGAATCTTTCCGCTGGGAAAAGGAGGTAGGCTAGGTTAACACATTTTTTTTGGTCCAACATGAAAAATTTTCTCAAAATACAAAATGAATACTTTAAATGATTATTTTATGAAGTTCATTTTAAATGAATGGAAAAAATGCTGTAAAATATTTTAAATGCACCGATTTTTTTTTCATTTCTCACTATAAGAAACAGAGTAAAACGGTAAACGTTAAAACTTCACTAATTAAATTAAATTAAACAATTGAAATATATATGTATGTATATATCTACCCAGGGATGCATTTGTGATGCATTTTCTAAACACGGACGTCCATGACCTGCTGTCATTTGCGCGTGCGCCAAAATTTCAAATTAAATGTACAATTCGCGTAAAATGATCGAATTTTTTTACATTAAAAATAATCAAATTTTTTCGCATAACAATTATATGGATCCTACTAACACACCAAAATGTACATTTTATTTGTTTTATTTAATATATGTTTTGACTAATATACTGGTATTAAGCTTGTTAAATACTACAATTACAAAATGAGTAACTTTCGAAAAAAAAAATGAAAAAATAGTCACCAAGAATTTTTATTGATACTTCTTGTTTTGCCTTTGTATGACAGATTTTTAATACACTTGACATACACAAATGAATATTTTTTTTTCACTCAGTTGAGATCAACTAGAAAAAAACGCAAAAACTATGTTCAAATCTCAACCAAAAAAGAGAAAAATAATGTTTTTAATTAATTTTGCTAAGAATAAAGCTCGAAAGCTTCGTTAAACAGAGTTCTTATCGCTACATATACCAATATATATATTGATAAAAATATTCTACATTATTTTGTTGTCATCATTTTGTCGTGAAACCGAATATTCTAAAAAGTAATTCCGTAGATAGATTGATTTACGATTTTATGTACCGTTTTGATTCATCTTTGCCGAATAAAATTACTCTTACCTACAAATATAACTGAAGACAGCTCCCTTGCCGGGAAGAGAGAAAGTAGGTATATATTAAAGTCAATGTATAAAACAGCACCCTAGCTACTACAACTAGCAGCCTGGAACCATTCGGTCGATTGTTTGACCCGCATACCTTTCGGTAAATTCCACAAGGACGCTGCTAGGTACATATCTACTATTAATACATGCATTATTTACCTCTCGTACCTAGGGTGTTAGAAAAACCGGTTTCGTAACTTGCCGTTATTTGAACGTTGATTCTTAATTCCGAATAAATCTAATAGAAATTAAATACATCTGATTAACATATTTTAAATTTAAAATTTTTCGAAATAAATTGATGAAATAATTTAACAATTAACACGGTGAAAAAATAGCAATGTATTTTAGTTCTACAAAATTACTTTTAACAAATATAGTTGATAGCTATTTCGGCTCAAGCCATCGAACTATCGTTCTGACGGATAGTTCTGACGATGGTGAGCCGAAATAGCTATCAACTATATTTGTGAAAAATAATTTTTGTAGAACTAAAATACATTGCTATTTTTCCACCGTGTTATAATGGAGGTCTACTAAGTGAATGCCAATTCAATCAATATACTACAAAATTATTTAAAAAATATATAGTTGATAGCTATTTCGGCTCACGCCATCGTCAGAACTATGCTGAACTAACATTTGCTTATCTATATATAGCTGTGTAGAAAAGGTACACAATACATCTTCTCTCCTGTTTTAACGGCCTAGCTTGTTACTTTCTCACAATAAAACTAAATTTTCAAAAATTGTAAATGAAACAAAAGGCGGCTATGACAATAAGTTTACATGTGGCACGGAAGTGGTCATTACGGAAGCAAATCAGACCACCCCCCCTGGAATAGGTTGGACTAATGGGGACGCTTTTATAATAGTATCTTCGTTAAGAAGCCTTTTAACAATTATTTATTAAGGAGTGTTCATCAAGGAAATGTGAAACTTTAAATGATTTTTTTATCCAGCATTTTATTTGCGTAAAATACAACTTAACTTGATTTTCTCTAGCATTTATAATTAGCCGTTGTGTATTTTATATTAATACATTTTATAAAAATTATAAATTAGTCTTTGAGAAAATAAGGAATATTCAATGAAAAAATTATACCGGTATTACGATTAAAATGTCCTGTATTTTTTTTATCTTCATATAGATAATTATATACGCATAAACGATATTTTATTTTCACACTCATTGTAAAGTATTACATCCCTGGTCATATTGCCGGTAGTGGCTGGTCTGATAAATGATAAAATCAATATGTTAGTAAAAATAATAATGACGTTGATTTTGGTGTACGTATATCCGATAACTTTGGTCAAGATAAATTCTATTAATATTTTCCCTTGTTGTGAAAAAGGGTAAAAGCGAGTAACAATTTACTTAATGGCATTATAATGGTTGGGCATTTCAATATCCTACTATTTGGTCTTCATTAGTATCAAACACAGTACCAAATAGTTTTAAACACAATATTATTCGGAGCATGGTGTTGAAATATATGACGTTCTGTAGTAAAGGGTAATACGGCGGTGGGCGATAAAAAATATTTTATATTTGGAAAAGTTACCTGGACAACGTTTTATCATGTCTCGTTTTCAAAATACCTTTATCGCGTGTCAATTTTTTTGTAATTTTGGGTAAGGTGTTGTCAAGATTTAAACAAAATTTTTGTGAGCAACATTGTGCTAGTACATAACCTGCAATTTTTGGTTTTTTTTGTTTGTTATGAAAATTGTGTTAATGAATATATATATACTGTGAGGTCTAATATTCCCTCCAACTCATCCAATCCTTGAAACGTTGTGTAGTAAGAGCCATCACCAAACTACTAGTTCTGTCATATCCCAATCGTCTAAAAACTTCGAATATTAGGTTGCAATCCGTTCTTGTTTTTTTTTTGAAGATACTTTGACTTAAGGATAGGTTCACTTTAGGAGCGGACATGATTAAAAATGCAAATTTTTATTCTCATATCCTTAACCTTACCTGTTGTGATGTGGGGTATAAGAACTCGTACCGAGTAACTAAATTTATATAATTAAAAAAACGTTTTCTTCACGAGAAAAAAAAGTTAATATTAAATACAGCTTAATTCAGAATTATATAGAAAGAAAGCGTTAGATATTTCTACAGTAATTATTCCTCATTTAAATTTTAAAATATTTAAAACTTAATAAATGAATAAACTATATTAGCATTTTTGCGATACAAAACGTCTTGATAATTCATAAAGGATTATGTGTTTGATCGTGTCCTTTTTTTAAATTTTAAATGTTATTCCATCATATATTTATAAAGAAAAATAAAAGTTAGTTGCATTGTATTATTTGATTTACATATTTGTATGAAATGATCAAGAAATATTTATTTCCTCCTTTTGATAAGAAGTAATAAAAGGCTAAGACGATTTTAAGTGTGTAAATATATTTTTATATTAAAATAAAAAAAATTACTGCGAAAAATTGAGAAGGTCATGACGAATTTAGATTTGGTAAGGACATTGAGAAAGTATGCCAAATAAATTCGGCAATTTATAAATTGCCTGCATATGGATTGATAAAATGATTGTTTTAGATTGTTTTAGTTTTTTTTATTTGCACGAAATGGCATTTATCGTTTGAGACAGGTCAAAGAGCAAATAGTTCAGTGCGAGGCTAAATAAAATGGAGCCTTGAACTATTTTTGCTAGTCTCAATAAAAAATAACCCTTCGACCGCTTACTGCAAAAAGTTTTTTATGTTCATTTATAGGCCATATATGCGCTGGAAAATTTTGTTTTTCTGTATTAGTGATTCATGTCAGGGATAAATTATTTGAAACCTGTAGATAACTTCAAAAACACGTATACAGGCGAATTGAAAGTAATAAATACTTTTGCTGTGAGCTTTTTATAATATTGTAGGCAAATAAATTTAAAAATCCAATCCATTCCACTAACGTTAGGGAATATTTTACCCGAACCATAATCATAAATCATGAAGTTATTTTTATGTAATTGGTTAATTTAAATATTATTTTACGTATGTAAATAAAAAAAATACGTATTTTTAGTTTGGATGATAAATTCATTAAAGGATGCTCGTACATAGAAATATGTTAATTTTTTATCTGTGTTTGGAAATAAGTGTATAGAAATAAAAACATTTTGTCGATTTTCACTCCAAGTGTGGAGCTACTACCAGCGAGCTTTAAAAGAATTTTTTAAGAACATTTAGACATAAATTTAATTTCTCAACCTATTTCTTATATAAGATAAAAAAAAAAACAATATAGGACAACTTTTCAAAGTTTGATAAATATAAAGAAATGGATCATAGAGTTAAATGAATGTTTTATTTCAAATTTCAAAAGAAAAATATTGAATCGTTTTATAAAAAAGTGCTTGATGCTAAAACTTGAGATTTCCTAACTCTTTTCACTCAACTTTGGCAAACGGAATTTAAAATAAATCAAAAGGAGCGCTTTTATTTACTCAATTAATTATGATTGTTTTAAAGCATTTTTTAAACCCAG
This sequence comes from Himalopsyche japonica, assembly GCA_028555115.1. NCBI lineage: Eukaryota > Metazoa > Arthropoda > Insecta > Trichoptera > Rhyacophilidae > Himalopsyche > Himalopsyche japonica. The sequence goes on from JAHFWJ010000430.1 coordinate 4,117,914, forward strand.
TTTTATAAAATAAAGGAAACACATGATATTATTCTAAGCATTAAATAAATGTCTAAGACGAAGATATTATTTAAAAAATACGAAACTTATTTTGAAACAGATAAGAATAATTCGAAGCAATAGTAAGTTAAACATAAATATTTTGAATTCTGTATTACATTACGTATTTCATATAATATAGATTTTCGGTTGATATGATAAAGTCTATACAATGTTATAGTAATATTATATTATCAAACGGTAACCAAATGTGTCCCTAGCGACATCGTATCTATAATAAAATTCTCGTATATTTTGCCAAAAATCCCGGCTTAAGGAAAACAACAACTTTGGAATTTTTCTCATTATTATGTATTTTTCTACCACAAAAAAAGATGATGAACCAAAAGATAACAATTCTTACGGATAACTTTAGCTTACGAATTTATTTAAAGTAGTTTTATACAATACTTTTTTTAAGTGTAATATTCAAAATATAATCAAATATTTTTAGGGTTATTTTAAAAGCATAGTTAATTATTTGATGGTATTAAATTTATTGGAGATTTTAGTATTTAAAAAGCATAAAAATGCACTCTAACACGTTTAGCGCGACAAGTTTTTTCAACAAATATGTTCGTGTTGATTAGGAACTAAATCAAAAAACGTAAAAAGTTTACGCATTTTTTTATGTGATCAAATAAGTCGTAAGACAAGGGTTTTTTTATATTGTGTATACGCCATAAAAACCTTCAATGAAAAATTAAGACCGCTAAAGATCTATATGATTGCAGTACCTAAGTTTTATCGTTTATTTTGCGATTTTTAGCTAGTCAAAAATCTCCAAGCGTCAACGCAATGGCTAGTTTATTTGCTGTTCAAAAAAGGATCACATTTTGTGTTACAGTTTATTGTTAAACGTTAGAAGAATGAAAATATATTACCTATTGAATCATTTTTCTGAGACGAAAATTTGTTTTGGCTCTAAAAATATTTCATTTAAAAAGTTTTTACATTAAAAAAGTTCCATCAAACTGTTCTTTCGAATAAATGGTCACTTGTTTTGTTTCTGGTCACGGCTTATGAAATAATAATTATTGGGATTAATCATTTCAATGCATTCAGTTTTTATTAAAAGGAAACAAAACATCATTTCCGATATGCAAGTTAATCAAAATTTTAGCGTACAATATCAAAAAGTTTTGTGTTCACGTATGAAGACAAAATAAGATTCCTAAAATAGGTCAAACAGACAACATAACATTATTATGAACAACTTTAATAACGGAAACGCAAACTGAAAACTAGAATTTTCGATTTCTATTAGATTTCCATTCCTTTGTTTGGAGTTGGGTGGGTAAACTTTTAGTTGAATTAATTATTACTACACATTACGAGAAGTTTCAACTTTGAAAGCATCATCAAGCGAAGAAGTTTAAATGTATTCTAGATTGCACGTAAATGCGTAGGTTCTGGTAAGTTTTTATTGTTACTGTGAATCCAATATTCTCGACTTGTTGTACGTGGAAAAGTGGAGCCATATTAAGATAGGTCATGAAGAAATAAACGTGTAAACCTATTGTCTCAGTTTAATTAAAGGTATTCCAATCAATAATGTTGCCCTATAAAGCATCGGTGCGTGTTGGGAAAGGAATTGTTTTATCAATGATTTATTGCTGTGGGCCAGAGGGTTAATTTATTAATATTGTGTTTGCATTTATTGGATAAATATGTAAATAAATTTAAATGAACGCGTAAAAGATATTTATGGTACTTTTTTAATTATTTTGAGGGTTTAAGGTTTTTGTGATTAATTAAGCCGTTTATAACTTTTATTTGACTGGATATTTAATTAAAACGAACTTTATTGTCTGATAGAGAATTTCTTTATGTTTCTTAATCAATTGTTTTATTTTACTTATCTATCAGCTCACGGTTCATTTATTTTTCCAATGGCTCCGCCAACACCAGTTTGTTCGCAAGACGGCTGTAAGAGTGATTTTGAGCAACGTTTTATATAAAAAACAATGACATGAATGTTGTTGAGTGATTCACATTCTAATAAAGCAATCAAATATAAAACTTAATTGACATTGGTCGTCATGAAATTTTTAATATTCAGTATTTACTCCGAAATGAATACATCAATATATTGATTGAATTGGCATTCGCTTGGTAGAACTCCATTATAACATGGTGGAAAAAATAGAATAAAATTAATAAGCTTGACAGAAGCGGTATTTATAAATGTGGCTCATGTTTGTCTGTTTGGACAGACAGGTAGTAGTATGTCCAATCTAGCTAAGGAGCATGTAAGATCATTCAATAGTAAAAAAACAGTTTCACAATACGTTATTCACGTTATAAAGGAATCACATAATATAAATTCAAACTCAGCGCCTAAGTGTTTGCATCTTTGTAGTGAGGGTCGCAGGATGACGGCTTTAGAACAGCTGGAAATCAATAGATATCACAAAGGATTCTTAACGAACAAACGAACATATGTTGGTCAGTATTATTGAATCCTCTGACTAGTGTCTCTTTGTTTCTGTAATGGACCATTTCCGTGCCATATGTAAACTTATTGATATAGCCGCCTTTTTAGTTTCATTTACAAGTGTTAGTTTTATTGCGAACAGGAAACAAGCTAGGTCGTTACAACAGGAGAGAAGATGTTTTGTGTACCTTTTCTACACAGCCATATATAGATAAGCAAATGTTCGTTTAAGCATAGTTCTGATGATGGCGTGAGCCGAAATAGCTTTCCACCATATTTGAAAAAATAATTTTGTAGAACTAAAATAAATTGCTATTTTTTTACCGTGTGAATACACCATATTTGATTGGCGATAATAAATTTTGATATTATGTATATTCGACACATATTTTCTATGAAAATATTTTAAAACTTATTGAAAAACATCAATCCATGTGAAACAAGAGGGGAGTTTCAAGTATAAAAATACACAAATAATTTTTAAAATTTTCTTCTATAGTATTGTGTTAAATGAAAAAATAATGGTTGAATGAACTTTTGACTGTATTTGTGCACATGGAGTCGAGCGAAAAAAATTTACCTACGGTATCTATTTTGACCTTCACTAAAAATCAAAATATGTTGGAATATCCAAGAACTTTTCATATGAACTAAAAAAATATTCTTCACAAGTCTACCAAGCAAAATAAAAATACTTTCACCAAAACAAATGTATAACTTTTATTACGTATAACTTAAGCTTAGACACGATGTTAATGTTTAGTAATATAAACGTCTTGTCACATTACAATTTCTGTACCTCATTAAAATTCAAAAAACGTTTCCATCTTTAAATTAAATTACTGCTGTCAAAAGCGTTTATATATAAATGTCTTCACTTTTAATATTTCTACTCGAGAGTATTCCAAAATAAAAATAATATTTTTCATATAGTGTATGAATACAACTACAATAATTAAAATTTGCCCAAAGATCAAGTCAAATTTTGAGATCTAAAGTCATTTTAGTATTTTTAACAAAACTTATAAAAGCCAAAATACATTTTACTTGGATATAAATTGAATTAATTGGATTACCGAAAGTTTTTTTATTTAACAAACAACTAGATTATAGATTTCATCCAACTATTCTTTGTAAGTTAAAGAAGTTTATTTGTAAATATAAAGACGTTGTTTTTGTTCACTTTTTCATATTTCTTAAGTTTATCAGTTTGTATTGGCATAGGACAAAATTTAATTATTCCTTTAAACATGTCTGAGAACTTCATCGGTATTTCTCACATTTGATGGATACATTAATTTGTGTGCGAAATAAAGCGTAAAACGTGTAACGGAAAGTAATATCATCGCTTTATATAAAATAAATTCGAATAAATAATAACATTGTTACTGACATGATAATATTTCCAACTGAAATTTGTAAGTAAGTAAGTTCCTAAAAGAAATATTATAGAGACAAAACATTCCTTTTAACTGTAAAAATATGATACATTAAAAATATTTTGAGGACATTATTAAACATAAAAATATATTTCAAAGTTGATAAAACAAAAAATAATAACTTTCTTTAATTGAATTTATTGAATTTTTAAGAACGAACTATGAAATATTTGACGGTAATTCATATTCTTTTAAATCTTTGCGCATTGGCTTTTTTTTTATTTTATAATATGTTAAATGAATTAAAAATTATCGGTTTGACCAAACATAAGCACCATATATCGATCGTTAGTTTTTTTTCCATTGTATATAAAATATACTTGGTATCACATCGAACCGCGAAGGCATCACAACTTCTGTTATTTTTTATTCAATGCCATTGAATAAGTATGTATTTTAGAAGCTTAGAGTGTTTGTTTTGTACTTCTCCTTGACTTGATGTCAAATGATTTCGATGAATAATTCTCTAATTCATTTCGTGTTAATAATATGTCACTTAATTAACAATTACATTTTTTCCACTATGATTTATTTATAAACCTATAAACGTTGTTACATTTTAAAGATTATTGATCTTCAAAATAAAACTTAGTAAACCTAAAAAATCTAGTGTTTTTTATTCTATTTTTGAATATTCTGACATTGAAACGAAATGTCAAATCTTCCCAACAATAAAACAGTTTATCTTTTAGATAGTGATGTTTCTACGGAGGTTTTTTGCTATACAGCTCATAAATTATTTGATTCTCTTGTCTCTAGGATGAAATATATGAGATATGTTGGAAATCTCGAAGCGAGTTTACTCATTCCCAACCGCCAGAGGCGATTGCACTCATAATGGGCGAGACTTCGTGCAGCTGTACCCAAGTTACATAAAACTGTTTGACAACATTACTTTGACAGATATTTCACTTTGGTTTAATTGAATTTTGTTCTTTTGATGCGGTTAAATGTTAAAATATTTTATTTGTGTCTTTGAATTAAGTTACAAGCTTAAAGTCAACACAAAGTTTGGCAATTAAAGAAAACAAATACTTTTCATATACTTTTAAACATATCAATAATTTTAAATAAAATTAATCTAAGATAAATCTTCACTTATCTCTTTTAAATTTTTATTATTATGATTATTAGAATAGTAAATAAACCAGTCATCTTAAATAAGATGTATAACTTATGTTTAATGTGGAATCTTAAAAACACTAAAGAAATTATTAAACAACTCTAAAAAGTCATTTTAACCATATATGCAATGATAAGATGGCTTAAAACTAGCTTTCATAGAAAAACTTTCAATTTAAAAAATATATATTTACAATGAAGTCACATTCATTTCTGTCAGATTTTAGAAACACGTTGGATACTCATAGCAATTTGCAAGATATTATAGAAATAGTTTCTGCAGGGTGTTCACCATGAAAGTCTACTACATTTTTCAATTACTCTGTATAACATAATGGTAAAATGTTCAGAAATCTTTTACTAGTATGCTAGGCATAGTGCATGAAAAACAATGTCATCTTAATGTATGCCTCTGTAAGCCTCGAGCTCTTTTTGTACCATTTGTCTCTTTCTTCAAACTAACTCACCAAACGATGAAAAGTGGGTTTCGATGGCATATTATCTGTACTCCAAATTTTACATTTTGTCTTACTGTCAATAATTAATAATATGCCTTAAGATATTTTTTTTTTGCAATCATCAAAATTCATGTTTCCCAAAATGACAAACCAAGAGTCAAATTTCCCTGCAACCACCCTGAAAAAACACTTTTATATACATTTTATTGAAAAACATTTTAAATACTTAAAACTTTAAAATACATTTTTATTGAAAATTATTTCTCCTATGTTTAACGGCCATAAAATCTTAAAATAAAAAACCAAATATTTAAACATTTTTCTTGAAAACTATTTTCAACCTCTTGAGAATAATGGAAAAGAATTATTCCAACTGTTATATTTATTTAAGAATGTAATCATATCAAACATTTTTATTTGATGAATCAAATCATATAGGTATGTAATTTATAAATACATTTCGATATCTTCATGGAGGTTTTTCAGGTTCTTTTTAGGTTAATACATATTAAAATAATTTGTTTTTAAAGATACTCATAGGTTTATTTTTTTTAAATATTTTTATCAAAGAACCTTTTTCGCCCCTTTTTCAATAGATAAGTTCTTGTTCAAAGCGGTGCAGTAAATCATCTGTGAAATGTGCACGTTATACTGGGAAAGTGTGTAATGATATGGAAAATAGATGTTCGTAATAAATCAATTTTGTTTTATTAAAATACTCACAGAATTTATGTTCGTAGTTGGTAAAAAATGTATTGAAATAATGAATCGAATTTGTAAACGACTCATTTTATTTTACATTCATCAAAGAAAAATTGCAAAAAAAACAAGGTTTGCAGAAAAATTCATTTACTAGATTAGCTCTCAATTGTAAGATAGTTTTGATTTCAGTACATGTTCATTTTTACATTTTTATATTTACAACTAGCAAACCTATCGCTCGTTGCTGCAATCTCAGACTAAGGAAATTATAAAAAAATCGTTTTGTTATACAATTTAATTGTTAATAGTGTAATGATAAAAATAAGGATTAGATTATTCATCAATTCTTTGGCGACAACAACTTGGATTTAATCTTTCGGCATCTCCAAGTAATCAAATACAAGAACGAACTGGATCTTAATTACTAAATACTATAATTAAGAAAAGATAATAAAAAAGAATGCACTAATCTTCAAAAAAATATTGAATGGTGAAATTATAAATTTATATACTAATTTGATATAAATGACACAAAGACTTGTTGGAAAAACAATTAAAATCGAATATAATCTAGTCGTTATTGGACAAAATAATTTATTAATTATGTGTAGATTATTTTATCATCTACTAACTGAGCCATGTTCTTACTGTAAGCTTTGAGAGCTTACGTATTTTTGAATGCCTGAAGATGTCGGAAGATAATATATATAACAATTACAAAATTAAATGAAAATTTATATTTTTTTTATCATATTTTATATAATCAATAAAATATACGATACCACTACACTAAAAATATATCACATTAATTTTCAATTGTTATTTATATAAGATTATTAGTATATCATATTTATTTTGAGTTTCTGATAAACTTAGGAACACATTTAGTTACCGTATATATGAGATTCAAGGAAATCATAGTTTATTTAAGAAGAAGAACTTGGCAAATCAGCAGATAGTCCATCTTAATTGAATTTCAAAATTTTAATCAAATTTATCTATTTTGATTTAAAAAAATCAAAGCATCAGGCGCTTTGTCTTCATTGGCGCGTTAATGTTTTTCAAACGATAAGTTTAATACAAATTGTGTATTTTCAAGCTATGTATTTAATTTCAACAAGTTGAAAACAATAGCTGCATAGATCGCCTTCCAATGCAAATGCTAAACACTAAGTTTGACATTTTTGCTCAAAGAGCAAATGAAAATAATGAAAAATGAACGAAGCGCATGTCCTACGACGTTGTTCGACCCCAGTCTAACCTTTATTCGCAGTGCTGTATCGGAGACAATGGCATTGTAACGCAACACCATAGCTTTAGTATGGCATCTGTAACGCAAAAAAAAAACTGACTGAATAATAATTTTCACACGAATAGTATATGCATTGTTGTAGTAAATACTGAAACCTTTTATAGCTTTTAAAATATATTTTTGGCGAGTGAAAAAATAACGCACTTTGTATTAAGCTTTTTTTACTTTTTTCTCCTTTGATGCACCCAAATATTTAAACTATATTATGCACGCGAAAGACACAAACAGTTTTCTTGCTCTTTTTGTAGCTAGTTTTTATTTTTCTTTATTGGATGTATTCAAGCCAATAACTTAGCGAAAGGCAGAAAAAACACATAAAACAAAAACTGATTATGGATAAATGATTCAATAATTTACCATGTTATTTTTAAACTTTAAAAGTTTATCCCGACTTTCCTAATCTCTACTGAACTTTGGATGGTAAAACGATAATATTTACATAGATTTTTCTCTAAATATCTGTAAATTTCGCGATACTGTCATTTGATGTTGAAAATAATAACGTCAAACTTATTGCATATAAAATAAATATACAAAGACATCAATTAATTGAGATCTTCAACATTATGCTGAGGCCATTTTTTTGATTTATCTACTTACTATATCTACTTACATTGGAGCACAGCACAGAGCACACTTACACCAGTTAATCGTATAAATTAACGATAACAATTGTTTTGTTGATTTTTAGTGATTGTGTGTTTATTTTATATTCTTTCGATTAAGCAGAAGAAGTGTCAAAACAAAACATGAAAGTCAATCGTAATTGAAAGAATTTTACAGCTATGGATGGTTATAATTAATGAAAACAATATTTTAGTAGATACGTGTTAAAAAATATTTTTAATAGAAAAAATCTTATTTAAAACAACCATAAAAACTTTTATTTAAAAAATAATATTTTTTAAAGAGAACCCAAATAAAACTTTTCTAGAACTACACGTACTCACATCTATGTAAAATGCGCTTATTACACAAATATTTTTCTACGTGAAAAATTCTATGAAGAAAAACGATTAAATTATAGCACACGCTCAATATTTTAAAATAATGATTAGAAAAAATCATTTATCCTCTACTAAATTATTACTTTTGACCAATCAAAATAATTTAGAAACATTCTCAATGAACTTAAAAATCTAGCTTTTTAAGCTCATTCAGTTTATTTAAGCTACACCTTAAGGATCAAACGAAGATTCAGCCAATGTCATTTGTGTGAAAGCTGTTTGAATTGTGGAATGAGTTATAAGAAGCGAAGATGCGAAAGCCATTATAATTTTGCGGAACTCATTTTACAGCGATTCAATAAAGGCTTTGTGCGGTTGCGTTACTAGGACGAGGTTTGTGTCGCCGCTGTATCATTGTATCGCACTGGGACGTTTACCCTGCAACTTACGCCGAGCTTTCTAGCTCGAGACGGTGGTGGCAGCGGCTTCCGTGAACCACTACCAAGTTCGATAATAAATTTACGACGGAGCTAAGCAAACATTTGCGGAACTTCTGAGAGAGAATGTAAAATGAAAGCGGAATGCGACTCAAATAAAATATGGTCTTGAGATGTAGCGGGCATTTTGTATTAAACGATTCTACTCTAGAATACATATAAATTGTATTTTTGTTTTTCAATGTATCTGTCAATCCGCATTGCTGATTGGTTTTTTTTCCAGTAGACTTTTAAAAATAGTCGTATTCTTACAACATTTTACAGCAAATGTAAAAATAAATGAATAAGTTTATATTTATAATTACGAAATAGTGTATGGAATGATGTCAAATGAAACAAATTGATCAATATTTTAAAGAAAAGAGACTTTTAAATAATTGCAGATATATTCTTAAACTATGTTTTATACTGTGAAATACAGCTTATAATCGGATTTTAGGGGTTACTTAATAATGATTCTACGGGTTTTGTGTAAGATTTTTATTACTTATAATGCATTTGAAATCGCCCATTAATTTAATTAAATAGAACTTGATAAAGTACTTTATATTATTTTTAGTCATGTTATTATAGTTAAAAAATATTTAATTATCTTTAAGCATGAAACTAAGCTATAAACCAAAACAAATTATATGTAAAACACATTAATATAAAATGAACTAATTTAAATCATTTCAAAAGTTTGATATTAAAAGGAATCTACTTTACATAAATATAAAACTATTGCTAGTATTGTCGAAACTATACGGTCTTCTCACAATTTAGAAGCTAGGTAAAATTATTATAGTTTATAATGATATTTATGTCACAAAACTTACTAAAAAAATAGAAGTATCAATAACTTGAATTTTCTCCGGAATTTAAAAATGTTAGGAATAAAAAATTAAGAATATCCAGTAATAATTATAAACAGTATTACCTGCACAAGACCGAAAAGCAAAGGTTTGTGTTTTAGCAAATATTGGAATCCAAATAAGTAAAAAAATATTTGCCTGAAATTTTACGACATGTAGATCTCGTTAAGTCCAAAGCCAACTTCCCAAACACTTAAAACTTTAGCGGTGCTCTACGCAAAGAGATTCCAATAAGTTCTTATCTTTGTTATCTGGTTTATTTCTTCTGCACGTTTCGTTTGTCGAAGTAAACCCTTTTAGGAAAAGTTCTCTTCGTGTTTTTTTAGGTAATAACATATTTTTTTAGGGCGTGACTGAAGAGTTTTGAATTATGAAATCACATTAATTTTCATAATGGGCCCACTGCGCAATTATATTATCTTTACGAAAATGCTTCTCCGTTTACTTCGTTATCGAAGATTTATTTTGACTAAAATCTCTACCCCATTCGACAAGCTTAGAAAAATTCAATATTTTCAGGATTGCGCGATTAAATGCTTCACGTTTTCGTACTTGTAAGTATGTTTGTCAGTCATCGATATTGAGAAGTAACATTCAAGGGCTTTCGTCCTTCTCAGAAGTCGGAACAAGGCTATGTTTCCCTGAATCGTTACTTCTATGGATTGAATATTAAGAAATAGAATTTTGAATGATTAATACCAGACCTTTAAAATTATGCTAAAAATTGGACAAAGATTAATAAAGACTGTTCTTGTTAGCATCGTTCTTGCATTTTTACATTTCCTTCATAAAAAATTGAGTGACATACACATTAATTTCTTTTTCGATGTATTCTTATGGTTAATATATGTATAGTTAGGAAATCAAATGACTTACTCAAAGAAAAAAGCAATAATCATAATTAGCTATATCAAAAGAAAAAAGTTTGGTGAAGACAATTTTATTAAAAAAATCACGAATGAGCTATATTGTAAGCAATCATAAATGGTCAATGAGTGAATGCAGATAATACTGTAAAATATCTTATTCAAATTAACAAAACGCTTTTACGCTTTTATGAAAGTTTTTGCTAGTTGAAAAATGTGCGCAACATGCATACAACGAAATTTTAATTTCTTCAGCGATATGAAAATAAGATATGCATTGACTTTGCTCAAAACAAAGGTAAAATAATATGAAAACAAACAGTCTGTTCATTGCCGTTTTATTGTATCAAATAATTCGTTTACTTAATTCGCGGAGATTAATGAGACGTAGTTTGCAGGTGTTTCAAAAGTATGATGTAAGGCATACATATCTAATAAACCAGAGTTTGTAAATTGGTTATAAGTAACATCTGAAATAACGTGTGTATATTTAATACTATGTTCATGAATGGTCTCATATATTGCTTTAAAGTTTAATAATAAAACAGAAATGTTATGTATAAACATTGATGGTCAACATTTGTATTACAATTTAATTCATGATATTCGGAAGCTACGCCAGCTCTACGCCGTAGACTATACATTTTTAAAATAAGATAAACTATGACAATTGATGAAATGCAAATGAATTTAAGTATATAATTAACCTATACAACATAAAAAAATATGTAAACACTTATTAAACATATAAAAGAAACTTTTTTTTAAATCTCGTTAAAATACATTTTTTGTTGTAAAGGCAATAAAATTTTGAAAATATTTTTCAAAAATTGCAATTCTGCTTACCTAAGGCATATTTTCTTCAAATCTGATACATTACAAACCGACAAAACATACAAAAACTCAACTGGTATGTAAAACAACTTTACCACATTTAAGTGAAATTAAAAAATAAGCTTTAAGCTTATTCCTGGTGCATAACATATATCCGCCATACTACGTTCTGTTTGTTTTATCCCTCTTTGTATGGCTTTCGATTTTCTTCTAACCCAAGTACAATAATAAAGTGATCATAAGATTTTATGTACAATTTGTTGTTGGGTCTAGATATGGGTCATTATAATTTCTGTATAGAATTTAGCTGTGAAATTCAAAACGACCAAACGATCCACCAAGTATAAACACAACATATTCACACACAACTCATGTGATTTGATCACCATTAATAAATTCATATTTTTTTATATTTAAAATTTATATTGAATTTTAAAAGAAGGAATTAATATAAATATATTTTTAAGAACAACCTAGATAACTTTATTTGATTATTTAGCATATTATCTGATTATTTCAACTTAATAGCCAAGCGGTCATCGATGGTGGGCATTTACTTTTTCAGAACAAAATACAATCTTTCTTGATTTGATAAATTTTGACGAACGGTATAGATTTATTTGTAATGTTTTTATAGATCTTCGCTCATATTCTATTTGATTTTGAGAGCGAGGAATATACAGTTATTTACACATAACTTTCCTTTCTAAGCTCTATTTTCTATCCATACCTTCTTTAAATAATGAAGTTACGTGATTGACGTTGAATCCGTTCTCTAAAGATAAAGCTGTGTTGATAATATTTGTCAGAAATCGATATGCTACCTATTATAAAGAAGCAAGCATCATTAAAACATAAATAATGTACAAAAATATTATTTGTACAGAGATTATATGTAAGTCAAGTATACATTATTAATATGATAAATCAACATTCTTTTACATATTTTGGCATAACATACAGCTTAAATTAGATGAAATTATCAATTTATGTTAAAATATTTATTACACTTGCAATAATATTTGTAATCTATCTTCTTATATAGTATTTTCGTTAGCTAAAACTACGTAAGATTAACATGAGATAAAAAGTATATTTGATTCCAAAATTTACCAACTAGAGTCGTTTGGAATATTACAATACGTTTTCCTTGAGCCTTGTAAAAAACAATTACTTTATGTTTAAGTCAGAGGTCATGTTTGTCGACCCCACTTACATCTAGCTCCCTTACCTATAAACGGATTAGCGCAACTTGTAATAAAGAGAAAGAGTGAGGTAAGGAAAGTAAGCAAAAGTAAACAAAATGTCGCAGAGGAAAATTGGCCGTAATAAAATTTACATATAATGTATACAAGAAACATGACATTTCAAAGACAGCCTACAAGTTGATACCTTGAATCCACCATTATTTGTAGCCTCTAATATTCTTACTAAGGAGAAAGAAGTCTTGATTCAATAATGCAATCTGTACTTTATTTATATATATTATAGTATCCAACATAAATGTACCTGAAACTATCCTTTTAATTGTTTTAAGTAGAAGACAAATGAAATCATGATTCATATTATACCCACTCGTATAAAAAAGATGTACTGGTAAATAATGCGGTTTTTGAAACTTAATATATGTGAAAATATACTTCAATTTGAGATATCTGATATATTTTTTTTATGCTTACGATTTTTTTTTTAAATGTGTAAAAATTTCTGTAAGGGATTATATTTAAACGTTTTTATACTTAATAATGTGTAAATTCGTGGAAAGAATAGTATTTGCACTATGCTTAATTGGTTACTTTGTTTTAGAAAAAAAGTGCTGCAAATGCTTTTGTATACTTTGAGACACTTGATGTAATTTATTATGATGCATCTTAAGATACATGTGAACGCCAGTTCAAACTCTTTAAAAGTAATTTTTATATTAAAAAAAAAAAAACAAAGAGCATCCAGGTGCGTAGATGTGTGGTAATCGCAAAAATATAATGTAGAAAAAATAAAAATTTCCAGCAAACAATATCCAAACATTTTAAAGCAATGTTATTAATGAAAATGAAAAATTTTCAATGTAAAAAAAAGTTTCTATCACTTAATCCGCATAACTGACCAGTACATCTTTTGATTTATGTTTTCAACAAGGTTATGGCTAAACAGTTTTAGTTTCACTATAACATAATGTTACGTGTCTGTGAGCTCACGGATTATGAATTGTGCTTATCTAACATAGAATTTTTAAGACAACTTCCTAATTTTTACTGAGTCACAGAAAAGATATATTATAAATGAATACACCACTTTTGTAATGTCATGTGTTAATAAATTTAAATAGAAAAATAATAAAATTGTAAACTTTTACTGACAAAAAGCTATTGATAATATGTTCTAAATATAAACACACCTTATTATTTTCAAATCCGTATGGAATTACAACTATTTTTGATACAACAATAGACTATCGGAAGATAGGAAACACAGCTCATGAAATAATTCAATGCATTTCAAGGCATTAGGTATCATTGTGAGATGGTGAACAAAGCCCAGCTTCGAGCTTTAGTTTGCTCTTTGTGAAATAGAAAACAACCTTTTCCAGCGGATATGGGGGATATATTGAGAGAAGCTTTACACAATCTGGGTCAAAAAGACAAGTCAATGAGCCTCTTCTAACCTTTCAAGGTACAGCTGTAGGTTTCTCGGGTGAGAAGAGCTACCCAAATACCATTTCATAGGCACTTGCCTCAACTTTTAAGCTGGGCCGATACTTTTAATGTGCGTATTTATACAAAGGCACTGAATTTTTACTTCATCCGACCCACGAAGTTAAAAAAGGCAAAATACACAAATAACTTGTCCATTGTTAAACAAATTAAACGCTGTTTAAGCATAATGCGTGAAATATTTGTCAATGGCGTTGATATAAAACAAAGGTTTGATTGATAATATAAAAAATATGGTTTCTCTGCTTTTTTTATTTCGCAGTTTTCTTTCAAATCTTATTTCTCTTATGTTTCTCAATATAATTTTAAGCATGAACACTTTTGAAAACTCTTTCTATTTAATTTTTGATAGCGACTGAAGGTGCTTGATGGAATTTCAATATTAAATTTGAATTGTTACAACATTGTACGATTCAACATGTTTTGTCACTAACGACCTGGGTTTCGCCTTTCAGCATCTTCAGGCAATTCCGTTTCATCTGTGTGATAGAATGCCTGATGATTCCGAAAGACGAACCCCGGGTCTTTAGTGACAAATCATGTGGAATCGTACAAAGTTGTAACAATTCAAATTATTTCTTTTTAAATGAAATTATTTGATCTGGAATCATGAAGATAAAGAAGTGGCATATATAATATTTTTGTAAGAAATTATTTTCTGCAATGACAAAAATAATTATAATACAAAAAAATGCCGCATATAAAATGCATTGTAATTAAACCTTATTGTTTTTTCTGAAAGTCAAATAAAATTTATTTAAAAAAAAAAGTTTTCTTATTCAATTGTATGTGTACCCATGTACCAACCAGCGAGAAAAATATCATGCTATCAATTTGATTGTATATATATGTTGTGACAAAATTATGACGATCATGTGTGAAGATGTTTTTACTGATTCGTCTTGGAACAAATTAATATGGTTTATTGTCAAAGATTTTTTTAAGTGAATTCATAATTGAAGAGTCGAAAATGCTGCAATGAAAACGTAATAATGATCCTCGGAAGCATGTGGTGTGAAAGTAATTTTTACATCACATTTTTCCTTAATATCACCTTCTTACTACTTCTAAAGAGGAGTGATTAACCTACAGGTTACAAGCCACTGCTTAAGAGCTATTCAATAATTCATATTTGATAGCCATGAAACCACACTGCCTGCATTAGGAAGTTGGTTTCACTAATTTAATATGCTAAACAATTTACTGCCATTAAAGTTAAGTTCATTGTCCAGACCCCTAGTATAATTTTTCTGAAAGTAATTTCTAATGGCATTTGAGCGGTTGAAGACATTATGACTGTCGCTTAGCAAGCTTGGCTGTCAATTTAGCAAAAGTTTTAATTAACATAGGTCCCGACTTCCTAACTAATAGTCAATGGTTTAATGTTATTTCCAACAGAAATCTTTAAAATTGAGATGTGAAAAAAGTAATATTTTTTTATTCAATTTTGATTAACGGATTTTTTAATGCCCTTAAAATAGAAGTAGGAATTAAACACATTCACAAGAGATTGGAATATATCTATACAAATTACCGCAAAAACTGTAGTGATTGAGTTTATTTCTAGGCTAAATGTCCATATTCCCGAACGTTGATTTATAATATGTTTATAGCCACCATATCCAACATTCAAAGTGAAATATTTCTTAGTCGATTAGGTAGATTATAACAAGTTTATAATCGTTACAAAAATCTACATTTTCTCAGTGCAAAAATCAAATGAAGAGTGAATAAGTAAAATAATGAAATAGGTTTTTTTATATTATACACTGAGGAATGTTGTGTATTCTTACTTTCAAATAAAATGGGCATTGTATTTTAGAAGTCTTCTCTTCAAATGATAAAGATAAGTATCTCGATTCATCACTCAATTTTAACACCACGCATTTCTTCCTGATCCTTTTTATTTTTTTTCTTAAACGATGAATCGGCTTTCAAGACAAATTTAAAGTTTCCATATAAAACCGTCTATAAAACTTTCCCATAAAAAAAGAAAAACATTTGAATACTATTCATTGATCAAGCCAATTTGTTTTAATCCTGAAATCTGTAAAAAAATACTTACTTAAAATATTTAAATATTAAATATTTTTTTCAAAATCTTTTGTTTTTTTTTAATGAATTTTGTGTGCATTCGATTCATCTTATATTTTTTGTAATAAAACTCTATGTTGACAATAATTGCCTTCCACTGCTATGTGGAAATGCTCCACTGTAAAGATATCTGCAGGCCATTGCACCAAAGCTTATTCCAGCTTGTCTCTGGAGTTTAGTTTTATTTCTGTCTTAAGCTTTGCAGATATGAAAGTTGACCCCGTTCTCTTAGTATGAAGCGCGACGAACTACAATCGCTAAGAGAGCGTAGAAATTACATAAAACGGTCGGGTTGGATACTTTTCGCTTCAAATCCTGGAAAATAAATTTCACTAAATCAAATGGAAGTGTAAAAAGTTAAATTATTTCCGAATGAAAAAATACCTTAAGTATTTTTTTATAATAATCTTATCACTGGCGAATTGTTGTGCTTTTTCATTGCTATAATTTCCAGACAATTGAAAAATTTTACATTTACGACTGCGTAAACGGTTTGTTTTGAAATCATATTTTCACGAGCACTTTTATACATACATTATTTTTATGCAGTGAAAATGATTAATTACCGATAATTCTTCTAGAAATGAGATCACTCTGAATATAGTAAATTGGTATACGACTGATTTTTAAAAATAAAATTGACTTATTGCTTATAAAATTGACTTCGTAGTTAACAATTAACCACATTTAACAGGCTGAACTTAGAAACGTTGATAGATTCACTAACGTATGCTTTAACTAAAACATATTTATCATGTTTGACTCAGAAAAGTCGATACAATAAAGAAAAATACACTTTAGTTGCGATCACTTATTCTTTTCTATAGGTCCACATGATTTACACCCACTAAATCATAAAAACCGTTTGACAGGTAGACACGCACCACAAAAATAAATAAAACGCACAGCTCTTGAACTCGAAAAAGTGGCGTGTATTTATTTTTTTAAACAATTATTATTAATGTTTCCTTTTAAAAATATAAAGACAGAATTCTACTCGTAAAATATTGTTTTCGGTTCTTTGCAATAAAGCAAATGAATCTATGTGATTCAAGATTTTTAAAAACGTAATGGCCATTAACTGACCATTTACAATACATTTTATGAATAAGATTTTTGTGAGAGTTTTTATTTTTTATGTGAATATTTAATTTTTAAAATATCATATATCTATGGACTTATAATAAGTAGAGAGGTGCATTAAACATTCCCACCAACTTTTTTCCCTTTTCAAGAAACATTAAATGTTCAATCTATCAGTTCACATTAAATATATATCTTTATATTAAGTCATAAATTTTGGGAAAGGATTTTTCTTTATCAACTTATCATCTGGAATGTGAAGAAGGCAGTTAATTAAAATCAATTATCTCATTGATAATAAAAATTGTTACTTTTTAAATATAAACAATCTCTTGGTGGTCGAAAAGAGTGTTGATATAATCCTAATTGTTTTAGATGTTAAATAGACACATTTTGCTATACATTTAAGATTATTTGTATGACGAATAATGGTTAAAAATCAATATGCGAATAAAATTAATTTTAACTTACTTACTTTTGCATATTATTTTTTGAATTGAACCTTTCACCCGGCAAATTCATCAATGAATGAAACTGATTTTTTTTTTATTCTTTTTCACCGCTCACCTTTTATAATTTCACAAGTAGTTTTTCCCCACACAAAAATACACGAAATAAGGGTTTGTCTAATCGTAAAAGAATCATTATTACGGCTCTCATATACTTTCAAGGTTTTTATTTCTAGAAAACAATTTTTCATGAACTTTTTACAATGTTTTTTTAATGTGTTTTAAAGTCGAAAACATTGTTTATGATATTGTTCATATGAAACGTAACGAATAACCGTGCTTACATTTTAAACAAAGGCTGAAGTTCGTAATAATATTTTATCAAAATCACACTTAAAAAACCAAATTAAAAATATACTATAATATATTTTTTATTATTAATTATATTATATATATACATTGTGGTTTTCGAGGCATTTTATTTAAAAAATTTAATAAGAGCATTTCACAAAAATCCTAGGTTTTAAACTACGTTCTTAGCTTATTAAATTTATTAATTTATTTAAAATGATGCATTTAGCTTTTGCACACATCTGCCTTAGTACATTAAACAAACTGAAATTTAATAACCTGTACACTTAAAGGTAAATTTCGTGAATCGACTTAAGGGTGTTGTATGTATGTTGGGAGTGTTTTTGTACACGCTATGTGTGTGTGTTTATGGCTTCATAAGTGTTCCGGAATACAGGGTAATTAAAAAGTTTACGACAAGGCACGTTGGTGTTTATGATGAATTATAAGTTGTATACATCAACCACCGACAAGCGTTTTGATATTCCACTCGAATAATGAGTCATGTAAAGTGATCGTAGAATATTTGGAAGCATCGTTTTTCTTTTAATAATACATCGCGTATTAAATATTACACCAGAAAATCGTTGTTTGTGAATATTATACCATATACAACTTCATTGAAAATAAAATAAAGGTAACTTCCAAGCGAAGTTTTTTTAAATATATTTATATTTATTTTGATTTGTTATATTATATTATTTTGGTATTGATGTTGCTTCTACAAAAAGCATGCACAATACGGACATACATATTTAAAATCATTTACCATACGATAGTATTTCGATTCTCTAATTGCTGTAGAAATTAACATTTTTTAGTTAATTACCAAAATTATTAAATGAATATATTAATTCCATAGAAAAAAATACTTGACTGCAATTTATATAACAAAATATTTTTAGTTTTTAGTTAAAAAATCTCCAATGATTTAAAATTTTATATTGTAGGCCAAAAAATTTACGACATCTTTTTCTCAGAGTAAGTATTTTAGTTTAGTTAAATGAAAACATCAAATTTATGTTTCTATGCCTTATTCAAATATATTCAGTTAAGATTTCTATCAACAATATTAAAGTTTTGCACATCACATCTTAACTTGCTGATCAACAATCAGTATTATAAGACTACAGACAGCTACCTAAAAGAAATATAAAATAATACATTAATTAAGCAGGTGGACTATACATTATATATTAAAATGTATTTATATTCAGTACGATAATACTTTGTGATATTTGAACTTTAATAGAAATTTTAAAATATTGTTTTATCAAAACCATTTGTAATATTTTCAACGAACATCCTGTATTTTCTCTCTTATATTCCATGGCATCAGACACAGGGCTGGCTGAAAGTAATAAGTATACAATGCGGGGAAAACTTAATTACTTTTGCGAAACTTTAAGTGTACGTTACAACCTTTTTTATGATATCCTGTGAAGATATTAATCAGGGGTTATTAAAAAAGCACACAGTATAAACTGAAAAAACGTTATCATTAGATGATTTACAAATTTATAGCACTTAATTAATGATACATACGATTTCAAACGCGATAAATGTAATGTATTAATAAATTTCCAAACGCTAATTTTTTTATCTTATTAGCATCAACTCTCGTTTTCTTTTTAAATTATTCATAGCTCAACGCTAAATCTTCAAAAGACGGCTTAGTTACTAAAAAACATGCATTTGGGCCGTAAAAAATTTTAATTAAATCTCAAACAAACTGTTACACAAAATATATATTTGAACTTTATTACCAAGTCTGATGAAATATTTTTAAAGGAAGGGATACAAAAATGTATTGCAAACGTAAATGAATGGGTGTAATTTGTGAATTCGAGACCACTCTTCCGGTCAAAATTATAGATCATTTGGTTTTTGCAATCAATATCGTGCATAGTTTAAACATACGCCGCAAAAGAAGTTATATGATTTTAAAAAGCGCACGCTCAAAAGAAATTTAATTATTGTATATCATTGAGTTTAATAAGCTACAATTAATCGATTTCGGTGCCCTTACCAGAAACAAACGTTTTTGCGATAGGTATAACTGACTTGAAATTTTCATTGAAATGAAAAGTGTATAGTATAACAGTTGGACTAATAACATTTTAACTTTCATATGATCGTTATGAGCTTAGGTGAAACGCTCAATCCTCATATAAACTGATAAGAAGTGTCTCATGGGGTACTCTAAGAGATCATAGTTAACATTAACGGAATTTCAATAATAATGATTGAAATATATATAATAACGATTTCTTATAATAACATTATAACTCAAGCGGTTACTAACATTTCATTGGCAACTATTCCCAATATCGTGGCGTTAATTTGTGAAAATCTTTTCATCTCGCTTGGCACGCGTTTACCAAAAAAACCATTTGAAATCAATTTATGAAATCTAAGCACATACCGGGAAAAATATATTTGATGTTATATCGGTTAACTAATATTGGATTTGTATGCCAAATTCGCAAATAATCATATTATTTAATTTTGATTTTTTTTATTACCATTTCAGGTATGTGTCATTATAATATTAAAAACTTTTTGATTACTTGAAAGAAGAAAACGTAGATTGCCAAATAACTTGTTCTTCAATTCAATCAAAATGGATCTATGTCATTTAGGGCATTTTATTATTAATTACGCCAAAACATATTCTTATGTAAATTGAGTTCAAAGAGTTTATTAAAAAAATACTAATTATAAAAATTTTCTGATTGTGTTTGTAATTCATGCCTTAAATTGAGATTAAATTAAAAACAACAAATTTTAAATTACTTTCTATACACGAAACGTGAATTTAATTTAGTACACCGAATAACATAATTCCATATTATAATCAATATGTAAAATGAATTATTTCAATGTCTTTTTAATTAAGTATTGTAATCAACAAATTAAACATTTTTTATTTGAAAAAATAAACGTAATTTAACGTTACCCGCAAAAAATGTGTCAACCGAAAATAAATAGATTTTTAGTATTTGTTTTTGTTTAGTTGAAATAATGTTAGAACATAAAAAAATAATAATTAAGAAACTAAAGAAATACGTTTTTTCATAATCTATTTCATGTATATTATTAGTTTTCAGTGTTGATATTTTATTTTCTCAGTGTTGCATCAAATTATCCTTATTTTTTTCTTGGACGCTCGTCCTGAAAAAAATCGTAACATACTCTCTTATTTCTAATTCTTTTCACTTGATTCCTATTTATGTAATTATTTAGAAATAAATTTATACCACATCCATTAATTCTGTGTTAAATCGATGTTTTAAAAGCTATGCAAATCTCAAAAACTTTGAAATAAGCCTTGCTTTCTATATTGGTTTCATATTAAACTATTATATTCTGGAATTAGAAAACAAGAATAAAAGTTTCGAATGTAATATCTTTCAGAGATCTCTATTCCCTTCGATGACATTTCATAGAAGTATTCCACCCAATCATTATAGAAGATTGTAAGCAATTAAAGTTCGTCTTATTACTTCTTCTTTGAGTTCAAAAGTGTGTTTATATGTACAACCCACATTTACATCAAAGTATAATAGAATTAACCCAAATGTAATAAAACGCCGCACAGTTGATTTCAGATATAATTTGCCGATTAGTTCGAAACGACAAAGCAAGCTGTGTCGTTACTCGTATTTTCGGCGAACCCTTTTAGATCGTATCGTTTGTAGCAGAACATTTATTTTAAAGATGCATATTGCATATTTCTCACATAAACAGTAAGCAAATTTTATTATCCACACTAAATTATTTCTCAAATAAAATCGAACATAATGTATTTCAATATAGTCGGAAATAGTCGCCTAAATTTTAGAAAATCTCGATTGTATTTTTAATTCTATTAAAAACAAAACTTATACATAATAAAAAAAGGTTTGATATAAGAAAATCGATTCGGTTAGTATTTCATATGATTTCATTTCATGGCTAGAATAACACGAGTGTGACAAAATAAATACAGACATCAGATTATCTAGTCGACCAATTATTTTTCAGTTATTTTAGTCACATTTCCATCAATATTATTCAAGGATTTTATCTACAGACAGCAAAACTCAATTTCATAATTTTATTAATAATAAAATATATCATCATAGTTTTAAGGTTTTTTTTTAACACGATTGCCATTAAGTTCTTCACATCATTGTCGTGTTAATATAACCTTTTAAGGAGGTATTCATTTGAAGTTCGTGAGAGTTTTCCGTCCCAAACTATCAGCAGCGCCTAATCCGCTGGCGGTGGTAACTTAAATTAACCGATTACGAGTTTGTTGTCGGGGAACAAAGTTGTCGTGAGAGAAACACCAAATCTGCAATACTGCACGTAAGCAATTTCTATGCGCTGTACGTGGATTGAATATTTTTATACAAACAATATAAATGCTTCAATATACATTGGCGGGATCACAGAAAAATACCAATTTGTCTTAATTTCCTTCTTTAGTAGTGTCCAATAGTACAAGAATCGGGAGTAGCGACTAGTTCAGGATTTATCTTTAATTTGACAAGTATTCATATATACTCTTTTATCGAAGTAGAAAAAAATATATATGAGAGATTGAATGTACTTAATTACGATAAGTTTTCAGTACTGTAGTTTAATTAAAGATGCTATTGAATATAATGCATCATTGTCAAAACTAGATTATAAAATAAGATTGATTGTTTAAATTTGTTGTTAAGTACATTGTTGGTTGTTACAAGGTACATTACTTAAATTTTTCATGGAAAATTATCGTCTGGCAAGCTTTTTAAGGGCACGTATTGTAATGTACATATCTGCAAAGCTATTGTATATAAATGATGAATAGTTAAAGGAATTCTAAATCTAGAAGGAATTGCAATCAAGTAATGATCATAGACTTGTTAATTTATCTTGGCATAGATTATGCTATTATAAAAATTTATTTTATTGCCATTAACCCCATATTGAATTGCTGCCAAAAATAATATGTGCATTCACGCACATGGTTTCGAATGCATAAACTATAAAACGAGAATGCGTTCATTTTTAAATCGAATTCTATTTTATTGGTTACAGGGGAATTCTTTTATTGCGGGAAAAAATATAAAAATAAATGCAATACCTAAGAAACGGCTACAAAGTCATTTTTTGACTTCGTGTCATTTTTCATGGGCGTCAAAATGTCGAAGTAATGTTTTTTAACGGCTCTGTGTGCATTCAAATCATTGAAAAGAAAAATGTGGATATTTCTTTAACAATTATTACTCTCTTGTTTTTATACAGGGAAAAATATAACTCAATCGTTATAAAGTATGAGATCATTTATAAAAAATCTTTTTAAAGACTTTAATTTGTAAATTTTTCTAATATTATATTATTTAATTTGCATCTGCTCAACAAATGATATTATTTTTTACTCTTTCATAAATCTAGATTAACACTTATATTTATACTTTGACGTAGATCTATTTTGTAAAAAAATATAAAAGTTTGTCTAATTTTAAGATTTCGTTAAGTGATATATATATATATATTATTGATCCACTTACCCTTTCACTATTAATGGAAAAATAATCCCACTTTTTTGGGTAGTATAATTGTCATTCAAAATATGCACATATATTATAAATATTTTCTTTAAATATGCAGTATTAATGAGTTCTTTTATAAATATTATAATACAATAACAATTTGGTTTGTATTTATAAAGAACAGAAAATGTCGATCATATTGCTTAAAAAATATGTCATACGCGTTGGGATTATCTGGGGTTTATCCTGTTGATGCCTCCGGAGAGTATCGATTTCGATTTATCTTTTTTCCGTTCATGGGAAAAAACATGTCAAAGAAAGAAATAAATAAATATTCCTGTAATATTAAATCGTTAAGGCGTCATGTGGTGACCGTATACTCCATGTGAATATGATCATAGAAATAGATTTAAAAAATTATGATTAAACTTACTGTTATATATAAAATATAGCTATGAGCAATTCTTTATTTATGTCGTATTTAAAAAAAATACAATTTATCATAACAGCAATCTCTCCTTGCAGCGAACGTCGTCATTTCAATAAAACACGATCTTGACAAGCATTGTTGGAATAATTTGATAAGGCCCAGCCGTTAAAAATAAACGACTTTAGAATTGGAGTACTCCGTCAATGGCTTCGCCTCCCTTTTATACCATATCGTAAAATAATTCAGCAGCTTGGCGATAAGGCGTGCGATATTCATCCGCACGATTGAGCATATTACAAAATGGTAGTGTTTTCCTGCTTCCCTTAATAACAGCTATCAATTTTCTTGCGCCGCGGGTGTATCCTTCTTACTTCTTTCTCTATTTTGATTGTTTTTCTTTTTCTTTTTTTAATATAATACACTGAAGTAGAATTTAAACGAAATTGCTTTGCATTTATCTGATCTACTTTCAAACAGTCTGTTCGCGCTTTTTTGCTATCGTACAAATTTCTTACTTTATCAACTTTGAACTCGATTCGTAGAAGTACTTATATCACGGCTTTTATAGAACAATCAAGTTTCAATCGTTCAAAGATACTATTCCTAATAAATCTAAAACGTTTTTGTAAAATAATCTTTCGTAATCTTTTTTTTTCAAAATTTGTTTTTGGCCACTCAAAATGAAAAGTTTATGAAATGTATAGTTATACAATTAGTAAGACATCTGCCAATTCGAACAACGCTCATGCTTTCAAGCACGTACATTCTTTGCCTTACTAATGGGTCCGCCAAATAACTTTCTTTTGTAACCAGATTTTGTTGTAAAATTTTGAATTGCTGTAAAATTAATAAAATATTACGTGTTAATTGAAATTTGCTGAAACTTAGACCTCAAATAGAAATCAAAGCATAAATTGTTTATATAGGGTCCGCCATCTAAAGTTATTTTTAATAACAATTTTTATAAATGGGTCCGCCAAATAACTTTTTTTTTGAAAATGCTATAAAAAAAAAACTACAAATATTTTCTCAAATTTCTTTTTTTATTTGAAAGTAGAATTCTTCCGGTTAATAATGGAAAATAACTTCATTCAAATGGCTGCCTCGGCTGGCCATGCAGTAGCCTACACGATCGGTCCAATTTTTAAGCACATTATCGATTGTGTGCAGCTGTATTTCACCAATGGCTTCACGAATATTGTCCTTTAAAGCGTCAATTGTCTCTGGCTTGTCGGCGTAACACTTATCTTTGAGGGCACCCCACAAATAATAGTCCAACGGTGTCAAATCGCAGCTCCGAGGTGGCCAAACGACATCAGCTCTGCAGCTGATAATGCGATCTTCAAAAACAGGGCGCAAAACATCGAGTGTAGCTTCGGCTGTGTGGCACGTAGCGCCGTCCTGTTGAAACCAAATGTTGCCAATATCCCCCTCTTCAATTTTTGTGAACAAAAAATCGTTCAGCATGGTCCGATAACGATCGCCATTGACTGTAACGGCCACTCCTTGCTCATTTTCGAAGAAAAATGGCCCAATTATGCCTCTGGACCAAAATCCGCACCAAACAGTGACTCGGTTTGGGTGTACCGGCTTTTCAATGTATGCGTGCGGGTTTTCTGTGCCCCAAATGCGACAATTTTGCTTGTTTACATACCCGCCAAGATCAAAATGAGCTTCATCCGAAAAGATGATTTTTTTGGCAAAATCGGCATCTTCTGTAAGTCGATCGCAGGCCCACTCAGCGAAGCGAAAACGCATTGGATGGTCAGATGGCTTCAACTCCTGATTCAATTGGACTTTGTATGGCGTGAGCCATTTATTATATTTATTATATTTCGTGAGTGTTACCATTCACGAAATAAGCACTAGTTGAAAAAAAAAACTTTAGATGGCGGACCCTATACTTAGATAGTCTAGTTTATGTATAATGTCAAAACTCGGTGTAGTGATGTATGTTGCAGAAATCATGACAAGACTATTTGAATATAGTTTTTCAATGTTTATTAAGACAATAAAAATATTTTATACTTACGCTATAAGCATTAGAATTTTTTTTTGGCCCATTGAATCCCGTTTCAATGCAGGAATATTTTCTTTTTATATCGATTTATTTGCAAACTCTCGCTTGCTATTGGACGCCCATGCAGTAATGTCATGTTATCATGTTGAAATATTTGCAAGAAAATTGTCTTACACTGATATCTTATCTAACAATGGAAATTGAGCAAAGGGAGAGAGAGAGCGAGAGAGAGATTAGCTAACTAACCACCTCTTATTTTGTCTTTATCGTGTTCAACAATAATAGTTCAAGTTTTTCGTATAATAAAGTTGAATTATTCCATGTGGTTGTACATACCTATATCAAAATATCTTTATTTTAATAATTTTAAGGATATAAAAAGATCTACATGTGAAGTAATAATGGAACGTTACAAAGATTAGTTTTATAACCATGCTCACACATTTGATCATAAAATGAAATTTTATTTTTAATTGTTTATTATAATATAGTAAATAAAATTCACTGTGTATTCAGAGCTTTAGAAACCAAGCTTGAAATATAAAATAAACGTATTTATTATGATACTAGAATACTTAAAGACCACTTCAAGAGATGTTAACGTATGCGTATTTGACCATATTCGCTCTAGATGTGGAGCATATAGATTTTTATTGGTAGTATTTCATCAAAAATATCTACGAGAACTACTTGCTACTCAATTATTAACCTTTTTTTCAGATAGGGTGGGATTTGAAGGATTGTACTAGAATAGGAATATCGGCTAGCATATTGCTTTTGCTACATGCGTACGGGAATTAATTTATGAACTAACTAAGATTTGAAAACAAAAAGTCTAATATCTGCTTATGTGATTGCTTTGTCCCTTAGTCTGTGTATCTCTTTGCTGAGTTTTACAAATAATAACTCCTAAAAAATTCACAAAAGAAGAAGAACTAACAGTAATGTCACTAACTGGTCATTTTTCAAGCCCCATTTTGACGTTAACTTTTTGTCGTCTTTCTTACTTATTATAGTTGTTATTTTCGATGAATTTGACAGCTATTGTGGAGAAGCTTTATTTTAATTCAAAAAAACACCTGTGACATTTATTCCACATTTTCCAAAGAATCCTCAGACTGATTTGCTATTTGGAAAACAAATTTGAACGTATACAGTGCTTTTGTAAAATGGTGCAATATAATTTTGACAAAATATTTCTCTTTTCCTATTGGAATCACATTTTATTAGTTAGTAACATCGAATCATCGAGAATCGTGAAAACGAAATGGTAAGATTTTTTGATTTTTATATTTGTGTATACAGTTTAGAAACACTGTGATAATCTACTTAAAGTTGTAGCTAATTTTAATAGTATAATAAATATTTTATTGAGCACATAAAGCATTTCGACTTTAGAGTTTTATTTATTTTATGAAATTAACACTTTTAAAAGTTCTGTTTTACAGTTAATTATGATAACTTTAATGTAAGCACATCTTTATTTTTTTTACTTTGAACACATTACATGAATGAATGAAATTTCATTGTATGAAATGTTTTGTAAAAAACCTATATAATTAAAACTATGAGCATTGCTAACGTTGTGCTTTTTTCTTTTGAGTTTTTAATGCTAATGCGAACATTTGTATTTTTCATCATACGTGAGTTAACAAAACAGACGCTTTTGTAACTAAAACTTTTCAATTATTTATGAAGATGAATAATATGTCTTCCAGGCTATTTAGGAAGAAAATGTCAGTTTTTTTCTCTATAAAGCCTAGAAATTTCGTACAGTAAATTATTAAAGTAAGCATTTTGTTTGTAAATGTTTGATTAGTTTTACTCGAAGCTTTCAGGAAACATTCACAGATGGCACTTAAATGTCGAATACGACGGGATAATATTCCTTTCGGCAGTAAAGTTCATTCAGATTTATGAGATCGTAGCATAAGAGCTTATACATATTTATTTTAACGCGTCGCGATACTATTAAAAATACGGTCGATGTTACTTACAACATAAAATTCTTTCTGTTTTGAAGCACACTATGAACTATTAATGACCACATTATATTAAATTAGCTTTTAGTTGTTCTTTTTACTTTGACTTAATAGTGTTCAATTTTTTCGTCGTATTGTATTTCCGATCAAAAAGATATGCCTGTTTTAACTCAACAAACAACTGCTAATTGCAACAAATATAAACCTAAAAACTTTACACATATCAACATAAGCTTTTAACGTTTTATTAATATTTGAAATAAGTCATAAAGCTTAAAACTTTTTTCATACGATTTTGCCAGGCTTTGCAAGATGATTGGAATGGTTGTAGATTATAGACACATTTTTAATAATCGATTTCAATATTATTTGGACTTATCTTTCGTTTTTTGAATATATATATTGTATCCATATGTCACCGTAAATTTATTAGATGAATTTAGTATTATTTCGTGGTTTTGAACAAAGGGATTTGAAGTTTTTCAATATAAACTGCCGTGCCGTTGTACAGACCCCTGTTTAGTATTCATAGACTGTTTTGAGACCGAGTATTCACGGTGGACTTTTAGCAACTTTGTGAGGATTAAGTGACTGCTGTCTGTCTGGGTTGTAATAAGAAATAAAACATTTATCCCAGAAATATTTTATAATTTTACGGATACCTTTTTACTTCAAAATTAACAACACCGTAAATGAAATATCAACTGTGTTTCCACTTTTGTTTATTTATAGGCTGCGCCTTAAATTCTTGTCCCTTGTACGATTTTACTCGTTATTGTCTCAATTGACAGTCTATCAAAACGATCAGTGTGCAGGTTTTCTATCGAGGAAATTTTTTTAAAATCACCCATAGGACTAGTGAATTTAAAGGAAAATTTCATATATGTTAATATACATTGCTATTTTTTCATCGTGTTATAATGGAGTTCTACCAAGTAAATAGCAATTCAATCAATAAATTTTACAAAGTTTTTTCTAAGTCAATTATCTTTATAGGTTCAGTTAGAGTCGGATTATACAACAAAATAAAGACTCTACAGCATTGTTTCTTAAAGTACTAAGTGTACTTACCTAAGTACGAAATTCTTAACTTTAGTTTCAGAGATGTCAATAAACTAGAAGAACAATGTTATTGATATTTTTTATGTAAATATTTATGTTATTTGAGAAATCTTCAGAAACATTTTATTTAGCTTAAACAACATTTATTCTTAAGCGATTATAAATTTTGAAAATATTTCTTTCAGGTTTTGTGTTTTGGTGCGCTTAAATGGGATTGTGTAGAAAAGTCGCCTGATGGCGGTGAAACAGCGACCCGAACCTTACCGCGACTGCGCCCAGTCACTTCCACTGGACATTCTGTAAGTTAAAACCTTTTATTAATAAATGTTCCTTATTTGCTTACAATTTATTTCAATCAAACCATGTATCACTTCTGCTCCAACACATCATCCAAATTGGAATATAAAAGAACATACATTTATAATTTTTGTTATTCTTTTAAATACATAAATTAGGACACTGATTATAAAATAATAATATCTCCTATTCTTATCCTTTTAACAAATTATTTATGTAACGTCTGCTCGTGTTTTTGTGATAGTTTTCTATGTTTTCTGTAGTAAGGCTTAATTTTGTAAGAAAGTGTATTTTCAGCGCTTAGAAAATATTTTATACCAACTTTCTCAACCTATGAATACTTGATTGATGAATTGGTATTATATTTTGAACAGTGACAAGAATTTTATTTTTTATTCTACTCAATTGTATAAGTTCTTTACTTGATATTTCATATTAATAAAATATATAAATATAAATAAAAAGGCGTCTGATTCTGCTTGAAAGTGCTTTATTTTACCTACACGTTTTTATGCTTTTTTGAGTACTTATGCAAAAAAAAAACCACTTTATTGATAAAGCTTCAGCGTATATTTTAATAAACGATACTTATTGATAAAACGAACTATGTATAATATATTTAAAAATAAATCGCAATTACATTAAAGTGAGAAAGGAATAAATTGTTCACATGTTTCTTACAAAGTAAATATTTAAAAATAACATATATTAAAATACCAAAAGCGTACATGGTGTTTGCAATAAAGTTTAATTTTGAAATAAATTTACGACAGTTTATTCACTCAGTCTTTGTCCAATGGGCTGGATAGTCAGTTCTTGAACCTGAAATAAACATAATTTTTTTTGAAAAAAAAAAAATAACATTATACAGTGATTCAAATATTGAAATTAGTATTTTTATTATATATACCAATTACGGTATTTTGTAGAGTATTCTTTAGAGAATGATAAGAATGTGTTATTCTAAAAAATAAAAATCTATTTAAAACTTTAAGTTCGACAAAAAAATATATTTTGTATGTTTTATAGACACTATCTTAAAAATAGGCATTGGTTCATTAATTTTTTTAAATTCAAATCAGGTATACAATAGACAATTAAAATATGCATTAATATTTATATTTTTAGCAGTTTTATTACTATTGCAAAAAAGTTAGCTCGGAAAAGAGCAAAAGTCATACGGGCTTAGAATAAAATATTAGTATAAAGTAAAATGCCTCAATAACATTTTCACCTCTTTTATCTGAATACGCATATATTTTAGAATGGTAAAACGTAGCAGTATTAGCTTAGCGTACACAAATACAAATGGCATGTTTGTAAAAGTAAGCTAATA
Source organism: Himalopsyche japonica (assembly GCA_028555115.1). Classification (NCBI taxonomy): domain Eukaryota; kingdom Metazoa; phylum Arthropoda; class Insecta; order Trichoptera; family Rhyacophilidae; genus Himalopsyche; species Himalopsyche japonica. Next base: position 4,148,761 of record JAHFWJ010000430.1, read on the forward strand.
ATTTGCATATTTTAGCCTCCCCTCAAAAGCCGTGCTTTAAATTCATACGACGCTTAAAATATGCATTTCGAGTATAGCTGAAGATATTTTATATTTATTAATATTTCTCAATTTACATGTTTAAGATTTTAAATGTTTTACAAATTAAAATAAGATAGGCTTGTTAGAAATGTTTAATTAAATAGAAGATAATTAATAAATTGAAGAAAAGAAGATATTATGCTCTTAGAAATATTTTTCACGGTCGCTTCTTGTATTGTGTTTCATAAATTAGTTATTTTAATCTAAACATTCTTGTTGAAACGAAATTCTCAAATATTTAATTGAATATTCTTGAAGTATGTAAAAAATATATTTATAAATATGTATAATGAAAAATATTTGTATTTGCCTATTTTTAATTGTGAGTAAATTACTATTTACGACGTTCTTCTTTCAAGTCTTTGTTTTTTGTTAATAACTCTCAAGAGACTCACATGTTTCAGAAAAATAGTTATGTTTGTTAGTTTAGTGAAATTTAATTTCTCTATGTGAAAAAAAAACAAGTTCTACCTGTGCATTCGGTCTCGTACTAATGGCATATATAACTGCATCTGAAACGTCCTCTGGAACAAGCTGTTGCAGGTAACATTGATCCCCGTTTACCTTTCCTTTAATTCCAAGCACGTTTGTTGCAAATGTTCTAGTCATTTCCGTATCCACAGCTCCAGGGCTTATGCTCTGAAAATAAATAAAATTACCAATTTTACAACAAAATTTTAAATTATCATAAAAACATAATAAAACAAGAAGTCGTCGGTTCCTTTGTTAATTTTCACACCAGCTAGAAAATCATAAATCTACAAATAAAAACTTTAAAATAATTTCATTACAAATATAACTAACAATAATTGAAAAAAAAATCTACTCAATTTGATTCCGAATTTTCGTCACAACAAAAAAGTACTTTTTTATGATAAAGGATATTCTTAAAACTATAATTTTCTTTGTTAAAGTATACAGCATTTGCTCTTTATTGATTTTTTGGAAACGATATAGACAAATATTTAATTTTAACTCGATTTGCTTTCAGTAAAGACGTAATTGTTATATTAATTATTATAAATCAAATTGATCTTCGTCTTTCAAGGATCGAAAAAATCCAAATTTGAGTAAAGGCTACTATATTAAAGCATCTAATCAATTTATTAAACTGTTGGAGAAAATTTGTTTTTCTCAATAATTTACCTTAAAATTGCAATCTAGAAACAAACATTGAACTGACATAAACGAACGAATGAAATGATTATATCTTACAATATAAAAATGTTATATTGTATACTTTATTTTTAATCAATTGCTTTTCATCGCACGAAAAATAAATCAATTAAATATATTATGTATCAATAATGGATATATAGACTAAAGTTATTATAAATAGATTTAATCATATTCAAAATTTATTAATTTTAATTTCTTGCATTACTATTATAGAATCACCAATTTTACCAGCGACGTTACATAAATCAAAAAACTATATCTGAGCTTTTAGAGTCTAAAGACTCAAAGGTGTAATTAAACAAGTCATAAACTGTTCGCGCTCCGTTTCCCGAATCACTCTGACTTTTACAATTAAACTAGCTGTCCGCAAAATATCATCACTATCGAAGACGAGTTCATTTAGGGGCTTATTTATTGCACCGAACTTAGAATTAACGTATTAATATGCAGTCTATTACAATCCAAACTTCAATTAAACTTTAGTTTTATGACATCGAATAAATGGAGAACCATCAACAACTTAATAATTTTATCATACGGTTTTCATTTTAGGTTCAATCTTATACAACCGTATAACTTTTAATACAATATATTTAAAAAAGCGATAATTCAATTACTTTTATAAAGTATTCATCACCTTTTTTTTATATTTAAACGCATTGGAATGACTGTACTCGCAAGTATTGTAATAGTTTTTTTTTTATTATCATTACCAAAAATCATGTTTACATCTGTCTTACTAACTAACTAAGTATTACAGCCAAAAGGCATAATGGTTTATTCTGCAATTATATCGCTATTTAAATAAAATTTCAGTTAGAGTAAGGGATATATTAAAGTGTTTTATTTCTATAATTTTCTTACCGTGACTTTGATTCTGCTTTTAAGCGCCATGAGTTCAACTCGTAAAGACTCTGTAACCGCTGTGACTGCGTGTTTACTAGCTGGATATAGACCGAGTGGTGTATTTGGGAAAAATGGTACAGTGTGTCCAACCAAACTAAACAGAAAGAAAAAAAATCACATTCAGCGTAATCTTCCTACAGTTTAAAACACAAATATATTACTTGTATTTGTTAAATAAAGATGAAACATAAAATTAAAAATGAATAAAGACGTTTTCATTTAAAAGAGAACAGCAAAATTGCTACTAATAAATGATTACTTTGCTCAAAATAAAATTTAAAGTATACCATAAAACTCATGATTTTGTATAATAATCATGTAATAATTATTTCCATAACCCATTCATTTATAAAAAAATGAGGTATAGAGAGACCAATAAACTAAAAATCGTACCCTTATTAAAGAAGAGATATTGAGCAATAAAGTAACAAGAAGTTTTCAACTACATTCTCCTTATTGGGAGTGGATATAGTTTAAATATTGAATAATATATCGGAATCATTTTAATTTTATTTTTAGAGTGAAAAAGAAATATATCAAAAGTTTACATATTAACTTAATTTGAATGAAAATACATTTTCTTCTTGCGCAGTTAGTAAATATTTTAAAATATACATGTTTCTAACATAACCGACATACCCTTGTTTCCCCTAAATTATTATAACGTATAATATTTTATATGTGTTATAAAACAAATATTGAATATATTTTAAGTGTTTTAGTTGTTTTTAAAATACTTCTGGAATAAATAAAACAATTGCCTACGCGTGGTTTTATAATTAAATTATCATAAATGATGAATAATGAAAATAAACAGCATCACGTTTGACGGAAAATTTAAATGCATCATACCAATTTAATCATCTTTAATGTTTCAAATTAGTGTTTGAAAATGTATCTTAAAATGAGATGAAATTTCGCAGCGGCTTAAAGATCAAGCATTATCTTACAGATACCAGTGTGTACTTGTATATAAATTATACCCCTCTGAGGATTGAAGGTATTATGTTTCATCAAATTTACATCAAAACATGTCACTGTCGGGTTGCCGTTGAAGACGAAGGGTAATTTAGCGAGAACAAAGGCCCAAGGTAGTCTATCACCTGTTGATATGTATGACGTGGCCATTATCTCCCCTCTGGCGCATTGATTTCACCGCCTCCCTTGTGCAGATGCTCAGGGCGAGAACGTTAGTGTCCAAAACCGCTCGCCAATCTTCACTAGAACCAGCTAAAATAAGATATTAATTTTCCTGTATCCAGATATACTCAAAAATAATCCAAAAAAAAGGAAATCAATTTTTATTGATTGAATTGGCATTGAATTCACTTGGTAGAACTCCATTATAACACGGTAAAAAAAAAATACAATGTATTTTGTAAAACTAAAATTAGTTGCTATTCTTTCACCTTGTTAAATCAATTTTCATTAAAAAAAAAAAACACTATCGTCAATGCTTCCGTAATGTTATTCATTACTACAGAAACCTTTTTTGAATAAATAAAAAAAAATATTTTTCATAAAGTTTTTATTTATTAGCGGACAAAATTTCTGAATACACCGGGAGGTGAAATCCAGGTAATTAGAGACAAAACAAAGGAAAGTATACTGAGCTTCAACGATTCTAATGTGTTAATAAAATTCCATCAACCACCCTCAGACGATATTTTACAGTATACTTTATATCTTTTGAAGATTTAGTGATAAACTTTTTTTTGCTTTTTAATAGTAACAGGAGAATTTTTGTGTATATTATATTATATTTGCAGTAAATTTAATTTTTGAAATAAAGTTTCAGTAATATACAGTATAACGTATTTTAAATACTGATATATTTGTCTCATTTTTTTAATTACTAAATTTTATATGAACTATATCTTTAGTAACGTTTAAATTAGAAAGCATTTGATATCATACCATTTTTATGTGTACAATGCTTTCTCCTAGTAATATATATATTTACAAATAAGCATGATTCGGTTTTTAATTCTTTATGATTTATTTTATGTGACATGATGTGTTTGATTTGAAGCACTATCTTACTTAACAGTGATGCCGGAACCGATTTAACTCCCATAAAACCAGCACAGTTGACTAAGATATCCACTCCTCCATAATTATTTTGAATCCATCGGAAAGCATCCAAGATTTCTTCTTCGTTAGTCAAATCACATTTCAGTCCACGAATTGTTCCTCTGCCCTTTATCGATGTAGATAGTCCCTGAAAAAAGCAATTAAAATTGAAATGTAACAACGAATCAAGCTTCTTTTCAAACTGTCAAATTGTTTTCTCATTTAAAATAATATATTCTGACAATGAGTAAATAAATATGGCTTAGTTTTTGCATTAAATGCTATTTTTGGCGCTGTCAATTTGGTATGTTCTACAAAAATATCGAAGTTAACCAAATCATTATACTGCGGTTAGTAAATTAATATTATGTGATATATTATGATTAACGTCGCTTTGGTTATTTTAACATACGTAAAATAATTTAAGCTGTAAAGTGTAGTAAAGCGCGGTTATTGTTTATGCTTAACTGTTAAGCGCTTGAATTCTAGATAAAATCATTATCTGGTTCACCAGTATTTGAAATTATGTTTCGCCGTTTGAATGCTAAAAACAGTCAATAATAATTCTCTCTTTAAAACAACCGCGTGACTCAATTACAGGCTAGAATTTCTAGATGAAAGTTCCATCCCACAATGTCGATATTTCTACCCCTGATGGTCTCGTTTTCCAACCCCAGGGAATAATTGAAACAATTACTGCTAGACATAGCCAATGCAGACGTCGACCCTCACAACCACGGTCTGTGATAGGCAGTGATGGATTGTTTTGGCACAAAGGCCACTTTGAGCAGTATACTGACTATTTATTAACGTCGAACCTTATTATTATCTGCCATATAGCAAATTATAACTGCGGGTTTTTTTAAAGGGTAAACATTTTACATACTACAAATGCTTAAATTTAAGCTGCCGTTATTTGATCGCTGTCTATTTACTTCTGTAAATGTGCGTGCAGTAAACAAACATCACAATGTAAAATAATTATTACATGTTTAAAAGTCACACTTTTTTAATGGTATCATTTAAAAATAGTTCTTGGATGAGTGGGTGAGTGTGATTCACGGAAAAATATTACAGACGTTTCAATGAGCAAATTCCTTGGTATACAGAATGTAATGCACTCCCAAAACTGTTTGGTTATTTTTGTACTCGTGCTTGCGATTTTAATGTAAAGGAAAATGTTTGAGCTTAAATAATGATGATTGAATCACGTCTAAAAAAATAAAATAAAATTTGAAAATGAGAAATGGGAAAATTGAGAAGAAATGATAACATTAGTTTAAGCACATTTACTGCGCTTAACTTTATACAAGTATTCAATTCGCCGCGCAAAAACTTCATCATTACATTTTATCAAGGCAAATTTTTTCCTTATAAAATAAAATCAGACGTTAATGGGAACAAGTATATATATATTTCTTAAGTCATCCAAACAATCATAACAATCTTGTGTGAACCTCTTTGAGTCTCATTTTCATGAAAAGGTTATCATGTATAGTTATGGAATATATATAATACACGATCTACCATTGAACGTTTAAGTTTTATTTTGCCGTCATTCAAAAGATAATACATATCGTAAATAATTTCCTTTATGTGTTTTAAACAAACATGCATCAAAATATCAACTTCCTCAAAATGGATATTCGATTACACAATCTCAGAACGATAAAATGATGAAATAAGCGGATGAAGGTTTTGTTCTGTTTTGATTTGATTTTTATTGAGAACTTAAGTTTAAGCAATTATTTATTGTTTATACTATGCTAAATTATATCGGTCTGTTTTGTTGCTGAAAATATTAGTATTTTTTATGTTAATTTTTAAACTATACAAAAGAAATACAAGAGTCGCAACAATGCAATACTTCGTTTGCAAAATTTGTACGTGGTATTTCATCGTCTTTGATCTCGCTATTTAAATATGCTGACCGAACACGATACTTCCTTGCCAATTAATAATACTTTTCATCGTGACCTTGAAGTGAAAGGAAAAAAATCATGAAATCTCTTGACCCGAATCGGGGGTTAAGTGAGACCCACCGGAAGGTACTTATGCATGTAAAGGCCTCGAAAAAAGTTATTCAAGTACCCACTGTATTCAAGTTCTATGTTAAAATTCGCTCGACGAGAAGAAGAGCGATGAAGTGACAAAGAATATATTTTTTAAATTGGATTCTTAAATTTCTTCTCTGTTAAATAAATTGATAAATTTCACAATTCCGTACCATATAAATGTGTTTTTATATAGTATAATATTTAAAGGTGAGATAATTTCACTATCGTTCTGTTATAAAGATGGGTTACGGTTTTCCGTAACAACAAAGCGCAAGTTTATGGTTTTGTTTCTCTGAGCATTTTTACGTAACTTATCAATTAAACTTTCCGTATTTTATTAAATCATACTCGAAATAACTATTTCATCCTAGACCACACGAGCACAACACTTAACCAACGCATTCTCTAAAACTCAATTAAGTGAATTGATTAAATATATTGGCTCGTGAAAAACGCATCGATTCCTTTTTTGACCAATCTACAGGTTTACGCGGGGTCTCTGAGCACTATTATTGTATACGTTAATATTGTATACAGTACACTCATCACCTCGGAATAATCTGGGTTGAAAATTCAACAAGAGAGCTACATCACCATACTGTATAAAACACAATTCGGTAATATATTTTTTAAATAGATTATTGTGGTCATAGACTAATCTCTATTTATTTTAACAATAAAACGTTTTACAATTCAATTCAGGCAGTTTGAAAACATGTTTGCTATCACTGTTTATTGTTTTCTCAAATTGGTAGCACGTTGCGTTTGCAATTTACTCGGTTTTATTACACAGTTGTCGTCGATAATTGGCTCATTTTAGAAAACATCATATTTAATGAGTTTTTCTTCATTCTTTACATTAAAAATAATGTCTATTTTCTCAATTTTTTTCAATACATTTGTAGTATCATGCTTATTTAATTAAATATGCTTATTACGTTTTTTGTATTATTCATACACATCATTAAAACAATAAAAGAATGGTGCATTGTATTAATTTCATTCACAAACCATTGCTACACCATTTACATCGTATTTATTATTAACTTACGGCGCAGCAATTTATTCAATGGATTACTCTGTAAGTGTAATTAACAAAATAGTCTTTCATGAAATCATTCATTATATCGACTAAAGGTGCTTGATGGAATTTCAATATCAACTTTGAATTGTTGAAATTTTGTACGATTTCACATATTTTGCCATTAATGGCCCAAGTTTTGCCTTTCGGCATCTTCAATCGTCATACTTTATCAGTAATATTGCATCCGTGTGATAGAACGCCTGGAGATGCTCAAATGCGAAACCCGATTCATTAGTGACAAATTTTGTGGAATCGTACTAAATTTCGACATTTCAATTGTTTTAAGAAATCATTTGTGTTACTGCGCGCTGACACAAAATTTTACATTCGCACAACAATTGTAAATGTAACAACGTAAATGCCTTATTTTAAATATTGAAATAGCGGTATGATTCGAATAGAAGTACATTTATGTAAAAAAATGTTTTTCTGCGACGTTTAATTGAGAAATCATATATTTGACAATGTCTGTTTCAACGTTATTATTTACTAAGAAAACCTCAATACGAAAATAATATTTCAAGCCAAGTAACATCGATAGTGAAAATTATTCGTGCAAAGAAAACAACTGCAGAAAAAATATAATTCTATTTTCTCTGCCAGCGAGTGCATTGTTTATTGACTTACGTTTTAACGTGACGTGCGAATCATAATCCCCTGTTAAATTTACATGCAGTTATCTTTGTATGTACAAACGATATGAAATGTGTCTCTAACAACGAATGCTAAAATACACACCATATATTGAATGTTTCACAGGAACAAATTTGCTGTGTATTATAATTTTCTAAAACGAAATATAAATTTTAAATAGCTTCGTTATCATATCGGATTTTATAATTTATAAATAACATATTATATTAAAATAATTACAATGCAATGCTTAGTACTATTTCAACAATCGATTTTGAACAGTGCCGGTTCCGTTTACCGCGAGCATTGCCATGAGATATTATATGATAGAAATATAAAATGCGAAAATAGTATAAGATATGGTGTTTGTATTATCCAAATATTATAAAATATCTTTCCACTCGCTTTCAATAAAATCGATCCTAAATTGTGTTACTTGAAAGTATAATAGCAATAAGAAAAGCGAGTTTTATTAGTTTAATTGGCGTTCTCTTGGTAGAATGCATTACAACATTTTAACAAAATAGCAAAGTTTAGTGAAGTTAAAGTTAAGTTAAAAATAACTAGCTACTCAATTAGTTCCAACTATATACCTTATAAGTTTTGTAGAACTACAATACATTGCTATTTTTCCACCGTGTTGAATTAAGTTTTGTTTATTTAAATATAATGTCTTTTCACTGTGAAATGACAATTGGTATACTGAAAAATATATTTAAAGTTTATCTTTCTCTTTGTAATATTATAACACTTTTAAGCTGATAGTCGTTTGAACTATAACATTACCAATGAAAGAATACACTAAAAACGTCAATAAAGATGACATTAAAAAGTAAAAGAACAATATAAGACTAATATTGGACATATCAACCCATCTGGTTGGCAATGAATTTATGTTATTACGTCCAAAATTACACTATCGCGTCTATATGATAAAAAATTGGATATAATATACAACAATAAATACACAAAAAATGATTTAAATAACCACCACTTATTGTTAATTTTTTTTACAAAACAGTTTAATTTGTACGACTTAATCCAAAAATTATTTATATAATTTATGATACCTACTGAAGGTGCTTGATGGAATTTCGATATCAAATTTGAATTTTTAGAACATTGTACATTTTGTCGCTGACAACCCGGGTTTCGCCTTTCGGCATCTTCAGGCATTCTATCACACGGATGTATCAGATCTGAAGCATGTGGAGTCGTACAAGATTCTAACAATTCAAATTCAAAAATTATTTATAATGTTCATATTTTCACAATATTTACATGATATTTTTACTATTGAAAAGTGACGGTAGATGCAACGTCGCACAACCTGTGACAATATTTAAATTGCTCACAGTATAAAAACAAAATATTTCTGGCTATAAAAAAATGAAAAATCACTCAACACTGTTTCCGAGAAGTTCACGTTTTGCTACACAAAAAAATATTACGGTCGAATAGCCAGCGAAGTGAAATCTATAACAGAATTTTAGTGGCATCATAAAATCGCTCATTCATATTATTCAACCATTGTGTGCTAATATTGTTCGCAAAAGTTGATTGAAAACGCTGTAAAGTCGTTAATCCGACTCGATGAAAACAAACTAAATAACACAATTGAGTTCTGATTGTAAATTCACAAAATATCCGGATTAATCTCAACAAATGGGTTTAAGCATGTTTTCCTAACTTCCATTGAAACTGTTGAAGGATAATGAAAAACCGAGAGGGATTCTATAAAATGTATATATGTGTTCATGATAGTTTACTATTTGATATATTTAACTCGGTAATGGACTGTCAAAAAGTGTGTGGTGTACATATTTTACGCGTGAATGAGAAATAGAACATTCATTATTTTATTTAATGACTCCATTATTTTACACTGAAGTTGAATTTTTCACATTGATAAATATCGCTACATAAATAAGAACGATACATCATAATTTACGAGCGTAGTATTGGAATATTTTTTTCAGATTTTTTTACAATAAATTATTCGTTTAGATTTCGCTTAAAACTTTAAGAACACAATTTATCACAACATGCCATTTACGAATTGTCAAATTGGCACTGTAATTGAATAAAATAATTCAGAATAAATATTTTTGACTCATAAGTTTTTAAAATATTATAAGTACAGCTCTATATTAAATATACTTATTCATTTGTTATCAATACCCTCTAAATATTGCAGATTCTATAAAGTTTTCCTTTGCTACACTTTCATTAATCAGCATTAATAAATAAAAAGGCGATATGATAACTAATTATTTGTTCACGTTAGTTTTTGTATTCTGTAAGTATTAAAATAAACAATAATGAATCAATCTAAGATATATTCTTTCCATACATTTATAATCATATTTTATATCTCAATAAAGTTACTTTTTATTTATTTAATTGGCATTCACTCCATTATAACACGGTGAAAAAATAGCAATGTATTTTAATTCTACAAAATTATTTTTAACAAATAAAGTTGATAGCTATTTCGGCTCACGCCATCGTCAGAACTACCTTAAGTTACTTTTTCACCTAGTATTTTGGCAAATAATATCGACAGTGTTCTGTGTAGAAAAAAAAAATCAAATAAAATGTTTTATAATGATTTTGTCCACTAACATTATTTACATACCCCATAATTATTGCATGACAATAAATATTTATATACGTTTTAAAATTAAACATAAAATAACTTAAATTATAAAATCTACCACTTTAAACTGATATCAGTTGTTTATTTTCTCTAAAGAACGGAAATGGCCTTCAGTAATGTCGGCAAGAAAATATAAAATTTTCGCATTGCATACTATTACGATGCAGGTATAATAATTATGAATTTAGCATAATGTTTTGGAGGAAGAAGGCGTATTATATAATACCAATAAATTTGTATTCATTTTTGGATAGTGCGGTTTACCTTGATCGACAAACTAGCTTCGAAAGAATTAAAATGATGACGTGACTTGCCGGCTATTTACAAACTACACGCTCTGTGCAACACGATTGTTTTGGAGCAGCAAATTTCGAAATATTGCTTGAAATCATGACAAACATACCAAATTTAGTCGTTTTTCACGTAAAAATTATTAATGGAATTTTTTATTTTACATTTCAGTATACCTGTTCTATATTAAAATAAACATTAAGCGTAACGTTAGTATACTAATTTTTACAGAAATTCATTTAATTTTCGTGTATAATTTATATACCAGTAATTGGACCAGCTCTCCAAAACTGTACTCAATCCGCTGGATTCACAAAAAACCTTTCATATCTCCAATATTTGCTTTTTTCATTTAATTTTATTTTTCTGATATAGGATACATTCGATTTCTATCATTTTTATCGGAATGGTTGGAATGAAGAACCATATTTTATTATAACTACGTAAATAAGAAGAATTTAAATGTGCGATTATATAACATTTTTTATAAGGGCTATCTGTGAATATCATATAATTTCTTCATAATAAAAATATACAGCTTTATGAATATAACTGTTTCAGAAGTTTATGACTTTATTTAGACGTTTCTTATAAAATAAAATAAACATATTTTGACACATTTATATACGTATACTCGTATTTGAATGTACACATACGAAAAATATTATTTTAATTTATATTAGTCTCCTTCAGATTAGAAAATTGAATTCTAGTTTTTGACTTAAAATTCAATTAAACTTTTTCAAAGTAGGTATATCAAATACTACCTAAAATAAATTGCATTAATATTTTCTTCTTAAAATAATCATGATAACGACAGCCGTGTAAAGTGAACAACGAATCATATTCATATAATATACATAAAAGGCATCGTAATTTGTTAAAAGCATACTCGTGGAAATTTTATATCTTGAGAAAAAACCGCTATTCTGTGATGTGTTATAAAATTAATACTTCAGAGCACCGTCATCTTTAAAAATAGAAATTTGACTGATTTAATAAATATATTTTTGATGTTAAAAATCTCACCAACACTGTTTAATCGACCTCTATACCAAAATAAGTATTCTATAACTATTAGCTAGTACCGATTCGTAAATATGAATTAGCTTTTTTCAGTATAGGTTTTATATCTCTCGTCTTCTGATACTAAACTCACTTATATATGAATAAGTTCGTTATGCTATTTACAAAAAAAAAATATTCTAATTTATTACTTATAAAGATATTTCCACTAATAGCTATACATTTTTTTTACTATTTCTACCGTTTCTACGATTTAATGATCAGAACTCATCATCAGTTGGTACTTCTCGCGATGAGTGAACTTTTAAATAAATGGCCTCAATACGACGTGACAGTTATTTACAATTTACAGTTATTTTAAAATTAAAGACCTGAAATAATTATTATAAAAATATAATATAAGTTTTTTTTGTGATTACACGAAATAAATTTCATGCACTCAATAATCTATACTTAAGCCACAGATACTTCAGCGAGTTCTGCTTTCAATCACAATATTTTATTGTTTTAATATTTTTGGTAACGCCACGTCTATCCTGAAATTGCAGCATGTGAACTACTCTAATCACGATTATTATAATAGAAATTGTCATACAAACTCTTCTTGTCACTCAGTTACTAAGCTTTTAGTTTTCGGAGAAAAATTTAATGTAGAGGGATGCGGCTACGACAAGTCAAGTAGTTATTAAATCGACCTTGTTTTATTCTATTGTATGGGTTATAAGGACAGGAAAGAGTTTATAATCGACTATATAATGACTAACAGAACTGTCTCCAATTAGGTTCGAGTTTATGAAACTCGAAACTGAGACTTTTACCTCTCAGCAAAGAGTAAGCTAACATTACCTGTTCAACAAAATTACTTTAAAATTACATATTCATATTTTACACTTTGACCATACTTTCCAACATTAGTATGCCATATGTGTTTTTTATTGATTGTATGTTACGACATTTACACCTGCCTAGTATCAGTGTTGGTAAATTTATGGGATGTGAATGGAATTATTTGCGGTATCAAATAATTTGAAATAAATCAAACCACTACATTTATGCATTTTTACGTGTATTAGATGACCATGAAATCTTACCAGTGTATTTTGGTTGTTTATGAATTCAGCGCTTTAACATCACTTAGATAAGTTCTTTATCATGCCGTGCTATTATAATACACAAAAAACAGGAAATTCGCTTGGCCGTTGAAAAAACATTTAAATATATGGTATAATTTACCTAACAATAGCCCATTACTCATTCTGCAGTTTTTTTTCTTTTGTTACCTGAATCTTATGTTGGCGCCTTGCAAGACCAACCACCCTCAGTCCATGGTTTGCCAGAGAAATGGCTGTGGCGGCTCCAATTCCAGCACTGGCTCCCGTAACAACGGCTACTTTTCCTACCCAACGCTCCATCACTTTTTTTTAAGTTTATAATAAAATCTAAAAACTACCTCACTTTTCTGTAAAACTTTAAAAATTTTAATTGACTACCTAACTTGTTTATCAACCCATATTTCCTCGATAAAAGACGTACACATTTTTCTTTTTTGGACTTTTCTGAACTTTGGTGTTCATTGTAATCGACAGTGTCTAATTACCACTATGAATAATGCAAGTTTAACTAACAATAATTACATGTTTAAAAAAGTCTATTTTTTTATATTTTACGTATTATTGTCGAGGAAGTTCGGCTCTTTAGCTGTGCAATTATCTATTTAATAATAAGTATCAATATACAGTAGTCTCAAATACTCTTAAAAAATTAAATATAATGTTAAACAAGTTTAAAAAACTTAGTTGGACTTAACTATATACCAACACACGCCTGCGTCTGAAATACCTCCACCCCAAAAGGCTTAATTGTCGCTTTGTTAGCCAACACGAAGCTTAGCTTATACCAGCCCTTGAAGCTTTTATTTTGGTATTTCCCAATACAACCTTACTTGACATTACGACGATAAAAATACTGATGACATCATGAGTTATTTTAATATTAATGATAATGTATTCCATGACTTGTGAAGTTGTTGCCGATACATAACAAATTATTTTGTATTTCCAAGTAATATCCGAATATTACTAATACTCTATTTTTTTTGTTGATATTATGAATAGAACCACTAAAATTTGTAAGTAGAGTTAGGTCACAGTTTAATACGAAAACTTATTTTTGCTTCTTAGTTATTGATTTTTTTTTTTGTTGACTAGATTAGATTTATAACTTGGAAAGTATTCGTCTCAATAGCCTCAAAAATATATAGGTTAATCGTTGCGCCCATTTTATTTTCACCTAGCAATGAGTGGTTGCTATGGGGTTGTGTAAAATTGATCTAATATTCACTCTTTCTTTTATGTACACAAACATATTGATTATTTATTCACGAATTTTATTATCTACAAAAAAAATATTATATTTTTATCGAAAAGTATGTTTGAGTCAAATTGGTTATAGTATACATAAGATTATACATTTTTACATTGTCTATTTGTTATAAAATATAGCCTTCCAGCAGTAAAAAATATGCTTCAGTAAATATTGTTATTTCCATAATAAAAGATTTTACGGAAAGCCTTATAAATAAAAGGTTTACTTATTTGCAAAGCTACCAAATGGGGCCAAAGTGAAAATATTATTTTGACTAGTTCACAAACCACAACCCAAAACAGCGCTAATCCGCGTCAATATGCCTGGAAATGGGCGCGGGGCTTTTGTAACACTAAATTTCAGGATGTAGATTCATGCCGATGTACCTAGTACCACAGTATAATACCAATGAATTTCACTGTCACAGAATTACATTGTATACGCTGAAATAATTTTACATGACGGTGCGTGAGAAAAATACTGAATGAAACCGGAATAAATGGTAGTTACGTGTGAGATAATGTTTTATATATAGATTAAGTGTATTATTTTTTAATTCGCTTTGTGAGCGAGCCGCACGTCTCCACACCGCGAACTTCTGACAGTCACTGAATATTGCGTACATTTTTTAGCCTATTCGGTCAACTATTGAGTTCCGCATTTGAATAAATTGAAGTATGACATCATTTAGAAATAAATATTTTAACACAAGTTTTGTCAGATTAATTTTAACTTTAGAATAATTCAGTGTTATTCGTACAAAAACCCCACACGTCCTAAAAATATTACTGAAACCAATCGGAAATCGAATAAGCGGTTGTTATTGTAAAATTAATCAGCGATTTTCAATCTCCTACAGTAAGACTATTATTATATCATAGGCAAATATAAAAATACCAGAAAAACCTAAATTTTTAATCAGGAATCTTTACATAAAAAAAACACAAATAAAAAAATCTGCATGAAACTTTGCACAACGCTTTCAATAAATTATTAACAACAATCTTAAAGGACAGCATAAAATCGTACATAAATTTTTGTTAAGCACCTTACGAAGTTCTGAAAATTCTGAGCTATACATGTGAAATAATATTATACTGTACTTACATATACAAAAAAGTCAAATATTATGAAAAATCATTTCAATAGATAAAATTAATTCTATAATTATCTCTTTCTGCTATATGATATTTGCAATCAAATACCGTCTTAGTTACCGCTTGATATAATAATTAATTATCGAATAAATTGAGGACATCAACTGAAAGCGCTTGATCGAATATCAATATAAAATTTGAAACGTGAAAACTTTGTACGATTCCACAAGTTTTGTCATTAACGACCCGTCAGTGATGTTGCATCCGTGTGATAGAATGCCTGAAGATGTCGAAAGACGAAACCCAGATCGTTAGTGGCGAAACTCATGAAATCATACAAAGTTTCAACAATTCCGAATTAATTATCGAATAAGTAAATTAATTTTAATAATCAATATCAAAAGTTATTAAAAAAAATAGTTACACTTATTATCATTTTTATTTCAAGCGAATGATTTTACGATTTTTTATGTATACATCCTACGTAAAATGTAATCACGAGATGTAAAATGTTTACAAATATTGGTAAATGTTAAAATATCTTTGATAACTGTAGTTTTAATCAAATACGATAATAAATTGAGCAACCTTGTCGTAGACTGATATTCCGTGACGGAATAATACTTTCATAGTACGTAAGAAGCCATGATGTCATCGAAAATAGCGTAACATTGCCTTCTAAATATTACGAACGAAGAATACATTTGAGAACGTGTGGTCGGTCTCACCGCTTGATTATAATGGAAATGAGGACAGTGTAAAGTTTAGTGAACTGAAGTACGTTGAGCGATCGATTATTGGTGTTGTATGAATATTAAACCACTAAAAATGATGTTGTTTATTGAAGACATCATTAGAACAACGTTCACAGATAATTGAATTAGATGGGACTTATCTCGTTTTGATATTATTTTATAATTTATTTTATTGGCGTGTTTTGAGTCATTCATAAGATTATTTCTAGCTCTTTTTTTGTGATAACACTCGCAAAATCGTACAAGCTTAAACATATCTATTAATATAAGAACTATTGCCGCAGTAAAATTATGATCAGGATACGGTTTTACTCATCGCATATTATTAAATAATAAAAAATCCAGTATAAAAAATCGCTACAAATATTTTACATATTATAAACAATTGATCAATTGTGCTATTATTTAGACGTTTTATGAATTGTTTATTTATTTATTTTTAATCACATAGACTAAAATTACCAGAAACCTTTCAAATTTACTTTTTAAATCATTTCCATTCATAATATTTAGCGTTACATGAACAATTTTAATTAATTCTATCACACATTCTTTTTCTACCAGAATTTCATGTTACTCAGTTTTTTACCCTATCATTTTCCCGAAGGAGTTATACCAAACGCCAAAGTACTAGAAATTGAATAATGAGGACCTGTTTTTAAGTTTAGGTTTGTGAAAGAGAAGTCAAGTAATCGATTGAATTGATAGAACTGTCTGTACAGCAGTACGAGTCTGTAAGTACTGTAGTTAAATCCAAAGATATTGACCGTTCAGGTAAAAGATACATTATTGTTCTTTGTTGCAACCGAGTATAGTAGTCATAGGAGACATTTCACGGACCGAGTGCAACAAGGTTTTAAGTGTCGATTATCAACAAAACAAATGTGGCAATGAGGTCTTCTAAGTATCATTCACGATGCTGAAAAGACTACCACGTTGTTACTTTTCCTTAAGCAAAATCACACTTAGACCTTTCTAGTCACAATATAGCTCTGTGTTGAATAAAGTGCTTGGATATGCGCCCTCAGAATATTTTAAATTTTAAATATGAATTACAATTACCAACTGTTTAAATACGAAATATTTAAATATACTGTACCAATACCTAATCATATAGTACAGAGTAATCATGATTTTAAAATAGCTATTTTTTAATAATAAATGACTCGCTATTAGAGCTCTCAATAAAATTTTATGTAGAGCGCAATTAACTTGCTTTCACTTTTTCCGGTAATTTTTTTTAACGGTTATATTTTTACGACCAACTCAAAGCATGAAATTTTACCTATAAATAGCAAAACGGAAACAATCTGCATTCTAAATCGTATACAGGAAAACATCTGGCTATGAGATTACTTAAAAATAAAATATCCACAGATTCAAACACAAACCAGGTCAAAACTCTTACATCACCTGAACGAAGCTTGCATCGGTATTTCATTATGAAATCCCATAAACTCTCTAAATATTTAAAGCTTACATTTCTCTATTAATATAATTTAACGCTTATACTAACTGATGTAGCCGGTTACTAGACTAAATAATATGGAAGATTATCTCATTAAAAAAATATAAAATATATTCTGATTTTTTAATGTATTCAAACAAATAATTGTAACGCTTAAAGCGCCCTATAAACAATGAATCAATCTAAATAAATTTAAAAAATGAGCTATATTTTTTTTATGATATTAAGGTAGGAAATGGTGTATTTAGGTCATGAAAAAATGTAAAACAATACGCGGGCGACAAATAACATTAATGTTGCTGCATTGTGGACATATGCTACACGCTGTCTGGTTGAAGATTTTTTTCATTGATTGTTTTATAAACAATTTATGCTTTGATTTTGAGGTCTAAGTTTCAGCAAATTTCAATTAACACGTAATATTTTATTAATTTTACAGCAATTCAAAATTTTACAACAAAATCCTCTAGGAAATTTTAAGTCTAGCTCTAAATATTTAACGTTGAGAGAATTTTTAAAATGCTTCTATAATTTATCTTGATAAAATCTTTCTCTCTAAATGTTTCGCCGGTATTACAAAAGGTATTTACCCTTTTTAATTATTGAAGTGGCTGTGTCCATTTCAAATAGCAAACATCTCGACAATGGTAAAGGTAAAACTGAAGTACATTTGACTGTTTCCCATTTCTTTACTAAAATGTTGATTATATAATAGGGAAATGGCATTTAACTCTATCCTTCCGCTTATCCTTTTAACGATTTAGCACACTTAACTATAAGCCTACTAGAGAGAGAGTTTACAGTTCAGTCAGAATAATTTATTAAATAATTTAATCGGCATCTCCCAAAGTTGAATAATAAACTTCTAACATCCCGGTTTTATCAGAAACGTTTATATAAATAGCAATTTTTCGCTTTAACGAATACAAAATAGTGATAAAGAGGCGATTTTTATCCATGAAAGGCATATTTATGTTTAATTACTCATTGATATTGATTTCTAATGTGTTTGAATGTTACATACCTACGCACTTAAACGCGCTAGAGTAAACGAGCATGAAAATTTTTATGATTTTATTTGTAAACAATCAATCACTATATATCTTGCTTTCAATCAGAAGTTATCGCCTATGGAAACATTTACATTTTATGGAATAAGAAACTCATATTTTATATTAATATGTATTAATTATTTTATATTGATAAAAAGTTATATTTTTTTTTCACGTGGTGTTGAATGACATTTTTCTCTGTCAAACTGCATCAAATTATTGTGTGTCGTAGCTGAAAAGATGCTGAAAATTATTTTCCAGGATACGAACATTGAAAAAATATATTATGGCAAACTCTTCACAGTTAAAATATATAAAATAACACACTTTAAAAACGTACAGAATCAAAATTATTCGTAGTATTTTTTGATTTAAAGTTAATCATTAATGATATTAAGGTCGATCAAATATTTCAGAACTGTAAACGAATCTAATTAAAACCAATTTTTTAAATTTTAATTATTCCTTAAATAGTCAGAATAATGGGACAACCTGCTTTTAAGTTCATAAACCAATAACTCAACTTGTTTCATTTCAACTTACATATAATATTCCCAGGCGCTGCTGTGTCATCTGTAAACACAACGTCGATTATCACGCTGCGCAGATACATTGATGGTGTGTGTGTGTGTACTATACGCTATTATTTTTTATTGACAGTTGAAAAAAACAAGATATTTACATTTATATCACTGTCAATTAATTATTCAAACAAAAGTATTTCTCTCTCTACTATTCTCTACTATTTCAAAGCAAAAAAATTGTTTTATTACAGTTGAAAATAAGATCCTTGACATTGATATATTTTCATTTTAAAATAAACAAACATTTATTCTACTAAATGGACATTTATTTACCTTATCCCTTCAACTACACGCTTAATTATCGGCGCAGGTATATGCGGAAGCAAAACGTTATTTAATTAATTTGTGGATAGTATTACAGAAACCTCGACAATCTTGAAACAAATATAATACGTATATTTTGGCTCACCGTAAACTTTGTCAGCTGAAGGTTGTTATAATCTTTCCCAGTTAAGATGCTTAAATGTAAGATTAATTAATTTAAAGGTGTCTTAGTAATTATTAATTTGTCTCCTATATCATAATTTCCTCTTTTCATTTGCGCTATGTTTTTATACAACCAATAATGCATTCGCAACATATAGAGATAATTGCTAAATAATTTCAGTAATCTAATGGCTCGAAGAAGTATGTAATGGTAGGAATCAATGAAAGGTCATTCAACTTTTACCATAGAAAGCTTATACAACACAATCACGGAAGATTTCTTAGAAACGGTTTTGTAATCAGTAACGAAATTTATGTTGTCTCTGACGGTAATAGTAAACAGAATTATGGCGCAAGAACATGTCACGTGATTAACTAATCATTCTTGCTAAGCTCCGCTATGGAAAAGATATGTTGGAATAAATATAACATAATGAATCATAGAGATTCATACGTTCAAATGCAACTCCAAAATTTGATTTGCCTATAAACTAGATTACGTTTTTGCCTTCGGCTGTTAAAAAAATTAAGCTTCATCCGCTTCTGATGTGTACTATATGAACCATTAAGGAACTTAACTCACCAGCATTTTTTTTAAGTACTACCTTTTATCAAAAAACTTTAATATTTATGGTACTAGTTCTTATTCAACAAGGCAATTCTTGTACTCGGGATCGGTATATATAATATTATATCTTAATATTCTAGATTTTTATTTTTTGAAAGAGATTTTCAAATATATCAGGCTATAAGATAGATAATGATAAAGCTATTTGTAGTTAAACAGTGTCTCGATTGCCTATTAATACTGATAGTCGGTGGCCAATGATGTCAGTAAAATATATTTTTACTGAGAGTTGATATCATAATTTAATATTACCACACGATAGTTTTAAACCACGATAAGCTTACGTTTTTTTAATGTATTTTAATTTAAATTGCATTAAAAAAACTTGCAATTCTTATGTATAAGCATACATTGTAATAAGAAGACAATTTTTTAAATACGCTTCAATTACTGGCCATAAATCGTTTTTTTTCTTGTAAAATTCATTAACAAATTAATAACATTCATAATTTAACAATATATTTCTACACTTGAAAAATATGAATGAAAATATATGTGTTACTTAAACGATATTAAAACTCCCATCGGATTTGTTTTCCTACAAACGCAATAACTGTGTCACGTTGTATAGTTTTTAACCGTTTTGAGCCCTTGTCCACAAGGCACAGAACTTCTCGCTACTAACTTCACCATAGTTAGTTCAAAGTTCAACCAGGCAGTATATCTTTCCTGGGAAAGTCAGTCATCTCAACCTCAGTGCGGATAGGGACTCCCAGTAGGGAGATACTGTCTGTTCATTATGTTTGTACATGCAATACAAGCTAAGAACATATTATTTAAAGTAATGTCAAATAAGGCGATAATTTAAAAGGTTTTAGAGTACAAAAAAAATATTTTTTGTATAAAACGATGTATTATTGGCAGATGATCTTTTTTTATGTAGATATCAATTTTTGTGGTAACTTTCATGTATTATGTCATGTTTATGATTTAAAGTTTATGTAGATTTATTGAATTATTATTAAAAGAATGGGTTTTGATTTAATTCAACTCTGCTACTATTTAAGCGAAAAATATGCAGGTTGCAGGCAGTTGATAATTAAATATTATTTAAACATATCTATTAATATTTGAGTGAATTAATGGATTAAAGGAATAATTTGTTTTACTCCTTTATTTTTGGATTAAAATGGATCCGAGCCAAAGTAGTCAAAGATTGTGAACTTGAGCATCCACTAATTTGAATGCTGTCGAATTATTAGAAAATGAATAAAAATTACCATGAACATTGGTGTTTCTATGCCATGTAAAAAGAGAATTATGTTTATATTTGTATTGCATATATCTTCAAATTCTATGAGAGTAAATAGTTCATTACGAAAATATTTTGTATCATGTTTTCCCACGATTAGTTAAAAACACAGCAAATATGTGTTTGTGTTGATATGCCTCTATAATACTACATCAATTTTATATTGCGCACTGAAAGGGTTATTACATATATGCAACACGTTCTGAACTGCAATCTAAATCGACACCGTGGCACTTTGATAACTAAGGCAAATAGGATATACCAATAATTTAATTTTGTTTTTTATAACCCAATGAGTTTGTGAAGCATAAAATTTACTTACTTATTTAACATTTAAATGATATAATTTCAAGCAAAATCACGAATAAACTTTTTGTATCAATCAAACCAACAAGACTTAATTCCCAAGCTGGAAATTGTCAGTGACAAAAATAATATTATTAATTCGCTTGTCCTTGAAAAACCGATTGAAATATCTAAGCTTAAATTATTAATGTAAAATTCGCAGTGTTGGATATTGTGTTATTACTAACTTATTGTGTTAAATACATTTTTCGGATGCATGCTTTAGGAAAGTCATATTTTTTGAATATCATATATTTTTTGTATATACAAAATCGTTATACATGTGAAGTATTCAATAAAAGAACTCATTTCTTTTTTTCAAAAATGTTTTTTTTTCCTTATCAATTCATTTAAAATCTTACATGGAATTTATTAGGTGGTTAATTATTTGTCTTTTTTCACTAATTTGTGCATCAACAGAAAAATGAAAAGTTGTTGCTTTTAAGGTTTAACACGATGCAAAAATTACATTACTTCAACAGATTTACCAAAAGACATTAATTTCCTGATTGAATTTGTATACCAAGAAATATCGCAAAGAAAAGTAATTGAAAATATTGACATTTAATTTTCTCTCTTGCTCTCTCGGTCGTGAAAGGAAATAAATGTTAAAAAATGAATTACTATGACATAATTCTTAAAACTCTATGATATGACGAATGATTTCCATAGGTCGACATGGTTGGATAAAAATTCTATATTAAACTGTTGGTAAAATGTAAAATGATATCAATTAAATATGTTTTGTGGTCTAAACAATAAAAGTCACAATTGAAGAATATATTCACGATTTTTATTATTTCAAATATTACAAAAATCGCCATGTAACAGTAATCATGCTAATTTTTGTCCCAAAGCCTGGATGATGAGTTCGTGGACCTAGCGAAATAAAAAAAGTAAAACAATGAAATTTTATAAAGCTATTCAATATAATGAAACATTAGATTGTTCTATTATGGATAGACAAAATTATTACTTAAATAAATTGGAAAAATAATTTGAAGATGAATAACAATGAATATTTAGGAAGTGATTGAATGTGATTGTTAACATCCATTTTTTAAATAATAAATAAGAAAATATTGTATTGATCGAAGTATTTGAAAATAGCAAAGCCCATCTATATAATTTTCGTAGTTGATTGAACGCTACGCGTATCTCTCGAATCAGCAATTATTCATCGCGTTGACACATTCAATTTCTTGGCCAATGCCGCACTAACACCTGGCAATTACATTTTACGTTAAATTACATAATAACGGGGTCAATGTACACACAGCTATTAATTTCAAAAAGGCTAATTTACTCGAGTTGTGAAAATACTAACTTACACACAAAATTATTTAGTTACTAATTTTCAGTACTTAGTTATCAAAATTATAACTCAATTAGTGTATTAATAATAATATAAAACAGTACTTTTTTCTTAGCTGAAGAATAAAGAGTTAATCAAAATCCATGCTTGATAGATTTATTTATTATTTTATCACGAAAATGAAGCAACCATTTGTCAATTCAGTCAAAATGTTCGAAAATTAATGTCCTTCACTCCCTCATACATAAATAATTTGTAGTTTTATTTTTTCTATACTAACATCAAAATTTGTATATAATTACTGAATAAATCGATTTGTTGCAATTTCAATAACTTGACATATCAAGTTAGATTGTTAACTAAATTAATGCATCGAATACTTTAACACGAAGAAAAATGGTAACATACGATCATTCACGTATCAACGTTCAATGATCTGTTTTCTTTCGTATTAATAAATAATTTTTAATTTGTTATGAGATCAGCGTGTGGACTTATAATTAAACACAAACCGACCTGAACATTTGGTCTTGTTGATAGTGCGTATAGTATACTATCTGTAACATCTCGAGCCTCCAAATGCCTCGGAGGGGTTGGGCCAGCTTCTTCGACCGGCTTTCCAGTGAGCTTAGATGTCATATTTCTCACCATATCCGTATAAACAGATCCGGGGCTAATACTCTGTAAAAATCACTCACGTCAGCTTAAATATTATTGTAAGCCCTTTATCAATGATGTTGATTTTTAGTAAATAATAAATAAAAGATCTTCTTTGGTATTTTTTTACTGTAATGAAAGGTTTTTTTTTATTTTATCAAAATAATTAACATTGACTTAAATGTTAGTAGAATCTATCAAAATAAATATTTTTTCATCGATGCCGTAAAACTTTTGGAATTTTATTAATTAAAATTATTTTTTATTATTTTCTCAATAAAATCACTTTTAAAGTGTACTTACAAATTTATTGATTGAATTGCCATTTACTTGGTAGAACTCGATTATAACGCGGTGAAAAAATAGCAATGTATAATAGTTTAGTTAGAACTATCTTTACTGGTATAATTCTGACGAAGGCGTAAACCAAAGCTATCAACTATATATATCTTATAAAATTTATAGAACTAAATGCATTGCTATTTTTTCAGCATGTGTATTAACAAAGTCTACTTTGGAATTACTTACACCAGAATCGCCAGTTACCACCTTAAAGTAATTTAATTAGGATTTTATCGTTCTTATTATATTTGTTACTTTTAATTCAATACTGAATTTCAATGCATCGGTTCGGTGCTCAATGAAAGATCAAAATCGCAAAAAACAATTTCGAACGTCAAAAGTTTTATCTACATAAGCGTTATAAAATTACCTCAATGTCATAAAATACAATTGTATATGTTCATAGAAACATAAACATGATATACGTTAATCGAAAACGGCTTTAATTTGACCAGATATTGATTGCGTAATTATACTCTGCTAATTGGACACTACTGCATAATCAGAAATATTATTAATTTGTGCCGTATTTCATATTGGACTATTAATACATCTATGTAAATTTGTTATAATATGAGGTATAGTAAATATATACTCACAGTTATTTTGATATTGCTGTTCAAGCTTTGCAGTTCAACCCTGAGGGATTCTGTCAGAGCTGTAACTGCAAACTTACTAGCCGGGTACATACCAAAGGGAATATGTTTGAACTGGGGTACAAAGTGTCCAGAAATGCTGTAAGAAATATTTTTTGTGAGATTAAAATTAATTATCAATAATGGAGTAAAGCAATGGCAATGCGTTAATACTTATGACCTGTACCTTATAATAGGCCATTTAAGACAGATAATTATACAAACACTTTTTCTTCACTTTTAAGGTGTTAACTGTCACTTCTTGATGGAAAGGCATGATATTTTAAATAATAAAAACACATTTTTTAGTACTTATTTCCACAATATATTTTTTGATCAGGACCGGTTTCGCTCATCGCTAGCATTAAGTCATAAGCAAGACATCAGTTGATAATGCTCGCGATGAGCGAAACCGGTCCTGATCAAAAAATATATTGTGGAAATAAGTACTAAAAAAATGTGTTTTTATTATTTAAAAAACTTTTTCTTCAATTGGATATTTCTTTATAATCATTTTTTCATAGGTTTTTTTAGTAAAAAAAAAATAATGAATAAATGTGCTTCAATTTTTATTTCACATTATATCTCAATTTATTTTTAAATTTACACTTTTTTCATGTTCTAGGTATACAATATATAATATTTGAATCGTTACAACTTTTTACGATTCCACATGTTTTGTCACTAACGACCCGGGTTTCACTTTTCGGCATCTTCAGACATTCTATCACACGGATGCAACAGAACTGACAGTTTGTTCTGTTGCATCTGTGTGATAGTGCTTGAAGATATCTAAAGGCGAAATCCGGGCCATTACTGACAAAACATGTGGAATCGTACAAAGTTTCATGAATTAAAATTTAAAAAATTATGGATCACATGCTGTCATATAAAATAGTTAATCAGATATTGTATAAACAGTTAGCATCGTCTATATACCAAAGTTATTATTTACAGGAAAACACTTGCCCCAAGGCGAGGAGTAAATTGCAGCTAAAACGTCGATATCATAAATAATACATTATACATTTTAAAAATATCGCCTTTTCATTGGAGTTAATTTTTATTTTTAAAGAAATTAAAATACGTTTGATATATGAAAATGAATTTCAGACTTCAATTATTTGTATGTAAAGAATATAACCTTTCACCTGTTCATATGTATAATATGTCCATTATCTCCACGTTTCCTCATAATTTTAATAGCTTCTCTAGTACACACACTGAGAGATAACACATTGGTATCCAAAACATTTTTCCAGTCCTCTGTAGTACCATCTACAAATTTAGTAATAAACAATCAATCAATAAACAACTTTTTATACCACTTCTATTCAAATAACGTATGTGCACACTTTGTTAAAGTATGCTCATATAAAACTATTTTTTTATAATTTATGATATGAATATTTCACTATCAAATTTGAATTGTTGAAACGTTGTACGATTTCAAATGTTTAAGCAATGTGGAATTGCACATTTTTTTTACTTTGAACTATTTTTATTTCAAAGGATGAAATACTGAAATGTTAAAGTAGTTGGACAATATTACTAACTTTTAATCAATTTATAATTATTTGAAACTTAATATTGTTAGATACAACATTATTGTGATCCATTAACGACACCACCTTCTGAATTTAATGTTAACATTTATGTCATGTAAAATCAGTTTATTTATTTATCAACAGATGGTAATAGTCATACTTTTTACAGTTTTGTTTTATTTTACAAACTTTTGTTTTATTTTACAAACAAAAATTTTTCAAACAATTTATCCAGCAAACTTTGAGCAAGTTGTCTTCATTGGGATATTTTTTACACCATCCAGTAGCTTACATCTATGCCCTTTTTCTGTGCAATTTTGCTTAAAGTAACACTGCGTTATTCAAAGAGAGAAATCAGCGAAACGTAGGTATTATTTAGATTTGCTGGCGATATTCAAAATACCCCTTACACTGCGCTCAAGTCCATGTAACTGCTTTAATACTACAAAATACTTTAGTTCGAGTTACACACATTATTTGAGTAAAGTGAATACTAAAGCATATTGCTTATTCCCTCTGCTATATTCATATATAGTGTAAGTAAATCTTATTACTTTGATACATAATTATAATATGATGACTCTCACATAAAAAATATATATTTGTTTGTAGTATCCATCACTTCTGTCTGCATCTAACTGTTTTAAAAAGTCTTGGACGATGCCACAATCACAAATATTTAGATTATTTTATTAATATTTATAATATTTAATAATTAAATACGCACTTATTAAGCCGGATAATTTTATAACTCCGGCATTATTTATCAAAATGTCTACGCCTCCATGAACGTCTTCAATCCATTTGAATGTTTTTATAACATCCTCTTCGCAATTGATGTCACATTTTTTTGCGTATATTTTTCCACAAGAAGCAGATAGTTCCTGGAAAAATATACTTTGAGTTTAAATGACATCAATGTGATATTTCAATAACAGTTTAGCATCGTATTGGAAAAAAAATATGGTGCGAATTTTATATATTATTTAACAAAATTGAAACGTGACAACAGACTTGTGCTCTGTTTTGATATTTAATAAGATATTTTTCCGGTAACACAATAAAAAAATGTGTATGATGCTGAAGCTATTTTTTATATTCAACCCTCAACCAGACCACAATAATTAAAATTAAAGTCGCTACTTCAATATTGACTAAGATACATCATGTAACGGTTTTAAGTATTAACTGTCTTTGAAATATTACTATTATAAATCACGTATTCTTTAATCATATTCAGTGTATACTTTTATACTTATCAACTGAAACAATCAGACACAATTCAACGGAAAGATCATGCACATAACTTGATGATGGTTAAGAACAGTATGGCAAAATAATTCTCTATAACGGACTGTCAATTATTCAGTATTATACACGTATTTAAAATTCATCATTTTGATCACATGGCAGTAATATTTACTTTTTTATGCGTTCAAAATTAATTTATCAAATTTAAGCACACAGTAAAGAGCGTAAGTGTGATAATTGACAGTTCACTGCTGTGTATAATATGACTTACTTTAATATTATCTTCTCTTCTGGCAAGTCCAATAACTATGACACCCTTTTCTGCTAGAGCTACCACTGTTGCTGCTCCGATACCACCACTCGCTCCCGTGACAACAGCGACTTTACCAACCCACCTTTCCATAATTTAAATAAAATCTCGACTTTATTAGAGTCTAATAATCACACAGAAATGTCAATTAGAAATGAAGAAAATGCCCAATGATTTTTTGTATTATATCCGATAGTTCGTTATCTTTTTCTCAATCTCTCTGATAAAAACAGCTTAATACTATTTTATCGATAGAATTTTATGATTTTATTACGATTTCGCTGATTAAAATATTATTTTTTATTATCAAGGAAAGTCTATTTTTTAGTATTGAATCTACAAATACATTCAAAATAAGCCTAGTCATTGTAATGAAATTGAATTATTTGACTCTTATGTTTCCTGTACTAATAATACAAATAAATATTGTTTGTATAGGAATCTGTTCAATATTTAAGCATGACATTATTGAATTATCTTTTTTTTCTTTCGTTTTAAATGATAAGTATAATTGCAAATGTGTTACATAATATCATGTAATTTTAATCTTATATTCAGATAAATCAATGTAAATATATTATAGGTTTCCTAGATATTAAAAATGGCTGTTCTGTGCAATACCAACGGTGAAAACTTTTATTACCATAAAATTGTCGTTATAATCACTTATCACATCAAAATAAAATTAGTAAGTGGACAGACAATTCAAACATAAAACCATGTGTATATAAATTATTTTCCAAATATTTGGATTATTTATTTATTAAAAATAATCACAATATATTTGACTGTATTCTATTTTGTTAGTAATGAAAAAAAATGCTACCAAAAAAAAAACATTTTTTTTTTGAACAGCAACTCTTTATTTCTGAATTACAAAATATTTAGAAACATTGTTGTATTGTGCTTTTCCATTTTTTTTTATTTCTCTCAGTGTTCCTTTGAATATACTAATACTTTCATCATCTATGACCAATTCCTTGAATGATCAAATCGTGTACCTAAACAAAATTTCAGTAATTATTTATATTATTTCATTACAAGTCACCTGAAGAAATTTTGAAATAGAATTAAAAATTCACTAATTCATTCATGAAGACTTAAAATAATTCATTGATTAAATTAATCGGAATAAACCGCCTTCAATGGATAGTAATTGGTGGATTTTAACTCCAAAGTTAAACAAACTTTTATGGATTATAGATTTATAATCTACGCAAAATGAGAGTTCAATCTATAATTTTTTTAAATTGTAGAAGTATTTCAACGCTTTTATTGTTATGTTTACAAAGATATTATTAAACTAATTAACGACTTACTTGAACTTTTGGACGCGTACTGAGTATGTAGACAATTGCATCAACCACGTCTTTGACATTTAGAATTTCTGGTACCGGGTTAATATCGTCTGGTTTTTCAGATTCGATAATATTAGCCTCTTGGACAAATTTCTCAATCAATTCGGTTGAAGTTGTTGCTGGGCTGATACTCTGCAAGAAAGATTTATATGATACGCTTCAATCAAATCATAGTGGCTATTTACGTCTCAATTCTTGATTTAAAAAAACACATTGCATTAATTGTTAATACATTATATCATTATAAACGATATTATTTATTTTCCTGCCATTATTCGCCAATAATAAAATCGCCTTACTTAAATAAAAAAAATCAATACGTCACCTTTACAAATTAGTATTGTGTTACTCAACATATCTGCAGATTGCTCGGGAAATGATAATACATGATTTTTAAACTTCATTTAACATGATATATACTCACGAACACCATCATATATGTAACTTTCGCACACATGGAAGCTAAGTGCCAGGTTAACTGTAGGAAAAGTGTTAACATAGAGTGTACATACCGATATTTTAATATTGCTTTTCAGACTTTGCAGTTCAATTCTAAGAGATTCGGTCAGGGCAGTAACAGCAAATTTGCTAGCTGGATACATCCCCAAATAAACACCGAGATATTGAGGTACACGGTGACCGGCGACACTAAAAATTATTGAAGAGTCACAGCTATTTCTAAATATATAATATAAATATAGAGCAAATCTCCTCACGTCGATCTTGACTAACTTAAAAACTATTCTTACTTAATTATTGACTAAAAGTCATTGAAATTAAGCCAGATTTAAAAATATCTAATCGAGCTTAATAAATCAATAAATACTGAATGATAAGATCGAAAGACGATTTTTCATTCCATTTTTAAATCACATTTTTCGAAGTGTATAACTTTAATAAAATACACACTAAATACTAATAGATACTTTAATATAATTGATTAACAATATTTTGTAATTCCAGTGGTTGCCAACCTGTTTATGTGTATAATTTGGCCATCATCTCCTCTTTTGCGCATTGTTTTGAGTGCTTCTCTTGTGCAAATACTAAGTCCCAGTACATTCGTGTTTAAAACATCATTCCAGCTTTGTGTTGAGCCTGCTTTAAGAAATAAACAAAACAAAATAGCATTTTCGGAATATGAAAATAATCTTTATATATTTATGTTATATGCCATATTCGAAGTGACAGAGATTATATTCTAATTAAGTTCTATCAATATATTCATCGAAAAAAATTGGACGACTTTGTTCTTTTTTGTAACAAAAATGGAAACAAGTTGATGAAACTTAATCTGTCACTTCTATAAAATAAAGTAATGGTCGATTTCGCTTATTAAAATTAATTATTAACTGATAAATTAAAAATAAAAACAATGCCATTAAATCTTATTTGGTAATAATAATTACAAGTAAAACAAAATGAATGGTTCAATAACTACGAAATTAAAATCATACAGAGTAATAAAAAAACTTAAGTGATATGCAAAACCAATCTTGAGATTATAAAATTGTGAGAATAGTTCTAAATATATTGAGTTTTATTTATTAATTTTATTTAAATAAATGTCACTATCGAGAATCCTCTACAAATGAAATAACCACCAAACTTAAAGTATTCTTTAATACTCTTATCATTTTCTGTCGTATTAAATTCTCTATAACTTATCTGACTGTCACAATTACGTCTGTCTTTCCTATGATATAAAAAAAACTGATTGATTATCATAAATAATTTTTATTTTGCTAGCCATAAACTATTTGCTATTTTGCGCTTTTTGTGGTATTTACACTTATTTCATACGAACCCTAAAAAGAAGCGTAACAATTGTGACAAATGCACAGGTGTTTCAGATTTTCAATAACACAATTTGGAACATTATCCATCAAAAATATGGAAGCATATTTTGTACATTTAAAAGCATTTTTCCTTACATAAAGACATCCGTTAGCAGGGTATCACAGTTAGAATAATTGTATTACACTGATTCGATGGGAATGTACAACTTTGTTAATGCGATACTGTGGAGTTGTTTGTGCAAGTCGAAACAGTCCCGAAATCACAACGTATAGCGATCCTGCATATTTTCGTAGTAGGTTTGTAAGACTGACTTAAAAGTTGTGCTTTCACCACTTGTATAGAGTAAACACTAATTACAAATAGCGGAATACAACTAAGAGTGTTTTATATTGTTTTTTCCATACTATGCTTACTTGTTAGCGCTGAAAGTTTCAATACGCCTGCATTGTTAATAAGTATATCAACTCCCCCAAGCTCTTTCTCAATCAAATTGAAAGTTTCGATAACTTCATTCTCTTTTGTTATGTCACACTTCTTTGCGTGAATTGTTCCTTTCGACTGTGTTGCATATTCCTAAAACAACATGAAGATCTTTGAGAATATTTTTTTGACAAATAAGGCTTTGCATTTTTAAGCACAGTTTTTACTTCTGTTTTATTACAATTTTACAACATTATGATCTATAATACATAGATAAGATGTTTTCAATACACTATGTGTAGCATGTGATTCTTCAATATTTGTTCGAATGTTCAATCTAGGTATTAAATATGAACTTACATATAAATTCCAGGATGTAGACGTATGAACCCAAAACCAATTACAAAGACAATCTAACAAAATACAAATCACGTAAACATCGGAAATAAATAATCTTTTAGTTGAATTCGTTTGTTTTAAGTGTTTCGTTTGTTGTGTAAAGGTTGTAATAAAGAATGAATGCGATATTTTAGAAAAATAATGTAATTTATCGTTCACGTGTGATAAGATGAATGTTTTTTTTTTTGTATGAATTACATTCATTATTCTTATCTCAAACAAGAAAACGTAATTAAAATCTAATTACTGCTCACGCGAAATTTTCCTCAACTCCCCACCTAGCACCCAAAGTAAGAATTCATGTTATTCGAATTACCTCAAAGACTTTTAATAATAGAAACCTTTGCGTGTATTCTGTGGGTGTTTATTTAATATGCATTTTAATTTTTATTGTTTATTGAACGTTGAAAAAGCAATGGTCGTAAATCCTCAGTGAATCCTCATTATGAGAAAAAATCTTCTTCTTGTTAAAAGTTAGTGGCACATCGTATAATAATTCGATTCAAACATCTTAAATCAGGTGAAGAGCGATCAATAAGTAAGAAAAAAACTGTTCGTTGTTTTATGGAAACAAATAAACGATTCGATCGAAAACAAATACAGCTTTGTATTAGCATGATTTTATAATGAAAGTAAAATATTTTTTCATATTTTAATATTTGAATGTATGAAAAGGTTTTTCGGTATTTTTTGCTATATCTGTAAAATATATCAGTTTCAATAACTTTGATGAAAAAAATTTTAATGCCGATATACTTACTGCACAAAAGCGTAAAAAAATTTCTTGCCCAAGATATCTCATTGATAAAGTCTTTTTCTATACTGACCATACTAGGGCTTGAGTCCAGAAACTTTCTTGAACGGAATCACAAAGCGAACGTTTTGCCACTAAGATTCTAAGACTGATTATCTTATCAGTTCAACAAAACCAGAAGTTCAACTATGTATGTACCTACTACCAATAGAATCTCAATGAGAATAACAATATTTTCCCTGATAAGATTGTTGTACATTTTTTTGTGGTTTGTGGGTTTGGTGGATCTTATTTGTTTTAATTTTGACTGTTTTGAATATTTTTTATATCAAATAGATCTTCTTTTGTTGTTGGTCTATGAAAACTCTAAACAACCTAAAGAGGTAAAGACGTCCAATTTATAAGCCCTATAAATTGATGATAATTCACGTGTTTGGACATTTTTAAATGAAAAGAATTAATTTGTATATAGATACTTGATTTTTATTAAGACATAATTGGAAAAATACTAATATTAAAAATAAAAGGCAGTACATTGTATTGCAGTCGACGCTATGCGTCCCACGTAGACAATTAAAACATTCAATACAATGTTAGTTTTCTAAAAGCTACAAAAAATATTTACGTTTTGTTTCCATTACCCATTTAAAAGTTAAAAGAAATGACAAATGTTTTTTCCTATAATACCACGCGTTTAAAGAGGTTTATACCTCAAATGGGATTAATCACGAATTAAAATAAATATATTCCTAGACTAAAATAAGGTCAAATGACATGTTTAATGAAAGAAATGTTGTTTAAACTAAGATTACTTCGTGCTGTTTGTTATATTGAGATAAAATATTTTTTTCGATCATTTGATATACTGAAAACTTTTTTGGAAAATAAACAAAAAGAACTGTAATAGTATTTCAATGTTTATTAAACACGAAAGCAGTATTTGCATTGACGTAACGTACCTGTATTTTTTCATCTCTTCTGGCAATCCCGACCACAGTTATTCCAGAATTCGCTAGTGTTTTTGCTGTTTCAGCTCCAATTCCACTACTCGCTCCGGTAACAACTGCCACTTTCCCTAACCAACGATCCATCATTAGGTTATTCCAGACTATAAAATATCTTTTCACTTATTCCGCTAAATCCAAATGAATATATCGATCGCTTTTATTAATATTTCTTCTAACACTGTTGACAGGCGCTGTAATGTCAAATGACTGACTGACTCACTGAATTGTATGCACTATTTATAACAAATAGATTTAAGTGAAACATTCTTTGTGAGAGATGATTGTTCTATGTTAGTTTTTGGTCATAAATAACAATACAATGCAATAATAAATACCAGATAATTTATTACAAATTGCTATCGGAGAATATTCTTCAACACAGACTTAGTCGCTATCTTCTTTGTCGAACTTATCTGCTAGTTGTATGTGTGTGTATTTTTTGAGAAGCATTGGGTATTTATGAGAAAATAAATTTATGTACACATTATCAATCAAAAAAAAAACTAAAATATATATTTATCTATGGCCACGTAAGAACATTTATAAAAACATGAGATTAATAATGCAGTTGCTTGTGGTATTTTTTTTTTTTAATTCTTAAGATCTTGTAACTATTACACATTATGTACGTACGGATTTTGATTTTTTTATGAAGCATTTTCAAATTAAATATACCATATTTGTTTATTTATCTGTTCTTTTGGTCCACGCATTACTGAATATGATAAAAAGAGGGAATACTTTGTTTAATTTACCGGTGACCGAAGTTGAATAAGTGAGAATTAACTACTTTTATCAAAAAAATCTTGAAATGCTTCCCGTCTTTTTAGATACGATCGTTTAGTTTGAATTGAAATTAGTATTTTAATAATAAATATTCCACATTCATAAACATAACAGTAACGATATAAGTATATCGTAAAACGAATGCAACGAAACGAAATAAAACTTTTTAAAAAAATTCAAAACTAAATAAAACTTTTCATTCTTAGATTAATATAAGACGTTATTGGTTGCTCATTGTTTTTATACACTAGACGATTTTAATGATAGTATTAAAAGAATTGTCTGAATCAGTTAATACTTTTTATAATTTAAATTTTATCAATAGCACGATTGTTTGCTAACATATCATTTAACAATTATTATCATAAATAAGTGTCTGATGTCTTTGTTAAATAATTTAGAACATTTACTCTCTCTTAAATTGTTGTGAGAAAAATAATAGCCATCAGTTAGTGGAAGCTATGATTAAACTATACATACCCTGGGGAGATACGGGTAGTAGTACAAGCGTCAGATACAATTAATTTAATCTCATATTATTTATATTAAATTATAGTCTACCAATACGAACGAACGAACGATATGTCCATTATCACCTCTCTTGTCAATTTTTTTTTCTATTCATTATATCTTTTCAATCCGATATTAATCTATCCTCTCAAATCAAACAGAGTTCGACCCCTTTTTTGATTAAATTATTTTAGTAAACATTTTTTTTTAATTCTTGAAATTTTTACATTTCCGCATGTTTTGTTACTTACGGCTCGAATTTCGGCATCCTCATATATTTTATTACATGGATGCAACTATCACTTCTTGACATTTGTTTGGGTAAGAAGAAATCACTTCAATACTAAATAAATGAATGAAACATTTATCAAAAGAGATAATACCTCATAACTACTGTACTACGACAAACTGTGAAGAGACCAGCATTATTCATAAAATGTCAACACCTCCTAAAATTGCCTTATGCCCAACGGTACACATTCAATATTTCATCCTGTTTATCTATATCACGTGAACTTTTTGTTTTGGTCGGATGACTAATTAAGTAAAGTAATTTCCTTTTTTTTTTAATATGGCAATTTATCGATCAGCAAAAACATACTTTATATCAAATATATGCAAAGTATTTAAAATTATATGAATTATTATCAACTTAAGAATATAACTTCCCTCTTTATAACTGCACGAACACTTATATTCAACACTATTTAACCAAAATGTTTCTTTAAATAATAAAAGTTGTTAATGAAGATAATGTTAAACTTTATATATGTATAAAATTTGTATGAAAATTAAAGCATGCTTCATAAAAATTTAACGCTCTTAACTGTGAGCATTGAAATCATTACCGATAGGTATTTAGAATCAAAGATACAATTTTTTTTATAAGTTAAATTTTAATTTATTATATGCATGTGTGATTGAAATAAGCACAAAAAGCGTGTTTTATTGTTTTTTTTTTAATTCATAAAAATTTTGTCTTGACGTATGTTTTGGCGAAAGCAATCATTTAGATAAAAAAAACACGAGGAAATTATATCTCTTGTATAATTAAAGATGATAGGTTTTATAAAATTTCGTGATGTATTATCAAAGGTTATCATATATAACTGTTGAAATGATTTGAAGAAATGATAAAACCTCTAAAATTGAAATCATAAGCAATCATTATAATCAAATTCTAATTCTTTAGTAAATTTGAAAAGAGGAGGGGGTGCCTTCGAGTTATATGCTTCTTTAAAAATTCAGTGTTACTAAAGTAATGGGTAGTGAATGTTCATAATTTCTATGTTGATGTTGAAAAATTGATGATTATATAAATGTTTGTTAAACAACTTGACCTACTGAAAAATGATATATTGCGGTTTTGTTTGTGTAACATTAGTCATTAAACTGTATGTATGTATGTATATTTATAATAATGTATTATTCAATATAATTCGAGCATCATTCTACTCTGTAGCCCCGTTATCTATGTACGTATCTGTTATCTGTGTGACACTACTAAAAAGGTGTCTGTTATCTGTCTTTCGCAAACAAAAAATGCAATCTCATCGATGCATTTTAGTGACATTTCGCAAGCTGTATAAGTCGCGTTTTCATTATTTTAATATATGTTACTTTTGGTGATTAATTCAAAATAATTTGTTAATCAGTTAATTGGTGACTAATAGTTTATATAATATTATCATTATTCACTGAATTGTCCCTACAAATGATAAAAACATAAGATTTTAAAATCTTTTTGGTGAAAATGAAAATATTATATCTTACAACCGAAATCGAAATAAAAAGATTATATATTGGAGATTTGGAAAAATTTGAGAATTGATTGAATTACGATTCATAAGGAAAATTATTACTTTAATAGCACTATAATAAAGAACGTAACAAATAATATATACCCGCACTTAGATATTGTATTTTCATTAAATAATCACTCGAGTCATTATTTATATATTGTATAATCATCCCAAACTGTGCAACAAAATTTTTCAGTTTCAACATTTTTTTTTGTTTTTAAAAAAGCCCTGGCATAAAAAATAGTGTTTTTTATTCACTGATTTAACATTTCTCATTATTATTAATTTTATTATATTATATACTGCTAAGTATGTTTTTATCAAAAGTCACATCAACAGCATGTTTTTTAGGAAAGGTTTAAATAAGTAAATAACTTTTTTTAAATTACACGTATATTAAATATATTTACCAGAGTATCAACAAAATAAACAAATTAAATAGGGTTAAGACGGGGTAAGGTTTGGTTTTCCGAGTGGTCGAATAACAATTTCGTGAACCTGAAACAGATGGAATATTTTCTTAGTAACGGTTTTATTATAAGTTGATAAATTTCAACGAATTATGTTGCCTATTTTATATATATACATACTTGTACATGGGGCTTTGTTCCAATTGCATAAACTATAGCGTCTGTGACGTCAGTAGCATCAAGAAAGCCCGGAGGAATGCTGTCTGGTAGATTTAATCCAAGTTTTTTGGTAGCATTCTCAGCCATTTCCGTGAACACAGCTCCGGGGCTAACGCTCTGAAAAATATAATACGTTATAAAGCTGATTTAAATGCGTTCTGTAACGTTATTCATTCATTTTTCTGCGAAATTATCAAATCTATTTTATAACTTGGCCATTGGTTTTTAATCGTTGGTAAAAATTCAATATTGTAGAGAATTACTGAAGAAACTTTAATTTCGATTTAACAATATTAATGTAGGCTGTGATAAAATGTAACATCTATCAATCAAAACCGTTTTGACTGAATCAAAATATTTTCAGTCTTAACAGTAAGTTGTATATTTATTGACTGAATTGGCATTCACTTGGTAGAACTCCATTATAACACGGTGAAAAAAATAGCAATGTATTTTAGTTCTACAAAATTATTTTTAAAAAATATAGTTGATAGCTATTTCGGCTCACGCCACAGTAAGTTGTGTACTTTAAGTCGCATAAACCAGTCATTATTATTATACTAATGTCTTTCTATTCTTATTTGTCTGCTTACTATTATTTTATAATATTTACAAAGCGACTGTTTCTCCCTACAATAATTATGACAGCTACGACTTGCCATCAGAAATGTATTAATTTCGATATTATTTCACATTGTTTTTGTGATAGATTGGGTTCTTTCACTTTATACAAATATCTCAAGTAACTTTTACCCAATGTTACTAACTTAATAAACTGCAACTCTTGGTAAACGCTTAGTGGCAGATGAAAATGAAAATTATGTTTCTTTTGTTTAATTTAAAGTTTTATTAGGCTTTTATAAAGCTCATTAATATGCTTACTGTGACTCGTATTTTACTGTCCAAAGCTCCAAGCTCCACCCTTAAAGTCTCGGTAAGTGCTGTGACTGCAAATTTAGTCGCTGGATACAAAGCAAAGAACATATTCGTGTACTGTGGTACATAATGTCCTGCAATACTTCAAATACAAAATATATATAAAACATCTGCTTCCATTAAAGTACCGTTGTCAAATTTAATAACTTATATCAAAAAGTGATTATAATCTTACGCTAATAAAACAGAAACACTTTTTTATATACATCGATTAATTTCTTTATTTTATTGTTTAAGTAAATATTTCATTCAAAAGGCTTTAATAATATTTTAATTAAAAACATATAGATTTAGGTACCTGTTTACATGAACAATATGGCCATTGTCTCCCCTCTTTCTCATAGTCTTAAGTGCTTCGCGGGTGCAAATGCTCAAAGCAAGGACATTTGTGTTCAACATATCTTTCCAATCGTCTGTTGAACCATCTGTTAAAAACAAAATTATCGGCAATATAATAACGGATAGAAATCGTTTTTGACATACATAGATATGATAAAGATTTTGTTTTGTAACTGATAGTGACTTACGATTACCGGATATCGATTTCTAATTCCCGAATAATTCAAAATTTTATTACCTATTTCATTACTTCATTCAAGTTTGTAGCTTTTATCTTGTATTAAAGTACTTAACAAATATACTAAATTAATGTTTTTTTTAGTAAGTAAAATATTCTAACCAGAAAGTTTAGACACCCGCAAAACACCTGCATTGTTCACGAGAATGTCAACTCCACCGAGGGTGTCTTCGATCCAACGGAAAGCCTTTAAAATATCTTCTTCTTTTCCCAGATCACATTTTACAGCATGTATGATTCCTTTTGTTTTCGCAGCATATTCCTAAAAGAACGGAAAAAGACACTATTTTTATCTGGTTAGTAAATAACTTCTGTTAATAAAGTAAAATTACCAAGTGTTAAAAAAAGTATTATTATTGCAATGTCATTGCGAATTTTAGTATCACTCTGTTTATAATATGTATTTACAATAATGTGCGAAAAGGCATTAGTATTATTAAAAAATATTATATACCATTCTCTTTAATCTACAAATTTACTTATTTGTATTTAATTAGACAAGCACAGAGTCGTATTATTTTTTGCTATTGAATATTTTATATGATTTAAAAAAAAATAAGAATTTATTGACTTGTAGAACTAAAATTAAGGTAAGAATTATAAAACAAACGATATGTATTGTTGATTGAATTGGCATTCACTTGGTAGAACTCCATTATAACACGGTGAAAAAAATAGCAATGTTCGGCGTGAGCCGAAATAACTATCAACTATTTTTAAAAAATAATTTTGTAAAACTAAAATACATTGCCATTTTTTTCACCGTGTGATACGTATTGTAATCGACAAAATTTCACATTGTTATCTTTATCTTATAAAGTAAACTATAAATACAACAATGAGTAGATAAAGTCATTTGTAAACTATCATAAAGCTTATAGTCATTTTACTTGCCTTGATTTTTTCGTCTCTCCTTGCAAGACCAACGACAGTTAACCCATTAGCAGCCAGAGCTTTAGTTACAGCGGCTCCTATTCCTGCACTAGCGCCAGTAACTACAGCTATTTTTCCTGCCCAACGTTCCATAACTCTTTACAATACGCTTCGTTTTAAAAAACTAATCAACAAATAATATTCGATAGGCTTTTATTAAACCGACGCTCTGTCGTAAACTAACGTTACTAAAACACGATAAGCGATAAGAAATTAAATTGATTTCTCAAATATTCAATAATGACAAAAGTGTTGAAAGGGTTATTAAATAGAATAAAAATAAAAATAAGACTCATATTTTAATTCAATATATTATTATATATTGTTTGACAAAACTTTCAATATATTTTTGAAACCTTTATAGGAATTTTCTTTCATAGATTGAGCAGCACATAATTTGATATTTAAATGGAATCTATTTGTGGGCCTTAAATAATAAAAAATACTTTAACTCTCATCAATCGACTCGCTTAAGCACGCTACATCTATATTGCCTACATTTAAATATGATAAATTTCTACGACAGAATAAGATCGCCAATTTAACAGTATGTAATGAAGAAAGGAAAGTAATGATTTTTCGAACATTACAACTGGATCTTAGATTGGGAATGACTTGATTTTTTGGTCGAGAGTGGATTTTTTTTACGATCACTTCAAACTTTTGTATAAAGATTCATTTATTTTAATTGGTAGACATTCTTGGATAACTTAAGTATTTGCGAATAGGTACAAATATATGACGTAAAAACATTAATTATTTGTGCAAAAACATTAATTATTTGTGCAAAAACATTAATTATTTGTGCAAAAACATTAATAACACACATAACACATATCTCGCTAATTTAAGTTTAAAAAAGGCAGATTTCTTAAGTCATTAAAACAACAGAGTTTTTTTGTATTAGTTTATAAAATACTAACAGCGTTACAAAATAAAATAATTTTCAATAATAGTATGAAAACCTTGTCTGAAGGTTTCTTCAATACTAAATGACTTACCTGGTTATTTGATAAGAAAACGCAGATCGTGATATGAATAGTGTAATTTCAAATATAATATTTTGACATAGCTTTTGAAGGTGTCTGAAATAAAATTCAAAATCACGATAAAAATTATCTTGTTTTATGCTGAATCATACAGTTACGGTGTGTTTTTAACTTTTGATAATAATAGATTGTATGTTTTTTTACGATGAATGATAATTAGAAATTGTTTATTAAAATGCTTTACATAAAGATTGTGCCAAGACAAAAAATATTAAAGTTATTATGAAACAATAATTATTCAATATGCGTGATATGTTATCGTATATTTTTCAAAAAAAAACAATAATACTGATGACTTTTTTTTCATTTTTAATTTCATCTCTCACACTTCGGTTTACATATATATGTTTATTTTCGAACAAATGATACATATTTCGTTCTTAAAACCATTATTAAATGTACTCGAAATTCTTCCTGATTTCTAACATAACTCTGACTTCATTCATTTCTCCGTATATTTGTAAAAAATTAGAATTCATGAATGCCCAAGATTTTATTTAATACACACATTAATTCATATACATATAAGCCATTTTGTATGAAAGCCTATTACATTGTGAATATAAACTCTAAAACACAATAAAAAAAAAATTGATTGACTATAATGCAATATTTCAAATATTATATGTAAAAAGTTTAATATTTAAAAAATGTTGCTTTATAAGGAATTTTAACTGAGATATTTAATATTTAACACCGTAAAAGTTAACAATTATTTTCTGTTAACCTTTACTTATATTTTACTTCCCTCATAAAAAGGCCAAATGTCACTGTTTTGTCTAACAAATTGTGTTGAAAAGCAGTGTTACTATCATATCATTACTTTTTATCATAATTACTTATATTTATCATTTGTCTATAATATTAACATAAAATAGATTTATTGTCAAATAGAAATTCAATAACCCGGAACTAACCGACACCAACATAAAAACAGCGTTATTAGCTTAAAATTTGACGATTTCTGTGATAAGGTAAAATTTGTGATCACTGGCAACGGCCATGCAATAATGCCATTATTTTTCAGATAATTCAGTGAATGAGCTTCGGTTTTAACAAATGATATTGTATAATAATTTACAATAAATCTAGTATGATTATGTCAATTTACTAGCGCTTTCAGTATGTGCTATTATTGAAATAAAAGAATGTTGCCATAAAATTTGGATGGAATACAAATACAGTAAATATTTTATTTAATTAATCAATGAATATTACTCTTTAATTGTTTGTTACAAATTGTCCCTAGCCAAACGAAGACAGTTTTGTAATTTAAATAGGAAATGATAATATGTGTAGAGTTTTAGTATATTTTGGTTGTTTGTTTTACTCAAAAGTTAAAGCTTATAAAACCTTATTATAACTGTGATGGTTGTAAAAATATAATATATTTTTACTTAAATATTTATAGCTAAAACACGAGAGTAGTCATTAGCGGATATGTTAACATACATGCTTCATTACTAATGCAAGAACGGATACAAGAGCCATTAGTTTGATATTTAAAATTTATTTTAGTTTAAAATACGTATGAAAATTCGTTTAAGCGTGCGGTCGAAGAATTGATGATCATACGTTTACAAAAGAACTGGACTCGACGAAAGAGGCCGAATCGTTAAATATTTATTTTTACATTTTGCTAGTTTTTTCAAATATGTTTTTATTTAAAATACTAAATCGCTTCATACTCATTCGAGATTTTTTTGTCTTTGGTATGCCATTATCTATGAAAATGATAATTAAGAAAATTGTGTATCTATCTTCCGCATACAAGAAGTTATATATGATAAATTAATTTAAATAAAAACGAAAAAATCACAAAAAATAATTTCGTGTGGCAGTTTACCGCACTCTGATGTTAATTAAATCGTTGATATCTTAATAAAAAATCTTAATGCAATATTTCGGAGTTCATACGGTATGACTTTGAGTACAATGCTACAATTTCACATTTTTCATTATTCTATGAAATCCTTGCAAGTTTTTGGTTTTATAAAATTATTTAAACACCCGCTACGCCCAGTTACCCCATAGCCTCTATATACTAGATACCAATTTATTTGTGTATAACTAGATGAAGAAAAGTTTTCTATTTTTTACATACATTTTTTGTATTTTAATTATCACAACTAGTATTTAAAAAAATGCGATTCAAATATTTCATAGTCAAACGAAGTCAGTTGTATATATGAACATGTCGATGATAATATTTTAATGATTTTGTATCAATTTTTCATATTCATATAAGTTTTGAGTAACATTAAAAATCGAGTAAGCTTCATTGAAAAATCTATTTTTAATAACTTTTAAGGTGTTAACTGTAACTTCTTGATGGAAAAAAAACCTTTTATTTTATATGATAAAAACACATTTTTTTTGTATACTTACTGTTTTAGTATTTAGTACTGATAATAATCAAATGATAATGCTCGCGATGAACGAAACCGGTCCTGATCAAAAAATATGTTGTGGAAATAAGTAAGTGTTTTTATTATTTAAAAAAATATTCTTAAATATTGTTTTTGAATTTTTAGAAGATATACAGTCGTTAAAATAAATAATTATCATTTTATTTGCAATCTTTTATTATATTATAGCAACTCATATTATTTCTGTATTGTGAAATTTATTTATTTGTTCACCGATGATGTGACTGAGTCTCAAATGTGAAGATTTATAAAATATCTAAGATAACCGATTACGATTATTTTGCGATGTAAAGAATGAAAACATTATTTTCATTTATGTAAAAACTCATCAGTAGTATTTATGGCAACATTTTTTCGTAAAAAGGTAAGAACGACACCTCGATAAAATGTTTAGTCGAAAGTAATATATATCAGCATTTTCATTTCTTTACATAAAAGCATGAACGGCCTTACGATCCCGACGCTGTTGACAAGGATGTCGACACCTCCCAAAGTACTTTCGGCCTAACGGAAAGCCTCCAGGATGTCCTCTTCCTTCGTTAAGTCACACCTGACTGGCGTGAATTTCGTCCTTTATCCTGGCAGAAAAAAATATTTGACATAATTTTAAACGAAAATTTGTGAACTTTCTTTGATTGTTCAAAAATATGTGAAATTTCGTATTCTTCCCCTATGGCTCCTTTGAATCTAATAAAATCATTTTAGTGAAGTATACAGTGTCTTTTCCTTATAAAATAAATATTGAGACTAAAATCATATAAAATTTAAAATATTCCATAACGTAATTCACTTTAAAAAACGACGTAAAAATATGTAATCATGTTTTTGTAGTTCTCCGTTTCTTGTATATGCGTCATATGATAAATATTATTAAAATCAGATTGTGTGCACTTGGAGTGTCAGTGCATATCTTTTATTATAAGCCATTATATGCAATTCTTTGGTTGTTTAATTTACGCTGTTTATAAAACGTTAGTATACTAGATATATAGTATACAAGATATTTTTTTCAAAGAAACAATGCATTAAATTTCTTTAAAATACATTTCTTCTCACGTGCAACCATAATTGAAAGCATTTTGAAATAGATACATAACTTCAATT
Source organism: Himalopsyche japonica (assembly GCA_028555115.1). NCBI lineage: Eukaryota > Metazoa > Arthropoda > Insecta > Trichoptera > Rhyacophilidae > Himalopsyche > Himalopsyche japonica. Next base: position 4,193,271 of record JAHFWJ010000430.1, read on the forward strand.
AAGAAAGAAGGATATTTTTTCACGCAATATAGATGAAAATCATACTGCATGTTAACTTGTCTGTCACGTAAATTTTCACTGTAGGGTTGGGTTAAGTTAGGCTATTAATACAATTTTGATCTCTAAGCTTCTCAATCATTGGAAAGTGACTAAACAGTATGACATCTTTGAAATTTATATTTTGGTCTAGGTCGTTTCTTATAAAGTTGACCTTTCTGACTGAATGATTCTCCGACTAAATATTTATTCCAATACGAAATATTTGTTCAAATCTTTACATTGGCAGATATATATTTTCAAAAAGTCACAGAACGACTATTTATGGATAAAATGGTCTCCTTTCTTCAAGATAATATAAAATTATTTTAAACTTTACGAAACTCAAAATTATATATTAATATTTTGCATTATTTTAGTATTGACTATCAAGAACAGCACCACATTTTTTATAAATGAAATACATGAACATCTCGAGAAAGATGGATACAATTTTAAAAAATATTTCTTATTTTTGTAATGTCGCTTAAATTAAGGTATTTTAAAAGATATGAAAGACGTTAATTTTCATCAGTGTAATCTTATTGCTAGAAAACGTAAAGTTATTGGCTCATTACTTATCCCCTATCCGGCGATGAATGAAAATGGTGGTTGTATGTACTAAGACCACGGATAATTCATTTTCATTACATTTTCCGGCGTTTGTAACCCATATACTATTTAAGAAACACAATTATGTCTTAACGTTGTCACAGACACGTTATAAAACCAGCATTAAGCTTTGTTGTAGCTTTTAGCTTCTTCTTTTACTAACTCACCCTGATAGAATACTTGCTCGCCATTTTATATTTATTATTTACTATAAAATAGTTCTACAAACCATTTTGTTTGTCTATCAAAGTAACTCCTGCCAAATGGCGTACATGTGCAACTTGAAATTTTTACATGTTAGTATGGTTGTCATTCTTATGTCTACAATGTTTTTTCCTATTTACAACATTCAGTTAGTATTAACCTTTTGCACTCGAACACTTTTTCGTATGTGCCTACCAGCAACTCGACGCGTTTTTTTGCGAAAATCGTATTCGCTACATGAATCAAAGTAATAAAAAATATATATATAAAATTTAAAAAAATATATGGTTTTTTATTTTTTCTTTAAAACAGATATATAATGAATATAATGTACATATTTTTATTTTATTTGTAATTCTTCATTTTATGGTATTTCACAAAGCAATCACCAACATGTAATCCTGGCTTATTTACGAAGGTCTCGCAAAATAGCCGTGTTTCCGATCTCATGCCAGAAATTTTTCTATTTGAACATACTGCACAGTCTTTCTTAGTCCCTGAACGTAATATATGTAATTTATCTGCAAGACGGTCTTCTGTAGAAACAGTTGAAGTACGAACTCGGGATCCACCATCCATTTCGATGACAACACGTATTGATATTGCGCAAGCCGGCTATCTTTGGCTATGTTTTTTTATCAGTAAATGACTCCCTAATGATCTGTTATTGTGATCTAGTTGAAATCGATGTATAAAAAATACTAAAAGTTTACAAAAAATGACTATATAAACATGCCGCCACAGCGGCGGCATTGTAAGTTTTTCGTATTACTCGGATGCCGCCTCTATGGCGGCATTCGAGTGCAAAAGGTTAAGATGACTTCTAAACGTTAGGCTATATTTTGTTGGAATTTCATAAAATTCACGGTGCTGCATTTTAATTATTTTTTTAAATCATAATAAATTATGTGGATGTAAGTTACGTGAGGTACATTCAACCACGATATTTTTAACATTTTAGTTAAGCTTACATCAAAATAACACGCCAAAATAATAAAAATAGCGCCATACTAGTTTATAACTATTGATATCAAGCGTGTTTTTCTGAAGTTTTGATAATATACGCACAGTTGTTATAATAATGATTTCGTGCTTCATATTAGAAAATACATATATTTTTACCTGCCATCTATGAAAAACAACTTCAATTTATTTCTTAATGCCACAAAAAAGTCCTATCAATTTTCCATCTCTAATTGCAGACGTTGTTTAAAACACTCACTAACTAAAGGGTTAAACTCATGAAATAGACAAAATCGATACTGTATGAAAAATATGTTGATTGAAATAAGGGCCTATTATATTGACTATTTAAAGTCAATTTTAAAATGCTGTGTCATTCAATTTTTTTACCACTACTGTCAATGGTACTCTCAACAACGCTTTTTTTCTATGGGCGGTGACTCAAAATTTGATCGATTGAGATATATTTCAATTAACTAAAAGATGCATATAAATTATATAGACTGAAAATTGTGATTGAGAGTTCAACTTCCAAGGATTCTTAAGAAATTCTGCTTTTATTTTGATATACTTGTTTCTTTGTTTCTCAAGGCGTTTATGAGAATCTCAAAAATATTCAAATATATTATTATATATAGAGTGGAGATTTTCAACATTATGGATCATATCAAGACTTTCATCCACTGAAAAATATCGATTCATCACAGTGAATAATCAAAACTGAAACGTCAGAGTTGATAAAAAAAATGGGTCTTACATTATATGATCACCGAACAAGATGAAAGAGTTTCAAAAGGAAGAAGTTACGGCCAGGTTTGAATTGGCCACTTCAGAATGTAAGATTAAGGCATAGAGCGTGTATGAACGATGTTAATAATAAATAGAATAAAGTTTTGATAAAATCTTAAGCTCTGTTGGATACGATATCGAAGACAGAAGCTTACATCTGGATTTTACAGATGAAAATTTCACTATCACAGTTTCAAGACAAATATTCAACTTATTCGCACTGTACTCATAAAATCGATAGCAAAGTGAACGTTTATTTTCTTATGTTTATTTTCTCATCTCTCGCAAGCCCGATAACAATATCCCCTTTGTAAGCAAAAGAATCGGCCACAGTCGCTTCGATTCTTGTTTTCGCTCCTGTTACAACTGCCACTTTTCCATTCCAGGGTACCATTATTGTTATTTCTTGAATAAAAGCTCTTGTTTAACTGTTGAAAAAACATATTTACTAGATAATGAACTGGGAAAAAGCAATCAATTTAATTAGTAAGAAAGAATACTGTGCATCTTGTATCTTCCACAAAGTGGTATATGATATGTATTCATACAAATCAATTCGTATACTAATAAAAATAATAATTTATGTCTTTATATGAATCGAAATCGAATAGCCAATGCATAGTTATCGAAAATATCTTGTATTTATAATATATTAGATAGTGCATTAAAACATAAATAATATAATTAGCCACTTAAAACTATTCGAAATTGTGATTTCGTAAATATTTTATGATCATACACTTCTTAATATTAAAGAAATAATTACCAAGTGTCAGTGCCATCTATTTGAATTTCTCATAAAGCTTGAAAATATAAAATAATGATGCGGGTGTATACGCTATTCGTCCACAATTCACATTTTGAAACTTACTCATTGTTTGTGTGCGTTATGACAGAATTTTTTTTAAAATAACATTTTTTTTTAATACAAACTGATGTGCATATTGACTCAAAACTATGAAGCAGAATTTGATCGTATTTATAATGATGAACTCATGAGAAAGTATCAAAAGTAGATATGGGATTTTTTTATATCTTGTTTTTAAATATTCCTAATCGTTGTTGTATGGAATCTATATATTTTGGACACATTTGAAATATTTCTTCCAGTTTATATACATGTAAAATTTTATATAATAGCATAGTATGTATGGTTCCCCGTGAACTTTCCATTTAATGACTTCCTTTAAGTATATGCATCTTCACTACATAATTGTTTGACACGGTTAAATTTCATTTTTAAATAAAAAAAAATATGTACATACCAGTAAATTTCAAAGAGGGATGCGTTGTAAAAAATATTGATTCATATTCAATTCAACAATACAACGTTTCAAAAACGTCATCGCAACAAATTCTACTTTATTTCGATTGTATGAATAACTAATATCTTTAATTACAAATAATTAATTTTTCAAGATTTTCTAAATGTCGACACGAAAAAGTATTTTGTTTTGAGTTTTTTATTCAAAAAAGAAATACGATTTTTCATTTTTTTCTACACACTTTTAACGAATATAATATATTTATTATTTCGATTCAAAATTAAACATCGCAATTTTCACTGATTCCTTGTATATTTTAAGTTAAATAATTATTAAAAAAATATTACAATTGTGTTCTAATGCTTAATATTAAATCAATACTTTACTTACACGTAATGTTTCAAAATTGCTTTCTTCGAAATTTTGTTAATTACCATTTGTTTATATCACCTGTTTGGCTAAAATGTGAACCCTAATAAAAAGACTAACAGTCGGATGTATATAATATTTGCAAAAAAAAACTGTTAGCATTCGTCGAAGTGATTCACTATAATTCATTTTGTCAGACAAGTCAATATATATGACTCTGAAATCTCAACAAAAATGTATTAATGATTTGTTTTATTTTGTTAAACATTGAGACATGCATATGAAATATTTTAGCAGAAACATGACAATACAAAATGCTAGATAAATTTATAATTCAATACAGAAAAACAACAGAATAATAGTAAAAATATTTAAATTATTAAATTCTTTACTACACTTAACATTTAATAACATTTTTTTTTGGATAGATATAATAAATTTACATTCGATAAATGTCTTTCGTTAAACATTTGTACTAATCATATATATGTATACTAAACATTCAACAGTATCACTACATGCCAAAATCATTTGTATTTAATTACCAGAAAACCCAGTACATTCTATTGCATTTTATTTTAAACAGTCATATACAAATGCCTTGAATGCAAGTGAGCCTTACAGCTCTCATCAGAATATTCAATAAAAAAAATCTAAATCATTTTTCAACCTTACAACTAATAAAGCTTTTTTATTCCAATAATATTATTGAAGTTGTCTGTGATCTAATTTCTTCAAACGAAATTGCCGATACTCTGAATAATCATTTCTTGTATCTGAAACAAAAATAATTGATTACTGCGAGGAAATCTTGCATTTTTCGATGCCGTTTTGATTCATTATGTCAAATAAGTATTTATAAAGCCTTCAATACAGTAACCCTTATTCAATCCGACCAACATGAGCTTCAATAAAAACCAAGTGAGTGAATAATGTTAACTGGTGGTAACAAATATTTTTTTATTAAATGTCGATTCAATTCAGATATTGTCAATGAAAATAATTTTATCATATAATCATTAATGACTTTTAATGTGTTGCCTTTCCATCAAGAAGTGACAGTTATGATATTTTAAATAAAAAAAAAACACATTTTTTAGTACTCATTTTCACAACATATTTTTTGATCAGGACCGGTTTCTCTCATTGCGAGCAATATTTCGTTTCGTTTTCAGGTGATAATGCTCGTGGTGAGCGAAACCGGTTCTGATCAAAAAATATACTGTGCAAATAAGTACTAAAAATGTTGAAAAAATAGCAATGTATTTTAGTTCTACAAAATTAAAACTATTATATAGTAGTTCTGACGATGGCGTGAGCCGAAATAGCTATCAACTATATTTGTTAAAAATAATTTTGTAGAACTAAAATACATTGCTATTTTTTCACCGTGTTATAATGGAGTTCTACCAAGTGAATGCCAATTCAATCAATATACTAAAAATGTGTTTTTAATTTTTAAAATCTAATCATTAATTATCTTAAAGCGTTGAAAATTATATATATGTGTATATATATATATATAAATAAGTAAAATATTGACAGTAGGTTACCTTTGTTGCGAATAATAATATTGTAATATATTTTTGAATTTAATTGCTGCAAAACTAACATTAAAATTCGTCCATTTCAGTATTTTTAAATATACATAAATATCTGAGTAATAGGCTGCAACATGCATTCATACATAGTGTTATAACTTCACATTTCAAAGACATTTACAATAATTTCAATGATCTATATGAAATAAAGATATTTACCAGATAAAAAAAGGTATGATTCTTATATGCGTAGAAAGACTCAAATGAAACTGAGGAATTATATTGCATTCTATATCTTAGCAGCGTTATTTAGAGAGTCGTATTTCGAACCAAACAACACACTTGACTCACTTTATTTACCTACCTGGTAACGACAATACATCAATGTATATTTACCTGCACATGCGGTTTCATACTGATTAGAACAACGACGGCATCAGCTACATCTTGTGATGATAAATAACCTTTTGGGACTGGATCATTCTCATTGCCGATTCCTCTTCCAATAAATTCAGGGACTGCATTTCGTGCCATGTCGGTGAACACTGCTCCTGGACTCAAACTCTGGAAAGTTCATAAGTAATGAACTTTAACGCTACATAAACGATGCTTTTGTTTTCCACCATACATATTCATGTAGAATGTTGTTCAAAAATATGTTTTTATAAGTTGTACTGATTTTCTTTACATTTTTGCATTTCACGTGGTGTCACAATTTTCGTTAATAATTAGCTTATCTGACACTTTTGTTTCTATATTATAACTGATGAAAAATACATGAAACGATTTACTCCTTCGTCAAAACATGATGTGAAATACTTACAGATATTTTAATGTCACTTTTTAATGCCAATAGTTCAAGTCTAAAAGATTCACTCAAGGAAGTAATGGCGTACTTGCTGGCTGAATAAATATTAAGCTTACTTAAGCCGAGGGAACCGTGTCCGGCAACGCTGAAAATAAAATAATACCATGTTTAATCATAACAACAAAATTTACTGATTGAATGAGTGTATATCGAACATATTTACAGAGTAACTGAATCGAAGAATTCGTAACATTTTGAAGGTTTTAGTACCCAATTAATTACATCACTAGCCAATATTTATTGCCATTTATGACTAATTGTATTACAATCCTTAATTTATTATACCGTTATTATATAAATATTACATGGAAATTACACAAACTACGACAAGCGAGCAATGCAATCGTAATGGGACATTTTGAAATTCGTATATGACAAATTTTATTAATAAAAAACTGTATGATCGAACTAAGGAATCCAAATTTCAATTAATTATGAATAGTCGTTACCTGTTTAAATTTATGATGTGCCCATTGTCGCCTCTACTTCTCATAGACCGCATGGCTTCTCTAATGCAAATGCAAACTGCCAATATATTTGTATCCAGTGTATTTTTCCAGACCTCAGTTGAGCCATCTATATAACAAAAACACTTTATGCAATACACCGATAAAATGAAATCATTAAAAACAATGTCATTATATATATTATACCAACGATGAGAAAATGCGGCTCTGTGAAATAAGTGAGTGCGTTTTTTTAATGAATTAAAAAAAACTGCTTATAATATTTTTTTATTTTTGGTACAATATACGGCTGTGAAATTTACCCCACAGTGATACTCGTAACGTTGAAATATCGTTCACAGTTAACCAATCAAAATCTCACAGAATTGTGCCTTCTAAATTTAAACATCTGACCTAAGATCTTCGTTCAATGTCATATTTGTTTTCCTCTAAATTTATTTTGTGATTCAACGTGTGTAGAAAATGCTACATAAATGAATCAATTTAGTTTTCGTATAATTTTATACGCATATATCGTAGCTCTTTATAAGGTTATATTAATTACTTTATAATATGAATTATTTAGAAGTATATTTTGTACAATATAAGGATACTGACCAATTAAATGTTCAGATATATTATAAAATGCATACAGATGGAAGAAGCCGCCTTAAAAGGTTGATGCAAAAACTATATTCATTTTTATAAATACAAATTTTGTTTTCTTATTTTTCAATAATTATATTAAGAGGACAATGTTTTTGCAGCTACTATACTAAATGTGTATGTCACGTTTGCGTAACTGGATATATTATATTTTATTAAATAGTTCTTTTGAAATAATTTTTGATAAATAATTTACCTGATAAATTGGATGGTTGAAATACCGCAGCATTGTTCACGAGAAGATCTACTCCCCCAAACTGTTCCTCAATCCATTTAAATGCACTCTTTATGTCTTCTTCCACCGTCATATCGCATTTCACTGGATGAATAATACCACTCGACTGTGCTGCGATTTCCTACGGTAAAATTTGCTTAAACATTTTCAATGTACACCGCCTTCGAAGAGAATCGCAGTAATTAAGCAAACCATTATTCACAAAGTATCATAGATTGTGTTTTTCTTTCTTTATCTATTCTATTAATTCCGAGTTCTGTAGAAAGCTAGTAGTCAATTTGCATATCGCTTCTCTGTCTAGTGTCAATTGTTTTGAATCACTAAAGGTGGCCGCAAAGTCTTTTAAATATTCAATCTTCAATTAGAGTAAAAACATATACGTTATCCGTATAGAAATTTGGAGTTTTCAAGTAAGTAAAATTTTTGATCGAATTTTCAGTAAATCATTTTAAGAGCGTCGCTATAAATATTTATCTTACGTTTAAGTATTTACTTATAAATTTTTTTATCACGATAATTTAAACGATGATACGATGATTAATTATCTATCAACTATGTTTTATAATTATTTTTTTAAAAACAAGTTTTTTTCCGTTTTGTTTTGAAAAATATATTATATTTATATGTCTATAAATAAACGTACCATAACACACTGGGTAATCGGTAAACGAATATTATATATATCCCAAAACTTTGTTAACCGGTCATCGATTTATCATAGGTAGAATAAGTTTTTAAGATCGTTTTAGATCGTTATCCGAAAAAGTGTTCGTTGCTCGAGTGTAATCTTTCGTGATTATGTTTGTCGTCCGATTTGTCCGCAGTCGGAACTATTCGTTTACAGATCACTCACTGTTTTGTCAAAATTAAAAATTAAAATGCAATCAAAAAAACTTGCTTTAATTTTCTCTGCCCTCCTTGCAAGGCCGACAACAATGAGTCCTTTATCAGCCAAAGTACACGCAATAGCCGCTCCTATTCCCGTACTTGCTCCTGTTACCACTGCAACTTTTTCATGCCAGCGCTCCATGTTCAATTTCTTTCATAAAAAAGGTAAAAACACAAATTGATGACAATGTAAAATCCCAAAATATTAGGTAGCAATCAATATCACCTATCTAATTAATAACTGTTGTGATTATAACTATTGAAGAAAAAATTGTAGAAGTCTAAAATTATTATATAGAACAATCTTATATCAATTCTTTCGCGATACATTAGAATAACTATTTCACTTAAAATGTATACATATGTCTCAATATTTTCAAAGTTTCTTACTGTTTTTGATAAATTTTAATCGTACGTAATTTCTCAAATCATCATACTAAAGTCTTACTGAAAATAATTGATAAACACAAATTCTGACAGATTCCAAATTTCATATTGGCCTTCCAATTAATTGAATCTTAAGCCCCTTAAAATTGACGAGTGTAGGTTAACAATGAATACAAGAATGATTGATCGAAGTTTCACATTATCACTCTATTTTATAGAAAAACTTTCAGTTTAATGCAATCGTATATCATATAAATATAAAACATTTTATTCCAAATAATTATTTAAAACTTAATTGGCAATACTTAGTTTTGAATAATAATTCTCAATTGCAGAAATGATATGAACTCAAATTTGAATTGTTGTTGTACGATTCCATATGTGTTTGTGAAATTACACAAAGTTTCAATAACACAAATTTGATATTGATATTCCATCAAGCACCTTCAGTCGATATCATAAATTATATATGAACTCACTTTATTGAAACATATGAATGAATTACATGACTGAAATTTTATAATCAGCTGCATAAAATGTTTCACGCGATCCTGCTATAAGCCGGAACAAAGTTAATGAACAACTTTTCAACCTATTTAAATTCATTACCTCACTTTAATATAATAAAACACATTTTGCTGTTTGAACCAGCCAATGAATTTTGATGCTAAGAACTTTACCTTATAAATAAAGTCTTATAACATTAATAAGTATGCATATATTATTATTATATATTCGTATTTGTGAATAACTTACAGTTAAAACACTATTAAAAATGAAATAACTTCAATGATATATGTATTACAAAATTTACTTGATAATTGCGCGTACAATCACTAAAACATTGTAAAGACTTCCTATATATGCTACAATTAATATATTTAATTACGCTACGTTTTATCAACTTGCCATTTTAGATAACACGGAATATTGAGAGCATTTTTTTTATCAAATTGAATAAAATGTATTTACGTAATTAATTCCTTACAAAAATTTTAGTTGTTTTACACCAAATGCTTATCAATATAACCGAATACGTATCAATAATACTTATTGATAAGGATTTACAATAAGGAAACATGATTTAAAAATAAATATTGTTTACTGAACCGTATGTTGTATGTTGGTGACAGTGGTCGATTAAGACGCTGTGGGTTGTGACTTTGCTATTAAAGAGCCACTGTTTTTCAAATAGGTTGGTAAAGGTCTTAAGCTAGTTTAGTTTGGTTGGGATCGCGCGCGAAGCAGTTTATAACTCTAATTATTGCCCGAGTGTTGTGAATGACCACAGTAGTTTGCTAGGTATGGCCTATTACAATAAGCGCATTTTAATAGGCCGTTTTCTCCATGTACCCTATTTCGCGATATGCTCACGTCACGCATCTCACGCAGCAAGCTTGTGTACGAAAGCACGATGCTGAGTGACGAAACCCTCGATATTTATGCCACTGTCCAACCGTATTATTTGTACAATGTATTTTGTCTCAGTGACTCAACATTAATGTTGTTTGTGAGAAACGAAGCTAGATTAAAAATTTCTTTCCCACTCTGGTTTCTCTCAAAATCACTATTTCATTATCGCCACTCTTCTTTCTCTGAACCTTTCGGATGAAAAGCTGCGCAGTGTTAGTTCACTCAAAATGTCCTCATTAGAAAATAGGTTAGAATGCCTCCCAAAACCATTTCTAGTGGCTTGTCTTCGTGCACCATATAGGGGTGGGTAATGCGAATTTCTATCGTCTAGCATTTTTTTTCTTGACTATCCATAGGCGCTGATTGATGCGGCCTGGATGTTGACTTCAAGTTTAACGTCTATCAACACTACTCAATCGATATCTGCAAGGTTGGCATCCCTGAGCAACATCATAAAATACTCTTTTTTATGAAGCATGATCGGTGAAATTTTTGTTTCTTATTTTTTTCAAAGAAGAAAGACAAGGGCTGGTGGTTACTTCTTTCAGATGTTTTCCTGTTTTCAGCAGGGTTATTTATTATCTTACATAGTTGAGATGGCTGCAAAAAACTGTCTCTCCCTGAAGCCATCCTATATGCGTCAGACTCGTTATTCGATGTCAGACCTGAAGTTGTACCAATGTTGTCCATAATTTCATTAAGCTCACTGGATGAGTTTGATTTACTGCGGGATGACTCGAGGTAAAGTCGCTATCTCTGGGCTAGGAGTTGATATGGCTGCTTTAGTGGAGATCGTTTTTTTTATTATTTTTTTTTCCTTTGTATAAAAACCTGAAGTGGGAGAAATACTTTCGAGTCATATTTGATTTTTCCCGCATTAATAAACTTTCTCATTAAATCATAAATCGGCAATTATATTTTGAATATCACTTCAGTAATACACTTAACAAATTTCTTTGTGAACGCTATAGCCTGGTCGCTCATATCGGACATCTTTGACAGTTTTGCGCGCTGATAGCATTCTGGATTATTGGCAAGATCAAAAATAAGCGACAAGATTGGAAAAATGCAAAGACGGTGGCGTTGATGCCAGCAAGTGATAAGTAGTGAGCGAATGATTACACACAAATCTAATCTAACGATCTATAATCGTAAATGTAGCGGATTATCTTTGTTGTGGTTCGTCGCTTCTTTCGTTACACAAATAAAAATCAATATACGTCATATAATAAATATAATTGAAGTCAGTTTTTACACACTTGAAGCGCCAGCTTATATTTTGCTCCTTATAGCAAAACTGCATTAGAATAATTTACACTACTTATAAAAAGTCAGTATAAGTAAGCGAAGATATATTTTCGAAAGAAATACATTTTTTGAAAACACTTTTTTTTCTCACGCGCGACCGTAATTGTGAATATTTTGATGTGGATACATGATATTTTATTTCAGTTCAGTAAGAAGGATATTTGTTTCATTTAACACGAACCAAAATCATAATGCATACCATGTTGACTCGTTTAACATGAATTTTTTACCATTAGGTTGAGATAAGTCGGGCGATTTTTAGTAAAACGCGGATAAATAGTAAGACATAATTATCTTTGAAATTAATATTTTTGTCTTGGTCGTTTCTTGTAAAATTGAGCTTTCGAATTAAACGTGCAATGAATGAAATAAAAGCATATTATTATATAAATTAGACTATTAAGTATCAATTTAAAAAAATGTATCATTACAATTTTTAACACTAGTGTCAATGGTATTCTTAAATAGTGCTTCTTTATCTATGAGCGACGATTCAAAACATAAAATATGATATATTATGTTTTATTTAACACGCCAACAAAAAGATGCCTATATATTGTATACACTTAAAAGTTGTGATCGATATACCTCATCCCAAGGATTCTTGAGAAATTCTGATTTATTTTGATTTTATTTCCTCATGAGAATTTATTTCTCGTTTCTCTAGAAGTCCCATATGAGAATCTAGAGAATTTTTAAATATTTTGATACATAACAAAACTACTTTCAGAAATATCTTTATTTTCTTGTTATACTCGAGTCACTTATTAATTTATACCAAAGATTTCTAACATTACGAACCAAATCAAGGCTTTCAGCAACTGAAAAACATCGATTGGTCACAGTAAACTGTCATAAACTGAAACTTCAGAGTGGAAGAAAAATAGTATTTGGCTCATATATTATGATTAATTTGCACCTGTGCCAACTGCTGCATAAAGATAAAATATTAAAATATTTTCTAATCGACAAAGGTGGACAACAATCGCTCCGATTCTTGTTTTAGCTCCTGCTACAGTTGCCATTTTTCCATTCCAACGCACCATTATTATTATTTCTTGAATAAAAGCTCTTGCTTAACTGATGAAAAAACATATTTACCAAACAATCAACTGAGAAAAAGCAATCAGTTTGATTAGTTGGAAAGAATACTGTGCAACTTGTGTCTTCTACAAAGTCACAAAATCACATTATCATATGTATTCATCCAAATCAATTCTTAAACTGGTGAAAATAATTTATAACTTTAAATTAACCGAAATCGAATAACCAGTGCATAGTGATCGAAGATATCTTGTAATTGCAATAAATTACATAATACATTAAAACATATTATATGTTAATTACTATATTATAATTAGGCAATGAAATTATTCAAAATCGTAATAACGTAAATATTTCATGATTGTATAATATGTATAATTCTAAATATCAAAGAAATTATTACATAGTGTGTCAGTGCCATCTGTTGGGATTTCTTATACAGCTTGAAAATATATAAAAATTATGCTTCTCATCGATATTTTATATTTTAAAATTTACTAAATACTTGCGAAGATTGTGTGCGATTACAGAAAAATAAAAAAATGTATTGTTCACTTTAAATGGGTTAACTGTAAATAGATAGATAGAAAAACATGATATTTAAATAATAAAAAGACATTTTTAGTACTATTTTCTCAATCTATTTTATGATTGTAATCGGTTTTGCTCATACCGTGCGTTAATTGATTACGTGAAATTTGTACATTGTATTGAGGGAAATAGTACAAAAATGTGTTTTTTATTTTAAAAAAAAAACAATTTTTGTTAAAATACAAACATAAGTATTGACGTGCAAATGAATTCAACTTTATGAGGCAGGATTTGATCGCATGATAATTTTAATAAATTATATTTTGTAAATATTCCGCTTTGAACTATTAAAATATATAGGTAAGAAAGCAGTAATTTTTCTTGGTGGCCTTATTTAAAATATTTTGTTTTTAAATATTTCCAGGCGTTTTTGGATAGATCTAAATGTTTCGGACGCATTTGAAATATTTTTTAGTTGATATATGTTTAAAATGAAAAATTATATACTTAATATATTTTGTATATTTTTTTTGTTTTTTTCTCTGTGAATTTTCTGTTTAATATCATTGTAAAATAAATGCATCTTTACAGCATAATTATTTTACACTATTTGAAAATATTGGAGATACTTACCATCTAAGTTTGTCATAGAATGATGCGTTGTGAAAAAAATAATTGATATTTCAATAAACTCTCTCAATACAACGTTTTCCAAGTCGTCTTTTGAATGAATTCTACTTTTTCTTGATCGTATGAATAACTAAATTTCTTTACTCTTACAAAATTCATAATATTTTCGAAATGTCACCAGTAAGCAGTGTTTTGTTTTTAAATTTATATTCAAAAAAGGAATACAATTTAAATAAAAAATATTTTTTTACACTCTGTCCACGAAAATTATTGTTTGGCAATTTCAATGCAAAATTAAATATCGTAATATTTATTGATTTGATGTGTATTTTAAATTCCTGATAAAGAAAAATCCTGATATGCCTAATATTTCATTATATGTAAATATTGTATTAATACGTAGCCATAAAGTTTCCAAATTGTGATCATCGGTATTTTGTTCATCAAAATTTGATTTTATTATATAGGGTAAATGTGGCATTAAATAAAGCGAACATTTATAACGTTAAGGCAGTAAAATTGTTAAATATAATTGTTTTTATTGTTTTACTTTGTTAGATAATTAAAATTGTGTAATTGTCAACTCTATACAAAAACGTCATATTGATTTTTTTATAAATTTTTTAAAAAATTTAAACATCCATGTGAAATATTTTAACGGAAACATTGCATTATGAAATTCAATATTTTTAAATTAATTCAAATTCAAAATAATTCAATACCACAAAAAAATATTTATTTTTACAGATCAAAAATATTCATTACATAAATAACTTTGCTTAAATTTAATAACGATTTTTATTCGGATCGATATAATTAATATATATTTGTCATATTTCTTTAATACACATTTGTACTATCATATATCAAATACAGCATATATTGCAATAATATCGCTAAATGTCAAAATCATTTGTATTTTTATAACCAGAAAACCTTTGCATTGTATCACATTTCATTATAACAGTCATATACTTTTGTGAATTGTATAGTTTTCATCTGATTATTAAAATATGTATTTATATCTTAAGTAATTTTTTAAACAAATAACTAATAAAGGTTTTTTTCATTGCATTTCAATTGTAGAAGTTGCTTGTTAAATACTTTTTTCAAACGAAGCAACTACCAATACTTTGAATAATCATTTCTTGTATCTGTAACAAAAGTAATTAATTACTGCAAGGAAATCATGCATTCTTAGGTATCATATCGATTCATCATGTCAAATAAGCAATCACAAAATCTTCAATACACTACACTTATTCAACCCGACCAAAATGGGTTGCAATAAAAACCAGGTTAATGAATAATGTTAACTGGGTGACAAATATGCTTATTGAATATTGATTCGGTAAACTCGTTTTCATTGAAAAGCAGATTGCCATTTAATACTAAATTATCTTAAAGCATTAAGTAATATGTATATTTTATAAGTAAAACAATGTCAGTAGGTACGTTTATTGCGAATTATAATATTGCAATATATATATTAATTTAATTGTTGCATAACTTACATTAACATATATTTTCATTTCAGTATTTTTAAAGTAGATAAATATCTGAGTAAAAAGATGCAACGTGGATTCATATAATATATTCAAGTCTTATTACTTCACATGGGAAAGACATTTGTAATAAATATCACTGACTCATCTAAAATTAAATTACTGACTAGATAAAAAAGGTGAATAGAATAGAAAGACTTAAGTAACTCTGGGTCATTATTTTGCATTCAATACCTTATAAGCATTGTATAGAGAGTCGAATTTCGAATCTTTTAAAATACTTAACGTTAAATCAGTATTATTATCATTAAGTGCAAAACCAAAAAATCTTCTATCACATCCTCTCTTGCACACTATATTTATCTATAAAGTAACTATATCAATGTATATTTACCTGCACGTGCGGTTTTACACTGATAAGAGCAATGACAGCATCGGCTACATCTTGTGAAGATAAATACCCTTTTGGAACTGGATCATCCTCATTGCCGATTTCTTTTCCAATAATTTTAGGCAACGTATTTCGTACCATATCGGTGAACACTACGCCTGGACTCAAGCTCTGGGAAGTTTAAAAGTTTTAAGTTTACTTTAACGCAGCACATTTGTTTTCAACATGATGATTTTGTTTTCCGTGACACGCATTCACGTAGTACGTTATGATTTTGTTCAAAACAATATAATATATTTTTAAATGTCATACTGATTTTGACTCTGCCTTTTTGTAACGTAAGTCGTGTTCTAGTGACAAGTACCTTTCAAAATGAGTTTATCTGAAAAAATACTGACATTTCGTTGTATGTATTATTATAAGTTAGTGGAAAAAAACATTTTATATTTAATATCTAGAGCCGTATGTGCTTAAAGCATTGCATTTTACGATTCAACTCTTCATAAAAATATAATTTGAAATACTTACAGATATTTTAATGTCACTTTTTAATGCCAAGAGTTCAAGTCTAAAAGATTCACTCAAGGCGGTGATGGCGTACTTGCTGGCTGAATAAATGCTAAGCTTACTTATGCCAAGCGAATTGTGTCCAGCAATGCTGTAAATAAACTACACAATGTATTCATATGACTACTAACTTTACTGACAGAATGATCAAACTTTTGTTTTAGTAACTGAAGGAAAAAATTTGTAAATTTTGAATTCTTTCGTTTTTAAATAAACACATAACTTGTCGAATTCTCTTCAACTGAAAAAAACCTCACGAATCGTTTTAAATTAAATTTTCACAAAAATTTTCTAGCATTTGTCTGCTAACTAACATTTTTTGCCTTTGATTGCTGATTTTTTAACCATTTTGAATTGCACGCTCAATAGCTTGACTATACAATAACATATGAAATATATTTCAATGATGTTTTCATTAATTCTAAGTTATCTTAACCAATCATAGAAAATCGACATAAAATAGACATAATGCCAGACGTAGTCCTTTTCAACTCCATACTAATTAATTATGATTTTTGGAAAGAATATATGACTATAAAAATTTCACTAAATTAGAAATAATTTTATACTGTTACCAAAACCTGTATTTTACTCGTGCCGGGTTGTGTTTGCCAGATGACACTGACAACAGCTTAATAAATCATTTTATAAAAATTATCGCAAAATAATGAGTTGAACTCAAAACATAAATAAATTTGTTTTTATTTAAAAAAATTGTTTCACATTTGATACAAATTTTACATTAAAATTCGTATAATTTCTACGTACAGAAAAGCTTGGTAAGCCGCACGTGGCCCGCTGACCGCAGGTTGAATGTGACTGCTAAAATTCTTAAAGAAGTTTACTCGTCCTTCATCACTTCATATGTATAACGTAACGATAAATAATTTGTATTCATAATAACGATTCGTATTTAATTATAAACAATACCTCGTGTTTCTATAAATGCTAGTTTTGCATCTATGTAATCACTTTGACTCATTATTTATTAATAATATAGTAAATGCTTGCAAACCTTGAAATCTGTTTCCATTCACTCAACAATGCGATGTTGTTATCGTAATACTTTATTATATTCAAGGTATGTTCAAACTACCATTTAATGTGTCATAATCCTAATATTTATTTTATAATTATTATATATGCCAGCGATGGTCAACACACAAACTACTTCTACTCGTCGAGTGATGCGAGGCATTTGTAGATTCCCTTGTAGATGACAAATTTTGTCAATAAAGAAATATTTGATCGACTCTAATGACTCCAAATTTTGGCTAAATTATAATTTGTATTTACCTGTTTAAATTGATGATGTGTCCATTATCGCCTCTACTTCTCATAGATCGCATGGCTTCTCTAATACAGATGCAAACTGCCAATACATTTGTATCTAACGTATTTTTCCATACCTCAGTGGATCCATCTATGTAACGTATACACATTAAATTACACACAGATAAATTAAGATCATTTCATACAATGTCACAATAAAAAGTAACCATGAGCAAATGGGCATTTTCGCTTAAATGAGTGGTACTTGAAAATTTTAAAAAGAAATCCATCATGCAAGCCATCGTATTTTATATTTTTAGCACATTATATGTTTGAGAATGTTACTCCGGAATAAAATTCATATAGTTGAAATATTGTTTACAGTCAAGTAATAAACAACTCACAAAATTCCTTTAAGGCGACAAACGGCTTTAATATATTTTTGGCCCAAATTTCAAAGATCTTCATTCAACGTCATATCCTCTTTCCCCTTAATTAATTTTTTCATTCACCGTGTGTATAAATCGTAATATTAATAAATATTTTTTATAATATTTTTTTTTTACTATGATAATTATGGATCTTTATAATATACAGCCCACTTCTTATATTATATGTATATATCCAGTGAAAATCATCTTACACAAAAATTTTCAGACTGAAGTAATGTTTTCGCCCCGAGAATACGATCACGTCAGACGTCAAGAAACGCAGTGTTGAAACTGTTGAAGTCAATTAACGTTGAACTAGGTGATTATTATGTAATATGCGGTCCAAAAAGGTATCGCTAACCGCACAGAACTTCGTCCGCAAACGTTTTATGCGTTTTTATGTAATGTTTATAATATATGTATAAGATTGCTAACGAATTGTGTACCCCTTTTGTTGTTTACGTTATATTATTAAGTTTAACAACACAACAGAAAAGATGACGGCTTTGCTGAGCCAATGAATTGGAATTGGAATTGAGTCTTGCGGTGGTAGGCCTTGTGGTGGCAAAAGCTTTTGTTAATACGTGTACCTCACTTTAATATAAGTTTTTTTTTCTTTTTTCAAAAATCGAGCGAAATTTTCCCAACTCATTGATGCAATGCAAATCTATGAAGAGGACGTGATATTTTTTATTTAAAAAAAAAAAAATCCCGGTCGCTTTGTTCTAAAACACTTTTTAAATAGATTTATCAATTCAATCATGAATCCTTTGCGTTATATATAATATTAAAATAAAAACAATAAAAAATTTTTTTTCTGTAAAATCTAAAATATGAAAGATTAGACCATTTTTTAAATGTTGTGCAGAATCATGAACGGAAAATTATAAAACCCGTACAAATTCATTCAGCGCCAGCTAAGTTTATCGAGACAATCATGCATAGAATAGTTTTTATTTATTAATTGAGCTATTTATAATTGTTGAATAGCATGGATTAAGATCCATAAAATATAACCGATATAAACTTGATGGTTTTCGTGGACTACATGTTGACGGTATAGGATAAAGACCTGTAAGTTGACTATTCTTACAACGATTTTTCAAAAGCATCTTTTTTGTCGTATAATAAATAATAAATTTTTTAGTATTTCATTATTTTTAAAGTGATTATTTTTTTTATGTTTATTCAATCATTTTACGAGACGACTGACTATAAATGCTATGAATTAAACACGGCCTTTGTTTTAAGTTTATTTCAGTTTACTATTAATTTAGTGGTCAGAAATTTTGAAAATTAATTTTGAAATGACAACTCCAGAAATTGTTTTTGAGGTTGGCTATATTAAGAGGGAGTGAAGTTGAAAAGTTGCAAAGTTCTTCTTAAGGCAAAAAGTTTCTTACAAAACAAATTGCTTTCAAAATTTGCGTTGAGTTAGCGTTTAAATTAATTAAAATATTTCAACTTATAGGCAAGTAAGCGCATTTTATATGAAGATGCTGACCAAATTAAAAGTCAATAAGAAATAAGAAAATAAACTTAATTTAATACAGTACTGCTTAGTAATAATGCTGTTAATAAATATTTTTTGAATGCCATAATGAAGATAAAGCATCTCAAATATTTTCCATACATAGCTTACGTTTTTAGTTAATATAGAGACAGTATTCATTTCGATAAATTTTAAATGAATAAAACCCCATTTTAAGTAATTAAATGAATGATAAATTCGATAAATATAAATTGTATCGTCTTCTTTTTCGATAATGGTTTCATAATGAAGATTATTGAAATAAATATGCGTGTCATGTTTGCGTTAGTATATATTAATATTATTTAAATAAAACTCTGTCAGCAAAGTTTTTAATCAATAATTTACCTGATAAATTAGATGATTCAAATATCGCAGCATTGTTCACGAGAAGATCTACTCCCCCAAACTCTTCCTCAATCCACCTAAATGCACTTTTTATGTCTTCTTCTACCATCATATCACATTTCACTGAATGAATGATACCTCTCGACTGGGCTGCGATTTCCTACGATTAAAATTTATTTAAATATTTTCAATATACACTGCCTTACGAGAGAATCGCAGTAATTAAGCAAAGTATTATGCAACTAATAATTGTGTTTTTTTTTTCTTTATTTATTCCATCAGTTCTATGCTCTGTAGAAAACTGGTGATCATTGTTTTAAATCACCAAATAGAACTGTATAAAATATATTTTACATATCCATATAGATATTTGACATTTTTAAGTATGTAAAATTTGTAAGGTATTGTCGCTGACTTATTTCTTATTACTTTCAAAAAACTTATAAACATTCGTTTAAACAACCCTTTTCTGCACGATCGCGATAATTTCAACGATGATACGATATAAAATTAGTTATGAACTATGTAAAATAATTGTTTTCGAAATTGCATGTATCTTCCTGAATTTTCGAATACTACAAAATTGTATAAGTAAACGTAAACAACTTGCTTTGATCTTCTCTGCCCTCCTTGCAAGGCCAACAACAATGAGTCCTTTATCAGCCAAAGTACACGCAATAGCCGCTCCTATTCCTGTACTTGCTCCTGTTACCACTGCAACTTTTCCATGCCAGCGCTCCATATTCAATTTCTTTCATAAAACAGGTAAAGAACGCAAATTAATGAAAAGGGAAAATTCATCTCCCATAATATCAAATAGCAATCAATATAACCTCTCTTTGCAATGACGACTTATAACTGTTTCGATTATAACAATTGAAGTTAAGTTTGTTGAAGTCAAAAATTATTACTTAGAACAATCCTACATCAATTATTTCACGATAAGTTATAATTACAATTTAATGTAAAATTTATGCATATGTTTCAATATTTCAAAAGTTTCTTACTGTTTTTAATAAATTTAAATCTTGTGTAAATTCTCAAACCACGTCAAATTAAAGTCTTAGTGAAAAGGAATGATAAACACAAATTCTGATTGTACCCAAATTTCATATTGACCTTGTCATTAATTGAGCCTTGAGCCTTTTTGTCACTAAAAACGACCCTATAAAAACTTATTCTTAATATTTCCGATTGCAAATGGAACATTTCAATATAGGATATTTTCGTTAAAGGTTAAGAATACATCATAAAATCAGTATATATGATGCCATGATAAAATAGTATGGAACCCCAATTTATCATTTTTAAGAGCCCATTAAAATTGACGAGTCTAGGTTAACGATGAATGCAAGAAAGATTGATCGGATCACATAACCACACTTTTTCAAACTTTCACACTTTCAGTTTTATTTAAATGCCATCGTAAAATATTTAAGAAATAAATTTAATTTAAAGATATCATATAAATATTAAAAGTTTTATTCCATGTAACATTTTTAAACTTACCAATACGTTTATAATATGTGATACAAAGTTTTTTTTTATACTTTGATACTCACGATAGTGGAGTGATATAATAATCCTCAATTGAAGAAATTAATGTTTAATATATAATATATAAGCTGACTTCTTTGAAACATATGAATGGATGACTTGAATGACTGATGTTTTTCAGCCAACTGTATTAAATATTTGCCATGCGACTCTTTTATAGACAATTTTATAGCTCTAATATTCATTACCTTACATTATTGTAATAATACACATTTTGCTTACTGTCTGAATCAGCAAAGGACGTTTTATACTATAAACTTTATACCTTAGAAATAAAATTTTTGTGATTAATAATTATGCATATATTCTAATATTTGAGAAAAGCAGTGGAGTTAAAACACTTAACTATTAAAAAATTAAATAACTTCGATTAAATATATTTTATAAAACTTAAACGCGCATAGTCACAAAAACAGTGTTTATTATTATTCCTATATATCACTTTTAAGGTGTTAACTGTCACTTCTTGATGGAAAGGCATGATATTTTAAATAATAAAAACACATTTTTTTAGTACTTATTTCCACAATATGTTTTTTGATCAGGACCGGTTTCGCTCATCGCGAGCATTATCAACTGAATCAGTTGATAAAGCTCGCGATGAGCGAAACCTGATTCAAAAAATTCCTATATATAGTATCATTAATACATTAAGTGACATCCTTTTTTACCAACGCCGAGTTCAACATACCACGAAATATTTAAAGCATTTTTTTTTATTAAATGAAATAAATGTCTTTAGATTAATAATTCTGCGCAAAAAATTCACTTGTACGTCAAATTCTTATACACCTGTATTATATATTAATTAATATCTTGCAATAACGAAACAACGTAGTTCACGATTTAAAAATAAATATAAATTACTATTAAAGATAAACTTAATATATTGTACAATATATACTGCAATATATTCATTTCTACTCAATTTTGAGTTATATTAATGATTGTTTAACAATCATTTGCTGAATTTTTTAGTTAGTCAGTCTGAAAGATTTATAATTTTTTATGGATGAATGAAGATCTTAATACTGTTGTGGGAGTGTCGGTTTTATAAAATTTTAAAAATAAATACTCTCCCGATTATAGGCATAAAAAAAATGATTGCACATATTACTTTTACTGGTTTTACTAAAAATATTGCGTATGGAATATGCAATTCATGTTCATACATTTTGAATGCTTGTTACAAAAAATCTATCAATGAGTACTAGTATGAACTCGTCAAAGGTAACAAACAACCCATTCTGGGCTATCTCCAAATACAGTCATTAAATGTAGACTGTCAGGCTATTTTTCCTTTTTCATTTATGGGGTGGAAAGAGTGATCAAAGCCTTTCCTGGCAAGAAAGCGTGGAGAAACGGCATAATTGGCAATAAGGCCCTCAAACAATCACCAAATAAATGTATTAGCTTGGTAGTCAATATTATCAACGCCTGCTTGAGATTATTCTATTGCCCGCCCGGCGGAAGCTGATATTATTCTAATTCCAAAGTCTGGGAAAGATCACACTTTTCCAGTAAACCATCGACCAATAAGTATGCTTCTGGCAATGAACAAAATTTTAGAGCGTATAAAAAGCTAGGCTGCTAGAAGTGGTTGCGAAGATAAAAACACACAGAACGGCTCTCGCAAGAATCACTCGACAAACCGCTTCTTCCAGTAATACAGTTGATCACAAGTGGATTCATTCTTAAAGAGGTTACAGAGAACCTCATTTTAGGTATTGCAATAACCTTTGACAGGGTTTGGACCGAAGGGCTCGACGATACCCCAATGATTTTTCGTTACAAATTGTAATACTCCAAGTCACGCGGCATATAAAAATTACTTTCTTTATCTATTGTATATGCATATGTGTAAAAAAAAAAAAAAATGTGTATTTGTGTGTGCGTTTGCACGTATATGTATACGTGTGTAATTATATTAAATGGGAAAGTTAATATAATTAGAATGCGTATGGTGTCCACGTGAACCGACTTCTCTATAGATTACTTTGCAGCAACTAACGTATGTTATAGTCTATATTAGATCTTAAAGCTCCATACACATTCAGTTTTCAACAACTCAAAGAACCTTGGAGTATTATAACACAATTCTTAATTAGTTTGCGATGCACTGTACATGGTTGCAAATGCAACGGAAAACATGTTTATTATAAAGTCATTTAAAAACGACTCATAAACGACTAAAGAATTAAAGGTCTAATTGTACGATTTTCACAAGGTTGTGCATTATTAACATTTTATATTTTATTTCAAACAATAATTCTATTCAATATTTAAAACGAAATTACTATGTAAACTATCACAAATTGTTTTCTTAATTTTTTCTCTTTCACCCCTGAGATGGTTGAGAAACTTAGATGGAACTAATTCATCCAAATATTTTTATTTATATTCTCAATCAGAAGTATATATTACTTTAAATTCAAAATTAGACCAGGGGTATAAAAATTATATTTTAATTGTATTCTTTTTTTTTGTGCAGTTTTACAAAGTTTCAAGCCACATAGTATTGCAATATTTAAAATTTTATTACATAACAATTGATCAATGGCAGAAAATATCATATCAATATTAAAAATCGTTAATCTAGAACGAACACAGGCAAATTTTTCCGAATGAACATGAACCAAAAAGACTTTGCAAAATCGTCGACTCAATAGAAATTCGTAGAACAACGTTAATGGGACATACATATTTATCTTTCTTAATTATAATTTATACCGAACCAAAATATACACTATCAGTTTTCGTATAAAATATAGCTTATCATTTAAAAAAAGGTTAGCTGTCCTCTTTAATTAGCTACCCGTGTGCACCGCCAACCTTGCACATAAGACAGAGCTAGGATTGGGGCACTAAATCTCTCTTTTTCAGGTAAAGCAGAACATTTCTATTCAATAGCCATTTGCTCTCATTTCATCTCATTTTTATTATCAGCTAAATTATAAAGAATTTGATCATCACATACATCCAATATCTTCTATTGTCAATTCATAAATAATGGATGAATTTGTTTTATTTTTATATACTTTAATATCAAGAGTTTTAGTTTAAAAAATGTTTATCGTTGGACCTATATTGTTTTGTTTTTAATATACTCTAGTATATTCGTAAAAAGGAAACCGTTGAAACAAATGATATTTGACTTTGATGACACTTTTTGAATAGTCGTATATTTACTGTCGTCTCTTTTAAAAAAAATATATTATTTCATACTATGCATAAAAAAACTTGTCACAGTAATGGAAACATTTTAAGTTACAAACTGTTATTTGTCTGTGTGTCTCTTCCATTTCAAAGTTATAATGTTATAAATGTGTATTTGTTTTGTACAGTGTTCATTTTATATCTATTCCATATTTCAACGGATCTATCTCTGTGATATTCAGGACATATGATCACACAAACTTTTATAATATTGCACATAAAGGATGAAATTCACTGTGAAATTTCATTTTTCCACAAGTGGTACTCTCAATAACCGGTTAATGAGCTTACATATGAACAAATTACTCAGTAATTTTAAATACGCCTAACAGAATCACATTAACACAAATCTTCTGTTTGGACTAAAATATTTTACTTGACACTCAAAAATTATATGTTTATATAAAAAAAGTATTTTAGCAATTTATTACATTTTTATGCGCATATCAAATCATTGTCTTACACGTGCTACAACTGTTGGAGATTTCTTTGATCACTTAATAATCATGGGAAGAAAATTATTAACGCGTCATGACTCTGTCTTGCTTAAGCATGCATAGTATTAAATAGGTCGTTTTTTTGTTTGCTGTACGGAAATGTTTCTGCATTGACAAAAGTAAATAAATTTTCTTGATTATAAAATGATAATTATGGTTATTTCAAAAAAAAAACGATGAAAAAAAGCGTTTTCTAAATTAAAATCTCTTGAAATTATTTATCCAATTAGGTAACATCCAACTTATTTCTTTTAAATTATAATACCCTTATATATATGCAACAGTTTCAAATGAATCCTAATATTAGACAACATTTCCTAAAGTTTCAAACTAACGACGAGCTTTTTCTGAAACTTTACCGCCGGGTAATTTAAACAAACTCATAAATTTCAAGTGTAAGCAGAACAACAAAAGCCGTAAAAGGCTGCCCGGTCAGAAGGACAAGTCAATGAAGCTTTAATGAAGGCGCAACGAACTCTGATGCAAAAGTTTCAGAACTTTATTCTTATGTATTTAATGATTCCAAGAGAAAAAAGAGTGCATAAAATAACAGCCATGCTAGGAACTTTTCTGCTACGTGAGAACAAAAAATTACGTTAGTTTTCTATATTTTAAATTTAATGATTATTTAATGAAAAAAGCAAAGTTTATTTCACCAAAACTACTTTCGTTTTTTGAATTAAAACTGCTATTTTATTTGCCGAAAATATTTTGTGATTTTTTTTTCTTTCAGAATAAAATTCATAAATATACTCGCACCAAACCCTTTTAAGGAAATTGATGTCAATTAATTTTTGCTCATTTTTGTTTAATTGTGAGTTCAAATCAACTTTATTTATTTAGTGAGAGAGTTCATTAAATCTGATTATCCAATTTAAATCGTTCGTACTATCTACACTTTTGTCACTCACAACCAGAGTTTAAACTTTTTGTATCTTCAAGCATTATATCACACCTACACGATATAAATGACAGTATCTCACAATAAGATGTCACTTATTTTGTATTCGTGTAGTACAATAAAATGCCAGACGATACCGCAATGCGAGATCCGGTTACGAGAGACAAAGCATGAAGAAGTTTACATTGAATGAAAGATCCAAATTCTATCAACCTTCATATAATAATAATAAATTTAAAAAATCTTATTCAATTCTTAACTCTTAATCAACTCATTTTCTTAAGATCATAATTTTCATTTTATAAATAGGCAATTCAAAAATATCCAATTAGCTCTACGCAAAAATAGGAGTATTATAAAAGCCTTAAATATATGAAGTATTGTAGTTTACGAATCGTGTCATACACATGTACAAAATGTGGCATTAAAAACACGTTTTAGTTTTAATGGTGTATAATGGCTTTTTTATGTATAATTAAATATAATAATGTTTTAATGAAAGATAAAAAAAAATCAACCAAAGACTAATACAAATAACTTATAATGAATTACTCAATATGTGGGTATTATTTGGAATTTACTTATTAATACTGATTCCTAACGATTTACGATCGTTCAATGAGACGTCTTCTTAGATTTAAAAAGTAATAAAATAGTTTTCTGATACGTACACCACATAAATTATCATAGAAGATAAACTTACAGTGCCCGTATACTTGGCCAATTGCAAAACATATAGAATCTCTTCAAATCAAAAGACATCACAATGCCGTTTTTAGGATATGTATTAAGTTTTTTCAAATCAAAAATAATAACAAAAAACATATAAATTTTAACTAACTCATAAGTATATTAACAAGTTAAATAACCGTTATGGCATGACTATAAATATTGGTGATTTTAAACATAATAATCTGTGTAAAAAAAAAACTAATTCGAGTATTTAAATTATTTAAAATTATCAAGATAGACCAAAGATCAATGGTTGGTGTCAACACTTAAAATGGTATTTTTTCAAAAGCAGTTTTAGTATTTTTCATTGTTTAATGATCAAAAGTATATTTTCCGTTTCTCCCATTGCATATATTTTGTTGAATATTGTTTGAAATCATAAAAACACAGCAAGATTGTTGTTTTATGATTTTCTCAAATATCGATTTTATGAGCACCTGGGTAATAATTCGAGACTACTCAATTATGTTGAACTCCAAAATTTTTTTTCCCTTTTTACTTGTTAAATTCTTATTAGAAGTCAATCACCGTGAAGATTCAAGTAACTCCCGACCCGGAAAAGTTTGACACTCGTGATTTAAATCAGCCTTACTTATATATTAATAATATATCAGTGCTTATATTACAATGTCGTATAAAATATATTAATGACTCCCAAAAAAAATATGTATTCTATAATACTACTGATGTTTTTATCTTCCGGGCTTAGTCATTTTTTCCTTGTGATTAAAGTGTAATTAGTATAGTGATTATATTTTTGATATATTTTTTGGTAAGTAAATAATACAAAACACGAACATACGAGTGATCATGTTTTTGTAGAAGTATTTTTTCACTAAGAGATACTACGATACTACGTAGTCATGATTTTAAATAAATCCTTTTTTATCTTTTACTGTAATCTCCAAAAGGTATTTATTTTACAATCTATCCTGGTAATATTATAAACCTATCCAATCAGCAACTATGTCGAATTCTTTACGAATTGTAAAATACTGTTAAGATTGTAATTTAAATTTGAAACTATTCAAACAACAAAAAAAGACTTGAAACATTACTGTCAAGTAGAGGTACGATTCTAAATTCAATTAATGCAAAATTGTGTTTACTTATTACATTTTGTTTGAATACAAGACGCCGCTAAATGTTGATATGATATAACACGATTAAATTCATTGCTACAGCAAGGTACACCTTACAAGGTGTAAAAAAGTTTACATCTCAAGGTAATTTATAAATCAGAATGGTCTATTTATATACATATAATAATATTTAATACGGATGAAGCATTTTTTTTTTATTTACATCGTTGAATGAATGGAAAAAATCGCTGTTATTTTTCTCACCATCATCTCATCAACTGAATTTATCATAAATATTTGACATTCATTCATATCAGAGGGGTGCTAGCTTTCATGAATATGGATTTTAATTAATGTCTAAAACTTAACTTCTTTCAACCAATAATTTTAAAACAATTTATGGATTTCGATCAGAAAGATAAAAGTGGCTGTTTAAACTCTCCTGGACATTTGCTTGATGTTGAAAAATCGGGCATATAGAAAAGATTGTTTTAACCCTAGAATTAAAAGAATGTCTTACACTAGGCTTTTGTTAAATAACATAAATAAAATTTTCGATTAACAGACATTAAAAATTATTCCCAATATGAATATTTGTTACAATGTTAAGAGTATTTTTGTTTCATAAATATTGTAATATTCCTCTGGCAATATTAAAGATATCTTTAACTGTATGACACTCGACATATTTCTTTGTTAATTTATTCTCTTCATTTATTTATATTAGACATTGGTAAGACGAACTTTCAGCAAATATAGCTTTGTAAATCGTTTCTCTTGTTTCAATCAGTTTTCAGCTCAACAATTCATTTTTATAACGGCGAGCTTCTAATTTAACCCATCCGTCAATGTCGAGAAATTTATCTTTTGTCTGTTTAAATGATTCATATTTGAAATGAATGGGTGCTTCAATCAAATTAAACTTCGTCTGATTCAATTCCAAAATACAATAAACACTTTCAAATTCTAATCATTGGAAGAAGAATCAATGTTTTCCTTGACATAATACTATGGCTTCTACGGAAGAAAAGTTGCCAATTATGGCGGGGAAAACGGAAAATTATAAAAGTCTTCAGATTTCGTTTTTCTTTTGACTATGTAAAAATTCATTCTATAAACCTTTATTAAGCTTTGTTTTATTCCCGATGGGTGAGGATTCTTTTATTCTTTATTTTAATACTTCTTGTGAAGTGCTTCTTTTCTTTGTTTTCTTTTTACACGTATTTGTGTACTCTGCTTGTTGTTTTTAAAGTAACCACTTTTCGTGTTACATTTTTTTTCGTTTTGTTTACAAATGTCTCAGAAAAGTTAAGCAATGTTTTTTATTCACAAAAAATACTCGAGTGTTCTCTCATACTATGAGGGGTGTATATGAAACTTGTTGTCTTGTATTGTGATTACAGTATATTTATTTTGAATGAGAACATTTTATCATATTCCTTCTTTCATATCATTTCTTTCAACATTTCCTCTCAATATTGATCATACACTTTCCAATGATACATTTCAAATAAAATAAGTTGCATTTTAATATCATTCCGTAAAATATATTTTTTTTATCAAAAACATGTGAATAAGAAATTTTTATTATAATAAATTTTAAAACAGAAAATTATGGGAAAAAAATCTACGAAAATATTCATTTGAGTACTTCAATCATTTACTTGTCAATTAAGATTCCGCGAAGACTTCATCTGAAGGAAATGCATTTCGAACCGAAAAGAATCGATAAAAATACTGAAAAATAGGTTTTAACTCGTTATTGGAATCATTGTTTATTATTTTTGACGCTTCGGATTTTTCAAATGTTTTTATTGTTAGTTTTCCGTAGTATGTTTTTTATTGTATTGCTTAAAAAATATTCGCAATATAAAAAACTATTGACATCGTATTGCTCGGTATTAATGTCTAAAGTCAACAATTTTAAGTAACTTTTACCGTAACATTTAATTTATATCTAAACATATTTTAGACATGGCAAATACAATGAATCAAAACCTAAAATTGACAAAGTTGAGATGACAAATATGTTTCATTAAAATTAAAATCATCTATAATACTGTCAAGCTTACAATTTGATAGCAAAAATCCAAATACCTTTACCACATCTCCTTCTACAGAAAATTGCCACTTTTGGTATGAAATATGGCAGATAGTTAAGGTTTTAACATAGGGATTCGGTGTTTAACTCATCTCTAATCATATTCCTAAACCATATTCGTTTTAACATAGGGATTCCACTTGCTTTGATATATTGCTTTATCATTTATTATTTGAAATAAAACCAAAATGTTTATTTCAATATCAACGATAATTCATCTCATTTTTTGACCAGTAATCGAGTAAAAAAGCAAATATCTTTATATAACACATTTAGGTATTATTATATGATCAATTTCCTGATTGACTTATCATTAAGAGCCGTAAAAATAAATCCTGTACGGATCAACATATTTTAATATATATTATATTATGAAAGTATAAAAAAAAACGTTATGTTGTTTTGACAAATGCATTATTAGTTTAAGATCATAAATTCCTCTAAAAGTATGTGTATTTGTTTTTCATAAGCACATAATTGATTAGAAACTAAGATTAGTATATATTGATTAAAATAGTTCGAAGTCTGATGTATCCTTTAATAAACAAATAATTGAGCAGCATAAAATTGAACTCAGAAGAGTTTACAAATAAATGATGTAGGTAAAACTGATATGATAACATCAGCAATAAAACTGTATGAATGGAAGACGCATCGTTAGTAATGAAAGAATTGCTGTGATACCAATGAGATAATTATGTAGTGTTATAAAGTGCAAGTAATCTTTGAATATTATTTTCAATAAAAAGTACTCATTTCTAGAAACACAACCAATGGTTTATCATATTAATATGTTTTTTACCGGTTTCTATCATCATATTTTCGTTGACGTCACCTATTTTTGAAGAATTAAATAACATGTATCCAGTTTCACGTTGTCAATTTTCGCAGTCATTTTGAATGACTAGAGGACGAAAACACTTCCATAGTGCAACCCTATCCATGACATACAGTACTGAACGATGACGCGTCGGAAAACCGAAGCGGCGTGGGCCGTGATTTATCCCCGCGAGGTGCGCGCCTTAGCACACAGACCCACAGACAGATACGATATGAGCGGAAACTAATCAATCACGCGGAACTCCCCGCATTAGCGCCATCGGGAGGTGCGTGCTACTCGGGGGCGAGGGGGTAAAATCGGAGAGGTGCGGCTATGACGTCACCGCACGTACACATTTGAGAGTACTAACACCCACACCCGCGCCGAAAGCGACACATGTGCAACATGGGAAGCGTTAAGTGTTTTGGCGCCTTTTTGATAAATTATACACAGGCGCTTAATTACTTTGAAAGTGAAGGTAACAAACTCACACCAACTAAATTATTAGTAGTCCATACTGTTTTACATTATAAATTTTAATATATATTACATAATCGCCCACAAACATTTGTAGTGTAAACCATTACTTTACTAAAAAAAAAGTGATTGTCTGCAGGTCGTAAAATGTTTAGAATTTCATTTAAATTCCCTATCATTACAAAATACCAAATTATGTTACCGTTACGAAATAAATTATAAGACCATTGACAAACAAGTACACCCATCCCTCGCTTAACACTGAAGATAGGTTCTGCTAAATCGCCGTGCTAAGCGAAGTCGTGTTAAGCGAGACTAACAAATGTATGAAATAGATGGGATAGGCTTTTTTAGACATTTTTGACAGTATTGGTCTAAAATTTTATGTCTTTATATTATTTAAGCTTCATTATACACATAATAAAAATATGTATTAGAAATACGAAAAATATACTTTGAATAGTTGTGAAATTATAAGCAGTAATTATTTTATCAGCTGCCACGATTCAACGAGTGATAAACAATGTGGGCAACGAGAGACTAAATGTCTGATGTATTGTCTAAATATTTCAGGTATTTTTTTTTTGTCTAAATTGCGCAGGTCTACGACCAACCTTACCGTTATTCTTAAAATTTCGCACAGCTGTGTGCACATTAACAAAGCATTTTTTTTCCACCGAAACTTAAATCGTGTTAAAGCGAAACCGTTCTAAGCGAGTATCGTGTTAAGCGAGAGATGGGTGTTTTCAGTGTCAAACACTAGCAACGTTTATGCGTGGCAGATATTGCAATATCACCTGTTTTATTCAACTATACAAAGAAAATCTAAAGATATATGTTATCGTTTACTTCCCAAAGAATCATAGAATATGATTCATTCTCTCAATTCTCACAATTTCAATTTCTGTTACGAGAAGATTAAGAGAATAATAAAACCTATATGATCGTTAATTGTATTCACATATTCATTGAGAAGATGTCAAGTGCGTTTAAACGTGTCAAAATATGCATTTAACACAATGTCATCATGTACATCATGGTGCAGCATAATATATTTTATAATTAATATGTATATAGCATACTGTATACTTATTTACAATGAAAAAGTGATACTGTGTATTTTTACATAACATTATTTTTAGATGTCACTATATTGCTTCATTGTCATTCTTTAATACAGATGTGTTACAAGTAAAGCAATGAAAATCCGTTTTACAAATATAGTCAAACATCGGAAGAACATAAACTTATATTGTAGGACATAGAAATTGAACGCGACCCACGCACTTTATACAAATTTGTATTTGTTCTGACTTAATAAAATACCTTTTACCTTTATTGTCTTTAAGGGTAGCCGAGTTGAAGCATTTTAATGCGGAATAAAGAGTCTGCATAACTTCTATTGAGACTGTTTTCATTTGATAAAATACTGTCGTACTGACACTGAAGAAAACTTTCATAAAGTTTTCTTCCCACGTCTAGAGTTAACTCTTACCCATAAAGTAAATCCAGATGCGTGGGAGGATTTACTCAGTACCGAATACACAGAGGCGTACAGAAAAAAGGTTAATTTTCTTGTTTTCATAGACTACGTTTTGAAAAATTAATATCAACCGTCCACTTCACAAGTCTTTTACACTACTACACTCAAGATAGAGAGCGCTAAATAATACACTATAAAATATAATCCTGCAATGAATGATGATTTTCATAGTTTAAAAAACAATCAAGGGATTACAGAAATTGAAACTGTTGTAACTGGCAGTCAAACAAATTAATACATTAATTTTATATTGAAAAAAATTAATATATCACGAATTATAATATATTATATTAGTATGTTAAAATTTAATGAAATCTAATAGAAGAATACATGCATAACCTTTTCATGTGAAGTGTTTAAATTAATTAACAATATATTTATCATCAACATTCAAGGCTTAAATGTCACTTCCTTAGTTTTATTCCGCGATTGTATATTTTTCGATCAGAACCGGTTTCACTAATACAAGCATTTTAAATTGATGTTTTTGATCAATTCATAACGATGGTAATGATTAACACCGGTCCTGATCTAAAAATGTAGAAATCGTGCAAATAAAACGATTTTCATTATTTTGATATCGTTCTTTTTAATTGAACCTCACCTACGCTAATGACTAAATGCTAGTAATGGATGTGTTTGAATCAGTGTGACCTATGTAAATCGTTTTAAAAAAGTAAACGTTTTCTTATAATAATTTGAGCCCGTGACCTATAGCCCAATTAGCCATAGTCATATGACAATGACCGCTCAATTTTTCAACTGACAATATCAAGTAGTAATAATTAAAAATGAATATTATGATAAACTCATTCAATACATAAAATTATCATTATGTTGCCATTTATAATATAATTCAAAGTTCAAGTCTCTTCATTTAAAGCCGAGTTTTTAAATATTCATCATCTTTATACACTTTTATATAGGTTTTATTTTACTAGATCTGTACGCCTTTGAAGAGATGAATACTTAATTGTATCTACGTGGGGTGCCGTTGTTGCTTTAGTTACTATGAAAAAATTAAATTGACATTTATTTAATCTGATAAAGTGAAATATAATGTCTCAATATGAAATTCGTTTATTTATAATACCAATTAAAGTCAGCATAAAAAATGCTTTTTTGATATTCCATTTGAAATTTTTCATTAATTTTAAAATTAGTACTACAATAAAAAGTAAGCACTGGTTTAATTTACGCGCGAAGCGTAACGTAAAATAGGCTTTTTTGTATATTGAAATAGATAAGCTATTTTCTGTTAGTTGACTTGTTGGTGTATTCTATTTTCAGTTTGCTTTACTATCCAACTCGTACAAACTGCGTACAATCATAATTGAAATTTTGTACTTAATACATTATGTAATAATTCGGGAGTAAATGAACACAGCTGAATTAAATTGAGGCACAATGTGCTGATATTCCTTAATTCTAACGTATACCTTAACAAACAATACACACTGTATAAGTAATGGTTATATACAACTTTTTTTATTAAAAACTAAAATCCTCAATAGTATTTCTTAAGTTTCCAAGAAAGAAAAATTTTATTGAAAAACAAAACAAATATTACCTTCTTATTTTGTTTAATTTATTGAATTATTTACTGATCATATCATACATGCAAGAAGGTATAGTATTTTTATCGATTATTTTCACTTAAAAGACATTTGAAAGGTAAAATACTCTTCCTAATGTTATTTTATTCGAAGCAAGCCTTAAAAACTTCAGAAGAAAATTTCTTTGCATTTCAAATTGATAGTAAACAGTGTTCTACTTTCTCGGGCTATTGTTTACCCTTTAGTATGGATGGTAACACAGAAAGGTTAAAGATATTTGAATTATGTGAAACAGGCAGCATGCCAAATATTCATTTTATTATTTACCGAGAATCAAAGGGATTTTGTAGAATTTGTGTCAATATTTGTGACAAAATGGTTCAATTTGATTGTTAGATTTAACTGAACACGCAAAAACATTTCAAAAAACTTTTTCATTAAGTCAAAAAGCTTATTTTAATGTTACATGTCATCTAAAAATTGTATAAAAAAATCTTTGAATTTCTTTTGTGTTTGAAAATATAAAATAGACTTCAATTCAACTAACTGATAAGCTCTATACATTAACTGTAAATATGTGGAATTTTACATTCAATTTCTAAACATTATTACGTCTTTCTTGAAGAAAACGTAATATTTTACGTCTAAATAAAAATGTTTTTGGATATTTTTCAATTTTAGGGGTATTAAATAAAAAAGTTTGATTTTGTTCTGCTTCAAACTTATATACATATATTGTATATGCAGATCTAACATTAAATCATTTCCCAAAGATATAATAACAATTCTGTTAAAATAAAAACAAAACAAAAGTTTCTCATCCCGTCTTATTAGCTTATTCTATAAAAAAATAAACAATAGATTATAATAAAACAAAAGTTTTCATTTCAGCTATACTTCCTGAATGCTTATTGGAGAATTGATGAATGACGTCCAATTTTTCCGATATGCCCGCGGAAATTCTTTTTCTGAGTTCAACAGTCTCACATTAACCTTTAAAAGGCCCATTAGTTTTACACAACTCTACAGCGTTTATGAATTTCCAGCAAAGCATACAACAATTGAGGGCTCTTATTTGATTTATGGCCGGGAAATAACCCACGCCAAATTCCATAGTGATACTGATTACATCTTTTATAAAGTAAACAGTTTCAACAAAAAATACTTTCAAAATAACTCATCCTACATATAAGCTTATGTATAAAAATGCTTAAGCAAAAGTTTGGTTATTTATTTCACATCAAAATAATTTATTCACACAATGTCTTTGAAAGGAAAAATAAATTATTTTTTTATTAATTTTTATCAATAAGGTAGAATTCTGTGCTTATTTTATTACCCGTTGTATAAGCCATTTTCAAAATTTATTTTAAGCTTATATTAAATGTTTTTTGATAAATTCACAAAAATGTTTATTTAATTAGATAAAAAATACGGTGTTAACTGTCACTTTCTGGTGGAAAGGCATAATATTTAAAATAATAAAAACACATCTTTTAGTACTATTTCCATAATATATTTTATGATCAGGACCGGATCAACTGATAATACTCACAATAGGTGAAACCGGTTCTTATCTAAAAATGTTTTGTGAAAGTAGTGTTGAAAAGGCGTTTTTATTATTTCAAAGTTTAAATTTATTATCATATAACCGAGCTGTAAAGAAAAATATTTAATTTTCAACGTTATCAAAAATAGTCAATCGTCTCAAATAAAAATTATAAACGTGCTGCTAAGTGACAAATCTTAAGCGTGTTCAATCATCAAAACTTGATAACCAATTATGCATAACATCCGTTGACCCTTATATTATCTTAAAGAAAAGCAATTTACCACATGTCTTTTAGTTTTATAATCAATAATGTAAAATCATAACATGATTTTCTCCTGTATAAACTCATTTTATAATCATTATTCTGTAACTGTTACAAGTAAATATTGTCTGCGTGTTTGATTCTTCTAAACAAACAAAAACGCCTTCATAATTTAAATATCTTTTAACTCCAAAATTTTTCTTGAAGTGTAAATCTCTTAATTTCTATATAGACAAACCTGACTATTGTCTATACAAAATAAATACTTTGTAACAGAGCAGTTTAATATGAGGATAACTAATCGTCTCATATTTCAACATGAAATAAAATATAAGTGCCTCTTGTTGTACAAGATATTATTTTATACGCGCCATCGTAAGAAAAAAATAACGCTTAGTGTATTTAATCCAGTTCATCAGAATGTTGAAAAAGTTTTAGTGTCACAAAAGATGTTCTTAATATTAAATAGTCATAGAACTAGAAAGGGCTAATTATCTCTAGGAAAGTGTACTAATTTTGCCTTGTATAATTTTGTGTCATTCAACAAAGCATTCGAAATTCGCTTAATTTCGCAATTTTATAACCTTTAATGAGTAATCATATCATTTTAATGTAAAGTGGTATTTAAAACTTTTACAGACAAGTAAGCATAAAGTTTATTTGTTTTATATTTTGATATTGCTGGATTGAATATTATTTACTCTCTTGCAGTTTTTTTATATATTTTGTATTTTTTTTAAATCAACAATTTTACAAAATTTTAATTCATTAATTCAACTTATTGGCTTAGTGAGATATTAATACTAATTTGTTAGCTATTAAGTAGTGATGGAAAAAAATGTATTTGCATTTACAGTTGAAAATATTCATATACAGTGAAATTGATTCTGATTCATTATTTGACTGTGGAATTAACACAAAAAAGTTTTAAGTAATATTGAAATGAAAATGTTTACGAATTATTATGTTTTCTTTTCTGCAGATGGTTGCCTCGCTCCGCCATCCGACCGCCGGAAGGCGACCTGTCGGACTGTGTGCTGGTAGTGGGGGTATCCCGTCCCAAAATGGCGGCCGCCCTCCTCTCCGTCACGCTGATATCGCTCTTCCTTACATTTCACGTCCTCTACGACAGTGCTGTCTACAGCTTACAGGTGAGTTTTACATCATCATCATACCGTGCACGCTCCGAAAGATGTAAGACGTTTATAAGAGACCATACCAAAGCCGGGCTCTGTTAGATTTTATGAAAGTATTTTCCAGACGACAATCCACATCTTTGCCAGACCGGATTGGAATTATCAATGGCAATTACTGAGCAAAAAACCTGTTGAATTTTGTTTTTATCTGTAAATTACATTATTGCTACTCAGCCTAAGCAAGTTTAATCAAACAAAATGTGACTAAAATTTCCAATCACAAAACCGATATGAACATCCCAAGAGTAAAATATTTAGTAATAGCATTATATAAAAAAAGGTTTTTTTACGAGTCAGTTCAAAAAAAATCTTTTATTTCTTTGGTATTGGACTACCTTAGCAATTACTATGCAATAAATACTGAAATTTTAACAAAACTAATTAATAACTAAAACATTTTCTCTAATTTGAAGGACACTGTAACTCCCGAAATAATACTATAAACAATGTTAAAAGTGGACTGAATACTTTTTTGATGATGTCGATCAAAAGATTAAGTAAATCTTGCGAGACTAACAAAAGCCTAAGTAAGTTAAGTCTTGTTATTAAATATTCAATCACAAAATGCGAGTCAAACTGGGTATTTAAATGTGTAAAACATTTTTTTTTACCAAAAGTATAATATTGGCAACCTGCTTGTTATACGACCTACCGCAAATTTATATTTGCCTATATATATGATTAAACAGAATAATTTTGATTAAATACAAATCGTTCAGCGATTATAACAATGAAAACTCTTGATGATTTCTGACAAATTATTGTAGAAATATTGAAGTTTATCGATGTTGCAAAACACAACTCACTTATATGATGCAACGCTTTCAACTAAAACAAAATGAATTCAATATCACCAAAATTTTTATAAAATCACATTTTCGTTCACAAATCTCTGAAAATAGTCAATGATATCTTATTTCATTGTGTTTTGACTCTTTTGAAATGCTGTTCTTCATATCTCAATGCCAAATAAATTTTATCCTTCAAATAACCTTTTCCATTTATATTTTTAACTAGAAAAGTTTACCGGTACCAGTACAGATTTATAATTTTCTTAATAACTCTAAAGTTAAATATTCGTTCACTAGGAAAAGTATTAATTTCATTTGCTATTTGGTTTTAAATCACTCTGACGTTATATGTCAAGATTCAAACCACGTTAAATGAAATCTCAAATTGTACAAAAATTTAGATTCAATAACAGAAACGCTTCTTTTTGTATTTTTCTAAAAACATATTAAGAATTCTAGTCTTTCTTTATGAAGTTAATTACTCTAATATATTTAAATCTCCATCATATTTGTATAATATAAACATAACTTTCATTATACAACTTAAAATAAAAGCATAATATATGTACATCAAAAGAATCTAGTTAGCATTTTAATTTACTGAAAATCTTATAAATTATACACAACAGTTGATTTTATGTTTGCTAATATTTTTTTTACTCTATTTAAAATTCACTGTTAAGCCATTTTTCATGATTCATTTTATCCAAAAGAAATATTGTTGAGAAAATATAAATGAGATGTTATAGGCATTATCATTTTCAGTATGAAAATATAATATAAAGAAATAACATCAATAAAAATTATCTATTTAATTTTAGATGATAATTTACAAACATTACTTAAAATAATGTGCCCAATTAATTTCATTTCAAACTTCTTAATAAGACCAATGATATAAATCGAGTCAAACAATGTATCCTACACAATCAATGTTTGACTTTACTCTCTCTCATGTGGTTGGTCTTCTAAAGCGTTTAATAATAGCTTTTTATTTTAAAGCTCCACTTCAAGTTGTCAGCGGTTAGTTAAAGAAATACGTGGTATTGAATGATTATCTTTTCAGTTTTGTAATCTATAATACATATATCACATTGATACGACTGTCTCATTTTTTAAATTTTCTTAATCACCATCATTCAAAGGTTGCAAGCTCTTACAATAAGAGCTACTAATAGATAGATGGTATAACAACTTCTGTAAAAGGGCAATTTTTTTTTTCTATCTCAAATTTATTCATGGAAGTTATACGTCAAAATAAAAAAGCTCTTCTTTAATAATATGTATATCAAAAAATGAGCTTTTATATTTATACGCATAGCTTTTTTGTGTGTTTAAATTGTTCAAAATTTAAGCAAACCATTTCTTTTCAGGTGGCAAGTTCTGGTTCCAGTGCACCCCCAGATGCGAGAAATGCCATTCCTTCAAATTCCGGACAACGCATCCCGGCGCGACCTGCTTTACTAATCGCGCATCCGTTAATAGGTCAGAGGGCTCGGGCATCGCGTTTCCCTCGTACTGCAAGGCGTTTACCGCAGGCGATAATTGTTGGTGTGAGAAAATGTGGGACACGAGCACTTCTGGAAATGCTTTACTTGCATCCTATGGTTCAGAAAGCTGCAGGGGAAGTACATTTCTTCGACAGAGATGAGAACTACGCGAAGGGTCTCGACTGGTACAGAAAAAAAATGCCACATTCTTTTCGTGGCCAAATTACGATCGAGAAAAGTCCTAGCTATTTCGTTACGCCTGAGGTAAGTAAAATTGAACAATAATTCCAAATTTACTACTGTACTATTTTCGTCGTATTTATCACTAAATAAAATCCCTAAATGACAATGGTTGCCGGGAAAAACAGAAACACTAAAATAGAATATGTAATTATATAATTATTTTTTATGGCAAAGTTAAAAAAGCCTCATTCATTGTGTCGTAAATTTAACATAATTTATACGGACAACAGAACAAATACATATTTGTTTACTAATCGTCAATTTATGTATTATGATTATGAAAATATATATTGTATATAAAAAAAAACTATGCTATGAAATTCTAATGCTATGGTGACAATGTATAAGTATTAATCCATATAAATTTTAATGTGTTAACTCGGACTTCTCGGTCACTTCTTGATGGAAAGTAATGATATTTTAAACAATAAAAAATCAGTTGATAATCCTCCCGATGAACGAAACCAGTTCTGTATTTTTATTATTATAGAAAATCAAATTTCTTTCTTTCGACACTGTATTTTTCATTAAATTTTAAAATGCTTTTACATATTAAAACATACGTATTTATATTTCTGAAGTCATTTTTACGAAAATGAATTTAAATAATGATTAATATTATATATATGTAAGTTAATTCATTAGATGAAATTTTTTCACAGAGAATTCAAAAGCAATAAAAATTACTTTTTCAACACTTTAAGTAAATATTTAAATGACATTTCCGTCAAATAATATTTTATAAACTGAATTTATTCTATTGCACTTATTTTTATGTATCTTTTTCAATCGTTAACGTATTTTAAAAACTTCAAAAGCTATAACGTAATTTGCTTTAAGCCCTGTAAGGCGTGGTTATAAATTCGTAGATCTAAGAGGAAAAACGTATTGTAATATAAAATCTGAATAACATCGTCTCTCTAGTGCGTAAATGATGATTGCAGCGAGTTCAAAGGGCGTTTAGCATTTAAATAAAGTTGTTACACTTTTTGTTGTTTTTTGAACAGCAAAATGAGTAAGATAAATAAAATATGCGGTGTTGTGTAGCAGGACTTCGACCGCATCCTCTGGGACCCTGCTCGTATCTCGTATCGCGTCAGAATGGGTAAGCCTACTTTTAAAACTTTTCCGAGCGTTGGGATACGTGCTGGACAACCCGATTTGGTCATAAATAAAGCTAACTTTAGATTGTTCATAAATATTCCGTCAACCTACGTAGACCACACCAATATACCTACGCCGTGATACTATTCTGCCCTACCAATACCATGTAATCAATCTATGTCTAACAACTGCTTGACAAAATCCTGCGTATCCTTTTTCCAAGAAATATTTAGATGTTGGGTACCGTAGATACAACTCCAACCAACATTTGTATTTTATTTATTTTTACCGTTTCAAAAAATGACAAATAGTACCTGGCTTCTTAATGATTTCTATTTTGATATATTACTTAAATTTATTTGTAATTTCGAAAAATACTTCGATATGTTTATATATAAAATTTATATTAACAAAATATATGAAAACATAAAACCCTGTCGTTTAGAATTAAAGGTTACGTACGCTATAATAATATAAAAATAATAATACACATCTCAAGTCATCTTATTATATATAATCTATATCGTATTTAATACATGTTCTCGTTTTTTAACGATAATATCAAAGACACACCTCTTCTATTAACAACTAAAAGTAAATTTAAACAAATTTAATCAA
Organism: Himalopsyche japonica; assembly: GCA_028555115.1. Classification (NCBI taxonomy): domain Eukaryota; kingdom Metazoa; phylum Arthropoda; class Insecta; order Trichoptera; family Rhyacophilidae; genus Himalopsyche; species Himalopsyche japonica. Next base: position 4,235,249 of record JAHFWJ010000430.1, read on the forward strand.
AAAATATAATTAAATTATAATTAAAAATAGATCTTTTGCCAACCCAATGTTAGATTATTTAAACTCTGGGTCTATTTCTCCAAATAAAGGATTCCCAACACTGAGTGCTTCAAAGAATAATTCAGTTATATCAATTTCAACTAAATTTATGATTATCAAAAAGAATCAAGTCATATTGAAAAAAAAACGATCAGGTCGTACTGAAAAGTTTTGACACTGAAAACAATCATACATTTTTGGGTGTTAACAGTTAAAACGTTAGCAATTGGCGATTAAAGATATGCCATACCATAAAATAAAAAACATAATTTTTTAATATACGGACCTAATTAAAATATGTATTTTTAATAACATAGTTTACCTTTGAAAAAACTTTTCGTTTTCAAAGTTACCAAAATAAAAATGAAGCAAAAATCTTATCTGGAATTTGTGTTTGGTTCTCCCATATAATTTGTTGTATGACAACATATCTAGTAATAGGGTAAATCGAGTCTCACTTTGTCTAAAAGTATGCCCGGGGGCGCACCAACGCATTCCGTATGCGCCGCATAATGTACCTACGAGATGATAAAACGAATTTTCAAGTTACAGTACGCCAAACTTCGTCTTCACTGCGATTTGCATGGGTTCGGTTACTTTGGCATTAATAATGCAAATACACAAGGCCTACTTATTCACCACACATTCCACGTTATTAGATTACGTTCTTTTTCTAACCCTGATAGTTTTTACTACTATTCACTCTACTTCGATTACTTTGTTTTAATTTGTACATTAATCATTCGTAAATAATTTTCGTTAATATATAGATAAAACCACTTGAATTCTATTGATAATAAATAGCCTTTTTCTTCTTAAATAGACCCTAAGAATAAGATCAGTGCTCCCCAAAAGAGCATCCGTGGAGTGTGTGAAAAGAGTCCGGGAGCTAAATGGCTAAATTATATATATATATTATATAATATATTGTAATTTGTTAGTATAGTTAGTATAGTTAGATATAATGTAATTTTGACACCATAAATACGATCAAAATCATGGGCTCCCAACCATTTTTAGGTAGCGACCCCTTTTCATGAAAACCATGTGACCCGTGATGCAATTGAAAAAAAACCATTTTTAATAAGGCTTTTTTTTTACTGTAAACATTTGTGACCCCATAGAAAATCTATCGCGACCCACAGGTCAGGTACCTGTGACTTAAAAGATAATGTGTTCGCCTTGTATAAAAATGAATGTGCATATATTAATGTTCACGAAGCTGCATATGACACGAAAAGCAAGGCCTTAGTTCATTTGGAATGGTTTTTTTTTGTTTGACTGTCTTCTTTTAAAAATACGCCTGGAAAAGAACTAGTTAAATAATGTTACTATTTTTATTATTCATATCATTATTTCTTCTTATGTTATTAAGGAAAACATATTAACCTTATTAACTGTGTATCAAAGTGTTATAAAATATATTTATACGAGACCATATCACACACACGTCACAATATCCTTAATTTTATACATATATATATAATATTTATTGTCAAAATTTTTTGTTTTTTTTACAGCGAAATAATTTAATCCAGCACATTTGATAGTTACCATTATTTAACACACTTTTAAGATAGTGTAAGAGTCATCATTCCTTAATGTTTCTACTCTCAAGTAATATCATTTCTTTCTATTATTGTACATATATCATTGTTCTATGAGAATTTATCGAAATTATCATGTATGTTTGTTGGCATGTAATGGTATTTACAAACATGCTATACACTTGTTATATTTAGCTATAAATGTTATCTTCTTTTGTGAAGTTTCTCATTTCAAAAATAATTCATAACTTATCGGTAACACGTACTTCAGGTTTTAACCAACCTAAATAGATATTTTTTAACTATGCCATTACTATTTTCAATGTCAAATAAAGCATATAATTGAATTATTTAAATAGAAATATACTATTCTTAAGTTTATAATGATACCAACCTTGATAGTTTTCACGATTTAATATGAAGCAAGATGCCATAATTTCTTATAAATATAGCAAGATAAATGTATTCTCTATGTCTATAATCATTGTCATTTATTGACTATCTGACTAATTCTACTTTTTTGAAAGATAAGTGTTTAAATAAAGTATTCTACTTTATTAGATATTTCTTTAAAATGATATATTTCTTGAATTTGAGCAGCATTAAGCCATTGATTTTTTTTAACCAACCAAGAAAATCGCAAAATTCGGTACGTTTTTTATGATGTATTTTTACACTTAATCGAAAGAATTTTAGTTAGTTGCAAAAAAGTTTTCATTTTTTGACTTGGCAATCATCATTAACGATTTGCAAGAAAACAAATAAACTAATATTTTATATTATTCCATAAATTTCACATTAATTACTGTGACAATTCACTATCTCTTATACTTTTATTATCAAACATGAGAACAGCATATTTTTTTAATAATATATTTCTTTAATGTTATCAAAAGGAACCAATTAAAAATTTAATCCACATTAAATGCAGTACTGTGAACGATAAAAACATAAAAATAAATTTAAAACTTCTTAAACTTGTTGTTACTTGATAAAACTTTATTTTAAATATATATTATATTTAGTATAACTAACATAGTTCTTATAGATTGATGTGAAACCGAAAAAAGGAGCCCATTGTATCATACACAACTATAAACTGAAATACATACATAATTTTACGCGTAATATGCGTACTCTAAAACCCCATAATAACATTTCATATACGATATCATAATAATTTTATACGCTTCGGGGCAACAGTTTACTGTAGAAGGAATTCGTTAAAAATATAAAATTATTAAAAGAAGACGACGATTTATGATGGCTTGTGATATGCATGTTGAGATATAATATTTTCTCAACCAATCAAAAATAAAATGTGGTCAAAATGAGAATTATTTTAATAAAAAAATGAATAATGTATAGATGTTGCGATCAAAAAATTATTTTCCAACAATCTCATTTAAATTCGTCCTAAAAATCTCGTTCCATATTTTTTCTCTTTACCTATTGCATGACGTGGTCGGCAAAATGTATTTATGAGGCGGCTTGTTATTTAAACCGTGAGATACGCACGCGCCTTTTTGTAACACAAAAACACGTTTCTTTACAATTTAATATAACGCGTGCGGAACCGTTTTCCTTGCCGCCATTTTGCTACTGGGAATTTTCACAAAGCTTAACAACTAGTCAAAATATTACAAGCGCTGGGCGCATTATTGCGCAATATTTATCATCTCGTTATTTTGGCGCCCTATATAACATTGCGGTCATTAGCGACGCACAAGTTTGGAATTTTGATTTCTTTATTAAAATTTACTTTAATTACACCTTTAATTTGTTTTTCAAACATATTTTTTGAAATAAATAACGAAGAAAAATGATTTATTTATTCGAACCGAATTCTATCATACATAAAAGTTACTAAATTGTATTTCATATTATTCAATAATTGATATGATACAATGTGTACAATATTCGTCTCTCACCTTATTCAAAAGAATAAGAAAGAAAGAAGAAGAGAGAAGAATTAGCTTGTTTTCTGAATAAAACAAAAAAAAATACAAATAATAATTTCTTAACGCTCAAAATTTGTTTCAAAATGAACAACTATAATTCTTGTTATATTAAACTGATACAAAACCAAATTTGATTGTTAAAACTTACCACACATTCTGTGACTAGCGACCCGGGTTTCGCCTTTCGGCATCTTCAGGCATTTAATCACACGGATGCAACAGACCTGACTTGTGGAATCGTACAATTTTTAACAATTCGAATTTGATATTAAAATTCCATCAAGCAACTTCAGTCGATATCATAAAATGATACAATACCGCTACAATCAAAATATTCTTCTAAGGCTAAAAAGTCCATATACAAAACAGTAGAATTCCACGATTTTTTTTTATGACGTATTGCAAATTTATAAAGTAAATTTGTAATATATTTTTTTTACAATCGTCAACGTAACAACTTTTTTACATACATTTTAAGTCAATATTTTTTTTTAAATATTCCCGTACTTTTTTGATACATTTACTGTAAAACTTTGATTTTTTCTGTATTATCATGTATTATATTTAAAGTAATGGTTTCATTGCAGATCAAAACACGCTCTTTGAGAATGCATGTTTTTTCTATTGAAAGGTATTTTTACTTTTGTGAAATTGTGTTCTATTCGAAAAGAAGTGACTAAGGCGAAAAAGCACGAAAATTTCCACTGGAAAAATTTGAATTTCACTCGGCAACAATGACAAATGAGATTGGCACAAAATGTTTAGGTGTACACGTGTTGAAGTAATCTTATCCGCTACACTTAAATCTTATCCACAAGTGGAAGCATGCCTACAAGATACGAATGCAAAATTTGTATTTCCGTCAAACATTTTTTCACTTTAAATAAAGCACGGGAAACGAAATAGTTCGTACAAGATAGATTATTTGAAAAGGGAACGTAACCTGTTGTAAGCAAACTAGTTTATTTTGGTTTCTTTGATAATACTTAAAATTATAAACACTGTTTCCGGTTGCTAAAAATTCTAATGAATAATATTTTACTCTAGAGTATACCAAAGTCAGTCATTAAAAGCACACTAATTTCACATTATCGTAAAGTTAATATATGGTTGTTATAATTTTCACTAGTTATGATATATATATATATATATTGTTATGTTAACCATGCTCACTACTCTTTTACTGGAGAAGTTTATGAAATATTCATGACTAAAATACTTTACGCTAAACCTACTGCAGTGCAATTATTAGAGCAATAACCCCCGCGATGAAATTTAGCTTGTAACATCAATATTTATATTATTTTTCCTCGGCAGGTTCCGGAACGAATTCGAGCTATGAACAGCAGCGTTCGTTTACTGCTGATCGTCCGTGAGCCGGTTACCCGCGCCATCTCAGACTACACACAACTTCGAAGTCACGGAACTGCTTCTGGACCTCCTGCTCCGGCGACAGGCCCCGGTATCGTTTCGGTACCTGGTGCCGCAGCACCGCCTCCGAGACCCTTCGAACAGCTCGCCATTCACCCCGGTGGAACTATCAACACATCCTACAGGCCAATCGCTATATCATTATATCACACTTACTTACACAGGTGGCTCGAGGTATTCCCTCGGGAACAGATACTCGTCGTCAATGGCGATCGTCTTATAGAAGACCCGGTTCCTCAACTGCAGAAAATCGAAGCGTTTTTAGGGTTGGATGGAAGAATAGGGAGACATAACTTTTATTTCAATGAAACTAAAGGATTTTACTGCCTCAGAAACGATACTGCGGATAAATGCCTACGAGAAACAAAAGGAAGAAGGCATCCACGCGTCGACCCAAGCACGGTGTCGAAACTGAGAAAGTTTTTTATAGAACACAATCAAAGATTCTACGAACTTATCGGTGAAGATCTAGGATGGCCTGAGGACTAATTTTAAGTATTAGCCTGTAATGAAATCCACACATATCAAAATCAAAATGACGAAAACGCATACATATCAAATGACTTTTGTTGTTGTAAACTTATTCGACTTTTGGAGTAAGTGCCGGCGCGCTCTGGATCATGTTGATCCGTGATATTAAATATTAATTTAGGATTATGAGATAACATACGCTAGGTTAATGGAACGATACATATCAAAAAGGAATATCAATTATACATTATAGTCTATATTAAAATTTGTCTAGAAGAATTAAGGTTACAGAAATTATTATTAATATTATAGGTAGTCAAATCAGATTCAGATTTATATAAGAATTATTTTTATAATTCACGATGAAGGCTAAAAATCCATGAATTAGGTAAACACACAATTTACTCGTAATGATAATTTTTTACGACATCTGAACGTTGTATGAATATATATCATTTTAAAATGAACTTGTGAACTTGCATCGAGCCATTTAAAAATCTGCGGCTATTTTTACTATAATGGACTTTTACACTTTCATTTCAATTTTACTACATAATACAAATCTGTTTTTGATATCCCTCAACAGATTAATAAATGACATAAATTTATGAGATTTATAACGTCATAGTATGGCTCCACTACCATACCACGTTGAAAGCACCGGCTCTCGTGCGACTACCGAGGTTAAGCAGCAATGGGCGCGGATAGTGCTTGGATGGGTGACCGCTCGGGGACACCGCGTGCCGTGTTCTCTTGGCTATGGGAAGGAACACCCAGACAGAAAACTGAACACCAACCCGCCTGGGCAGCGTGGTGTTGCTATGTCCAAACAAAACCCCCTAGAGAAAAAAAAAAGCAGGGGGAGGCCTTTCATCCAGCAGTGGATCGACCCCGGCTGATGATGATGAGTATGGCTCCAACAACAAAATTTTAAATCATATGTCATTATTATCAAAAAAATCGGTGATATTTCATATTCAATTTGAGGAGATAAATATTAGAAATATCTCAATCTGTCTTTTTTTTAAGTAGTGACACGGTTCGTATTATGGTTTACCATTGTAAGGCTTTTTGATGAATGGGATTCGGGAATCCATAAAGGATAGGTTTGGTAAACATATTAAATTACATATTTAATTGTCTGGCGTTCCAGCAAAGATAGACAGTTAATAATATGCTATTGATCCTTATTTTATAAATATAATATTTATAAATCTTTTTAAAAATCATCATATCTTTTATAAATTAGCAGGAATTTTTTTCTTTCGTGTAATTATTAATTAAATAAATTTCTTACGATGGTCATTTTTAATTTATACAGTATAAATATACAAAATAAATCTCTTTTTGGGTATTCATAAATTAAGAGCTTTGCGCTTCAAGATTTTTTAAAAGTCATTATACAATGCGTTGTATAATGACAAAAAAACACTATAATGAAGTGATGACATCAAATATTTACATTTGGTTTGAATATTCGAATGCATTGGTAAAACGAAAAGTTTTCGGTTGTGATGTTTTTAACCTACATTGTAAACACGTTCCTTCACTCAAAGCGCTCCCGCTACATCTAGGACACGAGTACATTTGGGCACTTTACCTGTCAAAAATTAGGGGGCTGGTGACGAAATTGGAATGTCCGCGTGTATTTTTGACGCGATAAAATGAACGCCATTCTTAACTGCCAAAGGGAAATGTCCCCGCCGGATACTTTTTATGAGGCTTTATTGCAGGCTGTTTTCACATTTCATATTAACGCGAGCGTCCGCTGCGTCTACTGGGCACCGCGACGCTAAAAACATCAGATCACATACGACTTGGATAAACGGAACTAAAAAGCTTTTCGACGTTTAAATGTTACCATTTTTTACCGCCCACAAAGGGGCGCCTTAAGCACGATTTTATCTTTATATCATAGAAATGAGACCTTTTTAAAATTCTGTCAGCTTGAATTAAGTTCGCAGATGAAGTTGTTATGAAGATATTTTAATGTTGAATAACCCGACTTTACCAAAACATTACATGTTTGATTGTCGTTTTGTACAAAGAAATCAATAAATTAATTTTCTTAAAAAATAATTGACGTAAATGTTATACAGTAATATTTGAAATATAAACTTTCACTTTGTAAAAATGAATATGTATGTATACATGAACGCGCTAATTTTTATCTTTTGACTGTATAATAGTATAATATTTATTTCCAATATAATCCCTACAAATAATTACTCAGGTTGGTATATATACTTTCGTTCCTAGTGCATTTGAATCCCTAAATAAATATTTCAATCGGATTCAACGACCCCTATATCTTTCCTAGCTAACTTAATTTTGACGATCAGAGAAGAATAAACGATTCGTAAAGATAAATTTTCTTTAAACTCATTCTTTTTTCTTTAATCTACCTGAATTTAAAAGTCGAATAACTGATTTAAAAAGACTGTTTTGTTTTATCAATCAACCCATTTCTAATTTATATTCTGGAATATTGCATTGTTTCTGAATGAATAGAAAAATTGATTTGCCATACTCTTGGTAAAAATATTTATTTTACATATACAATATCTTCAATAATATAATTTAAAATAAAAATCAAAATTTAAATTCCAATTATTTCTCTGCCTTCTTGATTTTAAATGTTTTTTATTCAACGCAAAAACAATCTTTATAGATTCCATATTTATGGAAAAACATACCATACCATACAATATAATTAATTTTTGTGTACATACTTCATCATTTTTCATTCATATTTTATTCAAGTAATGACTGTGTTAATTGGTGTCTATAAGTACGCTTTGAAAAATATTTCGTTTTACGTTTATTTTTCAAGACTTATCATTTTTGATTTGTATCAATGATTTATCAGACCTCCCCATTAACAACCCTAGAGCGGTTAACTGTTACAGGCGGTTATAAAGTTACTCGTTTTAATGAGGCACTTGATGTCCGGAAAATCGACCCTACAATTTTGTTTTTTCCACAGAGGCGAAATCTTTGGCCTTGTTTTCATTTCTACTTTTTTGTATTCTACCCGTTTAACGAACGCGGAATAATTATTTTCAAGGGAAATAATGACCAAGTCATTTGCTCGTTTTTTCTTAATTTATGTTAACCTGCCCGTTTACAGTTGCACGGTGGGAAAATTTACAGGCACGATTATGTGAGCGTCGTTTCGACTCCACCTTAATTATTCACTAACGAAGGGATTTGTTCAAATAGTTAACATTATACTAAATTTTCCCCATACATCATGAAATCGCCCTAATTGGAAACACAGGTATTTATACTAAGTTTATATACGCGTGAAGGACGGCTCAATGGGTTGTTTTATTATTAATTTATATGTGCTACAACATATTCGGAGAATATGAATAAATATTCCAAAAATATTCATTCAAATTCATATGGGTCGTATCAAATAGCTTTCATAAAAATCAAATTTATGTACATTTTAATGTATTGATGTAAGCTATGGTGAAATCATACATTAAGTCCATTTAAATAATAATTTATCATAGCTTGTTTACTTGTTTTTATTTTAAAATAACGCACATGGTTCAATAATTATAAAAAAATACTATTAATGCGGATATTTATTTTAATTATTTCTGGAAGCAATTATTCGTTTTTTGAAATCAATTTATGTATTTTGAAAAAACTTACATCTTTAAACGTTCAATAAATATCTTTTTCATTCACCGCTTATAATATTGGAAAAATCTTAATTCGTATATTTTTCAACAGTAAAATACACAAAAAAAAATTGAAAAATTAGAAGCTATAATAGACTTTGGATTAAAATATTGGTAATAAATCGCATCAACATTTCTTGCCAAAAAGACATCTGAACTTAATTCGTAATTCAAAAAATCAAAGTAATCCAGGTCTGAAAAGTACTGTTTACCTTTTATACTTGGGTTAACTTTGTGAATACTTTGTGCCTGAATTTCTTTTTAATTAATACGTTTGGTTTTTTTCAACAATAAAAACTTTACTCTGTATATTTTTCTCACTTCAGTGAGCACACTGTGCGCAAAATTGTCATTAGCCGCGTGTACCTATAACGTAAAACCTACTTGAGTTCGTTCATTAATTACTCGACCCGTTCATTAGAGGAAACCTTTGCTATTCGAAGTGATGTTTCTTCTATAGAAAAGCACTTTAATAGCGTTCTATTCAAGAAAAGTATTTTTTTATAAAACTACAAGTTTTCAATGCTCTAAGAAAACAGGAATAAGTTGCTCTTTAAGAAAATGCTCAAATAAAAATCACGAAAAAATATACGCAAAAAGTTTTTTGTGGGGGGAAAAACTGTATTGTTATTGCTATGAAATGAACATAATTAACATTCAGGCGATATGTGTATTCTAATATGGTAAATATTTTTTTATGAGAATAATATTCTGATAACTTCATATTCATGTATTTAAAACAACCTAATATACTTATCAGACGGCTCAAACTAGAGCGATTTTTTCAATCATATCAATTGCTTACATTTAAATATTTCATTATATATTTTTTTTTGTTCATTAATGATAACGTCAAAATATTAACACATGGACTATAATATTAATCGTTTGTCATTCATTTCCCTTTTTTGGCATAGTGTTATTTGAAAAAGGCTATACAGCCAAACATCTAAATAATGATAATAATTCATATTATTTAAATTTTGTTTTAAAGAATTGTTTTAATCGTATAACAATATGCATGGCCACTTATTACAAGATTTTATTGGGATTTTAATTCAATTTCGATTCAAATGATAAATTGTGCATTTAGCAATGGACGCGCAAATGAAAATATGAGCATACAAAATAATTATTTTATATTAAATACATATTGTATTATCACTGCGTGTAACACGAAATTGTGTCATATTTCAAGTTTACGACAAGCAACACAAAGTGGGGAAAATGCTATTTTTTATGCTCACCCATTTGATATTTTTGTCAATATCTTATGCCTTTTAGTAAACGTTTACGAGCAGTATTATTTTTTTATTAATTAATTTAAAACAAAACAGAACAAATTTGAGAAAACTCATCTGTAATCGGATGTCAGTAAATACTTTTTTAATACTATACAATTCTTTCAAAATGTGTGTATCCCATAGTACACCAAATTTCATTAAATATTAAATATTTTATCGATTTATGGAGTGAAAAATCTCAGTATACTTTTTTTTATAAGCTTTAATGTATTTTTGTAGCACATTTCAAGAACATTACAAAATTTACACCGTTTTCGATTCAATTGCTCAAAACGATAATTTTCTACTCAAAACGTAATTTATCAGTACTGATAAGTTACAATTCGTATTACCTTCAAATATCTTTTATTACGCCATTATTAATTGCAAATTAGCCTAAACTAACAATAGTCAATTTCAAAGCTGAATATACGTTAAACTAAAGTAATCAAAACTAAGTGGTATTTATCAAAGACCTCGACATTATTTTCTTGTCGGTTGCTTTCTTCTGCATATGGACTGTCTGAATAAAATTTACTTTTTTTCGTAAAATGTATAGAATTTTATTAATTTTTATTTATTACGTATAATCTTCATTTTTTAATTGAATAATTGTGCTTGTTCTTCTCCCCTGCTTAACTTTAGAAATATACGTCGGTTTGTTTTGTTAGGTCACTATTCGTGTCCACATAATATGTTAGTACGTAAATAATGACTCTGCCTTTGGTTTCTCGTAAAAGAATGCGAAAATTACAGCGCACAATTAGACTATTTACGTGACGTCACGCTACGGATGAATGAGTTGCTAGGAAGTTTTTTCAAGCACCGTTAAAAGCATATTTATTTAAATAGCTTCACTAAAAATAATCTGGAATTTCTACAGTATATCTGTCACTATCATACATAAAAAATACATGGTATATTTTTATTACAGTGACCAGATAACATAAACGAAAATAGCGGGAAATAGTAACCAATAAGAAATGAATTACCTACATTGGTTTATTTTACGTCTGTATAGTAAAATTCTACAGTGTTACTCCCATTTCAAAATATAGTACACGATACAATTTTTTATTCGCAACTTAGTATTAATAAAAACTTTCATAGACAATTTTTTGCCAGTATTTATTTGAATCACAAAAAGAATATTCATTTTGCACACAATAACGATCGATCCAGAAAAATCTCAAATACTTTAAACATCTAAACAAGTAATGGTCAATAAGATATTATTATCCAATTATACGATAAACCAAAACACTACTGTTCAACCATACGTGGGTATATTTTTAATGAAAAATACTTATTAACAAAATTATTCATCAAAAACTTGGTAAAACAACAGCAAAATTTAGATGATATTTCACCTTTGCACAACTTTTTAATCTTTTCGTGTTTTCAATTGGCATCAAATTAATTTTTAATAACTGTTTGATAACGATTCAGTTTCAAACTAAAGTTTTACAAAATAAGGCCAAACAATTCAAGTATTCTTTCCATTATAGAAAACCATTATTTTTATTATACTATCTTCCGTATTTATCTGCAAGTGTACATATAGTAAACCAAAGAAAACATGATTTTGCTTCGTATAATTAATAAATACTCATTTTGAACAACAATTTATTAAGTAAACTTTTCAAAAATTTATAAATCTAAATAACGATTAAAAAATGATTTCGATAACTAGCTCAGTTTTTATCTTTTAGTTTTATTTTATATCCATAGATAAAACAATGTATAAAGTTTTGAAAAAATGTAGATTTATCCAAATTATGATTTTTATTTAAGAAGGGAACGATTTAAAATAGTTTATATAGATGCATACTTGTATATAAATATAATCCATTTAATAGCTATTATCAAAAATCCATACACTATTTAACTCGTAAAATATTCGATGCAAAATATACATGAATACAATATATTCGTATAGCATGCTCCCTGCTGAGATTGGATGATTGATGGTACGTACTAACTATGTGCGCTATTTTCATTTAATTTCACGCTACAACTAAGCGCTGATCAATATTTCAGATATACACAGACTAAGAGATATTCAGTAAAGAAACAATTTTAATTTAAATAACTAGCAATGGCTGACTTTATTTTTTGCCAGGCAAAGGTCTATATTCTTTTGTTTATGTAAAATTTTATCTATGATGTGATGTCAATAGGAGCTTTTCCTATCGCTTTGCATTTATTGAGTGTATATTCATAGAGCTTTATTTCGCATATTCAGTAAACTAACATCTAAGTGTTATTCTTCGGCTTGAAAATTTTTTATTGCTAAGCAGTAGAAACCAACAATAATACATTTTCACAAAGTAATATACTAACATTTTTTTTAATTATGTATGAAATCCTTTACGATAATTTACATTTTCTTTCATTTTCAAATTCAAAGTGAACAAACATAGCGCATTTATATTGACCGCAATTAGAGGGAATTTAAATTCTATGGAGGGCATACAACACTTTCATCCATACAAAATATACAATTACATAATATGTATACTCTAAATTAAAAGAAACATTTTCTATATATGTTCATATTTATATTACAATGTTTTACATCATTCTCGTTGATCACGTATATTACTTTGTACTAAATATTCACATTGTAAAGATAAAAAATACTCTACTGGAACAGAAAACTACAAATAATGTTGTTCTACCTTTGAAATTCATATATATTCAGTATAATTGAACGATTATATGTTAGTTATATAAACGATACTCGGTCTGTATAAATTATTAACGATTATACTGCAAAATAGTTCTAATAATACATTCAGAAGCAAAAGCAAACGTTATGAACACTTTCACACATTCGTTAAAGCAATTAATTAGTTTTACAATCAATGAATGTTGATCGATATTTAATTACGTCCGCTCTTTTCTGTGAGATTACACTGCAAACTGATCGATACGTAAACGAGGTAAACGAATAATTAACTCGGAAACTCAACCTATTATTCCCACCAAATATTGCTTCCTTTTCAACATCGCGATTGTACGTCATCCATTCTAATTATCTAAATTGCATTGGAAGGTGATTTATTTCATTTAAAAGCTTAACACTCCTGCTGAACAGTAATTTTCGAACAAGCCAGAAAATGAAAACTTTAATAATGTTCACTTTTAATTGCAAAGTTAACTAAAAATTATTGTTTCTTTATTGCTAATTTCTGAATATTAAAATTTATTTTTAGGAAGAGGGCATCATTTTGCAACACATTAGTCACAAATTAATTTTCAAGTGAAAAAAACTAATTTTACATTCAATAAAGCCACACAAAAAATTGAATAACGAAGATGAATCAATGTTTTCTTTGCAGTTATTTCACCATCATTTTCATTTTATAACACATTCGTTGAAGTTATTTATTTCAACTGTTTTATTTATAATTCCGTTTTTTTATTTATAAGAAACATAGTTATATTTTTTATATTATTTCCAATATTAAATCGATGTATTGACGCCACATAAGAACACATACATTAATATTGATATTTACTTTTGCAAGCCGCTTCGGCTATAAGTTTTGTAACTGTTGTTTGCGCTAACATGCGAAACTTATTTTGCATGAATGTTTAATTATAACTGTAGGCAAATAATTCTAGTAATACGTCAAAGGGGAAGTAAAACAATCTCATTTAAGTAACATTTGATTGGGAAATAAACCCACAAATATTATTCGATTTACACCGTTATAATTTTAGGAAATTATTACGTTAGGTTAATTTTTGCGTCCTACTTCAAATTATACAGTCGGTGTTGGCTAATTATTTGTTTCAGTTTTTCTTGTTTGATATGAGCATTTACATCACTCGATGTCATATTCCGATGTAGGTTGACATGTTAAATGCCGATTTTCGTATAATGTACTTAAAACATGTCATACATACAACTACAAGTGACATTAATGATACAAGAATATAAAAAAACTTAACTTCAGCTTCAGCCAGTTTAATGACTTAACGAAAAATGCGTATCTTTAAAATTGAAAACCGGTAATTTTAAACGTCAAAAATTGTGGCATTAAAATGAAATTAATTTCCGTTAAATTTAGATTTTTTTACACAAAAAGCTTTTTATGCCGCATACAGATATCGGATTTCCATGAATCAAAAAATTACCATATTTCATTTCATAAGCTGAATATAACCAAATTACTTATTTGTAGCACATTCGCCTTTAAATATTTTTGTTGCTACAAAACTATTACCATTTTCCGTAAATAGCTTTTCCTTTGTTGTGAATAATTCCCCAAAATAATGAATCACCATTTAAGCTTCAACATACATTTTCCATAATTTCATACACCATTAATATAAAATACGCTGTTTCAGTACACTTGAACAATTTTGTTATTATGTTTATATATTTTTATTCACGTTTTTTTTTTGGTTCAGATGACAAATCAATAAGTTTTATCGAAATTTAAAGTAACTTGTGCACGTAAAAGTTGGCGAATAGAAACATTTTTCAAACTATTTCCACTCTCAGTATACAATGGAAAACCGGTTGTACGTAATTTTATTAGCCCATTAATTATTTTTGCTAATTTCTTATTGGACCATACAACATATGACTTTTCGAACAGTTATGAAAGCAATGTTGCGAATTCTCTATTACGAAGGTGTTGATGATTTTCTAAACCGTCGCAGACTTCTCGAACACATCAATCCAACATCTCAACAAAGGTTATGACGAAACTTCAAGCATATCTGAATATATTATTTAGCCTTACTAACGAGATATATAATATAATAACCGATCTTCAATAAACTTTAAGAACCATCTATTTATTGAGACCAAATTCAGAGCATCCCTTTCTTTTCTCAAAATATTTTTGTTTTCCTTTTTCTCTAATATTTTTGCTCTATGATGAATGTTTTTATATAATACAACACAATCGTATATACGTTGTGTACCATGATTTCCCCAGCACCAAGCAAATACGACATATGTAGAAGGCAAAAGAGAACTTCTGGCTTTTACATCTCAATTACGTTGAATACATCTTACCCGAATGGTTTTCTATCGTTTTTTATTGTATTTTAAAATAGTCGTTTTTTACAACTATGGTTTCGAAAAAATAGCTGAACCACTGCATATTTTTCTTATTCTATTTATTTGATCCATGAAAAGGTTATGAATAAAAAATACCATAAACATTTATTATTTCTTCTATGGAAATGGTCAACGTCTTGAGTGTTGGGTCTATTCGGTGCTGTATCAACGAGCTTTATTCCCTGACCGGATACATTGATCAAATATTTTTCCAATAAATTTGTGAATCTACGAACGAGACGTACTAAAGGTGATTATCTACCTATAAACTAATTGTATAATATTGTTATCTTTCATATTGCCCACCTCCGACATGCGTATACCGAAAATATATCCCCGAAACAATAGTTCTCTTTCAACACTTAACGTTGTTTTAATATGTCGCTAATCTTTCGTCCGCCGTGTGTGAAACGGCGCCACAGACGGTATGCGGAATATGCACTCGTTGTATACGGTCAAGGCTTTCCGGTCACCTGGGGGTCGACACGCGAACTTCCGCTCACTCGCTCTATGTGGCTGGAAACGTTCACCCCCTTTCATGGGGAGCAATACCGTGAAGTAATAAAAGAAAATACCTATTGGTGCTTGACGTCGATCAAAGTTCATTTCACGCCAATATCGGGAGTTATATGAATTACCTGTGTTCTGAGTCAAGTATTTGAAAAAATAAAATACAATGTATAAAACAAGGGTAGTATCTAAAAGTATTTTTTTATCTTTAGTCCTACTGTAATGCATTTTTTAAATGAGTATATGTTAGAAGATATACTTTCATTCTCGGTTAATAATCAATACAGTTAATAATCACCTGGAAATGCTCCCGACGAGTGAAATTGGTCCTGGTTATGAATAATATGAAACTCTAAATTGTGTCAAAGCTAAATACATTTTCACTAAGAATTGGCAGTTTACACCATATAAATGGCAATCTAAACGATGCTTGCCAAACAAAAATGAATTTATTTACAAGTAATTATTTAAGACAGCGATATGGCAAAGTTACACAAATTTACGATGATGATGATAAAAACAAAAAATATACGTTTATATATTCACTGGGTAATTGATTTCACTTTTACATAGTTGTTGATCGCCCAATTTTTAATTTACATAAATCACATCTAGGATAACTTGTTTTTATTCCATGTGATTATTTAATGAATTGTATTCATAGATGATTGACTTTATTGCAGTACAGTTATTGAATGGTTTTTAAATACATTCTTTTTCATGAAAAGCTCCAATTTACAAATTGAAAAAATACGGTTCACAGGATAAAAGCACTGCTTGCATGTCTATAGATTTTTCCGGAAAGATTTCAAAAATTTCGAAGAAATTTTCAGATTCATACAAACATGATAAAACTTTGAAATAAATCAATTCTGAGAAAGATAATTCGTATATTGTCTAAAGCAAATGTTGTCGATTGTGGTTGAAAGATGAAATTGAGTTTTTTTTTCTACATATGTATAGCATTATTTCTGATTTTAATTTTGTTTTGAAAGGCATATTGGTTATTTTAATGATGATGTTTGGAACGAAATATTTAATTACTCAACACAAATTTCAGATCAGCGAAATATGGTGAACCGCACAGACCTCAGCTAAAAATAAAATAAATTTTATTTAATATTTCCATAACAGAAGTGTCAGCACTGTTTTTTTAGGTTGAATATGAAAAATCACCGATAAATCACTAAAATATTTATAAAAATCAATCATAGCGACCAATTTTGCATGTCTGTTTGCATACAATTATGTTTTTATATTGTATAATTTACTCCTCTCGAAGTTTATACATGGGTGTACTTTTGAATATTATCTTAATGTAAATATGGTTAAATTGATAATTTCATTTTATATTTTATGGATGTATAAAAGTTCTGAGCCTAAATAAAGTTACGTTTTGACATGAGTCATTTTAAATGGTAAAATGAGGAAAGCTTACATTGTGATTATTTCACAAATATTCAATTCAAACTTTTTATCATTGCATGAATGAGTTTTTAATTGTACATCAAAACGTTGCTTAGGATAATGAATTGTCATTTTTCTGTCTAAATTTAGCTGTTAGTAATTTTAATGAGTTGGCCAAATGTTGATAGAAATAATTATTTTCTGTTTAAGCTAGTTTTCGACCGATTATGATTTTAATGAATGATCAAATAAATTCATACCTATTGAGCTATTTAAAATTAAGATATCTTATTGCTTTCAACCGAAGTGGTAAAATATTTCGAAAACATCACATAAACTTTCACTGTGTTCTATACTATAATTCATATAAAGACAACATTCAGGCCGCGAACCGAATTTGTCGTTTTACACAAAAAAAAAATACACGGGAACACCCCAAAGATTCTAAGCAACTATCCTCTGGCAATAATGTTTAATAATCAAATTCTTATCAAGGCCAATCTTCACAATTATTTTTTTAAGCAATTCGTTATATTTATGCTTCGCTTATTTTCAATAATTAAATTTTACAAAAGCAAAAGGTTGTCAAAGAGCAATTAATATTTATGTATTTTTTGAATAATTTGATCAGCAGACATACTTATAATTTAGCCACAGTACAAGAAACGGTTGTCCACGCCTACTTTAATTCATCCGTTATCAATGCCGGCATACAATAAATTTCTGTTTTATAGTCCAAAATGTTTGTCGAATGTTGTGAATCATAAATTTATAATAAGTATATGTATACATATATTATAAAAAATATTCTTGACTCTATGAACCAGCGGTACCTATGTAAGTAGAATAATAATTATCTTAACACCGTTATAAATTTTTAAACATCCACAATAAAATATTTATTAATGTGTCACCGCATTCATAACTTTTCTTAGGTAAGCTGTTATTTGGTGTTGCTTATTTGTTTTGATATTCTTTGGGAAGCTTTTAGTGGCGTAACTTTATGAGTTGAATGATTTTGTAAGAAAAATTGTACAATATTGTAATTAAAGCAATATGTTTGGTGTGAGTACTTTTAAGTGTTTTAGATAAATTTTGTATTTTTCTTAACATTATTTACATTTTGAAGTTTTATATGATCATAAATTAAATGAAGTTGTTCTATGTAATTATGTATTAAAATTGTATGAATGAAAGTGTTGCGAAAAATGTCGTTCGCGATTGGGTAATTTCTGAATGTGATTTAAAAATAACATATTCGTATGAAGTAAAACACTAATGATTTTTAATTAAATATGAATGTAATTGTATAACAATATATTGTACGATAAAAAAATCTGCGTATTATCAACATAAAGTAAAACATGCAGCTATATGCGAAACGGTGAATCGTTTGTATCATATTTTAAAATGTATCATTCACTGTGATTATTGATTTATTACACTGTTATTAATTTTTCACAATTTTTGTTTTTAATAATTTCAATATTGATTTTTTAAAATAAACTACTTCATGTACAATGTTCTGATTCGACCCTGAATTCGATATTTTTCATTTTATTTTAATCGTAAATGATAATTTAAATTCATTTGTTTATGATGCAAATAATTGAAGTTAATACTGTAGCAATTTTCAAAATTAATGATAAGGATAATTGAGTTATTAAACAAAATCTATCCACCTAAACCGGTTATGATCGATATTGACATAGCTCTCTTTGTATAATAGAATTGTAATAATGGTGGTTTGCTTAAAAAAAGTTTCTCTCTTTATATCGCGATTGGAACCAATAGATAAAAATATCAAAATTTTAATGTATGTATTTGCGAATTCAACCTCTTGGTCACGTAGCGAGTATAAAATAGTTAGAATATAAAATATCACCTTAAATGGAGTAATTGAATAAAAATATGTGCGATTAAAGTCAATAATCTTTATGCGGCTTATTTCACGCTTGATACAACTTTATTTAAATTAAAGAGGTTGAATCAAAACACTACATAATTTCATAGCAATACATAATTTAGTGAACGCCATTTTATATTTTAAAGAATTCATACAACCAAGTAAAGAACTATACCTACCTATTCATGGGGGTATCTCGCTTTTCAGTTCCATATACACAACACCAAAAAATTTCCCTACATACCATAAAACATGATAATTTAAGCGTACCAATAAATAATATCCAACGAATTTATAACATTTTGTATGTTTTTCACTTTTCACAATTGCACTTCAAAATGTATTTTATATTTAAGTATACACAATACTCATTAAACGTCAAGATTATTAGAAATGTGTTTTATATTACAATTAGTTCTATACTTTCTTAAGATTGCTTAAATTTCTAAGTAAAAAAATCCTTTTAAAATGTACCAGCATAAATCATAAAGCTAGAAAAACTATATAGCTGATTATATTTATATTTACTTACTGTAAGCAAAAGTATAGCATTTTTATACTTCTTTATCATTTTTTTATTATTTTTTTTTATTTCGCACTAACTGTAAAATACATCCAACTTTTCCACAAAACCCCAAAGTTTTAAATTCCGCTGTAGACCAGTAAAATAACAAAATCAAAAATGCTTATGCGTAATTCTAAAGATATATCATATGAGTAAAGATCATTTTAATATTTATAATACAAACTTTTCTTGTATCGTCTCTCTTATCAAATGTAAACATGTTGTAAATAACGTTTTGTATTTAACTTTTTCTGAATGTCTCTGTATATAAAAAACACACTCAAAATCCCTCTCATATGAATATATTAATGAATATCGTTAGCAGATACAAATGAAAATATTTGCATACTGTTCAATAAAACGATATCTTTCTTTTTCATTCATACAAATTTGCATATAACAAATCTTATTTCATGGAATTTCATGTGACATTGTAAAGCAGGAATGTTACTCTTATAAAAAGTGATGCTTACTTCTGCTATCATTAGAAAATATTCTACGCTACGAAGGATATAACGTTTTTTAGCTTTTAACCACTGTTATTTATAAAGCACGCAAATGAGAAAACGATTTGATATACCTAATCATAATTTAATTCTAAATATTAGATTTAACGACGGAGAGACCACGGGTATATGTTAGATTATTAAATTAGCCGATTACTTGGGAAACGTTTTGAGTACCTACTTTTAAATTAAATACAACTATTTTTATAAAAAAATAAGCACCGATATAATTAATTACTTCCGGCAACACTTTCAGATTTTAATTTCTAATCGAACATTAAATATATGAAATTGTGGTCTATCAAGTTTCATTCATATTTTTACAAAATAATTTACTCTATCAGTGAAACACATATATAGATTGTAATTATTTTAGTTTCGGAAATAATAAATATTGTTTGATTTGATTACTGCTTTGTATTATACGCTACGATGTTGAATCTTCGTAACTTTTGAACCTAACTTCAAAGTTATATATATATATATATCGATGAACCCATTATATTTTTTTCATATTAAATTCACATCTGAAAGAATGATATATAAGAGTCATTGATATAACTATTAGAAAATAGTTGCATAGTTTAAATAGATTCATAAACTATTGCAAAATTTTACATATTTTATCCAACAAAAATTCGACTTAGTACTATTTTTCTTCTCTCATTCTCAAATGGGAAAAGACGATGCTTTGCCTCATCTCTTTTAAGTTTCCTTTCTTTAACGATGAAATTTTTTGTTAGAAAAACTTTTGCATTAACAGGATATCAGCTTTTCTTTTTAGGATACAAATGACGCTCTTTTCGCACTATTCTGTAGATAGTTAGCGAAATAGTGTAATACATAATATTCTTAAACTGAGACGTTGTAAATCAATAAATATATAAATCGACGAATGTTTCTATGAATATTTTGAACTAAATTTCAGCCGTATAAATTTAGCTGCAAAAGAATTTTCCTTTGCCAAAAAAATATTAAGGATAACGTAAAGTTTTGACGTTGTCACATGACATTTTTTAGATAACTAATTGACAACGACACATTTTTAAATGTGACAGAATTTGTTTAAACTTAAATGATTTCAATTAATTTTTAACTACGTGGAAAATGAAAAATGTAAGGCAATGCTATGTGTAAAACAAATGGGTTCTAATAAGAAATCATAAAATGCTTATATTTTGCATGCTTAAGAATTTCAAGAATAATTATAAAAAAATGGCTTTTGGTATAGAATGATTCACAAAAAAAGGTTGTGAAATCGTTATAATGACATGTCGTTAGTGTTTTTCACGTTCCTCATATTTGGCACAATATGTTTCATTATTTCAGCGATATTCGCATGAGACCTCCGTCCAGATCATTTGAATAATTATTTTAAATATTCATTAGACGCTTTTTCATAACATTTCATGGTTAAAGTGATACAACTTAATTTAAATATCACGTGGCGTTACTGATATGCTGAAAAAACCAGACTAACGCAGCATTTTACTTATGGAATAACAATTGTTTTTCAAAGTAATTTTTCATGAAGCTTATTTAATTTTTAATAACCACTACCAGATAGTAAAAATATTGCACAAAATAATAAAATAATGATTAAATCAAATTCAACCAATATACAACTGCAGTCCTATAAATTCGAAGGTTTACAGCAAATTCTATTATTCAAATGATACTACGATAATCATAAATTGGTTAATCATATTTTCATCAGTCAAATAAATTTTGAATTGTCTAAAGTCATATTGCTGTACACGCTTATGTTTTGATGCTCAGATATTTTTTTGTTGTCATATTTTGACATCAATGGCAATACTAAAAACTAAACATTTTACTCGATTAATTATTTATTGAAGATTTGGTAGTGAAAATTTAACACTCATTATGAATCATTAGAAACATGAAGTTTTACTAAACAAATGAAAAATCATACGCGAATATCATTTTTATTTTAAGCTTTTGTCCCATATTCAAAACATTAAATGAAAAAAATCAATGATAACATAATATTAAGTCAGCGACTAAGAATAATTATGCATCTGAAGAAGTATTTACTGGTCAAATACATGTATTTGATTAAATACCAAAATATCACGAATGCTTTGAAATAATTGTGAATAATCAAAAATATTTTTTATTGTACGAGGGATAAATACTTTAAAGATCATAACTATTCTAACCGTATCAAAATAATAAATAAATATATTTTTTTGTTATTTGGTAAGATAACTAATTATAGTTCCAAATAGATCAATTTTAAAGCTTGTAATGTATTATGTGATTGTTCATATTTGCAAATAGTAATAAAATGTTTTGATCGTATGTAAACATATCATAAAATAAATGTAATAATTTACCCGCACAAAGTATTTTATTGATTAACCCACGATGCCATTTCCTTCTGCCAACTGCGATTGAAAATATGATAGTAAACATTCAAAAATATATATAGTATGTTAAAAACTGCAGGTCATAGTAGAATTAATATTTCAAAATAAAATCTAATAAATATATTTACTGTATTTACGAAGGTAAAAACAAAACCAAATCCAACACCTATATGTTTGTGGTATTATAAATTGAATATATTTTTTGTTGTTTTCAAGTTATTAAATTATAAAAATATATTTTTATCATAGCGAAATAGAGAATAAACCCACACAACCAAATGCATGCTTGTATTCCAAATACTCTTTGTACGAATTTTATTATATGATATTTGATTTGTTACGACGATAGCATATTTCAATCAAACGTGTATTTTCACTTATACTGAACAATTAATATACAGTTTCACTGCTCAGCGTATCGTGAAATTTTTTATGAGTAATTGATGTTCGCCTGAGCGTTTGTTCACTCTAGATCAGGGGGTCGAAATGAGTAGCGGGCAGCAAGTAAAATACAATTTGTATATATACACTATTTATTATCATGAAAACAAAATATAACAAAAAAACAATCCAATGAAAGGAGTTGTACTGTTTTAAAGCTTTTAAAATTTTTCGATCAACATCTTTAAGCTGTTTAAATTTGTCAGAATTAATTGTGGTATAAAATTTACAGATTTATATACGACATTACAATTCCCTTAACGCATTCACTGCTAACTTGAAATCCCATATAACAATGTCATGCTGAATAAATTTGAATTATAAAAATATTTTGCAAATTATTATTAATATGCTTTATTTCAAAGACAATGCATGAGAATGTCGGCAAGTACAAATAACTCGAAATCAGTATTTTTTCGTCGCATATTACATTGATAAATCTGCTTCAAGTTCATAATGTAATGGTCGATATACACGTGTATTTATTTTGAATTACATTTTCGTTCTTCAAGTTATATTCTCCCTTTTTCAAATTACATTTTTTTTAGTTATTCTACGTGTTTTGTCACTGACGACTCGGGTTTCGCCTTTCGGGCATTTTATCACACGGATGCAACAGAACTAACAAGACTGAGAAGACTTTTACGAGTTCTTCGCTATAATTAAGAAACAAATCACGTAAACATTAGATTGATTGTACTTAAATAGTTAGAAGAGAGTTTTTATATTATCATTTTCATTAAATATATAAAAATATTTATAAAATAATTTAAAATATTGAAATGAGTATATTGGGACAAAATATAAATAGAATTTAAAATATATCGATGAAATAATGGCTTGCTATTATTTATATATTTAAAACATTCATTAATTTGTAAATGCGTTCCACTAATCGCAACACAAAAATTAAAATAAATAAGTAGTAAATAAGTCTAAGGTATTAGGGTAACATAAATGTTAACAGGTAGCGAGAAATGGTACCGATTTTATTTATTAATTCCACGATAGAGTATATTTGCTGACTCAACGACCGAAGTCCAAGGGTATAAGTTTTCATCGATACGAAATATGAAAAAAAATACCAGGCTTGCATAATATTGAGGAGGTAAATTTATCGATGTTAGAAATTGTTGTGTGAAACAAAAAAATGTTAAGTATATCCGATCTCTTCTAACATTCGTTTATTCGCGGGAAAATAGTTGCAATCTAAGCCTTAGGGCGGGGGTGCTATGGTTTTGATTTTGATCGTTAGTATTCGGTGCAGAAAAGGGTATCCACTCTATACTTACCGAATACATAGTCCAAAGTATATACCATTTCAAACACGTTTATTTATTGTATGGATATTACCTTTTGTCTCATCTCTAGAAATTATTTATGTTTAGCATTTGGATTTTTTCAACACTGAGGCTTGCTACAACTCTTTATTTCTTTATTATGACTTTTTGGTGTGGTTAGAATGAAATTTGTTGTTTTACGTGTGGTATTGAATTTTATGTATCTACCGACATATATTGTGAAAATGCTGGCAAATTGAAAAGAAAATCCATTGTTTCATGATAAGTGTACTTACACTTTATGGAGGAAAATCAAAATGAAGCTTGTATGATTGTAAATATAATATATATACTATAAAACACTAATTTCTACACTACATTATTCAAAAAGCACACAATTCATTCTTATTTTTGCTTACAATTCATTAAATAGCTCAAACTCAAATATACATAAAATATTTTTTCTGCGATGAAATTTTCACAAAACAACGTTATAGAAATAGTCCAGTTATTTTTATATTCTTATTCCTAAAATTGGCCGCGAAATAAAACAGTGAAAAAATTTAATGAAAATCACAAGAAAATATTCACAGCAGCACGTCTAGACTCAGCTTTACTATGCAAAAAAGTGTTACGCGCGGTAAGATCCAAATCCGATGAAATCCGAAATGAATATTGTTGGCTAATAAAAAATACAAACAATATCTTCGTTAACAGTCTTAAAATTATTTTTTGACGTTTCGGGTATGAACACGCTAAGCGGGTCCTGAGTACATAGTGGATATAAATATGGACACGCTAGGCGTGTCGTTAGCACGGATTGAGTTAAATCAGGATGTCACCGTAGATCAATAATCTCAAGATGTAGCTCTAATAGTACACTATCAATATCTAATGAAAACTTACCGAAACTCTTTCTTAGTTTGAACAAGACCCGAGATGTTATGGATTTTAAAAAATTTCAAAATTTTAGATTTAGTTTCAATCTTTTTTTAAAAAGGCTTTAAAAAAAATGAAAATCTTTTTCAAAAATATAATATTGCTCGCGGGCCGTGGTTTTCTCGCGCCTGCTCTAGACCAACTTAATCTATTGTAACTAAAAGCATACGCCTAACACAGGCACTAGACAATAAAAAGAAGTGACAAAATAATTGAGATTAAATATTTCAACATATTATATGATTCAATATGTTATTTTACAACTGCCAAAAATGTGATTCGATACAATTTCGTGTCACTTGAAACAGATCATCGCTGTAACATATTTATTATATATAAAATAATTCTCTTATCTGCCATGGATATGAATTATATTATATTATAATTCACTCGAATTGCTATCATTATTCAACTGCATCAATAGTTGCAGTAGATCATTGCTAATATTATGCTGTCATAAATGATTGCCAGTGATTAAACTATATTAGTCATTTTGTTAATCATGTGATTGTGTAACAAATAATATACGAAGCCGTTATTAATACGACGAATATAATAAAGCAATATGTAACAAGAAACATGTCGCCTTTGAACATTCCATACTTCAAACTAACGTTGAATCCATGCAACCGAATGATTTAACCAATTAGTTACACCACATACACGTTTTCAGAGCTATTGTAGCGATTCAAGTATCGATATAGTCATTCTCGTGTGTAGAAGTCATGACATTGTTACGGTATTTATATAGCGACAATCTTGAATGAATTGATTTTAATTGTGCAAAATCTAAAAAAACAGAATCAATTTTCCATTAACACCAAGTGAACACACTTGTCATTTTGAAGGTTGCATAATATTAAAGAAATTCATTGCAAAGAATTTAATTAAATGGTGTATACATGCAAACAGGGCAATGCACCAGAGATTATATCATAAAGCGTAGGTAACAAATAAAAAAAACAATCTCAAAATCTTCATCCGAAGATGCCGAGAAATGTTTGAATGCTTCAGGGACCGAACAAACCCCGGGAGAGGGTGCTTAATTAATTTTCCCTGCGTTCCATGTTATATTCAGTGAAGTCCCAAATACCATATATCATCCGAAACATCGAAGAAAAAACCATTTAATACTTCACTTTAATATTTAACTTGATGTATATATTCTTTCTATCAGTAACGCATTTTCATCGATTCTTAGTAGTATACCGTAAAATATATAAAGAAAACATTGCTAAGTTTTACACAATATTAAAAAAAATACATTTAATTAAAAATAACTTTGATAAAAATCATACTGGAGTATTTTGATTGACATTTAATTTGGTTTTAGAATATTAAACGGCGAAACTTTTGTTTGAATCACTGGTTATTATTAATACCTATTTTATTACGTATTTCGGTTAATAAAATTAAGCTCCGTATACCAAAAAACTTGAACAGAAGCATTTTTATGTGAGCATGTTTTGTAAGTATTGAACATTATATTCGTCTTAATTTTGTTATACATGGGCTCATTACATGTCATCTCATCAAAAATTGGTTACGATTCAATCACTTCACGACTTTTTATAAAAAGTGTTGCAGAAAAATAATCACGCTAGAAAAAAAGCTAGAACATAGCTTGACACTTTGCTTATTTTCTTTTTTTCAAGGTTCAGATTAGGTGCTGGATAATTAGAAATATAAACATGACAAATATTCATCAATAATTCATATATGGAGACCTATATGTAAAAACAAATACATCGTCTTATGCAAGTAGTTAGTAATCAGTCATATTTATATTTGGATTACCCCAACCAACATTTTTAATTTTTTCCTTCCTAAATTAAAAATGATTATCTGGACTTTTTTTGCTTTTACGCATCCTAAATACATATATGTATATAACTCAACGATTTCATTATCGTATCACTCTGACTTAAACGATTATATTTAGAATTTTATCCGGCAGTCGAAATGTTCTAATATCCGTGAAGTTATCGGAAATTTTCTGATATCGTAGTAGTGTAGATATTAAAAAGAATAATATCGAAACGATAATCATGAACGACTCTATTTAAAAAAATGTAACTGATTAAGCAAAGATTCGTCAATTCAGTAGATCTACTGTCAATTACCTACTGTCTCGGTTCGTTTGTTTGTATGTAAATAGTACAGAATATTTTTTCTTTCTCACAACCGTTGCACGTCACATAACGAATAAATATTCTTGAAACACCACTGCAAATACTTCAAAAACAAGAGCTTTCCATCAAAATAAACTTCGCGTCGCTTAACACTTTTGGGGATATAGAGCTTTTTCTCCGGCTTAAACAAAAGTGGATTTGGGAAGATGCAAGAAAGCCCGGCGCAAATATGCAGAATAGGATTGAATTCGCAAGAATCATTATTTCTTTGTGAATGATAATTGAATCTCATATAAAATAGCATAAAGAAATTTTATTATATCTCATACGAATATGTTGTATACGTATGTATCACATTATTTTGTGCCAGAATTTTTATATCAGATTGTGAACATTTTCAGTTGGTGTTTGTTTTTTCTTGGAAATAATAAATCACACCAAAGTATTGTTTTAAAATTTCAATCCCGATTTTCTTATTTAATGGGAATTTTAAGCCATATGATCAGCAGCAATTCTTATATAAATTTAAATTAATAAATTTGGTTCTTAATAAAGTAATGATATGTGTTTCTCCAGTCGAGAAGTATGTTCGATTCGCTATATCGAATGATTAGCAACATTTGCCTTAATTCCTTTATTTATTAGTGATATATTCTTGAGTCTAATTATAAGGTTACTTTATAATAGTGTATTTCATATAGTTATTATAAATAGTTTTGGACGTAAATAAATAAAAACCTATTATTTATTTTCCAAATTTTGGATTAAAAGTAACGTTTCAGGTGACTTTTAATGTCATTTTTATCATTTCAAACTATAAAATTTAAAAATAGTATTACAATGATTATATTATTGCAGTATAAAATAGCGTTCCGCAAATTGGGGCTCGCGAATTCAGTCACTTAGATACGTGAGTTGTCAAGTAAAATTTTATATAAATTAACCCTTTTTTTCTTCGTTTTTATGGAAAAGTTAAAAAAAATACATATTTATTTATTCAGGGCTGTGACACAAAATTACACAAATATATTGTATGACTGAAAAAAAGAAAGAATTTATGAACATAGTCTTTTTCACATATTTGATACGCAATATTTAATATTAATATTTAATACTTCGACAGTTATCACAAAACAAAATAATAATGGTACAGCCTGTGACAGCAGTTGTACTCAAAGACTATGACACTATAGTAGTAAATGAATACGAGAGCACGAGAATGGGTCAATATTTAAAGTTCTGAAAATCAAATGACATTCCGTAGATGTCTCTTCTTAAAAATTAATAAAAATAAATCAATCTTTAATATATTCGGAAATATTCTCGTGGTATCGTTTGCTTAACTGCGCGTGATTGGCGCACAAATAGTTAAAAATTGAAAACTTATCGAATATGGAATCAAAAATATTAACATTTATGGTTGATACACATATAGTGTATTTCAAATGTTATCAATGCTACTCTAATGTGGTCAATGACATAGTTAAAAGAAATGATAGTTTTAATTTTTAAATAATAAAACAATATGTTAAGTGCTATTTTCATAATGTTAGACTCTCAAGACCAGGACCGGTTTTGCTGATGGTGAGTATTATCTACTCATGAATCAGAACCGGTCCTGGTTTTGGTAGCATACCATTGGAAAAATGGCGCTGATCATTACGTTATATAATTTAAATATAATGCCTTTCCATGTAAAAGTAAAAAATTACACCTTAGAAGTTAATTAAAATTAAATTCTCAATATTTGGTAGCTACAATAATAATGATACAATACGTATTTACAGTGTAATTAGATTTTATTTGAATAAAAACTATAAACAAAAGGAAGCCGTAAAGTTGTAGTTTATTTTATTAAAACAAAATAGAAATTAACAGAAGAACAATGATGTCTGGTGGCAATAGAAAATAGCGAGTTCATAGGACAGCATTTTTTTTCGCTTTTATTAATATTCACAAAAATTAAATAAAAATTTTACATTTACCGAAAATAACAGTTTATTTTTTTTTATTCAATATTTTTCTTGTGCATTGAAGGTGACAAAGATAACTAAATGTAAAATAATAAAATATACAGTGTGTTTGTGAGCAAGCAGATGGACCCTCGTTTTCGCATATAACATAGAGGCTTTATGATTTTTTACTGAGAGATTTTTTTTATTTTTTAATCAAGCTTAACTAAGGAAATTTCTTGAATATTTTCAATATCAGAACGTTGCATTAAACACGATAGCAAAAATAAAAAAAAAATATATTATTTTAATTATAAATTTGAAAGGCCAACAATGTTAATGAATATGAAAGCATTTAATATTGCCTAAGATAATTGCAATACAAATATGGAATTTTATGAAAATACGCTCGCACCAAACAACCCCAGCACGTGGTGACCACTAAGTTTTACGCCTCAAATAAATGTACTGTGAGAGGGTCAACTGATTCAAGCTAAGTCGAGACTTCTAAATAGCTCAAAACATATGCCATAGTGATGTCAGCATGTTAAATTATTGCCTTTATATCAATATTAAAAGATTAAAGCACAAAATCACAAATTTATATTTAAATATTTATTGAAAAAGATTGCAAAAAGAAAAGAGTGTGAAGAGCTAATGTTATATATTTTTTTGTTAATCTTCAAAGTTTAGTCCACAAAAACTTGTGTTCTGGCAATCAAAGTGATTCAAATGTGACTAGCATTAAAAAAATATATATCTACGCACCAATAAAACAGTAACAAGAGCAGTTTCAAAACAAATGTGATAAGAGAAAATAATTACTCACTCTGATAAACAATCATGTTGATAAGTTGGCATAAAATGAAAAAGCTCTATTGTATCGAAATATTATTTTATTTACTCTGCTGGAAAACAAAACTTATCAAAGCAGGTAAGTGAAAAATTAGTTTTCCAAAAACATTCGGCAACAATGTAATTAATAATTAAATTTTATCAAGTGGGAAATTTGAGAATCCAAAACGACCTTGTCCACCACAATCGTGTTAAAACAGTGGAATTTGTGAATTGAGATGCACATTTTGTTGGATATCAGTTACGGATATAAGATATTCTTTGTCCCTTCATTAAACGTCAAAAATAGACTGAAATGATAAGACTAATATAGTTAGTTCTAAAGTCATTTGTAAGGTGTTACTTGTCACTTCTTGATGCAAAAATTCGCTTGTAATTTATGTCCTATCAGTTGCTTATGTGCATGATGAGCTCAACCGGTCCTGATCATAAAATATATTTTAGAAACAGTACTGAAATAAGTGTTTTTGTTTTTTAAAATAGTTCTGAAGGAATAAAAAATATTATGTACTTGACTATCCCTAAATACCACTAAAGCATTAACATAAGGCTAATATATTTTGTGGAAATCTTTTTCATTGGCTCTACTGTTTAGTAGAGCCTAGTTCTATTTGCTAACGGCAGAACTTGTTTGCTTTTACAAATTTGTCCAACCAAGAATACGTAACGTTTAGGTTAGATGCATTATTTTTTAACATACCCACATTCCATTTTGATTAAATAAACTATAAATGAAAGGATTTTAACAGTGACTATACCGTAACAATTGTTTGTTATTCATTTGTTCTATCTGTAAGGGATTGAACTGTTAGTAAACTTTTTTGATCCTGCATTTAGGATTGGATAAGAGGGAGAAAATCTTAGGCATTTAATTTGGGATTTAAACTCACGGACACTGTAACCAAAGCGTTTGATGTTGATGTTGTTAGTAAAGAAACAAATAAAAACAAATGTGAACAATTATGGTATTATTATCTTATTTTAAATAATAAAAACAAATTTTTTAGTACTTATTTCCACAATATATTTTTTGATCAGGACCGGACCGGTGCTCGCAATGAGCGAAACCGGTCCTGATCAAAAAATATATTGTGGAAATAAGTACTAAAAAATGTGTTTTTATTATTAAAATATCATGCCTTTCCATCAAGAAGTGACAGTTAACACCTTAAAAGTGATTATTATCTTACATAGTTTTATAGTAATAGTTAGTGACTATTATAGTGATTTTGTTTTCTTCTTTAAATATATTACAGACTGCCCTAGCATTTTAACTAAAAATGAATGGGGTGGCCAGATGAATAACGAGGCCAAAAATATATCAACGCCGATCGAATATGTTATCATAGCTCATACAGCATCATCAGAATGTAATACAATTTCTTATTGTTCCAATAAGCTGAAGAATTTAGAAGCCTACTACATGCGACACTTCGAATACAACGACATCAGTTTCAAGTAAGAAAAACTAAAATGTTTGCATGTCGACAATAGATACATCCATATCTCTTCACCCCTCCCTTGGCTTTCAGCCATGCCTAGACAAACGGCAAACTCTTTGTGTTGCTGTCTTCTGGCGTTGACGAGGAACCTGAAACTGTCAACCTTACTGATGACCTGTCCCATTCTGGTCAGTCCTATTAAAGTAAAGACAGGTTTAATAACACATAAAATTGGTCTTACTCACATTTAGTTTCAGACCAATGTGACCAATTGAATCAGTTTCTAATGAATAACCAGTTCCAATTTCGACCCCTACTTTATTTCAATTTCATATTATACCTGCAGTTTCCTTATCGGTGGACGTGGTGATGTGTTTGAAGGTGTTGGATGGCATAAAGAAGGTCAGCATACTCCTTCATGGAATAATAGAGCTATAGGAATTGCATTCATTGGAAATTTTGCAGGTAAGTTTACCAAATTTTTATACATGTTTTAGATGAATGCTTTATAAAGCTATGATTTAATAGTATTAAATTGTTCGGTGGTCTTACTCGCATGTAGCTGTATAAAGTGGCCAGACAGTAATAAAAAAAAGCAGTAATATTCACAATTTTAAACTGAGCAGTATAATATTTTTCTATTCATCCCTTTATGTTAGTAGTTCATTAACTGTGCTCACTGCTGCTATCAAATGATCTTTCAAAAGTCACTTGCACAAGGAAATATGGCCACAGGAGAACTACCTCACCAGGTAATCTGTAAAGATGTTGTTTAAAATATTTGAAGATGGGAGACCTTTTTTAAACCGGTAACATATGCCATGCCAGTATTCTATAAATACATACACAAAAGTAAAGGATTATTGATTATAATTAGCCTATATTATATTAATATTATATTTACTACTTGTTTTTTTATTTTGTTTTTAAACAAAAGTATTGACAATTTTAAGTCAACAATGGGTCAAGTGGTTATCAAAACTGAAATATATTTGTGCAAAATACGCCCCTGCCTCCTGAGCATTAATAAACAAACGTCTACTTAGTTTTCAATCAAAGCTTACTTAAAAATGATTCTGGTCTAAGTAACTATCTATCATTGTTATGGATGTTACAAGTATTTGTTATTATATCAGTCATTTTTTTTTTAGAAAAGCTTCCAACTGCTCTCGCACTGCAAGCATTAAGAAATTTATTAGTTTGCGGAGTTGAAACTGGTGAACTGGCATTACGATATAAACTTATAACTCAACGGCAAGTCAAGGCCACTCAGAGCCCCGGAGCGAGACTTCTGATTGAAATTTCAACATGGCAACATTTTATAGCACATATCGAAGACTCAACACCATATTGAATTTATTGAGAATGAAAATTTCGTTTGCAACATTTGCACTTGTTTGAAATTAAAGGAACAATCTAAATAAACATATTAAAAGTTTTTTTTTTATTTTTTAAAAAAATACACAAAGTTATCCCTTAATTACAGCAATAGGTTTAAGTTTGATACATTTCTTGCTGATACCAGCAGCATGGCACGTATCTACGACATCGGTGACATTTTTATACGATTCCGGCGCCTCCTCCATGACTAGTTTCGGTGAAGCCACTCGTATTGATATTCCAAGATCGTCGAGTTTCGCTAAGACATCCTTGTAATCCAAATTCCTTCTGGATTTTGCACGAGATAATGCTCGACCCTACAAAACAAATTGATTCACCATAATCAATTCATTGTGTTCAATATAAATAGAAAAAAAGAAGTTGTGCGATAATTTATATTTTTTGGTAAACATTACAACCCAAATAGTATGAATAATAGAAATTAGATAGAACTATGTAGACAATATAAACAATTAAATATATAAATACATAAATACTCACAGCCCCATGACAAGTAGATCCAAATGTTTCAGTCATGCCTTGATGAGTGCCTGTAAGAACATAGCTGCAGGTCCCCATTGTGCCGCCAATCAAAACTGGTTGCCCTGTCAGCTGATAATCCACGGGTATTAAGGGGTGGTGAGGAGGGAACGCTCTTGTAGATCCCTTTAAAAGTAAATTTTAAGTTAATTATAAAATAATTATGACATATATTTAGACAGTGATTCAAAAAATAAAAAAAAATCATTTTATATACATTTGTAGACAGTAAAATATCAAAATGATTGTGCATAAAATAACCTAGTTTTATATTTGTATACTAACCTTTCTGTGCACCAACAAAGTTTTACGTTTCCCGTCAACCACATGTTCTTCTACTTTGGCAATATTATGAGAGACGTCATAGATAACATGCATATCCAGATCATCGGGGGTCATGTGAAACTGTTTGGCAAAGGCTTGCCTGGTTAAAAATGTCATAGAGCTACGATTGACCCATGCAAAGTTGGCGGCAGCCGCCATTGCTTTGAGATAGTCTTGCCCTTCCTGCGATTGAATGCGAGCACAAGCCAACTGTCTGTCGTTGGTCTCGATCTTGTCTCGTTTCATGGCTTTCTCCATTTGCACCAAAGCATCCGTTGCCACTTGATGACCGAATCCACGGCTTCCTGAATGTATCATAATGCAAACTTGACCTTTCTCTTCAATTCCCATTTTGTTAGCGGCATATTTGTCATATATTTCTTCAACAACCTGTATTTCTGCATAGTGATTACCTGCGCCCAATGTCCCAAGCTGTAAAAAAAATAATATCTCGTCAACTAAGCAGAAACATATTCTAGCTGTATAAATGCAATTAAATAAATAAGCGAGGCTTTCAGTTTGTCTGTCCGTAAACATTATTTTGTTTTAATATTTTTATAGAAAGTGACCTGTGGTAACCCACGCTTCTTTGCACGCATGCTGACTTTAGAAGGATCCGCATTGAGCATTCTACCATATTCTTCACAGTGCTCCTTGTCTTCAGCCCAAATATATCCTTCACGTAGCGACCAGTCCATACCCATTTCTAAGGCTTCTTCTAAGTCACGGGCATTCATGGGAATTATACCCTTTGAACCGACACCCACCGGGATATGGTCAAACAAGCTCTGGGCTAATTGTTCCTGAAAATTTGAAAAGTTGTAAAAATCAAAGTGGATAGAAGAGCTCATGCTTAGCATGCAAGTAACTCACAAGTTAATTCAACAAGTCTAGTTAAGGAGGTTTTAACAATAACACCAATTAATAATAGATTATTTGCGACTCAGAAAAAAAAACTTTTCAACATCAACGTTTTTATTGCCAAGTGACGTAAAATGGTCCAGGAAATCTAGTCTATTTCAGTGTTGCTATCAAGTATATTATACTTTTAAAACTGTCTATCTTAATCCACATGTTAACTATGGAAACTATTACAATAGATACTAATAAATTCCGACAAATTTTGTAAAGAAAATATTAACCCTTTTATTGTGTAACTATAAGGCTTACATTAATCTCTTCCACGCTATCACCCCAACGTATGGGATGGCAATGTGCAAGGCCTGTACGCAAGCGGCCCAAACGTTGAGACGTGAACATTCAAACGTCGGTAACGCAGGCAATCTTTTGCATATAGGACTGATTTTGGTTTTAAAATATCGCCCAATTCGTCCTGATACTACCACC
The DNA here is from genome assembly GCA_028555115.1 of Himalopsyche japonica. NCBI lineage: Eukaryota > Metazoa > Arthropoda > Insecta > Trichoptera > Rhyacophilidae > Himalopsyche > Himalopsyche japonica. The sequence continues at coordinate 4,270,678 of JAHFWJ010000430.1, forward strand.
TCCATAAACTTGTCAAAAGTTTTAGGTTTAAATGCTTAAAACATCGATTTTTCGAACCCTTCAAATTTCTTCCAACCCCGCCAAAGTAACATATCAGTTTGAAACTGCATGCTAACTCGCATCTAACTTCGCTCTGAACTTTACAGCAATCTCGCGGCATCGCAATGTGACACTCCATGAAACGTGACAGTAATGGCGCTTGTTCATTTGAGTTTGATTGGTTGCTTCGTTACGTCACGGTAATGGCGATTTACGAGTTAGTTATTTGTTAGGGATATATTTGTTAAGGTGATTGTGACAACATAGGACATTTCTTTGTGTTTTTTAATGTTGTGAAACATTTCTAATGCATCTAGCATCCATAAAAGCCAACCCAATTATTTTTTATTGCTGTATTTATAGCTCTATGTGAAAAGAGAACATTTTGAAAAATAGCAATGCCGACAGATTTTGTTTGTATGAAAAACTGTCGCGCCGATTGGGTTAAGTACATGCGGAATAATCAATAAAAACAAAAATTCCTTTAAATTTTCTTCAAATATTTTTATATATCAAATGTAGATACCACTAGACTAGAGAGTAAATGCATAAAACTATTACATTTCATTATGGTAAAAATATGTCAACCGCATAGGTTTCAAACTTATTTATAAATGAGTCAGAGTAAGAAAAAAAAGATGTGACCCGTATGAACTGGTTACACATCATTTTTAGTATCGGTTGAGTATGACAACATTTATTTGTAAAAGTGTTCATATTAGAATTCAATCCCATGAATACTGTGATCGTAGAGACCAACATTGGACATTCAGTTTCAGGTCTAGCATACAATGTCGATCATACAACAACAAATCTAGTAATTTTTGATGGTGGGATAATTTACCTTAATTGGGATGACATCCTTCGCAAAGAGATTGGTGCGAAGCAAACGAACTCCGCAGTTGATATCAAATCCCACACCTCCAGGAGACACAACAGACAAGGGATCTGCCATATCAAATGCTGCCATGTTTCCTGTGAATAAATCACATGGTTAAAAAGAATTCAAAATTGAAACTGTGTACGGAAGCACTTATGCTATTAATTGAAATTATTAAAAGAAAACAATGAGATAAGGTTTTTGATTTTCTAAACAAAAAGGAAAACAAAGACATGTATCTATAATCTAGATTGATGAAAAACTGAAGACGAATTGATTGATGCTGCCAAAGACAATACAATTTTTAATAAATTTTATTATTGATTGGAAATTCTCAAGTTATTGCATATCAATAATGAAACCAATAAATCACAAATAATTTTCTGGTCAATTCGGGGAGCAACGTTTTAATTTTTTTTATACAATGAACAATCATTAAACAATCTTTAAGATGACTTTTTCATGCCGATATTATATTCGTATTTCACGTAAAATAACGGTTTACGAACAATATTCCTGAAATTTTCAATTTAAGCAGTAAGAGTGTTGAATGCATGAATTCAAACTTATCAAGGCTACATATTGCACAACAGCATGTAATTTACCAACCTATTGCAAATCCGTATCCAGAGTGCACATCTGGAAGTCCCACAGATTTTCCCACAATCCCAGGAAGAGCCGCAACATTGGCTATCTGCTTGACGCCCGGTAGAAACCCTCCGACCATTCCTGGTTTGCAGGAATTACGAAGCTCTTCCAACATTAGCTTTTCTAGGGTGCTGTTTACATAAAAGATACCTTCGACGTTCATATTCGGCTGAAACCCCTTTTTGATTCGCCATGAGTAAGCATTGATCTTCTCCAAATACGCTAATTCTTCGTTATACTGGCGTACAACCATTTTTAATTTGTATTTTCAATGGTTGCAATCATTAATTAAGCGCTAAGACGCCGGTGATAGTCGCCGATTTCGCAAATGTCAAAACTTAGATCCAAATAAATTTACTACGAGCTGGTAATATATATTGTCTATGGGTACTGAGCATCTGAGACTAAGTGCCAACATAGAAATATAAGTGACTCAATTGGCTTCCTGAATGGTACTGCCATAGAACAAAAATTTACTTCAAATTTCTGTTTCTTCGCGATCATTCAATTACTGTGTAACACAATCTTAATAGAAAACAATATCTTTTTTTTTATCAAGCAAATGTCCACGTCGATTTCTCAAAAATCCTAATGCGAGGATAGTTTCTTGTAGGCATCTTAAAAGAAGTTTTTCTAAGAGGACTGCTTGTTAAGTAAAGCTACTGGTTACAGTGACATGTCAAGTCCGTTATTTTGAAAGAATTCTTAAATCGGCTACACAACTTTTATATGACTGAGACTGCAAGCAAATCATTACAAACACTTTTTCATAGGATTTCATAGGTCGTATATATATATATATATATATATATATATATTCAAATTTCATTCATTAACCGTTTCAATACCGCGAGGACATATGTGTCCTCTAGCCGGGCACGACGCGAATACCGTAGTGACATATGTGTCTACAGACTTTTTAAAATACGTATAAAATATTCCAATTGGAAATATCGTGCTATTTTTTCACATATTGCTAGCGACATCTCTCCATTATGATGGAAAAATTTGTATTCCTGTTAATAAATAATACCGAAAAATCAAATTCAATAGAAGTCGACGTAGAGAGGTTGCTAAAGGAACCACTTTCGGTGTAATCCATACAATTGAAGCGTGAATAATTATGAAGCGTAAAAATTGTGAAGTGAAATAATGCTAAGTCTAAATGTATCCTTTGGCCAACTTTCATCATTTGGGTCTTTTGTTTTGAATTTATACATGAACTCTTGTTTGTGCCAGCTATTAATTTTTCTTTTGTCACACACAATTATTTCAGTTGTCAATATCCTGTCCCTATTATTCAATTTTAATTATTTAAACTAATATTTACTTTTAATTAATGTTTCATAAAATATAATTAATGCTAGTGACAACCACAAGTTTTTAAAAAAAAAGTTAAAATTTCGACTCAAGAAAATTCAAGCAATGTATGTCAATTTATAAATAAAACAATAATATTTTTCATAAATTCAAAAAGGTTTTTTCTTTAAATAAAAAAAAATTCGCGGCTTATGAATGTCACCTAGCTTAAAATTTCACGGTACTAAAGTGGTTAAAGTTCCTTCAAAGACTTCCTTCAATGAAAATTGTGGCTAAATATATTTTTAAAAAGTGTTGCACAGTTCGTCAAAGGTTTGCTTTTGTATTTATTTACAGTTTGTAAATATAAAAACAAATCTTCCAACACTTTTTTAGTAGAAATAAACTTCCAAGTACATTCAGTTTATTTTGTAACCATCGAGAATAAAATAGCAAGATACATACCTTCCTACAGCTTTTTAAATGGATATGAAAGGATAGTGAGTCGGTCTTGAGTAGATGCCTAAGTCAAATTTAAATTTTATGAATAAATGATTGACAACATGAAGAAGCCAATGAAAAATCTTTTTGATTCATAAAATTTTAAGCATAAAAAAAAGAAAAAAATTAAACAATAAATTCTGTATTCATATATTTATTCAACAAGTTTAGTAAAGCTTGTAATAAACAAAAATATAGCATGGTGCTTCAAAATATGATATGTATTTCTCTGCAATACAAGCAAAAATATGTCAAAATTTTAAAAAATCTATGAATGTTATATGAAATGAAAATAATGCACGTATGTTAATTTTCAAAACAATCAAAAAAAGTCACAAAAGTCTATTTACATCAATGCGCAATGCAAACATTATTTTATTAAAATTTATTTTCCAAAATAGTAACTGTAATGCAGGCACATGAGGCATGAAATAAGAACAATTTCGTATGTTGAGTAAACAGTACAGCTCCCATAAAAATATCAAACAGATTTACATTCAGTAAACATTTCTTTGGTTATAGCACACAATGTATTCGAAATGATCATAAAAAATAAATAATTACAAGTCAAAATAGCTTATTCTTATTATTAAGTATTTTTAATCATAATCATGAAAATATTCACTGGGTTTCATTAATAATCATCAGGCAAGGGATAAAGGACTTGATATACTTAAAAAAAATAGGAATTCACCATTAATATATATATACATATATATTCTAATATTAGTTAGTCTCTATCGGCTTCATGTAAAGGTTTTATTTTTGGCTATGTAGTCATTGATAATTACACTAGAATACAGATGTGTACACAATATATCATTTATTTGATGAATTGTATTATAATATTCAAAGGAATTTGATTATTAGTTTGCATCACTAAAATACCCTTGTAAATAATATGGCAAGAGGGTTCAGTAGATATTTTTATATTTGATGATTAAAGTTGGATGAGTGAAGCATGTCAATGTTATGAGATTTAACAATTATATAATAATATAAATTGTATGCAATAAAAAGACATAAAGTGTGTGTCACTTATAACAGATCACAAGATTCTTAATGAACATTCTTCTCCATATAATTTTTTATCCGTTGGCAGGTCACTCGGGCTATATCTGATGACACAATACAATACTCTAGCAAGCCCTTCAAGTCACAGGTAATTGAAATGAAACAAAATAATTTGTATCAATTTCCATTGGAGCAATTGTTATTTAAAAGGAAAATATAATATCATATTCTAACAGTCTTGTTGGAAATATAATTGTCAGCGAATTATATTGCAATTTATTGTGATTTTTTTATGATTGCACATTACAAATGTAGCCATCACTGCCACCAACAAATACACAACCGTCTTTTCCAATGCATATAGTATTAATGCATACTCCTAAGTCTACAAATGATGCCAACTCTATATTGCCAGATTCATTAACATTCCAGATCTTTAATATTTTATCCCATCCTCCACTGTAGACGGTCACTGAGCCATCATCTTTCACTTCGGATCGAAGAGCATTGATTATCATATTGTGAGCCTGTAAGAAAAAGATTAATATGAAGATTGTAATGTAATCATTATGATCACTTTAAAGATATTGAACTGTTACATCTGGGAGGATAGGCTTTGTTTTAATATTGACATTGATGGATAAAAAATCATCAAATTGCTACACAAAATTCTTAGAGTTTATTTAATATTTTGGACATATTCTAGTATCACGCCTAAATAAATAAATATTTTATTCATTTAACCGTTAGAATGCTACGCGGCGCAAAAGCGCTGCGATCGTTTGTATCGAAAATTGCGGCGCAGCGCAAAAGCGCTGCGAGTTTCAGTGTGTTTTCGGTGCTCCGCGGGAGTGCACGTACGCTAACCTCGCGCGTAATTTGTAATGAGAGTGCATTCTTATACATTTAAAAATAACTTTTATCGTTTTTTATATTATTTTAAAATATCACTGCTCGAAACCATCGTAAGGGAAACAAATCGATATGCTGCACAGTTTTTGGCCTCGCACACTGTATCGGATAATTCTCGAGCAAAAAAGTGGACGCCGACAACAATATACGAAATGAAAGCCTTTATTGCTGTCATACTCGAAATGGGAATAACGAGAAGGCCAACAATTAGTAGTTATTAGTAGCTATTTGTGCGGCAAAACATAATTGTTGAGCTATTTTTTTTTGATTTTTTATTTTCTAAAAGAAATAAAATACAATAATATTGATATCACTTTATGTTTAATAAACATTAATAAACAATAAACATTTTATCTTTATAATGCAAAAATAATTAATAAAATTGATTGATATTTGTCTAAGTTAGAGTGTTTTATTTGACACCATTATTTTTTCCTCTAAATTAATCAATATGTGTATAGCAATTTTCATTTATTTTTGCCAAAATTGCTTAGCACTAAAAAGTGGACGCCGACAACAATATACGAAATTAAAGCCTTTATTGCTGTCATACTCGAAATGGGAATAACGAGAAGGCCAACAATTAGTAGTTATTAGTAGCTATTTGTGCGGCAAAACATAATTGTTGAGCTATTTTTTTTTGATTTTTTATTTTCTAAAAGAAATAAAATACAATAATATTGATATCACTTTATGTTTAATAAACATTAATAAACAATAAACATTTTATCTTTATAATGCAAAAATAATTAATAAAATTGATTGATATTTGTCTAAGTTAGAGTGTTTTATTTGACACCATTATTTTTTCCTCTAAATTAATCAATATGTGTATAGCAATTTTCATTCATTTTTGCCAAAATTGCTTAGCACTAAAACGGTTAAGGGAAACTTGATTGATCCTATTTTTGCGACTGAACTTGAAATGCATTGATTTTTGACATGTTTACATGCAACAAAAGCATTAAAACAACATTATTTTTGGACAAAATGGAACACACAATAGAAAACATTCTGAAGTTAATATTTTTCACAATGAAAAAATTGGGTTTCATAACCTATTGATTCCCAGAGAGCTGACATATTAGTTCACCTTATCGGGTACCATGAGCTAATATTTCAAACTTTTAATGGTACAGATCACACAAAAATTGGAATACTATGTGGGTTATTTATGATTTATTTATTTAAAAACATTATTAATTTATGTAGGATATAAAATGTGCTGTAAATATTCACTTTCTAAGCAGAAGGTAAAAAGTTTTAGTCAAAAGATAAAATATTTTTTTAGAAATGGAATAATTAAATATTGAGAGTTGCAAAATAAAGTAAAGCAATATTACTGAACAATGGTTTAAAATAATTTTTTCCTTACTTCTACTTCCCCAAGAAGTTTGAACTTATCTTCTTTGTTGTTATGATGACATAGTATTTTCTTTCCACACCTACTAGCAAAACATAACTTATCTCCAGATAAACAAACAGGTGATTTTCCGACCAGAGTTTGACGAGTCATGTATCGAGTACTTTCCTCTGAAAATATAAATTAGTGTTGGAGAAGCACAGATTCATATTTATATGAAACAATTGGTTGATTATTAAATTATACTGGCCATACCTGGTTATGGTGTAAACCGGTAGCAAATAAATATGAATGTTGCAATTTTAAAACCAATTCAGGAAAATATAATGACTTAATACTCATATTTCTAGAAACAATTACAATTGCTGATAGCTTTATTTGAATACTGAATAAAAAAAATTGAATCAGTCAGTATGAATAATTGATACAATTCACAATATTTACAGTGTGCATGATGGAATTTCAAAATCAAATTTGAATTCTTGAAACTGTGTACATTTCCGCAAGTTTTGTCAGTCATAATATGGATTTTGCCTTCCAACGTCTTTAGGCATTATATCATATGGATGCAAAAGAATTGACTTTGGATTTTTTGATGATTGAAATGATTTTCTAAATATGAATTTAAAATTATGTGTATATTTCATATCGATAGAAAATCAAGCATGATTTTAACAGCCGTTTAACAGTTCAAACATTTTTACCTGACATAAATTCAGTGACAACAAGGTCAAGGTCTCTAACAGTATACATTAAATTGTCATTGACAATCAAATCTTTTATTTCCTCTAATAAGTTGAAAATAAGTTTTAATTTATCATCCTTGAATACTCCCACCTGAAAATCAAAAAAAAAAAAAAACCATTTAATCCAAAGCAAATCACTCTTAAAATATCTACATAAGTAGGAATTAGGAATGAGATTTATGTCACTTTGTGGCATATTTAAAAATCCAAAAAAATATTAGTTAAAAATTGTGCAAGTGGCATTGATTAATAATGAAATAGGAATGACAACTGCATGGACTTTTTAATTAGATCTTATCACAGTAATTACAATTCGACTGCTTTCTTTATATAAGATAAGTGTAGTAATAGTTTCAGGCTCAAGTGAAAAACTTACTTCACCTAAAATGATTTTTCCAAATATAACCAAACGAAAAAGGAATTTCATTGGTTTTCCTTTGTGCGAAGATAATTCTGTTACTCCCTGAATAAATTGGATTATATGTTAATGAGACATTATAAAAAGTTGGAAGCCAGTGGGTGTATAAATGCACATAAACCAGGTGAACATATATGCGCAGTTCACTAAGCACCATTTCTCACACAAAAATGTCAATAAAATATTTTTTTGGTCTTTGCACAAAGAAATGATTGTGAATACGATATAGATAATATAAAATCAATTCAAATTAAAAATGTTAAAGCTTCCATTTCTTTTCACCTCTTTTTGGATTTGCGATGTTTTAGTGTGTAAATTCAATTTTTCATTTTATAAAACAATTAAAACTTACACTCCCTTTGTCATCACCAGCATACAAAACTCCTTTGTGGACATACAATACTTCGACTTCGTTTTCATAATTAATGAGATCTTTCTTAAAATCGCCAGTTACAGCACACCAAGACTTAATTGTACCATCGTTTGATGATGAGTAAAGAGTTGGCGTACTGCAATTTGCAGTCGGTGGAGCAATCGCTAGACTATATACATTAACTTGATGAGCTTGAAACTCTTTCAATAATTTGAAATCTTCTGTCCATATCTGAAAACATTTTTTAAAATATGTTTACCACAACCACTCAATATAGTTGATATTTAGTTGCTTAATACTGCTATTAAGTGAATCCAAAATACTGAAAAATCTCTTTTTAACTAGGTTTTTTTTCACAATTTTAGTATTGGTAAAACAACAAATTTGATAAAAGACTAGAAGGAAAGAGAAAAAAACAATCATAAAGAGAATTTATTTGAATGGCGCATTGTATTACTGAAGGCATTATAATAATCGTTATTAATTTGGAGGATTCTCAGGGGAAGAATAACATATCTTAAGGCAATCTTGCTTGATACAAAATTTTTTGATGTATTATATATGCATCAGAGTGGGAGGATTGTTTTGTTTGTAACTGGAGGATTCAAGTGGTGAGCCAACATGCTTTACACTATGCTAAATTGAGATAATTTTAGGAATAAGGAGATTTATTGTTTGAATAGATTCTATTGTATGATTTTTGCTAATTTCCAGTCCAGATTTAATTTTGTAAAGAATGGCATTGCCTTTGGCAGCATTAATTAAATTTTGAAGGGAAAAATCATAGGATGTTTATCCTAAGCATATTTACCCAAATTTCTTATGGAAAAATTGACATTGAATTGAAATGAATATACTATTATCTATCGAGGGCAAGGAATTAAAGACAAGGTTTAACAATTTTGTAGGCAACTTCTGGAAGAGAGGAATATAAAAACCGCTAAATAAGGTTTTACATGCCAATACACGGTGTGGAACAACATTTTTTCACTTCAGTATTAGTAATTTTTACTGGACACTAAGGGATGTTGGAACAGAAAGATCAATCTCAATTCTTTTTATCATTGATAAGATCAGATATGATATTTATAGTACTTGAACTAATAGAACAGTGTTGAAACTAACTGTAGTGGTTTGGTTGGACAAATATAAATCGGTATTGACATTTATTAAAAAAGTAATACATTTGGAAGTTTGACATTTGCAGAATCTGTCAAATATATAATAACAATTGACTTGTGTATTTATATATATAAAAAATTAGACAAGTCCTCATTTTAGGTTATTCGGCTCTTGATACATACTTTGATCTTTCCATCTTCTCCTCCGCTGTACAATTTACCATCGTAAAAGACGAGTGCTGTGACATCAGCCGTATGTCTGTCTCCTTCTGATACTGTCGCAGATATACAAGCCGACATATTATTAATAAAATCGCCCTTGAATTGCCCCTGTATCTTTTCACTTTCGCTGTAAGCCAAAAAAGACTGCGTTCTTTCAGCACTGCGCCAATTCTATTACCGGCTAATAAATTTATATAAACACAATATAAAACGCTAGTGCGGCGAACAATAGAACAATGTTTATCACGTACGTCAACTGAAGGGTAGCGAACAACTTTACTGCTCTGAGCTAGATAATATTGCAAGCTAAGAAAAACTTCAGTTTTACTTGATTTACGCGCGTGTCACGAAGACTCAAATTGTTAAGTGTACAATATGATATTGTATTAGCGTTCGCTTATAACGTAATTAAACCGCACAGCTAAACATTTGAGTTGTCAGCACAGGTTCGCCAAGCAAGAATACGAACAGCTGATAATATTACTAATTTTACATAGACACATAATGTAAATAGAGAAGATTATTTTTAGTTGAGCGCTACGCGTTTTCAAAAATGGATCATCCCAGCTAGGGTTGCCACCTCCACAATGTTTTCCTTGAAAATATTGATTTCAAATGAAATAAATCTTTATGCGAAATATTACAAATAAGGTTTGATAGGTATCATACATTCGTATGTTTTAAATAGAATGCTGGTCTAAAAAACTAGCTATACTTTACATAGTGTACTATTACTTTCTTCTTTTAACCATCCATAGTGGCGTTATTATTATGTTTATTAGGTAGAATAATCTAAGCCTTTTAAAATGATAAAATAAAATCATCATAAATGCTCAATATTTAAATTTGTATAATAATGAGCGTTATCTCTAGTTATAGACAGTGGCCAATGGCCACAATAATATTGCTTCCAATACTTTATTTTTATTAAGTTAATTAATACTCATTCTGTTAAAATATTTGTTTATGGTGCTTTTCCCATATTATTTGTATACACATCGCACATATATGACAAAATATTGCACATGTTACATTTTTGCTTTATTTCAAATGGAAATTCTTTTAAAAATACACGTATTACGTTTTTACTCTGATCAATTGTAATTTCATATACATTATATTTTACAACTTGTTCATGTTGAGTGACGGTATGGATATTTCAATGTTTAAAAAGAATCCGCACAAAGCTTTTTGGGAAAGGATTTGTTTTTGATAAAATTGCATAAATGGGAGAATTCACAAAATAAACGTATCTCTTTATAAAAGCATATTTATTAAAAAAATAAAAAATATGTTTCACATCAATTTGATGTAATTATGTGAAATATATAATACGTAAAAAAGATATGTACATTAAAAATAATAAATACAAATACGGCTAATGTAGTAATAATTTTCAGTAATATTTCATTTCAGATCGCAACTTTAATAATTTTAACTTTGATGAATAATGACGTTATTTTTAAGCTGTTTTTTCTTTAATATTTTTACTAGCAAATTTTAGATTTTTTTCTCAGCGTTTTCTTCGATTTCTTTAAATCTTTAAAGATTAAAAAACACCTCTTACGCACATATGTAACATTTTAATTTTAAAATGTACGCTGGAATTTATATAAGATGATAATGAATCATTTTTCTCTTTCTTTTAGAGAGTAGGAACGATTTTTCGAATCTCCTATCCATAAAATGTGGTCGAATTGTAGATGATTTAACTTTAATACGAGGATCATAAAACTACGTAACAAAATAATTTTCTTCGTCGTTTGCTGGCCATTAGTCGATTTATTTGTTAACCTATTTGAACAAATTCAGTTCTGTTTCTGCGATCAAACCGGATGAATGGTGGTAATTTTTAAGAAGACTTCGACGATTTAGTAAGGCCCATCTCCTCCTGTTGATGGTGGACCATATTCATTGCTTGGCGGTGGTCCATATTCTGGCGCTGGTGGAGCTGCTGCAGGATATCCTTCTTGTTTCTAAAAAACAATTATTTTTCGATGATTTTTTCAAATTTACCTTAGATAACGAGAAAATAACGACACGATAATTAAAATAGGTGTATCATGTAAAATACTTTCTAGAATCAATCATAAAACTGATCAAATTGACAAAATCCGTGATGTACTCTTGCAGAATGATATGATGCATCAAAAATAAAAACAGTCTTGTTTTTATTTTTGATGCGTCATATCATTCTGAGTTTTTACAACATTAATAAATTAGCAGACTTTATTGAATAAATAAATCTCATTTTCATTCATAGAAAAATAATTGTAGCGTACCTGAGTCTTGTATCTGATGAAGTATACTTCTGGTTTTGAGGGTTGCGTTGGTGCTGCAGTAGGGATCACAATATCGGGTTGCTCCTCTGGTTTCTTCACCAAGACATAGATAAGCGTTTTCTGCTCGTCTTGAGGTTGGACAGGAATAATTGGAGCAGTTGGTGTTGGTGGGGTAGGGGCTTTGATGAAGACGATTTTGTAGTGCTTTTGTGGAGCAGGAACTGAGATTGGTTTCCTAAAACAGAAGAGAATTATTGTAGAATTGAATGCACAAAAAACAACATTTTGTTGCTATTATTCGAAACGAATTGAAATGGACTTTGTATAAGATAATATGCACTATTTTTTTCTAAATTTATTTTGAAATCGTAGTAAGAAATTTAAATGTACAATGTAAATTTATTTGTGGAAAAGATAAATTATCATTTCCTATTTAAGACGATTTCTTCTCTTTTTCTGCCAAAAGAAGCTTTTTTTAAAATATTGATTTAGCATCCAAAGGTTTTGTATTGTCCATATATTGAAAGCTTATTGCTTGTCTACTAACCCGTTCTTGTGATTTCCTTGATCATAAAATGATAATATAATCACCAAAGCCTTTTACAACGTCACGCTATTGGTAATAGTATGCATCCGTTGTAAAATGTAATTGAAAACGTTACGGACTTACGAACAGTGTGTCTATAAAAACTACTTTTGTATTCAGAACAATTCTAAACACTTTCCCGCGCATAATGACCCTCAAGCCTTAAGTCACTTTATGCAATAAGCCTGTCTTACGTGAATTTTCTTTTTATGGCAATGGCTACGTATCTTCTTTGCCTTGCAACGCATCGTGGTCACGAATTTATAATCTGTTACAGTTCCTCTCTATGTAAGTATTATAAATAGTGACGTACATAATATATCTACGTCACTATTCACTATTTTAAACTAAAAGTATGGATGATAATATATGTATATATTAACTTGAATTAGGCAAGCGAGAAATAAATTAATATTTTTATGGAAAAAACGAATCTATTCAATTTCTTCTTGAAATATATGGAACAGATAAATCTTTTTGTTTTTATGAAAATTAAAAAAAAGTGTACGAGTTGAAGATTCGAAAGATAAAATAGATTTTAAAATAGTGTGCGGTCGTGAAGTAACGATAAAACATAAACCTTATCGTATTTTAATTTTGGCATCTTCTAGTAGTTTTTTTCTAATTCTGAAATAGTTAAAATTTGAATGCTAACACAGTGGAATAGCAGCTATAATCTCATGTGTAATGTATCTGGACCAAAATAAATCATTCATTTTAAAAAAATAATTGTTGCAAAGTAAAATTTTTTTGAAATTAATTGGAAATAGAATTAACTTTTAAGCTGTTAAAAGTCACTTCTTTGTGAAAGGGTGTTTTATTTTAAACGATAAAAATAATATTTTCGTGGCATCGTTAAGTGCTTAAATATAGCTTATTGGCAAATCATTATTTGTTGAAAAAATATTCATTATCATTAAAGTTGTATTTCCATTAAATGATGTCAAAACTGTTTGTAAAATACAATGTTACACTTCGTCTTCACGGCAGTCGATATCTACTGTGAATAATAATTATCACTTCTTGAGGATCAGGGGGAAAGTCGTGAATTGTGCAATTAATGTCATTGCAAATAATCGTGTTGAATTACATTTGCGGAATATTAATGGAATACGGTGGCTTGAATACATTTACAATTAATTTATTCTGTCAGCGACAGTATTCAAAATTATTTATGGTGACATAATGAATTCGTTTCATAATAAAGTGATCCCGATTTCGCTGCCAAGAAGGTCAATATCTTCACCAATATGAGAATATTAAATATATTTTCAATCGATTGCAAGAAAGCATTCCAAATTTGAAAATGAGCATATTTTCGACGTGCTCAAAATGTCAAGTATTTTGTCGAATTCACTTACATAATCCTTATTTATGATTTTGAAATACATTTGAGGAGATGTTTCGATATAAAATGAATTTGGCTCTGATAAGTGCAATCGATTATTTACCTTGGGGCGTAATATTCTGGCTCTGGTGGTGGAACATGGACGTAAACATGCTTATGGATGACGGGGGCTTGAGCAGGGGGTCCATAAACGGGAGCAGGAGGACCGTACCGTGATGGGGGCTCTGGTCGCGCCATCGCCACCGCCAAAGCTGCCGCGAACACTACCTGCAAAATAAAAGATCAATATAATACGCTTAGCTAGTTTTCATTTGGAAGATGATGTTTTAAGTTTTTATGAGCTTCTTTTATAACTTACTATTTATTTGTTATTTGAATGTGTCTTGATTACTTTTTATAAAAATAAAAGAAAGCCATTCGTAATTAATATCCAATTTCAATGTTTATATAAAAATAATAAGATAAATATTATTATAGTAAATATATAGCAAATAAATATTTTGAATAATCATATAATCGATATTCACAACATAATGAAAATTAATATTATTCATCAAATTGTGGAAAAGATTGTTCTCTTTATTATTTTTGGGTAATTATAAAAAAGTCATGTTTAACTTCATTATTGAAAATATGTAATATTTCGTAAAGTAAAAAAATCCTCAACTTTACTAAAACTAGCATACGTCGCTTATATACTTTAACAACAAAACGAAAAAACCGAATAAAAGGTTATGAAATAAACATAAATATATTGTATAATAAATTGCAATGGATCTGACGATTTTAAAACTGAGTAAAAAGAAGGTGGTGTGTATTAAACACTACCATATTACAATTATAAAGAAATAGATTGTATTGCCCCCATTTTGTCAAGTTACGTCTCTAGTACTCTCTACTTTTGCTAAATTATTTTTCTCAGATTTAATTAAAAACGAAATAGGCTTTTTGCTGTTTGAGATGAATTTTCTCATCCAATTATGTTTATGTAACCATTTAATAACGAATTTCACCACAATGGTAACAAATATTAATTAAATCAATTTGTACAAAAAGAGGTCTTGAGTTGGAAAGTGAAGGTGCGAAATCATTATCTAGATCTATCTTATATCCATTTTAAGTAAGTTAATAATCGTATTTTCTTTTGTCAGGCATCTTTTTATTCACTATTATAGATAATGTTTACAGCGTTTCGTTTCTGAGAAGACTATTTGCGCTAATCGCCAAAAAATCGTGAGATTTCATCATAGACAATGCGATTTTATCTCTTTTTTAAATTTATGCACACATTCCTTTATTGACACTTTTATTTTAAAACAATTGTGTCGTAAAAATAATAAAGTAGATTGTATGTTACTCAAATTATATTTTGAGCTTGATTTTGTTTCACGGCACTTCTATGATATTTTCTTACTCTAAGAAATAATTAAAAAAGAAACTGTGAAAGCATACACAAAATTATTTTCTTTTGGCGTATTATTTAAAAATATTAAATTTAAATACAAAATATGAAAACGTTAATTTGTGTAAAGCCGCCAATTTTCCATTAATATTTTTTTTATATTGAAATTATGTTTGGAATCAGAAATCAGGGAAATAAGTGTTATTTTTTGAAAATAATAGCGACATTTATTAGAAGTGATATTTTACGATATAATTTTTTTTATTAGAACGAATACATTATATATAATATTAAAATACAGTTATCTGTGAAAAACAACATGTTCTTAAATTAAATATTGCAACTCTCTCAACGAAAAAGTATGCAAAAAAGAGTTTCGATCACTTTAGAATCTACGTGTAATTAAATAATAACACTCATATAGTGCATGATGCTTAGATCACGTTAAGCAGTGCCTATTGGGTATTCAACATCCGCTAAACGTGAAACAACTATTACAAGGAAGTAGACCAACTTCTTCCTTGAAACTTTCGCTACATATTGCCCTAATCAACGCCGCACGAGTAATTATTGTGACTGTGTATTGTATGCATTCCAAAATTACGGTCGGGCTCGTATTGTTTTGATAATTGTATAGTCTAGTCGGGGTCGTGCGGAAAGAAATTAGCTCTTTGTGTCCGAATCATCTTTGATTTTATTGCATCATCACGGATCTTATTACATCTCAATAATGTGAAATTGGAATGAATTTCTCATTAATAAGCATAAATTAGTCGGTGTTGTGAGCTATTAATGAATAATGCTTAAATGATGATGTATTGCTATATTCTCTAAAATGCTACAAATTACTTACCGTAAAATCTTTGTTTCTAAATGTATCGGTAGTAAAATTTGACTGACTTATTTGTTACAATGACTGTAGATGGCAATGATTCTTCCCATGAATTAGATTGTGGTTCATAAAAATGTTTTTTTAGTAAGTAGTACAAAATTAAATAAAGTAATCTGAATTATGGTGAAAAAATCTCACCATTTTCCACTGCGACCAAATACCAACAGCTCATTATATTTATTTAAGAAATATCTACTGATTTATCATAATGACAAATTGTCAAAAATCGGGAACCATAACAAGCTGAGAATTTATCAAGATAAAATTACACTACAACGAGGAAATGCATTACGCTTTTCATTCATGAAGTAAAAACAGCCTGACAGAGAAACTATTGTTGTTGTTTTATCTAAAGTAAATCTTTTCATTGCGAAATCTCAAAATTATCTTTTGATTCGTTTCGATTCGTTGATTAGATTGCAAACAAGCGAGGGATGACAAGGAAAGGAAAAGTAACATATGTACCTACATCTCGTAAAAATATAGTTTCTTAGTGAGGTCATGGAAGTATTACATAATTTTAAATGATATGTTTAACTTACATAATGAAGAAATCTTTTTTTCTGTTGAAATGTCTCAGATTTTCAAATCTATTAAAAACATTCTCTGCACTATTAAAAAATTTGGTCTTGCATGAAAAGATTTTTTGAATATTGCAATTTGATAGAGCTGTAATTATTTATTACTAAAAATATGTGCCGAATTCAATAAGAACATTACGTTTTATTATTTCTTGCATAATTATTATCAAATTTTCGATTCATTTTATTGTATCTTTAACAAAACATCACCAAAGTTCTTAATATTTTATGTCTAAAAAAATTTATTAGATTTTTTTTTAAATTTGATATCGTAAAGGTATATAGATTCTAAATTTGTAAAGCCAAAGCAAGAAAAATATTATCGTCACGCAGCATAATCAGAGCAGCCGCAAGAGACAAGATGATAACCTTGCTTATGTACCATACATACTGAACTCTTTTCTCTCACTGACATTACAAAACAAAAACTTTTTTTCTTCTTTTATTATTTGAAAAGTCATGTTTATATTTTGTTGAATGAGAAGCTGTTATAAACGAGGTGTAGTCACTTCGTAAACACAGATGCCTGTCGGCCTTTCGAATTAAATACTCGTGAACTTGACATTCCATTTTTTGCTTCGTGTTTACAAACTATTTTGATTGATAGTGTTGTGGATACGTGCATCTAATGAATACTGTTAGTCAATTGAAATCAGTTAATTTAAGTGATATAATGAGCTGTGGAAACCACACACCGAAAAAGGGAGGAAAACATTACAAATATTCAAGCAGTGATCTAAATGAATTTATCAAATGAAAAACAAATACAAATATTCTTAATATTTACGTAATTGTGAAACTGAACGAATATTATAGGAAGAGTAATTTTATAGTATTTGGTAACAATAACAGTAAAATATTTGTCATTAATTTCTAGCTTATCATGAGCATAAAAAAATTTCAATTAATCTTCGAGTTTGAATTCATGCGGTATACACTTTTCGATAAAGTTATATAGAATATTTATTACATTATTTTACGGTTTAATTCTAATCAGCTTTTTTTAATATATCCTAGAAAAGTATTATTTACGTTAAAATCAATTGTTTTTTCGGATGTTCTCTACTAAGAAACACAAATATAATATGCATACACATCACGATACGCCTATTTTAAAATTAAACACTTCATGCACCAGAAGTTACTTTCTGTATTTTCTTTACAATTATCATAGTTTCGATAATGTATGACTGCTCGACATTCAGGATGTTTCTGAATGCTATAAGTAAAGAAAATTGCCCTCAATATATCATGTTTATACTGTAATCAATGTCAAAATTATTTACGAACATGATTTACGAACATTTTCACCGTTTTTCTGAAAACCTATTTATTTATATCTGATTGAGGCTGTATTTTATAAAGATTTCACCTCAAATGAAGTTTTTTGTTTCAAGTAAATAATTGAATTTTGACTTTCAATTCATAGAAAATGTTTGCAAAAGAAAATCATCGGAATTATGCATTCAAAGAATTTAATCTAATGTTTACGTTTTAATATTTATCATCAATGATTTTGAAAACCTTATGATTTTTTTAATACGATAGCATTACCAAAAAGCTTTATACAAGTAATAAATAAAAATATTGTAGTGAAAAAATAAAAAAAAAATACGAAAGCAAAACACTTTTTCAAAGTGACAACTCTTTCGATAGTTACTTTATGAAACCTTCATTTAAATATGTCCGATGAAAATTTTCCTCTATCTGTCAACACAATAATCGAAATTCTTTTGAAAGTTGATCCCGGGCAATTAGTTACTTTCAAAAAATGAAAGTGGTATTCCGAACAACCTGCACGAAATAATAAAACAAGGATTACGTTTTACTGCGAGCAATGATAAAATAATTATCATTGACCGACTACTGGTTTGCTAATCTACATTGAAATTCGATTATTACAATTTTTTATGTGATAACTACACCAAGGTGAGCTCGCGTACGTTTCGATGAGTCACGATAATATAATTCAGTTATTCTAAAATAGAGTATGACACTTAATTGTTTTCTCTCGAAAAGAAAGAGTAATTTTTACTTTCTATCTCGTGGTCGCACCTGTGACCTGGTCTTACGTGCAAAACAAATGTGAACCCAACCCCTACCACGTGCGATCGCTTCACTATAAATTAATTCCTTTGCGACAAATTCTCACGAAGCAAGCAAGCATTCAAATATTTATACATAATGATTAAAATTTATGCATATATATATATCTATACCTTCCAATATATTTTTATCCATACAATTTTCTGCAATTTATTTAAAACATAAAATTAAAACCACTTGAAGCTCCTAATTATCCCGACGCCTTTGAAATAATAATAAGCTCTTCAACCTATAACTGATATTTTTGGCTATATCTTGGGTTAGAAAACGTAAAAAAAGTTAATGACCATTTTATTTATTGATTAAAGACACATTTCCCTGGCTTGTGCAACGAGTTTCTGAACTAACAAGATTTTCCAGATATTCAAACTTGTTTATGTTTTATTTCAATTGAAGTGTATAATATAATAAAATACTCGACGACTAACCCTCTGACTTTCAACATTTCAACTGCTGATTGTAGTAAGCTAAGTTCTTAAGCTTTAGACACTCAAAAAGTTAACAAGGTTAAAAACAATTATCTTTAATCTATTATAGTATATGTATACCCGTATGTTTGTTTAACACAAACATCACTACATTATTATTTTTTTGAATATTCTGGATTGGAATATCCTTTACGTGACTGAGCAGGGAATAAATTAAAAAAATTGACATAATTATGTCTTTAATATTGATTTTCTTAACTTAGCATTAATATCTTTTAAATTCGTATTTCCAGGAAGAAATAAATTGGACGAAAATATCGAGACTAAAAGTTTGTTAAAGGTTCCATGCTATTTTTTAAAAAACAACATGTCATTCTGTGATTGATTATAATGATTGCCTGCTTCATATAGTATTGGAATAAATATAACATCTTCGAAATTCTGTTTATTTCTCTGCCCTAATTATTATTTGATTATGTTTTATTTCGATGTTAGTTTACAAAAAAAAATTACTACTTTAACATTCATAATATTTCTCGATTCTGGTTCTATAAATAGTGGATATTAGTTGCTTAAATTTTGATCTGTTTGATAATTATTCGTGCGTATAGTCGTTTTAATATTTAACTAAATGATCACGAATAAAGTGTACCAGCCACGATTGTAAATATTGTTTCTTTTAGTAATAAAACTTTCCCAGCAAAATAAAACGCAATTAAATAATTGGATCACAAACTAATGAATTATTCATTTTGCTGAACATCTTAGAAACTTGACAGTAGATATATTAATAAGCCGTGCTTAAGATATAAATAACGATGTTAAATTGGCTTTAAATGAACATATTGTAAAGTTTATATTGCAAAAAAGTGAATTCATATAAATAAAACATTAGCAGAAAAGACAAGTATGTTTTATGATATTTGATCATGACCAAAAAGGTTTTCAGTCATCAAAAATCATGTGATTATTAAGATTTTATTTCTAGATTATATTGTATACTATAATTGAAAATATTAATTTGATCAAATATTTTAATTTAAGTTAAGTAATTAAATGATAATTATCCACAAAAATATTTGGTCACACATATATGTTTTTATTACTACTAATATATATATATATATATTAATTTTTAAGACTGTTATCTGAAGCTAAGCTAAAATAAAATATATTTACAAAAATTAAATATTTTTTTGATTTTTTTTTTTTTTTGAAAAAGGAATAGTGTCAGTTTCACTTAATTATAGAGATGACAAAGTTCTTATTTGACATTTGATTTTATATTTATAAAGATATTGAAATTTTAATTTAAAAAAAATTATATGTAATAAATTTTTTCCACAAATAGATGGCACAACTTTTTTAGTGGTTGACTTGAAACCCATAAAAAATAAATCGCACATGCTTTCCGATTGGTTGTACAGTACATAACAGATACGTACCACAATTAACTGCATCACGAAGTGGATATCGAAAGGGAAATGAACACTGAACGGCACAAGCACTTAATGATGACACTCGATGGTAGAAGCTGGCTTATATAGCCGGCATTTTGGGGGGACAGTGTGAGCAGCGTCCGTCTATCCGGCGCGTGATAGCTCCTTCCCAACTTACCATTCCGTTTGCGCACTACAATAAAAAATGTGTAATATTATTAATCGTGTAATGGGAAAGGCTGTCAAGTTGGGCGGGCGTGAAGGGCGTCCAGCGTACGCACAGCCGCGACGCCCGGCGTCTATGCGATTTCCCATACAAACGAACCGCACTGCGAAACGATGCAGTTTTGAAATGCATGGCTCTTCTTCAGATCCTGCAGTGGCGTTTCTGAATTGCATTAAAACCTTACGGATGACAACCTCAAAGTCATAATTTGTGATTACATGTTGATTTCCAACAATTGAGTATTTCGTACCCATAACAAGTTTGTGATTAGAGTTTAGTAAAATTATCTCTCTTGAATAGTGGTAAAATTTGCAAGCTTTATTAATCAAAATTTTTACAGATAATTTATTACATTGAATAATTTACGGCAGTCCAATATAATAAGCACCCTTTTTTTTATAATTTTTAATATTACTCTTTTAAATGAATTTTAGTGCACAGTATTTTGTTTATATTTGCATTCGAGATGTAAAAAAGAATTATATCCAGGCTATTATATACTTGAAACAAAATAATTGCTAATTTTATTCAGGCAGAAACGGTAAATGTCGACCTTTTAAATACATGAGAAGATGAAAAGGGCATGTTATGTGAGAAGACGTGTAGTTTTTGATCCATTTATTTATTGAACATGTCATTAATGTAGATACGTAAAATGTGCTTAACACCAACTTGAGTTGTGTTTTTTTTTTTTTTTTACTTTAATATTTTGAATTGAAATGATCAGGGGCAGTTTAACAGTCAATACTGGTCTGGATAAATTAAAAAAGTGAAAGGCGAAAAGGAAACTTTTTCTTGGTAAGATATTTTAGCATCGTAAAAAGAACGATTAATGTGCAATATGATAAATCGAAATTCATCGGGAACATTATGAGAAATGAAAACAAAGAATTCATATATTTTAAAATTGTAAACGATTTTAAAATTATTTTTTGACAAGTGGTGAAGAAAAATGATTTTTTCTTAATCAAATAAATAAAAAAAAAATCTGAAATTACAATAGCGTGAATAGAAAAATAGTAGTGGGTAGTAGCCGTGTGGTATTTACTTCCTTCTCTATTCACCAGTCAATAATTCAAATCCCGAGCTGGGCACTTTTGTTAATTCATTCTTAATCGAATTATAAATACATAAAATTTATGTCTTTTGTCTATTGCGCCGTTTTTAATTCCCTAAATATGAATTCTCAAAAATGAGTGATAAGTTCACTAAAGTCCTTTTTCACACCACTGGTTTATAATATGCACGCCCTCTCAGAAGATAATCTATGTTGAGCGACTGACTAACTGCTGAGTGACAGTTTTCTCCATACAGCATCGGTTGAAATATTCCATATATAATATTCGCTATATTCAGACAGATAAAATGATAATTTTTGATTAAATATAAAAAGTATGCCACAAAAACGCATATAAAAATGTGCATGCATATTAAATTAGTTTATTACTATGTTACAAGGAATTTATGTGTGTTTTTTTTTAAATAAATATTGCATAAAATTATTTGTCATAAGCGCAAAATATAAAGATATTATATAATAGTTAAGGCTAATAGAAAATTTTGATTTTTGAGGAATGTCTGCAACACATCCGAATCGCATTCATTCGAAGCTAATTCTCCATTTGACTTGTATCAGAGCACTAGTATCCAATATAATATGTAATGCTCCAGTTGATAGTGCCACCTTTCAACATTCGATCTCACAACATGTCATGCATTGAAAGAGCAGTGTGTTACCAAAATTTATTCATCTGAAGATAAGACTAAAAGATTAAAGGCTAAGCCCGGGTCGTTAGCGATAAAATATGTGGAATTGTACAAAGTTTCAGCAATTCAAATTTGATATTGAAATTCCATCAATCATCTTCAGTCGATATCATAAATTATTGAAATTTGTTTTATTAATTTTTCCAATATTATATTAACGAACATTTCTTCATCCCGAACATATATTTAGGAAAGTTTTTTGATTTGAAAATAATATATATGGAAATATGCAACATCCCACGCCTTTTAACTTAGTCTCAGATTAAATTCATGCACAAATTTATATCTGATAAACTGTCTTAGAAGCTTGTAAACATCTAAGAAGGGTTTGAAAGATTTACTACTACAGCTTTCTTAATGTATTAAACTTTTTTCTTTCCTGCACAGTCAAGGCAAAAAAAATATTTATCAATTTAAATCAGAACAGTACAAAAACATATATAAAAATTCATTTGCATTTTCCATATAATTGAATTTTGTATAACAACACCTATTAGGTAGTACTTAGCTTTAAAGGATTTTTCATGTCATTTTGTCATCCTAGGAGTACATAAACCACTAAATCCAACTCTGTTTTTAATCTCTGATAAAAAAAATTGTTAGAAATCTTTTATTTAAATATTAGCACTGGTTTCACTCAGTATATAAATATTTGTCTGTTCATACACTTTAGAAAGTTTCATTCAACACGTAAACAATTAGTTTTTCATCAAATTCATATAAAAGCCTCGAACGCTGAATTAATCTAATCTGAAAAAAATCCTGGCATATGATAAATGCGAAATAGATACTAAGTAATATGAACATGGCAAATAGATGCTATTTTTTTTCTTTCCAAATGAATATCACCTATTTACCTCAATATCTAAAATTGTTAAATTTGTCTATAATGTATCTAAATGCAAAAGAAAATTAATTAAAAACCTAACACACTACAATACTTAACTGGCCACAAAGAGAAAATATAAGGTAGGAGTTTGGTTGTGATGCAAAATAATTGCTTGAGATTGGTATTGGATCTTTTCGTCAAATACGATACATATAATCGTTACTGTTTAGTGTTCTTCATACTAAAGTATAGTATTCAATAAAGAAAACATGTCCCATAAATAATTAATTTCAATTTACTGTTAATATTTAATTATTCATCTTTGTTATGTCTGTATATCTTTACAACAAATAAGATAATTTTCTATTATTTTGAATGTGGTTTTACATTTTAAATCATGTTTATAACAAAAAACCTCATTAAATTGATCATTTTTTTAAATTAACGCGACATAAAAAATGTATTGTTCTTATTTACATTTTAATAGATTAAAAAGGCTAAATGCTGAAATTGCTGAAGACATCATCAGGTCTTTAGTGATACGCCAATGCACTGCATGGGAACCAAGAATGGGCAAGCGATCATTGCGTGGTGTAATGAATTGCATAAGATGTTTACAATTGGACAGGTTCTGTTAATCAATTGGCACACTTATTATAATTAGACCAGACGAAATCGCATAATTAAATCGTATACTGTGAGAGACGTAAGGACAATAGCTTCAAACGACGATCAGTCGGAAATAAATGGAAATAATTAATGCGAAACAAGGTGTGGGATAAAAAACTATTAAAAGTTCTTCAAAATCTACAAAAACTATTAGTATAACAAATGCAAAAAACTTCGATAGCCTTTTATATGTTTTATGAGAACAGTTTCTTTATACTAATCTATAATAAATTATTTGATTATCTATGTTTCTGTAGATGCTTTGAATAAAAGCTATTTAATTTTCAGTGGTGTAGTGGTCAACGTCATTGGTTTCGGTTATTAAATAAATTTGATTTATATTTCAACCTATCTATGAATTTCTTCTCGAAAGTATGGATGTTTATGATGTCTAAAATTTCCGCCCATCCACACGATCGTAAGACAAGAACGACAAACTAACCACTTTATTAATTATAGAAATGTTCTAGCGCTATAGTTTTCCGTATTTTATTCGTAAGATAGAGGTCGAATATTAAACAGTACTATAAGATTATCTTCTATTAAACTACATCCACTAAAAGGGCCTATTCTCCACATTGAGAACAGAAATGAAAATAAATGCAAAGAACAAAAATGTATCATAAAAAAAACATTGCGATCGATTTAAGCAATCTAACATTTTATAGAGAACTTTGATCTCTTTGGTCGTACCCATAACTGGCTCCTAAATTAGCTCATTGCTTACTTGATAGATACTAACAAATAGCCTTAAACATATTTACTTGTGATGTTGAAAATATGCAAGCTTTCTTTTCATGTCCGATGTGAACAGTCGTATTCAGCTTGCGGCGATCATCAACTCACGGAAAAGTGTGCTGTAATTCTGTTTTATATCCGATCAAATATTTTTACATTTTACATTCTAGAGATACAAGTGTCATAAGACATATGGTTTTATTACGAACAATATTTATTTTTTATTGCGTTAATAACACAATTTGTGTACATAAACATATCATACTTTACGACCAGATTCGTTACTTTTGTAAACGCTGTGAAAGGCGGAATATAACGTCACAGTGACACTGTCCAGATATCACAATCATTTCTTATATGTTAGATCCATTATTTTTAGAACCAACTATGTAGATTAATCGATTAATTTTTGATTTAAATTTTCCAAGCTTTGTGCAGGTTTTTGATTTACTGTTTTCAACAAAATTTTATCATAAAACAACCAGATTATCTTTTTTCGAGAAATTATCGAAACTCAAACAAATTAAAACAAACATTATCGCCGAAAATGTTTTTTACAAGTATATATAAATTGTTTAATTGATATTGATCCAAATATCATTATCATTTTAATGCATTGATTTTTATTGATTGAATTGGCATCTACTTGGTAGAACTGAATTATAACACAGTGAAAAAGTGGCAAAGAATTTTTGTTTTACAAAACTCATAATATACATAGTTATACCTCTTTGACTTACGCCCTCATCATAACTAACTGAAAAAGTTAATACTTCAAATAGCTAATAGTTCTGATGACGGGGTACACCGAAATAGCTAGAAATAGAAATAGAAATTATTTTATTAACTAAAATATATATAACCTTTTTTTCATTGTGTCATTGAGTTTTAGGTAGTTTAAAATGTTTATACACAGAAATGAACCTCAATGCTGTTGCAATTTAAATGCTGTCAAATTGAAACTTTAATTATATACTCCGTTAAAATTCTATATAGCTAATATAATTTTATTTTTTATCTCTTAAATCTCTCAATTGCCAAAAAAAGAGTTCATAATCTCAAGAAACACCTTTAGTGACCGTGTATTACAGCCTAAGCTTTTTTTAACGACGACTGGTCGTAAATCACTTACGATTTTATACATTTTCGTAAAAGGTAATGACAAAAGTATGTGATTTGGAAATTGTTTGATAAAGCGTTTTTATTTTATATGAAAACATCCACGCTTCTATTCGTAAGTCCATGGGTCTTTTGTAAACTTTCCATTCAGTGTTCATTTTGAACCTTTTTCTGTGTTTTTCATACTTTTATAACAAAGAAAAATGATTTCAAATAGCAAAATATATTGAAATATTTTCTTACAGAAGTTTTTATACCCTCAATACTTTAGGGTTGGGCCTTTTTAGCCAGAACACTTTTAAAGCCTAGTAAACAACAGTATAAATCAAAGATGGTCAAGAAAAAGTGGATACGAAGTGTGCAAATCTAATATTTTTATAAATAATAAATTAGGGACTATAAAATTAAGTAAATAATTATTTTTCATGTTTAGTTATAAGAATGTATCAAATATTATAAAACAAAAAGGCATTACTGAATAAAATAAAAATACTATCCAGCAATGATGAACAACGTTATCATAAAACCGCAATATGTTAGAGCAAACGTTTACGATGTATAACAAATTAAACTACGTTTACATAACAATCCAGCGAAGTGTGTTCCCTTTTACTTCGTGGACATAACATAAGTATGAGTCTAAAGAATGAACGATAATACACCATCGCACAGTTGGAACTGTGATGAAGAACTGAAACTTCGGTAAAAATGAGTCACTGAAGACAGCTAACAAGCCCGTTCCCGTAAAAACGTGTTATACGAAGATAATTCTCTTGTTGTATTTACCAAGTGAAACTGTTAAGGAATTGAAAACTGAGTTTCTGTATCCCTTTGAAGCATTTGTTTTTTCTGAGTATTAAATGATTTGATATTTTGTATGTTGAATGATGGGGATTTTGAAAATTACGAAAACTGCTTATGAATACTGATTATAAATTTTCTTCAAAGAAATAAATCAAAAGAATCTACTTTAACTTGGCTACGCCTAACTTGGGATTATCTTTAGAGATAACTCAAGCATAACCATCTTTTATCATCTAGCAGAAAGTTGCGAGAACAATAATCTCAAGCTCTTTGTAAAAATGATTCACTTATAAACCATCGACTTTTGATACTTTTATTATTTTTTAAAAAATTCCATTCGGTAATGGGTACAAATAGTTTCCAAACCCAATCTAACCTCATATATATGTCCATATATGCTTCATTGAAAGGTATATCACGAAATTAAATTATGATCAGTTTGCTTCAAAATCATTTCCAAAAAATCAGATCGTCTTAAATAAATCATATTTTGTATTTAATGAACTATGCAACACTATGGTTAGTAAATCAGAACATTATCGATTTTGTGATAATTTCGTAATAAAATTCGTAATTTTTAATGAAACTAATATTTAAAAATTTAATAAATTTTTTTGGTGATCTTACATTAAAAAAAACATCACATAAACCTTAAAAGGTGAGAGATGTTATTTACAAATTTAAATGACAAACATTATGTAATGAATTCTTCACGTCCATAAAATAACTATATTATCTAATTTAAAAAATGTTTTCATAATAATAGAAAAACCATATTACACACTGAGGAGCAGACAAAAAAATATTGTGTAAATTGATAGATAGTGTACCATTTTTACTATAATGTGTTTATTAATTTGAATAAAACCATTTCTCAATTTGGCATACATTTATATTTCTCCCTTGGTATCTGTTTGTTTATTTTGTAGCCATTAGTTATTTGTACTTGGATTTTATTAATGGATAATATTGATACCGGTACCCATAGCAGTAAAAATAAAGCTTCAACCTCTTCAGACTATTGCGTTAGACTATTAAAATATAAAACATTCGTGGGGGAGGCGTGCTAAGCGTTTAAACTCAAAAGTATATTTGAAAATATTCTTTGCACATGGTGCGCGCCTTAGATTTATTTCTATAGTTCTTAGTTGGACAATACATGGAAAAGTTAATAAGAAATCGTATACTGGTTATCAAGTACAGCGTTAATTAAGACGCCATGATTTGATTTTTTTTTAATAAATATATGTCATGGGGGGGTTTTTCTGGATAAAGTGCTGCTTACTTTTTTTGTTTTTAGCGATTGGTTAAAAAAAATAAGTCGAGAAACATATTAATTATATGCATAAGCACTAAAGTAATTTACGATCTTGGAACGATTTGAAATTTACATTATAATTCTGGTTGCTAAGCGACCTAAGCAGTGTTGAAGTTTTTTGAGACATCATAAATGTCACTTTAATAAATGGGCTGCCTATAATAAAAATGATGCCCTAGGTTGTTTCCCATAAGGGTCATAAGAACTTAATACATTTAAATTATAGTTTATTAAAATTATAAGTTTTTTTAATGAAAAAAATGCGACAAGCATACAATTTTTTCCTTTCGTATAACTTCCTAAAGTTTGAAAACACATACGATTGAAGTTCAAGCTAATTTGAATTTCGATCAATTTTTATCTACAGATGTTAATATAATTTATTCTAAGTAGAGAGCTAAATTCTTTGCAATGCAAATCACATAAGATGTCAGATTTATGTCACATTATCTTAATTTTACTTTGTTTCGTTATTGAACTGATTAAGTAGCTTCACCAAAAACTGACAGTGAAAATTAATATCAGTGTTATCAACTTTTTAATCTAGTCGTGAAATCTCTTCTCAGTGCCGTGTCTGAATATTTTGAAAGGCAAGTTATTCATGTAACTATAAAATTAAAATAGTAATCATTTTATTTCAAATATTTTTTAATACATATTGAAATATTTTAAATTGCGTATCAATACAATGAATAATTTAGAAATAATACTGATGGAGCTTGGCACTATAAAGTTTGCTATTAAAACAGTGTATATCTTCATAACAGCCAACTGATTTTACTATTCATAAATATTCACGACACCTAAGAATCATATTTAAATAACAGTTTACGTATCACCGTGGCTTATTTTAAAAATTATTGCCAGAAGCAAATTTAATAAACGCATTATCTTTGAATGCGCTAATTCTTGACTTGTATATATTTTTAATTTAAAAATAAATCCAAAAGTTCATGGTGAAACGAACAATAAAATGAACTTCATAAATGAATGTATTTTATATGTTTGTCCACAGCACATATCACAACGATTAAGATTTTAGCCCATCATTGAACCAATAATTATTATTAAATATTTTATTCATCTTTATTTATAACAGATAAATCTTTTGAATGAATCTCGTGTAATTTTTTTGGATCATAATTGTTGTTTTCGAAATCCATTTGTCTTGTCAACCTATTTGAAAAATCTAAGTACACGCACCTGGATACAATTTGAAAATAACATTGCTGAAAATATTTTATATCTACATACGTTATTTTATACCTGATGTTTAAATTCTGAAATAAATCGCTATATCAGTTCTCCTTTGACATCTTAAATTATATTGGATCTCCATGATGATGACAAGATAAATGGATGGTTACATGTTATGAGTTTTTGTCCATGGCACCCATTTATGCACGCCGTTGAAATCAGCGGTCAGTCCTGAACGTGAGGGGCGTGCGATGATATAAACATATGAAGTGTTGAAGGTAAGAGAATAAAATTATTCATCGATAATGACAGAATGGAAAGTTCGGAACGATTTGGAAACGATTGTGATGCGGTTACGATTTGTGGCCCGGCCTACCGAGCAAACAGTTCTGATCACTGCTATTGATAAAATGAGAAAAGATTATTTTGATGAATACGCCAAGGTCAACGACCAAGTGAAAAAGTAAATTATACAATTTTAAAACCATCAGATTTATAATTTTACTGTCTTGTACTGACGTTATGTCGGTAGGGTTTCGATGAGATTAATTCGTACCTTTAACGCAAAATTAAAATAAATGACTCTGACCTATTTGGGAGGCATCTTCAGACTTTAAAATTAAATATAAATCACTAACGGAGATTGCATTTGTTGACCTCAAACCTCAACTATTCTCCAGATTGATTTGTAGAAACCTGAACATGTGATTTATAAATTATGATCGAACTGCATATACTGTATATACGTTCGATCGCAAATATCAGTTCTCTTGATAAACCGATTCATATTCTATCTACCTCGTAATCAATGCAGAAGATTCTGTCCTGAAAGAAACGCCTTTTCTTATATCCTGTTCCAACCGTGCTTGGCTTTTTACTTACTAAACTCACTGAGTTTATTAAGACATAATATAACTGTCCTCTTGAATACGAAAGGAAATGTCACTCACAGAAAAATATCTAATTTATATTTTTACCGCTATTATAATTTCTTATTAAAATAAAACATATCTTTTTAGAGGTTGAAATCTGATAAAAATTTCCTTTATTACATATTTACACGATGGCGCCTCCGGTTTCAAAAATACACCTAACATTACAAAATATGCATAATCAGAGCCGCATTGTTTAGCTGTGACCGTATAGAGAAAATTATTCAACCTATTTATGAAACGGTTTTTTTGTTGTCATAAAAAGTGTATATATTTAGAAACCTATTTCATATAAAAAAATCTATTAGTTTGTATTGTTATTTTCGATGGAAAGTAGCCGCAATAAATATTCCTAATATTGCTAAAAATTAAAACCATAATAATATTTTGCGTCCTAGCAGAAGCTATTGTGTAGAAATTTTGCGAAATATTTCTAAAAACTATATTATATAAAACCCGACCACACACAATCAAATTGATAATTTATTTGAATTATACTCGGTTATATTTTTGTATATATTTAATCCGACAACCATTACTAAATGTTCTATTTTAATAAATGATTTTGATTATAATTCCATGATTTATTTGTCAATTCATTTAATTTTTTAACAATAACCCTTAAATACGCGATGAGTTAATTCTAAATAAAATTGAAAAAACGTATTGTCCTATGCTATAGATGTGTTAAATAGTTTTCACTAATAAAACATTTGCAATGGTATGAAAACTATTTTTTTCGCTTAATACTTTAGTCTATTTGCTGACAAAGCGAATCGTTAAACTCTTGCTGGAATCTTTTTTTGTGGTCCAATGAGTAATATCTTGCCTACTGTATTTCATATTTGAAATTCGATAACTGAAAACTTTCTGACTTATTTTCTAACATACCAGTTTTTCTTAAAAATAATGCCCCCTCTAACCTGAAGAATGAAAGATTCACACGCGTTTGATAAGGAATTTATACCAGTTTCAACAGTTTTGTATTACAATATATTCGTTAACGTTTATTAGCCTCATGTACTAATTTATATTTGTCAGCAGTATCATAATGACACATAAATTCTTAAAAATTTCGATTATACAATTGACTATTATTTACACAGTAGAATAACACATTATTAATTTTGGTATTGATTGTGAAATTTAATGTTAATCTATTTCGGTACCTTGCCATTGTCATAACTATGGTATGATGCCGATAAAGCTGTCAACGATATATATAACAGGTGGAACTAAATTATGTGTAATTTATTAATCTTGGTGGAAAGGCAATATATTTAAATAATTCAACTCAGTGCTATAATAATGTGATAAAACTATAATAAGTACTATTTTCTCAATTTTAAATTAATAAGATCAGAACTTGTTTCGCTCATCGCGAACATTATCAACTGATCACTAGTAATAAGACAATGATGATTTGTCATTATCAAAAATACTTGCGTATTAATTGTATTAAATATTATTATTCTGGTTTCGCTAGTGTTGTTTAGTTTTGTTGTTTTTTTTAGTTTCGTAAGTGTCCAATGAATTTTGAATCGGTATGTTTTTTAGTCTTTAGAATATTTTCTTTTCCGTGATAGTTGCAGAATCTTAACTTCTTTTACGTGATCAAAATTATCCATACAAGTAAAATGTCTAAACTTTCTATTATGGAATCATAAATTTTAAAAAAATATTTCCCGAAGTGTAATCATTAAAAATAAATATATTTTTATGATTTATAAATTCAGTGGGTAAGTAATGAGCTCAGGTTATATCTTCGTGCTATTATGGTATGTGGCGCATAACTATTATACATATAGCTTTAACTAATTATATTCCGGAAGCAAACCCGACCATTACACAATGAAAGAAAACGCATATCTTATTTCAGTCGTCTTAAAGATATTAATTTGTTTAATATTCACAATGGCAACCCATTAGCGATTAAAATGATTGGATAAGCGTGCGTGCTTTGATGATTTTTTTGAAATAGGAAATGGATATAATATGTTTTCGACAAATTTTTAAAAAAAATATACTTTTATGGGGAATCAAACGTCGTAAAAAAATGGTCTCGCGAAACTGAATCAAACACTATTTACGTGCTCAGTCGCAATACCATTTTACCCCATTGTTTGTCTATTGGTTAGAATATTGTCGATCTCAACTAACGTTGTATACGTATTCTACGTTTGTTTGTTGTTTAAGGATTGACAAAAGTGTTCTTTTGGGATTTCAAATATTAATTCAAAATGGCGGGTGGAATACATAGATTGTCGCCATTCGACTAAATCCATACCATTCCTCAACAGCCATAATATCGATGAAGCAATTTTAATTTATTTTTAAAACTTTTTCGGAAAAATAGCAATCTTGTTTGAATGTTTTACACGACTATACACTATTTACGGAGCTCTTTAAATTACTATTCAGAATGTTTTTTATAGAATAAACAGCATAGAATTCAAAACAATTTGTTAATTTAAAAGCGCACTTCGCCAATATGCTAAACAATTTCGAAAAAGTAAAAGTAAAAAGACTATGTGCACCAAACTGCAAAATTCTGGATTTTATTAACATTAAAAGTAGTGAAAAAATGAGGAATAAACTTCCTTGTCGCTTCCTCTTGTAGTAAGAAAGAACTGCATTTCTATAAAATTATGCAAACTTAAAATTCGCTCTAAGCAATTAACGCAACTAATTTTGATTTTAATATTTATTATAAAAGTTACTTTTAACATTGTAATTATATGATAACAAAATAGCTCAAACATTACTTTGATATTATTCTTAAAGAATATTAAAATATGTCACGAATAAGTCCAGTTCCGGCCTAATTGTAACATTCTTTGTAGTTCGACGATTACTTCGTAGAAATTTACATCAATATAAATTTGACGGCTTTGTTATTCCGTTTAATGTACCTCAAGCAAGAATTGTGAGTTTGGGAAGTGAAGTAAGAGAAACAAAAATATAATTTTAACTTTAACAGGAGTGAAAATCGATTAAAATCTTGAAACAGAGAAAGAAATTTTTATCGAATGGCGACGCATATAAAGTAGACAATTTAAAAAATCTCTTTAGTCTCGTTTAAATACTTTCTTCTCATATACATTAAAATTACACGGGTTTTACACAGTGTTTAGAATATTAAATCAATATTATTGGCGACAATTAGATAAATGGCTAGTTTTTCTATATATTGTACTAAATAAATTGCAACTGAGTAAAAGCTTTGGTATTTAAATTAATTTTATTTTTGTAAATGTGGCAATTGAAGTGGAGTAGTTCAATGATACTTGGAATAAAATAGAAGAGTGTCAAATTCCATAATATGATGGTGTAATTCTATGGCAGAGAACGATAACCGGTGGTACGCCGAATACTAATATAAAGAAAAATTTGCCCATCGAGTTGTTGACGTAAAATAATTGGTCATCTATAAACTTATATTAAACATTCAGAAAATTAGAGCACGCTCATATTTTTTTCATATTTAAACAAGTGCTATTACATAATTAAAGATTTGACTTTTGTGATCGTTACTCAAGTGGTCTTTGCGGTTCAAAAGATAGGATACTGCTGGATTATATACTTTGAATAAGAAATTCTACTGTCATATGTAAAATGATCATAATAGTATCTTAAATATATAAAGAAAATTTTTAAACTTTTTTTAATGTCGATAAAAATTGCAGTTTGTTTCAAGATATTAAAATGTTATTTATAAGTTATTTCTTTACCATTTGATATATTTAAGTTCCATGGTAAATAAAATGTTGCTATTATTGATGTCTCAATATGCTACATTTATTTAACAAGTATATAATCCCGAAACAATGAAGATTCTTCTAAATTCTAAATAAAAAAACTTCTAAATCTATCACTTTAATAATAATTATTCGTCACTAAAATGTTTGTTTTTTAATTCTGAAGATAGGTTCATTGGACTTTTATTATTTTCGGCCCATTAATTAATTATATTCACTATCTTGTACTTCATAAAAAGTATTTCTTAAATCTTTTCTCTTACGAATTTTATCGGGGAGTACAATGGCTACTTAAAATGTAATTGGCTACAGAAGGATTAAATCAGAATGAGCTATAATAAAGAAGAATCGACAACAAGATAGCGGAATGTGAATCTTTCACTGTGTTTACGTTTTTAAATTATTAGAATTATAAAAGTGAAATCTCTTTCTTATAAAGTTATTAACTGCATTACGTATGTAACACTTGAAATATAATGCCGTAATGATTGTTGATAGACAATTGGATTCGCAGAATCATTTCATAATTGTTAGCAATGTACGAATATATATAATACTACAATTCATTTGAGGACTCTAAATCCTGTAACATATGAAACTGATTTCTCAGTAAGGTAGTTTGGCATAGATTTCCATTGATTTTTAATCTTCATATATTATAAAGACTGCACATTGTCGTTAGCTATGCGTACATCAAATTATGGGAATTATTGAAATCCTTAAAAATTTTATCAGTCGACTACCTTCAAACCGGTCTCGTGGTGAGTAGTAGCAAATCCTCGACAGGAAAGACGAGAAAAGTTAACCTTATGCGCAAGCCTTGGAATCGAAAAGTTGATCACCATGCCTTCCGAAAATCAGATTATTTGAGAATCTGCTAATGAAAAAGTACATGAGAGGAAGATAATAAGAAGAATGACAATGATTCACATAATTATAAAAGAATTTGAGCATCAGTAATTTTTTCCCTTTAGCAATTTACATTGTAAAAGGGCGACACATTTTATTAAGCTTATTACATGCCAAATTTTCGTTAGGTATTGAAATCACTTTATTGCGTTGAAAGGGGCTTATATTCATGCCAAAAGGGGACTTAAAATAAGGAAATATGTAATTATAAATCCGCATCATTAACCGATATCATAGTATGCATTATGTTATTTCGAAAGAGAAAAAAATTGAACAAATCGAATACATAAAAGAAGAAATATTCTCTTAATTAAAATATTATATAACACACATCAAAATATGCGAACAGTGCTCATCTTAAACTGTAATCATCATAGTATTGTTGGATATTAAAAACATTTAAATTTTGTTTTGGCTGGGCTAATATTTTTTGTATAAGTAATCAACACTGGCACTTAACAAAACATATTTGCCAATGCGTTAAATGAAACAGCATAAAAAAATGTGCAAATTTTTTTTTTAGCAATTCCTTTATTATTTAAAGTAGATCAGTGTGTGAAGAAAGCCTAAATCAGATAGACAAAATAGACATTTCCTGCAGTATCAAATTTGGAAAATAAATTCTGAGATTTATTCAAATGGATAAATACCGACAATTTTATTACAACTGCTTATGAAACATGCCTTTAAAAAATACATAGTAAAATATTGTTTCGTGATACTATCATTCTACGATCAAACACGATGCATTTCTTTCATAATTATAAAAAATACCATCAAAAGTAACTAAAGATTTCTTTTTTCTCAATTGATTACATTAATAATATGTAATCAACATAATTATTAGACACATTCAAATGAACGATTCTTAAAACTATAATCTGTGTTTCGTAAGATGGCAAATATTATTTTAATGCCGCTAAAAATTATTAGGCAAGAACTTTTTAAATACCTCTTAACAATTATTATAATATATTTATACAAAGGAAGGTGTAATAATTATTATTATTATATATTTTTTACTTAGTGTCTTTTTTGAATAAGGTGTCTTACTATGTCATCGCAAGTGGTATTTCGAAAGCTTCGAGATTTTTTTTCATTATACATATTTGTGAAACTTTATTCAATTCTTGCCAACAGTAAAAAGAAATAAGGAAGTGTGTGAAATTAAACAATGAATTTATAATATATTATTGGGAGGCTATCTTTATGTTACAGGTATGACAAATAGTGCTGTGTACAGTGGCGAAATAACTTGGAACCATCTCGATTGTAAATTTAAAAAATTGTGATATCGTGTTCGAGTATTAACAAAAACATCAAATGTGAAATAGAATTAAAAGAGCGCGTGGGGAAATTTCTGGGTATCTACGTTTTTCAAGTGCGGTCTTAATGTGTGAAGTGATTTTAAATACCCAAAAAATTTCTTCAACGCGACCTTATTATAGCAATATTGATATGATATACAATACTTGTGTTGGGAATTTTCGCTTTTTATTTTATCAGTCAGAAAGTATCAGTATTTAATTTGGTAAAAAGTTTAAGAAATTCACTATAAATTCATAAAAATACACGCGATTAGAAATTGTTTTTTTTTTTTTTATTTTATGTGTTTTACATTACAACTTAATTGATCGGTTAAAAACAATGGTTAAAACTAAATATTTGATAGAGAAGAAATTCTTTACTCTCGTGTATACAAACTAATCTTTTTCAGGGCCTAAAGACGAATACTTCTTGACAATTAGATCATTCAGCTCATAGAATCAATTTCAAGAAGATATCCACTACTATATTTTTATTTAAAATAAAAATCATTTATAATCGAGTCTATTTGATCAATGCTCCCTTTTATTTACGACTTGATACAAACTTACCATTCATTAGTTTTAAAAGATGCTCGAAAGTTGTCTACCTTGTCACACAACATACCTAATAGCAGATACATTCATTGAACTGAATGAATCATCTCCATGTAAAGAGTCTTTAAACCATTTAATTAGGTCCATAAACCCTTTAAAATATACAAAGCACTTCTCACATATGTAGTTTTATGATATCAGCGTAACATCTAATTAAGATCATCAATTTAGATAATAAGATTTTTTTACGGGATAAGATTGTTTAACCCGTGTATCGGTAAACATAAAATAGTTAATCCGAATGTAATACCCATAAACAAATCATTTTAAATCAACTTTTCTCATTATCAGTCAAATCAACAGCTTACACTTTAAAAAACTCTTCGCTAAAACGCATTGAAACATATATAGTTCATTCACTGATAAGAAACGGTTTTCCTTGAAATGTTGTGAAATATTTAAATTACAAAATTTATCAGGACAGATCAAGCGCACTTGTTTTTATAAGCTTGACATGACAGTTTTCAATAACATATTTCAAAAAACTGCCATCAACAGTCAATGAGTTAAAATTCCATCAAAATTATTACATTTTGATTAAAGCTAATACCAACATCGATTATTAAATTTTATTAATTGTTCATATGTATCAAGTTAGTCGAAAAAAATAATATTTGAAATCATATCCAACAATATCAGTGAACGAGGAAAGATTTTTTAATTTTAATAGCGGAACGAATTTTTGTATTTCTTATATAAATTTCATTTATTGGGAAGCTCATTGATGGTTTTATGCAATTTGAAATCTGAATTAAACCACTCGTATATACTCAAACTTTAACGAATGGCACACCAAAAACAATATATGAATTAATAATTGACATGAAAAAAAAGCTATAAATTTTATACAGAAAACTAATGCACGTAAAACACGTTTAGTTGCTTCTATAGATATACATAAATAATATATGTACATATTTTATATGGTAATAAAAACCTACAAAAAGTGTCCGATCCAATCCGAGATCGTTAAAAATTTACATTGTACTGAATGGCACACTTCTTTGGTAATGTAATTATCTTTGAGTACTGTTTTTTTCTAACCATTATCGCTCCTAATGTGGAGAAATTGGTGTCAAAATGGAGTTGTTCATCGAAAACTACTCGTTACTCAATACTCCTCTTTTCGGATCACAGTAAGGAATGTAAGAAAATAAGGACTGAACTAGGATATGATAATGGATTAGGATATGATAGGAGTGATATGATAACCGTTCTTGCTAGACTTGGTTTTAAGGGTCGGATCAGTAGAAGATATTCAATTTTCACCGACACCCATGCTCTCAAATATAATACAAGTCGGTTCATTCTAGGATTAGAATATCGAATCTGAAGCCAAAGATGCTAGTTACTCAGCTACGGGTCGGGCTTTGTACCGTTTTTATTTCAGAAATGAATATAAAATATAAATATGCTTATTATATTTCGCACACCACTTAATTACCACACAATTATACCGTTACAATACAAAATACATCAATCAAAGGAAATCCCTTTATTTATTTTTTTAAATATTGGAAGAATTTCACATAATAATATTGTTAAATTCTAGATTTACTCTTTATGAGTGTTAAACCATGATCCCTTGTTTGTAACCAACTCACACAACATAAATTATTAAAGAATGCTACAAAGATTCGAAGTCACTCTATCGTGATAAATTTGACATTACTTTATGTCTTACGTATTCGTAACTTCGATGAGACCTTAGCTTAATAATTAATACGTGCAGTGCTTTTACAGATATAAGCCTTGTTTCTACGAAGTCTATATTCATCGCATACTAATAATATATCATTTTGTATTATAAAAAGTGTAAGTTCAGAGAATATTGCTATTATGACACTGTAATGTAAGTCAATGAATGCATAAACACATATATGTATGTTATTATGTCACGTTTGCAAACACTTCCGGTCACGCTTCCTCACTCCAACAAAGAGAAACATTGTTCAACGCTAAATCATAACAATACAATCATTGTAAGAAGTAAATTTTAATAATAAATTAATGTTAGTTTCGTAACTGTCACCTAATGACGGAAATAATTACAAATGGTGGCATCTAGTGAAAGAATTCATCTTTTTTATTTGAATATGGAATTATCTGAAAAGTTCGCGATTGTATTGTCATTGATCTTTTCTTCGGTTAATTGTAAAAATTAGCATTTGTTATTTGAAGTCTGCTGTGTCACATATTGCTAATTATTTGGTGGATTCGGCGGTTACTTTTTGGAAGTTGATTTTAATATAAAATTTAAAATAACTTTGATTATTCTATTATTAGTAAGTCATAATCAATCTTTGCGATACATAGTCTGAAGATGCCTCTGAAAGATGCGAAACACGCGTCACAACTAGTAACACAATAGAGTAAAACCTATATTTAAAGTCGAGACCGTGTTATTTGTAGTGTAATTGGGGGAATGAATTTCAAACAAAATTAGGATTTTTTTCCGCGAATGTAATTCGGAGGAGTGTAATTAGGGGTTCCATTATATGTGGAATAATAAAATTTATTTAAAAATTTATATTATACTGATATTGCTTGTCCATCTTCTATCCATGTGTTTTCAACCTTTATTGAAAAAATATTAGTAGCATTGTTAGAACCAAAGGATATTCTTTTCACCGTAATAATCTTCTTCGTTTAAAAACAAGTCTAAGTACATCTGATGATACTACCTATAAATAATATATTTTTATATATTCAAATGATTCTGCAATCTTAGTCCGAATCGAAATAGAAAATCTTGAATTGAAAATCTAACCAATTAATGAAATATAATGCGAGATTTTTTAACAATAGTATTATTGACTAATCATATTAAAATATTTAAATCTCAAATATTTTAAATGGGATTCCCATTTAAAATAATTATGCAGTATTAATGCTTTAGAAAGATGTATTAATTTTTCAATATTGCCAAATTACTATCTCTATTAAGTAAATGCATTTAACACTATATTAATTATATAATTCAAAAAAAATTGATTAAAAAATGTCGCCACCG
Source organism: Himalopsyche japonica (assembly GCA_028555115.1). Taxonomy (NCBI): domain Eukaryota; kingdom Metazoa; phylum Arthropoda; class Insecta; order Trichoptera; family Rhyacophilidae; genus Himalopsyche; species Himalopsyche japonica. The sequence goes on from JAHFWJ010000430.1 coordinate 4,310,479, forward strand.
TGCTTATTAAAATTTAAATCCTGTTCGAAATTCGGAAAGCCAAATATGTAATCCGATATCACGATTTGAGATATCTTTATGGTTGTTTAGATTACACGTTTCCTACATAATTATTGGTAAACATGTTATGAAAAAAAAAACAAAAAAAAAAATTATCTCACCAAATCGACGCTCTCTTAATGTTGGAAGTAAACAAAAAAATCTTGGCTACTGGTGTTGAAACTTAGCTTTTTGAACGACTTTATTATTATTATTCACTTATCGTCTTTTGTGTGGTTATATTTTATGATGAAGAATTTCGACTAAATAGTTTCAGTTCTTTTATGGCTTAACAAAGAAACAAACATCTAATGAGCGGTCAATTTGGTTAAATATGTGCAGTGAAAGTTGATGATAATACTTCTTAATATCATTAAGGCGTCAAAAAGTAATAGAGCGTACTTCATCTCCGTTCAGTTATTCTCAAAATTTGTTTATATTAATGAATGATCAATAATCACTGTGGAATATTAGAATGGTCGTTTAAAATACAAAACGAAAGATTTGCTTACAGCTTACAGTTCGCTGATTGTTTTGTATGGGCATTTATTTTTATAATAAAAAGCACAAATGCTTGGATGATTATTTTTAACTTGGTCAACGTTCCACCAAACTTTTATTAACATAATGATTATCTAACATGGATTCCTGTTTTAATTAAATTCTTTAATCATTTCTATATCTGAAAAGGGAAATTGGGAGACTGATTCAAAACTAATAAGGGTAAATTGTACCCAACGTTTATTTTACGAAATATATTTTTTTTCAAGTAATACAGTTTGAAGTAAACATTGTTCAAATCACACTTATTTTAGAGCGTTACAAAGGAAGGCTGTGCCATGTGTGCAACTCTCATGCGCCTCCGATAGGTCCAGCGATGGTCAAATCGTTTAATTTTTTTTTTAATAATTAGTATGAATGTCACGCGTCTCACATTGAGAGCCTTCTGATAGTTAGGGATTGTCTGATACTGTACATAATCGATGAGCAAGAGCCGGTTGCATCGACGATGCACACTCTTCGATGAGACGTCCTCACTCTTCGCGATGCGATGCAATGCGATGCACCGACTACGCTCTGTTACGCAATACTAGGTACAACACACTCGACTCGTAAACCTTGAAGTCATCGAAATGGAAAGTGCCCAGAAGATGGAACTGACCGGTCGGTTAAATAAATTAAATGTAAACTAGCTACAGAAGAAAGGTTTGTTTTAGAATACAATTCAGAGTCGTATTAGCTGTTTTCCTGTAAACAAATATTAACAGTAAAGTCAAAAAGTATATTATCAAATATCGTAATAATGTTCATTTTCCACATCTCAAGATTTCGTGACATTGCATATTCAATCACAGCTACCCGAGATTATTGTATACTCTTATTTTGTCTACGCTTCCATTAAATTGTGAATATAAAAAACAGTGATCGTTAAATTTTTTTTTGAAAATAACCGCCAGACAAAATAATAGATGAATTACCGTGGAATACAAAATCCGTTTTAACTTTCGATCAACTGTTCAATTTGCATTTTAATGTGATTTTTCTCTTTAATATAAGATTGTTTTAATAAACGAAAAAAGACTGGAATCCGCACATCATAATGTTTTATCAAAATAAACGACATACAAAGCAAATGTTTGGTCAGAATTTGGATTTGGCTGAAAAATATTTCGATAATCTCGGGAGAGGGATACGTGACATGATAGATTTAATATATTGATGGTTTCTGTGTAACTTATGTTGCATGATGCTTTTGTCTAAATCTATTATATCTAAAAACGGTTACATATATTTTACATTAACATAACATTCATTTCATGTCTTAATTTAACAAGTAGAAAAAAATCGACGAATCCTGTCTAAGATATTCTTAATTTCCAAATCAAATATGATTAACACCAGGAAATGTCACAGAGGATGAGGAACAAAAAAAACTCATAATAAAATTTAATTTTCAAAGAACAACCGTTTTCATGTTAAATTTTGTTTATTTAAAGATATCGTTAGCGTTATATGCATACTAAGATTAAGGTTCTGGATTTTTTTAAAGAACATATCAACCAAAGTAGAATTCGATTTATGTAAATGTAGAACGATTTTCTCTTGATATTTCTTATACATACTTGCTCCACGGTGTCCGAATTTTCCTCAACAATCCTAAAGATTTTGTATTTTTTTTTTGTTAACACGAATTATGAGTGCTAGCCTAAAGCATGCTGAAGAATTTGAATGGACCATTAGTGACTTAATTGTTATTTACGCAAACCAATTCGCTCCTGTGCCGACTAACCACATACCGATGTCCGCAAGATGCTAGAGACTTTAATTTATCTCGTGGTAAACATAAGTATTATTACAATGTTACACGGGCATCGTCGATTCGGTTCGATAGTGATCGCATTTTCTGGTCTAATGGAAAAAAGCAATTAGGAAAATGTTTTTTATTTTAGTTTATGTGTACATCTTACGTTGTTTATCTACCTATAAGTTCGAGGAATCTTTACGGATATATTAAAAAACTTATAATGGTTACCTGGTTATATTGTAACGTAAGCACAATTTTTATAGCATCATTGCCAGATTAAATCTCACTTTTACGGTAACTAAAGTGTTTAACTGCACATTTCATGTTTTAATGAATTATTATAGATGACTTTATTATCTGTATAAAATTTCTTCATAAATAGTGAGATGCTGTTTTCAGCCGAAGAATATTGGTGTTTGATGGCTACATCTGTATGCATGATATGACATTTGACGAAATCAGCAACAAGCGAAATGTGTTAAAACATGAAATCAAGGAGTTGTCAACAAATTCACCCAAAATAAGCTTCCAGCTACGTTAACAAATGCTTTTTATAATAACAAAATATTCTCCAAACGAATTAATGCATATTGTTTCAAAAATCGAAGATTGAAAAACGTAATTTTCCACGTATATTTATGACAGTTAAGAAATAAGATATTTAAACATAGAATAGTGGAATGAAGTATAAGATTAATTGTTCGGTTATTTGTACCTATGGATAGTGGCTATTAACAAGCTTAGTAAGATTGCCAGTAATTTCCAAATGCCATAAGACACCCTGAACAGGTTTTCTCATAAATTTCACACATATCTTTCCACATTTTCCTTGGTAATTGTCCTCCTTTATTTTGCTGCATTGCTTACCTAATTATTGTACTCACAAAATGCTCAATAAACTCGTTGTATTAAATCACTTACTTAGATTCTCTCGAAGCAATACATGCACGCTTTATTACAATATATAAACATATAAACAAAGAGTGCAAAACTGTTATTTTAAAAGCTTTTATTGTCTACTTATTCGAATGGAAAATAATTTCAAGATATTTATTTGTCACTCTAAAAATATGACAAAATTACATCGATTTATTAAGCTGTGACAAGCTTTGGCATTTCTATGGCCTGATTAGACTCGCATTTTATCGCTATTTTAATTGATTCTTACAATATAATGAAATAATATTTTCTCTTATAAGCTGATCCGTAAAGTTATAATGATGGATGTTCTAATGGATTAACGAACTTCGCAGTATTGGGCAAAGGAAAAATAATTTACTTAGTCTGTACATTTACTATGCATGTATAAATAGTATAATTCTTCAATCTAGCGGGATAATTAGAAACTAATTTGATATTTGGTGTAACAGGCACAAAAACAATTTTAGATTTAAAACTCTTGATATAATTTATATTATAGTCGTGCATAAAGTATTATTGTATAGATTATCTGTTGACAATTAGTTATTACTCTTACTATGACTCGTTATCTTATACGTCCTTTATCCAGATGACTTAATGTGTATACTTAAGCTAGGATACCCATTCTTTGCCAAAAAATAAATAAAGAATATCAAATTAAAAAAAAATATATATTTATTTTAAAAAATACCTTATTATTCGTATACAAAATTTAATTTAGGAGATAATTATTTCTTATGACGGCAGTCACGCGCAGTGCAGTAATATACCGAAGAATATGTCAGTATTAAGTTTATCGTTTACGGTTTACGGCAAAGCAATGCGGAATCAAAAGTTGGAAGAAAATTAGATCTTCATCACGTACATATGACGGGAATTCAATTTCATTCACTCTTTGTTCTTCTTGACGTTTGTCCAGGTTATATAATTTAGAAGTTTATGATTGAAGAAGTAACTAATGTTCCTTTCTCTGCGGTTAATGTGAAACCATACATATTATAATATATTATTACATGCAAAATTATTGTGTACTATCTAAATCACTGTAATGAAATTGTCAAATCGCAACAGTAAAAATGGTAAATTTGAATTGTTGAAAATCTGTATATTTCCACATGTTTTATGACTCACGGCCCGGGTTTCACCTTGGTGGAAATGTACAAAATTTTAGCAATACAAATTCGTTATTGAAATCCCATCAAGCACTCTCAAATTAATTTAATAGTCAATAATTAATAGTTAACAACAATGTTTCAATTAAAAATTGTGATAAATCAACTATTAAAAGAATTAATTAATCTACCACTCTGATATGCAAAATACATATTCACATTCTTATGCTCAGAAGTGTGATTTGTGTACGTATCTATTCATCTTTTTCATATTGGTAGTGCATAATTTAAAAATGTTTTATTTACAATAAATTCGATTTGTCAAACTTCAAATAATTAAATAGCTAACACAGCCAAACAAAGACAAAGAACTGCCAACACAAAAATATTATTAAATAAATACTAATTATATTATTAAAATACACCGCTCAATTTAAAAATATCGCACATTAACTGTTCGGTTTTTTTAGTATCTAACCACTTATTAACATGTAAAAAGGACCATATGGATTCTTACAGGCATCGCGGTAGACCCTTTGCAAAGGGTTAAGAATCTCAAATTAAAATTAGTACCATTCGAAGGCGCTCAGGAAAGAGAACAATATTAGTGGAGGGCCAAAGATTTTAATATGCATAATTGAAATGTATGGATCTACACAAATGATATGAAAATAACATCATTATTAACATTTCCATAATAGCAATGAGGTGGTTGTACACTTATAGAAACTATGTGCAAGATTTAAATAATGGCACACAGTTTGCTGGATGTCAAAGTATGGTCATCTTACAAGATTGTGTTGCAATCGATTTTAAAATGTAACAATGGGCTTGCGTCAGGTGAATGAAACGCTATAAATCAATTTAATCGTATGCGTTGCAATGTATGTGCATACGAAGATCCATAAAATTATTTTATCATCGCCACTTGTATTGTGAAATAACCACCTAAGCTATAAATTTAACGCGGCGTATCCAAACGATCCAGTAAAGGAGCAAGAAATGTGAACACAATTTAAGAATTCGGTAATGTTAAGTAGTTTTTCTCAGTGAATCATTGACTTTTTGATTCAATTTTCAAATTTTAATCGTCATACCTACTACACAATTAAACACATTAAACTAACCACTTTCTTTTTCGGAATTTCAATAATTTATTCATTGATTTTGCAATTCTTATTTTCTATATCTTTTATTATAACACATTTTTTAATTATACAAAATGATTATGCAATCTCATTTAGATTTTTTGCATAGTTGGAAACTACCAAACATGTTAAAATATCAAAACAGTGGCAGCACAAACTTTTTGTTTGTCTTTGTAAACATATTAAGTAAAACTAATCCCACCATTAGATACACCACTGATAAAGCTATAATCTTTCCATTTTATTAACCAAAGGTAAGTCTCGATTTGAAAGTGAATAAGCAAGTGCTGATTATTCTAATTTCTGGCTGGGCGTTTATCTTTCTCCCAATCTATGGCAACAATGTTTCGGATAAATTATAGGCAATTGTTTTCACAAACACGGAAATAAAATATTTCCACTGTAGAAAATATTAATCTTGGCGATGAAGTTTCCACTGTTTCGGCAACTACTGGTTCTTAGGTCACTGACGATGTTAGTAAATTAGGTGTGCACTACTTCCTAAGAGATACGATTGTATAATATATTTGCACTTTGATATCTGAACTCTACGATTTTGAAACTAGAGTATTCAATTTATTATTGAAAGTATAGCTTTGGTAAAAAAATCCCAATTACACTTTGTCTAAGTAAAATCCATGGTGGTCACAAACATGAATAACTTTTAGGCACGACTTTTACACAATATTTATTAAATGATGGCGATGGCAAAATAAAATTTAGTATCTGAAGACTTTTTCATTCAGATAGATATCTTGCCATGTAATGTATCTGTCGTTTTTACCTTAAGAGCTTCAGAAAATTTACACATCTGTAATAAATTCACAGTTATTATTAGGAAATATACAAAAAAGGATTATGTATCGCAGTTTTTTGATTCTTCAAATTAGATTTCGTAAATTCTTTGCGATTAATCTTATTCCTTTCAGGAGATGAATCTGTAGTATTAAGAATGTCACATTTTACAGTGCCCTACGCAGAAGATTTTTATAATGTTAATACTGGCTCTCTAGAATTATCACGTTATAAACGTTTTATAATTGTAAACCACTGAAACAATATCTTACAGACTACAAATGTATAAGATAATTTTTCCTATGATAATGTCAGATGCAGCATATCTCAAAATTCTCGCTGAGTAGCAAAATTGAGAATAGTTAGAATTTTGACTACCAGAGGGAAATATATAATATAAAGGAATAATATTTTAAATAAAACTAAAATCAACTAAAGCCTTTCAATTTTTCTTTAATTATATTTTTTTGTAATTACATTAACAATGTTTCCCCATCTATAATTGCCGCCACACAGTGGATGGTAAACCGTAGCTCTTCGTCTAAATGAAAAATGTCGTATTTTTGCTGTAATAACGTAATATTATTGTACAATCTTGTCTAATGCGTAGGCATGATTTGTCAGAGATTCAAAAAAATATGGCCCAATTTTACAATTGATTTATAGCTATCATTACGAAATTCCATCATGTTGACGCCACCCTCATTATTTTTCTGCCAGTTCACAATTCTAGAATCATCAGTTTTTCCTTTCATTTAGAGATCATAAATTCTAGAAGAATAATTCTATCTGGCCTTATATAAATCTGTTTCTTCATTCAATAAAACTTAAAAATTATTAGTAATTTTCATACTCTTTTGTAAAAGAATAGTAACAAGCCATGGTTAACATTCCTTATTACTTTTAATTATTTAAAATTAAAACCAATCATTAAAAAGAATATTTTCACCTCATTTTTAGGTCTAATATTTTCTCATAAGACGATAACAATTAAAAAATTGAGCAAAGAAATTTAACTATGTATTATTTTTTTTATTGGAGTAAATCCACCTTGGTAAATTCATTTCCAAATAAAAGTGTTCGTAATTAATATTTTTTAGCAATATATAATTTCTGTGGTTATAAAAAGGTATTCAATAGATGTAAAGTACAATAAATAATAAACCAGCGGTCTTATGTTAATCGTTGAATTTTTTTTTTTATAAATCCAATACTGCCAATAGACATTCTGAAAATTCATAATACTGTATAAAGCTTTGTATTTTTTTAGATCTTTATTTTATTTTTGACAAGGATTGACTTGATTCATTTCTAATTCAGAGAAGCTCTACAAATTCAGAATGCCATTATCTTGGATACAATACACAAACTCGTTTGTTTAAAAATGAAAGACAAAAATTTAAGACGATTTGAACAAAAAAACCCAAAATATTTCACGATTTAAAAATAAATTCATTACTTTGCATACCAAATAATAGATACAACATCAATTTTCTTGTGTCTATCAATTTACGCCACTGATAGGCGTAATATTGCGTTGTCCTTAATTCGGCAGAATATTTGTTATGACGCGGCTTTATCATTTCACCCACATAATAATATGGTATTTTGACATTTTCTCACAACAATAACTAACACCGAAATAATATTATGGTACTCCATTATGAATGAGTGAGATACTTTCGCCTGTATTGTTTATTGAAATGTCAAAAAAACCGCGCTTAGTATATTTAATTGGACGAAACGTAATGCGGACCATTCTCCGTAATCTTCTCATCAATTTCTATTATTTCATAGTTAGAATAACGTCGGCAATTGTAAGAAAATGATACACATTTCTTAAGCTTTATACGGGTCAATAAGTACTTTTTTTTACATTATCTCCATTCTTTTTATGCAATAGCAACATTACCGACCTATTAATCTTTGGAATGAAACTGCACGACAAACCAACCGTTGAGGTTTTAAATTTAGACAGTTTTAGACAGCACTTCAAATAATTAAAACTGTCTTGTTCAAATAAAAATCGAGTGCTTGTTCAAGAATAGTTACAATTTAAATCCTCCCTTAAAATACCTCATAAACCACAACTGGTGGTTGAAACCGCAACAGCCATCGGTATCACTGTAACCGTGGACTCCATTGAAAACACGACATCACGACCGCACATAATATCTCAATTATTGTACATTTTAGATAATATTGTAGTTCGTAAATATGACGCTATTTCATCCAGAGGCGAACTGGCCATACATGCCATGTTGAACTATGGGAAGTGGGCCCCGCTATATATAATAATAAAAAATATATACCCTCAGTAAATGTACGGTTGCGCTGGTCAGCGCTAGATGGATGGGTATCCTTTCACTCCTGACAACCAATATTTTAGACCCAGTTTGTCACTGATTTCAGTTTAATGTTTTCTTCCTCGTTCTTCAAAAATTTTAATGGTGATTTTTATTATTTTACCTATGAAACCCTGGCATCAAATATTTCTTAGCCTAAATAATGTTATTAGGTATATATAAACAGTATTCGAAAGATAAACAGACGTTTCCTAATTATATAATTCAATATGTTTGATGTAGTTTATCGTGAAATCAAAAACGCAATGGACGCTTCCAGTTGAGTTTACTATCAACTAGAATATTGTTTTTCATCTTTTACGATTTAAACAATCACATGGAACATTTTAATAAAAAAATGGTTGGCATATTATTCTAACAATGCTCAATTTCAAAACATAAATAGAAAACTAAGAAAAATCGCCGAAGCATCATCACTTTTTTCACACGTAACGGATTACTCCATAAGCGCAAAAGGTACTATAAAAATGTACTTGGGATCTGTACATCTTAGAAGCCTAAAAATCTACATACTTTTAATTCCATTTTAAAAGAATGCCTTTTATACCGTATCAACGTTTTGTGCTGAATATGTAATTTGTGCAATGTTTTTCAATTTATACTTTCATTGGAACGCCTTCGAGGTTCAAAAAAAGATATTTGTGATAAGAAATGATGAACTTTATACGTCTTTATGCTATCCGAAAAATTGGGTCTCCTAACTCTGCCTGGAGCCGCACAAATTTAAAATCTGCCACTGACATTGTAAACAATATTAAGCATTATATAGTTTACAATAGGCAATTACTATTCTTAAGTCTTCGTCGATATTTTTAATTATAATCACATGTTAGGTCAGAACCATGTAGCACTATTTCAGCGAGCCATCCGTGTTGATTCGTCAATTAAATCGATGTCATTCAAATTTAAAAACTGCTAGTAATTTGAAAATACTATCATATTTTTGATCATGGATCTAAAGTGATCTCAAATGAAATATATAATGATTGTTCAGTAAATTTTATTGAATTTTGATGAAAGTCTACAAAAATAATTGGTATAAATGAATATAGGTTATAAGATTAAATATGTCATAATAATCGTAATGATAGTTGCCTAATGGTTAGTTCAATTTGGTAAAAAAATGTGCGAATTCATCGTACTTACTTAATATTTTATAATATAGCTGTTGGATTACCTTTGACATTCATTTTAGCTGACCATACTCAGAATGCAAGATATGATAAATATATAATTGAGCTTCTGTTAGAAATTTATCTGAAATTGTTGAATCATAAGTCAATTTGCATTTTAATTGTATTTTGCGTATTGGAATTTAACTATGTGTAAAATATGTCAAGATAAAACCCTCGATTTCGATGATGTTATCCGTGGATCGAATCTCGGCTTGATGTTTATTTCAATACTACCATACTGATATTAATTTAAAAAAAATACTAATACTATACATCATATATATGTATATAATATAAAGCGAAAAAAAATTTATATTCAATCTAAAAAGGTTCGTTGTCTCGACATAATAGATAAAAAATAGTGGCGATTATTTAAAAATACACTCCAGTCAAAAGTTTTGCAGACATGAATGCCCGAATTTTTTTTCATTCTCACTGACTTAATCCACCTAGAAAACGGTGCGGCGTGAAAGCGACTAACTAAATTATAATTATTTTGTAACTACATTGTATATCTTTTTTCCTATACCCTCTTTCCAGTTTTAGTAAACATTTACAACCAGTTCATGTAAAAATGCGTTATATTGAGATGCTTGGTGATAATTTTCCAATGCTCCTCATTTCAAGTGAAATTTAGTTAAAAAAAACTTTTTTTAATTGTTTTGACTAAAAAAAAGATTAAATCTTTTTTGTTCAATTAAACAATTCATATGGAAGCATTGATTTCATTGGCACAGCATATCGATTCTACCGATATACTGGTACTGAGCTCTTTCGTCACTAAAATATTGCGAATGAACCACGTCTGGACTTCAAATAAGGGATTATGTTCTTGGAGAATTTTCAATGTAAGAGATGGAAGAATGTGATATTAGGCGCCGAAGTAGATGGTGGCTATTGAATGACAAGTGCATTACATATTGAAACAATTGGACGACAAACAAATATTGGAGATATTTATGTAAATTTACAAAAACCTTGTTCCACAACTCACTTAAGTTATTTCATGACATTCTTTTATATAAATATGATTTTTTTACTTTGTACACCAACAGTACGATATTTATATGTACATTTATATTAATGGACGGACTTATACGCCAGACCGACATACAATATTTAAAGAAAAACAAAAATTAATCTTGAAAAAAAATTCTTAAAAAATGTCTCTACTTTCATTTCATTTACAAGGTTATCATTGATACTATTCTTATAAGCTGCGATTAGATATAATAACAACTCTCATAATTATTAATACTAAAAGTCATATTTATTATGAAAAATACACTTAATTATTTACACTCTGTAAAACATGTTTCAATATCTACGATTTTTGATTAAAATGATAATAAATATACACACTTGATAATAAATAAAAACCTAACAAAAAATAATTATACTATCTTGTCTTACAATTCCAAGCAAGAATAATGAAATGGTTATTTTGGTCATTAGAGATTAACTCTAAAAGAAAACATATCTCAAGCAGATAAATCCAATATTTCATATTTAAGTTGAAAATATATAGATTAACATTATCTTTGCATGAACTTAAAACAACATATATATTTGATTAATTCGGTCAATCTTTTACAACTAGACCAAATAAGAACATCATAATCACTTGGCAGAAAATAAAACTCTTATAGCTTAAAGTATTAAATCAAACTGAAAGCATAAGCTCATTAATAAGTCAAGCGATATGCAACTTTTCCTAAGCCATCAAACATTATTAATGATATTTTGGCATGGTGCAAAACAAAACACAAACATAGTATTCATCTTTTACGATCTTTAACAAAAATATCATGAAGTCAAAAAAAAAATAAGAAATCTGTCAACAAATAATCAAAAAAATAAATTTAGACTAAAAATGCAGTTAAAAACACCTCAATAAAGGAATTAAAAGTTTAACAAAGCAAACACAAAACCGATCAAACAATAGTGGTACAACTTCTGACCAGATGCTCTAATGACTCCAATTCGGATGAAGAAATGAAAAATACAGAGCAAGAGAAAAATATTATAATGTACATATTTGATAATAATACCTAATTCAACTTTTAAAAGAAGTAAAACAGGTGTGTAAAAGTACACTCAATTGTCTTTTTCGTGATTTCTGTTGTATGTATCGTTTTTTTGCGATTTTTTGTTTTTGTTTATAGCATAAAGAATGATTGTATTTTATAACTAAAAAGATAAATATTGAACCAATAAAAATTATAAAAATACTTGTAGAGCGTATTTATTACATTTATACCACTTTATTTATTATAAAACTATTGGGAATTTTATTTTTAATGAGTGATTTTAGCTGTCACATTTGCCAACCTGTAATAATTATTTTATATTGTGACAGCGCGGGGTTTATGACAGTTGATCATCCTTATTATTAAATGTTCAACTTCTAGTATTTTTAAACACAACATGTCATTTGAAACATATTATCTGAACTCTCTCTTTGATGAAAATGATCCGAATAAACCGCCTGTCCAAGTTTCTTCAATGGTGCGTAATTCAATGGTGAGACTTCACAATGAAGGTCTTGACAAGTAAGAAAAACTTCCTACAGCCGATTTTTTTTATAACGATGGCCTACAACTTCCTATTTTTATTCTTATAACATTTTAGATTGAGCAATACTTCATCATGCTTGCTATTGGATAAGAGATTACACGAGTATTCAGCATCAATAAATAATAAGTCAACCAATGACAGCCTAGCCGGACCTATTGATTCACTACTTAAGGGAAAAATACAGACCAGACACTGTTCTGAGTGGAAATTCAGTTTGAAGTAAAAATAAGTATAGAGTATTTCCGCCTTATGTTCAATAATAACTGTAGGATATCAACTTCTATAATGAACACTTCTGCATACATATTCTGCATCTTTTTTGTCACCATCGATCCATCATACAGTCTCTAAAAAACAAGTGTAGGTAAAAAAACGCAGCTACCAACAATAAAATTTATTCAGCCATAAATAATTGTAAAAAACCCACAACAATGAAGGTCTTTCTTATATTTTTGTTAATACTATCTAAAATTTTATATTATATAAAAAGTCCAAGTGGGCAGCGTTTCAAGTCCTTATTGAAGTCTCTTCCTTTTTTTCTTTTCATTAAAAACTTTCACTGAAATATAATTCACAGGAATTGAATAATTGTAGAGCATTTTCATTCGGTAAATGATAATTAGTTTTAATACTAACTCTAAAATATAGTCGAATAGACTACAACTATTAATCAATCTGTATTTTTTTGACAGACTCCTTACTATAAAGGTACACAGAGTGCAAGGTATTCAGCTTTGTAAGAACATCACATATTATAACTTTTTAAATGCTGCTATAAAAATGAAAAAAATTGCAGCTCCGAAAACAAGTCGTTTGTTGCAAATTTTTAACAATTAGTGCTTAACCAGAGCATGTGGAACCTCACTCTTTGAGTGATGAAGCTTATTTTTACTTCCATAGATCCATACACATATATATGTGCAAATTGATCTAAGGGTAAACAAACCTAAACTATATTTGTGTGATATTATGAAAAATAATTTCTTGAAACATATTCTATTCTATTCTTTTTGATAAGCTTTTAATTTAAATATGAATAAAAAAAATATGTCATTTTTATTCGAAATATATTGTATGCTCCCATACTTATACTAATCTTAATTAGGTGTAATAAATTTGATAAAATCATATAAAACCATCAGAGGTAAGACAAATTTAGTTACACTCATTACCAATAATTTTTGATGTTGATTGAGACTAATATCATGTGTTTTCACTGATACAATACTCCGAGAAGATTTTCCTAATATGAAACATTTGGTTAAAATCCTTTCGATGTCATGTGCTTTTGGTTTTTTTAAAAATAATTTTTATAATCCTAAAATCTGTACGTAAGAAATATTTTTTAAAATTGTATTTGCCTTTCCAATTTTTTACAGTAAGGCTTGTGTTGTTTAGCTTAATTTGAATTTCATTATTCTGACAGGTCTTCGCCTGATGTCTTGCAGTTGTTGAAAAAAAATATTATCACTGGTGGACATTGTCCGTTATATAAAAACTCACCATGCACTGCTGACAAAATAACTGAGGATAATATAAAAGATCTTTTGCATAACAAGGAGTGTATAACAAAAATAGAAAAACCAGCAAAAGTACAACAACCTACCTCATCCAAAATATTTGCCTTTAATAAATATGATGATCAAAAATTGGCGCCAAACACATCATCATTTTCCATCAATTCAAAAGCGATGTCTGAAAATACAAACTCTTTTGGATATTCTTTAAAAAATAATTCTAAAAATATTTCAACGCCGCATACCAGCAATTTCAATAAATATCCAGCTAAAAGGCCATCACCTCCTTATATAGAACCAAAAAGACAAAAAACTCAAACTTTTAGTGGAAATAATAATTCAGCAAAATTATTTAACTATAAAAGTAATAAACAACAATCAAATACTAACCAATCTTCTTATGGTCATAGAAATGAATCTGTGTCTTCAAACTCAAGTCAAACTGCTCCTGAGCCATTTTTTAGAACTGCCAGTGCAGAACATAAAATACAAAATATGAAAAAGTATGGTAATTCTAAAGGAAATTATCAGCATGTTCCGGAAAGTAATGTACAAAAACGCAGCCTAGGTACAACTAGATCTGTGCAAAGCAAATTTATACCACCATTAGCTTGCCGGTAAAAAATAATTTATATTTTTTAAGCATATATATTTAATTTTGTAGTATATGTAGAATAGCATTTCTGCTATTTTTTATTCATCCATTACTTCATATGCTCATTTATTTTTCTACTTACATATCTAGTATGATAAATTTAGCAATCTATAGATGGTTATATGAGATAGATAGTACTCTAATGAATACACTCATAGATTTTACTATATCCTTTGATTATTTTTAGAAACAATAGTGAACCTGCTGAAGAAAAAATGGAAACAGATTCCGAACAAGATGAAAGACTTAAGCATATTGATCCCAAGATGGTTGAGTTGATAATGAATGAAATTATTGATTCAAGTGCTCCAATAGGTAATAATGTGATGTCCGCTTTTATGACAGGCAACTTGCTGTATGAACATCAATTTACTTGATAAATTTGTATAATTCATACCAATTTAGTAAATAGTATTTATTGGTTTATATTTTATACTCATTTTTTATATATTTTTTTTACAAGGTTGGGATGATATAGCTGGATTGGAATTTGCTAAGTCTGCAATTCAAGAGGCTGTCGTATGGCCTCTCCTGCGTCCAGATATATTTACAGGGCTTAGAAGACCTCCTAAAGGGATACTCTTGTTTGGTCCCCCAGGAACAGGAAAAACTCTCATTGGTATATAATATTGCAATATAGCAGGTTTAGAAATAATAAAAGCATCCTTTTGAAATAGTAAAATGGTCTTTTTATAATGTAAGATATGGTGATATGATACCTTTGTGGATTTTCAATTATGTTGTTTAATTTTTTATACATTTGTTTAATTCTATTTGTGCCTCAGAACCTGGGTTTTACCTTTCAACATCTTCATTAATTCTAGTACACAGAAGTGCTTGAAGATGCCGAAACGCAAAATTCAGGTAGTTAATGAAATGTAAAATATTTAAATGATTGAAGTTTGATAATTGGTTCCAGAAAACGGCGCGTAAAAAAATCACAACTTTCATATAATTCGACAATTTGGTTCCAAAAATTTAAATATCGTGTGAAAAAGTCCCAGAAACATATGAAAAACTGCCGTCCAAAAAATCGCGTATAATCAAATTCGCGTAAAAAAAGGACTGGGTGTAAAGAGTAAATTAAAATTTCATTGTACATATTGTTTGTATTTTAGATTCCCAAGATGGGATGAAATCATATGAAAAAGAATCCCAAAAATGAATCCCCTGTAAAATATATATTATTTGTATATCGGAGGATTCTTTTTTGGTACTTTTAGCTATGTTAAAAATAATAGTAAAAAATCAAAATCCCTCTAGAAACTTATTGTAATATTATTTTTTGGCTGATATTGTTAGAATGATATTTGTAACACATTTATAGTAATTTATTGTGTTTTTGATTGGTAACTCTAACCTTTTTAGCCATTTCGCAACAATTAAAAAATTGATGACTGTCCATCCAAGGTTTTTTAAAACTTGCAATGGCCAATAACCATAAAGTCAAATAAAGAATTATAAGTTAGCGAATAATATAAATAATTATTCTTTCGTATAAAATTAGGTCATTTAAACACAATATTTTGAGAAATGCAAAACTAATTTTTTTATCTTGAAACCTTTGCTTTTATTTTCTGTATTGCAGGAAAATGTATTGCATCACAATGCTGCGCAACATTTTTCAGCATCAGTGCTTCATCATTGACATCAAAATGGATAGGGGATGGTGAGAAAATGGTCCGTGCACTATTTGCTGTTGCCAGATGTCATCAACCAGCAGTAACTCTTCATTTTGATACTAATCATAAACCTTAGAGGTTTCTTAAATTTGTTCTATGACAGAACACTTTTTGAAATGTTGACAGAAAATTTTGTACACTAAGACGTGTTTGTTAGTTTGTCAAAAAATGAGAGATAACAATAATTATTTTTAACACATAAGTAAATAAAGTTCTTAACCCACTAACAACAGCGTACTAAAAGTTGAAACTTTAGAATATGGGACAGTTTGACAGCATTTTAAATAATAAAAATACATACTAAATTACTATTATATTTCCACTATATATTTTATGATCAAAGCCTGCTTTGATCAATTCGAGTATTATCAAATGGTGAATGATCATGATGAGCGAAACTGGTCCTGATCATAAAATATATTGTGGAAATTGTATTAAAAAATGTGTATTTATTATTTAAAATATGTTGCCTTTCCATCAAGAAATGACAGTTAACACTCAAGCAACCGCACATTTCGCACAGAACAAACGCCTATCACCGCACATTTTTCGATACTGCTATTTTTCGCGACATTAGGAATTTTGCTTATAACTTTTTACTCAGTTGAGTGAATTTAATAAAATAAGAAGTATTGTGTAGAGTATAGTATAATATATGTGATTTAAAAATAAAATTATCAAGCTACAAATCCAAAGATTCAATTATATTTTTTTCATAAAAATCAAAAGATAAAATTTTTGAACACTCATATAAACCCACAAAGGAATGACAAATTCTTTAGAAATCCTGCACCATGTTACACATTGTTGTGTGTTTATTATATGTGGAGTTTCCCAAACTGTGGATATGTTTATTTGTTTCTGTTATATTGTCATATCACTCGGTCGTCGAGAGTCTCGAAAAATAGACTCCAGCCGAAAGCGGGCATTTTTCGGCACAACTTGAGAGCCAAACAATATAATTTTTGAAATTTTCAAGGAAATTATGTGTGATATTTGGTCATCATCGACTAAATAAAAAAAACGATCTGATTATGTCATAATTTCAGCATATTTCTAAGGCGAATATAAACATCTGTTTTTTAATTTTGTCAATTAGGTAAATGGCACTAAACATATTTTTAATTTGAAATATTTAAGATATTGCGGGTTCAAGATATAGTTTTCCATTCAATTTAATTATATAATAAATAACAATATATACTCGATATTCCTACAATTTCACAATCACTGGATCTCAAGTTGTAAATATTCGAGAAACATGTTTCACATCTTTTTTTACATAATGAATGAAACCATTCTGTCTAATAACTCAAGAGTTTTATTGCTTTTGGTCAAAAATGGTCTCTGTCGGGTTGCCTCAAATAAAGCATTCAACATAAGTCGCTCAAAACAGAATGGTTATTGGCTATCGATATGTTGATAATCATATACTAAAGGTCCCTGTACCTTTACTATCATGATTTTGTGAAGATTTCTTTGGGGATTACGTCTTATGCAATGATAATATATTCAAATAATAAAATACGAAACAGTCATCGACAAAAAATATTTATGGAGAGTTGTTACACTTCCGAGAATTAGGGTCTGTACCGTGTGGTAGGCGTTTACCATTCATCCGTCAGTGGTTTACGACAGGAACAGGAGGCACAATGAGATATGAAATATTTCATTTACTAAAAAGACATGTTGAAACATTTATTATTATTCATTTTTATAAACATTTAAATATTATTTATCACTACAGACTGCCTAATAATAATAAAAGTCAGTAGTAATAGAATATTATTACTAATGCCTAATCATGAGTAATAATATTCTATTACTAATTATAATCACTTAAATTTTATCAATAATGCTTTTTTGTATGATTAGTAAACAATGAAAGTTTATTGCTGAGCTGTGGATAAACAAAAAAACTTGATTTGTTACAGTCCAAGAGTAATTATAGGAAACTTTTGGAACTGGCAAATATTGTTTACTTCAAGGACGATTTGGAGCTATAAATTTCGGAGAAATAGAATAATGACACGTAGAACAATAAACAAAACAATTGTAAGTCGTAAATTTTAAAAAAATATCTACATGTGTCATGTGCTCGACCAGCAGACGTAAAGATGCAGCTCGAGACGAAATCCGCGCGAACGCGGGACCGGTCGTTAACCGATTGCGACAATTTCCGCGCGAACGCGGGACCGGTTGCTTGAGTGTTAATACCTTAACAGGGTCAAAACATTTTTTAACCTTAACTACTTTTGATATGTTTCACTAATTAAATCAAAAAGATTTTCATAACCCCTTGCACATGAGCCTATTGCTTTAAATGCAATATAGAAAATTTGCAAACCCAAGAACACTTCCTAGTTTCATAAAATATTTTCTTTTCAACCACATCCGCTTATTGCGAAACACCTATTCACATAGCTTGGTAAACTATTCCTCAAATGACACATTTAAAAATACTACAGTAAATCGCTTAAATTCTAGACATGAATATTCATTTTTCTACAATATCAGTACAGAAACATATTTCTATAATCATAAACGATTGATATTTAGATTTATTTCAGAATTGAGACATTCTTCATATATTTTAAAAGATATTCTAATAATCACTTTTCTTTTTTTTTTTGGTTTTCTTGTTTTTTAATAATAATTATTTTTGTTTTTCGTTTTCAGGTAGTTTTTATAGATGAAATTGATTCATTGCTAACACAAAGAAGCGATACTGAGCATGAAGCCAGTCGCAGAATAAAAACTGAATTTTTAGTCCAATTGGATGGTGCAGCAACAGGCTAGTAATGTGTTCTGTGATTTACATTTACTATAAATTTTTGTTCCACTTAATTAAAATATGAGTTTTTATGTATCACATAAACAATTTTTTTTCTTCATCCTCCTAAAGTTTGAAGTTCATTTGAAATTTACAGGAAAATTAAACGAGCAATATATTTTCCAGGTGATGATGATAGGCTGTTAGTCATAGGTGCTACCAATAGACCCCAAGAGCTTGATGAAGCTGCACGTAGACGATTAGTGAAAAGATTATACATACCTCTACCTGAAACTAAAGTAATTCTTCAATTAAATATTATTGACTACTAAAATTATGAAAATCCTGATCTCATGACTTGTATATTATATTTGAGTTTTTTTTATTAACATCAATGTTGTATAATCTCTCTCTGTTTAAATAATTAAAGACTTTTCTAGGCACGCAAGCAAATAATCAACAGGTTGATGAGTACAGAACGCAATTCTCTAACAGACAGTGATATCGATGATATAGCATGCTTAGCAGATGGCTTTTCTGGTGCCGACATGAGATCTCTTTGTTCTGAGGCAGCTTTAGGTCCGATACGCGCAGTTCCATTTACACAGATAACTAATATTCATAGTGATCAAGTGAGTTCTTCATATACATAATAAGCACAAAGTTTCATATTATCATTTTAAAAATTGCATTTTTTTTTAAATTCCTCAGTGTTTCTATCCTCTGAGAAGCATTCATTAATCTTGAAACATATGATTAAAATTAATAACATAAGTTGAATCATTTCCGCCTTTTAAAGTTATTAAATTTGCAGCATATAATAACTGACCCAGATTTACTTAGAAGTAGTAGCTAATCTTTTACTTTATTTTTTAAGGTGCGGCCTGTCAGCTGTGATGATTTCAAGAAAGCCTTGACAAGAGTCCGACCCAGCGTATCCGGAAACGATTTGGAGCATTACATTAAGTGGGATAAGACATACGGGTCTGGCAGTAATAACTTGTCCCATTAAATGTTATTTTTTTTTATCAATAAAATAAAGTTGAAAATAAAATTTTGTATTTCTACAAATTATGAAAAATATAACAATTATTGCTCTATGAAATTGTCAGCTGCCTAGAACAGAAAACTGTATGTAAGTCTCATGTTCCCATTAATGATTTGATTTTTTTTTTACAAAATTCTCTGGTTTCAGTTTACATACATTCCATCTGTTAAAATATGCCTGACGGATTGTTTGATATATATTTACGTTTATAAAATTACATCTCACGCTATTCATTACTCTCGTAAGAATACCAATTCAAACATATGCATATGCTGACAATGTTATTCACAATAAATTAATTTTACTCGGCATCCAGACTGATTCTTCATATTACTATTGGCTAGCAACATGATATTTGATTGGCACCATTAACTAAGGGTGAGATTCACTTGTATCTAAATGAGGACCAAAGATAATTTCACGCTTTTAAAACATACTTTTAATAAAATACCCTCAACTTACCATAAAATACCCAATACTGCTTTCATCGATTTTTCAATTTAGTACCCCCCGTGAACACTATCAGTGAAAAAATTGTGCAGGTTCCTATACTTCTTTAAAATTTTTACTATCACTTGAAAATACAACTTCAAATAAGTATAATAATTTTACTAAATTGTTTTTTTTTTTCATTTCCAATGCAAAATGTGAGATAAAAGGGATTGTTGCCGATAACATGTGAAATTAGAGTATATTTTCAGTGACATTGACAATTTGATTTTATATGATGTTAATACAGTTGACAAAATAAGTATATCAAAGTACTTACAATTATGCATCTTTCGTAAAAACCAGAATTAAGTGGACATAATATATCTGATATAAGAGTACATTGCTTTTCATTTTATGACTAGCCTCTGAAATATATTGTATATTACTTGCAAATCATAATGTATACGTACTACTTAAATTGCTTTCATTTTGATTCATAGTTAAGTTCTAGCCATTAATTATCTGTCAGCTTGATCATCATCATTACCTTTGTTTTCGAGCTGGCATATAACTCCATGTGAATATCTCTTCAAAAAAAATGATAAACATTGTGTTGATCATGATAATATGTATACTGATTTACTTTGTAAAGAAAATTAATATCTATCTTCGACTGTGTTAAGATTACTCCACTTGATTGGTTAGCCATTTTATTTTATTTACAGGCCCAGGGCGGCATCAGCAACACATCATATATTATTGTGAGTACCAGATTTCTTAGAAAGATTTCTATTTTTCTCGCAGAAAATAATGTTTAGGTTTAAAGGAATATACATAGCATATTCTGCAAAAAATTTCAATTTATTTTGATATTTCTTTCATTGACTTGATATTAATATGAAACCATGGCTTTTAAGATTTTTTCATTTTTGTCCATCCTGGTGGATGATGGAAGTGGAAACCTACTAAATGCCTTAGATATAGCAAGTAGACTTCTGCAGTCAAGCAGATAGCTTCAAGTAACAAATAGAAGGATCAAATTTCTAACATGATAAAGACCTTCTAAATATATTTAATGCAATAAAATAATTATAAAAATATGTTACAACACTCTCCACTCGAATGAGCTATATACTCTGAATCTTTTTTTCATACAAATCTCCTTATTCGCCGCAATCAACCGCAGGTCAATATGCCACACAGTTTTATCACATGGGGAAATGGGTATAGGGATGAAACACTTATACAAAATTCATATGTAACCATATATTTCATATAATTACAAAAAAATATTTAATAGGCCAGAGAAAGTATCCGTATAATTAAATAATTTCAGATAATGAAAAAAAATGAAATCAGATTATATCGAAAGATAATCAAAATACACATCTCCTTTCATATTGATCTTAGACAAATATGACCATTTGTGTTTAAATGCAATATTTACAGACCGTTTGTACTAAAATTATGTCTTACAAACAGTATTTTGCCGATTAAAAAACATGTGTATGGTGAATTGTGAAATCAATACATACGCCTAACGACGGATAAAAAAATCAATATAAGTTTGATATATTTAGAATTATCTTCTTCCTCGCGCACCGTTCGACTCCGGCAAAGAAGAAAATATGAATGGTCCTCTGAAACCGTCGGGGCATCCGTTTCGAGCGGAATAGTTCTAAACGTCTATGACTTTATTGCACTAATATAATTTTTGTTACGAGAACTAATATCAAATCTACGAATAAAATTATAATTAACGCTGCTCGATCTTCGACCTTATCAACGGAGGCGACAATTTTCTAAATCCTTTAATTTTAATGTAAACGAATTCCATGCATACGAACAGACAACGGATGTTAAAAATACCTATATAAACTTCGGTAAAATTAGCGATCCGAACGTACAGGGGAGTCTGAGGGAAATATATCAAAGGGATCGATCACGCAAATAATTAAACGTTAATAGAATCACTTTCGCGACGATAGAAAATATGCTGAAAAATATTTAAATAACGAATGACCGACGGGGCCACCTATATTTTCCTCCCGAATCGATGAATAATATTGTTGAACCCATCGAACGAGGTGTAACATTTTTTGAATATATATTTTTCAATACAAACGAATTGTATCGACATAGACAACGAATTGTTTATAAAATTAGCTAAAAAACAAAATAAGCGCGCAAACACGCGCGGGAGGTTCTCTCTTAAATAGAATTAAATAAAGATTTACGTCAAGATATAAATTACAAATCGGTCGGGACGCGTACCGCCGACCGAAGGGCAGTTTAACCGTTCGTCCACTACAACACTATACACTTTCACATTTTATCATTTACACACGACATTTAACATGACCCATCCGCCGCTCCGAGGCTTGCATTTTCACCCCCAAACCACCAAGAGGTCTCTGTTGAGAGCCGACACATTGTGAGAATATATTTACTATGCAAATTGCTCAATGTCTCACTTCACAAATCCACAAATGGCGAATGCGGCACTCACACGGGAATACTATTTACAGTGAAGTGGGCGTTTTTTCGAAGGCTTCTGGAGACATTACGTGGCAGTGGTAGAGGGAGCAGTATCGGAAGCGGCAGATTGATCATTCGCCGCCGCCGGCTTGACCGCCGCAGCCGGCGTGTCCTCGTCGTCTTCTTCTTCAGGATCAAATTTCAACATCAACTGTTTGAACTGAAATTAAAACACAAATAAAATTTTCAAAAATGCTTGCAATGAATAATGCAACAGAAATTTCAGAGAGTCAAAACACAATAAAAATAGTAAAAGAAAAATACTAATTTTGTATCTTGCATTACCTCGAGGTATTGGTTGACTAAATCTCTCCTGCCGTTTTCATCTAACTCTTTAGAGACTCCGCCTTCCATCAGTTGGCTAGTTGTAGCTTTGGGATTGAATTTTAAATTTGATCTTCTATTTACTGCCTTTTCATAGATTTTTGCTCCTTCCGATGGGGAATATTGGGAAATTTTCCTAAATAATTATAAAATTAGTGATAACACACTTTTACAACTCATAAATAAACTGTGAATCTTAAGTGCCAAAATATTACAGTTGCGTTGTAAAAGAAACAAATAAAGATTGGCTCAGAATGAAGTTATTAAATAATTTAGTACCAAAAAAAATTATGTACTAAAATTTTTCAGTCTGACAGTTAAAATTGAAACTCACGCATCAGTCATTCCAAAGGTTCCTTTAAGATGTTGCTTTAGGACAAGCAGTAAAAGACATCCTTGGGCAGTAGAGAGGCAGTCTCTTAAGGCTGTGGTGTCCAAAGGAAGCCGACCGATCAGAGCCTCCGCATCTTCTTCTTCTTCTTCGTCATCTTCTAAGACATCCGAAACAACTGCCCCCGTTGGAGCTCCGCTGTTTATGTTTGCATTCACATTAGCGTTTACACCGTCGACACAGTTTGTGGTGTTGCCATCCGTTGGTTTCAGAGGTATTAAACCCTAAAGATTTTTTTTTACTTATTAGGTCATATTGGTATTTCTGTTTATACGCTTAAAATCGATTTACATCCTCGAGCATGCTTAAAAAAAATCACATATAGGTCTTGCAAATAATTACCTCTCGAAAAAGCTGAAGAAGATTCGATCCGGACGTGGATATGATGATATCGATATGATGTATAATAAATAATGGTTCATCTTGTACTTGGTATGGGAAATATGCCAAATTATCCGCTAAATACAACATTTGTGCGAGGTGAGTTTTCTAAAAAAAAAAAAAAAACAATTGAATTTATTTTCAATATAACTCATGATGAAGAAATATTCTACGTTATGAGAATACTTCGATAATAATTACAAAGATAATACTTACCACATGCTCATCAAACTGTTTAAGAACTGATAAGGCCAGTGCTCTTCTCTGGGGCTTGGTGACTCGTAGAAGAGAATAAAGGAATCCATTAAGAGCAGTCGGATATTCATCGGGTTCCTTAATTCTGCAATTGAAAAATTATGTTTTACAGTGACATATTTTTAATAAAACAAAAACATCAATATATTGTTCGTTTACTTACCTAAAGCCTCGAATGAGTTCAGACTTTTTAGGGGAATCCTGTAAAATCTTTTGAAGCTCATATGATAACTTGATTCCTAGTTGAGACTTCATATGAATGAATCCAGGATATTTCTTATCAATTTCCTGCAACTGTTTGTCTGCAGTATGCGAAACTGTCACTTCAGTGTCTGTGCTCATTGAAATTAAGTAAGGGACAATCTAAAACATTCGAAGGGTTAACATTGGTTAATTTCAAAAATATTAATTTTATACACTCCTTGATAATAAATAAGTGAACATGAAATAATTTACCTGAACAGGGTGAACTAGACCCTGTGCCAAAACTAACTGGATGACTTTCATCGCGGCAGTTCTCACAGTAGTACTGGGATGAAGAAATGAAGCTAGAATTTCTCTCAAATATAATTGTATCACAGTAGACGCCATTCCCGATGAGACATCACCCATTTCTTTCAAGTTTTCTTGCTTTGATCTTTTGGACCCTAAAAATCAATAAACAAAACTCAAAATCTTCAATCGTTCTTCATCTGTAGTCAATTCATAACAAAATAAACAGCAGTTGCACTTACATTCTTTATCTTGTCGAATCATCCTTTGTTCTTCTTCAAGAAGATACATTTCTATATTTTTTAATACTTCCGATTTCATTTCTAAAGAACTTAAATCAGACTTTAATAAATAATGATAATATTCCTTTAATTCTGGCTGTAACATAAACTCGTAATGCCTCACGCAAACGGAGCCAACAGATTTTAGTGTGTGGGCTTGGAAATCTTCATCGTCCAAATGCAGAAAAAACATCAAATTTTGGAATACTTGATCTTTTATATCCGGCTATAAATGAGATTAAATATTAATTTCATTAATAATAATTAACAAATAGAGCTGCTTAGTATTACAGTAGAAACAAGTTATGTAGAATATATTGACTCACAGGTAATCCTACAATGACATTTCGATCGGTGAAATCAAAATGTCTAAGCAAAAGTCCAACAATAAATAAGGCTCTGCGAAACTGCGGTCTTCTGTGTGTGGTTCTCATTAAATCGGCATTTGTCTCCCAACCTTGTTTCCATTTCACTAGCACGTCTGTTGAATTAAACATTAATGGAATTGAATTTTAGAAAAATGTTCATACTCTCAGAAGCGGATATAAAACTTTTTGTTTACCATGATATTTTGTAAATACGTCTCGGATCAATTTGAAATTCTTGGTGACATTATTTACAATAGATCCTAAGCAGGACAGGCAGCTGGCGATGACGATTTGACCGTGTTGCAATATTAACTTAATAGAGTCCTCCTCTAACTGCGCCAAGAATGTTTCACTTGGATGTTCCATCAAAGGCACAACTAATTCTAGAGTGGAAGCCACACAACTTATAATCTGTTGATCGCAGGATGTCTGTAAAGTAATAAACATATAACAATGAATGATTTCAGACAAGTGGATTTATAGTAGAACAAAATTGTCAAAACTATTCGATGTACCTGGCATTTCAAACTAAGATACGGCTGCAGAGTCAGGGCGTGGTTCACCAAGAGCTGTGGCCTTATTTTTGCAAACATATGCAAAGTACTCAAACATGCAACCAATCTTTCTGAGTTTGCCTGCCCGCCTATAATTAAATGAAATATTAAAATTATTGTAACAACCACATACTCAATAAAATGATTATTAACTTACTGCGAGCATCTTTTTTGAACATACTCTGTGATACAGAAATCATTTTTCTGCACTGTATTTGAAGTATAAAGCCATCATACATTGCCTCTAATGCCGTGGAGGGCTTGGAGCAATTTTTAATTTGTGTCTAGGACTCACAGTTGTACTCGGACAGAACCAAGCGCCACTTATTTTACACAATATACACTTACGAATATCAAATTAACTAACAACACATCACTAATTGATTGGATTCTTAGAAATGTAATGTTGCTCGGTAAACAATATCTATATTCTAAATACCTTGGGGCAATGTATTTTCTTCGAGTCTTAGAAGGTTTTCTATCAAGCAGTCCACAATCTGCTGACAGGATAGTAGCAAAGATTTTGGTGGAGTAAAAATAATTTTCGTGGAATCATCCTTGTCTTCTTTCGGTTTAAATAACTACAAAGAAAAAGAAAGAATAAAACAATGCACGGGAAAATACGATGAATATTATTTATGATGTCTATTACTCTTTGAAATTGATTAATGAAATATCAACAGATAAGAACTTACACTTTGTAACAGCTGCTGAAACCATTCTAGACCTATGTCTTTAGACGAAACGACTACATCAGTTATATTCAAGACCTTCCTTGTCAGAGGGTCTGAAGTAGGATCTATATGCCTCTGAAGGGAATTAACCGGACACGGGCTGAACCACATGTTTTGAAACACTTCCATGACCAATTTTCTGATGCCTTCTTCATCATTCACTCTTCTTATCATTTTGACACATATTTCAGGAATTTTGGGAAATTCAGGACATTCTATGCATATATCTTTCAATATTTTGATTACACGTTTTCTGACGGATACTCCAGTGTCCTGGAAAAGAAATGCATCATTGTTATTGTTGATAATTTACACGTCTGTAAAATTCAATAAAATACAGATGAATCGGTAAGAAATTAATTCTTTCTAGCGCATTGTGGAGTTTATCATGATGTCAATATTTCACAGCAAATGTAGGTGTAAGCAATGCAATAGGAATTTATAAGACAGTAAAGGAATATTTTATCATACCAATATCCGGCAAGATAGCATGTAGTAATATTTGTCGATGAGTTCTGGCCTACTGAGGACAAACTTTCCAACTAGATCCACGGCGGCCTCTCTGACAGAAGTGGAATGATCCAGAAAAGATCGGTTCACTCCATATTGCATATCAGTACGAGCTAGTACTCCAGGGTCTACTTCCACTATCATTGCTAAGCATTTCATAGCTTTAGTTCTTATAGCTATTGAATTTTCACAGAGAATTAGCAGGATCTGAAATAAAATAAGAAGTAGGAAATGTGTTTTAAAAATGAGAGTTACTAGTATGTAATATTTAAGCTAACATGATTTCATTTTATAAACAATTTCAATTTTTATTTACCTTTTGTAAATATCTATCGAAGCTCTGAGAAAAGGACCTCTTAGAGGCCAAATATTGTGATATAAGTTCAGCGCCACCGTAATCAATGTACGATTGCATGACTTGAACTTGGCTACCTCCCTGATACCGGAAAGGCCTAATTTTCTGAATGTAAAAAGTTTTTCTTCTCTCAATCATCCTGTAAGCGTCAGCGTTATCTGTTGCACTGTCTGTGTTCTTGGAATTAGTATGACCTTCCGAATGTTTAAACATTCTTTCAATTTCTTCCTCAGGGTCGGAACCAGGGTCTTCGTCGCTCGATTCCTCTTTGTGTTTTTTCTTGCGCTTGTTAGGCACAGGCCTCTTGGGTTGTGTGAGACTCTTCTTCTGCGCTTGGGTGTCTCGGTACCACTGGGTAAGATAAAAGTGGCGGGCGTTGCCCCATGCAGGGTCTCGCTGCCCATTTACTGCCAAATAGTCTAATAATACTCGTTGCAAGAATTGTATTCTCTCTTCATCTGGATCAAGACCGGTCATCAATTTCTGTAATAAATCAATATTTCAAAGTTATATACAATATTCAGTCAATGCACCGAGAAGAAAAAACAATCGCAGAAAAAAGTTACCTCGCCAGTGATCCCGTCTTTTTCTTCTTCAGCTTTGATATCTCTGATGATAAGATCCATAGTGCTAAGTTTTCCACGCGATTGCACAGTGTCTTTTCTCAGTCTGGCCGCAACTAAACCTAAGTATTCTAAAGAAGCAACTCGAACAGACATTTCCATTGTTTTATCAGATGTATACTTCACCTGAAAGTCAGAAATAATATTACGAACACACAATTAGCACAAAATTATAAGAAAATAGAGTAAAGAATTTTTTCACGTGATTAACCTCTTCGCTGACCATTTTGTGTGCAAATAAATTACTGGATTTTCAGCAAATAAATGAATATTATATTTCAATGTAAAATTATTGATAATTTTAATGTGGAGAGGACAGAACTCGTTTAGCAGATGGGTAGGGAAAGGATTAAGAGTATTCCAAAGAAATAAGTTCTTACAAGCATTGTGCCAAGTAGACTCAAGAGAAGTTCGGTGGCTGGCCATTCAGGTTTATTGACAGTTGACAATAAATCGTGGACGAAGTTTTCAAACAGAGGCCTGAAATCGATTTCTTCTGATCTGCTTCGGCATTTGTTCAAAAAAGAGGTGAGAAATGTTCCACCAATGCTAACAGCCGAATCATATTTAGAGTATATTAATAAATCCTTATCCACCTGACAAAAAAGAACATTTCAATTGAGATTACAATATAAGAATAGGATTACCAGTTCAGTGACAAAACAAGTGAAATTATAATAAATATGCGATTTAATTTTCCCCGGTTCTGTTAAATAATGTGCTGGTTCGTCACTGTTCTGAATTGTCTGTTAAACTGATTATACCCCACTATATGAATATTTATGTAAAATATTGACTTATTTTAATTTGTATTGAAACTCACCGATTTAACAAAATGCAATAGTTTGGTACATACTTATTTAAATAGGAATATGCGTATCCATAATCATGTTTTGTAAACAGTGTTGTAAGATTCTACATAGTTTCAAGCGACCTTAGTCATGATCTCAAATTACATCTCAATATAAAATCATCCTGATAAATATATTCGATGTTACTCACTTGGCTCAGTTTTGAATATGAAGAATCTTCATTTCCTTCGGGTTTGTCTTTTTCACCTTTGTCCAAGTTTTCAGGAAGCACTACGACACACTGAATGAGTTGCAGCACCAGAGCGGTCAACATTTGAATGTGCTGTTCTGAATTAAGACGGTAGGAGCGGAGATTTCTTTTTGTGCTCGGTATCCGAGCTATAGACGCCAATATGTCATCTAATAACAGCCGTCTGTGCTGTTCATATTTTGTAAATATCTAAAATGAAAATAGGGTTTTATTACAGTAAACAACTACCAGGGTGCATATACCTGATGTATATAAAATAAATGTAAAATGATATTGAAAATATGAAAATGCAATACATCCAACAATGTTTATAATGTCACTAAGAATAAGACTGGAGGTATAAATATCAAATATTATTACAGTGGTGACGAGCTTGAGAGCAGAAAGTTGGAGTTCACTGACGTTCTCAACAAAAAAAGGCGACACTCCAGCGGAACTGGCATGAAGCACTGTGGTATCCGTAAGTGAAGCGCCGGCTAGCAATTCAGCGAGCAAGGCGACAGCTTCATGCTGCCGACTGTACAACTCTTGAATCCCTTTCTCTCGTCCGTAACCGCCACTGCTGCCATGAGAACGTTTTTTCCGTTGGTCCCCTTTAAGTGAGAACAGATTTTATGTAATAGATCAAAATATTTTATATAAAAACTTAACATAAAGGAATTAAGCTAAATATCCAGTGGATTTATTCTTCTACAATAGAATTTCAAATGTCTAACATATTAAAGAACCCAAGTCTGACTGAACAGATGGGTAAACAAAGTTATCAATATTATCTGTCCCGCGTCCCTATTTGATGCAACATTATTTTACCCAGAAATAGTGACTAAGCACATTGGGAATATAGCATCTTCAAGAGGCTTGTATACTTCAAGCATCTGATCTAGATGGTTACTGTTAACATATAAAATCCAATAAAAGTGGATTCTATATAAATAACCATTGCATGAGAAAACTTGAAACAATATTTACCTTTCTTTTTTGAAGTAGACTGTATCCTGTATACGGGGTCAAATGAACAATAAATGGTATTGTGCAGTTGATACTTGATGAACATAATTATTCTGTCGATGACATCTTCCAATACAACTCGCTTGGGCATATTGGGTGCCGTCATTATGTATAAAGCTGTCAGGCAAGCATCTGCTGCTGACATTACTCTTTCTAATGTTGTCTCCATCCACATCTCTCTGATTTCTTCACTATCATCCTATAAAATTAAGAATTTTGTTAATCTCAAGAGACATATATTTAATTTATGATATCGACTGAAGGTGCTTGATGGAACTTCAATATTAAATTTGAATTGTTACAACTTTGTACGATTCCATATGTCTTATCACAAACGACCCGGGTTTCGCCCTTCGGCATCTTCAGGTATTCCATCGCACTGATGCAACAGAACTGACGTTAGAACAGAACAGAAGTTCTGTTGCATCCGTGCGATGGAATACCTGAAGATGCCGAAGGGTGAACCCCGGGTCGTTTGTGATAAGACATATGGAATCAGAAAAAGTTGTAACATATATTTAAATTTAAAAAGAAAAATTAAATTCTAAATAAATAATATACCGGGTCACCAAGGGGAGAAATTCGTTCTCCTGCACGTATATTTCTCTCAAGGATACTTAGTAATCTGACAAGCCTATCAACAGGGATCGCCTCCATGGCTCCGAGAGTTTTCAATTTTGCTGCTTCGGCGCAGAGTTCTTGCAGTTGATAACGGGGCATCAACAGTTCAGTTGGTATATCACATCCATCTATGCAAAATAAACAAATTATTGATACTTTTCAAATAAAATGGTTTTAATTTTACTGAATACTTTTCAGAAAGGATATTTATATGCTTCTACAAATGACACTTAAATTGTTGAAATTAACGGTTCAAAATGGTAAATATAGCTGTTTTTAAAAATTCACGAAGTTGAATTTGTAGACATGAAAAAAAATAATTAATCAATGAAAGGGGTTAATAAAGTGAATAAATATTAATTATATCATCAAATATTGAGAAAAACCGATAAGTTACCCATAAATTTATTTCCTTCTGTTCTTGGTACCATTTACTTTTTAATGCTTTCAACAAAAATTTTCCATGTACACAAAAACATTCCAAATCTCAACTAATAGTTTAGTGATTGTTATAACAATTTAAAGATGGATATTAAAAAAATGCAATTTTTTATGAGAAAACTAATCTTCCAAACACAGTTTACAGAGAAATTTCATTAGAAGGCTATATGCTCCAACTTGGAGCAAACATAGATTAAAAAAGAGAAAGGGAAAGAGAAAAATACACATACCCATATCATTGATAAAAATGTCGTCATCGGATACTTCGAACACAGCGTCTATCAGTCGGTTGAACCGTTGGTATGTGTTGGTTTCCATAAGTTCATCGACTGAGAGCATCTCTATCACAGGTACCAATCGCCTCTCAACTTTACGTAATTTTGGTTTGACTGAAAATAAATATTATGAGATTATTATATCATAGGACTATAATTGTGTTATTTCACTTACATTTTTACCATAAAAGATTGGCGTGTTTACACATGCTTGTAAGCTGTATGAAAGTAATAAAGAGGAACTAACTGATCCATTTCAATGAATCATCTTCACAGTCATTGCAATGTAAAAAAAAAAGCAAAAGCATGCAACATCAATGAAGTATCAAATAAAGATTCTTTTCAAGTAATTTAAAGGTAGACCATTAGTTTGATTGCATCCGTATAATAGAATGCCTGATGATGTTGAAAAGTGAAACCTAGGTCATGAATGACAAAATGATTTTGAACGATTCAATATCATTAATTAACATTATTTTACAGAGAACCAATGTTTCAATATTTTAAATCTACACCCTGTTACCAAATGACTCAACCACATTGAAAAGATCTATCAGGAATAAACAGCCACGTTTTCATTTGAGTGGGTTATAATTTGACAGACAAATAATTTAATAATGAGACAGCAGAGACATTTGACAAATTTATGAATTAATAACTATCAGTTGCCTCACCGATTGTTTCAGACTGCAGTTCTATTTTATTGGCCTCTTCGTGTTTCCGTTTAACAGCTTGCCAACTTCTCTCGCGGGCGGCATCGATCTCGGTTTTAATTTTGTCTTCCACCTTCGGTTTTAAAGGCATATCGTCAGGATCTGTCTCCGTTTGCATGACAGGCTTTTGCCTGGTGTCGCAGGGTACAGTTTTCTTTGATAAGGCTTCCTGAAAAGATACCATATAATCAATAAAATAATTGTGAAATTTCACATTTTTAAAGGGTATAGAAAATCTAATTTTTTTTTTTTTTGTACCGAAGAAAATAAGTAATTGTTAAGATTCCATAAACACTTTAATATCAAGAAGCATAATTTAATTATGAATGCATACCTAATAATTATAACTGTCACATATCCATTGAAAAGTGCTAATATTTATCGATTCCTAAAAAATATTCTGAGTTTCATTGAAATTAAAACAAAAAAGAATTTTACATAGCAATCAATTACAAAAAATTGTGATCAGCTAAGCGTATAAAGCAGCAGGCCCTCGTCACCAGAAAATAGGTGATATCAATCAAGCTACCTTCTAAGCAATTCATATAGATACACAATATATTGGTTGGCATAAATTGTTGAAACACACTTGACACATGAATAATATTCCAATGAAAACTCACTTCCAAATTAAGTCT
Organism: Himalopsyche japonica; assembly: GCA_028555115.1. NCBI lineage: Eukaryota > Metazoa > Arthropoda > Insecta > Trichoptera > Rhyacophilidae > Himalopsyche > Himalopsyche japonica. The sequence continues at coordinate 4,343,588 of JAHFWJ010000430.1, forward strand.
ATCTAATATAACATATGGAAGACGGTTGTCGGGGGTGGCGGGCTGTTTGGCGGGTTCGGGAGCAGCCTGCTTGGAGTCGGAAGTTTCTTGCTTGGGAAGGACGGAGGCGGGAGCTGGGGTGGGGACAGGAACCGGAGCAGGAACGTAGACGTCACGCTGCACCGGCTGCACTCCAGAAACCTGCGGCTCCAACCGCAGCGGCGAAGGGGCCACGCTTGCTTGCGCTGGTGATTGGCCGGCGATTGCCATGTCGCCTAAATTTGGAAAATAATTTAAATAATTAATTGATTGATTAAGATATGTACAAAACAATTGGAAATCATATTAGAAAATTAGTACATACCACTTCTCCGATACACTTCGTCCTGGCGAGTGGCTGAAGTGTGGGGTTCCGAAGAAGGCAGATGCTGCAGAGGGGACATTGACAGCGGATCCCGCCCACCGTCGACCTCACCCGGCCGAAGGAGCGGTTCAAACGATTCATTCACAGGAAGTGCTTCACCAAAATATCCTCCATTTTGATTGTTCGCATGTGAGGTTTTTTGCTCCGTAATTACAGATGCCCTTCCGATGGACCGAAAGGAGTCGAGAAGTGCTTCAGTGGCGTCTGCAGCATCCCAGGGAGCAGGCGGACGACTCTGAGAGGCAGAGGTGGCAGGGTGCGGGAGGCGGCTTTGCGATGGGGGCGAGGCAACAGTAGCACGAGCGTGATCGTGAGGAGACGGATGGGGAGGGAGCGCCGCAGCGAGGCGAGCGGCCGGAGAGGAAGGATCGCTCTGAACTGAATTCTGCGGGGAGTATTGAGCATAGCCACCGGATGGTGAGAGCCCATTGAATTTTGGTGCATGACCGTGGCTGTTCCATCGGTTGGCTTGCGGACCATTGAACACGTTAGGATTCATATCCAAAATGGCCATCAGAAGCTCCGGCATATTTTGCCTCTGCACTGTATTCATATCAGTCCCCGTGTAGTGGTCTTTCATCTCTCTGAAAATATATATTTGTAAGGGGCCTTATAATAAAGATGGACAATTTGTATATCAAAATTAACAGATGGGTATATCACATATATTTTGCGTATTCATACTGCAACATTTTAGCCTAGACTGCAGGATGAAGTTGCTTACAAACAATTACATAAATCACATGGTTTCAACAATGTTTTCTGATATAAATGATAAAAAAAGTATTAATAATGTACATTTAGTTAAAAACATACGTTTAAGTAACAAACTTTTTCGCCTTTTATTAAAAAACAAACTATTTAAAAAAAAAAATTGTCAAAAAAACAAAACCTGTCAAAAATTTATGATTTCAAAATTCTCTTGTTGGTGAAAAAGTTTGTGAACCCCTTTTTTATATGATAATGAAGTGTTTGAACAGATAGAACAGCCCTATTCGGTTTTTACAACACCATCTAGCTATAAGATTGGCCCTCTGAAGCTAAAATGGCTAAATAACTTGTTCAATTATAATCCAGTATTCTTTTCCTTGGTACTCATAAAAATTCATTTAAAATTTTAACTTGTCCAAAGAAAAAAATGATGAATTATATCTCAAACGGTGTGATAAATTGGTTCCTTTTATCTCAAGATATTGGTGCAGTGGTCAATGGTCATTAGCTTTAGTCAAATAACTCACGGGTTTGAGTCTCAGTAAGTACAGTTTCCATAAATTGATTTTTCAAATCATTAATGGATTTCTATTTGAAAGCATCAATATCTAAAAAAAATATGCTAACTTAAAAAACCAGATTAAAAAAGGCAAATATAACAATAAGATATTTCCTAATGACATTTAACATTTACTCTATTAGATATAGTGTGTTGACAAGTTCTGGGAACTTCGAGGATACTCAAAAAAATCAAAATAAATCAAAAGATGAATGATCATGTACCGCATCAAAATAAGCAGTGTATTATCTCTGAACAATATTGAGTATTCTTCATGAAAACAATTACTCATAATGTCAAACCAGTTATAATTAACCATAAAAAGGCATATATGACACGTACATTTTTATACCGCCAATATAAAAAAAATATTATATTTTCATAACGGAAGCAATATATATAAGCAAATATAAGAAAATTACTTTGCGACCGACCTGCTTAGTGACCCTAATCTTATTTAGGATAAGAATGGGGAAAACTGATGATGTGAATATCAATAGAAATTTACACACGTTAATCACTGGATTCAATGATGCAGCAAACCAATTTATCACAAAATTTAACTACAGGACAAGATTTCAACTGAATATAGCAGAATAGTAAGATCAATCCAGTGAACTTCTGACAGCTTCATAGTGCACTGCACGAAACGGTATGAGACAATTTTTACAGGTTATATTACACACTCTTAAATGTGAAGTGGCCACTGTCACACTTCATAATATTTTTAAAGATATGTTACATGTGGTCGGCCGAAGTCTGCATGAGGGACTGGACTAACAGGGACACCAGAGTCTCATCGCGAGTGGCCAGCAAGATGGCCGCCTCCTCGGCCACCCTCGGATGGAACAGCTGAGACTTGTTGCTCAACGTCTGCGGCAATGGAGTGGGCAGCGGCAGCACCGGCAGCACTGAAATATTACAGTGTTGACGTAAATTACTAAATCATGACAAAATGACAGGGAGAGAACTGTCATATATCATGTCTATAGAAATTAGGTCAATATCACAAAATGATATACAAGTTGGCAAAAAATTTGGCAGAGGCCGAAGAATTACCGAGGAAGTATCACTTACGGTCGGTGAGGCTAGCCACTCCGGCCAGAGTCGTGATGGGGACGCTCGGAATGTCCCGGTCGTTCATTGTCAATGTAATGCTGGCAGACTTTATTATCTTCCGACCAAACGACTGAACCTGAAAACGTCTGAACGTTTTTCGATCTTCATTTTAGGAGCATCTGTCGTCGCGCGTTAGCTTTGCGACGAAGAATCGCTACATGTTCCGTAAGCTGGAACCGTTTATACCGACGCACTTTTATTACGAGGTCGGTCCGTACGCTCTCAATAATGTAAATAAGACACTATTTCAGCTTTTTTCCACGCAGAGCGCGTAGCCTTTTTAACCCAGCGTCATATAATTGGGATAGAGTAACACAAATGTTATGAATATTATGGCAGATGTCAATTTGATGCTTTGTTGTGCATCAAAACGAAGGTCAGCGCATTTGTGCCCAACTCTCGCAGGATGCAAATAAGACACAAGTTGTCGGCCCGCACTGGAATAAAAACTGCACCAACGGCCGAAGAGATAAATTAAACTCGAGATTTCATTGTGAAAACTAGTCGCGTTAGTATTTCACCTAATAAAATCTAAACACAAAGCGCTATTTAGGTAATCAGAAATGGATGACAAATTACGATGTACCATAGACTGACAACATAATAGATTTATAGACATTGCCAATTTTTTTTCACCGTAACGGTTTTTGTAACAGTTAATTTATTTTAAAGTAATTGTTTTACATTTATAAAACGAGTTATAAAATTCATTTTAAAACCAGTCATAAAGTTTTTATTCTTAAAATAATATTTATTTCCTCTGACGCCATTGCAACAGTTGACGTGTTTGCAATACTTTTACAAATTTTATATAGCATGTTCAATAAAAACGACTGAGGCTCTTTTGTTTTGGTACTTACAAAGAAATTTAATTTGTTAGAAAATAGTATGAAATCTTTACAAGCATAAATCACTCGTTATCAACAAAAAAAGAAAGAAAAAAATCATACACGGAAACAAATATTGAGACATTGAAAAAGTATATCATTAAAAACATTTTGTTTATGGTTATTTATTGTAGCATCTTGAATTGTGATAGTGATGTAGTATTAACACCTTTATAACTTATTTGACTATTAAATTAAATATAATAGAATACTTACAGATAACATAAAAATAGCTTGATTGAAAAAAAGCAACATTCCTAAAAACACATAGCATTTATTTTGGTGCTTGTTAATTAAGTAATCGCATCAATTAGCCACCGAAACAATAAACAAGTATTTGTAGGTATTGTTATTTCAAACATGTAGATGTGTAATAAGTGCACAATAGTCTTTATATAATTCAATCTTATTGAACTAATAAAAAAATGAAGTGATTCGAATTTAATGCTCTCACACCAGGCTAATTATTTTTTAAAGCAACGACTCAAGAGTATGGAATGAGCTCATAAATATTTGATTTGTTGAAAAAATATTTTTCTTTCACTTTGAATTTTTTTAATACAGGGCATACTCAAAATCTTTTTGATAATCACCTTCCCCTTTGTACGAATGAAATAATAAAATATTGGCTTTATTATACAATAACACACAATAATAATTTATTTGCACATAACATAGAAAGTTTACCTGCCATCTAGCGTTCAAATTAACAACTTATATAAAACATTTACGCGATATTATAGTCACCTGTAGCCGTTTTAATTAACATAATAGATTATTTCAGAGATGGCAGAGTACACAAAATATTATTACCTCAGATTCGTATAATTATTTGCTAATAGTGTAAGAAAATCAAGCTATGATTTGTCAGCTATCTAATCTTCATTATATAAATTGTACCAGTTGTCTTGTCCTCGATGTTTAAGATATTTCACTTATAATTCATAATATGTTTCGCGGCTACTGAAGATGTATAACAATAGTTTATAATCTCTTTTTCCTTCTCGCCGTGAGATTGTAAAGATCATATTCACGCATTCCCATATGATAAAAGATTTACAAACATATTCTTGGGGATACTAACATAATATGTTAGATACGAAAAAATATTGTAATATTCACACAAAAATAGTAAAACAATACATATAGAGTGAAATACTATAAATTTGTATATTGTACGAAAGAAAAAAAATGGCCGCTTGGGTTCAAAAGCCAGCATTTCCTAGAGGAGCATCAAGCAATCATTCTGAATAACTTTTTACATACTGATATTTCAGCTGGAAATCGAGGAAACGTACGGAACGACAGAAATTACTAAACAAATATTAATATACCAGTTGAAAACAAATTATTTTGATATCACCATTTTAATCAAAAAATGCGACGGATTTGAAGGAAAACTGGATTTTGCCTGAATACAACACACAACTTGAATGTGTCTGTATTTTTATTACATTTAACATTGACTCATTGTTGTTTTGTTATTTCATAGTCTGCTTTGCGCACAAACGATTCCACACACGATCGGGCAGTTTGTGCGCACGAAATCACGAAAGGGTTTTTTGTTTTAGGGGAGTTGTCGCTTTGACGCATGTAAACTATCTAATTGCTCGCGAGAGTGTCCGAGGACTATGTTGCTTTATAATGCCTTATTTAATTTTTTTAAGATATGCTAACTTAATCGAAAATAATAACGACTAATAGTTTAATTTAAAAAATAATTCAAATGCATATTTATTGAATTTTGAATTGTTAAAGCTTTGTACGATTCCACATGTTTTGTCACTAACGACCCAGGTTTTGCCTTTCGGCATCTTCAGGCGTTCTATCACACGGATGCATACATGGCGATAGAATGCCTGAAGATGCCGAAAGGCGAAACCCGGGTCGTTAGTGACAAAACATGTGGAAATTCCATCAAGCACCTTCAGTCGATATCATAAAGCATATTTATTGATTTGTGAGGAATCATTATTTTGATTGTATTTTTTTTAGATAATCTAAATTAAGTTAAATATTACTTTACATTTGATAATTTCATTACACTGAATAGTTATAGAAACAATTTATTATTAGAAAAGGACAATAAACTATTTTTAATTATTGTATTACAATGTAATATATATACTTATAATTTTTGTTTTCGGCCCATGGTTTTTTGTCTAAACGAAAGGCATCCTACATTTTTAACTATACCGCTGATTTATATTTATTCGATTTAGACAAGTTAGGTTCAGTGTCAGTATGTATTTGGATAGTTACTTACGTACGTGTAGAGCGTAAGAGTGGATAACGCTCAAATTTCGCTAAGATATTAATTGAACCAAAAATTTTGCTCCTCTTGCAACAACCAAAATGACATTCGATAGATGAGAATATTCAATAATTTAGTGCTAAGGACTGTCACACAATGCAATGGAAGACATTAAAAAAAGGATCTACGGCGAAAAAAACGTTCGCGGGAAATCGGTGTTGTGTGAATAGTTTACTTTCGGTGGCAGTGGCTTTCCAACTTTTTTTCACCACTACAGACGGAGGCGTGGCGTTTGAAAAGGGCGGAGATAAAATTCACCAGGGAGCTGGCGATCACACCCTCAAATTAGTTCATGTGGTAAATTTACTGAAATATTTATAAAGTGATACCATATTATTGTACAGCACACATAAAGTAATTGTCATACCATTTCCAATTGATAAATAAAAGATTTGTGCTTCTTAATTTTGTTAATGTCAATTGTCATTGGTTTGACATGAATTAATTTATCTTAAGCCGTTGTGAGTTATGCATGCCATTTATTCTTTTTGTAATAAATATAGTCCTAGCAATAAATATATATTTTTTTTTATTTGTAGGCGTAATATTATGATAGATTGTTGATTCTTTATCATAAAACTATTGTAAAATTTTCCAAAATTAGTATTGAATACCACATATTTTTTCAACCGTTAGAGTCATATTTTAAACATGAATGTTATTTGGAATACAATTATATTAATATACAATGAACAACTTAAGAATTTATTAATATTATGTATTACCAAATTAAGCATAATATCTATTAATAATACAATAATTGAAAAGCTCACTTTGTTTGTAGTAAATGTAAAATATGTGAATAGTTTAAAATATAAGCGCCTCTTTGTTCTTGTCTAATAGCTAGAGTTCTCTTCTATTGATTGAATCATTATTTCTACGCCATAGAATATAATCGTAGAATTATTAGTGTGTTTGTTAAAAAAATATTTCCTGCTGAATTTTATATTATATCGTTTTGACCTCGGGCCTGTCTCAAATTGCAATTTAAATTCTTCTGGTTGTGATGTCTAAGGCCATCTTGTTTTAAGGCGAAATTATTCGCCTGTTAAAAATATATCAGCTTAGATTAAATGTGTTTTGATTTGCAGGTTTTTCGACACGGTCAAAGGACACCAGCTGATACATACCCAAAAGATGTATATGTCAACCATAGTTTTTCTCCATTTGGATGGGGTCAGCTGACACGGGTAACGATCAGATAAAACATAAATTATTATTTATTAACATGATTTGAATCATGTTGATAAATAATAATCATTTTTGAAAACAGTAAATATTTATTTATATCGAATAGGTTGGGTGAATACAAATGACATAATAGGTTTAGCGCAATTTTTCTAACTATAATATATATATTTCACGACTCATACTGAAAAGACAAAATAAACCTACGGCAGAGAGAGTTTGCTTTTTTTTTTAAGTCACTGCCTAAAAACGTAACGAAACATTACTTCAATAGTCCTGTAGACATAGTTAATTGCTGTCGTAAAATATTAATATTTTCAGAAAAAGCAAATTTAAAGATGCATAAAGATACATGACACTCTCACAAAGTATTTATACGTGTGCAAAGTGACGTTTCTCCACACGCAGTTAGTATCATATATTCCATGTCGGTTTACAGCGCTCAGATAGAACTTTTTCTTAAACACTGCAATATTGATAAAAATATGTAATTTATGTAGAAATTTAATAATCACACATAATATGTAGTGATCTCAAATGCTGCTCATATCAACGCCAGTATATTGGAAATTCAATTATTAATCGGTAATCTATTATATAAAAAAAACATATGTTAGAATCAACGAAACAAAATGATGAGAAATGTGAATATATTGTATTATCACAATGAAAAATTCGCCATGAAATTGCGAATGGAACTTCTTATGACAAAACTTAGGGCAAACTTAGAAATAAAGTGAAAAATTTTCATAGTTTTGTATCTTTACATTGGCATTTTTGCATTATTTTTTGGCAACTTCCGATCTGCAAATAAAATTTCGTAAATAATCACATTGTTTTTAGTAGCATTACATAAATTATCGAGATGGGAGTTTGTAATGTTTTGTATAGAAAGTATAGTACATATAATCAATTTACATTATATTGACATCGCTTAGAAGTTATTTTTGACATTTTTAAATTAAAGCATCAAATTTGACATATTGGTTTCCTCGAAGAACGATTTGAATATATATAAATGAAATAACAATATGTAATTATTTATTTGTAAGCTACATAATAAAAACAAATAAAAAAACAAACATGATCTCCTCAGCCCATAAGATTTCATAGTTAACATACAATGTGCACTGAGTTATAATAATCCGATTCGGTTGGTAATGAATTTTTACATACTATGAACTAATAAAGCAGTGTTTTTTTTATTATTCCTTATCGCTACCAACAATTTTATTCATTTATGAAATAGCCTTGATTGCGGTAACATGTGGTTCGTTAGATATCCATATATTATGTCTGCATTATTCATTACATTTAATTATATAATTTATCACGAGGTAAAATGATATTGAAAATAAAAAGGCTCTACATATTTCAAAAAATATTCAGGCATATAGTTTATTAACAGAAAAATACTAGATATACGTTTTTGAGGTTGTTTTACAAATACATATGCATATGATTATTATTTCAGAAAAAGTTGTTTCAGGTTCAACTCATTTTGAGGATTATGAAAATATTTTTTTTACTATTGTTCCTGTATATGTATTACTTAGTTCAACGGCACGCGTATCTATAGTTACCAATCCTTTACAGAGAACAGAGGCCGATAACCTGCGATGTATGTGATATAAAAAAATAGTAAAATATTTTTTTTTGTATTGAACTTATCATATGTAAATCTTGTTTCAAACTGAATATGCTAGCAATTGTTTTTATTCAGGGCAATATTAATTAAGCAATAATATTTCACGTGTGTAACCCTGAATTAGCTTTGAGAGAAAAAAAATATTCGTGAATATTATTTTTTGCTTTCATGATTTAAACATTTTTGGAAGTGTCGACTTGACATTAAAATCTTTGTTTTCATAAAATGAAGCCGAGGTGGAAGCAGTGAGGGAAACAAGACTAGGAAATAAATTTGATTGGAATCAAATGTCATTTTAAATTGTCTTCCAATGTTACTATTATCAGTAAAATAGTCGTTATTTACATTATAAAAAAATTAAAATTTTGTTACATAATTTTTCTCATATTAAAAATAAATATTTCATAGAATGTTGCCGACCACTGGTAAAAAATCAAGATAATTTGACTTAATAATACTTGAAATCGCTAAATAGATATTAATATATATGTATATATATTACTTTTGGTTATATCAAAAAAATTGTTGCTTTGTAAGTAATATCCTTGGCATAGTTATTGACTTAAATTTGCCAGTGTTTTTAACTCCAAGGTTTCTTCAAGACCAATCTCAGTAATAAAATACATACATATTGATATCTCTTAACATTTATAAGTAATGCAGTGTTTCTTAAAAGTTTGTTGACAGTAGAAAAATATATAACTTTACATCATTATAATTAAGAAAATTAATAATCTACAGTATGGGCTTAGAAATTTATAGTTTTGATGTACTATAATCAAATAAAAAATCACATTAATATTTTCCATATTATATATATTATTGTAGAAGTAAATAGTAAATACAAAAATTAGATAACTATTAGCAATTATCAGAATTGAGCTTGGAAATTATAGTATTCTTAATGTCATAATATATTATAAAAGTGAAGTGAGATTGTTTAGCACAGAAATAAAAGCTTAAATTAATTTGAAAATTTATGTCAGTAATTAACCGAATTAAATCCGTTAATTAGTAAGTTTCATCATTTGCTTGGTTCGCTTCATTTCTCGAGAGATCATATATTATATATATGCAGCATACTTTACTGAAAGTGTTTGTATACAGGTTTTCATTGTGACTTCGATTGAATAAATAAAATTTATTACTTTTTCAATAATATCATTGAAGAAAGAATTTTATATACTTTTAGATTTTAATTGTTGTAATTTTGTACGATTCCACATGTTTTGTCACAAGCGACCCGGGTTTCACCCTTCGGCGTCTTCAGGTATTCCATCACACGGATGCAACAGAACTGACGAAGAGTCAGTCAGAATATGCCGAAGGGCGAAACCCGGGTCGTTTTTGACAAAACATGTGGAATCGTACAAAATTACAACAATTCAAATTTGATATTGAAATTCCATCAAGCACCTTCAGTCGATATCATAAATTATACTTTTAGATATTCTTTTTATTTTAGTTAGTGCCTCCAAGCTACAATATATTTATGTGATTATAGGTTGGAAAACAAAATCAATACAAACTCGGAGAGTTTCTACGGAGTCGCTATGATGAGTTTTTAGGTGACACGTATTCAGCATCGACCGTCTATGCCCAGAGCACTCGTCCTGATCGTGCCAACATGAGTTGTGCTTTTACATTGGCAGGACTGTGGCCAACTAAAGGAACATCTCCAGATTGGAGTCCCGATGTTTACTGGTCTCCTATTCCGATAAGTAGTGAACCTCTGGATGAAGATACAGTAAGTATATGGAATCTAATTGATAACAAAAAACATTTCTTTTTGATGCAACCTCTTTGATTGTATTACCATTTTCAAGAATTTAAGATTTTAATATTAATGAAGGATAATTTTCTGTTTTATTATTAGACCTGAGGAACAGATAAATGATATTGAAAATAACGATTTTAGTATGTTACTTTTATGCTATATTTTGGGTTATTACGACCTATGCAACTTTAAAATAATTTGTGTTACTATGACCATATCATGGATTGGCAATGGAATTATAACTACAAGAAATACGCATGACAACACTTGCAGATTTTTAAAAGACTTGATAATTGTTATTTTATTCAGTTACTCCTAGCCAGAAAGAATTGTCCAAGGTATTATGAAGAGCTTAATAATGTATTTGGAAGTGAAGATGTATTAGAAATTTTACAAGACAACTCGCTTCTTTTTGAAGAGTTATCTGAAATTACTGGAATGCCAATAACTTCACCGGACGATGTTCAATCCCTCTACAGTACTTTAAAGGCAGAGGTAATTTACAAATCTTTTCTCAATCTTCAAGATTTTCATAATCTCAATACAACTTTGCTCAACTAATTATGTTATTTTGTATTTATTTTTCAGGAAGATCTTGGCTTAAAGTTGCCAAAATGGACTAAAAATTATTATCCCGACAAGTTAATTGAGCTAACAGAACTAAGTTTCATCCTAAATGTTAAAAATCAAGAACTCAAAAGATTAAAAGGAGGTTTGATTAAAACTGTTTATTTCATAGCTTTATAGCAGCCCCACTAAGTGTCAGTAAACAAATCTAGCTTAAAATTCAGTTATTATTAACACACAATTACTTTTTTGAATAAAAAATTCTTAATCAAGTACAAATGACTAGAGGAAATTATCTAATTTGTTTACATGACTGTAAGTATGTGGTAAAATTACATTAATTAAGGTCTTTTTAGGGCCATTAGTGAAGAAATTAATAAATGATTGGTCAGCAAAAGCAGCAGGCACAATTAAACCGTTTGACAGAAAGATGTTTGTGTATGCTGGTCATGATTCTACTATATCAAATTTACTTCTCGCTCTGAATGTTTGGGATCAACAGATTCCAACTTATGGAATAACAGCTATATTTGAATTATATCAGAATAATTTAACAAATGAATTTGGAGTAGAGGTTATATATTTTCCATTTTTTATTTTAATAAATATTGCATGCTATCAATGAAATATGATACAGTTTATTAATTACTGTATATCCACAATGAAATAAAATAATCGTTTCAATGTTCTCGGCAAATAATTAATTTGTGAACATGTATAATATTATTGATTGAATTGGCATTCACTTGGTAGAACTCCATTATAACACAGTGAAAAAAATAGTAATGTATTTTAGTTCTACAAATTTTGTATACATTGCTATTTTTTTCACTGTTTTATAATATTATATCATATATAGAATCAAGATCCTTCTGAAATTCAATTCTAGGCAGACTTCAAATATTAAATTCAAACATTTAACTTGATCTTTCCATCTATTTGGGACAAGGCAATGTTTCATCATTTGTACTCATGTTTATTTATTGGGCTTATATTCTATACTCCTATAGCGAAGATATATGGATTACACTATAGGAGAGGTTCTTATAGGAGGTTAGACACCCATACAAAATTTAAGGTTAAGTTTTTTCAATTTTATTTTACGAATTGAACAAAATCACCAAATGAAATTTGTTTCTGATTTATATATTTTGATATATATTTCGTTTGTTAATAAGCGTACATATTAAAAGCGTTGATCCATTTTGTTTTTGTTAGATGACTTATAGTAGTCACTAAAGTATTGCAAACAGTAAGGCTCTTCATGATAAAACTTTTGATATTTGCGTGTATTTGCTCAATCTCATTGAATAACCTGCATGTTTAAATAAATTGTAATGTAATGAACACCCATATTTTACAAAATCAATTTTTTTTTTTTAGATTTACCTTCGAAACTCTACTCTACATGATCCAACACAGTTAACCATACCCGGTTGTAGCGCAAGATGTCCTCTAACCCAGGTAAATGATAATATTAATTTATCGCATTTAACAAGTGAAAACTGATATTAAATATTTTATTTCTCATTTTAACAAGCATCTTAAATTTTGCATTCATTATTGTTAAACATACATTGACTTAACATTTGAAATAAAAAGATGTTCTTAAATATGAGGATGGTATGGCATGCATACATTTAAAATAAATGAATGATAAAAGTTAACTATGAATCAAATCCTCAAGAAACGAATTGAACCATGTGACAGTCAGTTTCATATATAAGAATATGAATCTGATTTTATCATAATTGTCAAAAAATGCTTAAGAAGCGTTTATGAAAGTCTTTAACTCGTCTCTTTAAATTGTTAAAAAACATATTTAGTTTTTGCATGCTAGAGTATGAATATTGTTCATTTTAATGTCAAAAATTGAATATGATTATTATCAACTAATGAGATTTAAAATTATATCACACCAAATGACTTATCATTTTCATATTTAATAAGCATTAGTACTATGAGATAAATATAAACATTTTTTTTTAATCTTGAATGGCTTCTAAATTAAATTTTTAATGACTTTAAATTGACTTAACAGAAATGATAATATAATTAATTACATGTGGTTATTGCTTTCAGTTGGTATTATTAACTGAGGATATTGTACCTCGTAATTGGGAACAGGAATGCAAATCAAAGAATCCAAATTTTGTTGCACCAGCACCGAGTGGTCCTTGAAGATTAACCATGCATTTCGAAGACAGTGAATACTTCACCATTATTTTTATAAAATAATAAATTGTTAATGTACAACGCCATCTATATATGAATTAACAAAGCTTGTCATATCGGTTGTTGTTTTTCCATACTATTTTTAAATTCTAGAGTTATTTTTGAGAATTTTTTTTTGTGATAGTTCCAGTACCTGATACAAGTATTAATAACAATATGCAAATCAAATAACAATTTTATTAGAAACTTGCAATTTTTATTTGTAATTGTTGTATACTATTATATTTGTTTATATTGTTTTATTATCTGAATTTTTAAAGAAAAAAGAATCTTTTTTCTAGTAAAATATAACAATTGATAAAAAAAAAATATTCTTTTGATACTGTTAATTTAACAAATATTTATTTGTAGAATGATTAAAACATGGTAGGAGATAAACTTTGCTGATTTAATATCATAATGAAGGTTTGACATTGATTTGTAACATTGTATTTTTTTAATTGATTAGAGTGTGTCTTATATACAATATTAACATTTAACACGGTGAAAAAATAGCAATGTATTTTAGTTCTACAAAATTATTTTTAACAAATATAGTTGATAGCTATTTCGGCTCACGCCATCGTCAGAACTATGCTTAAACTAACATTTGCTTATCTATATATAGCTGTGCAGAAAAGGTACACAACATCTCCTCTCTCCTTTTCCAATGGTATAGCTTGTTATTTAAACAACAATGACACTAAACTTTCAAAATTCCAAATGAAACAATAGGTGTCTATGACAATAAGATTATGTGTGTGGGACGGAAGTGGTCCTTCGGGAAGCAAATTAGACCACCCCTTTGTGCAACGGCTTGACAAGTGGCGATATTATTATGTTAGTTTGATCGTTAAGAATCCTTTGTGATAATTGGTGTCTATTGATCTCCAGCTGTTCTAAAGCCGTCTTTCTTCGACCCTTACTACAAAGATGCAAACATTTAGGAGCTGAGTTCGAATTTACATTATGTGACTCATTAATAACGTGATTAGCGAATTGTGAATCTGTTTTTTTATTATTGAATGATCTTACATGTTCCTTAACATTTAACATTTACTTTTACAATTAACATTTAACTTTATTTAATGATATACATGGAAAAATGTCATTCTTGCTTCATGTCTCTTACATAAACAGACATCATTTTTTTTACAATATACAATGTTTTAATCATACTTTATTGGTTGGATTAGTTTGTGATTTCCTTGTTAATGGTAAAAATGATTGTTAACGATCGTCCATCGATAATGAGTTATTTATGATTTTAAATATGTCTTCCTAAATAAAATTGATAAAGAAAATGAAATAAGATAAGAAATAGTCAATACATATAAAACAAATATGAATAAAATGTTGTTTTATCTAAAAAAACATTTTTTCGGTTAATATATTGAGTTTATCTATTTTTTTATTTAGGGAGGTCTTTTGTTATATGATAGTTATTGAACAAACTAAAACTGAGCTATCATCATTAAATATCAGAATATTACGAAAAAGTCTGAAGTATACAACTGCGTTTCAAACTTTTAATAAGAATGCAATTTCCTGAGGATATGCATAGTAGGTAAACTTACTTCATACATGCAATGGTATACAAGAAAAAAAAAACTTTAAAATTACTGCAAAAATTTGTATTCAGTGTTTATGAGTATTAGCTTAGAGATAAAAATACACACTACCTGATTAGAATTTATATAACACGAGTAAGCCATATTGTTTGATAATGTTAATTTTAATACATATTTAAATTTATTATGTGATGTGAATAAATTGCGTACTCCCAGAATTGCGGCTTGATTGAAATAGTCAAATTAAAATTAAATTTCGTGAATTATTTTGGTTATAAAATATTTCAGATTGTATATTAAAACGTTAAGTAATTTTTTATATGTAATGTGGTAAGGAGAATAAAACGCTCATGTTATTTCATTATATCTTCAAAGCACTAAGATTCGTGAATTCATTCTAAAGTAAACAGTTTTGATTTTCTTCGTGTTGCTTAAAATAAGTAGGCGTGAAGATAAATACAGACCAAACCGTGAATCACAATTAAATGTATATTTTTCCAATATTTTTAGCACTACGAAAGTCCGAATTCTGAACTTAAATCCAATTGGATATTTATTTTAATTATTTTATTTAGATATAATAGTTGTAATAATAGAAAAAAAAATATTATTAATTTTGGTATCGATGTCTTTTTAAAGTAACATACTAGTCGAAGGATAATAAATAATTATATCATACATAAAATATGCGACGTATAACAATAAAGTCGCATAAAAAATATGTATGACAAAATATGACACTAGGCAGAATTATGTATAATTCAACATTGATTCTTTGAATGATGTTTTTCCTCAAAAGGAATAACAGCAACTGCTTGATAAAAATGTTTATAAAAAACATATAATTATAAAATCTGATTACTATTCAACAGTGCGTTAATACTAGGACAACCATGGAATTACAGAAATAATTGCGCAAAAAATATAATAACACATGTAAAAGTTAATGATATCGACTGAAGGTGCTTGATAGAATTTCAATTTCAACAATTCAAATTACATATAAAAGTGTCAAATAATAAATATGTTTTTAATAGATTATTTCTTCCTAAATTCTATGCGATTTTCTATTGAAATGAGAATTTTACTTTTAACTATCCAAGCAGACTCTTAAAATAGTGATCATGATAAGGTAGAATTAATCGATATGTTCGTAATACTCGCGATGAGCGAAATCGGCCCAGTTCTTCAAATATATAGTGGAAATATTACTAAAAAATGTGTTGATTATTTAAAATATATTATCTTTCCACCAAGAAGTGATAGTTAATACATTAAAAGTGATATTCATAATTGTTTACGAATGTTCATTGATTGAGTATTTGAATCTAAAAATCCTCAAATAGCCGTAAATTTTGTCAAGGTATTCCTAATATTTGTTAAAAACAAGCTTTCGAATATCGATTATTAAAACCTCGCGTTTTTGCGAATATACCCATATATTAGAGTAATATTATATAATGTATAAATTTTAGCACGTACATAATGCTATATTATTTTTTCTTCATAGTTTTGGTCAGAATTAGTAACCGTTAAAGAATGCTATATGCTATGGTGTTAAAATACAATAAATATATTATGTTACGATAAAGTGCGACTCCAATGGTTTATTTTACTATCATAGTGGTTAAAACAGAAATCGCCAATCGGTGGTCCGAAATCGCAATATCATCGATCGACATTAAAGCAAAATAAAAAAGAAATTTCAAATAAGTAATAAAACATATCAAAATGATTGATGAGTGATGAAATACATATCGATACTGTGGATTGATTTATATTTTGATACTTTATTGATAATCAGAATACAAATAAAGAGCCGAATATTCAGAATGAATGCTTTAGAATGCATTAGTAATAAATGTCTCAAAATTACTATTTCTAAAAAACACAAATATAATATGTATACTATAATAAGCAATACATTATATTGGTTTGTTATTCGGTGTTGTATTAATCCAATATCAAAGTTTAAATAATTTTATATTCAGAGATAAGATTATGATTATAAAAGAAAATTTTCAATTTATTATGTTATGTAGGCATACGTTTTAAATATACTAAGAGAACAAAAAACATATGACAAATGATGTTTCGAGAATTAAGAAGAGAATTTTTAAGAGTTAAATATTTCGTGTAGAGAACTGCTTTCTTAGAATAATGTATTTATTTGAGGCAACGATACTATAATTATAAAGAACTAAAAATTACGTCAACAATTTAATGTGAATTTGGCTAACGTTTTTTTACGATTTATGAAGTATACAATTAAATATTAGGTATGTGGCCTGATGTACACAATTATATCAAATATTTGAGGCACCGAAAAGGTTTAAACGTATATTTTGTTTTTATTGGATGTATGTTGAACCGCAAAGATAACCGGTGGTTAAAATAATTAGTTTCTCGCGTTTCTGCGGTAGTATGGACGGTAACTTAAAGAGGTTGTGGATATCTTAATAATATTGTAGTTAATGGGTAAAGAAGGCGTGTTAATTTGCTTTAGAAAAGTTATCAATTCCTTTATTTGATCAAGGAAGTTTGGTTACTCCGCTTTCCGTGTTAGTTTTACAATATGACTGTAATTGCACACAATCTTTGTACAGCCGATATCCATAGTCGCGCCGACATTTATCAGACGCGGCAAGCGATCATTTACCTTGGAAATTATTTTGTAAATAATGTGAAACACTTCAACGAGACGTCGCCTTCAATTTTATGAAACGATTGGTGATTTTCTTTTCAACATGAAATGGGACTGCTGTTCGAACAGAGTAAGTCCAGTTGTAAGACAGCGAAAGGTGCAATTTGTGTTGGCGTTGTTGTTTTTGAGCGTGCTGGCTTACACAGCAGTTGTGTTGAGCAACTGGGCTAAATTTGCAGTGAAACAAACTGATTCTGGAGACAGACAACAGCTGAGACTTGTACACGTGGTAAGGCTCCTTTCTGATTGGATAATCTTGAAGATCACTCAATCAATATCGTATATTCATTCTACGTTTACTCTTGCGACAAATAAACTTAGAATTAGCATGCAATAGAATTTTCTTATGAAAAGTTTCCTAAATAGAATATGGATTAATTTGAAAAAAAAAAAACTATCAATAGATAAAAAAATAAACTCGTTTTCAAGTATCAGTTTGAAAAATAATTAAAATTTCGTGCTGTCAAAACAACGGGAATATTTTTTTTGTTTGCTTTGAAATCAACATTAATTATTTACTTACATATTTGAAATAAAATAATGAAACGAACGAAAATGGAAATTGATGTTTGTTTATCATACCGTTTTGTAATCCACAGTCACTATTTTTAGCCTTATTTGTTAGTCATGTTCAAAAAGTAAATATTCACGCGAATGCAAAACTTTTGAATAATTTGGAGGTTATACAACATCAAGTATCGAAAATATTTTCATGCAAAAATTTACAAATAAACAATTTTCAAAATGTAAATCACTGACAGTTATCGATACAAAATTGATGTTACTATAACGTATTAATTGAATAGAGCAAATAATTAATTTGTGTGTGATTAGGAAAATGATGATTACTAAATGAAAGTGTACTTGTAAAGTGTAATTATACTGAACATAATGAACAATGTATTCTTTTCGTAGTTTAATAGCAAACTTTTATTTTAAATAGTGTTATATAAGTAGTTTTACATAACATAATTGACCATTTTAAAAACTTGCCGTACAAGTTATATTGATATTCATTTAAGTGAAATTAATTACAAGAAAGCATCTGGAGCAATATAAATAAAATCCCATAAGTTTTTGTCACCATTAAACAATATCTCTTTTAAAAAGTATTCAGAATAAATTATTAATTACATGGGTTTAATATATCTATGGAATTGAGCGTGTATCGCATTGTTACTTTATATATATATATAAAATGATATTCAAAATCAATCAAGCATCATCAGTCGATATTATTCAAGAATACGTAGATTTTTTTATAAATCCGCAACATTAATAGTTTGCAATGGTATGGTGTAATGTAAATATGAAAATTATGAAATTTCAAGAACAATACACTGACTATGCTAATTAAGTAGTGTGATTCGATGCACCTAGACATTACATTCGTGTTTAGATAAAATATTTATAGTCGTGCCGTATTATAAAATGACATGTCTCTTATAAAAGCCACACAAATTGTCATTGCTGTGCTTACCGATCACGTTTAGTGATAATTCAGTTTAAATGAACCGTGCATTGTGAGTTGGATAGCGAATCAAAGCAAAAATATTTAAATCTATTGGACAAATTAAGATACAATGAAGTTTTGGTGGGCAATTGTGCTTCTTTTATTACCGGTTTTGACAAGGTGTAGAGTAACAATTTGTAAATCTGACATCAGCGAGAATGGACACGAGAAAAATAAACAATTACGTCTAGTCCATGTGGTAAATATTGAATCTTAAAATATTAAATAAACATTGATGTGTGAAAAGAATACAATTATTTTTGGGTATCCAATGACACCATTGATATTTCTACAATGAAGTTTTTTGTAGATAAAGAATTCTTTAAAAGTTACTGTGAGTATTATTATTTCTATATTATTTAATATTTAATATTATTCTTTGACACTACTACACAATTTTATATTTATGATACGGTATGTTTCGCTTAGAAAGTAAGTCGTTAAGTAAATAACGCCTAACAAAATTTCCTCTGCGGTACTATAATCCAATGTTCATTAGTGGCTAATGTTATCTAAGTGTTGCTCGATTCTATACAAAATAGTATCAGTAGCAGAAGGAATACCAACAAACAAGTTAATGTTTAGTTAATAAAAATGAAAAAAAATCCACAGGTATTCCGACATGGACAAAGGACGCCAGCCGATACTTACCCGAATGACAAATACATCAATCACACATTTAACCCATTTGGATGGGGGCAGCTGACAAACGTGAGCACCTTTATTTTTTTTAGTTTATCAATTTTGTGTGACATAAGAACTGTACATAGAAAACTTAAGAAAGCGTGTTTGAATGTTTAATCCGAAGCATGTTCTTCGTGAATTTTTAGAATTAACTAGTTGGAAACGACTGTTGCAATCTGTAACATACCATCCTCTTATTACAGCATGAGTATCATTTTTAAGCTCTCACACACTGAACGCGGCATTTTATACCACAAATAAGAATATAATTTTTATTCTCTTTATAACAGATTCCAAGAAAAATATTTTATTTCAACCTATTTTACTCTACGTAAAATACTAAAAGAAATTTAAAATTTGTGTATTATTAATTTTTGATGCCGACAGAAGGAGCTTGATAGAATTTCAATATCAAATTTGAATTGTTGAAACTTTATATGATTCGACATGTTTTGTCACTAACAGCCTTAAAGATGTCGAAAGGCGAAATCTGGGTCGTTAGTAACAAAACACGTGAAATCATAAAAGTTTCAACAATTCAAATTTATCTGTTACTTAAACTACATTTCTTTGACCGTATGGTGTCGATTTATGGATCAAAATTCCTGCGCTCGATTTATAATTACTCATATCCATTTTGAACAATTGCAGATCGCTGGCATCTTATTTATCTGTCGCATAGTAATTTAATTCAATCATAAAAAAACGAAAAGTCAATAGTTTCGAATAGTTTTCTGGCGATCTCAATTTATTCCTGGAACCATTTTTTTCACATCATCTACACGATTTCAATAGTATCGGTATATTTTTTTTATACAACACTGCACATATGCATACCGCTATCGGGAGATTAAGGAATGTCATTGTAGCAAGAAAACGCTTATCCTCTGTTTTATTATTTTATACAGCTGCTAAGCACAAAAGCGATGATAAGATAAGGCACTCGCCAAACAAATTATAGCGAATTTAAAACAAACTTACAGCTGTAATATTACAATCTAGCTAGGTAACAAAATTATTGTTAAACAATATTTTTTTCAACTAAGCATATCATGTTGTTTTAGCAGTGGCTTCCAAGTTAAATGCAAGATATTAAGTTGAGCTATGACTTGAATATTCATATTTTTTTTAATTTGCGAGTTAATTAGTTTTCATATATTGTCAAACTTTAAATTGAATAATCTATTTCATCATATTTCGTCATTTTTTCACTTCAAATAATAAAGCATTTTAATATAAAACAAGAACTAAAAAAGGAAGTGTCACAGCCACTGACAAATAAAGACTTTCCATATATTTCCTTGAAAATGTAACAACATATTTTTAAAGTTTTGTTATTGTTTAGATAACTGAAGAAATAGGGTCAATAAAGAAATTGTGCAATAATGATAACAATACCCTTGATCGACTCGTTTGTTAATTATATAATATATTGTACAATTTATAAAATAATAGGTCTGTGATAGCAAAAATTTTTTACGAAAATACAATCGTAAAAATATATATTTATAATAAGTTTGGGAGATCTGAAAGTAACGTGTAAAATTATGAGTAAAATCATGATCAATAGTAGAATGTTTCAATTTAGCATTTGAGTCTCAGGTATCGGTTAATAATCAACACGTAAAATACTATACATAGAGTGTTTACATAAAATTGATTACATATACGGTTTTAATTAAGATTTGTTAGAATGTGAATCATTATTGAAAAGTGCTGATTTTTAAAGCCTATGAATAAAATAAGTTAAAGAAATATTTCTGTAACAACTGGATATTCAAGTATAATTTATTAAATGAGGCATTAAGTATAATTGTTATCACGATCTTTTTCATGCGTGATTTTGTACACAATAATAAATGTTAATGTTATTTTTCAACAACGACTAAACTAATATTTAATGGTTCGTTTTCAAATTATTTGTTTTATCTGTTACGTCTATAAAATGACTACAACAAATATTGCAAGGGCAATGAACAACTCTATCATATTATTATTATGATTGTTAACTAGGACGACGAAATATGGATATTTAATATCTCACCAGCAACTCTTGTAGTTACTTTATGTTTGTGAATAATATTTACAGATTTATTATTTTATTAAGCTATTAAAGAGCTCTGTCTAACGAATTTGAAATATAGTTTAGAGCAGACAAATTAAATTGTAATTGATGTAAAATCGATTAATAAATGTTGGTTAAAAGAATCTTTATCAAGTATGTGAAACTTTTTGAACGCTTCCTTTAATTATGGCTTAAAAGAGAAGCAGTCTCTTAATTATAATCAAGAATAATTTAATACTTGTTGTCAAAGTTTTTTAAAAGTAATTTTACTAGAATAGATATTATATAGTTTGTATTTATCTAAAGCCTGTTTCTACATACCGGTTCGTGCGAAAATGAATTATATTTTATCATATTTTAGCACATCGGTGAAATTGTATTGCAACACTTCTATTGTGAATTAATTTAATAATTATGACGACAACACAAAATGCTATCGTTAGAAATAAATTATGCTAATATAATCATAAAACTTCTCTACTTTTTTTCGTAGGTTGGTAGACAAAATCAATTCAAGCTTGGCGAGTTTCTGCGAAACCGTTACGATGATTTTCTCGGTAGCCTTTACTCATCATCGAGGGTTTATGCCCAGAGTACTTATCCTGACCGAGCCTTCATGAGCTGCGCCTTAACATTGGCTGGACTCTGGCCTACTAAAGGCACTCCTTTGGATTGGAGTCCTAAGCTATCGTGGTCACCGATTCCTATACGCAGCCAGACTCTCAACGAAGATACTGTAAGTTTACATCCAGCTTAGCACATCTTTTACTTTCAATACTTATTTACCAATGTCATTACTTACTTTTTGAAACGCGTACAAAAATAAGCTCAAAATAGTTTTTATAAAACATCTCATGTCAGTATCACTTGTTTTGTTTTTTCTACTGATTATATAATATCACAATAATCTTGATATATATTGAAAAATGTTTATGTTTTTAGTTACTCTTAGCAAGGAAAAACTGCCCCAGATATTTCGAAGAGCTTGAAAATGTTTTTGCAGGCAGTGAAGTCAAATCTTTACTGATTGCCAATTCAAATCTATTTTCTGAGCTTTCACAGCATACAGGATGGAATATCAAAACTCCAGATGATGTTCAATCACTGTATAGCACGTTAAAAGCCGAGGTGAGACTAATTAATTTATATGTATCATATAAAATCTCAAAAATTATAATATTAATTTGAAACGTTAAATTTTTCACATTTCTATATATTTTGTCATCTTAAGTTTGAGCGTATCTTTATAATATTATATCAAAGAGAATGCACCGCTAAGCTGAAACCTGAGTAGTTAGTGCAAGAAACAACTTGAAAATTTACTTAATTTGAACGATTCAAATTTGTGTTTCATCAACCACACATAGTCGATACCTTAAATTATGAATTTAAATATTCAAGTTTCTAATATTTGTTTCTGTCTTATATGAGTCAAGTTTCATTCTTCATTACCTTACAATACCGAATGATAGAAAGGCGTTTATAAAAAAAAGAGAGTATACAATAATGCTAATTAAATATTCCATAAGGATTTCCTACTACATTGAGATTCGTTGGATTTGGGTTGTTATTGTGGGGCATAGTTGTGTAAGCTCATACTGTCGCATTTCACTTAATTAATAAATAACAATTAATTTTTCGTTTCAAGGAAGATTTCGGCTTAAAATTACCCAGCTGGACAAAAGACTATTACCCAGAAAAGCTTTTACCACTCACTAAATTAAGCTACATTTTAAATGCCAATAATGATGAACTGAAAAAACTTAAGGGAGGTTAGTAACATTGAATAAACATTAATATTGTATTGCGATGTTATAATTAAGGTTTTCGGTTAATGAAAATTGTTTTACATTTAAATAAATGTTGTTTAAACAGAAACCATTTTCAAATCGTTTTTTGTATCATAAGTATAGTAAAACAATGATATAACAAATATCGGTTAGAAATAAAATCATCAGCCAAAAATTGCCAAAATTGATAAATAATATTTGATGCAAGTTTACTTACTAAATCCAAAGTAAGGACCAAACCAAAGCGGCTGCATCAGTTTTTAAGCGTCTCATACGCTAAGTCATATTAATTATATGAATACTTTTCAAACCTGATATCTTTTTTGAATTATGATAGTAATGTGTGAAATATATTCAGTAATGAGTTCACTAGCCTCGTATATAAATTAAAACTGTTTATTTTTCAAATCAATAAATATTTGCAATATCTGATTTATAATCGGACACCAATCAACCAAATTAGTTAGTAATTTCGAGGTTTTGATGCACAGTTATATTAGTTTTACTGTTATAGTTATATAGTTAAACATTATCAATAAAATTTTTCATTGATAATGTTTAAAACTTTACGTGATTTTGAATTAATAAGTCTGGGACGGGATGCAGAAAGAATAAATGGATTGGGACGTTTGATCATAACTGAAAAACATTCAAAAGAATTCAAAAGTTTGCGATCAGGGAAATATTATACATAAATGACATTTAGACTGTAAAGATAACGGGTGCTTTCAAATAAGGTTTTTTTTTATTTTAAGGACCGCTAATTAAAAAGCTCATCAGTGATTGGTCTGCGAAAGCTGATGGAACAATATCGCCAAAAGAAAGGAAGCTCTTTGTATATGCTGGGCATGACTCCACCATCACGAATTTGCTTCTGGCCTTAGGAGTATGGGAAAATCAGTTACCAGGATATGGAATCACTGCCATATTTGAGCTTTATGAAGATGCCGAGACAAGTGAATACGGAGTTCAGGTAGAGTGGAAATTATTTTATTATATATTGTTTACAACCGTTTTAAAGGGATTTTAGATTTAAAATAATAGAACATTTTTGCTGCCATGACTTGTTTACCACCCAGACTTGATTTTTTAAAAAATATTTATAATTATTAGATAAAGAAATTTAAAACCGACGTATGTGACAGGAAGTGTAGGTTCTTAAAAATGTATCATTCTGAAAATGAAAAAAAGATATATATGTTATGCTCCTCTGTTTATTATCAGGTGTTTCTTCGAAATTCAACGACTGTCCTTCCTACAAGGCTCACTATTCCAGGATGCACAGAAACATGCCCATTGTCAAAGGTATAAAAATACTTGCCATAAAAAGCTGAATTTTTATTTAAAAAATGTTATTCAATATTTTGCAAATCCTTAGGATGTTAAGCTTCACGCATAGGTAGATATCGTCGGATATTCATTATTTTTTTATTTGTTTTTATATAGTGGGAGATAGTGTTTTAAAATTGCTTTAATTTCATGAAGCTAAAATAATCAAACGTAAAACTTGAACCTTGGCCATATTCAATCATCATTCGGAAAAAGTAAAAAACAATGAATAAATATAATATAACGCATAGTAAAAATTTAAATAAACGTTTTAACTAAGAATATAGATAGTATATAAAAATATGCATACACAAAGTACAGAAGGTAAATTATTTTGTATTGTGAAATAATTTAATTTTTATCAATAACATAAACTTTTTTTATGCAAATACAATAAATTTACGCTGCCCAAAATGGTTGTCGAATTTTTTCAAATCTGTTTCGCTATTTACGCTACCAAGACGCTATTAAATCTACATTAGAAAAGTATTTTATTATACGTTAATTTTTTTAAGTGCTTGAGAATATATTAAAGGAAACTTCTCGTTTGTGCACCACGTTGCAAATTCACGGAGACTATTAAATCATTATTTTGTGTAACGTTTTTGGTTTCAGAAATACAGTTTACTTTTGTGTGTTTTTTTAATATATTTTACGACATTTATATTTTTAATTTTATTTCAGCTTATCAGCTTAACATCGAATGTGGTTCCGAAGGACTGGGAACAAGAATGTAAAGCAAAGAATCCGGATTATGTTCCTCCTCAACCAAGCGGCCCTTAATTATACGCGAAGTTTTATGAAATCATAATTTTATATTAAGACAAAGTATTGTAAATAATAAGACAAAGAAATTGAACCGTATATTTATTTAATAAAAAAACATATTTTAAAGTCATTTTCCAAGCATACGTTATGCGCATAGTTTTGTTTGTAAAATATTTTATAAAATATATATAAAACCGTCTAAGCAAATGCTATTTACTGTATTATTAATCCTGATAAATTCCCGTCCTTAACTATTTAAAACACCAAAAGTATTGAAATACCGTGAGAAGAAAAAATTCTGTTTTGCTTATATATTTTTTTAAATGAACATCAACAAGAAACTGTTAATGATCGTTGCAAATAAATATTCTATCAATAAATAAAGTAATTGTTGAGTAATCTGTCAGTAATGATACTATCAACAATTAATGTAAAATTGGAATTATGAACTACACATTATTTAAACCTATAATAAATTGGCCAATTATTCACACATGTTTTTTAAATATTAAACTATTTTAAAGGTTATGAGCGTATCGTTCAAAAGTATTGAACCGTGGTCTTGTTATCCTGGTAGACGAGTGTAAAAAGTAAAAATTCTTTATCACAATATAAAAAAAAAATACTAACAGCTCCATTTTCTTTATTTTATAACAATAAACAACTTTCCACCATCTATGTATCATCACCAACGAAATGAAACTATCTAATTAGATGTCTGAAGGAGTTTATTAGTTTTATCTTTTAGCTGATTCTCTTGTTGAATATATGTTTAATATATAAAAAATAACGGATATGGACGTCGCAAATAACTTCAAATTATTCATATAACATCTATATATTCTATATGAATATATATAATCTATAAATAATATATATAATCATATAATTTAACAGCCCTTCCAGCTCTATTAGTATACGCTGGAACTATCATAGCTGAGTCAAGCGCTACCGATGACTCCAAAAAGCTTTAGCCCTGATTGTCTTCTTCTGACCGGTGTCATGGACGACGATCGGATACTTTATATGAAATGTACTCTGCATAACTGAATAATACTGACATACCATGGGATGAAGCAAATCGATTGGCGGGTGGTAGGTAATCTTGGAGACATCGCAATGTGCCCAAATTTATGCTTGAGCCAAGCAAAAACCATCGAAGAAGTAGAAAAAAAACTAGCAAAAATCGTCACCCTTCTCTCTTATATATTAGTTCTTAGGTCTTACAGATTCTCGACGAAATGTCCCTCTGGCTTTTTTGGATATAGTTAAGTAAATGCTATTTGAAATTGGATATTCACTAATAATAAATAATTTATGACCTTAATCTATATTTAGTTTGTTGACCATTTTGTTCATGTTATATTTGTATAAAATAATATATTTATGAAAATTCTAATTTATAATTGACTGTAATTGATTCGCGTTTTGTAAAAAAAAAATGTTAAGAGGAGAGACCGCTATACGAAAAACAGCCGACTTCGCTATCCTCATATTGGCTATTGGAGTATACGATATAGAAGGGTTGATTGTACATTAAATGCTTGAATAATTAATAGTTATGCTAAAATATTCGCACTACGTTAAATAACCCAATATGCATTAGTTTTTTTTACTCACACAGTAAATATTAGTATATAGGGTTTGTAAGCGTAAACATACAATTTGTTTTTTTACTAAGATACTTTGATAATACTTTATCAAGTTTTTCATCATTAAGTATGTATGCATATTTTATTCATAAAAAACTGGAATGAATTTAATTAATGTTTTTTTTTTTTTTAATTCAACACGTATATTAATAATATGCGTCACTTAGCAACTGTAAACTTGATGCAAAACTGTCGGTGACTATCACAATAGTGTAATATCAAACTATTTTTTTTTTAATCAAGCACTAGACTTTTAACTGTAGTTATCAGAATAGGTCAACTGAAAAATTAAATAGCTTTTCCAAACTTGCATATATTCCATTTTACTATAAATTTTTTATCTACTTCAACGTATAAACTCTTTTCTGTCAATATAAAGTTTAAGAATATACTGTTTTTATTTTTATCAGTCGGGAATTGAAATCGTTTCTATTTATTAATTTAAAGTATTCGAAAACTTTTGAATATAGTTATCATTGAATATATAATATTGTACCTGATTTCAAAATTATCGAATCGCAAGGTCGTAGATATCTCCCGATTATCTATGAAACGAGAATAAATAATCACATCATTTGTCCTGCACGGGCTTAAAAAAATACAAATATATTTGATGTCACCTTGTATATATTTTTCTGTTGCCAATTATTTTTTCATTACCAAACCGGCTAATTACCATAAAAACTCATTTGTTTTTTTTTGTTAAATTAAATATTCATGCTTACATTGACCATAAATTGGTGTATACTTTCTTAAAATTTCTATTTAATTTCATCCAAATCTTTTTACCGCGCCAGTGGAAAAATCGAGCTATACAGTTTAAAGCAATTCATATGGTAAAGTTGTAAGCTATTTTTGAATATCTTACTTAAAATATATTTGATATAATAGCTTTATTTATAGTTTTACATAATAATTTTATGTCATTTGAATTGAAACTATTCAAGGTGATAATGGGTTTTTCATTTAATTATATGTTAATAGCTTCTCATTCATTTATTCTCAGTAATAAATGATTGATTGGTAATGAATTGAAATGGTATAAGTTATTTACATTTTTTACTAGATTATTGTCAGGTCGAAGTGCAAAAATTGCACATCCATAATTTACAATATAAAAAGAGTATAAAATATATTTTATTCTAAAAATCATATCAGCTCTCAAAAATCCACATCAGTAATTATATGTTTTGTCTCTGTAGTAATTGTTTTATTTAATTTCGACAATATTGCATGGCACATTTAATAATCTATATAAACGATGATGAAAAAATATGATTTTCTGGATGAAACTTAGGTACTTCTACAGAAAAAAAATAACATACTTCGAAGTGTAATTTATATTCTATGACATCGTTATCCATACAACATGTATTTAAACAAACCTGTTTGAAACCAAAAATGTCAGAAATCCTATTGAAGATCGTATAGGAGCATTTCAACAATTTTTTTCAACAACCGTTTGTTATTTAGTTAGAGGGAGTAAAGATAATCAAATGAAGCTAGATCTACGGATAGTAATAGGTCCACGATAAGTTTTTAAAACATTTGTACACATCTTCAAACAGAAATCCATAAACCGATTGAAAAATTATTTACAATATAATAAATAATTGACTGGTCACCCCACTTATAATTTGTGTATCTTCTCCAAAGGCATCTAATAAATGCTGAAGATTTTTAAATATACAGATCACTCATCTTCGGTTCCCCATCGTACTAAAAAGCGTTTGATTTGGTTATCTCTGTGAAATAAGTGAACATAACATCAATTACAATGAGGATGCAGTTTCTTATTACATTTCTGGTGGTTATTCCATCAGTATCTTATGGGATGCCTGATAATATCGAACAGAACCACCCCAACAACCATATTGATCCAGATAGCACAAACGAGCTAAAACTAGTTCATGTGGTAAGTTTGTTTTTCTTAATGATAGTAGCACTAGTTAACTTCCCAGATTAACTAGACATTAAAATTCTGACTGTTTCTTCAGTGACACGTAGCATGTATTAAAAGGACAACGTGAGCTGAAAATATTCCCGTTTGTAAACTGTATAACTTACGTTAGATTTTTAAAACACCGCGAGCTATGCATATTTCTTTTTTTTGTGCACATTTAAAGACGAATATTTTATAATTATAATAAGAAGAAAATATGCTTCTTTTCAAAACAGTTTATTTCTATAATATTATTATTTTTTTAACGTTTTATGCCTCAAAGATATTCGTTAAATACAAAATACTTCATGTCATAAGTGAAAATTGGCCTTATTTGACATATTGATGATTTTTATAACCAGACTATTATGGTAATAAAAATGATGTCATATCCTTATTAAAAAATAGAATTTATCATAATCGATTAATCTTTTGATATGAAGTGATTTGCATTAAAATAATACATATATTTTACATCTGACGAATAAAAATTTGCCCGCCTATATTTTTACCTCCACTTCATACACAAAAGACAATTTAATACAGACAACGTATGTATTTGATGCTTGTGTTTATTAAGATCAAGCAAAAAAGCAATACATATGAATCTTATTATTGTATAAATAAAATAGATGGGATTTTTCAGATATTTAGACATGGCCAAAGGACACCGGCTGACACATATCCAAACGACGAATATTTCAATCACACATTTTATCCATACGGATGGGGTCAACTAACAAATGTAAGGATTGTCGACCATTATTTTTTCTCATTCTTATCATCGGGCATTATCTTTAATTTGATTTGTGTTTTTTTTTTTAATTATCATAACATCAAAGCAATGCGTGCTAATTAGTGTCATAAAATAAACATGTTTATTTTTGTTGAAATGTTTATATGAAAACAAGTGTCAATTATTTTTGTGTTTGTAAACAATTTCGAATATTTTTTATTTTTTAAATAAGTCAATATCGTAAAATTTATTTTGTCCATGAGCAAACACGAACACTCGACACTATATGCATATTTAAATTCATAATGTTTAATGACATAAAATGAACATTTAAGTTTTTCATGTTTTCAATATTTCATTTAATTTTTTGAGAGCGAATGAAATAACTCTTATCGTCAAGATTATGTTTTCTTTGTGTAATAAATTGTTAATATAAAACTACTTTTAATATTATTCTATATTTTTTAGACTGGCAAAAATAATCAATACCAACTTGGAATATTTTTGAGGAAACGTTACGATCAATTCCTTGGAAATTTATACACCCCTTCGAAAGTTTACGCACAGAGTACACATCCTGATCGAGCACATATGAGTTGTGCACTTACCCTTGCTGGATTATGGCCGGTTAAGGATTCACCCTTAGATTGGAACCCCCAGCTGCCGTGGTCACCAATACCAATCAGAAGTGAGCCTTTAGATGAAGATACTGTAAGCAAAACGATCTTTGGAAATGAATGATACAATAGTTCAATACACTCGCAAGAAAATATTCTATTATTATTGCATCTTTTAGCTTCTTCTTGGTAGAAAAAACTGTCCTAGATATTCTGAAGCGGTGAAAGATCTATTCGAAACGGATGAAGTTAAGGACATAATGATAGACAATTCTGATCTTTTCAAAGAACTCTCTGAACGAACTGGTCTTGAAATAAATACGCCTGACGATGTACAATCCTTATATAGTACATTAAAAGCTGAGGTGAATGATATTTCATTATATATTATTGGTAACATATCTTTGATGTTTACAGTTAAGAACTAAGTTGAAATAGTTTCTAACATAATATAAGGATTATAACTTACCAACTTCTCACAAAACAACCAAAGAATTGTTTGTCTGATTTTGAGATTATTAATAAACAAAGTATTCCAAATATATTATTCAACAGCAGAGTTGTCGAAACAAAACTATATATAGAGAAAAAAATACTTATAATTACCAATATACATTTCATGAGCTAGTTTTCAAATTTGGTCTAATCCACTATTTGACATAATGAGAAAATTCGTCATTGTCTGATAGAATTATATTTCAGGAAGAATTTGGACTGACATTGCCATCATGGACAAAAGAATACTACCCGGAAAAACTTTTACCTCTCACTGAATTGAGCTATATCTTAAATGCAAAAACACAAGAACTAAAAAGATTAAAAGGCGGTTGGTATCATTTTACTCTCCTTCTTCGGATACAATAAATAATTATAAATATATGGAATGAGCTTTATAAACATTGGAAATATAAAACGATCACGTCGCTTAAGAAGTTTAATCGAGATCATCTTTCGATACAACGACATCTAATAATGATAAAAAATAATTAATTGTTTTCGGTCAAGCACGCTCCAAACACAATTTACATCATTTGTGCGTAATGCAATTTGAAACAGTATAGTCAGGAATGCTCTAATGAAATTTCAAAATTTTAGTGGGCTAATTATTAATTTATGTTCATTTATACGTATTTAAAAAGTGGCAGTTTTTATCATTAATAGATGTCGCTGTACCAAAATCAGATCATTTTAAATGTACTACATACATATATGCGCAGTTATGTTTATTAATTTCAGGATGTAATTTCTACAAGGGTTGACTTTAGACTTTTATACTTTTGAATTGTGTTTAATTTTTATTATTTTTCTAGGACTTTTGGTGAAAAAACTCATTAGCGATTGGTCTGCAAAGGCTGCCAATACTATTTCACCAAAAGATCGTAAGATCTTCGTTTATGCCGGACACGATTCTACTATATCAAATATGCTGTCTGCTTTTGGCGTTTGGGAAAGCCAGATGCCAGGCTATGGAATAACCGCCATGCTTGAATTATACGAGAATTCAGAGACCAAGGAATTCGCAGTTGAGGTAAAAAATGATCTATTATAAGGAAATTGTAATTTCAGTATTACAGACTTTCTTATAATACTTATTTCTGCATAGATTTCACAGGACAGTGCAGAGGTGGCAGTAAACATTTACAGCAATTTTTGAAGAGATATTTTGCCTGATTAAATCCCGATCTTATTTATATAAAATTGACGAAATAGTACTCAACGTTGTGTTTTATTATTTAAATATAATTTCCACACATAAATTTATAGTATTTTTTTATATTAAAAAATAAAAACGTGCGTATACAAATGTTTTTCATGCATATTATCTTATTTTATCATCTACAGATTTACCTTCGTAATTCAACCAGCGTAGATCCAATAAAGCTTACCATTCCGGGATGTGAGGAAACTTGTCCAATTTCTAAGGTTTGAGAAAAATATTTTTTATTGACGTAATGTTCACAATAGATATTTATTTATAAAATAATTGTTCATATAATACATGAATAGAACTTATTAAGATGTGAAATGAAGTATTTAAATTAAAGTAACATAATAATTCTTAATTTTGTCCATTTTGACTTCATCTGAATCTCCTGGAGACCTAAGTACTACCTACTAAACCTACTAAATTTTACATAGTATAGTTTTTTGGGTTCTTATATTGCTTAAAAAAACTACCTTAAATTAGTTAATAATAGAAAAAAACGTTTCTATATGATGTTTCCACATATTTTTTAATCGATAGATGTTGGAATAGCAAGAATAGTAGTAATAATCGAGCTCTTATCATTATATATATTGGGGTATACTGTGATAAAACCCTAGTTTTAAACACATAGTAATGGAATAATTTTATAAATAAATTGAATATCACTATAGAATACATATTTGAATTACATATTACACACTGTTTATCAGTTATCTCTGAGTTATATCTTCACGAAAAATCTGTATAATACAAACGGATATTTAAGTCGAAAATAAAATAATTAACTTATATGAATCGCTAAATCTTTACTAAGAACATATTTTTTTCACGTTCGAGTTTCGTTATATGTCGATTCAACATCATGATACTGTTATAATGTTGACGCCATCCTTTATTTTTATTAAAATACTTTCTTACTTATATAAACTAAGGATTTTCAAAATAAAAATACTACGTTTATTCTTTCAGCTAATAACTTTGACGGAGGATGTGGTTCCCAAAAACTGGTCAGAAGAATGCAAATCCCACGATTCGAGTTATGTGGCTCCCGCACTGACCGGTCCTTAATTATCATCCAGTTACTTTGGGAGAACAAAGAGCTTCTGACAAAAATAATATTATAGTTATATAAATATTTTTTTAATTTGAAATCTTAACAGGGAAAAAAAATTTGAATTGCAAAGACTTAGTTGGTATTAATAAAAAATAAAAAACTTTTTTTACTTCCAATATGGAGTTAAAAACATTTCAATGCTTGATATTTACTGTGTACTATTATATTATATAATAGTATAAAAATGAAGAAACAAAAAGGCTTATTGTTTTTGATTGATTTTTTTGCATCCTGTATTTTTTGACTGAATAGAAAGTGATGGTAACGTAACGGAAAGATGAATTTTTTTCTATGGGTTTCCGAAATTTCGAACGCGAAGTTTTAAATGCCGATTGAGGTGTTACTCACGAGTGTTATTGTGTTATACTTGGTGCCTGAAAATGGATGCCAAAAATAAGTTTTATGAACTTTTTTATATCCGGTAAATGAGAGAGATTTTACACTTGGCTCAAGGAGATTATTTATCATAGTATCGTTTGATTTTTCGTTAAGACTAATTTACATGTTATATTTGAAATACTGTTCGAAAATATTACTATCTAAATAAATTATTTTTGTAATTAAAAACCTTTAAAAACAAATGTGTGTTTTATTCTCCACAATAACGGAGAAAAAGAATAAATAAATATTATCATTCAACTTATTTAAGCATATCTGCAAATTTATATAGCTTTATTTCACTACGAATGAATTGCTATCATTTTTGCAGTTACAAAATAAAGTTCACTTATTTTTTAAATTGAAAAAAATATATCATGTATTATAATTTAATAATTTTACGCCAAAGTAGTGGCGTTGGAGTTATAAGAGAATGATCGATGCCGCCCAAATGGTCACATCATTTATGTATTTATTATTTATCTGTAATTATACGTCACAAAAATTACAAATTATAAATTCATTGCTTTTGCAACGTCAAAATATTAAATATCATCTACTATCCAGTGATAAAAAAGAATCACTCAATTCTGCCACCAGTCTACGTGCTATAAAAAGCTTAGATATCATAACGTTAATAGAAAACGTTATTACGTTAAACGAGTATTAATAAAAAATAGACAAATTTTAATCTGTTCTCTGCCGATTCCCGTAGCACAAATTCTAGCACCAAATATTTTTAAAATGTTGATGTTAACCAAACTTGTAGAGATTATTAGAGTAAATCAGGCTTTATTTCAACAAAATAGCCTGTCCACAAAATTTTCATCATTCATTTATATACTTAAATCAGCCGACTCAACAGTACAGACAAGAGCAGTTAGTAGATTAAGAAAATGTATTTCCAAAGTTAAAATATATATGTGACAAAAATATTTAAAACCTACAGAAAAATAAGTTCCACGATGTACAATGGACTCATTTACTTAATAACCATTGATTTTTAGCTTCTGGAAAAACAAAACATTTGTTTATAATTTAATTAGAGAACATTAATTTTTTATACATCTCTATAAGACAAACAATTAATTGCCAATTAAGAAAGTATTATATATTGTAATATTTAAAGCTGATAAATGAGTATATCAAATTGAATATAAACACCATGTCATTCAACTCTGCCCGGCGCTTCTTAGTTTTTGGCGAGATTCCAAATCGTTTTAAGCCACGCGGTACTTTCGCATCAGCCTTTTCCGGCAAATATTTACACTAAATACTAAAAATGAACTAGATCTAAAAGAAATGTGCATTAGTTTTGTATTTTTATTTTGTTGTTGTCGTAGCTAGTTTTTCGTTGGCCGTGTTCGTCACCTGAATGAAGCGTTCGGCGAATCGATTCAGCACTACGATGGCCAAGAGACTTCATTTGGTTTTCTTGCTTCTGATGCTGCGATGTCGTTCGGCGTCGTCCGAATACCTCGACGAAAATATCCATCTCTCTGCCGTAAAGCATTGTGCAAGTTGTGTATGAAGTAGCCAAGTCGTTACACTTTCTCCGTAATGTCCGCTTGTAATTAAAATTCCGCAATATCTGTCGATAGTAAAACGTTATGTTTTTTCCATATTGATTCGGTGAGATTTTCACTCCGAGCACCAATTTTTGTGTCTCGAGTAATATTTTAAAATTCGATACGGTAAATTGAAACAACGCCGTTTTGAAAGGGCACTCTTTTGGTGATTGAAACACATTATTGAACAGTTTTAAGCAATTTCTAACATGCCATCGGAAGTGACTCTGACTAAAAATGAGGGAACGCCATGGGGATTCCAGCTAACAGGTGGCGCCACTTTTGAAATGCCGATAACAGTTTTTGACGTGAGTAATGTGCATTGTTTAATATCATGGCATTTTTTCAATCATGATTATCATTGATGTTATTAAATAATATTTCGTAAAATGCGTGCATTAATGAGATACAGTTTACTTGTATTATATAATTGTTAATATAAATCTCTTCTGCATCGGTATGGAATTTTATGTGTATGTTAAGTTGTTGATTAAAAGTCATACGAGACATGTAAACAATTTTTATAATAATATTTACTACCTCTAATAAATATTATTTTTTAGAGGCTCAAATATGTATTAAAAATGTATTTAACTTATTAAGTAATGGCAATTATTATATTAATAAAGTTTCTTTTTATTAATAATATTGGCTTATTCAATAGTATTTTATATATATTCCTCGCACAAATTTATATTATAACCTTATAGTAATTGAGATATTATATTAACATTAAGAATGAGACCTTTGTACGGTTTAAAAACACAATATTTAACATTTTTTAAAAAACTTAATTTGAAATATCCATAATGGAAGATAAGTTGCTGTACACGCATTTTTATTATGTACGCAGTTTATGTTTAACTCGAATACGTTTTACATTTTTTTTCATTGAAGTGTTCAATGTTTTTATGGGCAAATGTTTTGATGTCTTCAATTCGTTATGGGGTCAGTGAACTCTATCGTAAGATGGCACAACAGTTGTGAAAATTGCTTGAAAATCATAATTTCATCACTCAATCTAATCGTGTATACATATTATTTGTAATAATGAACTAGTTAGGAAATGATATGATCGTAATATAGGAAATAAGGTGTGCCTTGTGAGATTTTTTCCCACATTTTATAATTTAAAAAATAAATACCACAAACAGTGATACAATAGAAAGGGGTACTGCTAGAGTGATATTTCTTACACTTATACATATGACAACGAATAAGTGAAGACAGAATCGACTATTGAGCCATTTAATACTTTGTTGTGATTTCGGAAACACAATAAACTAGAAACAATGATCAAAGAGAACTGAATATGAGAAATGAACACTAGTTTTTAGGATATTTATGTAAAAAACCAACGGCCTTCAAATTTTCTGATATATAATCAGTGTCATGCTTATATAAAAAATGGTTCAGTGCTGAGATTTTCTATTTTTTCTGGCCATGTCTCGTCAAATCTTACATGTCGTTTTAAGCTGTCTTAGAAGTTATTAAGAAATAAAACTCACTAGTAGCATTATGCATCCTGCCGATACATCACGCAAGTTGACTATTATATATTTGGATCACTACAATGAAAAAAATCAACGTAGTTTTACATTTATTTATCATTTATACTGGCGTCAGCATGGCATACATTTCATACATGAAAAAGAATCTAAATAACAGTAATAGAAAAAAAAATGCACACATTTTAGGTGTCATAGTTGAGCCTGTTGAAATAGATTCACGTGTATAATTATATTCAAAGAAAAGGCAAAAGTATCAAAGCATGAAAACAAAACATACTCTAATTTATGGCTGAAAAGAGAATTGTCTTACATTATATTGAATTCTTTACAAAATAGCTTTTATATACTCTTATATTTTTAACATCATATCTTGTGTTCAGAATTCCGATTGTTTAAAATTATTAAAATATCTTGATATATTTGGGTTTATATTAAACCGCATAAGACGCAAATGATTTTGTTCTCTCAAAATTAAATCCAAATCCTCACATGAATTGTCACGATTTTTCCGGACGAGTGCTGTCAACCCCCTAAATGCAGTTTTCGGTTTATTCGTTATCTATAATCACATCGGAAGTAATGTAGAAATAATAATAAATAGTCCATTACACTTTTTGGGTAGATATTTTTTTTTTTGTAAAACATTGTAGATTAAATAATATGTAAACTAAATACTCACCTCAACAATAAGGCTCATTTTTTGTTACTTTTTCCGAAAAATTTTTGACGTATGAAAATAAGCCACTCAAATAAATATAGTTTATATAATTTGTTTCATTTATTTTGAAAAACAAGATAAATTTTATCTAATTACTGGTATTATTAAGAATAATTAGACAGTGTATTAAAAAAAAGGGTTTTCTTTTATCAGTGAAATTAAAGCCTTCCGGTATATAAAATCTTTAAATACATTAAGAATTGATAAAATAACTGACCTATGCCCAAGACAAGCTGTGAAGGATTTGTGTTATATGTGATAATGGTGCATTTTTTTTTTACTTCATGTGTTCTTGAATCATATGTATACTTAATGAGTTTTATGTTAAAATAGACTTTAAAAGTATTTGTTTATATGAATTAATATCATAAACGATATTATGATTCTATTGGTAACAATTTACTCGACCCAAGACATATCCCAAAATATTAAATATGGTATGATAAAAACCAACCCAGTCATTTCCTAAAATTCCGAAATATATTCTTAATTCATACTACTTTACCAAACATATTAAATTTACAAAGTGGAACTGGCTGGTAACGTCGTATTCAAAATTCTGTTTCGTTATCGGTATCCCTTCACAAATATTGCGTGTAATTGACATATTAGTGCATGATTGAAACTGGCAGTTTTAAATAAATGTATGTTAAGCACCGCCGCACACAGAGATATAAAATGACTGTTGCATAATTTTAACTCGGCTAGATAACGAATCGGAGATCTAACCATAATTAATGTCGATATCGTTAAAGTATTGCCAAAAATGTTGCACAATTTATTTATCAATACCTATGGCACAACGATGTGATCTTGCGAATTATAACCAGTCTAATTTGATTGTTACACTGGATTAGTGAATAATTTTCATTAATAAAAAATTCTCTGCTTTTTACTTCGTACTTCGATAATATTAGATTTCAAATGAGAAAATATACTCATTTTCGATTCGTTTGTAAATTTGTCATCAAATTTTATACATACATAGTTGTATTTGGTTAGTATTATATTATTTTATAGTGTTATTGAACGTTCAAAAAAAGTTTTTACCTTCGTAACCATAAGTAAATAATTTATATTTTGGAATATAGTTTATTAAGTACGAAGGGTGATCATAAATTTTTATTTTGAAGAGAGACTTCAGCGTATACTTTAGAACTTAATAAAATTAAGTATTTTAGAATCACACTGTCGTTAAAATATTCTTTAACTTTTATACTGACTTTAAAAACCAAAACAGTTTGTTATTGATTTCCATTTAAGAAGCTCATGAACTAGTCATTAGTGTGAACCATATCGAATATTTTCTTCAAAGTAAAAGACAATTGTATACATAAATGATTATCAAAGGTATAATAAACGATATATATAATAATACGAAACACGTAAATTTTATTCTGTTTGATAGAGTATAAATTAAATATGAATGAAAATCATTGATAATGTATTAATGAAACATTATGTGTGGTGGATATATGAAACAATACAATCTAAAAAAAGTACGAAAAATAACAAATTTGACAAAGATAGAACTATTAAATTAATAAATATATATGTGATAAAATTAAGTAATTACTCTTTTACTCACAGTGTTAAATTCATTCTAAATGTTCAATATGACATACGTGAACGTGAGTATTAAAAATTGATGTTATATTAGAATATAGTTTCCCCTCTAAAGATTTACTGCTATTTTTATGATTATTATATGAATTTACATCGGTTTTGAGACTCTGGTTTATTTCAAGTATCCAATAAAGTTTGCTCAATTAGCATGCAGTCGGAAGATGCGATGCAAATATACGAATGTAAAATAGTCCTAGAAAATATATTTTTATATTAGAAGCAATAATCAAATTTAGTTGGGTGATTAAAATGAAAAGAAAAAGGCTCATTCATAAAATAAAATGAATACTTTTAATGGAGCAACCATTATATTACGAATATTAAATCAACTTTTGGATGAATCATTTTTGTATCGTATACCAAAACACGTATCATTTTTTATTTGATAATAAGAATGTTTCAATTTATATCGTTAAAGGCATTTTTTCAATAATTTCATAACAAAATAATTTATTTTTCTCCTTAAGTATTGAATGAATTTTAACATTTTTTCGGTGGACACCATGGACCAAAATAAACAAAGGTTTCAGCTTTTCAAGCTTTTGCAACTTTATGGGTCATATAGTGGTTACTTCTTTGAAGATATTCAAGATTTATATCTGGATGAAGCATATATCGATAAATATAAAGTAATTTTTCATTCATTTGTATTTAAACATATAGCACACATCATTGCAAATTATTATAAAGTTCATTTTTTCAAAAGAAAATTATCATGAATATGCTTTAATTATCATATATCAAGCTTGTTTTAAATATTCATTTATTATAAAAGAAATATAAAATTCTTGTTTATACAGATATCAAATACATACCCTTACTGTATTTAATATTATAAAAAAATGATAATATTTGCTTATCTTATAATAATTTTAAGCTTATAAAAATATTCACATATTAATTTGAAATATATCATATATATTTGAAATATTCCAATTATAGAAAAGATATGTAAATAAATGTAGATAAACGGGTTATATGATAAATCAATAGATTTAGATAGTAATGTTATCTCACGATCCGACAGAGAAAATAAAATCACTAATACAATATATATTTTTTTAAATATACATTAGGTAGTACACAGGTGAATATAATTTATTAACGGGATTCAATCATCATATAATCATTGGATATTTTGTCAGTCAATATTTGCTCCTCGACTAAAATATGATAATTGTTATGATTTAAATTTCATAACTTTTTTTTGTTTTTTAAATATCGGCGTCATTTGTCATATTAAATTTTCTAATGATCATTTTATTAGTCTATAAGTGAATGTATTTTTCATTTGCTTAAAATTATAGTTGTATGTTTATTTTTAAAGTGTAATATACATGAACATTAAATGGAAATTTTAATTCGCCGTTTCATTATGTTTTTCAATTGCGATTCAATCGAAATTTCCAATAGAAATAGTATTATTAATTGCCTTTATCAGAATGAAAAAAACTGCTTCAAACTGTCTAGTTATGAATGCTCATGTACGTTATGTCTTATATTGAATTGGACTGACGTGAAGATCAATTTATATTTAGACCAAGACCTTTAAGTCAGATTTATAGACGCTAATGCATAACCCTGGGAACTATTTTCAATATCAGATCTTTAGATTTCATTGTATCTTTTTTTCAAACTCACGACTCACTCACTCTGCGTTATCACGATTCCTGGATTAGCGTTTTAATTTAATCGGTGCAATGATTCTTGAGTCATGCAATGTGTCTATGGTATACGTAAGATATAAGATACAACTAAATGACCGATGTATTTAAGACTTAATACCAGCCAATTCAACAAGAAATTTATAAATCGGTAGTATAAATAAAATATATACTTTTTATAGTTTTTAGTTAAATATATAGTTTTTATACATTTGTGACGTTTGATCCGTTTGGATCGTGATTTCAATTTTTTTACATTTTTTTTCTGAAAAACGAGTGTTATGATAAAAATATATATAATATATTGATACAATTTCGTATGTACAAAATAGTTCCCGCTTAACGTAAACCTAATGGACTTATTTTAATGCGAATTTGATTTTTTTTTGTATTCAATTCAAAAGGTTTATCGATTACATGATCATATTAATCTCAATATAAATATAATCTAAGTCCACAGGTTTATCGCTGAAGTAATTATATATTTACATTCCATCATTCTTCTATTCTAAGTGTATTCTTTTTTTGTATACTCTAATAAGACAGTAGGCATTGTTTGATAGATATAAACTGGCTTTAAACTCACATTCCCACACAAGATTGAAAGATATCTGTTTTGTTAATACAAGATAGAGAGTCTATTATGTTCTCGCGTTCAACTGAGTTCTAATTTTAAAGTATAAAAGCGCAAATCCAGTATAATTTATTTATTTATATTTGAGATTGTTTTTTTACGTAAACGATCAAAAGGTTTCTATTCTCTTTAGAAAGATATTTTACATATGAAAAACAAAACTTTTCTTTATGCAAAAATTTTGATTGATGAAATTTAACATTATAAATAAATGTCTGCGACGCGAAGCCAATTCTGGTCATTTGAAAAAATATGGCATGAAGTGAAACAATTTCTTTCATATTTAGAAATAAAATGAAATTGAAATCTTTGGAGGTAATTAATTGATTCGCAGTGTTAGAAAATATTACTTTGTGGGATGTATATTGATTTTTAATTTTATGATTAAAATATCACAACAGAAATCGGATATGTAAATAATTGATTTCAATAAATGGAAATAAGTTTTTTTCGTGCTCAATTCAGCTGAACATCGATTCGTCGAATAGGCGTCGGTCGATTTTGGCATTTTCCCAAATATCTGGGTGAGGTTGACGTAATGAATGTAGATGATCGTCAGGCCAACTTATCCGGGAGGAAGTTAGTTCTTCACTCTTTTGCCAGTATCGATTCAGAAGTACATTGTTCCCTTCCCAGCAAGGAAAACGAGTAGGTGTTTTTATTTATACACCTTCTAAAAAGTCATTTATGTATTATTGACAACAACCGACTGGTTTATTTACTACGCCACTAAACTGTGTCAAATATATTTTTAAGTTCAAACGATCGCATTTCAAACGGACACCAAAATAACATGTGCCTAAATATTTTCTGAAGCTAAAAATTGGGAACGTGTTTTACAAATAATATATAGTGAATAAAAATAAATATTAGATTGTGTTTTAACATTTTTATTTTCAATATCTATCTAAAACACGAAAAAATTATTTCAAAATAAACAGTATCAAAATTTGACAATGTTAACTTATTTATTAAGTATATTAAATGAATTGAATATTTCTTTGTATTTTCCCTTTTTTGTGAAATAAATTTACTGAAAAAAATTAATAAATATTTACGTGAGTGAAGCACCTTCTCGATGCCAAATAACTATTCCACGTTGATAATACGAAACGATACATCTTGACGTTCGCAGGTGGGAGAACAGCGATTAATATTTAAGCAAAAAATGATATGGTTTGACTACATATTTTGTATTTACGTGATAAATGCTCATGGATTATAACATATGATTTTGGATATTTTCCAAAGTCAATGCAAATCGATTGAAATAGATTCATAAAACATGCCAAACCGATGATTTATTTTTAATATTATTTTGCCGTTAAGCTTGCTGAAACAACACAAATTTAGTTTATTGCGCAAAAATAATATACAATTAAAAATATTTATACTTGTTTCATATTTCATTATGTACGGACAATTCTAATAATAAGGCGATATTACTGTGTATTTAAAGCATTTTTATCTGATTATTTAGTTGTGTAAATCAATACTTAATCGCTAAATTAAAAACAATGATTAACATATAATCTCTGTATTGTTATTCGTTTCAATATGACATTTTATGTTAGTTTTCTTTTTGCTTAAAATAAACCAGAAAACTTAATGAACATAGTTTTAAAATATTTACTCAAAATATATTGAATACTTTTTTCTCTTCTTACGGTTTATGCTCATGTTACGAAATTTAAATGTGTTTTCAATTAGAAACCTGCAATAAAAAAAGGGAAAATCATATTGGCCTTATGATCATTTGACATGGATAGATAGACAAAATAAAACAACGTAAACTTTAATTAATTTGCATAATGTTGCTAGAAAAAAATATATTTTGTAAAAATATATCGTCATATAAACGTGACTGACATGTTTTTTTCTCCTAAGCACTTCTTCAAAATGAGATAATAAAAATTCGGAATGTTTTACATTATGCTTGGTATAC
The DNA here is from genome assembly GCA_028555115.1 of Himalopsyche japonica. NCBI lineage: Eukaryota > Metazoa > Arthropoda > Insecta > Trichoptera > Rhyacophilidae > Himalopsyche > Himalopsyche japonica. The sequence goes on from JAHFWJ010000430.1 coordinate 4,387,212, forward strand.
TTGTATGGTTTTTTTTACCCTGATACGTTCTTCATGAAATTATTTTCAATGTCAATGTCGCAAAGAATAAACATTTTTTTTATTCATTGTAATTGGTCGGTGTTTTATGGTTATATGTGAAAGAAATGTATCAATGCATGATAAAGAAAACAGCAGTGTTTCCTTTTTTCTTGGTTAATTATTTATGATTTCCAAATAAATTTAAAAAATACTGACAAATAAAACTTTGAAATAACATAACATATCCCAAAAGATACAGATGCCGCATATATATCTAGTCCACATTTTCATTTACACCAAAAAATGTTAAATGTAAATATTTGACCACTGTAAAATTTATATATTGCAAAAAACAATGTATCAATCGATATTGGAAAGACGTGCTTAAAGACTTGCAACAAGTCACATCAACTTGATAGATTTTAAAAAGTATAATTAAATAAATGTATAAATCTAGAATTAGCCTACAAAACCATTAACATTAAAATAGGTAATAAGCTTTAAAGTGTTCTGAAAAGATTTTCAATGCTATTTTTTGAAGAAAATTTTACATAAAGTAGTTGTAGTATTATATTGTATATTAAACAACGAATTTACGTTATTTTATAAACTTTTGTTGGAAAAAATACGCATATTCCTGAAAAAATAACAATGCGCTAATATTCGTATATAATATTTTACAGTCATATTGTAAATAAACACAATTGTTTGGTCAGCACAATTTTCTTGAAAAACATTTGTTTCATTAAAATCTTTGAATATAATACATTCATTTTTCGCTATTTTACTTCTTATCGTACGTCAAATGTTGCGATTATAAAAAAAACGTTATGTGTAAAAAATCTTTTGAGGTAGCATGTAAAGTGTTTTTATACGCGCAGTTTTCTCAGTTTTTATAATGTATGCCAACAATAATTATGAAGAAACGCATTGCAATGTAACATGTATTGATAAAAGTAACCTTGCATCATTTAAATTTTTTTTTAGGTAGAAGAGGGTGGACACGCTGATAAAGCAGGAATTCGACTCGGAGACGTACTAGTGAAAATAAACGGAATGGAGACAGAAACATTGACACTGGAGCAAGCGCATGATGCGATAAATGCGTCGGGAAATAATATCAGCCTCGCTGTAACAAAGTTAGTCATGTCTACTAATAGTATCTTCACTCTCCCGTACCCAATGTATTTCTAGATCGGACGCAGACTTCAATTCTATATTTTTCAACGTATACTTATTTCGTGTCAGAATTCATAAAGTTATGCTAAGATGAAATTCATTTTATCAAAATAAGAAATATCATTAATATATGCTCGCCCTGCGTAGAAAAACAGCTAACGACAAACGGTATATCGTTATTTCGACCAATAAAAAATATCTCCGATGCCAATCAATCAAAAGAAAAATATTTTACACTGGTTATGATGAATTTTGTAAAGAATAACGTGTAGCTATTTGAGTTTATCTTCCATTTCTCAGGATGTGTCTATTTCCATTTGCTATGTTTAGTCGGTAGTAAAACTATGTAAATTATTTCATGATATTTATATGCGTTTACTTAATTATTTTTGCTAGGCAGCTTCTTAATAATAAGCAAAATATTTTCATGTAAACTTTTCTAAGCCACCTATTTTTTATTTTATTGAAAATATTCACAGTTTGGAAGATCAGGAAGCAGCAGAAAAGCTCCAAGAAGATATTGTCGAGGAAGAAGAAGAACTATTTTGTGATATATCAAAGTTAAATCTCAAGCCTCCAAGAGGAGCTCCACAAACAGAAGTGGCTCAACGCAAGTGTTGGCATCCTGTCATGCTCGACACAAATCGACCGCCAATAATCGAAGAAAAAACTGGGGATGAGGTAAACTATTATATTATATAATATAATACTTCCATGGAATGCCAAGCCATTCCCTGGCATTTTTTTTAAAGAAAGTAAAGCATAATAAATTTTCAACGATAATATTAAACTCCAAGGATAACAGTGATTAAAATATTAATGAGAGTTTTATTTAGGTTCCTTCTTGATTTTTACACGGGAAAAATAAAATTATGATACAATATTAATCATTATTAAAGTAATTACTATTGAATATCTGAAATCTATTTTCTTTTCCATATCCCATCTTTGGGTTGATATTTTACGATATTGACTAAGATGATCGTCTATGTGGCAAGGAATCATTATTTTTATAAAATTATTTACACAAATTTACAAAAAACTACGAATTTAAAGTCAAAATTTCATATAATGACTACTAAATATTGTATTTTTAGCAAAGCTTTTCAAGCTCGAAATGAAAAAATTAAAACATTCATACATAAATATGCTGAAAGATTTATGAGCCTCATTTCAAGACGTCCAAATTAACCTATACACAATTTGCATACATTAAGATTATTTATTAATTTAAGAAAATCCCATTTTTAATTCAACACTATACCAAGTATTCATATAGTATATCAGATAATTCATTACAGTTTGTTTTCTAGAAATAATCTGAAAACTTGTTTAAATGGTGGTACTAAGATACCTTCAAATTATATTTACGGAAGTATAATATATAAATGTAATTTATCTTGCCGTCTAGGCGTGCTTTTCGCTAAGATGAAAATTAACACATTTAAAAATAGTTATAACGAAAAGTATAATATAAGTTTTTATTGCATTTTAATGAGATTATGAATGCCATCTAATAAATCGGTTTTATCCATTTCCAGGAGGCACCTCACAAGAAAATAATGCGAAATCTTCGTCAAGCGATGAACGGAAAGAAGATTGTAAACCCTTCGCCTGAGGTACTCATTTTCTTTCTCTGCAATAAATTCACGATAGGCGAGAAACCAGACGAAGACGAAGACAAATCGTGATTTTACCCTCTACCCACCCCTACAAAATAAAAATAAAACTCCGAACTAATCTTTATTTTATACTTTTTGTATTAATGTAGGCTAACATCCGATATGTAATAATTGAATGGTATTTAATGTTCTTTCGATGTATTTTTAATTGTCATGGAATGTATCTCTGTACGTTATTTTTCATTTACCTTCTTAATAAACAATATAAATCGAAATTTGTGTATGGTTTTTACCCCTTTCAACACATTTTTGCATGCCTTTGGTGACCTTCATTTTTACAAAAATCAATATTTACCATTGTTTTTTTACATTTCATGGAATATTTTTATTTAACAAATAATTTAATATTTTCTTATACATTTATAACAACAACTACTTACTCGTGAAATGTTAATTAATATAAAGATGATTTTTTTCGAAAAAATAAAACGATCAATAAAATAATTTATCTGAAAAATTAGAAACGATGTCGGAACGCAAGTTAAATTTAACTCAACGTCGGTTCATTTAGTCGTCTTACATTTCTCTCCCAATTAAAGCGGTATTTATCATTTTAGCCCAATTATAATGAGCCCATATTCAACAAGTATACACGTATAGCATATTGGATTAGTGTGAAGAGATACACAAAAAAATAATCAAAATAAATATTGATCATTGAAAATCAGAAACGAAAATGAGATAAGATATTACGTGATGATCATGAAAGCGATTTCGACCCGGCGAAATAAAAAAAAATGCACATTTGCAGTGAAAATGTATATAAAAATACTTTTCATTACCATTAATAATTAAAAAAATAATCGCATTATAGAACTCATCTTTTTTTGTATGTATTTAATTTTTTTTTTTACGTGTTTTTTTTATCTTGGAACCTATCCCATGTGTTCGTACGAGTGTTTTTGCAATTCTTAATTTTATCATTGTGAGACGTATTTTCAGTGTCAAACAAGAGATGTTTGTAGTATGATTATGGATTTGTCGATGTTTTAAATAAGTCATCATACTCTCATCGCTCTCGACCTTCAATTTGTCTCGCACATTATTGTCTATGCGTGATTATTCCAATTATTTTTTAATATTCTTCAAGATATATGTATACCATAATCAAAAGAATACTTCATCATTGGTCATGAGAATATATGCTTCTTTTCGATTAAAATAAAAATTATTTCAGGCACCTCCATCGAGAAAAGCCCCACCACCACCCGTTGATAAAGAAGTGAAAATTTACGAAGACGAGCAAGGTGCATAATATTATTTACATAAATGTTAATTGAATTCATTATATAAGCCTTTTGTATCATTTCGATCAAGCAGATTTTGCGGAATTGTTGGTACATATTTTCTAAACTCGCTTTTTTTTAATGAATTTTCTATTAGCTACTAGTTTTAATAGTACAGTGTATGTGAGGTTGATATATGCTGATATCCAAAGAGCTTTTAATTATGAACAGGCGATCACTGAAATCAAAGAATTGTTCACTTTATTAACGTTTTGTTATAATTCAAATCAAGGTTTTAATTAAAAGGCAACAATTAAGACCAACATAATAGCCTACTTCCGTATGTATATGATCAAACAAAATAATACTTATTTTTAATTATAATACATAAAACGATTTTTGAAGGGTTTAGTAAAAATAATGTTCATTGGAAAATCCATTGGTATTTAACATTTGCGTGCATTTCAGTTCCAAAATCTTATATTACAAAATGTGTACGAATTTCATTCTTTATTTTTATTGAATTGCAGTTTATACACCCATTATTTTTATTTTGAAGTATAACGCATAGAATTATACGTATCTCAAATAGTTAAACCAATGACTATGACTAAAACCGAGCATTTTAACCAGATAAATACTATTTGTAGTCTACCATCGCAATTAAGTTGAATATAACGAAGTAAAATATACAATGCCATCTCTTGTCAGAATTAAGTATGGAGGATCAGCTGCGTGGAATGCAGCGTCAGCTTGAAGCACTGTGTGCTCTTCCAGCAGCTTTACACAATTCACTAGCAGCTGTCAGTCAGCGCATCCATCGTATGTTACCACCAGAACCTGATTCTGAGGTAATACAATCTTGGATATGTTCAGATCATAATACTTTTTAAATAATGTTATTGCAATCGATTAAACGCGCATTCAGGAGATTTGTGTGCTTTAAAACGAGAAAGGGTTTGCTTAGCATCCTAGTTTTTAAACAAACTGTCGTTTTACTGCATACAAATTATGCAATAACACCGAGTCTTAGCAGTGTTATATAAAAAGCTTGGGTTTATATTACTCAAAAAAAGAACAACTTTATTTTTCAAAACGATAGAATTTACGTTTTTTCGTAAACAATAGTACTTAAACAGAATAGCAGTTTACGTTTTTTTCTGATATTCTTCTATTTTTACATACTGGCTAGACCGCATCGGGTCCGCGGGCTGTAAGTTTGACACATTTGGTGAGCCACATAGATATCTATTGGACTATCGTTACACTAGTTACATATGTTTAAATTTTCCTCGACATCTCAAATCATCTGTCAGCAAATATGACGATATACGAGTAAGATTTTGCTATTTTTGTTATTGTAAGGCATCACCTTTTTTGGTTCGATTCAAAAGAATAAAAAGCATTTTATTCAATAATTTTAATATATATATGTGTTCAATTTGTATTATACAAACATAAAAAAGTGTGGCAATCGACATAAACACAAATCTTTATTGACACAATTGTAACATGACAGTGTTTTTCAGCTTGAGCACCAGGAAGACATAACTGAGGAAGATTTTACTAATGGTGAGGTTTTACAAATTATTTGTTTAGTTTTCGCTTACACTTATGCATTTGAATTAACATCACTACGTCATTATATAACAAAAAACTAATATTCCTGATTTAATAATAATTTTAGAATATACAACAGACGATGAGTATTCAGCAAGAGAGCCAATTTCTGAAGCTGAGGAAGTGATTGAAGAAGAATCTCAACAAGATTCAGAATACGAGCCAGAACTGGAACCGGAAGTCGAGCTGGAACCAGAACCGGAACTTGAGCCAGAACCAGAACCAACAGCTGAAGAATTAGAAAAAATTGAGAAATTGAGAAAGGTTTGATTTTCGTGATAATATTATACTATACTAAAAAGTATTTCGGTACTTGTCAATTTAAGTCCCATTTATTCCCATTGTTATCAAATATGATTCGTCTTTATACACGTGTACTGTTTTTCAAATATTTATATTAATTTGATCTGCAGTTTTCACACTACAACAGTTTTTAGCTCTGATTAACCGTACCATAATTTAGAAAAGTTTATTTCATTTTTTGTTTGAAAGTCTCTTGTGATGAAACCGCTGCAACATAATATCATAGACACGAATGTGTGCAAACAAACGGAAAATGAACTTTTCATTTATATCAATTCCAACACAAAATAGTTCGACATTAATTGAATGTTCAAATATAATGAAAAGTAATCTATTCATTGAAATTGGTCGACATAAAAGCGTATTTTTAATATAAATAATAATCGACACATGTATTAATATTTAATCGTCTTTCATTCTTCCCTAACACTATGTATTATAAAAAAAATATAGGAGGACAGCTATGAATTATTCCGCTTTTAACTGTAGAATTTTGGTGAAGATATCATCAACGGCTCTTCAAAATTGTCTCCGTAAGAAAATGACATCTCTATTATGTTTCTTAAGCCATAAAACTCATAATCAATCACATAATATCTGAAAAATGCATTTGATGTGCCCTGACAGACTGTTTTATTATATTTGTTGGTCCAAACAGGAAATTCTTTGAATAATATTATTTTTTATATAAGTTTTAGTTGGTTCCATTTAATCTTTTTCCGATACCTAAAATATAATATTATACAAACGATACACTTTTTGTCGATTAGCGGTCGGCAGTCTTGGGCAATTGTCGTATTGAGTTGTGACCACTGATTTAAATACTTGCTCCAATTTTTCAATCGTTGCATGGATCCGTTGTGGTGTTGCTCTATTCGAAGTGTTATTACATCCCAAACCATCCGATCATCAAAATGTAAAGTAGCAAACGGAATTAACCATTGATAATAACGTCCGTTCAAATGGTTCATTGTGAGCATATGTAATTGCAAAAGATATGTAATTGTTGATTGACACCTGGTGTATCGAACGAAATATTTGTTACCTTTTACAGATGAAAGAATTAAACAGGGCATGGCCGTGGGGAGACAACGTCAAACCTGTTTATAAGTAAGTTTCTTATATCTTAAAATTGTTTTTTTAATAACTTTCTCAATTGCATGATCGTGAGATGTGTGTAGTACTGGCATATTATAAACTGAATATGATTGTAGCATTACAATTTTTCGTCTCTTTGCCGAGTGGTCAACGGAACAGTCTACTGGCTTTCACACATTTGATTAAGGAGCTATGAGCTCAAATAAAGGGAAGAGAATATTTTATCAATAAACTTTAATAACGATCTGTGATTTTGTATCAAAAATTCAATATTTAGTAATGAATTAAATATTTTGAAAATATACCGCAAAAGTGCGATTCACTCACACTCTTTGAAAGTATATATATGTAGATATACTCCATTGGGAATACATGTTATTAATACATGGATCAGAAATCACATATAAAAAATGATGGATTGCTTTATTTCAAAAAATAAAATACAATTTTTATAATATCCATAGTATATGTATTTTTCATATTTTATGATATAATGAGTAGGTTCTGTCCTCGCTCATCGATAGTATTATCAACTAATCATTATAATGTAAAATGTGGAAGAAAGGCTTCAAAAAGTGCGTATTTAGTAAAACATAATACCTTTCCACCAATAAATGAAAGACTATACTTATTGCTTATTTATAATTACTATATATATCAATCAAAAAACTCTTTGTTAATTCACAGAATATCTGACAGATACAAAGTCCCACATTCAGAATTATTCAGCAATAAGTAAGATTTTAATAGATTTTTTTTGATGTATAATTATTTATTGCTATTGAAAAACACAATTTTAATACTGTGGATTTATTTTTAGGATTCAAAATATGGAAAACAAGATTGCGATACGAAAGGCTCCCGAAATCGGCGACTAATGAAATTATTATTTTCTTAACTATTTCGATTTTTATAATAAACGTGTTTATATGTAGATTTTAAGCGTGGTTCATATGATTTTCCGTAAATTAATCATTTTTTAACATAATATTTATTACATCAATGTATATTTTAATTTCATAGTTATGATATACATCATAAAGAAGTGTTACAATAAAAAAAAAACTGATAAACATTTAATTTTTTTTTTTTTTAATAAAACCTTATTTACTTAAAATAAATATTAGCAATGTATTGCAGAGTGGATATTTCATCAACAGGAGTCTACAAGTCACCTACGGAGTCGTTCATTAAAAACCGATGTAGAAACAAAGATCATAAAAGATTTTTTATGTCTCGACAGATTATAGTCAAATCACACAACTGTGCTCTTTAATTAAGTTACTAATAAATGAGATTTTAAGATTACCTAAAACAAAAAAAAACTTTATTTTGCGAATTCGTCTTTCGAAATATACAGAGGTGTAAATATTTGTTTTGTTTTTATCTTTTTTCTTTTTTTATTCAAGCAAGCAGTAAGCTTTGTAATCCATTTATTTAACCTGTTATTCGCTGATATACGTTAAGGATATTTCAAGAATGAACACAGTGGTATTGGTATGAACTTATGGAAATTATTATTTACATAAACTGTATTTCAACAAGAACTATTAATCACTGTTAAGGACTCTTATTTTTTTAGTGTCAACCATGAATATAATCCAATCAGCTGTTTCAGACGTTCAGACGTTAGCGGTCAAGGAGTTAAATGAAATTCATTCAGAATAAAAACAATGTTTTTCCAATCTTTTTATAAAGACCCGAACTTTTGATTTTAGAAATGGGTTTGAGTTTTTCGCCTTGCAGTATTTATATTTCACTGTTGTAAGAATTATTTTTAATAACTTTAGAATTGCTCATAGTGCTAAGAAAGGATTGCCGTTCAAATTGCATAGTAAATACATGTTAAGCCAAACCGCTCATCTCGATAAGGATAAATAAATAAGTCACAAGAATAATACACTCAGATAATCACCATCCAAAGACAATCAAAAAAAAAATTCACCATGTATAAATGTTAAAAAAAAAATCGTTTGTTATAAAAACTTATATCTTATTCACTTAGCCCGGTGATGCACGGACCTGCGGCCATAAACAATATCTTGACTCGTCTTAATTCATGGATATTAACTTTCCTAATACTAATTTTCAACAATCTTCGCGAGTTATGTCCCAAACTCTAAAAATATGTATCACCGCTGATTATTGTTTCCATAACATATATTATTATTTTATTTGATTATGCAAGTCTAATATATTTGGATTTTTTTAAAAATATATTTTTACATATTATATACATGCTGACCAAAGTTTACAGATAAATATCGGTTTCATAGATTTTTAAAACTCTTCAAGTCAGGCTATACGCCGATATAATTATTATTAAAAATCTCCAAAACCATAAAACTCTGTGATCTGGGGACAACTGTAAAATGGATAATTTGACCACATTGTTAAATAAGTGGTCAACTACTTATTAAACCCTCACCTTTTTTGGGAATTATATTTTAATTTACTACTTTCGGCCACACTGCCTACCAACGGAAAAAAACTATTTAAAGTAAACTCAAAAGTCACCTTCCCTACGTTCAACAATATAATGGAATATGTACTTATAAAAATATATATACCATCGTGCCATATTACCTTCAAGTCATTTAATGGAAAAAAAATAACAATTGATATCATTTTTGTGTTTGTGTATAAGCAAACATTTTTTTTTTATTTACAACAACCGAGGATCACATTTGATTAATAAGTTTCATTAAATGACTGACTTGTTATTGGTTTCATTCTCATACATGTAATCATAAAGAAAGAAAACAGTCTGATAATTATTTGAGTAATATATTTACAAAGATACCATTCAGTCATACTTTTGCTTTCATGTATGAAGGTGAAGGTGTAAATAATAAAAAATATTGTATTGACGGTTGGTGATATCGAACAAAATAATAACGTGATAAGATTACAATAAAAAGTTAACCGCTAATGTGTGAGTAATTAATAAGTTCTGTTAAAATATTATTAAGATTTGTGAATCGTAAATAAATAATTTACCAAGCATTCGCCATACGTTAATTGGATATTTTTTACTACATCTTTCATTGGCGTTTAAGAGATGCGAGTACTGTTTCACAAAAAACTTGTGAAGAGTTTTCGTCATTGAATAAATTATTTATTTATATATTTTACCACAAAAACGTTAAACGAAATCAATTTTATTCATAAAAAACACATTTTTCTTGTATATTAATTTTTTTTTTAATTACCGACTATAATTCAAAGATCAGAATGAAAATCGTTCAAATGATCAGAATTTTCTGAAAACCTTACTTTTCTATACATTGTGTTTTTACACCATGCATCAACATTAATTAAAGAATGCTATTTTTTATTTAATTGCTATCTTGTAGGTATGATCATTTCAAATAAATTAACTGTAATAATAAATAAATGTGATTTCGGCTTAATTTAGTTTTATACTATTGTATATTAAACCCTAGCTGAATAAATTGTGAGATAAACACAATACTCATATCTAACATCGTTCAAAAAAAGTAAGAATTTTTAAAAATTATAAATATTTCAATAATTAATTGTTATTTTTGCCATAATGTAATAATATATCTATACATACAGTGTTTGTACTATATTCATAAACTTTTTCAAATATATTTCATATAAAGTGATATTGACGAATCTTAGTTTTTTATCATTCAATTTATTGAAATAATCAAAAAAAAATTATACGAAAATAACTTGATTGTCATGTCATATTTAAGCGTTCTTATTGTGTCATATAAAACTGTTAAATAAACAGGGATTAGAGTGCCATTAAATGTAATCATAAGTTATGTCTAAACAACAAAATGTACCAATGCTTGCTTTAAATTATACCGGTGTAAGAATAAATACAATTCGCTTCCATTGTGGGTAAGATATTTCTCAGTGTAAATAAGTGCTCTAAGTGAGATGTTTACTATTTGTAATGTCCACAGAATCTTCAAACACATCAACAGTAACAACAAGTTTACCATTTTCTAAGCTCTGTGGAAAAATGAAGACATTTCTAAACAGTTTTATCGTTTTGGGATTTTTAATAGCGACGTGTGCCATCGGCGTTATACTGTCAAAGTAAGTAGAAATGCATGTATTTGTTTCAATTAAAACTGATTAAACATAGAAAATAATTGATAGTTGTGTGGTTTGGCATTATCAAACTTCAAACGACTAATTGAGGTTAGTTTAAACTAATGTATCAGCGTGACAGTTGTCATACTTTGTGAAGTACGAATCACGACTGCGCATATCAGGCATTATATATAATATTTAAAAAATAGTCTTCCACTATCGGGTACTTAAACAATCTTTAAAAAACTAAATACAGTTATTTTAGGAAACAAAAACTACATTGAATATAATGAATATAATATACATGCGAAATTTTAAATAGATATATATGTACTAAAAAGATAATGGGTTAGCATTGCAACAACATTATGAATAAAACAAATACATATATGCAATTACCGAGAACAATATTTTAAATGATAAGAGAAGGATTAAATACTTTTTTATCTATTTGAATATTGTGTAAAATTGAACATAAATGTGTTTATAGAAGTATAAGAAGTCTTAACACATTGGCGATGGGATAAATATGCTCGAAGTACGCGCATACGCGGGGACGATTTGCTCGAAATTAATAAAATTTCATCTGTACTTGAGTCAAAAATATTTTACCAATAGTTGTCCAATGATACTTTTAAATTTTCCTAGTTGTATTGTACTGATTTAAATCAAAATCTAATTGTTTGAGAATCCTGGTAGAATTACACGGCTTGATTGCTCGTTTGTTTTCCCTATCACTGTGATGTGCTAGGTGTCGATTAACGTTTGTGATAAGCCATAAATTAACACATTATTTAAATGGCTTTATTTCATAATAGCTGGCATTGTCAGCCATAAATAAATTAGTACATCTTTATCGCAAGGCTTGTGAAAATAAATGCCTCATAATTACATTTAAAAAAATGTTATTTGTATTATACACTCTATAGAAATTAAGATAAATATATAATCATGTGATAATTTATACCTAGAATAAATATCATGTGTCTACAACTATAAATGTTAGTATTATTTTAAATACTGTTAATAATAATAGTAAAGATGATATGCTGCATTGGGAGTTATCAAGATTGTGATACAATTTGAAAAATATATCTTGCTTTATCACGTATTAATATATAATACGCCAAGAGATTTTTGGTGGGTGTGAGTATAAAACATTTCCAGCTATAACTAATTGACGAATAAGCTTTTCATTTCGATGTTTAAACGTCCTGTTTGTATTTAGTTAGGTCTAAAAAATCTGGCAATGAAATAAGTAATCGCTACGCGGCTAGAAAAACAGCGTCTTGGCAATGCGGTTGAAAAACTTTTTATGTACGTAAAATTTACGCATCGCGCATTGTTCGCTGTTTTCTTAAGTAAAATAAAAAAAGACACATCATTTTCTCTCGTCTATTCAATCCTAAAAAGTAAACTCAGCGATCATGAAAAGCAAACAACTACTACTGGCTCTTTTGTATTATTCTAGCCATACTCTCTACAAACAAACAAAAAATAAATAACAACCAGTTTTTTAAGGAAACTTTGATAAAGCATCATTAAATCTTAATAATCTCTTAATAAGGAGTGACATGAGAAATGAAATAATCTGATACTTAGTTCTGTGTATATCGAATCGATATCAAACAAATTTATATTACTCAAATTTAGTTTCTCTCGAGCACGAGCCACAAAGCCTAATATTTTTTTTAAATTATTTACTTCAAACGATAATAGCTACTATTTTTTTTTCTTTTAGAAAACCTGATACATTTTCAAAATTAAAACTAATCATCGATGTCGATGCCGGTTCAGACGATGCCATGGCTCTTTTATATTTGCTTAGAGCCGAGAAATATGCCATCGAAAATAACAGGTTAGAAAAATCATTTGTTCTTTCAGCAATGGTGTTCCCAATTATCGGTTAACAATATCAACTAAACATCCAGTCACAGGTGCTATCTATGGATTCTAAATATCAGGATTTTTAATGTTTCAAACTTCAAAAAGGCAATGAATCTTGACTTATCTATAATATTTATACTGAAATCTTTTTTCCAAAAAAGAGTAAAAATAAATAAATTGTTAAATACACTAATTAAAAGGGTAATATAGCCAATCAAATGTTATTTGACGAATTCGGAAAATTTTTCTTATATATATTTTTTGTATTTCAGCGATGATCTTAAAATATTGGGAATCACTTGCACACATGGGAACACTGCATTAGATAACGTATTAATAAATGTTCTTAAAGTTTTAAAGATAGCAAATCGACTGGATGTAAGTAGATTACTCAATATTTTAAATTACAACCATATAATAATTTTAATATTGTTAAACATCTCTATATTCAGTTTGAAGATGCCGAAAGGCGAAACCCTGGTCGCCAGAGACCTAAAAGTGGAATCGAATTCAAATTTCTTATTGAAATCATTGTCCCCTTCGTTACAAGTAATTTTAATGCAAAATAACACAATTATATCAGTTCAAATTAATTACAATCTACAATAAATATATTGACAGCCCCCTAAATTCTAAAAATAATTTTATTAAAAAATATCATCTTTTCCTTGGGCAAAACTAAATAAATGCTTTTTTAAATATTTTGTCTGCACTTGGTGTCATTATTTTACAATTTTATTTTAGGTTCCAGTGTACAAAGGTGCTGATAAGTCATTATTAAAAACTAGAGAAAGTGATAACTTTTACGGAGTCGATGGAATGGGTGATATAGAGTTTCCTAATCCGCCTTCCCTAGACCTGATTCAGTTAGAACATGCGGTCACAGCTCTCATCAGAATAGTGAATGAAAATCCCGGTATTTTTTTATTTTATTTGCATTTAATTACTTTTTATATCAACACAGTGCATACTATTATATTTTCTATTTCCCATGCCAATCTCCCTGTTTGCTACTATAATAAATTATAGACACAATTCATTGCCATCATACTGAAAATATATCTTCTAAATATAGCGTTTTGGCTACGGAAAATTGTACAATAATTAGGGCAATGGTTAATGCGAATAAATTATAATTGAAATTAAACACATTTTTAGGAGAAGTAACACTTCTTGCAACAGGTCCACTGACAAATATTGCATTGGCAATACGCATGGATAATGATTTTTTGAAAAAACTAAAAAAAATCTACATTTTAGGAGGATCTATAGCAGGTACGATTTTTTTATCTATATCATTGTACTGGTATATTTTGAATTTACTTTGTATCTTTATCACACTAATTTTTACGTTTGGAGAAGAATATTCATGAAGTGATCGGGAAATCAGTTAATACTGTGACCTCAACAGCAATTAAATTGTAATTTTATCTTAAATCAATAATGAGTCGATGAGTTCTATTTGAATAGTTTTGAAGCTGTTTATATGAAATTTTTATTTGTAATCAATCATAAAGAAACACCAGCATTCGTGCTTATTTCACATAATTTGATTCCTAATTATTTTTTATAACTTGAATTGAAAACTGCTTATGGCAAATAATTTAATTTTTGTTTTCATTGAAGTAAATATAATGAATTGAATAAGATAAAATACTTCAATGAAAATAATGATGACAGTATTTATTTTATGAAAGAACGTACTAGATTCTATTTTACAGTTATTCAATAGAAAGAATCTAACACGGTGAAAAAATAGCAATGTATTTTAGTTTTACAAAATTATTTTTAGCAAATATAGTTGATAGCTATTCCGGCTCACGCCATTAACTATATTTGTTAAAAATAATTTTGTAGAACTTAAATACATTGCTATTTTTTCACCGTGTTATAATGGAGTTCTACCAAGTGAATGCCAATTCAATCAATAGAAAGAATCTAATTTTTCAACGTTTGAAAAGTAAAGTTTTTTAATGGAATCAAATTAATTGAGTTTGTACAAATTACGTTAGATTACCAAAAACATATTGGGTTTTTGCAAATAAATTGAAACATATTATTGATTTTTATTGCATTTTAAATAATAAAAACACATTTTTTTAGTACTTATTTCCACAATATATTTTTTGATCAGGACCGGTTTCGCTCATCGCGAGCATTATCAACTGATAGAATACAATTTACAAACAAGTCTATTTATACAAAACAAAAAATTAATTTGAGTTAATGGTAGCAGGTGTACAAAACCATGGGTACAAGAACTAGGCAACAATTTACATAAAATCATACAATATTGATACAAATAAAGTAAATTAGTATAAAAATTAAATGTTCACAATCACTTATTAAGAATTACAATTACAATTATGGTAAATCAATAATCCATTAGGAGCTCTAAACAATCAATAAGGAAGTAAGGAGTGGGAAATTTTTAATGACGAAAATAACCCACAATCACTACTTAATGGAACAAAATAATTTAATACATGAGAAGTCGATATCTTCCCATCTCATCGATTCATCTTTAATCGACTTCTCATGTATTAATTTATTTTGTTTCATTAAGAGTGATTGTGGGTTATTTTCGTCATTAAAAATTTCCCACTCCTTACTTCCTTATTGATTGTTTAGAGCTCCTAATGGATTATTGATTTACCATAATTGTAATTGTAATTCTTAATAAGTGATTGTGAACATTTAATTTTTATACTAATTTACTTTATTTGTATCAATATTGTATGATTTTATGTAAATTGTTTCCTAGTTCTTGTACCCATGGTTTTGTACACCTGCTACCATTAACTCAAATTATTTTTTTGTTTTGTATAAATAGACTTGTTTGTAAATTGTATTCTATCAGTTGATAATGCTCGCGATGAGCGAAACCGGTCCTGATCAAAAAATATATTGTGGAAATAAGTACTAAAAAAATGTGATTTTATTATTTAATATATAATGCCTTTCCATCAAGAAGTGACAGTAAACACCTTAAAAATGATTTTTATTGTGTTAACGATTTTTAACGCTTGAAGTTTGAATGTTTCAGGTATAGGGAACATAATGCCAGGAGTAGAATTTAATTTTTTTATGGACCCGGAAGCAAATTATATTGTTTTAAATGGTACTGAATTTAGTCCCCATCTTATCTCTTTACTGTCATGGGAAACCACACTCTTCGTGAATGTGACTTGGGTGAGAATAATTCAAAGATTCAATAAAAACAGCCAAAGAATAAAACAAGTATTTGAAGAATAAAACCAAGAAATGTTGCTTTCATTTTATGACATAATAATCTCAACCTCTTACTGACACCATTCGCATTTTGTAGATACTATATTAACACAATAATTTTTACAATAATTCAGTTGAAATATCATACAGCCATTTCCTTGATGTTTTGTTTTACAATACTTACGTAAATATTCAATGAGAAATGTTTTTTTTTACACCACTATTTTGTGACTAGAGTTTTTTTGTTTTTTATTTATAGGAATGGAGAAGGAATGTTCTAGGGAAACTCAATTCAGACGAAATATTATTTATGAATGAAGTAGAACATATAGAAAATAATAATCAAACAGGAATATGGGGAATGGCAGATGTCATATTATCAACTTTACCCATAGAAATAGATATGATTGGAAGAGAGGAAAGTTACGGAATGGAAGCTATTACTGAAGGTAAAGTGTAAAGTTTTTTTGTGTAAATTATACTTTTTTAATACTCGATAATAATTTTTAAATTATAGTCGATTGCTAACATTGACAGTAAATTGGGTTATTTTTTAAACGATAACGATTTTTTTGAAATATATAAACCAATTCATGAATACACATAAAATTAATTCTTAGTATCAAAAATTAAATCTTAGTATAATTTAACTACATATGTTATGCCCAAGTCAACTTTTTATAACTCAAAAAATGAATGTGCGTGCAATGCTACCGAAAAGAGTAAAACACGTGTCATACATTGTAACACAATAAACAAAATAACAAATGATTTATTTAACAAAATATATTTTTTCATCTGTGATTTTTACTAATATAATTCTTTCTTTCATTCTAGGCTCCACAAGAGGAGGTCTTGCTGTAGACTATTCTGATATTTTAAAATCAAAGCAAAAAGTCGACGTTATTTATGATATTAACACAGAGAGTTTTAAAGATACATTAATTAAACATTTCTCATAAAATAATCTACGTCTCATATGTTATTAATCTATATTGTTGTCTTTTGTATTACTTCAGTATTAGACCAGTGATCAAAATGTATTTATGTGTTATTACTTGTCGAATTTAAATGATTGCAATTATTCAGGTACCAAATGATTTTGGATCCAAACATTTTTGTTGATAAAATCATGATTATTTTTTAGTCCATTGTTTTGTGTCCAGTAGCACTAGATATATGAAATGTGAATGTATACAGAAGCAATGGAAGCAATGAATTTTACCAACAATACTATAGAAAATATAAAACACTATTAGATATTTAGATTTGTAAATATACATAAAATATATTTTACTTCGAATCGAACTTAAATGAAAATGTATTTTTTTTATTTTGCGTGGAACATATAATTTTAATGATAAAAAAATTTACGAGAATATTTAGAAAAGCGCTATTTTCCTTCTCTCTTTTACCACACATTTAAACCAAGTTGATTGAATCGATTCTTTTTCCATGATCTTGAATAACTATCCCTTTATATTCATAAATCATATGAATTCAAAAAAATGTGTTTGGATTAGTCGATAGAATGATATCGGGTACATTAAAAAAAAAAAATCAACTTTCAAATATAAATATAAAAAATCCAAATATTTTTTAACGTATTGTTAAGTTAATGTCGATTATAAAAATCGTGTGCAATTTTGAAAATGCTCGTTAATAATGTGGACCCATTATTCTCTATTATAATAAATGTTCCAATTTCAATATTGTAACCTTCCAATGAGTCTAGAACGTAAAATGTCAAAATTTTTGTTTTTTAGTAACTTTGAAACAACGAACACGAAAAGATGGTCAAGTTTAAAAAAGGCAACGAAGTGAGTAATGACGGATTAATTCTATCCCAGGTAAAGCCGTATCGCAAAAACTGCAATAGACTGGTGTTTTTTAAATAAATTAAAGTCTACTTCCACTCAGTGACCGTTAAATCTATACCAAACGACTGATTGGTAACTAATGTCATTCAGAAAAAATTTAACTTCTGTTATGCGATTTAATAATGCAATTATTATGTAAGGCTTATATAATATTCATTTAAATTTGTTACACTAATGCGCAAGAAAAACGTGTACGTGAGTAATTTTTCTCAGCCCAAAAAATGCGTTGCAAAGTTTTTACGTCGTAAACATTCACGTAACAGATTATTGTGATACTGATATTCCGGCTGAAATACAAAACTATTTTTATCGGATATAAATTTTAGATCGGTTCCCGTTTATATATATGAATATATTCCAATCATTTTTTTTCAATAATTGACTAGATCATATTGACAATATAAACCATCGGATATATTATTTTCTTTTCTGGGAAATTATTTTGATATCCTAATTTAAGGACTTAACTTTCAATCAGATAGTTCTTGGGGTGAATGAAACTAGAAACGATCTATATAAATGTGTTATGTGCAATATAAAAGTATTATATTTCTTAAATAGCAAAAATTTTGTTGAAAGCGAAGTAGGTATTTTATGTAAAAAAATGAAATTTTGGTAATTCAATCGCTCCCTGCTGAATCATTTTAACGATAGTTGAATGACAAATATTTGAAAATATATTTTGGTATTAGATTAGGTGTGGTATTAGACAAACATATGGACATTGGGACAGCAGGAATAATCAGAGTACATAAATTACAAAACAAAAATTAAAGTGTTCACAAAAATTTTCAACACTGACAACACTCTCATATTTTTGAATATTGTCTATCAATACACTGTGATTAGCCATCTCAACGGTTGAGACGTTCACAGTAAGTGTGTTGATTGGTCAGCATCTTTGAGGAATTAGTAGTATTCGGTAAGTAAATCGAGAAAATTGGAAAAAATCTCAATCTAATTCATATACTGAAATTATATTCACGGATAATCGAGCAACGTCATTCGTGGAGTACCCGAAATATTAACTAGACTTAATTACCAATAATAAATTGATTTCAATACCTGATAATGACAGACAATTGAGTCAATGCCGTAATGTATACATGATATTGTTAAGCACTTTTAATGTGTTAACTGTCACTTCTTGATGGAAATGCATGATATTTGAAATAATAAATACACAATTTTTAGTACTTATTTCCACAATATTTTTCATATTTCGCTCATCGCGATGACCGAAACCGGTCCTGATCAAAAAATATATTGTGGAAATAGATACTAAAAATTTGTTTTTATTATTTCAAATATGATATTATGTCAGTGCTTAATTTTACTGCATGTTTTCATTTATACAATTGTCTTATGATAATTCCATTTCGATAGTTTGAGTGTCATTAACCAAACAAAACATGTTTACTAAAAATAAAAACGTGCTTGTTATTTATATATAAACGTTGTTTATAACTATACTATAAAAAATAGAAATTTCATTTTCAAAAGCGTGGTTGTCACTAAATATCTTCTTTAATTTTTATGGCAATGTTTTTTTTATAATTTGCAATAAATGCTTACGGTTTGACATATTTATGCACCTAGTACAGTAAAGATAAACCTTGAATGCTTGAAATTATTATGAAATGTAATTTCACGAGTTCAGCAATTTACATAACATTGCTGGCTTCAAATTAATAATGACAGCAAGCATGATCATCTTATTACGCCAGTAGAACCGATTCCAGTCTTGCTTTTGCATCATGACTGAAGGTCACGTCATATTTTTCACCAAATCGTTGCCGTAACAAATTCACGTATAGAGCAGTTTTAATGTGTTAACTGTCACTTCTCGGAGGAAAGGTATTGTATTTCATAAAACTAAAGCAATTCGTTTGTTTCAGAATGGTGATTTATTTTTATTTCAAATACGTATAAAGCAATTGCTAAAGCTTACTGTTCAGACATATTCAGGGCAGAAAATTTTATCGTTAGAAAACGACAATTATAATAGTAATTTAATAGTTCTCCCTACCTCCATAAGGAAAAATCGTACGTGATTGGAAAAATCTTTAAGCCAAAAACCACATTTAAATTTACATATAAAACGAACTACTGTATTGATTGGGTGATTTGTTTTTATAATGCAAGACTACGACAAACGTCAAAAACGATAACCATTTGGCTATGAAACAGACCAAAAAGATATCATCACATAATACTGGCATGATGTTTATTAAAATTGCTACTTAGCTACGTACACATCAATATAATTTTCCATTTACTGATTACAATTTAAAACATAATTGATTTTATGGTGTAAATCGTGTAGTTTTTATTTCTTATAACGACTCACCACTAATGGCTAACAAATGATCATTCGAGGTAATGAGTAATATTGCATTTTTTTGTACCTACTAGGATCAATCAGTCAAGACCAAATGAGGGTGCATATGGAAAATGTCATAATAACGAAATGTCTTGGGAGACATTGACAGTTTACTCAAAAAACGGTATTTAGTGCGATGAATAACAATGAAACGGTGAAAAAGTAATTTAAATTTATCACAAATATTAAGAGAAAGGTTTTCTCTGTCTTATGCGTTATTTTATCCACAATATTCAATAATATACATTAAAAAAACAATCCAAATATATTGTTTAAAGTATAATCAATGTCTTCTTATTCATACAAATAGCTTATATATATAATACTATTCAAAATACGAAGGTTAAGGTAATATCGGAGATATTCCTCAATTATAAAAGGACTTTTAATAAGCATTGAATTATGAATTCAACTATTGAAATATAAATCAGGAAGTGACTGTTAGTAAAAAATGTCGAATTAATTCGAATTCAAATTACAACGGTTTATTTTTAGGACCATCATTTAATTTTTCCGCCGTTTTTTACGCCACTTCATCGGTTGCCTTTTTTTTTATTAAAATAAAGCCGTAATTATCATCACAGACTCACAGACCATGCTATTTTCCGCATCTATATTGTAAAATCTACGCGTTCACGCTCCATAAGGTTCGGTTCTATATTAAGAAGTTGTCACACTGGCTGGGATACTCTTTGTAAAATTTGTGTAAAATAATCAATTCGAGCTGATGTCACAATTTTATGCCTCAATTTCACAGTTTTAAAATCTTTACTGAGTATTTTCTCGCTAAAATATTAATTGTCATTTCTGTATGTAAAGAAATCAAATTGTATTTCACTTGACGGTTTTTATAAGATAATCTTTTTAAAATTTGCTTGCGCTTAAAGCTACTGCAATGGTTTGATGTTGAAAACCAAAGTTTATCTGTCGCAATAAAATACAATCCTAAAATGCGAGAAATACTAAGTTTTATGGTAATTTTCTTTTACATACACTTTATCTCAATTGGCACTAAAGTTTTAGTGCACTTTGGCTGTTTAACTATATTCTTCCAAAATTAATAAGTTTTTTTGAAAGATTGTTCTCAAAACGGGTGTAAGACTCGAAATTTCACTGGATAAAAAAACCCTTTTAAAAATACATATTTCTTATGTGAAAACTGTATGTATAAAAATCTTTGCCACTGTTCAATGTCAATTATAAGCACGCCATTAATAATTATTTTAATTTGTATAAATTCTTATTTATTTTATGTCGTCGTCAAAGTGCAAATCTTTTTAAAATCGGCACTAAAATCAAAAATACAACAATGCAATTTAATATATTAACTGTATCTTCTTGGCGGAAAAGCATTCTGTTTCAAATAATAAATAAACATTTTTATAATGTATTTATTTTCATAACTCCTAATCATAAATATACCGTGGAAATAATACTAAAATGCAATAATGCATTTATTGAAAGTGTGAAAAAGTTCGTTGTAGATTTAAATTTTCTGATAATTACACATATATATATGTTTCGAACGTGGTCAAACGAATTTACCATTTTCAACTGGTTATATTTTCTACTTCCCGTACCTATATGCTGAAGTAGATAAAATGTAAAGAAATATGCTAAGTGAAGTCACGTAAATAGCACAAGTAGTAGCATACAGGACTAAAAAAATAAAAGAAATTGAAAGTGTTATCTTTGTGAAATTTGTCTCAATTCTCCGTGTGATTTTTCGACTCCTTAAAATCCCTACAACTGTTACATTATTAGCAGCGTTGTGAGACACCATCAATCATAATATACATCCCGAAATTATGACACCGAAATAGAAAAAAATGTTAAAAACATGAGACTTTTCAAAGTAGTTTTTCTAGTAATAAAATTTACTGTTTTCAATTGGCTAACTAGATGTTTGATAAAATGTCAGTATTGGATGATTTTACGTGAACATGTGCATATGTAATTAACATAATGCTCATATAAATCGATTCACCACCTTTACGATCTCAGTAAAGTGTTTTTTTTTAAGCCAGTCACACGTACTTATTTTATTTCATTTTGTGACTGTATTTTTAGTGTATGCACATAATTGCAAGATGAGCATATAATTTGAAATACACTTAACGTCACTTAATTTAGAAGTATTAAAAAGCCAACGACCATGACAAGAAAATCGTCAATAGGGATACAAAACGGTTTCATATTATATTGTATGTTTAATACAGCAGTTGTACTAAGGTTTGTTTTATTTCATTTTATCATAATGTAAAAAAGTATATTTTAGCAATCAAAATGTGATATTATATACTCGGTCAATATTATAAAATACAAAAATATATAATTAAAAAAAAATGTCTTAGAATACGCGAGCTAAGCAGATCATTTAATTGTATTGTTTTATTAAACAAGGCGTGCATACATTTAAAATTCCGAATTAAATACTTTAAGTGGTTATGAATATATTAAGAATCAATTACAGTAAAATAATTTCACACATTAAAATTGACTTGGTATCTTATAATTTTTTTAAACATTATAACAATGACCAGTGCATTATTTACTAAACGGATCAATTAAAAATAAAATAATTTTAGTGCTAGTTGAAAAAATATTACTTATATGTAGAGCAATTATTTATGTATATTTTCCAATTTATTTTAGTACACCGCAAACACTGAAACGATTTTCGCCACTGGGAAAAATTATTTTAGATGTCGATGCAGGCGCAGACGATGCATTTGGAATTGTTTTAGCGATCAAAAACGAAGAGCTGTTTCACGGGTAACAACCAAATTCTCAATATCGATAGCGATCTAATATGTTGGTTTATTTTAAATCTTTTGATATGGCAGAATCTTCAATCGAAAATTTAAACTAATCCATTTCGCATAATATATCTGCTTAAAAAAATCTAACGCAAATTCCTACCGAGCAAATAAGTGAGATATGTGCTGGCAAGAATTTGCTCAAATCATAAAATCATGTTTTTGAATTTTTTCCTTGCTCGTATTCTGAGTTTTCTTACACAAAACACGACCTACAATTAGATTAGTATGTATGGATTTTATATTTCCACCTAATGTTTTTGTTCAATTATAATATTAAAATATTTTATATTATAATTATAATAGACAACGGATGTGATATATTTCAACGGGTGATTTCTTCTTAATAATATGGCGGAGAATATTGTTATTGCTAATGTGAAATTAGTAATCTCTTATGGAAATTAACTTGACAAAAGTTTTCGTATAAATACTACTCGTATTTCGGTTGCTCAACACTTCTCTGAGATAGTTTAGATGAAATTTAAATACGTAATATTAAGTTAATTGTTAGATCTTGCTTTCATGATCGAATAAGTTAGAAGGTAAAAAAAAATCACATATATATATACGTGTATGTCGCCTCATACAAATGAAGTAGTTCAACCCAGTGGCCACCGCGGCTAAAGGTAATGACATTGATTACTCAGCTACAAGTATGACGATATAAATAAAAAAAATCACATGCACATTTTTTACGTCGAGTTAATTGTATATTTTATTTTCTTTACAGAGCACCACTGGTAGCCATAACATGCGTTAATGGCAACACTAATTTGAAAAACGTTGAAGTCAATGTATTGAGAACATTACAACAAGTCCAACGCGAGGATGTACGTACACGTATGGGTTATTCATTTGTACGAATTAATTTATACTTAGTTAATATTTCTTGAAAAAATAATTACGTATTTTCTACCAAACTAGATTCCTGTTTACATCGGTGCAAACGAATCACTAATACATACTCCTCCGACTGATGCATTCTTTGGAACTGATGGATTTGGAGACTTTCCATACGACCCAAGCTCCTTGTCTCGGTCACAAGACGAACATGCAGTTCTTGCTCTTGTCAGAATAGTCAATGAAAATCCAGGTACGATTTATTTCCTAGATGAGAGATAAAGACTTATTCACTTTATGTTAAACTGTTCATAGATTTCACTCATTGTTACAATAGATAATTCTAGTAAATATATTTGAAAAACACTTGTAGTGTAAACTTATAGATTAAACGAAGTTTTATCAATTTTAAATTCAAAACTAAAGTTTATTTCCTCATTTAAGAAATAAAAAATAATACAAATTTTTGGTCTCAAACTAAACTCATTTAGTCACTTACATGTATGTATTATACAAATAATCAATGTCATATTTCATTATTATAAAAATCAAACATAATTTTTACTTAATTCAAAACTGGTTTTCTTAGAACAGTGTCACATTTTTGTGTTCCAGGTGAGATTGTATTAATTGCCCTGGGACCACTGACAAATGTAGCATTGGCAATAAAACTAGACCCTGCATTTGTAGGTAAATTGAGAGAAATGGTGATTCTTGGTGGAACTGTAGCAGGTATTTGTTTTTTAATTTCAATTTTTAGACAAAATTATAATTATTAAAACTATTTTTGTGTACTAAATGGGTTACTCGAATTTTAGCATAATATTCTAAGCTGTAAAATATTAAGCTACGTAAAATACAATCGATATTTTATAGATTTTTAACGAACACTATTTTGTATATAGTATTCGTTCATCAGAAATATAGATAGATATTAACACTTTTTCTCCTTGAAAAATATAAAAATAAACATACGATTTTCACCGTTTTTCTCTTTGAAACCCCTTTTAGATTAAACGAGTTTATACATTTTCTGCATCGCTCCAATGGTACAAATCAACATATTTTTAAATTCCTCAGCGTGCGACGACATATGTTGTATTATATAATAAATAAGCATAATTGAATAAATAATTAAACACGAGGATTTGATTATCTGTATAAGGTGAATACTATAGTTTTCTTGAATTACTGAAAAACTGATTACTGTGTTTTCTATTTTAGGCGTTGGTAACATAAAACCTGGGATAGAGTTTAACAGTTTTATAGATCCGGAAGCTGTTGCGATTGTACTCAAAGCGAGCATTTATCACAAGGTTACTTTGTTACCCTGGGACACCATTGTCAAAGCAAATATTCTTACTGTAAGCATTTAAGATAAAATAATGAGTTTTTTATCCCATACTACAGAATTTTTAATTAGCTTATCAATATACAATTCCAATTAATTATTCTATTGACACAAAAAAAAACAACATTTTTTTTTAAATTTGTAAATGCATTTTCATACCATTTCATAACCGAAATTCACATTCATTTCTTCTGTGTAGGATTGAAAAACAAACAACATTGTCAGAATTAAAATCTCTCCATAAGCATACAAACATATAATATCGTTATCATTGCTTTGTGCTTTTAATTCTCATATTCACACACCGCTTGGACATGTTTAATGTTTTTTAATTTATTCTAGAAAAAACTCATAAGAAATATGGAAATCTCAAATATGTGCCAATCATTTTTTGTAATATTTTCAGGATTGGCGTAGAAGTTTGGCCAACATTGGTCATGAAGACTTGGATTTTTTGAACAAAGCTGAGAAAGCCTCTCTCTGGACTAGCACATATTGGCATTTGGGCGATCCAATGGCAGTTGCTGTATATATTTGGCCAGAAACTATTGGTACGAGTTACCCGTACAGGACCTCATCAGTTACTTGCGGTAATACACGTTCTTTATAATAATAACTCTTTTTTCAAACATTTCTTTCTTTTTAGAAAAATTAATACGTTATTAAAAAGCTTTCTCTTTGTGGTTGAGCTGTTCGGCCTCTCTGCCTGTGTGGTATGAGCAATTTACTGTAACAGTGCGATGAATTTGGGTTCAAGCCCGAGTAGATTTCATCACACCTCCTTCAGTATTATTTTTGAAATCTTCCTAGATGTGTTGCATTCTATCTAGCCTGAAAAAGCCGCAAACCATATTTTGTAAACAAAATCGATTACAAATAACTTTGAGATCAATATCAGATACACATACTGAACTATAATCTCCTAAGACCTTCCGAACTCTGGAATCTTGGAAATTTTTGTGTTAAGTCAATTGAAATTTAAAAAATACCATTAAGATTATTACATCTTATTTTTAATTTCATTTAAAATATTTTGATAACTGTAATGCTTAATGTTTTATTTTAATAAAAGAAAATTTTGAATCTCTTTTAAATACAGATTTTTCAAATTTATATTCACATTAAACACAAAGAAAATGTATGAATTAATATATAATTCAGTTATTTTTTATCCATTTTTAAGGAAGGAATACTTAAAATTTATAATCACAGTGATCACATTTAAAAAAATACCGGGTGGCGAACGCCTTCAAAAATTAATATTAAATCAATTTGTGAATACAGAAAGACATTCAATATAAGTTAATTATACTTTTTTTTAATTCGCTTGTTTTGATACAATATTTTAAGTCAATGAACACATTATTTGATGACATTTCGTCGAAGTCATTGCAGAATTGACCTACCGAAACAAAACGCGTTTGAAATTGTTGTTTGACATCAAAATTTTTATTACTCATATTGTTGTATTAACCAGTATAATATTACGGTGAAAACCTTCACATGAATAATCCACATTTAAAATATTATGAAAGCTGTATAATTCAAGTTGTGGTCCGGATTGTTTTCGACATTACCGTTGACCTTCTGATAATGGCATTGAATGATTCTGTAATATCGAGTTATCAGCTATTATTCTTCCGTACCGTGCAAATCGGAAGTAAATAATTTATTTGGATTTGCAACCATGAATAAATTTCTAATTACAATTATTGAACTCTATACTAACTTCGACATTTCTTGACATTGAATTACTTCTCGTTTAAGATCGTTCCTTTTTTAGATTCTAAGACTCGCATTAATTATTTATCGTTTAAAATTTGAAAAAAACAGACGTCACGTTTATAATTTAAGACCTTACCCGAACAACGATTTACGGAACAGATTTGTGATTTTACAAAAGTGAGAAAAAATGTTTTACTTTACCTCACGGCTTATAAAAAGTCATTCAATAAAAACGCTCAAAATTTGTTCGGTTTTAGCAGCCGTCTTGTTAAAGTGACATCTATAGAATTTTTCTCCAGAGCTTTAGGACTTTCAAGATTCAAAATTTATTTGATTGCATTCCTTATTTTCGTGACTTCAATTTATTTTACGAGTGGCTTTCCTTACAGCGTTTTGGGTAAATAATTAACTGCAAACAATATGTTATTTATTTGATTGGGGCTATTTTCATAATTCATAAACCAATTGTTTTATTTCCCTGCTAATTTTTCGACACACAATTTCATATGAATAGTCTTATTTAAAGTTTTAATTTATTAATTGATAATACTTGTGATGAGCGAAACCATACCTGATCATCTAAAAATCGCATGAAAATACTATTTATGAAATCTGCATATGATTAATTAATTAATTTAAACAAATTATGATTAAAAACTGCTTCATACAGTTAGTACCTACATTGCAAAAAGAGTTAGAAAAACGTGATCCGATAATACCTTTTCAATATTTGTTATCAAGTTCATGATTAACCGTAACCACAAATTTTTATTTTTCTATCAAAATAAAAACGATTTGGCACATAATTTTTTCATTTCTAAATAATGCACGAGTGATTTTTGGATAAGCACCGAAAATTCAACTTTCGCTATGGCAATGAACCTAATCGTCTAATTACTTAACTCCAAGCTTTCACAGCGTACATAATAAAAGATGAATAAATGCACCAATGCAAGCGACACTAAGTTGGTTATCTTTGTATAGCAAGTATTCGTGACTTACAGAAATGTTTTGTCATTTATTCGTCTTTTGTGTTTTTTTGTGTCATTTCTCAAACTACAATATGAAAGTCATATTACTACATAGCTGGAAAAATCACTGCAATGCAAGTTTGAATCAACCTTTATTGAATCTTTATTTGGAATAGATAAAGGGAGTTACAATATTTTAATTTAATTTAATGCTTCCAGAATCTCAATTTCGTAAAATTCTGGCTGGTTTTTGAACAAATATATATATAATAA
Organism: Himalopsyche japonica; assembly: GCA_028555115.1. Lineage (NCBI taxonomy): Eukaryota > Metazoa > Arthropoda > Insecta > Trichoptera > Rhyacophilidae > Himalopsyche > Himalopsyche japonica. The sequence continues at coordinate 4,415,757 of JAHFWJ010000430.1, forward strand.
TCGCATTACAATCAAGTGCACATTATTATTCAATTGAATGTCTGGGATCATTTCGATTTTTGGCTATAATATGATATTAAAAAAAATAATACTACACCTAACTGCAATATAATCATAAATTTTCAGTATCATTGCTAGTACAGATTTTCTAAACATGTGTTCTCTTTATATTGATTATATAATATACACATTTTATATTTCATGAAATATTTTTTTTAAATGCAACTTGTATGAGTCTATTAATTTTAATAATAAATGTATTTTTCTTGGTGTTTTGGCTATCTGTATTGTAAATAACAATATTACGCTCTATCACACACATTGACAGATTATCTCATATGAATGAGACTTTCGAATCTTTTTTGAACCATCAAAAAATAAATTTGGAATAATCTCCTACCTATTCTGAATTTTATATTTAACATTTATTCTTTGTGGAATATTTATAACATCACTTCGATTTATTTTTTAGAACAAACATTTAATGTTTTTAAATAAATGCTTTTATTGGATAACTTTAATGTTTGTAATGTGATAAATTCTTTGCTAACATACTGTGAATATTTCGCAAAAAAATATCATTCATAAATTAGAGCCACCAAGTTTAATTCTCCACCACACAGAAAGCGAGTGAACGATAGTAGGGTATCAAATAATTCAAAGATAGATCATCATAACACCACTTATATAATACGTCATCAAGTATAATATGTCATGTGTGTTGTAAAGATATATTGTTTCTTATCTCAGGAGAAGCGCGAGGTGGTTTGCTGGTGGATTTCTACAGAGCTGACCAAAACGTGACTACGAGTAATGTAAAAATCGTAACTGATTTTGATGCTGGGAAATTCAGAAAGAATACTGAGAAAATATTTAGAACTAGGCATTTAGACTGAAAGACGAGAAGAAATTTCTGATAGAATTACCTAAAAAATGCCATATTATTGTATTGATAAATTAAATAAATACTGTGATACTTCAAAGATTGTAAATATATCATGTCGAAATTAATTAAAAGTGTTTACAAATCTCTTATTGAATCATGTGCGTCTGTGGTAACCAGCTATGTACAGAACCAGTGGAGAATAGTGATGATAAAAAATTAAAAGAACTCATCTAGTTTCTGAAGTTCAAATTTATTCGGAACGTAGTTTTTACAAAATCGTTTCCTGCTGTAGATTTTCAATATTTATTATGACAAGAGCAGATAGTCTCTCTTCAGTTTGACCGATTTTGGTAGATCATTTTATTTGTTTCACTAGGGAAAATTGTTTTTAATTTTTTTTTAATAAATATCAATGCATTTATTCCTAATACATGATGAATATAAATACTACACGCGTCGCGAAATCGAATAGCTTCCATACTTGTGTCGCAGTGATATAAAGTATTTATTTGGAAAATTCATTCATATTCATAAAACTTATTCACGATACACTGAAATATTAGAAAATCCACTTATTTGTTTTCATAGACTTAATACTTTAAATATTTTGTTTTAGACTGAAAATCAATCAATCAGTGTGTTTATCAGCATATGAATGCATGAGCCAATACCAGCAACTTTCTTGTATGCTTTGCCTACATGATACTTTTCATCTTTAAAAAATAGCGTAAAAATATTAGTAAATGGGACTATGAAAGAACTAAAGGTTCCCCGACTTCTTTCGCTATATCCCACCTTAGGAAAACTTGAGTGTTGAGGGTATTTAAACATCCTCCATGTCTTCCATATGAGAATATTTGATGACAAATTTTGTATTCGTAGCACACCGCAACTGAATACAATGACGTTTGCCATTAGGCTAAATGTGCAGCGATCGAGTGGTAAGCTGATAGAAAAATCTAAGTCGAGGCTTTTGGATGATTCATCAGACATGATATTAAAACGTGTTAATTATGTTCATATATTCCATACACTTTTAAATTAAGAATATATATTTAAAAACACAATGAAAGTTTCTAACATAAATATCCACTTGGAGTATGGTTTGTTATTGTAAATAACCTTTGTATTCTATTGTACATAAAAGCATAGAAATTTATAATTCGTACACTAAGAAGTGACTGCTTTTTTAAATTTAAACTAACTGTTATTTAGGCGGAAACCTACGCGGATAAAATCGATGTAATTTTGGTTGATGCTTCGACTTTCTAACGAAAAGTTTCACCAAGGACTGATGACTTAATTATACGAGCTGCAGTTTGTTTCGTTTGTTTTCCACGAGCAATTATTTGTCGGAAATTCAATTATCTTGAGGTAACCATTTTGACACGATAATTTTTTCTCCCAATTAATTTCAACTTTTCGTTTCTGGATAAATAAAATACAAAGCAAAATGAGAATAAACTGGAAATGAATTGTCTTTTTTTGAAATTACGATAACCGCAATTAGAATGGTAGAGTTTAACAAGCTCTTCGTTTATTGTGTTCCTATACCGGTATAGTTTTTATAGTAGATATAATATCTTTGTGAAAAAATATGGACTATTTCAATCAATGCTTAACGATGTTTTGCGTTTCGCGTAAATTATTTATTTCCATCAAAAAACACCTCGAAAGTTATTGATGGTATATTATTAGCTTATTGCATAATTTATAACATTAAAGAGAGAGAGAGACGGGGAATTCAATTAAAAATTCGATTATACTTTTATGTGTTTGGTTTCTAGTAACCAATAACCATGAATTATTTAAATATAATACATTTTCACCAGGTAGTGAAAAATTTTGGTAGATTTTAATTTCGTTTTCAAAAGGTTTATAACATAAAACAATAAAGTCTGTAAGAGAAAAGATTTATAAGAGTTGCAAGACAATATGTATATGTTAGTGGTCAAGACTCTTGAGTGTTCATCCGAGTATCCTTTTTAGTGTTCAAGATCTTGCTATATGCTATAAATTTATTTTCCGGTTGATTTGTAGATGCTTTGCTCATATATATTAATGTACGTGATGTTTTAATCTCTAGATACCAATTCAATTTCGAATTTGGAGTGCAATAAAAAAGAAACGATAAGTTAACTACAAAACCTATACATTACTTCTGACGTCTCGTATACATTAAAAAATAGATCCTATTCTGTTCAGTTTTTCATCCTATACAATAAAGTGACAAAGATGCCGGTATGTAACTTAAATGACTGATTTCTTTGGGTTTTATTTTCAACAGTTAATTTTATTATTGATTGCTATGCGCTATACAGTATTTTGAACAATTGTGAGACACATATCAAATGATAAATTTGACGAGAAAAAAAGCTCACAGCTAGTGTTGAATATCTGATTTTATACACACAATTCGATGTGGTATCGGAAAGTTTGTGCACTTTAATACGAGCAAATATGTGTTAAACTTTCTGGTTTTCGAGCGATTTGTAGCTTTAAAATATATGCACCGCCTAAATACGCATGAGAGCGCCTAAACCTAAGTCAGTTTTTATCAAACCAAGCAAGACAGGCCTTTTGCGTAAACATTACGGAATATAACTTTCATTTAATTAAGTTCGCAAAGCTCGATTAAAAAATAGCTTTTTTTAAGCGTTGCTTAATTGTTGAGAAATATAAACGGCGTAGTGCTATTCTCGTTATATAATTATCTACTGAAACGCAGATTGATCAACAAGTTGTAATACAAGCCAATGAATAATATTTCTCACTGCATCCCATTCACAACCGAGAATCGATTAATACTTGAAATCCCGGTAGATTATTTCAACTACGCACGGATTCGATTAGGTGTTTGCAATAAACATAACAATCATTTTTAAGTCACGATTAATTTATTGCTTTATTCTCAGATTTTGACATATACAAGAAATTTTCTATAGACTTTTAAAAACGTCGAATTGAGTAAATTATGAATGCCCTACAAGAAACGTATCTAAATTAAATATGTTACTCTCATTATAACTTCATTGCAAATCAAAAAAAGTGTCTGCGATCGTCAAAAATAAAAACTCCACCACGATGTTTAAAAAGAATTTTTATTGTTTACTAAATTCATTAAGTAAAATTAAATATCCAATTATGAAAGACCTCCATTTATCACATATTCGCATATTTTAAAGTCTGAGTTGGAAAACAACGATACGGACCCACATAAAATCCTGCAATATAGTTGACATTCTGTAAATAACAACGATTAAATTAATTTTATGCGTGCATTTTTCATGAAATATTTATTCACACATGACGATTGTAATATGAAGATATATATAAAAAAAATCATATGCTTTAATATGACTACATTTACTTAGCTGTAAATTAAATCATGGTAGAAACGTTAGCAATCTTCGTCTAATCTCTCAGTAAGTAACGAAAATTATCTCGCATATTATAAAGAACAAATCAAGTAGTGTAATTACTTTTTCATCTAATCTGAAGCGATAATATATCCAGACCCAAGGTGTGGGAATTGTATAGTTAAATAGCAGATTATTCAACCAAGATGACACTTAATTGATTAATCTATAAGCTGAGCACAAACCGGAAAAGGTTTACTGACATCTAGAAAAGAGAATCATAAATATATATTTAATTAGTTTATGACTCATAATAATTGAATTTCAATCTGCATTGACAGTTTATACAATTTCAACGCAATACACAATACTAAGAGTACTCGAAGCGAATTACTTTTTTCATTCATTTCTGTGCAATTATTATGAAAATGCGAGAGAGAATCGTAGTAAAATATTAACCAATATCGTTTGTTTTTTACACCAATTTATTACGGGCAGTAGTAATACCTCCCAATGTTTTTGTATACGCTGTTTTATTTTAAATGAATTTTTGTAAGCTTAGAGTTTCAATATAATAATTATTTTTAAATTTCACCTGTCCATTTTCGTCAAAATTACAATAGTATTTAGATTAAATTTTGTATTACAGCGTCAATTCAGTGTGAAATTTTAATTTGAGCACATTGCGTAAGTTTTCGCAGTGTGTAAAGATTTTTTCAATTAAGAGTATGTTCATATAATAGAGTTTTGTATCTATTTTGATTTTTTAATTTTATATTAGAATTTAATGTCTAAATAGAAAGCGCGATCAGGTTATATAATCTCAAAAATGTATGATGACAAATTTATAAATGAAAAAATATATCACCACAAACAAAAATAAATACGAAATATTTTCGCACTCTTAGCTTAGTGTCAGAAATATATTTGAAACTAAAAGTTTTACTAATAACATTTTGAGTAAATTATTTCAATCAAATACAATAGGCAGATTATATACTTAAATGTGGATATTATTGACTTTACATGTTTTCAAGACAAAATTTAAATTTCCCTAATCATAAATAATAACAGTTTAAAATGTTACTTAAAACAACGGAATCGTATCCGTAAAATCTCAAACACCACATAATATTTAGGAAATCATCCAACGTCAAAAAAATAATAATCGATTAGCATTGCATACAAATTTTATAAAGAAATAGAATGTGGTCAGTATTATTATAAAATGGCAGAATAAAAATAAAATTTAATGATAGCTTTTATTTTCAAGGAAGCATTATTGTTTATGATATCAAATAATAGTATTTGTTTTATAGAGTATATTATCTGTCAATTGATGGTTGAAGCAGCAAAAATTATGACAACATTGGTGAGAAAACTGCCCGGTACTCGGGTGCATTGGCTCATGCGGTGTACCAGTGGAGTGCAAAGGCTTTTAGTAAATGATTTAATGGGGATAATTTGTTGAAATGAAGCTTATATTATCTTTAATAATTATAAATATGAGATACTCTATCATATAAAGTATAAATATTATAGCCATGATAAGGGAAGTTGGGACTACCCCAAATCTTTTTCTACTGGCCTCCTAACCAGTGATTGATAAATGAGTTTCAATTTAATTTCTTTAATCCTTCAGGCTCGTATATATGAAATAAATTTTAAGCACCATATTCGGATAATGTGCATAGAAACGATAGTAATATTAAAATATATGTTGTGCAAGAAAATTTTATTTTTTATTTACAAAGAAATAGTAGAGTATTTGACAGAATAAGTACCATGTTTTTGTTTTGAAAAAATTTTCTGGAGAGATTCTAGGCAAATGATTTTATGGCGCCTTATGTTTTCTAATATTTCAATTTATATTTAATTAACGGTATAAAATTCAATTCTAAATATTTTCAATATAGTTTTCAAATCAGGTTTCATAATAAAAAACACCATTAAAAATAAGTATTTGTAAAAAAGGCTTTAGTGTTCAATGTTTTTATTAACCATATTTAATCCATAACTAAAATACCATATTGGTAGAGCCCAAGATGTTTGCAAGAAAAATGTTACTGTAAAAAGTTGTGGATAATAATATATAAAACAGAACATTTTGAACTCTGCACTGCTCTCCGTTTCGGTGAGCGGCGTTGATTTACAAGCCGTATGCTTAATACAGGTTTGAAGGATTCAACCAAGTCCACTCTAAATGTATTACACGTGAACTCGTAATGGAATATACATATGTAAATTGACACTAATAGAATAAAGAGCTTATTAAGAGACTAACGGTTAGTAAATTGCATTTCGGCGTTGGGATAGTTTCACTGAGCTTTTACGGTCACGACGATCGAGCTTTCGTTACAATTGACAATTAAAAGTCTAGTTGAAGCATTAGATGGATTAAGCTTCAGATTTAAGATTTTTTAAAATATACATGACAAATGCTATTAATTATTGTTTTCATTTAATATATATTTTTCCATTCTTATTGCATGTAAGATTTCAATCATTACGCTGATAATGCTAACGTATCAGTTCTTGTTGTTATCACAAACAACAATATATCGTTGTTTAGCAGTCAAAGACTTAAAACGATAACTCGCTTATAAACGGCAACTTCAAACACAACCTCTTCCGTTTTGAAGTACTCTTAATTCCCGATTGCGGATACATCTCCAGGGACATAAAAAAGTGTGCTATTAACAAAATATCGAATTTCAGTTTGTATTTCATTGCCCGATATATGTGATATGCAGTTGAGTGGCATTTAATTTCTCACGACAGATATGACAACTAGGTTCTACGTCACTGTCAAAATCTCTGATACGGTTCATTACAGCACTCGGTCCATTGGTTTACCTCTTTCACTGAATGTGCCAGTAACAATACTAAAGCAAAAAAAGATAGTTACAAAACCCGACTATAAAACGTTTTGCCACAGGTTATTTGCAGTTACTTTCTTGAAAGTGTTCTACAGGACAGCATTGTGCAGTGATTCTAAATCAAAAGTGGTTGTGTCGTCATCTGGGATTATTCCCACGTACAAAAGATGAATATCTTAAAAGGCATCAGTTTCATGGTAGGCCTGCTCAAATCAATTAAATACAAATAACACAAAAAAGGATATCGAGCGATATTCAATTAGAGTAAACCTGGAACAAGGCGACATCGACACATTTTGGATATAGCATAAATTAATACTATGTGACTCAACGTAAAGTTTCGCCAAGATAACGTGTGAATTTTTACTGTCAGTGAATTGAATTCGTAGCGGTCAAAAATAAGTTTAATAAATATTAATGCTAGAAACGTCCATAAAAAGTGTTCCGATTGTTTTTGCTTCGGGGTTACTCTATATTAATGAACCGACAAAATCTTTCCAGTACACTGACCTTCATCCCAATTATTCAATCGCATATTTATCCTAGAGTGACACCAGTGACAGAATAAAATATATATCATCGCATAAATTATTGTGCGAACATAATATGCTAAGCATCAACGTATTAAAAAATTTAAAATAGAGAAAGAACACGTGATATTTTACAGGAGATTAAAATTTGACTCGACAATTCTGCAATGGAATGAGTTAATTAAGAAAATCGATCAATTCCAAAGGACATCAAAAATTTTTTATTATTGATATTTTTTCAAATTTTTTTTTTTAAATAGCATTACAGCAAATAGCCACCATTTAAAATTAGGCTATAAATTACAAAAGATCATCTCGTTGCAATTTATTAAGTATCATTCAAGGTATACTGGGGAAAAAAATGTCGCAAAAATTCATACTCAAGATCACATACCTATGCTTTGTTGAAGTAGCCAAAACTCAATTTGATAATGTGGTCGCCAAGAATGAACTAGACTTATCTAAAATATTAAACTAGATCTATTAGGGTAAATAAAGTATGTCCATGTACAGGTTACATGTATCGACTTATTCACATCAATATATTGATTTTGAAATTTAACACATTATCCTACACATACAGCTATATTAATAACTTCTAATAATAAAATCTACCCCAATAATATTTTTTGTCTTATCGAACACGATGTTTGACATCAGTCGACTAATATGCATTTTAAAACATGCTGATAATTTACTTAAAATAAAAAATATGACTCAAACAAAGTCCCACAAATAATGACATTATCAAAAATTTTCAGTATCATAAAAATAATCACTAATTAACATTTATAAACAAATACCTACTTTTTTACTCGCTTTTATTAAGTAAATTTCTCCACAATTCGTAGCATAATTGAAACGTATGAACTTGAAAATTTACCTTTACATTAAAAACTTTAAAGTTTCTCTTTGGCTTAAACTATAGATGCCGTGAGAAAAACTCACGACGGAAATGAAAATCATATGAAAACGAGCTACGACTTTTTTAATTATTGATACTGCGTACAATTCCACATCTGTTTTCGCCCACGAGCCGACACCTTCAGGCAATCTGTCATACGGATGCTATAGAACTGAAATATAAAAGATGTAACACGGTGAAAAAATAGCAATGTATTTTAGTTCTACAAAATTATTTTTAACAAATATAGTTGATAGCTATTTCGGCTCACGCCATCGTCAGAACTATGTTAGAAGAGAAGTTATGAGAACTAGTTCTGACGATGGCGTGAGCCGAAATAGCTATCAACTATATTTGTTAAAAATAATTTTGTAGAACTAAAATACATTGCTATTTTTTCACCGTGTTATAATGGAGTTCTACCAAGTGAATGCCAATTCAATCAATATATAAGAGATGTTTTTACATCTAAAGCTTTTTTAACAAAGTTCATTTAAGCTTTACGTGAATAGAAGTATCAATCTTTATAATTATAGTTAATATTTTTACCAATATTACACAAAAATAGAATCTCTCAATCCTCTTTTTACCAAAAAAAATGGTTCCGGAAAATAATATGTATAAGAAACCTATTTTCACAACAACAAAAAATGTTATCAAAAATCAAAATATCGCATAAAAAAGTATCAAACGTAATTGAAAATAAAATTTGCTTTTTAAATTCGCACAATTGTTTTACGTATAAAATTTAATTTCTTTATTAAGTATATTCGACATTTTTAAAGAACGTATTGAATTTTGCTCGTACGCATTTCATAAAATGCTGTTTTTTTATAGATTCTTGATCCGAGATAATAATTTTATTTATCTGAGTAGTGACTCAGATCAAGATTTTTACACAGGAAACAGTACTTTCATGCGTAAAAAAAATCGCGTAACAACGAACAAATCGTGTAAAAAATAGTTTAGTAATGTGGCAGTCTTTTTTAGATATCGACTTTAAGAATAATCACACCCAACAACTTATTACTAAAATTTAAATTGACTTAGAGTACATTTATTGCGAGACCACACGAACGTTGGGCGCGTAATTACATCAACTCTTAAAATTGTATGAATATACTATATTATATCATTATCAAGTTGGCAACAAATATGTTTGGTGTAAATTCTTCTGTATTTTACTGTATATTTTTAATGTGTATTGTTTGAATCGGTTAGTATGTACCTAAATGTTTTACCCAAGGAATATTTGTACAAAATTTGTATTTGTCATTACTTTCATGCAAAATGAAAGTGAAAAAAATTATCAGTAACAGCCTAGCAATAAACTCATCACTTTCTCTACGTTATCAGAAACATATTGAATGGGTGATAAAGATTCAATCATGCAATGCATACATTACTTCAATAAGAAACAAATCGATTAATTTATTCATAAACATTTTATGATCATTAAAATTTCTTTTTGTTTGTAAAAAATTGTTTTTAAATACTTCATACGATATTTTGACACGGTGAAAAAAATAGCAATTTATTTTAGTTCTACAAAAATACATTGCTATTTTTTTCACCGTGTTATAATGGAGTTCTACCAAGTGAATGCCAATTCAATCAATATACGATATTTTTATACTAATAATATTGGAAAGTATTGTCATTTTGTAGCGCTCTTCTCAATTTTTATTAAGTTTACCACTAAAAGTCGACTAACTTTAGAACGAACTTCTTTCTTTAGCAAAAAAAATAATATTTTCCAATAAGTTGAACATAAAAAATGATACATTTTATCGACTAATTGCTAACTTTGGCGTGAATCATTCTCAACGTTACGCTCAATAAGATATGAAAACGAGCATTTAAATAGTTGCATCACTCCATTTTTTTAGCATCGCGTGTAAAAAGCGTTCATTTCCAAAGATCCAAAAACATCCAACTCGACGAATTTTAAACGCGCGTTTTTGTTTTGTTTTTAAGAAATCGGCAGGTGAATCAAATGCAACGAGCGGAAATCAATCAACCATGTCTTGCAGAATAAAATTACAAAACAGTTATAAATTTTAGTCCGAAAATCGAAAGCGACAGCGTTTTTATATATTTTGATTTAGTTTAGCACCAAATTCGTGAAACAGTTTCAACGATGGCGTGTATAATTGCATTCTCTATAAGACAAATCGAAATATAATCAGAAAAAATCACTTGCAGGGGCAGTGAAAGAGATTTGTACGAACATCACGAAACCACTAGAAAGTTTAGATAAATAAACCATTTTCGTAGTATTACACCCTTCATAATATTTTTATGTTTCAGAACTCTAAATAACTTCTTTTGTAGTGTAAAATACATTTTTGCGTGATGTTATGTTCTGTAATTAATAGTTTCATTTCGATAAACTGATTTTTCGTTTCTTACAAAAATATATAGTAAAAAATACGAATAAATATTATACAGCATTTATTGAACAATAATAAAAGAAATTTAATTAAGAAACATATACTTAACAGGACATGAAATGCACAAGACATTACGGAACACCGATTATTATACGATAATATATATACATAAAAATAATATAACTGAGACCAAATCATAAACTACAAAAAATATTATGTAAGAATCTTTTCCACTCTCAAGGATTTAAGACTCATAAGTTGTATCTGATTTCAGTGTGGCAAATTGGCAAGGCATCTGGGTTGATCATATTTCGAAATTCGTTCATTTTGTATCGACTAATAAAAATCGTAATGAAGCAGATAATATAAAATTGATTTTCATGCTCTTGTTAATTGAAGCAAATAATTGCTACACCATGATTTAACAGTTGGTCACCAACCGCTATTATGAATCATTTTTTCAGACCAAGCAAATCATAACACCTTTGATAATTTGCGACGTAACTTTACGTCAAGTTTATTTAAAAAAATTATAACGTTTATTGAGGCATTATATCTCACTTATTGCTCGTTCTTTCAGGTTTTAAATGTGCTTACGAGTGTAAGAATGTACAATAAAATAAATCCTTTTTTCAAATATAAAAATTGCGTTAGTATTTTTGTTGCAAGTTTGCTTGTTTAAATATGGCCATTCGGTTATGTGCGCTCATATATATTTTTTACAGCACTTTATTTTTTTTTATTTCTTGTTTACGTATACTTAAAATTCTTCCTATTATCAGTATAACTAATTTCGTTCTTATGTTTGGTTTTTTTATTGTTTTCAGGTGACAATTCTTTGCCTGGCAAAGACAAGTGTATGCCAACAGTATGATGATGAAAATTCGTATGACGGTGACAACTATTCAGCGGAAAATGATGCAAGTTCCGAGGGAAGTTCAGAGGATAGCGGTTTTGTTACGCCATTAGACTTCTCACCACTATTTGGAGCAGGACAGTTTGGTAATGACTGGTTTCAAATAGTGTGTTTAATCATAATTATTTATTTGCATACAAGAAGTGACGCTAATTTTGTTTTCGGATTGCAGGCCTCAGTGAAGCTGCATCTAATCCCGTCGTTGATGTTTTCCAAAAGGCTCCCAAACAATATTATTCTCTTTTTGATAACGGCGGTGCCGAATCACAGACAATCTTAGGAGCCCAAGACTTCTTCCAAGGACAGGCATCTGATAAAACCTTCTCCCCTGAGAGCTTTGGATTCGTACCTCAATTCAGCCAAGGTCTAAGTTTGGAACCAGTACCGCAACAAAATCGGTATCAACAGAACACTGTTCAAATTGAACGCACTAAGGCAGCCGCAAAATCGTCAGCTCTCACTAGAGCACCGCTTCATTTTGATATCAAAACAAAGCACGATAAAGCATACAAGAAAAATAACCATCCCGATTCAAGTTCAAGAGCATCTTCCACATCCTTCAGCGACAAGACTAAGTCTGACAGTGCGTATGTAGCACCTCCAGCAACTGAATATAAAACTGTTCACCAAAGTGAAACCCCCAGAGCTCTGAGCACCGACGAATATCTTGCTCCTTACAAAAAATATAGCTTCCAGCCTCAAGATGTGCAAGCAGCCGCTCCTACATATCAACCGTTGACAGGAAACGCATTTGCCGGTAGCTACCCTAACTATGCACAATTATCAGCGATCGATCCTAAGGTTTTCCGCTATAAAAGATATTCCGGTAACAAAAAGAATGCGAAAGCCCGCAAAACGCAAGAAAGTGACGACGGAGAATCCTCTTACGACTATAGTGCCGATTATAAGTCTAGACCGAAACAATTCGATGAGAGTCCGAATTATGATTCACCCGACTTCAGTGGCTACGGAGATAAAGCTGCATTGAAGCAGTACGATTATGGATCTGACGAAGAATATGGTTCCGATGAATATGACAGAATAAAAAGTCTTTCAGAGGAACAGGCTGCTGATGTGAAGAAAAATCCAGAGAATTGCAAAAAAGTTCAAAAAGATTCTATGACGTGCACGGTTTGTCAAAACCCAAAGAATGGTGGAAGCTATGAATCTTGTTCGTACGTGTCTGAACCCAAAAATAATAAATATGCGTACGTTAAGGAGCAAAAATTTGACAGTGACGATGAACCAGAAGGAGGGGCTGCTAACTCAGGTGCTGAAAAACTAAAGCAGGCTCCAGAAAAATCGCAGCCTTTAAAATCAGTCCCATCAACGGTCAGCGCTCCTGTGAAGCAAAATTACGAAGTTAAGCACAGTCGCGGTGGTGCAAGATTCCAACAACCTCAGAACAAGAGAAGGCCCCAGAGAGAACCTGAGCAAAAGTTCGGCAACTACTACGGTGCTCCGACTCAAGCTACTAGAGCAGAGACCAGACAACCTCTTAAATTTGCCGCTTACCAACAAGAAGAATCTGACGAAGATGATGATAATGACGAAGACGATGATGAAGATGATGGACAAGATAGTGAATATGAATACAAATCACAAATTCCTGGGTTTTTCACTGATACCGAACCAAAGAAAAACGTTGAGCACGTGCTTGCGGAGTTTGCTAAGAAAGATAGATCAGCTTGCAAAAAAGTCATGAAAAATGACATGACGTGTTATCAGTGCACGGACAAAACTGGATTGAAACACGAGGAATGCATGTTTGTTTCAGAGTCAGCACCAGTGAGTAGCCATTTAGCATATAAAGAAGTCAAGGAATTCAATTCAAAGCCCGAAGTAAAAAACAACCAACCAGATAACAGTCACGTAGCAGAAAGCAAAATCGTAACCACCTCAAAACCTGCACCTGCGGGTCAACTGTTCGCTGCTTCATCCACTGCTATTCCAGAGCAAAAGAAAAAACAACCATTCAAAAAATACACAAGTCAAGATGACCTTTTGAAAAAAGGTACTGCAAGCCCTGTTGGACAATTCTCAGGAGACAAAGCTACCACTCTTTTCGTTGAACCCCCAACAGTAGCAAGCATTGTTAAACGTGATGTCAAAAATAAGGTTCGCAGTACAAAAGCTCCTAACAAATATGAGGCCCCACCATCAGCTAGTTCTAAATTAGATAATATTGCAAATCCCACAGAGTTTGCTGGTGAAGAATCGAAAGGAGCATTCTGGGCAGAGACTGTCCCAAAATACAGCAAAACATTAGGTGTAACATTACCAGAGTATATGTTGACTAAGTCTGAACATGAAACCCAATTCGATAAAGCTCTTTCATCAGGAAAATGATTTTAACATAATATTGTTTTGTAAATATGCTGATTTAAATATACCTTCCTAGAAATTACAAATACTGCAATTTAAGAATTAGGTCCATCACATGTTTATGTTATTAGAAGAATATAAACAAAAACCAAATATCTGAAAACATTTCCAAAATATACACACTTATTTATGCTCTGCTGGAACCATGAAAACAGATTAATTTAATTTCATCATTATGTATTTATTTTCATAAAATAAAATTATTGTTGTTTAATGACAAAAATATTTATGTAAATAGTATCAAAACTTACTTTCTACGAGGAAGTATATTTTTGTAGCGGTTTTTTCAAATATTTTTTGATTTGTTATGTAGTTTTAGAATATTAAGAATAAATTGTTTTTTTTTCAATTCTGATTTTTACTTTCCGCTCCAATTGGCTGTTATGTTTATAATGAAAGAAAGTGTGATTAATTAAATGTTTCATTATCCACTTCGTGAGCTATCATCTCTCAGAATACCTCCTGTGGCTCTTGGGAACGGACTCTTTTTGAATGCAAATCCAAATTCAAAGTTATTCAATTCACAGCAGTATACATAGCCATTAACAACTGTTTTACGATCTAAGAAATTAAGCCAATTAACATTTTTACAATTGTCTTCGCATAATACTAAACTATCAATATCAGTCAATGATAGATGAGGATTATTAATTTCAATAATGGCGACTGCTTTTTGAGATTGCTGATCATATACAACCTAAAATCAGAAATCAGAAATAATGTTGATGTAATACAAATAATCAGCTTAGCACAGTGTCTGTTAGTTCTTTCTACCAATAAAAATAATTTACATGTAATTTTGCGTTTGCTGCAAAAATATTAATGCTATATGTCCTGCAAACAATATGATAATAAGAATTTTTTGAATGAGACAAAAAATATATTAAATGACATATGATGGTGTTGTAGTTAATTATTCTGACTTTGGTTAAAGAAAGACAACCAAACCAAAATTAAATCGCATTTAAATATATTATTACATGATTTTCATCTTTGAAAAAATTGTGTTATTCTATTAATTATTCTATATATGCTTAATATTGGTTTCTAATCTACAAAACATAAATAGTGTTTAAAGTATGTTACTACCTTCCAGATGTACAGAGGTACAGGAATTGCTTTGTCCGAATCGCTGTTGTAGTGAAGGTACATGTCTTTGTAGGAAAATCCCCATTTGGCGGGCAAAGTCATCTTTCTGTATGTTCCAGTATAGACCGTCAGGGGTCTATTCAAAGATACAGCCAAGTTTTTAACCCTCTTTTCTACTTCGAGCCAGTTCAACTGAAAGTAAGCAGTGTAAAAAGTGTAGAGCTGTACAAAAATGTACACCAAATTTTAACCTCTATTTGGTACACTACTGCTTATTATATTCAAAATTAATTATGATTTAAACACATTCAAGATAATTTTGGCAGTATAAATCACTTTGGATAATAATAACTAATATTGGTAACATAAAACAAATGCTTTTGTATCTGTGGTATCTATCGAAACAGAAGGTGACTTAAAATCTTATTCTCATCGAAAACTTTTAATCTTTTTTTAAATGCATTAGTAAAAAATCGTTACAATCTTACCTGACAGATGTGACAAATGTTTCATTTCTTTGAGAAGTATCTACAGACTAACTTTATCATAATTTTATTCATTAAAAGTGAATCTAATTCTTCAATTTTGAAAATGTGGGGTGTGACTATTGCCTTTTTGCTGGGCATAGGGATAGGGTTAGTGTCAAACGTTAATAGAACTAATTATTGCATATGAATTACTAGTATTTAGATCTAAAAATCCCAAGGTATAGAAATAATAAACGGATTTAATAAAAAACGTCCAACATGTCAAAACATTAAAAATGATTTTGTTAGTTAAGTATTGATCATAAAATTGTATCTGGTATGGTCTCCCGTAACAGAAAGCATATTGTCCTACGATAATGGTTTATTATTTCTAGTTCTAAGTTCATTTACATACAGATGTCATGTATGGATTGATTAACATTAGCATATGAAAATGTTCGTATAGCTTTAGATATCTTAAGCCAACCATTGTTCTTACTATGATTGCGTTATTCCTAAAAACATTAGATCTTTAAAGTGCTTACCCGATTACATGTACTCCATTGAGGAACAGTATTCAAATAATTGGCTGTCGCTGCTTGTTCGGGTGCAAATATCAAATCATTATTAGTAACCAATTTTCCTTTTTCCAATCCGCATCTGTTGTTATCAAAGAAATTCTTATTCAATATTTTTTTAAACGTATCCACTTGCGTATTATAAGTATAAGCAGAATCTAAATTAACATTGCTGTAATGTCCTCCATTGTTTGCAACCCATTGCTGTTCTCGTGAAGTTGTAACGGCTTTATTAATAGTTGGCGGTACTTTTACTTCAGTGTATAGAGCAATTTTTTCTTTGGTATTAAAGCAAACTTCGTATTCCAACACAAAATCATTTGTAACTTGGTATCCCACTTTAATGAGTTCTGTATCTTTTCCAAGGCATTGCTGATTGGTTTTTAAATCGATTGTCTCAACGGGAGAGTTGCACTGCAAATCACTGAACGGATAAGATTTCTTGTTGACTTCGAAATTGCTTCCACTCAAACATTTGGCTGTGATAACATTAGGTCCAGAAATCTTGGCGAATGCATTCTGCTTCGAAGGATTTCTGGATACGCATGCCATTCGAATATTTTCATCTCGCTCAATTACGAGAGATCCTTTTGGTGAATCTTTCAATGATAGCCACGTTGGACTATTCAAAGAAAG
This sequence comes from Himalopsyche japonica, assembly GCA_028555115.1. Lineage (NCBI taxonomy): Eukaryota > Metazoa > Arthropoda > Insecta > Trichoptera > Rhyacophilidae > Himalopsyche > Himalopsyche japonica. The sequence goes on from JAHFWJ010000430.1 coordinate 4,432,779, forward strand.
CAATAATGGATGATTTGCAGTAAGTTCTTCATTGATGTTAATGTTGCAACCTGTAAATAAAACACGAAAAAAAACAGTGACAGAGTTTCTACTTATATCTCGGCGAGCTAATACATCATATGTTCTTTTAAAAAAATTCAATACTTCTTAATGACTTTTCTAGGCTGTCAATTATTGTTTGAAAAGCAATGTATATATAAATGAAGTATATTTTTTTATACGCACAATTTAATAAAATGATGAATTTATAGCATATATTTTACAACTGATGATAAAAATAACTTCTTATATATTCTTTTCTAGTAGCATTTATACTATTTGTTTTTTTAAATAAATCCTCCAATTATTTATATTTATTTAATGGTCATGAAAATTGAAATAGAGATCATAGTTTTCATTACGATAACAAAATGTTTAAAGTTAATCATTAAATTGTTTAATAAGTGCCATCTGTAGTCGCTAAAAATAATTAGTAAATATGAAAAATATTCTGAAACTGTTAATTAAATATTTGTGAAAATATGGTTCAAAAATAATTTGACAATCTAACTAATTATTTATCTGAACTGCAAACCGTATCAGTCCATTTTTTAAAAAAGTTTAAATGTAATTGCATTAAAAATCTAAATAAATTTACTGAAATTTCCTTTAAAATTTTCAAGCTTATTGCTTACTTTAGTAAAAAACTTCCATAGTTTAAAAATATTCCATTGAATTTTGACATTCCATATATCAGATTATATTAAACATACAAACACTACCGGTGTCACCTTGGGAATGACTAAAAAACTGGACAAATTTTGATCACTAAATTAAGCACTGATTAGAAAAAAAAACTTTCCATGGATAGTGAAAAATAATTTCTTTCTTAAATGGTAATTAACCATTATATAAAATTAATTGTTTAAGTACGTAATAATATTCAAATACAATATTCTCCATTGATTTTATTGAGTAAATAACATACTGACCCACATTAAATATTCAATTATAAACACCATTTATTGTAATATTTTCGGTATATTATAAACATCCTTATTATATTTAAAATCATAGATACTTACTTGCGTTTATAAATGCGACGTTAAACAGAAAAACCACAAGGAATTTCAGTACTGCCCTCATTGTGAACAATGTATTGCAGTTAGTTAAATTTAATGAATTCCTGCCCAACAACACTCACGGAACTTGGCATTGATGCAACTAACCTATACAACTTGTCAAATACCAAATCTCGAATGTTTGTTTTGGTTATTAATTTGACCTCCTCTATCTGACACTTCATTGGTTATCATTGAGGTGAAGTAACCATAGATCAAACTATTTAGATGGCGCAGACGTAATGCGCAGGGCCGTTGGTGTGTGTGGGCGTCGAGACGGAGACGCCGCACGACGTCGAAGAATGGGCGGCAAATATAACATAGAAAGATATTTGCTTAATACTAGCGTATTTACAGATACCTATGTTGTCGTATAAAAATGGGGCAAAATTGTTGATACATATAACTTTCTAACAGTTTATAATAGTTAAATATTTCTTGGTGTTATGTATAGTCTCCGTAAGAAAAAAATGTCATCAGAACAGTACTTTTTTGTACTACTCTACTCAAGTTGATTTTTTTCTTACAGTTTTTGATAGTTAACCGGATCTCTACCGCAAGCGAGTTTATTCGCTCTACAATTCCGTTAAGGGGCCGTCCATACAAAATGAGCGAATTAATACGCTCTACTTTATACTTGACTTACAAGTTACCAGTACCTCTCTTAAATAATTAAATTTAAATTGCATATAGTGACATCTTTTGAGATCGTATTGTTATACTTGAACTCAAAGGATTTTGAATTTTAATCTGTAATACATCGATTTTTTGACATCGACTTATTTTTTAAAAGAAAACCGCGGCCCTCCGTGTACGGCAATATTAATCCTTCCAGGCATAGAATCGGTTAAAATAGTGACTGGCCGTAAAATATTTTATTTAAACAAATGACCAGAAATTTACTTTACACATGACTGATAATTTAATACTTATTAATAACAAAATCAAAATTATTTCTTAATACGCAGATATCAAAATTACTTCTCAACTCCAAATATTAATAAATGTGGAGCACTTGATTTTTAATACTTTTTATTAAATACAGCTCTGAAGATAAATAGTTCCCAGAAATTAATCAACAATATTATTGATGACATGTTCATGCTAATCACCGTAATCATTTATACAAATAAAACTGTTGTTGAACCTCCTAACGTTAATTAAATACAAAACTATTAGAATGTAAATAAGAATCATTTACTATGAAATTCATTCAAAATAATGGAAAATGTTCATGGCAAATCACTTATTATATAATATTATAATACAAAAACATATTTACTTCTAAATGAGCCAACAAATTCATTTACATCATAAAAATGTGTTAACTATTATATTTAATATTGCTTTGATTATTCCTAGAATCTGTTATATTTTTGTACGTATAACTGATTTTTTTTATATTGAAAAAACATAGTTTTAGAAAATACATCGATTTTTCTTTCCATTCCTTTTAAAAGATAATCAACAACGGATTCAATAAACTATATTCTTTGTCTTTGCTTTAATGTTAAAAATAGTGCTTTCTGGATAGTTCATATTTAACTCGGTTAATAGTAAATCAATGACTGTTAACTTTTTATATAATATCGTTTCCGATGAATAAAATAAATACCAACCATCTCTTTCAGGCATGGGCCTAAAAATTGTTTAAAATTTCGATTATAATTATATCTAATTTTCATTTTAGATTTATGTCAATTTAAATGTAACCAGGAGATATTTCAAAACTCGATATATTATAAAAAAATATTGATAAGTATCTAAGTAATGAAATATTGATGTATTTATCATGTTGAAAATATATTGAATAAGTGGTTATTTGTATGTAATATTTTAATTTTCGTTTGAATAAATTAAAAGCGTTACGACGATGATATGAGGAATTGAATTTGATCAAATCTTCTGCTTTCGTTACAATTAAAAATCTTTTATATTGTATAGTAAACCCGGAAATGGATATATTTAAAAATATCTGAGTTTTTCTGAGTTAAATAAAAATACAATATGGTGACATTCACTTCTAGTCATCTAGTTTCAACTTAATCATCGTTCAGAAGCTCGAAAATACATTTGACTAGACAAAACTGTTTTTGAAAAATATTTTACTCAGTCTTGTCTAGATAATAAATCATTTAACATGAAATATTCACATAAAGTGTTAATTTGTTTACATTGTTCAAAATCATGAATGAAAACACTTATCAATTGATTCGGATTAAAAGTCTGAGGCAGAAAGCCCATCCAGTATTGTTTCATTGTTTGCATTTTTTACGAAATAATTAGCATTCATTTGTATTTGTATATATACATATAAATAAATAGTGTCATCTACCAACGTAAAAAGGTTTCATAGCCATTGACTAAAATTAGAAATATATTCATAGATTATAAGGAACAACGTTTACGATATTCAAATAATGATTGATCTCAATCATCAAATAGTTTCAGACACTAGTTTTCGACCATTCGTTTTTGGCACTGTTTTGTCGTTAGCGATCTGATTCTCAAAAAAAAGCAAGCTATTTTCGTTATTACAATCAAGTCGCGCCGCACTGTCTCTGAGATAAATTCATTGTTATGTAACAAACGTACGTTGATCTAATATAATTATTATTGTATTTATTGTAAGTATCTATTTTTGCATGCATCTTATTTAAAAATGAAATTAATAGATAGCGTAATCGTATTAATTGGATACAAAAAAAAACATTACAAAATTGTCTTTTGGTTTTAAAATGGCTTGATTAATTGTATCTTTTATAGGGGCATGAAAATTAAATATATTTTTATGGAAATAAATAATTAAATACACCAAGTTAACTGTTTAGAAGGAGTATATAATTTATTATAACATAATCTCAAGTCAACTTTCAATTAACACATTAGATAATATTTTGATCGATATTAATGCTTATTCTCATCTGGTTTTCACATTTTATAATCCGTGGTCGTTCTTACGTAAACATTTCCCGAAGGCATTGAAACCTTGTCAACACCATTTGGGAAAAGTTTCGGTAAATCTTCGTCGGGTACATCAGGTAAGATCATAACCTTTTCACCAGGCTGCAAATAAAAATGATGAAAAATTAGTTGATAATAATATATATAAAGGTACTTTTTTATTTTGAAGAAATACGTGTCCCAACTGTTGTTCAGTTACGATGTTTCTCCATGACTAATGAATAGAACTATTAAAACGTTCTTTAATAACTATATTTCTCACAAGGTCAAATCACCGTCAATTCCGATAATATTTTCTAGCAAGTCAGTATTATAACTCCGAAAATGTGTTTATTATTAATATATCATCAGGTTTTACGCCATATTGTATAATTTGCCCTTGTAAATAATCAGCAGAAAATAGCAAGGTTTGAAGGCGTATTTTTCATTTATTAAAAACTAGGAAGTACCCGGCATAAGTTGTAGTGCCACTTAAAGAAAGAAAGCGTTCGTATTTTAATTCTGTTTACTGGAGTGCTTTAGATTTTACGACGCGTGAGCAGGCCACATAAATCTGCTCATGTGAGAAGCGTATCCAAATAGTCTAATGATTGCGATAAGCGAAACCAGTCTTGGTCTAATGCTTGTACTAATTCAGAAAACTTCGTACGCATGCGCAAAATAACAATTTTGATCAATTTTGTATCGCAATCGGATAAAAAAAGTAAAGACTCGCGTTGAGCAAAACCGGTACTGATCTAATGGTTGTTATAAAACTTTTGCGAGCGTTTGCACAACAACCCACCAAAGTTTTATCTCAATCAAATGAATGGTATAGGAACGCATACATGACATACAAACAAAGATTCATTTATTTATACAATATATATATATAGATATAGATATGGCGAAGGATACATACAATAAATCGATAATAATAATAAAGTATAGTCTGATGACTCATTGGAGCTGATCATGATGATGAAGTGTTCATATTGAATACAAACATAATTTATAATGAAGTGCGCCATAATTCAGTGTACGGCTATCAAATCAATTTATTGTAGAATATATGGTGCTGACGGAAGAATACTAAGTACCATGCAATTAAGGTCACATTTGGCACGTATCTCCATGGTATACGTGACCAATGAATTTATTTACTATGCTGCGACTTAGAACAGCGCACTATTATTATGTCACATAATAGAATCAGTCATTGGCTTAACCCTTTAAAGACGAGACATAAGAATTATCGAATTAAAATATAAGTACAGAAGAAATCATCAATAAATAAACAGTGATAAAAAACGTTGTGACCTTTTAACGCCAGTGATGAAATTTTGCTCAATAAACTAAAAAATAGCTCATTTATAAGATATGTAGCTTTTTTTATCTAGGTCTTAAGAAATAAAGCAAAATTAGATTTAAGTCCATTTTATAAATTCTTATTTGTTCGTTTGATTGAATTGCACTGTCAAGTGTTTGTTTTTCACCAACAAATCACATATTTATTTTTCAAAAAATCGGTCACCGAGGTGTTTCATAACAACATAATGGAATAATTGATAGCTCGGCCATTTTATTCACAATGGTAATGGCAAAAGCTTTTACGATGGGATTGTTAAATTTCAGTTTGAAAATTCTTAGCTTTTAGGTTGAAGAAAAAATAACTCTTACCACCCAGTTTGCAGGCGTGGCGATTTGCTTAATCCTATCGGTGAGCTGTAGAGAATCAATTACTCTTAGCATTTCGCTGAAAAGATAAATAAAATATAGATTATTTTTAGGTTTCAGTAATTAATAACAACTTATATATGTTAGCATTGCACATAACCATAAAAAAAGGTGATATTCCAACATCCATAATCTATATTTTTCTTAAATAACCAAAATAATAATAATTATTTAAGCCAAAGTTTTATTTTAGAATGTAAAATAATAAGCAATTAAACATTGCTTTATTTTGGTAACCAAAAAGAGTTGCTGGACCAAAATTTCATATGTATTAACACCACTTAAATAGAAAACTCTTCCTATTTTTTTTTTAATCTACCATTTAAAATTAATTTCAATTTGCCCGTTTATCAATGTGTTATCTCTTGAATCATATTTTACCATTTGTTTATGAACACTTGATATCGGAATATAGTAATTGATCGCACATTTTAATGATGCCACCAGTGAAAACATTCAACCGTTAATATCAAAAATCCTAGCCAAGGATGTCTTATACTATCAGTCGAAGTTTTTTATATGTCTGTGTTGTCGTAAATCTTTATGTGTACAATGGTCAAGGTTGTTAGTTTTACTAACAAATCATACACGATTGAATCCATGTTTGAAGAATTTTTTGAAAACGTAGCGAAAGCGAAGATTAGCTAACCGCTAGTCTTGTAAAATCTCTATCGAGTGTAGCCCGATTCTTTTCGAAAAAAACGTCGGGAACGGATAGAAATAGAAAAATAAAATAATAATTAAATTTCACCTGGAAATAAAAGTATACATCATCACGACTGTGTAAATATTTTCGAATAAAATCAGTCTAGGTACTATGCACCGAGTATTTTTAAATGTAGTTGTTCGATTATATTATTGTTACTAACTCAACATTCCTTCCTGTGGAAGCCGGATATACCATCGACAAACGCAGCTTCTTATCAGGATCGATCACGTACAGGGACCTGACTGTCATGGCGGTATCAGGATTATTTTTATCTTTCTCGGCAAGCATGTCGAGTTTGACTGCCAAATCTCTTGTTTCATCGCTAATTATTGGATAAGGGAATGCTCCAGGAATATCCAAACAGTACGATTTGATGTCCTGAAAGAGTCGAAAATTTCAATGGAAATGGGCGATTATGTTGTTATTTTTTTTAATGAATGTATCTCGTAACCAAATATGTACGTTTTTGCATATTAATAGCATAAATTGATTTTATCAGTCATTTCGTATTGTAAGTTGTCGTAAAATGTCTTCGAAAAGTCTTTATATTTAAAAAAAAAAAAAGAACTCACTAAGCATAAAACAAAAGAATAAACATTTAACATTCTATTTTGTTAATATCTTAAACAGAATTGTACAAATATAACAGCATAAAATCTCTTACCGCATGCAAGTTATTTATACAGCATATATCCATATTAAAAAGGACATTCATCACAAAAATAGAGATACAAATACACAAGTAGGTATATACTATCAAAAACTCTAATATATTCATCGGTAAAAAATAAAGAACTATGCGCAATTTTCGAAATGCCACTGATCGCATACCAACCAAATATCATTGTTTATATGATAAATTTATAATTAAACATTGAAAATGAATGCGTCTCTACATGCTAATCATAGTTGCGTCATTTGCATAATGGCATTTCACCCATCGCGTAAGTATATCATGTGACAAAATAATCATTTTATCTTCATTGCTACTGGCAACGGTTTTTTAATAGACATTTAATTTTTTTTCCTATTCCAAAATATTATACCCAAAAAGAAGGAAGTAATTCATATTGAAAATATTGTAGCAAGGGCTATAATATTTACAAATATATTTGAAGTTTTTTTTTATATTATATATAGTGAAATTATTTTTAATTTGTCTTAGCAAACCTCTGGGTTTAATTTGATTACATATTTCACGATAGTAATAAATCAAATAGATGTAACTGGTCACAATGAAAATCTACGTTGAGTATTATCTTTTTTATTTGGGGCCTTTTTTGACGTTAAATCGCGGTTGACAGTAGAAGACTCAGGAAGCGACCAGTGTTGTGTGAATAACGCGTTCATTCACCATTTCACACACCGTCCTTGACTAATAGTCAGAAAAAAAATATATGAAGTGCGCTGAATCGAAATTTTTTTTTCCAAAATTTGTCATTCAAATTCAAAATTTTCAGCCAATTTATATATGAAAATGAAATGTAAATCAAAACTTACATTGACCCAGTCGACGTGGCTTTTCAGCTTGTCACAGGAATGTGCAAGTAGCTTAACGCCTCTTTTCTCAAAATGTGGAAAATGAACAGCGATACGGCCCAATTCAGTTGTGCATACTGGGGTAAAATCAGCGGGATGAGAAAATAGTAAACACCATCTAAATTTACAGAAAAATCACAAAAAGGTAATTTACGTATTTGTTAAAAATAGAGTTGGAATTTAAAAAAAACACATTTTTTTTAAAAATATAAATTGTTTAATTTATAGCAAACGTATACAAATAGTAGTTATTACATCGTTTAGTTTCTATCATTTTATTGATCTAATTTACGATATGCACTGAAGATGATTGAAATATTTTTTATACGTTATACTTTTTTGATCCTTTTGTAGACTTTTGAAGCTATATCAATCCTTTAATTGGTAGGCTTTACGATTAAACAGATTTAACTCAACTCACTTTGAAGCAACTCATTGCAAAACTTAAGTTTTGTTTGGATAAAATTTGAAAATTAACTATTTTTTCATTTACTATGAGTTAATTCGATTGAAGTTTATTAGTTTCGAAATAATTAATTTTTAATAATAGTGATTATAAAAATGACATGACTCATAATATTAGGCACCGAACAGTGCAGAGGAAGCACGTACTATCATAATAAATAAATTGTTATAAGATATGTATTGGTGTCAAGTTAAGCTAAAACGATTTCTCCAAGAAAACAAGTTAGTAATCACGCCCTCCCAAATATGTATTTTGAATCCAGTTCAACATAGCGAACATCTACTCCAATACTTTTAGGAGAAAAGCTTTTATTCAATTTAGCATGTGTGTGAATTGTGCAGCAGTAATTGAAGTCGTGTACTTTTACTTATTGAATGATTACAGATAAAAAAATAATTACTGACAGTGATGTACTGGCATATATTCCTAAATATTTACCGTCAAGAAGCTAATCGGTTAATATTTTAATACTCACAGTATTTTGAAAGTTTAGGACTTAATATAAAATTTAATAAATTACATTCACATAAATAAGTACAACAGACTTTATTGACATTTCATATTAACAATAGCCATTTATTTACAATTATTTTTGGTATTATCTTAATACATATTCAAAAATAAAACAATATGAGCAGCTGGAAAGAGAGATAAATAATTTTGATGGATTCGGCGCTAGCTTTGTATTAATCGATTTATAAAACATACGAAAGAATTCGAATTTAATATAAATATCGTCGCTGATTTCATTCAAATGCGTGTTTTTTTTAACTGATCCATTCGTTGATTTTTTTTAAAAATACAGAAAGTGTTCCATATTATTAATATGCTGTCAATTACATATTTTTAATTTAACAGCTTTCTAATAAATTAAAAACAATGTGTCATTGTAGAATGATATTTTATTTACAATTATATATGACTTTGAAAAATTTACTTTTTAATAGATGACATTTTTCAATGTTTAGGAATAAGATTCTAAAAGTAAAATTTGTGACTCACGATTTTCCTAGCCATTCGTAAAAATCAATAGGACCAATGGTAGTTTCTGCTTTAAAATTTGGTATTGTTGCTCCTAAATGCATGATTGTAATTCTAATTAGAAAGTGCGTACAATTTAAAATATTCTCTTAGGAAATTTTGTCACCGTGTGGCTACTTTCAACTGCACAAATGAACTGTAGTTTGCTGGTAAATACACTTAAATATATACATACCTACGAGAGTAAGCATTCAACAATAGAGTGACTATAATATATTCTTAAATTAAAATTACTATTTTATAAGATAATAAATATACCACACATGTGCATGCACTACGATAACTGTTAATATCAACAGATTTTTTACAGATATCAAGATTTACTTAATGATTTAGCATTATTTGATGCATTGTTATATAATATTAAATTATGTATAAAAACTGTCGAAATTTTACTGAATCCAATTATATTTATAACCTTTCGTTAGATTTTAAAACATCAAAGCAAAATTACAGAATTAATATTGCCAAAAAATACATTTTAATGACAATAATTATCACTATTAAACTCACGGAATGTTCACGATGAACGAAGCCGGTTCTAATATATGATATATCATAATGTAGCAAAAATAGAATTCGTATACTGTTCTTTATGTATTTAATAATATTACATTCCGATTTTCATTGTTGTGGTGTTAAAAATATCGTTAGTGATGAACGTAAGGCCGAGAGAATCTACATATCTCCAGTATGTTCCCAGTAGATCTCAACATAAAAAAAACTATACTAAAATATGACAGGTATCTCCAATAGTTGTGCACGAAATTATTATTGATATGAATTAATTTTACATTTAAGCACCTTTTAACCACTTCAATGATAACCAATAAAGATTGGATATACCTACAGAAATATTATGTTAAGTTTTTATTATGCGTGCATTAGATATTCGAACTTGTTTATGGCTTCATTCGTTTTTTTCTAGGATGAAAATATGAGACTATACTATGCTTCGAATATATTAAATTTTAAAACCCGTAAAAGGTATCAACAAAATCACACTTATTTTGTTTGTACGGCAGCATTATGTTTGATAATTTAAAGAACAATCATTATTATCTACAGTAGAAAGATTCGAAATTATGTCTTGAGACAAACACCAGGAGAAAAACAGGATGAAAATTGATAGTAAATCTATGAATAATAAATAATAAGAGAGCATTACCATTAATAAATAAAAATAATCATATCGATAAAGTATGGATGGTCACCATGTAACGATCTAGGTTTTATTTATTGCTTGATATCTTGGTTCACAATTTACTGAAAGCCCGGTTTAACAGCTCCGTTACGGGTCATTGATACGTCCAGTACTAGCTACTATCATGCATCATAGATTTCTAGCGTATATAATTTGGTATTATCAGCGACAACAAATGACCAAGTTACCAGATTTTCTATAGTAAATTTATTACGATCAATTGTCGACCATATGAATTAAAAATTCAATCAATATCTTCTTACGTGACTAGAAAATTCACTTGCATCACATCAAGCACAATAAATTATTTTGAGTATCTATTATCAATTGTAAAAAGATTAAATGAATATTCATATTTCAATGTATGCTAATTGTTAAGTAAAGTATAAAATTTGATTTACAATATTAACAATTATATCCTATCCCCCCAACCCAAGAAACTTTCTCATTCGTATAATGTTAAGAGAAAATATTCAATTTCTGACAAAGAATTGACAAACAGTGAAATTTTGTAAAAAATACACAGTAATACACATCTTTTTTTTAAGGTGTTCTGTCACTTCTTGATGGAAAGGCATGATATTTTAAATAATAAAAACACATTTTTTTAGTACTTATTTCCACAATATATTTTTTGATCAGGACCGGTTTCGCTCATCGCGAGCATTATCAACTTCAGTTCGATGAGCGAAACCGGTCCAGATCAAGTAATACACATCGATAGATATTTTTTATACGGACACTAAAACATGAAATATGTGTTAGAATACATGGACATATGTCTCGTGATTTCTAAAATTCCCCCCAACCATAACTGTTAAAGCGAGGAGATTCGCGAACTATTAATGACTTACTGTCCAAATTATTGTATATTCAATCTCCTTGAAAAAATAGAAGTTGACTTATTGGAAAACAAACAATTTTTGTACAATAAATAACATGTATTCAAATACTAAGAATCTATATGATAAAATACATAGTTTACATAAGTTCCGCTGCTGGTTAGTTTCATCAAAAACACTGTAATATTTTACCACTTTACCACCAACTTCGTGCAGAGATAAGAATGTATTTTTAAATAAAATATTTTTTTACATGGAAGAAATTTGTGGCAAATATCTAATCGGTCACCCACATAATATTAAGTACAGCACTAAAAAAATAGTTCATGACACAAATCAAAGGCCATATATTAAATTATTTTTTATTAACACAACGAGAAATTTGTAAAATTGATAACGTTGTAGGTGCATAAAATATGATGTATTAATATATACAATGTATTGTTTCTCATGTAAAACATTACTAACATATGTATATATTTCGCTGTCGGCCTTAAAGTGTTTTAAATATTTTATGCATAGGGTATAGAGATAGAAATTGTTCGAACACATTATACACGAATCATTATTTGCATAATGAATGCGTAAGTTGTTAACTAAATAAATAGCGATTCAAAACAAAACAGAAAGTTCTGTCTTATCTTCAACAATAAGCGATGCATCGTAAAATGCCATATGTATACAAAATTCAAAAACCTTCATATATTGAATAAATTTGCTGCCTTTCAATATGAAGCAAAGAAGCTTTTAATGGAGCTTATGCCTAAAGAAGTTTTTGTTGAAGAACTGCTTGTAAATCAGTTTATTAAACTCTCTTTTTAGAAGAGCGTTAGAACAAAGCTATGTAACAACCAGTTGCTCGCCACCCGCGTTTGTGTGGCTCCGTTTTTATGATTATGTAGGTAGGTGGTTAGTAATATTAAAAATCACAGGAATATACGCCTCTACTCGAAGCTTGTGCACCGCAGCCATGGCTCTAACCCTTCAACTAAGCAGTAGAAACAAATGATCCCAAAAAATCTTATGATAATAATCCAGAAGATGCTCTTAAATAGGCGAAACACCGTTGACTATGATGTACTAAATCCTAAAACGGCATCTTCCTTTTTTGGTCGATCCCTACATATTGTTAAATACAATATTATTTAGACGTGAGACTGTTAAACATAATTAATATAATACATATTGCATCTCCAGAAGGCACAGTAGATCGAGTCCATTTTTCAATTCAGCTAAAACAAATTTCTTTGACTATATAAATGCAGGGCTTTTTTACAAGTAACGCGGTGGAATGGCGTTCCGACACTTTTTTTCTCTTCGTGGCATAGTAAAAGCTGCTTTAAATTTCATTTGAATGATATTTGAATATAATTTTATGTGGTAAAAAGCTTCATATGAAGTGACTTCCGGTACTTTTTTTCTTAAAAAAAGCCCTATGTAAATGTATTATGACTCAGTGAAGTCTTTCTTTTAATTTATGGCTTTTCAAGTTGAAGGAGAAATTCTTTTCAGTTATGTATACACGATATTTATTCTTCAGTTTACTTCGGGTGGTTGTTGGAATTTAATTGTCATAGAATCCAATCGATATGCTAATGCATTTTTCCGTTGTAACAACATTGCTAAAAATCGGAAATTACCTGAATAAAAGTTATCATGTAGTTGCAGACAATTTATTTACAAGCATCCCTTTGCTCAATTATTTGATATCAAATGATATATATTACACCGGTACGGTTAGACGCAACGAAAAAGGAATGCCACCAGACTTACTAAAAACAAAATTTTAAATTGATGAAGCGAAATATTATACAAAAAAAAGTGCAATTATCTGCGGATACCGTGAAAAAAAGTTACAAAAACAACCGGTGATACTTGCATCTTCCTACGAATCGACTAAAAGAATGACTGCAATAAATAGACGTAATCGGGAGACAAATAAACCGATTGTAATACATATATTTAATAAATATATGGGAGGAGTTGATACTTCAGATCAAATGTTATATACATACCTGGATGAAAGACGTACATTGAAATATTGGAAAAAGGTGACTTCATATTTTTGGAAGAATGATGGTAAACGCATTCATTATTTACACAAGAAATACGCCTGGTAAAAAGATGACAAGATTAGAATTGACATCATACATAATTGAGGCAATAGAAGATGTATGGAGACCTAAAAAAATCCAGTCCAAAACATCTAGTACGAGATTGGAGAATCTGGAGGTTTTAAAAAACTTACCAGGACGAAATCTCAGAGAATGCGTCGTATGCAGCAAAAAAGAAGGAGGGCCTATTAGAAGATCAAATCTAATTTGTACAAAGTTTGAAAAGGGTCTTCACCCATTATGTATCGGAAAACACAAGTGTTGACTTTTTATTATTTTTAGTTTATTAGACTATAAAAATACGTATCAAATAATTAAACTTTTTAGTGTTTTTACTGATAGACGATAGTTCGAAAAAATATTCTGCATCAAAGGTATGTGAAATATTTTACAAAAAATACCTCTTTTTTATCACAAAATTAAAATTTGTGCAAATTATTGCAAATTTCATGTTTCTTATTTTTTTAGGTCGATCGTGTAAACTCATTTATTGTTTTTATAATTGTTTTATCTAAACTATAATATATCAAATTCAAAATAAGAAAAAACAGAAATAAATTCTTAAAAACTACATATTTACAATTTTTTTTTAAACACACAAAAAACTTCAAAAACTCCTTAGTGCTTTTAAAAAGTCCCCAAAAAAAGGCTAGGCGTAAAAGGGTTAAGTAACTTCAAGTGTTGTAGATGAAAAGATAACAGAAACCCAAAACACTCTGTATGTATTTCACTCAATCCATTTTGAAGAATACTGAAAATTTTGATTTATCACATAATATATTGTACAATTTCTGCCACGACCTACTTCAGTGTTTTTAAACTATAGAGAGAAAAAACATAGTCTAGGAAACTTTACTCCACCTCGCTGTTTTTTTTTTCAAAAAAAATTGCGATCTATTATAGCAGACTCTATTTTGGATTTGAAAAGAGATGATCCAAATAAAGTATTGATGAGTTGTTAGTTATGAGACATATAATATATGACAGGGGCTAATGAACCTCAGATCCAAAAACAGTAAAGAGTTTAAATACCGATTTTTGACCGACCGCAAAATTTGCCGAAATAAACATCCATGTCATTTTTAACATGAGTAAAAAGACAGTAAAATATCGTTTGTGTGTGTACCTATATAAACATTATAAAAGAAAACTTCGAAACCAGATGCACGTGACTTAACTCTATAACTCGCTGCAAACTATTGTCTATATTTTAAAGTCAGCTATTTACGATATATGTTGAATTTACCCAATACGTAAGATTCAATGTTTTTAAGCTTAATTTGGCTCACTTCCCATATGTTTTAATAATATTAGCACCATTAAATAAGATTTGAAATTGATCTTCCAAATTTTTCATAATATTTTTACGATTTGGGGGTTACTAATATTTATAGAATACATTTAAATTACATATCACACTTAGTAACTAGTCCAAATCGTCCTCACATATTCAGTTACTTTTTTAAAAAGCTGTAATGCATTTTTATTGTTTCATTCCTATCAATTTTTGTTTTTACAAAAAAATATTGACAATGGGTAAGTTTGGTCTGACGTCAGCATCTTCACAGAGCGTATTATATGACGTCTGTATAAAAGTATATAGCCATACTATGTGACGTCTGTCAAATGTCAAAATAACACATGGGCATCATTGTATCTCGTGTTAGTATGAATGGACTGCCGCTATTTTCAAACATTCGTAATGAGGAGTTATGATATCAGTGAAAATATTTTGGCATTGGTTTGTCGTATCCCGAAATTTAGCTGCCAACTTCCTGGTCGAAACATTATGCAACTTCCTCATGTGACGTTAATTTTACTGTCGGTGGAAATAAGTGCAAGTTCAGTGTCTCAGTGGTAAATTTTCACACAGTCTATCTGGTTTAATAGAATATTGTCCCCAATGTGTTGTGAATATTTGGTATTGTTATTTGTCAATAGTGTACAATGTTCATTTTATGACGTGAGTAATATTAACATTCAATAGTGAATAGGAAAATTTCTTATAATATATATACGCAGATTGTGTAACAATTATTAGGGAATGAAAGCAATGAAATAGAAAGATATTTTGAAATGACATTATATGTAGCATGTGTAAAAATACTTTATTTTCGCCTTGTTTTCAGGTGCCAGTGAATAATATTTTTAAGATTGCATAACAGTATTCGATTTAAATAAGTATCTGAAATAATCGAAAAGAAATATGTCTAAATTAGCTGTATTTGGATCAAAGATAGCGGCATTCAACTCCAAGCATCCCATTATTCGAGGAATGATTTCATATGGAGTTCTCTGGCCAACTTCATGTTTAATTACACAAACATATGAAGGAAAAAGATGGGGTATGTACACTATATTTGTGCAATATTTTTTACTAATGTGTATACTACTTCAAATAATGGATAGGAATAGTTTTATTATTCTGTTTGCAACAATTTTAAATCTATGTTCAATGTTAATGACCAGTTATAAGGTTTAATTTGTGTTAATGACCAGTTACCAGGTATAAGGTTAGCAATGGTTATATTAAACATATGGTGCTTATCTGTATGATGTATTGCTGATCTGTGTGATTTAATAACGGGAACATTAAGCAAAATAAGTAAGTCGATAAGCATCATTGCTTTTTGCATCAACAGTACTCTATCAGTAGAGTATATGATTAGTATGATTGTACATATATAATCATGGAAATATATTACTTAAATTTTTCTTATATATGGGATTTTTCAATTATATTCGGCACGACATATCTAAAAGAGAAATGTCTATAAGAATAATTTTTTCTTGTCTTATTGAAAAATGAAGTATTTATATTTTATGAAAAGACTTAATATTTCTTTTCTGTGACTCAAAAGTTTTCAAATTTTACCTTCTTCATAAATTATTTTAAAGATTTGACTTGGATAATTGATTTCTTTCCTGTTACAGGTACTTACAATTGGGCAGAATGTGCAAGATATTCCCTCTATGGTTCTTGCTTTACGGCACCAACTCTATTTATGTGGGTTAAGATTTCTACTAGGATTTGGCCGAAATCTGATATTAAAACTGCAATGGTGAAAGTTAGTTGACTAATCTACATTTTGATATTCTCACATATTTTATATAGCAGGTTGTCATAATTAAAATAACCAAAATTGAATATACTTTTTAGGCCCTTGTTGAACAAGTTTCATATGGTCCAGCAGCTATGGTATGCTTCTTTTTTGGAATGAGTTTATTAAAACAACACACTGTTGAAGAAAGTGTCGAAGAAGTTAAAGCAAAGTTCATCCCAACTTATAAGGTATGGAATCGAGTTATTCTTTGAATTATTCATTTTAACGACAAATAAAGATACATCAACATCATGTATCTGGGTACCATGCAAACACATATAACAGAAAAGGGCTTACTTTCATTGAAAACAAAACATGAAGTATGATAGTGAAGCATCTGAATAGCAATAAGAGTACTACTTAATAATTGAGAGATCCTACATTCAATTTCCACCTAGATTACAAAGATGAGATGTTCTTCAGTGATCTTTTCTTTGAAAGTATGAGTTATATTAGGTTATATCATATTTTGAATGAAAGTAGTAAGAGTTTAAATATTGATTAGTAACCCATCAAAACCTATTAATGAATGCCTATGATGGACGATACTCATTATTTGTTGCAAAATTAGTCGAGAGAAATTATTTAGACCATCTTTTTTCATGTAAGCAGTATAACATAAAACCCATAGTGACTAGTTGATTGCCAGTACCGAGGATCAAAAATACCTCATATATACAATACTAATTTCCAGGTGACAAACTATTAAAAACAACTTTCTTGACTAATGGGGTTATAGCTCAGATTGTACCTTAGGTCACATTAGAAATTATTATTTCAGATAAATTAGATTCTGACTTTTGTTTTTGGTTGAAACTGCTACTCACTCGTGGTATTAGGCACAACTCTAAATGTATTATATATAATGCTATTAAAATCAGCATTGCACTTTGATCATTAACTTAATACTGGTTTTCTTTTTTTCTAGATTGGATGTCTTTTCTGGCCATTTTTACAAACAATAAACTTTTGTTTTGTCCCAGAAAAAAACAGAGTTGTGTATGTTAGTGTCTGCAGTCTAGCATGGGCATCATTTTTAGCTTACATGAAAGAAATACCAGCAGATAAGTTAGCTAAAATGAAAGAAGATACTATTCCTTAATGTAGGATCTTAAATATAATACAATTTTAGCAGAATTTCAAATATTTACATTCCAAACATTGAAATATTTTTATAAGTATTTTTTAATAGTTTGAGAATCAAATCATTTATCAAAATAAAAATTCCTAATTCATAAACCCAGCTCCACAGACAACTAAGAATATTCCTTAATTTGATTCTATAAAATTTCATTAATTACTAAAAATACAAGCATTGCCATGAATACCAATAATAAATGACAAATTCCAAAATAATAGCTTAAAAATTCTGCAAATTATTCTTAAAAACTGCTTGTACACATGAAATGTGGGAAAGTAGATGGATAACTGACAACTCCTAAAAATATAGCTGATGAAGAGAAATGGGAGGAGGTGCTTGCAGATAACATACAAATAGTAGTATTAATATAATTCAAAGTCAAAATGAATTATTTTACATGTATATACTTTTAATAGGTAGAGATTATTATTCCAAAACTTTGAAAGATATGATTCATTACCACAATATACTGTAATGATTTAGATAAAAATCAGGGTACTTCTCCATCTGTCATAATTTGACAGATTTTTTTATTAATCATTTAACTATGTACTAAATTGCGAGACCCCACACAAAGAAAATTATGTTCTCTTCGATTCACGAAATTTGAATAATGTAAGATAGATAAAGAAATTTAAAAACAAAATACAAATATCGCTGCATGGTCAACCTGCGTATAATTAAATACATTTTTATACTAGTCTCATTTTGATTTAGTTCTATTATCAATCAACACAATTAATAAAAAGCACATCAGCCAACAAAAATGACTGTAATGGAATTTACCAATTTATTGTTTCAAAATTACTGAAAATGAGATTTAAATTCCACTTAAATGATTAAATTAGGTAACACATCTTTTTTTTTATTACACAATCGCAAAATTAAATCATATTTTATAAATATGTTTATAAATATAAAATTTATTAAAACAATACTCTGATACAGCAATCACCAATTGGTAGAGGTATAACTTCGGGAGGATGTAATTATGTTATCACTCTCTCTTGTAGAGTCAGATTATGATACAACTAACTTTGTATTTAATAGTTATGATACTTGTTGAAAAATGTACAACATTTTTACCATATGTTATCCAAATTGGTTTAGCAACTTATCTAATCATAGATTAGATAGGTAAGTTAATAAGTATGCCAAAAATGTATTATATAATACAAAAATTTTATTTTACCATAATGTTCATCGGATACCTATAATGATATTATAATATTATTTATAATAAACAATTGTCAAACATGGTACTATATATATTATATACAATATAATCAAATTTATAGCTAAGTACATAAACTGCTGTGTGTTCTGATATAAATGTATCTTAGCCAATCTTTTGATCTATTTTACTGATCTTGTGATATTAAATTTAATATTATGTATCATATACTGTTACCTATTTAAAATGTGTTAATTTATTTCAGAAGATCTTTATTCAAAGACAATAGTTTTATACACAAAATTTGGACCGCAATGTCAATAAAATAATTATTAAAACCACTGTATAAGTTATTTTCATATTTCACAGAATTTTCCATGTATACTTATTTAGGTCATTTAAATTTCTTATTAGCGAAATACATAAAATCTTATAATCTCATCAAACTTCTCAAATAGGGACTTAACATTTTATATTGAAAAACAGAAAAATGCTTTCAAAAATTCTTAACACAAATATATATATATTTTAAAATACTATATGCTGAAATCTTTGCCTAATAATATATTCATGGGTGGGCTTGCATGATATCAATGAGAGCCACATTTTGGTTCTTCATATTTTATCGAGAACCACACTGTATTTATGTAGTAGTACAAAATAAATTTCATAAATTTTTGACACACATAAAAAATAAATTAAGAGGAAATAATTACAATTAAAAATTATCTGTAGTCAAGTTTTTGAAAATTTTCTAAAGTTTGTTGCCTTTCACGGCAATTTTGTGAGATGTTAATTGGTCAACTGCTATAGTTTATAGCTACATTTTCTCACTGTTGATATATAATGTCATTGTTTAGTTAGACACAGACTGATTTTAGCTGTTTGCACTTTAATGTTGACACAGCAATTAAATGGTATGATGCATATTATCACTATGTTATAGACATGTTGTAGGCTTCAAACCACAAACAACAGTTGCCATGGACACGAGGTACAAAACAAATGAAATTACATTAAGCACATCATTGAAGCTTCATAATTTTTGTGTGTAGAGGACATTGCATTATTAAAATAAATATCATGTTGTTTTACATATTCACCAACCGTTCATAAACATTAAATTAATTATGACTGAGCAATTAAAATACATCTCGAGTGAACTGAACAAAGAATTAGGGACCAATTATGATCTCATCAAATTTGATGCCCTCAGTGAGGTCCAACACCTGCAAGTTCTTCTCGACTTACTTGTTCATTTTGATGCAGGACAGAAGGTAACACAATAATATTTACTAAAATTGATCCAAATGTACTTATCCATTCTATTTATCCTACAATTGAGAACTCATTATAGTGTAACATGACCAACTTTTGATCTCTCTATAAGAAAAATTTTTTAGATCATTATATATACGACCACATCAAACGCATTAACATCCATTAACTTACTAGAAAGAGAATAATTTATTTAAAAATTTTGTAACGTAAGAAAATATGTATTCACATATTACATAAAACTATTAATCTAACATACAGTTGTTTAATGATATGGTTTCAGGTTGTTGTTAAAGAGGAAGAACCTGAGATAATATCCATAAAGTTATTGGATATGCTTCGCAATGTAAAATACAAGCCTGAACTGGGAACTGA
The DNA here is from genome assembly GCA_028555115.1 of Himalopsyche japonica. Classification (NCBI taxonomy): domain Eukaryota; kingdom Metazoa; phylum Arthropoda; class Insecta; order Trichoptera; family Rhyacophilidae; genus Himalopsyche; species Himalopsyche japonica. The sequence goes on from JAHFWJ010000430.1 coordinate 4,453,546, forward strand.
CTTATCAGTATTTCGTAAAAACTTAGTCACTGGTGAACGAGTAACAATTTTTAATTTGCTTCAATGGCTGCTCAAAAATAGAGAGCAAGTCAAAAAGACTGCCTACCTGGCGAAGTATTTAATCCGGCCAGATATCCCAGCTGATATCCTGGGCATTGCTGATATGGCAGATCTACTAGAGACACATGACAAGCTGATGGATGAGTTTAAAGAGGCGCATAAACATTCAGTTGCTTTTGGGAAAAGTAATTCGACCGAAGTCATCAATGATATTAAGGAAATGGCACTAGAGCGAGATATAGGTTAGAATATGAAATTATTTAATCATCATTATTCATAGGTGTCAGTACACTTCTGTGTGAAATTATGCAAGAAGCAATTTTGTGACTTGATGGTATATCTAGTTACAAGGCTATATTGAGACAAAAAAGCAATTTGCTTTGATAATCCCCAGAACACAATATTTTGGGAAGCTTAAATCTAATGTTGCCAGTAAATTATAAAAATAAATGTGCAAGGTTGAACAATGTTAAGTCTCGAGACTGGATTAGAATAAGGGTCAAGCAATTTATTTGTTAATACCTCAGGCCACTATTTGCTCCGTTCCCAAATATGTTACCACTATAAATTCATTATAGTTTATCAAGTAATTATCAGAATACCACCAAAAATGCCACACAATGGCTTTATAAATTCATTGTTTTCATGCTTGTAGACAACATTTTTCATAGAATATATTTAGATGTTATCGTCATAATATAGGCGAAGAGCCAGAAATATTATAATAATACATTCCCGATCCATAATTTAAAACCATCAGTCTCATGTAAGAATTGATGGCAAATATCATTGCAGTAATAAAACGACTGGAAGTTTCTCAAACCAATCTTTATGATGTCTCTAACAAAGAAAATTTATTGACCGTTGCCAAAAATTTGAGAATTCAACAAGAAAAATCCAAACAACTCTCTTCTCAAGTAAGTAACAACGATAACGTAAGATAGTCATAAGATTATACATACAATACTGCAGTAATTTAAAACTCATCTTCGTTTAACCACACCAAAGAAAAGATAGCAACATTTACTTTTCTGAATTTGAGAATTATAATATGAAATATTCATGTCAAGAATTGATTTTATTGTTAGTCTGGTGACTATATTTTGGTGAGTATACTTCTTTGGCTTTTTAAAGTTTTATGGCAAATAAAAGAGACAACACACAAATCTTGATCTTCCAGCTTTCTGAACAAGAACTTAAGCTGAAAAAAGCCAGTGAACACTTACAACGCAGTCTCGCTTCATTTAGAGGGCAAGCTCCAACACCAAAAGCACCTACAGATTTAATTCAACGCTTGCATGAAGAGTTCAAGGTAATCGTTTGAATGAAATAAAAAAAATGGTTATTTTTTTGCCAGAGGGCTTTTTGAAATCATTTCTTCAGCGTCTTCTATTCTCTAAGTAGAGAAATGAGCTGAAGGTTATATTGCTATCAGCAAAATTGGCACATACATCTTCAATATTCTATATCAGGAATTGACTATGAAAAATAATATTCTTTTTTAATAAATTTCATTTCAATATCAATAAATGAGATTGTCACTTATTGATATTGAAGAAAGTTTTTGATTATTTATAGGTAAATGAATATTTGGTAAAGGAAAAAAATCCATTTGACCTGGCTAACATCCAACGAGATGTAAGCGTTCTTCACAGTGTTCAAGGACATGACCACATAACTCGGGACAATCTTCTTCAAATTCAAGAAAAGGTAATGATGAACAATAAACATCGAATTTCTTAAAAGATTTTTTGAAAACCACTAAACAATAAGGAAATATTTAATATTCTGGATTCATAGAAATAATAATCATGTATCTGTTACACCATAGTAAGTAAGTAATGCTCGATTGCAAACATTGCGGAGGAGAAAATTTGTATCAATAAAAATTTTGCAGATGGAGACTGTGAACCGTGAGATTGAAAATATGGTTCAGAAGAAAATGGCTGCATCTGATCCTCAAGATGACAAATTAACCCCATTTAGACATCAAGCATCTGTAATAAAACGTAATAAACAAGCAGTTGCAGAAAAATTGGAGAACTTGAAGACAGTTTTTCGTGAAACTGAATTGAAACTATCAGAGAAACAATCACAGGTATATTCAAAACATAGTTCATACATAACAATCCGGTCCCAATTTTCGATATTTCAAAAGATACTGGAAAAAAATACAGAAAAGCCTCGATTTATTTCTTCTCTCTCTGTTAGTTGCAACTTTCTTCATAGGGGAATTTCAGTTGCAAATCAAAGTAATTCATAATGCAATATACAATACAAAAATGTTGAAAATATTATGAGCTGACATCATAACAGCAAAACGATTCAATTGACAATGGTTGAACTGGTTTATTAACAAGATGAAAAATGTACTATAAAAAATAAATGTGGGATTAAAACAATCAATTAGGGTAATCTTTGTAACTTGACTGTGATATGTAACCTATAAATGAAGAACAAAAATAGATCAGGGAAAGATGAATGTGAGATTATTTCAATATTAGGTGACATAAAAGATTAATGATATAAGTAGGAAAACCGTGATTGTGAGATCAAAAGATTGACTTTGTATTATACTCAAAAAGAATATGTAATAATACTCATAGGTTTAGAAAGCGTTTTGATTTTACAGGTTCAACAATTGCTAGGAGACACTATTCTTAGAGGAGAGGAGTTAAAAAAATATGTGAATAAGCTTAGGACCAAAAGTTCTGTTTACAAAAGACAAAGAGCTATGCTTTCATCATTGAAGGTAAAATAAAATAATTCTATAACTACTCTTGTAAAGTATTTTGATTCATAAGGGAAAAAAATACAAAACAAAACCACCAAATAATCGAGAAAAAAAATTGTATCCCCGCTTAGCAAAAATAAATAATTCATCAATACTTAATAATTTAAATCTTTCATTCCACAATTTGATAGTTCTCTAATAATTCAAACACATCACACCATCCCATAAAAGTGTATAAAAATAAGTATTGACAAATTTTAAATTAATTACTTTTTCAGTTGGCTTTCAATGGTATTTTTTCTTATGACTCTTATGAATTGGATTCAATTAATTGTCTTATTTCCTCACAAAATCACGGAGTGAAATAAAATCTAATTCATAGAATGTTTAATACTTCAGGCAGAAGCTGGTGTGCTGACTCGAACACTTGAAATACTACAATCGCGTGATGCCACTTTGGAAGTTGCTCTTCTCAACCATAAAAAATTAAAACTGAATTTAGATTCACAGCCATTTAATAACGAGAATGGTTTTGACAATTTATCTAAACGGCCTCTGAATGAAATATCTCAGGTAGGGTTTTCAATCTATCATATTCATTAAAAAAATATTTTGGATATTAAAACTGAAATGTGAAAATAAAAATATTTTTTAGATTGTTAATGAACTGAATCAAAATTTATCAGAAATCAAACAAGAGTTTGCACCCTTAACAAATCGCTTAAAGCCACTGAAAGAAGAGTTTCAACAACTTCAACAGCAGTATGAGCAGAAAAAAAGGGTAAGTTTAAATTGCAAGTATTAGACTTGAACTCAATGCAACAATTCCTTTATCTATATTTTTATGATAATAGACTAGTTACATTTCACAATATTTTGTTCTGTCTTCATAGGTATTTGATTCAACTTCTATTAATTTGGCTTCTCAAATGGAGCCACTGGAGCAAGAAGTTAAAGTATTGAATGAAACCATCAATTCTCAAGAAGAAGAATGGAAAACACTCAGGCAACGTATTGAAAAAGCTGAACAGCTATTGGATGTTATAGACCAAGAAAGTAAGTCACGCAGCGGTGATTTTTCAACACCAAAGGCACCGTCTCGAATGGAATCATTGCAACACCAAATAAATCAACAGGAAAAACAATCAGCTTTACTAAAAGAGGTTTTAACTATTTATTGAATTTTCTTTATTAATAAAAATATAATGTCATTTTTGAAATACCTTATTACATAAATCATATTTTATATTATTTTTCAGGAGCAAAAACTCATAAGCGAACGTCAGTCAATGCTCGGTGAACAGTCTACGATTTGGTCTCAGCTATTTGAATTACTAGAGTGTAAAGTCCAATGTTTGGAAGATTCTGCTAAAAAACAAGGCTCCGTAACAATCACCAAGCAAGCTCAAATGCTCACCTTATAAAAGTAATATTTCTAACTCACAGGATTTCACAGAACACTTATTTCAGTTGATTTACACAGATACTCTATAGATGAGACCTATATAATTCAGTTTAAATAATATGAAATAAAATATTTTATATCACAAGTAGAATTTTCTCACACCTGTAGCTAAAATTTAGCTCCTCTATATTAATCATTTTACGTGTCATTTGGTCGTTTTGTGTTTTTTCAAATCCTTCAGAAACATTTTCTGATTGAATCTCAACAATTATATGTGTCGACAGAATGTTTTATAATTAAGTTATAATAACTGATGATAATTGTCAAAGAAGCAATGGGCACTTATATTCAAATAAAAAGAGGAAGTATGATTTTATACCTCACTAATTTGTAGACAAATTTTCACGTACATCATGTACATCTTTCTCATTAAAAGCACTTCATTCATTTTATGTGTGGACATTACCAATCCAAATGTTTACTTACATCTTGTTTTCATTAAAAAAATTATCTTTTCCAAAAGATATAAACAAAACTTGTATGTGTTGTTCTTTTTTTACAATTGTCCACTCAAAAACACCTAGCAAAATTCTGCCACATTTGAAATCGGTAAGTATCAAAAAATTGAATTAGCTGGGGAGGTCTACACCAAGCAAAATGAAGCCATAGGGATCACAGAGAGAAATTGTTTAGGAGCCTTTTCAGACTACTTTATTATTTTGAATACTTTTTCAGTATATTTGCAATAACAATAATATTATAACAAGTGAATATCTTTTCTTGGGTCACTTGATATTTTTGTGATTCATCATCAAAATATATTCACAATGTCAACAGTCAACTCTTTTAGGTGTATCTGCTCCCAATGTTATCTTGTTGGATTTAGTTAATAGACTGGTTAGCATTCTTTGCACCATTTTTAGATATCGACAATGCATGCAAAAATGTTAACATTTTTGAGAATAACATTTTTTGATACTGTAAGATAAATATTTTTTCACATGAATGTCTGCATTTTCTTTCAAAAATAAATAAGTGGAAGATTTATGTGAAACTAAATATTCCTATTTTATTGTTTTGAACAGAGTTTGAAGCTAAGTTCAATTAAATAAACTGAATGAATATTACTTACTTAATAGAAATAGTTATATAATAAACATCAATTCCATTAAGAAAACTTAAAATGGGGTAAAATATATTTTTGCCAATGAGCAATTTTACAATGTGTCATGATATTTTAAGAATATTATTAAAGTAAATAATTCATTTACTTGAATATGTTGATAGTAAATATTACTCAATTTATTTGTAAACATTATTACTAAACTACTTATAAATTCTTTACACAGAAAATAATATAACAATAAAACATTTATTTACAGTAGAAACATAACTAAAAAATACGCTTCGGCAATTTTTCTGTGCTCATTTGAAGGTTAGGATAAATTATTAAAACCGTTTCCTTTAATTTATTATAAAATAGTTGAAAATTATGAATTTTCAATAAAACGAATGCAGAAGATTTCAAAAATGTATACAATAGTATAAATATCATCATTAGTATACGATTGTCATTTGTCGTCACGATAACCTCTCTAGATTTACCGCATACCAAAGACAACCTTGTTGCTTATGGTTTAAAATGGAGGATTTTTGTGAATAGGATTCAATCCCCCTCCCCCTCCCAAACGTCTAACCTAAGTGATCCCTTGGTGTGTCGTGTGTGTTGTCTTTCTGTGTTTATAAATCATTTTTACGATTATTTATGTAAAGTTTATAGTTTAAATATGCTATGATCTAAGTTTAACTACTACCATTCCACTAGAAGCTGGAATCTTCATTATTGTGGATTATATCAGCTTAATATTCATTTAATGCAATAGGTAAATGGTTTTTTCAAAATCCCTATGACTCAATTACCTCATAAGTCTTAAAAAAGAAATTCACATCACTTTTAATTGATTGCTTACAACTGCCGAAATTTGAGAGAAAAGTACTGAATGGCATTTGTATGCTGTCATTTATGTAGGTTTGGGTTGTTATGTCTATTGATTTTGTCTCGCTTCTGCAGTTAAAATTTGATCGTGTTAAGTATACTGAACACATATATTACATTAAATAATTAGCTTTCAAAACTTCACAGAACAATATCTAACAACTACCATTAATATGCTAATCGAAACACAGTGAAATTCACTATTGTTTACGTAGTTTCGAAATGTACACGGTACCCTGTTTCTGTACACAGTTGAAAAAAGGTAATAATTATTATTATAGTAATAATTATTAAAAAAGTAGAGGCGAATATAGTTTTTATTATTTCACATGCTAATATATTTTCTTGGTTATAATTTTATTAATCATTTGATGACACAAGTGCTCCATCAGTTTACAGTATTTAGAATGCTTCAACCACATGATTAAATTGAATAATTGAGTAATGATTGAGAAGCATTATTAGGCTGAAAATTTTATACAACACAATTACAGTGTAATACAACAAAATAATCCTTATACTCCTTTAAGTCACCAACAAGTTACCTTATACTCCCTATTTAATGTCCATTTCTATCTTTACAGTGTTGTTTTACTGATGACCTATAAAAAGGAATACCACCATATCGATATTGCAGCCGAATTTCAAATTTTCTAAAGGTAATCTATGAAATACATTCACATTTATTACACGATCTTGTGTTTTTATTATAGGTTTTATGATTGTTTCATGATATATAAAATATATATTTAGTAGTATATGCATCGAAGGAATCCAGTAATTCGACACAAATGAGATATGTGTGCAATAATGATAATCAATCAACCAATTGGAACCCGGTGTACATTTTTCATCCACTGATTGATATGTCCAGCAAATTAAGATGTTTATTCTCATTGAATCTATGGTCGACAATATCGTACATTTACTGTTTTAATCAACGTGTTCTTAACATGTGCTATTATTTTTTAAGTAGGTTTCTTTATTCTAAATTTAAACATTTATCTTAGTATAGTTAATTGATACGAATTGTATTATTTCATACATTTCCTATATTTAGACAATGGTACGCTAATCACGTGCTCCTTACACTAGATATAATCTACCAACCGAAGAAAAAATAAGTAATTAAATATTTTACGAAAAAATCTAGTTGAGTTTTACCGCCCGTGTGCGTCGCACAATTTGCACGTAAGGTAAGATCGGGCCTGAACATTATTACATAATAAAGATGAGCCACGTGTTATTAGACAGTCTTGATTCTGAATAACATACGGCTATGCATGTACTCCAATATATCAAATATGCAAGAAACTTATTCCTAAATATTAAAATATTTAGGAATAAGTTTTAAGTTTCTAGATTTTTTGGTAAACCAATTGAAATCAGAAGTTTGTCTCTATCGTATATTGACCCATATATTCGGAACGATATTTTTTTGAAATTGACCGGAAACATTTCGAATATCAACAGGCAATTTATATTTCTTATGAGAACATTTATATGAAGATTTCCGTGTCTTGGATAAAAAATAAATATGTATCTTCAGTCTTGCATATCATATCTATAAATATTATGTTAATTTACATATGATTTTCTTTGACTTTGTCTTTTAGCCAAAAAAACATTTATCAATGTCATTATTACTAATATCGCTCACCAATAATTGTGGTGCATTATCACCTACAGTTGAACAATACATCGGTGAAAAGAATTTAGAAACAAACACTAGTTTTTAGACTCATCGAAAGGGGAAGTTTTCTCGATTTCATTTCAATTTATGTACAGTGGAACCCCGATCATCCGTTCTCGCATAATACGTTTTCCCGTATGGTTCGTTAATTTTTTACGGTCCCGTCAAACACCCATAAGAACAATGTTAAATAATCCCGCATTAATCGTTCTCAGTTTATCGATTTCCTCGATCTATCGTCTAAATATTACAGTCCCGTCTCAAATATTATTGTGATTGACCGGCTTTGGTAGATAAATCTTTCTATTCAATACAATCTGTGTGTTTGAACACATTAAATCTTATATATTAACCAAAGAAATTAATGTTCGCCCAAATGTCTTGAGATTTTCTCTAATAAAGAATTTCACAAGAAGAAGTTTAAAACACTATTCGATTATTTTAATAAATAAGATTTAATTAATATAACTTTAAAAAACCCTTTCATATTTACCAATTTTTGTGTAACCCATCTTAGAAAATTAAAGGAAGGCGGGACATTTCTCAAATTTTACTTTTTTTTAATAAATATTTTAATCTTTCCCGCATTCCTCGTTTTCCGCATTTTTCATTTATTTTTTAGGGTCCCACAAAAAACGTAGAATCGAGGTTTCACTATATATGGTTAGCCGTCATAAACAGGTTTATAAATAATTGTATATACATATGTTCCTTACTAATAAAAATACTTTTTTCAATTTAACAATTTCTGCATTGCTCGGGTTGACGATAATTATGTTGTTTACATAACAATTGAAATACTCAAACATTATTTGTTAAGCCTTCTCAAGAAAAACATTACTTTGTCCATCATACTCATGAAATAATTAAGTAAAAGTATTTTTTACAATACACAAATCTGAAACAAAACCCTTGTTACTATTTGGGCTCGTCTTCTAATGTTCTTATCATTACTAGCATAATTATGTATATCGGTTAAATCTATTGACATGACATTATGATTATTAATACATACAAGCTTTTGGCTATTTGTATTCTATTAATTTCATTCATTTCCACAATTGGTATATCGGCCGTCATTAATCAATAAGTAGCCGGCTTAACTGTGGTTATTTTTGTTTATCGTGTATTAATGTACGCGAATAAATATGAGCGTTTTATTTTCATTTCACTTAAAAATATACTTTAAATATTTGTTTGTTTAGAAGTACATTTTTTATTTGTGAAAGATTTTATATTCATTAAGGAATTTCAATTTTCATATCAAAAGTTATTATTTCTCATAAATAATCATATTTCCAAGTTCTTAGAGTACGTACATGTTTCAAGTTTTGAATATATAACAATCACTTATAAAGTAAACAAATAACAAATCAATATTCAATTACCGTATTTTTTCGCACTCAAATTCCATCCCAAAAACCAAGTTGTGATCTTAGGTCATTCACAAAACTTTGTATGAATCGTAACTATTTTAATGTATACATGTTAAAGTTGTCAAACTGATAATGATCATAACGGCGTTCAATATATCACACTGCAATTGTTATATCTGATTCCAGTCCATATTTTTTATGCAAATAATGATCGTTTGTTATCAATTTTCATTATCAAGGCAACTCATTTCGGAGCTAAGCATTATGCGCTAAATTAAACGATGCATTAATATCGAACGCTTCACACTGGAAAGAGTTTCGCATCCTCGGAAGTGTTGTTTTATATTTTTTCTCAAGTCTTCTAATATTATAGTCACTATTCATTTATGGCGGTTCTTTGAATTATATTTATTACGCGCGATTATCGGGTCTACGTGATTATTCTACCTAAAAATATTCTCGTAAGGAACGCTCGTCCTTGTACCGATTGTTTAATTCGCAGATTGTTTGCTTATTATCGACAGTCGGCTAACGCGACTTGTAAGTGGTTTGTAGTGCACCGCGGTATGGTCCGCTCTTTTCGATTTTCAGTTTTTGATATTCGTATTCCTTGAAATCACTGCGAAATCATGTTCGTTCGCGGGTTAGCTGAGGGAAGAAGGCTCGTAGCCAGGGCGTGGTATTTGGGCCGAGAAAAGATTGAAAGAGGGTCCGAGGAAAGATCGACGTCGTTGTCGCAGCTGATGAGACGGTCGTCGACTGTTTCCTTCGTCGAGCCATTTCAACGTTACGCTATGTTCATACCTCCCAAGGTAAGCAGATTCAAGGTGCTAGAAAATCAGTTTATTTTTAGTTTTCTTAGTACCTTTGTTTTCGTCAATAAATTGCATTTTTTTTAAATTTCGGCTTAATTTGTGTAATCACAATAATTACGCCATAACGAAAACATTTTGCAAAACAATCCTATCATATATGTATGTAGCTATAAAAGAAACACGAATAATCATGTATGTATTGTGTATTACTTATCGATCGATACAGACGTTATCTTTATCATTATATTCTCTATCTTTTTTGCATCAATATAACAATTTATTATTATTTCATGGAAAAAAATGCTTTCCAGAAATTAATCATACATAATATACATATTTTATTAATTTCGTAAACAAAAGACACACATGAACTATTGTAGATCGGTATATACAGATTCCGACGAATATTGGTTACTGAATGCATTTGTTTACAATAACAGAAAATAGCCTTCCGCTTGTTATTCGAAGTTGTTTTGACATCATCTACCATAGTTAAAAAAATATTTGTGTGCCAATGTTATTCAATATATTAACTTTTTATTCATATCATTAGTTAATCATAATGTTGCATCATTGGATAGTTTTGAAGTATGTCTCATATTCGAACGCCTCAAAACCTTCTATTAATGATGGATCCCCTCATATATATTGTAGTATTATGGCCATTTGAATAATTGAATTTCGTAAACGTTCGAAATTGTAAAAGAAACGGTTTTATTTTTTTTTACGTATATTATTGTGAATGCACCCATTCCAACTTGCATTTTACAGTATAGCACATTGCGATACGCGATACTTAGGCAATAGGCGAGCATTTGAATATTTTTTACAGTACAAAATACATATTCGATGTGAATAGTTTGATTTTATAAAAGAGTAAGTTATTTGCAATAGCAAATAATTATACAACTGGCTTCTTTGTATAGTTTTTCAATGAAAATTTTCCTAAGTCTTTATATTCTAGAAGCCAAATGATTTGCATTTTATTAACACGTATACAATAGAGGTGATATATTTCTTCAATTGGGATATGATTGGTTTTAAAATTTCTGTAAGTATTTCAATGTAAGTTTGCTATAAATATGTTTTGAGTATACATCAAAACGTGTTGTAGTTTAGTTCTTAGATACTGATTTAGTGCTGTATTCGGTCATACGAATACAAGTTTTATTATTATTTATATTATAAATGCAATACGTTCGTACCTAGACAATAATTAAAAAAAGAACCCTCGCAGGTTTTGCTGCAAACTTTTCAGTTATTCAACCAATCATCAAAGAGATGTGTTGGATGTAATCATTACTATGTAGTTTGCACTAAATGATTTTTTCGCTTTATTGGTATTTTAGTAATAAAACAGTAGCACGAAAACCAACGAATCAATAGTAATTTGTAAAAACTTATAAAAGATTGACACTTAATATGGTCAAGTTAAAATTAAGTGTAAAATCGTAAATTCTTTTTCCTTAAAAAATAAACTGGAATTGTTTTTGACCTATAAATAAAATGTTTCGTAGTTTTTAATCAGTCTTCAGAAGAAATATTAATATTCAAATTTTATATTGAAATTCCAACAAGCACCTTCAGTCGATATCATAAATATTTTTTGATCGCCAATATCTTTTTATAATATGAATAGTCGATAATTGTGATTAAAGCTAAATGTATTTTATTGTTCTTTGATCATTGAATTATACTGATTTGTGAAGCGAAAGGTTTACATTTTTAATTCGTACACGGTAATTATTGTTTTTTTTTTTATATATATTTGTGAATAAACTGTTTTCACTTGTTCGTATTGTTAGTTTAGTGTATGTGATTTAATGATTGTAAATGCAACATAACATCTGGACGCAAAAAAAACGAATTTGATAAAACATATTTCAAAAACACAGTACGTATGTTTATGACAGATTTCATTATCTCCTATATTCAGGTTAGATACATATCTCAGGCCTTTCTTTCGCATATATATGCAGTCTTCGTGTAGATTACATTTTAAATGTCTTGGCAAAGTTCACGACTGTGCAGAATTTTCTGCACATAGCCTTTATCGCCTAAATTTGGTCGTGATAAAAGTCACGTACAAATTTATGTTCTCGTCACTGCGAACATTGAATTTTCATGCAATGTTATTAAGCAAACAGTGCAGGCAAATATCCTCGAAATTTTCAGGCATAACGGATTGACATCCATTAGAAAATCAGTCATCCAAAACTGCCTTTGTCATATAGTTAATATTTCTCGGTAAACGTTATTTCCTTTATATGTCATTGGTTATCTAATGATCATTGAATAATATTTTTAATACTCATTTCCTGTATTCGTATTCGATTTCTCTGGACCAATTAACTTTCATTATGGTGAGTGATAAACGACTACGACTGTGATTAAATTGCAACCGTAGAACCATTGGTTGAACCGTTTACTTATGGTAATTTCCGTGTAGAATAAATATTATATCATTTTACGCAACTATGGGAAACCTTTGTGTACTGATATTTTGTATCATTCTCGCCACTTGATTTTTCTATAAAAATTAAATATTTTTATCAGAACGTAGGATTCTCAGGACTTTTTGAATCGTAAATGAGAAGTTAAACTTGTTTGATTTTTTGTTACGTTACAATCAAAAATAAAATCGTAATCCTTAATTTCGACCTGACTCGACGATTACGACCTCGAGCGACGAACCTCTTTCTTCGTATTCGTTCTCTGAATGATAAATAGTGTGTTTTTATGGGATATTTTATCTACCCAAAATTTCTCGTAATTTTCTATTAATTGATGATTGACTTTGATAACACGTTGGTTTATCGAATGTTTTCAAAATAATTTTGTCACGCCTATACTTACACAACTGCCTGTCAATGAACTGTCAAAATTAATATTTACCAAAATGGCGACCAAATAATTGGTAAACCATCCCAGCAATCACCATGTACACGAAGTTTGCTAGATTGTATTAATTATTATTTAGTGTGGTATGCGTACGGCATAATTGATGGTTGTGAAATTATGACAATATAGAGCATTGGCACTGCAATAATCCTTGTATAGTGTCTCAAATTACTAGTCTACTAGGAGTCTATGAATGTTTAGAAGCCATATAACATGTTATCGGTCATTTAATAGCATAACAACATAAAAAAATATGGTTTGTAACTTGTAACGTCTTGTTTTTAGAATTTAGTATTCTTTTACTACCTGATGTTGGTAAAAATAATCCATAATCTTTGATCAATACACAGAGCGCGAATTTTTTAGTATATGTGACGCAGTTTCAATGTCTATTTTCGACGAACGAATCAACCGAACTTTACGTGGAAAAAACTACGACTCGGACAATATCTTTTATGTTGATATATTTATTTTTGAGAGGCTATTTACAATAAATATATTTTAAAAATAAATAATGTAAAAAAATTTTTTTTTTAAATATTATTGTATAAAATATTATTTGATTGGGTGTTTTACTCTTTTGTTTCAAGACAAAACATTATTGCCAAAAAGTATATAAAATTAAAAAAAATACGACAAACCTTATATCGACTCTCAACAAAAACTATTTTTATTGGTTATAACATGATATGTTTGACGAGAGTTGATTGCTAGTCAATGGCTACCTAAAATTTCTAGGGGGATTAAGTAATAAATTTAGTAGAAGGTAATTGGTTTATCGCTTTCCGCGTCTAGTTTTTCATGTTTAATATATAAGAAAGAAGAGATACAAGTATTACAGCCCTTAGGAGAAAAAATTGACTTCATCAGTTTGAGCACTATAACGAAAAATTGCGCTGGAAACAGACGCGCAGAAAAAAGGGAATACTTAATACAAATATTTGATATTGGCAAAGATAAGGCATTGTTTTTATCGATTTTATTGCGAAACAATCGCGAAATTCTATTCGGTTTTTGTTATTGCTGGAAAATAAAATGATAATAAATATGACACACCACATCTCACCCTCCTTAATTCAGCATTGTGTTTGCATTGAGTGTTTTTTTTTTAAAGATAATAGACGAAGAATCAAATATCCAATTAAGAAATCGTTTCGTTTATAAATATTGTTTCGCAATAGAACTGTTACATTATATTAAATTACTATTTCACATTAGCGATCACCGAAATTTAACTTCTCAAATCAAGGATTTACTTGACCGGTTCAAGGTGCGGGTAGTTCATTCAATAATAGCACAAGTCTGGTCAAAATGTAAAATTCTAAGTACATACGTTGTTTTGATTGGCACATTACAGGAGATGTGAGTAAAAACGCAAGCGCCAGTTTCCGGCACGTGTCTCGAAATCATTCAGTCGTCCGGCTGCGCGACGGTTAGAGATTTCCATTTTCTGCTTCATCCTTTTTTGTCTGCCGTATAAAATGCATTTGATGGAAATAAACCTTAAACTCCTGCGCGATTCACGAACAGTTCTCCGCCCAAAAACATCTTATTGAATCCACACCACAGAATGATACATATTATTGTTTAATATGTGAGCTTAACTTATGAATCACGTCTAGTTTACTGAGATGCGTACTGTAGGAAGCTAATTATTCAATTGTCTTTCATTGTTCATTCTAGGAGTCTATACATCAGTAACACTTTTTATGTCATATATTTTATTTTGGTGCAAGATTTTTAAAAGATTGTACAATATATCGAATACATTAGTAAAACGCCTTCTGATCCATTAAGTAGAACTACATGATATCAAAATATCAATATGTATAGCACTCTATTTGTCTATCCTATTGATATTTTCTTTCTTCGAAATTATTAATAACAATATAATATCGGCAAATGAGTCACTTATTGTCAAAACGAATGTTTTGCATTTCTGTCATCATTAGTAGAATAATTTTAAATGCATCTATCTATCTTTATAATGAAATATAAAATAGTTCGTGAAACTACTCTAGGACACGCAAAAATCATAACCAAAGAAACTTAGGAAGAATAATGTAGTAAGAGAAGGTTAAAATGAATTCTTTCTCATAGTCTTCATATAAAGCTCTGTTTTATTTACATTGAAGGTTTTTATTTTTTGAGAAAATTAAATAGATCCTAGGCCACTTTTTTATTTGTTAACACGAAAAAAACAATTTTCGATTCTCTCTCTCAAAACCTCTTACATAATATTAAATACATTCGATTGAATATTATGTTATACATCATTTCTTATGCACATTAAGGTTGAGCATAATATGAAACATTTTTCAAAAGAATATTGTCACAAAAATAATTGAAAATTTAAGTTGTTCTATGTCACTAGTCCTCCAACAATATATTATTTTTTACAATATTCTCATTGTCGAACAAAAAGCACGGAAACGTATTTTATCTTGTAAGAAAATGTTAATCTTATTTTACATCGTTTTATCAATAACATGTCAAAACATAATTCATCATATATTGTTACTAAGCTACTTAAAACGGTTAATTTGTATTTTCGCTGGATTTATTCGAATAAAACTTTATATCATTATTTATTTTCAATGTCAAACATACAGTTGGTAGTTTTGCTGTGTTACTAGGTAAAACATAATATTAAGAAAGATTATTTATTTGTAAATAAATAAAAAAAAAACTTTTCCCACATTTTGCCTGAAGATGTTTTTGACGTCGAAGATGCTCAACACGCCACACACTACGCAACAACCTGAATAACAAATTCACTAAACATTTTTTTTTGTTGTGAAATAGCCACTCCAATTATACTAGGTCTCGTCAGTGCTTGACGATTATTTGTTCCAAGTGAATAACTTTTTTATTTAGTTGAACTTCGAGCTCAAAAATTTACAATCTCTCATTAAAATATCCGATATTTCTTCGCTCTTAAAGTAACATAGTCTAATTTAGGGCAATTGCAATATGGTAGCCTTCTGCAACCCGTACTTAACACTTTTCATATGAAGTAACCTAAAATCTTTAATGATAAAAACACATGTTTAGTGCTTATTTCCACAAAATATTTTTTTATCAGGACGGGTTTCACTCATCGCGAGCATTATCAATGTATAAAAAACAATTTACAAGCAAGTCTATACAAAAAAATTTAGTTAAAGGTAGCAGGTATACAAAACTATGGGTTCAAGAACTAATAAACAGTTTACAGGAAATCATACAATATTGATACAAATAATCTAAATCAATTAAAAATTACATGTTATCAATCACTTGTTAATAATTTTCATATAAAATTAAGTTAAATCAATAATCCATTAAGAGCTCTGAAGATAAAGAACTCATTAGGATAAGTAAGGAGTGGGAAATTTTAATAAACTTAATATAACGTAATGTATTAATATATGACATTTTAATGCTAGTCAAATAGAATAAGAAGAAATGGTCAGTCAAGGTGTGTCAGTATTTTATGCAACAAATATTAAAAGTAACTTGTATAATAATATAAGTATTTTTCAATTACGTAGACTAATGCCTTTGAAGATATACGGATTATGATTTTTCTTAAAGATTTCAAAATTGTCATCGTTCTGTTCATCTTTGTTTATTTAAATACATGCCACTGACTATCATGTTGACTATTGCAGTTGGATATGTGCGTGTGTGTATATATATATTACAGATTATGCAACACAAGGAATCGGACAGGAAACTATTCAAATTCACCAATTCCAAAAGGCAAATATATGTTAGTACAAATTTTGCTCGGCTTCTAATGCGATAAGTTTATTTTTTGGTGGTCAGCAATGATCCATAATGGTCCGTGGGTGAATTGTTTTCGTCGCGAAACATAAAATCCTTAGCTGGCGCTTAAGAAAAGTCGATGAACCTGCCGCCCGCATCGGATGGCTCGTGTACCATATTTTTTCGGCGTTTTTCCTCCGCGCTTGTTTCTTCACTCGCGCCGGATTGATTTCTTTTCATCTTTCTTATTGCATTTTTCCGGCGTGAGTGCACGGTCGTACGTCTTTATTGACGACCAAATTATCTGATGATATCTTCTGCATTCGTCATCTCGACCACGGCAGTTAAAATGCTGAAGGATCTATTCTTGGATCGCATAATCTACAGAGATGCAGCTGCTGTTACTAAGTATACAGGACAAAACTGCAGTTAAAAAAGTCGTTACACCAAATTTCTTTTGAGTGAAGTCTTTCTAGGTAAATACAAAGACTTTTGTATATCTTCGATTAACAGACGCGCAGAAAAAAGGAAATACTTAGTGCAAATATTTGATATTGGCAAAGATAAGACATTGTTTTTATCGATTTTATTACGAAACAATCGCGAAATTCTATACGGTTTTTGTTATTGTTGGATAATAAAATGATAATAAATATTATGACACACCACATCTCACTCTCCTTAATTCAGCATTGTGTGTTTTTTTAAAGATAATAGGCGAAGACTCAAATATCCAATTAAGAAATTGTTTCGTTTAAAAATATTCATTTATAATAGAACTGTTATATTATATTAAATTACTATTTCACATTGGTGATCACTGAAATTTAACTGTTCAAATCAAGGATTTACTTGACCAGTTCATTCAATAATAGCAAAAGTCTGGTAAAAATGTAAAATTCTAAGTACATCCGTTGTTTTGATTGGAGATGTGAGGAAAAATGCCAGCGCACGTTGTCAGAAAATTTACTGAAATATTTTCGATTAAATATTTCTCACTAATCTTGAAAATATATAATTTTCTTTTCACTGCTATTGGTTTGGATTTAACTTACGGCGAACCAATATCAGGCTACTGATTAATTTAAGGGTTTATGATGTTAAATAAATCCTATCTTGACGAGGCACTACTACTTTTTTAAAATCTGTTACGCCAGTTGTTTTAAAACTGAAAAATGCGTTTAAGAAAGATCTTGGTTTGTAGAATAACGTAGCTTCCAATTTAAAATTCATATTCAAAATCATCATCCACAAATCAATTGCCGAAACTATCACGGTAAATATATATATATATTGTTATTATTACTTACTATTTGACAATAAACAACCTGCTATGTTGGGTCATAAAAAATTAAGATTAATTAGTATTAGTAACACTGTGAAAAAATAGCTATTTATTATATTTATAATAAATTTAAACTATCTAGTAATGATGAGGGAGTAAGCCGAAATAGCTATCAAATATATGTATTATAAATTTTGTAAAAATTGTAAATACCAATTCAATCAATTGATAAGAATAACTTTAATATTTTTATTTTTTTAATAACAACGTTTTATCAGTCGTTAATAATATAAATTTTATGTTTATATCTAGTACCGATCACAATAAAATTTAAATATACATATTCTAGTTGTCTGTATAAAACTATATTGGTTCATAAATTCATTCAAATTAAAGTAGAAAGTGTCCATTCCGCCACGCGGCTACGCAATCGAGTGGGATAAAAACCTTCTCGTCTACAACGAGTCTGCCACCCACATATTATAATATATTATTGTGTATTTTAAAAAGGTTTTATTTGAAATGGAATGAAATTTTGACCAGCAGCAACCGTGTACTTCCCGCCAAATAACATCGAACTCATTGTTAAAAAACGCCCATCTACAATTTTCAAATCAATGTTAATTTGTTTGTGTCTACCAATAATTGATAGACTGCTTAATGAAGATAATTTCAGCGCTTGTTTATAGTCACGCAATATCGTTCTCGCCTTTCCCCATTGCAAGCCTCATGCTAACCAGCCCGCAGTTAGCTGACTCTGTGGGCGGCCGGTTTGTCAATGAACGGCGGAATTTATAGATTTTGAAAATTCGCGCAATATACTGAAATTTCTTTATCCATAGTGTGATAAGAACAACAAAAGATTTATCTTTTTGCAATATTATTTATGTTTTTTTTATTAGTACATATCTGTCTGCACCTGACAACTTCTTTGTTTAAAGAAAATCAAAGAGAACTTATTTTCGAGCTATTTTTGTTCATAGGTTTACCAAATATTTTTAAGTATTATATTACTTTATCTTGAACTATGAAAAAATGTTTAAAATGACTATTTCAGTCGATTTCTGGAGATGGTCTAAGAGACATGAATTTGAAATAATGTCAAAAAACAAAATTTGAAATTTTTAAAACAAATGCTTAAAAATTTGAACATAAATAATTTTGACATTTTTTCACGTCGGTTTATATCGCTTTAATTTCCTGACCGTATTGGCAATTAGCTGTTTATATTTAGAAAGTAATTCATTTATGTATTTTTTACAATACTTTTTGTTATTTGCTAACCCGAAACTTATCATTCAAAGCTTCTTTGATATCACATCATCGCATGTTTCAGATTTAACGTTGTAAAATTACGTAATTCATATGTGATAAATGTTTTGATTCTGTATACTATTATATTTTTCATCAACAGCATTTTTTGCTCTGATATTCCGGATTACTTTCAAAATCACTGCTCAGAACCAGGTATCAATATCGAACGCACCGAAGCGGTAAATCGATAAGCTGTAGGGTTGACCGCAAATTTTGTTGTGGCGCTTTGATTTATCCATATCAGCTTTCATATAAGATGACAGACAGATGAAGCGGGAGATTGATATGAAGGCATTGAACTTTCCATCTGATTAAGTACGGAAGCTCTCAAGTTTAACTATGTCGTTTGCTGTCCGGTTTTAAATGATCCATTAGCCAGCTTTACGCACAGATGACTCCATCACAATCCAGGGTTGTTCGCTTTAAAACGACAAATGTGTTCTAATATTTCTCGTTCCTAAATGATTGTTCGTTAAATGGCATGCAAACTACCTAATCACAAACGAAAGCGCCCGAGTCAAAAGCTGGCTATATGCTGTTTTTTAGGAAATTCATATTAACATATTACACCAACAATACAATAGAATGATCTCAAGAATTGATTGTCACCACTGTTTCTTTAAATCACCCATATAATCAAAACAGCGTTGCCAAAACGGCGTTGGTTTTTTGATTAAAAAAAAATGAATCCATTTTTTTTATTTCAAATATTTTAGTTGAAAAAGTTTTCTATTTCAAAACATTTAAACATCGTTTATCGTTAGATATATTTATTAACAAGGAGAGGGGAGTTGGCAAGCATATCCTTGGCATGTATGCCTTTTTCACTGGCGTATCCATATAAACTAAACAAAAAATAATAAGATGGCAACTTTCGTCCCTTGGAAATAAGTAAAATTTTCAAAAAAGACATTCATGACACTCATTTTTTTCCAGACGTTTAAGAACCTTCTTCCTATCTCATTCGGAGCTGAATTTGATCAGATTTGGTTGGTTGTGTTTTATGGCCACTCCTATTTTCGAATACATCAATAATTATTTTTTAACCTGATAAATCTGTTCTTTTGGATTTGAAGCATTTTGACATTCATGAAAATTTCTCGCATTATTTGTCAAATACATTCAGTTCCATTTTAAACGTTAAGTACTTTTGCAAACACAAGCAACTGTAAATTACAAATATTAATCCGAAAATTATGAAATACCTGTTCTACCTTGATTAGTTTGACTCAGATGCCCTTACCTTCAACGTATCCTTGTTTT
Organism: Himalopsyche japonica; assembly: GCA_028555115.1. Lineage (NCBI taxonomy): Eukaryota > Metazoa > Arthropoda > Insecta > Trichoptera > Rhyacophilidae > Himalopsyche > Himalopsyche japonica. Next base: position 4,474,138 of record JAHFWJ010000430.1, read on the forward strand.
ATTATTATTATATCAACAAGAAAGACTCGCTGTGCATTCAATTCTTTGTTTGCATTCACTTTATGAAATTTCTTTCAAATTAGTGAAATCGTTTAATATTAAATGGCTATTCATTGTAACTTCTAGTTTACTTCTTCATTTTTTTCATGCTTCTTGTCTAGCCTGCGTGGGACATTCGAGGATTGAAAGCTTAAAATTTGGTTAGAGTTTGTTGAATGTCTGGAGAGAAAATCGATCGGGATGCTGAGCCAGGTTCACGGACGAACGTTCAACCCGTGCGTTGCGTACGCCCTTGTTATATGTACTATATATCACATTTCCTCTGCAATAAATATTTGTACTACGATTTATAGTTAATGTCTAATATTGACACTTCAATTTAATCCCAACGTGCAAAATATGTACCCCATATAATTCTAATCGATACTGTGTTTTTCTGTATATCCACATTTTTTCCGGCAATATAAGCTTCACTCCCATAATAAATCAAGTCTTCGAATAGAGTATAACGAATTCTTTTTTTATTCTTTATTTACACCTGGGATATGTTCATTCTCGTTTTACGGCTTCTTGGCATGCTTAACTCCGACGTCATTCATTTCCTTTCATGGTAACATAATGCAACATACAAAAATAATTCTTACACTTTGTATTCTATTATCTACCTATGACGTTTTTCTCATTACGCTACGGCAAGATACGATATGATAAGCATTAATACCAGGGATTGGTGACGCAAGTTTGTTGTATATATTATACTAAAACATACAATATAATTATGAAATAATTTACTATCGAAAGTCACAAATGTGTTTGTTAGAAATTCTTTGCCACAATGATAACTCATTATAAAAATAGGTGCAGTGCAAAAAGTTTAATTTACTGATAATAAAAATTACGAATTAGTTATCAGCCAGCTGTGAATCATCTAAATCATTTCATCAAAAAATTGTTTTGAATGTTTAAATGAATTTTTTTTTGTTATGAGATGTAACGAAAACATGTACAAACAATATGAATTATTCAGGAAGTTTATCTGTCTATATATCAAATTATCAAACGAAAAACCATTGCTCTTTCTCACGAAACCAATTATCAATGTGAACTCGAACCATGATTTTATCCTACCACGCGCTTTGGTATATTTTTTTGTTTCCTCTTGTATACTTTTATTTTTAGATGATTAAAGTTATCACCGTTTTTATTGACATAAATCGTAATAATACGATGCAAAAATCTCTTCAAAGATGATATTGAAGACGTCTCTTCATGTTAATATTTTTTATCTGTTTCATAAATCTTGCAAAATAAATGTGGAATCAATTACCGATTTCACTCTTCGTCGAATCATCTCGCGATTTTCTTATATTATATTTCATTCCTCACACTTCTCAATTTTTTTAACTTTTTGAACTTTTATTTTAGAACAGTCGTCATTTCGATCGTTTTCATTTGGCACAGAATCTATAATTTTTATGTAATGCAACAGATACGGATGCTTATCTCCAAATCGTGAACGATTGCTACTAAAATGTTTACTAAATGTCCGAACGATTTACATCTTGCCAATAAACTTTTTCTGTACATCGCGATACAATTTTGTAATGATAATTTTATTGAATGGATACTTTCAGAGTTGTAGAGTTGCTTACTAAAACTAGTAAATTATCAATCAATAAAGTAAATGGTTCCCCAAATTTGTCAGCATTACGTCATAATTTTTTTTAAAAATTAAAAAGAAATTTTAGTTTTTAAATTCTTAATATATTTGATATTAAATAATTTTTCGACTCAGAAATGATTGATTTTTGAATGTTTTATATTTTTTTATTCTCAATTTTTTTTTTCATAATTAAAAAATGAAAATTAGTCGATAGATTCATTTTCACTGTAACCAAATTATTTGATATCGCAGTATTAAATTTAAATATGAAATCTTACAACGTTTTAAATTGTGTACTAAATTATAAAATATATTATTCGAGGCATAACACCAATTTTTCTATTTTAATATTCGAATTTGGAACAAGCCCTGTACATGTAACATGTATGATAAAATATTACATAGAATTATGTAACATAGCTAATTTAACTATAAATTTTCTCGTACTTTGTATCTGATATATTGTCTAAATGAATGTCAACTTTTTATTTTTCGCAATTATCTTCTCTTTCATTTTCTTACCCGTCTTTGAATTGTCTTATTTTATTTTGTTTCTGTGCACTAAATATACTCCTGTAATACGCGTGGGGCGGGTATCTGTATTATGAATGCGATCATCACTAAAAAAATGTTTCGGGTTTTTTTGAAGCGTACGTATGCCAAATTTAAGACCTATTGAAATATTTTTATGTAGTGAAATGTTTTTTTTTTTAAATTAACAATGATTTGTTTGTGTTTGCATACGTTTAATTTCGTAACGTAACGTTAAATTCATGTTAAAATCAGTTTTAATGTAACGCGTTAACCTGTTCCCCGCCGAACCACATAAATGACAATTCGACGCCGAATACTTAAAAAAATGAATTTAGAAATGTTGATGTTGACCAAATTTATGGAAATTATCAGAGCAAATCAGTATTCATTTCGGTGTAAAAATTAACTACGAATTGTTGAAAATTAACAGTTGAGACATTATCAGTAATAATATAAAATTTAGTGACTATTTAAATTGCATGCGTCGTGCTTTGTGTGAATTAGTATCTCGTAATGATTTCTTTGGCGGTTCTTTCAGGAAGGCGAGCAACTGACGCAGGCTGTCGCCTACAGCCTAGCCGGCAAGCTGGCAGCCCTGCAAGATGCGGGCTCCGCGCGCCCCGCCCCGCTAGCGCAGGCCTCCCGTGCCGCCCCAGCCCCGCAACAGAAAAGACCCACAACTCTTCAGACCAAAGAAGCGTCCACCATCACAGGTTAGAGTCACTTTGCTAATAACAATACCAGTTGATTAAGTCAACTTGCTTTGGTCATGTTGCGAATATTGAATCGGAAATTAACCGCCCAAGATTCGAATAAATATAGAAATCTTTTCATTCAAAATTTACATCGATAAGTCAAGCTTATGTTGATAAAAGCTACGATTTTTTAATAATAAATGGCTCCGGCGTTCGATGTTTATGCGATAGTACCTGTGTCAATTTGATTCATATTTTTATTTCCAATCGACACCACCTTCCTCTCTAATCAATTGCCCCTGAACAAAAATCGCTGTTATCTCGTTGCTGTATATATTGTAGCTTAGCTAACTGAGAAATACGGTATAAGTTATTATTCAATATGCTTAAGGCTTTGCATTAAAAAAAACAACAACCCAGCACAAATACTGAATATCAATTTCCAATCATGAAAGTACATTAACCCACCATGCCGATAACTTATTTTTGTATAACATTTTTCCTCAATAACACTGTTTTCTCTAAAAAGATTTTCTTTTAGTTCATTCCACCTTTTTTTCTTCCAAAACCAAAATAGAAAGACGTTTTTTAAACAAGCTTTACGGCCTTTTTATCACCATCATCTTAAGGTGCCCACCCAGATGCAAACGCATTTCCATGCGTTGAACCCTGATTAGCTATTAAACATATTGAATCAGTTAATTTGTGGCACATAATGTTTCTAACTTCAATTCCTCAAGACATTTCAATATTAAAGCGATTTGTGTTACATATGAAAAATTATTGCCCAATCGACCACTTACTGATAATATTTTAAATGAAATAATGGCATACTAAACAGATTGACTACAATTTTTTAACCTAAGTGATGATGCTTCGGGTTCTATATATAACATATATCAAATATTTTATTTCAAAAAAGTGTAACGATTCCTTCCCACCCATCTGATCCTAAAAAATGGGTTAAGATTAATCCATTAGGAAACCATTTTCTACCTATTATGTAGTATACCCATCAGTGAGAAAGAGATATGGGTTTTAAAAAATATGGATTAATTATGATTCATACATATATAATTTGAAATATAAAAATTTCGCGGCATTAAAGACATATCTATTGTTTTTTTCCGAAACACCTACAACTTATCTGAGTTTGTTCGTATAAGAGGTGAAACAATTTTATTTCATTTGTATTATGTTAAATGAAAATATTTTTTCGACTGTAGAGATTTAATGCTATAATAACATAATTAATGTATATCCTATAAATAACAAAATGTACTTGTATATCTTTAGTTATTTGACAAATATTTTATGATATCGACTGAAGGTGTTTCACAGAATTTCAGTATCAAATTTGAACCTACGATTCTACCAGTACTAACGGCAACATTTAGCATCGGTTATATACGAAAGAAATTAATTTCAATGGAAAAAATACATACTTGAAGGCTAGGATCCAAACGTAGCATCGATTACGTGTGATAAGTTTTATTACCACTATTGCTCATGATTCTTTAATGCAAATGTGATTTTTATTTGCCATAAAATCTTTTCATCAATGACTCGTTAACAGTATTTTTCGTTAATTAAACTTGTTACAGGCAATTTTATCAAATCAATATTATTGAAATTAATTTTTGTTGTTATTTAGTTCTTGCCTTCAATGAACTATGTTTTTCCTTTAACTCCTTCAATATATAAACGATGCTAATTGTTCACTGTGTCAGTTTTGTTGCATCCGTGTTATTGAATACCTGAAGATACCCAATGTGCGAAACCCAGGTCGTTAGTGATAAAACACGCGGAATCGTATAAAGTTTTAACAATTCAAATTTGATATTGAAATTTCATCAAACACATTCATTCGATATCATAAATTGCTGAAAGAATACGTTCGCTTCTGCATTCTGCTCTCAGTGTGGTTGTAATAGTGACCAGGATAATAAGATCTGAAGTGGTCCTGTTCTTGAATTATTTCATTTGTGTATTCAAACTGTGTTTATTCAACTAACGCCCCCTTACAGGATGAATTAGTTTGTTTTAATAATTTACCACAACACTATTTCTTTTCTAATTCTCGGAAAAATTAACGAGTCAATGAATGAAAACTATAGGTGCCGTATTATATCATGGAAATAGCTTTGTAAGCGGTTTACTTAAAACGGTTGCTGTCATCATTTGTCGCTTAAAACGAGAACCAATCGTAATAATATTCTAACTTTCCATAATCTCTGCCAAATGTGACGTAAAAAATCACGTGCACGTCCTGTTTTATAGTTTTTTTCTTGTTTTCAAATAATACCGATGAATGAACACGACACATTCAAAAAGACAAAACAATAAAAGAAGATCGACAACGTTAAAATAAAATCTGTCCGAGGGTGTTATCAATACTATCAATTTTGTTTCTAACGCTGGGAGGTATTTCAGTTGGATTCTATTTTACTACGCGAGAAATCTAAAATGAGATACGCATGCTAATAATAACTCGCGTTTCATCGGCTACAAACGCATTGCCTCCCGCAAGATTATGCGGTTTGGCTGAATAAATTTTCTCTCAAAATTTCCTATTCAAATTTTATTTGTTTATCTAACCCAGACAGAGTCGTTATTTCAAAAATACCGCGTCGCATTGTCCTGAGAAGTATAAGTTTTTATTTTAACAGATGTTTACTGCAGTCATGTATGTACACAAATGCTATCGACATTGAATCAATCCATCAATTATAACTTCATTCAAACGAGTTTATATAAAAAAAATATTTTCAATATTTTCGTACGAAACGATTATTAAAGTTTTTCAGCTTTATTCGCACGTAGTCTGTTTTTAATACCGTCAGATCTTATTTAACCAGGGTTTCACAATTTATTTTGGTTTGACACTGCAAAAAACCTTGCTCGCGGTCATCCAAAAACTTTCTTTCATGCGACCTTGCTTCGCGTGTAATTAGGAAATTCCAACATTAGTAGACGTCATTCTAGATGAAAAAAATGTCAAACTCGATCAGATAGAGACGTAAACACAGAGGCGGTCGTTTTACGCGTTTCGAAGGGGTTCCACTTGGCAATCGCAGGATAGGAGGTTGGCCGCGTTGGGCGCTTTTTGGCGTCGATCCATTCCGTCCAAACCTCTCAGCTGTTTATTTCTGGTCTAACTCGGTTGCCGGTAGTTCTCGCGTACGCATCACGCGCCGCTCTTAGCACTGGAGTCCGATGCATTGTAATATCTTTCATTCAATGTCTATCGGATTTAGATAACAGAGCGGACTATCGCGAACGGTAGTCTGCGAGCTTTTATTCACCCGTCGTTTCACTTCCCGAAACTCGGTATTTTATTCTGATGCAGAGGTGACCTTATTTCTAGGGACACACATCTAACTCGCGAAGCTCACCGTACGTAATCGGGAATTCTGTTAGATCATCGACCGATTGGATTCAGCTCATTGGCAACTGATGAATCGCATGTAACGGGTTGTGTAATGTAATCTAGCAAAACGTATTTATTCGTCAAGTCGTGATCGTTAAAAATTTCAAAAAATATTCAGAACCGAAACAATGTTCACTCACTGGTGAAGGAAAACAGCGTTATTTTAAACGGAAGCGGTTAGTATTATAATTGAAGGTCAAAATTCTAATCTACTTTCGATTCGCGTCGAAAAAACTCTGATTTACAATCGGAGATGTTATTGGTTATCGCCTTAACTCGTTAATCCGCCGAAGAGTGAATTGACTACTGAGGTTTCGCCCGTGAGGAGTGCAGAGTTGTGTGATTGTCGTTAAGTCCGCGACTATCGCGTCCGTCGAGTGCAGTGTGTGACGTGTGAGGAGGCAGTTAAGGCGCTAATGTTAGCGGGCGGCGCCGCCGCGGGTGAGTGAGGCGAGGGCGTCGCGATGTACACGGCGGCGGCTTCCACGCCGAAGGGCCGGCCGCGCCTGCGCAGGCAGTCTTCGGGAGAATTTCGGGACAAGCATAGGATACTCTGTAATTGGAACAATGGTAATGTTGCGAACACCTTCTCGCCTTATTTACACTATCAGTCCCGGCCCATTTTTGAACAAGCATTTTTCTTAAGTGTTTACTAAAAGTGTGATAACTATGGTAATATTGGATAAAATCAAATGAAACTTTCTGAGATTATTAACAACATTATTAAAAATAGCCCTAGATTGATAAAATTGTCAACACTTTCCCATGTGTAGAGCCACGCTTTAATGTTTACACATGTATCGAGCCTCACTTATTTTTTAGTTTGCACACACTTCGCAAGCCCTATAGGAGCTTTTCTGTTGCCGGTATAGGGATCTTAATCTATTCTCTCTATCTATCCCTAAAATAGTCTGTTTTATGAATCTTGCAAAAATTTTCCTCGGAGTGGACTCCAGACTGGTGCCACTTTTATTTCGTCTCCAGGAGAGGGAATGTTGGTGTAGTGTATTGCACGCGAAAAGATTGTGTTTTTAGATCGTGTAAACCAATACTCTAAATGGGTGATAAGACTAATTGAATGACTGTTTTGAAATAATTTTAGTCTTGACAATAATAAAACATCAAAATTCTTTGTCAAATACTTAATTTAACACGGTGAAAAAATTATAATGGAGATAATGGAGTTCTAGCAAGTGAATGCCAATTCAATCAATAAACTTAATTTAATGTATCTAATTTGTTTTTTTCTTCGAAGGACCGGTCTATCACGTCAAAACACGTTTCCGGCATTCGATGTGTTAACTCCACGAATTCAGCATTTGTTTGTCCATGTACCAGTGAAATCAACGAATATCTGTAATGTTGAACGAATATATTTATATTATTTTCCCTAATTAAATTTGCATATTTGTATCAAATATTGAATCGATGTCTTCTCATAAAGTATGCGAAAAAATCATATTTAAATGCCCTTTAGAATTGGGTACAACGGTTTCCTTATAACCGTAAAAAATAGACTTCAAATAGAAATTAGATTTTGATATAAGAAGTAGAAAACGAAACAGCTCTTCCTTATAAAATTAAAAAAATGTTTTTTTTTTTTACTTTTCTAATATTTTCATTTTACAAGATTATTGATTTGATACATTATTGATGAAACACATTTTATTTCAAGCATTAGAATATCAATATGAAATATTTTATTAAAAAAACCGACATTGATTAGTAAGGAGAGTCTAGCCTTCCTTACTCAACAATTCAGACCGAAGACAAGTTTTCTGACGTATGAAACTCTTTCGCGTGATCTCGAGTAATAAATTTCTTTACTTACTTCCAGATGTGAAAATAGCCCTGGGAACGGCATTTGCTATAGTGTAATTTATTTTGTATCTTATGACACAGTGTTTCTAAAATGTTTATTTGCCAGGTTACTTTATTTAAGAATAGATTTTGATAATATCTTATATACGTCTCGGGCAATATATATACTTCTAATAATATAATGACAGTGTCAAACAATCCAGTTTGTTGGACTGGGTCCTATCATTATTCGATATTTTTATTGCATTTATTGTCAGATGTTCTATAAAAGTAACAGTTTTCTGATGATGGCGTAGCCACGAAATTATTCTAAGAAGTAAATTTTTTTAAATTTTATCCATTTAATTTTTTTTTACACAAAACTGCACACCAGTGATTAGATGGGTATAGATTCAAATCCCTACACTACATTAAATCTACATGTTCCCGAACGAATTAAAATTTTATGATTAAATTGATATTGTGAGGTATTCATCTTTCAAAAGATATGGGACATTTCCTTTTAATTTCGGATATACATTTTGCGATATCAATTGGTGTGTAATCCGAAGCATTAGTTTATGTATACTGTGAACTTCGATCGTATTTATATATGAAGCGTGTATACAGACTACTGGTTCGATGTGCTAACTTTTGTATTAGATGCTGTTGCCTTTATAGGAAAACAATATTGATACTTTCGATGGTTTCGGCGGTAACTTTGTGGAAGTTCATTTTAATATAAAATTTTAAATAACTTTGATTATTCCACGTATTTAATACGTGGAATAATCAAAGTTATTTTAAATTTTATATTAAAACAATATTGACTTTGCCTCGTCGTGTGTGAACTGAATTGTAAGGCGTAGCTAATTTTTCTCCCAGAACTTTGCGTTGCATTGTTTGGTTTCCCCTTATATTAATTTTAATAACAGTACATTCATCTGCACTCGCTTCGAGTTTTCTTTCTTCATACAGCAATTTACTGCAAGAAGCGTGTCGTGGCAACGTATTCTTCCTACTGGCTAACAATAATAATTAACAATACAATAAATAGTTTACTGCACACGTATTTGTAACGTTACCAGTTATGTGTCTTGTCTTTATTATTACATATGGAAATATATATCATAAAACAACATTTTCAACAGTACACAACAAATATAGCATATGTATGTCATCGTCTGTCATGAGCTATATCTGTGTATAATTGGTTAGAAAATCAATCGCACGACGGTGCGATAAGATGGAACAAACCACAATCATACTAAATGTATTTTTTATTAGCCGAGTAAGAGATTAGTTCTTTTTTATAATTTTTCAAGTTAAAAATTATGTTTGACCATTTATGCAGCTTAGAATTATAAGAACAAATGTATAAATGGCAGGTTTGAATTGTTTTTCAATTACTAAAGTCGTCTTCATTAAATATACTAAAATTTCGATTTGTTTATATTCCATGCTTTTTATTGTTTATAACTTAAAACTAATAAACTTAAAATAAAATGGTCAACCGTTTTCTTCGTGGATTTTAATTTTTTTTTTATACATAACCTATCTACGGATTTGATGGTTTGATATAGTAAGTTTTAACCCGTTTTGAACGTTCCGTAATATAATCACTACGACAGGAATATACATAATGGTTTGTTTGTTGTGCATACTATGCGATTAGTGTCGTGATTTTTGAACTTTCTTCGTGTGTCCCTGTGACCTGGTTTCCTATAGATTTCTAGTTTTACTGCACGCTCTTCAACTTGAAAATGTGAGAATCGGTGCAGGTTGGCAATGTTATACAAAATCCATACAAGCTATAAACGCTTTTGATTCGAAAACCTTGTTACCGACATTCTATGTTATTAGCTTCTAAATGAAGGGTCGATATCGACACAGTACTGCTATTAACTATTTTCGAATATTCTTCAATCTTACTTGAGCTACCAACTTTCGGGTGTTATAAAAACCTCCAATCTGTAGAAAACGTGAAGCAACAAGCTATGGACTATCTATGTCTAGCTTTCATTGAAATCAATGTTCGACTTTTTCATCGATTTTGTAATTTGAACCTTCAACACATTCTATGCAAGGTCCGTAAAAAAAAATCAGACACGTGGTTCTTCTTTAAACAATTGTTTATTGTCGAAAGTCAAACTCAAAGAATTTGTTACGTCTCGAATGTGAAAATGATTATGTATCTAAGATGGTAGTAAAGCTGAACAATAATTTATACAAATAAAGAATGCATAAAAAGTCGTCGTAATATGTCAAATGATTTTTCATACAGCAGTTCAATAAAAAAATAATGTGACAAGTTTATGTCATAATATTTCATAATTCATTTTAATTTCTTTTTCTTTAGTTTTAATTTTGTTTATCAAATGTATCAGAAATTGGCAAACGTTTGAAAAACTGATCAGAAATTTCCTATGTATTTTTAACACAAAATTGGTTCGTAAATGAATCAAAAAAGGCTTGCTTTTAAACCTATCCAGTGTTGATAGATTTCTTGAAAATTTAAAGATGAACAACAGATTATTTGGCTATTATGTTATAAAATAGAGATGTGCATTGAGGCAGGTTGGGAATATGTGATTTATACTTTGTTTTTGGTTGTACAATAATTTCCTTGTTATTATCAGCCATTTGAATGATACTTTCATTTATTGGCGTACGGTTGGGCGTGATGTCAATTATCATGCAAATTTATATTTCTCACACAAGCATTCTTCGCTGGTCTTCTTCCTAGAAAGTTACTACTGGCTTCCAATTATTGAGATTGATTTGTTAGATTAGCATATCGATTTTTTTTTTATTTTATGCCGCGTTTCGCCGCACATTATCTAGTTATAACTTTGCCAACACATTTTCACAACCTGCTTTGTATTCATGTCTAATATTCGCTAAGTAAATACACAGAACGTGCAGCATAATTTAAATATTTGACACCAAATTTAAACAATTATCAAATTGTGTAACAAAACAAGACAAAAACACCATTTTTGTGATACTTTGCCGTGTCTTTTGTTCGTTTAAATGAACCATAATTATCCATATTATTTATTTACTTTGGTCTTTAATGAATAAATCATTTCATCCTGAATGCAATTAGTGAGTTTTTAAGTCTTCATAGATTGTTATTAATTTTCCATCGAAGAAAAAAAAAAAATTGCGTTAGTTGCCAATTTTGTCGTATTACCATGATTTGACAGAATAGGTGTACACATTTTAATATTCATAAAATAATACGATTAAGTGTACGTTGGTTGTTGAGACTTTTATCGGTAAGTAATAATTTTTAAGTAATTATTTTAGTGATGTCAACCGTCAATACTTGATAGGATGAGTAGCTTATAGCATTTAACACTGGTTTTCGTGTGTATATAATAATTTACAACTAATAAAAAATGTTAATGATTGATAAATTTGATTTTTTTACGAGAATGATAGTAAAACCCGCATATGGTTCTTCAATATTTTGTTCCCAGCGTATCGTTACACGCTGGTACGATGCAACTATCGTGTCTCGGCGTATTTTTAACTAACTCGTTACCTTGAAACAAATTCTAAAAAACGGAAACCTCTATCCGTCGACATTTCGAGTGATTCTTTGAAAAAACAAAACACTGGTAACGCCGATTCGCTACGAATGCGATTAATTTTCTGTTTCTGGAAGATTTTTCGCGAGCGTAGAAATTTTGCTAAATGTTTTATTTAATCTATATATTATTCTGATTTTCAATAATCATTATATCATTAGTGATTTCAACTGAGACCACAATATAAAAAAGTTATTTGCTTAAGAGTTGTACAAGATGTTTGATTGCTATTTGAATTCTTCATATGATTTATTTTAATTCCTTTCTAATAATAGTACCAGAAATTCTTTTGAAATGCCGAGTGATAACCACCAATTCTAAAATAATATTTATTACTGCTGATCATAAAAATTGAAAATTCACTTACTTATTATGGTTGAGCTCTTTTGAAAATAGTCCTTCTTTAGTGAAGAGTTTAAAATTGATACAAACCGACAACACTCGTTGTATTTTTGAATACATATGCAATATGGTAGACCCATGTACTTGATGATTAAACCCTGCAACAAATAGTTATAGCTATTCTTACAAAAATTCAATTTATTTCTTAGGCTTCTGTATTAGTACGCTCTAAATAAAAAATCGTAAAAACTTGACGGCCAGTTTGAAAATAAAGCAATGTAACATATATAAAATCGACGAATGTTTCATAATTCAAATATTCAATTCACCGACTATGGTGATGTATCTCACTCGACCTATCTCAATAAACCTGTTCAGAGATTCGATTGTTCAACTTTCTTTCGATATTACGTTATTATATGAGCGTTATGGCGTATTATAAAAATACTTCACACATCTCGCGCAAAACCAGTTACTCTGCGCCGCACAGCGATAGCGAATTATGAGTCACCAATTTAAAATTAAATATTTAATTAACTGGCTTTTTGTATGCCACGATGCCCGTGCATAGTCCAAATCTACATCATTGAAGTGTGATGTCATCAAATTTGTACCACGTGCTTTTATTTTATAGCCATCCATGCAAAGCAACATTAAATGGTTCTTTACCATTAATTTATTTGACAATGTATTGTTAAAAGAATATCATGTGTGCTTACATAAAGAGTCCATCAATATAGATAGCATTTAGATCATGGTCACTAATCACAGCACGTTTAAGTATTTTTTATGAAATGATCCATAATTTAATCAAAATGTTAACGTAGTGCGATTTTTTCTAAGAATAGTCGTATCTCTTACTATCGCATTTGATTTATATCGTATGAAATTATTATGTTAAAGTATACTATATTTAATATACACAATAAATGTAGTTTCATCTTTCGATTCACTTAAAACAAAATATTTTTTAATCGTCATTATTATCTCCTGTGATTTATTCGCAGCGTAAACCTTTACGTTTTATTATGTTTACTAACAAATGGCTATACAACATCATAATTAAAACAAAGCATGGAAAAATTAAAAAGACTTCTTAGCAGAGAGTCATCATGGCTCTGACGATTTAAATGACGAAACTAAAAATATTCCATATAAAAAAATATTTTGTGCGGTATCGATTTTCAGTTTTAACCCTTTGCACTCGAATGCCGCCATAGAGGCGGCATTGTAAGTTTATCGTATTACTCGGATGCCGCCGCAGTGGCGGCATGTTTATAAAGTCATTTTTTGTATACTTTTAACATTTTTTATTGGTCGATTTCAACTAGATCACAATAATAGATCATTGAGTAGTCATTTTCTAATAAAAAATCATAGCCAAAGATAGTCGGCTCTCGTAATATCAATAAGTGTTGTCATCGAAATGCATGGTGGATTCCGAGTGCGTACTTCAACTGTTCCTACAGAAGACCGTCTTGCAGATAAATTACATATATTACGTTCAGGGCCTAAGAAGGATTGTGCAGTATGTTCAAATAGAAAAATTTCTGGCGGGAGATCGGAAACACGGCTGCTTTGCGAGACCTGTGTAAATAAGCCAGGATTACATGTTGGCGATTGCTTTGTGAAATACCATAAAATGAAGAATTACAAATAAAATAAAAATATGTACATTATATTCAATATACGTCTATTTTACAGATTTTTTTTTTTTTAATTTTTTACATATTTTTTTATTAATTTGATTCATATAGCGAATGCGATTTTCGCAAAAAAAACGCGTCGAGTTGCTGGTAGGCACATACGAAAAAGTGCTCGAGTGCAAAAGGTTAAATTCGATCATCTTGGGCGCTTTCCGAATCAGGCTACTCGGATTGCTTTGCCCTCAATAGTTAATCCCGATCGGCCGAAATGCGTTTCCGGCGGCTTAAAAATGTGGACGAAAAGCGCCCGAAAGCTAATATTAATGCTGCACTGACGGATGCAGTCTGAATGTTTCCCCTTGGCCGTTTGCCAAAAATCTTAGAAAGTAAGACATTGACTTCAAACTGGGATTGTTTCGTGCAAGAATTTTGTTGGATGTTACTGAGAATTTTATTTGGTTTGATACAAATATTTGTATTTACTAAATCAACAGACGTGTTAACTGTTTCAGATGTCGCACTAGCACACAATAAATTAAGTTTGTATTGATTAGTAATATTAAAAAAAATACCTTTTGAAATAATTATTCGTTAGCAATTATATACCAAATAGGTTAAGCATAGAAGCTGTAACCGATTAGTGATTTCCATGTTCGCAGTTAATGTATATCCATCATTGAGCGTCCCGAACGAAGATGTGCAAGAATTGGCTGTTATTCACTCGGTTTTTGGGAAAAGGGAAATATAAAACGTTCGAAAAAAACATCAACTATTGAAAAATCATTTTATTGAAGTGTCTGTCGTGGGAATCGAATATAAATAACAATATTACATATTTTATTACAGGCCTGGCTTTAGTAATTGATCGTCCCCTAGCCAGTTAAATTATTAAGAATTTCACATTTCTATATTCGTAAAATAAAAAAATTAATATATCTTCCAATTCTTGAATTATTTTTATATAAAGAACTCTATAACCTTTTAGAGTTAACTTGCCTTTAAGTAAATTCAGTTTTTCACTAATAATTATTATGTCTTGTTAACTGATCATGTGTAAAGAGTCTCATTACAAAATAAATTGTTTTTAAATCTTAGTATTGTGAAGTTCTATCCTCCACTGAACAGTAAAATAATAAACTTATACAGTTTCAGATTTCAATGAATGGATTTACAGTGAAATTCATCATCGATTAAAAAAGAAAGCTTATTTTACGCGCCTGATTTTAGAGGTAATAATAAATTGCCAAGATATTTTTAAACAACTACAAATCAAAGACAACTCCACATGAATTATCAACATCAATAATTAATAGTTTAGCAATGTATTATATTAATTACTTAAGGCCAACCTATTTATGTGAGATGTAAATCACCGCAAACTGCTTATTTAGTATACAGTATTTGGTTTTAATAATCGTTGTATCTGTTGGTAGTAAAATATATTATTTTAATAATCTGTGAGATTATTTAGTCATAGAATATCTTAGCAACATTTTCATTATACTAAAACTACCCTCAGGGCTAACCCAGGAATTATCAACTCAACTTAATTATCGTCATTGTTTTGTTGATTAAAATATATTTTTCCTGCGTGTCTTTCAATCCCATGTATGTAATTAACTGTCAATTTGCATAAACCTACAGGTATTTTTTTCATCGTAGTAAGCACCTAATCGTATAAGTTTTGTGCAACCTTAATAATTGTATATAATAATAATACTAAATAATACCTCAGTGATGTAATAAAGTATTCCAGTTTTGATTCACAAGAATATTTGCAAAAAAAAACGTTTCTCCTATTTAGAAAGTGATGACGACTTTTTCGTCACACTTTACTGCAATTCTTAAGTTTATAATCTTTTTGTGTTTAATCCATTACAATATTCGCAAGATTTCATTTCTATGATCAGCTGGGGTAATTCATTTTGTGAACTGGTGTACTTTTATGTAATATTTTTCGTTCTTTCCCGTAGTTTTGTTATTGCACATAAGTACCATATTCACGAATAACGATACATTCGAACTGACGGTTTTTTCATGGTTATATTAAATTTGATCAAACAAAATCCTGTTCACCTCGGCACTTGTCTTGTGATTGGAATTTGACTTCTTTGGCTCATGTTCCTAGATGCCATTTTATATTGTCGATGATTACATCACCCAATGTCGATGATTACAGCCCCTGTAATGATATGTTAACAATTACATAATCAAATATATAAAAAAAAGATTGTTTCTGTTTGCTTAAACTTTATACTCAATTTTTCTTCCTTCTTATTTATCGCTCTGCAAACTTTCTTCCGAGTCAAATTTTTAGCAATAATATATTTTCACAAATTTATAATATGATCAGGATCGAATTATAATCAGTTGATATTGTTTGAGATTAGCAAATCTGGCCCTGGTATAGAATTTGTAAGAGTAATATTAAAATTTTATTTTATTTCAATTAACAATAGAAGACGTAAATATTTCACTTGATAAGTTTATGAACTTGCACATATATTTTCATGAGTTTAAGTGTTTTCAATTATTTCATAATATATTCAAATTCTTGATGTTCATATTAAAATACTCAGCATACTTAAAAAAAACTCGTCAAGTGTCTCCGTCATGTTTTCGCTCAAATTTTAATCATAATATTTCATTATAAATATTTTTGAAAATCGAACTGAACATTTTCACGTTTTTTAATGTTAATTATTTTTATGGATAAACTAAACTTTTGGTAACAACCACTCCTTAAATATTACCTCAATTCCCCTACTTCTCGGAAGCGTGATACCGACATATGTATACGTTAGGTATAATTAGATTTGATACGTATTTATTATACCAAATAGTGATAACTGTACATATCTAGTACAACTGCACGATAATTCTGACGGGAAATGAGCAATAAGAAGACACTCGTACAAACTGTCCTGAACGAAATTATGACGCAGGATATCCGTAAATTGACAGTGCCTCAATTCTGGGTCGTAGCTCTCCTAGACCAAAATATCTACGTGAGAAACGTTACTAGTAATACTTTGTACGCTACGTTTAGTAAAAAGATATCTTTGTACGTGTGTAATATCAGATACATTTCAGAAAAGTAAAAAATATTTTTATGTATAATTATATTGGTCCAAATAATATTAAATACGTTTTTTAATCGAAATAAGGTAGATATGTCGTTTCACTGCACGAACTTTTTTCATTATCCTTTTGCATACTTAATTTTTGATAAATTTGTAGTTAGCATTGATTTTTGATTTATATTATGAATCAGACTCCGGTCTTTTAAGAGCGCCATATCAAAGACTTTCCACTCAATCCGGTAACACCAATCTTCCTGCAATTCAAAAGTTCCTATGGATTATGTGTAATTTTGTTTAAATTAATTTGTGGTGTTGTTATAAAAAAACCTCAATCTTGTTTTATTTTCGCAGAGGTTTGCAGTGGCGGAGAGCTACCTGAAGTGGAAATAATCAGTTTGCTGCATGAGAACATTCCCAAGTACAGACTTAGGGCAGATTCCCTAACAGCATTTTCAGGTAAGATATTACTTATTTCATTATTATTTTTTATTTTGTGATTATTTTTTCAATCGTAAAAAACGCAGCAAAATCTTTCTCTGTATGGTTTTGCATAGTAACACAACAGCTTCCGCATAAATATTAAAATTTATCAAATTTACTTCTTAACAATGGCGTCATCGTCATTCTTAAAAGACGGTCGGGATACGGATGGTTGAATGTCTTCTACAACAGATTGTTTATGTAAAAAATATTATGATTTTCTTTCGTACAAAATTCGTGCTTTTTGTAACTATTGTTAAGGAAAAAATAAATATTTAAATGATTTATTACAGGATACGAAAACCAGGATTGGTTTATTCCTTCACCAGCGCTTAAGATCGAGGACATCGATCTCAAATTATCTCCCGACCAAATCCGGGAGACACTTAATTACTTCCGTAAGTGATATTTTTTTACATTAATTATTGATCGCCTCAATCTTGTTATGGAAGCACCCTTTTTGGGAAATATTTCTAACAGGAAAAACTCGAATTCAATATAAAACAATTTAAAATAATAAAATAATTAATTCTCTTAATCAATTTGCATTGAGTTCTAGTTTATATTTAAGTTAAAAAAAGGTTAATGCCTATCTCCTTGGGCTACGCTTTAAAAATATTAATATGATAAATTTCAAATAATATTTTTTTATTTCTAAATCTCTAGAATAGTTACCTAGTCATGTTTTTATCTCTAAGCAAATATCACTATGCATTTAATTTGCGTGTGCTAAAAGAGCTGATAACCTCTTGGCATATGTGATAAAGTACCTACATCTGGACATATTTTTTGCAAAAAAAAAATCAAAGATTTTCTATTTTTAAAATTCAAAGACTCCCAAAATTCACAGTTTTATTACCCTTGAATCAATAAATCAACTATTTTTTGCCCAATCAGTACAATCGATAATGTCTGGCATCTATATTTGTGATTAAATTAATGGGCACTTTTTTTTATTGTCTGTCATAATTATTTAGTGATTTTATCACCTGCTGCCAGAGTGCGTTGGCGTCGTGATATTGCAGGTATCTTTAACGAAACGTATTTGTTTTTACCGTAGGTAAACAGGTGTCGCTGGTAGTGTCGATTTATTATTAAAATTTATAATTTTATCTTCAATCCATAAAATACTTATCTTCAAAGTTTTTTTTTTAATACATTTTAATTATATTTGAATAATAATTTCGCTTAACGCATTTTTTTTTAATAATTCGTACATCATTTCCGAAAAAATTTAATCAAACACTCGAAATCCGTCTTCGAATACAATTACTATTTTTTTTATTTAATAGCCGTATGTGCCCTTGACTGACTTGCAACGTGAAATTAATATAAACATATATATAGCTATAGTGTTTGTGAATGATTCCATATTTAATAATTACATTAAAAAGTTTACTTTAGTATTTTTTTTTATTTATTATTATCTCTCTAATCTATATAATCATTTTATTTCAAATATATCTAATCAAATGGTGCTGATTGCAAAGACAATATGAAATGTAATATTTGTTGTGTAATCTCATTTAAAATACACTTTATAACTACAACTACCGAATCGTCCATTTTAGAAAAAAATATGCACATATTTTCATGAAACATGACTTGACAGTTACTTAAAATTTCGATGAATTAAATCTGAAAAATTTTCATAATAAAAACAAATATATGCGTAGCCAAAGGAATTACTAGGATATCAGAAACTTTTTATTTTTATATGCAAATATATATAGGTGTCCATTGGTCATTTATTTTACGTAAAGTATCGTATAATCATATTTGATAAAAACGGCCCTACACAGAATGATATAATTTCTAATATATATTAATGTCTTCATATTACTGACTCATCACGATAACCTTTGAAAGATAATCTCTAAATGTGTACAATGCTCTTTTATTATACTTACTGAATTATATTCGAAACGCATGATAAAAGTATTTATAATTAAATGTTTATCAGTAGTGATTAGTGATACTTGCCTGTATTTATTTGTTTTTCTTATCTCGCTAAAAGAATACTCTATGAGGATTTCCCTATGAATCGTGTATACCATTCCATTGATCAACAGTTAGAAAGTGCACATAGGTTTATGATTCAAGTGAAATATTTTTGTCGGCTGTTTAATATGTCGACTCTCCGTTGAAAACTATGGAATATTTTCTTCAAGGTAATTTTTTTTATTATTCAAAATAATAATTCGATACGTGTTCAAAACCCCCGTAAAATAAAATCGGCCGCGCAAATTAACCAAATATTCAGAGATTAATGAAATTTTTACTTAAATCGATCTCTTATTTTGACTTAAACCCATAACCTTAAATGTAAGCAATTATTATTAGTAATACTTATGCTAAGGTTTCTTTCAATTTAATAACCATTAGCTTTCCTTTTAAGAAGATTAACTTCTGTATGTAGTGTAACTGTCGCCAGAAACGTCACTCGGGTTTGTATCAAAAGAGGTAAAAGTTGCCATTTTGCTCAATTTGTTTCGTGTACACGGCCAAGTCGGTGCAACAAGGGATACATGGTCTGTTATTGAAATTTTCCGAAGCATCCTGATCGAATTGCATATTTTTCGGTTTTCCTGTACTGATCCTTAATCAAATCCACTGGAAATTACCATCAATTTTCTATCATATGAATAATTGCTTTAAATCGTTATGTTGTATGTATATCGATTTTACTACTTCGATTGAAAATGTTGCGATGAGAATTCACACATATTTTCATATTTATTTTTAGACGCTCATACTCCCGAGTCACTGAGTCAGTCAGGCAAGAAATTTTCTCGAAATTAATACTTCGTTTGCAAAAATGTGATCGGATTATAGGCAAATAAAACCAGACTTTGTGTCATAAGTCTTATTTAAGTGTATCCCCTCAACATCCTTACTCTGCTATATTTGAGTGCCTTCATTTGTTTTTTGGTATGTTTATTTTATTTTCTAACCACGACTTATACCATTGATTAGTACGTATTCTGATAAACCTTTTTTATTCACAAAATTTCCGATTGTCAAAGCCGTGTTTTTTTTTCAAAATATGTTCATTAAAATATATGATTAAGCCTGTAATATAAAGTGTTTCTAAACTGAGCTTCGCGACTTCTTGCGGTCGTTAACTAATCTTATGGTATCTATTCTTTATCAAGTTAGTACAATCAATAATTTTCTATTATAAACCATTTAACACGTTTAGCATTTTAATGACAGTTTACCAAATACTTAAAAGATTCAAAACAACGAAATAGTGCAAACTTAAAATCGTATCACGGATAACCTACATACATATGTGTGATGTTAACTAAATTAACCTATATATTATACAAGCTCGCGACGATAAATCATCTAATTAGGCTTTAAGTATTTAATACCATACGAAAAAGAAAATTACTCAGTGGCAACTAGCAAGTACAGGACTCTTGAAAATCACAAATCAAATATATTAACTAACATTCCAAAACCCTACACAAATATGCAGACATATTTGTCGACAATTATTTGGACTAATTGTTTATGTTATTTTCTATAAAATATCTATTTCGTTGATTTTTTAATTATTATCTTCGAATGATCATTATATTTATTAGACAGTAATTTTAAATGAAATATTTTTTAAGTATTCTGCTACTGGTATTTGAAATGTTATCGTTTTTATTTTTTTGTTTTTTTACAGTTTCGTATGCACGTTAAAGACGAATTACATCATTGAAAGAGAGAGCGAATTTTCTTTGAAATTTGGCAAACACTTTGTTATATTTTGAGCTTAACGTAGGACGCCAAGTTTTTATTCAAAGACATCTGTTTACTTTTGTTGACATATAACACGCAGCATTTTGGCTATTAAACTATTAAGCTGATGTTGTAATCTCTATTTATGGACGTTTAAACATTACTTTTAGATTGTGCGTCCAATTCATTTTAAGAATTTAAACCTCGGTTATCGTATTTATTAAATATGTGTAAACAAATCATAAGATAGTAGCAAAAATAATGACTTACACGCGACGCTTGTAATTGCTTTTACGTAGGTCATGTCCATTCTCAAAGTTATTTTTCGTATGTGCTCAATATAATTTCCGTTCTGTAGTTCATTTTAGTGGTTCGCAACCGGTGTGCCGCCGGACGATGCTTGGTGTGCCGCAGCACATTTAACATTAAAAATGAAAAATCATACAATTCGTTTACACTTTAAAATATTTTGTGAAAATTCAATCACATGAAAGCAGAAATAACATTGTTTTTCGTCGGAATTATATGTCATTAGTACATAAATATTATACACATGATCTACAATATAAAAAGTAAATGTATAAGAAACAAAATTGTTCTACGCAAATAAAGTGAACTTGCAGATATAATGAGTTTTAACAAATGCGTCGATGTTGTATATTCCGTTTTTTTTTCTATTCTGACACGAAATTTTGGGGAAAAAAAGTGTTTGTGTACCGTGGAAGACAAAAGGTATTGGAACACTGATCTTGTTCATAATTACTAATCAATTAAATTTTTCAAAATACATAAATATTTCTTTACTGCTTGAACTTAACTAACACAACATTACAAAGAACTTTTAAAATTTATTTAAAAATTATTGTTTCATTATAATTTTTTCGTAATGTTTTAAGTCAAATAGTAAAAATGTAAATCGTTTATTTACATAAGTACCTGCTGCGTAATACGCGCTATGAAAATCGTTATGGTGCAATTTATATGTTCGCTCAAGTATCACTGTCCGAAATAATATTTTTATGCTAATGCAAAGAGATGATTTACAATATTTGAGTCGCTATGACGTCATTGCCAAATAGAATCTAATACAAATCTGAAAATAAAATTATTATGACTGAGTAAGCCATAAATACATCAGGTGATAATTGATTCACGTAGTCCATTCTAGGCTTCTACATTAAAACGAAAAGCATTTATGACTGATTTTATTCCATATTTTTAGAGAGTGTTAGATTATTTCTTTGTATATGGATAACAATACAGAAAAGCGCAAAATTATTGTATAATATACCTTTGAAACGTGTTAGCAAAATATTTTTTCTCCATTTCATAGATATTGCAATTGTGACATTCTCGATTTAATATATTTCGTTCAATCTTGCGCTCAAACAGTCTTTATTGAATGTGATAAAAATGTGTTTACATTGTTGTTCATTAATTATTTTTTTATAATTAGACTCTAAGATAACTTGTCTGCTTGTAAAGTATACAATATATAATATTAATTAATGAGTGTTTCGATGTTTAGACTTTGAAATAACAAAACTTTTTTGTTTTTTTTTCCGTTATGTATATTTTTTATACATTTATCACATAATAACGATGTATTGAAAACAAATCACATGCTATTATAATATAGTTTATTGTTATTATTTATTGGAAAGACAGAAAAAATAAAATGTTAACTGTATACCATAACTAGTAATAATATATCTCATTGAGTGCTGTATAGAAAATCTACTTTTTGTCGATGAAATTGAATCGTGTATAACGTTCGCTGGCCTATATATAGTCACTGCTAATGGCAAGCATATCCCTGGGCAAACAAAATTAATTAGTATCACTTTTTCTGTTAAGTTTCATTTTCTCATTAAATTCTTGTGAAATCAAGTATTATTTTAAGACATATTCAGTATCAAGAGTTGAGTTTTTACTCTAAAACAATTGGAAAGTAGTAAATAAAACGGCAAACATATTGAAACCTTGAAACGATAGAGAAAGGAATTATATCAGGTATATTTACATTGGTTGTACACAGTCGCGAATGTTGTAAACGTTATGCATCCGTTTTGATAGTAAACGTTTTTACAAAGTCAAAAGTAAAAGCATTTTAACCATGCATATACAACACCGATCCACATCGTATACTAAAGTGGTTGTTTAACAGTTTTGCACGATGAAATCTCTGCGCCGTGTTGGAAGTTATAGTTTCCTTTTTATTTCGGTGCGCTGTTTCTTTTAGAGAACTAAATGATAAGGATATAATTTTTACGTAAATTAAAAATGTACCGTTTCATATAACGATTCAGAATCGCAAAATTACCATTTCAATAATAGGTTACATTATTATTTTTTTACATTTTTTGTTGATGTTATTTTCGAACGAGTCTCCATTAAGTTATATCATTCGAGCGATATTTTTTGAGCAATTCATATATTTAATATAAAGAATATTAAAAACTTTGTGGATTTCCACATTCTAAAATTTCCAAGATATTTGTTAGAATTGTTTATGGAAAAATCATTAAAATGATCCCATTTCGCTGAGAGATTTTAACGCACAGCTTCGTATCGAAATTTTAGTTTTTACGTTGTAAGTGTATGTGAATATTTTTTCAAAAAATGCTTCATTCTCAAATATTTTATACAAAAGCTATCGTGGCTATCTTTTACGATTTCAATCTAGTTTGACTCTAAATGACGAAGCATTTGATTACTGCCGACATTCTGATCGTCCTGTACGATAGTATATCCAGAAAATCAACTCCTTATATTAGATAATCTTGTGACTAATCTAGATTTCTTATCAAATCAAAGAATATACTCTTCAATTTACAAAACGTTTACCTTGGGTATCTACCGTCGGTCCATTGGTTGATTTTATGATTGCTCTTCAACGTGAAATAATATTGCTACGATGATATATGTATTCACATACAATAATGATGACAATAATAATCATTATTGAAATTTTTCTATCATAAACCTGAAACATTATACATCGTCATAATTCATTACATCTCAGCATGTGTGTCAACAAACAACAGAATAACCTCGATGTTGCAAGGTAGCACTTATCAAATTACTGTATTTCATAAGGGATTATTATTATCAACGTTGAATTTATTTATCTTATATTATGGCAGTTACAAAACAATTGCAATGATTTGTTTCACACATGTTTTCTACAAATGGGTTAAATTAACTCTAAGAGAAGGATAATTTGTGAATCACATGCGATGTCTTGAAATAAAGTTCTCTGCGTTTCCGGTTAAATTATTGTCAAGAAAACTATAATCCAAATTCATATAAGAAGATTGTTACCAACATTGCCGCGCTTAAGCGTTGATGACATATTTTTATACAAATCTACAATAATTATTTATAATAGTTGATATCTAATCTAAGATTAAAAAATTATTGTCATGCCGAAATAGCCATCAAATATATTATGGAATAGTAAATAATTCGTCATTTTACTTATCTAAGCATACACAAAGCCTGGACGTTATTCAATTCATAAGATTCCGTACTCTTAATTTATTGACTGGACATAATTTTTATTATGGAATTTTAATTTACAATAAATAATTTTCCATTAAATTAAAAACCATACTTTAAATGGTATTGATGGATGATCGGTACGAAGTAATATTTACGATTACATCTCATGAATTTTAAACAATATAGTATGCTTGTTAAATTACCTATCATTATCTTTTGTGAAAGCAATTTGTATTAAAAATATGGCATTTGTAAAATAATATCTGTATAATAAAATCGCTTGAATCTATTTCGGTTCACTCGAATCGTGTTTTTTAGACGAAGAAATATATTTTGCGGCACGCGAATTTTTTCCGTCCCTGAAAAATATAATATAGTTTCTCAGGCGGAATCGATTAAAATATAATTATATTACGAAGAAAGTATCTCTAGCAACGATTCGTTCTCATTATTCTACTATCCGCAATAGAATACTTGTTAATTATACTTGTTAAAATTGCAGTCGTAATATTTTCAATTCGAATATTAATATGCAGGTCGTTTTGCCATGCATGTTTGAGCGATATGAATTTTTATAGTTTTGCATATGGACAAATGAATGTGCAGCGCAATTTAGTTTAATCTGTTTAAATGCAAACCGAAAATTTTCAACTTGCTTGGTGGCAAGGCAAAATAAAAGAGTAGAAAATATTGAATGAACTACAAAAAAAAAATATATAATTATATTGATGAAAATTTTCAAGCAATTTAAAAAATCTCAACCGACAATTGATTACTAGTTAATCACTTTTTTATATTGAAATTCCTTTTTCGCGATACTAAATAATGTATGTCTTTCTATTGTATTTTACTTTTGGCCTTCGTTCATTTTGAATATCTAAATCATCGTCTAAAAAGTAATCTCGACCCTGACTTATAACAATGGAAATTAAACCTCGCCATCATGTTTCTTTCTTCGGATGCACTTAATCAAAACATATGTAACGCAGATGCGACGAGAACTGTGAACATTGGAGCTTATTTTTGTAAAGCTCCGATAGCTTCAAAAAGAAATTGGCAACATGATGTCTCAGAAGTTGGCAGCTACAATTATTTATTATGTTTTGTTACAGTGCAAGTTGTGACAGAAAGTGTCAACGCACTTTACTAAGTAGCATTATGCTTTCCTCCATGCATTTTTCAATTCATCTTTAAATTTCTTGCTCCCAATGTCATTTTTCGTGAGAACTTACTTTGATGTGTTAATTGAACTTTGGCGCTTTTTTTTTATTTTAGCCTAATTAATAAAAATGCGCAGTACTTAAAATATAAAGAAAGACACGAAATAACTCTGAAAATAAACTGAAACTTTCTGTTTTTATTTTGGCATAAAATTTCCTTAAAATTCATGGAATACAACTGTTTTAGCATACAAAAGGTATAATAAGCTATTTTAATTCATACTGTTACGCATCTGATTATCGGTACTTAAAAATAATTTCACTTTTTTATTATGAACTATAAAACTGTATGCCTTATGCATAACCACGTTTTATATTTACGTCAGTTTCATGGATATAAACATCTGAAAATATTTTCTGTGTCAAGTGAGATATGGTTGATTTCACTGCGCAACCTTGAATGCTCAGAACGTTTAGTTCTTTTTAAGTAAATTCACGGTTTATGATAATCAATTAGATGAACCTATTTTTAATTGTTTTTTTTCTATTCGTGCTTCATATTGTTTCAATTTAATTAGTTACTAATAATAAGTAGCCTGCGTTATTTCTTTCAAGTATTTTCGATCTATTTCAATGCAACGAAAAATATCGTTTTTCAATCATCATGAGTTATATATCAATTATTGTCCATTATCGGATTTTTATTGTCCAATACCTTATCTTAAGAAACACAAAACAGTAAAGAATTTATCGATTAGCCCGTCACGCTACATTAATTAATGGTTTCAATATTGAATTGCGTTCTCATTCATATAGTCGAATGAATTTTTTGTTTCCAAATACAGTTAACCTAGTTCGTCGCTACTCCGATGCGTACGGATTCGCTATATCGGGGTGAATTTTGAAATTAAAAATGACATTTGTTTGTTTTTACACTTGACATGTGTCATGAATCGTCACAATGAGTTATTTAATTAAATGACTAGCTCAATTGTCAGCATAAAAGTACTAACACACAAAAAGGACAAAATAATTGATAAAAACTCTGTTTCAAATCAATCCGTTGATGGAATAAAACGACGAAAATTTAGAGCGAGTGAATGCGTAGTTGTACTGGATAATTTTACGAAATCAATAAATTTTACGAATAAGCAAAAGTAAGCTAATTGTGTATCTAGATTTATTTTTTGAAAATCGAATCGAATATTATTTTTCTTTTGCAACATATTAAAATTATTAATACATTTGACGTTTGTTTTCTATTCATTCTTTACAAGATGTTTTCAATATAATCGAATGACAATTTATCACTGATGGCACTTACATCATTTTAAAAACCTAAGTGTTATCGTAAATACAGATATCAATACATAAACAGAAAGAAGCTAGTAAATAACTAGTGGCTCCAATGTAATGTATTTTCCTGTGTAATTTACTCAGGAAGAGTCTGAGCTAGTCGGCCAAGCATATTAAATAAACTCTTTATATTTGGAACCCGTGACCTATTTGGTAACTACTGCCTGCTTGTGATTGCAGTGAATCATTTAGTAGGCCAAACATTGCACATATAAAACCTACAGACGATGGTTGAAACGATCGATATCCCGCTAGAATTGAAACCTGAAACAACCTTACTCTCTATTATTAAATTCACGGCATTTCGGTTTTTCCGATGTTCTTTTCTGCTGAGTCAGACGAAAAACTTCTCGTGACACGTACATCCAAATATAACATTTTTTTTAAACTTTTAATGACCTCTACTTACAGTGAACCGTGATATGAAAATTAAACCTTGAATATTTTATGTATCGGAATTCTTTGTTTTTTTTTTATTATTATTTAATATGCGATGAATTATTTGTATTATATTGTTAATTGTACACGATTTTACCCCGTAAAATGGCAACTGAACGAACGGGAAGCTTTTCTATCAGATAATCCGTAGTCAATTTTTTGTTGTTGTATATAATTGATTACTCTTAGTATTAGGAAACTCATAATAATTACTATAGCACCAAAGAAATTAAATGATTATTAGGCTATTTTAAAATACACCGCTGTTCGATACTAAGTCGTTATATTAATAATGATTCATTCCAAGAACGTAAGAAACAGATTTCAATTAAGTTTAGATTTGAAGGTTCTGTTGCTGTCATGAAACATTGATAAAACATTTTTATTGAAATAAACTGCCTCTGGCTATCTTAAAACTCCACGGTCAAACAATGCACATTTTACCCGACATCCTGTATTTGTACCAGTGTTGATTTAATTTTAGATTGAGGTGCATCTAACGGAACGCTCTTAGATTTTTTGCGACGTTTAAAATATTATCTTTTTACACTGCAAGACGTTCACATTTATAGAGGAAAAAAAACAAATTTTTGCATTGTTTTATAATCTTAAACTTTGCAAATTGAAACAACTTGGTCAAATTGCAGTCTGCAATACGTTAAACAGTGATTATTTAAAATGCTTATCGCGAAAAACTATGCGGGAAAAAATGAAGTTGTAATGGTTGAAGAATATTAATATACCCGAAAAATTGCCGCACGGAATTTTAGTCGAACCTGCATAAAATGGACCCCTATCATTTAGCCGCTCTATTTGAAATCACTTTGGAATTCTAGTACTCGTAAGTAACGTTTCATTATTCTTAATTTATCTGCCTGTATTTGTAGCACGCTTTTATAGCTATTTTTAGTTATATATGATGTCTGCTTACCTTAACGAAATAACTGTCAAATATAGATCTTAACGCATTATTGGTGTTACATAAAACCGTGATGTATAATAATAGCTAAGGATTGCAATTTCGGTGTTTCAAAAATGGCATTCGTGATTCTAAAGTGTATATTATATTAAAATAAATAAAGCAATGTGTATATTCAAATAATTTAAAAAAGGATGTGAAGATTCCAAAAGTAGCTTAAGTTATACATCTTAAAACTCTAATATTAAATTTCGTATCCGTGGAATGTGAAAAATAAATATTCTATATGTAGTTTAACCTATAGTTCCTCTTTTTATCAAATTTTACTTTAGATGCAGTGTTCGGTATCTCGAAACAATATAAACAGGCGGCATTCTGTAATCTCAATCCCCAATAACAGCGCTTGTAACATAGATCGAAACTTTTTAACGTCTCAGGAAATTACCTATCCAAATCCGCATAAGGCTTTTGGCATTTAGCGGAGTCGTTCCCACCTGCTTACGACTTGCGTGACATTTAATTCGCGTTTCTCATCTCGTCTGTGTGAAACCGTTTGTGAATCATGTCTTTTCCGATCTCCTTTCACATTACAGGTAGATGGATTATTTCAAATACCAGGCGAACACTATCAGCGAATAGTCTAAGTTCACGCCGAAGATCTCCTATCAATTGGTTGGCGATTGTTGTAACTCTGTTTTGTAAAAGTGTTGTCCATTAAAAAAATCTACTGACTGAATGATCACTTACTTCACGCCACTTATATCTGGTTATTGCCAGTAATAATCATTTACCACTGCTACGTCTTTTCTTCGAACATTTACAATGGAAATTGTATTGGTTATTAAAATATACTATTGTTACGTTTCAACAAAGTCTTAAATTATGACTTTGCATTGCCTAGTTAGCTTCACTTGAGAGAAAATAGTACAGAATCATTTTTAACTCGAGAATTTAATTCTTGAACACGTTTTTTCTCTTAGTTACCGTAAGATTGTTCAAAATAACCTTTTACGCGTTTCAAATAAATGCGATTGCGAATTGCGAAAAAAACTGAAATTGACAGCTCGCTCGACTAATTCTCTTTTCGTGCATAAACAATGCCACTATCAATCTGTATATTTAAACGCTGCGTCACTGACAATACCGAACTCATTAATAAATATTGTCATCACAAAAAGAGATAACTAAAATACATTCCGACTTAAGGAAATGTCGCAGAAAACGTATCCACCAAATCCGATGGATCGTAAACAAGGTGTCGCTTTGATGAACCGTCATAAATATTTGCAACAAATGCAGCAAGAAGGAGCTGTTTGCATAATCACATTGCGCTTTATACACCATTTTTAGATGAATAAAATAACGCTCGTTTTGCGAAAAACGTGAAACATTTAAAAATGTTAAATTTGAATTGTTGCAACTTTGTACGATTCCATATGTCTTGTCACAAACGACCTGGGTTTCGCCCCTCGGCATCTTCAGGCATTCCATCGCACGGATGCAACAGAACTGACAAAGTTGCAACAATTCAAATTTCATATTGAAGTTCCATCAAGCACCTTCAGTCGATATCATAAATTATTGAAAAATGTCTTAATTTCGCACGTTTCTAACGTTAATTCTAGAAAAATTTAAATACAAATATATAATCTTTCCTGATAGACTTACATACGTAATATTATTGTATTGACATAATGTTTTCTTTTAAAATCATTTTTTTTTCAAATTATAAATCCATTATTATTCTGTGGCTTTATCACGTTTCAGATTGATTGAATTGGGTGAAATTTGGATTAAAAACTACTTTGCTTTTAGGTTAAGATTTGCTCAATATATATGTATATCCACATTGTTTCTTTCAGTGCAGAATAAAAAAAATACTTATATCTTTATTAATAATATACTTTATATGGTATTTAAAAGTGGTATGAAATTTTTAATTTAATATCAGAAATCAACTTTCGAAGCGGTCCAACATATTTATCATTTTTCACCACTTTCATATTTTAAATACACATTGCAAGAGAATACAAAAAATGCGAGTCGACAATTGAAAATAATATTTAATTTATAATAAAACCGCAGCTATTTTTTTCCATTTTTAAACGTTAAGAATTTAAGTGTGTTTTCTTTTTTTCAATGCAATAGTAATTGACTTATTGTGTGCGTATTTTTTTTTAATACCGAAACAAAAATTTTGATTGAAAAAATGATTCGAACTCTCCGTACCATAACGTGGCTTAAACGTCTCGTGATATGGACCATTTAGTCCGGTCGCACTTCAATAAATACAGATACATTTCATTTTGCTAATGCTCTAGAAATTTAATATCTAGCTGGTGCTTATATCATGTTATTATAATATAAATGTGACGAATTGCAATATAATGGCTCGTTGACCGTATACAGGCAACATGTTAATCAACACGATTTCTGAGGAAATGCACTAACGAGACCATGACCATCTTAAATTTTTTTTTACATGCATGTCAATTACCTCCATAACTTTCATATTTAAGTATCGTTATTCTTTGTTTATGATAACCAACTTATTTAAATAATTTACGACCGCATTAATGATTTATAACTTAGAGCTTTACTTCTGAATATGTAAAATACATTTAATTACTTGTCGATTGCCATTATGACACAGTAACGTTCGATTTCAAATCCCCGCGAGTTATACACAAAAAGTAAAGTTAGGGCTAATGCCGAAAAAAAACGAAAATTTTTCCTGTGGGATACAGTATGTAAAAGGAACGTTCCGATTTTGTTTGAAGAAATCTTATAAACCAGAATTATTTATCGAATCTTCAAAAAAAAAAAAAAAACTTCTTGCACTTCAATATGCATATTAAAAATACACTTAGGTTTTAATTGTATCATAATATCAGGATATTTCATATCATATTTACCAAAACGATATCGGTTGAAAATATTTATTTAACATTAAAAGCTGGTGCTTTAATAATCTATGCCTATTTGTCGATCTGAAATGAAGATTTTCTCTGCGTAATTCATACATAATTATTGTCTATATAAGTTTAAAAGAGGGGAAATAATAGCGTTCGACATATAAATTATCGTGACCCATGCAATTCTAATGGAAGTTTTTTCTCTGAGTAGTATTTGTAAATATTGTTTTTATTTGCGAGATGAGCAGAAATCGAAATTTCTCACGCTGATTTGATTCCAGATTCGTAATAAGTAGTGCCAATCACCCGGTCTTCCAAGACAGCCATCAAAATATTTTTGACGCCAAATAAACCACAACGAAATAGGATTTAACCAGTGTGCAATGTATAAAAGGTCATAATTCTTATCTCATATCTTTTCTAATCCTCTGGTCATCTTTGGGTGGGGCACTATAATCTTTTTTTTTTTATTATTTTGGCCCATCTATTCAAACGGGTTAATCCATACCCATATCGACTATTGACATACCGTATTTGTCGTGACGAACATATATTCAATTTTTCTCAGAATCGGTTCGCTGAGGAACTTTACATTGTTTGAATCCACTTCGGCATATATTTAATATAACTAAAGAATTTTTGCGTCGTGATATTCTACGAATTCGAAATATACCTGGATATTCTTACAATATAAATTCAAATAGTATTTACGACAGAATAGTCTGAATAAATATACTATAATATAAATGTGATGAGCTTCTCGTAAAATTGTATTTGACAGCATATATATTTTTTACATACATGAATACACTTGGTAATCGTAATCCAACGCGACTTTTTGACATAAACTTCATGTTGAGTCTCGGTACTATCAATTTAATAGACTGTATTAGAAGTATTTTTAAAGTCTCAGAAATATCGTTATTCGATCTCTGCGACGTGGTTAAGGGAAGTATATTATTGACATATCAAAAAAGTGACGGCTATAATATCGTATCAATCATTTTCGTCTGACATTACAAATTCAAACATAATAATCGAGCTATTTTGTTGATATTAAAATTTTTGAACAAGCGCCAAATGAACCATTTTTAAGAAATAATAATTGAATTTTTCTGTGTCAGCAGAGGTTAAAATAATATTTATTGTTCTCTTTTTAGGAATTTGACTTATTTATTGCTGTGGCTAATTAATTAAGTAAGCTCTCTGTCGTACTGTTAATTTGATGTTTCTAGGTGTAGTTTCATATGTAATAAAACGGAACTAAGGCTGGTACAAAATTGTTAGTGAAATTATAAATGATATCGCGGCCGTAAATAAGGGTGTTTGACACGACCTAACGCCCTTGTATGACAAATGTAACGAGCTGCCGATTCAAAAGCTCAAAAATGAATCGTTAATCTTTTACGTAAAAGCTTTTAATGGCTGATAAACTGTACAAAATGAGGTTACATTTTTTTTTAATACTTAGTACTTTTTCCATATATATATTTATTTCACACTATGCATTAATTTAAATATGTATTTTTTTCGTTTATACTTGAAATTGATTTTAAATAACTCAGGTAATTATTTAAAAAAAAAATTTTGAAAAAAAGATGCCACACGAAAGTTCGTAAGCTTAATTAATTATCTTAATTCAAGGAAATTATTTGTTATTAAGTATTTATAGTATAGAGACGTAAAAAAATATTAGTATAAGAAAAGCTTCAATTTTTTAATCATATTTCTAATTTAAACAATATTTGTGTAATAATTTCGTATTCATGTCTATATTTACTAGCTATTTGTATATTATTTATAATATCCATCACAGTAAGGGTTTTTTTTCGTACAAAACGATATTTCAGCATATTGCCATCCATATTGAGGAAATTGTTGAATTGATAGATGCTGTGTGTAGTCATTAAGTGTTCCTAGATAACTTTACAACCAAACCGTGCCATTTGCGGTGACAAACTTAACGACGCGGAAAACGACTTACTAATTAACTTGTTCATGTCATATGTTGAGATATTGCTAGATCAAATAATGGCGTATTCAACGAACATTTGTGTCGTTATAACAAATTGTCTAGACAACATCTCAAGTTTTCAAATTGGTTTCCCCATCTGTTTAACAGAGCTGCACGGGGGTATTTTTACCATGCAATAGAAAATTTTAAAATAATAACTGTCACTAGCTCTGCCACTCATTCTAACACTCAAGCTGACATGAGGAATACTGTGTATAACTCGTATACTAAAAGCTCATCTTTTTTTTATTGTCTGTCACAAATAATCAAGCATTCTTTTCTAAACGCGTTTTAGTTAACCCTTGTTTCAACGCGGCCTATTGGACCCTTGTGACGACGGACCGCAGCCGACATTTCGTAAATCTTTTAGCGAATGCATCCTACATTCACTATCAATATCGAAGTAGGCGTGCCAAATACAAATTAAAAGTTATTAAACATTTACTAAACGATTCTCCTCAATGGACTGTTCAAAGCATTTAATCGTTATTAATTTTCGATTGTTAAACAACGTTGACCTAGACACACCTTTTTAATTCGTTTATATACGTCAGTCAGTGTTATAATAGAACAAGTATTATCATGCTTATACGTATCACCATAACTCTATGGAATCTAGTTATACTGTAACAATATTCGATTAAATCGAATAGCTAGCATCACATGTTATAGTCGATTTAATTCGGACACAACTCGATTAGACCCACCCGATGAACGTTTTCTAAGATTAGCCATCTTGCTTATTTTTATTTCATCTGGAAGGGCTCGATCTCGCACACTGGGCGCACTGCGAATAATTGATGAACAAAATAGCGATAGTACCGGCATTATTAAATATATATTTAATTTGTGTATTGCATTTTTACAGTAAGCATTTTTGTGGTTTATCCTTGATTACTTGTTTCTTTGCAGCGTGTAACAATCACATTTTGTGCAGTGGTTTAACTTCATTGGATTGGAAGGTCTGGTCAATAACCTGACTGGCATGCGTCACGTAAAAACTCTACATCGATAACCATTCACATATATGCAGATTTAAAATGATTTGAGTCTTATAATCATAATATTTTAACCGTATTTTTAATTGAATCGAACGATTTCGAAACCTGAACTTGTATGTATCACTTTCGCGTTGTTAAAACTAATATTTTGACCAGACTGACTCATTAGATATCGTTTTTAGCTTTCATATTTAATTGAGCTGGTTTGGACATAATTTCGATACAACTTTTCACTGCATTATAATAATACATATCGCTTTATTATTCTAAAAACGAACTACTAGAAACCGAAAAGCTTGAGAGTTCGAAATGTGTGTAATAAAAATACATTTTTAAACGGACCGGTTAGAACAAAGAAAATAAACGCCACAACCAAACAATCTATTGTGTCTTTTATTTTTTGGTAGAATTGGATATATTCAAAAAATTTATCAATATTATTATTTTTATAAACGACCAGTCGAGCCAATCTACTCATCGGTTTTCACCCATATTCAAATTCAATTCCGAAAAAATAATAGATAAGTCGTTACCATTAACTGAACGCTGATGGGAAAGTTATCCTCTAATCTACTACATAATAAAGATTTACTTGTGGTATATGTTGATCGAACTAGTCTGAGTACGTCCGCTTCGGCCATTCACCGAGGAGAACGGGGCTCGTGAGGTGAATAATCATTCACATTTTAATACACTTAACTCGATTTGATATTCCAGTCGTCGGTTTTCTTCCGGATGTTGATCGATACCTGAGTAAATATATATAAAGAAATGTCATAGCAGTATTACAGTGGTGGTATATACTGAGGCTGTTTTATTTATTAGCGACATAATTATTAAGCAGAAGAGGTCGAGTCGTCTAGTCTTAATCAATTATTGAATGAACGTATCAGAAAATATATTTAGGATTGTATTCAAAATAAATATTGTAGTAATTCACGAATTACGAAAGTGACAGAGACAGAGTGAATCGCAAAGGTTAAAATAATGTTTAAATAATTAGTGACACCACTAAGAAAATATATCTTTGTCTCACACAGTCTAACACTAATGCATTGTGATACAAGGCTTTATTTTCAAAAATTTGCAAGGCTATAATATTATGTCGAACAATACATTGCAACTTTATCGCTGCTATTGAAACTGCAAATTTACAATATTAATGACAATTTAATTGTAACTAATTCACATGTATTTCTCAAACTTTAAGGCTAAACATCCTGCCTACTACTAGGTTACAGTGATTGAGTTATTAGACCTACTGTAAAGTTACTGGGCCTTCCTTATTGTCTATTTTACACTTGCACTGGGAATAATGATGTGTTATTTATTATGTTACTAATAACCAAACGACCAACTATTCCATGACTCGCAGAAAAAAAAGTTCCGGCTTTATAGCTTAGTTGTATTGTATCTGTATAAAAGTGCGTTTCCATGTCCACGCGATATCCACGATCATTTTTATATCGATTAGAAATGTGTGCGTAAATTACTGCCTTGTCATTTAATAATATGTAATTGGTGTTATGTCATATGATTGATATTATACAGCAAAAGCGTATCGATATCGTATCAAAATAAATACTATAGCTTTTTTTTCAAACGCCGTCTTACAAAGAACATGTCGGCGTATTCTAGACGTCGTCGTTTCGAATAACTTACTTGGGTAATGCCTTCTTAGTGTTGTGTGCATAGTTCTCAAAGGAACCATGACTTGTTATATTTCCCTCTTTTATAGTTTTTTGATTATATTGTCTGAATAGACGCAATCTCCGTAACTATTCCGAAAATGACCTATACTCATGAATAATTTATCACGGGTAGAATCGTGTATTCAGAATATAATTTAGATGAATAAAAAATTTGTGTCTTTTGTCAACGTAATCGATTCGACTAGACACATATTTTGAGATCACGCTATTGTAAAATATTTAAACTACATGCTAACAGTAATGTTATACTAGATAAACTATGAGAAAATTCAAACGTATTCAATGTTATTGAAATTAACATCTGGGTGCGGAAAATTAGAAATATTCACCGCTTAGTAATTAAGTCTTATATAATATGGCGACTTGGTGAAATTTGAATTAATTTAAAAATATTAATGCCATCGGTTATCACAGTAGACATTCTAATAATGGTTTGTCTCTCTTATGAAGCGAATTCATTGCATCCGGTAATTTTGTTTATAAATACATACATACAAAATAATATGTTATTTGAAAGAAGTAGGAAACGTTATAATTATTCTTAATATGTATATCACTTTCATATCACGGTCTTAAGTAATTTTATGAATTTAAATTATTCAGTAAAAAATTATAAAAAGTGAAAAATGCATAGTGAACTAACTGTTGTTGAGATATTCCACAAATTCAAGATTTTTAATATCGAATTTAAATTTGTACATTCGCTTTTATAATATCTAATTTTAGAAATATGCATCATTTATTGACAAATTTCTTTTAATGATTAGGTTAGTGTAAAATTGTTTTAGAAAACGGTGCTACCACTGCGATGGTAACCTTCTTATAATATTCTTAAACATTAAGCCCCATTTTGTGAAAGGATACATATTTTTTTTTAATAAACTCTAAAATATCAGTTTCTTGCATCTGCCTTAAACAACAAAACGATAATACTCCTTGATTTAAAAATTCATCAAGCACAACCTCAGGCGATATCGTAAATTATAAATATATTATCACTTTTAAGGTGTTAACTGTCACTTCTTGATGGAAAGGCATTATATTTTAAATAATAAAAACACATTTTTTTTTAGTATAAATATTTTTTTGTTTTGTATAAATAGACTTGTTTGTAAATTGTATTCTATCAGTTGATAATGCTCGCGATGAGCGAAACCGGTCCTGATCAAAAAATATATTGTGGAAATAAGTACTAAAAAAAAAAAATGTGTTTTTATTATTTAAAAAAAAAAAACATATATATATTTGATGCTATACGTTATAATACTTCGGCATTTAGTAGTAGTAATATTAATAAAAACATAATACATGTTCCTGGAATTTTTATATTTTATAAGATCGGAAGCAAATTATTATTTTAGTCGTAAAATGTTCAAGGGGCGTATCATCTGTGCATATATGGTTTTTTGCTCGCACTATTACAGATGAAATATACTATGGATATATGTAGACGCCGCAAGCACATGTCACTATGTGTGCAATATGGTTTAATTTTATATTGTATTCCTTTTTGGAACGCGTGGTTCATTGGCTAATAAAATAGCTTTTCTAATAGCTGCGTGCCACTTTATTAGCCAAATTTGATTTCTCCGTAAATTACATTACCCATGTTCAGTCCGGAAAAAAGGCAAATTTGCAAACGGAAACACCCCTCGACCTTTCCCTATACGTTCGACGTCGTCTCCCCCAAGTGAGGCAATCTCATTTCGTCTTATCGCGAATGGCGGGAAGGGCGTCGTGAGCGGTCGAGAGGGCGGCGTCGCGGGGCGGTGGGAGGCTCCCCGCGTATCTGTGACTCAGTGCCTCGCCGCTCGCCACGGACGCTGGCCGACAATATTTGACCGTTTGTTCAGTTCATATCGGATATTACATTCCAGATACAAAATACATGTAAAAGGGTTTTTTTCTAAGTATTTGC
Organism: Himalopsyche japonica; assembly: GCA_028555115.1. Classification (NCBI taxonomy): domain Eukaryota; kingdom Metazoa; phylum Arthropoda; class Insecta; order Trichoptera; family Rhyacophilidae; genus Himalopsyche; species Himalopsyche japonica. The sequence continues at coordinate 4,512,079 of JAHFWJ010000430.1, forward strand.
GACGCAATTTGGTATCAATGTCAAGTTTTTATCACGCCCTCTTAAAACGGCAATAGAATCTTCATGGAATGTGCTCTTTTTATGTCGAATGGTATAGAAGTATTTGAGGTTATGAGTTAATAGTGATAAGTGCTGACTGTGATAGTGGAGTATTGGAATAGTTTTGTTCGATTCGATAACAGAACATGTGATTGTTTTTCTTCAATAAGTATTTTATCATTCATCGTTTTCTTGCATATAAAATGCTAGATGAAATAAAATTATTGCAGCTCGCGTCAGCTGTGTAAATTTCGTAAGGACGGAATGTCAGTGTGAAATTGTGACAGTGCGGTGTGTTTTCTCGCCGTGTTCGAGTTGTTCGAGAGGGGGTTAAATAATTAAATGTTAAAAACACTACATACATTCTGTAATCAATTTTTGATTCCGGTGTTGCGTATATTATATCCGATTTTGTTCAGCATTGCTTTCAAATATTTTGTCTCGTTTTAAAACAATTAATCTTCTAAATTATGAACGCTCATTGATTATACCGAATAATTAAACATCGTTCAATTAGCCAGATCATTTATGAACGAATTTGTAATATTTATTGAAAATGTAAAAAAATAAAAACCTTTGAAATATTATACTGCTGCATACATAAATGAAATTGCGAATAATGTATCTTAAAAAATCTTCAAGTATGATTTACTCCTTTATAAAAATACATTATCGCTGTATCTGAGCAGCTAGTGCTCCATTAAACGAACAGAATGTTCTGGTTTCAAGTCCAACAAAGGTCAATATCAAATAACTTTTTTTTTATTACTTTCTATAATGAAAAAATATATTTATTTGTCTTCTTGTGGTGGTTGGAATGGTTTTATTAAATTCTCCATATGGAAAGATTCTTCCAACATTTAAATGAAACTTTAGGGTCTAATTCCACCTAGGTATCCTGACTAAAATTTGAATATGGTCATTTAAAAATAAGGTCTTAGTCATATACATAAATAGTATTGTTTTCAATTTAAAAAGAACTCAAATTTATTAAAAACATTTTTCATGAATCATTCCAATAATATATGAAAAATCAATATTTTAGCGTAGAAATATGTTTAATGTGTTTATTTTAACACATTGGATGCTGAAAACGCGCGTAGCGAGCAATCCAATATATCGAAGAAACGCTTAGCAAGCGCCTATCACATCAAAGATAAAGAAAAAAGTAAAGAGATTCATATAACATATCTTATATAAATGTAGCATATCATAATAAAATGACTTGCACTTGGTAGGCATTTTTCCGCAGCCAACGTGTTAAAGAAGAAAATCAAAAATGAATATATCGTGAAAATTAACAACACTAAAAAATCCACGATAAACCTATACCTATCTAAAAACAATAAATCAATTTAGAATGTAACATTATTGGCTTTTATTCTGCTGATGAAATCAACCCAGATACGCTGCTGTTTTAACAAATATTTTAAGATCGTCGTCTTGCCTATCATATGCGTCATCCATTATTTAATGATGAAAATTTTTATATCGCCTTCTAATGATCAACCGAAGAAGATAACTAATTATTCAGAGAACACTTGAACTATTTACACATTAACTAGCCATATCTGCATACAATTAAACACGCCATACCTCTAGTATACATTTAAATCAAATAAAATATAAAAATAACCTTCGTTTGTTTCTGACGTGATAAAAATCTCTGCGTTTTATTCATGACATCTTGCATTTCAATAAATAACATGGCTCCTAATTAGAGCATATCGATAGTCTGCATATGACTTTATTTGATAAGTCCAGTGGGATTACACCCATTTTCTCATTGCACACCTAGAATCAATTTCTCCGCAATTTGATGTGTTTCGTTTCGGTTTATTCGCCTTCTTTATTTCTCATCTAATTGATTATCAAGTCGTCTTTATTTTTTAAATCTTCATAATCGTTCAAAGATTCATCCGCTTCTCGTAAAATAGAGAAATGAACAGTAACCGTCAATAATTCTTCTGATCCATAAATTTCTTCAGTCGGAACAATTTGTGGAATAAAAAATAATAATTTTAATTCATTCAGTATAAATATGCTTTACTACATGCTACTGTTTTTCCGTCTGAAAAATTACTTCTAATGAAGACAATACAATTTTGTATTCCTTTTTTTTGTGAATCGGAAATTATCAAAATTCTAAACACTGGTATCAAGGAAACCGATACCAGTACTAGGATCGAAATATTTTACGATCATTCGCGTTCATAATAATTTTGTACTTATAATATAACATATATAACATAAATTTGACATATTTTCTTACTAATTATATTTCATGCACTTGTCTCAGTCCCTCTTTTCTAAGGAATCGCTTTGATATTATAGATATAAGTTAGTTATTCGCAAAAACAATAGTTATATTTCGTAAAACATATTTACATAAAATACGGCTTCATACCTGAGAACATCAAATATGTACATATTACACATCATCAGAAATCAATTAAAATGTTATAAAGATACATTCAATAATGGCCGCATTAATTATAAATTACTCATAACATCTTTTAAATTCACAAGCATATAACATTAGTCACATTTTCTAGGAAAAATAAAATATTATTCAGAAGAAATTATTAATAGACGGACTTAGTTAGCCGCGCTCATCACCAAAATTAAATGTTCATTTTAATGAATTACTCAATTTCCCGGGGAATACAGGGGTCACTGAAGCACATTTTCGGCGTCGATGCGGACACAGTATGATATATGGTTTTTTAGCTAATGAACATGTCACCGTGATGAATAGTAGAACCTATCTCGTTTGGCCGCCGTGTTTTTGTAGCCGCCGCAGCGTTTAACTACATATATCAAAGGAAATTTAGCAAGAATTTTCAGTTAAAATACGTCGTGAAATTTCGCAAAACGCTCCGGCGTAAACAATTTACAAAGTTTTTTTCGGTTTTTTTTTTAGGTCGAAGACATTAATTTATATAAGTCTTTTTAAGTATATATCGCTGCTAATAAATACTTAAATTAAAACAATGGAACTTTGCGATGTCAACTATTTATCTAATATAAAATGAAACATACACATGATAAGTTAATCTGCGTATCATATACTTCAACCTATATAGAAATCAATTAATATATTTTATTCTAATCATTGAAGCATGTGACAATGGCAAAATGTTGATTTGTAATTATCGATTTACACAACGAGAGATATTAGATGTTTAGATGTATAACTAAACTCGTAGAGATATATACGTATACGTTACTTGTAGAAATATATACGAAATATACTCGTTAGAAATATAAAGTTACTATAATTAGTGTACAATGATTTATACTTAACATAAAATGACCAAAATGAAGTAATACTCCTACTTATAGTATAATATACAAGAATATTGTTTATCTTTAAATGGCATGAGATTCTAGAATCAGTGTGCTGGACAGTTTAGATTATGGAAAATAAGGACTAAATTTAATTTTAATAATTTATACTTCTAAAATTTTTTTTTATTATATTTTAAGCATTTGATTTAAATCGTATCGTTAAATATTGAATGTGAAAATTTTCATTAATTTGTTTTTAAACGAAATAAGAGTTTACAAACACATATACCAATAGTATTTTAATTCTAGCGTAGTACTGTAGAATTTCCCAATAAATTCAGTCATACGAAAAATATGCGAATAATCGAACGCCAAATAAAATGCACTCTGAATTGATTTCCTATCGTTATGCTTCAGCTGTTCGCCTGCAAGCAAGCAGTCGCGTTGTTAAAACGATTTCTAGTGTCAATCGAAAACTGTCAAATGTCCATTACATCTGTCATTGTTGCACAAATCTGCAAAGAATTGTGTTTAACATTTCGATCGTGGGCTCGATTTTCATCATCTGTGTCTATATGTCGCGAGTCTTCCCCGCAGTTTTTCAGGGTTGTGTCTTCTATTGAAAACCACAAAATTTATTTTACAAATACTATTGTTTCGTGTTTTTTTTTGTGTGTATAGAGTTTGTTGAATATCACTCATACCAATAATGAGCTATAAAAACATCCAAATTTATCCTTAATGATAATAGAAAATAAAATCATTCATCTTAAATGATTTGTCTAGTCGTATATTATGCCATTGAAATCTACCTACATAAAATTTTAATAATTGCGCCAGTCAGCTCGAATAAATTTAAAAAAAAATACGCCAAGAGCATATCAATCGATTAAAGTGAAAAAATTACTTCCTTTGCAATAATAATAATGTATAAAATAACTGTTTTAACGAACATATATTTTTCTCACAACCCTATTCTTAGTGTGATTGCTAACGTCCGAAGCGCTATGAAAATATTGTTCAATTAATATGCAACATGCCTTTTTGTTTGAGCAATTAATTCAGTGGCGGCACCATTAACGCCTCTGCTGCCATCGATGCTTCTCTTCGCGGTTAACAACAGTGTATTATTATCGTCGTCATTTTCATAATGCATAAAATTTCACTATTCTAATGTTTTTTTACCTTTAAGTGCTAAATAAAACACCATTTGCACATTCGTTAACGTCTTTCTTAAGTAGGTACTATAAAACCTACAATTTAAAAAATATCTTCATAAATGATACCAATAATTTGTAGTATTATTTACTGTTGTATAACCCAATCTTGAAACAACATTTTCATTAATCTATAAACCAACATTCAAAACATTGGCGCAGTAATTTAATTAGTATCGAAGAGATTTTTGACCATTCTGAAATCAAAATTGAATGTAATTCTACTTAGTCAAAATGAATTCATCGTGTCTGTCTTCCTTAGCAGACGTTATAGACTTCATTGCACAAAAATTATACATTTAAACTCATAACCATACCACAGTAACGAAACATAATACTTTACTATTTTATTTGCTAACAAGTAACATTGAAGTAACAGAAACATGTTTTTGAATACTATTTCCACAAATTTATATTTTTGTGATTAATGCCCTCGATGAGACTGATCATTAAAATATTAAATCGTGTAAATAGTACTAAAAATTTTGATTTATTTTTGAATTATATCTTTCTATCAAAAGTGACAGTCAATATTTTATAAGTGACACCAAGTAACACGGTGAAAAAATAGCAATGTATTTTATTTTTTATCTATAGTTCTGACGATGGCGTGAGCCGAAATAGCTATCAACTATATTTGTTAAAAATAATTTTGTAGAACTAAAATACATTGCTATTTTTTCACCGTGTTATAATGGAGTTCTACCAAGTGAATGCCAATTCAATCAATGACACCAAGTAATAATTTTTTTTTATATAAGACTTTTTTTCATCATTTATCGACATTTTTATTTCCCTTAACCCATAGGCTTCCAACCTTTTTCGGGTGGCGATCCATTTTCATAAAATCCATGTGACCCGCGACCCCCCCAAAGAAATAAAAATACAATCCAAAAGCATACGAAAAAAAGAAAATTTAAGTTGACCGTATAAGTTGGCGACCCCCAAAAAAACCTTTCGCGACCCCAGGCTGGAATCCTAGGCATTAACCGTTAAAATCAAACCAAATTTTTGTAATGCTCAATAATGAAGAATCTGATGTATTTTTCAAAAATATTAGAATCATGAATACTCTTTTAAACCATTCAGCATAACCATAAAGATATTTAAAAAATGTGGGCCGTTAAAGAAATATTCAATACAAAGCTACGGAAGCAGTCATAATTATTTTTCAATTATTATTGCCTATTCCAATCGGTATTCAATTGGTAACCTGACTTTCATTCTACCACATCGTTCAATTTGTTTTGAGCGGTGTTTGTATCATGCACTGGCCGTACTCTTAATCCGATCTACTGCTCCCGATTTGCAAGAAATATCAATTACGATCAACTGTATTTCAATCTAATTGTAAGAGGAAATAGAATAAATCAATTCAACTAATTGTTTTTTGTTTTTCAATTTTTCTTATCCGTTTTCGTTACATGTATGCTCAAGAAACAAATCGTTTCCCGTGAAAAAAATAATATCTTAAACGTCTTAAACGAAATATAATTTAGCTGGTGTTTTGTTTGTTTTATTCCCAGTCGTACAGAGTAAATTGATGTGGTAATTATTTCCTCCGATTGACTTTGGTCTCTTTTTTCATTGATGTTGTATTTATGATTCACTGTCCGCATGATCACTGCGAGTTGATGTGAATGTAGACGAACTCTGTTTTACCGCCCAAGGCAATATTTTCTAATCGGCCGGCCACATTATACAACTTCAATAACTAGCTTGAAAATCACACCTGTATGTACTATGATATTATTATGTTCAACTGACATGACTCGGCAATGCAGTTTAATGATGTATTATTAGTATCGTTTTAAGAAAACCAAATACGTAAGTATGAAAAATATATTTTAATGTATATCATTCATATGATATGAAACTTTAAGTTTTTTTCTGTTTCTTCTTTAGCGATATATGTATGATTCTTTCCGTATTAAGAAGTGATAATTCTTTTTAAATATTTCGCAAATAAATAATAATGTTACTTAAATATTTAGAAACTTGCGCAATGTGTATTCGCATCGAGTTTTCGATTGCTCAAAATCAGATATTTTTTACGTCTCCAAAAACATAATAGATTGATAACGTAAATCGACATATGACATTAATAACTACGATAAAATAATTTTAACGATACTCTCAATTGGTGAAAACAGAAAACGAAAGATCAAATGAATTCACCGGAAAGCACTACTGACTTACATTGTCATTATAAGTAGCTTAAGATAGCAATAATTTAGTTTATAGTCATATCTTGTTATATTGCCGTACGATGTTTATCGTGCCAATTTCGTGTGGTGTTTTAAATTGGTTTATATCCGTGCTAAAATAAAATTCATAGATCGTCCCAAATTGCTAAACAATTTTACTTTGCCAAAAATCATTCTACGGAACACATAATTTGATTAGTACGCTTTTTTCCATAGTCGGCTAACAATAATGAAATACCAAGGATTAATGAATTAAATTCAGCCTCGATTGCTATGCCCGTAATTTCCATTTTATATTCAATCTTCTGAGCTATAGTTTTACCCAAACACTTAATATTTTAGATTTTTCATTGGGAATATTTTCCACCGGCCAAATATCAATTTTTCACGTGACGACACGTCATGCTTTGTGACGCATGTATTTTTTACGTGTATACGTACACAAGTGTTCGTTTTCAACGTAACCAATCAAGAGCGTTAAAATATTTTTTTGTCATTATTGTGTTTGACCAAAAAAATTCAAGGTCCACATAAAATCAATGTAAAACAAGTAAGTATCAAAGAAATTTAATAAATTCACCGTTTTAGTCTCAACTCCAAATAATTTGCATTTATTTAAATTGATGTATATATAAACATTCCTCTTTTACAGTGTTATCAATGTGACTACCCTTTGGCTCGGTGAACTAATACAAATAATGGCAGCTTGTGTGTATTAATTTAAAAATTACAATTTTAATATTAAATTAAAACTTATTAAATGCCACCGGTCGATGCTGTCACGCATTTTATTGGCACGTGTTTCGGTCCTTTGGAAAATATTCCACAACCAATTTAACTCAATCGTTAAAAGAAGAAACATTGTCAGGCTCTTCAATTAAAAATAATTATACCCTTTGTTTTGTGTTTTTTTTTTGTGTAAAAATATACAATGGTTACTCAGAAACGACACTTTTTTTTAAACAAATTACTAGAAAAATATCTAATCCCTTGAACATAATTTCACTGAAACATAAGGCAGGCACCAAAGATCACACAGCAATATGCTGATTTTTTTTTATACATTATTTTTACAAAATTTTACAAAAAGTCATTTTATTCGGTATCACGAATAAAAACAGTAATTTTTTCATACATTTTATGTTAAGTTATTCCGTAAATGAATGTCTTTCTCCTCTCATTTCTTTCTTCCGACGAAAAAAAAATGGTACTTCAGTTTGTCTCTTTTATACATGTGAGCAAATGTCGATTTTAGTATTTTACTCTACATTAACGTATTTTACAATAGAAACTACTCATTGCATGAGAACACGTATCTAATTAATGGAATTGTATTTCAACATATCATTATGTGGATATACACTGCTCATTATGTACTGTAGACCGGTTAACTTACGGATATTTTCATTCAATTTCGTATCAATGTACAATCTATTTTTCTGGCCCTTTCTTTTTCGTTTGGGACTTGTTTCTTACATGTTATATTATTTTTGTTTACAAATGTGATTTAATGGAATTTTATAACTGATACGCAAAATTACTCATACATCGGAAGTCGGCCAGTGCTGTATTTATATGGTCACCCTCGTGCTAATTTAAAAATAAGTAATTATTATTCTCAGCGCATCTTTTTTGTTGAACTTATTTCCATGAGCTTTTAAGCATCTGGCCGCATTTACGAGTTTTCCGAGTAAATCTCTCTAGATTTTTTTTAGTTTAATAACATGATAATTATTAAGCTATCTATGAATTCGAATTTTATCTATGATTTTTAATGTATTTTAGTTGGAGAAAGACATATATTAATATACTGAAAAAATATTTCTATATAAATGACTGCCATTCACTTTGTAAGAATAAGCGTATGTATATTTATAATTTACTCTGGAATCATTAAAAGGACAGGTTTTTAATAGCGCTGAAGTAAGATGTACGGACATCGAAAACGGCAATTACCCGTCGATGCAATCCATAATTCGCATTAAATTACAGTGAGTACTGATTTTTTTTATCGGTAAAAAAATTATGTAGAACCTCCCAAACCACTATTTCTGCACGTATTTCGGACACAATTATGAGATGTAACAGTACCAAAATTATGATATACGCCGAAATTAAATAATAACGAACCGAAACAGGAAGTGTTCGTTGTTGTAGCAGTGCGTTTAACATACAATTATCGTGAAAAAAATTAAGAATGAAAATCCTGTAGTTTTAACTAAACTGATATAATTCAAAATTGAAATTTTTGAACAAACCGATTTTTTCTTCATATTGACTATTTTAGTCGACAGCAACTTCATCCAATGTTACTCTTTTTCGTTTCGAAATATTCTTAAAAATACGTCGTTTTATGTTATTTCATATTCACAACCACAACATTGATATTCACGAAGAAAAATCATTTGCAATGTCGAAACGAATATTTCTGAACCCAAATAACAACAGATGTAAATTATTATTTATAATACCAAGTTACCTTTACGCTCATCACTGACTGGAATAGCTCATACGGCTTCATATAGCTCGTGTAATTTTTAAACAAACCATTTTTAACTATTTTATATTCTAAATTTCATTACCACTAAATTGTGTGGTACTATGACGAAAATCAATTTGATTGTAAGCATTTGTCAAGTAACTATTATAAAGGTATATATAATATATTGATATTATTTGTTCATTACCACGATTATAACGATTTTTAAACATAAATTCAGTCTCTCTCGCTTAATTCTGATGACTAGATCACCATTAGCATTGCACTGTAAACGAAATAAATAAAAATGTGTCTGTTTATTTTTCATCTGGCGCTTTATTATTTTACTTTGACAAAATCGATTTCTCCTTTGTTGTGTCGCGTGAGCCAACAATTTCACAGTATGAATTATTATTTTATAGACCGTTGTTTATTTGATTCTGTAACCCAGGTGCGAACGTCCTACTTCACTGGTTTTATGGTCATTTTTCGTTTAATACTATATATGAAGCCTTACTTGAGTATATCGGGAATCTTTTCTACCATTTTTATAATAATTTCATTTCTTTTTACTACCGTTATTTATTTTCACAATGTAGAATCTTTTGCTCAGAATCATTACGATGAAAATAATATGTGATTATATCCAGTAATAAACATATTTTTACTATGTATGAACCGAGTGTCAAAGATCAATAGAATATAAAATTTTCACATTCTTATTGCACATAGCAACACTAGATTAGAATACACACAATACTGAGTATTGGACACATAAAAAGCAAGCGGTGGAGTAAATGAAATGATTAATATAAAGTAATATTTATTTCGTATGTTTTCAACTAGTTTTAATGTATAATTAATAATGTGAAAATCGTATTGAAAAAAATTCAAAACGATCGAAGACGCTTAAAACTTGAATAATGATTTATAGAGAAAGCATTTTCAAATTTGTTGCTCTAAATATCCACGTCTTATTCCATATAAGTTTGTAAAATGGAAACAATTGTTTCATTGTCATATCATTCCGCCACATTAAGATGATTTTTTTATTAGATAAAATTTTACTGAACACATTTATTTTCTCTAAAACAGTGCCGAAAATTGAAATTATGTATTTATTTACTTGTTTTTCATTATTATTTTATTCGTCATTTCGAAAAATAAACCCAAACATCATCGTATAATCTCTTTCTTGTGCCATAAACATGACTAACGCATTCTATCTATTGACGGTGTACAGATTTCCACTGAATATTAATAAACACGAATTTATTTATTTATCTCTTATTCACAAACATGGCATACATCCTGGAAACATTATCCTCGAGAGTATGCCGACAAAAACATGAACTCTAATGAATTTACACTATCTCTCGACAGTACTTTTTTTTAGCATCCCTATGTGAAAGCGTGTACACATTTCTTCGCATTGATATTCTCGTCTCTTGTACGAGAGCGGGTATCTGCCGAGCCGTTTCCGACCTGGCGGATGCTGCGGCCTGTGAACCTCAGCGCGCTGACAGATCATACATAGCCACTCTTTTATACATAATGACGGTTAGCGAATTGCCAGGACAAAACTGTTATTAAGTTGCAGCATATAATCATGTACCTCCTAATGTTGCATTTATATGTGTATTTACAAAATGATATTTTGATTTACGTCTGTTAATTTTAATGTTTTGGAATTCTTTTTCTTATTATGCACTTAACTTTACTATCGTAGAAAAATATGTTTTTAAATATCGAAATCATTCACAAGACGTCCTTAATTAAATCTAGGTTTGTTATTATAAAACAAGATTTTTTAAAATAATAAAAACACATTCTTTTAGTACTTATTTCCACAATATATTTTTTGATCAGGACCGGTTTCGCTCATCACGAGCATTATCAACTGATATCAGTTGATAATGCTCGTGATGAGCGAAACCGGTCCTGATCAAAAAATATATTGTGGAAATAAGTACTAAAAAAATGTGTTTTTATTATTTAAAATATCATGCCTTTCCATCAAGAAGTGACAGTTAACACCTTAAAAGTGAAAACAAGATTTGATAAAGTTTTCATACTTGCTGTTTTAACCGAGCGTAACGGAGGTTTCGCTTTTTTCAGAACATATTTTCAGAATTATTTTTTTTATAAAAGTTTATCTTGATCATTTGAATTCATATTTTTCTGTGAATTTATTTTATAACATTTAAATTTTTTTTTTAAATATGAATATTAAAGAAATTAAAAACTATTTTATGATGTTATAATTCACTACTTAATCTGGCAATTTTTTTATTCGTTTTCTATTTATATTTACACATGTATTTATAGAAATTTCACGGTACTAAATTTTGTTTTATCAACTTTTACGTTTACCTATTATATAACATCAATATTGTCGTATTTTAAAGTACAAAATTCTCGTAACAGAAACAATAACAGCTTGTACTCGCCAGAATATTTGAATAGGACGTGCCTGCTTCATTATCTTCTGTACGGTGAATCGAGCATAAATTAAAAGTGATAAACACTGCCCAGATTGTCTTCTCTCCGGTACAGTGTGTTGTGTCCCTGCATCGCTACATTTAAAAAAATCTTAGATAGACGCATGCGTGCTTTTAACGATCACGCATGGAGGTCAGAAATCGCCAAGATAAATATTATAATAAACGCCTGATATTTCCCATTAAGTATTAACACAGATAATTCTACTGCCGCATTTTTAACGACTATTTATTGGATCTGCCAGGCGTTAAATAATAAATTTAATTACACACGATTCGAATGAACAGTCTCCGAAAACCATAACCCTGTCCTAATTTTTTGATTAAATAACATCACCTGATGCGCTTCCATTACCGAGTCACGCAATTTTTAATTCCATCAAATATTATATATTTTCATTCCCAATAAGGTTATCTATTGATATATAATACGATAAGACACGTGTTTCTTATGTACAATAGAAGCTAATGACCACCCACGTGATGTATCTGGCATAACTGCGGGATCCTGATATAGAAGAATTCGTACAAATTATCGGGAAGAAAGAATTTGATGGTACCGTGTCATGACCATATGCTCCAAATATTACGAATGAATCCGAATTATCCATTAAAGACAAAAAATCTCACTAATATATTAAATTTGCATTCCAATCCAATGTAATTGTCTCCATAGATGTTTTATGTCTTTTTCATTCACTGGCGATCCTCATATCATCGCTACTATATAATTGTTTCATAAAAAATCGTGACTTAAAAAAATTATCGTTTGTATATAAATTTATGATATCACATTATAATATAATAAACAACTAAATCACTTCTTATTGGAGTTGATCTTTTTAGAGATTGCTTTTTTACCGGTAACTAGTTCCTGCTTCTTTGACTATGAACATTGCGATATGGAACTAATTTAACTTTTTATAGACAAGTCGGATTTCAATATCACGTACCGAATGCAAGGATTTTCTATACAGACTTAGAAAATTGCGATTGCCATTATTTCAATGATAAAAATGTGGCCGATGTAAATTGGTATATATAAAGCCATTAACCGTATTGTAATTATCAACGTACGCCTCTTCGTAGAGTCATGACCTTGTTGGTAAGCGGCAAGGCAATCGAGATGATTGAATTTTTTCGGACGGATGCATCTTTGTACGGCGTATCGCCATTCTGCACTTTTTGCCAATCATTATATTGAAGTTTGCGACATCTTTTGCAAATTTTTTGTCAAAGATGCTAACACGTAGTCTCGTTTTTGGAAATCTAAGTCGTTGATCCTGCTGTAAAAAAAACATCGATTTATTTGAAAGGTAAATAATCATAGATTGCACGGTATTTTAATGGAGCTGTGTATCCCCAATTTAAATTTATTTTAAATACCATTACTATTACACGATTAACTCTTCGACAAGCTTCAAATTTTTTATGTAACGAAACAATGATCGAAGACAGTAAAAATCCAAAATCCAATTATGTAGTATCAACTTGCAGTGTCATCAATCGCGAATGTTATTTTAGTTAACTCTTCATCAGAATGGAGCAAAGTTTTTAACAAACGGTTTTAATTTTATGATTATTAAAAAACTCATCGACAATTCTTATAAGTTACTCTACACTCTAGTTAGTTACACACTCTTAAATAATTAAAATTCACAGAAATATCTGTTTTTAGATTTGATTTAATCGTTCCTTAGTTATCTAAAATGCGTAGATAATGTTTAATGCTCCGTTTATACAGCGTGTGCATCCTGATCAAATTATTAATCTGCATTGATATTCATTCCAGATTGCTCACAATCTTGTGTAAATGGCACCATTTCAAATAGGGTAATCTTACATTACTATCAGTTCAATCCCAAACTGATCATGTTCCTACAATCGTTATCATTTTTACGTGAAAAATCATAATGGGACTGAATAGGAAATCTTTGAAATAAATCATGTATGGCTACATACATCAATGCCATCGTTTTCATTTAGTATGTATAAAAACTTAGTGTGCTTGGAATTAATGCTCGCGTATCGTCATGTCTCCGGCTTAATGAAATACTAATTTTACTCATTTCAATCCAATGAAACGTTGATGAGTATAATTATACTCGCATAAAAAAATACGTCCACAATAATGTAATATATTATGATGTATGTTTGTAACCAGAAACGTACGGACAAAATCAAGCATGCGCAAAACACAAGCGTGCTCATGATATTCGAGATTTTATAGTAATTACTCATACATACTTCAATCTTCGTGTGTGAAGCCTTTTTTGTGTTCTAATTCTACATAGTGTATATCGATCATATTACAAGATATCGGCGCCGAAGCCGTAATAGTATCAAAACCAAAACCGTTTTGTTTGACCTATGAACCGCCTACTGACCCTTTTTATTCGTCTTTATGCATAACGTATTCAGTTTGATTGGTTTTATTTTCAGTATATGGGTTTTAGTGTCGTAAATATAATTTTCAAAATTTTAAAAAAATCCGATATGGCTTACGAGTAAGTTTCTTTAAAACTGTATGTTGATAATAATTATACAAGCGAACAAAGCTAAAAAAACGATACTACGATAATTTGTCATTGATTTCACGTCGTGGAAAACGTGATAACTAGATATAAATACCAGCAAAACTGCCAGTAAATTAAATTATGTTACTGTATGAGACTGCAGAATTCCTCGCACCATATATGAAAATCTCGCTATCGCTGTCTCACGGTCCAGCGTCGCGGCTCGATTTCATCTACCATACTGACTTCACGCACTGTCCCTTCACATAAAGTACATTGTTCATAATATTCATTCGTATCGTATTTCATGAAATGAACTTTCATCCTCTTAGGACCTCTCGATTATAATATCTAAGCATCTATAATATTTTAACTTCATTATTTTTGTTCTGTATTCCATGACACGATTTTAATTATAATATAATGTAACAATTTAACTTCTGAACAAAGTTTCTTTCCGTATTGTATTGTACATAGGACTGGCATTGAACTCCTTAGTTTCATTGCGTTACAATTATATTTCAAGAATAGCACAAAATAAATCTGAAAGATTATTGAAATGTTATTGTCTACTATTTACTTTGTTACCTCATTTAACAGAAAATCTATCGAAATAAATATTTCGCGGTACACCAACATTATTTATAGGCATGTATGTTATCTGTTCTACATTTCTTGCCGGTTACAATAAATGCTTCGACATTTATCTTACCGAGGTCAGGCCCATTTATACGTACCACTCACCTGCGAAACCTCTCATATATTATTTTAGATTCCAAAGTGCATTTCAATTTTGGTAGTACAAATCTTGATAATACAGACACGAATTGCCGCAAGTATACAAAAAAAAAGTTTGACGCATTCATTTATATTGATATCGAGTATTTTAATAAGTTGTCCATGACTCTTGCATAATTTGTTTTTTTTTTATCAATAACACAAATAATAATGTCAAATTTTGAACAAGGAACTGAATGCAATTTATTTCAAGCCTCTCGGTGATTTAGGTATATTACAAAATAATAGACAAAAAAGGCCATCTATCATGGCGTATTTTTATGATATTGTATTCACTGTTGCGTAATAATTATCTATTGTAACTTGAGCAACAATTAAATCGTAGTCACCTCAACAACGAAGTTATTACCTATTATATTAAACACTCTGTTTATTATTTTCATGTTTTCAGTGTAAGATAACTACTCGTTAAACGATGTACAATATAACAATCGGATGATAACTCTTAACAGCGAACAAATAGAGAAGCTCAACATTCTACTGCAATTTTTAAACTTGTGCCATAAATTCAATTTAGGTTCCGATAAATATGCAAATTTTGATTGTTTTAATTCCTAAGAAAAACATCGTTATTGTGTCACAATAAATCAGTCGTTTGTATAGGATTAAAATTAGAATAAAATTTCACGTGTTTATGAATTATCTACTGCTGATTTTATTATCCTAATATTTAAACAAGATAATGTTAATTTCAATACAACGAATACATCTTATTAGATATAAATCCATGCTGTTTTCCCGCATCGTTATATTTCTTTCAATAAGTAGTAGGTACTAACGGTTTTATCCTTTTTGCACAAATAAACGTATATAGTGAAGGTCCGAACCAATTAGGTAAACTAGTAAGCATCACGCTGGCCCAAGCGATGCAATTTTTGAGACATTATCGATTGATGGCTATGAAATAATGTTCTTTATTATTGGGACCTAAACTTCCCAATGTATGCTTAATTGATTTCCTAGTAAACAAATGATCCAGCTTTTTATATACATACTGCGTGGTAAAACGGTACAATATATCTTGGTAGATATTAAATTTAATTATCATAGGTTACGAATATAAATATTAACCGATTAAAGTGATGTTAAAAGCGATTGACAGTGTTCAATATTTAATATATATGTGTTTATTTTTATATATTATTTATGATTTCGATTGAAGGTGCTTGAATTTCAATATCAAATTTGATATATATGTATATATACATGTATTTTTGTCTTCAGTTTTTGCTGTATTTTTCGAACTGGTTTGTCGTATTTAAAACAAGTCTGTAAACTTTTGGTTAACGGCCTTTTAAAAACTCTTTTTGTTCGTCGTTGTGTTTTACATCTGTTTTTTTACAAGATTTGCTAATGATATTACAATTACATTGTCTCTTTTAAGTTTTATGTGATGTTTGCATGTAATAAAGTAATGTCGACAAGCCACGGGCCGGCCCAGGTGCAACAGACGACGATTATAATCAAATTATTATCTTGCGGCATCAGCGCTGGTATTCGCTGAATATTACGGATCTGTAAATTATGTTTTTGCCCCTTCGCAGCGCGATCTGGCGGCGGCAAGAATCCCGCGACAGTACCGCGACAACATGTGACCGGTTAGCTCGAGACAGCTAGCCGGTATTTACCTTCGACGTACCTTCGCTTGCCTTACTTGAGTGTTTTTAAATCTCGTTAACTAGTCGGCGAGCTGCCACATCTGTGACTTTTGTCGCCATACCTTTGGTGGAATACCTCGTTTTTTTCGTTCTCGATTACGGTATTGATATTCATAATTTACGTGCGTTTCATCAAAGGCCTTCCGTATCATATTGGTATATCGTTCAATCTGACTATATAAATAGACAAAAAATAATAATTATATTCGAATATAGTTGTGTTATAGAGAAAAACTTTTTATCTATCATTTTTTTATGATAAGAACAATAAATTACTTGAAAATTTTCCGATACAGGCGTCAAATAGAGATGCTAATTCAATAGTTTATATGATTTGAACATGTGAAGGTTTCAATCGCTCCGTTTTCAATTCAAATTTACTTTTTTTCTTCTAACATATATATTTCATATCATCCTTCATACCTAGCGACGATATTTAGTTTTTTTATTACTTATATTTTAGATGTGCGAAAAATACATAAAATTTGTTGAAATTAAACTCACAGAGGAGTTTGGTTAGTGGTTTATAAAAAAGTGTGAAAAAACTTCAACTTTGCAAGTGAGTGATCGGATTGGCCGCGAGGAGGAAGTCCGAAGTCGGAGAGGACAATTCTGATCGCCCGTGTCCTTTCGGACGTCGAAATGTCATGAACAGAAACGACCTTCATCAACCTTCCGGCTTCAGGCTAACGCCCTTTACCATCCCTGCCCGAGCGCGGCGTGGTTTTTCGCCCATACAAGAATCTCCACCGACCTCAGATGCCAAAGGATGGCTGGCTGATTTGGTGCATTTGAACGCTGACTCAAAAAAGCAACAAAATCCCGAATATAACTACAACGACGACGATCCTCCCATTGTCAATCAGCAGCAGCCTACTCAGTTTCATTCGCCTACAATCGAAGAATTTCCACCCTTGGATGACGAGTTTCTTCGTGAGTGTCTAGGGGAATATCCTGATTTCTTATATCACATCGCTCGTGATAAGCATGGAGGGCTCTATTATAGAGTCATCAGAAGTCTTCTGCTGGATAAAGGTACATTTTCGATTGACATGTCTGAATTTGTGCAAATCAATTGCTATTTACTATGTTTTTTCCGCACATTTTATTGCACCCTTATGTCACAATTGGTCGTATTGTATGTTTTCTATACAGCAAAATAATGTATATTCCCCGTAAATGTTGAGCACCGCCACGGGATCGCGAAGGGTTGAAAGAACTCGTAAGATTATATTGCGTACTATGAACAGACAAGCTTTAGCAGAACATGATCTCTGAAACGTCCTTCTCTTGTTTTTATTTTATATCTATTACAAAAAGAATTTTTTGCAGCTTATAATAAATTACATTTTGTATCACATAAATTCAACGTTCTACTTTTATTCATTATGCTGGTAATTAATTCCGGATTATTTTACTATATTTATAATACCAATTAGGTAGTCTCATTTTATAAGTAAGTAAGCGAGACGAGATTTTTTTTACCATAACCACAGAATATTTTTCAATTGAATTTTGCGACTTGAGATGCTAGACACTCGTTATTTTACATGAACAATACTATCAATGTTTAATATTTATAAAAGAAGAAAAGTCTCACTTGCAGTCTCAAAGATTTATACTAAGGTTCATACATTGAAATCTTGATTACTTAAACTTAGAGGCATATTCTGGCAGTATATAACGTTTTTTTATGTTCAATTTTAATTTAATACTTGTTCTTATGCCGCGTCTGAAATAGAGTCTAGACTAATTGAATATGTTCTACAGTTACTGGAATTACAAGTTTAAAGTCTTCTGAGTTGAATCAAATCAAGACTGATGTACAATAAGTAAAAAGTATCAAGACTTATAACCCTATCATACTTAAGAGTGAACGCTGCTTAGTAATTTTATCGTATTTTATAGAACAATGTCATAATTGTATTGCAATAATTCGTACATGTTTTGGCAATTTTACATTCATGTCAGTTTCAAATGAAATTATTATTTGGGTTAATCTGATTTAAATTATAGTAAAATTAAAGATCATCCATTCATACATACGTAAGATTTAATATCGCTGCTCAAAAAAAACAGCTCTATTTTTTAATACTTGTGCAAAAGTAGGTTGGCATAGGTGTGTTCGTTACAATTATCAAAGAATTGTCTTAATGTAAAACTACATTACTTTAAATATGTAAATATACTTTATAAATATACATCGTTTAATTATCATTGGTGTAAATTGTTAACACCTACAAAATTTAGTTTATCAATATACCTTACCTCATTAGGCACAATGCTATACATTTTTACATACAGTTAATTCCCTCTTGAAGATGCTAAATTAGTTGATCATATACTCAAATCGGAAGCGTATACTATGAAATCCCCACCATTACTTTGGCAAACTCGTGAATAAATTATTTTTACGTTAAGTACTTATATCAAGATTTGTTTTTATTAGCATATTTTCATGTAATATTCCGGAAAATGACAACGTGATAATTAAAACACTAAATAATTTTCCCATCGAAGATGGCCGGTTCATTGTGCTTTTCAATATTTTTCAACACTTTCACAAAATTTGCATACAATTTCAAGAAAAACATTTCTTCTGATTTTTATCTATTAGACACGTATTTAAAACGTTTTGTTTGATTGCAAGAAAAATAATCTAATTTCCTGTCAACAAAGGTCACTTTCTTTAAAATGTAATTATTATTTTATATGTATTAAATAGTTTATAATCAAATAAATACAGAAAAAAATATTTTTATTTCACACGGTAAATGTGAAAAAATCTAGTATGAAAAACAGTAGATTTTATTATAGATTAAAATGCGTGGAATTAGCAACTTTTTATGACAAAACATATTTTTATTTATAGATTGACACAATTATTAATATGTAATTTTACTCTCTTTGAAAGCGTTCCCCGCATTTTTTAGCAATCATTCTTTGATATTTTTACAGTTACTAATGCCCACTTACTAACCATAAAATTTGTCAAATTCTTTATTTATTCAACACGCAGAAGACACTTAACACTCTCAGCATAATATTTTTTGTAAATTTTACATTCACGTGACGGTAATATTAATACTGTCAATAACATATATATATATATATATATATCACTGACTTTTATCTGTCCTGGTTTTTCCGTATTAACATTTTATATTCCTCCTCAGACGATAACATTTGTGGGAAGCTATGCGACTGTCAACTTGGTTATTTATACCAATAATGAGGGTAAAATATTAGGTTCAAAATATATCTAAAGTTTTCAGGAATAATTGTGACATGTATATATATTTCTTACTTCAAAACACTGAACAAAAAAACAGTATTATATATAATTAAAAAAAAAAAAAAAATTACATGTTCCCTTAGTAAAATCGTGTGGAATCGGTCTTACAATTGATATAAAAAATTGAATTTGTTGACAGTACCTAGTTGTCGCGGCGAAGTTAGTCGGACCCGAAGCAGTCAAAAGAGATTCTGTTTTATTTTCTTCAATATTCAAAACCCCTTGAAAAATATTATACCCTCAACTAATGCTAAATAATAACATTGTTGAATCAATAAAAATACTTCAATATTTCATTATTCTTATCCTTGTATAAAGTGCGATTGAAATAAAAAAAGTTTACTTTACTGGTTTAAAAACAGTAATATAACGTCGAGTCTTCCACTCTGTAGTCGTTATAACGATACATCTACAATTAAACCAGCTGGCATGTTGGCTTAACTTTTCAACCCAATTAATCTCACCGGTAGAGAGGTTATTTCAGCCATAGTTCAAGTATCCCTTTGACAGCACATTTGCTCAACCCTCCATTACCAATTATCTATGGTTTTACACCCGTAATCAAAATAAAACTGCTAATTTATAATCTGTAAGTAATTTACCTTCTTTAATTTGAGTAATTCTATCAATCGTGCGATTACACGATGATACTCATGCTTGCAAGTGATCACTTTTGATTGCTACTGTTGTTTACAATTTTCACACGCGTTTTATTTTCTCGTATATTGAATTGTTCCTCAACAATATTTTCTTTCTATTGTATTATTCGCTTCTTTTCTTATTCGAGTGCTTAAACTTTTGTGTTACTACTATGTAAAAATACCCAAAGAAATATCCTTAAAATGCTTTTAAATCATAATTAATACTATCGACTGAAGTTTATTGATGGAATTTCAATATTTCATTTTAATAATTGAACTTTTGTGCATGTCCGTCAGTTTTTCTCACAAAGTTATAATAAAAACTATAATTTCAGCTACAGAACATGCAAGACGGAACCGTATAAACAATTTTAAAACAATACTTATGTGTGTTAATATAGTCTTCTACGTTATGGTATCATATTTATGGTAAAGTTCAATATGATTTAAGCTGAAATGGTGAAAATCTAGCGCAGCATGAAACAGATAAGCCTGTTAGTCAAATAATCAAAGCTAACATCTTGCTGTTTGCAAATCTGCCAGTGCATTGCTGCAAGGGAAGGAAATCCTTAAAAAGGATAAATCAACTTTGATTTTACTTTTAAGTTCAATGATACCATATTTGAAGATTGTTATTGCAATAGATAGTTACACAATGCTCATAATTTCGACTATGAATTTGGCAGTCTTTTCTATAGTGTATTTAATTGGCAGGCATGCATGGTATACAACACTTTGTTCAAATAATGAATCAAATAAAAATTCTCACAGTTTATTTTACTATCTGTAATAGAATTTTTAATATGTAAATAGTATTTAAAAAACAATGGCTGCATAATCTTTCGACTTACGTAAATTGCTGCCATACCGACCCGCTAGAACAATAACCAAAACACGCACTTAGTTTCTGACAAATCTATTACCACCAATTAATTAGCTATAAGAGTTTATGTACCAACGATATGATTACATAAATAATGTCGTGTGAAAAATGTAGAATATTTAGATACCGTTAAATGCGTTACTTTTAATTTTATCAGCCATTGTTATTTTTTTATACTAAGTCGGGTTAGAGTAGTAAATTTACAGTTTAAAATTTATTAGTCGATTTGGGACGTTCTCAGCAACAATTAACATCTGGAGGACTGTGTCATAAAACTTCTGGTAAGGTTTTATGATTATTGTTTTGGTCTACATTATCTTATTTTTATAATGGACGTGTGGATTCCCTAACTACCAAGGCTTTGTGTTTTATCGCATGAAATCTGGCAAGTTCAAACTAACAATGAAATCGTTAATCGAAATAATTTCGTTTACATGAATTGTTTTTTAGCTTTAAATAATTTCCATAAGTGGACACTATTCCATTATTCAAACACAACCCAGAAAATATAGTAACATTAAATAATTAGAAAGAATGCGTCCATGATAAGTATATGCGCATTAAAATATTTGAATTAAATAAAATATTATTTAAATAATATTGATGCAATTCATTTGCATTTCAAGAAACTTTACTTTTGATAATGTTTACAATTTGTTTTGAAAATCGGCGCCAACTTCATAGTTCACGTTTGAACATAGAGCGCAGCACATGCCACGGCTTATTCAGGATTGATTAAATCCACGCCCCACCCCGTGCTTCTTCAGTTCGCCACTCGCCCGTAGCGACGACTAGCGACTGACTAGCAACCTAAGCTCGTCAACAGCTGAGTTCAGTGCCATACCGTCGATTAATAATAATCTTAGTATGTGACATCACTCCATATATTCGCATATTTCACGTGACTTCGACCAGAGATAGGCACATTCGTTTTCGATTCAAAATGACACAATCTGCTGCATTCTGAGGAATATTTTTTGCCGCAGTGTTTCAATTTTCCCGTGAAAATTGCATAGCGCGCGATTCGTGCACATTATTTCGTCCTGCGATGTGCGTGTCTTGACAATACCGAAGTCTATTTCTGTGAGATTGTATACAAAATGCACCGGACTCGGCAAACTAATAAAATGTGAGGGCAAAGGTCTTTCAACAGCGTATAAAATATATACGCCTATCAAAATTAAAACTCCCGGTAAGATATTTTGATTTCAATGCATACTTTCAAAGGTCAACTTTTGTCTTATGAAAATCCATTTCATCTATCTCTACTCCCTGCATGTGCGATATTTTTTGGTAACATTTCAATGCATTTTTAATAAAATACGGTCAATTCGTTGCTTGTATTCTTGAATATTTTCTAATAACATTTTAAACTTACCATTGTGTCATTGTCATACTATTGTGGAATAAACGCGTGCGAAAGACGCCCGATGTTAAAATAACATGGTTTTTCCTGCGTACCTTTATACCGTAGTTTTTAACGTTGTAAAAAAGAATTACGCTTTCCCAGCTCGCGTGCATCATCATCTACACATAATATGCAATTTAACCTGATGCGTAATTATTATTTTCCACATTAGATTTGACCCGAGAGCGATTGTATTTTAATTTCATGTTTTACGTCAAGATTCCGAAGTTCTTCTATGTTTTCACAGCGTTATACTGTGGGAAAACATCATCGTCATATTCAATAAAATCGGCTTAACCGTTTTTGGCTTCTTGTTTTGTTATAATTAATCGTACATTTAAAACAATAAAAACGCGCATATTTAATTAGTCGTAATGGGTACCCATTCATCCGCCGAACGCATCGCAGATGGAATCCGATAACATTAAATAGAAGTTGTTACATTTCTTTCGAGTGCAGGCGGGAGCAGTTGTCGCTGGCGCTTCAATCGGAATGGCCGCCGAAGAGAAGAGCTTTCGTTGTTGACAATGTCTGAAAAAAACATTGCAAAGTGCTTTTGAGCGTGCGTCACCTTTGACGGTTGGGTTGTCGTTAGTCAACTTGCCACAATGGTATTTTTAGTCATCATAAAGTACAGATGTTGTGAACAAATATTTTAATGGAAAACGGTGATGATAACGTGCCGAAGTGTGAGCGGTCACCGTCTGAACGGTGGCGAAGCGGACAGCCTAGCGGCTGGTGGCCACTCTGCTATGTAGACAGCGATCTGGAATTTATGGATGATGACGAAGACGCGTCGCCGAATTACAAGAATTCCTCGTCCGACTCCACTCAAGAAGATTCACTTTCTCGGAAAAACTCTCAACCACTGACTGCAGTGCCAGATCGCATCGACATCTGGAAGACTATTATCGATGCTGATTCGGTAGGGTCCATCGACAGCGGCCTTCCGGGGCCGCTGTGCGAAAGTCGCTTTGAAGAAGTGGACTATGTATTAGAATCGAATCTCGAAGACGAAGTGCATGAATATTCTTCATCGGAAGAAGACGGCTACGAGTATGATGATGAAATCTTCGAGCCCCATTTCGAGATAGATTCGAGACAAGACTCTATCGAAGAAGATCTCATATTGAAAGGTAATTTAGACGTGTCGAGCAGTAGTCGCCGTCCGTTGTCAGCGTTCGACGACATCGTCCAAGTGCACACCATAAAGCGCCATCACTGAATATGATTTACGTTTATCAAACGATATTTTTTGTGTAATATTTGGCTCATTTATAATTTTGCATGATGGCTTTTTTATTTAGTATTGTTCATCAGTATCGGGGGTATTTTTCTTTGTAATCCTCCGGTAAGATGCGAAAAAACTGTTTATATATTGTTATTTATCGCACATTTCAGATGTACTGATATTTGATTATTATAAGTTTTTATTCCATTTCGTCTTCGCCGCTTTAATGTGTCTGAGCTTTTTCGCTTTTATGAAAGCTATGTTTAAAGTCGACTCCAATATATCAAGCACAGATATGGCCGTGCTCTTTTAATTTCACGTATCTATAATATATCTTTTATCGTTGATAACAATGAAAAGTTGCTAAAATATTTTTACATAAGGAATTTCATAATACTGTGATAATACATATTTTTAGTAGATTTCGTACAATTCTGATTATTTTAAAAACAATGACCATAAAATTTTATGATAAATATAGTATCTATTTTATGTAATAAACTTACATCAACTTCAGTGATTTTATATTATTTTAATATATACACCGTATTCGTGAGTGATAGATTCCAGACATTTAGAATATCAATTATTTATAATTTTAAAATATGTTTTTAATAATATCACCAAGTTGCAACTGAACTTGACTTTTGCGCTGTAGTATTGCTAGTATTGTTACCACAATTTTTATGGCTTCTTCACAGGGGCGTTTCTAGATATTCGTCGTAAATTATATGGACAGTAAAATTGTAGTAATTAAATGAAACTAAATCATTTGCAAATTACTAATTAGTAGGCTAGCCATATTTCTTTGAGACAAAACATGTCAATATTTTTTGATTTCTTGTTTTATTATATATTTTTATACTTTACTCCACATATTATTTTGACACTATTACAACCACGTTTATTTATATTGATATAATCTGTATGCAACAAAAAAAAATGTTTCATGTGATCTGACTATCAATATTATTTTGTTGCTAATAACTTTTATCAAATAGTTTCATCGAAAAATTAGATCTATTGGTTATTCTTGTAACCACATATATTGCTGATGTGTATAATAAATATAATTAACTCGTTAAAAGATGTTCGAGTGTTGAAAGTTTGTTTGCGATCTGCTGAAAATCAATATGAAGACTGAACGTCCATAATACAGCCAAACCAAAAATACTATGGTTAGCCTTATCGTATATTGGATTATTAATATTGTGAACAAAACGGATGCGCCATTCAAACTTTCTAATGAGTGCATTCCTGGATCAGATAAAGAGGTGTTTAGTTCATTGCTTACCGAAAATATGAAAACCAAAAGTTGATAAAACAAATGATATTACATGCAATCGTCCGATTTCAAATGCCTTCTCCGAATTGGATCAATTTGTAAACAAATATGATATATCAATTTTGATATTTATGTGAAATATCTTTACTTTTAAGAATCAACTCAAAATTGCATGACGGTTGGTGCACTGAAATATTATCTTACAAATTTAAACTATCAATATTATCACAGATCTTATCCCATATAACAAGTTTATTCACAAATAGTTGTCGGTCGTATACAGACCGTTAAATATATAATATGAAAAAAATTAATACAAGAACAAAACTAATCACTTGTGTTGGCATATTTAAATATCTTGATTTAAAAATACATTTATATTATCCTATTTATCTAAAACCACTCGGTGATTGACTGATACCCACATGAATGTTATCGGCTTTAGCAATACTACTGAATATAACCAAAATATACCGTAATCTTTTAAAACATATATGTTTCATTTCGAACTGTTCCCTCTTTTGTTATCGCTTGTCGCCATTTCGATGATTATACCAAATCGTGCTTGCATTATCGATTCATATTTAGTTATAAATAACTATGCATATTATATTATTTTATTTAAAGGTATCAATAACGATATAAGTAGTGCGGTCCTGTCATAAACTAGAAGTCAAAACGTTGTAAAACAGTACGTCAAAAGTTTATGACTTGTCAACTATTGTAGCTCATGCTTCATTTACTATGTAATCCGGTGTTGTTGAAAGATATGTAATTTTGAGGTGCAGCTTCCTGAATCAATTGGGAAACCAGCGGCCAATAAAGTTCTCTTTCACAATGTGGGTATGTTATATTGGATGAATTACTTTACCTATTGTGTAATGCCAGGTTTCCCAAACTACATTCCGCGGAGCGTGGATATGCTTTCCGCAAAAATAAAGTTACTTACTATTCTAAATTACACAACCTAAAAAATAAACCGTATTCCGTTAAAATTTTCGCATTTGTAAAGTGTTCTGTCGCTGAATAGTTTACACACACATATGTATAAGTACATGTGTAACACGGTTTTATTATATAAATACGGCTTACTGAATGCATAAAATCACGGATGTGTCTTTCGTTGACAAAAGAAAATTTTACTATAATTTAATTTGCTTCCTTCCGATTTATTGATACATAAAAAAGTTGAGTAGAGCAGATTGATTACTTGTATGACAGTTCATTCATCTCGCGTGCGTGAATAATTTTTCTAGTTAGTTGTTCGCTATTTTCTTGTACGTCATATACAATAAAAAGTTTTCATATACATCGCGCATTTCCGGGAAAAAGTACACATATAACCTGCTGTTTTGGTTTTTTCTGATTAGGTTGTTGAAATTTATTTGTTCTTATATGAATAAATAACAACAGTGATTTTAATTGGAGCCTATGTATGTAGTTTATTTGAATACGAAAACCGTTTTTATATATTATTTTCAAAAACATCCTGAAGTTAATATAACGAAGTTTGACTGATTTTTTTCACATGACGCTTTCAAGAAGATTTAACACCTACGCTGCAGTGGGAAAGATGCACCCGGCGAATCGTAACTGTATGCGTTCATATTGGCGAGACCGATGCACTTCGGCCGGCACAGCGCAGCGGTGCATCCGAGGGTGCGCCGAGCGGCCGTCGCCGCCGCCTGGCCCGATCCTACCACCCTCGGGCCGACGTCGCCGCTCCTTCGGCGTCGCGACGATCGATACCGTCGCTCTCCCGCGTGTACTCCCTCGTGAAACGTCCCGTTCCTCCTCCCGCCTACGTCAGACGTCCGCGACCCCTTCCCGCCGGACGGCTCCGATCGATCTCCGACGCGCTACGCTCGTGCAGTCTGCAACGCATCGCATCCGCGTCAGGAAGCATTAATCGCATTATCGAAAAATCACTTCCATGCGGTCGGATCAGCCGTTTCTCGATTATGACAGACAGAATGATAAGAAAAATCCCAACAACCCGATTCGTTGTGGCTTGTGCAATTTCCGATGAAAATATCAGGGAAGTTGCGAAATTGCAGTTGCAGCCTATTTTCTTTTTAGGGGTTCGGTAGTCTGGAGGCCGTCTGGATTCTCTGGAAAGATATTATCTTCGTAGACTCGGTGTCGTTTCAATCTTTATCGTGTGACGATTCACAAATGTGGCCGCGAACTGTTGCATTATTTTCTAAAAAACGGAAACGGAAAGTGACGAGTGAGCAATTAGATGCCAGACACGACAGTCTGGCGGTGAAGACTAGCGTCCAGGCTGTCGCGCACATAGGGAGGCAATATAAAGATTATCTTGAAGATTTAGGTCCCGAAGGTAAAACTCGTCGGTCTTCGAATGGCAAATTAGTAAACTCTTAACAAACATGTCTGTCTAATTTGTACTTGCTAATTTTTATCGATAATTTTTTAACATTGTTTATTTCTTTCTTTGCAGTTCTATGCAGCAACAGGGTGAGCCAAATGACCAAAACCTACAATGACATAGAAGCGGTCACAAGGCTTCTAGAGGAGGTAATAACTAACCTGTCGTAAATAGTTTATGTAAATATCTTGGTATGCTAATAGTATGACAAGTATGTTGATCAATATTTTTCTCCATGCCAACATTGCCACCAAATATTTATTTTTCTTGCCACATGACATTTTCATGTTTCATTTTTTTTCTTAGTATTGCATAAGGTTAATAAGACCCTTTTTTCATGAAATTTATGTATGCGAAATTCAAAATCGATTTCTTTACGAGAAAATTATTTGTTTTTTATTTTTCTAAAAATTTGATAATATTAAATATTTTCACTTGGAAAACTAATTTTGCAGCATTTATTTGAACTTATTGTAATAATACAAACCGAAACATGGTTTTACGTGCCACCCCATAAACATGGGATTGTGTGTGCTGTTGTAACGTAAAATAGATTTTAGATTTAGAACTCCTATTTACCCCAATTATATATAACATCATCTATATTTGTGTTACATACATTCTGATGAATCAAAGATATTTGTAAAACATTTTTCTCTGTGACACATGTGGCTAAAATACCATGTTTGTGTGGTGAGTTTTACTTTCCACTGACAATATTACATTCTCAAGCAAAGAAATTCCAAATCTTTTATTATTGAAATGAAGGGATTCCTAAACTGATGTGATGATTGGCAGTGTGAAGCGTAGACCTCATGTTATTGAAATCCAAGGTCATTTAGCAAACATACAGCGAATGAAATGCAAGTTTCACTGCTCCTCTGACTTCATTCAAAATAATTTCAGCATATATCTTCTACATAAATATGATCTCTGAATTTTTGTATCATAAAATATGAATGTCTACTGTTTAAAAAAAACTATATTATTATTCAGAAGATAAACTCTTTCCATAAATCGATAATTTATTTGCATATTCTTAACATGACCCTCATTAAAATCGGGCATCTGTATTCTTATTTCTAAAATCCATCTTAAAATATTTGATATCTTAGATGAAGATTCAGTAATCATATGCAACTGAAAAATTGTTAATATGCTAAACAGAATTATCTAATTTCTGTATATTTATTTTGCAGAAAGAGAAAGACCTAGAGCTGACTGCTCGCATCGGAAAAGAACTATTGACGCACAATAACAAACTTGAGGCAAATGTGCAATCTCTAGAGGCTGAACTGCGATCTGCCAAAGATGAAATTACACAATTAGCACATGACGTAATTAAGAAAGCCGAACTCATTCAGGTATTTTAATATTTTACAGGTCTCATGTATATATAAAACGCATTCAACTATATGAATATTATCTGAACTCTTTCATGTATGGCATCAGCCCATTATTATTTTTTACTTAGTTTAATTCATGTTGTTTTACTTACTAGGTGCTAACCAACGAAGTGGACGACTCGAGCACCAGCGAGAATGGGGCTGGAGTGTCGAGTGCGAGAGGGACAGTGTCAATGGAAGTGTTGCGCCGCAGGATCGGGGGTTTGGAAGATGAGAACCGATCATTGCGAGCGGAAACGACAAGGCTTGTCATCGACACTGACGCAGTGGAGGAGCGTGAAGCAAGACTTGTGCGGGATGTCGCCGCTCAGCTCGGTAATTTCACACAGGCTTTTTATTAATGATGTCTTCTTTTTAATTTTTTTGGCATTCATTTGAAACTGTGCTTGCATGAATAATAGATAAAATGAAGTTGAAAAAAATCAGTAAGAACCACTTCATTTCTTATTATTTTTTTCATATTCCATAAGATACAGTAAAGAAATGCCTTTGAAAATATGTAGACATTTTTTGAAATATTCATTTCCTGTATGGGTTATAGTACGTAAAAGAATCTGTAACTTTTGGAATCGTAGATTTGTATAATTTATGTTGATCAAACTTGTCAGTCTTGTTTGTGTTGTTTAATCATCATCAGTATCATGAAGATCTGATATCTGTTTAAAAACAGAGTCATGTGTTTGATGTCCTGTATTTCCATTGAGGTGGCGGAGCAAGGTGGCCTTGCAGTGTGTTTTCATCATAAAACCGCACCCTGTCAGACCATACTTGCTTTGACATCATCAAAAATCTTCAGTCAACGTAAGTCAATAAAAGGTATGCTGCTAATCTTCGTTGCGAATGCTGTTACCGATGGCATTCCCACTGGCAGAATGGTTCTAGGCAGCCCCAAGAGAAATATTCATTTTACTGAAAATAATCTATATTTTTTTTTATTTCACATTGATTTATCCAAAAAAAAAATTGTATACTACCCTCATGAAATAACTACTACTGGCAAAATTTTTTATCCATGAAACTATGACTTCAAATATACATACAAATTTTGTGGTGAGTTTGATTTATCAAATTATCCTGAAACAGCTTTCATACTGAAACTGGTGATATTTTCCAAAAGCAACCATTTTCCTTATGATAACAATATACCTCTAGAAGCCGTGTGCTGATTGTATTTCTCTTTATCTCTTAATCACATGTTAAGTTAAGGGTATACTATTTTATCAGTTTACAAGTGCGGCTGTGTGAAGGAGAAACATTCACCACACGTCAATGACCTATAGATATATAATTGTTGGCTTTAAACACATAAGATTCCATGCACGTTGGGAGATTATCATGCTTTTACTAAAAAATGATTGTTCTCAAAGTTTTAATTTCCATGCAAATTATCTAATCAAGCATCTAATGTAAAAATTATATGTATAATTAATCATTTATTGGATTTCTTTACTGAAAGCGCTTCATTTCTAATTTCATTTGTATTACATACATAAAGTTGTTAAGTGACTGCATACACATAACAGGGGGAGGTGGGACAACCTAATACTGTTATTGAATATACCATACTAGAATCTATCAAATGAACTAACATCTATTATTTTTTTACATTCACAGCAAACGCAAATTTGGAAGTCGATGGAATGGGAGATGAACTCACTAGAACCAAAGAAGAATATCAACTACAGAAAGATCTCCTTGACACAACCACATCGAGGTTACAGGTCGCAGAGCAAAAACTCCTCCAGGTGAGACTAAAAAGTAGACAAAAATGGTAGAAAATAAAATCAGCTTACTATAAATATAGCATTTATGTAACCTTTTATCAAATATCTTTGTAACCTTGTCCACTGCCATACGCATCTTGGTAGAGTAGAGTATATGACAAGAAAAAATTGTTTTTTGAAAATTATTCATTACTTCGTCTTTTGTCATTTCTTTATTATGAGATGGAGATATAGAATATGTATAGGATGTGGCTAGGATAGTGCCAGTGGCAAGCTAGTGCCACTAGCACTATGCACTGTTATTAGAATTGTGTGGATTTGAGGGGAATCAGACATCACAGACAAGTATTTTTGATCACAAACAAATCCATATATAAATTTATGATACTGTATAGGTATTCAAATTAGTTTTTGGTGGTATTGATATGTGGTATTTTAGAGATAACAAAAAAATATTACTTTTGTATGATTTAAAACATATATATATATATATCAAATTTGAATTGTTGCAATTTTGTACGATTCCACATATCTTGTCACAAAAGACCCGGGTTTCGCCCTTCGGCATCTTTAGGTATTCCATCACACGGATGCAACAGAACTGACATTCTCAAATCTGTTGCATCCGTGTGATGGAATACCTGAAGATGCCGAAGGGCGAAACCCGGGTCGTTTGTGACAAGACATGTGGAATCGTACAAAGTTGCAACAATTCAAATTTGATATTGAAGTTCCATCAAGCACCTTCAGTCAATATCACAAAAAAAACATATATATATAAGTATAATGAGTAGTGAATCTAGTATTCAAGTTAATAAAATTCACATTTTTTTTTATTTTTAAATTATAGGTGACATTGGAGCATGAGCAGGCAATTGCGCTGCTTGAAATAACTCGAGAAAATCAAAATAGCTTAGCAGCGGAGCTATCAGAATTCAAGGGTCACTATGAAGAAGTACTCAGCCTATTGCATGAAACTCAAGAACAGCTGCGTTTGCAAAGGAAGCGAGGACAACCTGTCGCTAGAACTGGTGTTCCACAGCAACACCATAGCATTGGCATGCAGCATCATGTTATGCCACACGTAGCTCTGGCTGCTGGTCTTCCACAACACGATTCATTGCAATCTGAACTGGAATCATCACTTTATTCTGACTTAAGCTTGGATTCCGGTATTGGGGATAGAATGTGAGTTAGGATATCATTATCAGTATATTGGTAGTACATTTATATATATAGGAGTAGGTGATACCTGCACCATTCAAAAGTCAAACTGTACTTGATAAACTCTCTAAATAAATGAATTCTCGTCACTGGATTATTTATATATTCAACTAATTTGCATTGCTTAATTTTTATAAAGTTGCAAGCTTTCTGCCAATCAACACATACTATGAGTACATAATAAATTTTTGACTCACAATTACGAATAACGAAGAGTCCCCATACCTTACATCCTCATTTATTGAAATGACTGCATTAATTTTTCACAGACCATCATACAAGAAAGTTTTTGAAACTGTACGCTGTTCTACAAAGGCCTCTGCGGCAGCTTTGGAAAGACCTGCTGCTTCTAGAGGGGGAATGGGTAATCTTCCCTTATCATCCACCGGGGCATGGTTATCCCAACGACCCGCCCTTGGCACAGCTTCAGCATCCGGCCCACGCATGAGTATCTGCAGTTCGGATTCTGCCATGGACAACGCATCTGTAGTTAGCAGTTTTGGAGAACCAGAAGATTTCTATCCGTTAGAAATTAAATTAATTCTTATTCTCAAAATAATGCAAACATAACATTGAACAAATCATTAATCTCTGATACCATTTTTAGAAGTGGACCCAATGTTGGAATACCTGGTGTTCCCGGTGCTGCAGATTTGGAAGCCGCTTTGCGGAGACTGACTCCGGCAGAAGTGAACGCTCGCCGTGCAGCCATGTCAACTGGTTCACGATTCAGTCATTATGATTATGACGGTATGTACTTCTTTTACCTTGACACCGGTTGAGTTATTAATTATGTCACTAAAATACGTATATCAGGAGCATGTTTGAATGTGAAAATAAAATATAATAAACAAAGCAAAAAGACTCACTTGTTTGTTTACTTTCATTATGATTCTTGTTTATTTGCTTTCCACGCCATTAAATTATAAAAAATCTCTTACTCAATACAAAAGACTGATTAAAAGGTACTTGATTTTTTAGTGATGTATAACATAAAATAATGAAATTTCTCTCCTAAGGTGGTCGTTGTTCACCAGTCAGCGGAATACCTTTTGGTCTGCGAACTCCTGACAGCATCATGTCAACAGGTGTTGTCAGCAGTAATGGACGAGAAGGCGGTCCTGGAACATCGTGGAGATTACCTGATCGGTTGCAAATTGTTAAACCAATGGAAGGCTCGCACACATTACATCACTGGGCCCAACTTGCCACACCTACGATGTCTGGTAAGCCATAAAAAAAACATAATCGCACTCTTCAACAGTAAAATCTCTTTATTGTTTGAAAAATTGAATTTACATTTTGGGCAACATCTTTATTTCCACTCTCTAATCTCTCTTTTCAATCAGGTCTCCTCGAAGATAGACCCGGTGTCCAACTCCGTGGTGGGCGTGGAACGATTGACACCGGCTTACAGATGTACAGCCTCAACGATGTAGAGGAAGACGATGAGTTTCCTGGAAAAAGATTTGACAACTCCAACCACATTTACACCTTTACCAACAGGTAATTAGTTGACCAAACAGATTGATGTCTGCAATTTTCATAAACCTCTCTTGAGATCCGTCAATATAATATTTCCAAAATTGTAATAAATCTGTGTCTTGCAGCATGGTGATGCATCCTGACGATGGCAGCATGGCAGGTAGCATGGCCGGCAGTGCGGCCTGCAGTGTGATGGGTAGTGCTGGGGGCAGCATGTGGGGTAGCGCAAGAGAGAGTCGTGCATCCACTCGACCTCCCAGTGCGCGACACTCACCTTGCCGAACACCCCGTGCATCTATCTCTCGGCGCAACTCTACCTGCACCTACTCCACCAATGCCGGTTTGGCACACATTCTCAATGAAAGAGGAATTAAGGCGGTGACACCGTCTTGCACTGGAACACCGGCCGCTCGTTGGTCACCCACCGCAACACCGTGCAATAGTCCTCAGCTCGGATCGCCGGTCTCCACCCCTCCGACTTCTCCGCCTCCCGGTATGGAAATGTGGGATTCCCCTGTGCCACCTCTCCATCCTCTTCCGCCTCTGCATGCACTCATCTCCGGAGGCGCTGATATTCTGCGCCGAACGTTTTCCCCGTTACCACCACGCGCCCCATCTCGCCTTCCCGGACGCGGAAGACATCTCTCCGGTGATGTCAGAATCCTAGAAAAGGTTGAACAAATAGGCCTCGGAGGCATCATGGGATCAGGAACATCCCCCCTCGCTCTGCAGGCAACCGGTGCCCTGTACGCTCGACGGGGTCAACAGAGCCCTATGGCTCAGCTCACCTGCCTCAAGCAAGCGTTCCAGCAAGGCAATGCAGAGAGAGCAGCGGCCGCCCGGCTGCCTGTCGAGGCTCTTGGTGTTCCTGCCCTCCCTGGATCCGGAGCCCTGGATGCCCAGACAGACCGGACAGCTCGGCGCCAGAGGCCGCGCCGCGATCTGGGCACTGTAAACCTTCCACGACCCGATCTCGGATCCGTCCCGTCTGCTAGAGACGAACGGGCCGCATCCTCCTTCTCCACCCTCGGCACTCTCAGTTCATTGCTCTTTGGTCGTAAGGGAGGACTTCTTTAAGCGCTTTTATTTGGCTAGAGGACTCTCACATGCCAAACTGGACATTTACATTGTGAAAAATTAATGCATTTTAACAATTTTGACACTTGCTTCTCCGCATTTTTAAAAAATCTTCATTCTCATATATACCATGTATATGGAAAATGGAACTGATAATCTTCTCCCATGTGCTCCTATTTTTACTTTGTCTTGTATATACATTACATGGCCTTTTAAAGCAAACAAAAACATATTCTAAATCCGCTCTTGTCAAACTGTTATTAATTGAAAACAGAGAGACCTCTTTCAAACCTATACAAATAGAAACTTTGCGACATTGCATTTGGTCATGTCAAACTCTTGTTCTTTTTTTTATTATTATGGCAATGACTAGTCAACTGGCTGTGATTCGTTTTGTGCTCTGCGAATCAATTTATAGCAATTTGTTTTGTTTGGAACTGAACAACTGAAACTCAATGCACAGTGCATCCTTGATTGGCAATAGATGCAGAACTCTGAAATCCCTATCTTGAAACTGCAATTATAATGCAAGTGTCCAGTTTCGTGTATGTTTAGAGTGCAATCTTAAAATATTGCAGCATTAACAAATTTATAGAAGACTTTTGTGAATAATTATGACTATTGTAAATATTAAATAAGATACAAATTATTATTATCAATTAAGAGAAATGTGGGAGTTGTTAGAGATCGTTACATTTGTTCCTGTTACAGAGAAATAAATAACTATTTCACAATATAATTTAATATTTTTATAAGATTTTTCTGTATCTTTTCTCTATGCCTGATATGCCTAGTTTTTTCAGTTTTTGATAATCTCCTTTAAATTCGCACAAATAAATTTTTATCTTTTTGTTTTTTTTGTGTTGTGATCCTAGAAATTATAATTTTTTTCTACAGCTAGCTTAATGATTGATCAATTGAAAAAGAAAGTCTAAGAATTTCAGTCGTGAATCATCCATCAGCGGAATGAAAATATTTACATAAATTGGAAAATGTATCTCTCATATTTATTTATTCTTGTGCTTGTGATTTAAATAGGAAATTTTGCCATTTTAATTTGAAACCGAGGAGGATTTAAAATGTTGACAAAGTTTGCTGCTTTTAAACAAAGTAGGTTGAATTTCAATAGCTGTTTCTTATCTTTGCATCGATAAGATAAGTTTCTCAGCTTTGAATTCTTTAGTTTGATATAACACTATACATACCTTTTTTATAGACTTCTTTGAAGGTAAAAAGATAACTTAGTATGTAAATAGGAAAGTATTAAAATTGAGTATTTATTATTTCCACTTATAATTACTCGGAGCAGCTTTCAGTTAGCGGAGATATATTTTTAAAGTTTGTTTTATTAACAAGTCAAAAGCAAATAAATGCAATTTTCTAAATTTTACAGAAAATTTCTACCATATTGTGAATTTTCGGTTGTATACAAAGTATTGCAAGCATTTGTGAATTATTTTTAGAAAATTTCGAGGATAGTTCTATTTTACTATTCTTGAACTATGTCAATAAAAGTATGAAAACATGAACTTTTGTAATCATTTGATAACCAACCCTTAGCCATAAATTATTTTCCATTACATTTCAAGGGACATTGTGAAGCCATGTACAAATAATAGAAATATAATCATTGAGATTCGAGAAAATAGTACTAAAATGTGTTTTATTATTTAAGAAACAAAAATTTTACATACTTCTCATAAATACTTTTAAAACGACTATAAACAAAATTCTCTTCATAAGTGAAACTGTTTTACAGGTAAAATATAAAATTTTCAGTCTATTTCATTTTTCTATGAATTGCCTACAATGTTATGATGCAAAATTTGGACGAGAAAAATGATATTTATCAGGTATCCCGGATCTATGTACATCAGCATAATATTGCTTGTGCCACTTGGTTCAATTACTGAAAAATATGCAGAAATTTACTTGGTGACACCAGATACCCATTTAACATATCTATCGGTGCAATTAAACTATACCTAATAAAATATCATATCCATTTATTTCACAGTGGAAAAAGTATAGAGAGAACATTTGACTTGCTAAAACAATAACTCTGATAATATAATAACTAAAGTGGTACAAACTAACAACAGTTCGGACATTTAGGTATGATTTGCCTTACAGAACATGACATTGAACAGAAACTTTGAAGCCAAAGTTGACAAAGATGTCATCCAGAAGGTTATATATGATATTTTAAATAAACATTTTTACAGTTAAAATACAATGTTTTATTATTCTTAATTTATAACACAAAAAAATAGTTAACTGTCCATCCCCATTTAAATGAGATATTTTAAATAATGAAAATACATTCATAGTATTTATTTCCTAAATATATTTTATAATCAAGTCATGTTTTGCTCATCGCGAGCATTATCAACTGATAAACATCCAAAAATGTGTTTCCATCATTTAAAATATCATGGCTAACCATCAAGTAAGGGTCAACACCTTTGAAATGAAAGTGATATGATTACACGTCTGCATTTAACATAATCACTGCTAAATAATCTTGGATTGATATTACACTAAAAAACTGATTGACTTTGTCAGTAATGATATTTATTATACAGTAATTGTAATGCTATACTTAAACTAATTTGTCTGAATATTTTCCTTGTTTGTATGGATTTCTCCTGCACTGCAAAGTTTAATTAGATCATTCCAGTCAACTGTACTTTTGGCTTCGATGAGTTTCCACAGTTTGCTTTGTATCACCTCTTCTGATAAAACGTTATTGTCAAATTCAAATGGCTCAAGAAGTTTTTTCTCCTTATTGGCGATATCTAATGCTTTAAGTTAAGAATTATTTAGTGAAATATGACTTATGAATATTTCCATATAAAGCATAATAAATGCACATATCACAGAAAATTAATAATTCCATAAATAAATGTACTGAGAATGCTGTTTTTTTAAATTAATTAAGAAAATTCCCATATAAAAGGTCTAAAGCTTTTCTCATCTAATAAATATAAAACGAGATTTTGCTCCAGGCTAATAGAAGTTATAACTACAAGTAGAGAGAAATGTTCACTTCTGAAACTTATACATGGTATCTCATTGAACTCTCAATTTGCAATATAAATAAATTAGCTAATATCAACAGCATTATAGAAACCATAACAACAAACTAAAAAAGGTAATTTGATATAAAAGAAAAAAGTGCATAGTGTGATCACTATAACAATTATGCATTTTAAAATACATAGTTGCTATAGAGATCATAATGATGTTCAAGATATAATAAAAGACAAGAATTGGTTAATTGTTAGCTAAATTTATGATGATACTTATCGATGGACTGCCCAATTCAGAGATTTCATTAAACATTTTGCTTGTCATCTTATGCAATCATTTTAAAAATATTGGTAAAAATAAATTCATTTAAAAGGATACATCCCTTGGCAATATTGTTGGGCGCTGCAAAATCCCATCTGATTCCGGTGAATTCTTTGCCCACGTTCAAAGTTTCTCTAAGTAAACACAAAAGAAAAAATTGTACAATGACAGAAAACATATAATGATAATATAAATTAATATTTAAGCAAGAACCGTATTATTAATTCAATATCAAATACCTGGCTATAACCATTCTTAAATTGTCACTGGGTTTCATTTCTATGGAATTTTTAATCTCAATGCATTTCCTTTCATTTTCTGCCACTTCCTCTTTTGACGCATCTAGAGAACGTTTTAAAGTTGCCTGATTTATAAAATAGAAATGAATATTAATTACCAAGTCATTATAGTCATACAGTGCACTCTCGATTATCCGGGCTAATGCAGGGGAGGATGGTCATGGATAATTGAAAAACACGGATAATCCGAATCATCAATTTTTTATTTTATTTTTGAATATAATATCATATACACAATAAAATTTTTTAACACACTATTTATATATTCATTATTTATCAAGAAAACACAAAAAAAATATGTAAAAATATGTTTTATCATAATAACAAACGTAGTCTCGAGAGCTGACAAATATAGGCAATAAATATCGAAATTAACAAATTTACTGCAGGCACTCACGCCGGTTTATGCACTTCACTGGAAATGTAAATAGAAACGCATGTGGAGTACAAAGGATTTCAATTCTTGACTCACTCTAGTCCCATAAACTGTGATGTTTATTGCGGTATATGCGAACATCCATACATTGAAAACACAGAAGTGGTTAAAAAACAATTCACCGATTAGTTACGTAAACACAAACACATCGCTAAATTCATCCTTTTTTTCAAATAACGCACATATTCAAGATCGTAATTCATTAATGCGTCTCATAATCGTAATAGATAAAAAATCGATCAGATTATATTTGAATTAAAAGATATTTATTTTCAGGCACGAATAATCCGCAAACCGGATAATCGAGAGTACACTGTAGCAATAAATTATTAAATTTCTCAAAGTAAAGAAAACATACATTACGCTCATAGTTTTCATCTAGCTTTGATTTGAGAACAGAATTTTCCTGGTTCAAAATGTCTATCTGCTGTAAAATATTTGTATTTTCATCATCTGCTGCTAATGATACTAAACATATAAAGGTAATCATATTATTAAATTACATCATAAATACATCTAGCTCATAGTAATACAACTAAATGCATACTACTTACCAGAGCTTTTTAAAAAAAAAGCGCTGGAACTCACTTAATGTGAAGCTTTTTACTGAATAAGATTATATTCCAATATCATTTAAATGAAATTTAAAGCAGCTTTTACTATGACACGAAGAGCACAAGAAATACCATTAATAGAGGTGCCGGAACGTCGTTCCACCGCATTACTTGATAAAAAAAAGCTCTGCTATATACTTATGTTTGCAGAAGAAACTTATTCTGAAAATCTTTAAGTGGCATGTTTGCATTTAATGTTATAAACATTCCAGAATGGTGATAGAGACTATAGTAAAGACAGCGATTAGCATATTTTTTTAGAATTCATTAATAAGTCATTAGTTCTGAAACGATTGCAACGGTTTATCAAAAAAGTAATATCACAAGTTGATATTAAGCTTAAATTGAACGGTTCGAAAAGAAACATGATATGATATATCCAAATAAAAACTCGAGCATTAGATCCTGCAGAGATTCATAAGTCACGAAGCCAGCGATACCAGCAATCAAAGTATTTATATAAAACTATGCACATAAGACAGTGGATTCATTATTATATTGAGTTTAAAAACATCGCAACAAGATGTGATGTATCAAATATAAATATACCTTGTGATAAAAGTTCCATGTTTTCAATATTAGCGAGACTGCTAGCATATGCCTTCTCTAGCGATATTATACTGTTATCAATATCAGCCCACTCCATATTGAGGTCACAAATTATGCTAGCAATTGACAATGTTGCGGCACCAAATTCACTGCGAGATTTTTCAATTGTTTAAAAGTGACAGTTGGGCTTGTCATGGCGAATTTGAATAGTTCTTCGCCATAGACATCAGAAATAGAGTAATAAAACATAATTTTGCTATTATAATAATATTACTAAAACGCTTGCATCTATATTTTACTCTTGAGAACATTGAGATAATTTTGATTATTTTGAAAATCGTTTATATTTTACTCTTGAGAACATTGAGATAATTTTGATTATTTTGAAAATCGTTTATATTTATTCACTGGGAAAAATAAAAAAAATTCATAATAAATTTTCAAACCTTTTTTTTTTAATCTCCAATTCATTACTCCCGGACAAATGAAAATTATCATTATATATACCTACCCTCGAATAAAACTATAGAAATGTAGTTCTGTTTCAGTTGTTAATGATTCCCGTTAGAGTACAATTATGCTAATTTTTTGTACGATAAAATTTTATTACAATTAACATTAAGTTTTATTTTTTATTAACATTTTAATTGTTCCATCAAATACATCTCGCATCACATAAGTTTCTATTTTTCTCTATATTAAA
Source organism: Himalopsyche japonica (assembly GCA_028555115.1). NCBI lineage: Eukaryota > Metazoa > Arthropoda > Insecta > Trichoptera > Rhyacophilidae > Himalopsyche > Himalopsyche japonica. The sequence goes on from JAHFWJ010000430.1 coordinate 4,552,788, forward strand.
AACTATTTGCCAGACAAAATATGACTGACTATTTATACATGGCGAACACTAATATTCGTAATATTTAAGTTTGTCTATTCTTATTGGATAGGTTGGCTAACACTGACAGCTGTCAACAGTGTCAGCTCATTTCTTATTTTGGAAAAATGGCTAACTAAGTGTTCAGAATTGAATGCAATAATGCCTAGTTCATTATTATTTGCGATAAATAATGAGGGAAGAGTTTACGTTCTTTCAACAGCCGGGTCACTATGGAGAGAGTTTATGTATTTAGGTTTAGAATTCAAGCAATTGTCAGCCATTCCTCACTTTTTGTGGGCAGTGGGTGGAGACAGACAAATTTATGTTCATGTTCACGGGTTGGAGATACCAATTCGGGTTAAAGAAGAGGCTTACGAAAATGAGCGTTGGTTACCTCTAGAAGGTTTCAGTGGAAGACTACTACCGACTGATAGGTATCATTTCTCCACTAAGGACGGTAGTCGGGACAGATCTATTGATAGAATAAGATTACCGTCTATGGCTTGGCAATGGGAAGGAGACTGGCAATTGGAGCTATCTTTGGACGGGCAGCCATTAGATCACGACGGTTGGTCATACGCTGTGGATTTTCCCGCACAATACGGTCCAACCAAGCAATGGAAATCTTGCGTGAGAAGAAGGAAATGGGTGAGGTATCGAAGATATAGTGCCCTCAATTCTTGGTGTGCCATTGCACCACTGCACAAAGATCCAACACAGGAACCATTCATTGATGTTTCTATCGGAGGACATCAAGTTCCAAATGGAATAGCAGGCAGCCTTTCAGTTTGGGCAATTACTGCTCATGGTCGGGTAAGATTTATTATATTATTATTCAATTCGTTTTGATTATAGTTTCATTATGAAAATTAGGCTTACCGTGATTGAGCTGTAACATCTTATTGGCATAAGCTGTTATGTCAATTGAATTTTTAAAAAACACAAATGAAAAAATATTAATATTAATTGGTTTATCGAATATTCTTCCATAATAAATTTGACTCATTCATACTTTCACAACTGTCAAATATGAATTGTCAAAATGGCGACCAAACAAACTGGTACACCTTAACGGCAGACACTTTTAATAGGAAAAATTTTATAAAATTTTAATTATAGTAGAACCTCAATTATCCAGATAAATTAGGGTTGAAGATATTTTGGATATGGAGAAATCCAGATAATCGAAAAAAACCTGATTGACAAGAAAATACAAATATACACTCAGTCCTTTTTTTACGTGATTTTTTTTTACGCGAATTCGATTATATGCGATTTTTTTGGATGGCACCGCTACATTTTTTACACGGTTCACTCGTTTTTACATAATTTTTTCCCCAAATTTGTTTTAAAGAAGACATTTTTATATGATGCTAGGCATGTACGTTTCATTATTTTTTTAAATAAAAAAATATGTGTATTTTTAAAACTTAATTTTGTAAAGCATTCCATTTTTTTAAATACACATACAATTGCCAAATATTAACAAGTGTATCGGATATTATGCGAATTTATGTTTTAGGGTGTGTACAGAAATACAATGCAATTGCGTGAAATCATATTTTTTACGCGCCTTTTTCTGGAACCAATGTATCGCGTAAAAAAAGGACTGGGTGTACTCGGTTTGAATCATTTTTATTCCATGTCACATTTGATGTAAGATATTTTACCATAAACATTTCATCAATCTGGTATAAACAATCAATAGATAGGTGTGACAGAGCATTGTGTAATGATAATAAAGTTTTTCATCTTTTACAATAGAGAAATTTCAGTCAGCCTCGTAATTATGAGCTTTTGTTAAACATATTAAAATATATAATTTATAATATAAACTGAGGGTGCTTGATGAAATTTCATTATCAAATTTGAATTGCTGAAACTTTGTCACCCACAACCTGGATATCGCCTTTCAGATATATATTTGGCTCCTAGCGTTAGATTTTTATTATACTGTGTTACTTGTATATAATCATAATTTTTATGTCATTTGTAACACTTTCCTTCGTTAACAGGTAATGTTTCGAAGTGGAGCGTGCACTACTGCTCCCGAAGGCTTACGTTGGACCAACATAGCTGTTCCACCCGGTTGTGAAGTAAAACAAATTTCTGTGGGTACCTCAGGACTAGTTTGGGTCCTATTATGGACTGGCCGTGCTCTCGTTCGTAAGGGAGTAACTCGCGATTGCCCTACTGGAGATTCCTGGCTTGAAGTGAAGGCGCCAGATGATACAAAACTGTGCGTAATAACCGTAGGTTGCGATGCCGTATGGAGCGTAAGCACAGATGGGCGTGTATGGTTCCGAAAAGGAATTAACGGGGCTGGTTCGGGAACCAGCGAGACCCTCGCGATGGGTAAAGGTTGGCTTGAGATTGGCGGAAATATGGCACACATATCAGTCGCAGCTAATGATCAAGTTTTTGGTGTCGGCGCACTAGACAGATGTGTGTATTGGCGGTGTGGGGTGAACCCCGCTGAATTAACTGGAAAAAATTGGAGATTAGTTCAAGCCCCTTTGCACCTTAGCCGAGCATCCAGCAATGCAAGTTTGATTAAAGGATCTCCAAGAGGACGCCACCGTAGTCTGAATTCTCTGGTACTCCACTTACATAATATGGATAATAGTTAAGATTTCTCAAATTATTTGACATTTATAAAAAGTATTACTGAAATATTATCAGCAAAATATAGAAAAATATTTTTTAGCTTCGTTTGTTTGACAAATATTTTTTTTTTTATAGAATCGTCCTCTGAGTGCTCATGAAGCAGCTCTGCCACCAGGATCATGGGAAGAGTCATCAAGATCAGCACCAGCCCCAAGAACTCTACCACTCAGACCACCTCACCTCACCTCGGCTACTCCACCAATGTAATTAAAATGAATTTTATGATATATGATACAATCATGTTAGTAAATGTATAACACACTTAGTATCAATTATGACTTATGAAATTGTTCAGTAAAAAAAAATGTTAACACACACAAATTTTAACATGGGCCAAAATTTTGATTTGAATTTTTGAAATTTTACATAAGTTATGTTTCACCTTTTGACATCTTCTGGCAATCAAATGCGCTGATTAAATTGAACTGACAATGACATTATTCAGGATTTTAGCGATCCTAATTTGTTATTGAAATTCCATTATGTGCTCTCAGTCGATATATCAAATCACATTTTATAAGAATATATATTATTTTGTTGATGAATTGTAGGTCCGATTCCGAAGACACTTGTAGTATAAAATCTAATAGTCAACAAGGTGCAGAAGCCAATGACAGAATGATAGATGTAACAGGAAAATGTTTTGAAACTACTTTGAAAAATCCAAGAGCTTGGAGTCCAGTCCGTAGTGTCGGTTCTGTGGTAATTTAATTATATATTATCTTCTTATTCATAGTTGAAGGGCTAAAAATTCTATGTATCTTCACCGAGGTTTCTTATTACATGTTCAAATTTTGCAAGTTTGTCGATGACCTTATAGCATCACTTTGAATTATGTGAACATTTTAATCATGTCTGTCTTAAATACTTTGAATAATTGTACACTAATGAATTGTACAATACCGTCACCTCAAAAGCAAAAAGACACTTATGAGAATTCGACAATTGACTAATGAGTTTTTTTTCACAATAATTTTCCGTCCACAAGCACAGAGAGATTTGCGTAACGAAACTTATGAAATCATAGATGACTGTGTGATAGTAATGAGTATGTGATTTAATTTTCATTTAAAAAAACTGAGATACAATATCCATATAATTTCACTCTGAGAACACACTCAATGCATTTTTCTCAACTCTATTTTTACTTGTGTGTCCTTTTTCTCTTAGGTGATGACTGATGATATTTGGTTATGATATGCACAATTTAGATGTGAATAAACTGGCATACCCTTTAAAGATATTCAACGCAAATTAGGTTTTCTTAATAATAAAAATAAAATTATTGCCTTCAGTATTGTTTTGACTGGTTAAAATTTTTGTTCGACATTGTTGATGAGTGAAAAATTCATCCAGTCATTCGGAACAAACTGCCAAGTAACTACGAATTATGAAACATGTTATTAAATTTTATAAACTATACTAACTCAGTCAGTACATTTTCATAAAAATGCGTACACATAATACGCTGCTATATATCAGAAATTAAATGTAATGTCAGATTTTTTTGAAAATTGACTTACAATTTGTCTAACATTGAGTTGTCAAAAATATACTGAAAGACCCTTGCAAATTATTTCTGACCTTAGGTTGGAATGGAGGCTCACCCTGAAACTGACAGTAGTGTTTTCGATACCGATTCGGGGATGTTTGGTGATGATGAAAGTGACCATGCAGCTTTGTATTGGGATGAGTGTGATGCAGTTTGGACACTCGTTGAAGCAGGAGGATGTACATTTGATCCAACACAATTACCTCATTGGTATAGAAATTATCTTTCTATGAAATTTAATTTGTCAATTTTTCTCTAAAATTTCTCAATCGTTTGTAATATTTGAATGACATTTATAGTTCTGTTATCAATGAGCTTTTCATGCTTGTAGATTACAAAGCAGTTTTCTTTTGTAGGTTTGCTGATAGTCACAGTGTGCCGCAAGTTGAATTGACTCAAGCATGGCGTCTTCAAATTCTTGATGATCTCAAGGGACGGCTGCAAGGGTCTGATATTGAAGTGTCTTCATATGAAAAAGCTGTTGATACAAAAAGTTGGGTTCGTAGTGGGGAAGCTCGATGCTTCGGCGGTTCTGGAAAAGATGCGGAAGACTGTCTTATAGCACTTGAATGTCATTCTGGATCCAGCGGGGGTACTTTGACCATCCTTAACCCTGATGGGGCAACAACAAAGGTTTTTCACATCTCAGTTACTCTTAAATTAAAGCATTGCTTACAGAACATTAAATTACATTTATGGAATCAATCAACAATCAATTTAACAATAACACTTTCTTAATGATTAATGAGTCTGCTAGATATTTACAGTACAGTGTGTTTAAAATTCATGTTTTCTTTTTGTTTCATTTTCAGCATAATATGATTCTCAGTGAAATAACATGTGTTGTGAGTTGTTCAGAAGCAGGGTGTCCACGCATTGCTATATATGCACCGAGACGTTTTAAAAGTCCCCTAAAAATTCAATTTGCTTCCGATACGGATCAGGAAGAGTGGTTATCGCTTTTAGTTGATGGTGTGTATAACATTTAAATTCATATTCTAAAATTATTTTTTCATTTTTAAATTCTCTCTAAAGCATTACACAAATAGAATTTTGATGTACCATTCAATGAAATGTCATTTTCCTGCATCAATAATGGTTTTTGCAAAATTTCGTTGTTGAAGAAAGTATAAAAAATATATTGGTAATTAAATAACACTTGTATATCTGCTATATTAAAGATACCATATTCAAACTTTAAGTGGATTTGAATATCATTTTTTCCTTCTATACAGTCATCTGTCAAGTTCATGATGTGTCTGGACGTCCTAGCTCAGAAGCCTTGTGGGGAGCCACTGCCGCCGGAGATATTTTAGTCTGGGATCCACAATCTTGGAAAGTGGAGAAGCAAGATAACTTATATATTCAGGTAAATTCTTAATTAACATAAGTTAAGGCTCGAAATGGTCTGGAGCAATGAAATTCTATCGTCTTTTTCGTTGATTTCATTTCATGCAAGTTATAGCTCTGAGAGAATGATGTATGTCATCTGACAGGCTTTCTACTTTACTGAGAGTATTACTCACGTAAATCAAAACATACAATCGATCGAATACGGATTGGTATTTTAGGACACGGCATTAAAGTTAAGCGGATCTGCCAAAAATTGATTATATTTTTGCAGGAAATGGATGTATTCGGTAAAGACACAACAAATGCTGAATTCTCTACTACGCTTCACAACAGTTTTCCAGCTGGAACTGAACTCGAAATATCTGGCTGTCTGCATGACGTTGTGGAAAGAATTTCAATAAATCTCCAAGGGCACCCGCGGATAAAAATTAAACACAAAACGGAAAAGGATATTAGAGATGTTGCACTGCACTTCAATCCCAGGTTAATATTTTCATAAAAGAAGGAATGGAAGAAAAAAAATCAGGCTTGTAATGTTATTGTATATATAACATTTATAAAATAGATATAAAACATTTTTTTAACACTCCAATGCTTTTTTATCAGGTTCAAAGAAGGCATCATTGTTCGAAATACGATGAAAGAGGGGGATTGGGGTGAAGAAGAAAGAGATTCCTCTATGAATTTAGTTCCTGGACAAGATTTCAATATTAGGGTATTTCATTTACTTAAAGTATGTTGTTCAACTATGACGAATCAAAAGGAAATAGAATTCTTAAGGTTTGTATTTTTTAGATTGTATCATGTGAGAAAGGGTATGATATTTGGACAAACGGACAACATTTCACATTCTATAAGCATCGCATCAAACCTGAAACTGTTGCAAGTCTAAAAATCACTGGACCATTGAGACTATTCCGTATTATTTATAAATCTAAAAGTGTAAGTTTCATTTGAATTTAATAATTTACTTTTGTGACGTTATTTTAATTAAAAATGTTGTACGGCTGCTATCTATATCTATAAATGTGTTTTTAAAATGTTATAAAGTGCGAGCAGGACTGCAAATTACTGCTCCCTTTGTTCTACTTTGCTGCTTTAAACTATTTATTATAATACCTCAGGTAATTATCAGCAATGATGAAATGGTATGGCGATGCATGGGAGGACATTTGCGGAGGGTAGAATCGTGCAGCAAAGGTGTTGTGTGGGGCATAGCTCACGATCATACTCCTTGGCTGTATACTGGGGGGTGGGGGGGACCCTGTCCTAAAGGTTAGTTTTTTTATGTGCATCTCTTATAATTGTAAGTTATTCTATTGTGATGAATAATCACTTACAATTCTTTCTTAATTTCAGTACTGGACAAGCACAAAGATGGCATCAATCCTATGACCGATACACAAAACTATTTTGTCTATGAAAACCAAAGATGGAATCCTCTATCAGGATATACCGGGTCTGGACTTCCAACAGATCGTTATATGTGGAGTGACTCTACCGGGAAGCACAAGAGAACCCGAGAATTGACGAAACTTTTGAATAGACACTGGCATTGGGTAAATAATTATATTTCTTTTATAATATAGATATTATAGCTCTATATAATTTTATTTTATATCATCATATAAATACAGGTTAGGCAAGATAAATCATAGAAATTGTTGCAGAACTGCAGGAAATGGACTGCTATACTACAATATATCAATAGACCCCTCTTAATCTAGAAGATAACAAACGAATGAGTCAAGGGTTATGGTAACAGTTTATTAGATGGTTATTGAAAAAATTAACATAATAATAACATAGGTAGACCAAGAAAGGAAAACTAACTAGTTTTAGTAATGTGGAAGAAAATGATAAAATTGTTTTTGAAAACTTATGCTACTTTTATTTTATTAATTGAAAAGTGTTGTGTTTTAAAAAAACTTATCATAACTTTATTAATTTAATTTATCAAACCTGTACAGTTATAACCTTAGATTTAGTTTGTTTTTTCTCTATAATTTATTTTATTTTCATTACTAATCTAATTAACATTTCGTCATGAATTTTTCTAGGTGTCAGATTGGATAGTAGATTTTCATGCTCCAGGTGGCGTGGACCGTGACGGTTGGCAATATGCAACCGATTTTCCTTCAACCTATCACGGTCGGAAATTGTTCACTGACTGTGTCAGGAGGAGGCGCTGGTTCCGCCGTGCGCAATTGAACACTTCGGGACCATGGCACGAGTTAGGAAACACCAAAATTTTAGATTTGTCACTCTGGGTAAGTCTTGTCTCTAAATACACACTATTATGAAACACCGGCTCAATTGCTATTTTACTTTGTTGATCATTTATAATATTATATAACTTTATTTAGTCACAAGATACAGCTGACTCAAATGAAGCAATTGCAGTGTGGGCTATAGCAGCTTCAGGAGACGCATTGTTCCGTACTGGTGTTACAAAGGAAACTCCAGGGGTGAGTGTTTTTTAAAGCTTGTATCTGATTTTCACCTTCATAAATCTTGAAAACCAGATGATTTTTTTCAGAGTAAGGATTTCTATTCAATCACATAATGGTGGATTCATTAGTCGATTGGTCAACGCTGCATGACTTTGTCCTTCTTTATAAATGGTTTCAATCACCAAATGTACACTTTCCTACTTAGATTTCTTAGTTCACATAGATCTGTATCCAAAGACACGTATGATGATGATAATAATAATTATGATTTCTTTCCTTTGATCCATCCCTTTTACTAGGAATGGCAAATGGAATTTGACAGGTGTGTCGAAATAAACTATTTTTTTATTTGTGACGACTAGTGACATTCTTCTATCTAAATACACACTTTAGGTACATTCTTTAATCCCTCACATAAATCATATTTAGACTATCATGACTAAAAGAAATATTAATAAGTATAGTTCCACAATGAATATTGTTTATTGAATATATAAAAAATGATACACATATAATAAACTAATAACATGAAATAAATATATAATAAAACATTTTTTATACAATTTTTTTTTAAATAATAAAAACAAATGAGCGAAACCGGTCCTGATCAAAAAATATATTGTGGAAATAAGTACTAAAAAAATGTGTTTTTATTATTTAAAATATCATGCCTTTCCATCAAGAAGTGACAGTTAACACCTTAAAAGTGATACAATTTTTTGTTTGTTCCATGTTATTTGGTAGCCACATAAGTTTTTGCAAATCAATTAGCAATGAAAATGTAAACATTGTGTTAATTATAATTTTCTTCTTAATAGATGGAAGCTTCAATTAGGCAAATGCAATTATTTTTGATATAATTAAATTGTATTTCATTGCTATGCGATTATTTATATTCAAGATAAAGGTAAATTAAACACTATTTACTTGATAATGCGAATCAGATTACCTACAGACAAAAATATTGCAAATATATGCATTGTAATACAAAACAACATACGCAATCAAAGATAAAGCGTAACATCAATGTACATGCCTCTTTGAAACAAACCTGTAGCAGGATCTCAAAAGAATTTCGCTAGAGGTTGCATTGGTAGTGGGCACTTTTTATGGAAGTGCCCACTACCAAAAGAACAATGGAACACGATTCGGAAGCGTGAACTGTAGCTTTAATGATGAAATATATATTTGTGCACTTTAAATAAAATCTGAATGTATATCATTTAGGGTACCTCATGGGAACATGTGACATGCACACAACCTCTAGTTGGAATCAGTGTTGGAGGTGCAGGTGTTTGGGCAGTAGGACGAAAAGGAGAAGCATATTGGCGTATGGGAATTGTCGCAGATAATTCTATAGGTAACAGTATTGAGCTTATTGAAGCTCTGATTAAAAAAGCATTTTTTGTTTACCAGTTTAAAGTAGCAGTATATATGTATGTCATTTATGGTCAAACAATGCTGCATGTGTAATGGTATTAGTATCAATAAAGCATAGTTAATATATCTACTGGCTTTGTAGGCATATTCACCAAATAAAAAATCGCGTAATATCCAATATATCGACTAGCATAGAAAAGAAATATTTTTTTGTGATTGAACTGACATTTATTTTTATTAATAAAAATCAAACATATTTAATCACTTCTAATGGATATAATTTATGATATCAATTGAAGGTGCTTGATGGAATTTAAATATCAAATTTGAATTGTTAAAACTTTGTATGATTCCACATTTTTTGTTACTAACAAATCTGTAATCAACTGTTCTGTTGTGTCCATGTGATTGAATGCCTGAAGTAACCGGAAGGCGAAACCCAGGTCGCTGGTGACAGTAGATGTAAATTAATCATACAAAGTTTTAATGATTCAAACTTTTATTTGATTCAAGCAATAGAATTAGCTGTCATTTCATGTTGGAAAGACATTTTTTTAAATTTAATTATGAATATTTATGCTTGATATATTATATACCCAGTCCTTTTTTTACGCGATACATTGGTTCCAGAAAAATGATTTCACGCAATTGCATTATATTTCTTTACACACCCTAAAACATAAATTCGCATAATATCCGATACACTTGTCAACATTTGGCAATTGTATGTGTATTTAAAAAAATGGAATGCTTTACAAAATTAAGTTTTAAAAATAAAAAAAAAATATATAAATGTCTTCTTTAAAACAAATTTGGGGAAAAAATTGCGTAAAAACGAGTGAAGCGCACAAAAAAATGTAGTGGTGCCGTCCAAAAAAATCGCGAGTAATCGAATTCGCGTAAAAAAAGGACTGGGTGTATATATATATGCTTGTAAATTTCGCTCATCAAAGGTCTTTTAAAATTAACAATATTATAAAGTTTGTAGCTTTGCTGTCTGGATCTGGATATTATATGTATTTAATCTTTGATAAAATTAATTAATGTCGTATAAATTGTCACAGGCACATTGTGGCATGTGGTGGAATCCATGCCTGGGATGGGCAGCTTAAAACAGCTTTCTGTCGGAAGTCAAGATGTTTGGGCTGTTGACAGCCACGGAAAAATTATTGTTCGTAAAGATATCACCACCGCTATGCCTGCGGGATCGCAATGGTTGATCCTTGGGAATGATGCTCCAGGTAATATGAAAGTTCTGTAGTCTATATTTTCGCTCATTCATCATTGAATTTTGTTAAAAAATGTATCCATCCACAGGGCTGATGGTATAAAATCTTAATAATTGATTTGTGTTTCAAAAACGAGTCACATTTTAAAATAGAAAATTATAATCTTATGAACAAAATTTTTCAATTTTTGAATAATCTGTACAGGATGTAGGTAACATTATGTTTAGAAACCAATGTTCTACAACACTAAAACATTTCTTTATGGTGCAAAAGTAATTTTACCTTGTATAATTTAAAATTTCAACAGCTTGTTTTTCATGTAATAAATATTGCCCTTGGTTTTGAATTTAGATGGAACAGGTGGTTTCCGACATGTATCAGTAGGAGAAAAGGGAGTGTGGGCGGTCAGTACCGGTGGCACTGTCTGCCGCCGAGCTGGAATATCCGAAACATCGACAACGGGTTCTGGCTGGGTAGCCGGAATCACAGCCGCATGGCTACATATATCTGCTCGTGGCAAAAGTGGTTATCTTTAAATCCAGCTCACAATCTCTCACAAATATATTGTAAGTTGTTACCGCAAAGATCTTGACTCGGTTTGAATGACTCGAATACTAATTATTTTACTATTATCTCCTGTCAAATAACTGAGGTTGTTCATAAAATGTTTGTTGAGAAACAAAAATTTATATATATTCTATAATATATCATATGCATTAACTATCCTTCATTTTTGCCAATAAAATTTAAAATATATCTTGCTCATGAATTCAGCATTGTTTTTGAGTACCAAATGAATTCAGCCATGAATTTTCAGATTTTTTCTAGATTTATTAGGCGTTCTTATACCAGGGCCAATCAAAGACAGAATTCATTCATAGTGTATCAATGTTTGTTCCAATAAAACCAAGAAATCGTTTTCCAAACATGATCAAATAAGAAATTGAAATTTATTTGAAAGTGAAATATAAAATTCACTCCTTCGTTTGAAAAATATTTAAATATCAAATTCTCCCATTCATGCTTTGACTACATTTTATACTGTGTAGCTCATAAATTCATATTGTATTTTTATAAAATTGTTGTAAGACAAAACATTACTAATTACAATGCCATCTTTTTATTTTGACAGCATACTTACGAATTAACATGAAAATATTGTGCACATTATCCAATCAAAAGAGACATTAGGTGGCGAAGTATGAAACCCTTCATCAGAATAATCATACACTTTTATATGTTGACTGATAAGTGTTTAAACCACTTTCTTACTGAATAGTATAAAATCAGTTATATTATTTTCACAAAATAATCCACTGGTGATCTGCCTCTGTTATAATATTCACACTTACAATATATGTATAATATATATTAAATATTTACTTTTCCTAATTGTTTTTTTTAGCTATTTCTTAGATTGTCGTGCAAACATTGATTGACAATAAATTTTAAGTGTAATGAATAATAGATTATTTGTATTGATCTTGTACTAATGCCTGTGTAGAAATTACTAAAGTATTCTGATAACTATATTTTAATATTATAGGCGAGAAAATTTTCACCATGAGTCACTTAAAAACTGACTTTGTTTGCCTTTATCTGTACCTATACTTAACTTGATGCTTTATTATGATTGTTATTCTCATTATCAGCAATTACGTGATTATTAAAAAACGCTTTAGCAGAAGCACTATTGCAATACTACATACGAAAACAATTTGTTGACTGAATTTTGTATGTCATATTATTTTTATGAGGCTTGATGGATATTAATATTAACTATTAGACTAGTACAAAATTTTCTCTTTCATAAATGAACGTATTTAAATTATAAGCCGAGTCAAAAACTGCACTGCTTTTATTGTGATTATTAATATTAATTTTTCGTAAGATGTTAAACAATAATGATTATAATATATAATTTGGTTGTTTTTTTTTCTTTTATGATATTAAAGACTTACTTCATTATGATTATTTTTAACTAACTCAAAGTGTGTAGGCATAAAAAGGTACATACATACAATTCATGTGTTAAATCATTAGGTTTTTACAGAAAATGAATATGAAGCCATTATGTGACCTTCTGTGAATAAATATCTTCAATGTGATGTGTATGTAGAGAAAATCCAAAATACCAGAGAATGCCTCTTATTTGATTTCTCTGACAGATTTGAAAAATTCTGTGATAATTTTGCAAAAAACCTTTGTCAAGAAAGTTCTCTTTGGTAACTGTCATTTTTGGGTTTTTGTTTAATCAGCAATTTGTTTTATTGCACTTTTATATTTTGCATAACCTTTATTTAGAATTTAGAGTTACTTTTTATTAAACAATATATATTTTTTTTTGCATATTTTGATATGATTATTGTAACATATGCACACAAAACAAAAATTTAAAAAAAAAATGTCATTTCAGAAAAATATTTTCTTTCAACTATATATCTTATAAATGTTGTTGAACTGAAATACATCGCTATTTTTTCACCGCGTTGTAATGGAGTTCGTTTAACCAAGTGAATGCCAATTCAATCAATAAATATAAGTACCACCAGGAAATGTCACAGAGGATAGAGAGTGATCAATTCAAAACCAGTTCTCATAATATTGTATAGAAATTATTCTATTAGAAGTACCAGTGCCCACCATATTATTCTCCATTGGAATAGAATTTGTTACACATTTTTTTTTATTACAGGAAAATTGAAATGCAACTGTGAAGATCAATCGTTTCCTAAATTAATCTAAATGTTAGCGCTAAAATGAAATATACCAAAAATAAAAACTGTCATCAAATGCATTATTTTATTTATAAGAAAGCTTCCATATCTAATAATCTAATTTTTGTAAAATTTATATTTTTACTTTAATTGAAATGACTTTTCATAAATAATAAGTTTTTTAAATATATTTTTATAAGTAGATATGTTTATCTTAAATGTATTGTATAAAATTATCAGAAATTGGAATGATACCATAAAAATCTTTTTACATGTATAAATAATTAAAGATTGCAATGTTTGTTTTATAACATTTATAAATACCGTTTTCCTTAAATATCTCGTCTATAGAGTAATATTTGCAAATAGTTTGTTCAGAATGAAAGCGCTTCCCAGTCAGTATGATTGGTTTCACACTCTTAAATTTGATAAAAGATCTGAATATAATCCCGATTCAGCATTTCTGATCTGGAGAGATTTCAACTGTTTATTCTGCAAGAAAAAAAATGTACTTTAAAATACACACTTATATTTCTCAAAATGTTAAACTGTCCTGGAATAATATGATTTGTATATGATTAGATTTTAATAAAAGACATCCCATGCTATTAAGTAAGAAACCCCAAGTATCACACTACTATTTTGTAATGATATATTTTGTCAACTTTTTTAGTGAAATCGTAACTAATGATTCTTATAATTTAAATAGTAAAAATATGCTCTGATATCGTAAAACCCCTCTACATAGAAAAAATAATCTTGTCATTCTAAGCTGTATAGTTAATCTCTGAATTAGTTCTACAGGTATTAAGTAAAAAAAGGAATAAATTGCTTCTCCATCCTTACATCAATATATAGCCTATTTTACAATATCTATTTCAGGAAATGATTGATGTGTCATTACTTACAGACATTTTTAAGTCAACGCAGTTTTTGTGTTTGTGTGCTAGATTCCAAAGATTCACTGCTAAAGTTTCAGTTTCCTTATTACCAACATCGGCTCTTTTAACTATTCTCCAAAATAGTTCCAAAGCCAACGTCGACTGTTTATGATTTTCATTTTCTTCTCCTAGTTGTTTAAGAACTGACAAAATTTCATCAACTAATGATGCGCACATGTTGTTAATCTCCTCTATAAATGAAGCTTCAGACCCATATAAAGTATCATTGGAGTCAACTGAAATATCAAAAAACATTTGGAATATATGAGAATGAAAAATTTGAACAATAATTTAAATTCACACAAATATTTGTTTAAGCCATTTACAGTTCAAGTTTCCAAAAAACAAAAAAAAAAAGCTTACTTCATAAAAATGAAGGTATAATATTTGTCATAACTTGTTATGTATAATTGATGTATGTATGATAAATGATATAACAAACCTTGACCCACATGATACAGATAGGTATCTTGAGCCATATTTGCTAATAAATCTATAGATTTTAGAAGCAGAGTGTACCTCGACGGATCGGTTGCCTCCCAACTGAGACGGTTTAGTATTTTTATTAATCCTTTTACTAGGTATAACACACTTCCGGCTGCCACTCTATCCTGCAACAAGAGTTTACCGTATCAAATATGATTGCTTTTTTTCAATAAAGAATAAATCATGCATTTGTGCTATTTTTTTTATTTGAAACTGTCAACTCTTTCAAGGTCAGCCACATCCTTTTTTTATGGTGAATCTATGAATTCATTCCCAGTAATGGACACTTTGTTTTGATGACAAATTGATTTTTCATAAATTTGTGTTTCGAAGGTTTGGATGTCTAACTCTGCTACTCTAATCCATATGATCCTAAAAAGGCGGGCTAGCAAGAGCCATTTATAAATGCCATTTTGTCTTCATACATCTATATTTCTTTCTCTCCAATGAGGGAAGGTTGAGCAATTAAATAACGATCAGGCTTGAAGAATTTTGAAGTTGAGTTACTCCATTATGAATCGATACGCTTAAAATTGGAAGCAGACATGGTTGAAAAAAAAGAATTCACCCTGGGTTTAGTATTTTTTTTAAGAAATCGTAAATTAAAAAAGCCACACTTACAGGAACAACAAGCAGAGTGGACAAAAAAGAACTAAGGTATGATACGAGGAAGGCATCAGTCGTTCGCAATTGGCCGTCGATCATTCTTTTAGATGGCACTTCGCTTAAAATTGTGAGAGCTTCTTTTAAACAGTCTTCAGCTAAAAATAATATAAACATAGAATTGTATTCCAAAAAATTGTATTTTAAATCTCAAGACAAAATAATATTTAGAAATTTATTAACTAAATTTACTCACCTTGGCCTCTGCAGTGATTGAGTAGGGCAACCTGTCCAGAGAGAAGGTACAGCTGAACTTTGGTAAATGGGCAATCGAGAGCAGGAATAGTTACATAGCAGTATGCAGCACAAGCGTGGACAAACCAACCAGATTTTCTAGTATGCTTTCCTAATACAATACGTCGGGTTTCCACAGAGAGGCTGTTAACATACTGAAAATTAAAAAAAATCATTTCACAAAAATGAGAAAACGGTATTTGCACAATTAAGAATAGTATTTCTCTAGTAAAGATATCAATCTGACATAAGATACCCCTTCCAAAAATATTGTTTCATAACTTCTAATATATCAAGGCACACAAAAGTTTCAAAATTACACCACTTTGATTCTGATTATCTGAATAAGTTTACTTGAGTTGGTTGTCTGTAAATGTATGTCATATTGGACCTCGTACCACCAATTTAATTTGTTCCATATACTAGTTGGTAGTATGACAGGTTCATTATACAAAATGCTGTAGAATTTGTGGTAATTTAAATAATTGATAATAGATTCCCTCAAAAAAAGCACTGTTTACGTCCCAAACATTATCTGGTTTTTATATGTTACAAGTCGATTATAAAAAGTTACAGCAGCATTAATTTTTAACAACTAAAATCTGCCTAAAGTAGTCTTACTCTCATTTTGAATCTTTGTATATATTTTCTTCCTTAAGAGAATCCAAGATCACATCTATGCCTGCTGACGCAATGTCCTTTATGACTTAGCTCTCGTTATCAGGTTATGGTTACGTTTCATAAAATTCTGTTAATGGGTAATATATACCATACCTGAATGAGTATCACATGGACCATTTCCAGTTTATAAAATGCAGCACGTGCTTCAACGTAAAAATCTAATTGCTTTTCAAAATCTCTGCCATATGACACATGTCGCACAAAGCCACATACTAATTCACCGATAGTCTTCAGTTCATCACCAACTGTGAGAGCACTGAAAATGAAGAAAAAAATTATAATAGGCGTGCAACTCTTGTTTTGATGCTACTATAAACATACCTAGATTTAATGGTTCATTCCTTTTTAATAAGTAAAAAAAAAACTTGAAAAACAATTATCAGTGGTTTATTTAAAGCTTTTATTGAATAAACTCTGTGTTTATAAAAAAAATACATGTCATTACAAAGGATCAAAATATTTTTCTTACTTCACAGATTTGTGTAAAATAACACATATTTGCATGAGGTTATTGATGAGAGTCTGGTCGGTATTCAGACAGTCTTGCTGATTCTGATAGGCTGTCAATAAAATTTTACAAACTTCGATCCGAGTAGATCCAGCCTTGAATATATCCAAAGTTAATAACAGATTTTCCTGAAAACAGTCAATAGTATAATGCTAATAATCATTGATGAGGTAAAATTATGAATACTTTAAATCGAGGAAAAATTTCTATTATATTATTATTGACTATTGCTCTTTCTACAACATGCACTAGATGCTCTGGAGCAAAATATCTCCCCGTTATAACATTTCTGTTGTAATTGCTTCTTAGCAAAAGACCTGAATATCATTCCCTGTATCCATTAAGTCCTCAGCATACAATAATTCTTCATCATAATCGGTTGCTGACTGCATTTTAGCATGCAACATAAATGTTATATTATATGCAGGTGTATGCATATACTTTCAAATCTCTTCTTTTACATACAAAAATTTTAAATTGAAAAGTATTTTTTTACATCACTGCATTCTTTGCTATACGATCGTCGATTTTCATGTGTTTCAGTTTTGAAAAAAATGCCAGTATCCTTATAGCCTTACATTCAATGTTCAGTTAGAGCACACTCAATACAGATAATATATTTTTTCACATTGAGTGCGGAATATATTACTTCTGCATATAAAATTTCATACATAGAGAAAAAAATAAATACCACGGTAAAAAGTCCTTCAATATCAGTAGTGTGGGTGACGACCTTTTTCAAAATAACTTGCAGTTGCATATAATGCTGATCAATAGAATCTTCAGATTTATTAACACACGCAATTATATCTCCAAGCAACCAGTTGATTTGTTGG
The DNA here is from genome assembly GCA_028555115.1 of Himalopsyche japonica. NCBI lineage: Eukaryota > Metazoa > Arthropoda > Insecta > Trichoptera > Rhyacophilidae > Himalopsyche > Himalopsyche japonica. The sequence continues at coordinate 4,570,509 of JAHFWJ010000430.1, forward strand.
ACCTGCAATGTAGTATTCATCCATAACACAAATACTTTTTATAAGCATTCATCAGTGTATTCTTTGTTTGCGAGACCAATTTAAGAACTTCTGAGAATCATATTTGTCAATAAAAAAAATATTTGGCTTTAATTATTGCATTGATCTTTTTCTGATAAGAATGATGAAACTTACAGAAAAATGTATCGCAGCAAATTGAATCCAAGGCTCAGCGCAGGCAAGATAATGCTGCAGATTTTTGAAATGCCGAATGATTCGCCATGCGGCTGCTAATAATGCTTTATCGTCTGCTGATCCTCCACCGCTGCAAACTCTTTTTCCAAGTGTACTGAGCATTTCACTCGCTACTGCATCTTTTAGAGTAAAGTATACTTACATTTATTTGTGTAAAACGTGTACACCCAGCAGCAATAGCCACCATATATTTTATCAGTTCATTACAGCCACCATGAAACCCAAGTCACTTTTATAAAATTTAACAAAAAAAATGCTGCTTACCATTAGTATCTGAATTAGAAATCATTTCTAAAAATTGCATCGCTCTGCATGTAATATAGTCTGGTTTAAATGAAGACATTATTGACCGTAACAGCATATTACTGAAAAAAAAAAAAAAAACAATAACAAATTGGTAGCCCATTGATAGATTGGCAGTTTGCAACCAGGTATGTGCAGACTACTACGAAGGAAGGTGGGTAAATCTTTTAATAAAAAAAAAACTTCATATTGTAACATAACACCAAAAATTCAGTAATATAAAATAAGCCTTTATTCTATTTTGGATGAATCTTAGTGAAGAGTGTGGATTTTTGTATTGCAAAGCAATGTAGGTGCTACTAATGTTTGTAACGTCTTATTTAAGTAAAACGGGCTTTTTAGCACTGGCCGCAATGAAAACCAAATATCGAGTAAGGTCATTTTTACTAGTCGAAAAAGAGATACCAGAGACACTGCCTCATCACCCAAAAATTTGATAAACTTTTTGCCAGGCTAGGTAGGGAGTTTTTTTCTTTTCGGGAAGGTGTAGTAGAATAAACACGGTGAAAAAATAGCAATGTATTTTAGTTCTACAGAATTTTGTAGAACTAAAATACATTGCTATTTTTTCACCGTGTTATAATGGAGTTCTACCAAGTGAATGCCAATTCAATCAATAGTAGAATAAAGGTTGGAAGCTGCTGTTATACAGGCAAATGGTAGCTATTGATCAGATTAGTATTCTGTGAACGATAGTTACCTGTCTTTCATATTTTTGCATTGATCAACAAGTTTATCTAAAAATGCAGTAGATATATTAGACCATTGGACGAGGCCGTACAGCATCCAGTCAATCGACGGACAATAAAGATTGACATATGTGTTAATATCAATGTGTTGAATTAGAAGTTCACTTTTTATACCGTTGCTAAAAATCTAAAAGAATTAAATCATATTAATTAATTAAATTGATTTTAAATTCCAATTGATACATTAGTCATTAAAAGACAGATTATTTAAATACACACCTGAGGATATGTTAATAGAAAATCATTTATATTTTGCAAGAAATATTCTTTATTGGCAGTATTCAACGTCAGTCCAACTCGACACAGATAAAAACGAGCATACGCTGCAACTAACGGATGACCGATACCGCGGATCATGGATGTCAATCTACACAGAGCAGATCCAAATTCGTGGCGTGTGAGAAAACTATAACATTTCAGTAATGACATTTCAACATAGAGTCGCGGCACAAGTTCCCTTATTGAAGCCATTTTGTAGAGCCAATTTTGACATGTTTCTTTTGCTGCTTCAGGAACCATGTCTGGAGAAAAATTTTCAGGTAATGAAGTAGCCCTTTTACTGCCAGGTCTGTAATAGGAAACAATAATCTTCTGATTGAATATATCTATAAATTATTTATTGAATAGTCTGCTCTATAATATGTTTTTATGGTATGATATATGTAAATATAGTATATATGGATATGATGGAGTTTTATACTCACTCAAAATATTTTGCCTTCGTTCTTAATCTTTCATAAACCAATTTTCCAAATATATCCAGAATATCTGTTATTAGCACAAATTTACTCGGATAAAATTGCATAACTGTAGTATCCACTAGCAATTTTGAACACTGGATTGCAATTTTCAAAGCTTTTACTCTTTGTTCTGTATTCCACGCCTGAGAAACATTTCATTTTAAAGCTAAGTAAATAAATAAATAATTTTTGACAGTGAAATAACTCAACAATCACTAAAAATGTAATTAATATTAAGGAAAAAAATATTTACAATTATTCAAATGAATTTTTTACCTGCACGAGTTCACGATTAAGCATATCAATTCTCGAAACATATTCTTGTTGAGATAAATTGAGCATTTGTCTAACGGATCCTTCTTCAAAGTCATCCAATTGTTCTAAGCGAGTTTTCACTTGATCAACTACACATGTTTGAGTTTTCATGATCACTGTGTGTGAAAAAAGATTCAAAAGTTTTATAAATCATAGTCTTATTTCCTATAAAATAATAGGGTAAGTTATTGTCACAATATTATTTTATAAATTGGGTAGAAAACCTAAATAATATTATAGACTGGTATAAATTATCTAACTCCAAATTCACATTTAATTTTTTTTTTGAGTTTATCCACTTTGTGCTTGAGGATATTAAAAATAAAAGAATAAATTAAAAACATAAGAAAGGATTTGATAATTTTATCATTCAAACAAGATTTTGCATGGTACTGGTTCTCTAAGCTAAAATGAACCATATGAGGATAAAAAATGAGTTTGATTTTTTGAATTACCAAAATTGCATTTTTATTTAATATTTAAAATGCTAAGATATCATTGATTAATGTACAGTGACAGTGTTCAGATTCTTATTAGAATTACTTAAAAAAAGACCCTAATTCATTGAAAGCAGCACTTTGATTTTTGCATGCATGGAGCTTGTTCCTTTTTGTTTTTATTATGCCTATATTGTTTAATTGGAACTAACATTACTTAATAATTCAGTAACTCACTTTTTTCACCACCAGGTAAGAAACTGGAAATAATCGACAGCTTTTCAGCAGTAGTGTACTTTATCAAAATAGCAGCTCGTCGTGATTGCCATGTCTCGACCCATTCATTGGTTTTAGCTTTTTCATAGACCTTATAACAACAATCCAGATTGTATGATACAAATACATTAGTTCAAAAACATCAATCTACACATTGAAAATTATTTGAATACTTACATCTTTGGGTGCACTGGCTAATGGGTGTTCTTCTGCAAAAATAGATAATGGATCGTAGCCTTCTAATGCAATCGAAAGGGGGTCAGAGAGAGAATTAGACTTCAAATTTTCTTTCGATATCTGTGAAATAAAATTTTTATAAAACAAATTTTTGAATTAACTTGTTGAAAATGGTAACTAATAACCTCAAAATCAAAATAATAAATGAATGATGGTTACAAATGTATATGATATCATGTAATGTTCCTCATGATTTTTATAACATATTTTAGGTGGACACGGAATGAATGTTATTAATGAAATGCATACTCAAACTTTAACCATAATTTTACAATACCTATGTACAGAACAATTTTCAATACATTTAATAATCTTTTACTATTTTCCCTGCAAATCAAAAATACCTCATATTGTCAAATGCATTACCATTTGAAACAGACAATTGTAAGAGGCAAGTTCTGGTGTATATGCAAGATGTAATAAAGCTACCTAATAAGTTTGTGGATTTTTTCCTAGCCATTGAACAATGCACGTTTTTGGAGGTGAAAATGCATGTGGTATCTAAATGTATTTTCATATTTCACTATTTCCTTCAGGTTAGACCGGAAAATACCAATCTTGGTGGATAACTACTTAATGGCTATCATTGGATTTTGAATTTTCGAAATTAAATGTTCAGTGAGTGTAAGGAGATTTTGATCTTACAATGGATTGACTTATAAATTAATGCTTATAATAATGACACTTTTAAAGCACTTACCATAGTAACTGATATACCCTTCAAAGGATGATTGTCCACAGGTATTCTTTTACATACATTTTTTGATTGCTGGCTATTATAAATTAAGCATTTCCTGGAAATATTCATTCACTTAAATTCTCAAGTACTTAAAACTACACATTTTAGTACACATTTCAAGTGATCTTGTAGTTTTAAAAACCAAATCAAAAATTTTCTATCACTTCGAAAAGGTTGACAAAATTTACCAGATATGAGAAAATATTATATACATACATATATTACTTATGGTGTGTCATGAAATCCTAATGATTGCTTTGGTATGCTATGCGTAAGAAAAGGTGTCATAGCGCAGGTTAAAGTGTTGTGGAAAAATTCCATATAACCGGGTTACACAGAGAATTATCAATAATTGACGGTATACAAGTAAAAAATACGCATAAAGGTCGAAATACAATTAGTTACCAATTAGTAGCCATGTTGTGAAATTAAATGTTTTCTCGCGGTTCCTTGATCCCTTTAAGTAAACGTATTATTCAGAATAACATAATATTATTGAAACTTTGACATACGTACTATGCATAGACAATATACTATAGTATCATCATAACAATTTTTGACAGTTGCAATAGACAGTAAAACATATACCTCGATTTTTTTTTCTCGGTGCTAAGCTGGTGCTAAGGATCACATCAAAAGAGTTCTCCGTTCAAAGTTCCAGCTTCATTTTCATATGGTTACTACGATCCCTCGAATACTATACAAACCAATAGCAATTCTTAAAGGAAACTGAACTCGGAACTTTCTCAACACACGCGTGCCAATTTTTAGAATCGCGTAATATAAAGATGTAAAATACATAATAAAATGTATTAAGATGCTTTAGATCTAAAATATGAAAAAAAAATTGCTGCTATTTTGTCGTAGGAAAACCTGTGCAATAAGTGAAACTTTCTAATTAGGCAGTACTTTCTGGTTTTACAAAATTGATTGGTTAGTTTATAAAGCTACGTCCACATATATGATTTCTTTATTTTATAATTTAACTAAAGGTTTTCTTTGAGAACTATCTGTTACTCGGTTGATTAATCTCCATTTTTCAAATAGTGAAGAGATGGATACGAGTAACGAATCAAATAATCATTTTAGCTACTCCCGTTTTTAGTATTTGATAATTTAAAGGGAAGTTTTTTTTTATACATTATAATATTTATATCAATGGCAATAAATTATTTAGCTCATACTTCATAAAAATGGCGGCTGCCCGCTTGACATTAGCGTACTATTTTCCAAAATTCACACTGTTTGGTTATAGAGAATTATTTATTCGTGCGCAGCATCCTTCTTATAACGTTTCATGTCGAAACTTTAGCAATATTCCGCTATCATATGGTTAGTCTACTATATTTTCATTTGTTAGGTTAAAATTGTTTATAGTTTATATATTGTCATGCATTTCTTAGGAACCGAAGGTAAAGATCCAGCTCCGATATTTTTCTCTCAACGGGTGCAAAAACTTCTCCGTTATGTCACTCGACCAGATCTTGCCAAAGTGTTCAAAAAACGAACCAATAAAGGAGAGAAAACTCTTTCAACTCCCGAGTATAAATTTATGACTGATGAACAATTACAAGAAGAGTTGAATAAATTACCCCAAAAAGTCGATACAATCTTACAGATGCCACCAATTGTTAAAGTAAGTCAAATTTTACATTTTTTTTTTTATTGTTATAGTAACAGTTTCACTGTATATTAACAAATTATGTTCATAGTTGTAGATTGTCTTGGAAAATTTTAAATTTCATTTGTCAACACTAAAGTTTTGTAGCCAATTGATACATAAATAAATCTACCTTAGCCACACTGAACTTGTTCTTAAATAATGTTTATGAAATAAATGTGCCCATGAACTATTGGACACTACAGTGATTTTTTTAAGACACTAAATAATATTTATAGTATTGTCATATTTTTTTTTAGATCGCCATTACTTTAGAGTGAAAATAACATAGCATTAGCTCTCCATACTTATGTATATGGTTGTTGATAGCTTTTTCAGATTACATCATCGTCAAAACTGTAATTAAACTTAAGTTTGTAAACTGCTTAAGAGACAGGCAAAATATTGGGTCATTTATTCAAGCTTCCTATATTTTATGTATAATTAAAATTGTAATATTTTATTATTTTTAGGAATAGGAAAATAAATAAGTATGAAAAACATTTTTATTTTTTAGGTTTACACAATAAAAGACACATATTTAAGCAAAGATCCTGCTCTCAAAGGTCATGATTCTTCAAAATTTATTTTCACGGACATTACATTTGGACTGAAAGCTTCAAAGCGAACAATTGTTGTTAGGTTGGTAAAAAATGCTTTAACTTTCAAATAATAGAAACACATTTTTTAATATTATTTCCTCAATATATGTATTTAAGATCAAAACCTGTTTCGCTGAATGGTCTCAAATGACAGATAATTGAATTAAATAAGAATACTTTATTTATTCCTGAATTTAAACAAAGTTCCATCTAACTTTTCTTCATTTTACATTTTTGCAGAGAAACTGATGGAACACTAAATCATGCAGATAATGATACTAGAAAGAGACTGAATCAGGTAATTATTGTGAATGCAATAGGATATATATTTTTGTTTTCCATAAAAAACCATGATGTCTGTGGTTTTGGTCCTGCATTTCCATTTATGTTTTCATAGGCATTAGTGTTTGTGACCTATTCAACTCTTTGAAAAAAGATTAGATCAATTGATTACTCTCTAGTTTCTTAAAAAAGGTAATGTTGAGCAATTTATTAATGAACTGTCTTCATTAAATTTTTATTATTGAAGATTATAAAGTTTTTTTTACAGAAGATCAAAGCCTTATTTGTTTTGAGCTTCCCGGGTAGAGTTTAAATTATAGTAATGGACATTTGCATAGAGTTCCCTGATATTATGTGTTATATTTTAACTGTTCGCAAAATATTTTGTATTGATCTGTCGAAATTATTTACACCACCAAATCCACAAATTAAATCTGATTATGCTAGTTTTGTTTTTGGAAAAATAATCATTTGGACATGCAATATTTGCATCAATTGTATGCATCTTAAAAGATTGTTCATTTGCATCTTAGATCATACAAAGTATTTGTCTTGCACTTAGATGATAAAGGTTCTATAATACTTTTTTTTTCACAGTAGTATTTTGAAGTTGTGATTCTGTAATAATGTTCTTTCCAGATATATTTCCCTGCTACAGGACGAAAAATCAGAGAGCCAGCAATGTTTACTGATGATGCATTATTCCAAAATCTCCTTAACCGACACGAATATGTATTCATATTAGACCGCGCATGCATACAGTATGATCCAGACAATCCTACCTTTCAACACATTCAAAGTAAAGTTTTCGAGCATATCAATGACGAAAACCAATATGATCTCCTAAGGTAAATGTCAATCTTATGTTATATAATTTTAAATATATTTCGATGTATAGGTCTAGAAATTCAAACTTGTCAGTTTTTATTGTTTATTATAAACACTGTTCCCCGCAAATAAATTGACTTGATTATAATAGTTGGTTCCTAAACTGGTGGTTGTGACTCTTCATTTTCACATTTTTTCAAAGGGACTAATTTTTCAGATTTAGAGTGCTGTGACATGAACAATTTGGGAAGCACTGTTCTACAGCTCTATGTCCATTTAAATATGCATGTTCATCTCAATTGTAAACAAACACTCAATCTTTTAAATGATGTTCGTGTTTGGTAACGGTTGTTGCAATATTACACAAAAAAGTTTTATAACATATAAAGAAATATTGACAACAATCTATATTCTTTTTGTAATCTTTTAATTTGACATGTATGAATTTGACGAACATTGCTAGAGGACTCGGTTTTCATACATGATACATAGCACTTTGAAAACTATTTTTTTTATTCACAGATCAACACGGCACTTTGGACCTATGGCATTTTATTTTGCTTGGCATAATACCATTGATGGCCTTGTATTAGATATTCTACAGGCTGGAGCTATTAGGGAAACGGTTTCGTTGATTTCCTTACAAAGAGTTCTCCACCCTGAAATGATAGAAGTAGATCAGAGTAAAGCATTAGCAGATGAGGTTTGAATTTTTTGTTGCATTTTTCCACACAGTTTTAAGTTGCTTGACTTGTTAGTGTTCCTATTTTCAGTGTTTTTTTAATAGCTAGTCAGTAATAGAACCTAAGCGATGCTCAATTCTTAATGGCCAGAAGTATAATTTTTGTGTTTTTTACCCACATCTTTTTTATGTCGACATCTCTTTATTTAAATTTAGAATGCACGTTGGCTGTGTTCATTATTCTTATTAGACAATCTGTCAACTTCAACGATGTTGATAATCAATGGTATTTGATAAACTATTACATAGATTATATGATTATTTTTTCAAATATTTTAAGATTGATAAACCCTGTCCACTCACTACATATGATAATTATTTAAAGCTTTTTAAATTGATAATAAGCATTATTATAAGGTTCTATTAATGTCCAGTCTTTAACAAATTTGAGAATACGACTGCATGAACAGATTTAGATTGATAACCATTTTAACCCATTTTAACGTTGTAAGAAATTACAGTTGTAAATAAAAAAAATTTACACTGATGGAAGTGCTGAAAATTGTGTGAATCCTTTTAACTTTCCAGTCCATATGCTCCAATTATACTACATTTAAATTGTTTTCTGTTTACTTAGCTTATGTTATTTTTTTTAGATACTGGCTCTGAATAACGCTGATAGAAATGGTGTTGAGAATGTGACGGATATTAATGTGGAATTAGATGAAAAATGTATGAACTGTGTTGATGAATACATAAAGAATAATTCATCCAAGAAAGCTCAACAGGAATTAGCACTTCAAGCTTTCCGGCAAATGTACAAAGAAAAATTAACCATAGATCAGGGCATAAGATCGGCACACGGATCCCTTTAATACAACCAAACATAACAGTTCTACAGTATTTATAGTAATGGCTTAACAGTTTTAACATTTTTCATTTTTTACGAAATGAACAAATATTGAATAAAATATGATCTACATGTGTTTGCATGAGTTTTATTTCATCAAATGTTTACCTGTCTTTTAGTAGCCAGCTGATATTATTTATAATAAATCTTGAAAAGCAAAATTTGATAATAAACTCATTGTAAAATAAAATAGATTTTTTCTGCTAAAAGTTTTATTTTATTTTTGGGTTATTCTTAACTAAACATGTATTTATTTAATATAACAAGTATTGCTGTATTCTCTAAAGTAGAATCGAAATACTTTATGGATACGTGTAAGTAATACTTAATCTGAAATTTAATGTACAATAATTGTTACAATATCACAGTCATAACTAAGACGTATTGCTTCGCCTTTGAGTGAAGCCCACTGGCTTAGTGTACCTCAAGAATTTATTTACAGATGGAAGATGAATTTTTCAAGTTATGTACAATTTTTCTAAAAATACTTACGCAGTTTAATTGTGATGGTCAAAATGATTTCAAATGTATTTAAATATGGAAGACATAACTATGTCGTTTGGCAAAAGATAATGATTATAAAATTATCTCTGAAAATAGTGAAATATTCTTCATAGCATCGTTTGGATAATGTTTAATTTTGGTGAAATATTTACTTAAGAATAAACATATCTAAAACATAGTGAGATTAATATTTTGAATAGAACATATACTGTGACAAACAAAAAAATTTAAGAGTAGTTGATAGATATAATGCAATGCATAATGTCTTCGTTAACCATTAACTTTAATACTCATACATGTCATTGTTTCTTAATGCCAGAATGGCCATTACCATATTATTGCCCGACTATAAAATTGTTTTGCTATGGCAAATTATTATTCCTTCGACTGAATAAATTGTTATTTATTTAATTTCATAAAAATATTTGAAAATCCTATCACAAAACCTGTGTGCCTGATTAGTCACAGTACACCTTATTATAGCCATATATAAAGGTTCAAGTGCTAAGAAACAAAGGGAGCTCTGTGAAGGACCTGTACCACAAATACTTAATAAAATACATTCAGACGATATGCGCCTGATCTAATAGGCTCATCCCATTTAATCTCCCTTCTTGATCACCCATTTCTATCTGTTCTTTAAGTAATTCAAGCTCGCGGATACCGGAAACTGTCACCTCATACTTGTGTATGACCAAAGAGCGATAGAAATGAACAGCAAACGCTAAAAAGACAATCAGAACTGGTATAAGTACTACGCAGGCCGACCAGGCCGCCATCGGACTCAAGTCATAAAATTTCACCCAACAGAGTATAGCAATTTCTAGTAAGAACAGAAGAAGACCGAGCAGTGTCGAAAAAGCCCATGCCGTTTCAATGTACCAATGCAATCTCTCATGTGGAGACTCATGGACAAGAGATATGCTGTGCAAATTGCAAATGGCGTCAATGTTGGGCAGTATACATGTGCTGATCATCAAAGCGAGCATGTGTACAGCGACAAGGAGCGTTGTGCATATTGCAAAAGCCACCAGCATGCCTTCTGGAACTTTTGAGTCTGTGTTCAGCTGCACTTCTACCATGGCGACCTGCAAAAGTTCAATGAAAAGTGAAAACCTGGAAAAATAAACAGCAAACAAAATAGAACATTCGCTTATTGAAAAACTAATTGAAAATCTTTATTTAAGTGGAGATAAATATTTAATATATATAACATATAGTTATTTAACAGAAACCATCAAATCCGAATTCACAAGTTGGAAAACAAAGTGCAACTGTGACATTACTTAAGGCAAGTTAAATATTTAATAAGGATGAAACTAATATATACATTGCTCAAATTTATAGTTGTCATTTTGGTGGATTATACTATTTGTCCTATACGCGTTTTACATACATATTATTGCTATAGATTAATTACAAATTAGGCAAATCATGATACACATTGAAAAATTCTAGTATATTTTTTATAGCTTTTTGGAAAATACAATTAAAATTGAGTGCTAAATAAAATTTCTTTTATTGTTACTGAACACATCACCGAGAATTACACAAAAATGAACTTTCAATTTGTATTCATATTTAAAAATCATTGGCATTTTTCCCTTTCACTGAGCAAAAGAGCCTGGTTGTAGTTTTGGTTATCTCAGATTCTACATAGGAATAAACAGAAAATATTATCATTCTGGTCTGCAAGCAATAGACTAGTGATCTAACAGCCATAAAAAATACCATTGCGAAACCGGAGAGGAGGGCTGATGTTTTGCTCGACGCTTTCAACTTGGCCCGACTGAGTTGGAGTTTCCGCCATGACAGGTATCCAGGGGTGTGCAGTCCATCACCGGCCTGCGACATCCCACCACTCTGTTCACCAGACATTAAACCCCGTTTCTGATAAAACATTCAACATGACAAATCTTAATTCAAAAGTATAATCATATTTTGTTCAGAAATAAAAACAGCCACGCTACAGGAAAAAGTATAAGTAAAATTGATTTTCTGATAATTAATATGTACACGTTTGCAAAAGCGTTTATGTATTTTATTATAAAAACTTTTTAGTATGGTAGGCATTTCAAATTGAGCGTGCTTATGTCACTGGGCAATGGTTGGAAATGTCATTATAATTAAATTCCATAAAATTAAGCAATTTTTAAATATGAAGAACAAATGTATTTTATTTATTGAATTGGTATTCATTTGGTAGAACTCCATTATAACACAGTGAAAAAAGTAGCAGTGTATTTTAGTTCTACAAAAGTCAGAATTAGTTCTGACGATGGCGTGAGCCGAAATAGCTATCAACTATATTTTAAAAGATAATTTTGTAGAACTAAAATACATTGCTACTTTTTTCACCGTGGTAAGAAAATTATTTATGTTATATATGCATATATCTAGGTGATGCAAAACATAGCTTCATGATTGATTTGAAATAAATTGTTTACTGTGTATTAAAGGAAAATAATTAGATTTATTGCGTTTCTCCGCTGTTATTCAAAAAAATTAGATTATGAATATTAATAATGTAAGAAATGTACTTGATATGACAAATCAACATTGCAATGAAAAGATTTTGAAAGGTACAAAGGATTATTAAGGGTTGAATTATCATATAATATGTATTTAAACATGAATGAAATGCGGTGGTCATATTATCCAACTAGTATTTTAGAACCTTGAGTAAGTAATAATAATATAGTTATAATAAAGCATTTTTAAGCTATAAACTGTGTGCTTTGTCATCAGATCAGAATTTATTTATGAAACATAGAAGAAAAACACCAGATTAAGTTTCATGAACCATGCGATTTCATAAATTTAAATGATTGGGTTAACATATAACTAGAATATGGAAACGACATTTCCCGTTATCTAGTTCATTCAATTGGTTTGATGTAAAAAGCGATTCTGAATTGATTGGATAATTTGTTAGTAAGGGATGTACACATGCGAAAGTAAGTTAGTGTAAGAAACAGAAAATAATAAGCGCCAAGAGGTTATTCTACATGTTTAGGAAATGATTTTAAGCTAAAGCAATCAATCATTGTAATTGTATAGCACCTCAAAAAGAAACGGTTTAAATTATTTTTGAATTATTGCATGATGATATTTGACATGACCCCGGCGTCTGTAGAAAGCCAATCAACATAGTGATGATATAATAACACACCACAGCACTTTACTTATATAAATTCTATCATATCTGTTATCAGCATTCAGATGGGTTTATACAATGAATGAATGTTTGAATAAAAAAAATAATAATAACCACTCTTGTACTTACAGCACAGCATTGGGTGACAATGTTTACATCATCGAAAAATATTATTTTTCACTTTCCATCATTTTATATAAATTAAACATCAATATAAATCTTTATTAGAACAATATCATGCTAGGCAAACTTTATATGGAATTGTAAAAATCCGCAAGAAGTCATTTGTTAAAATAAATAATTTGCGTTAGTAAATTATAGCTTTTTCCTTTCTTGTATTTATTAATTTACCACAATGCCACACATTCTAGCTGTTAATACTAAACTTTATTACTTTTTAGTTATTCAAGTATAAACCCTAAGCCCATCACATTTGCAGTATTATAGATTCAGGAACACATTCACAACAAATTTCAAACAAAGTTGAAATAAATTTTTCATAGTAAAATAAATATTATTGTGTAGTTATTTTAGCACAAAATACTTTTAAATGGCCTGAACTATCGTTTCATTCCATGCTTTGGATTTCAATGTGAATCATCAGTTCCTGGTCACTACAGTTAGGTTAGTAAAATATAAATGTTTACGTAAATGTTAATCATATATGAAACTTGGTACATAAGAAAACTAATAATGGATATTCGTACCAGAAAGAGCTTGCAGAAATGAAGTGTGCTAGTTCAGACACCTTTAACCAGTGTCTGGATCAGATAAAAGACTCAGGCTCGGACCTTTTTTCAAATGAAAGAAAAAATGTGTAGAATTACTACTTCAAATACATTACTCAATTCGTTATAATTATGATATTACAATTTGCATTTAATAAAAGAAAATACATGTAAGATGACGAGATTTGACTAGTTTTGTTTGGTTTATAAATTTTTATTTGCATATTATTATTATTCCTAATAAAGCACCATAAGTTTTCAGGAGTAACATGAGGTGTTTTATTATATTTCCCAGAAAATATAAAGATGCAGGACACTCATATTTAAGCAAAATATTCATGAAACATTTTATATCAATTCCACAATTTTATGCAATCAGAAACAATTTTCCTCATAATGAAATTTTTTAATTGATGAAATGCTCACAATGAGCAAAACCAGTCCTCATCATTTTCACCACATCATTTGATGATTGATATAAAATTGTAAAAGTGCTACTAATGAAATTTTATAATTATAGTGATTCTTTATTTAGAATTGACAGCCTACTATTTATTCTAAGTTCCCTCTATGAATATCTTTGTTTTATTATATATATATATATATATATATATATATATATATATAAATATATGGTTACTTTTATACTGCTGATATGGTTAAATAAATATTTTGGTATAAGTTAAATAAAAATAATACATGTTTATGAAATTAAAAAAAAAACAGTATAACATCAAAAGTTAGAATTGATTTTGGATCTGTAGAAGAATTATATATTATAATAGTATTCAAATGAAATATAAAGCTTTAAGAAGAAATGTGTACTACAAAATGATTTTATGTAATATTGTAGACATTGAAAACAATCATGCACTTTGCCAAAATAAGTAATTTGAAAAGCACTACCTGACAGATTTATTTGGTGCTTTATTTGAATTAAAAGGTAATTTTTCTCATATAAAAAAAAATGATGAGCAATGTTCAAACTTTCACAACGAAATCATATTGAAATTTGCAGTGCAAGAATCTTTGTTGAAAACTATCATAGTTGGAAAATTAAAAAAAAAAAACACCCGATTAGGTTAAGTTAAATTTACAGTAAATATGCTTTACAACATGCCATGATTTTTCACCTCACGTATTTATTTAATGTTGTTAAATATAGTGCATTCTATAGAACATTTAGTAGCAGATGGTTAATTGGGGAAAAAATTAAATATGCAAAAAACTGGGAATTCGGCACTTTATTTCAAAATTTGCTTTTTTTAAGAAATTCCATTTGATGTTTCATGCTGTTATTTTCGTATTTATACATTCGCATTTCGCATATAGAACTGGTCTTCTTGATTTTAATATATGACTTTTACCAATTTCCGATGCATAATTAAACTTCCTAGAGAATGGTGTTGCATTTAGGATCATTAAGTAAATTTTAGAGGGAAAAATCATTGCATTTTGTATAATGTATTTACTATGTTTAGGAATTACTGGTATGTGAAAAAGTGAAACCAATTGCATATAAGAAATATGAGATTTAAAGATGAACTGAGACTGATAAAACAATCTAATTGATCTCATGCATACAAGAAAAAAAAAACGGAAACCATTACATATCTTTAACAGCCAAGGTTTCCACCAAATTTTACTAAGCACGAGTCTATATCAACTTCAAAAGCACATACGTTTACGTAATTTTAGTGTTTAGGAAGCTTTTCCATATTTGAAAAAAATATAAAAAAATGACATTTACCTTATAGTATTTAAGTCGCCCGTAAGTATCGACTACGTCAGATGATTTATTGGCTCGATTTGAATTACTTTTGAAACCAGCAGTACTTGCGGACCACACAGACATTACTAACAATCACTAAAGTAAATACTTAGAAAATCTTGTTTATACCAATGATAAAAACGGCTTCACAGTCGAATGAAAAATCTATTAAAACGCAACTTTCTAGCAATATCATATCAAAAGCTATAAATGCAGGTTTACCCTCACCAAATTAAAATCGTTCATGACTTCATATCGTCGTAAACGTTGAAGTCGGCCAATTATAATTATACGTTATACGAACCAACTTGACTCAATGAACTATCAACCTCACACTTTTGACAAGTAGTATGATGTTACCAGTCTAAAAAATAGTTTAATAAATTTGTACTTGTCAAATAGACCAGCGCATTTTATATATATGTAATAATATATGCATTGATTTAGAGTTCTTGGTTGATTGCAATACAATACGGCATGGATGAACGTGTGTGACTATACATTAATTGAAACAATCAGTGAATGGTGAACCATCTTGGATATCCTATAGAATTAAAATAAAAAATATTGTTAAACTATTTTACATGTAGATCGCTGAGATTTAGTCATTTTCAAAGCAAACCACCGATACAGCTTTGTTGATATGATATTACAATGAGTTCATTTATAGTTGCAAATTTAATAAGAGACTCATGTTAGTTCTTGATTTATGTAGCTAAAGTAACACTTTTCCATAGATCAAGAAGGAAATGAAGGATCAATTTTAACTCTTGCATTGAAGAACTTCATTATCATTAAAAGAAATATTTTTTTAATTTTTGCACTACCTTTTCGATATAGACAGAAAAAAATGAACATTTGCCCTTCCTGAAAAAAAATTAGAAAACTGAAATGATATCTCTGATAGTAAAAATTTGAACAATTTGTGCAATGTGAACATTATAAATTAATTTAGCTCGCCGTCTTTTGGTTACATCAGCTGTTTACTTTTTTCTTTATTAATCAAGGTGGCGAAATACATTGCGATGATCTTTGGGCACCTGGCAACTGGAGTTGGGTCAATAAATTAGGAGTGGATATTTAAATTTTGTTCACTTCTAGGTCCATAACAGTGCAAATGAAAACAAGAAATCTTAGGTATAAAAACTTTATTGAAAAAAAAAAATCAGAACAAAAATATTTTTTTTAATTAAATAAACTATTTTTGGCCATTTTTTTCTTCATTATTTGCTTAGCGTTTGCTGAATCAATTGACCATACTGGAAGTTTTCGTTTTAAAACATTGTTTTCTTCATTGGCATGAAGTGGTTTCTCGCTAACTTGTGTGTCAGCGTTTGTTTTATCAAAACATGGTATAATATCATCAATATTTTCGAGGGAGAATTCTTCTTCAAAACCTGAGCAGACATCAGGTTTCATTTCATTATTTGGTAAGGAATCATTCGATTGATTTATAACTTTATCCAATTCATCAATATTTTCAGTAAAAATATCATCCGCTTCCCAATCATCATCAACAGCCTTATTTTCATATGCTTGATGGGCAATTTCTTTCTTAGCTTCTTCAGGAAATTTAATTGAGTTCTGTATCTCATCAGCAATTATCAACTCAGCAACATTTACAGATTCGTCTTCACATGTTATGGGATTAACTATCACTGACTGAAAAACTATAGCTCCGTTATTGTTGCACAGAGCATAATCATCTTTATATGAGCAATTTAGCGCATTAAGATGATTTCTAATTTCCAAATAAGCTATAGCCAATTTAATATCATCATATTTAATGACAGGTGGACAGATATTTTTAATCGGAGCAAGTTTACTCATATCTGCAATTAAAAAAAGTGGTTAGGCAGTTACGTAAAACCTTTTAGTATACAATTGTTAGCTGCATTACAAGTAGAATTAGAACTTTAGTGATAACTATTTTCAATATTTTGATAAAAAATATTTTTCTTTGTTATTAAAAATAATGAAAATACCATGATAACCGGAGTTCTAATTCTCTGGTTGGCTAATAAATAAAAATAAGATAATAAAAATAAAAAAAAATGTGAGAGATGGTGCTTGATATCCTGTTTATCAACAAATTGGGTTTTACAAATAACAGTCTGGCATAATATCATGATGTTGAATGTGTCTTCATATCTTTCACAAAGTATAATATTATTGAATGTAAACTTGGTTTTTATTGAATTTATATGAATTAAGCAATTGGTATATTATTTGTATGCTAAAATTATAAAAACATTGGGGTACACCTACATAATTATAAAGAAAGTCCTGTAATTTAGCATCAATAATGAGTGAGAAATACTATCTTGTTTAGGCAAACATAGGTAAGCTAAAAAAATAGTACAACAAATACAAAAGCAAACTATTTAATGGCGATATTAGAGCATTTTTAAATTGATAGGAATATACCTGAGTTAATGGGTGTAGATTGTATAATATCAATGATACATTTCAATTTTGGTGCTGTAATTAATGACCGTAAATCAAATTTACAACCTGATCTCATGGCACTAGTTAGATGATTTATGATGGTTGATGTTTCTAATTTTCTGAAAATAAAAAAAATTTCATTGAACTATTTAGAAGTATAGACATACAAAAACATTTTCTTCATCAAATGTGAAAACAATTACTCCCGGAAAGTTTAAAAGCAATCATTAAAACATTTCAGATAAGCGGCAGAATGTTCATTTGATGTTCAACAATTTTTGAACCCAACCCAACTGGAATGGAAAATGATTATTTAACACTAAATAGGTTAAATTGCTTATTAAATGGAATGGGTAAAAATTGCTCAATTCAATAATTAAGTAATGGGCTTCCACTTATCATGAATACGACAATGTCCGTAGGTTATTCTCCTCTGTTTATGTAATATAAACAGAGGAGGAACAATATGATTGAGATAATACCAAAGAATTTGAGTGTCTCAAAGTATTTGCTGTTTTTATTATTAGCTGTAGTGTCAAATCTTTTTTAATTGGATGTTATTATTGAAAATCTACAATGGGTACTGTGTAGGTTTTTAGTTGAATTGCAAAATTGTAAAATGAAATATTTATCACCTAATGACTGCAACTTCTTGAAGTTTTTTTCCCTCATTAAATAGATCGAGTGACTTTCTTTGTGACAAATTAAATGATGTCACTTGACCCGTAGATGAGAGAGGCAAAGGATGTTGAGAAAGTTTTTCATAGATCATTTGCACTGGTTGTGGATTGGCTGCACAATATTCTTTAATTTGACCAATGAAGGATGCGCCGAATTTTGAAATCTTTGAATCTGACATGCCGTCAACTGTAACCGAAATCAAGTTCAAATATTTGTGAATAAGTTTTCCAGATTTGGCACAACTTAACAGTACGTTTATTCAGATCAATTAACATACACAGTGAATCAAAAAGTTGAGACTTTGCACGATTCTACATGTTTTACCTGACATCAGTTCTTTTGAATCTGTGTAATAGAATGCCTGAAGATGCTGAAATGCGAAACCTGGGTTGTTAGTGACAAAACATGTTGAATTGTACAAAGAATTAAGATTTCAAATTAAATATTGAAATTTCATTAAGCACCTTCAGTTGATATTATAAATTACACGAATTAAAAAGTATTCAATGTTTAAAATGGTTAGTTTGTTAGAGAATTCTCAATAGAAATCGCATTCTGATCTGCTAATGGATGATAAAACCATAATCATTCAGATAAGTCCAATTCTAATCGGAATTGCAGACGATACCAAGATTGTAAATTGAAGTCATCATAACCGTATTCAAATAAAAAGCTATAGGGAAGGTCTGATTCAAGATTCTCTGTTATATTCAGAGATAAATAGTTCTCTTAGAAAAAAATATGGATACAATTTTAGTACCAGGGCCTAATCTGATCACAAGTATTATATATTTCATGAATGCTCATACAAATGATGTGAAGTATTAAGTCACATAGGTGATACAAATTTAGAATATTGTAAATGCATTCAGGAGAGCGCACAATATATCAGAATAAATATTACATACTATAACTGTTCATCTCTGGTGTAGAGGAGAGAGGTTAACCTTAGTGATCAGCTGGATCTACAATAGATACAAGCACTGGCGAGGCCGACACAAAATATTTTTTTTTTTATTTTATGTTTGACAATATAAATTTTTCAACACTCACATTTTCCATTGACTAATTGAATTAAGGTTAGTGGACGTTTGACAGCCATCTGTTGCAAAGCAATGTCTGACGCCACAACATATGGCATAATGTTGCTTGTTTTAGCTAAAGTATGCCTAATTTTGGTAAGTTCCTATAAATTGAAATTGAACAAATAATAAATAAGGTGTTTTGAATTTTTTGAATGAGAAAATCAATGGACAAAAGTGCAGGTGTGATAAATTAAA
This sequence comes from Himalopsyche japonica, assembly GCA_028555115.1. Lineage (NCBI taxonomy): Eukaryota > Metazoa > Arthropoda > Insecta > Trichoptera > Rhyacophilidae > Himalopsyche > Himalopsyche japonica. Next base: position 4,590,072 of record JAHFWJ010000430.1, read on the forward strand.
AAAACAAGATAACGAGAAGTTCTCTATCGAAAGTTTAAATGACGCAGAATAATGCATATGTATTTCTTCATAAAGTAAATAAGTTAAAGACAAAAGCGGTCAATAATTATAAATACTATTGATATAATTCAGGTCAGAATAAATATCAGTCAGTTCTTTTGCATTTAGTGTACTAGAACACCTGAAGATGTCGAAAGGCATTATGACATAACAAGTGGATTCGTACCAAAATTCAACAATTCAAATTTGATACATGTACATAGCAGAGATATGGACAGTAAAAACCAAGAGAATCGACTGAATGAGATGGAGGAATCATATTTGCATTTTGAGGGTGAATTAAAACATTCAAATTTAGAAATAATGAGAAATTGATCTTAACTAGCCTGTATCTTGTAAGTGATAGATCAACATTTGCATGTGAAAACTTGAATTCATCAAAATTATTCTATCTATTTGGATATTAAATTATGCCAGATATTAACAGTATACATACAGCCACTAATTTCTCTTCAAAGTCATTCAACTGCAAGATCAAATGTGAGCATTCCTTTGAATCTGCTGAAGTAGAAGAGTTTGCACGAGAAAACTGTTGTAAATTAACTTTTTCATTATCTAAACTTGGTTGGACGCTAGAAAAAAAAAAGTGGATAGTTAGTAAATTTAACAGAATAAATTAAGTTTTTTTTTTAATTTTAAATTTATTTACTTTTTAACCATGACAATTATTGAAAACAGAAAATTGTTAGTGAAAGGAATGTTCATTCGAATGTTTGAATTTATCATAAATAAATACAGTAGAAGCTCGATTATCTGGACTAATTGGGGATGAAGATAGTCCGGATAAGGTGAAATCCCGACAATCGAAAATAATCGTGTATTCAGTATTATTCATTTTTATTTCTTTGGAATAATGAATATTTTTGGCACAAAATTATTTTTTAGTGAGAAAATCAATTATCGATTTCTGCTTGAAGCTAGCTTTTCTTTTTGATGCTGTGAATACTTTCAAGACACATAAGTTGTCATGAATTGCACTCTCAAACCACCTCATGGTGACATCTAAACACTGAAAAGTTTCAGAATGTGTAGGACCAATGTCTCCTCTCACAAATCCCCTTTTCATTTTCTTGATCTTGTTCATCTGAGGCAGATATTTCTTCAATTCTTTCTTCATCATTCAAAATTTGGAATCCAGAAACAAACATTCAATACGTATCGGATTTGGACGATTACTGACCCATATTTTACACAAAACTTGTTCATACCAGCAAATTCGTAATATTTGTGTTTGTTTTAACCAATCTGGATAATCGAGGTTCAAATGTATATTTATTTAGGCTACCAGAAAAATAAACGTCTTTTCATCACACATAGTTGAATTCAAATTTGTCATGTAAAGACCACCTTGCCAATAAAAATATACAAATTAAATTTTTTAACGTATTTTAAAGTAATATTTTACTATGAATTAATTTTTATGGCTAAATGAAAATTTTATGACATAAATACGCTCATAAATGAATTTATATTTATGTAGCATGTTTGCTTGCATTGAGGAAAAAATAAACTGCTAATGGAATATCCCAAGACAAATTTGTTTTACTATAATTTCTAGTTTTCAAGTCAATCACTCAATCCAGATTTTGCAGGAAGAATGAAATAAAAATTAGTGGGGTAAGGAAGAGGCAAGAATTTGTTTTTCTAAGAACCTCATTTTCAGACTTGGAAAGATGGTGAGTGGTCAGGTATTACACCGTCATGGCTTTGGATGGGCTCCATTAATCAATTGAGAATTCAATGAATGACAAAAATTGGAAGTCCATGTAAATAAAGAGACAAGAGTTAAATAAAGTTGAATCTTAAAAATACATACGATTTGGTCTTCAAACATTGCACTATATCTTGAGTTGGTGCTAGTAGTATAGGTACAGCCTTTCCTTTCTTTTGTAATTTTAGCCAAACATCTCCTTCGTGGTCAATCACAAGCACCCAAAGATGTTTTTCTTTAAAATTCCTCCTTTCTCTTTTAATGAAATTTGTTTTTTCAAGCAAGAACGCTATTCAATAAAACACATTGATGAAATATATCGTTCAAAATTTGCCGATATAAACATATGTCAGAAAGTCTGGTTAATGACTTCATTATAGTGGAAGAAAAACCTTTTCCAAATATATATCATAGAAGGAGCTTTGACAGAATGCAAAAAGATAATATTTTGAAGGAAGATACGTAGTCTCACCGATTTGTTTCCACCAAATCTCACTTTTGGGTAGGCCAGCTCCATGTAAACTTTTGGTGAAATACGAAGAATCTAGTTTTTTAGATTTTGATCCCCTCAGCAGCGCAATGATCATCCCTACACCAAATGATTTGGGATGAAAGCATTCAATGGCCTTTAAAAACAATTCCGCATCTTTTGAAAAATCATACATGCCATTTTCATCAATGCCTTCATAGCGTACAGAATCTTTAGGTGTATTCACCCTATAAGTTAAAAAATGTAGAAACAATATTATGGTGATATAAAAATCAATCAAAAGAACAAAATCAATTGAGATTGTTAGAATTGGAATAAAGCACAATTGTGATAATCTGTTCTGTTTTCATTTAAGCATTTATAAGTTAAGATTACACTTGGCATTCAAAGGTTAAAGAAATCTTGAAGTCTTACATTCTTGTACAATTGTCGCAACAGTTTTTACTGGGTGTTGCTGGAGGACATATATCTTTGTCAAAGTATGACAAAATAAAATGTCGTCTGCAATCTCTCGATGCAATATAATCTTTCATACAAAAGTTCAGTTTATTTTTTTGTGATATGAAATTAGATGACATGTTACCAAATTCACACAAATTTCTGGAAAAAATGAGAAAAAAAACATTCATTAATTTTTTTTTGACATCTGTGCTCGTACGTGGAACAAATGATTGAGTATTGTTAGAGAAAGTGTTGATTGATGGATGAAGATAGAGATACTACAAGAGCATCTTCTACACTAATGTAAAGCCATTGCCCTTTTTAATATTATTAAATATCTATTGATATCCGTGTGCACAGATAAAACATAATATTCACGTGATGGTAATTGTTTTTATGCATAAAGTAGTGCATGGCGAAATGCACAATTCTGAAATGCATATTTCTATTTGACTCTTGTATGTTGAGTGTTCAATTAAAATATTTGAAATGACTCTTACCTTGCAACAAAATCAATTTTACCGACCATTTAACTCAAACAATGGAATATGTTGAATGTTTGCAGATTAATCCACTTTTCATGAAGTGTATGATAAACAGGAAACACCAGTAACCAAGAATACCATAATATTAAAACACTGCTTAGCAGTAAAATGGTGACTTTACATATAATTGATTAAAGAATAACATTACTCATGAGTGGCAAAATCGGCAGTCGAGTGGTAAAGAATACCAAGTGATGGATTGCCGTCTCGTCCAGCTCTCCCGGCTTCCTGGTAATATCTTTCCATTTCACTGGCTGCTCCGTAGTGGATAACACACCTAGATAACAAGCAGTCACCAAAATATTACAATACTAACAGTGTTACAACTTTTTGTACAGTACATTTAAAAACAATATTCTGATCAAAAAAGTGAAAAATAAATATAGCTAATTTTTTTTGTCAACAGTACACTAGTTGGTTATGGTTGATTAATAAAAAAGTATTGGAAGTCTGTTTACATTGCATTGTGCTGCACATACCAGTCCAATTATAATTCTCTGGCATTTTTGTTATTTCAACATTGCGGTAGAGAGTCATATTTGCCTTTACAATAATTACTACCCAATTTAAAATGTCGAAACTAAGAAGAGAATGGATATTATTGATGGTGATAATAAATATTTTTTTTATTCAGATGAAGACTTTATTCCTTTGTGTGGTGATCTAAACGATCGTCGATGACTGGTGATTACTTTCGATGACAGGATTGAGGATATTGATGTTTTTCAAGTGCCCGTTGATACTTACATTTGATTACTATCCATCAGTGCAATGGTGGAAAGGTATTACATTCATTAGTAAATTTTCTGACCCTATTTCTAAAATTTTTTTATCAAATCATCAGGAGAGTTTTCAGTCAAAGCAAGTATTTCTATCCAATCAATAGAAAATGGTCACATTACTTTTGTAACAAAAATTTTTTTTGCAGCTGAAAATCTTCGTCAATCTCACCTCACATTTGGTTTGTCGATTCCCATCCCAAAAGCGATGGTAGCCACTAGCACTTTTATTTCATCTTTCACAAATTGTTCATGTACAAATTTTCTAGTCTTAATTGGCAGTCCGGCATGGTATGCATGACATTTCACATTATTTGCTGAAATTAGAAACTCATCAATACCATATAATATAAAACAATGCTTTATGTCATTTTATTAGTGCAAGAATATTCTATTAAATGTAAACTGTGAATTGACAACACTGAGGCTTAAGAATAGTAGTTCTCAGTCTATGAGTTGACACCCAAATTAGGATCGGATCGCTTAGCTCATTTGATACTCAATGCACAATATTCTTGAGATAACACCTGATTCCACATATGCTATTTTACAAATTAGTACATATTGAGGATTCTAGAAGAAAATGTCTTGAATCACAGAAACCAATATCATTAGCATAACTTGAGTCATGGCTCAGAAAGGTTAAGGTGCACTACTTTAGAGGAAAACAAGTTACAGTTATTAAGCTTAATCTTAAGCTTAATAGGTCTTATTGATTTTGACAATCTTTATAGTATGATCAGAATAAAATTATCTTACAATTCAGTACATCTGCAATAGCATCCGTATTTTTTTTAGTAAGGCAGTAAATAATGACGGATCCATTTGCTATGTTGAACACACTTCTTTCGTGTAATAAAATTTTGGATATATCACTGAACGGATCCCCAGATTTTTTAACTACTTTGAAATATATATTTGGTCTGTCAAATCCAGAACAGAGCAATTGCGGAGACCTATGGAGGAGATTCAAAATACAATGAATATTCAGATAATGATCAAATGTCACCTATGATTTCGTTAAAAATTTCAATCAACAATATTGCTTGGTTTGGGTTGATTTTAAGAAAGAAATATATTTTTGTGCTAATAGCTAAAAACCCCCACTTCAGGCCAGAGTCTAATGTTCGAGGCACCCGAAAGCCAAGTGTAAACAGGTACACCAATTATATTTAAATGTAATAAGTCAATAACCAAAGACCGTTTTGAGTCAAAAAGCCACATTTTAGAGAATTGGGTAAAAATTATTAGTATAATATTGAATGAACCGTTATTTTATTCAGCAGATATGTATTATAACAAATAATTAAGAAGTAACTATTGGTAAATATTTGTTCAATATGAAATTGATAATTTTTGTATAGATAAGTTGTGGCACATGTATCGCTTCTCTGAGAAGCTGGGAAATTATGTATATAAAGAATATTCAATATATTTTCCTTTTTACAAGAAATTATTAATATGAATATTAGTCAGGAAGTTCTCATCCTTTACATGTATCTCGTAGTAATAGTAAAATAACCCACCACCTTTAATTTCTCGTAACTATAATATTGAATAATTATATGAAAATGATATTGTTTGACTATATAAATATATATATATGTACATAGTCTGAATATGGTAGAACGAAGTGAAAAATGTGTCACATATGTTTTTATGAGAGGCGAAACAAAGATGATTTAAATCTTTATATGAAAAATTTGTATGGTTTGCTAGCAATAGTACAAAGGTAACTTTGAAATAGGAATTCTGATAGGTTGTGTATTTTACCTTAGTGCTAATATTTTTATTATATCCTTTTTGACATCCTCTGTTGCGGTTGCAGTTACAGCCAAAATGGGTACTGAGGGTAAGGCGGTGCGTAGTTTTCCCAAATTCTTGTAAGCAGGACGGAAGTCATGCCCCCATTGAGACACGCAATGAGCTTCATCGATAGCAAGGAGCGTAATGTCTACAGTTTTGTGAAGTTGAGATAGTAAATCTAAGCCTAAAAAGCAAACAAACACGTAGCAGAAAACATGATTATTTCAGTTCAAACAATAATGAAAACGTATGCAAACAATAAATTAAAGAAAGTTAATCGAGATTCGTTTGAAAATAAAAATACAATTATTTACCACGGTGAAAAAAATAGCAATGTATTTTAGTTCTACAAAATTATTTTTTTAATATATATGATAGTTGATAGCTATTTCGGCTCACGCCATCGTCAGAACTATGCTTAAACGGACATTTGCTTATCTATATATAGCCGTGTAGAAAAGGTGCACAATACATCTCATCTCCTGTTTTAACGACCTAGCTTGTTTCTTGCTCGCAATAAAACTAAAATTTGTAAATGAAACTAAAAAAAGTGGCCATATTAATAAGTTTACATATGGCACGGAAATGGTCTATTACGGAAACAAAGAAGACCCCTGTAGAGGGTTGAGCAATGGTGATCGACATATATTAGTTTGTTCGTTAAGAATCCTATATAGGATAGTTGATATCTATCGGTTTTCAGCTGTTCTAAAGCCGTCATCATGCGACCTTTATTACAAAGAAGCAAACACTTAGGCGCTGAGTTTGAATTTATATTATATGATTCCTTTATAATGTGATTAGCGAATTGTGAATCTGTTTTTTATACTGTTGAATGATCTTACATGTTCCTTAGCTGGAGTGGATATAATTCTACATATCTAAAATGTCTGGGAATCATTGATTCACTATATGGAATTGTAGTATTTTTTAGGTGTTAACTGTCACTTCTTGACGGAAAAGCATTTTATTTTAAACAATAAAAACACATTTTTTAGTACATATTTCCACAATATATTTTTTGATCAGGACCAGTTTTGCTCATCGCGAGCATTATCAACTGATTCAGCTGACAATGCTAAAGTACTAAAAATCATGTTTTTATTATTCAAAGTATTTTTATAGTTGATTTAGGTGAAAAATTGATACTGCTTATTTCATCGGTGTATGGAAACCTGATTGGGGAAAAATTCATCATTGTCAGATATTTATAACAAAGAATATTTAGCATAACCCCAAAATTTCACTGTCATACCATCATACAACAGTAATGAAAATTTTAATGATGTATATCTTTATTTGTTTGAACAAACCGGAATAAGGTTCACTTGTAATAAACTTGTAAGCGAACTTCAAAGGTTTAAGATCTTAGATAGTTTATTGCTCATTCTATAAGTAGATTCAGTTATGAATAAATAGGTGAAAACATAATAATTGTTGTGTTAAAGTTTTCTATTATTAGTATATGTGTTTGAAGATTTTCATGCAAAATATAAGCCAAATTGTAGTGTAAAAAATAATACAGAAATAATTAAACATCTAGGTGTGTATAATCTTAATTAAAACTAGATACCTATCAATCAAATGTTTTACCTGAATCACCGGATGCATATTCAGGTGTCAAGTATACTAGTCTATAAAACCCTTGCATTAACTTTTTTACAACGTCTCCCATCTTTGTCTGCGCTGAACCGAGGTAGCATGAAGGAATATTGGCAACCTAATATACAGAAATTAATAACTCAATAAAAAAATCAAAGTCAAGAGATACTTTTCTATGTAGTCATAAATGTTTGAACATACTGACAATTACGATTTCCTTATTTCTTGCAAATTTTTTTTACAAATCGGAATACTTCTAATCAATCTAATCAAAATCTATAACACTACAATGGTAAGTATAGTACATCACATAGGTTTAATAAGAGCACAAATTTACAAAGAGAAAATAAAGTATTATCAGTAGTAAGTAAGTAGTAATAGCATTCAGCGTATTGGAAATAGTATACAGCAACACAACAATGAAGAAATCCAGAAACAACAAATATTCTAATACTAAGAAAATTTGCTCGTTGTTGGTTAAATGCAAAGCTGTGCAAGGATAATAAAATAATTATCTTATATTAACAAAGATGCACGATTTTACCTCTAAGGCTTGTATTTGATCTTCCATCAGCGATATAAGCGGAGATATAATAATTGATAATCCGTTTTTGAAAACGGATGGATACTGATAACATAATGATTTTCCATATCCTGTAGCCATTATTACACAGTTATCTCTTTTATCCTCCATAACCGAATGAATTATTTTCCACTGCATTGGTCTGAATGCAGTGTGCCCAAAGTGTTTTCTTAAAATATCTAAATGGTTGTTGAGAGGCATTTCACCTGAAAATTTTTAGTTAAGTCATTATCAAATATACAAATGCTGAAACTGAAATGAAAAAATACTGATATCTTTTACAACAAATTTCCAGTAGTTATGAATATAGAAACTCATAATTTTTGTAAGTTCATTGCAGTTGATTCTACATTACAGCAATACTAATTTAAAAAAAAAAGTTTTTCTATGAAATCTTCTTGTTAGTTGCTTAAACTCTCTTTTTACAAAGAGAATATGGATGAAAGGATAGGGCTAGTCGTTAGCCAATAGACAATATGATAATATTTTTGATGTGAATGAAAGTGAAGGAAATGGCACCCGAATATATAGGTTGTGCAATAAGCAACTGAATAGTTAAAATAAATTGCAGCATTAAATGAATGTGCTTTGTGTATTATTAGATCAAGGGTATATTTCAGATGAATTACCTGTATTTACTGCTGACTCCATTTTACAAGGTTGTTTGCTGATACCTGAAATTAAATATTTAATAAAATAAAACTATTAATATCTAAAAAACATAAACCTACTCTGCACATCATTGATTTATTTAAAAAGTAGGCATGTGATTATGTGTATGTGTTATGATTTATGATATCGACTGAAGGTGCTTGAAGATAGAATACTCTCTTTTAAGGTGTTAACTGTCACTTCTTGATGGAAAGGCATTATATTTTAAATAATAAAAACACATTTTTTAGTACTTATTTCCACAATATATTTTTTGATCAGGACCGGTTTCACTCATCGCGAGCATCAGTTGATGCGAAACCGGTCCTGATCAAAAAATATATTGTGGAAATAAGTACTAAAAAATGTGTTTTTATTATTTAAAATAGAATACTCTACTAATAAAAAAAATTAACTTGAATTATTGAAAGTTTGAACAATTCAAATTTGATTACGGGATCCCACCAAACACCTTCAGTTGATATCATAAATCATTTTCTATAGTTTTATATAATATTTAAAGGAACCAGCATACAGGTCTTTATTACACTTCATGCGAAGCATGGCATGGAGTTATAATTGAGTGAGGATTAATTTTCGGAAACTTGAAAATTTAATGGAATCAAATGGTAATATATAATAACCAAGAAGCAAAAAAAACATATTTTACTAGATATATAACGTTCTATAAATGTATAGTAAAAAATATAAATAATTTATGTTGAATTTATTATTTAAGGACAGGATTCTCCGCAGGATACTTCATTTGCTTAAAATTTCTTTATAGTGAGCAACAAACATACTTTTAGACTAATTTACAATGAGGTTAACTGCAGCAGAGAAGAATGTACAAACTTTATTCAGTTGATACTGTTTTGTAGATATATAAGCAACTTTTTGGACATTAATAGATGAATGCTGCTGATTTTGTGTGGCAAATGAAATGATAAAGCAAAAATAATTATTGAACATTTCATGCACAGGCCTAGATATATAACTTACATTATAATTCCTAACGATTGAAATAAGAAATCATTTATTATTAGTTTCAGTGCCTTTCGTATGTTTTTATCATGAATATATAAGAAACTGTTAAAAATCCTTCAAATCAACTAACAAATAATGAACAAAAATTCGCAAAATTGACATTTTGGCGGACTTTTTCACTGACAGCAAATTCGTGTGCTATTATAATGTATAGTTTATGGTGTTAATGTATTATCTGTGTATGGTGTTGCTACAGATGTTTATATTACACTACATATAATTTATTTTCAATCAACAAGGTAATGTTGTAGTTTTACGCGCAAAACTAACAAAATGAGTAAATAAATTATGGTAACAAATTTATATTTTCATAAAAATTTGAAATATGTGTCGTTGTTTTTATTTTGAAATTAGTGATTGCCATTATTGCATAATAGTATTTGTTCTAAGTTATCGAAAATTCATGGCAAACGACATAAAATACCATCCTATCAATTGTTATCACGTCTACAAAATAATAAGAGAACGCATTACTCGAAACAAAAAGAAATATTTATTTCTTGCTTGTATTGCCATAGTACAAGTATGATTTTTGTCTTACAACTAGGAATTTCATCAAAGTGTCTGTGGTATCTGTCAGTATCTGTGGTCGATGGTTAGACGTTCATCTACAATAAATATTGTGTTTACCAGTGTTTAATCTTTGCTTTTATCTTATCATCGAAAAGTAACTGTCATCGGTTATATTTAACTAAGTCTCAAACGTAAACTAGTTTACCAAATAATATATAGAACGTGTAGTTGCAAGCACTTTTCAACATGTAAAAATGATAAATTGACATACGATGGATTCGATATTGAAAGTTTTTTTACTTCTACTTATTCATAAAGTGGCGACAGTTGACATATCTTCCAATGTTTTCGGCAAAGACAGGAGCGCACTACCTGCAGCCTTCGGTGATTTCAATTCCGATGAATTAACGGATGTTTTCGTTACCAGGGATGATGGCAAAGTTTTGGAAATATTATTGGCAAATGAAAAAGAACCATTACTCAGAGCGGGCCCAGGTCTTCGGTGCGAATTCGTCGATTTCAAAGTGACCAGTGTCGTACCTGGAGATTTCGATGGCGACGCTTTTATGGATATATTGATTACCACACAGACGGGTTTTTCTGAAGTAAAATTAGAGAATGTTTATCATGATGTGAGAATTATTTGGGGAGGTGTAGACCAACTCAACTGTACAGTGGACAGTTTAAACATAGTCACAACAACTAAAGGGCATCCTTTAGCTATGGACTACAACCAAGATATGATCATTGACTTATTTGGTGTGAACGTCAATAACCAAAGAATGTTTTGGGTATTCAATCATAGCCGATCGTCTCCTCAAGAAATTCCTTTAGTAGTAATGGGTAACCATGAAGTCAGTGTACCACATTCGCATTCCTTTTTGGATATAAATGGAGATTACACATCTGATTTGTTAATAACTACACCCACTGCTTTTGAAGTTTGGTTGGGGAGTGTAGTTAATCCAGGGTTTCATTTTCTAAAGAGAATCGAACTACCCATAGGTTCATTGTCCGGCCACATAGGACAATCTATATTTTTAGATGTGGAACTTTCAGGAAAATTGTATCTTTTATTGCCATTTTGTTATGACAAAGAGTGTGTGAATAGTACCATATTGCTGAATGACGATGGTAAATGGCTAACTCTATTTATAAATTTTGAAGATGATCTCCACAATAATTGGGGTTTCTTTCCTCCCAATAATGAAATTTATAAAGATACAATAACAATACGCGGAGGCGATTATAATATGGATGGCTATCCAGATTTACTCGTTTCTTTGCGGCAAGGAAAAGAGACTGAACTGCAACCGTTCTTACTAGAAAACATTCCGTGCAAAAGTTCAGCTTGCACTTTTAAAAGAACATATAAGGTTCAATGGAACGCCTTGGGATCGTTTGGGAAAGGCACTATCCTCTCTGTGTTCTATGACTTTTATCAAGATGGAATATTAGATTTCATATTGCTTCAGCAAAATAAAACAACAAAACAGTATTCTATTGGCGCATATAAAAATAGTCTGGAATACGATGCTAACTTTATTAAAGTCATGGTGCTTACTGGATTGACAAACAAAATAGTTCCAGTAAAAGTGGGAACTTTGGGAAAGAAAAAAGGCACTTATGGTAAATATATGAAATTTACAATTTTTGGTTAATAGTTTTAGAATAGTTAAAAATATAATCAATACAAAAGTTAATCAAACATCTACTCAATACACTGTCTAAGGGTTGACTATTATTTTGTGGCCGCCAACTGAATCTAGAATTAAGTAAATCAATTTAAGGTAAATAATACTGTTAAATGTCAGCATATGCAATTCGTAATATTATGAGCATAAATGATATGTCAAATGTTTCTAAAACAATTTATAGCAATGTGTGTAAGGCTGCATGTAGTTGGTTAGATCTATGAAGACATAGTGTATAGAATTGAATGACATTGATAATTCCATCCAATAACAATGTAGACACCGTAGTGAGGTGGGACATGATAATGTTCCTAATTTAAAACTAGTGCCCTTGCTAACTAAATTTAAGGTTTTCAGGAAAAAAAACCTATTCTTCATGTGAATTTTTTCTCATCATTAATTGAATTGGGTGTCCTTCATATTTATAACCGTACTATGTCTCTTTTTCTTGTTTGTGTGATACTTAAATTTATTAATATTTCAGGAACAAACTTACCAGGACCTAGAATTCTGTACCACACACTGTCGCAAGAAGGTTTACCTCGTGCAGGCGTCTGTGCTCAATTACCCCAGTCTGCTTATTATGCGCTTAATTTACCATATTCTATATTTGGTTTAGACAGAACGCCAAACTTTGTCGATGCTTTAATGGTTGGGCTGTCGAATAGGTCAAAGACTTGGACGCAGTTAATTCCCAATTCCCAGATGGTTGTTATTCCTTGGCCGCCAGATGACCCATCTAGATGGAAAGCTCAACTTTTTGTTACCCCTAGTAAGCTGATTTTGAAGAGTGTCGGTGTTTTTACTGGTATATGTGGACTATTAGCATTGTCTGTAATTATTCTACACTATAGAGAGAAACGCGAGGATAAGATAGAATTACTCGCTAATGGATATGTTAGGGAGGTGGTACATGAGATAATTTCTTAATATTGTGTTTGGTCAAAGTTTTATAATAAAGGAAGTTATGATATTAGTATTGTTGAAAACTTTTATTTACTGATTCTGTACGAAAAGAGAAATTGTCGGGTTGGTTTATTTACTGTGGCCATGCGTGCAATTCACACATACATTATATATTCATAGTCTTTCTTATGGCAAATTTACTCAGTGTGGTTAAAATTGTCTATAAAATGGATTTTCCTTTGAATTGTCTTGTTAATTTACAATGAATTAATGACAACCACTAGCTGCACTTTATATACAGATTCTTCAAGATAAGAAGACATCATAAAATATTCTCTTTAAGTGCATGAATGTGTTTGTATATATTTAATGGAATTATAAATGTGCTTCAAAATAAAATTCTAACTGTGATGTCTTTTTATAATTGTGGTAATTTTACTTTTTTTTTATAAGTGTGAATTCTGTATTTGAGAAGAGGGGGTATGATGAACATTTAAATGAATAAAAGTGAATAAATGATCTCAATATAATGTATTTTGTTACATCATAGAAACAACATTATACTAAAATATATTTACATATTCTTTTTCTTTGAATTTGGACCACAATAACAAAGCACATCGACACACTAAAACATACTCATACATCAAGATGACGCAGCGCACTTCGATTTTACGACTGGAAATCTATGGATGGTCTGATTAAATAATATTTATAATCATATTAAAATTATATGGCTGTAAAACTGTTCCAAACCAGTTTTTGAATGGCGATAACAAAAATATAGTGGCACCAGCCTCAGGGTTCGTTTGTGTTAAGTTTATTTAAAAAATATCAGCAAAAAATTGCAAAAAAAATAAAATACTAGAATGCTGGTATATATGACGTACTATTCGTCATCTATAATATTTACAACTGATATATAAATGTATATATTTTCACAGCCATTCAATTTTTCATTTCCAATGAAAAATAAACTAGTCAAATCACTCAGTATACACAGATGTTGCAGCTCAGATAGTGTTTACTATATCATATGTTCATATACACTAAAATAAAAAAGGGCAATCGGTTAACATCGATTGATACCTAACATCGATTCTACTGTAGATAGACAATTATTACAAAAAACACTTAGAATACGTAGTTATGTGCAAATATGTGATTTAATTGTACTAACATATGTCAGGACATAAACTTTATGGCACTATAAATTATTTGAATTGTTTTTTTGTGTTTTCAAGTTTATTCTACTTAAATGTCTAATTAAATCGATAACAATAATTAATTACACATCACTAACACTTAATACAGGTACCTAATGTAATTTAAAATATTTGTGACTGATGATATTTCAATAATTTATTATTTATGACTTTCGCTTTCGCTCCTCTCCTTCGGAGTGAAAGAAACAAGATGAGTTTCATGTTATGTAAAATGAAAGAGGGATACCTTTTATACTGGAACTATCCATTTTTATATTGTCTAATAATTCATTTTGTGGAGTTCCGTAAATTTGAAAAAGATATTAATCACAATGTTGCTGTATAAAGAGCTTTCTACACAAATAAAGTGGTATTTGGTGAACCATAGGAATAATTTCATATCTATGACGTGATAATGATGAATGATTTCAATTTGGTAGGTTTCTGTTGAAATTTCTTTGCGGTCTGTTCGGAAATATCACAGTTCCTCTGTTTTTACAAAAAAAAAAAAATATTATTTTAAAAATGTCAAACACAATTACTATACTACCGATTCTCTGTCTAACAGAGGTATGGCTTTTCGTAATGAACCGTCACTGGTGCGAATACCGCTGGCATTAAAGATTCCCATGAACCATGAGCGCAGTGAAGTACGGGGAACTTTTCGATCAGGCCCGGCGGTTTCGGGTTCCCCCAAAGTTTCCAGCGATCGCCACTTCTTGCTCGGAAAGCTCACACTGTTGGTTTCATGCCTTTTTGTATCTGCAGGCTCGGGAGTTCCCAGTAAACTGTTTTTCTGAAGCAATGGACAGGCTTCTGGAACTACTTCACCGCTCGTTTCCATACCATCATTTGAATCCAGAGACATCACAGCAGCTTTCCCGTTGACAAAATTTTTGTTGTTGATGTGTTTTCCAGAAACAATAGAGACCACCGCCGGAGGGGCGATCAGACTAGGTGAATTGCAACGGTCGAGGGAACGGGACGTTTTTCGAGGTCGCAGAGTCGGTGGTTCCAGCCGCAGTAAATCAAGAGAATGAGCTTCTCTCATTCCAGCTGCTCCCGGAACCTCTATTCGAACACCAAGCCGTAGCTCCTTCTCTTCTGCAGAGGATGCTATTGAACTCAGTATTCTCCTGTAAAATTTTGAAAAAAAAAAAATTTACGAGTAACTAATATTGTTCACCAGAATATAAAAAAAATCTTAATGAGATACGTTACCTGTGTTTGTAATTAAGTTCGGGATCGAGCCGAGGACTCGATCGCCCCAAGGATGCACTGCTACCTCCATCCATCAATCCACGAAATCCTGAGTGCCGGCGGCTACCTAATCCTGATGAAAGAATCAAACAATATATAGTGAAAGTAATTTAGCCAAAATATGAGATTAGAAAACAGTTCAATAATTGAGTGCCAAATAATAAAAAACTGGCTTCACACAAATAAGCTTATCTTGGAATTTCAATTGAAATTCTTTCACTTTTGGGTGATGTCTTTGACAAATAATGTATATTATCACACGGTGAGGATATGAGCTAAATGTAAATAAATTGATATACTGTTAGAAAATTGAAGGTTGCCTTTATTTAGTTATACTTAATTATTTTTTCTAATACTTGATTGAATAGACATGTAGATTTTCCTTATCATTCTGCATTTTATAGTAAATTAATCAATAAAATTAAATAAATTGACAGTACCGGTCATTCCATAAATTGATGCTTGGCGAGAATCGGTCATTTTGGGACTTCTACAAGGTCGACAAAATAGTGGTGGAAGCTCTCCTAAATCTACTGCCCTCCTTTGTATAGCCTTTTCGTTAGCTCCTTCTAACCAATAAGTTTCAACCTGGAATAAGTTAGAATTGTTTCATGTTCAAAGATTAAAAGAGACTTGAAATCATGTAGAAACACTTTGATGTTCATATTATCGTATCATTGAATCTCTGTAGGAAATCTTATTTAACTTATATTGTTTCACATAAAAGAAAACCAGCTTCCGAATATTGTATAATAAAATATGGGAGTAGTACAAAACAAAGTTTGTTAAAACACAATAAATTGATTTAATGTGTAAGCAATCATAATTGTTAGGGTGAGTTGACTGCCAGCTGTTTCATGGCTTAATATTGACTCATCAGTTTGTCACTATGTTAAAAGTAAAAATTTGGTGATTGGTGCAAATGACAAACCTCTCCTTTGCCTTTGATACTGATAGTGCCTCGTGGTTCTGTGTGATAGCCATCCAATGTCTGGAGAGCGTCTCGACACTGAGGAGAGATGTGTATCTTTAAAGCTTCCCCATTTGATTCCATACGACTTGCTGTGTTGACAGTATCGCCGAATAAACAGTAACGTGGCATTGTTAGTCCAACAACACCGGCGACGACTGGGCCTGTATAGTGAACACATATTAAAGTTGTTTAATAGATAAAACAAAATGTACTCTTTCTTGGAGAAAAGTTATATAAATGCTTCTGACTATTTGTGATTAAATTATTAAAAAAATCTTCAGTTAACAGTTCAATGAGTAGTTTCGTGGGCAGTCAATAGAGTTCCCCACAATAGGAAATTTGACAATATAAAATATTATTTAAATACACACAAATAATGAATAGTTTAGTATCACATTGAGATGTTTTAGAATGAAAATTAGATAAGTCATATTGCTACTGAAGTGACTATATTTAATATGTTGTGAGATATCTTGGATTGAAGCATAACACAATTTGTTTCTGTGGTTTAATGAGGATGAAGAGTGAGAAATGCAAATTTTTACAATGTGAAATCGCTTTTAGGATATTTTTTTATGCTTTATGTCAAATATTTTGGGAAAAAAACACCTTTGAATTATTGAAACTGTGTAACACTTCCATGTGTTTTGTCACAGCAAAAGAACTGACAGAGTACCTGAAGATGCCAAAAGGAAAAATCCGGATTATGAGTGACAAACATGAGGAAGTGCACATATTTTCAATTAACTAAATTTGATTTTCAAATTCCATCATGTAACTTCAGTCATATCGAAGATAATAAGTACATTTGAGCATTATTTCGCATTTGAGCATTTTATTTTTTACAATAACTGATATTGAAAAACAGAAAGATCAATATTTATTAACTCTTTTAGCCTCAGCTGTTTCTTTTAACAATTTGTGCTACACTATCAATATGACAATAAATTACATAAATACTGAAGTAAAAAAAATCCATAAATGGCTTTATTTTAATGATAAACTGTTACTCTGTTACACTTTTTTTCATTGGTTCCTCCTATGTCAGCATATATTCTATAAATTATCAAAGTGTACACCAAAATATCGGAACAGGATTCCAGGGGGTTTAGCATATCATAGCACCAATATATCGGCACTCTGAGGTTAACAGGAAAAATTACTGAGAAAATATAGCTTTTCTGGCTTAAAGAATATTATCGAAAATAGTTAAAATTACTAAACTAAGCTTGTGAATTTAGTTGAAACACTAAATTCCTAGTAACGAAATGTCATGATTATTATTTAATTATTATATTCACCTGTATGTATACCAATTCTTAACTTTAATGTTTCATTGGGGCGGTGAGAAATCTTATGTTTCTTGGCTGCATCAAGTAAATCCAATGACATTGATGCTATTTCCCCTACGTGTCGGTTATCATTCCGTAAGGGGAGTCCAGACACCTTCAATGAAGATAATATCAACATAAATATTTTGAATTTTATTTTAAATTATTGAATTGATATTCATAGAAAAATAGTAACATACCACCATATACGCATCCCCAATTGTCTCCACTTTATAAACATCATACCCTTTGATTATTTTATCAAATACGGTGTAGAGATCATTTAAAAAATTCACCACTTCCAGTGGGGTGGACTCGGCTGACATTTGAGTGAAACCTACAATGTCACTAAAATATATCGTCACAGAATCAAATGACTCTGGTTCAACACCGTGACCTGTCGTCAAACGTTTTGCAACCGGCCTGAAAAAGATAATTTAAATTCAATATTTAACAGTATTAACAGGATAATTACCATAATATCGATAATGCATTTCATATTCCGTGCTCATATGGTGATGGAGTCAAAATATGTAGCCTGTGTCAACTGTTATAAATAATGTAATATTTAGTATGCACATTGACATCTCTTGGAATCATGGTCGAATATTTAGTTAATGTTATGTTTTCAGAAATTGTGAAGTATTTAAATTTATTTCAAAAAAGATCTATGCTTAGCAACCGAAACTTCTCTCAGAAGGAACCTTTTTTGAAATATAATAATTACTTTTAGAAGACCATTGATTTCCTCAAATATTTTTTGTGTTTTATATATTTTTGATACTAACCCATTAACTATTAACATCTCAACTGTTGAAACAGCTGATTGCGGTGTGTTGATAGATGCTAATCAAAAACTTTGTAGAGTGTAGTGTTAGGAATTCTAAAATTTTTGTGTACTAGCTAATTTTTTTGTAAAAATACATTACAATTAGTAATGAAAATTTCCATAAGTTTATTTGACCCCAACACTACTGAACTATTTTGTGAAGAATTTGATGTTGGAATATTCTTTACATGGGTCAGCAGGAAAGGGTTGAACTTGCACACACAATTACTTTGCTCAAATAACTAGTCAGCATATTTTAAAGATTTTTTGTGAAAATGTGAGTTGTCATTATTATTTAAAATCAAGAAGAGACAGTTAACACCTAAAAGAAATTCATTTAATATTGAAAATGAATCTGAAATGAGCTGAGGTGTTTTGCATCTCAAAATAATTGTTTTACAATAAAAAACAATATTCTTACTGTGGCAGCATTCTATGAAGAAGGTCTTCCGTTTTTTGTTTTTCTTCAAATAGCAGTCTGGTTCTTTCGTTAACAAGCTCTTCCAAATTATTTGCATATTTTTCCATCATATCCATGATTTGATCCATAATATTACGATTCCTAAAATTAATTTACAATATAGTAATATAAATGCAGACATAAATCAAATAATTAAATAACTATAAAAATAGAGATAGGGATACAATTATGGCTGTGTAGTAGTAGCAGACGAAAGTCGGCTTTTAAAAATAGCCAAATCAAAATATACCCTGTGAAATTCATTATCTTATGTTGATTCATAGGTTTGACTATTTTTTGTAATGATAGCAATTTTTGCTTTTTGTTTGGATATTTACAATATTTTGAACTTCAAAGAACTAAAATAACAGCAAAGAACTTGCGTGGGTGGTGCAAATCTGTAAGATTCTCATTAAGTCAATCACAATGATAATTCATAAAAAAAAAATTCTTGTCTAAATTATGTCACTTGATATAAATAAATATATTACCCTCAAGGAAAAGAAAAATATATTATGACATGGCGAAAAAATAGCAATGTGTTTTAGTGTTCTACCAAGTAAATGCTAATCCAATCAATAAAAAAATAGTATGTTTTGACGATAAAATATAATGGTTTACAAAATTATGAGAAAATTTTACTTTTAATAATAAAATCCATAAATATAATAAATTGAATTGATTGTAAAACAGTGTTTTAAAGTTGAATATTTAGTTATTACTACAACTATTTGACAGAATTATGTAAGGCTGTTTTTAAGAATATAGGATTCAAAATGTTATGCTAATAAAAAAAAATTAATGCTCACTTTCCACCTTTCATTTTTTTCAAGCGTACCCTAATGAGGTGGAAGTCAGGTCTTTGGTCCGGTTCCTCTGCCCAACAATCTTTCATACAACTTATAATAAAATCATCCACACTTCTCGAGTCTAAAGTGTGTAAATCTGGTCTGAAAGGTTCTTCCCCTTCCATCGGATATCGTTTTACATGCTCAATTATTTCTGAAAAATTACATGTTTTTTTAGCTAGAATCTACACTTTAATTATCATAAATTATTGCATTGGCAGATAAATTTCAAAATTATCATTTCTCTGCAAGTGATTTTTTTAATTGAGATGTGGCATGTTCTTATACCTTTTGGATCATATGGGCAGGGTCCGAAAGGCCCCTTTCTTCCGATCAATTCAAACATAACAATAGCGAAAGCATACACATCAGCTTTTTGATTTCCACACGAGAGACCGGAATTTCCATTTGCTCGCAGTAGCTCTGGAGCTTTCCATAGAAGACCTGAGGGTTATAGATTTGACAGCTTTACTTTTATGCAATGAGTTTATTTTGGTCATTTTATTTTTAGTAGTAAGTAATTACAAATTTAATTAAATTAAAAAAATGATTAACACACTGCGATAATGTTGATGATCTCCGATTGAATCACTTTCAGCCGAATGTCGGAGGTCATGCAATCCAAAATCTGTCACCTGATATTAAAGATAGAATATTGATTTACATCTGAGTAATATTTCTTTAAGACATTATGCTCAAGGTCAGGATTGATTAAGTGAAATAGTTTGCACAAACTTATAAATTTTAAATTTTTAAATAAATAAATTTACTTTAATGTATGAAGAATGATGCTGATGAGACAATTGAAATTTGATAAACAGTGAAAAACTGTTGTGGAGATTTCGTGTTCATAAATTAGTGTTCTATAATATAGAAATAATTTAATGTTATCATTTTCAGAAAAAAAATAGTTTTAAATGCCATTAAAAAAAATTAATGTTTACGGTATCTTAATGTTGTTTGGTGAAAATAGAATATTAACTTGGAAGTTTGGTTTCAACGAGAATTAGAATATAAAAAATTTTCTTATAGTCTTATAGAAAAGTTGAAAAGGAGACGGTACTTTTTTATCTTAAATTTGATATAATAATAGTCCATTTGGAAATCATCCATTACCTGTAACATCCATCGAGATGTAACAACGCAATTTGATGATTTAAGATTGCCGTGCCAGCCTATAAGTGAGCTATGTATAAAAGACATACCCTACAAACACAAAAAAATTAATTACTCGACATAAAATGCAGTAATATTTCAACTAAAAAATACAAAATATAAAAATTTACCTTAATGAGATCATGGACTAGAGACGCAATAAACATATTGTCTAATTTAATATCTTCATTTTCTATTATATCCTACAAAAAAGAAAATAAATGAGTCATCCAGTCAACAGTTATTAATGTATATATATATATATAAAATCAAATCCAAATGAACTGTCAAGTTGTGGGAAGTATTTTTTAATAAACATTTATCATGGATTATTTGAAATTTCAAAATCATTATGCATACAATATTGTATTTAAAATGAATCATGCTATGAGAAACTGTCAGCACTTAATGATTTTAATAACAAAAACTAAGAGTTCAAATTCAAATGAAATAAGGAAAGAAGATTTTCTTTGAGATATATGTCAATAATAAAAATATGAGTATAAAATCAATAAATTTGTTAGTGTTCCAAGAGTTCAAGTAATAATTCATTGTAGGAAACAACCAAATCAAAGGCTTTAAGATTTTGAATAAATAATTAGGAATACTTTTACAGTTATGAATATTTCATATGTGAATGAAATACGATAATGAATTCATCTCACTTGGGAAAAAATGATATCAAAATCTTTTGTGCACTATGTCACCGAGGTGGTTAGAACTATTTATTCTTACATATAAACTGCCCTTAGCGCAGTAGTCGGTAACTAACATCACCCTCATGGGTTCCAAACAAGCTCCAATGAAAGAGTTGATATTGTCATGCCTTATATCACGTAACAAACGCATTTCTTTCATGACTTCACGTGAGATATCCTTGAAGAAAAAACATAAGCAGGTGAATGTCATATTGTGTTGAAGTGTTTGCAGAGTAAAGATTATTTTACTACAATGTAACTTTAAATAAAAGCTAGAATTGCACTAAATTCTAATCAATGAAATTAACTGAAAAAAGATTTCCAATAAAAGATTTTAACACCATAGCGAAGAATGATAGTAGATTTATGATTGGCTGTAATAATTCAAGAATTTGTGAACTAGGTTTGTTACATTTTGCAAAGTTTATAGAAGAGAGCAACGAAGCCGATGTCAATACAATATTAGAAATTTTAAGGTCCCTGAATAAAAAAATATTTATAATTCTTGAATCATAATGTTAGTAATTGAAAATTACATTTAAAAACTATTTTAACATTGATGTCTAGTTATTATATCTTTGAATTATTATAAAGCTACAGTCAACCAAAGGCAAATTAGATAATTAGATGATAAAAGTTTATGTGATGACTTTAGACTTGGCAAGCTTTTCAATGTAACCATTTTATATTTTGCTGATATCTGTTGGCAGTCTATAGAATTAAAAGTTTAATTAACACTACAATGTGATACATACAACTACTTTGAAGAAAAAAATGAGTTTGAATAAAAATACAAAATAAACCTACATTCCAATACTCACTTGACTGGAAAATAGCTAAACTATTGTTTAAAAATAAAGACGCTAGAAAGTGTGCACTGATTTTTATAAATAAAGCTAGAATAAGCAAAATAATATGTGATCAAAGCTTTCACTAATACCTTTTTTTTAGAAAATTTAAGTTCTTTTATGCGAACTAAGTTTCCTCGAAAATGGGCTCTGGCAGCAAACACCTGCGCACCACATCGGCTTTCAAAAGATCCACCGCTAATCAAGCTCAGCTAAAAAATAAAACCAAACTACCCCACTTAAGATCTAGCATAAAAAATATCATATACATCCGAATATAGTCTTTGTTTGATATTATATAGCATATTGCCTTTGCAAGTGTTAGCTTAAATTTTACCTTCTGACTAGTATTTAAATCTCTAGTTTGACAGTGGTTATGGATTATGTTTCTTTTATTATATTAATGTAATAGATAAAATCATGAAAATAGTTTTTCAGCATGAAACATCACTGTCAAATCATGTGTTTTTTAGTGATACGTAAACACTGGAATCAGTTTGTTCATGAGTGGTGAAAAAAGTGGTAGCACATTTATGATATCGTTTGCAACTCTTGTTGAGAGATGACTCTGTGTGTATTGAATTTGCAAAAATATTCATGAAAAGTGTAATGAAAATAGCGATTTTATTTCATACTTAAATGACGTGTATTTTCTACATAAAGTCATCATTATTCACAAGCACAGACACCATGTATAATTCAAGTAAATATTATAAACCATTATTTCATAATTTTTCCTTGTATATTAAAACATCTTAAGAGGCTCACCTAAAAATTGAATAATAACAACATTGGGTAAAATGATTACGTCAATTCAAATATAAGTATAAAAATCAAAATTACATGAAAACGCCTGGGTGTGAGATAAAGATTAGTAAATTTGGGAATCATTAACTTAATATATGGTATAATATTGTCTTTATTGTTAAGGCTACTTGGGTGACAAAATGATGTATTTGAAGTACTTATTTCTTTGGTGGATGCATAAAAGTAAGATATGTGCGGTAAAGTATATATATTTAATATTTCCTCAAAATTTTACTGTAATAACTTCTTCAGTACATATTTAATCAAATGAGCATATATATTTACCTTACTAGGAGATGGAACTATATCATTTCCCCCATAGCCTCGAATATCATTAGAATCAATCTTCCATAAGAGCCCTTCAATTTCCTGCTCGATCTTCCATTTTCGATAGATACTAATTATTATTACGACAGTGCAAAATAGTGTGACTGCTAATGTTCCAGCGACCACTAACGATGATTTGTGGGTATCATCTTTCGGGCACTTCTCACCCATAAAACCACACGAAGGTTCATCGGCTGGTCTCTCATTACTAGGCCAATCTATTGGTAATTTGGGATTCAACTTATATGTCTGAAAACAATTTAAATTAAATAACTCACTGCTACTTTTGACAGCTAACATTGTTGTTTTTACGAGGTACAGATCGATCATATGTAATCTTTTATAGAATATTATGATAGGGTTCATTGGTATTGAAAAGAAGAAATTTAAAATAATGACTAATATAACGTTTCATTATATATATAATCTAAATATCTAAAATATTAATAACAATCAGTAGTAGAATCAGGATGAGAATTTCTATGTTATATATTAAAGAAAACTTCCTTAGATGACATTTTATCTAGAAAAAGATATTGTTAGTGGAATACGAATTAACTATTGCGAAGTTTCCAGTAGAACATATTAATTAATTACTAAAAATAAGTTCCATTGCAGTATAAAAAGATGTGAGACTCACTCACTGGAAATTCACCATTGATACCCTGTTGGAAGTACCCGACCGGAACCATAAAATGATCACAAGAAAAATTTTGTACTGCTGTTTGATTCATTGGTTTCAGAGCCAGTACAGAAAAGTTTCCTTCAGAATCTCCCGATTCATCCAAACGAATAGTGGCACCTGTTATACCTATAACAAGAAAAGAATACATATTAAATGACGTTTGAACTGGATTATATGTCGAAAATGCTTATTATTTATTGCCTATTATTTAGATTGTGATCATTATCTATGGCACAGGAGTGTATTGAATTACATGCTAGTCTATTATCTTCTGGTAAAAAAAGCATTTGAAGCAAGCATCAAAAAAATCCCTTAATTGGTGAGATGGAAAGATTTGTTTCATATGATTTCATAATAAAATAGTACTTTTGTTTGTATTTATCTGTCTGCCAATCTGTTATACATGACATAACACAAACGCAAACTTTCTTTCACCCTATCTGCTCATTTAGCTAATATTGTTTGGTAGCACTACCATGTGGTATAGATATCCTAGTTTTAAATAATAGTTTCAATATCAACTGGAATATAAGAATGAAAAAAAAACATCCTGAGACTAACTTTTGAAAGTTTTATTGTTTATTGTGTTGATAATGAGAGTTCCGTTAGAAGCGATTTCCCTGATTCGTTCCGGGGTGAGATTTTCCTCCATTTCTAAGAGTTGGTGAAGGGCACTCGCATAAAGTTTTACAGCATCATAAAGGTATGCCGCATATATTGAGACAAACTAAAACAAAATGTAACAGTTTTCATAATTAGCGCTCAATAGATTGATTGATTATTTTTTTATTTTGTTTGAATGCCAATATACCTTAACAAAATTACTTTGATTGAAAAGAGTAGGGACAGAAAAGTTGAATGGCTCTTTGTAATTGTATTCTTGCACTTTTTCTGTGAAATTAGTGTATGACTCGCCAGGAGGTGTAGCGACAATCACAAGTAGAGAGCGGGCCCTTTTCTTGAAGCTCTTGTCGTCTTTACAATCGACCAACTTAGTCAGCCGCCCGGGTTCTGGAAAAATGACAAAATGATGACACCATTTTTTTTTGTTTATACAAATGATACTTATTCCAACAAAACTGTGAATGAATAAGTTACGGAAAGTATTTGAAGTCCAACTATGCTTTTCTTTATTAGTATACAGTCAATCCTAGTTTTACATGATTTCGAAGTGACATGCTTTTCAGAAAATCAAATTTTAAAAAATTGACAAAGAATCAGAAAACGTTAACGAAGTAGAAGAAATTTCAGTTGCTCTCACAGTGAAAATACTTGCAGTAATTTGGAAAATTATTTCCTTCTAAATGATTCAAATTCTAAATGTGCATTTCCGTTTCAAAGAGAGCATAAAAATTGTTTTTCTGGATATAATGAACCATATATGTTAATCATCAAAAAAGAAAATCTGAACAAACTTTGATCAGTTATTTCTTTATTGAATTGTAATAAACAACAACCTTGTAACAATTCAAATTTGATATTGAAATTCCATCAAGCACCTTCAGTCAAAACCAGATTACTAATATTTTTGTTAGAAAAAATGAAACAATAATGTGGTTGAAACGAATTCCATACGAAAAGAACCATTGTCTATAGAAAATGAGGCCCATAACATTTTCTTATAAAGAAGTGATTATAAACCACTATTATATTATTTTTTTAATTTTCCAAATATTTTTATTGCAATTCTAGGATTATAACTGGCTCTTTGAAAGTTATGCGGATCTTAAAATTCATGGAACCTACCCGTACCTTTTCTAAGGAAGCATTTTTTATGATATATTGTGGAACGCATCCATCACATAAAAAGAGGATTGACAGGTCATTTTCCATAAATTTTAATATTTATTATTGAAATTCATGCATCTCCTGAATTAAATGTGTGAAAAATACACAATACACTGGCATACATCTTGACTGATTAATCTCTAAGCTGGTTAGCTCCATTTGTATACAGGATATAAAAAATATATTTCAGAACATAAGCAGAACTTAATAAAACAACTATCAAGCAAAATATTACAATTCTAAAACAGTAGCTGAATACTATTAATTGTAAGTGGACAAGATTACTTTTCAATTCGTTGAATTTCGCATGACAGTTTAAATATGATAAATTTTCCATGTTTAAAATAAAAATCTTACAATACTTTAAACAGATACAAAGCTTAATCACAGTGCCACTGTGGACAATTTCCTTTTATTTTTTAATAAACTTACAAATTGAAGTGGATGATAAAATGATTTTTATTTGTAGATTAAGTTCAAGCTATGTAATTAATTAATAATAGATCAATTTAATATAGAAATAAAAAAAAAACACTCACTCCACAAATATTTTTGTGCATCTTTGGGTGAATACGTTAGCATATCGACAAATATAACCATATACTCTCCTTTCAAGAATAAGCCTGCTTGATCCATCGCCGACATGAAATCCGTAAGAGATGACGGTAGGCCCAGATAGACATAAACTATAAACAAAAAATAACTTTTGGACTGGATATTTTTGGAAATATTTATAAAAAATATAAAAAATTCAAATAGAGCCAATCATTTACTTTTAAGAAAGGTACTCACTTCTTGTTTTGCTTTTGGTGTCATCTATAACTTCATACCAAAAATTTGAGCGGCAGCATTCCAAATGTTGCTCGCAACATTGATATATATCCATAACTTCTCTCAGGCGGTTTACAGTCATGTTGTGTTTCTTAGCATGATTTTCTAATGATAGAGCTACAGTACGCCACCTTTTCTCATGAATTATAGAAAACTTATGCCATCTATAGTATCTAAGCAATGATATCACAGATTTGGTTACCTGGAAAAGCAAATATTGTTTTAAGATTTAATTTTATCTGTGTAATGAATAACAGGGCCGGAATTTTTAGGAAATTCAAAACAAGATTAGCCTCGGTAAAGACATTTATGAAAACTGTGATGATGATATTTCAATGTGAAATTTATTATTTTAGAAGTGTTGATTTGACTATTCTCTTTTCTCTATTACATATAATAAACAAGTGCTTTTTTTGCCAAACAGAAAACATTATTACATAAAAGAAACATACTTGCAAGTCAGGGGGCTCTGTTCTTGCAAATGTTGGAATTGTAGATGCTCTATAATCGGAGCATTTCTGAAACAGAAGACAATTAATTATTACAGGTGAACTGCTATTTTTAGAAAATAGACCTCAACGCGTCTGGGAACAAAACTAGATGGATGGTTAGAGGGCCGGTAACGAATTTCTTTTTCTCATATTTGGATGTGGGTGGATTATGTAGGTTTTAAGGCAGCAATGATATTTATACTAGAAATGGATTCATTCACATAAAACATTCAGATCGGGTTTGATCCCAGAATCCAGAGGAATTTTCAAATGTATTTGACATTGGGAGGCTGCAAATTTGTTTGCAAAAATGTTTTTTTTTCACTTAAACTTAGCTCAGGTCGACCATACATTTTGCTTCAATAATTTCACAGAAATATTATTGATTTATTCGGAAAGATTGGCTTATTTAATGTTAATTATTTGCATTCTATTATCTGTTTATTTTTCTTCCCAGAAGAAAGGAAAATAAAAAAGGAGAAAAAAAATTGTTTATTGATTTAAAAAAAGGCTGAGCATTAAATTGCTTATCAATTGTGTTTGCATTGTAAATGATGGATGAATATATATAAAGAGTTGAGAGTCTTTTCTCAGTATACTCCATAGAGGTATAAATTCTATTTATAGAGGGGCTTACAAGAGATAACTTGGGACTACAATGAGAATGATGAAAATCTATTACAATATGAATGCTGCAAGAGCAGTTGTTTTCTGAGAGGCAACATATTCAAAACATTTATAGATATTGACCACAGAGCTACAAGCAACATTTTTAACAGCCTCTTCGATAATTTTTATTTTTTTTTGAATTGTATAAATACATTTAATTATTTTATTATTATAATGTGTATTTGTTGAGATTTGTCAGATTATGCGTTCGTAATGAGTAGCATAACACAACACTACACTGTTTTATTAGTCTTTACTGCAATGCAGACACTGAAAGAGAGAAAGTGTGTGTGTGCATTTTAAGTGAATGTTTCAATGTGATACTACATTACAAGATTAGAAGTTTCCTTCATTTATTGCTGATTATAAGTAAGTCAAAATGAATTGGAGCGTTGCAGCACACTTCTATATGAAAAGACAGTAAAACATACTTACATATGAAATCATGGGGATATTTTGGGCTTGCGCAACGATGGCTTCCACATAGCAAGGACCTTCAGGACCGAAAAAGGCAATTACCCCTTCGCACATCATGTCAGTGATTGCTTTAGTTGCTAACACAGTATCGCCTTTGGTGTCATTCCATCGCATTACCAGTTCCACTTGTGGCAGCATATTGGGATCAGAGTTGATCTAAGAAAACAATTCACAGTGTAAACAATAAACATAAGCATGGAAACAATAAAAGTAGAATTTACATTGTTAATAAAATGATATGTGAAAAAGTGAGTGATCTCATGATATCTTATCAAGACACTTCATGTCGATAGTAAATTAATAGTCCCGATATGCAGCACTCATCAAAAACATTCTACAATATGAAGGTCTAGTCTATAGAGAAAACGAAATTGATTCATAAGTATATTACTACATTATGTTATTCAGAGGATTGCAAAATTTTTAAGCTGAGGGCAATTTTCCCAATTTGTAATATTGAAAGTGCAACTGGATAGAAAGAAATCAACAATAGTGAGTACAAGACTAATTGTTTATTTTTTTATTTAAGTTTAAGGTGGAAAGTTATCTATACATTACAGATAAAACTATTAAATTCAATAGTAAGTAAGAAATTTGATAATTAAGATACAATTTATATTTGAATATTACTGAGGCGGTTCAAAGTTTGAATGTGCCAAAACTAATATAATTGTCTTAAATATTTCACAGCTTAATCCTTTAGTGTTAAATAGATTTGGCGACTGCGATGAAATAACACAATGTGTCACCTCATTGAGCGCCATGGTGAGGGCTCCGGAGATGGCCAGCCCCTCTCGACCCCGCATGTCCCCCTTGGCGGCGGTGAGGTATCCCACGGTGAGAGAAGTGCGCTGGGGCGGGGCGGCGGAGGAGGAGGGCGTTGGCAGCAGCGCCAACAGCGCCAACAGCTCCAGCAGTCGGCGCGCCCCGACCCTCATTGCCCGCCACCCGAGTCACGGTCCACGTGCCCACACCTGGAATGAAACATATTTTTAATGTTTGCAAATATAATTCTGGAATCCAATTTTATCAGTAGGAATTAGACATCTTGCTAGACGAACTGAAGCTTCTCTTTGTTAAGATTATTTTTAGATAGTTACATGTTTGTCACGAGTTTCCTTTTAGGCTAAGTAGTATTGTTAGAACATTTAGCTGAGGTGTTAATTTGATTTTCTTGAAATGTTAATTGAAAGCTGCAGGTCAAAACATATAAAACAAATTGATGTGTTAAAGAGAAGATGTTTAACACAGAAAATAAATGGACTGCAAAAGTATTCGTTATTTTTATTTAGAAGAAATAAATATAGATTGTGGATTTTTTTTTGTCTATTTTATGAATATCCTGAAATATGTAACCTTAATTATAATACAATGTTAGTGATACATTCAATTATCATATTATTTATTTCAAAATTTGTCAAGGGTTATTGCCAAATTGATAATCAATCTAGTTGCTCAGTTAAATTTTGTTGCATGACAAAGTGTTTGATGCTTGATTTATGGATTATTTCCCAAAGGCATGAGATTTACTGCGATATATCATTATATTCAGCGAATCCTATCCAATCCTGAAAACAGAGGCACACAGAGAGCAATAAGCTGATATTTTAAAAGTCTTATCCTTAATATAATATGCCTTTTTTATTCTGTTCAAAAAGATAGGTTGATTTAATCACTTACAGTTAGTTATTGTTAAAGAACTTCCATTGAAATGATTAATTAAATTCTCCAAAAATGTAGTGAATATGATAATACTATGGTAAAAAAAATCATTTGTAACACATATTGTTTCAACGTTTTTGTGCAGCGAGGATCATATAAAAAAAAAAATTGAAATGACATCGCAGATACGCTTACTGTGGATCAATTGTATATACAATTCTAAATACAAAATTAAGATATTGTATCAAATGAATTCACTATCACTGATCAATGGAAATGATGGTAAATTTATCAATATTTTTTTGAACAAATAGATAATTAAATGCATGATGAATAAAAGCTGTAACTGATGATTATTATAAAACTCAGTGTTGTAACTTACAACAATTAAGCGCAGAGACAGATATCAGAAGTGAGTTGGAGAGGCTCATCATGAGCACTGGAAGCGAGAAATTGTGGGCATGGACAGTGCTGACGTCAGCCAAATAAGTGAAAAAATGTCTTAATATACAGGCGCGTCCATATGTGATAGTGTCATTTGTTTGCTTTAAAATGTGAAAGAGTATGTGTAACATTCTCATTTTGAAGCAAGGATAGAAAATGTTACGAGAGCACATAGTTTTATTTGACTGATGTAAACGTTGCATCAAAGACATTACACTTTCATTTTTTGAATTGATAGGCTTAATTTAAATACATATATAAATCATTTATTACTGAAATACATTGGGAACCTTATATTCCAAATGTGGATAAAATTATAGAATTAAATTGATTTAAAATCGCCAGCATAAAATAAGCATCTTTATGTTTTGAAGGAAAATAATATTCTAAATAAATAAATAGTATAATGAATTTAGGATTAATATAATGGACCATTAGTCATCAACCAATGGTCTGTGAGAAAATTTTAATGATCAGCAAAGTTATTTTAATGTTACAATTGGATTTAAGAATCAACATTTCTTTCAAAACTCTCAATTATTTGTGATAATCGATCGGATACCATTTCATCATAAATAAATTTATATATGTTTAGGAAAAATCTTGTTCTTCTAGTTCATGAGATCTAATATTGTGAGTTGAGCAGTCTGTGACATTCAATGGCTGACTAAAGGAATCACACAAATTATAGAATTAAATACATAATTAATAATTGGATCATTATTGTTTCATTAATAACATTAAAAAAATAAACTTTTTTGGATTTCTCAGATTAAATTAAGTTTTACCACCCAGTCCTTTTTTTACGCGATACAGTGGTTCCAGAAAAAGGCGCATAAAAAAAATGATTTCACGCAATTGCATTATATTTCCTTACACACCCTAAAACATAAATTCGCATAATATTCGATACACTTGTCAACATTTGGCAATTGTATGTGTATTTAAAAAAATGGAATGCTTTACAAAATTGAGTTTTAAAAATACACAAATTTTTTTTATTTAAGAAAATAATGAAACGTACATGCCTATCATCATATATAAATATCTTCTTTATAACAAATTTGCGGGAAAAATTGAGTAAAAACGAGTGAAGCGTGTAATAAAAATGTAGCGTAAAAAAAATCGCGTATAATCGAAATCGAATTCGCGTAAAAAAAGGACTGGGTGTATTACAATAATGATCAAGATAGTGAGCTTTGAAATATAAATTATGACATTTCAAAAAAATATAATAATATAATAATATCTGTCATTTTTCATCTGTATGTCTCTTGCATACATAACAATTTAAAACACATATTTTCTCCCACTGTCTATATATCATGCTCATCAGAATATTAGAAGATGGGACTTTCCCACAAATTAAATATTATATTTACCAAAGATTATTATACTTTCACTCAAAATGTAAATTTAAAACTATACATCGATAAATATAAACATATAAAATAATGACGGTCGAGGTTAGTTTCTTTTGTTATGAAATTGTATACTTGTTTAATTTTATGTTGGGTGTTATATATTTCTTTTATAGATTCTGGTTCTAATTACATTATGGCCAGCCAAAATTAGCTCACATATCACAAGTTGGCGACCATTGCTCTAATGGGCCGACTGAATTTCATATTTTAGGCATGTTTTTTGAATATTGCAACGATTTTTTTTGCAGAATTAGATAAATTGACTAAAAAAATGTATTTATCAATAAAATTTCTTCACCATAATACAAAATAAAAGATACATAATGTAGCATAGCAAAACCATATGTGACCAATTTCCCTGTTCCCAGATCAAATATCTTTCAAAACCTTTCAATTTACCTTGACAAAAACCCGTTGCGAGCCATTGAATTTCAAAAATGATTTCCAATTCTTTTCGTAGGGCGGATGGCTATTTAAAGTTTTCAATGAAGAGTGAATTTCAGTTAAAGGTAATTTTTAAAAACTAATTCTTTAGAACACAAATAAAAAAAACAGATATGTTTACGACTCAAAATGCGAATGATTTATTAGGTACTTAATTTGCCACCAATGCATAGAAAACTTCGACGTCACAAAGAGGGGGTTGGGCGTTTGTCCCCACTTGAACTTCAATGAAAATTTGTGAACCAGTATGTACAATAGACGAAAGAGCACAATATATAATGCAATTAAATTAATGTTATCAATAAAAAGTCTGTTTTCAATTGATTATAGGTATAATTCGTAGCACTGCTTGGAATTTTAGACGAAAAAAAAACATTTTGTCACCCTTTTCCGACATAACACAATCAAGACAAAATATTACATTTATGAATTTCGACCAATACGTATTTAAAAGTGACTAATGAGCATTCAGACATTATCAGTTTTTACATCGAAAGAAATTTTCTTGAAATTAAATAATATTTACTCATATTCAAACATCAGATGTTAAATGTCACAGATATTACAGAATCGTTAACAATGTGCATATTAATTGTCATATCGAAATGCAGGTAACTGTTTTTGACCATGCTCGCACTACGCATTGTTATTGGGCATAATAAACGTGAATATATTAGTGTTATCAGGAAGTTTATCAAGGCTGACTAGTTTTCAAATTGGTAAATAATTATCGCCGTATCATAAACATTTAAAATCTATTTTTACCTCCGGTAATTTAGTTCACGGCGGTGCACTTATTGGATGTTATTTTGACCGAGGTGTGCATTATTAAATTTATAATATAAGTCGATACGCGGTAATGCACTTATTATACCGGTATCTTGCACCAGTCAAACAAGAAATACTGAAAACTTATATAAACTAATGATTTGGTGCAACTCAAATACTGAGTTCTTTCTAACAAAAATTTCTGGTGTTATGAGTGTACGTAGTACTTTTTGTTGGTGTCAATTTATCAAACGGACCTTTTCATACATAACGATATTGAGCAATGAGATATCATTACACACCTCATCTTTTTTTTTACGGTTAAAAAAAATACACAGATTAATTTGCTTTAATACGGCTTACAAATATAATATATATGAACATATATATATTTATCAAAAGATGCGCTGAACTATCGCCCATATAATCATAATAAATAAACCACTTTTAAGGTGTTAACTGTCACTTCTTGATGGAAAGTCATTATATTTTAAATAATAAAAACACATTTTTTTAGTACTTATTTCCACAATATATTTTTTGATCAGGACCGGTTTCGCTCATCGCATCAGTTGATAATGCTCGCGATGAGCGAAACCGGTCCTGATCAAAAAATATATTGTGGAAATAAGTACTAAAAAATGTGTTTTTATTATTTAAAATAAATAAACCCTTTAACTACGACTGTTGTTTTCATATATTTCTATGAAAAAATGTCAATAATCGATGAAAAAATAAAATAATGAATTTATATTTTTTAATGGTAATTAATAATTTTATGCATTTAGACACACCCGAATCAGTTTTTAGATCATATATTATTCATTACTATTGGAGAAAAGATAGTATATTTTTGATAGTATGTATTAAATATTGTATGAGCAAAATGTGATTTTAGACGGATAATTTTACATTAAATATGAATTAAAAAAATATCAAATTTGAATTGTTAAAACTTTGTACGATTCCGCGTGTTTTGTCGCTAACGGCCCGGGTTTAGCCTTTCGGCATCTTCAGGCATTCTATCACACGGATGCAACAGAACTGACGCACAAGAAACAGTTAGCATAGTCTATATACCAAATGTATAAATTACATGAAAACACAGACCCCAAGGCGAGAACTAAATGGTAGTTAAAACAAATTTAATAATATTGATTTAATAATAATTAACACAATTGCATGTGATAATTTTCACTAACGATTAATCTTGATAATGAGTTATTCTTGAAAGAGTTTTATCACAAATAATAATCAACTATAATTAAAATATAATCGGGTGTTTTTTAAGAAATACCTACATATAGTTGTTAGTGATAAAACATGTGGAATCGTACAAAGTTGTAACAATTCAAATTTGATATTGAAAAAAATATCCGTTTAATTTCGGCAAATAATTGCTTTTTTATAAAACATATAAAATATTTCTAATATGTTATATCTTAAATCTATATACATATATCTAAATATCGTAAATATTTTATAATTTTTTTTTTTTTTTGAGAAAACATCTGGCCATAGAAGCACTTACAGAGTCCAGAACGAGAATAATAGAGATCTTTTTCTAAATTTAGGTAGCCTGTCGTAAAGTTTTGCATTTTTGCATCAAAACCGTGTCCCGTTACGGTTTGGCAAAAACACGCAAAAAATAGTAATGGCCACTTATTTCAATTTCGAATGTATTGGTGGTAGAGACACGTGTTCCCTACGACTACTTAAAACCGTATCAGTATAGCGTACGAGCAGTTTTCTATAGCCCGGCCTATATATCGGCATATCGTAGTGAGAGACATAAAGTGATATGCATATTGTAGTTAAAGGGTTAACATGGAATATAAATAAATGATACACACGGTTAAATACCCTTTAATTGTCAAGTAGCAGCGATGGTTGGATATGTTTATCTATGTCTGATTTTATTTAAATCGAAAACTGTTAATTTGTTAATGTATTTCGGTACTTTGTGTAGCACATGAACCGTATTTTTATATTTAAAAAATAAGCAAATCCAATTCACTGTTGAAGTTTAATAGTTTAAGTATTTCATATTTTGATTTAAAGTAATGGGATCCGTCTATTATTGTGTTGTTAAGGTGTTTTATCTCTTTTTTCACGGCAATATTTTGGAATGTGTTATCCGTGAAAAAATATGATCGGGTGTATTTCAAAAGTCACATATCCAATTAAGATAAAATTGAGTTTTAAAAAACTACTTTCCTCCAAAACACATCTTCTCAAAATTAATGTTTTATAGTATTGAATCATCTGAAACTAATATAATCGTAAAAATATTGAAAAATCAGGAAACGCAATATTATAATTATAAATGGTTAGTTAATCCATCTTCAAATATGGATAATAATAATACGAATGATATTTTTATAAATGGGAGACCGCATTTCTCCTAGATTGAATAAAGATGACGAATTATTCAAATATATCCACTTTCCAGATCCGATTAGTTTCATTTCACCCAGAAACTTTTGTTAAAAATCATGACGCGAGACTTCAATCAAAATTTGTTTATTTATGTATCAGTTTTCCACGTTGTTAGTAATGTAAATTAAATGAAGCGAACATTAAAATATATCGATACCGACGATACCCGGACGATAAAGCCTAACATTTGCAATACTTTGTCGAAGGTAATCTGGACGGTAGCCAAAGATATCTATCGAAACTAAAATTAATATGTACTGTTAAATTTATCTATAATTGATCTACATCTTTAGTTACACAACGCAAATTATACACCAATTTTTGAAACAAGCTCTACAAAGCTAGCCCCGAGAATATTTATTAGCTATCAATAATATAAAAAAACTTTGTTTTTTATTAATACGTTCTGCATTATGAAAATTAGCTCAATAAAACATAGAGATCAATAAAGCGGGTCAGTGGTCCAATTTATTTGTACCGTTAATCCCATAATGTAATAAATAATCACTGCAGTGTATGGATAAAAAAAATAGTGGTTTCAAGGCCCAATACTAACGAATGTTACGGCCTTGGGTAATAACTCGACTCGCTATAATAATTTAATTGAGTCTAGCGGATAAATCATTTCGCCAAATGCTTTTGTATGTATCACAAACAGTTTAATCGTGTCATTAAAAAGACAAAATAAAATGTTAATTGATTAGAATAACGATAGTGTGATAGATTAGGCATCCAATGCATGGTCTGTAAGAATCGTAAGCGAGCACGTGACGTGACCACCTGAATATGAGTAAGTAGGAATATCTCAGCAAGCGACCCAGCATTTTTTCAAGATTTGGGATCGCAGATCACGCGCAGCGTAAATATAATATTATTTTGGATCAAAGGTTCGTGCAAGATAGCAAGAACAGGGCCGACGCTAGGAGGGAACCCGGAACTCGCCCCAGCAATTCAAAAGACCGCGGCAAATTCGGCAAAAAAAATGGCTTTCAGATATTTTGGTCGGATAATATAAAAAATTTGTAAAATTAAATACAGTAGAACCTCGATTATCCGAAATGGTCAAAACAAACAAAATGTTAAGAATTTGCTGATATTGCATGGGGAATTGCGTCTACTGTTTACGAGCATGATGGAATAGAATCTTATAATTTTGATCGTTGCATTTGTTTTTTATGCAATTATTGTCCAGTGTAAAATATGGGTCGGTATTCGTCCAAATTCGATACGCATTGAATGTTTGTTTCTAGAAAAATTGATCGCGATTTAAATATTTATTCAAACGATTCTGGAATCCAAATTTTAGATGAGAAAATAATTAAAGAAATATCTGCCTCAAACGTATAAGATCAGGCAGACGAAGACGAGATTTGTGAGAGGTGAGATATTGGTCTTACACATTCTGAAACTTTTCAGTGTTTATATTATATGTTGCCATGTAGTGGTTTGAGAGTCGAGAGGAGTGAAATTCATGACAACTTATATGTCTTGAAAGTATTCGCGATTTGGCAACATCGAAAGAAAAGCTAACTTAAAACTGAAATCAATAAAAGATTTCAATAAAAAATAATTTAATATTACAGCTATTGTTTTCGATTATCCGGATTTGACCTTATCCGGACGATCTTCATTCCCAATTAGTCCGGATAATAGAGGTTCTACTGCATAGTGAAATTCTCATTGGATTCTTAACACATTTCACCAAAATGAGAAATTAAAAAAAGGTCCTTACAATCTAGAAAGTAGAACTAAAATACATTGCTTTTTCACCGTGTTTATTGAGATTATACGTATAGTAAAAGACGATTGATAACTTTTCGACACCGGAATTGGATGTTTTGGACACGATTAACAGGTGATTCCAAAATACTTAGTATACAGCCTATGTTACAATGGAATAAATTTAATTTGTAATAATCGTTTCCGACGAATACTCTACATATTTATCATAGAGGCAAGATTCGTCGTATATATGATAAAACCATAAACAGTTTCAAATGTTCGCTGAAGATAGAGAAATATTAGTAGCTTCGACAATTTTCCGTGTAGTCTTCTAGCTTTAGCGTACAATTTCGCATTTGCAAGTTATTGGAATAATATCCACGCGCCGTATATGAAAATGAAACAAGATTAAAATCTGTTCGTTGTGTGACCGGTACCAATAAATAAATCCATAGATAAATTATTGTTGTAGGGTGTGTTGCCCTCTCTCGGCCAAGATTGCTCCTATTATAAACTAATAACTAATTGCAGCTGCGTTTGTGAATACCGCTTCTACTTACACTTCTGACAACTTTGGTTCTTTGCCTTGTCGCGTCTTTTACATGAATGCCAACGGCCAAGCCAGATTGAGGTAATTTTGTACTATTTAATCGTAACTCACATTATTGCAAAATAAAAGATAACGGTTCTTTAATGACAAATTTTTAAATGCAGTGTGTACAGAAAATATTTAAGCTTTCTCTGTTAACAGGCGAACGTATAAAATGATAAATTTTTAGTGCCAAGCTTAAAGTCTGTCATTTTTCAACAGATAGCAGTGAATACAAGCATTTTAAGTGATCAATTTGATCGCATTATTTTTTTCGACGACTGCATAATTTTATAAGATTTCAAAACTGGAAAACATGGACTGGACAAATATACTTTGGTCTATACATATATAGGATATTTATTATATAAACGAATTGGATTATTTACGACTCTAATTTGGCATCCCTGTTACGAAATAGCGCTAAGAGGTTGACCTACCGTAAGCATGAAATTTATATGCAAATAAGCGTACTTTGTCAAGCATTTATAAAATAAACACAAACATCGCATTCGATTGGTTATAAGCTGTATTTCCACTCACAAGTCACATAGAAATCATTAAATGCACCATTCGCGCATCATGTATTCCTAGCAACTCCACAGATAATGATTTTTCTGAAACTCGAATGGAAAATAATATAACAGCAGCTACAGTACTGAGCATTGTCCAGTCTAAATATGTAAATTAAATTAACAGATCATATGCATCAAATTACTTAATTGTATATTTTGCTTTAATCAAAATATTACCTTTTCGGCGAGATGTCAATTATATTAGACAAACTAAACTACAACGTTAAACCTGAAGTATATTGTTATTCTTCAGGTTTAACGTTCTTTATTTAAACTGATTTAATAATAAAAAAAATACACGTATAACAATCAATGAAAAAAACTACAGAAAATGGGAAGAATAAATAGTTCAGCTGATTTTTTTTCAATATTCTATAGATATATTTTTACATATTCAAAGTAGCCTAAATAAAAAAGGAATACTGCATCTATATTCATGACTTAAGATTTAATTTTTCAATTCATAATTTCTTACAAAATATTATGGTGTAACGTGAGTTTATTAATAAAAAAAAAACGAAACCCATGTAAAATCGCTTTGACACAATTTTATCTACGCTTTAATATAAAATAATATTTTTTAATTATATGATATACCGAATAGATATGCCAACTATAAAGACATGTTTCAGCCGTAAATATTCCTTTTAATTGAATGTTATATTGAAAGTAATTTATGATTCTTCTTGTTTTTTATAAATAGCAACGATATTTTTGAGATATAAACATAATCACGAGAAAGACGTGTATTTTTTATATTCTAACTATTTAGTGCTTTGTTGAATGATGTGTCGTAAAATTAATTAAATCGGCACTTGAAGCATTTAGAAATAGCTCAATAGTAAGTACTGAAAATCGGAGGAAGTGATCGTAAACATGGTGGGACAACGAAAACATAAACTTCAAGTGGACTTTGAAAGCTTATATGAATATAAAAATGTTAAAATAGTAGAAATAAAACCAAAACAAGACAATAAATATCTATCAAAGACAAGTTACTGCAAGTAGGCACTAATATGAAATAAATCAAATAGGAGAAACACGTCACACTTTTAATCAATCATTGACGAGCAAGTGTTTTCAGAAGATAAATACATCAACTATATTTGAATCTGTATACAATTTATGCAACTCTAACAATTTTACACTAATAAAATTTTACATTTTACGTGTTGTACTCTTACAAAGGTTTTAAAATAATAATCGCCAATTTTCTGTAATCAGATATTCGAATACCTGAATATACCCCACAGAAATTTCAACGGATATTAAAGACTGTGACTTTACATTCGATTCATACAAAATAATTTGAGCTTCGAATACTGTTTTTAACGGATGATTATTGCATTCATATTTTTTACACGGAAAAGTGATTCATGTAAAATATGACTTGATGAAAGCACTCTAAAATTCAAAATATTTTAA
The DNA here is from genome assembly GCA_028555115.1 of Himalopsyche japonica. Lineage (NCBI taxonomy): Eukaryota > Metazoa > Arthropoda > Insecta > Trichoptera > Rhyacophilidae > Himalopsyche > Himalopsyche japonica. The sequence goes on from JAHFWJ010000430.1 coordinate 4,630,074, forward strand.
TATATTTTTCCAAGCGATTATGTAAGAAAGACAATATTGTTTTTTTTTCTAACATTCAAGAGCATTGTCCCATATAGGAATTAGGCCACTTAAGAACAAACACAGATTTATCGCCCCTTTAGGTAAATATAAATATTCACAAAAATTATGATACATCGTTTTGATCCATGTGAAATTTTTCGTTTGATAACAATGCAAAATGAAACCTTGCAACTCCGCTCCGATAAAATAATATGCTGAGAAAAAGGAACTATCAAAATTTCAGGAACAATCTTTTTAAATATACAATTCATACGAATAAGCGACATAAAAGGTGATTTCAATATTAATACATGAATATTTGAAATAATGAGAGTAAATTCAGAGGATTTATGCGTGATGTCAATGCTAGAATCTATATATAGGTGGGGCAAAATAATATACACATATATATAATAAATGTTTCATTGCTTTTAATATGTCGGACGGCCGTTATTAAGGTATAGGAGGTGTTCATATTTGTTTGTTTGTAAAACAATTGAAATCGTTATGTCTGAATTTTGCCTTTCATCGGAAGAGATGTTTGTGTCATTTTTGACAGTTGATGATAGATATGGGATGAGCGCGAGCGTTATTATTTTGTTTCATAATGGATTATGAAAAAATATTTGTTATTGTAGTTAATAATTTCCAATGCAACCGACATTTTGAAAATATGAAATGAAATGTGATGAGCTCAATGACAATTTAAATTCACCAATATCAACTCAAAGAAAGACGAAGGAAGGAATACATAGAATTTCGTAAATGATAAATTAAGCAAAATTATACTCATCAACCATGTTGGGGTTTGAACGCAGAACTATTCGACCATAAGTGAACAACTTTTCCAATTCGAATGATTGTCTTTTTGCCTGTTTACTACTCCATATTCCAAATTCCTATTACAAAAAATCAAAACAAATTCACGTTTTTTCTGTCTGCAGACATGCAAGTGTTGGCGATTTTTAAACGCACAAGCGATCCCTCTCTCTGTCTGCGCATTAGCAGTATTGAGCGAATGCCGACAAGTTACACTGCTATCTGATAAAGGCACCAATTTTTAGGCACCGTGTTTGTTAGTAAACAATCCATTAGTCGTTGTAAATTTCTGATGGCCAATTTGCACAAAGATACCAGTTAAATAAAGCCTGGCAATAAATCACGAGGTCAAAAAAAAAATGTACAAATAATTACCTGTTCATATAACTTTGAGATTAACATAAATTGTTTAATGATTTGTCAAATGAACACATTTCTCCACAATGTTATCTCAAGTGTGATCAATGCGTAAATTTCGAGTGTAAACACTTGTATTTATTTCGAGAAGTGTTTCTTGATGTGTTAATTAAGTGTCTCATTTTGACAGTAATTACGTATTATGATTATATCATCATATCTAATCAGATCACTTTATCATGTAATTATTATTTCATTGACAGAAATTTCGCCAATACTTGTAACATAGGCAAATTAGGTTGGCCGATAAATCATTTTCATTTATTTTAAAGTAATAGATATCCTTTTTGAAAATATAATTTATGATATCGACTGAAGGTGCTTGATGGAATTTCAATATGAAATTTAAATTGTTACAGCTTTGTACGATTCCACATGTTTTGTCACTAACGACCCGGGTTTCGTTTTGTCAGTTCTGTTGCATCCGTGTGATAGAATGCCCGAAGATGCCGAAAGGCGAAACCCGTGTCGTTAGTTAAAATAATGATGTAACAATTAAAATTTAATTGATATTCCCTAGTTATTTTAGTAATAATTTGTAAAATAATATTCATAAATATTTACTCAGCTGTCATCCAATCAATTAAGAGTAGTGTAACTAGTCATCGACACGGAGTTATTTTTATTTATCCACCTATATAAATAGGCATCGGAAATGATTCGTAAGGTTAAAGAGATGCATGTATTCAATGGCGCCACTTCTATTTGCACATTTGGACATGTTGAATCACGTTAATTATACAATTTACTAAAGGTTGAGACGAATATTGTCAATATTGGTTAATTGTATTTGATTATTCAATTATATTTATACAGTGCCGGTCGTTTGAGAAATGTTCACTGTTACAAAAACAACGAAGATTATTATTTGAATTATTTTAAATATTACCAGCTACACATCTGTTGATAGAATTTCGCAGGTAATTTAAAATCGATTAGGATACAAATCCCGAAAATGAAGCAGACGAATTTTATTAATGTTTTTCTTATGAATGTTATGGTTTGTATACATGAATATTTCTTGATTTTCTTCAACTATACCGCTCTTAATGCTATGTATATGGAGTGTAAACAAAGGTATTCCAACGAAAGTTTTTTACGAGAACTGCTTGTTATATAATGCTCAACAAATACATTTTTTAAGCGGGCAATGGAAGAATGATAGTACTAGGATAATAAATATATATTATGTTCGCCTGGTTAAAAAATGGAATGTATTAGTATTTATTTATATTATATATATTTGTATATTCCCTGGAATGAAAAGTCAAACGATTTAGACGGAATTATAATTATTTAAATGGTTGAAAAAATTCTTTTAACATTTTACAATAAATTGTTAATTAAATGCATAAATAGTTAAATATATATATATTTTGTTCAGTTAAATCAACCTATTAAAATTTATCTTTCAGTCATATACAAGATGAATTTAGTGGGAATGATAGAAAATATGTTGGGACATGAATTTTGGTAGTTGTAAATTGTTTGTTGCCAATTATCATTGCGTGCGAACTCCCTGACGTAAAAGGCAATACATTTTAAAATTCAATATACTTATGGAAAATGAGTAATACTACAACTAAATATACATATAAAGATAGAGAATAAGAAAATGTATTTCACTTATTCTGTGGAAAGTAGTTATGTTAAGTATATTGTTGCTACACAAGAGATGAATTCGAATGAAAACACGTCCAGTCCAGAATCATTGCTGTCACTAACGTCTTAAACAATATGAAATCATACGATAGTATATTTTTATTTTTTTAATACATTTTTTCGTAAGCCGTTTCTACATTCGTATTTTTGTTAGAATTGGAAAATTTTGTGTTTTTAATAATATTGTATATACACCCATTCCTCACTTAACACGAAAGATAGGTTCTGCTAGATCGCCGTGCTAAGCGAAATCGTGTTAAGCGAGACTAACAAATTTATGAAATAGATGGGATAAGTTTTTTTAGAGATATTAAAAAAACCAGATAGGTGGAACTGACGAAAATTTATTGATATAAAATGATACGGATAAAATATATTATGCAGTTCAGACTTAATTTTTTTTGCAATATCAGTCGTACTCTGTCCATCTTTAAGTTGATTCAAAATTTGTATTTTTGACTTCAGAGAAATTATTTTCCTACTAAATTTCGGTTTTGACATTAAGGGTCTAAAATTTTATGTGTTTATATTATTTAAACGTCATTATACAAATAATATAAATATGTATTAGAAATTAGAAAAATACACCTTGAATAGTTGTGAAATAGTAATTATTTTATCAGCTGTCAGGATTCAAAGAGTGAGAAACACGGTGGGCAACGAGAGACTAAATGTCTGATGTGTTGTTTATATATTTCAGGTACTATTTGTTGTTTGAAATGCGCAGTTCTGTTTCAGGTAAAACCTTACCGTTATTCTTAGAATTTTGCAAAGCTGTGTGCACATCTACAAAACGTCGAAAAATATTTTTTTCCACCGAAACTGAAACAGTGTTAAGCGAGGGATTGGTGTATATCTCAAACCAGTGGCTACAGAGGACAATGATCACTAGACAATAGGTCTTATATATATTTATATATATATATATATTAATAACGTTGCGAATTGAAAAAAATGTTACATATTTATATAAAATATGAATTAGATCCATCTGCATTCATTGCTCAAAGGAAATTTATATTTTTTTGTGATATTTAATCGCGCACGAATATTAAAATATGTATTTTATTAAGTTTACCCAAAAGTTTCGGAGATTTTGATATAATGGCAACGATGTATGTTGCGTAAATTTTTTATTTTTTAATCAGTTAAAATTGGCTAGTCCTGCATCGATTCGTTAGTGTTGTCAGCAATGCCCTTATCTTATCTGTTGCGGACGAAACGCAACTTTTACTAAAACGGGCACCCCTCCCTCACTCCTCTATCTCCAGTTCCTATATAAAGTCCTAACCTAACCATGCAATCATTGTTCCCCACATTGGAGTAATCTCATTTGGCTTTTGTCTAATCAAGAAGTGCTGCATAATTATTACAATATGGAATCATCTGAAAATGGCAAAGAAAGCTAATTATGACAACCATATACATACAAATAAACGTGCGTACGTTTTTGGATATGTCTGCGATACGCAAATTATTCAGATTAAATGTTTCGGTTTATAACCAGGATATTACACAGAACCACCGTATTTATACAATTATCAATTACCACACGAACACGGTGAAAAAATAGCAATGTATTTTAGTTCTAAAATTTTTTTATAAGATATAGTAGATAGATATTTCGGCTCACGCCATCGTCAGAATTATGCTTAAACGAACATTTAATTATTTGTATATAGCTGTGTAGAAAAGGTACTACTCTTCTCTCCTGTTTTAACGACCTAGATTATTTCCTGCTAGCAATAAAACTAAAAACTTTTAAAGATGTAAATGAAACTAAAAAGGCGGCTATATCAATGAGCTTACATATTGCACGGAAATGATTTATTGGATGGGGATGGCTTATTACGAAAACGAATCAGCCCCTTGCAATGGATTGAGGAGCGGCGACAGACATATATTAGTTTGTTATTTTTTTTGTAATAATTGATATCTATTGATTTCCAGCTGTTCCAAAGCAGTAATCTTTCAACCTTTGCTACAAAGATGTAAACACGAAGGCGCTGGGTTTAAATTTATATTTATTATTTAATTTTATTTATTTAATTTATAATTAAGAAATTTCATAAATTAAAATTTTTGTAGAACTAAATTACATTGCTATTTTTTCACCGTGTTATAATGGAGTTCTACCAAGTAAATGTCAATGCAATCAATAAATTATCAATTATATTAAACACGTTCTGTTTGATTGCGGTGTTGTTTGGGTATTGATATTGCTAACTTTAAAAAATACAGAAAAGGTGTCGCCTGCTGATATCTTTCTGCATTAAATTAGTTAACGGTTTAAATGTGGCCACAATTTTTGAAATTAAGTGAGGTTTAAGTGTCGACATCAAGTCAGATTTTGATGATGATGTATAACTTTTATTTGACTAACACTAAGCTGATATTGTAATCTATGGAAATATTTTTTATTAAGGAAGGATTAATTAATTTAGTAAAATAAAAAAATATATAATAAATATACGATGGTGAAACATTATTCAGTTAAGCCTGGATTTAAATTTGTATTATGAACGTTTCATTCTAAATGTAGAGCATTTAAGAATATACCCTAATTGAAAACACATAAATTCTTAAAAATAAATAAATTGGTATTTTAAAGGGTTTGGTGTTCATATCGAATCCGACCGTAAATGTCGACAACATTTCCAGAGAATTTTTCAGCGATATTATACGCTGTATCTGATTTCCGAGTAATTGGAGTTGGTTCATGAATTACGCATACCAGCTTGCGTCGTATTTTTCTATTCGATCAATATAAATAACCCAGTGAACTTTGAAGCCAGATTAATTTTTCGATTTAATTCCCAGATGATAGTTATGGTAAACGTATTGTTTGTTCGATGTATTTACAAAAACAATTTGTTGTTTGCGGCAGCCATTGCGCATTCTCAATGTTATATCATCTTATGTTCGTTCGAAGAATTTGCAAGGATATGCAACTGTACTACAAAATTTTGATAAATATATATCAAAAATTAAAGTACCACAAAATATGTTAATGGTGTGGTTGCCACTGTGGTTCAGTGGTAGCATGCGCACGTTTCTTTACTAAAATATTTCCGCAATATATTGTAATATTTTCGGCCGGGAAGTAAAATATGCAGTCTTTCAACATAATTTGACAACCAGAAAAGTCATCTAAAAAAAATATTTTTTCAAAAATGTTACACAATTTCAGATTACTAATGAACATCGATTTCGGATTTCATTTAAGTAGTATGAATATTTCAGTGATGTTCACATTCGTCTCCAATTATTTGTTCAGGCAAGAGCAATGTTTCTTCTAAGATGAGAACCTTTCCAACTGAAAATTCTATGACTGGCCAGGGCAAAAAACATGCGCTTCAAAATATGAAAAAAAAATTTTTGCTTTTAAATTGGACTATGATTTTGTTTTTACAAACTTCGTTATTGATCGATTAAAATATAATTGAGTTTTCTTACTACCCTGAAGAACGTTACTGTAGAAGTCAAAGGCTGCATACAATTGTCACTTTAACTATAAAAGTTTGGAACACAGGAATTTATAACACAATATTCAATAAGATTAAGACCTGTTTCGCTGTACGAGAAAGCATTTTAAACTGATAAAAAGCACAGTCGAACATGGTTTTATATACATTTCAACTAATGACTATGATCAAAAATATTTTTGAAATATTCTTTTTTGTGAAATATAGCAATTAATTACATATCATTAAGTTAAATAGTAATATAAGGAAATGAACGCAATTAATGAAAAATTAAACGACCTGTTATGAAGAAATCGATCCATCAATATTGTTAATAAAATATGTAAGATTTATAACCACATTGATATGATGTGACAAAGATAATGGCGACTATGAATGGTTTCAAATATAAACAATACAAAACGAAGCAATTAATAAGAGAGAAAATCGAATTTATTAAACTTGAAACACAATCAAATTTAAGAATCGAGCTACATCCACTTGGAAACATAGAAGATTAGAATAACATGGACGTTTTTATAGCTATATTTACGAATTTGTCAACATGATTAACGATTGCATCAATCAATATAAAAGTATTATTTTATTGTATTTGAATACGTCAAATTTTTTTTTCCTCAAATAACACAGATAGAAGTGGCAGTGTGTATCAATGACTTATAGTCCAGCCAGTTAGTAAAAAAATAACTATAATTCTGTGACTTGAGTCAACACTTTATTATAACAATATAAGATATTGAGAAAAATTTAGCTGAGTTTTAAGATATAAGGTATATCTTTAATACTATACTCTTAATGTTGATACTGAAATGTAAAATTTTCCGCGAAATGACTGCGATTTGCGTTAAAAGAGTCTGGGGTCAAAAAAAAAAATATAAATTTCATATTTGTTTTACAGTTTGGTTCCAATTGTGATTAATACCCTCTATGGGACAGTCCACAAATATAGAGGCTTAAAAGTTATACAGGAGTTCATGTTTTCAAATAGTTTCCTTTTTTGAGCAGTTAATTACCATACGAAACGAGCTGGGAACGATGGGAGTGAATTGACTCAAGAACTAAAATAACTTTATTTTTACTTTTATAAAAATTAACAGAAATTACATTTTCTATGGCGTAACGACCAGATAGACCCGCGTGGCATAAGTGGGCAACCCCTGGGCTAGAGCACCATGTGAAAATACAGGTCCGGGACACATGTTGATGTGTGATATAATGTATCGAACAGCGGCAAATCTTCAAAGGGGGGTTACGTCACGGTTTGATGTAATTATTGCAAATTGAGGTAGTATAAAATGCAAGTTGACACTTAAATGCGGTGACATGAGAGTTCCATAGAATTTTTTATCTACGTATCGATTATTCACTAATGTATAATCATTTAATTCCGTTAATCATTTTGGATTTAAATACATTTAGTATCGTTACTTAATGCATATGGAATTTGAACCAACGGCGACAAATATACTAACATTATATAGACATTGGGTCAGTTGTAAACATTTTAAATACGTTTAGTTCGGTATTATTTTTCGTACAAAATGTTTCCCACTATGCTCGCATATATTTATATGTCGCGGGTATGGGATCTAACAGTGTTTATCTCAACTGGTATGTCAAGAGAATCGTATATAACTCAACAAATATGTTTTTAAAAGAGAACCGTGGATAGAAGAATGAGGTTAGACCAGAATTAATAAATTGCACAACAAATTGTTCGTAAAAGTAGGTTTGTATATTTACAATGATATTTCAGAGTTGAAAAAATAATTATGACTATGTATTATGCGTAATGTAATGATGAAAAAATCGGGTATTGTATAACTATACAATGCTTATTAAATAGTGTAGCATGCTAAGAGCTGCACATAATAATTGCTAATGCAGATAATTGCATTGATCGTTTTCCCTGTTACTTGTGAGTCGAATTATCAATTTAAAAAAGTGATTTGTCAAACAAGGGAAATAATCGCTATTTCTTTAACTTGAGAAATGCAATGATTCATAATAAGTTTATGCAACCTAATCTTTCATTCTGAAAAACCTGTTCTTTTATGAAATATCACGTAGAAATAATTTTATAATACTCATAAAATAGTATATTTCGCTAAGCCGAGTAAAAAATAACGATTCGAATATTTGATTCATTTGTTTTCTTATAAGTTGGGCCCGCTTAAGAAAAGAAATTTCATTTAAAAGTGATAGTGATTTTTGAGATTTAACATCGAGAAACGTTAGTATGTATTCATTAAGCAAAGTTTGTAACAACAGGATTGCATTATTGTATGCACCGTCCACTTGCGTAATATTGTTCAGCGTTTATTATGTGCAATAAATATTCGTTTTATATCATTTCAATGTATTCAGTATGAAAATTTATTGTTTGTGCAGTTCAAAACCCTTTCTCTCTGATCCACGAACAACTCATATAAAAACTTTACAGTCATACAAAATCATACGCAAGCGTATACAATAATTATAGTAAAATTCGCTAAATTCTATTTCAGTTTCTAAGCAACTTATTTGAAAAATTGCATACACGTAAGTTGTTCGATAAATAATTGAACATACGTGACGAATTGATCTGTGAGTGTGACATGGTAGAAAATAATGTTACCGAGAATTTAAAATACTCTACAAAACTTATATCAGTATTGGTGTAGATTGGCTCAAAAATGGTATTTTTTATATAATAAGATGTGAAACAATATACAAGTATAATATTCGAGAACACTAAAATTGAAATCTAAATCACGCAATAAATTATTGGTCGTGAAAGTGAAATTAATGGGGCTTTAAAAATTGTCAATAATTATTACATCAGTTACTAAACATAATATATAATTCATATACATATCCTCCTGATAAGCTATCGCGTCGCAGTGAAAATAAGTAATAATATTTTTGATATATTATCGAATATATTATTAGAAAATATATAAATTATCACATTCGACAGCTTTTTGATAAGTTGACCCACAAAGAGCGGTGTATACATGTAATATCATCAAGTAAGACAAAAAACAATCGGATCAAACGAGTGGGATCAAACAACAAAGCATTATTTTTAACAGAAACGTTTCAAAAAATAATTTTTGAAAATGTGTTTATATTGTTTATAATGAAATAGCAATCTCGATAATAGCTAAGTAATTATAGTTTACTATGAATGACTTTTGGAAGATAGCGTTGAATGCATTTTTATCACGAATATAAAAAATTAAGCTTGCAATGTGTCGCAAAGCGAACAAGCTTTTGAGGGCGGTTGTTTTATGAAATAGCAATACCAGTCGATATATAATAATATCACGTATACGTGTGTGAAAAGAATACGTAGTTAACTGTACAAGTTTCTTTTGCGGCCATATAAAGGACGAGTTTTCTTTTCACAATTAGTGAGCATTGAAATATGTACGCAACAAATATAATATAAGACACAAAATATGCTTTTCTCGTATTTTGTTTTGCGGATTATATTGATTGAGCATTTCAGTAGAATACGAATAATGGTTGTAAGTAGGGACTATATGGCCGGTATAACTAAAGCCGAGATCCCGATATTTCAGATTTTTGTTCACAGAAACACTAGTTAAAATACATGTATAGCAACGGCATTTTCGTTTAAATAAATATTTAATTTGAGAGGCCTTTTTTGCATTCTGGCTGATTGATTTGAAGAACCTATCAAGATGTGAGATATTTTTAAAATCATCTTTCAATACACAAAAACAAAAAAAATATAGCGATTAATGAAAGTAAGCTATTCTTGCTAATGTTATACATTTTAAAATAGATATTTGCTTTAAAATATTAAAACAATAATATCGACAAAGTAATATGATATTGGGCTTCCAATTAAAACGAGTGGGAAGTTTGCACAATCAAAACTACGTTATTCTTGGTAATGAGTTTGTCATGATTGTTTTCGAAATCTGAAGGGATTTTAGATTACACTCTATTTCATTACAATTCTAATTATATATACTGCATGATTACCTGTTGGTTATTAATTCAAAATTTTGTGTAAACAGTCTCGTTTATAATTTGTATTGTGTCAGTTGAAAGTGTTTGCGAGTAGCCAAAATGATCATAAATATATTACAGATATATGACTAAAAATGTGTTTTTATAATATAAAATATAACGCCTTTCCACCAAGAAGTGATAGTTAACACATTAAAAATTATGTGCATGGTTTTTAAACCAGGAGCCTTAAAAATCTTAAAAATATTAATGCAAAACTTTAAGACAGCCATTTGTCTAATTCTTAATTTTGAATACATAAATATTGAACCAAGTTCAATGGAAACGAAATATTTCATGCGATTATAAACATAAACCCATCGAATACAGTAAAAATTGCCGTTATAATACTATGATCACGTGACATAGCTAAATCATACGCTGCTATTATCGGTATCGTATGAATTCGATGGAATTACATTGTAAAAACCGGTTCGACTAGCTTATAAAAACGCTGAGTTGAGTTGGTCAAGAATCAATGGGATTTAACTATAGTGATGACAAAAAAATGAATTACTCTCGACGATTTCTATAAAAAAAAATGTCTAGTCTGCAAATTTGTAGCCAATGTAGAGTTGGATCGTCGTTATAAGATTGTCCAGCTAAGCCTGGTGCGTTTTCACTAAGATGAAAATTTTCAGAAAGTTCAGAAGAATAATTGTTGTATTTTCATAAATATCGTCGTCGGAACTCTTTCGTTTATAAATAATATTTATTTAAAGCAACATTTTCTTCTGATGATTTTTATGCAATTTTCATCAAACATCTGTAGTGTGAAAGAAGGTATCTTGTGTGAAACCCTTCTTGTCTAATCTATGACTGCATTTTCCTAAAAGGTTAGACATGGGCACGGATATAGTTCTTAAATTGTTCTTGGAATCGAATAATCATATTCAAAAGTCTATTAATATTTTTTACACCATTCAAATTTCTAGAATATACATTCATATAAGTTATAAGGTATATGCAAACAATTCGTGGTCAGTTTATTCCAATTAAAAAAAAATCAACTCATAAATAATGTAATCAAGCAACACCTAACCATAGAGAAAACATCTGAAAATTCGTGAAAATCGTTTTAAAGATAAATGCTAATTAAACCTTTAAGATTAATTAATTAGACTTTAAGCCCTATTGCCGTTTTTATAATATGGCGGATAAGTGCTGTAAAGGATAGTAAAAAGTATTACCTAATAAATGTTATACTCACGCAATCGAACCTACTTCATTTGTTTCTCAGTGTGTAACAAAGTGCTTATAAATGGAAACTGACTCTACTTTTGCAAAAAACTATGCGCAATCAGGTTTTTTGGTTATTGCGTAATTATACTATACAATGTGATGAAGTGATAAGCATGTAAAAATCCATTTATCTATTCTATTAAATAAAATAACAATAAAAAACATACACCGTGTCATTCCATTCATGAATAACTATGAAATGAGTATATTAGTATATTTTTTAAATTGCCTTATTACAAATGTAAATTCGGTAATATATTCATTGTTTATTTTTCATGGGAAATCTAAATATACTCATTTGGCATACAATACTGTTTCCAAAACTGTGAAAATATTCGCTTTGTGAGTTTTTAAGCACTTTTCAAAATGTCCGTTCAATTCGAATTAGGGTTTACAATAGAGGATTATCGAAATCGGGATCCCGAGGTTTTAGTTTAGTTTATGAGGATGGAAATACCGGTTATATGAGCTCTCAATGACCTGCTTTGTTCTTTGACTTATTCATATAAAACATATATTTGATTTTCATTAATAGCAACAAAATTAGCCAGATATTAATTCAATCAAAGTAAAAAAAGCATCAATATAATATTATTTATATTATAAAAGCTCTGTTTTACTTTGTCAGCTATCTTTGCTGAATATATAAACAGGCCAGTAAAATATGGTTTGATTCAGACACTCAATCTTATTTTGGTGAAAAAATAAGTAAACCAATTGTATACTAATCGTGTTAATAGAAAACTAGCAGCAGAAAGCTAATTAAAAAAAAATGAATATCATAATTCAACTTCGAGATTGTACGAGCGGATAAAAAAAACTTCACTCGTATGTGAACATGATTATAAGATGCATTTCTCTATTAAAGAAAAACCTCTGCATTGGCCGTGCTCCATGAAAATTTACAGTAGCAATACTGAAAAAAAACAGCGCGGATACGGAAAATAAATTAATGGTGTTTCATTGAAATTTACACATTTCGAACACTTGAATTGGACTTAATTGAAGTGATTTGAACGATGTGAATCTTTATAATGACAGCGATAAAAAATGGTTTGATTGAAAGATTTGCTGTAAATAGTAACTGTGCATTCCGATATGTAACTGTATGATTTTTCTTATATGAAATGCGTTGCAATACTGAACATATATATGTTGATGCTCATATCTAGATTTTTGTTTCGGGTTAAAAGAAAGCATGCGATGATAATAAATATAAGTGTCGAATTCTATTTCCCAGCTCAAATATTTACTTTCAAATAATAACTAACTAAACGTGTCATTGTATTGCAAGGATGACCATAACATCCCGTTAAAACATGACTGCGAAAACATCTTTAGCGTTCACGGTTCACGTACATAAATCATCGATTTGAGAAAGTTTCACTTGTAGCAATAGTGATATAGCGTAAAGATTTGATAATACCTGAGTATTTCACGATTATGCGAGATTATCCATGAGTACTATAACAAAGGAAATTCAATCTGAACAACTCGGAACATTATTAATGTGAAGATGTTACATCATCCGATATTCTTGCTTGATGACAAGACAAATAAAAAATTGATAACAAAGCTTGCATTAAATAAATTACTTCTTCAACATTTTTGGCAGTTTTCAATTTTCCGGATTCGGGTGAAAAGAAATTTAAATAGCGTCATTCAATAAATTTGAAAAACATAATATCAGCGCAGGGATAGTGATATATGATAGATAGAAAGTGCTTTCACTTCAAAAAGCACAATCAAAAACAAAAAAAATATTGGAAAAAGAAAAAAATATTTTAGTTTTATATTACCATTTATATGTGAATCAGGAAAAAAGAGACAAACCTGAAAATATACAACAAAAATATGTTAGTAAACAGTAAACATGAAAAATTTCACGGATAGCAACAATAAAATATAATAGTTATGTAAGGAAGTAAAACCAGATAAAGATTATATTATATTAAACAATACTAACGCTAATGAACAAGAAAATGATGAAATATTTTCTAGAAAAGACGAACAATATGTTTTTCCAAATATATATTATGTTTCCTAAAAAATAGCGAAATTCAAAAGAGCATAAATTAAGATGAAAGATTGTTAATGAGCATTTTGTAATTCTTAATAGACGTTTAATTTGCTTTTATTATTGATTATACATTAACATTAAGAGGTCCTTAACATTTTTTTTGCAAATTATTTTATATCATTTAAATGACGTGTATTAATACACAAAGAGTGTGTAAAATTTATTTTTTACAATATAAATTTGATAGATTTATCAATCATTTTGCAACAGCATACAGGCCACTCTCTCTGGCGTACGTATCAAGCGTTTTGAGTGAACAATATATGGACATGGGAGACAGCCACTAGGTATTTTTTGTATTACATATGTTAAAATCTCCAATTATATGACAGGTCATAAACAAAAGTTTTTGACTGCAGGTATCTGTTCTGGTGTTACAAGTGACACGCAACATGCGAGTCACTTGCCCTAAAAGAGATCGAAAAAAATATAAGAGGATCCACCAAAAAAAAATTATCAACACAAAACACCAGCGACGAAAGGGAAAGAAGGGCGTTAAACGCGCCCTTAATCCCCATTGTAGTGTTATACGATACTAGACTGCAGGTATGTCTGTAAAGTTTCGAGTCTTTTTGGTATTTAAGAAATTTTAAATGCTGATTCCGCCCGATCATTTTAGTCGAGAATCTTTAATGTGACTTCTTGAAAAAATGCTTAAGAAATTTAAAACTCCGGTATAATATTTGCGACATATTTTATTTTTATGCCGGGTTTCTATAAACAACAATACGATTATAAAATAGTTTGCATTACTAAAGTAACTTAGCGATGATACACTAAAGCCCAATGTGCTCGTATACGCCTACCGGTAATACAAATATAATATTTACCCTCGAGGTTTTCGTTATATTAAATTTGAATTACCTCTATATCAAAGTTTTGGCTGCAAAAGATCCCACTTTCACTGTGATAAGCATAATGAAAAAAAAACAACTGGGGTATCGGGCAGCTTATGTTAATTGAAACAACCACGCATCTATCTCACCGTGAAGATCGAAGAAAAGGTGTAATTATGGTAAAATGAGATTGTATATATTTTTGGATATCATTAATATATCGGCAAAAAAGTATGAATATATCCTATTATAACGAAAACGAGATTTTGATATTTTTATTTGTTATTTAGATATGTGCTTTCTGGCGTGCCGTAATACATTCTTTTTCACATGTAAATTAATGAGAAAAACTAGTACTTGTTTTTCAAAACTGCCAATCAAGAAGTATTTAATTTTAAATATATTATTTACAATTAATCTCTCTCCTGTGATTACGGGATTTGCTAAATTACCGGAATTAGAGGCCTTACATGTAATTTAATCAAAATTTGGGAATCTTGGACTAATATTTAAATGTGAATTATAATTCCTATTGGAATATGCAATGATCAACAATGGGATAGTTTCAGAATTTGAATACACGTCTATTGACGTAATTTATGATATTTTATTCACAAAATATGTCCGAATTCGTACACGTGTAAGCTTTCTTGGTATGTATTACGTTATGCAAAAATAACAGGAAATTATCTTAAGTAAACATTCACGAATAAGATTCGTTTACTATGCAAACATTTTCAATAATAAAAACACACTTATTAGTACTTATTTTATTATTATGCAGATGGCGGGTCGATAATCCTCGCGATAAGCGAAACCGGACCTGAATGCAAAATATATTGTGGAAATAAGTACTAAAATGTATTCTTATTATTTAAAATATCTTGCCTTTCCATCAAGACGTGACAGATAACACATTCATAGTAACTATGCAAACATGCCAGCAGGGATCCTATTCAAAGTATGTAGATTGGTTTTATATGATTCAATTTTTTTTTAATAAACTTACTCTCCCTCTGTCTGCGCATCGTTCAAACCAAGCGCAGCCATAGTTTTAAGTAATTTTTAACATGCTATGATAGGTATTATGAAATAATATTGTGTAGTGATACAGTGTAAGTAGGCAGATTTCCTTTCTTGATTTTTTTAAAGCGATTTAAAACTATTTTGGATTACTTATCTACTTGGATTACTTGGATTACTTAATCTACTCTTTTAAAAGATAACATATCATCTTACTTACTCAAAACATCATAACTATTATTTAAACTTAATTAATTATATTCATTATCGTAAATAATAAAAACACATTTTTTTGTACTTATTTTCTCTATATATTTTTGATCAGGACCAGTTGATAATGCTCACGATGAGC
Source organism: Himalopsyche japonica (assembly GCA_028555115.1). Classification (NCBI taxonomy): domain Eukaryota; kingdom Metazoa; phylum Arthropoda; class Insecta; order Trichoptera; family Rhyacophilidae; genus Himalopsyche; species Himalopsyche japonica. The sequence continues at coordinate 4,646,034 of JAHFWJ010000430.1, forward strand.
GAAACCGGTCCTGATCAGAAAATATAATGTGGAAATAAGTACTAAAAATGTGTTTTTATTATTTAAAATATCATGCCTTTCCATCAAGAAGTGACAGTTAACACATTAAAAGTGATTTATTATCGTGTTTCGATTTGTTAGGAGATTATAATAATGGAGTTCTGTCAAGTGAGTGCAGATTCAATACATATGTTAACTTGTTATGTTAAAAAAATGGAACATTGAGATTTTATCGTTGTTCTTGATCATTAAATGAAATTGTTTGCGTAACGGTGCGCTAGTGACGATATGGTGTGAATTTTTGTTTGAATATATAATTTATTTTTACCCTCTATTCCAATTTATTGATGGGAATTAAAAGTAATCGTATGATCAAATATTGGTCTAATGTGGCGTTATGAACACTCCATTGAGTAAATAGCCGATATGAATATTTCTCATATTCAGACGGGGTGTCGAGATAATAATAAGAGTATGGTATACCTAATTAATAAAGTTTGTTATCTATGTTATGGTCGATGACGTGCGAAAACGCAATAAAATTACATGGTAAATTTACAATTCGCGTCACATAGTCAATATTACAATTTGGCCTGTCTGGTAACGTCGCGATATTGAATTTTTTCGCTAGTCACCATATTATGACTTCGGGGAAATGAATAGACTTGTATGGCCGTATTGATATTTATTTGCACAGAAAAAAAGGAAAATAAATTATTTATAGTATCAAGTGATTTTTTATCATATTATTGATTGAATTTGATTTGATTGATTTTTTATCATACTATATACGGCCACAATTTTAGACTCGAGTCGACTAGCTAATTAATCTAATGATGGTTTTCTATAGAATAATCTATCAAATGAATGTGAAGAATGTTCTCTTTAAAGATGAAAATAATGCTTATTATTGAGGTAATAACATAATATTATGGGAATTTAAAAACGTGCCAGTCGGCCATGCTGAATTGATTGCAAAAACGGTGAATTGAATTATTGTAAATTTTTGTTCTGTACGTATTTTATATTGTAGATACCTTTTTATATTTGAATTTGTATATTATCAAAAAGCATTAATAATAATTAAGGTATTTCAAATAAATTCCATAGTTTAGCCAATGAGAAGCACAGTTTTAAACCAGTAAATGAATATATATTATAACTTTTATCTGTCACGAAGTATTTTGATTCACTATATTAATGTGAGGAGTAGCAAACGTTCATACGGTTAACAATTTTTCAACACGTTAACGATTAATATAAGAAAAAACAGTACTGCATATGTTATAACATATTTGTTAATTTTTCTGTCTCGGGATATAGAGCTTGCTCGCTGATATTTGATATTTTGAATTAAATATTCAAAAGCGAGAATATCATTAATTTATAATCGACTCGTGTCAAAATTATTAAGTGTTCCCATAAATTTGATTACTCTACAAGTAGAACGAATTTTTGATATTAAAAGTTACCTGTGTTTGAATGAATTTATCGACCAAATTAATAATATATATATATGGCCTTCAAAAAATGCAGAAATAGTTGACAAACGCCGCATAATATTCAATACTGACTTCTAACAAACTATGTATGTGTAAGCTTCGTCAAACTCAAGGCAATTCATTGAACTTCTAATTAGAAAGGGAAACGTAACAAAGAAGAGTCAACTGCTTAATGATGGAATAATTTAATATTGTCAATATCACGTATTAAAGCAAGAAGTAAAGACACTGCCCGCAGTCATAAAACTAAGATGTCTGTTTATTGTTTAACGATTATAATGGAATTTAATCACGTAAATGACAATTAAAAATACACTTTATTGGCTATACATACATAACATTGATAATCATGAAGGAATTCTGCTTGCTTAGTATTCAACCATAATTGGATTGAATGTTTGAGTACTTATCAACATCAAAGATATACAAACTCAGTTCTCTTGACCAAGCTAGACATCGAAGTTTGTTCTTTACGCGGTCCGGCTATAAAATTAATATAAAAGTATCAAACTGTACTAACCAGAAAACAAAATATTATATTTTGAATCCAAATTCCTTTTCAAATCACTTATGCCAAAAAAAATACATTTATTTTAAATATTGGAATCATATAACTAGATTGATGCACTCGGCGCCCGGCTGTCATTTTGTTGCGATATGTGAATAATACATTGTTTAATAATTTATTAGTGTATGTGTGAGCAAAATATTCAAAATCGATTTATTCAAAACAGGCGTTTCGCAACATTCTTTTTTCACGGCGTCGACGATATGTTCACTATATTTTGTTTTCAATCATATTTAAATGACTCTCAGAAATTATATGTTAGAGTATTTGGATTGTAGACCAGGTGTAGGTATTGTAAATCTAATTATTTTCCTGCCATTTATACTTATATAAGTATTATTTATGATAACACAATATATTTAAGAAATAAAAGTACCAATAGAGGGAATGAACGTAAAACTAATTTAAGATCTACAGTTTGAATATTTTAAGCAATCATATTCCTCTGGGATTTTTTATAAAAAAGTGTGTACGGATATATAAAATAGTTGCAAGTTCAAAAAATATTCTAGAAACTGAGTTTAATGTGAGTTCCCTAAGTTCTCATATTTGGATGTTATTTTGTTTTGAATCTATTATGCCAGAAAAGAGTGAATATGCCAAAAAATATTATAATCATTTAAATTTGAATTTAGTTAATCTCTCTCAAATAGATAATGGAAACATTAATTAACCCTTGTAGGTCCACGGAGCCGGCCATCGACCTCAAGAAAAACATTTTATAATATACGGTTTTTTTATTTATGATAAACTTCATGAACATGTGGTTCACAGTGCTTTTGGAAACGACCGATAAAAGCTCTTCGAGTTACAAAGCTGATGGTTAACCGGTCAATCGCGAAACAAATTTTACTCCATTTCAATACACAATACCATTGGGGTTTCGGGAATTTCTATAAAATTTAAAATTCAAAAGTATGGTAAACAAATTTAAACGTATTTCAATTATAGTATTTTGATACTATTAAGCGACATTTAGAATTTAAAAATAATGTAGCTCCCAACCACAACATAATTGCACACACATGGCATATGAGATGATGTATTAAATAACGAAAAAATTTTCAGTTGTAATAATAACTAAATGTGTAAAAAATTTGAGTTTATTTTTCTAAACAAGACTGAAACATTGTTAAAGATACAATTTTTAACAAAGAGTAGAATAGATGAAAAAGATGGAAGATATTTAATACATCTATAATAAATTTAAACGGGCACGTTGGACTGGGACTGCCTGTCAGTTTAGCGATATATTAATACATTGACGAAGGCCACAGAAATAATTCATCAATCATAGACTCTCAATTATTACAAGACCGAAGATAGTACATTTTTCGATTAAAGTGAATTTGGTTCGCTTTCAAACTTAATTTGTATAGCATAAATACGAAAAATATAACTACTCTTAACAAAATCTGTTACGTATTGCTTCCACATTTTATAAAAAAGTGATCGAAACTGGTTAGCGAATCACACGCACAATCAGTTGTTGCTGGTTTTGGCCAACATTACTGCATTACTACATCATTATACTGTAAAATGGGGAAATAGCAAAAAATGTGTTGTTTTTTATTTGAGATATTATAATGTCTTTCCATCGGGAAGAATAAGAGATTGACGAAGGAATTGAATAAATATTTTACCGTCGATCAATTATTCTTATATTTATATGTAAACAGTAATCTTAAAAATAATTTACATATATTACAATGAAGGGCGATTTCTCTCATTGCTAATATTAACTGATAAAATACCATGTAAAAAAAAAGTGATTAAATGAAAAAATATTAAACAAAATTCATTATATTTATACTAATGGAGACGCTTATAAGATAAGAAAAAACTGATCTTGATATGTGGATAAAATTTGGAAAATTAATATTGTATTATTTATTGATATTGCTGATCGGTGGCGTTAATATAATTGTATCGAGATGACTTTAATGTAAGAAATAATCATCAAAAAGTTAATACACTTAGCCTTCTTTTTAAGCATTTTTGGATGACACTGTTACTTTTTTAACGCGCTCTACTCGTTGTTTTTTGTTTTTTTTTTACAGAAGAAATGGTAACTTAGAAAAACAAAATAATAGACTCAAATCAAGAGTTTAAGAAAACCATTATTACATATAATAAGTCCGATCAAAATTCAATACGTTCGTTCGCGAGCGATTATATCTGCAAACCGATAGTGACTGCAGCGAATAACTCGTATGAGCGAATACAATTATGCATATTTAAATATGTATCTGTTTCTCATTGTATTTGTATACTAATTGAATAAATATAATTTAATAAATATGTAAAAAAAAAACTGTGCGAATTTGAAATTTTGTTTTTTTGTATACTTTTGATATTCGGAACCAATTTATCAAATAATATGTAAGTTTTTTTTTTTAAGGTGTTAACTGTCACTTCTTGATGGAAAGGCATTATATTTTAAATAATAAAAACACATTTTTTTAGTACTTATTTCCACAATATATTTTTTTGTTCAAGACCGGTTTCGCTCATCGCGAGCATTCTTATCAGTTGATAATGCTCGCGATGAGCGAAACCGGTCCTGATCAAAAAAATATATTGTGGAAATAAGTACTAAAAAAATGTGTTTTTATTATTTATAATATGTAAGTATTTTTTACGCGATTTTTTTAATGCACTATATTCTGGAACCATGTATCCAATGTAAGAAATTCGTCTCATGGAACATAGTGAATCACAAGCAGACGTGAAATAATTGAAAAGATTGTACACCGTAAGAATGAGTTTGATTGATTTTATTGAGCGGAACCTTCTATTGTACTAATTGACATCTATTGAATTTGAATGGGATGAAAACGAATTGTTGCGGTCGTTAGGTTTCCAACTGGCCACAGGTCAACTGAACATTAATTAATTCAATATTGAACAGGATAATGTAAGTCGCATAACAATTACAGAGTAAAATAACGCTTATTATATTTATTTAATTTGGTGACTTGCGCTTTATTGTGATTGTTTACCGAGGCCTATAATCGAATCTTCCGACTACTATTTTGACCATATTCGGCCGGTCATTAAGACGGCGCTGCGCTATTACCTGTCATTTTTAAATGGTAAAAAGTTTTACAAAATAAAGTTGTCCGAAATTTTATTTTTGGCATGTTTTCTCAACTCGAAACTGTCGAACTTTTATTTGCGTATTAATTTATTAAATATTACCAATTTAAATTGTTACAATGTACGATTCCACATGTTTTGTCACTAACAAACCGGGTTTCGGCATCTTCAGGCATTCTATCACACGGATGCAACAGAACTAAGAAAACGGCGAAAGCCGGGTCGTTAGTGACAAAACATCGTACAAAGTTGTAACAATTCAAATTTGATATTGAAATTCCATCAAGCACCTTTAGTCGATATCATAAATTATAACTACCAATGTTGATTTGGAAAAAATATCTAGCGGCAAACGTTGCATGTCATTTATTATATTCCTCAAATATACACAAAAAATAAGTTTCTTGAATTGGCTCAGCAAAACAAAAATAAGGATCACGCAAAAGCAATCATTGGCATCAAAATTCTTTTACAGTGGAATCTGTATGTATGTGGTATGTATCGTTAATTTTTATAGTCTCAGATAAAAACCAGTAAGAATAATTTTAAGCAATTCAGCATATATAATTCTTCAATAAAAGGCTTTAGTCAATTTATCGGATTGATATTAAGTTCTCTTCATCCGCTCTACCCCGACAGACTATTTTTGTAGACAATTTGATATCCTGCTGAGAAGTACGTATAGCATCATTTGACCGCTATTGCTGTTTCGTGAAAAAAGAATCGTAGTGTATAAGCACTTACGATCACATTCATTCACTATCGTATGGTATGAAGAAAAACTTGTATCTCTAGAAAAATAAAAATATAGATACGTTCATTTGTATTCAAAAGTAATCGTGTCGGTGGCTTTACACACACAAATAAAGCTATATTTGAGTTGTTATTTATATTAGGGAGATAGTTATGTCCGGTAGTCTTGAATTAAAAAAAAATTGAAAAGACGGATTTACGTTAAAAAGTTGATATATTATTTATTCTGTTGGATTTTTCTTGAAGTTTTAGCAACGCAGAAATGACTGAAATATATCTAAGATAGATGTTTTTGTGACATGACTGACATGGACTGGTAAGTCATGTGAATTATTTACCACATCTTATCGAAGGATGTGGTGATTTTTAACCGCGATTCGCTGTTTTCTGAATACAAAACCTGTGAATGATTTTGGGGCAATCTTAACACTAGAACGGTCGGAAATCTCGAATGACTCGAATTACGTAAATATCGTTGTTTGAAAACTACTATATCGATATCAAATCATATATTTAAAATTTATTAGCAAGCGTCTTACATGATAATATTTAAACTCTTTATCATAAAATTACACGTCAAAAATTTCATTCTTACTGTATATATTAATAAACAATCATTTAAACAGAAAACAACATTATAACCTTTGATTTTTTTTTATCAGGCCGTTAGAAATAAGTCAAATGTCAGTTACGAGATGTTTTTATTTATACATGTATTCTATCAAACAAATATTGTATTTTGCTCTTATTTCAATAAACGTTGTATTAATACATACAAAACCATTAAAAAGTAATAGTTAATTAATTATTGATGCTAATAATAAACTGCAATAGTTTCGTTCGATAAAATACAACTACTATATTGTCACGGTTGATGTGCCAAAGGAATATATCGATAGTGTGTATGTGCTTTGTGTTAGTTAGAATTAAATAAAGACAAATTAAAATTTACGATATCGACCGAGGGTGTTTGATGAAGTTTCAACATAAAATTTGACCTGTTGCAAATGTACAAAGTTTCAACAATTCAATCATGCATTATGATATTCGTAGATTTTTGAAAAATGACTTTTTTTAAGTTAGTGGTAGTAGTGTCGGTGGTATGACGCCAGATTGAATTAATGATGAAAATAAAGCTTCGTTAAAACACATTAAAATATTATTATGATATAAAGCACTTATCGTAGGAAATATTTTAGACCTATGGGTCGGCAACTAAGTAATTGCGGATTTCAATAGATGGCTCCAGTTGAATTTTTAGGTTTGCGACGTAGTCCAAATGTAAACACATTTTGTTATTGGATAGATGACAATTCAGCTGTCAATCAGTAATAAGAGTGTTTTGATCGGATGGGTAGTTTTCGTTTGGCGTTCGTTGAAAAATGGAAAATCAAAAGAAAAATTTTCATGTCATATTTTGCTTTTTTATTTCCGCAAAGGGAAAAACGCATCGCAAGCTCACAAAAAGTTATGTGCTGTTTATGGTGACGAAAATGGGTTGTTTACAACAATATCATGCGGAAAAGATCGTGGAGCAGGCCAGGTGAACCAGCTCAAACAACATCAAAAGCTGATATTCATCAAAAGAAGGTTTTGTTATCAGTTTGGTGGGATTATAAAGGAATTGTCTACTTTGAACTCTTACCACCCAACCGAACGATCAATTCTGATGTCTACATTGAAAAACTGACGAAATTAAACAATACAGTTGAAGAAAAGCGCCCTGAATTGACAAATCGAAAAGGTGTTGTACTCCATCATGACAATGCAAGGCCACACACATCTTTGGTCACTCGGCAAAAATTATTGGAGCTTGGTTGGGATGTTTTGCCACATCCACCATATAACCCTGATCTTGCACCATCTGATTACTTTTTGTTTCCATCTTTACAAAACTCCTTGAATGGTAAAAAGTTCAATAATGATGATGATGTCAAATCGTACTTGATTCAGTTTTTTGCTAATAAAAACCAGAAGTTTTATGAACATGGGATTATGATGCTTTCTGAAAGATGGCAAAAGGTCATTGATTAAAATGGGCAATACATTACAGAATAAAGTTATTTAGTTCCACGAAAAAATTGTCGTTGATTTTCTAAAAAAATCCGCAATTACTTAGTTGCCAACCTGTTATAAATGCATAGAGACGTTAGAATGGCTCGTGCTTACGGTGTTGAATGAAGAATAAAAAATATGTTAAATTATTCTACTAAGCTGGTAAACAGTCTTAAAAGCAACATCAACAAGATGAAAAAATATTATTATTACTATGAATTTGAATAACCGTTATAGTCTCAATGAAAATTGAAACTAGAAATTTTTATTATGTAATATGTGATTTTTGTTCATTTCGTATATTATAATTAACGTGGAAACACACAGATGTATTTGATTTTTGCGTGTTTATAAAGAACAAAATATATTTTAATTTCAATTAAATACATGCTCTATTATAAATATGAATGAACGCATTATTTATAATTGATAGGATGAAAAACTGTAACTTCAATATTCAGAAATTAATATTTACTATTTGGTTTATTATTAAGTTGTTCGAAGTACTTGGGATCAGTGTCCAAGCAGTTTGAGAACCAGGGATAGTTATAACTAGCGTAATGTACAATATACAACTTCAAACCCTGTTTTTTTCAAAAGCAGTCAGGGGTAAATATATGATATTGATTTTTAACGTTTATGTTTACGTATCTTGATTCAAAGTCCAGTCGCCACGGTCCGAGAATTAACTGATTGCTGTTAAGTGCCTTCTGGTGTATTTACACATGTCATTATTACACAATTTTATTATGCGGGCGTTCTATATTTAGACCAGTGGCCAGAAAGATGAACTGCAACCATTTCTGGTTTAATTCAACTGTTATCACCAGCGAAGCCATAAGCTGGAGGATAAATAATCTACGAATTTGTCTGTATCAATAAAGAATTTTTATCTCGTTGTTGTTGTATTTACAGATTAACAATGTCTAAAGAAGAAGGCACAGTTTACCATAAAAGAATAAATTAAAAATATATTGTCTTAGATTATCCAGTTTTTCAATTTTGTCGTTAGTTATTGAATTAAGTATTATTAAAATTATTTTTAATGTGTTAACTATCACTTCTCGGAGGAAAGGCATTAAATTGAAATAATAAATACACGATTTTTAGTACTAATTCCATAACTGGTTCGGATATAAAAAATATTATTGAATTACGTCCGTAATTATTATTATCCTTATTTGATTTCGGTTACTATATTCACAGATACTAATCGAGCGAGTAATAAGTGGTTATCAGTAATAATCTGCATTAAGTACATATGCTTTAAATTGAGTGTAACAAGTAAACAAAACAAAGAAATCAATTTTATCAATTGTAAATAGAGCATCATTGTAGTATTTCCTTAAGTTAGTGATTATTATCAGCATTATTATCAACTAATATCAGTTGATAATACGCGCGATGAGCGAAATCGGTACTAATTATTACATTATAAGGTTGTGTAAATAGAACTAGTATTTGGCTTTTTTTATTTTGAAAATAATGTCTTTCCACCGAGAATTGACAGCCAATAACATAAAAGTAACAAAGTTATTACATAAACATTAACGAGCCAAAGAGATATTAATTTACTGACCGTTTATGCATTTGAATACCGACACTACTGACTAACATATAAATCGTGTCATAATGTGATCATTACACGTTTATTAACTATCGATAAAGTTATTACCTTTCAAAAACCACGCCATAATATTTGGAGCTGGGTAAAACAATTACAAGTTAACCGTCCAAGTACTTTAGTATATTTTATTCAGAAGAATTCCAAGTATTATCACTTATTTAAGCGAAAATACTTGCATCACGTGAATAATTTATTGAATCAACATTTCGCTTCCCATTCTATTTTTGCACGGCTTCGAATTTTTATGTGTGTTTATGAACACACAGAGATAATAAAATATGTCAGACGAAAAAAAAAACTCATTATTTACTCGGTTGTGATTTCTGGCAACAAAATTTGTTTTTAGAACTAATCAAATATGAAAGTATAAACTTCAAATATGCGCCTTCGTTCAACTGTAAACAATGATGTTGTCAGAATTCGATTATTTATTAATAATAAATATATAATATTATCTAATCATTGACATTTTAATTGATTTTTATATAGAAAGTAAACAAGTGACATTCAAGCGGATTTATATAATTCATATTGTTGTAGGGAACACAGAGGGTCGGAGTAGTAAATGTTTTCTTTTTAGTTTTCGCACGGTCAACGAGAAAAACATCGTTATGTGAAGCAACAAGCGCCCTCTTCCGTCTAATTCGTCAGTAATTGCGTCCTGTTCAACTGAGCAATATCAGTTATCCAGAAGATATGTAGGGCGCTTCACTGCAGGTAATTGTTAAGGAAGACGGTCTACATTTTGGGTGATTGACACTTGTCTAGCGAAATTGTAACTGGCGAAACACAACCAATAATAATTCAAAGAATGAACATTCTACACGGGATATTAAAATTATGTCTCAGGTAAGCAAGTAACTAATGATTTTGTTGTTTTTATAATAACAGTATATGATAAATTATAATTTTAGTATATACTTAGAATAATGAGAAATTATAATAATTTAAGAATTTTGTTATGTATAACTTGAAAAGCGATACGAATAAGGGTTTTCTTCTACCAAATGAATGCCAATTCATTTGGTAGAACTCCATTATAACACGGTGAAAAAATAGCAATGTATTTTTTCACCGTTTTAACAACATGCTAATTTATTAAAATTAAGCCTCCTTTTTTTGTAATTCTTCCACATTTCAAAAAAATGATCAAGGCATGTATAGCTCATCGCAAATTTGTTTCCTCAGTAAACGGACTAAATAACAAGGATTAGCTGGTTGAAATATAAATATATCAAAAATAAAAATGCAATATTTAGTTAACGTGTTGAAAATACAATAAAACTCCTGAGTTGATGGAATTAAAAAGTGTCTTCTAGGATTCTTGGCTTTAGTTTATCTAAGATCTTACTTTTTACTGTTGTATGCAAAAAGGTTTTGATTAGAAGTTTAAAACGCGCACGAAAAAATGCAATATTATGATTATTTTCTGTATGATACTGCAAATAGCCAATCAACGTTGAATCAAGGTTTTTTTTAAAATTCGATTAGACAAATAAAGTAAATAAATAGCGTAAAAAATATAATTAAATAAAGATTAAGATAGTATGATACATTATAAGACAGCTGCGGTGAAACCTTTTTATTATTTATTAAATTGTCGATGTGTAGAGCAATAAAATGACAAGTATAATATAATAAGCGATGTAATGATGCAAGAAAAAAATCAAATAATTGTATGTATTTTTTATTACAACCCCAGTATACGTGATGGATTTTAATTTACCTGCTAGTTCTGTTGATGTCACCGGCTCCGTTTCGATTTGAGATATTTCCTCGACTTCATACTTCAATCCGGATTCTTCGTGAATCCCCGGTTATATCGATTTGATAAGAAAGTATCTCGTATGATCATTTGGTTGTCGATCGGTTGTTTCATTAAAATAAATACTGATAAAATACAACTGCACACAAAATGCAGATATTCCAGCTGCACTCAATTCGTCGCCGGAGATCATTAAAAAAAAAACACCCCATTTAAATAATTTTTTTATTTGTTTTCCATGTTATGGTAGTGGTAATACTCAGGGAAAGCATTTTGAAAGGATTTTTTTAAATACTTAACAACACCAGAATATAATTATTATATCAATTACAGAATGGTTTTTTTACTCATTAACTCATTCCCTGCTGATCCACGTTAAAGATATTTCAAAATTTATTCAGTATTGTAGGTCGTAGACAAATTTATGAAGACTATCAGAACAAATCAGTCAATAATTAAATAAAAAAATTAGGTCACAAATGATGATCTCAACACTATTAAAAACAGGTACTTTTAAAATATCAACTATCAGCATACTGCAGTCTGCATACTGTTATAAAGTAATACAATAAAAAAAAACAAATATAGCATATTGTATGTTTTTCTTATGACATAAATATATCTTTAAATAAATGTTTGTGGTTGACGTATCATATTAATTTAATATATCTTATTTTAAAAGGAATAAAACAAATAAATCAACAAAATATGTTTGATGTGATTTACGATTATCACTTTTAAGGTGTTAACTGTCACTTCTTGATGGAAAGGCATTATATTTTTAATAATAAAAACACATTTTTTTAGTACTTATTTCCACAATATATTTTTTGATCAGGACCGGTTTCGCTCATCGCGAGCATTATCAACTGATCATCAGTTATGTTAGAGTTTTTGTATAAAACCTTCTCTATCGTAATTACACGTATCGCTCTTAAGTATGTATTGTGAGAGGGATGGCAGAGAGAAAGAATTTATGTCCAGTTTTAATCGGAGATGAATATGGATTCTTATAGGAAACTTGAAGAAATCTTTTGCTTGATTTGTAATACCACTTCAAAACTAAATTTCCCAAAGATGAATTAATTGTCACTTATTTTAAAATGTTGTTTCATTTACTTTTGACTACTTTTACTGTCATAATAAAAAACTTTTGAATGTATGAAATAAAATATATGTAAGTGTATTATGGCACAAAAAGTACGGATATAGTGAAAGTGGGTACCATCATTCGAGGGTAAAATAAAAAGGTGCGAGCCATCGCTTGAGAGACGATGGGATAAGTGTCAAGGAACCCTCGCGATCTCCCGTAGCGGCGCTCATTGCGCACCGTGAACGAAAAATGAAGAAGTGGGGGGCCAGAAGAATGAGGGGGAGGCAGAGGTGGTTATCCAACTGCCGTTCGTCTATTTATAGCCTGGTACATACGTGCCTTATCTGATAGCATCACTCAAGGAGCCGCGAAAGATGAACGGCCGCCGTATTGACGGAGATCACGACTCTTCGTAAGGGTTAAGGATTGATGAGGCTATAAGCAACGAGTAAATAGAAGAATTTTTATCATTTAGCACTCTTATAAAAGGCAGAATATGATACTGATCAAATATTCATTTTTAGTATCTTCGGTAACGCTATGTTTTCCTACATAACAGAAAAAATTCGGAGAAATGACCAAAGGTAACTTTCGGACAGCAGAAATGTTACTGTCAGCCGGTAGTACAATACTAGTCATTTTTCATTATGATCACATTTAATTACAATACAGTAAACCCCCCAATAATGAAGAGATAGGGGGATCAGTACTGGGGGGTTAAGATTTTCAATAATTTTTTTTTTATTTGAAATGCGGAATCACATATTATTTTTTAATTAATTAATTGATCAAAAATATGTTTATAACTTAATCATAATTAAGTAGAAGTAGTAATATAAGTATTAATTAATATTTTTAATTGTTTTTAGAATACATATTTTATTTAAATAATTGCATTAAATAATCGAAAAAATTGCATTTATTCTTGATTGAGTGTATGGAAAATAATGTTTACGATGGACAAGTGTCTTGTTATGCAACAGCCACACTCTAACCCATTTAACAAAAAATCGCTACGCGAATCGACGTGTAAAAAAAGCTAATAAAAAAATGAAATATAGCTGTATTTTATTGGGATTTCCCCGCAGAAAACACAGTTACCCATATCCGATGATCAAGCGTTCAAAACAATGCGATTGTAAATTTTTGCTTCGAGTTTTTTACCTTTAGACAGCCTCGGGGCATTTACAACAACAAATTGCACTGACAAGATTTTTTTGTTTTTCATACGGCAGTCAAGTAGTTTTGACGCTATTTGACGAAATTTATGAAAAAAGAAATTTATATTATAATTCTAATAAAAAATTCAGATTACTGTACACTTAACAGTTCTATCGAATAATGTATGACTATTTTGCGTACATAAGACGAAACACGTGATAAGAGATATCATAGAATGGATTGGCGGGAAAGATGATGAAAATTGCGTAGGATTTTTTTCATTAGCCTGACTGCTTGAAATTTCAGAATGGAAATGCGCTTCTTAATGCTGTATTATTCAATTAAAGTCGACGTGGAACGATATTAACTATCATCTTGTACGATATTGTGACAATATAAATCAATTTTCAGTTAAAATTTAAATACATTTCTTTGTTAAAAAAGAGTTTTGGTGTTTATGATTTTTAAAAATTTGATAATGTTTTTCAGTTTAATAAATTTTGTCAAGTCAATCGATTTGTATCACTGAAAATGATATGGTAAAAAATCAGTTTAAAATGGAATCATTTTAATATTTAGAAACAGATTAATTACCAATATCCTCTACAGTGACAATTATAAATATATATACGATAGCTAGCAAGTCTCTATATCTGTCAAGAGTATTTTTTTTATTTAATTCGTGGCAGTGTGTTTGTAAAAAAGTGTGCGTGTATATTCCCAAATGAAAATTCTAAATACTTAAGCAAATGTTTACTTCACGATAAACCACTTGCCACATCCCCGCTTATTATGACGATGTCTATTAATAGAACCGAGTATGTGTTCTAAAATACGTTTGCCTTATATCAAGATAATATCATCCATACAAGGACTGATTAGGCCAGACTAGACTGAACCTTATTTAAGTAAACCGTCGAGTTTCCAATGTATAGTAGACGCTTTTCATCAGAAAAAAGGTCATACTAGAGATCCATGTTGTTTATTTATCTAGTAAATGCTGCGTAAAAGTAAATTGCATTTCAACACACGTTAATATTGTTTAAAGCTTTCAAATTCAATAAGCATATTTCTCGATAAAATTGGATTAATAGTAGATCCTTCATATATATTTTTGTAAATATACAAAAGTGGAGCAAAAAAAATCTGCAAAAATGAAACAATTATTATTATGACACTATATTTAATAAATAAAGAAGGTTAAGTTAAGTCTAGGGTGCACGTCCAAATTCTTCCAATCAATTGAATGTCACAAAAAATGGTAACGCAATTAGAAATATTATTCCAAGAAAAAAATAATAAAAACTGTCTGTAGAAATATTTTATAATTACGATATTAATAAGATAAATTTATTGATTGAATTGGCATTCACTTGGTAGAACTCCATTTGTTCCAGTTTTTTGAATCTCCAGAATTTTGTAGAACTAAAATACATTACTATTTTTTCACCGTGAAGATAAATTTACGTCATCTAAAATTTTAACTTTTCCATTCAATTTTCATTTGAAGACTGAACTAACTTAAAGAGTACATCTTTAAAACAACACACAAAGAATTACTAATATTTTTTTATAATTTGATAATGGGAGATTTGGTTTATAATATTGGGTAAAGGTATATTCAAGTTTAATAATCAACGTTTATTGATATAGAAAGAT
Organism: Himalopsyche japonica; assembly: GCA_028555115.1. NCBI lineage: Eukaryota > Metazoa > Arthropoda > Insecta > Trichoptera > Rhyacophilidae > Himalopsyche > Himalopsyche japonica. The sequence goes on from JAHFWJ010000430.1 coordinate 4,661,316, forward strand.
TTGTACGTTGCAGAGCTCACCCATCGAAGTTTCTCAAGGAATCGTATTTTCAAGGGACCAAACAAGATATAGACGAATAGTATGGATTCTTAGAAGTGCGGATGGCACGAAAATAATAATTGATAACAATTGGAGCATTACTGGGGGCAATTAAAACGAATGTGGAATAAGAGTACTAAATGGGAAACTGCGGTTGTTGTTCAATTGCGTAGAATAATCTTGCTCATCTATCTCGGTCAGAAATTAAATTAATTATCGTCAATACCCATGAAATTTATGACGAAAAAATATATGCCGAGTTTGATTAAGACTATTATAGATCACTGAATTATAGTGGAAAAGCTCTGGCAGTAAAATTATCAATAACAAATACAACGAAATTTAGTTGATTATTTTTGAGACATTTTCGTCGTTCACAAAATCGTTTGGAACATTAATATTCTTTTGAATAGCTTGTTTATGAAATTTGGTGAGAAAAATCGGTATTTGTTTTCGTACAAAATGCTATTTGTAATATTTTATTTTTAAGAAATGGTATGGTTACACCGAAATACATTTGAATAAGATTAAATAATAAATAGTGATCCAACCATTTTTTCGTAAAACAAAAGGTGTTGAACACGAAGATAATACTTATTCACTTAAATCATCGGAATTTGAAGGCTATATGATCACAATGGAAGTCAAAAAAAGTGAAAGAAAATTGTCACGTTTTGAACATAAATCAAATGTTATATAAGTACTATAAATTGTTTCCTTTAGTAATAGTTTTCACCAAAAACGGCATGCGATTATGAAAATAAAATAGTGTCATAGGATGCCTGTAGGAAGATACTTTTTACAGTTTGTACAACACTTTCCGTGTAGATTACAAGTTTCACATTTTTTTCGCACACCAGAGGTTTATTTATTTAAACATTATTCCAATAAATGAGTTATGAATACCAAAATTCAAATGAGAAAATGTTGAATAATATTTTTTTGTATAGTATGCAATCCACTAAATATCAACCTCCAAATCGATTGTAGTTACAAAAGAAACTTATTCTAACTGTATCACAAATCATTTTTATTTAAACCAATAGTTTTTTTGTCGATTACCAAATATTTGTTGATACGTACACTATAGCAATATACTCCTCTATTATTCGATAGAGTTAGCACTAAAAGAAGAAGTACTTATTTTCAATATAGTTTCACCATATTCAAAATTTACATCGTTTTTTTTTGTATGATCTATTGGGGAAGATTTGTAGCTCCATGATCATCGGTCCCCGTCTACTGAGTTTGACATACAATTAGGAATAATTACACAAGTTATTAATCATTCACTGGCACTGGTATTTAAATATGTACCACACAATTTCATAGGTCAAAGGGTGTATGATAAAATTTCCACAATAGAACACAACAAAGATTAAAGGCGTTTGAATTGCATGCAAAACAAGCGAGGGAATTAATTAGCCAAGAAATAAGATTCGGTGTTCAGAATACTAACATAAATAGATTTTCAATATATAAATGGACTTTCCTACGAGCAAGGAGTTGGAAAACAGCGAAGAAGTAGTTCGCAACGTTTGTGCACGGACAGGTGTGAACGAAAACAGTTTAATAAGGTTTTTGGCATAAGCAACATATGTTAAAAAATGCGTGTATTAATAAAATATTGTAAGAACATAAGCGTTATTTAATTATTCTTTGAAATCACTTTATGCGTAAATATTTTTGTTTTATACGTCGTTGCAGGTTACATTATGTAAAGTTTTAGTAAAAACAATATGAAGGATGATCGAGACATTTGTTTGAAATATATTGCACACATGAAAAAATTAACATTATTTTGTTATATACAATATTTTAATTCACGTTAAGTGGTGAAAACCGTAAAGAAACGACGCTCGTCATTGTATTAATTTTTTGAAAATTTTATTCAGGTTAAGTATCCGAGTCATTTGATTGAATTGGTATTTACTTGGTAGAACTCCATTTTTTCATCGTGTTATCCGAATAAAATTTATTATAAAATTATACACGTAATTAAGCTTACATTGATAAAAGAACGCTATTTTAAATAAAGCGAATAACAGAATATATTTATAAATTATATATGTAAATTATTACTGTATTCCACTAGTGAAATAGCGTAATGTTGAAAGAATCATTCATTACTTTTATACTACAGATCCAATTGTTGTTTTTACACTTATAAAAATCTCAAATAAAAAAATCTGGATTTCTTTTTTCTTGTAGAATATATTGATAAACGTAACAAGGATTGATTGATGTAGACAGAAGGTCAAATGTAAGGTAAATCAATTTGTTTTTCCAATACGGGCCGGGAGTAGTTTTTATGCGAACGAAAAGAAGTGGAGGAAACGAATTCGATAGATACAAGATAACGCGTTTACTGCCACGAAAATTCAAAGTGCCAACAAATTTTGCCCCAGACGAGGGTTAATTTTATTTTATTTCAAATTTATGTAAAAATATTGAAAAAAGGATATTTTATATTTTTATATTTGAAAGGTGAAATTATTTTTGCCTATATTTTTTGAATTTGAAATAAATAAACTAAGGTATAAAGCAACATTTTTTTCAGTGACTGAATATACAAATATTAAGGGAGCAAGAAAACCGATATGGGTTTCGTATTCATATTGTACTTTTTACGCTAATTTTATTTGATCATCATTTACTATGAATATTAATAATTAATATCGATGGCATATAAATATGACAAAATTTATAATATTATATGGGATAATACAACCGCTAACAATTCACTATAGTAAACATGAGTTTTGTAGTGAAAAATCGAGATTGCGATAAACTTATGTTGTGGAAATTTATTTTTCTGTGATTAAAAATCACTATGATATTTCCGTTAATTTATGGGTGGATAAACTAAGCGAGAGAGAATGTTCAAGTAATAAATCAAATATGTCTTAATAAAATATGAATAAAGTAATAAAAGTTGTTTTTTTATTTGATTACTATTTTGGCGGTAGATTTGAGGAAAGTCATTTTCAACATCAAATAAAAATTAGTAAATTTTTAGTTTTCAATAAATGTTTAGCTAGTCATGAACTATTTACGTTAATTAATTCAACATGAAATTTGATAAACAAACTGAAATGTAAAAATATAATATGCAGCTTGTATCTGAATTATTTAGAAGAGAAAAGAATACGCTTGGTCTAAAAATAAGGCACAGATAAGATAACAAAAGATCTCATGTACGAGTTCAGAATATTTGAGGTGTGGCCTCCAGATGAAAAGAACATTATTGACAATATTATGTGTATGTTTGTACGTAGATATCATGCAGAGGACGCGTGTCGAGCGGGAAAATTGCCCTTTCACGTTGACAGCTTGAGCCAATTCGTCGAAGAAGTAATCAATTGCCCAGCGGGACCTGTGGCGATATGAAGTTTTCGGCAGTTTATTGTGTTCTGAGTATCCACTTGTATTCAACGTTGCCTTTGAACACGAGAGATAGTGTGACAAAAATGCTACATTCCTAAATTGTCTACCTTTTGAAAATGACATATAATAATATGGATTTTCAATCAAACATATACTATACTTGCAATAGGTATTTACCACATGTAACATGTTTACCATGTTCCTTCTTTCAATTTTCACAGTGATATTAACATTCTTTCCGTTGGTAAAAAAATGTTGTTAAATTTCAGCTGAGAAAAATGATTCGACTCATCGTAGCAGGAAATCGATAACGAAATCTACAGTTATTTGTGATATCACATAGCATTTTACGTTGCATCACCTCATTAACATAGTTTGGGTAACTACTTCAAAAGTGATTGCTCACATGCGTGACTATGTCTCAAGTACTCAAAGGGATCAGTATCAGGTAGAGAGAATGAAATTAAATTTGATTATTTCGTGAAAATGAGTTGTTACTGTTATGGTAACTATCGTGTTAAGCATAATTATCTTATCGATATTTTCTAAATATTTAAATGTTTAATGATATCCGCTTCTGACTGCAACAAAGACGTTTATAATTTCGGATATTTAAGCGCCACTATTGATATTTCAACTCGTTTAAATAATGAAGGATTACTTGAATGGTGTTGAGTGACCGTTCTCCGTAGATAGAAATTATAATTATTAAATATTAAAAATTGTATGTCATATCACAGAATGTGTCTTTCAATTGATCCACGATCAGTCAAAATTATATGCTTAGATTCTATGACACGAATACGAAAATATTGATTCAAAAAATGTAAAGAACTATTTTTTCTGAGTGGGAAAAAAATACCGTTGAAAAAGATTTACTGTTATTCATTTAATAAGTTTCAAACTTAATCATTCGGGTTACGAAAACAGTGATTCTCCCTAGCAACACAAATATTCAAAAAACGGAGTTCATAAACTCTTGATTGATAAAGGAAAGATAACAGACAGTCACGTTGTATCGCCAAATTTATCAAACGAAAAAACGGAAGTTATTACATTTTTATAAGTGGACGTGCAAAATATTTTATGACGCCATGCAAATAAATATCGGATATCTAAATTAAATAAGTATTTTTGAAAAAAAGCGATGTTCTGTACATTGAAGAATGCTTAAAAAATAACCGACAGACAAATCATTCATTAAACAAAGATTTTTATTTTATCATGAAATAGGTAATATTTCATTGTGAAGCTACAAATATGATGAAACACATTGCATTAAAATTACGTTAAATAAATAAAACTTTTTTCAAATTACATCTTCATAATATTCTGCGGTTCATCAAGCATTTCTGCATGTACCATTTGTCAACATCAAAACTTATATTTATTTTCCAATAATCTTTTGTACATTTGTATTAATGTTTCGATTTTGATTTTAAACATTATTTAAGATGGTTACTTTGTATCCAGTATAAAGTAAGAAACACAAATTTGCAGTCAGAATAAAAAAGGTTGCATTATACTGATACGACTTATTCCAGTATGACAATGTTTCGTAGGCGTCGTTTGTTGCGTGTAGAAAGAAATTCAAAATTTGATGTCACTCGCATCTCCGTGTTAGCTATAAGACGTGTTTCCTTACATATTGTATGCTTAGATTTATTCAAATATATGAAGATATTTTTACGCCGAGGTCAGTATCTAATTGTTTGTACATGCCCGGAATCACTTGTATGCTATAAACAAAGCATTAAAATCAGTTCTATTTTTGGAACAAAATAATCACGAGCCGATGACTAGCAGACGCCGAGGTGTGTGGCTGTAGAATGTTTTAAAATGCGCGCCATGTAGGGATACTTAAATTTAATGTTGCACCAAATACAGATAGCAACACTGGCAGACGGTGCATACAAGATTGTCTCACTAATTATTACAGGAAAAATGATCCAATTCCGTACATTTAACATAATTATCTAATGTGAAAGGTAATGTAAACGAAAAATAGTAAGATTATAACATGAGAAATTATTGACTGCCATTTAAGACATTCATATAGATTTAACGTGTTATTTATCAATACAATTAAATATGACCCACTTTTTGATGTTTCCAATACCACTGAATAAACTTATAGGTAGTTGAATAAGCAAAACTTACAAATATTGAGTGTTATACACAAAATTAAACTGTTTATTTTAAAAAAATATAACCAAAATACAATTAAAAACTAAAATTAGAAATACAAATAAATATATGTACATTTATAAAGTACTATGTGCGAAGTAAATTGTCGATTATTGCTATGGGAAGAACTTTTCTTTTTTTATTTTTATAAAAAAGAAGAAAATCTAAGGATTTCACTATCCTGTGTTTGATTTTATAAATCTGGTAAAAAATCATCAGTCGTTTTCAGCTCGCAAAATTTAAAAAAATACATACGCTAGTAATTTATTCGCTCGCAAAACTGTCTTCCAGGAAATCTATTCTTGGCTGACAGCAACGCTTGAAAAAATCATACAATCATATCGAATCAAGAGTTTGACATTATTGTGAACTCGAGTAGTGGCTGCGCGCAAGAAGATATTGTGAATGTGAAGAAGATATGAATAGCAAACCGCATAATGTGTCGATTGTCAAATGCAAATAGCTGGCACTAAAGGCGTCATTTGCTATGGACAGTTATTTGCATTCAGATTTACGACATTGTCAATAATCACAAGCCAATAAATAAAGCGAGTGACATTAGACTTGAAGACATGTTATACCACCTCACTTCATCAAATATAAGCAGTAACGTTACCAGTGAGTGCTTCAAAATATGTAAAAATTTATCATTATTAAAATAATTAAATTGTTATGTTTCTACATCAAAAAATTAAATTAAGGTGGTGATAGTAAATTCTAATCATTAGTAGTGCTAAAACTTACGTGTACTAGATAATTTATGTGTTTTCAATAGGAAAGTGTAAAGAATGGAAAAAAATATACGTTTGGTACGTAAGAAAAAATGCATTTAACCATTCAACATAATTTGAAGAGAACAGCACATGGATAAATCTACACTCAGGGATGAAAGAAAACGTGGGTATGTGAAAACAATGTAGCAGCAAAAGTTCACAGATTTTATTCAAATAGCTTGAGTTCTATAAAGATTGTATCGAAATTTTAGCTTTGATACATTCTTCTACCATAAATATTAATTTTGAAGAATGCTTGATGTCCGAGAATTGTTTTAAAACGCGAAATAAAACTTATTCGCTATTAATACTTGCGGAAATTTTAAGTATTACCACATAATACTGGTAAAAGACTTATAATTTTCAACTGAAAATTAAATCATTTTCTCAAAATCTAATATTCAAATAAATATATCCACATGAAGCTTATTCTTTCGAAGTAACAAAAAATACAGTAACGCCAAGGGCTTGATTTTGTTATGCTATAAAACGTATTAAAACGTTAAGTCGTGGATATTGTTGTCGATAAGCTTATATCACTACTCGTAAACAAGCTTTACTTTTCACGATTTATATTGCTTTTTATTAGTTTTTATTTGAATTTTGTACTTGAATCTGCTGCAAATGACTCAAAATGAGTTGTTCTTTTCTTCGTTGGGGGCCCATATATATAGCTTAATATACAGCTGTAATTTATGAATTCGATTGAAGGTGCTTGATGGAATTTCAATATCAAATTTGAATTGTGAAAATTTTGTATGATTCCATATGTTTTGTTACTAACGACACAGGTTTCGCCTTTCGGTATCTTTAGGCATACTGAACTGATCAAATTGCAACTAGTTGAAAAATGTCTGAAGATGCCGAAAGGCGAAACCTGGGTCGTTAATGAGAAAACATCTGGAATCGTACACAGTTTTAACGATTAAAATTTAAAATATATGTTTAGCTATGAAAATTTAAAAAATGTCACACATTTATCGAATTAATATAGAATGTAAAAACAAGTTCTGTTTACTATGCTCATTAGCTCACTCTAATATTTTCCAAGGGAAATAATTATTGTAAAATTTACTAAGGTCTCTTCCATAAGATGCTGCGTAGAACATAATACCAAGTGTGAATATACAATTGACCTAGTAAAATAGTTATTTTTATTTCTGTCAATGCACACTAATCAGTAAAAACTGTACGAATGAGTATATTTTATTATAATAGCGACAATAGCCACGCATGATGAGCAATCACTGGAATTTGACCCAATAGAACAAAAGAAAATACATATATCACTTACCTGTAGTTATGTATTTAATTCTATTTAAGTCGTTATTACTCACAGTACTGACGTGTTAATCAAACTCAATTTATTTTAGCATAATAATTCCAACGATTTAATGTAAAATGAATCATATTATTATAACTTCAATGATTTCACGGAGATTAAGCGTGGCCGATTAATGGAATGTCAATCTGAGATGATACAGTAATACTTTCGCGGTCATGTTCTTTACAAAATAACGTAGGTAATGAACTAACTGTTATAATTTTGTAAGTCGTGTCCGATTGGTTACACTTGACTTTGATTTTTAAAATAATCAGGTCAAGACTGAAGGCTCTCGTGATTTAGCCGTATCGAAATTCGATGAAAATTCTACATTAAAATTGGTTCATGAGAAAACAAACAATAAGTTAACCGTGCTTTTAAGTGCTCTTAGAAAAGCGAAAAAACTATTTTTTTAAAACAATAATAACTTATCAAGTAAGGGACATAGATGAGTACAGATGACTAAAAAGGAAATAGATGTCTACACATTCTTCACAGCTGAGGAAGTGTCTAAAGCAATGAGTTTTAACTAGGACATTTTCACATTTTTGAAATTTGGGTTATGTTGCTGAAGTCAAAGACGGGCTTGTTAATTCCCTTGTGTTTGTGTATCCGAATTCTTCTGCATCAGAATCAAACGATAAATTGTCTTGTGACTAATCGAGCTACACTTGGAGACACATATCTGTAATACGAGGACTCGAAAGTATGAAAGCTTACCGAAATGCGAACGCGTTAATTTTATCATTGGTTTTTATAGTCAGTAAAAGTAAGATGGATTTCACGAAAAAATATTTAGATTTTTTTTTCCCACTAGTTTTAAAGTTTCGTGTGCGTTTTATATAGTATATGACCAGTTTAGTCTGAGTCAAATTATCCCAAATGTTTCCAATTTATGAAATTACTGTTGAATTGCTCATATGTTCCTGCAGGGAGAAAAGCATGGTCAAAAAATGATTACTAGACTTTTAATAAGCTTGGGAGGGTGGCGCTAGGTCTTTAGCTGTCCTCGAGTTTGGTATAATAAAACCACACCCTCTTTGTATCCAACGTGAGAATATATGTAGAGGCGTACTGGGATATATGAATATATGTATTTATTATTTAATATTAATGTAAAACATAATCTGCGGTACACATGTACAATATCAACATTTTTATTTATAAACTACCAAAGGAACAGTAACTATTATAATATCTTTTTTTAAATTATATGGAAATCAAAATTGAATTTTTATATCCTTATATGCAAGAAAAGTTAGCTATTCTCGCTAAGTCTTCTTATATTTCTCAAGCACCATACTAATATACAGGAGAAACTGTTATCATAAAGTCATTCGTACCACTGTGAAATAAGCTACATTCGATGGGCGTTGGAAAAAATATTACTTTTAAATATTCAAGTATTTAACCCTTTAACAGATAAAAATGAGTAAAACAGTAGGACAGCGACACACAGGTTGGTCGATAGCAATAAACAAGTTAATATTCACTATCAACTCAATTTGAGAAGATCTGTGTGTGTTAAAAGTGAAATGTGAATTAATCGGGGCATTAGTGACAATATGTTATGAAAATTAATTAAATTCATGAAATAACTAGTTTTAATTGGTATTAGGAATCTTGGAAAGCATCAAGGAATGAGATAACGTTACTAAGAGAAACGCATTTTTAATGAATATATATAGTTATATTAATTTTTATACGGTGAGTACCTCCTGTGTTATTTGATTAAAGAGCGCACGTCACTGATTGCAGGGGACGCATTTAGGTCTGCCATCGACCATCATCAGGGGGCGGTGATTGGTGGGCGGCGGGGAAAGGTTCGGGCAATTAATTAACATGTTTACTCACGGGTTGGATAGTTTGAGCAGCGCGGTTGACTTTACTGACGTATAAGTCCGGCAGTGTAAATAGCGATTGTTTTGATCGGTACGCAGAGCGTTAATAGGTGTAAGTCATTGCGCATTTCAGGGTACACCAGGCTAAATAAATGTCATTGCTACACTGCAGCGGTGGCGAACCTTTTTAAATAGATACTAACATATAAATATACCAATTCGCGTTTAATATTTGTACGTCGGTTGCATATTACAGACTTTAAATTATTTTGCTTGATAATAATAAAACACCAAAAAAAATTCACATTTCGTTTGTCATTTTTTTAATATCTGGAGCTATTGAATACCTCCCGCAAAATCTGAAATTATGGAACCTGTACGGATCATATTATATAGAAAGCAACATATATGTACATATATGGCATATTGAAGTATATATATTATGTATAACATGACATACAATTAAACAAAAAAAATAAAAATAAAGGGAGCCATGTAAGCTACTGAAAAAATTAATTTAACGATATCAAAAATACTCATTGAAAAAGAAAAAATGATATTGCATTTAGAAAAGATGTAAAATGTACGCATGTTTTAAAGTAATCATCGAATTGGTATTAGTGAAACTACTTGCTTTTTTTGTAATTTTTGATTGAAACTTTGAAAAATTCTACACGTTTTATCAATTAAGACCCAGTTTCGCCTTTGGACATTTTCAGGCATTTTAGAACAAGAATGAATTGAGTCAGTTCTGTTCCATCCAAATGATATAATGCCTGATTTGTCTTAAGGCGAAACTGTTCCGTTAGCGACAAAAAACGCGGAATCGTACAAAGTTTCAAACATTCAAATTCCATCGGGGGCCTTCAGTCGATATGATTATTTATTAGTTTTTTTTGTTTAGTATTTAACGCGATGGCATAACGTGTCACGTTTTTTTCGTAAAATAGTGTTTCAAAACAATACTGATTCTGACCGTACTGTAGCTTAGCTACGCTTGGCGTAGAGGAAAAGTGAAAACATAATTTATGCATCGTAAAGACACCCCTCGGTGGAAGAGTTTCGATGTTATTTTCCATGCGATCGTCAAACGTATCATTGTTTCATGTATACTACACGTACACTATTATAATTTTTCCGGCCGTGGTGGTAGTGTTGTTTCATCGCATTTTTGTGCTGCTCGTACTTTTGACATCTCCATTGAGCAAGCCAGTAAAAGCCATAAATTAATTTTTATTAATTACTTTTATGAGGATATTTAAATAATTTAATTTAAGCTACGTTCTGGTTGTTTAATTGCCATATTTTTCATCACGATCGACATGCATCTCAAACAAAACAAATTATCTTTTTAGAAACATTTATTGTTACACGGTGAAAAAATAGCAATGTATTTTAGTTCTACAAAATTATTTTTAACAAATATAGTTGATAGCTATTTCGGCTCACGCCATCGTCAGAACTATCTATAGTTCTGACGATGGCGTGAGCCGAAATAGCTATCAACTATATTTGTTAAAAATAATTTTGTAGAACTAAAATACATTGCTATTTTTTCACCGTGTTATAATGGAGTTCTACCAAGTGAATGCCAATTCAATCAATAAACATTTATTGTGTCTAAAATAAATTACATACTACACAATATAAAGGAAGATAATATAATATATTCAAGATTCACGTGTATTCATTTTTCATCAACGAAAAAGAATGTTAAAATCGTAAGGAATACTTGACGTTTATTTAATAACGTTTGATACAAGTTTTTTGACAGTATAGCTGTGACGTTTTGACTCAAGGAATCATATATATTTTATGCATCAAACGAATTCAAGTTCGAAGCATAATATTATAATAATATGTTAATTTATATTAAAATAAAAATATCTTTAATCAGTAAAAATGTCACATCGAAAATATAGTCAGGTAAATAATATTTATCACGATTTATAAATAAATAATTAAATTATTCATTTATAAAATTCAAATATGAAATTTGTGATTTGTACGTACTTAGCGAATCGTTTGTCAGTCTTGATGTCTGGATAATATTATATTTAGATTATACAGGATTTGGCATGAAATTAATGATCATATTTGTCGTTTTTCGTTACTGGGAAGTAATGCTAGAATACTTTCGTTGTTAATAGATTCAGCCAAAATTGCGAAACATTAAGGGAATTCTTTGATTATTTTTTGAATTATATCACTTGAAGTCGAATGGTAGATGTTGGTGTAACGTAAACAACAATTTATTTTTAAGCTTAAATCTTATGGTCCACACACTAAGGTTTTGAAGTAATTGAATCATGTAATTTGTATTCAAGTGAGACCAACCAATATGAGAAATAATTAATTATTTAAAAATACACTATTATGTAATGAAGGTTGGATTAATGTTTGATATGCAAAATTATATTTTTTATTCGTCGATCAGCGTTGGCATTATTTGAAAAAAGAACATCGTTCGGTATTGATTAACATTAGCAATTGATACACGTCCGAAAGAAATAAAGTCAGCCAAATTTAAGTGTTGCCAGCTTTTGCTCGATTCCATTTGAGTACTAAATGTTATGGAACACTAATTTAATTTGATATAATTATAACGATTCATTTAATGTAAGAATATAATTATACGTTGTAATAAAACCAATGTGAGAAATATTTATCCAGTAAAAAAATTTCTACACACTTATAAATTCATGAGTTAAACGGAAGAAATATTATATTTCAAGTATAAAACAGCAGTAAGGATCGTGCCAAAAATAGTTGGCAATCTTGGCAAGACATTTATAGCGACAGAATATTATTGGTTTATTTTTAAGACATTGATTACTATTGAATACAATGAATCGATAATCGATTAAAAATATAATTTCCATGCGAACTAATGATGAATTTTTATCTATGAGATGATGGGATAATTTTTTTTACAGCAATCCAAATTTTCCCCTTTAACAGCGGTCTAAAATACTGGGAATATTTTTCCAATGCCAAAATTAGATGAATAAAAAAGAAATCAATAAAGTTCTATATAACTGGCACAAATATTAGTGTTCGACACAGGGCCAAATTCAAGAATTCAAAATGAAAGGCGACTGATAGTCAATTATTTAACCAGGCAAACTTTTTTTCAGAATTTTAGTTGTAAATTTTTCAGATATCAGATTGTACTTTATTGAAATTATGGGAAAAGTTAAAAAAAAAATATATTTTTAAATTCTATGAATCCAAGCAATTACTTAGACTTTTTTGATGGGTTTATTTATGTAGGATGTTTAAGTTGAATTTAAGAATAATAATATGTAACGCCACTCCATAGATATATATGATCGGAAGAGATTTGCAGAGATTTTAAATTAACATGGGAGTTGTAAACTGCGGTTCTTATTATCAGATGTTATTGTAAATTAAGATCATACATTGAGCGAGTTGAGTGACTGAATAAGAACTAGTTGAGTTACTTCATTGTCAATGAAAGCATAAATTATATATGTGTTAGATTTTTTAATTACGGATTATGTTTTATTGTATTAACGTATGTATGTGGCAACATAGATTATGTCCAATAATAAAACCTCATCTGGAGAAAACGTCATAAAGGTACGACAGTGGGTGCCGACCGATACCAGCACATTTTTCTTGAGCTAAAAATAGCCTGTATAGTAATAATATAACTTGTAAGAATGCAGTTTCTGGTGTTAAATGCGCGGCTTAAATAAACACAATTTGTATTGCGTTAAATTGAATCGCAGTGCGCATACCAGCGCCACAAACGATATAAATAGAAGAAATGAAATGTTTTTCATAATGTCATATCGTGATCAGCCAGGTACATTTCAGCGATGTATCGTGAGTAATGCGAAATACTTTTGCTCGATCCTTATAAATCATGTATCAGACATTGAACAGCGCTTTTAATAAAGCATCGTTTTCATTGGATAATCAAACATTAAGAACACAAATTTAAAAGGGAAAATATCATCATCGTTTTCGATTACATAACTAGACTGAAATGTTCTAGCTATCAGTGTAATGTCTTTTAATTCTTTTGCATTTTTTAATTTTCCTTTCATGGGGCTTCGTTTCAGAGACGTTATAATAATGAATAAATATTGCAGGATGAACTACCCAAGTCGCATATTTGTCTGAAAGACTCTGATTGTAGTACGATGTATAAATTACATTTTTCGAGTTGACTAAGAAACAACAAGTTTTGTGGAAATAATAGGAGTTGCAGAACAGTTCAATGAAATGGGTGAAAAGGTTCTAACACTGAAATAAAAAATGTATAATCATGTTTTTCAACTCCACATTTTAAAAACTATATCGATTATAAAAATATTACTCGCTTTAGATAAAGACTTTTACGTAAAGTTATATTTTATTTACTTTGTATTTTTTAAAATCTTTATGTATGCCTATTTATGATGAAATACGGCTAACATCATGTTAGCGCTGTGTAGTTAGTGTTAATGTCTAATTTAATTTAATAACAAAACCTAATTACATTCTTTTTATGGGAATATGAAAATTTCTGATGAGTTTTATTTGCATAGCGTTAGAGGTTATATGTATACAAAGTCTATGCCTGTATTAAAACGCCACGTTTTAGATAAGAATGTAACGTATCTAAATATCGGAAAGATACAATATTAAATCAATAACGCTGAAGGTGTTAACTGTCACTTCATAATGGCATAAAAGCATGAAATTTTAAATAATAAAATATTCATCAGTTGATAATGTTCGTGATGAGCGCAACCAGTAGAAATGTGGTTTTAGAGTTTAAAAAATTATATCAATAGTTTACTATTTCATATTTTTAGGCCTTGCCTTTCACGGTTTATCTCTAACGACTCAGTTAATTAAAAAATATGTAACGCATTGAAATTGTTTTTCGGTAATAAAATAACTCAATGTCATTAATAAATAAAAATATCGAAAATAACTCACTCACTCGTTTGTCAAATAATTTATAAGCAAAACCGGTTTCGCTCGGCGAATTATTGTTTTTGGCAGTGTTTTTGTCTAAAATTAACTACCCTAGTTGTCGATTAGTCGCTTGTGAAAATTTGGCTACACAAGGTCAATATGAACACAAGTCCTGATATTAAAATACTTAGGTAAAGGAAGCAGAGCAGGATGCGCGTCTCGTTTGTCGACCTACCTTCCAACGTGAAGAGACGCGATCCTGTCCAGGTTGAAAAAGCGGTTAGACCACTGCACACTGGCGATTCAAAAGCAGAAATAAAACAAAAGCTAAACTGGGAATCTATTTTTAAACCTTTCCTACTAAAGATTATTTTTGCTATAAATAAACAGTCAGCCGCCATCGAGGAATGATATACCGCTAATGTGGGGGTTTCGTCAATGTTGTGAAAACAAAAAACACACAATATAATCTATTAATAAATATTACAAATTCTGCGCAGATAAAGACCACTGACACGAATATTATCTGTATATTTTATTTTGAATATTATAAGTTGGTGAATTTGATATTTTTATATTATTATTATATATTCAAATCAGAATTGAATTTTTATTACTGTAGCAATATATAATACAATTAAAACCGAAAGTATCGAAACAATGAATATAAAAAGTCTTAACAAGTATATGTATATAAATTAAAACTATTAGTTTCTAGCAACGTTTATTTTATTATATTTATCATAGTAAAGGTATGGAAATATTTAGATACCATTTTTATATAGGAATTAATTGAAACAGTATATTCACAGATGTTTAAGTAAATAAGCTAATTGAAAGTTTGAATAAAATTTACTGCCCACAAACAATGTCAAGTATTGTATAACAATACTTCACTGACTTACTTTTCTTGCTCAAATAAGTGCTACAGATATCTCAACATACCTCTACGCCGTAGGACAGTAGGAAATCGAAGTACTACGACAGGTAATATCGTTTTGAATTTTGTACTATCATATCAACTCCCAGTATGGCTTTATATATTTTGAAGATTCAGCTGTTACTTATAAATAAGTAATCTCTCAAAATTGATCATGTGGTATTCCAATAGAAGACATTTCAAAAAGATTCTCGGAACGTTAATTTTAAAATCTTTTTATCCAAAGACTATACTGATATAAAGTTTTAGGCTAAGTTTATTAATTGAGTAATAACATATATAAGTTCGGAAGTATATTAAAAACATGTAAATGTCATTGAAAAGGGATGGAGAAATCACGTACGTCAATGTTTGTATATACATCGTTCGTTTGTATCGACTGGGTAACTGAGTATGATAAAAGAAAGTGTTTCACATCAAAACAGATTACTTCAATTATCCAGCACGTCAAGATTTCATTTAAGTGGTAAATTTGATTGCTTACCAATTGCATTTATGCTGATTTTTAAAAATTGGGCACTGAAAGAGTGACCTTTATTCATCGTGTAGTCGTAGAATGTGTATCGTTTTGAAGATTATACTACTAAAACGCTAATGATATAAACATTTTGGTTTCATTAACGCAGTAAAAGAAGCAATGAATTGCAAGCTATAAACAAGTCTAGTATAAAGCAATAAATATGTCAGTAAGTATATTTTGGCATAGGACCTAAATGTTGTCTCTTGAATTGGTGTGAGTATTCTAAAAACATGTAAAGATGCGGTTACTGCAAGAAATCTCCCAATTGACTATTTCGTAGCGAATTATTTTTGTGTGGTTCCAAAGTTTTCCATTTGTTTTACAAATGCGATGAATAAAACAGTTAACTTTATGTATACACAAGAATGAAAAAATAGTGTACGTAACGTATGTATACATCAATTTATATCACTTTTAAGGTGTTAACTGTCACTTCTTGATGGAAAGGCATTATATTTTAAATAATAAAAACACATTTTTTTAGTACTTATTTCCACAATATATTTTTTGATCAGGACCGGTTTCGCTCATCGCGAGCATTATCAACTGATAGATGAACTGATGTTTTTATTATTTAAAATATAATGCCTTTCCATCAGGAAGTGACAGTTAACACCTTAAAAGTGAATAAAATTATAAATGTCCTTAAAAGACTGGAGTACTTATATACGATATTTTAGCGTTTATTCCGCAATCCAAAAGCTTTATGTGTGGTTCCGGTGAATATTGAATAATTCAGCAATAGGTGCATGATTGGTTAGGAATGCATTCTAAAATATAATGAATAAAACAATTCATATTAACGATTAAAATAATATGAACTATTTGCGACAAGAAAGGAAGAATGTTAGCAAGTCGATGTAAATATATTTAGCTTTTTAAAGTCAAACACAAAAACGTAATAAGTTTATTACTCAGGTAATTGTTGTTTAACAATATCCGTGAGAATTGGTTTGAAACAAAATTGTTTAGATTACGTGATTAGGAAATTTTGCATGCTCGTTTTTAAAACAACACTGAGGTGTAATTCGTTTTGTATTTCATTGCTACCGTCGTTTTTTAATACAATTTCATGATCGATTAAGGTGTAAAATAATGGCATGATGATTTCTTGAAATTGATTATTGAACTACTAGCTTACTATTTTTTTATAGGAATAAAACCAATCTATATTATTATAATGAGAATTATTTGAAGTTTTACATATAGTATACAATAGTTATATTGACAAAATTTAATATTTGTTATTCATGTATTATATATTACGCTATTACAACGGGATAGTAGTAATAACCTTTAACTTTATAGAATAAATTGTTAGTATTATTTTCACAATATATTTAATGATGAGAACCGGGTTTGATCACGACGATTTACTTAAAGAGAGAAAGTTTTATTATTAGTGAAGTTCTACAGTTTATATAAAACTTGGAAACATAAAAAATTATCAAAAAAACATAAAAATGCATATACCAAAATCTTAACGTCACGTCAGTGGCGCTTTACTCGTGATTTGTCAGATTATTTCTTCTATTTGAAGGATAGTCATAAGGTATCAGAAGTTGTTAGATAGATAATAGATCAACTATAATCAGTTAAGGCGTGTAGCAATTATAAACTTGATTTGTGTATCAGTTTGCTTGACGTAAAAACCATACTAATATTGAAATTAAATTTTATTGTAAATTTATTAGTAAATTTTATTTTAGATCGATATGCGATAATAAACGTTGAGTATAGCTAGTATGCACTAGTGATGGGCATATGTGATGTCAATGAGTTCATGAGCAAAAATGAAGCAAAAAACTTACGATTCACAGAGTATTGGTTATTTATAGTAAAAAAATGGTTTGGACATTTATAAATTTGCGCATTTTTATAGCGCGATCAAGTGAATTATATGTTTTCAACCGAGCGTGAAATGGGTTTTGTACGTAGACTATAAATACTAAATAAATATTTGTTATTTGTAGTTTAATGATTATTTGATACGTTCATTTTATTACAGTGTCACGCTTAATATCAAACCTATTCCTGGCCGTGGTGACTGTCTTTCCATGTCGGAAGGCGTCATAAAAAAGGCAATTTATTAATATATATGAATTTATTTTAATGTACCTGATAGCGAAACATACACACATTAAATGAATGAAAAAACAAGTTAAGTCAGAAGATTGCAGTTTCAAACCTCTTTTCCAGTTAAAAAAAATAATATTAATATGATATTTATCAATATACAATACATAATAAATCATATTCAAAAAAATATTTTCCTACAATGTGTTAAAGATTAAAGGCGCACATCTCTAATAAAATAATTTTAAAAGTAGGCGTTTTATGATGGTCGCACTGACATTATAATAACTAATACATTTTTTAGATATATATACTACTATCGTGAAACACCTACAGATTGAAAAAAAAATATTCGAAATTTATTAGTGTTCTCAATAAATTGCATTATTGTATTTGCACAATAATGCCTGACAAAAAAGGTAATTGAATAGAAGAAACGTGCTGTTCAGGATCATTAATTTTGTGGTTAACGTAAATTAGCAATTTTCATGATGCACGTGCGTAGCAATTCGAAATATATTAAATGTAGGTTAATCTGGTCTGTTTGTGGTATTTAAAAACGAATCTAATATACTTTAATAAATCAGAAAGATCAAAAGATGTTCTATTAAAAAAAAGAAATGTCGTTAGAAGAGCAATACCACTAAGTCATAAAACATTTCGATTAAAAAAATAATGTAGCAAAAGACCGGGCAGACATATTTTATTGAAAAAATATTTTGGTGGTTTTTATTCGACTTTATTTATTTTAGACACAAATTGAATACCATAACGGAAAGTAATGTAATATTAATAGTTATCGAAAACATTTTGCAGTGGGAAAACAAAGTCAGTATATTTTTCACGACAAATAACGTTCTTAAAGACTTTATCTTCAGATAAAAACAGCGATAATAATAGTATAAAAAAATATACATACGTTACCCTTTCTCGTTTTAAAGCACACACCGATCAATCGCGCGTGAAATCGTTATTATAGCATTAAGATTATAAATTTTCATTCAATTAAATTTTACACAGTCAAACGAATTTCATACTTTAGCAACATAAATATCAAATTTCAGTTTAAATTGGTAATCTTGGAAATGTGTTTATGTGATATATCATTCAGTTGATTTCTAGAGACTTCTAAAAATTCTCATTATATGTGTTTTGCATGATTTTCCAGATGAAAATATTTGACGCATAAGTATTAACTGTACTACGAGGTAATAACAAAAAAAAAGTATCAACTGAGTAAGTAAAATAATAACGTTCGCGCAATTGTTTCATTTTGGCGAGGACCCTAACACACAATAGGCAAGTTAACAACAAAGAAATTTATTAAATCCTAATTACAAATAAACAACAACTCTTGTACGAAAAAATGTATCGTGATAAAAACTCTCAGTCAATGATTAAAAACAACATATAAAAAAAGAAAGATGAAGGGTAACTAAAAGAATATTTTGAATGTTATAATGCTAAAAATATCGACTAACTATCATAGCATTCCGTCGATACATACTTTGGATTTCACATGAACTCTTTTACTGGCTCCGTTTTCCGAAATGTACGTAAAGAAGATATTGATACACTGAACGTAGTGAATGTTCTCGGAGGACAAAACTACTTCCCTAAAGGCATATGCGACGGCACAAAATCTTAATAATATTAGTGAATATCGACGTAGTTGATTTTTTCATGTGTGATTTTATGAATTGAATTAATCATTTAATTTTGAAGGAATAGCCGTTATAAGAAAGTATTTTTTTTTGTTTAAAATGAGGTATATAATTTATAAATATACATGGTGATAGTAAAGCTATTCAGTCGATATGTCTTTTTGGAGATGTGAAGGATTGGAGCCATTGGGTGAACATTCATTCGGATACAGGGTACGGGATGAGAAGCATAATTAATAATCCTTTTAAAAGAAAAATATTTGAAACAACCATTGTGTTTTATTATTGCTATGTATAAAATATTTTCTTTATAATATATGTATATATTATAAAGATTTATATGTCCCTAATGTTCACCAAATCTTGTGAATAAAATATGAAATCAGATTAAATTAAATTTGATATGTAACATTACAATGCATGTAAAATGCAGCAGGCCTATGAGTCAATTTGTGACCATAGCGATACATTCGATTGTTCCTATATCGTTTCAATATGCGTATTCTTCTGCCAAATTCGCGTAATATTTGTGCATGCTTCTCTGGGAAGCAGTAATTAAAAATAAAATGATTTTGGAGTGTCCCATACGAAGACGCTTGATTTAACCAAAAGTAAATTTTAAAAATCAATAACAGTAAATTTATGGGTGAAATAAATTTCGTTGACATTACAAATGATTAGGTCGCAACTCACGTTCATTTCAAAGATTAGGTTGTTTGAATTCGTTCCTCGGAAACGACTTTCATTAACATATATGTATATATTATCAGTAGAACGGTCTGTAAGAGGAAAAATTTATAAAATTATCCAGGCTATACAATCTCGATCCCGAATCCTAATACCTCATTAACTTAACCAGATCTAATGTCTAGATTTATATTTTTTAGACCGAAAAAAGCTCGATTGTTTTGAGTTAACGATTAAACGTGATTTTATATAATATATAATTAAGTCATCAGATAAATCGTTGTAATTTTTATTTAACGAACCATTTTTTCACTTTTAAGGTGTTAACTGTCACTTCTTGATGGAAAGGCATGATATTTTAAATAATAAAAACATATTTTTTAGTACTTATTTCCACAATATATTTTTTGATCAGGACCGGTTTCGCTCATCGCGAGCATTATCAACTGATAATGACTTAAGATCAGTTGATAATGCTCGCGATGAGCGAAACCGGTCCTGATCAAAAAATATATTGTGGAAATAAGTACTAAAAAATGTGTTTTTATTATTTAAAAAAAGAACCATTTTTTGACTGGATGCAACATGACTACTTGATTACAAAAATGAATACCATTTTCGAGCTCGAATCCCAATCAGGGCCGGGTTTTTATAAAGACTCGCGGGCCGAACCAGGTCCCCAGCAAACCTCTATTGCTATATTTAAAGATATGTAATATAATGCACATATTCAAAATACTAGAAAAACATGTATTCCTTGTGAAAAAAATTCACTTTCTTCAGATATCCTATAGTCTCCTAGGGGGCTGTGATAAATAAGTTTGAAAACCACTGGTTATAGAGCATATATTGCATAACGCTTAACACGGTTAATCGTCTGCTAAACAGGATGTGTTTGATTATTTGCAATAATCTGTGTACGAATCGTGTATCAATTTCCAGAAAAAAATATTCATTTAAATATTTATTATTATTCTTGTAATTAAATTATTTAGTGTTGAAAATTATGATGGGCGATGGCCATTGAAAAGCTGATAAAAACTAACCGCTATTTATAGAGTTTATCAAGTGTAACTGAATTGTTGATTAATAAAAACTCGTTGCTGGTATTTAGTAACTCACGTTTTCAGTGGGCACAAAAACGCTGGCGTATTTTGTTTGTCAGCAGATTTTTTTGACGAGTGTGTAGAGTATTTTTCCTTTTTTTTTTTTTTGATATTATAATAATTTTACATATATGACTGTCATACTTTTCTACCTCACGCATGTATTCGGGCACGTGGGGTATTTCGCTCGCAGCAGAGGTAGATAACGTTTTCTACTCGATAAATAATAAAATTGGTCATGATAAAAATATCCAAAAAAACTTTCTCAAGATATATAATCAAGATTATTCTATCTTTCAATTCAATGCTTGGGTACTATTTTGTATAAATATTTTAGCATTCCGATTTATCAGGAATATATTAAAGATGGGCATAGGAAAATTTGTTAACACTTCAAAATGAGAAGTACTCATCGAGTTGAAAACAGTTTCCAGTTTAAATCGTGAGTCTAAATTTTGACCATTACAGTTTTTGTTTCATAGATATAAAATAAAGTGGAAAAGTGGTATATTGTGGAAAATTATAACAAGTTTTAGCTCCTTTCCCATGACTATAGTAAAGCTGTGGATTTGTTAAAAGCAACACAACTTTGAATCGATATTGACCAACAATACGTCTCCGACTAAAAAAAGTTAAATTTGGTCAGGTTTTTTCCTACCTTTTGTATATATGGGCATTAAATTAATGATCAACCAACCAATTCGGCAAATTGTTAATCATGATATTAAAAAAATCGTTTAATTCAAAATCGTTAGTTTTTCTCGACTCCAAACCCTGCCCAATTTCGCAGTTTCACTATGAAGTTCATACTGGCCACAGAGATTGTCGGAATTATTTGAAACATCTACTGATTTGTGGGTCTTGTCAGTTAACCATTATTTATTGATTGAATTGGCATTCACTTGGTAGAACTCCATTATAACACGGTGAAAAAATAGCAATGTATTTTAGTTCTACAAAATTATTTTAACAAATATAGTTGATAGCTATTTCGGCTCACGCCATAGTTCTGACGATGGCGTGAGCCGATCTGTTAGCGATCTGTTAAAATAATTTTGTAGAACTAAAATACATTGCTATTTTTTCACCGTGTTAACCATTATTGTTGTCTCGAAGAAAATAAGATGAACATGCGACGACATTTGATCCGACTTCGTATTTTACTATAGTTTTTGTATCATTATTTGATTTGTAACTTATATCAGACTGCTTTGATTCAACGTTTTAACTGCTATATATTTGACTTTTGACGTAACCACACTTGGCGCTTCGCCTCTCGTTTTATGACAGTATTAAATTATAATATATTTATTACTAGATCGGTTGCCTTTAAGCGTGTTTAAAAAACGTGAAACAGATTATTTTTTTGTAAGAAGTGAATTTGTGTAATGTTCAGCCTAACTGTATTAAAACCGCAAAATTTCACATGTCTCTGCTAAATTTATTATAAAATAGGACGTAGTTTATATTAAGGCTTACATGATATGCTGGTACGAAAAAGATAATTTTAAATAAATTTTAATGTGATGACCAATAGTAATTATAAAGATAGAACGGCGGGCTTCGTAAGTGGATATATTGCATATTAATACTAAAAAATGCTTTACTGTACTATTTTCATTCTCAGGTTCTATTTTATTAGCATCATATGTGAGGTTTATTTAGACTTCATACGATAGCCAGTGAGGTGAAGTAAACAGTATTCTAAAAATACTCAGAAAAATATAACAAATAAAGGAACTAGTGAACCTATCTATACAAGAATGGAAAACAGGGGCAAGATCGCTGGTATTTATATATTGATTCCATGTCCTATTTTATGTTTATTTTTCCTTTGTTATTGCGTATGTGTATCACAAAGGAGATGTTAGCGCATAGTTGTACTATAAATAAATGCGATGAAATACATTTTGAGATCCTTATTCGATAGCTTATTGTATTTAATAGACTTCTTTTTACTGAGAGAAAATAAATAAATTAAGCAAGTCTATCATTCGAAAGACTGTTTTATTTTATAAAGTATATTTATAACATGAATTGTGGTGGAAATAATCGAAGAAATCGGATGAAATAAAAACTAAAAAAAAAAAAAAAAACAATGACTCAAAAAATCCCTACTACTAAATGATACATCTAGGTAAAAGGTAATATGTAAAAAACAAAATAAAAAATATTTATATGAATATTTAAGTAAAAAAGATAATTTCAAGGTATGAGAGACCTGAACCCAGTTAAATAAGTGCGTGAATCTAAAAAAGTACAAGGCCTTTGAAAACAAAATTATTTTGGATGAAAGCCACATGATAAAATAGTTTTGCAGGGGATTGACACGATAAAATTAAATGATATTGAAAAAATGACGTATATATACACGGACGGATTTATTATTATTTAAAGTATGCTTATTTGCGTGACATTGTCTCTTATCTTGTTTAGTTTACCCGGGATAAATCAACTAGTGTCACATTCAATGCAATTTATGGGTATAGCGGTTATCAAAAAAAAATATGAAAACTTGTTAAGTCAAAGAAAATTTCTAGTATTTTTTTACATGTTAAATACAAATACGATTGTAATAATATAGATTCAATCTATTCATTAATGATCAAAAAATATTCGTGTTGATCTCGATATAAAATCCCTCTTTGGTTGTTTGAGAATTGGATATATGAATGGACTAACAGGATGTAATTTTTGTCTATTGATAAATCATTAATAAAGTGAAAAAAGTGTTACATTCGGTATCACCACACGTGAAATGCGTGAATGAGCTTTCTTATCATATTAAATGTTTAATTTATTAGTAACATAAAATACCTAGATTTTTAAGAAAATGTCAGGCACGAGCGGCACACGAAAATAACCGTAAGCTAATACGAAAAGTAAAGATGAAAAAGTTGAATGTGTTGCGATGGGTTTTCAGTTATCGAACTGGATTGTAGCCACTATCAACCTGATAACGAGTAATCGGTGAGATTTCGCAGAAATAGACACGTGTATTTTTTCCTCTTCAAATATGTTTGAATTAATAACACGTATCAGGGTGTATAGGAACAAAAACTTTCGGAAATAAATAATTTACTACGATCAGTAGTACGATTAGTCACATTGCCTCTCGAAGAATGTTCGACAAAATTACTAATGGATTACAAATAAAAAAGCCACAGTTACTTAGGTGTTGAAGTTTTACATCCAAATTATGACTTAGGTCTTGACATGATTTAGCTGATGTACACATTTGTGTACGTTTGTCTCATACAACAATTTTGATGAAATCAATTATACTATTTGATTAAATTGAAGACAATATCACCAGCAATATAAATTTTATATTTCCAGCTGTTATTTTATAAGAGGTAAATGAACGAAGGAAAAACATAAATTATATAAGGTTAGTTAGTTGGTGCCAACAACATTGGTGTGAATGTATTAATATAAAATAATTTTTAATATACGTAGAGTAATTACAGAGAGAATGGCAAGGTATGTTTTGTTTAGAAATATTTATTTTCTATGTGTGGAATTCCAAATATGTATTTAAATATATATATGTATTCGCATGACAATCAAATTAATTAATCAAATTAGTTAATTGTTTGCTTTAAAACGACAACTCGTTTGAAGTGTGAACGTTGAACCTACAGGATTTTATCGTAACTCTCAGGGGTTTTCACGCGCGATTCGGTGTTGTGTATGCTTTAAAACGAAGTCGATTGAATGCGAGAGTTACACACTTCTTATTGTTAAAATACAGATAACTATTCAATTCGCGTGCAGTAGCGTGTGTCTAAACATGACTTTTATAAACGAACTGCCCATCACTGTTGATGATATTAGTTAAACCAGAGATTAAAAACCTTTTTGTACGTAAAATTAAATTTTAAAATATCGGTACGGCGGCGGGCACCAAATATTTTTGAAAGTAAATTTATAGTTTGACATATGTAATAAATAATATTCATTTTTTTTTAAATAATGTTTATATTCTATTATATAAAATGAATATAAGTCAGTGTGATATTTGGCATTGCATTTTATCGGCCAGTGCCTCATAATTAGAAGAGTGTGATGATGTTCCTATTAACAAGCAAACATAAATATGTTTATCGTTAAAGAAACGTATTTAAAAATATGAAAATTTACATAAAAATAGTGTTCACGTGGTCGAATACCGGCGGGCACACACAAATCGGCTCGCATGCCAGGGTTGGTAACCCCTGAGTTAAACCATGCTGTCAAATTTTATCATACGCGCATCTATTTAAATATTTTCCTATATCATAAAAATACTCCACTTGGAATAGAAGTGTCCATCGTGGAATAATTTATTAAAAAATATACATTTGAATTTATTCTGTGAAAGAAAAATATGCGTTTACTAATTGCCATTAAACGTTTCATGTCAAACAGAAACGTGTGTCGTATCCTATTATTAATTTGTTTAAAATGGCTCTGATAAAATAAGTGATAGTATACATCACGACAATAAAGCAGATTTTAATGATCAAATTTTCTATTTATAATCATACTTGTTATTAATTAATGCCGTCAGAATATAAAGATAATTTTTCCTTATTATTTATATTAATATACGATAAAGGAAACATAATTAAATGAGTAAGGTTTAACCCAACAGCAACTGTTAGCGGATGCAATTTAATAACTTAATTAGGAAACTATACATTTCGCAGGAAACAATAATCAAATTCGACATTGAAAAATTTAGCGAATCTATTTTGAAAGGGTAACCTTCAAATCAGCTGCACAAAGTTGGCAACATAACATGTTCTAGATTGGTTTTGTCAAGACACCTGTTTATTATTCGGAATCATACATTTAATAGGAAGTGAATATTTGAGACGTAGAATGTAACGATGATACTAAGAGTTAAGTTTATTTTGCTAAATGTACAATGGATCAATGACTGCTGATGGATGGTTTGGCGTACACTTAATATCTACAAGAATAATGGAATACTGACTGACACTCGCATATTGTGTACCGGTAGCATTCAGGTCTATCGTAGTCAAGATTCACGAAACAGTAAACCGTATGCTTTTTTTTTTTGTATGAATGTTTCTTCATAAAACAACAAATACATATAATATCTTATGAATAAGGATTTACATCTTATGACATTCAAAGTCACTATCGAGAGGACTATTTGTTTAATATACGTAAGAAAGAAAGACACAAAGTTATCCTGCATGACAGCGAGTAAATTGAAGATGCATTTCAAGTAAAGCGAATTATTTTTTACTGGCACGGTCCTAATTTTACAAACGTGAAGATTTTATCCATTCTATAAAAAAAAAACTTGCGAATCTACGTCTCAGTATAATATATTTATGATCTTTGATAGGTTCGTCCATTGAAATACGCAACAAAGTAAAACAGATAAAGAATTTTAGAATTTCGTACGTTAGGAAAATTACAATAGCGTTTCCTCGATTTGTGTTGCGTTCCGAAGCAATTCACCACCAGAAATAAAAGTAACAGAAATATTTTGGAAGAGTTTCAAAAATCGCTGTGGGTCGACATCGGCCAAAACGAACCAGTGTAAACATCGACATGAGGCGGAGAAAAAATAACACAACACCGCAGCTTAAAACTTGCTTCTTCAAGGGGGTTAGAAAAACTGAAGTATCATGCAAATAGTATATTTTATTCAGCATTGTTTTGGCATATCCACAATATAAGTGCCAAACGAATCGAGGAATGTACATACTCATATCAGAATAATTAAACGAGAGGATTTTTGATGACGTCAACATGTCAAATAATTTGTTAAATTAACATTCAAAGTTTGCCAATATCAACAAGCACTCATGTTAAAAGACTATAGTATAAACCTTAATAGACTATTGAAATTATAAGAAAGGAATAATAATGATTGTACTTGGGAAAACGATGATTTTTCCTTGCCTTAAATAATTGCTTTTTATCAAAGACTTATAAATATTTACATGAGTGAGGCATTCGGTTTTTTTTGTGTCAAGTTTTCCGCCGGATTCACTAAAAACAATATACCTACTGAGAAAATTTGTCTTTGTATATAGCTTGATGTTAACTTAATTAAATGTGTTTCCTTTTCAGTGCACTAGTATGGAAGGAATAATTGAAATAGCATTTACATGATTGAAATTTACAAATAATAAGCCTTAGGCAATTTTCAGCTCCATCCGATACAATTCTTTGAGAAAAGAAAATTCAATTATGTATAGCAGAGAGAACTCCGAATTTACACTAGGAATGTGTATAACTGTCAAATTATTACCCCGAGGCTAAATTATTTTCAAAAGTAATGAACAAGTAGTTGCCCACTTTTTGTGGTGTTTTTGTACTTTATCTATAGAAAAGGTGGACGGTTTCAATTAGTTGCTTAAAAAAATCACCATTCACGTCACAGAAGACAATAAAAAATACGAAACGCAATAACTTTTGGAAACTAACACATTGAATAATATGTAAATTTATTAAAAAAATTCTGTAGTGTATTATGAAAATTGAAGATATCATACAATATTTTGATCGAGCTAAGATAAAGTTATTGCTCAGACGAAACGCGCAATTCTAGTTTTATATAAATTGTCATAATAAACAATATTAAATTATTTTTATAAAGCCACTATAATCGTCAAACTATTACTATTGTACGTATGCATTCATTAACATTCATTAACATGTGATAATTGATATATCAATATTTAAAATTATATCATATATTATTTTTTTAAACAAGAAAACCAAGGACCATCACTTTATAAGATTGGAAGAGTTTTCGATTTTCTTTCAGAACGAATACTGATAAATGCACGATAAAACTATGCAGAAGAAGATATAGGACAATTTAAAAATAGTTTTTACACTAAAAATCGATTCAATGCGGTGGGAATATTGCTTTACAGTAAAAGAAACAGAAAATGAAAACATGGACATATTACACCTTTATCAAGATGTAAAAGTGTCTTATCTCTAGACCAGATAAAAATATCTTTTCTGCAGTAAACAGACCGCCGTAGCAGGAGAGACAAACTGCATTCACGCAAGCACGTTTTTGCGCGGTCAGAAATCAAGTAGTATTAATCTCACGGAAGAAAATAGACGTTAATAAATATTATGTAGGTGAAGCATATCTTCGGTCAATGAATTTTCATGACTACGGTACTATAAATTTTTATTCAAATTTCATATTGAAGATTCATCTCCGCTCAATCGATATTTTTAATTACGGTATTATACTTAGACTTGCCAGAATTCAAGTTTGAAACAATTCAGATGGCCAATGCCAGTCGATCTTTTTTCAGTTTACAACTTTTTCTTGGCGTCTGTAACGCCAATAGCAAGGGCTGTACAGGAGAAAATGTATTTTCATTAGAGATAGATGAGATTTGCTTTAACGTTATTTTAATTTTTACTTATTACACTGTTTTTTATATGCTTATAATATTTTGTCAATGCTTCCAAATTATCATTAAATATGTATTATATCTTTTGAATATACTAAATAAGAGGACGGATATTTGAGAGAGGAGGAATATTTGAGGATTTAATTATTTTAACGTGCCTGGTACCGATATATTATACAAATTTTCATGAAATTTTTATTTATATCAATTGAACTTCAATTGGACATAATCATTTTACAGTATATGTCATAGATTTATATCTTCTTCGATTTCAAAACTAACAAAAATATTTATTTTTTACAAATTCAATACGCTTATTGAGAATACTGCCTGATCATAAATATATAATGTTGATTAAAAACTTGTTAAAGCAAAACAATCAACATAAAAAATAATTGGCACGTTTTTTAAACCGGTTTATATAAAAACAGTTATAAAAATCTGTACAAAAAATCTGGTAGACGTAGTTTTGCAATGAAAAATTGGTACCAATCAATTGTTGTCTCATTTAATTAATAGATATGATTTATAAACTTACCATGTGTATGAAGATCGGGATGCGATGTCCCTGTTTGAGACTAGCGCCACCTCAGTCCGGATGTCTGGATGCAATTTGTAGCATCACACACTTGACTCGGATCAGATGAAGGCGTAAGCAGCAGTCGAACACTTTTGGCAGCTTTAATTGATACGACGATAACTCTCACATCGATCAGTGGGGACGTATTTAAGTTTGCAGTTCAAGATAGCGAACTGTCGTTTTCCGCCGGCGGGAAATGCGGCGTCGGCGTCTGCTTAGCTTTGTATCACTGGCACTAGCGCCGATATTGAGTGTTTCATGAATGTTTTCACTGCACGAAACTTCTGGACAAATCCGAATCAACTGTCTACTTTTTTATTCACTTACTGTTATCAAGAAGTACAACGTTGATTATTATAAATATATAAATAACTGCATTGTCTTACATATTTATGTATTCACAAAGAGAATATTATCCTTATACCATATCATTGACGAAAAGCTGAATAAAGTTAAATGTTAATTTGAAATACGACGATGTCTAATAGACAGAAAAATGAGCAAGAATGTACATATTTAAAACTTAAAATAACGATTGCTTTATTAGTGTGAGGATTGCTTTGTTTGATTGTTGCTTTGGATTATTTTACTTGAAATTTTCCTTATACAAAATGATCAACAATTAAATGTATTTTTTACATCATTCATTGAAGGTTGTTGACTTGATTTTGATATGATTATTGAAATAAATTTATCATTATTATTTAAAATTCATAATTACGAATAACTAAGTATGGAAACATTTAGACAACACCTATTTACATTATTAATTTAATAGCCAAATCTTCGAAATCGCTATGCATTAAAAATACATTTTATTCTGCAGCACATTAACTCTGTATTTTTGTTTAAAAGACAACTTACGAAAGATTTAAGGAAAAATAATGGTTGTATCTACATATATTGATTGAGTTATTCTGATATATTTTATTAATATCTTGTAAATTTTGAGGCGAAGAGTTAGTGAGCTGCGCTCAGCACTAAAATATCGCCACAGACGAAAGTGTTCATTCGAAATTATAATATGTTCGTTTCTTTAAATATAGCTTCCATCCGAATTAAATTTA
Organism: Himalopsyche japonica; assembly: GCA_028555115.1. Lineage (NCBI taxonomy): Eukaryota > Metazoa > Arthropoda > Insecta > Trichoptera > Rhyacophilidae > Himalopsyche > Himalopsyche japonica. The sequence continues at coordinate 4,691,851 of JAHFWJ010000430.1, forward strand.
GAATTTTATCAAGTAAATATTTGTGCAGTTCCTTGTGTAATGCTAATGTGGTCGGCGGACAAATAACAGTCGCTGTGTGAGATATCAAGCGAGTAGGTAACTCACTGGTAATATTATATACTTAATTATTATTCTTCGCTGCAAAAATAAAACGCAAAACACTTATCTATCTATTCGGCCAATGGAAACGAAATTCAGACGCGAGCGATATTTACAACTATTATCATGTTATATTTTTAGTTCTGCTCTGAATGCAATGCTGCAGATTGTATACAATTTGCCTACGTACTTTTTGTTACTTATTTCAATTAATAATATACCCATAAGAATATCCGTATAATTAATATTTTTGCGCACATATGAATGCGGATTTAATTACGTTTAAGTCCGCAGTAATTTAACTACACCCAATTAACACACTTTTGATGTATATATTTCTATTGAAGTGAAATGGTTAAAAAACTTTTCCCTAAAAAGCAATTAGAACATTCAAATACACATCGACAAACATTTAGGCGCGCAATTTATTGTAAGGGAAGAAAAAAGTTGTTTCGGCCCATTTTTAATCCTTGACTGTTGAGACAGCTGATTGCAGTGTGTTGATAGTTGTCACTTAAAAATAAAACACTTTGGTGTAACAGATTTTTTTTTGTGTTAAAATGTTTCTCGATTTGTCATGATAATCTCCATTACATCGATTAACACCAACACTGCTGAATTATTTTTTGAAATACTAGCTGTTGGAATATTCTTTATAAGGCTCGGCAGAGTGGGTTAAAAAGACAGTTAGCAATAATTATTATAAGTTTGAAAAATCTAGCGTGTTGGACATGGGTATAAAAAAATTTAACAGTATCTGCAGTGTGCTAGACATTTTATAAATTTAGGTTTATACGTTTGTAATAATATTATATATAATATGTGAAAGCTATACGCGAATAAGTCTCGTCTGATCAAACTCATTTAATTTATGAAAAAATGAAAAAAGGCATTGGCCGAATTGTCGAATCCATTTGTTAGTTAATGAAAATTGATTTTATATTCCGAGAAATATATCATTCATTGTTTCATTGTAAATTAACGTAGAAAAATATATGACATTTACAGGTGTTTCTTTTTTAAAACAATAGAGAAGTGTACGTATATAGAAAAAAATTCGGTTGTATTTAAAATTTCAAAATTAATATTAATTTGTATATGAAAGTTGGTCGACGAAAATGGGTTTCATATCCCTCTCTATCGAATTTCAATATAAATAATTGGATATGTGATTATTTATTTTGCATAAGCAGTAGGTATAAAACATTATCAAGTGGAATGTTCATATCACGGTTTTGCATGGCCGCTTTGTTTTGATTGTCTTTTCGTATATTTAACCACATCCGATTTAGTGAACAGCCCGAGAAATATAATAAATTATAATATAAGTATGCAGGCTAAAAATAGCCAGTCGAGTTGATAAAACGAGTATTATTTTGTTGGTTTATTTGTGTAACACAATGTCAGTTAGTTGACAGCGATACGCATTCCTTATGTTTACACAAACGACAATTATTTTATTGGAAGGGATCGGATAATTATATTATTTTATTGTCGCTGAATCTTTTAATTATTCATTAAAGAATTACATACATAAACGACAATAATCTATTTGAAAATAGAAACGAAGAATCTTTTGGGTGCAAAACGTAAAAATATATATGTGCGATAAACACTTTATTTACTTGCAGATTTGAATACATTGGTTCAAGTGGTTGTTGAGTTAGAGAATTTTTTTATTTAATGTAAACTTAATGTCTAAATTTCTCAACAAAAATACTGTCATTCACAATACTTCGAAAGATAAAAGAAAAAAAAATTAAAATTTTTTAAAAAATCCTTCCAAGGGATATTTAAAAAAAGAGTTTTCAGATTGAAAAATTGCCGGCGGCACGAATTTTCATTTCTTCAAAATTGAGTCATTAAAATCTTCCTTCTCAACTTGCATTTTCATTTTGTTTTAAAACACTTTTCATCGGGGTTACGACACGTAAATACGATAGACCTATTTATTTGAAACCTTTTCAGAAACAAGTTAAAATATTTGGCCATAAATTCATGATTTCTATTATTTAGAAGTAATATTTATACTTCAATTATCACAGTTTTTCACCGAGACTGCACAAATTAAAGAAGAATTGTTTAATTGTTCGAAATTGGACATTAATGTATTCCTATAAATAATACGTATACACTTTTATCATTGAAATACGACTTAGGGATTAATATTACGCAATCGAATAAAAATAAGAGTATTAGAATAAATGCTTTATATGTAGTGTAATTTTGTAAATCACGCTAATGTATTGAATATAGTTTTGTTTCCTATAGTATTGTTTGATATTAGTTAAGTCAAGATTATATCTTTCCGTAAAGACACAGTCTGTTAACATTACGAATTTAACGATATATAATTAATTACCGTATGAATATAATTTGAACAATTCATCTTTGAGAAAAAAAACACTATTTTTAAGGGGAGTATTTGGATAAAATTCAATGTTATTTAGATAAACGAAAAATGTATTATTTAGTGGAAGCAAATTAAAATGAACGTTAAAATATTATTGCCAACGAATAAAAGAAGGAACAGTGAATCTCGGTGAATCAATGTTTTCCGTGATTGTAAACATAGCAAATCTTTTTATAAAAACTTATCTCATCTGAATTAATATTCAATTAAAATAACCAATTGATCTGTAAAATATGTTTAATGACTTGAGAATAATGGTAGTTGAAAAATATGTATAGGTAGAAAGAGTCCATAGCGAAAATAATGATCTGTTATCACTGGGTGCAACAGACAATATGATTAAGAATTATCTCGTTCTCATGTGTGATACGACATGTTTCACCACAGGGGAAACCAAACCTACCGAGTAACAAAATATAGTGGAATACGATAAGAGCATCCCAAAGGTCGTGTGCATAATAATTAAGAATAAGGAATGAATTTTCGATACACAGAAAATAACAAAATATATTTTTCGTTTCCATTCGAAAGTTTTCTGGGTTATGCACAATGTGCAAAATGTGGCACACAATTGTTAAAATGTAGTAAAATAACACGACACAAACATTAATAATTTCGCAGATCACAGCATAATAATATCAAAGTATAAATCAAAGAAATTAAATGAAACTGAAAAGAAAACAAACACAGTAAGTACCTGACTACAGAAGTTGTCAGGCAACCCAAGACGAACAAATTATTTTCAAAAGATTACACAAAATTCAAGCACAGTAGAGAGTTTATTTAATGGGAAGGCTTTAATAACTTGACGTTTGTAAATTAATTGTCAAAAAGACAACATGCACCTTAAGACGCGTTCAAGACCGTCAAAAGTTGTTCTTTACTATTAAAACTTGTTGCTGCAACGAGATCGCGAAGCATAACTTTCTGACTTTCGACAGTTGTCTCACTTCCTCGCATTACATATACGCAAATCGTTTACGGAAATAACCGACAATTCTCGACTATATACGATATCGACAAGTGGATAATGACGCAGCTACAGCAGTCACATTATTTTTGTTTGTTGGTTTGCTTATATATGAGCCATTAAATGGTTTCTTGTGTGAGACATCTATGATTAAGTAGGAAGTCAAATGGAAAAGAATTTTAATATCATTGCTTCAAACCACTATCGGTAGATAGTGATTTTAATGATGTAATGTTATATCAACAATAGAGGTCTATGTCAGATAATTTTTCATATAACCAATAAATATTGCTATGTTTTTTTAAGGATAGAAATGATTTGTTTTAATAAACATGGAATCATGGAATGCAAAATGAAAATTTGAAAGGTTACAGACTGTAAAAAATAAAATTCTGCAAACAGCGACGTTCATATTTTACCAGTACTAAGCAAACCAACACCATTAGCAAAGATTAAGAGGCTATTGTATCTACTGGCATCTGCACTTGAATTACGCTTAATACACCTGATCTGATTTTATTCGGATATTATTCATTTTCTTAGTTTTACAATCATCTGTGAATTCCTGAATGAGTTTATTTATTTATTTATTCATTACAACTATACGGTACAAAACTTACAAATTATCAATTCAATGCTTTTGCACCGTAACATATTAACAAATACACTATAAAACAATCAATAAGGATTGCAAAAAAAGAAAGTCAACCAAGTAAGCTCATGAAATGTCTACTTTAACTGAAAAAATAGCATTCGTCTGAGCTCACTTTCGTCCACATGAAATATGTCAACATCCGAAGCAATACTGTTGAACATTGTTAATGCTCTTACCATTGGCATCCCCATTGGCAAACTGGTTCTACACTTTGGAAGAACAAACAAATTATGTACTTTCTTAAAAAACTATCCGGAACATACAAATTGACATTATTAAGGATGGCAGAATTCTCATTTTGGCCTCGAATTAGTAGAAAGAAATATGTGGCTAGATATATTTCTCTTCGATTTTTCAAACTTTTAAATGTGAGCATACCTAAAAGAAAGTCAGTTGGATAACGCCACGGATAGTATCCGTATGCCCTTAAGTAAAGAAGTCTCAAAAGTTTCTTCTGAACCTTTTCCACCATAAGGGCATATTCCAAATCTCCTGGGGCCCAAACAATAGACCCACTCTCAAGCCTGCTTCGCACTAAGGTATTGTACAATAATATAAAAATTTTAACACCTGAAAAGGCTCTCATAGTACGTAGGATAAAGCCCAACATTTGCAATGCTTTGTTGCAGGTAGTCCTAATGTGACTTTTGAAGACTCCATATTCCAAGATCCCTTACTGATGAAATTCGCGAGAGAGTTCGGCCACTCATTGAATAGCGGAAAAAAAAACACTTGCGACCGTCTAGTAAACGATAAAAGATTGCATTTGTCTATATTAAAATCGACTCTATTACTCCTTCCCCATTCTACTATATTGACTATATCAGACTGGAGACGGAGACAATCATCAATTGCGGCAATTTGCAAAAACAGTTTCAAATCATCAGCAAATTATAAGAATTTAGCATTTTTTATGACGTTTACTATGTCATTTACAAATATAGTAAACAGCAATGGCCCCAAGTTCGAACCTTGTGGAACACCAGAATACGTGCAGAACGGCTGGGATTCAAAGAGCCCATACGATACGTATTGTTTTCGGCTCCCAAAATAACTTCCAAACAATCTAACAAAGCTATCTGACAAACCTATCATTTGGAGTTTTTCCAAAAGACTCTGTCAAATACCTTCGAAAAATCATTGTAGGAACAGTCAACTTGCAGGTCTCGGCAAAGGCAACGGAAGCCTAGATTTGGATTTTCGAGAGCCACGAACATTGTATAGAAAAGGAGTTTTGTATTAACCGCCGTATTGCTTAGACGTGCATAAGCTGTCTTAACCCATTTTTGTTATTTAGTGATACGTGTGTTTCACTGCTATTATATAGAATATGTCGTGTATTAGAGAACTCGTGGACTTAGTGCGTCAGCAGACTAAGGTCATGGAGGCTTTGCTTTCGAAAGTGGAAACGATAGAATTATAAATGAAGAATTGCAAAGAGTGCAAACTGACAGTTCTCGCTAACCAAAATGTCATTAAGACTAATGACACCGTTGCGACCGATGCCACAACAATAAACAAATCACTACCGACCGATGTAGTAAACGTTACTACAAGAATTCAGACTCGATCACAGGTGCAAAAACAGGACAACCCAAAGACACAAGCAACTAAGGAGCCTCTGAAAATGCCCAGCGTGGTGAAGTGTCAAGATGCGATTCCGCATATACCTGATGTAGATTCTACTCTCCGGACGGTGGATGGGTGGTCAAAGGTTGTGAAGAAACGCCGTGTTGCTGTTCGTGGAAGTATGGGTGAACGAAGGGATAATACTAACGAAGTGAAATATTATCATTTTTATTCTTTTCACCCGGAAACCACGATTGAAGAAATGACTCTGTATTTGAATAAGATTGAGCCCGCTAAATTCACTGTAGTGAAATTAAAATCAAAGGGTGACTATGCATCTTTCAAGGTAGGGATTCCCTCAAAAATATCGAAACTTGTTTTGAAGGCAGACAATTGGCCACGTCACTCATTTATCAAGGAATGGGTGACAAAAATGGAAACACCTCGGCTAAATTTAAGTTGACATATATCACGGTCAACATTATCTTTTTACTACCAGAATGTTCGTGGCTTGAAGACAAAATGTGATGATTTTTTTGCTAATGTTTTGGTTGATGACTATGATGTCATAGTATTAACGGAAACATGGCTAAATAACAGTGTCTTCAGTCATGAATGTTTTGGTAGTGATTATACGGTATTTAGAAGGGATCGATACTCCGATGCAGGCCACAGGCAGGGTGGAGGTTGTTTGTTGGGCGTTAGAAGTATGGAAGGGTTGCAGGCTGAACGTTTCCATGCTTTAGAGACGTCTAACGAAGATCTTTGGGTCAAACTAATCTGTGCTGGAGAGACTACCTATATTTGTGTATTATATTTTCCTCCAGCAAGTACACTGGAGATATATAAATTATTTTTTGATAGCTTACTGTCTAGCTTCAGCTTGCTTAGTGGTCGGAAGATCATTGTTATGGGTGATTTTAATTTGCTTGCAGCAATAACAGTGTCAGGAGTGACTTGGAATTCCTGTGTTCAGTTTTCGGATTTTCTCAGTACAATGATGTTTTGAACAGGAGAAATAGATTACTTGACAAGGTTTTTAGTAACAGTAAATTATTAGTTACACGGTGTATGTCCCCGCTAGTGCGTGAGGATATATATCACCCTTCTTTAGTTTTTCCATACAATGTTCGTGGCTCTCGAGAATCCAAATCTATATTATGTTACTTACAAACTTTCTATTCTTGTCAGTAGAGTGCACAAACAGGATAATGTAAAATAACTATTTAAAGTTATCAGTCCATATATTGGTTGATACAGTATACTTTGTTAGGTCAAATAATACTAAAAGATGGAATTGGAAGAAGTGAGAACAAACGAATACAATCAAAAGACCACATAAATGTAAAACATTATCTTTATTGTAATTAAACTAATTTAAATATTCAGACAGCAACATTTTGTAAGAATACCTAATGTACAAGAAAATAAAATACATATTGTTATAAAAAAATATAAATAACGATAGCTTAATATAGATCACATATTATTTAACCTTAACATGACTAGAATAATTTGTTCATTAAAGCTCAGAGATAAAAATACAAATTGAGGCATTTGGTGGCTGTTTCTATTGGATTAATAATTTTATGGATATTACTTGAATCGTTTCTCTAATTTGTTCATTCTGATTAAAGAAAATATGGTCAGTATCCATTCTTTTTGGTGACCCTTTATTTTATCATTATTATAGTAAAACATTAAGTCTCAAACACGTGTTACTTAAAACTGTGATTTCATTCATACACATGGCAGTAATGAATGCATGGAAGAATGAAATTATTTTGACTAGACCTATGTCTGTAATTTTAATTACTGATAGTCCTTTGAGCTATGAATTGTATGTCAAATTTCTCAAAGCTTTCCCATACCAGCACACAGAAGCTGGTATTACAGATTCCACTTTGTTCCGTGAACATTTTACCAATGTTGAATAATAATCCGAGGCTGGGTTTTATTAATGAATGCGTTTCTAATGAATAATTTAATTTCATTAAGTGAGTTGATTTATTCCACTTTGTGCTGTTATAAGTAGTATATATACATACTTTCTGATATTTTAATAACATATTGCATTGTTCATACAGATATAAATATTGGGAAAAGGCTATTTTTTGCAAATAAAAAGCATCTGCTTGTTTTGGACATTCAAGTGATCATTTATGTTCATGAATAAAAATAAATGCATTCCTTGTAAGTCTTGGGTTCAAATAATATTTTAAAGCAATGATACTAGATGTCATACGTTTAGTGTTTGCTCTTTTCTTTTGTTGTAGGTGGTTGTTTTATATTCAATCAAATATATATTATGTATTAAAATAAATTGTTTGATCTATAATATGATATAAAAATGCAAATAATGGTAGGCGATTAATCGTGACCAGAAAGTTTGTACGATGTCATATGTCGATCCTGAAAATTTCAATTAATTTATCAGACACACTTCACTTTCTAAAAATTACAAAAAAAAACTGAAAATTAAGTCATGATTGTTGTAATATTCCACAATCCTTCAATGACTTTTCATTTATAGTCAATAAGTAAAAGAAATTTTCAGTTTCAATAACTATTATAAGTACCTATCTAACTTTTTAATGCTTTCATTCACCAATACTGCTACAATCTGAGGCTATAATACTTATCGCACAAGAATCGTGATCATAGTTATTTAAGAGAGGTGCATCTAGTTCTTCTCTCATTGAATCGTCTATCCACTCTGTGGCCACATTGTCTTCATCAATTAAAACTACACGGCAGACATCATTTTCACGGAAGACTTTTTCTGGCGACTTATTGTAAGGAATTATTCCATTACCTTTGAATTTACCTTTATGCTGTTCGAAACATGTGGATTTAGTACAAGGGCTATTGGGAGCTGATCTATTAGGACATATTTCAGCTTTAGGTGAATGATTACAGTTGAGAGCTGGTACACTTTGAAAACACGATTTGTCGCTGGGCACCTTTTTTGTTTCTAGCGATGGAAATACGCAGAGTTGAGATTGTGCTAGGGTCGCCGTTGAACCAGCCATGTGTTCTATGCAGGGACAAGACGTGCTTGAGGTTCTCACACATTCAGAACAGCAATCTGATGATTCTAGCAGTAGGGAAGCTGATGATTTCTTATACGGGCTTTGATCACTCACTCTCTATAAGATATTAAATAACACAAATGATTAAGATACATATATTTATCATTAGAAATAAAGTTAGTTGGACTAAAATTTTTTGTAATATTTCATTAAATTTGGTTTGGTCAAGTGTGACATTCATTTTGAAATTTATAAAGTGTGATTCAATCAAATTGACTGGGTGAAACCCATTTATTGTTTTTTCCAGCGTAGATATTATTTTGTTAATCATTGAACTGAAATAAAACATTGAATTCCTCTTTGCTGAAGAAAAAATCTATGTTTATAGTATCAAACTTTGTACAGAGTGTAATTTTCTGACAACTTATATAATGATTATCAAACATATTAATAGAAATATATGTTTAGAGTTAGACATTACTGTAATACTTTATATGTAAGTTTACAAATAATTTCAAAGATAACAGCACATAGATTTTGTTTTCAAAAGCGATGAAGGTATTAGTATTACATCATTTAGATGATCCTTGTGGGCAGTATTTCCATGGTGATGATGAGGATTTACTGAATAATTATGGAATTCCAATAGATTTCCCGAAGCAAATCTTAGTTTCTTCGGAGATTCAAGACTGGAGCATCTGCAAGAGGGAAATGTAGTTCAAAATTTTGTTCTCTTGTTAAGATGGAAAGACCAATTTCATTTCCCTGGTTCTTTTACAGAAGAATGTTTATAAAGAGAGTAAATCCCAATTTGTTGGCTGTGAAACATATACATTTTTATAACTATTCATGCACTCACAGTGGAGCATATGGGCACCTCTGAAGATTAGATTTTTTACAAGAATTGTTTATTACACATACGCTCATTCTCTCTTTTAATTCAAAGATAATAGGGATATAGGGATTGGGCAAAAACAAAGCTAATTGGACATTTGTCTCGATTTGATGATGCATAGGTAAGAAGGAGTTTTTTGATATAAGATAATTACATCATAACAGAAATGCATAAATTGAATAATAAAACTGCCCATAGAGAGAGATTTGAACTAGTGAGCTACCTAACTGAAGTTAATGAGATTCATCACTAGACTATTATAATACTATATAAGATTATTCATTCTCAATAAACCATTGCTTATTAAAAATATTTTCATTTCATTGAATTATTAATAGGATCTGTTTATAATGGACTATAAGCTTCTTTAGTAATGCATCTGAATACATTGAAAGATAGATGAAAATTATTTAATTTACCATGTGAGAATTTTTTTTTGAGTGAGGCTACGGAATTAATATAATTGCTTATTACTGAATGTTTAGATTTAATACAATGATCAACTTTGAATTGTTACAACTTATGATTTCACATGTTTTGTCACTAACGACCAGGGTTTCGCCTTTTGGCATCTTCGGGCATTCTATCACACGGATGCAACAGAACTGACATCGTCGGATTCGGAATCGTACAAAGTTGTAACAATTCAAATTTATTACTAAAATTCCATCAAGCACCTTCAGTCGATATCATAAATTATAATACAATGATTCTTAAGACGTGTTGATAGTTTTATCAAAATTATAAAATATTTATTTCAATTCTTTTAGAATATTACCTCAACAATGGGCTCTTCCCTAGATGCTTGTTTTTCAGAGAACTTCTAGGAGGCGGTGGCTGAACTGGTGTTCTACGAGATGCTCTACAAGAATCTTCGCCGATGAGCCAGTATGTCAACTGGTCATGTTTGCCTTTCATGGCAACCATACCACGTTCAGCAAACTGATAACCTCCAAGCCTATCGAGTAGAAGTTTGCATTCCTTGCTGCAGTGGATCTTGAGCGCTGTGAACATTAGCAGAAATTTTGTCATGAAATAATGTAGCATCTTTACATTAGTTGTAGAAATTATAAAATCCACATAGTTATTCAGTTTTTTAATAAAATATTAATGTACTGAGTGGTCTTTTATTAATGCTTTTTTTAACATACAGAACAAAAACAAAATATTTCTTGTTCTTAGGTGATTAAAAATGAAATGAACAAATAAATTATGATTTATTGATTGAATTGGCATTCACTTGGTAGAACTCCATTATAACACGGTGAAAAAAATAATAATGTATTTTAGTTCTACAAAATGATTTTTTGAAACATAGTTGATAGTTATTTCAGCTCACGCCATCGTCAGAACTATGCTTGAACGAACATTTGATTATCTATATATAGCTGTGTAGAAAAGGTACACAATACATCTTCTCTCCTGTTTTGACGACCTAGCTTGTTTCTTGCTTGCTCGGAATAAAATAAAAATTGTAAATGAAACGAAGAAGGTAGCTATATCAATAAATTTACATATGGCACGGAAATGGTCCATTATGGAAACAAAACGATCCCCCATAACAGGTTAAGCAATGGCGATCGACATATATTAGTTTTTTCGTTAAGAATCCTTTGCGATATGTAAATGTTCGTTTAAGCATAGTTCTGATGATGGCGTGAGCCGAAACAGCTATCTATATATCTCGAAAATCGAAAAAAATAATAATTTTGTAGAACTAAAATACATTGCTATTTTTTTCACCGTGTTATAAACTATGATGCAAGGTGAGTTTATAAAAAAATGGAGATTGATACTAACGAGCTCCTGTTGACTCCATACGGCTGGCAGTATTAACAGTATCTCCAAAAAGACAATACCTGGGCATTTTTAATCCAACAACACCGGCACAAACTGGACCTGAAAGTGATGTATATTTTGTTAAAATATTTTAGAAATATCTTTTAAATGAGCAAGTAATTTTTTTGAATCGGCATCTATGATTTCTTTGAACAGCTGCTATATATTATATTCTTCATTTTAGAGGTATACTTGGCAGTTGTCATTTGTAAAATAGTGGATTTTTAACTGCAAACGAGATAATATATCATTATATGTTACTTAACTGTTAATGTTTGTGATTCAAAAATCTTTCTTATATTATTGTTTAACTATTGCAACCTGTGCTTATTTAAATATATGTAAGTGAGTGTTTCTGTACGAATAACAGAAGGAAAAAGAAAATCCTAGATATGTATGTTTCTATATGTTAAAAGTTTTTATACTCAACTGAAAGAATACAGACTTAAGATATTAGCTAAGTAATGGAATTTGTAATATATAATAGAGATATTGAAACAAATATTGGTTTTTATAATGGCATGTTAAGATTATTAATATGTAACTGGTATGATTAATACTAGGTGGCAGTGTCACCTATAAATATATTTTTCAGTACCTACACACAACGTCGTCGGAGAGAGCGTGTTTGTTGTGATATAGTGTGCATGCGTTTGGCGTCATATGTATGATAGATCAAGACAAATATATTATATTAGTAATACAATGGACTAAATTTAAAAATGAATGATTTTAGAATTTCGAAGTTATGATTTTTGTAAAAATATTATTTCAGGATGATACCGTATATTCATTGGCAGACGCGACGATTATCTCACGTTTCGAAATTGTAATTTTTTTCACATTCTAGGTCTTCACAACACTCAGATATGAAAACTGCGCCAAAATAACAGTCCTTTAAAACTATTTCATTTGAGAAGCTACAGGAAAAGTGAAAATTCTCCAAATTAGGAACAGAGTTGTTATAATAAAGTGAAACATTGTTTTTTAATGGGTATTTAAAAAACGATGAGTGCGGGAAAATGATGACTAAGAGAGCAATATATCATATATTATGTATATAGATATCTGTGTGCCTCATAGCTTACCTGCATGTATACCAATCCTCAACCGGAGCTGCTCAAGTGGCCGATGTCTGACGCGAAACCTCCTCACTGCCGATAATAGATGGAGTGACATTGATGCTATTTCGGCCGCGTGCTGATCACCATTGCGAAGGGGAAGTCCACTCACCTGAAAAAATTGTGCCAATAAATAGTTTTATCCGGTTTTGCAGTCCAGGGATCGAATCCTTGAAAGCATTTATTTCATATATTTTGTATTTATTTTCAAGATTATTTTCCAATTAAGGTAAAATTATTATGAAATCAGTAGGTACTAAAATTTGTTTGGATAAAAATTTTGCACCTAAATTATTTACAATACTTTTACTGAATTAGTATTTTTATATATATAATATATAAACAATTAACTATGTCGAACGGGAAAACCCGATTGTAAGTGACAAAACATAAATGTAAAATATTTTTGCGATTTTTATTTAGTGAAGATTCTAATTTTATTATAAATATAAAATGTTTTGCAAACAGTGTGTAGTAGGATGGAATATTATTTTCTCACGATATATCCGGGGCAATGAATACCCTCTGTCATTTGCTATCCCGTTTTCCGGACTTATGAGATCATGCTGATCCAATATACTGAGATGTTGTCAATATGAATTTATATTTACACGAATAGAGTAGCTCGCCACATCTAGGGGTGGATAACGTTTAAAAAAAAACTGCAATATTACAGGATTATTTATTTATACTGAAATTTGTAAATTGTGGTAGATACTAATGACCAATAATGAAAACGATATTGAAATATTATATTTGAAACAGGTTTTCAAATAAATTATTTTTTATAATTGGCACACTATCATCGATAATGGCTACAACTTACATAAGCTCATGCTTTTCATTCTTCAGCAGTGCTTAAATATACATCAAGAGTTGAGTTTTATGAGTATTATGAGTTGATTTTCATATAAAGACAATTTATATAATATATATATGTTTGTCTAAAATATTTACCACACTTGTTGTAGAGCATCTGTGACCTATTCTGCTGGTCCCACACGTATATTAGGAAGAGGTGTGTCATTTCAATAATAATTTCAATTACTTTTTTAATTTGAATATACCGGTAACTTAGTTCAAAAACGGAAAAATCTATATGGGGGGCCGCCTAATGACCCCTCCGATCCCTAAAATGATCTCCCTTATTTGGAATGTTTTTTTTCTTTTACGGTAAAATAATTTCATAGCACAACAAACAAGACTTTATATTATATATACGTATCATATATCGAGTCTTGGTTAATTTACTTATATCCAGTCTTTGAAACGATTCAAGTAAAACTAATTCGTTTTCGTTCAGCAAGTTAGTATCAAAAAAAGTTTTTTTACTTTCTTTTAAATACTGAGTCTTTAAACCAATTATTTATATACTATTTCATTTACACGGGCTATTAAGCATATCTTTTATAGTAAATAAATGTTCACGTTAAAATATTTTCTTACAAATAATTTATTATCTGAAGAATGAATTTTTGTTGTTACTTCAAGAAATAGTTGGAATATCATATTCTTGAACGGATGAACTACATAACAGCCGTTATTAGATAACGCACATTATGATTAAAGTGGATATTTTTAGAATCATTTTTTTAAAGCGGGACATTTTAGATACAATGATTGAGTCAACAAGAGATTCATTAGAATAACAATAAACGTAAAACCGGAAACAAAAATGTTTTGTTTATCGATCGCAACAGATTATTGCGTGATTGAATATGTAAGTTTAAATTTAAACGATTAATAATATATTGTACCTGAAATTTATTTAAATTTACTGCATGTATCACATTTAAAATTTGAAAAGCATGTATTATAATCACAGACAATATGACTTGAGAAAGAAACTTATTCGTATAACATAGAACTCGTATTCGAATGAAAGTTTTTCTCTAAATTACGTACCACATATATTCCATGGAATTTCTATAACGTTTATATTTACACATTTCGATGTCGTACTGTAATATTTTTTCTCGTCAACTATTGATCCGTATGGCATTATGCTTAGGAATTTGCTCATCTGCCATTGACAGGTGATATTGACGAGTTTATTCAGAGATATTAAACAATTCTAAAGAAGCATCGATAATACATTTTAAGAAAACAAACATCATATAAAAAACACAATATTTACAATAATAACTTCAGTAACTTAAGAACAATAATAAAAGAAAAGTTTCATTACAATTCATCGAGTGTTTAAATATTTTTTATTATTTTTTGATTGAAAATTATATATTTTGCTGACACTCAATCAATCGTTATAAATTTCAATATTTTTTTTTATTAATCTAAAGAATTAGAAATGATGTGTAATTATTGAAAGACCAGACGTTATTTTGAATAATAAATTCTATAATATTCTTTTCGGTTGAACCTTATGTTGATAATAACTTACGGAGATAATATATTACGGAGTCTCTTTTCTACCGTGATAATTTGTAAATCCCTTTGATGGATGTGTTAAATGTTGTGATAATTTTTGCTTAGCTATATATATATATATATTATAATGACAAGGTGCTATGCATAAATTAGATAAAGACTAATAACCTAAATTTAAAGATGGATTTTCTGTAAATTACATTAAAACATAATACTTACTATCAAATTGTAGCATGAAATTTTTTAAAACGTGATTTAAAAAATATTGCTGTACATATCAACACGGGGAAATCGCTTTATTATTTAACCCGACATTTAATATTTTGCAATTCTTAAATTTAGTTAAAATTCATCAATATCGAAACGAATGGTTTTAAAAGATTCCTCCTCAAAATATTTGAATTATTAATTATGGTTCATGGCACTAAGCTAATTCTCTTATATTGGTTCGAATAAACATTCTTTACGATGATTAAGAATATAAACTTATAATTTATTTGTCCTTTGAAGGCAGTTTTTCGTATTTAATACAAGAATAATAGGCTCAAACCTCTTAGCAATCCGATAATAAAATGACAAAAAACTAAACAGCTGTATGCAAAACTGAGAATATTTTTAAGTAAGATTGTTTCATTTAATAAACACTAATGAAAAAATATAACGTTAACATAATTATTAACTAATAAATTATCATAAATCTTATATTACTTAAATAAAAACTCATCTTGAAGAATATTATATTAAAATGAACCCAACTAAATGAAATTATTCAGAAATACAATGGCAGAAAAAAACAGCTAAACATGGATCATTTAGAAATAATTGTGTAGTATTATCAAAACTTCAGTTTTTCTGGTGCTTAAAATGCTAATTATTTAATCCATGTCATTAGGTAAATATTTTCTAGACATAATATTTAAGTCACAATTTATTAAATACAATTAATTATTATTCAATAAAGCGAGCAATCGGATTGGTAGGTATTATGTTTTGCTCCCGTATCCCTGTTGTATTGAAATAACAAATTGTTTGGTGTTAATTTGAATTTTATGTATGTCACACGTATTTATGTTCTTTGAGCAATTGCTCGATGTATGTGCTTACATGGATATTGTCGATTAAAATTCCTCACTCCAATAAAAGTGGAGAGAAATAGGTTACTCTAGTATTAAAATTTTAAAAATAATCATCGTCATTCTTTCGTTGCGTTTTGTGAGTAACGGTTAAAATTCAGCATCGGCTTAACTCTCGGCGAGCGTGATAAGAATTCGCGGTATTATTTATTTAAAACACCATTTCCTGTCAGTTAAATCAGGGTTAGCCAATTTTTGTATTATTTCTTATGAAATATTGATCTTTCAATTTGGCAATCTTTTTTTTTTCGTTTGGATTTCGTAAAATATGTTTATAAACGGTGTATGTTACAGAAGCAAAACATTGAAACAAGTTAATATAGTCATTGTCGAATATCGGTTAAAATTTTTAGGTTGTAGAGCTCCCCCAAACTCCTGCTTTTTGAAATACAATATATAGCAACAAAAATGAAGTTTTTTTTGCCTATGATATATATAATATAATATATGAGAAAAACATTCAATATAAACATAAACTGTCTCAACTATTTACTGTGACTTGACTTAGACTTAAAGTTTCGGCAAAAATACTTATGCCTATAAAACAAAGAATCTCATTTTGTAATCAATCCTCGAAAATAAGTCTTGTAAAGTTTTCAAACGAAAGATGATTGCTATCAACAACAACACAGATTTTCGTACAAAAAAATAAGAAATCTAATAAATTAATATGAATCCATTTACCGTATTCTATTTCGCTGAAGCTAAGCACTTTCATAAATAGTAGTAAAATGCCAAAACTTTAGACATGGGTGTGTAGTAAATTTGATATTGATTAAATTCACAAGTTTAGTAATGTTGAAGTAGGAAAGGGACGCTATCTTCAACAAAGGTTTTCCTCTATTCATATCGATCATTCGACGAAGTGATTCCTGCTAAGCCGAACTTGCTGACAGAAATCTACATAAAGTTTTAACTATCGCTTAGGGTTAAGTGCCTAACGCGTGACGTTTTTGAATAATGACTACGTAAATACCGTGCCAAGCGTTATTTGAATGAGGTGTACTTGTCAATGCTATAAAATTCATGATCTTTATGCTGGGCCCTAATGAATAATCATTACATAAAAAAGAAAGAAAACATAATTATATTTATAAATTGTTTAAACTAATATTCAATTAATGATATCTTCTAGGTTAAATTTATTGTTATTGTGTAAATTGATCGTTAATATTTTATATAATGTAGGGTTTCGTTGTCAACTATATGAATTTTGCCTGTCAGTATTTTCAGCCATTGAAGTGTATTGATGGACTCCAATTGACATTGAAGTTACACGAATCACCTTCAGTTAATTTTAAAATTTTCTGTTTTTTGAAAAAAGCTTGCGAATGAAATTAGTTGTCATGCTATAATGAGGCTTCAGATCAGTATCAAATCTATAAAATGTTATGATCAATCAATCGAATCCGGATCTTTCAATCTCTAAGCACTGGGTTTTATAATTGGATACTATGAAAATGATATGTAAATAAATGAAAAAAAGATATTCAGCATTCATCACTGGTAGTAAAACGAGTAAGTTTGCTATAATATATTTATGAGTAACAGGATTTGTTTGAAATAAATATTGAAAAGGTTTTACACTCACCACCATGTAAGCATCGCCAATGGTTTCCACCTTATAGACGTCGTAGCTTTCAATAATAGAATCGAAACACGTGTAGAGATCGTTGAGAAAATCGACGACCTGAAATTGCAGTGAAAATTTTAGAAGAATTTTATCGTCCGAATATCCCCCATGAACATTCTTGCTCTAAAATTCTACCAGAAGTTACAAAATCTGGCTTTAAAACACATTTTCGTTTTGGATGTTAAAGATGAAGTTACGGCGCGTTTTCATCTAGGTTTGTTTCGTTAGTTGCATACGTGAAAGATTTATTTGTACGTGATAAATTTGTTTGAAAATTAAACTTTAAATTGTTAAACTGCTACATATTTTTTATACAAAGCACTTAGAGATTTCCATTTAAAATAGTTTCCTTGCCGCAATTCTATTAGTAAGAAAATTATTTTACTTTTTTTTGGTTTGGCTTGACTTATTTTTAGGTTTGAAACACATAATGATCGTACGGAAGTCCAGAGGAAATCATTCTGCTGTAGAATAACATATAACAAGAGCAGTATACGAAGAAGCTTTTTTGAGACCTTCAATGTACAAATAAAATGATTGATTTGATTAGATTAGATATGGATTAAAAAAATGCTAAAACGTTATTGTAATATTACATATAAAAATATAATTCTTAGCCTATATAAAGAAATTAATACTCCCTTTCGAATTTCAATATCCAACGATAAGTTAGTTGTTAACTACTGCAACTCATATTTGAAATTCAATGTATAATAAAAAAAACCGTTTAATGTCCAATATGGGAAAGCATTGAATTAAAGACAAGTAAAAATATATTTTAAAATAATGAATTATATATTTTATTTTATAAATGGATGATTGAAATAATATTTGTTTTTATTTATTATTAATACAGTTAAAAAAGTGTAATGAGTAAATAATTTATTATGATGTCTTAAGTAAGTAAATACATTATATTACTTTTTAAGGGGACTTGTGAAGCTACAACAATACAGCGACGAAACGATTTAATTTAAAAACACAAATTGAAAAAGTATTTAATTTTTAAAAATAAGAAGTCGACTGTTTTCGTTCGCAAAATAACTTGTCTAATGCTAGTTTATCCAACTTTTTTTTATTTATATTAATTAATAGTTAAAATTGTACAAAGTAAAAATTAATCTACAAAACGAATACTAGGAAATATATTAGTTTACCATTTTAAAAAAGCACTTAAGGTAATTCAATCAATGTTTATCAAACATAGACCATTTAAAAATTGAGAAAAAAAACGACAAATTTTTTTTTTGTAAAACAAGAAATTCAATTTTTTAATAACGTGATGAATGTGAGATTCTATGAATACATTTTATAAGATTTGACATTATAGCTACTCTAATTTAGAAGTAAAATTTGCGTCCTTTGGTGTTTTTCATGTTTCATTTCATATTCAGTATAAATATTGCTTTACTGACAAAATGAGAATTAATATGAGTTCGATTAACCTGAACGTCTTAAAGAAAATTGTTAACTCTATATATAAAACTATATAGTTTGAGAACGTTTTGAGTCTAAACATTACATTAAGGTTTAAAGCAAAATATTGAGAATGTGTATTAATATGTCGTTGTTATATAGCACCCAACAGAAATCAAAATTATGTTATGCATACATATGTTAAATAATAAAATATCTGAAATTACATGTCGGGATTTGTTAAATAACACTTTTATTTGTTTTAAAATCTACATCGTTTCATTGGTATAAAAAAAAATATGCTAAGAAATACCTGTAACGGAGTACTTTCGGCTGACATGGACGTGAAGCCGACAATATCACTGAAGTAAATAGTGACGCAATCAAAATTTTCTGGATCGACTTTGTTACCCCTCTTCAGCTGTTCAGCCACCGGACGCGGAAGCATTTCCAGCAAAAGGGCCTCTATAGATTTCACACATAAAAGATTTTCAAAAAACGAATAAACCAGCTTTTGTTCAATTTCAACAATAGTTATTTCTAATTGACTTAAAGTGGATTTGTCAAGAATTACCTGTTTTCTTTTTTTCTTCTTGCAGTTGGTCTGTTCTTTCATCAACGAGAACTTCTAAATTATTTGCGTATTTTTCCATCATCGCCATCATATTGTCGAATATATTAGGCCGCCTAAAATATTTGTTAAATAATTTTATGATTACATTCACAAATATTTTCATAAAGATTTAAGCCGTATAATAAGACATTATTTTCCTTCAAAATTTACAGTCTTTAATATAAAATTCGAATAATTGACAAATTTTGCTAATGTCAAAAAACTTTCAGCAAAATTAGTGTGTAAGTACTTTTGTAAATGCCCACAAAGAAGATGATTGGTTGTTAAAGTTTAAGGATTATCATCCACGAGGTTAATGATGATTAACAATAAGTGAACACGAGAGGCTTTGATGTTTTTTTGTTGTTGTATTTCTTTAGATTTTTTTTCTCTGTTTGCACTAAATTGAAAGGTTCATTTGTTGTATCTACTGGTATAAAATATATTTCTAGGTGAACTTCAGCGTTGATTGCATTCCGAATGTAGAAATCGTGACAAAAATTGCCCAATTCAGTGATATATTTTATTATAAAAAAATGTTTCGTCACAAATGTATATATTATGTATTTTACAGAGTACTTACATTCCTTTACGTAGAGGGCGAAGTTTGGTTCTAATAGCTTTGAAATCTGGTCGATCCTCAGGTTGTTCTGCCCAGCATTCCTTGAGGCATTCCCTCACAAAGTCGAAGCTACTCTCCAATGGTTCCAACGAGGGCCT
Organism: Himalopsyche japonica; assembly: GCA_028555115.1. NCBI lineage: Eukaryota > Metazoa > Arthropoda > Insecta > Trichoptera > Rhyacophilidae > Himalopsyche > Himalopsyche japonica. The sequence continues at coordinate 4,712,347 of JAHFWJ010000430.1, forward strand.
GTTGAAGAAAAAGAAAATCCCGTGGATTCGTTTAAATATGCAAATTTCTTTTACACGGCTGAAACATTAAAGGAATAAACTTGAATAATTTTTAAACGAAAAACTTTCGTATTTTGTACTCGAAAGAAAACGTATTTCTAGCATCATGTAGAAATATAAATAATTAAGTTATGTTTTTTTTTCACTTTTCTCTTGGTTAACTAAATTCGTTAAATTTAAATAGTAAGTCATTTTTTAGATATTTACTGTCACTTCTTTGTTGGAAAGTCATTGTATTAAAAAAAAAACAATTTATTTGAGACCGATTTCTGAAATCCTCGAAATGAGTGAAACCGGTAATGGTCATTATAAAATAATATGTAGAAAAATAAGTGAAAAAATTGTAATCTTTTTATTTTGAAATAATATGTCGATAAATATTATTAAATATTGTTCAAAAAATACGTTTTAACAAAAAAGAAAACATTTTATTACTAACATACATCGGTTAGTAAATTACGATAAAATAGCCGGGGGAAAGCAAATGAATCACAAATATGGCTCGCATAAAACATTAATTTTTAAATAAAGTCTCAAGTCTCGAGTGCGATTGAGTTTTTAAGACACATACTTATCCACTTTTACCAGAAGTTTCTTCATTGATATAAATGATTAAAAAATGCAATAACACGTTGTGATATCAAAGCTTTATGCTTTTCTCTCATATTGAGAAAAAATGTTAATAAAACTGTATGATATGAAACAGTTCACTCAGAGAAAATAATATTTCCAATAATCAACCATCTGTTCCCGCTTTTTTATTACCAGAAAACGATTTTTCCGGTTATGCGCGCAATAAATTGATATCTCGCACAGCTTATTAAATTTCATAATCCTTAGAAATGAAAGAGAAAAGTGAGCCTGGTGATTGTTCAAGTGTTTCAAGATTGAAATTGGAGTGGTTTTTATAATTTTCTTTTTCTATATTTTTCATTTTACTTTCAATGGTCGAGCGGTTTGCCAATGATTGCATTCAATTTTAACTTTGCTGGAAAACAATTAAGATAAACGATTATTGAAAAAATTTAATCTTGATGAAATTTTTTTATTTGCGTTGAAATTGCAACGAGAGAGATATACATTATCAGTAAAAAAAATAATGATGGATATAATTTCACATGTTCATTCGTATTCCTCATTCAGACTTTGATATTTCAACAGAGCATTGTATTTAATGGCGTAACTTTTCACACAGATCTTAATTACTTTAAAATAAATACCGTATTTCTACTATCTTAAGAAGCCATTGATCAGGCGTTTTTTGTTAGTGTTATCCTTTGGACCACAAAAAAAGATTATGGACGCAGTTTTTTTTGAAAAACGTTTTTTCAATGGGATTTTCTTACAAGCAGTTGAAATCAATTCTAGAATATTTGCAGGTGCATTGTATGGCCTACAATACTTGTATTGTTACTTTATACTACAAGGAATAACGAATAAATTAAGATTATTTTTTACTGTGAGCAGGTGATCAGCTAAGCCCCTTCTACTAGTACTCAGGGATGGATGATTGCGAACCTGATGTTTAAGAATGACACTAAAACATAATTGATAACAAGACGCATCCCGAATTGTGTGTACAAAATGTATATATATTATTATTATTAAGGAATCAATTAATGTTGAAAGTTGAGTCGATCTTACTTCGTCAAAAATATTTCGTTCATATTTTATTCAAAATATTGTTAACACCAGATTTCATAATGAAATCAACTCGGCTTCTTTATGAAAAATTTAACATTTTTTTAATAGGAAAAGACTACAAATAAATGATAAAACAAATATAGTTAACAATTGTGGAATATATCATAGATACATGTATATTTACATATGTGATACTTTCACGTTATTTAATCAAATATGGATAAACCCACATAAATTTAGCCCACAGTTCAATCTCGGTTAGGTTTAATTAAATGAAATTTGAATCCAAACCAACCCAATAATGTGTAGTATTTAACCCACTGGTATGCAAAACATTAGAGAATTAAGGTATTCTAGAGAGATTTGATTATCATTTATGAATACTGTTTCATCTTGTAAACATTATTTCGTCAAAAGTTTAAGATAGTCTTAAGTAAAATTTATCGAGAAAAATAATTGTGAATTGAAAAAGCAATGTAACTTTTCGAAAATATACTTGGGATGGATCATTTTTGTCTTAATTATGTTGAACAAAATCAGTGAAAAAAAAGTTTTGGATTATTTTTATTATTAAAATATATTACTTGTCGTATATTATTTTCGTCACATTAAAATTTCTAATAATATCACTGTTTTCATTTCATTTAGACATAAGTTTTTGTTTTAAAGGCAGATTTGATAAAAATGAAAAAGTAATTTAGTTTTTAATAAATACTTTTTCTTTAAGGAATTCAGACTTTTCGACTGGTTTTTATCAATTGAATTGGATATACATATTATATTAACACCACGAAAAAAATCAATCGATGAACTTAATCAACAATGTAATGTTTTTTTTTTTAGAAAATTCGCCATATAGACGCTAAAAAGAATAATTGGGACTGTAGATAGTGCCGACAGATGATGTGTTGCGCTAAGACCTGCTCATCTACAATATTTTTGAATAACAAGTAAATTTGAGATCTTTAATTGGGACTAAATAAATTTTGTTTTAAAATTGATTTTGCAATTTATTTTCTCAATAAATACAAAATTATATTAAATATTTTTTTTTGATATAACGAACTATTCACAGATACCGTCTCGGCTCAATCGAAATTTTACTGTGATATATTCAGACACTTAACATTATAATGACGAATATTAATATATTAATTGTTACAAATAATTTACTGCTTTTTTTTATGTCGTATATATATTAAAGTTTTAACTGATCGCTTGCGATTGGTTTATTTGTATTTAAGCAATGCCTATCAAATCTTGCGTCAATCTATTATGGTAAGTTTAATCAACCCCTCAAGCGCGTTAGAAGTTATCCCAAGCTCCATGTCAACATATCGCTATAATTAGAAAGCAAATAGCGGATCATTAATGAAATATATAGGTAGTGACACTAAGAAGTCTTCCCAAACAGACACGTTGACAGTGATTCGCTGTCAGAACTATCGTGGTTTGTTGCCGGAACAAATCAGAGAATATTTTCACAAGCCTTCAATCAGTGGATAGATAAAATTGTTTATTTATGTTCGACATGAGATAAATTATTTTTGTGTTTCAACGTTATTTAAATCTTTTGACTTTAATTTATTTTATATAAATATACACTAGAAACGAAAGCAAAAACAAAATATTCCTGTTTATCTATTTTTATTATACATAGATACATACATATCACAAACTTATTTGAAACTATTTTTTTTGCTAGCCATATTTTTTATGCGTATTTTTTTATGTATAATTTGGATGAGCATTTTCTTTTGAAAACAACGTTTTCTTAATAAATGATCTATACAAGTCTTTTAATAGTTGAAAATGAATAAAACATAATGACACGGTGAAAAAAATAGCAATGTATTTTAGTTCTACAAAATTTTGATTTTTACAGTATACATTGGAATTTTTTCACCGTGTTATAATGGAGTTCTACCAAGTGAATGCCAATTCAATCGATAAACATAATGATTTGGATTTAAAGAAGAATTTATTATTTCACCTATTTTTTTATTACCATACAAATAAAACTAGCCGATATTTGTTGAAACTTTTTATATCTTTTGAATAATAATTTAAAAAGCATGTTTTTATAGTTATGGTATTACACTCGATTACACAACTGATACGTTCCGTGAAAAATAGCTAATCAAATCTATGAAAAACGATAGTGAATATAAAAAAAAATGCAATTTATTTATTTATCTGATTTAGTAAGAAAAATTAAGAAGTGTAAATTTTTATTTAAGTACATTTTTTCTTGTCAAGCGTGATACAATACAATATAATGATTTTTTTTATCAATTCTTAATAAAATAATATTAAAAATAAAAAAATACGGCTGATTTCATTTGTATGATAATAAAAAAATAGAAGGAAAAAAGAAGAAATTGGCATAGGGATTTCTAACAAGAAAATATTTAAGCTCAGTGAGATTAGTCAAACGGTATGGCATTGTTATCTTTGAAGAAAACCCAAAAGGTCTCTTAAGGACTGAATAATCTGAAGGTGGTAAGCTTGCTGGGAAAAAGAATGAGACCCTAAAATAAAGAGGTACGCTGCTAAACTGAGCTGATGTAGGTCAGAGGTGCTTTAACGCAATGTTAGTAAGGAGAGATAATGCTTATTGAGATTGTCCAAAAAATAAATCTCCAGACTTGCAGAATAGAAAGATGTATGAATAAACAAACGAGTAAGTCTATAAGAGAGTTGCTATAGTCAAATATTTTGGTTAAAATCTAATTTTGCAATGAAATATTTGGTTAAGGAAAATCATTTATATCAGCAGCTATTATCTAAGCAGCGAAAGGACTGTAAAACGAGTATGTACTTTTAAATTATTAGTCTACACTGTTGATACTTTTTATTATGGTTGTTTTAACAGAAAAAAGTCGAAAATCAACATATTATACGTTATTATCAGTAAATTTAAAATCCATACAGATAGTCCTCGAGTTACGACCAAAAAAAAAGGCATTTTTAAAATTGTATTACGGTGCGTCTTTTAAGCTCTGTCGTTTGTTTCTCACTTCTTCCCTTCGTGTTTTTTAAATTATGTAGACATAATTCAGCTAACACAGTGTTTTTGAACTTAGACATACATACACAGTGATATCATAAGATATAAATAATACATATACCCATTTAATTTCTGAAGTGAATAATCAATAAATTGCGCCCATAATGACTGTCAAACGGAGTAGATGTGACAATTAGAAAAAAAAACTTAAAATAATTAAACAATATGAGAGTGGTAAAAAATTGAAGGACATAACTGACGATCTACACTTGTCACATTCAACGATCTACACAAGTACATACATATTTTGTATGAAATTCGACTTCCTACCGATTCGACATACAACCAAAGTCTAGGAACGTATTTCGGTCGTAGGTCGAGGACAACCTGTAAATATATTTTTAGAAGAATTAGGATTAAAGAATAAGTTAACAAGAAAACATTTCTCGCAATTTTTAAAAAAATAATTTACAGTTTTGCAAGATAATTTTTATATATAAATAAAAAATTGCGGTAACCTAAATGGAGGCATTCCTGGTAGTGGGTCGGCAATCCTCGCTAGAACTTCAGCTGGTCCAAGGGTTTGCTCCCCATATGGACCTCTCCGGGTATGCATTTCGTAAAGAATCAGACCAAACGAGTAGATATCCCCACGAGGAGATCCAGCCCCTTCACCTATCCGCAAAGCCTCCGGTGAACGATATAATAGACCTTGAAGATATGATTGAAAGGTTTATTTAGTTGAGATTTGTACTTTGACAAATTTAGAAGATAAGATACTTACTACGAGATGAAAAGAAATAAAAATGCATAGAATATATTTGTGTTATTTTAATAACTTAAATAAAATATTGAAGACCTGTGTACTTGATATATTAATTCAACGAATCATTTTTTTAATTCACATGAATGATTTAATAATTATAAAATCATTTATTGTTGATATATATAAGTCATATGTGTGATTTGATAGCGTTTGTGTTTAAATCATTAGAAAGGAATGATTGACGAGCTATAATCTAAATATTGGTAAATGTACTATATTTGAATTTTTTCCAAACGTAAGCTCATTATTTTTCGAACGTAGCTTTGACATTTGAAACTATTGTGGCACTATATTCGCTAAATTAGATGGCATCTCAGAAACGTATTTTTTTTAATATTGTATGCAAATGAAACTTGTTGTATCATAAAAATTAACAAACAAAATAATCATTTGTTCTCTGCAGAATATTCAACAAATTAAAAAAAACAAAAATAGAATAAAAAAGAGTAAAGATATCTTACAAAAACTGAAAAGTACAAATAATTTATAGACAAAAAAACCGTTCAAGTTAAAAAAAAAACTTAGAAGTTAATTGACTTTATCACGTTTCTGCAATAGATAATAATAAAATTCTCTAAATAATATATGGGCTGTATAAGGACAACAACAAAAAAATAAAAAACAAAATTTTCTAGTAATCCTACTTATAGTATGCTTAACAAACCTTGTCAGTTTTACCAGAGCAGGTTGGTTGGAAACTAAACGACTTAATTGACCCTTTTTAAATAGTCAAAAATATTTACACATCGCCGACCGATTTTTAGTAAGAAATTTTACTTGGAATGTTAGATAAAAAAATACGATGACAATCATTGTTATCGTTGAATAATAACAAATATTTCAAAATAATAAAACATTTAGTGACAATGTTTTATACACATTTATAACATGCCGCTGAAAAAAATAACAAAATTGATTGCTATCGATCGGATTGAAAGTTAAATAAAATATGAAATACCTTCCAGCCTAGCTTGGACCATTGCTGGTTCTACCGGTGCTTCTTCGCCTCTTCTAAAAGCCTCAAGACCAAAGTCAGAAAGCTTCACGACCCAACGCGAATCCACAAGACAATTGGAAGATTGCAAAGCTCCGTGATATCGTAGTGGTGATTCGTGGAGATAGCTCATACCCTGGAAAAATATATAATATTACATTTTAGATCAATTAAAATTACTTCGTGTAAAATGTAATTCTACAAATTTGCGTTAAAAATATATCAGGAATGCCTGCTAAGTATTTCGTTCTGATCTTATTTGTATAGTGAGTATTGACAGAAGTTGACGCGCGAACAAAATAGTAACTAACTACAAAGTAGCCAGAAAATTTATACGGGCTCCTTTGTTTGCGTTTCACTTCAATACAATTTCGAAAGTCAATTAAGAAACAAAATGGTATTTTCAAATTCAAATGAGAACTAATTAAATATGGCCAAAATCAATATAAAATATGCATCAAAAAAACTGCAAAAAAATAATGTACTTTTAAAACGTTTATACTTATGAATATATAAGAGAATTATTGAAAAGAGTCGTGAAATTTCAAGAATTAAGATTAAATAAACAGTAACGTAACGCAGAAAAAACGTGGTGAGTAACTTGTATAACTTACGAGTGCATTACTAAATAAACAGGTTCGTTTTCGAGTTCAAATCAATAAAAAATAATTGATTAATGGATAAGTTTTGGCCTAAATTTAGCTAATTTTCATTCAATATTTACATTGCTAGAAACATTCCATTACGGGTATTAACAATGGTAATATACAAACATGTAGATATTGTTATCGTAAATCCTTTTTGAATAACTATTAAAACGTATATTTGACTCTTACAGAGTTCATATAGATAAAGTTTAATTAATATTTTTTAAATTAGATCTATTTTGCTATTGCTATTTATATATTTAATTATATTGTCCGCAGAAAATTTTGAAATTAGTGTAGGTAAAAATAAATTTTATAAATTTCAAGCCAATATCGAAAAAATCTGATGAGCTTATTCAATTCAATCCAGATAAAAATATATGCTATGGTATATAAGAAAACTTCTAAAGGAACCAAACCGGTCGTGTTTATTAAGCGAAGTAAAACTGAATTGCAAGCAATGAGTGAAACCGGTAGACTTAATTTAATATAACAAGGAGTTGTACATTTCCCATCAAAACTTATCTGTTCCAAATGAGCAATTTATAAATGAAACTTTAGGTACATTTAATAAGAAATTTTCGTTCAATCTTGTGTTTAAAAAATCCTTAAAAATTAAATTAAAAAAAAATGAAAAGGTCATCCAACCTTTATATAATTGCGTAACCATTTAAGCCGGACTTAACTATAACGATATCAACAATCGTGCAAAAGTTCAGGTTTGCTTTTATTTTCTAGGAAGAAATCTAGAATTTTGGAGAAAAGTCAGCAGCACACATATTATACATTTCGAATGTAGGTTTCTTGTGAACTACTTTATTGTTCTGTATATATGTCTTATCGTCTCATCGCAAATGAAAGAAAAATCTCTCGCCATAATATCCAACTTTCAATAGGACTTTTATATTTGAGTTCGCTAATACCGGTTATTAGCTTATTTCTTGAAGACTTCTCTTCAAACAAAATTAATATCACATAAATTCGTTCCGTCTAAGAGTTTTGTAGAGGATCATTACTTGTTTTAGTTATCAACATACCACGAATTGAAATAAAATTATTATAGCTAGTATTTCGGTATTTTTAGCAATTACATAATTTTTAATGACCAAATTATGGTCAAAATAAAATATTAATTATACTATATAATGGAGCCGAATATAATCTCACGACAAAATTAATATAACATTTAAGGTGAAAAAGAAAAGGTTTGGCTCTGGATTCGAAAATTCGAAAAACAAGATATGTCTTATACGAAAGACGTTTTCTAGGAAATTGCTTCTAGTAGAAAACTTAAAAATAGTTTTTTCTACGTGAAATTAAGAAAAAATGTATATTTATTTTCAAAAAAAAATTTACTGAATTAATTTTGTTTGTAAAATATGTAAAAACTAAATTGAAAAAAAAAAGGAAATTATATTTAAGAAATATTATGAAGTAGAAAAAATATATTAGAGATAATAGAAGTTGGATATAAAATGTTTAATAGTTACCCGTATTATATCACCAACCAATGATGCAATGAACATGTTATCCAATTTTACATCTTCATTATCGAGAATATCCTAAAAGCAAAATTTAAATTAGAACTATCACAGTCAATTATTATACAGTTTTAAATAAATAATATAAATATGTTGTTATTTTTGAATGATAAAATCCCTCGATTCGTATTGTTTTGAATATCATGATAGCATTAATTGACTAAATAACCAAAAAAAAATATTACTCTTTTTACCGACAAAGAATATTTTATGCATTATTTTTCGGTTTTCTTCATATGAACAATAAATTAAATTTAAAATAAAACATAATATAAGAGTGATCAATAAATCAATATCTATAATAAAAATTAGGAATAGTTAATTTATAACCAGGAGTTTCCAAATGTTCTTGTATTTGAAAAAAACTCAATGAAACGTTACAGCTAATAAACGCCTAAAATGAGAAAAAAAACGAAAAAGAGTTTTTACTTAAATCAAGACAAATGAACACCAATACACCATCAGATCAAGTTTTAAAATGTTAGTATTAAAAGATATAATTTTAGGATTGAACATTATGCGTATCCAGAACCTCTGATTGGTGATGAAAAGGTAATACAACTAAATTTAGAGACCGGAATCAAAATATTGAATGATGATTGATCTGAATTAAAAATTTTGAAAATGGCTCTTTGAAAATTCCTTATTTAAACTAAATATTTTCTTACTTTAAGGCTGCCCCTGTTACAGTACTCTGTAACTATGCAAATGTTGGGCGATTCCGTACACGCACCTATAAAGCCGTTGAGATTATCGTGGCGCAAATCTCGCATCTGTCGGTGGAAAAATATTTATTAGTAGGTACCCTTTTTTACACAAAAGAAAAGAATAAAAGGAATGAAATATCGATGTGGAAAATGAAATAAAAAACACCACCGACTGAATTTAGGAATTATTGCTGGCGTGCTTTTTTTTAATCCCAGATATTTTTCCTCATAACATTGTTGACAGCAATATTTCAATAAGAGTTTCGTGGAACAAAAATTCATATGTTTTTAAGCCTTTTCTGAAGTCGTGACTGGAATATTACACATAGAACAATTTCCTATCACAATAATGAAAAATATAAATAAATTTGAATTGTGTGTTTTCTACAAAAGTTAATATATTTTTAAATATTTCATTGCCGTTTAATATCCGTTTTAAAAACGATTTTGAATACCAAGTTAAACTAAAATGAAAAACCACCCTATTGTTGTAAAATGAAATATTTTAAAAATACTTTTGGTCTTAGTAATACAATTGTAATATGCTGCAAAAGTCGCATTTATTATTGTTTGTTTTCATAAATTTTTTTTTCGTGTAACCGTTTTATCTCCAAGCTGATTGAAAATGTACGTTACGGGAAATGTGCCAATTTTCAATCAGTGCAAAGTTAAATTGAACGTTGCTTTGAAGAATAAAGCCAGTCAATAAATCCAAAAAATGTCACTTTTCCATATCCTAATTTATCAACGCATACGAATACGATTCAGGCTGTTCTCAAACGAGTGTTTACTATACATAAAAAAACTTATGAACAAGTAAACATGCTAAAAAATGATACTTAATTAATTTCATCCATGAATTTTTAGGATGAAAATTTTGTGTATTGAATCTTTTTCCGCCGCACGTATTTTGTTTTCAGAATTAAGATATATTACTATTCATCTATGCATGCACAGTTGCACAGCAGCACGTCTGCAAAACAAAATATGTAATCGAAAAAAAAGTGAATATTAAATGAGAGTTTTCATAACGTATAAATGAAATTAGAATTATAATATAAAATAGTTTTTTACTCCTAGAAATTATTTGACGACATAAGAAATAGAAATTATAAATAAATAATAACCATAACTGTATATGCTATAACTATTTTACATGCTTTTAGTTAAAAAGTTTAAGCCGTCGTCCGATAGATGAAATAAAAGTTTCATATATTGACGATATTGATTAAATTGTATACATACTGTTTTAAGTTCCTTTTTCATTTCTCTTGTGATATCAATTGATTTTTTCCTAACGCGCTTCAGGGCCAATACTCTGCCCTTGTAAATGCCGACTTCTGTGAAGATTGATGAGTAACGAAAGTCGGCGTCGGGATTTGAACTCAATGACACCTGGCTTGTGCGAATAAGAGGTTGCAGGGCCTGGGAACAAAAAGGATTTTTTTTGTTTGTGAAAATACCATTCAAAAATCAAAATCTTTTTTACTGAAATTGTTATGGTAATGATTACTTATACAATAAGGCAACACATTATACAAAATATGGGTCAAACCTTAAATCTTTATTATTAAAATAAATAAATCCTTAAATTTTTTTTCATTATTTTGACATTGTTTCACTTGTGTGATGTCTTCTGTCTTAATTTTTTTGTATGACATTTTTAGTCTAGTAATTAATTGATTGAATCCAATTAAAAAAAGGATAGATTCAGTAAAAAAAAACAACGCTGTGTGAAGTTATGAATTTATTAATCAGTTAAAAATTGTTATTTTACTTTTTATCATTGAAATTGAAGATCTCTGGTAATGATGGCAATCAATTTAAAAACTTACGAGATTGGTCATATTATGGTCATATAGAGATAAAAATGTCGGGGAAGTTTCGTTTCGCTTGGATGCTTTTCTAAAAGCTTTTAGTTCTGCGTACATAAACAAAGTTAGAATTTAATGATAATATTTGAGAGCATACATGCATTAGAAGATTAAATTTGGGATCATTATAACATCTAAAACAGATCAAATACCAATAAAATATGATTTTTGAAACTATTTTTTTTTGTGCAAAAAAGGGCGAACAGTTTGTTTGATCATGACAATGGAAATTTTATCAAACCATAAGTTTTTGTAGTCAGTTACAATTTCCAAACGTAGTTCATTTCTCCGTCGCTGAAATAAATTATACACGAGGTCTTTTGTAATAAGTTGGAGCAATTCTATTATGAAGGATCGATAAGTATTGTTAAGGAGTAACGAGCGCCGCTTATGGCCGATTCGATCTCAGCCGATGTAATAAATTTACCTTCACTTTTTGCACGGGTTTATTTTTGCCAACCACTTCCACTCACGTCGGTTACTTCCGGTATAAGTTTTCTTTGCCATGTTTCTACACGGCGTCGCGACGTGCGTGATAGCGAGCGCCACACGTCGCTCGAGCGACTCAATGAATGATGATTAACCGTAACTTTCAGTTTTTAAACAGAAACGTCAATTATAAATTAAATCTTTTTTAAAAATAAAGTTTTAGAGCTACTATTCTATGTTAAAGTAAAAAGAAATTGGGGCTTTATTAAAAATGCTGTGTACGGTTGAGAAAAAAATCATATTAGGTAACATATAGCAGTAATATATAGAAAGTTATTTATGTGCGAAGAATAGCATGAAATTGTAAATTATTCGTGCATGTTGCTCAGAACATTTTCAAAGGAGAAATAGCTAGAAATGAATAATTTTTTAAGCCTTGCCAAAATAAAAGTGCTGATCAAATTATTTCAATCATGGCTTTGTGTTTGGATGGTTTTAAATATGATGTGCTGTATTAAAAAAAAAAGAATTAAAGTTGTAAAAAGTAAAGTTTTTTTTATTATATTACAGGCTGTTAAAATATGTGACGGATGTGTTACTCTGAGATACAATTATAATAAAGCTTTCAATATGATGATTGGATATGTAATTCTTATTAACCGAAAGTCAAGTGTGCGTCGTCGAGCTTTCATTGTTCAGCTGCGTTCGTGTGACCTTAACCTTCCGGTGCGCGAACTTCCGGGGCGTTAACCTTCCCCGTGCGAAGAGATTGTTTCTCTACCGTGACTTGACGGCGCGTTAAATTGCCAACTTCACCAACTTATAATATATAAGTGAGAATGGAGTTTATATATATTATGCAAACGTATAGGTAGAAACTATTTGAAAGGCAAATAATAAACGACTTTGCGAATGGAATGCGTCGCAGCTGGCCAAACTCATGTAAAAGGTTGTGGTTCTCTATTTGGAAGGGTCGAATTGGGTTAGTTCGGTTTGGACCTTCAAGGTGTTTAAAGCTTAATGAGAACGCAAGTGTTGGTGTATGCTTTTGGTATTTAATAGAGTTTGCCCAGCTGAATCGTTTAGAGTAGTTTTCAACTATTTGGTATATGTAAATCAATATTTGCTTATTGTAAGAATATGGTCAAAATTATATTAACAAAGTAAGAAATTTCCATTCAAGTGAATTCCGATACATTGTCCGTTCCTTTTTATAATTAAATTGAACATTTTTTTAGAATATAAAACGCGCATTTCTACGTTTAATAATGATTTGATGATGAGATTATTTCTACTTCGTAGTACACCCAGTCCTTTTTTTACGCGATACATTGGTTCCAGAAAAAGGCGCGTAAAAAAAATCGCGTAAAAAAGTCACAACTTTTAGGCAATTTCATTACACACCCTAAAACATAAATTCGCATAATATCCGATACACTAGTCTATACTACACTAGTATGCATATTTAAAAAAATGGAATGCTTTACAAAATTAAGTTTTAAAAATACACATATTTTTTTATTTAAAAACACAATGAAGCGTACTAGCCTAGCATCATATAAAAATTTCTTCTTTAAAACGAACTTGGGGAAAAAATCGTGTAAAAACGAATGAAAGGCGTAAAAAATGTAACAGTACCGTCCAAAAAAATCGTGTATAATCGAATTCGCGTAAAAAAAGGACTGGATGTATATTAAATTGGAGAGCTTTTTTTCAACAGAGTCAGTTTAATGTTACAAATGCCATCCCTTTACTATTTAAAATAAAACTCTATACCATACGTGAAAAAAAATAAAAAAATTACATTAGAAAGCTACGATTTTAATAATATCGTATCTTTTTAGAAAAAGTTCACAAAAAATATTTTTCAAATCATATATTGAAACCATTTTTCGATTAAGTATCCATGATGTCGCATTTGGGTAGAATAATAATCGACCAATAACGTTTTAATCAATCAACCTTCTTCACAATTTATGGGAATCCAATTACAAAGAAAATAGCTAACTATCATTCAGCAACGCAATATATTTGGAATTAAGACTCACCCTTGTCACTTTGGCTCCGACTGAATTAGTTTCTTTTTCGTCATTCAATTTTATTTCCCGAAAATCGAGTTTCCACAAAAGACTGTCTAATTCTTGCTCGTAGCGCCAGTTCCTGTACAAGACCAAAGAAATCATCGCAAGCAGCAGTAGAATACCACCTGCCACTCCGGCACTTATTTCACCCGTATGACCTAGTAAAATTCATGGTATCATTAAAATAATGGAACAAAGAATATAAGAACTGAGATAATTTTCTTAATGGATCTGAAAAAGTGATAAATTGCTTTGTTTTAAAAACATTTTCCTAATATATTCTACGTGAATAATATCGAACACGGTGAAAAAATAGTTTTTTAGTTCTACATTTTTTTTATAAGATATAGATGATAGTTATTTCGGCATACGCTATCTTCAGGACTATGACGATGGTGTGATCCTAAATAGCTATCAACTATATCTTATAAAAAAAAATTGTCGAAATAAAATACATTGCTATTTTTTCCACCGTGTTATAATAGAGTTCTTCCAAGTAAATATAAATTCAATCAATAAATTAATATCTTACATAAAAATCAGTAATATTTGTTTGTTATTTAGAAAGAATATATTTTTGAAAAACGATTCCAGTGTTATTGCTGGTAATTTTTAAATTTAGCCAAGTTTTGTAACAAATTTTTAAACGTTATTAAAGCAGAAATGTAAATATTAATAAATAATAACTACAACTTTATAAACGTATGCATTGTATTTATACAAATAATGTTAAAAAAAAACCAATTATTTTTTAGCTGGCATCATTGTAATCAATAAAACAAATAAGTTGACGATACAGGAAATATCGAGCTTTTCAGCATTCCGGCAACGTTAATGGAAATATAACCTTACATTTATTAACTTTCAATCAGAAATTACGAAATTTTTATATTATAATTCCTGACAGAAGGTATGGTATCATCAGTTCACGTTTATTTTTACAACCCTCATATTATTTTCTTGATTTTTCAAAAAATATTGTTTTTCATTGCCAAACTCATTTGAGGTTAAGCTGTCATTCAATAGTGGTTAGACATTTTCTTGAAAACAAAAATCAGTAATTTTTATTATCCGGATCAGTCATGATATATTATAATAAACTTTTATCGATAGTATATTCAAAAAATACTGTTTCGATTTATTTATAAATATACAAGTTCATATTTAAATAAGCATGCTTGGCGAAAAAGACTCAATTACGATACTCTTTGATAAAAGCAATTCATCAATATGTCTTAAGTGTTCAACGCTAAAGCAAAAATCTATTCAGAAGACTTATTTTCAATCAGACTTTTTCCGCTCGAGAGAAGATAACATTTTGGCATAATAGATGGATATTTATCGCACATAGTTTTTCACTACTAAAGATTTTAGTCCATATATATTTTATGTAAGTAACTATTATTAATTATTGAGAAGTGGCTACGATCCTTATTGTAAATAGTTTTTTAATGGTTGTATCCTTAAGTACAACAATATATAATATTAAACAATTCAAACTTTTATAGAAACAAAAATAATGGCTACTAGGCGTAGCTTCATCGTTTTTTTCTTTTTAGAGACTATTATAAAGAATTT
Organism: Himalopsyche japonica; assembly: GCA_028555115.1. Taxonomy (NCBI): domain Eukaryota; kingdom Metazoa; phylum Arthropoda; class Insecta; order Trichoptera; family Rhyacophilidae; genus Himalopsyche; species Himalopsyche japonica. The sequence goes on from JAHFWJ010000430.1 coordinate 4,727,717, forward strand.
TAGTATAGTAACAATTATCTGCATGATCTCAATTGTAATACAAAAACACGATTTATAGTTGTTTATTTCATAAGGATCATATTTTTATAAATTAATTCTAGAATAAGCGTTATTAAAACTGCTTGATATCTTATTTTTTCATGAAATAAAGAGTATGAAGATATTTCTATGTTAGTTTGAGTCAGTGAATGTATTTAAATGTGTTAATAGCTGATCCATGAACCATCAGTGACAAATTGTGCATAATTGAACAATAAAAATGTAACACTGAACTTTTATCAAGTATGCTTATTGTTTCATAGAATTTATAAATTTTCTAGTGATGAAGATTTTATCATGCTTACTGAAGGCATCTCTTCAAAAGTAATAAAATCTTTATTAAAAAAAACATTTTTAAAATTAAATATGACGCAATATAAGACTTTAAAAATATATAGATACAAGTAATAGCTTACTTATGCATTTTTCACCACGGAATCCACAGATGGGTTCTGATATAGGAGGCCCACTTCCCACCCATTTGATAGACTTCGTCAAACGCAGCTCCTGCAAAAACAGTTGAATATGTCACATTCTTTAATTATTTCATAATTAGAAAGACTTTTTTAAAGAATATTCTGATCGTTTTTCGTACGCTGTATAAAAACAAAAAAAGAGTGTTGTTCTTAGTGTGATATTTGACTTAATTTTTAGTTGTCTTTGTCCCATTCCGATTTGTATCTCAACGAATAATTCCTATTTTTTTTAAATATTCTTAGGACGTTACGCCTTAATAATGAAAGAAACCACAAAATACATACTTTTGGAGCTAATGAAATCAGAATTAAAGTAAATGCGTCATAATCTATAGTAGCTATAAAAATATATATTTTTATCGACGAAATGTGTGAATGAATGAAGTAATTTAAGTGGAGATATCAAGTGTTCAAAATGTCGCGAACGATAAAGTTTAAATAGAACGCAGTCATCCTTGCGATTTGGGTATCACGTATATTATTACGAAAGGATAATATCCTGTCTGCGCCGCGACCTTGATGCCATACGGTGCCTTACGGATACACATAAGTTGAGTTATTTTCAATATGGAACTTGATTCGGGCATTCATCTTTCCGGTGGAAAGTTTTCGTGTATAGAATTTGATATGATTCAAAGAAAATCAAAATAATACAATTTCTCACGCAACATTCCAGTGGGAAATGGATAGCATTTCGGACTAGGGATATTTTCACAGACGATGAAGGCGCTTTTATCTTATTTATGAATATACACTTTATAACACAAAAACCCGTAATTTTGTTGAAAGCAACATTTCGGAATGGCTGAATATGACTACAATATATTGGATCATTATGAACTACGTCTCGTTTTAACATTATACTACTTTTAACGTTTTAACAGATACTAACAATTTTCATAATTCGCTTTTAAATCTCACAAACCTATTTAATTTTTGAAATGTATGAACTCGCAACTAAAGGAAGAACGAAAAAAATACCAATGTTATTTACAATATAAAAAATATGATTGAATATTCATGAATATTTTTTTACAAGTAAACCTTTGCTAATGACATCATGGCGTGCTAAAACAAGTGATAAAATGACTCCTGATGTTATTGATTTATTTACCAACTCGTTTCGGTAAAATGTTGCTTACATGGCTTTCCAACTTCAAGAAACAAAAACAAATAAATTTTAATGAATTCATTATTTTTTTCTGATTGTTATAATTTTAACGATTTTTTCCATTTTCAAACTTGGTTATAACACAACTTTAATAAATTAACAAATATTATAAAAAAGCTCAGGTCAGACAAATTTAATATTTTTTTCTCCGTAGCCTTTTTTTATTGTGTTTGAGACAAATTTTTAATTTAATGTTAACTTTGTATTATCTTCTGTAATTATTTTGTTTATTCACATATAAAGACATAAAGACATCGAAAAAATAACTTTCTTTGCAATGTATGTTTTTTTGCTTAAGTTCATTTATTAGGATAACCACGATATCAACTGAAATTGTGATGTAAATTGTTAATTCTCACACCTTCCATGGGTGATTTGGTTAACACAATTGCTATTGTAGGAAAATCGTTTACAAAATAATGTAACATAAACACCACGTAAATATTTTCGGTGTATCACGTAATTTCACAAGTTAATAGCTTTAACTCGATTGCGATATTCATAAAGTTTAAGCTAACTTTTTCACAATCTCACAACAGGCAAAAACAATTTTCTCGTAAAATTTAATGGCTTAATTTTTCCATACCAATTAAAAAATTTACAGATGAGGAATTGCTAAGCGAGAATAACGAATGCTGAATGAGAATTGGTATAAAATATTTTTTTTTGACTTGGTTATTATATGTAAAATTACAGGGACTCAAATTCAAGTTTTAACTATTCAAATTAGTTATATGTAAGCAAAAACATGTCACGTAAAATGATTTATCTATAATAAATTAATCAAAGTATTTTTTTTAAATTTTATTCACAAGATGAATAACATGTATATTATGACACTGATGAGATCTTACGATTAGGGCGCTGTTTATAATTGGTACAATTGTTTCTTTTACTTTTGATGAATGTGTTCATACACATATTAATTGATTTATCAATAAAATCAATTTAAATTATGACATTAGCAAGGAAACTTTATTATATCTTTTTCATTAATTAATTTGAATGTAAAAAATTTGCCCCCATTAATATCGAAAGATTAAAATATTCTGCGATAGTCTCAATACAAAAATATTTTAACTTGAAAATTTGCAATAAAGCTTGAAAAATATTCAAACAGAATTTTTAACCTAAATTTATTTCCAATATTCGAATATGTGCCACGATTCATCAGCAAAAATAAATTACCCTTTCTCTTATAGCAAAACTTAAGCGATAGTAAACTATTTTTCAAATACGGCACCAGGTGATAAATGATCGAAGAGTTTTGTAAAAGGAAGCGAATTTCGCCAAGCTGTACAGTTGATTAACTTCGCGGAATACCGGCGCATTCAATGAACGAACAAATTGGTGTTTTCGTCAAATTATTCGTTCGTGTGCGAAATAGATTTTAGATTGAGACTCTGTGAGCGAATCATCGTGTAGGATATGGGAATTTGGGGATGTCAATCGCGGTTCTATTTTCAAAATTCTTGAGTAAAAAAATCGAAATACCGGATCTTCCGGCATTCGAATCATTTTAAGATACCAATTCAGTAATTGATGTATTCATTCTTGATTATTAAAGTATACTTGCCGGTTCTCTTATTGACGGTTCGTTAATTCTGAATCCGATGCACATTGAAAGTAGTCGGGCGGATGCTGTACTTTCACCAGCAATTAGACTTATTGCATATAAAAAACATAGTCGTGCAAATATTTGAGAGACTTCTTAAAATATTGAAATTAATCTTGCTTTATCAGCATCGGTGGTTCAATGGTAGAATGCTCGCCTGCCACGCGGGCGATCCGGGTTCGATTCCCGGCCGATGCATTTTTGCTCCAAAATCAAATATTTAATTACTAATATGATTATAAATTAATATATTTTTGCCATGGCTCTTTATTTCATCAAAAAATGCGTCGGCCGGAAATCGAACGCGGATCGCCCGCGTGGCAGGCGAGCATTCTACCATTGAACCACCGATGCTTACACTGATGCACAATAATATGTTTAAAAAAAAATTGTTTGTTTGTACAGGTGTTTATGCACAATACTCACCAAAATTTCAAATATCAATATCAGTAAAGAGAATTACATAATAAAATAATAACTGAACTATATTTATAAGAATATTAATTGATAAAATACTTGTCTGCCAAGCAGATGATGCAGGTACAAATTACCCTTATTTAATAGTTAATTGTGCTAAATTTTTAAAAATCTGTTTAATTTATTTTCCTACACATTGTATGAAACATCCGCAATAATTATTTACATTATTTTCTACTAAAGTACAATATGTTTTCTTCAAGTCAAGATATTATCAAGCGTATTATGGAGTACAAAACAGCAAAATAAAAGCTATTTTAAGTATCAAAATATTTGATGACATAGTACAAAGGTAGCTCCAAAAATCCCAGATGCATAAGTATGTAGAACGGGGTTACCGAAAAAAACTACAGTGAATAAATCTTACTTTGCAGATTTGAAGCGTTTAACGTCTTGAGTACTCTATACGAGTGCATATTCACTTCTTGCAGTACATTTCTATAGTCGGTGCTCACTTGCACTTAGATAGATCTTAGAGAGACTCAATAGAATCGTAGACATCCACTATGTGAGATGAATACACGATTAATATTTTGGAAAGTAAAATTCCGAACTGTTCCCATGGGACAATCCAAGACTGCAACATTTGAAGAAAATAAAACAATGTAATATGGGCTGAAGGATACATGATACGATATTTTTACGAAGAATTAAACAAATTTGTTTATCGTTACTAATTTCCCATGTAAGGAAAATCTTTCTCATAAAGGGGTTTTTCTTATGTGTTTTCCTCACCTACAAATTGCCTTCAGCTGACTTTGCCCATGTTTCTATCTCAAAAATGTTGTGTTTTCATCCAAAGTATTGTAAATATTTGTAGTGCAGTGTAATACTTGTTTGAACAGTCTACAACATACGCAATTTCCTAATATTTTTTTCTGCCATACAAAACGAAAGATACCCTTTCCCTCAAAATTAAATGTATACATCATATAAAATGGGTTGAAAAAGGAAAATTAAAGAGAATTCTCGTGTATTATGAAAATTTACATATTTATTGACATAAAGATCTGAAAATTTTTGTTGGAAAAATGAACAAGTTTTTTGATTGGAAAAACTTAACCAATAGACTATTGCAACTGATAACTTTATTATAACACTTCACTACTTATTTATATATTTCACAGTATTTTAAACATAGTTGCAAAACTTAAATTTTAATTTGTAATTCATATTAAAATTTAAAGTGATGTTACTTTTTTTAATATATTTTATCCGTTCAATTCGTTTTGGAATAATATTTTTAGATTGTAGTCGATAAGTGAGCTTAGAAGATGATTTCTATACGTTATATCTCCTATACAAAAATTATCTTATGAAGAGGTTTCCTTCTCGAAAATCGTAGTCAGATGACCAGAAAATCACATTTATTATTCTTTTGATTACAGCCATTAAAAGTGATTAACTCGATAAGAGAACGTTTGTGATTACTACCAATTTTTAAACATATGTAGCCTATAGAATATTTGTCAAGCAAGCTGAAATAAGCTACATTGCTTTATTTTCTGAACATTTGATACTTGATAAAAAAATGTACTTAAAATTCAACGACCAACACCATCATGGTTACAGAGAGGGTTAGGGTTAAGAAGGTGTATAAAAAATGCATCGGCCGGGAATCGAACCCGGATCGCCCGCGTGGCAGGCGAGCATTCTACCATTGAACCACCGATGCTGATACTTATTAATTAACATGTAAATTAAATAAGTATATTGAACCAATTAAACAAATATCTTAAGCGACATTTTTCTTATATTTCGTTATAAGATTTCGTTATAATATATATATTATATTTTGTTTGACAGTGAAAATAAATGTTAAAATATTGTTATTCATTGGGACTATTTTTCTTGGTATTAAGGATTTATTGCTATACAACTTAATATTCTTCTCAGTAGCAGGACGGGAGATTTCATTAGGTCTTATCGCACCTGCCCAGTCGTTAGTACAAAAGAATCTTCCAAAAAGAAAAACTCATCGTTTCTTTTCATTTCTTTTTCTGTCATGTAGCTCAACAAGGATATTAAAATCATATACAAAGGATCACAGTGTGAAGCTGAGTCATTAATTTTCAAAATTAAATAGAAAAAGTCACAGAAACATTATTTTTATCATATTGATAATACATGTAGCTTTATGAATAACATTTTTTTAGCAATAATAAAATAAAAAAATCGTGTGTTGCTTTATGAAATAAAGGTCTGTCAAGTTTTTAACAAATAGCAAGTGTGATTTGCTAGTGAACGTAAATTCCAATAAATATGTTCGACCTGTTACACCGTTATACATTACGTAAGAAAACACTGCTACCACTATCTATATAAAAAGGATTGAAATTCTTTGGCGTTATTCAAATAGGTAAAGTGATTTTTATGTGTGTCAGATTGAAAAAAATGTATAAACCAGAAACTATTTCTTCTCTTACTTTTTTTGAAAAAAAAAAAAAACAAACCAGACAAAATAAAATTTACAAAGTTTTCTGAACCGAAACTTTACAGCACCTCATTTTGAATGCAGCAAATTCTTTTTTTATTTCTCCATCCAAAAAAGTTACGGAATTACGAAACAAAAGAAGATTATGCTCGAAAGAATAAAATTGTATATGCAGACGACTAGAAGTATCTAAGAAAACATTTTCCAAAATACGGGCAAGTTCAGTTTCGAGTTAAACTCCGCAGATAGCAAAAAACACATTACAACTTAAACTTAATTTATACAGAAAAAAGATTCTTGTAGTTGTTGAATTCGGAGGAGTATAATATATTTTGTATAACTTATTTATATTAAATTAAGGCATGCAAAAATTTCAATAAGTATGTTCATCGGTTTAATCAAGAAGACGGTATTTTTTTGTTCGATCGAGATGCTGCCATTTAGTCTTGACAAAAATTGTTTTTACATTGACAATTTTTATAGCATCAAACATTTGGAAAAATAATGACTAATAGATTTCGATTTCTTAAGAAAGGGAAACTTTAGTAAAAAAATCTATTTTATAGGTAAATAAAAACTTTCATTCTCAAGTAAGATTCGATAAAAAATTTACTACTTTGGATAAATTTTCATGATGTAAAACGTAACATTTCCGTTTACATAATATCTTTCTCAATATACTTATGCTAGAAGTAGTAATGACAGTAAAATGTTTTTAAGTAAACTATAAATATTCAGAAGAGTGTAAATAGGTATTATTTAAAATAAAAAAAAATTACTGATTAAAGAAAGCCATGTAATAAAAAAAAAATATTTTTTGCTTCCATATCTTAGCTGGTTTTACTTCGATATAACTATTTGCATAAACAATAATAATAAAACTCGTATAAAGTAAAATATGTTTGTTTGGCAAAGCCCTTGTATAATTATTGTAGTGAAGGAAACATCTTGTGGATGTTATTAAAACAAAAGCCAATATTAAAAGAATTGTTTAAGAACGTCCAAAGTTACTAGAAAAATCTACTTTGCATTCCAAAATTCGTGATAAGAATATTGAGAAGTAACGTCTTGAGAACAAGTCGGAGGTTTTATAATGTACAAGAACTGTCCGAGCTCATCTACACATTGGAAAAGGGTTGATTTTTTTCGACGAAGGTTCAATGTTTGCTTAAGTTGCCTTTTGCTTATTGGATAGCAAACCTTTCAAGCGTTTTTCTCATATTATATCTGAAGTCAGATACAAAAACCTATAATCAATTTGAATATAAAAAACGCAAGATTTTTATTAAGTAAGCATAAAATTTTATGATGGATATTCAAAATATTTCTTTGAAACGGAAAATGTTTCGCTCAAAAAGGTCACAATCATTAAGATACTGTGTTTGCAGAATATGTGAAGATAAATAAAATTATGGGAAAATATCTAATGAAGCATACAGTATTTTAAATAGTAAAAACACATTTTTTTAGTACTTATTTCCACAATATATTTTTAAAAAAATGTGTTTTTATTATTTAAAATATCATGCCTTTCCATCAAGAAGTGACAGTCAACACCTTAAAAGTGAAGCATACAGTGTTGATTTTAATTTTGTGGCTCAACCCCTCATTTAAGAAATACTTAAGCTTGCAAGGTGTCTTTAAATATAATAGAAATGGAAGTTAAATATTTAATTAATCTTTATTTTGAAGAGTTTAACTGAACAAAAAATAAAATAGAACTGGAGATTCGATAATTAATTTATGAAAATACCCTATCAGAGAGTTCAACGCTTGACGTTTAAATAAGTGATACAGCTGGTAATGCAAGGTGTCCTATTTGGCTATTTTGTATTTAAAATAAAGCATCAATCTAATAATATTTCAAGTTTTATGTTTATGTGTATGATTGAAATTATTATGAAAAACTTATTAATCACAGTTCATCTTTTAAGATTTATTCATAATACCGTTTTTATCCTCAATTTAAAAGAACCTGTTTTACAATTTGATTATCGTCAGTTATGCGTTCAAAGACGATATACGATTTCCTATAAAATAAAACCAGAATTATCTTTCTTCTCAATCGTACAACTACATACATTGTTTTATTCTAAATAGATTTATTTCAGATAACGTAGTAAAAAGAGGTAAGTAGTCAAGTTGATTTACCGGAAGTGCGCTATCGTTGTGCTGCTTGCGGAACAATGTTCCCACGGGATATAGTCCATACGTTCCCGCCATCCTGGGATCTTCCAGGCGTCCGATTAGCGTGTAGTTACCCTCAGCATCTCCGTTTGCGTCTATGTAGGCCATATATCTGTTCCATACACAAAGGCAATGATTTAATTTATAGTCATGTTTTTATGAATATATATAAAAAAAAAAATTGTATAAAACCAATTTCGAATCATCAAACAAAGTTATTGAGAAATATCTAAAAACCTCGTATAATAATAATAAAATAAAATATTAACGGTTAAACAAAAAAAAAATGGATTATTTAAAAGGAAATATATTGTAAAATATTGAGATGACTAATAAACGAAATATTTCAAGCAGCCTAGTTATTTTTTTAAAGTACAACTTTAACTGTGGTGGATGGTTATATCAAACGTATAAATATAGGTGCAAGCAATTTTTGTAGAAGCTGTGTTAACTAATATAATTTGTGAACTACTTATATAATATCGCTATAAAATTTATTTTATCACTTAATACAGTTTCGGAGATAATCAATTTAAAAATAATATTGTTTTATGAATTGATGTTTATAAGGCTTCAATATACTTAAATTATGATTCAATTTCTTTTATACTCAATACATACTCAGTGTTTGGTCTGCACATAGAATATATAAATCTTTAAGCAATAGAGCCGTGTCCGTTTTCTCCCTTCTAGGTAAGGGTAAGAATGCACTCAACTTAATGGACTTCTACTTGTTTACGCGGAACCAAATTATTCTTGACTCTATGGGACATGAACTTTCAACACAAATTCGTGTGAGCGCTTCACTTTAAAACGGGAGTATTTTGGAATGACTTATATAATAACATCCGCTCAAAAGATTATTGTAGCCATAAAAAGAAACACCATTTTCAACTTCAAACCTTTGTCCTAACTTTTTTAACGTAACGTAAATTAAAAAAGTCCTTTCAAAAGTCTTATTCACCATAATATCTCATTATTCAATCGAAAAAAAGACGAATGCAGCCACTCGCTAATAATCGAATCGATATTTGAACACTATCTTCATTGTTTTCATCGAAAGGGAAATGCAGATGTTATCATTTAATAACTTTGACAATTATTTATTTATTTAGAGAATTAGAAGAGGCATGTTATGGGTTAAAAATTAAAACAATGAAAGATGAATATGAATTCTGAAAACAGTTTGTGTAATAAAATAAAGTTAATTAGTTTTGCATATATCCCTCTTAGTGAGGTTTTTTTTTAAAATGAGTTCTATTTCCATTGAAATTGGAAGATAGTTAAAGAAAGTATAAAATTTGATTTAAAAGAATACACGCGGTGTAATTAACAATTAGTCATTGAAATATTTTGTGAAATTTGCTCAAATAAATATTTTCTGAAAATTCTTTTAGAATTCGTTTAATATAATTTAAATTAAATATCGTAATAAATAAGCATCTAAATATTGATTTTTAATAGAAAATTTTATTTTAAAAATAATTTAGGACTGGCCAAATACTTAACATATTGACCGTTTTCATTTATTACTGACAAATCATTTTCTAAAAAGTACGATTCAAATATATACGTGCATTGAATTTATCTAGCAAAATGACGAGGATAACTCGAGGCTGTTTCAAAAAATTAAAATAGATATTACCATACTGAAATAATGTAATAAGCTCTTATATTTATACAGGAAATGAATTTATATAAGTACAAACAATGAAGCAAAATAATTTAATCTGCGAAATGTGCTAGTTAAAAGAAGTAAAAATGATAATGGCGTCAAAGTGTAAGCCATTTAAATTCCCTAAGCTTCGTTTACTCACCCCATGGCGCTGTGGTAGTGTGTGTTTTTAATGGAGTTAATGATGTAGGTTCCATTCCGTGGATTTTCTTTCTCTCTGAGGGCATTCAGAACGGCTCCTGCGTACAAATGGACGGCATCATAGAGGTAGGCTGCTTCAGGCCTGATCTATGAAAGAAAAATACACAATTGAGTATGGAAATAGGTCTTTTATTCAGCTAAAGCATGTATTCACGGTGGAACAATGTTAATATATTCTTAAGCACGTAATAAAAACAATCACAAGCAATAATCGAAACACTTTTTCTGGAATATCGTTAAGTGTCGGAATTTTATCACTTGAAAGCGTTTGTCTTCAGTTTTTGTAACAATAGTAAGAAAACTATATTCCGTAATATATTAACATTACAAAATTATATGATCAACTATTGAAAATATTACGATAAAGCGAAAGCTACTTTTTTAGTGTATATTTGTTTACTGGAAAGATTACGTAATAATTCATAATAGTACATTTTAGATGATAGTTAAGATCTTAAGTTTTGAAATCATTTAGGATTGTTAGAATGAAAAAAATATTTACAAGCAATTAAAAAAATATTGAAACGTTTGAACATATTTTTTTAGAATCATACATTTTTAGTGTTTGAGCGTATAAATGTGTTAACGTTTAAAAAAGCAAGTGAGATTGATAAATTTAGAACACCAACCACTAATATCTGATGTTTTACGAATCGTCAGTGAATAAATGTCATTTATATCATTATTAAAACGAGACTACTTTAAAAGCAATATAAAATATTTTCTCATCATTTCAGCTGCTCTAATTAAGTTGCTTTTAGCAAAATACGTCCAAGTCTTTCATAACGATAAATAATATTAATATTTAATATAATATACATGATAACCTAATTTAACCATAATAAAAATCTTAATAAGCAACTATTTAGGACTGTCTATTCAGTGGTGCAGTGGTAAACAACATGGCTTACTTGACGGATATCACGGATTCGAGCTCCAGAACGAACAGCCCTTTTTCAATCGATTACAATCGAAGACACGTGTGTTCTTAATATCTAAAAACAAATCAATCAATCCGATCCTGATAGACAGAAGAGTTGGTGAGGATAACGTAGAGATAGCGCCGTTGGCTAACCACAAGTGATGTACGAGTCATATCCGTTCTATCCTTTATTCTCTTTCTAAAAGAGAGGTTGAGCAAACAAATCAGTTAAGATATCTCTATTAATAGGGTCATAAACTTCACCTCGGAAGTGGAAATGGCGTCGACTGCCAGCACATAGCTGTCAACAGACTTGTAACATTATTCATCGCTTGTATATGCTTTTGGAATATTTCTGTAATTTCATTAAAAAATATTTGACTTTTTCGTATAAAGAATTGTAACTAAATGACAAAACGAAAAAGTTCATATCGAAAAGATTCCAGGGAAGTTTGAAATACCTTACTTTATTTTCAATAATGTTGTTGTTGAAGTAAATAGATGAATCTTTTATATAATTTGAAAGGAAATTTGTCATACGTCATTTATTTTGAAACTTTGCCAATTTAACTCTGAAAAGAATACTTCGAATAGACGAATCCATTGTTCATTTTCACGCCGAAAATATTCGAGTTTACATAGGTGGAATGTGATTCATGATTTTCCTATGCAGATATTTTATTCATACATGATTTTATGTACTTTTGTGTGAATGACGGATAAAATCGGCTAATAAGCAGTAATAGCAGATTATATTTTCTTTTGTGAAACAAAAATTGTGTATATTCATTTAATTTTTAGAAAGATGATGACTAGCGTTTGGATGTAAATCATAATAAAAAAAACACAACGTAGCAAATAATTTTTCTTCAATTTTACATATTTAAGATCAAAACCGCTGTTGCTCATTGCGAGCATTATTATATAATTCTTGTTATTAAAATATAAAGTCTTTCCACCAAGAATATGACATTTAACACAAAAAAATAAAATATAAATTTGAATTTGAGTTGTTGAAACTTTATACGATTCGTTGAGAATAACACTGAATTCAATCAAAGTCTTTTAATATCTAAAATTTATTTAAGTTTCAACTATTCAAATTTGATATTGAAATTCGATCAGGCACCTTCAGTCGTATCAAAAATTACATATATATATATATATAAATGGTTTTTACTAAAGGAACTTTAGGATTGTGTTTTCGTCTTGCAAGGAGTTTTAGTGAAAAATAAAAATAGTATTATATATATCATGAAGTAACATTTTTCGAATGACGATGCATTTTTTCAGTAGAATTGTAATATCACTGTCTGTTTCAGGTAACAGTTAAACAGTGGGATCGCTAGAATTTTTTATTCGACTAAAACCAAAAATAAACCAAGTTTTCAAATAAGTTATTATTTTTTACATATGTAAAGTTGTAACCAAAAGTAATTCTCTACAACATGTATTTTTTTATATGTAAAAAACATTGAAATCGAAGGTGATTTCAATTTATATTCACTTAAAAGTGTTGCAAAGCTTCACAATCAACTATCTTTCTTGGATTGTGTAAGGCTAACAAGTTGATAAACTGAAAAGCTTCTAGGTTAGACGTTTCAAATCACACGTCATGTAATAGACATTTTACCATTTTCATTCCTCCCAGGTATGTGACAGCGTTACGGTAGTTGAACGGCGGACGCTCCATGTAGCGGTTGACGAGCACGGAAAAGTTCCTGAAGCCAACCGGCGCCGTCGGAACGACACCCAAGTAGCTTCTGAAAGCTCGTGCGGGAAGGGCATCGTGTACGTGGTGGGCATTGCTCAGTAAACCACGCAAGTACTTCTCAGGGAAGGCTTCGTCGTACTGCTCGATGTCAACGCCAAGTACCCAGTATTCACCTAGTTAAAAAAATAATCACATGTTTTGATAATCTAATACTTAAAAAAATGTGCTAGATTATAAAATATGTTATATTTGATAAACTCGGCTATAACATTACAAAAGTTTATTTTAAATATCTACTAAAAGCACCAAGGCAGATAGTGAAATGTTTTGCTAATCATTATAAAATTTTTAGTGGTAATAATTTTTGAAAAATTATAAACAATATATTGATTTAATTGGCATTTACTTGGTAGAAATCATTATAACATGGTAAAAAAGTATTTTAGTTCTACAAAATTTATAAAGGATATAGTTATAAATTTTGCTGAGCTAAAATATATATTGATATTTTTTCACTGTTTCCTTACAAATAATGTTTTTTTGAATTAGTTTGAATGCAGAAAAAAACTATGATTAAATATATTTCGTTGAGAAAAAATGTCCAATTGAGTAGTTTAAAATTATAATCATGAAACCATTGTAACTTTTATTACTATACATTTTTGAGACATACACTTTTTATCTATTGGAGAAAATTAAATTATATTTACCTTTATCAAACAACTTCATCTCCTCCATGGCAACTACCAATCCAAGATGATCGTAGTGATTCCCCAAGGAAACATAAACTGTAAACAAAAATAATAAAAAAAAACATTTTGAATAGAATCAGTTTAATACTTCAAGAAAGAGCGAGTAAACAGTTCGTTTATCGACCAGAAAGTTGTAGTCTGAGTATGGAATTTTTCTCCACAACAAAGACATATTGCTTAAAAAAAAGTATTTATTGTACAACTATAATTTACAAATATTTGCAGCATTATGCATTTATGTGAGAAATATTTTTTTGAATACTCAACATTTGAATATTGTATGGCATGAATTTAAAACTATTTAAAACACTGTTAATCTGATATATTTTTTTAAATATTTACGTAAATCTATACATAAGTGTATTAAGCGCGTAGCTATTTAGAAACTATTTATTTTCTAAACGGCGAGACTTTGAAAGTAAGATGCGATAAGATGAAGGCATTAGATCGAGCTGTGCTTTCACGGGGCTTGCTAAATTAGATAAGCGTTATCAGATAAAGGAAACTCTCTGATATTTCATGAAGTTCACATTAGCTAGAGGTATCTTACGTGACTGGCATAGTAAAGTTACTCCCTTGTTCGCACAGATACGCACACATGTAGGTACCGTTAAGTGGACGGTGCTTATTCTGAGCTAACTATTATACACACAGCTACCATTTCTCTTAAGTATTTTGTATACAAATAAAATTAACAAATTATGATTTTTCTTTGAGTATCTACTGCAAAGTAACAAGTGGCAAAAGAGTACATTGTTATTTAGAATTCAATACAATATATTCTTAAATTGATGTTGTTGATGCTATTCAAAATGACTAAAAAACAAAAATCTTAAATTTCATAAAATATGTACAGATTTTTCAAACGTGAGTACATTTGTTTTAATGACCCATTTTATAGCGTATGAAAAGATGTTCCATGAAAATAATGTACAATAAAAAAATGTTTGTTTAGATTGCATTGAAAAAGAACTCTATGACTTTACTTTAAGTTCACAATCCATATCAATTTCTTTGATCGGTTACAAATTGAAAGTTGCCAGGCATCCTAGTTGAGGTAAAATTTAATTGATTTTTGAATATGAACATACCATACTATAATAATGCGTTATATTTATTTTAACTCAATGTTCACGAGCTTTTTTAATATATTATAATGATTTACCAATTATATTGTGTATGCTATTTGATTTTCAAAAACGTAATTTTACGTGTCCAGTAAGTTCTGTGTTAAGATCGATGAGTCTCGAAAGTTTTTCGTTGGTATTTTTGTGAGTGGTACCGTTTATAAGAGAAACCCCATCGTTGAAAGCATGCTGCGTTAAGCGGCACAATTTACGTTAGTTTTGCCAGTCTCGGCGCGCTACTAAAAGTTTCTCACGAAAAATGTCACGATACTACAAAAGAAAAATTTCGTCGAAAACAGCGAAAAAGTTTCCTTGCGTAGCAACCTAATGCGAATGTATCCTCTAACTCCATCGATGGAATTTTGGCATCTCTTTTTAATAGCTTAGTAAAATACGTTTAGCATTAATTCATTTATTGAAATTAGTTTTAAGACAGATTGAAAATATTTGATATTTTAATATGCCAATGTATATCCTTAAACGATGCATTGACAAATTTAAAACTTTTAAAAATATTTCCGTAGTGATTCAATAATTCAAATAAATGGTAAACAAATCTTTATCAGTCAATAGAGTTTTTTTTTATAACTTTTTTATAAGATTTATTTTCTACATAAAATTTTCGTTGACTGAATCTTGAAAATAATAATCCAGTAAAGAGAGGATGAAATGAAAGTACGTACAGATATTAATAGTATTTTAAATTGTGTTTTCATTTAACTGGAATTTACGTGTTTTAATTAAGAAGGATAAAACTGTTTATTTTCTAAAATGAGTTTTTTTTCATTCGTTACTTCTAAAGAAAACATAATTTGACGAGTGCTTCTTAGAATTTTTCTTAAATGAGACAAGCTGTAAAAAAAGCCCAAGATTTTTTTCATGATTATCATCTTTTCAAACAAAAACATTTTCGTATTTTTCATTTGCACATAAATATTACGTCTTTGTCAAAATTGAATACACAATAAAAACACGATAACGCCAGCTTAATTATTATAAAAACATTTTTTTTAAAACATTAGCATTGTATATAATCAGTGAAACTATTATTTTTAAGTAAAAATGATGAATAAAACTCAGAAGCTTTTAATGCGGTAAATGTGTGCGATATTTGCGGCATAAATACTTTTCAATTTGTATCTTAATATAAACACATTTTCAAACCATGTCATAAGCAATAAACGTTGAGTGTCATAGAGTAAAGTTTTTTTTTTACTTGGTATAAACACTCCTATGCGGATAAACAAAACATGACTTTGGATAAAGATTTTATGTTGGTAGCACTTTCGATTGCTAAGCCACGGGAAAAGTGGGAAAGTCATGTAGGATTTGAGTACCAAATAAGATTGTTGTGTTGGCTCAGCAGGGGTCTACCATAAATGCTTGACCGTAAAATTTCCGCAAGAAAATCTAAAGTAAATTACGGCGGTGGGCACTCGCTATGTTATATATTTTACTTTATATTACATTATACGGTATGCTAAGTTCAATAGAAGCTCTTAATATGAGAAAAAGTTTAATATACAATTTTAAAGAGAAAATAGTTTCACATATTTTCAAAAATAAAATTCAAGCGGCAATAAATTGCAAACATATTTTTATTTGATTATGTTTTTGAATTTCTTTATGTAGCATATACATCACAAAAAAGACAATTTTTGAATAAGATAGTGGAGCAATGTTGACAGAAGACATTGCAAGCTGGTATAAAATGTTACAAAATAGAAAAACATTTTTTTGCTTCAAAACTGTAGCCAAGGTTTATTATTTAACAAAAGATGGTATTAGCTTAAAATAATGTTATTTTTTTACCTTACGTGTTATATTCACTATGTAAAGTAAGTAAATAAAGCGTAACGTATTTTTGAATGTGTTTTTAGACATCGTGCATGGAGCTACCAGCTTCCAGATTATTTCTTTTCTGTTTAGTGATTATACTTGAAATGAGAAAATATGTTTTTTAATAAAAAAATGTTCCGGAATTTTAAGCTTAATAGTAAAATAACACTACGCATAAATGTACGTAAAAAATTGTTTAAAAATATAAACAAAAAATACGTCTGGGTTGTTTTTAGGAATATTTTCGTTGTCTGTTAAATAATTGAAATTTCTATTTTCAGTAAAATATTCAGATTACAGCAACTGTACATTACTTATTTGTGCTCATAGTTAAACGGGCATGATAAGTATATACCTACATCAACCAATGCAACGTTTTGAATGCTTTGTATTTTTAACACGTATGAATTTTTAAGTCAAGTATTTGTAAGTCTTTTGGTCCGTAAAAAATTAATAGAACAATTCGTAAGATTTTTTAAAATTATAACAAGAAAAGAAAAATAATGTAAATTAGGTTGACATAATTTTTTTTTTTGTATAACTGTTTCAGAGAAAGCAACATATTTGAGAGATTAAAATAACCATCAGTTTCTATTTCAAAACGTATCTGTCACAGTTTCATAATAAAAAGTTGAAAAAGCAAAGGTACTGAAAGGAAGTGCTATTTGATCGTAAAAATGTCAAACGACAAGTAAACTTTTCTGCAAAAAGGTTGATGTAGTAGATTTATCACATCAGTTTCTATTTTTATACAATACACGGGTGTAATATGCGCGAACCTTATATTAAAACGGAGACCTTTCCAAAACCGAATCTATCTTTTTACGACTGCCTTGTATATTAAAATTTCATTCCGATAGAAACATGAAGCAGCCCCTATTTTAAACATCGTGCATTGTGAATCTTTTACCCGTAAAACATATTTGACTACAGGCACTACTCGTTTTGCGTAGGATCAATCAGAAGGGTTCAGTAAGATAAATAATAAAAACGTATTTTATTTACTGAGTATAGTCTGATCAAAGGATTCGTAAAAACTCTTTTTAAATATAGTCGTATATCGGCTAATAAAATCGGTTGAAAATAAATATATAGCCCAAAGAAATAATATTTTTGTTCAGAATACGCGACCTTGGTTACTATATCTTCGATTCAAATCCATGAATAAAAATGTATGTATATATATATATATATAGATTTGTTTATCGATCTTTAAACTTTTATTTAAAACTGTCATTTTTAAATATTTAAAATTTAATCTACGCTCTCCGATTTAGTCAAAAATAGATATAGAGATATATACAAAGAGTGACTTTATGATAACTCTGTCTTTTCTGAACCTGATGAGTTTTACTTATTTCTCTTCAAAGAGTCTAAACAAATAATTTTCAACCAAATTTTGAATGTTTGAAAATCAGTGTATGAATTTTTCAAAACGACTTCTTAGGAAGTTACGTTTCTTCTTTTGTTTATGCTGCCATCTGGCGATTATAGCTTTGGTTGTCCTGTCATTTTTAACATTATAATACTACGGTATTATAACGGCTAGAATCTGTAGTGAATAAGTTGTAAAGTTTTTCACAGTGAACTTAGCTAAGTCACTAAGTGACAACTAATCCAAATGGAAATTTGAGAATATTTTATTTTTTATAAAAAATGGACTTATGAATAACGTTTATTAAATACTAATCAATTATAAAAATTACCACACATTTTTAAAATACAATAAAAAATAGAGCATATTAAAAAAGATCACCAGATGTACCGGTAAATTTAAAGCTGAATAAACAATAAACAATGTATTCAGAATTTAGTTTGATGCCATTAGTATGCAAAAATAAATAACTCATAAATTCTGCATTGTGAGGCTGTTTTTATTTTTTTCATAATATATTCTGAAGTTCTGTTTGAACAATTAATGTTGATTCAATACCTAGATTATAATTTATGATATTGACTGAAGGTGCTTAATGGACTTTCAATATCAAATTTGAAATGTTGAAACTTTGTACGATTTAATATGTTTGGTTACTAACGACTCGGGTTTCGCCTTTCGGCATCTTCAGGCATTGAATCACACGTACGCAACAGAACTGTATATAAATATATTTATTATAAAAACATAGTTTTGTTTAAATAAATATCCTATCAAAAATAATGATTTCAGTAATGTACACAATGACTAAACGTTCGGATTCCGTCATCTTGGATGACCGTTGATGGCTGTCCATAAGATACTATCTATTACTGATAATTATCATTAAGCGGTTAGATATATTTCATGTTGCTTGTGAAATGACGGTAAATTTTTGCAGTTTATTGAGAGAACGCTATTGGTTTTTCCGATTCAATCACCCCGGTAAACACTGTTCGTGTAAATTTACCGGTAATTAAATAAATTTATTACCCGCGTCGAGGGCGGACACCGTTAAACTTTCGGCTGTCATTCTGGAGAAGCATTTTGGGTTACGGTGAGAGGTGTTAGTTATTTCAGCAGCATTTTGAGTTATGGGTGTCCCAGATACAAGTCGCAATGAACGGAACTGTTAGATGCCAAGCAACATGGCGGCTTTAGCACTGACAAATAAATACAATTTTAGTGCGTGTCGGCCGGACGTCCTGCTACAAAGACGAAAATAATGGCCGTAATAAAGCTTGAGAGAACGAATTGGGATTTTGAATGACCAGTAGCGATTTCATTAATACGCTGAATTACCGATGGATATATTGGCAAGTAATTTATGACTGTGTGAAGGAAAATATTGCAATTTTGCGTCTCTGAGACTATTAAGAAAATTTATTCATACTTAGTATTTTTTTTTAGTTTTTAATTTCACGAATACAAGATGGCTTACAGAAATAACGTTTAATTCAATTCAATTCGTAAGTGGTATTTTGAATCATGTGATTTTATTACATTATATTTTGAGAACGGTTAATAACATTATATTCAGGACACGGCTATTACCTAACTTTTTCGCAGCACACATAAACTATTAATGTAGAATTTTTTAGATATTATTCGACGACTAGTGAAAATTCAGTTACTTAATCGCTAATTTAAGAAAATTTAAGATTATAAAAATGTGGTGAGAAAATAAAAGGTTTGTAATTTTAACCTTATGATAATATAAAATGATCTAAGCTCATCCGTGTGACGCTTATCTCGAAATCAGACTGGTTAGAATCGAATTGAATTGAACAAAGCTATTTTAGCAAACAGACTGTTGATTTAAATTGGTATCATTATAGTCGCGTATTACATGTTTTTAATTTTAGTCTGAGCACACATACAGTGTTAATTAAATTGAATTATTTGGAAATATTATCATAAGTATATAATAGCAATAACTAATAGACGATATGGAAACGGATAGCGTTTATAGATGGAGGGTATAATTCATGCTATTTTATATATATAGCTAAATAGTCATATCTGAAAACCTTATACTATATAAAAATTTGTGTTACGCAAAAACTTTAACAGTGATTTTCTCTGCTTGATGTAATTTGAATAAATGCGTTATAGTTGCTGGAGTGTGCATGATCATACATTAAGAAAACGAGTGCCAATAATAACATGTGCCAAAAAAGCTTAGTCTTCCAATTCAATTATTTTTCGGGATGTCAATTTACTCACATAATATTAATGTGATAATAAAAATCGTTATAATAATCGAAAAGCTTAATTAAAAATGAAGCGAATTGACTTATTTTTCTGTGATGTGTAATTCAATTCTGAATACCTGATTCGTAATAAAGTTTCAATGGTAGTATTAAAAAGCAGGCTGGCATAAATTAAATTAAATTAAATCAATTCACTGTGAATATTGAGGTTAACGATGGCGTCATCTCACGCAAATCGTACTCTATATCTTGGCAACAAAGTAATGTTAAAATCATATTAAATTTACAATTTCAAATGAAAGTTAAGAAACACATAAGTGTATAAACATATGAGTTACGTCACAGTTAGTTAACTTTACTTTGAATTGATAACATTAAAAGTAAAAAGCATTTTTTCTTTCAAGCTTTTTTAAAAATCTATTAAGAATTTCAGGACACTTTTTTTGTATATGTATTCGTCCTTTCTAACGATAACTGATAAGCTTAAAACATCATGGAAATAAGCATCCGATAATGTTGAACTGAGCCATTCTTCGCAATGTTTTATTTTATATTTTTAACAGCAATTTTAAGAAATCATAGATTATAAGACGCATTCTTAATTCAAAGTTTTCAACTAGATAATTGAAAATGTTTTAAAATCAAGTATGTTTTTTTAATTTTTATATCGGAACTAAATGTAAGTAAAATAGCGTTTCAACTTTAATTAAATTGTAATTTACTGATGTTGCACGTGACAGAATAAAGGTTTCGTATAAAACGGAGGAAATACAAAGTGGAAAATTTCTAAAACACGCTCGATATATTTAAAGAAAATTGCAAATATGTCGAGTAGCATTATGGCAAAACGTCACAAACACACGCTACCTACTTACGCGTTTTGTTTTATGGCCATCCATAAACGAATACCTCAGCGATTTAATTAAATCGAAACCGACCAAAGAAACTTTGTCGCAAGGACATTTATATTCTTTCATGCTGTTAAATTTACCGCAATTCTTATTTAAGTATTCATTTAAAATCAAAATGCGCGCATTTTTTTCTTCATCTTTATGCGTGGCGAAAATGGAATATTAAAATAATAATATTATACGAATGAAAGGAAGAAATAAGACCTTTGCTTTAGAGGAAGTTTCCGAAAATTGCGCACTATTTAGTATTATGTAAATAAGCAGGGTCTGTGGATTATTACATTTTTAAACTTTTACTTTCTTCAAACCATAAACAACTTTTTTGTTTCACAAAGAAACAGTAGAATAAAAAAAGTAAATTCTTATATATCAAATATATGATAAGAAGAATATACTCTCACTTAATTTTTAATATTATGTGTATGTATAAGTATAACAAATGATGCATTTAGTAGGTTTACCCATTTTCATTTCGACTGTAGAGCATAATGCAGTCATAATGGAATATTAAAACAAAGAGTTTTTTTAAATAATAATTGGATTTGGGTTAGTTACTCAAACTTTCTTTAGGAAAAAGGTATGGATAAATGGAATTCTTAATGGACTGACTACATACAAGCTCACTTACTAGACTAGCTTAATCACTACATTACAGTATCAGTTAAGATGAATGCAGAGACATAAAAATATTACTAAAATCCGCGGATACAAAAATTATCCCAACTGATGAAAAAAATATGAACACGCCATATTAGACTCGGAATTTTGCTTTAAGGTAGGAGACAGTTGAAATTGTTTTGAAAAAGGTCAGTATTTCAGAAATTAGTTATTATTTTTTCATATTTTTATTGTGATTTTTCACATCTTGGTATGCTTGTATTTTTGCTTTTTGATCAAAATGACTTTGTAATTTCAAATGATTCTTGTTAAAATATATGATTAATCATATCTTAGCGCATATGTATGAATTAGTCCAGTTAATTACATATGAGCTTAACGTTAAAATATTTTTTGATTGAATTGGCATTCGCTTACTGGAGCTCAATTATATCACGATGAAAAAATGGAAATGGATTTAGGTTCTACAAATACATATATCTTATAAATTTTGTAGAACTATAATTCATTGCTATTTTTTCAACGTGTTAAAATATTATGTTATGTATAAGAATTATATTTTTCGAAAGGGAATAAAAATTGTCGAATTGTTTATTTATTTGTATGTGTCGGGGATAGTTAACATTTTGTACGAAATTGACAGTTTAATCCAATGTAAATTCAATTAGCAGTTAAATTTGTTAAATTGATATTTCGATTAATGTAATAAACATGTTTTTTTGACTACAAACAGTAATTCAATGAATTATAAATGACATAAAACAACAATAATTTTAAGGGGATATTTCATATATTTTACGCAAAAGCTAAGAAAGACTTACCTAGGTTTTGATAAAGTTTCCTCAAAATACGATATCTATGTCAATAAAATTATATAGATCTTAAAACTAAAGTAAGATACCGGATTTCTCAGCAGGTATCTTTATAGCTCATCTTATTTACAAGCTAAACTAGCAGCCTTGGAAATACGATGATCTTTAGAAATTTTAATAAAGAAAACCTTAGCGTTGAAAAATTATGTGAAAAATTTGATGCACGCAAACACATATATTACAAATTTTGCAAAATCGTGAAGGAAAGTATTGGAATATACTTGTTTTCTGAATTGTCATTTGATAGATTCATTCATTAAGCGACAGATGCAGGTAATTTCAAAAACAAAGATTTTGCAACAATTCAAAAATATCTTAAGATCAATGATTCAAAAAAAAAAAAATTAGACCGCTATTAAAAAATAAAACAGATTTTTTCATTTACACTTTTATCGTACTTGAATTGTTACAAATTTGAGCGATTCCACATGTTTTGTCACTAACGACCCGGGTTTCACTTATCGACATCTTCAGGCATTCTATCACACGGGTGCAACATAACTTATGTAAAATAAACAGTTAGCATCCTATAATAATTTGGGTATATAGACGATGCTATTGTAAGTGACAAAACATGTGGAATCGTACGAAGTTGTAACAATTCAAATTTGAAATTCCACCAAGCACCTTCAGTCGATATTACTCGTAAATTACTTTAATCGTATTTTATTTAGTTAAAATTATTCGACATTATATGTCTTCTATATATAGATATACAGCAACAATTTGGTACTTATAGATACTTATTAGTTGAGTGACATAAAAAATGCATCGGCCGGGAATCGAACCCGGATCGCCCGCGTGGCAGGCGAGCATTCTACCATTGAACCACCGATGCTTACAATATAATTTAAATAATTTAATTTAATTGTATCGAAAATTCATCTCTAAACAAAGGCAAGTTAGTTCAGGTGTTCATTTGGTTAAGGTGTGAAACAGGTGTATTTTTCTGAAAATCTTGGATGCAATTAATTTTTCTGTTTAATAAGCATCGGTGGTTCAATGGTAGAATGCTCGCCTGCCACGCGGGCGATCCGGGTTCGATTCCCGGCCGATGCATTTTTTTTACTCTATCTAAGTTTTTTGACATAATTCAAGCTTTAAAAAAAATCTAGTTCAACTGACGATTACTCGAGTATATCAATCTGAATCTTCAAAATAGTTTTTAAAGCCAGATTTCAGAAGAAATCTTATTGAATTTCTTTTGACATACTGCTGAATTATTTAGCTCTCATCTAGTCAAATAGAACGACGAGATATTCAAATACACATAAATTTTCTCGAATAATCTAGATGTTAATTACCATTTATTGATAATAATTTACTACGGGCCTGCCATTGTTTCCTGTAAATGTATTCATTCTTGTTAAGCTAATATTTTTTTATCATTTTATTAAGCATTTTTTTTACAGTCCAAACGCACGCATACTTAAAAAATGCAATCAGATACACGTTGTAAACAGTGATGATTCCAGCACCAAGCAAACAACCGCCATTAATATAGAACAGTGTCCGCATCCGGTGTGCCACCACACGATGCTTGGTGTCCGCGACATATTTTTCTAGCAAAAGAAGATCATAAATTCGTCTACTCTATAAAATATTTTGTGAAAGCGCAATCACAGGGAAGCAGATTTTTTTCGTCGTTGGAATAATATGTCATAAGTATAGAAATATTATACAGACAATTTACAATATAAAATGTATGTTAATAAGGAACAAAACTGTACGTAAATAAAGTAAGCGATGAAGAAAGAATGGGTTTTAATAAACGCGTCGATGAGGAATATTTCGGATTTTTATAAATATTGACTTCTGGTGTGCTACGAATTTTTGGATAATAAGCTTTGTCTAACAGAGGAAAGCAAAAGGTTATATAGCTATTCTATTTCTCTATAGCAATTTATAGAGAAAGAGAATACGAAGCTTCTTGACCTATGATGATTATTTGGCATGTGCATCTACTGTTTTCTGTTCAATCAATTAAGTGGAATGTTGTGCCTAAAACAGTAGTTCAGGATCTTGAAAAAGCGTACATAATATTTAAGGAGGCATAACACACATGTACAGTTAACAAGTGTTATAAAAACATATAGTTTGATTACTAAAGTGAATATAAAAACAGTATCATTTAGAAATCCCCCAACAACAATGAAACTGCGTAATGATGATTTTCTTTCAGTCGACAGACGGCTGGATCATAATATTCCTATCAGCCGGTAGTCTATTTTTTATTTGCTTCTGGTGAAATAAGAAAAATCTTTTCCCTCTGACGGCACTAAATAAAGACGGTCTCATTAACTTAGCCAGTTTTCTTAGACATACACGCTATCAGCAACGATAGTTTAAATGCATAATGTTCTCTTGCAACGCATTTAACGTAGCGGCGAATTGATAACCGGACGAAAAAAAAACAACAATAATATGTACCCTGTTTTATATGATCTTGATTCCTTGACGATAGTAAAAGGATGATTTCATACAAATAGTGTCTGTGTTTTCTTCCGAACACATTATGCATGTGGTCTCAATTCAAGAGAGTGACGTGGTGTGAACAGTTATATGTATAGAGCTACGATAAGGTTGGTTAAGACGTTTTAACAATATCGTAATCAAATAATTTATCCCGTTGTACATAAAATGTTTCTAAGCTTTAAAATAGCTCTACATGTTTCTTGGGAGACGCTAGATCAGTAAAGTTATCATATTTAATGTGAGTAAGTGAAAATTAATTGACATTACATTATAAATGTATCGAAAAAGGCTTTGTCGACTTCTCTTGGAAAAATAAATATTTTTATTCATTGATAGTGCTTGTATTACTGAAAGAAGAGTTCTCCGCTATGTATTATGCTTTGGGTACTCGAACTTTCCCGTGAATCTTTTTTATCTCGTGCACCAGGACTTAAAAGTCGATTAGTAAAATGAATCTTGAAACGTTGCTTTGTTGATTTGCTTTTCAGCTATTAATCGAATCACCGAAATTTCCATCATTGTACCACCAATGCTAATAATTGTTAAACGTTAAAAAAATAATCAGTTGGCTCTTTTATTTTTCGTAAGAATATTAGACAATTGTTTAAAAACTGACGCTGTGTAGCCTTGTATCGAATCGCTTAGTAGTTGTAAACTGGATAACCAATTTGCAGGTTCTGATAGTTCATTATAGATTAAATGAGATAGTATTTTAACGTATTTCTACTATGTAATTGTAAAAAAAAAAAGTACAGACAAAAGAGTTAGTTGTATCTGAAATTAGATTTATTCTTTTACTCTTTAAGACCGATTATCAAAAAATATGCATCGGCCGGGAATCGAACCCGGATCGCCCGCGTGGCAGGCGACCATTCTACCATTGAACCACCGATGCCGATACAATGTTAATTATTTCAATATTTTAAGAAGTGTTTTAAATCTCATCGCTAGTGAAAGTAAAGCATCTGCACGATTACTTAAATGTGTACTAGATTCAGAAGTAACAAACTGTTGAAAAGAGACGCAGCGAATGTATTTAACCAATGAAGAATGAATGCAGTGAGTGATAGACGAACGAATAGTTTAGACTGCGAATAAATTGGAAAATTTTCACGAAAGATTTTTCCGAATACGTGTTCGTACGACGAATAAATATTCGGATAACGAACTTATAAGATCTTTCTAATCCATTTATTCTATCGGTAATATAATATAATAGTGATCGGTTAACAAACTATTCGGATAGCGAACATAGTCTTGGAACAGATGGTTTTGTTAACCGATTACTCACTGTTGTCAATTAGATTCTGTTTGTTTCCAAATTTTACACACGTTATGCATAAACAATGAAGGTTTGAGTGTTCGATATTTCTGATGTAATTTAACTATTTTTTTTATCTTTGCGGCACATAAACAAAATTGATAAATTGGATCTAATATAAAAATCTTGATTAGATACGAACTAGCTTTTTCATCGTGTTTCCTGAATATTTTCCATGGGTACCTAAAGCGTTTTCAGCATATAAACAAGCACGTCCCAATTCTGATATATAGGCCCTCAAACTAAGAATTTAGCTTGTTGATATCGTACCTTGGTCTCCTTCCGGATTGTGGGTCATTGATAGGTTCTATGATGAAATACAGCACGCGGCCCTAAATTAGGTTCAGCACTCAATTCAAGATTTTGGTCATGTGCAAGGTTTCTGCGTTTTCCATGACCTGGTATTATCAATACTATTTAGTTACAAAATGGAGTGTTGGATTAGTGAGTCGAATTTATGAATACTTAATTTTTTAACCGCAAAGAAGATAATCCGAAAGTGAATGTGGCAGTAAATAAGAGGTGTTTAAACCATCTTTTGAAATATCCAAATTTGAAAATTGATTGAGACTATAAGAGGATAAGCACTGCCCGACACTTCACAAAAAATCTTGATTGATTCATGGGAAAATTATATGCCATTTAAAATTTTCATGGTAACTGATAGAGAGTTGGTAGATTTTCATTAATTAATCAACTCCCATTTCTATATTCTTTTTTACTTTCAGCAGACTATAGAGTAGCTAGCCAAATTTTAATGAACTTTGGCTTTGAAAGTGTTTTTTTCAAGCTCCATTTATGTTTTTTGCGACGAAAAGTACACATTGTGCAAATGATGAGAAACCGTACAAGGTATTCGTAGGTACAAAACACAGCACTCAAGAAGATGTAGATTATTACGGCTTTTTAGTAAAACTGACTTTAATAGCATAAATAAAATTAGTATTTTTATGAAGGTTTCTAAAATTAAAAAAGAATAGCTAAAATGTAAAGTGTAGGATTTTTCAAAACGAAAATTTTAAATTCATTTTTGAGATAAAGGTTTTTAATTTTGTAATATATATATGAACCTAAATTGTTTCTATCAAAACGAATTATATTATGCATCATTTAATGAGACTAATAATAACAAACTTTCAAGTGGCAGATGTTCAAAACAAATGCCTATATTATAGAAATATTGTTTCAATGGTATTTTTTTTTAAATTTTAATGATTTTATAGCATACGATATAAAATTAATTGAAAAAAAAAATTATTAGCAAAAGACAAATCAAAGTATTGCAATTGAGTTTGAGAAAATTAAACCGATTGAAGTTAACAATCCGAAAAATAATAACGTGAAACCAGGGTAAAATTTTCGCAAAAATACACGATATCATAAATGTTAAATTTGATATCATGAAAAGTGAAGGAAAGTAATGAAATTATTTACGCTTGAATAGTCCACCAATTGATCCTGCGAAGCTTTATGATAAAGTTTTCAAACAAATTGAATGAAACCAGATATTCTTATTTGTATTCCAAGGGCGGAAAGTGTCGTTTAGGAAATTTGTTGAGTCGGAGGAAAAGTTTTGAAAAATTTACAGACCATTTGTTTCATAGGTCAAGAAAATATTCAATCGCCCTGAGCAAAATAAGTATTGAAGTATCAGATTATCATGAATATAAAATCTATTTCTTTTGTAATATTAAAAGTAGAGATTCTATCCACACGCGTTATTTTAAATTTCAGGTCTAAGGAATATAAAACAATTCAAACCAAAAAAATATTCCAATAAGTAACACGCAATGCTAACTTTATAATGTATATTTTTTCTGAGAACTAGATTTACTAAAAGGGCTGGTAAAAGTTTCAAAGTGATTTAAAACATATTTCTGGAAATGCAACAACGTTTTTCATATCGAATGGTAAAACAATATTTTGATTCTGGTCTATATTTTACCAAAAAGCGGATCAACTAAACAAAACTCTGTTCGTCACTGTAAATAAGATATTTTTCTTGTATTTTCTAAAAAAAATAACATTTTTATATAAATCATTAAGACGGTTGAATCCCCGAAAATTCCGGAAAAAAAGAAAAACCAAAAACAGGAAGGAATCAATAGATTTTTCTTCTCAAATAATATATATATTAATATTTAAATAAGGCATCATTAAGAAGATATAATTTGACAGCTCGTTAAATTACTAAAATAACTGCATCGGCCGGGAATCGAACCCGGGCCGCCCGCGTGGCAGGCGAGCATTCTACCACTGAACCACCGATGCTTATGCTTTGTCCAAATAATTACAAACATAATTTCCATAAAAAGAATACAACTGTTTCATACTTTAATTGAATGAATTCCCCAGATCAAAAGAAAATAATATTATAATATTGTTAAGCACTTTGTAAGGATATAGTAAAACAATTATCAAGTATCTTATGCCATTGGGAATGAACTAGCAAATGGATTCAAAATCACAGATTTTTACCTCTTATGTGACGGTGACGTTACAAAACTATAGTTATATGAATATAACATACAAAATGAAAAATTAAATCGAGCATTTTATTATTATTTTAAGTGTATGCAAATTAAATTTCGTAACGAGTTTTAATTTCATTGTAAAGCACGGTGGTAATTTTGCCGAATATTATAGAGTTAACCATATTAAATAGGCGATTTGTGTGTAAGCTTTTCTATCACATTTATTACTTAATCCAGAAAACAGTAGCTTTACGAAAATAATTCGTGGAAGCAACATAATCCAATAAGAATAGTTGATGACTACGAAAAAACTAAAGGCACATTTTATTTTGAAAATACAAAAAAGCACGTTCTACCCACACATAATCGCATAATACCACAAAATGTTATATTTTCAATTTTTATTCCTTCCATTCGCAATTTCAGCCGATAAAGGGAACACACAAAGCCTTATAAATTATGTACTGAAGTGGATGATATTAAGATAAATCAAAATTGTAGTGGGGTATCAAAGCAATTTCCTATCACTCACAATCCCGTGATAAAGGTATTCCGCTTTCTTTCATAACCTTCTTTATTTATTTTTCAATAGTACAAAGCTATCTCATGAAATATAACTTTCAAAATCGTTTGTAAAAGAATAACACATCACACGAAATCGTTAGTTCTATATACATACATTTATGTACTATTTTTTCGTTTTGTAGCTCAATCATCGTATAATTTATTTTCTACTGCCTTTTAAATTTATCTTTTTTTTATTGATCTTTCTCACTTGTTTATGTATAGTCAGAGAATCATCTAAATTAAATTGTATACCTTGACGATGTGAAGAAATTTTCTATGAAATAATAATTGGAAGGTCAGGTTACATGTTGCTCAAAAGAGAACGATACTAGTTTATACTGAAAAAAAACACATTTTCAACATTTTTCTATTCAACATTCAAAGTGTTAGTATTGAATTGATGCAACGATATCAAATATCAATTATGCTTGAAATTGTACACAACCAAAAAACCTATTGGATTAGGAGTATTAAAGTAAAGTCACAAGCGAACTATTGACGATTCGAACATGTTTTGTTTGATTTATACAAATTTATATGATAAAATAATTATTGAAAAAAAAATATTTTTTGAACGCGATATATTATGTCGAAATTTTCACTTAAGTAGCTTTAATTTTAATTGATTAAAAAGAGTTAAAGTTGAAATATAATTGATACAAGAATATTTTGTAAAGTAAAAAAACGATAATATTGTCCCACTACAATTCAACCATTTATAAACGGAATATTTATTTTCAAGTGAGTCAAGGTAATGATTTAATTATTTTAACCCGTACAAGCAATGCAAATATGTGGTTTGAATTAATTTTCAATATCTTTAATGCAGATTAGGTTCTTCATCTGACAAATGACGCCCGAGCAAATATCGTCACCAGGAAGAGAATGTCCTCAAATACCGAGGATGTTACGCAGATGGGATTTTGCATTAGTCTATTTCCCATCTCACCCATACCTCGAGATAGTGGTGTACGTTCGTTTACATTGCACATTGAAGCGCCACGTTAAATATTCATTAACTTAAACACAGCAAACAATAAATGCGTGAATCATAAATAAATGGTTTTATAAAATTTTGTTTCTGATAAATGAATATTTTTTTTCTGAACTTGAATTTGGAAATGATATAGAATTTTCAACGGTATATATTATTCAAATTTTAATCCTACATAATTTAATTAATTATCTAAAGAAGTGTAGAATTATAATACAATATATCAACATAAATTACTTACTTTGTATGAAAAATTCGTCCAGAGTTTTAATCTGGATATACCCAAAACATTAATCGTATCCTAATTAACATGTATAATTGTAGTTTTTTGAAATACATACAATAATTTAAATGTAAAATCACATTATATCTAACTAAATATATTTTTTTATTGTCATAAATATATATATATAAAAATTAATGTTGTTCTTCTGTCCCACTTCCTTGGAAAACACGTATCAATGCCACTGATTGAATTTAAGGTAATCAACAAGAGAAGCGAAAATTTTGTTGACATGTCCATACGTACTTTTTTTCATAACGAACATTCATATTTATAAAGTAAAGCCTGACTTAATTTAATTACAAAGGAACTCTGAATTTTTCCTTTTTATTTTGCATCCTGAGTTTCAATTTACTAATATTAAAAATCACGATTTAATGATTTGCAATATACATTAAATGGGTCTTTATAGTTATCGGTTTCCAGAATATTCATCAATTATACCCTTAAAATGTATTATTTCATAATTCAAAATTAAAAACTTTTCTGTAAAGTTGTGATTAATAAAAAAATACGAAGCAATTCATTCCCACTTTCGAAACAAATTAATTACCAAAAACGACCGCTGAACTCTGAAACTTTTATTGGCGAAGGAAAATATTTTCGTCAATTATTTGAGTACGTTATTTGCTGAAATCTTATCGCTACAATGTTTTACAATAAGGCAGTAAATTTAAAAGTACTTGAAATGAATTTTAATAATTTGAAATTTGACGACGTGATAATTTAATTTTTTTATAATAATTTAGGTTAATTTAGGTTTTCAGATTTAAGAGCAAGTATTTTATATAATTATCAAAACATAAATTCAAAGAATGTTTATAACTATCGCTATAAAATATCTATTATAACATGATTATTAACATTCTCAGAGAAATTTTAAGCGGAACTGATAGAATGCCTTATGATTTCGTGGATATTTATGTTTATGATAAATTAAAGTTGATATTATACATTTAATAGGAAAGAATGTAAAATATAATAGGCCATCATTTCATTAGGCGAACTATTTTCATTTTAATACAATTATACATTTCTCTACATACTTATAAATCATAAGTTGTCAATAGATTCAGAAAATATTTCAAGGTATAAACAGAAATATCATAAGCGGATAATATTAAGCCACATCTACTAGCAAATAAAGTTGTACATCAGTATTCAAAAGTAGAAAATAATTGAAATCACGAATTATTTGCAAGTCAACCACTATACTTTCATTTTGAATCGAAACAAATAATATTGTATATATTTTTCATATAATCCATGGGTTTTAATACCGTTACTTTTTATTCTAATGAAGAATTCACATATAAAATATCCAAATATAGTTCTGAGACTTCTCGAGATTGAAACCACTGTTCGCAACTTAGTGCTTTTCGTATAAAGATCTACGATTATAAATAACATATGTGCTATCAGCCTAGTGCTATTATATTATGAGTTTAGCGGTATAATACTCACTTCTAGTGTCCTGGTAAGTCTCACTGACGATATTCACGAATGGGTTTTGGGCATAGCCGTAGTGGAAGGCTTCTTGCCACGTCCTCACGCCTCTCACGCGAACACCTGCTGCCCGAACTTCACTTACGACCGTCAAAGCAATCTTCGTGAAGGCGTTATCAGGTGTGTCCAGATACAAGAATGTTATCTGTTAATAAAATGGAATACATTATAAATTTCTTAAACTAAATAGAAATATTATCATACATTAGAAGAAAAAACATTGCACGTAATAACATCGTAATTACTAAATAATCCCTTTTCGTGTTGCATCTGTCTGGAAGTGATTAATGTCGATAGTAAAAAACCATGTATGTACGCAACTATTTCATTTATTTAGCTTGCATTATTTGTAATATGTTTTTGGCCGAATACTAATAAGAATTATAGTAAGAATGGAGAAATTTAACTAACGAAAACTATTGATTAAATTAGCATAATTATTTATTATTTATAACTAAAAACAAATTATTTGTAAAAAAAATTGCCATTTTATACGATACAATAAAGTGTGAAGTCCATAACTTTTCGGAATATTATAAATTATTCATAAATAATTAGTTAAAAGTTAAGTCGATTCAAACTTATATAACATATTCAAAAAGGTGGGAGTTAATAATGTATTAAGCATGATAAGTTTGCTTGTTAAATTATGTTTATTGTAAATTTCGAACTTAAAGTTTTACAATATAGTATCAATTACACGTGAAATATTAAAATTTATTTTGGGCAAAATTATTTGCTATATTTAAATAATATTATAGTATACAATAAAACATTAAAAAAACATAAACTGTATCCATTTAAATGGCTGATTTTTATTTCAATTTCATAGACCATAAAAAACAAATGCTAAAGAAATATAAAAAATGATCACTAAACAAAAATTGGACGAAATATAACGGCTCACAATAAAGGAGTCTTGTCTGGATTTTAAATTATATATTTGACTCATTCAAATATTGTCAAATACGGAATTTTTGGTAGTTAAGCTGAATAGAACATGTTCGGTATTTGAAAATAGCAATATATATACATAAATGGAGAAAATCTTTAGTGATGTGCTTATAATATTATAGACTCAATAATTTACTCCAAAAATATTGTAGTATATCTTTTAAACCCTGAAAGTAGACGGCCTATTGTGATTTCAATTGACTATTTATTATACATTGACTGTAATTTTAATAATAATTATCATGTTATAATATATTATAACTATAATAAAGTCCATAAATTATTTTTCATTCAAATGTCAATTATCAGAATTAAAATCATGATGTTGCACTAGTATTCAAGAAAGAGATTTTTTGGGTGATTGGACGATTGTATGACTAATTATGTTTATTGAGTAAGCGGTTGACACTTCAAAGCTCAACTATCATGACTTATATTTATACAGGACAAATTCCCTAGAGAAATAATAAGGTCGCATTGCTGTGACTCAAATACTTTGTAGCATTTCTGACAGGCGGAATTTTTTATTTCGCCATATAAATGCAAATCAACCTAAGCAAGCTCATGAAATAGACATGAAAAACTTTAAAGAAGTCTTTATATTGCCAGCATCGTCCGAAAGTATTTTACAAACGGTTTCCGCAATAAAAGAAATACCAACATCGCACAGAATAACCTTTAAGACAGTAGTCAATTTCATCCTTACTGTTTTTGTTGAATATACTTTTTTCATCGAATTGTCAGATACAGCCGGAATGTATTTACCTATTCGAAAGTACAAACTAAAGTATTATGTGAAACATGTTATTATACGAATCAAGAAAATTATGGGTAAAATACAAGTATATTTTAAATATTTTTTAAGGAGTTGGCTGTCAATCCTCAGTGGAAAGTTGTAGTAAGAATATGTTCAATAGAAATATAAAATTGGTCTGATATTTTCAAAAATAGAATGTGAGAATATATTTTTAACAAAAAGTTATTTGAAACATAGAGTTTCCACTGTTTGTGTTTCTATTGGACGTGTTTTAAAAGCATATCCCGACTCTTTAACGACTTATTTAAGTTTGAATTGTGGTAATTTTGTACAATTCCACATGTTTTGTCACAAACGACCCGGGTTTCGCCCTTCGGCATCTTCAGGTATTCCATCACACGGATGCAACAGAACTGACGTAAAATAAACAGTTAGCATCGTATATATAATATAATATATTACAACAATTCAAATTATTACAAAATTACAACAATTCAAATTTGATATTGAAATTCCATCAAGCACCTTCAGTCGATATCATAAAAAAAGACTTATTTAAGGTTTTTTTTTCTGACATAGATATCGATTATAAATATTAAAAACGAAGAGTCTTAGTCCTGATAAGTCTTTTTACTTATCGCGTGTATTTTCAACTGATTGAAGAAATTTACTCATAAATAAATATATCGCGTTGAACGTATTATGAAATTTATTGTTTGTTTTTTGAAGAAAAATTATAAGGAATCCACAATGCCAACTTTTTATTTAAATTTTGTGGGAGAATGGAAACCATTTGCTAACATTTTGTTTCTCTTTTCATTGTTTAAATTAATGATTTGTATACAAATACAGGCAAATGCTGCATCGTAATTACTTTCTTTAAAATGACTTAATTAAGTACAAGAACACAATTACAGAAGCTAGAAATACTCAAATGACCTTTTATTACGCAATAATAAGTTTAATTTATCAAAGTGGGGCAAAGATCGTAACATTTTTTCTGTAATATATGGTAAGGGACAGTTGAGTTTTGTTAAAAAGATATGTGCAAATTCAAGCCGCTGTTTTTATATAAAAGAAAGTAAAGATCACAGAGTGAAGTATAATACATATAAATTACGTTTATTGCATGTTTAAAAGCAGGCTTGAATGACTTACGTGGGTCCAGTTAAAATAACGTAAAACTGCCGCAACGGATTTGGAAATTTGTGTGTCGGGTGGTCGGCTCCTTGCAAATGTGGGAAATTTTAGCTTGTCTGATGTCTCATAATCTGCGCAAAACTGAAAGAAAAATATGACAATAAATTTATGAAAGCATCTTATTATACAAAACCTTTATCGTTAAATAAATAAAGGGTTTTTATTTCTTGAATAATAGAATAAGACCTGATTTTTCCTCTATTGTTTTTGAAGATGTTGTGCGACGAAAAATAAATCAATTAGTCTTATCATAAAAGATCGAAGCTTAAAGATATTAAATCAAATTTTTTTGATTTTGTATCCAACAATTGTATGTGTTAATTTATTTTATTTACCCAAGTATATTCGAAAAAGAATCTCAATATATTTGTTCAATGATTGTTTCGATTGTAATTAATTAAAATTATGAAAAATAGTGACAAAAATCAAGTGTGTTCTTTGCTTGCCTGTTAAGTTTATTACACTAGTATTACTGTCCTGCGATAAATTGACGTGTGAAAGTTAATGGTTACACTCGTGTCATTTTTATTGAATATATTATTATTTTTAAGATATATTCCCAACCCTACTATTAAAATAAAACTATCGTATTTTTGGTCTATGTGAAAAGAAAATTTTTATAGTCCCATTGTGTGTAAGCTGTTTGACCTAAAAACGGAAAATGTCGACAATATCTATCCTTTCGTAAATATATGGCTATTTCGTACCATTTCCAGGTGCAATCTGCATTTGAATGGCGCACTAAGGAGTAGTTTGTCATTATTTATCCTCCAATATGTCAAATATCCTATACTTGATATTTATATATGGTAAGGTTTTAGTTATTAACTAAATATATAATACAAACTGGGATATCCCTTTTCCTTTGAAGTTTTGTTTTCAAGTATTTAGATAGATTGATCATTTTGAAAGAGATCTGCGAAGAGTCCTCACTATAATGTTTTACTAACTCAGTATTTTTTCAATCACTCAGTAGTTACTTTATAAAAAAATATTATAAATCGATCTATGATTTTGAAATCCATCGGTCAAATATTTTTTATTTGAGATTCTTGAAAATTTTATTTTTAATTAATACATATAAACAATTTATACAGAAAGTTTTATGAGCTACTCTTATCAAAATAATCATTGATTACAGTGGTCGTCAGACCTTTCAGACCTGAAGACAATTAAACTAACAATATTTTATACCGCAGGTTAGTTATACATTATTGCGAAAAAAAAATATTCGCAGATACAGCTGAAAATAATTATACATAAAAAACCATGAAATAGTTTTTTTCTTGAAAACACTGCGATATCGTTTATATATAAACTATGTGTATCCATTGTTTCTATGAGACAATTCTCAAAATTTTAAGGAAATTCGCAAAAAATTTGAATGATATGTTGATATTATGTTGATTCATTAGTTAATTATTCATTGATTAACATTTATTGTTTTTATTATATTTTAAAAGCTAATAATTTGAACGAATAGGATTGTTACCAATATAACATATTTTCGACGTTAAGGTTTGTGTCTGAACAAGGCGTATTTATTATCTTCGTTTTGATTCTAAAATCACTGGTTTATAGAGAAAGTAAAGCTCTTAAGTGAATTTAAATTCAATTCCTTTT
Organism: Himalopsyche japonica; assembly: GCA_028555115.1. Lineage (NCBI taxonomy): Eukaryota > Metazoa > Arthropoda > Insecta > Trichoptera > Rhyacophilidae > Himalopsyche > Himalopsyche japonica. The sequence goes on from JAHFWJ010000430.1 coordinate 4,764,528, forward strand.
TTAAACCTTAAAGGAAATTGAAATAAATCGCTCGACTTATCATTTGCTTTTTATATCGCATCTCTGTAAAATATGCTTTGAACTATTTCTGGCAAAGAATCCAATAGCAAATTGATAAAAGCTTTCAAGATGAATGAAAAGTGTGCAGAAATCTTCTTTGCTTGGCGAATGAGCCAATGAGAACATGAGTTTAAGAAAGAATAACTTTTAAAATTGAATTGAAGAAAATTTATGAAGTAATTTGTATGTGAGAACTTAATGTAAAGCTGAAAAATATAAACTTAGATTAAAACCACTTATTATAAACAAACATGATAATGCTTGCGATGGGTGAAACCGGTCGACTTCAAAAAAGTAAAAAAAAAATAGGAAATTGTACTTAGCGCACTTTTTATTTTTAAACTCTAATTCCATTACACCAAGAAGTGAAAATTAATTATTTAAATGAAATAAAGTGTTTTTTTTATCATCAATCGAAAATCAATTTTTTATAAAATGCTTATTTTGCAAATAAAGTAAATTGATTTGACCCGAATACTATTGCTCATACGATGATATAAAAATTAGGCATCATAAAATAAATAATGCGTAAGTTTTTCACTGATTTCTAAAAAAACAAAAATGTTCCTTAAAATATATTATTTATTAATTTTTTATGTAAATCATATGAAGTCAATGGCTTGTGAATTGACTATTTGACTGATAACATTATTTTTTAACAAAACTATATTATTTTGTCTTTTAGTGCGACACAAATTTATTAAGCTGAATAAAGTTTTAAAAGGTTTTAACTTCACAAATCACAGCGGGGGCGACACGATTTGTGTGAAGTGGGGACGATTAAAAACGTTATCTAACGCAAGTGCCCTTCGCCGGAACTAGATAACGGGTGAAACTAAGATTCTTTGCGCTGCCTGAGGTCACGATACCGATTTCGGTCGGAGACATTACCTTATCATTTTTAAAAATATAAAAGAAAATTTCATTTTAAATAAAGTAAGAAAAGATTTCGTTGATGTGAACAATTACATACATAAAAACATTAGTTATTCTAATTAATAATTATAATAATAATTAAGTAATTAAAAACAATCACAAGTATTTTATAATGGATATTTAATTTTTATTAATGTTTTAATAAACATACCGAAATTATAAAAACTTATTATTCTATAAATAAAAAGGTTTCTGAAATTATTTTAGTATTACATAAATTGACTTATTTTACTTTTTTAACAAACATAAAAGATAAACAGGACATGATACATGTGACGTTGATTAAATTCATTTTTATTAAAAGCATTTTTAAAATCCATCTTTTACCTATTCTGCTTCAATAGACAGCATATAGTCACAGCATGGTACTTTTAGGACATCTTTTCATCTGTAAAATTCACTTTTTCTATTGACTCGAGATTCTCCAGATGTTTCGGTTTCAACGTAATCGAGAACTGCCTGATTTTTCATCGAATAATTCCTCATAAAATCAATACTTTAAAAATACGACGCCAACATAAATCTTTTAAGTTCATTATATACTTTTTTCGATTACCACAATTCGTAGTTTAAAGAAGCACTATTCTGATACGATAAATTCATGACATATTTAAAAATCGTGAATCGTTTTCTACCCAAACATGTCATAAATATTTCACCTTATTCACGCAGTAATCAAATAGAAAAGAAAAAATTAAATTACGTGTGTTTAAATGGGCGTTATCTCGTTTTTTTGTATCACGTAAAAATCAAAATTACACAAAAAAATATATTGTGGCTTTTGTGAATGTTTATTTTTAGTTACAAAATAATAAAAGAGCGATTGAAATCAGTGGTAAAACATGTTTTCAGAATACATTCTCGTATGTTGTTTTGTCCCCTAGAATTCTTTTATCAAAGTTTAGACTTGATTGATATAATAGGGTTGAAATATTTGTGTTCAAAATGCTTAGTGAAGAAATGTAAAATTTTATAGATACATTAAATGTTGAGAATATTCAATACATCATGTAAATTATACTTACAAATAAAGATATCTTTATGATGACGGTTAATATAATATAAACTAATATAATATAAAGCCATTCTAAATCTAAAATTTTTTTTGAATTTAAAGACTTATTTACGAAATATTTTTCGATTTTCGAAAATTTTATAATTTTCGGTCCCGTATAGTTTTATTATATTAATTTGAATTTAGAAACAGCAGCCGATGATAGCTAAGGCGTCAGTTATTTTATTTTTTATACGATACCAAAAACATTAGACACCCATTTTGACCTTCCAAATACTGGAACTAGCATTCTTTTAATCAAATTAAATGTTGTTTGCTCATAATGCAACATATTTTAGCAGTTAATATGACTGAGGTCAAAACAATAAATTCACACCTAAAAATACATACATAATATTTTAAGCAGTATGTAAACACCAATCATAGTACTAATTTACAGGCTCCATAAAAATTTACGGTATTTTATTAATACATAGTTTATTTTCACCTGATAATGCAAAGTAGTTTTTTTGGCAGCGTTAAAAATAAACTTCCCTAATGGTCTGCCACAAGTTATATATAATACATTAAGAAGTGATTTAAGTATTGCCTTGCGTGAAAAGAATCGCCCTATAATCGACGAACATGCAAAGCGCTTGACCGTCGACTGAAATGAACGTAAAATTACCCGTAGAATATTTAAAGATTTTATCACACACGCAACCTATCGAATAGTCAGGCGGGAAAGTTTATAAAACCGACGACGCCGATATACATGTATTAGGTTGTTTGAAGGCATTTTTTTTACAGCAGAGCCAATAAATTATCATAGGAATTGTTTATTGGATTGTATCCTTTGTAGGCTTTGTCAGATTCTATTGATTGACTTCATCATTCCGTAACACAGCGTTCGTCACAGATTTTTTCTCCTAAAAATATCTTTTTGAAATCGGTGTTTCTTAACCTTACTGAATCTGTCGACCGCTTTATGAGCTTAAACAGCACAAAATAAAATTATATAACGTCTCCTTTTAAGAGAAATTCAAAAAAATTACAAACTCTACATCATAAAATAAAAAATATGTTTTTTGAAAAATTGTAATGTATGCAGAAACATTTTGAAACACAAACGGTAAAAAGAAATGACCGAACAAATCTACGAATGGATTTTATACACGATGAAAAGTGTAGTACTTTTAAAGGGGTATTAATTTGAAAAATCATTTAAATTACCTTATTTTCAATGGTTTAAAAAAGAAAACACTATTCCATAAACGAATAGACAAGTAAAATCAGTGTTACAAGTTACATTTCAGAGTTGAAAACATTTTTTTCCTAAAATTTAAGGTATAAGAGATGTCTTTTTATTATATCATAAAAGCATTGAAATTATACAATGGAATGGAGAAGGGTAAATTGATTTCGTTTTAAATAATGACACTGTATACTGTAACATATATCGGAGAAAAACTTTTTTAGAATATGAAATTCTTTTGATAAAAATTATATGATACTTCTATCATACAAATTGTTTATTATTTTGACAGTTTCTTGAATCTATTGCTGTTGAAATGTTTAATAATGAAAAGATAAGAAGGTTTAATGCAACGACTTATCTTAAAACTAAATGGCTTGTAAATTTAGAAACAGAATGAACTTTTGTCTAGACTGTCATTTGTGATAAAACCCACAACTTTACCAAAAAGAAGGTACAAAATTGCTGTTGTAAGGATGTTTTTTACATAAACTAACAATTACTTAGATGATAAAATTTGCAATAAATAAATTGAAAACACAATCACTTAGATAAATATGCCTTTAATTTTCATCGCATAAGGTAGAAATAAAATAATTCTTAATTGACAAAATAAATTGTCATCGGGCTTAAATGAAATAAACCACTATGTAAGACGGTCATGGTTTTTTAATTTCTCATACAAATATTACGTATGAAATTTTTTATATTTTAATTCTCACTAAGCTAGAGAAAAAAATATTTTTGCTAAAATCACATATTATTGTAATTATTGAGAAAATAGAAAGAAAATAATGATTTCGTAGGAATTCGAGGCTTCAAAGTGTTATTTATAATGTGATTATTTTTTTCGTGAATACATGTGTTACATCAATTGCGTAAAAAACCACTAAACTATCATAGAAAAAAATGTGTGTATTGTGATATAAATTGTCAAAAAATCATAATTTTACTTCAAATTTTTAGTGGCAAGCTGACAAAATAATAAAGCAATTATGTTTGTAAAATATATTCTGATACTGGAAATGTAGAAAGTATCTAACGTTAAATAATTCTAAAAGTGACTTTTTTGACTGTAGGACTTAATGATTTTATTGTTTCACTAACGGTTATAAGTTAATAATACTTCAGTTAAAATATCTATTTTATTATTTATGATAAATAATCTTTTCCCAAAACTTTTATGTTTAAAAACCTATACATATTTTTTTCTAGATATCAGATGAAAAGATTTCTTCGTAACAAATAAATGAAAAGCATCGGTCTAATTTGTGAAAAGCTCTCATTTTCATTTGACAAACGTAACAAAATTATCTCAATCACTGACGTCACAAGCTTTCAATATTTATTTTTTTTGAGAGCGTAAATGACAAAGAAAAGCATGTTTCGATGTATACGATGACCAATCCTGATTTCTTAGTCAATGGTATTTTTTTTATCTTTTTGATTGATGTACCGTGTTTGTTCTTTTATTCTGATAGATAAGAATTGTTTGGCACTTGGAACTTTATATATAATTATAGATACGGTGATAAAAGTGATATTCATAAGCTCAGAATTAAGAACTTTTTATTTCTTTTTTTAATATTATCAAAAAATGTTTAAAACAATGATAGTAGGTTTTTTTGGTGCTTTAAATTTAAATTGAGAAGCAGAATTTCATAAAAGTAATTTATATCTTTTATGTAAGAAATTTACTTCATCGTTTATATTGTTTTCACTTGGGATAGAAACTTCATAATATAAATGAAAAAATATAAGTAAAACAAATCTCGACAGTAAGAGCGTTCCACTGCAATTTTAAGGTGAACCTCATTTTATAAAAATGGTCTAAAAGTAAAAAAAAGGTATTTAGATTCTCTTTAAAACTGTTTGTAGCAAGACCATTAGTTGTTTTTGTTTCTCATTAGAAAACTTTCGCAATTTGTCAGAACGCAAGTAAAGAGATGTTTAGTGAAGCTTCTTAAAGTTTTTCAGTTTGCGTCATGCTTGGTTATTTAATTTTTTTTTGGTGATTATCTCATGTCTACGAATTAAAAATAATTTACGAATTGTGATAAAAACAGTAATCCAATAATTAATCTGTGTGCTTCCTGTATTTGATTAACTAGGAAATTTTCTATACTGAGAGAAGATTAAAAACACATATTTCCAATGATGGGCTACTTCTTGGTGAATCAAATGTGAAAAAACAATGCAAAATTTTTGGAATCGTATTTCGACCATTAAAAATATATATGCATTTTCTCTCATGTCCAAATAGTCGAAACATATTATTGCTAAACTATCATCGGTATTTATTGGATAGTGAAAAATACATCGAATGAACAATTGATCGCGGAATTCAAAACGACTTAATTTACCGCGAGGAAAATGTTTTTCTAATTTATAATGACTTAGCAAGTTATCAGATATATAGTTAATAATGTAAATCAAAAAATCTCAATGAACGTTTTAAGCCTTACATAGTATAGTGACATTAATTTACAGCGAGTAAATTTTATAGCGAAAAATATTTAAGAAGAATTGTAAAAAAAACACACTTGAAAATATTACATTACCATGAAACAATTTAATATTTGTAATGAACCAGAAAATCTAAATTTCATATGAAAAAAATGCATTATATAATATTAAAAAACTTAGATTGCAGTGTAGGGAAAAGTTACAAGCGAGATCGGCAATTTTAGGAAGTAAATGTAACAGTAAATTTCAATTGTAGTTCGTAACATTTATTATGTTTATGGAAAACTGGAAATGGATTTCTAAACAAACAATATTTGGAAAGTTTCTCTATTTTCGTTAACAGATGGATCATCGCAAGACGAAATATTTGAAAATGTATTCAAATAAATAACTCTCTTTGAGTCTTGTCGAGATGAGATTGAAATCGTTTGATAACCACTCTCCCCATTCAGAGTTTTAATGAGACTGTCTTTGTGAACCAACAAAGGTCGCGACATCTCGCCAAAAAGGGTAACCTCCGAATGAAAGAAGAGAAATATAATTAGATTGAAATGTATTACTACTCCAAATATGTAAATTCCGCTGACCTCGATTGGGATATTTTTAGTTAAGTTTAAAATATGGGGTTTCCAGTTTGCATATGAGATTAAATTAATGACATTTATCAAGAGATTATCTTAATCTATTTAAAAAAAAATGACAACAATATGATAAATTTTGGAAAAAAAATATAGTTTCCAAGTAAAAATATCAAACCTTAGATGTAAAACTTCTATGCCCGTGAAATTGATTCAAATGCTAAGCAAGTTACATTAGAATTGCATCAGTTTTAACATAGACAGTTCGATCATTTGATTGAAACTAGGGCTAGTCACATGTCATTCAAGTATATTTTTTTTCAGAACTACTTTTCTTTAACTTAATCTTTATTTATATGTTTAACTAGCTTTGTGTAGACATATTATAATTCATTTTTTTTGGTATATAAGAACAATAAATAAAACAGCGCCTTAAAAAGCATACGATTTAAAATAACATTATTTTAGTTGTAACAAATAAATCATTAACCTATTAATGCCCTACATCTGAGGATTGAAGAAAAGGAATGTTTTTTTTAAGATAAAGCTAGAATAATTTCATCTTGTCATTAAAACCACCAAAGAGAAAACACACAGCATGCTAATAGTCCTATATTAATGTCAACAGCTATGTTAAACGGACAATTGACTGGTAACAAAAAATTGTTCAACAATTTGAATTTGATGCATAAAAATTCGATATAATGGATATATTGATGCAAAAATCCGTTCTGTCATTTCGGATTAATTCTGTAAACACATTATGTATATGCAAAGAGTTGGTTATGATTCAATCTGACTTTAATTGACAAATAACTCTACCCGTATTAATTGATAATTCGCCTGTATTATAAATAATATCACTTAAATTACCTTCATTAGGAATGAGGAATTATACTATACGTAATCTAATTACCCTTGACATATTGCGTACTGCTATATTCAGGAAATCAAAACCCAATCAGCGTACCACATACATTGATTGATTAAATGAATAACGCCAATATTGATTTTCGTGAAAATTTTAGCGAGACAAAGGGCTAGCAATGTCGTCACGCCGAGATTATGCAAAACCGAGATTCGAGATACAAAAAACTATAATCATATTTCGTTACAGACACGGATGAAAATATTATTGAGTTTTCATGTTTTGTAACTTGAGGGATGGGAGGGAAGTTTTATTCACTATACCATCTTTTATTAGTTATGTAAAACACATAAATCTTCCCCTAACATTGGTTAAATACATAAAATATTCTATTTTTGTACATATTATATATTAATTCGTTCATCAAATTCTTTTTTGTGTTTTTTTGTAAATGACTATAAACTGCTAACTACTAACAAATAAACTTAAAAAATCTATTGAAGCGAAAGTTGAAGCGAAATGTATTGAAACGCGAAATAATGAAATAATTATCATTCTGGAACTTATCAATTGTGAATTTCGGAATCCCGGGACTATAAAATGGGACCGGTATTTAATGCCCTAGCTAGAACAAATTGGCTTTACCAGTAAAACTAATATGCCGTTAAATAATACCCGTGCTGAATGTGCTGACCTTTCTAATGTTTGACAGGGTTCAATGTTACTTAAATGCCATATTTTCTTACTCAATGAAAGAAAATATTTTCGCACCATTTTTTGAAGCCGCAATTTACTATGTCATGTGCTCGAACTCGTAAATTTATGATATTTTTAATAGTTATTACATTCAATACTTTTGTAATAAAATTATGTGAGCGTGTCTACTGCGATATGAAAAAAAATCATTTATAATATATAGGGTGTCGTTTCTAAGTTTTTCTTTCGTATCATCATATACTGCATTTAAAATTATGATAAAGCGATTCTTGTTGTTTAGGTACCGAGCAAAATACGCCAACCTGTTTATATAAAAATGTCCGCTCATAAATTCAATGGAACGTAATTCTTTTATATTTTAAGCCAGTGGTCGTCAACCTAAGCTCTATCGCCCACCAGCGGAAGATCGGAGCTTTCATGGTGGGCGTTAGGTAGAGGATCTGTGGTGATACTTTTTCTTTATATAATATTATATATTTTATAAGCTTTTCTGTTTTGTTCCATGAAATTTACAATCGGGCAATTGGCTACCAGTTTTTCAATTATATTTATAAAACTAATTAAATTACATATTAGAGGACTGAAGCCTTACAAAATTTATATTGTGGAATAGTCACACATTTGAGAAAAAATCTTAATAAAACACGGTGAAAAAATGGAGTTCTGTTCTAGAGCACCGTGTTATAATGGAGTTCTACCAAGTGAATGCCAATTCAATCAATAAATCTTATTAGAGATCCACGATGATCTAAGAAATCACTTAACCAATTTCAATGAATCGACGAACATTTCATCGCCATTGTTCTAAATATTATTTTAATCTTTTTAACATTCATGATATTTTTTTACGTTCATATGTTATACGACCCATTTGAAATTATTCATTAGTATTTTAACGATTTGAATGAATTTTCAATATTAGTACACTGTTAAGTTAAATCAGTATATTTATGCCTACTTTTCCAATCAACACAAAACTGATCGTAAGAAAACATACTGAAAATATATGTTATGTTTAGAAGTATTTCTTTTGATTCATTCATTCTGTCAAAATGACAATTGTAAAGCTAGTTCTAAATTATAAATTGACGGTTGTATTTCACTACTTAGAGATCATAAAAAAGCAAAGTTGAACTTACGTAGCTGAGCATTGGGAGGTTGAAAGCTGCCGCCATACGCCCTTCATGAACACAACTTTCTTGGGGACCGATATAAGCTGAGACATTCTTAGCCCACAGCGCCGCAGTCTGACGGATCGATGTAACCTCCTCGCCGTGAGTTTCAGCTACTGTGAACTTCAACGAGTGCCCCAACTTTCCTAGAGGTCCGGCGTTGACTTCGTCTATTGCTAGTGTGATGGCACCTATAAAAAAATGAATTCGATATTTTAAATGATCAACAAATCACTGTTTGTTTAATCTGAATAATATAGTATTAACATGCCAATCAGATGTAAGATATTTATAATTTCTTTAAAGAATATATGTAGATAGACATCATAAGCGAAGTATTACTCAACTCGGACTAACATGTAAAGAAAGCTTTGTGAATGATACGACGAAAGCCGTGATAAAAATCATATAATTAAGTGATTTTTTATTATTTTATGATAAAAACATTACAAATGGATTTCCTATTTAAATTGCTTATAAATTATATTCTGGAAGATTAATTCAAAGCGGAAGGACAACTAAAATATTATACATATTGTAGAAATATTTTTGGTGGGGTGGATACTCCTTATTTCATTGAAATACATGTCGACATGTGTGACAAACAAGGCGTGCATATCATTTATCAGTTTGCCGTGTTAGATTAATAGTACCAGAACTAATTAGATACATGTAAACAATGTTGTTATGTATACCAACCAGATATAGTTAAACCAGGTCTTGTATACTCCAGGTCTCCGGGGCGTCTTTGTGAACCGGTTAGGTATCCTAAAAGAAACTCCTCGGCGTTCACAGATTGAAGCACCATCGTCCACAAAATCAACCACATCACTTGATACTGAAAGAAAATTATGCACAATTATTGCACTAGGTACGAACATAATATTATAATTTAGTAATTATTATTTTCATGGTAGTTTGCAAATATTAAGTATTGATAACATTAATATAAAACGATTATTAAAAAAAGATCATTTTTATTTTGACAATTTGATATCTCTGACAATGACGTTTCATTTTTTAATAGATCAATTCTATACAAACTGTACATGAGTTTAGCTCATAAAATTGAAATATTTCTTTATATCTAGTGCGTCAACAAAAATTTGTATGAATAATACAAAATATTTTTTTTGTGAAAAGAAACAATATATATTTATTTAAAACACGCAATTTGTGTTTCGATTATTTTGATTTATTTTATTAGTCCCCTGTTTTGGTAAGAAACAGTGAAATATTGATAAGGGCACATTTTTTAAAATGACACTTCATTTAATCTGTTGCATAAAAATGCACTATCGCATTATTGTTTCAATACAATGATATAAATATATTTTCCGGTAATACAAATAGAATAATATTTTCTCCGTATGATATCTATGTTTAGTTTATGTGAGACGTATAATAGCTGTTCTATAATCCGAAGTATAATGCTGTTAGCGAAGGAAAGCGTAGGTGGGTGAACTTACGAGACGTTACGGAAATAAAGGAAAAATAAAACAGCCATCCGAAAGTTTATATTGTCATTATTAAGTTACTAATGTCTATGATTACCTATTTTTATAACATGGCAACACATTGCTAGAAGGATTACGTAGGTATTACACTTCATAAAACAAAGGCCTCAATAAGGAAAGTGTAATTTACGTTATTTCGAGTATATTTGTTGGTTACATTGGATTACAGTTAATACAATATATTAGTTTATTTTTTATCAATGAATGCCTTTTTTAAAAAATATTACTTTTTGATATATTTACATGAATGATGAGAAAAAAGGTCCCTCAATTATTATCATATATATTTCATATGAATATTTGAGTATTTTTAAAACATGTTGGTAATAAGAGTGATTTCCAAAAAAGAGGTAAAATTAAAATTTAGATCTAAATTTTTTATAGAAATATCATTAGATTATTTGAGTGAGCTGCAATTCTACAGTACAATATAAAATATAGAAAAATTACCTTCAGTTATTTTCTAGTATACATATTTGTTACTGAAATCACCACCGACAGATTCATTAATTGATTTTTAATCAATTTATAGAGTTTTGTTCGAAGCCGTGTATTTTTGTTATGTTTAAAAACTCTCTAATTAATTAATTTATTTATAGGGAGTAGATATGTGTATAGACTTTTTTACAATGGAAAAATGTAGTTATAGATGTGTGTTCAATAATAAAGTATCAAATTTTACTTAGAACTTCTGTGGCTTTTTAAAGAAATAATGTAAGTATTAAAATAATTGCTCTCAGTTGCTAATTTTCTACTTGTAAAATAGACATCCCCCATTGAATATTAAGTAAACCGTCAACATTATACTTATTATTTCAACCCGAAATTATTTGCACCTGAGTATTTTCTTTGGTTCAGAAATCTACATTGCTATTACAACCACCTTACAGTCTTACAACAAAATATTTTCTGTTGAGTTTACTGTTTTGTTATCTATTACAGCTATAAGTTATGTGTGGACACAGTAACTTATATTGCTGGTGTAATAAATACGTGTTCCAATAGAAAATATGAGACGTTTTAGTACACGCATGCAAGCAAATGGTCCTTGCCTTTTGGGAAACTTGGTAAAGCGTATTTTATTGAGATTTATCTAAGCAAAACTGTTCACCACATATTTCCGTATTTTATTCTAAGGGTATTTATTTCATCTCCATTACAAACACACATATTAAGTATTTTTAGAACACTTTATATATAAAATACTTGTTGACCAAAACACTTTGTTTTATTTCCATCCGTTTCATAAATAAAATAATACAAAAGTATAAAGCATCATATTTCTTATTTCATATTATATTCTATACAGATTAAACTTTTTTGTTCTATTTCTACGATTTATACACATGTTTATAGGCCGGTTTTACTCAAAGCCACTATTTTAACTGTTTATTTAAAGTCAAAGTTTTTCTTAATTATAATTTGATTTGTACTTATTTGATAATCCTCGATGAGTGAGTAATTCCGGCCCTGACCGTATGAAAATGTATAAGTAGCAATAATCAAAATATTTATTTTGATTTTAATATACAGATATATATAATATTTTATAATATTTTCCCACTGAGATTTGTGGCTTAACTTTTTTTCACGTTGAACGTTAGAATAATTTTACGAATTAATCTCATAGAAGTTTCTGGCGAGGGTTGCATATAAACATAAAAATATAATGCGTAATTTAAAATTCAAAATAATTTCTTTATTTTATAAACAAAATATCAGATTACTTAACGCCTAAAAAAAGATTGAGTTTAGTTTATAGTTTAATAATAAACAATTTTATTATTTAATTTAATATAAAGTTGCTTCGATTTTATAAATAGAAAAAGAGATACGCTATCACAAGGGATTATTTGTGACAATTCTTTTACGAATAATAATATGATGTTTGAATAAAAGACACTATACTTATTGTTAAAATTTCACCATCAAAATTTTTACAATTTTTTAAATAAATAAAAAAAACTGCAGAAAAATACATCATTCCCTTTAAATTATTTTCGTTTAGAGATTTGTTGGCATCTGATAACAGAAAAGCATTTTCAAAAAAGGAATGAATGTATTTTTATTGTTCCTCAGCCAACAACTGTAGATTGAATATTTATTCGTTGAGATTTACTTCCACATGAGTATTTTTTTAAAAATCAAGGATGTATTCAAATAATCTGTCGTCTTTGTGTTTTTGTTTGAATAAAGTGATATTTTCGGTTGATTCATTATATTATATTATGCATATGCCGCTCAACCACTCCGATGTTTCAATGCTTTCTAATTATAGTGAAGGAGGTATTTTGTACAATATCTTTAAATACTGTAAAATAAAATAATATGACTAATATTGCTTGTATGTAGTTTAAGAGTAAAGTGAAAATTGAGCCAATAATATTTCTTAAAAACTTTAAAATAAATAAAAATCTTAAAATTTTGTCAACTTCATTTGCATTGGCGAAATAAATCCACAAGTTTATATGTGGCAATCCAAACTATATAAACAGTATATTTAACAAAATTAGTGTTAATAGATTTTTTCTTAATTCACACTTAATACGAGAACTTAAAACGCCATTATAAAATATTGTGTTAATTATATATGTGGAGAAGGTTGACTATTAGGTAAGTTTATTTATTGAAAAAATTAGCCTTTTCATCGCATAGCTTTTGAAATGCTACTGAGAATGTACTGGAATAATCTCGAATGAATATTTTTTTGTTGATTTTAAATAAAATAATATTAAAATTGATTCAAGCAAGAAAAAAAGCCGTACCCAAAACTAAATTTCATTACCTTTTCGACTTAGTTCAATCAAAAAAATTCTCGAAAGTTTTCTCATTCAGATCAAAAAGTTACTAATAGTTTTAAAGAAATGTTTTTTTATAAAATTACCATCCAATAAACATATCTTAAAGATTGTCAAGAAAATTGAAGATTTGAGATATGATAGTTATGTTTTTGCGTCCTATTTTTAGGGTCTGATGGATGGGAGAAGCGTCGCATACACGCATGCCTTTAAACAATAATCTATACATATACATTTGTTTTAAGTTGAAAATGTATGTAGATAAAATTATAAAAATTGATGAGAAAATAATGACATTTATGTTTTACTCTATGTTATGAATTTGTTCTATTTTTTGAGTGTATATATTTTTGCACATAAAACACTGAAGTCGTTTTAAAACTTGTCACAATGAAAATTGTCCAAGTCAATAAAAAGAATAAAAAATTTGCAAAGCGTTGTTAAAATGCATGTGGCAGCCCTACTTAAAATGCATTTGCGATTATATCTTGAGAAAATAATTGACCTAAATACAAAACACTTCAGCCTCAACTGAGTTGCTAAAGTGAAGTAGATGTTTACTGAGCATCAATGACTAAAGCTTACTGTTCAAGATTTATTTACTTTTTCCATAACGATAATGACTCTGCGATTTAAAAAAATATATTTTATATAAAAGCATTGACTAAATGAACGAATAGTGGTAAACACACAATATATAATATCATTAATTGATATCGACGAGGATAACGCACGATCATCTCCTAACAACAAAACAAGTAATGATTTTGTTGGCATGAATTTAACGATTTTGATCAAGTTTTTATATATATGAAAATATGAAGTATCATTATCATTATTATATTTTTAAACTATGAACACTTCTAACGTGAAACATATTTACTATTTTACGTGACTGCGCAACCTCTGTTTTAAAGAGAGTAGGATTTTAAGGGCAGAGCTTAATGTTTTTGATACGCCTCGTTTTTATTAAAGGATCGGGTGCGTGAAAGGGGGGGATTATATTATGATAACTTGGGATAAACACATTGAATATTTTACGATTTCTACAAAAAAAAAACACCTCTGCCTTAGGTCTCAAATCAATATTTTATTGAATTGAATAAAAACTGGAAAGACAGTTAGAGCTATATGTATAAGAAATTTCAGCGAAAGTCATAATTGTGAGATATTTTTTTATGTCTCTTAAAGGTCGTTTAAATAGGAAGTTATAAAAACTTTTCAAAATGTCTAAATTAATTAATTGAAATAATGAACTCCTAAACGAAAGTAATTGAGAAAATTCTATATTTTTGATAAGTGTATAGTAAGGTTTATTTGTAATAATTACGGTCGAAGTCTTCATAATGCCAAATCAAATTTTACTTTAATTTAACAAATGGCATCTTGGACGTAACAATTAATGCATTTACATTATTTCATGTTATATTTTTAAGTTACAAGAATATATTGGCTGTATAATAGTTACTTAAATTGACAAAAACTGTGAATAAAAAGTGTTGTAAATAATGTGTTTCCTTCAAAAGCACAACTATCTATGAATTTACTGAAGAGAACATTTATAATATATCGACCGAAAGATATAAATATGCTTACGTGTAATGTATAATATTGTAATAAAGAATTTAATATTTCACCAAAATTGGTATAATATAAAGTTTATTCAGACGTATGATTCTCTATTATATATAATACATCGGAAAAGAAATATCAGAGTTTAATGTATTGTAAAATTACTATCGATACGCGGAATGTAAGTCTTGAATAATTTCCGCTGTGAGCTTTAAGCTCGTGCCGCTGAAATATAAACTCTGAAAGCTTTGTAACAACCACTTTAACATGTTTTTATTACATGAATATATAACTGTATTGACAAAGTATTTGCGGCAAATGGAATCGAGAAAAGTTACGTTATGTACCAATAATGAAATAGTTGACATATATACAAAATATTTGGCGAGAAATCGTTGCCCTCCAATTGTTAAAAAAAAAATCAGATTTGGAACGCTTTGAATGTCGCAGCTACAAGAATTCTTTTTTGTAAGTTAGTCTTATTACATATTTAACATAAATATAATTTTGTCATTAGCTTGGTGATAGCCACTTTTTGTATTGGATTTATTAAGGTGTATGTTTTAAAGGGGTTGATAAATAGTGTTACCGTTCATAAAATCTAAAAAGTAAAATCTAAAATATTGTACAGAAGAATATACATGGAGTATATACCTGTTTAAATATTGTATTGTTTGAATATGAATACTTAAAAATAGAATATTTTATTTAAATTATGAGGTGAAATTTTTCGTTTTATTTTGACGAAATTATTCATTGGCTGTTTCTTTTACAGCACGTGGAGTAGTATATCTTTATATGAATAAAGATTTTGTAATTGTCCTATATTCTCACACCCTGCTATATAAATAGCCTATTATTAGACAATATCTTATAGCATCTCAGGAAAGGTAATTTTTATCAATTTCCCCACAATCTCATTCCGCTACACCTAAACCTTTTTAAGGGACAGAACACTCAGATGACTGGGCGATTTAATCGACTCCGATCTGATAGCAACCCATTCTTTACACCCTCACTGCCACTGGCAGACCAGAATAGTCTTATAATTGGAAATTCTTTTAAAACAATCTTGTTTTAGATCACAAAATTATATTATTGCAACACAATGTGTAACGCAATGAAAGGAGATGATTAAAACAAGTATGAATCGATTTTATTTTGTAGTTTTTACTACCTTTTAGATGTTCAATTATTTTATTTCTTAGTTAATGAACATAAGTTCTTGATAAGCATTGAGAATTATTTATCGTCACACTGTGATTGATGAATTTAAAGTAAACATATCTTTAACGTTTAACATATATTAGTTTGGAATAGTCAATGGCCGTTAATTGAGAAAAATCATTAACGACAGCACATAAAAGGAAAACTAAACAATGAGTTCAATAAACCTAAAATTACTATTCTTTTACTGGAATATTCTATTATATGAAGAGACTAAATTTTCTTGCTGCAAGAGTTTTGATGCATGAAACGAAATAGTCCTTTAATCATTCTTGCTTAAGCGCACCACTGCGCCTAGTCCGGCGAACTGCACACTGCATGTGTTTGAGTGAATCGTTATTTTATCGCTTGAGTGATAAGAAGCAGTTATATGGTAGAGGAAATGACCACATTCATAAAAATGGGGTGTTTTCAGAATGTGTGGTCTAAGTGCCATTAAACGTGATAGAAAAACGGCCAAATTGCCCACTTAAGTCTATTTTCTATGCCGAAAACGGCAGATAATTTTATTTATGATCTTAGAATGGCATAAGTTTCACTAAATATTACCCTTATCACGAATACTTATTATAAACTTTAGTTTTAATGGTTTTTGTAAAATATAGTTAAAAAAATGACTTTCGTTAAAATGTAATTATTTATTTAGTTCAATCAACTGTTTTTAAGTGGATGATAAATTTAATAATATAATAAACTTGATAATATAACGGGATACTCGACGGGATAAAAATTTTGTTGCTCGGTTTTATAATTATTTAAATTCAACAGTTTTTGTTTGAACTTTTTATTATCGAGATAACTAACATAAAATTATTCTTGCTAAAAGAATGTTTAAAGCAAGCCACATCACATTTACAAAATAAAGACTGTGCATGTCATCGGAAATAGTACGCTTTTGTCGCTGCATACATCCGGTTATGGCGAACAGTTTCTGTAAAAGCTCCGTACTCAGGAAAAACATCTCTGCAACAATGAGCCTGCGTGGACGGTGAAGGGATTTTAAATAATACACAGTAAAAAAAAAAATCGCACATCCCGTAATTACATTGAAAAAAGAGCTGTGAACCATTCATCTCTTTTTGATTTCGAGAATATTTAACAAATACATGTTTTTGACATAACTATTTCATTCATTCATATTATATCCGTTCTGTCGTTTATTGGTTATTTTGAAAATACTTTCAACATAAATTAATCAAATTCATTAAAAGTCACTTTGATTATAACGAGGTCATAAATAAAATATAAATGTACATTGAATAATTCAGTAAAAACTTAGGAATATGTTATTGGTATATTAAATATTATATTTTTTTTCATATAATTTTTTTTTGATGAAACATGAATCATATAGTATCATTTTCGATACTTTTTTAGGACAGATGATTTTAAGTCAAATGTTAAATTTTCCTTTTTACAAAAGAAAATACAAAATGTAACGATGACTTAAGAGTTGATATTACTGGTTCAACATTTTTCCTCCTCCTTTTCTAATACGCGTTAAAGAAATGTAAAAACCACACATGTTGTAATTTCAAATGCAATAAGAAATTTAAAAAAATGCTGATGAATGGCGAAGTTTGATTGCTATTACAAAAGCAAAACAATTAAATCTTTAGAATAATAAAAAACTGTTTTGAGTTTAAAAGCTCTACCATTGGTATATAAAGACACCCTAGAAAGTTCGCCTCTACCGGATATGCAAGTAAATACTTTACAACTGGAAATGATTCCCACGATTGTTCTATATAGTCAGGAACTGTGCTATTTTACAGATCCATACTTGTTTGGATGAAGACTATTGCTTTTTGCGATTCTGTACATGTATCATTATATGATACTTATAAAAAGACTTTTTTTGGTTTAAGTCGTTTGTTTATTGGGAGAGTTTTCAAAAGGAAATAAAGAAGGATGTATAGTATAAAAACTTTTTATTAAATAACTATTTAAATTTTAATCACCATAGGCAAATTACAAAAAAAAGAAAATTTCACAAGTTTGGATTAAAATTAATATCTTATTTATTTACTTATACAATATAATATAAAAATAAACTAAATAATGGCAATCACTTCATTTTGACAAAAATAACATTTTCCGTCAAATCTAAAAAAATCATTTTTATCTAAATTTGCCACAAAATGAAAGAGTTTTTACAGTTCTTAATTCTAAGATTACTCATTTCGAAATAGTCATTTCTCTTATTAATACTACTAGAAAAATTAACTCGGTGCATTAAAGTTATTCGTACTCATTGAGATATTAACTGTCATTATATTTAATATAATAAAAACATTACTTTTCGTACAATTTCCACAATTTTATAGTCTTGGCGTTGATTTTATTTTGTCTAGTTTTATCATCTGTAACTAAGTGTAATATTTTAGACTCAAAATTCCTGAAAAAAATCAAAATTAATTTAAAACCATAATCACTGTAATAAAAACTAGAGTTTTGTAATATACAGTTAAATAAATTCGTCAAATGATTTCATTGACAAAATTCATATAATGTCTGTCATAGTGAAAACAAATGATATTTTATATAATAAAACATGTTTTTTAAGACATTTGTTTTTATTGTTCAATATATTCAAAGCTGTCAAAATTAGTCACGTTAGACGTTCATTTGTCATAAATAATCGATTTTAAAAAGATTCAATGACACCGAATTGATGATTTGATTATATCGCAGCTATTTAATTTTTTTCCATATTTTTTGTCAAGTCAAACTGACACTTTTCCATAAGGCTCATCATATTTCATAAACTAAATGGCAATATCGCTCAAATAAGGGAAAGATTTATTACTTTGGGCCAACACAATTCACTTATCATATCAGACTCGAGGGCCAAGTCTGCGAAACAATGTTAGACACTTTGAACTTATATAATAATGATGAAGGCCGTAAGCGGTTTTAAATTGGTTCAGTAAATTATTCTCTATTGTTTCTCACATGAAATATACGGGCTCTTTTCGTTTCAATTTCAGAGAAAAATGTGGTTGATATTTTTCAATTTGAATCTAATTTTAAAAGTTAAAATAGGTCTCTGATATACTTGAAATAACATATATATACTATTCAATTATATGCATATTTATAATATCAGGATTTTTCATTGTTTAAATATTAAAAAAGAATTGCTTAATTTGTGCCAAGGTATACTATAGTAGTGCTTTAGTAAGCAATGCCAAGTGTGTCGAGGAGTATTGTTTGATAAAAAGAAAAATCAAATCAATTATGTTTCATAATTTTACTCCATTTAAGGGATAAATAATACCATGTTCATTTTAAAAATATGATTGAGTATAATAAAATTTAGCTAAAGTTTGATTAGGCACATCAGCCGAATTAAAAATTGGTTATAACAATTGAATTAATAAAACTAAGAATAATTTTGTTACGAAAACAAATAAGTAAGCCCCAAAATACCGTTATATTTTAAAAACAATGCCCAAGTTTTCACATAAACGATTCCATGCTCGATCGAGAGATTTTGCGCCTTAAAGCAAGGAGGGGTGTTGTTAATGTTTTCGTTTCTACGCAAGTTGTCGTTTAAAGAAATGAGAACTAACTTATCGCAAGAAAAAGTACTTATCTAAAACTGAATTAGATTCTTGGTATAATATTAATTGCAGAATTACAAACGATTAATATTAAAAATACATTTTAATCGAATGTTCGAATCAATCACCTCATTGATAAAAATACTATATTTTTATATTATGCGTAGTGTAATAATGGGCAAATCGATATTGAAATTTCATTGAAAAATAATTTGCAGCTTAAAAATTTTATAATTTGTAAAACATAAGTTGTTTAATTTAGTGGATTTAATTCAATGATTTTTTTTTGTTTCGAACAAAAAAAGCTCTAGATTCCTTCGATTTTCTCGACGAACTCCATTTAGCTGGAGATGAAAGAACTACTTAGAGTGTTTTTATTGACACGATGCTATTTAATGAAGCAATTATTGTGATGATATGATTGAAAATTATTGCCGCTGAACAAGCTGACGTCAAAATTTTGGCGGGAATCTGTTTGGCAACAAGTGTTGTGTGTGCTATTTGATGTTGAGTGATTTATATCACGCCGTAGTAGTAACTAGACGAGTCGTCTACCCTGAATAAACTCGTCTCATAACAAGAATAGCTTACATTTATTTTTAGCACTATTTTTTAATATGTAAAAACAGGATACAGCTAAACAACATAGGAAAATTATTAAAAAACGCAAGAAAAGAAATATAAATGACAATAGTTATCAGTTACGCAGAAAAAAAGTACAGTTTTCACCCTTCTGTCTTGAAAAGATAAAAAAAAATCATTCTCAATTGGTTCTGACTAGTTTTGCCATTTGAAGTGTACAGTTTTTTGAAAAAATAAACCTTTGAAATGGAAACGAATAGAACTCATTCAGAATTTCGGAATTCAAAAATAGCCAAATCGACCATCAGTACCCGTTAAATAATCTGTGATTCGTGAGATATGATTGTAATGACGAAGAAACATAAAGATATTCGTTGGCGATTTTTATAGTTCAAAAATTCATCTTTGCACTTTATTTATTAAAAAGCGTTTAGATTATTTTATCATATAACACAAAATTTGATCTACACACATCTTTATATTTAAAATTTATGCTTAAATTCATCTGAAAGTATTGTTTATTCTCCATAATTTACAATTGCTTTACAACTATCACATTTCCCCTATGGCATACAATACGGTTCACTGCTTGCTTGGTTTAGTAAAGGTCTTCGCCACAGGCTGTCCATGTCATTTATATGACTCCATAAACAACTTATGGTAACACATGGCGAAAGCATACCATACATAATTTTATAGAATAATAGTATATATTTTAAGATAGCACAGAGATAAAACATTAATAAAGCACTCAGTGAATGTTATGTTTTAAAGTTAAATAACACATTCCAAAAGATAAAAGAATGATAAATGAATTAACAGCAAAAGATTACGCAATATTATATCAGGAATACATCACATCATTACATGTACTTTCATTTTGTAAATTGTAAATATAGGAAAAGCAACAGAGTTTATTTATTGTTAGTATTTTCCTATTTACTAGCTTTATAACTATAGAAAGCATTTCTATTCTACATCCTAGACTTCAAAACCGCTTAAACTAAAACCTTGAAAGTCGTAATATAACGATACACACGTCATTCAAATTTAGAAATTCACTGAAATCATCTTCTTAAGAATTATATAAAGAGAAAAATGAAGTAACCTCATCATATTTTCTTATTAATTATATTAAAGTAAAAGTAGATAAAAACTTTACGTATACTTAAAAGTGTATCATCAGCAATTAAAAAAAAAACATGAGAAACGCAAGTTTCCTTAAAATACTATAATTCAATCTTTTTGAACAGTTTTATAACAATGTTAATAACCAATTCCTTAATTATTGATACAAGCAAACATTTGGTATTTTTAGGATTGAAGCATAAAGCATTCTGATCGTCCAGCGGATCTTTCACCTCGAAGCCACACAATTCAATTGGTATCAATTTGATTAATTAAATGGTCTTTTTCGTATAATTTTTTCTCTAAGCGTATACGTTTTATAATATCTTCACAGAGCAAAAAAGAAAAACTATTTTTGGCCCACCGTAAAATTTTAAATATAGCTGTATAAACATTAAATATCAATGAAAATACAATAGTTCTTGTATTGAAATATTAAGTCATTCGTTTTAATGAGCAAGTAATTCAGTCGTTTAAAGTTGGTTAGTATGGTTGATTAAAAAGTGAAATACTACAGTTTGGTTGTGAATAAAAGTTGGCGGCATTTTTTTGCAGTTGATAGTTCTCTCTTGCCAATTTTTATTTATAGCCGGACGCTCACGCTTCCGAACTTGTCAAAAATTTCCGGTAACATAAAAATCAGAAAACTTGAACATTTAGAGCGTATAAAATATATTTTTGAGGCACCAATTCAACACCGAATCACATTATTGTATGTTAAACAAGAAAAATCATGTCGTTTTAACTCTATATGTAACATGTTTTGAGAGTCGGTAAAAAAAGAAATATACCCTAGAAAGGTCTTATGATAATTCACTCTTTATTCGATTCCAGTTTACATAGTCAATAAAAAATGGGTAGATAAATAAAAAATCCTCTCATCTTTTATTTTTTGAGTTATTAATGTTATCGGCTATTTATCGGTTGCAAAAGCTATACACCTATTTAATAAATATGACATTCGTATGTTTTTTTCACTTTTAAATAAGATTTTCTTTCCAGAACCTACACTCAAACTAAACCGAAAATTATTTATTTGATATTGATGAAAAAAATAAAAGAATATATATTTCGAGATGTATTTTAAATGTGATTGAAAAATAAGCACACCATTCATAAGAATATCTATAAGAGTAAAACGAATACGAAAAAATGAATTAAAAAATTTAAATGTTCTTAAGCCTATAGCATTCTCAAGCATATTTAGTTACACTTAATATTGTTTTCAAATTATATTTTTATTGTAATTTAAAAATACTCCTAAGTGATTTTGAATACTATAAAAAGTGAAGCTACCCTAAAAAGATATTCAGAAAGCCTGTAAAATTAACTGTTTAAAGAAGACTGTTTCACGCTACCATTAATTTTAGCTTTTGAAGTGAAATTTTGTTCGCATGCGTCAAGATTATATCATCATAAGAATGAACCGTTGCGAATTGAAATAGCAATTTATTATACTCCAAGATATATTACTTTAACTAAAAATAAGCTCATTCAGAAACGTGCTGGGTCAATGTACCAATAACCGCTTAGCAATGGCCTTGTTTCTAAAGGGCAAAATAGTTACTTTTCTAATAAAAACTTTATTCCCGAAGAATTTAGGGTTCGGATTAGTAACAATTCACTCATTTGTTGTTTTAAAAAATTACGACTTTTAATTAAAAGGACAACAGTCGCAAACCTATTAAAAGTTACGGACAAAACTAAAACATTTTGGACAGTATAATTCTGAAATAAAACCATATTGTGTAGAACTGTTTCTGTTGTTTTATCTGGATAGCAACAACACGGTATGAAAATTCTTTTTTTTTTTTAATTTACTATTAATTATTGTCGTCGAATAAATATTATTATGTCACAAAAAGATTATCGACGTATGCAAAGTTGTTAATAATTCATTTTGGTTTGTATATTCTCAGTCTAATAAATATATATGTTAGCTTTCATTGTAAGTTTATTTTAAAGCTCATTGATATATATTTTTTTGAGTTAAAATGTTAATTTTCGGCAACATATGTACCAGATTAAATTGGATACATTGAGACAACAAATGATCTTATTGTTTAAATATAATATAATACTGCTATAGACAAAAAGCAGCGGATGATAACTTGGTACTGTGATCAATTGCATAGCTTCGTTTACAACGTACACGTGACATATCAATTATGTTTCAAAACATTGAAACAATATTTAATAACAAGTTTATATCGACTTTATAATGGAAAGCAATCTAAAATCAATCAGTTATCAATGTTTCACTTATACGAAGTTGTAAAAGAAAGGAGTAATAAATATACCATACTTCTTACCATAACAGCTAAAGCTTCGACTAGAGTAGCGAAGCGCAATTGATAACTGTTTTATTTAATGTGCAATAAATAAAGATTATTAAATTTAGTTTATTTATTTATCCTTAAATAAATAAAGCAGCAATAAACCTACATATTTGTCATCTATATAAACAGTGTAAACGAGAACAATTTTAAAGAACGATTTTTTTCACCGTGTTGTAATGGAGTTCTACCAAATAAATGCCAATTCAATCAATACATACATTTTGTGTTGAGGCTTTGATTTTTTGCATAAATTTATTAAAGTCGGATATGATTAACAAAGATGACGAATATAGCATAAATATTTCAAAACCTTTCTGTAAAATCCAATTGCCAGTCTGATAATCAGAAATAATATTATACATTTTCAAAAGTCTCATTGTATTTCGCTCAATGTTTTAGTTATCATTCAGTTTTTCAAATGGTTTTAAGAAATAAATAGTTTGTAACAAGCTGCGTTGTCAAAAAAAATATCGATTTATAATATTTTAAAATTTCCACACACATTTATTAAGCAGTAGATATTCTCATTTCCCCAAATTTCTGACTTCGCAAAAATCATGCTTGACAAGTTTTGAAGATTTTTCTAGTCATTAAAATAAATTAACTCCATCCGTTCTAATACTAGCTGGAAAGTGCCAAAATATTCTTTCGCTCCTGTTATAAATTTTTTGAATCAAATTAAAAAATATGTAATCTACACACATCACCGTAAAGTAAAAATTACTCAGTTTTGACAACGAAAATATTGTAAACATAAACATTATTAAAAATTGAGGCTAAATCGCGTAGGATGAAAGTATTCTGGTCTCATAGTAATATTGAGTACTTTTAATAAATGAATGAAAATAGTTTTGAAAATAAACCATGCGGGGTGAAATTTTTTCTGTTTTGTGATTTTCATGATCGTGTGATGAATATGTCTAGACTTTGGTGATCCAAAAATGAAAATTATTAGTACCAGTTTGCAGCAATAAAATATTTATTATGTCCAAATATTCTTACGGTTTAACCACCGGTAAAAAAACTCTTCGCGTTACTTTGAGTAGAATATAAAAAGTAGTTAATTTTTGAGTTAACAAATTTGAACTTGTCAAAATGGGAGTGAATAGAAAAATGAGGCCAGGGAAAATTCAGGCAGAAAACTTTTTCATTTTTAAACATCTTATAGTAAGTATAACATCATGCAAGGGGTGACAGACATCTATTTTGATGAAAAGATATTTCAATTAAATTTATTGTAGCTGGAGACTGTGAAAAATTCAAAATAATTTTGATTCTCTTCCTCAAAGAGATACTCATAATTTCAAAATAACATACGTCACAAAATTATAGAGAATAGTTGTTTCGTAAATTATACATTATATTCGCTTAGAATAAGTATCCCTAACTGCTTTAAGTTTCGCCGATTTATTTTAGGGATCAAAATCAATTTTGTTTTCGAGACAACCATTTCAATCATCACAAATATCGTGACGAAAAAACTAAGTTTATCGGATAATTTTAGAAATATTTGATAATACCCAATTATAATGGATAATTCATAATCACAAACATCAATAGATATCCTTAATGTTCTAATAACGTAATTTCGTTGAGTGACGCTCAATCAATTCAAAAATAATATATTTTCAATTTTATAACTACACATTGTTCTAGCAACGGCCCTGAAATCTAAAGCCAAATGACATTCGTGAGAAAGTAGAAGAAAGGAGAAGGGTAAGTCAGAAAATTCCGTAGCTTCTAGATGAATCCTCGATGATTTTTATTTCCGATCGTAGTTCATTAATAACAAGTACTTCACTACAACAATAGAATAGAGTAGAGAACAATAGAAAATAAATACAAAGCAGCGATGGATGATTCATGCACTGATTTTTAAAAATGAAAAAAATATGCTTCATTAATTTTTAAAAGAATTGTCAGCGCTTTTGAAATAACACATTGTTGCAATGACTTTCCAGAACGATATGAAAATATGATTACTAAATTCAGTATTATTTTTATTCATTTAGTGAGTACTAGACGGAGTATTTATATAATTGAATTTGTAGCCTTAGTTGAATATTAAAATTTTGAAAATGCTCTGAATTTTTTGTATTTATTATACAACGCCTTGAATTAAAAATGATTAATTTTACCCATAAAAGATATTTTCCAGCGAACAAGCTCACAAGAAAATTAATAAAATTTTAATTGCTGGGACATTTATTAAGCTTAACTTTGTTACGTAGATATTTTGTGTGTTATTAATATCCGGGCCTTTAAACACTATGTTAGCAATAAATTTGTATTTACTTTATATCATGCAATAAATTGTGTGTTTTCTCAAAGTTTTCTTTCTGTTAACGTTTTCTTAGAGAATTTTGGAGAATTAAACACTCAAATTTGATATTAGATTAAATGAAATAAAATTAATTATATTAAAATATCTGACTTGTTTTAAGAAACGACTGTTCTTTAATTTGCGATACAAGTAAGCGATATTGTATATATTTCTAATAATGTTTTTGTGTTAGATTCTTGAATAGCGTATATGTCTAAATACTTATTCTAATTATTCAATCCAGCGAGGCCGATAACGCGCTGTGTGAATGAAGTGACCTGACATAAGCAAAATCATTCATGTGACTAACTAAGTGCTTGTTATTTCGCTACTTGTTAATTCTAATGACATGACCTATGCCAATATCAGATGTAAAAATATACTATTACAATTCCATCATTTATTGGAGAAAATAATTACCAATTCACTAGTGCTACACATAACGACAGCCTAGAGAAAATATCGTAAAATGACTTCAAATTTTATTAATCACTCGATTCTATAATTAAAAAGTAACGTACGCACTCCTAGGATAATGTGAAAGGCTTTGAATTAAGATTTAGGATTTTTAGTTTCTAGATTTGTCAAGGCTGTTGATGGCCGATGAAAAATATTTAAAAATAGGAAAAACAAAAAATCAAAGAATATAAAAAACACATTGTTATATTAAAAAAATTCAAATCAGCTTAATTTATGTTTATAGATGAACTATTTAAAACCTTTCGATTCAAGTAATTGATTTGAAGGCTTGTCGTATATATCACCAAAGGTATAGTAAAACTCTTCCAAAATTATAGTAAAACTCTTCGAAAGTTTCAATTCACTTTTGAATGTTCGTTATTTAAGTTAATAAATGAATACTTTAGACACGTATATTTAATTGCGGGAAATACACGTGTTAACACAATAAACTTACACAAAAGAGAATCGAAAAGATTTGCTCGAACATAAAGAAAACGTAAATCATCACTTTAGATCTGGGTTTCTAGGAAAAGTAAGTCCGAGACTTCTGGCCTTGTTAGCTCAATACCGCTAAAAATAAATACTATGTGACGATTATCATTTTTCTATAACTAAGTGCATTGTATATGCATACATACAAACATTAATCATGCATCTCGCTGCTCTGTTAAGTTTGATGGGGAAAAGATTATCCCGATGAATTTAAAAAGTGATCGCGTGTAAAGTCTACTAAAGTGAGGTCACATCTATGTCTGAGATTTAGATGTGATGTGTTTGATTGACAAACTGTAGACTATCTACGACAGTTTCGTCATATGGTCGTAGACTGTTTCCAGATCCAATTATCTGTGGGATAGTTGTCGCATTTATACCACGGTGCATTTGTGATTTTACGCTGGTTTTTTCATTTTAAATCTGTAGTGTTTTAATATGTTGTATGACATTCAGTATCATGGATGCTGCGTTCTGGGCGTTCTGTTATGATGGGGCGTGTAATTGTAGTATTTATAAAACACATAGAAATATGAAACTGTCATTCAAATGTCAAATATGTTTATTTGTGTGTGGTGAAGAAGCTGTGAATGTGTATGGAAATTGAAAAATAAAAAGAATTAATTGAGCGTTAATACAAATTCGATATGCAAAAAGCCTCACCATCTCTAAGCAAACACGACAGCCTTTATTGTACATTTTTTTTTGTAAAGTTATTTAGGTTTAATGAAACATTCAATCGCAACTCGGTTTGTAGTTAGTTTGTTATTTTCTCAAGACTTTGATCATTCTTACTATAAATACAAAGAAAATTAAGCAATTAAAGTCATTTATTAATAATGATACTCTGTTTAAATAATATACGGTAGCTTTCTGTTCCATTTGAACGAATATTAACAAGAAACAGTATTCTATATAAACATGTCAACTTCTCTCGTGATCTTAAATCGATAGAATGTAATTATAAATGATTCTTGCAGTCTTTAATTAAACAAAACAAAAATTCTGAGTATTTTTCTGAAACAAATAACACAGCTAGAAATCTTAAGGCTGTTGACTTGTTTTCGGTGCTAAAAGACATGTTTCTGCAAAACAGTTCTAATTTATCAATCGGTATGGCTTGTTAGTGAGTTTCCGTTATTACGATTTTAAAGTAGGTCAGCAACATTTATGCATGCAATATCTCAATAGGGTAAGGTTTTTTTGCATTTGAAAAACAACCAGAAATTTCAAATGAGAAATAAGCTATAAAAAAGCTTATGATATTCGTGGAAATAAGTGTTCTAAAATTTAACATAGCACAAAACTTTTAAGGACCGAATGACTTTGGCCCAAGTCCAAACCGTCCATCAACACATGTAACAGTATAATTTCAGATGTAAGAGCTAAGTGTTTTAGGATTTACGATAAAATATAATATATTTTTGTTAATAATTTTACATTTGGTTATACATAAACAACAGATAAAATATTAATTTTCGAACTTTCAATTAAAAATATTTGCATAAATGATATCAAATTTTAATTCTGTTTTCATATTTTGTAATACGTATTAAGTTGACATAAATAACGAAAATAACTTCACTCTAGTCTCTCGCGAAAAGACAACGTAATCTTCCGATTCCACTCGGCTTTACGCTTTTTGTCAAAACATTACCAATATGGCTGAAGTCGTAAATTTAACAAAGGTTATACGGCACTGTACTTTTATGTTTATAGTTTGTGCGTTATTTTATACAAAACCCATATAGAAAAAAAAACAAATCTTACACCGTCATTTCGTAACTATGAAAAGATCATCTGTAAATATGTGTCGTCACGTAAATCCTAATTTTGAAGATTTTAACTGTAAAATATAAATATTTCTACAAATTTCTTTCCAGAAAAATTTGTATAGACAGTTGGTATTAAGATAAAAGATGTATTGTATTATAACATAAAACTGTTTTTAAAATGATATTGTTACTTTGGATTAAAAATAACTTATGAATGTTTAACTAATTTGTATGTGTAAGCTATAAAAAATAAATTAAATTTAAGCTTTGTTCGGCATGCCCTGTCGTTTATAATTTGTATGCGTGATTTAACCAGAAAAGCGGTATGATAAGCTTAAGACGCCTCAGGTCTCAACATTCTTAGCAAAATGCTTTACGCAGATAGGATGTTTTGAGCTTGTACAGAAATACAAAATTGGAATAAGCTGATATTTTTTTTTTTTGTACGCGGTGATAATTTTTGTAAATTGCTTAAAATTCGTAGAAAATATCTAAAACGTACATTTTAAATATGTTATATACGATATCTATGGGTTTGAAAGATTGACTTAACTATAGTATTATATATTATTAGTTAATATAAGTCTGATTGTTCTTGCGGTAACATGATTTTCAGCATTGGTAAAATTAACATTTTTAAACAATCGATTGAGTTAAACAATTTAGTTAAGCCAAGAACATTTCGAAGACACTTCTTATTATAATATTAATTCAAACCCAGGCGAATTGAGTGCACTGCGATCATTTGCATGCTTATTTTAAGGAATCTGAAAATATCTATTTTTTTTTTCTAAATTTTGATAAAATGATTACAAATCAAATTATTTTTCAATTTTATGTCAAGATAAATGTAATCAGAATCAATTTTTACCTATCAATAATCTGGTGGATTTTTTGATAAAGAAAACATAATTGTCATTTTTGAGATCAAAGAAATTTTGGATTAGCAACTGACATCGAAGTAGTGATGGTTTCTAAAATAAAATTGATTTAAAAGTGGTATTGCAATAATTTTATCTTACAGCCGTAATTTCAATATTATGTTGAGTTTGTTGACACTTTAATCGTATAAAATGTAAAAAAAGCTGCTACCAATATTCTATTTTCCAAATGTGTTAAGGCTTTTTACGGCATAATGTTTTATGACAGAATTATACAAAACGTAAAAAAGCTTTCAGGGGTGATTTACAGCACTGACAATTTTTCCTGACATTTTAAGTTGCCAATACATTATAAAATGTTTTTTAACCTAACCACTTTCCCTTAAGGAGCAAACTGTCACGTATAATATTACAACAATTTACTGTGATTTGGCAATACTGTGTTTCTGATACTGGTAAAAGCGGAATTCTAAAAACACATATATTTTTGCATCAATATGGTGAAAGCTTTAGTTATTTTGATGATAATTATAAATGATGTTATAGCCTGAGAGCTTTTGTTTGATAATGGTGTTGATTTAATTTGCGTTTTTATGTACATAAAAAATAATTTAAATAATAGCTTCTCCAATTTATCGCTCACTTTAAAAGAAAATATCTCACTTTATTGTAATTTAAAAGGCATCTAAAAAAAATTAATAAAAGATTTACTTTACTAAAATTTACTAAAAAGTCCAGGCTGTTGAGGGCCGATGAAAAATATTTAAAAATAGGAAAACCAAAAAGTCAAAGAATATGAAAAAACATATGTTTATATAAAAAAAAAAATCAAATCAGCTTAATTTATGTTTTTAGATTAACTATTTAAAACATTTTGATTCAAGTAATTGATTTGAAGGCTTGTCGTATATATCACCAAAGGTATAGTAAAACTCTTTGAAAGTTTCAATTCACTTTTGAATGTTCGTTATTTAAGTTGATTAATGAATACTTTAGGCACGTATGGGAAACACGTGATAACACAATAAACTTTCACAAAAGAGAAGAAAAAAAATTAATAAAAGATGTACTTAACTTTAGACTGAGAAATTTTTTTTGATGAATATTGGAAAACCTTCTAAAAACGTCGCAACTTTTTGAGGTAGTCAATATTCATGTTTGATTAAATACAACTTCGGAGCAAGTTATGACTAAAAAGACATTGTTATAAATTAAAGGAAAACTCTCGGTCAGTTCTTTTGTAAATGTCGAATTATATGGGTTATAAAGACTAAAAGTTGCTAAATTAAACATTTCGGACTAAAAGAGAATTTATTTGTGGTTTTTTGTGATCCGCTGAAGAGAATTTAATAACTCATTTATCTGCAAGTACAATAGAATATTTCAAAAATCTTATTAATTAAAACAACAATTGTTGTTGGTAAGTACAAACTGTTTAAATGATCATTTGACATGTATTTATTTAGAAGTTTTGTATGAGAAAACGAAGATTCAAAAAAATAATCGGGAGCTTTTAAATCATCCAAAATTAATACAAACCGGTGGGGATTCTGTATTTTGCTTAATGTATCACTGTAGATCATCAAAAATAATGTCTCACTATCAATAATGTTGATTGTAATAAAAAATTTCTTACCCTTAAAAAGTGTCGTCTTGGCGCCATAAACCGTTTATGTTTCATTCATTATGATTGTTATTTATCCAAATCATTGTGATTTTGAATTGACATCGGTAATCGGTAGCTGCAATAGTTGTTTACTATCACATTAGAGACTATTCATAACTTTTCAAAATGTTTTGAGATCCATGTGCACTGCGTAAAAACTTCAGCGACCTCCTTCGGTATCCATTTACCTAAAACATAGTACACATGATTAAGCTTTATGGCATAATTTTTCACAGCAAGAAATACAGACATTCAAATTACAGGGAGCGTTGGCATTGATTGACGACTGGTAATTTTGAAAATGAACTACACATATTAAAATATTTTCCATATGAAATGACTTCATTACACATAGGTGCATAAATTGATAGTGTCAATCAATATTACGTAATCAGAAAATTGGAAAAGTTTTAAGAATACCACTTCAGTGGAAGCTTAATATATCGGTTTTTTTATATATATTAATGAAGTAATGTGCAAATCATGAAACAACATCCTTGCAATTGTTAAAATTCACGAAGCCGGATTTTTTGTTATGTGTTTGATATTTCAATTTGACTACATAAATAACAGATCGAGCGTGAGTAAAATATCGTATTTGATTATTAGTTAATTTAAAGTAGATAGTTTTATGTATTTAAAAAAATTGTTCTTCGCATTAAAAATATAATACAAGCTAAAAGAAAAATTTCTAAATGAATTTGTTACATTGAGATTTAGTCAACAATCAAAAAGTATTATTTCAACTAAATATTTTGTTGATTGAATTGGCATTCACTTGGTAGAACTCCATTATAACACGGTGAAAAAATAGCAATGTATTTTAGTTCTACAAAATTATTTTTAACAAATATAGTTGATAGCTATTTCGGCTCACGCCATCGTCAGAACTATGGTTAAATATTTTGTGTTTATATATACTAACATTTTTAATATTCTTTGCTTTTGTTAGAATGACTATTTATAATTCAATACCCAATATAAACATATTCTCCGATAGTGATAAAAATCCACTATAGAAATGATATCAGCACTCAAAAGGCGATAGCTGTATTACGACAGTATTTATATTGATTTTGTAACGCACAGTACAATTATATCATTCTTTGTGTTTGTTCATTGAGCGTATTCACAGCAACCACTTCTTTGTGATTTTTCATATTCTAATATAGTTAAGTAAAAATATTTTAAAACATTTTTTTTATTTAATGACAGCGTAAAAAATTAGCTCCCTATAATTGTATATTTATCTTAATAAGTGTAGATGTATAAAGATACATTATCATGATTTTCTTTGGCCATAAATTAAAAATATATAACTCACAATGGGACCGTTGTAAATTTTGTAACGATTAATAAATGAGAATAAAAACGATCACTTGACTTTTATAATAATCATTTTGCAATCCCAAATTGCCCAATAACAACAACAAATTATTTTTATGCGCTTAACCTTAATCTCAATTAAAATTCACGATAAAATTACGTCGCGTATGGGCAACTTTTATTACAATTAATTTACAACGAAAATATTAAATTTGATTTCTTATTAACGTGATTTACGTATTAGGAAATAAATTCTTTACTTAAAGGTCATATGTATAAACATATTATAGCAAGGTATAGTGAGAAAACTACATAATTTTAAAAAGATACATGAACTCAAAAATATAAGTTGATTTTATCATTGATTATGTGTATACAATTATTGAATTATATTTATTACTAATAACTACCATGATAGTAATATTTGAGAACTATTGCCAATTAGCTACCTGTGTGTGGTCTCGTTTATTTGGTTGTACAACACATCGCCATCGTTGAAAAAATATAATTCATTTATTTTAACATAGATTTAAATTTAAGTTTACAATGATATTAATGCATCATAATTATTTGTAATATATGAACTATAGAAAAGAAAAAATGCATAGCACATAAGACACTCCATATAATATTAGTTCTACTGATAGCGAAACTAAGTCAGCGAGCAGTCAGGCCAGAAAAATAGTGCAAATCGAACTGAAGATAAAATATATTTGCAAATAATACGTTGAACAAGCGATGTGCAATATCTTTTTTTACACTACCAAAAAAAACATCATACCGGTGACTGTTCATTATTAGCATGTTAAAGTCGACTTCCAACCACGTTCATTATTAAATTTGGTAGTATTTATACTTCATAAGAATAAAACCGATTTAGAAAAATGTTAATCAAGATATTGATCATGATTATTTCATTTTTATCTTAAGTAATACAGTCTTTGTTTGTCACTGCAATTATAGTTATGACTGCAAATACGATGTCACAAAATTTATTCAGAATACTGCTAACAAGCTGTTGCGTTGGTGTTCGAGCCGATGTTCGTTAATCCGAAATGCTCAACCCAAACATGTCAAACCTTGAATATCAATGGTGACACCAGTGGCGGCGATAATATGTATAATTTTGATTTAATAGTATTGTATAAATTTTAGTATCGAAGGAAACTTGTTCTTTCATTCATTCACCTAATTAAATGAATACATGAGACAGAATAGAAGGAAGTGTGTCGTATCGGATGTCGTGAGAAAAAACATAACAATCAAATCATTCTTTCAAATAGAATAATATTGATATTTATCGAATTGGCATTTACTTGATATTACTCTATTATAACGCGATGAAAAAATAGAAATGTATTTTAGTTCCACAACATTTTTAAGATATATAGTTTGATGGTTATTTCGGCTTAAGCCCTTATCAGAACTTGAAGGCGTAACCCGCCCAACTATTATTATATCTTACAATTTTTGTAGTATTAAAATACAATGCTATTTTTCATAGTGTTATAATAATGGTATTTTTTAGTTTGGAGTATTTTCCTAGTTTTGTCATTGAAAAAGTAGAATGTATCTTAAAAAATCAATTAAATCACGACTGGTGGTGGACTGGACACGGTGAATTGAATGTTTGTACATCTAGATTCAAAAGAGTATCAAGAAAAACAAATATTTAGATATTTTTAATTTGTGTCTCTAACGGTAAAAATTCTATGCGTCTATTGGGAAACTATATCGTTTATTATAATATTAATTCTTGATGGATGTGAATCATATTTTAAGACGAAATCCGTGCTGCTTGTATACTCATTCAGTGTTATAAATAGTAAGTGTTGGTGCCATTTCACAGAGTAAGTGATCATCATACTTCTTGTACTTGTTAAATTATTTTTATTCTTTTGCTAAGCAAGGTGGAAATACTTATTAATAACTAAATTTTTACTGCTTCTCTTGAAATTCTTTATTTTGACTATAAAGTAATGTTTTAAATTAGAAACGAAAAAACATATATTGGAACACCACTGAAAAACACATCGAAGCCGACAAGGAATTGACATTATGGCCCGCATAAAAATCTTCATTCAACCAATGTAATGAGAGCAGTTAAAAATAGAAAAGTAATTCGCGGACATTTTTACAGCTTTTGCGGACTTATTTGCATTTGCAACGATGCTGTTCGCGATTACAATTCTGTGGCATAATGCGGGCGCAGTGACACGGATGAAAATGATGGCCGACAATACGTTATGTTGTCGCGAAGAGTCAACTTTTATTAACTGACATATGTATGTATGTTGATAAAGACACATACGCACTCAGCAGTATGTTCTGGCTTCAATGTATGTATTTTGCGCTTAGAATAGTTTTGAATTGTCAGTTGTTATTTGGGTTATACAACTTCGAAATGTGTTCTGTAATAATCATAATTTATTATTATAATCCGAGATGATATGTCGTGTCCGCGGTGCAGTAGTTAACGTTTTTGGCTTCCAATATGGATCTCATGGACACGAGTGGAAAAGTGAACAGCTTTTACCAAACGATTTATACACAGAAGAAGCAAGGGTTTTTGTGATGTCTTAATATTCGTTCTACCTATCCGATTATTAAAAACGGGAAGTAGTGTGAACGATCAACCTGTCATGGGTTAGAGAGAATTTTTTTTTCTCAATTAATCCTAATTAAGTGATAAGCATTTTTAAAAGAATACAGCACATCTATTTTGTCCACCATCGTTTGAAGGGCTTTATTTAGATCAGCATTTACTGTACTT